>CM032470.1:16845936-19593714 GCA_019059595.1 Marasmia exigua
GCCAATAAAAAAATCTAAATAAAACAGAATAAAAAAATAATAAACAATAAATAAAAAATAATAACAACAATATGTATAGTGACGTTCTGGACAGATAAAACAAGTAACTTAAATTGTATTCTAAAAATTTATTTATTTATTTGGGAAACATACATTTTACATACACACGTTTGACTTAAAGTTTTAACTAATACAGATAACACAGAAATCAGCAAAAATATTTATACTAGATGATTATACTATTGGGAGCAGACTTGTGACTGCATTGGTGTTAAGGATGTCCATGGCAACGGCGATAGCTTACCATTACGTCTGATCGTCAGCTTTCTATCACTTATCAAAAATATCCATGCCGTTATAACACCAGTAGAGCCACATGAGCGCTGCAAACCTTTAAACGCCCCATTGCCTAAAACCCTCAGTCACTTTGCGAAATACACGCGCTACCTCACTCTGGTTTTCTGTGAGGCCGTGCGGTCACTCCAATCGAACCGGCCCATTCATACCAAAGCGTGACTATTACACGGTTTTCACCGCTGATATCGATCGCTTCACATGTCTCGCGACACCTACTCGCTCGTAAACAGCGCGCAGGTGTGAGTTGTGGCGTGTTTACGCGATCCTGTCATTGCCGTTACGTCGCGTACTCGCAGGAGCGTAGGTTCGCTTCTCAACTGTTATGGCTTGTGGAGCTGCCAATTTATTGAAGCAGACGGATCACCGTCTGCTTGTCTGCCACCTATCGCATAAATATCATCATCAAATGATCATAGACCTTATGGTACCTGGCCCGCAACACCAGTCACAAATGCGCTACTAACCATTGTACATTCCGGATTGGGCTCTAGGCTCCCTTGCATTGCTTCTCACACTTTTTCTATGGAGTCGAGGTATCATTCCGGTCAACCTAGCATCATCATCAGCAACCCACACTCTTCCACTGCTGGACGTATAGGTCTCCCCTAATGCACGCCACTGCTCCCGATTTTCGGCCACTCTCATCCAGCCCACACCAGCCAGCCTTCGAATGTCATCATCCCATTTTGTCGCAGGGCGGCGTAGTGTACTACGCTTACCGAGTCGCGGTCTCCACTCAAGGACTTTACGGCTCCAACGGCTGTCAGATCTGCGGCTAATATGACCAGTCCACTGCCACTTCAGTTTGCTAATTCGGTGGGCTATGTCGGTGACTCTGGTTCTCTGCCGGATTATATCATTTCTGATGCGGTCCTTCAGAGATACTCCGAGCATAGCCCTTTCCATAGCTCTTTGAGCGACTTTGAACCAGTGGACTAGTCCAGCCGTGAGTGTACACGTCTCAGCACTGTAAGTCATGATGGGAAGGACGCACTGGTCGAAGACTTTCGACTTAAGACTTTGAGGGATGGGTGACGAGAAGACTTGACAAAGTTTACCAACCTCCTGCTGCACTCGTTGACTGAGTCTCCAATGGCAGACTTGATTTGGTCAGTCCACAGTGTGAGTGACCTCCCTCGCGGTCTAGTGCCTTCTACTTTTCCTTGAATGACATGGCGACAAACTGATCGCCACGCCGAGAAACATGTCCGAAAAACGTCAGGATGCGAGACTGTACTATAGGAAACAGACGCGTCTTAATACGGAGTTCTTGAAGTATCGAGACGTTCGTGCGAAACCCTAGCATTCTTCTCCAGCACTAGATTTCCAGAGCGTCTATGGCCATTGATGATTATTTTAACTTAGGAGATTTAGTAGTACCGACCCCAGAGTCAAAGAAAAACGTTGTGGAGCAGCTCTTATGCTGTTTTTCACCTAGTTTTTTTTATGATAGATGGCAGCCGATCACCTGATGGTAAGCGATTGCCGCCGCCCATGAACACCCGCAACAAAGTGAGTGCATGTATTGGCTCAATCCAAGGGATGTTTTAAAATTAGCAGCGCTCTTGTTACCCCATTGGTGTTTCAGGGGTCAATGGGCGACGGAAATCGTTTACGTCCAAGAAATCCGTCTGATTGTCTGCCATCCTGCCGCCTATCATAATATAAAAAATGGTAACTAAAGGTTAGCACCTGTTTTATTTTCAATAAGTACCTAGTTGTACCTAGTTTAAAATTCAAATCACAACTACAAACTCAAATCCGCGAAAAAACATAGAACTAAAATCACCAAAGCTAAAATAACGCGTGGCCTGTCACTCCGAGCTGACTACTCCAGGAAATTGTGCTCAGTGTGCGTCCACACATCTCTCCATTTTTCCATTTACTCGGACTAGGCCGCACAATACCTCAGTCAACGCGAGATGCGAAAATTAATTCACTCGTCATTTGTGGGACATTACCAGGACATGGGCTCTTTCATGGAATCTGTTATATGCATTGGTATTTACAGTCAAGCAGCTTTGTATGGTGTACTGACCACATATTTGATTAACTATATTTTTTATGTTGGCAGACTTGCAGACAAATCATCTGATGGTAAGCAATTTGCCGTTGCCCATGAACACCCGCAATATTGGTGGAGACAAAAGTACGACGTTAACCTTTTCTCCTTCCCACGAATGGAGGCTCCAGTGCACTCCCTCTCTCAGTCAAGTACAGACAGCGCAAGCGTTATTTTACGCCAGTTTTTTGTGAGGACGATGTTCTTTCTCCTCCAGTTCTAAAGATTGGCACCAGCTTCCGAAACTCCTCTAAGTTTATTGCAAGACTTATAGGTTGACCTGATTCCGACTAAGTCGTCCCTTCTTGGTGAATATTCCTCAATAGTGTATATAAATTCCTTTGCTTCTCCTTGGTGATGCGCACTGCCAGGGAGCGGAACACTCTGCCTGCATTTCTATTTCCCTGTGAATACAACCTCAATTTTTTTTAAGCTAGAGTGAATAGGCTACTTCTGGCTAAACTCGCTCCATCGTAGGCTTCTACTCAACTCTAGAGTTCAGTTCAAAGCCTAGAGCAAGCCCATCAATTTAAAAAAAAAACATGTTAGGAATATCAGTATTGGTTGATATTTTATCATGGAAATATCTTTTAATTTTTTCCAGGATTGATCTAAGTTGTAATTGCAAAACAACACTTACAGGAAGTCGCAGCCTTAGCAGGCCCCGCACAAGGTGGACCGACGATCTGGTAAAGGTCGCAGAAATCCATTGAATGCGGGCGCGGAGCAGGGGCGATCTGTGTGGAGAACATTGGGGGAGGCCTATGTGCAGCAGTAAGTGTCTGTTGGCTGAAATAATGAAGATGATGAAATTTATTGCGAATTTTATGCGTGTATTTAAGGTGACGGTTCGGACATACTAGCGACGCCAATCGATTTTAATTTTTAGCTACTAATCCGGATCTATTTTTAACAGTTTCGGGGTTACAACTTCTCAGCAAACACATATACTAGTTATCAAATAAGCATGCACAAATGTTGAGTCCGCATTTGTGCATGGTTATTTAATAAATAGTATAAGTGTTTGCCGAGAGGTTGTAATCCCGAAATTATTTAAAATAAATCCGGTTTAAAACCGATAGGCGTCGCTTGTGTGCCCTACCCGTCACCTTAACTAAAGTAAAAACTACTTATATAGAAATCGAGAAAGAAAATTCCCTACAACCAACAAAATGGTTTACATAATTGAATATACCATTAATTAGATAGCTGTTTGTAAACCAAGTCGACACAGAAAGTTACTTAGTAAATCCTCGGAAAAATCGCCCCTGGAGTCGCACGAAAAAAGGGGCGAAAGACGGAGCATAACAGTAACACATTTTCGTCGCAGAGGCTAACGATTCGAAGTGAGCTGTCCCATAAATCCAGCCAGGCTGATTGATACATGGCGGTAGGATGACGCCCATTCGGTAATTTAGTGCCGGCGCTCCACCCCCCAGACTTACAGATACGAAGACTTTTGTTTTGCATTAATTCCTTTTGCCTTCGTATCGGGGATTTGTTTTTAAAGAGGAAGGCTCGTGATGCGTTTTAGATTTCTTTTTTGGGAAAACGTTTTGTGGAATGCCTTTAGTTCCACTGGAGTTAGAAGCTCATTGTTGAGATTGTATAAAAGATTGAGTCGAAATAAGCAATAATTCGGCTGATACGTGAATACTTTTTGCATAGTGGTAGGTCATAGGTGCATTGGTACGATGACATAAAAAAAACAGGTGCAAACTGTGCGGATAAAGAATGGGATCAGAAATGGCGGTGCATCTATTCACTTCTCGCTCGCACTCCTGGGTGTGCGAGCGAGAAGTGAATAGATGCGCCGCCATTTCTGATCCCATTCTTAATCCGCACAAGTTGTAGAGCCAAGTACCTATATCGAGGGCGCCCAAACTCGTGAACCATTGCAATAAATTGCAAAGGGCATGGCGCACCCATGCTAAATGCTGAGTAGGGACCATTTCAACGCTAAGCTTATTGGTAAGTTGGTAAGGTTTCTATTGTAGACAAATGACTTTTTTTTTCACTTCCGTGCGGTTTATTTATTTATTTATTTAAGGTACATAAACAGAATTTAATCGTAAAGTAACATAATGAATGAGGTTAAACTTTTTTTTTCTCGACAATACTCCATAACATATGTACACAGCATGGTTATTTTATGATAAAATTATGCAAATAACACAAGATTACAAGATTTAAAAATTTGAATGTTGTAAAGAGAAAAAAAAGGAATAAATTGTAGACAAATGTAATAATAATGTTAATTTGGGAACGAAGAGGAATCACTCACAATGAGTTCAGTAATGACTTTTTATATTTAAAAAAAAGGTTAAAAGGTTAGGAAAATAATAGAAAGCCAAAAAAGATCTGCTCTCTTGATCTTCTTTGATCTGTCTGCTCGTCTGCCAACCTATCATATACAAAAAAGGTACTCTTTATATTGCCGTGTGGTCCCCGGCAGAGTAGAATAGGCCACCCTCACTCTTACCGAGGTGTCGTAAAAGGCGACTAAGGTAAAGCTGCTGGCATAATCATCAGCACCCAGAGAAGGAAAACTCTGCATTCATATCAAAACCCTCGCCAACCCGTCTGCCAAGCGTGGTGAGTGTGGCAATTACCCCTCATGTCATTGAGGGAGGCCAGTGCCCCAGCAGTGGGGACTTAAATGGGCTGATGATGATGACTCTTTATATTAGCTCCGGTTACATCTTGTCTCTAAAATGCTACGACGTTAGTGAGTTCAAAATGATGGAAGAACAGTCACGTGCGTGTGGATGTAAGGATTCAGCTGAAAGACATGTCGTGAGTTTTAGCACAACTTAAGTGAGTTTTGCCGAGAGTTTCACCATGGGAGAGCTACGCTTTGGCATGAATGGGCCGACTTGACCGTAGTGATACCTCACAAAAAACTGGCGTGAAGTAGCACTGTGCTGAGTTTCGCTGCGTGAGTGAGGGTATGGAGGCCTAATCCCCGGATTCCCCGGGAAAGTGGGGTTTAAAGGTTGGCAGCGCACTTGTGACTCCACTGGTGCCGCGCGTGTCTATAGGCGGCGGCAATCGCTTTATCGTTTATCGCATCAGTTAACCCGTCTGCTCGTCTGCCACCTATCACATAAAAAAGTGAGGTAAAACCATACCAATTACTGTGTGGAACAAAAAACCATGCTGTGTGGTGTCTTGTACACACGCTTCAGAAGTTACCGCAATCCCAAAATATGCACAGAGCCTTCACCGACCGACGTCACCAACAAAAGCGCAAGCAAAGACCTGATCACAAAGCCCAGGTCCAGCGGAGACTAAGTACACAAAAACAAAACACTCCCCTAATTTTGCACACAGCAAGGCCTTTCTTAAAAGCTAATCTTAGGACAAAAGCGTTATTACGTCCCGCCCGCGGGTGTGGGCCGTGGTTGCTATTGTTGTTTTTAATTTTTTCGCCTCGCGGACTCTGTGTCTGTCGGTTGTGCTAAGGAGCGCTCTACAGGCTGTTGTTGGTTAGGATGATAAAGTATTTGTGCAGTTTTTCTTTTAAGGTTTAATCTATTTGAATTTTTAACTAATAACTGGATCTATTTTAAACAATATCGGGATTACAACCTCTCGGCAAACACTTATAAGTGTTTATTAAATAACCATGCAAAAATGTTGGGTCCAACGCGTATGCGAAAACTTGATTCACGCCAAAAGCGGCCACTTTTGGCGTGATATATGGGGTATATTTGTGCATGATTATTTAATAAATAGAGTAAGTGTTTGCCGAGAGGTTGTAGTCCCGACATTGTTTAAAATAGATCCGGTTTAGTAGCTAAACATTCAAATTGATTGGCGTCGCTAGTGTGCCCTACCCGTCACCTTAAGTAAAGAATGTCTCAAGTGGCAATAGGTAGGGCACATAGCGAGGAGAACAGATGGCCGTTGGGGCGGAGAGATCCTCGAGTGGAGGCCACGTACAGGAAGTGGCTAACCCCCCCACAAGGTGGACCGACGATCTGGTGAAGATCACGGGAATCCATTGGATGCGGGCGGCACAGGACCGATCTGTGTGGAGAACTTTGGGGGAGGCCTATGTCCAGCTGTGGACGTCTATTGGCTGAAATGATGATGATGAACTAATGCACTCAAATATTACTTTATAGAACACGAATATTGCCGGAGTACCTCGTAGCGGGTTTCCAGATTTCACTCCTCCCGGGGTGGATCATAAGCCATGTCCCGTATAGCTGCTCTGAGAGAGCCTCGCTTCGGTATAAAGGCTCGACCAGAGTGATATTAGAGACCTCAGAGAATACAAGCGTGAACCAGCGCCTACGCTTTGTTTTACAGAGAGTGAAGGTACCAAAGGCCCAACTCAGAAGGAAGGGTAGTTTAAGGGTTTGCGGCGCTTAAGTGGCTCTATTGGTTTTGCGGGTTTCTAAAGGCAATAGCAATCGCTCACCATTAGATTATTTGTCTGTTCGTCTGCCATCTATCATATAAATTAGACTGCCTCGGTGGCGTAGTGGTTAGTGGGTCACATTATAAAGCGGCAGCAACGCAAGAGGTCCCGAAAAAATTGTACCCAAGTTTTCGATATATTCCTTATTGTCAGCGTGATGTTTGAATGTTGGCTTTGTACCCTCGTGCGTCGGAAAGCACGTTAAACCGTTGGTCTTGCGCCCTATCCCTCTCCAGTTGTGTCACTGGTGTCGTATCGGAAAATAAGTGTGAGCGAATAGAGTGTGCACTTGTGTTTGCGCACACACTTGAGCACTATAATATATCCTGCATACGTTGAGATTGGCCGCCGTAGCCGTAATCGGTTGGACGATATATAAAAATGTATCTAACTGAATTTCGTTTAAATTCCGCAACACCCTGTGCCAGCTGCAGCTTCAGCGGTGATATGCAGCTCATTCCCAGCCTTGGAAATTATCAGCGACGCGTGTTCCTTGTAGACGGCAGTCGCAGCCGCGGACAGGATCTGCTTATTCATATTTTATGCTTCGGGAAATATGGGACTTTGTCGCTGCTGGTACTTTTGTTACTCGTTTAATTATGGAGGCTTTGAATGTTGGATTTGCTAGGCTTTTTGTACGAGTCTTGCTGTAATCAGGGGTCAAAAGTGAAATTTTCAAAAATCAAAATTCAAAAGTACTTTACAAATCGTCATACATGATAAATATAAATTATAACTATGTATATTATATGTCGATACAAAAATATAATAAGAAATGAATAAATATAATGTGATTCTACCACCGAAATCGGAAAGTTGATTCTGACGAGAAGATCCGTCAAGAAACTCGGCAGTTACTCTTTTAAATCGCCAAAATTTTTATAAGTACAGTACGATGGGTGTAGGCGAACAGTTTATCATTTCTACAAATTATTGTCATTTATGTAATCATCAACTGTATAAAAAGCTTTTGCCATTTAATAATTTTTAACATGTATTTTAAATTTAGGCATTGGTAAATCAACAAGATTTTGTGGTAACTTATTAATAATTTTATACCTACTCATTCCTACAAATGAATTACCAATCTTATGAAGTCTGAGATGTGGAACAGCAAGCTTGTGTTTATTTCTAATATTTAGGTGAATCATAACATATCGCGCTTACATCTTCTTTTCAACTATTAGCGATCGTCTTTGAAATAGTCAAAAGCAAAAGTGGTCAATAATATCTGTTTAGTTATGATCGTTATAATAATGATACAAGTTCGTATCAGAACTGATGTTTTTGTGGTAGGTAATTGTAACTTTGTTAATGCTTACTTTATAATAATAACATTAATACATAAACTTAGATAATTTTGTAAAATCATATTAAGGTGACGGGTAGGGCACACTAGCGAGGCCAATCGATTTTAATTTTTAGCTACTAAACCGGATCTATTTTAATCGATTTCGGGGTAACAACCTCTCGGCAAACACTTATAGTATTTATTAAATAACCATGCATAAGTGTTGGGTCCGTTTTTGTACGCGAAAAATTGATTCACGCTAAAAGTGGCCGCTTTTGGCGTGAATCAATTTTTCGCGTACGTGTTGGACCCCTAAAAAGGCACGGACCAAGAGTCTGTGGACAAATCTTTCATTAAAAAAACCCTTCGCAACTGAATGCAGAAATCAAACCTATAAATTTTAGTTACCAAAACTCCTCGCAAGTCAGACACTCCATTATAACAGCAATAACTTATCTACACGATCACTTTGTTATTAGATTGAACTTTAAGAACATAAATTTGAAGTCTTGAGGGGAAAGCGTAAGTGTTAATTGTATTGTGATCTTTAAATGCCCTTCATCACAATGAAAAATAATTCGGAAACTGGTGGCTTAATTTAAAGCCGTCCCGTAACGAATGAGAATATACCTGTCGCATCCAAACAAAATAGACACACAGCGCGTGTGGAAGAGACGATAACTCCGATTCGGTCGTAACGAGTGCTTTAAATTAGGCCCTCTGATTCCCTTTAACCAATCTCGGGGTCCGTGTTTAGAACTATAGTGAATATTAAGACCTATTGCACTACATGGAAGAAAAGGTTTTTTTTTTGCGAATAATAGGCAGACGAGCATGCCGCCCATCTGATGGTAAATGTTAACCGCCGCTCATAGACATCAACAACCGCCCTTTTTTTGCAGAGTGTATACGCCTAGGTCACCTGGATGTAATTTTTGAAATTAATTTAGTCTCGGTGGCGCAGTGGTTAGTGGGTCGCACGTTAAAGCGACGGTTCCGCAAGAGGTCCCGGGTTCGATCCCCGGGTCGGACCGAAAATGTGTACCTAAGTTTTCATTAAGAAATTCTTAGTGTCAGCCCGGAGTCTGGAAGTTGGCGGTTTTGTACCCCCGTGCCTCGGAAAGCACATTAAGTCGTTGGTCCTACGCCCAATCCTTCCCGGTCGTGTCACACTGGTATCCCATCGGAATATGAGGGTAGGGGAATAGAGAGCGTACTTGTGTTTGCGCACACACTTGAGCACTATAATATATCCTGCGTACGTGGCTGATCATTGAGATTAGCCGCCTTAGCCGAAATCGGTTGGAGGATATTATTATTGTATTCTTGTAAATAAATGACTGACCGGAGGGCGCAATTGGTAGTGACCCTGCCTCTTAAGCCAAAGGTCGTGGATTCGATCCCCACCCTGGACAAACATTCTTGCGATGAACACTTGTGTTTGTTTGGTGTCTGGGTGTAATATATGTATTTAAGTATATATTTGTATTCCTCTGTTGTCTGATATTTGTAACACAAGTGCTTAAGCTACTTAGTACGGAATCAGGTCAACGTATGAGATGTTGTGAGAGTTATTATTATTGTTTAAACATTTTTTTTCCTCGAAATATTTTGCATTATTATAGATAATTTGGTTATAGGTATACTTTCCATTAAATATGTTTCGTTAAAATAGCAGGTCCTTTAAGTAGAAATATTTGGAGGAAAGTCTGGCTACACTGGCATATGTGTCATTCGGTGATATTTTTAATCTGTTTTTCATTAGTTTTCACTTTTGCCGAGTACCAAATGATCGGACCATATTATGAAATACAAATTCAAAATAGACCATTGTTTCCATTCAAATAACTGACGATAGACAATCCCAATTGTCTGAAATTGTGCACCATCCACCCAAATAATCACTGCACTTCAAACCGTATTACCTAAATAATAAGGTTGTGAAACTGTTATTGTTTTAAATAACAGCTTAGCCGAAATTCCCATAGCCTAAGTAATAATATAGAGTGTATCCACTTTTTAGGGTTCCGTACCCAGATGGTAAAAACGGGACCCTATTACTATGACTTGCCTGTCTGTCTAAGTTCGTTTGTCTATCACAAAAATTGCGATGGCTAGACAATTGAAATTTTCACAAAATCTGTATCTTTGTTCCCGCTATAACAACCCATTCGTCATTTCAGTGCGAAATGCAGATTACGTTCAAAGCTGTCGCTTCTGAGCCCGGGGTACTCTTTGACCATGATCAAGGATTGAGGAAGTGTGGTAATTACAATTGTGCCACTATCATCATCATCATCATCATCATCATCAGCCCATTTAAGTCCCCACTGCTGGGGCACGGGCCTCCCTCAACCACATGAGGGGTAATTGCCATACTCACCACGCTAGGCAGACGGGTTGGCGAGGGTTTTGATATAAATGCAGAGTTTTCCTTCTCTGGGTGCTGATGATCATGCCAGCTTTACCTTAGTCGCCTTTTACGACACCTCGGTAAGAGTGAGGGTGGCCTATTCTACTCTGCCGGGGACCACACGGCAAAATTGTGCCACTATAACAACAAACATTTGTGTGCATGAACGTGTCTGTTTGTATTGGTCTGGGTGTTTTCTATGTTTTATAAGTATGTTCGTTTATTATTTATGTTCTAATTAAGTTACCTTGTTTTTGTATTGTGCCAAATAAATTTATAATTTATTCATTCATTCATGTATTGTAGAACACATGATACTTGAAAACTTGTAAACCACTGTATGTAAACTGTGTTTCTAGCAAATAAAAAGTTTATCTATTTATTTATTTACAGAAGGAAAGTATTAAATGTATATATTTGTCATTCCGCTGTTGGTTCTGATATCCGTAACACAGGTGCTCGAGCTAACTATCTCGCAGTCAGATCAATGTAAGTATGTGATGTTTATTTAAATACTGAAAAATAATCTAAGGGGACTCACAAACAAAAAAAATATATCAATAATGGCAACAGGTAAGGGCACCTAAAATGACATTCACATAATATTCAGTTCTACTTTTAACTTAATAATAAATAATTTAAATTAAATAAATAAACTTAAGGTTAAAAAAAACTTTATTTTGAAGTAGTTTTTATTAATTATTTTTTGTGATAGGTGGCAGACGAGCAGACGGATCAACTGATGGTAAGCGATTGGTGCCGCCCAAGGACACCCACGACACCAGCGCTGCCAACCTCCAACCCCCCTTTCCCCCGGATTGGGCCTCCGGTACCCTCACTCACGCAGCGAAACATCACATCAGTTCTGCTTCACGCCGGTTTTCTGTGAGGTCGAGCCGGCCCATTCAGGCCGAAGCGTGGCCCTCCCACGGTCAAATTGGATACGGAACCCTTCGTGCGCAAGTCCGACTCGATCCTGGCCGGTTTTTTAAAACAATAGTGTGAATGATTGCAGAGTAGCGTTTTAAATTGAATATTTTGTAGGAAGTTATTTATTAGTTATATAACATGTCAAGTGTTTTTTGTCAGTAACTGACCGGATGGCGCAATCGGTAGTGACCCTGCCTCTTACGCCAAAGGTCTTGGGTTCGATCCCCACCCTGGACAAACATTCGTGCGATGAACACTTGTGTTTGTTCGGTGTCTGGGTGTAATATATGTATTTAAGTATATATTTGTGTTCCTCTGTTGTCTGATATCTGTAACACAAGTGCTTACGCTACTTAGTACGGAATCAGGTCAACGTATGAGATGTTGTGAGAATTATTATTATTATTATTTTTATAATTTTTTTACTCAATTTTATATCATCGGCTTTAATGATTTGCATGGGCCAGGACCAAGTGCATATCATAATTATCTATTCAACTGTATTTTGGACATTTTGAAGGAATTTCCGGGTTAACCTGCAAGTATTTAAAATATGCTTTTTGCAGTTTGATGAAGATTTCATCTCGAAGGCCTAAGGTTCTTAAAGAAGACAGTAGCTGTATGGAGATGACACCAGTGGCGGACATAACTATAGGGACTATGGTGACTTTCCTCAATCGCCACATTCATGCAATCGTCGTCATCAGCCCATTTAAGTCCCCACTGCTGGGGCACGAGCCTCCCTCCATCACATGAGGGGTAATTGCCATACTCACCATGCTTGGCAGACGGGTTGGCGAGTGTTTTGATATAAATGCAGAGTTTTCCTTCTCTGGGTGCTGATGATCATACCAGGCAGCTTTACCTTAGTCGCCTTTTACGACACCTCGGTTAGAGAGAGGGTGGCCTATTCTACTCTGCCGGGGACCACACGGCCGACCATTCGTGCATTCTCATCTTTTAAATCTGTGTATTTTGTTAATTTTATTATAATCAGTAACTAATAGAACTGATATAATCCACTCTGTGGACGTCCTCATCTTTTATGGCTTAAGATACCAAACTTACCTAACCATATCCTACATACAATTTTTATAAATGTGAAAATGTGAAAGACAAACTAAAAAACAGACACCCAGTTTTTTTTTATATAATAGGTGGCAAACGAGCTGACGGATCACCTGACGGTAAGCGACATCCGCCGCCCATTTACACCCGTGACACCAGTGGAGTCACAAGTGCGCTGTCAACCTTCAAACCCCCCTTTCCCCCGGATTGGGCTCTCTTATACTAAAAAAAGCGTTCTTTTTTAAAAGTGTTTTTATTATTATTTTTTTGTGATGGGTGGCAGACGAGCAGACGGATCACCTGACGGTAAGCGACATCCGCCGCCCATGGACACCCGTGACACCAGTGGAGTCACAAGTGCGCTGTCAACCTTCAAACCCCCCTTTCCCCCGGATTGGGCTCTCTTATACTAAAAAAAACGTTCTTTTTTAAAAGTGTTTTTATTATTATTTTTTTGTGATGGGTGGCAGACGAGCAGACGGATCACCTGACGCTAAGCGACATCCGCCGCCCATGGACACCCGTAACACCAGTGGAGTCACAAGTGCGCTGTCAACCTTCAAACCCCCCTTTCCCCCGGATTGGGCTCTCTTATACTAAAAAAACTATTCTTTTAAAGTTATTTTTTTTGTGATAGGTGGCAGACGAGCAGACGGATGACCTGACGGTAAGCGACATCTGCCGCCCTCCATCTCACGGGTGTCCATACCCGTGACACCAGTGGAGTCACAAGTGCGCTGTCAACCTTCAAACCCCTTTTCCCCCGGATTGGGCCCAGGACCCCAGTCGAGCCGGCCCATTCATTGGCGAAGCGTGGCTCTCCCACGGTTAATTCCCTTCTTTGTAATAACCAGACGCCTATCATCACCCACACTTAGTTTGTCTGCTGTGGAATCAATAATAAATTTACCTATTATGTATTATATTTGTCAGTCGTTCCATATCCACGAGCAATTATATCCCGGACTTTTGGAAGGCGTGCGTGGGGCCGAAGCCAAAACGTAGAGGCCCGTTCAATCGACAGTTTTACTATAATGTATTTTTTTATTTATTTAATACAAATACAGTACTTATTACAAAATCTGCCAAACTGCAGAACAGTTTGTCGGCAGTAGGTCTCGTGGATGCTTTACACAGTTCTTAAGTACTAACAAGGTATTATGTTACTTTTACAGAGAAATATGCAAATAACCTTGGTGTAAAGAACGTAGTGCCAATTAAGACTACAACGACTTATAGAAAATAATACCTATATATCTAGCCATGCATAAGCATATATACGTACATGATTATAGGAATATTTGAAACACATACTCACATATATAATAGGGAATTCTCCTATTTTTTCAAATATTTTTTATAATGCTCATATATCAGATAATCAAGCATTATTTTTATTTCTGCAAAATATTTATATTTAGCAGGCCTAAATGTTATAAAAAAATTATCAAAAATTTGACGTAAAATATACGCGCTAAAACACCGACCGCCATGAATGGTGACGGCGCATGACGTCACTATAACTAAATCAAAGGGCATTGAACTAAAATTGAGAAATGTCAAAATGCTAAAGTTTGTCTTGTAGGCACGCAGGATTTTATATAATTTAATTTAAATTATAAGTAAAAATGAGTTCAAGTTATGATACTTAATTGTTTACACATAACCTCAAAACACGTATGTATACTTTTATCGAAATACACAATATATAATATATGTTTTAGTAATGTAAATACATTATACTTACATAACTGTTTTGATATTTCTGCAAGTCGGTATTACACGCAAAGAACTTGGCAATCATTACCGCATCTATTTTCGGGAGATTAGTACTTTCGGGTTTTACAAAACCGACGTCCATTTTTAGTAACGTAAATACTAAATCTTTAAATATAAGCTACAAAACACATCAAAACCAATAAAAATATAAAATTTCAATTAACGTTGTAGGTAAGTAAACAAAGATGTCAAAAAGATGTTTTAGTATAATGACGTCACATCATGGCGGTCGGCGTTTGAAATCACGTGACATACAGATACTAAAACCTCAATTATGATTTTAAAAAAATAATATCTTAGGATTTCATGGGAAAATAACGTTATATTTGCATTTCCCGTGATGAAAACTATACAAGTAATATAATTTCATAATTTATTGTTGATAGATGAAAATGGCCTATTACCTACATTATGCTTTAAATAACTAATTTGATTAATGTGATGTGACACCAGCCGGCGACTATCCCTTTATATACACTATAAAAGTGTTGCCAAGGTCAGTCCCCGATTGGCATAAGACTATTGAAAGAATGGACATCAAAATTAACTGGGCTTTTGGGTTGAGGTGGCACTATGGAGAGACTATGGCACCTGCCCGATCAATGATCAAAATAACGATAAAATGGACAGGTGACTTGCCACTTACTAAATGGGCCCCCTATAAAAAGCTACCAGGAACCCAAGCAAAAGCTAGCAACCAGATTAGTGTTGCTTATCGATAGCCTATCGATAATATTGCTGGTTGTCAAGAGTATCAATACGATCAATAGTAAAATTAGAACAATACTATTGATAACGCTATTGATACTATCGATTTTTAATGTCCGATACTATCGATAGCCTACCTATCGGACACATTTAAGGTGACGGGTATACGGGTGTGCCCTAGCACACTAGCGACGGCAATCGATTTTAATTCTTAGTTTCTAAGCCGGACCTATTTTAAGCAATTTCGGGGTTACAACCTCTCAGCAAACCCTTATAATATTTATTAAATAACCATGCACAAATGTTGGGTCCGTTTTTGTACGCGAAAAATTGATTCACGCTAAAAGTGGCCGCTTTTGGCGTGAATAAATTTTTCGCGTACTAATGTTGGGTCCGCATTTGTGCATGGTTATTTAATAAATAGTATAAGTTTTTGCCGAGAGGTTGTAATTCCGAAATTGTTTAAAATAGATCCGGTTTAGTAGCTAAACATTAAAATTGATTGGCGTCGCTAGTGTGCCCTACCCGTCACCTTAATCAGGCAGCAAAACTATTGATACTATCGATAGTTTCAGGCATTAAACAAATCGAGAGTATCGATAGTATTGGCGTTATTTATTAATAACTATCATTACTATCGATCGATCGATAGTTTCACAACACTACCAGAATAGCAAGACGGGCAACATTGGTGTTATTATCAACGTTGGAGCAGAGTGTATAATGCGCGGGTCGTAGTTATTTATCAACTTATTACATGTTTTTACATTCATCCACTTGACCGACTTTATTTACTACTCAACCAGACTTTAACAGAGAACTTTTAATTAAATCTACCATAACCATCATTTCAATTCACAATACATCGCCGCTTGTTTGATGTTCGATGAAAATTCAAGGAGCGAGCCCGGTAATGTAATTAGCCGAGCCTAGCCGGAGAGGCCGTTCTAAGTTTGCTGATTATTATTTGACAATTAAGGTTTTACACAATTTGTATTGTCTTATTTACTATTACTAAGTTTTGTGGTCTGCGAGTTGCAATAATAACGATCTAATGGGCAACATTTCATAATTGCTAAGCTATGCAACAAAAAATACCAATTCTTTATTTACTTTTCCGATGCTCGAATATATATTTATTTATTTTTTATATTGCTTATTTACTGAGAAAAAAATTAAAAACTAAAAAACGTAAGATGACGTCAACGGACGGCAGAATGTAAAATATTTCTTTGCTTAGCACATTTTAGTTTTAAATTTACGAAATGCCAAATACGAAATGACATGCAACTGTCAAAAAAAGACAACTTGTCAACGTTCAATGAATGAATGACGTTGACAATGTTGACACTAATATTATTTACCTTTGACAGTAGTACCTTTTTTTATTAAAACAATAATAAGCAAAGGAATATCGTTGTATTCAGCCGTCCGATGACGTCATTTGGCGCTTACGTCTATTTAAAATATAAAGAATTTCAATGATTGTTTTATGCATGAAAATGGCCATTTTTTGATAAAAGAAAAAATAAGGGTCTGTTCATTTTATGTCTATTTTCATATAAAAAAACAATATGACATGTTAAAGATATGAGATGTTGTCCATTATGAATACTTATAATATTTTCCGCATTTAGGTCCGACGATCTGGTGAAGGTCGCAGGAATCCCTTGGATGCGGGCGGCACAGGACCGATCTGTGTGGAGATTATTGGAGGAGGCCATTGATCGAACAATGGACGTATTTTGGCTGAAATGGTGATGATGATGATAATAATATTTTTTTACCCTAGTAGATCTAATGCAGGGTAAGGGGTCTGCCTAGGTGCAAAAAAAAACTATTGTGTTATTTGTAGTTGTATTTTAATTTAAATAAATAATTTAACTCAAATAATGTACCTAATTGGTATTTTCCGTGTTATATGAATGCATATAATTGTGTAAAGCACCCTCGGAGCTCAGACAGGGAGATGGTAGAAAATATGAATCCAGTTCCGTCTTGAATTCGTGAGTTTCAGTTTTAAACTAACTAACCTAGGCAGGCGTCCTGGTGTTATTGTTCCGATGACAAGCTTTGCTAGCGCGATGCAATAATGCATAGCGCCATCTACCGGAACAGCGAGAAACCGACTGCTTGTTTACTTTGAACAAAATGAATAAAAAAATAGCTGATCTTAAAGACTAAGGTGTTTTATAGCCTACCTATCTATAGATTTATACTATAACTACACTATTTAGGAAACAAGGACAGAAAATATTCTGTCCTTGTTTCCTAAATA
The DNA here is from genome assembly GCA_019059595.1 of Marasmia exigua. Classification (NCBI taxonomy): domain Eukaryota; kingdom Metazoa; phylum Arthropoda; class Insecta; order Lepidoptera; family Crambidae; genus Marasmia; species Marasmia exigua. The sequence goes on from CM032470.1 coordinate 16,863,252, forward strand.
CAAGACAGCCGATCAACTTGGATAATGTTTCCTCCAAGTTGATCGACTGTCTTTCAATTCATCGAACCTTCGTCTCCACATTGTGTCTCTCCCGCACTCTGTCATTCCTGCCGAAACTAGCTGGGATTACTGTAAGCGCGCATGTGTGTGCGCAGCCTATTTAGCTCGCGATTAGAGAGCTGTCCTTCTGTGTACAAATACAATACCGACCGGAGTCACCGAAAACCGGCGTAAAGCAGCATTGGGCTGTGTTTCGCTGCGTAAGTGAGGGTACCGGATGTCCAATCCGGGGGAAGAGTTTAAAGATTGGCAGCGCATTTGTGATTCCACTTGTGTCACGCGTGCCCATGGGCGGCGGCAATTGCTTACCATCAGGTGATCCGTCTGCTCGTATGCCAACTATCACATAAAAAAGTAATACAGGTAATTTTATTTCTCATATTCATTCTCATACATGTTTTAAGATGCCCCTGTCAGTAATAAAATACTTGAGTGGGAGCTATCTCGCTCTTACCTATTAAATTTCACTTATATGAGATTTACATTTAAAGCTACTAACATGGCCAAAAATTTCTTCTGTGTATTATTATTTATTGGTTGGAAAGTTGGCAGCGCACTTGTCACTTAAAAATAGGCCTACTACTTAAAAGAACATTAATTTGATTGATCTTTAAGTTACAAATTATTGATTACGATATTTCTCTATAAAATGAATGGCCCTTTCACCAAGTTTACCTTGTGCCAAACAAGATTTTACTAAGTGTTACATAATAAAAAATACGAGTTACTGTAGTTTTATGAACTTAAAAGTGGAAGCAGGAATTGCAAGATAGATATTTTACGAGTACTGTTTCTCACTTCGTTTATTGATGTCAGATCAAATTTTCAGGTTTATAGGTTTATAATCATATTTCTTCTTTAACTAATTTGATGAGTTAATGGAAGAAACACCACATAATATACATTATTATACATTAATATACTTTAAACGTACTGTTCAAATATGATAAAACAGATGATTAAGTTATGCTTATCTTCTACTAAGGGTGCGATTTTGTTAAGGTGTTACCTAAATTAAAAGTGCACATAAGTAAATATTTCTAAAACGCACGAAAGTACCAGGGCTCATTAGGTTTCTACGCTAGGATTAGGTCGAGGCCTTACCTTCGTAAGTCCAACCAATGCTGTTAAAAGAGTCTCCCCGGTATTTACATAAAGTAACCCCGGTTAAGCCCGGTGCACACGCGCGGTCTGCATTGTCCCGCTGACGTACGCGACCGCGCTGTGCTATACACGCCTTAAACTGGGTACTGATGGCAAAAAAACGAATGAAAAAATAATAAAATTTTATTTATCGTTTAAGTTAAAGGTTACAACATCCTAGATCTTATTCTAGGGTTTACAATAATATCATATCACTATAATGAGCCTTTTTTGGTACAAAAATAAATTATTTATACACGTACAATTTATAATAAAATGAAAATGAATATATCATTTTCATTTTATTTAAATTGAAATATGAAAATAATACTCATTTTAAATTTGAATTGGATAATTAAATCACATTTTACCTTTGTCTACAGAATTTATCACATTAGAAATCGTATAAAAATACTAATGATAAATTCAGAGAACATCTCTTACATTGACCTGATTCCATACTCAGTTAAACACGATACAGACAACATAGTTTAGGTGTAAATACACACAGACACTGAAAATACAAAAATGTTTATTGTAGTAACTTATTCTAATATAATATTTTATATTTGTTGCTCTCTTTCAAGCTCATTTGTATGTAAAAGGCAACATCACTTTTAAAATACAACAGGTCACACGAACGTTTGTCCAGGGTCCCCACCCGCCATCCTGACTCGAACCCTCGACCAATTAAGTATACAAAATCCCAAGTGCCTTCTCCTTCCATTAATGGTTGGATGCGCTTTTTTTATGCTAGAGGCGACAAACGAGCAAGCTAAACCTAACGACACGCTTGACCTAAACGCAGCAATTGATTTAAAAAATGTATTAAAAATACTTTTTATGCAGACTGTACCTCCAGTATCGCAGATATCAAAAAGCTTACGCCGAGTTAGAGCACTCGATTAAGCCCACCTTGTTTGCGTCGCGGCGTATGCGCCGAATTTGCTGACGGTACTGCAGTTAAGCTGTTTTATGATAATTAAAATTTTTGTTAACTGCACTCTGCTTGAAGCATTAGTAGTTGAAATTGTATTAGCTTTGTTTTTTAATTAACTGGTAAATTGTTTTTGGTTAAAATCCGGTCAAGTTAACTAGGTAGTTGAGATTTTTTAAATAAAATTTGAAAGTACCAATTAGTTTTTACTGAGATAAAAATGTAATAAGTGATTCATATACAATGTAATGTAACTATGGAGGCTACGTAATTTTACTAGAGTAAAATGAAAACGTGTACTGTTAATATCGCTTTAGCTAACCTACATTATTTAACGTCGTCTCTCTTGGTACACCTGGCAAAAACGTATCTTTCAAAAGATTGGAACATTTGCATCTGGATCAGTGCAGAGATGCGGAAAAGTGAAACGCTTCATTTGGAACATCAATTCTGAGATTGATCCGTGATTAATTACGCTCATTTGGTATTTGGTGTTTGCTATGTATTATAAGTATGTATTTACAAAAGAAAAGTATTATATGTATATATTTGTAATCCCACTGTTGATTCTGATATCCGTAACACAGGTGCTTGAGCTACCTATCTCGGAGTCAGATCAATGTATGTGATGTTGTGAAATATTATTATTATTATTTGGATCATTCGGCTCACTCGGATCAATCAGTTCATTCGGCTCATCAGATCATTCCGCTCATTCGGGTCTTTAAGCTCACTCGGATCGTTCAGCTCATTCGCATCATTCGGCTTATTGGTTCACTCTGCTCATTCAGGTCATTCGGCCACTCGAACTCGAGATCTATTTGAATCGAATGATACATTCGGAGCGAACTTTAGAGATTCGGAACAGTGTATCATTTGGCTGAGTCGGATCACTGAGTCGTTTCAGTAAAGGGTTTTACACACGTCTATTTCCTGGGTGTAAGTTTGAAAAAAACTCCATGCTCGGATTCAAAATGACATGCTCCCGTCCTTTTTCTTATTCACCGATATTCCTCTTTTTTAGATCATAAGTGGTAAACAAACAGATGAATCACATGATGGCAAGTGACTGCTACTGACTAGGACACACGCATCACCAGTGGCGTCACAAATGCACTGCCAACTTTTAGACTTCGTTTCGACCAGAGATGAGTGAGGTTGCGAAAAATGTGTTTTTTAAGAGCCAATAAAAACGCTCAGTGAACTGAGGAGAAGAAATGAATGAAGCGATTCTATTAACTCTTAAAAACACATTCCTCGCAACACATCTTCATCTCTGGATTGGGCCTCTTCACTCACTCGCCGAAACGAAACCTTGGATTTTCTTAATAAACTAATAGATAAATTATTCTATCACGAAAAAGAAACTTAACTATTCAGCACCCCAATTTCTCCCACGCACATTACCTACCAAACTACGCGCCATATTTTTTTAGTTGTTTACAAAAAAACATGGCGCCACACTAACAGATTATAACCTTACATCCAAATATAAACCATCGCGCGTCAACATTGAAATAATAAATCTGAGGATGGGTCCGAGGACTAGAGAGGGGGGATGGGGTCCCCAAGACCCCCCCGGATAGAGTTGCCAGCCTATAAATTACACTACCACTAAATACTACAGCTAAAAAATACTAGAAAATTTTTAAAATCAATAAAATAAGAAATTTTCTGAAAAAATCGACCAATCCCCTGATTGGTCGATTTTTTCAGAAAATTTCTACACACATCTAGGTACAATAGATAATTTGTCCCTACAAATTATCTATTGTACCTAGATGTGTTCCCTCCGGCCACATTATCAATTAAGATTCACAAGCAGTTGCCGAAGAAGAACTAACATTCTTGCCACTCAAACAGTTGCCATAAACGATAGATTTTTCTTTTTCACAACTTTTTTTACTGAAAAACTATCCCACACCTAAACGTTGTCCATTAAAGCACAGTTAATTATGGAATTGTAGTATTAATAGTTACTTTGACGAGTGAAATTGCAATCAAATGGGTTCAGTCCGATAGATTGTAATAACGTGAAAAATTATGAGTCAAATTGTAAAACATTGTTAAGATAAGATGAAATAATCATTTATTGTCAAACTGTGTTACAATTATTGTTAGTGCATTGTTATCAAATAATTACAATTTAGCGAATTATTGATTGAAATAATGTACTCAACAATATTTATTCCAGTGTGTACAGAGTAGACAGTACCTATGAACAGATGAAGCAATATTTCTTTTGAATATGTTTTTTAATTTTCACCTCAGACGGACCTCAGATGGCAGAGATCATCACTGCTGGTCATGTGAAGATTGAAAAAATATGTTTGTTACCAATACATAGCCCAAACTTTTTTTTCTATTCTAGAGGCGACAAACGAGCAAGCGAGTCGACTGATGGAAATTAATAAAAAAATCGCAAAACCAGAGAAATCGCGATGTGTTGCCGGCCATTTAAAATAAGAGTACGCTCTTTTTTTAGGGTTCCGTAGCCAAAATGGCAAAAACGGAACCCTTATAGTTTCGTCATGTCCGTCTGTCCGTCTGTCCGTCTGTCCGTCTGTCACAGCCGATTTACTCGGAAACTATAAGTACTACAGTGATGAAATTTGATGGGAATATGTGTTGTATGAACCGCTACAAAAATATGACACTAAATAGTAAAAAAAAGAATTGGGGGTGGGGCCCCCCATACATGTAACTGAGGGATGAAATTTTTTTTTTCGATGTACATACCCGTGTGGGGTATCAATGGAAAGGTCTTTTAAAATGATATAAAGCTTTCTAAAAAACATTTTTCTTAAAGTGAACGGTTTTTGAGATATCAGCTCTCAAAGTCGTAAAAAGTATGTCCCCCCCCCTCTATTTTTATAACTACGGGGTATAAAATTCTAAAAAAAATAGAGGTGATGCATGCTAATTAACTCTTTCAACGATTTTTGGTTTGATCAAAGTATCTCTTATAGTTTTTGAGATAGGTTGATTTAACTGTAATTTTGGACTTTGCTGCTACGGAACCCTTTGTGCGCGAGCCCGACTCGCACTTGGCCGGTTTTTTTATTGAAGGTCCTTGAATAATATAAACCTCAAAAAGTCATATCTTAAAAAATGTCCCCTAAATTTAGGGTAAAAATCTCTAAGCTGGAAACCCTCCAGCCCTCTTCACTCCAAGGAGCGACCATGAATGCTGTCACGAGATGATGGACGGCCGAGTATAAAACTGACGAGACAGGAGTGCCCGACTCGGAATGGCTCTACCGAGCCCAGTATATCACTTTTATTACATGCCATCTTCATTTTCATATTTCATATTTGCATTTCTACCCCCCCTTGGTCCCCCTTTTTAAGCGTTTCGCGCGTTTTTCTACGTTGTAATCGCCTTTGTGTGGACGACGTTGCGAGTGCCGGTCAGTGGAAGTTTTGAAGAAGGGTACAGTTAGGGTTCCGTAGGGTTTTAGTACAGAATTATATTAGAGTGCCTGAGTGACGTGAATATACTAAAATCAAAATAAGGCTAGACTAATTTTACATTATATTCATTTAATGATATTGTGAAAGTGGTGAGGAAACAGTGAATGAGGTTAACGGGTGTCAGACGAGCAGACGGATCACCGCTAGCGATTCGTCATCGTCAGCCCATTTAAGTCCCCACTGCTGGGGCACGGGCCTCCCTCAATCACATGAGGGGTAATTGCCAAACTCACCACGCTTGGCAGACGGGTTGGCGAGGGTTTTGATATAGATGCAGAGTTTTCCTTCTCTGGGTGCTGATGATCATGCCTGCAGCTTTACCTTAGTCGCCTTTTACGACACCTCGGTAAGAGTGAGGGTGGCCTATTCTATTCTGCCGGGGACCACACGGCGTATTGCTAGCGATTGCCGCTGCCCATTTACACGCGCGTCACCAGTGGAGTCACAAGTGCGCTGCCAACCCTTATACCTCATTTCCGCGGAATGGGCCTTCGGTACCCTCACTCACGCAGCGAAACATAGCACAGTGCTGCTTTACGCCGTTTTTCTGTGAGGCGGTGCTATTTCTCCGTTCGGGATTACCCATTCATGCCAAAGCGTGGCTCTTCCGCTGTCAACTTCATTTACTAGACTAATTTTACAATATATTTATTTTATGAGATTGTGAAAATGCCGAGTAAACAGTGAATGAGGTTGGTGGGAGACCGATAGAATGGCGAAGAGGCCTATACCCAGCAGTGGGTGAATGTGGCCTGTTATGATGATGATGAATTTATGCTGTATGCAGATAGAAAAGAGAGAACCATTCCATTTCCGTCCCTCTCCCAAAAAGTCCGATAGTCATAGTCTTAACACCAGAAATAAACATAGACTTGCCGTCCCACTCCGGTACCCTCACTCACCCAAATCACACCACAGTGCTGCTTCACGCAGGTTTTCTGTGAGGCCGTGGCCGGCCGTGGCCGTATCACTCCGGTCCATCCGGCAAATTCATGCCGAAGCGTGGCTCTCCCACGGTTAAGGCCAGGTGCGTTTGCCCGAATTAAAAAATCTAAGCACATCTCTCTTATTTGTTTGATCTGTAGTTTTATTTTTTGTCCTGCTGAACCCTAAAAAGAGTAAGGCAAGGAAAAGCCAGCAAGTTGCAGGCAGCCTTGACGTGTTTGCTTTGACTAAGCATGTTTAAGGGGTTTTTTCCTTTGCTCAAACATGTCTAGAACATGTTTTAAACACTGTATGGACGACTTTATTACTTACCTAGGAATTTAGTACGCGTACAAATTATAGAGTAAAGGTACAGAGAATAAAAAGGCTCGTCACCTTAAGGTAACTAGTAGGGCACACTAGCGACGCCAATCAATTTTAATGTTTATCTACTAAACAGGATCTATTTTAAACAATTTGGGGGTAACAACCTCTCGGCAACTTATACTACCGCCAAAAGCGGCCACTTTTAGCGTGAATCAATTTTTCGCGTACAAAACCAGACCCAGCATTTGTGCATGGTTATTTAATAAATAGTAATAAGTGTTTGTCGAGAGGTGGTAATCCCGATTTTTTTTAAAAAAGATCCGGATTTGTAGCTAAAAATTCAAATCGACTGGCGTCGCTAGTGTGCCCTACCCGTCACCTTAAGGCGAGCGACGGGTAGCCCTAACTAGCGACACCCATTCGTTTTTAATTGTTAGCTACTAAACTGGATCTATTTTAAACAATTTCGGGATAAGAACCTCTCGGTAAACACTAATACTATTTATTAATTAACCATGCACAAATGTTGGGTCCGTTTTTGTACGCGAAAAATTGATTACCGCCAAAAGCGGCGACTTTTAGCGTGAATGAATTTTTCGCGTACAAATGTTGGGTTCGCATTCGTGCATGGTTATTTAGTAAATAGTATATGTGTTTGCCGAGAGGTTGTAACCATGAAATTGTTTAAAATAGATCCGGTTTAGTAGCTAACAATTATAATCGATTGGCGTCGCTAGTGTGCCCTACCCGTCACCTTAAGGTAAATTTTCGCTTGCACGGCAAGAATCAGTTATACGAACATGCCGTTTTAAAAAGATCTGCCAACCTTCTTTAAACTTTTGCATCAAAACGAATCAATGTTGCTACAAGCAAATCTGAACTTTCTTACTTAACCGTTAAGCATAATATTCTGTGCAACAGGTATTACTCTGGAAAATTTACGAAATGTAATAAGTGCTCATAGCATACCAAACGAATCCATTTGAAAACTGACGAACCTTTTCGTTCTTTGACTGTACAGTCATCAGATCAAGTTACCCCCCCGCAGTGGAAAAATAGCACTTGAGCCCCAGACATAAGGATGGTCCAAAGGTCAACAAGAATAACTCGACGTGACGCCGTGGGTACATAGATATTATTTTTGCATAGAAACAAAAACGGTTACAGTACGTACAGACACACATCAAAGTTTTTTTTATGTGATAGGCGGCAGACGAGCAGTCGTATCGCCTGATGGTAAGTGATTTCCGCCACCCATAGACACCCTCGACAGCAGTGAAGTCATCAGTGCGCTGCCAACCTTTGAACCCCCTCTCCCCCGGATTGGGCCTCCGGTACCCTCACTCACGCAGTGTTCACAGTAAGCAAAACACGGTGCCAACGCTGCTTTATGCCAGTCTTAGGTAATCCAAAATCATAACGTAATCATAACGTTTGTTTTGGTCTGGGTTTTTCTATGTTTTATAAGTATGTATTTACAAAAGAAAATTAAATAAATAATTGAATTATTTAAAGGGGTATTTTGAACGTTTAGAAGCGCATACGCTTGTTTTGATCTTTTTATAAATAAATAAATATTTCAGAACGCCACATACATTGATCTGACTCCGAGATAAGTAGCTCAAGCAACTGTGTTAATTATTATAAGTATATATTTGTAATCCCACTGTTGATTCAGAGGCCTTACCATGAGTTTGAAATACTATCCTCGCTATCCAAAACGATTGCTGTCTCTTTCACATGCACCACAATGAAAGGAACAAAGCGATAGTTTTCGATAGTGAGAACAGTTTTTCAACTCACTCACTCAACTGGTGGTACTGATATCCGTAACACAGGTGCTTGAGCTACCTATCTCGGAGTCAGATCAATGTATGTGACGTTCTGAAATATTTATTTATTTCTAAAAAGATCAAAACAAGCGTATGCGCTTCTAAACGTTCAAAATACCACACATTCTTCAAAATACCCCTATAATAATTGAAGAATATGCTAAAGGGGGAGCCATTAAAAGCCATACACGATTTTTCCGTTACCTGTCCAGCTCAAAAGCAATCCCTGAAATATGTTATTGGGCGTGCGAGCATGCATCACGACACAAAGGTGTGTATGACTGTGTGTATGGCCTTCCTTTATTAATCTGTTCCCGCCCAGAGATCGCGCGAATTGGGGATTTTTGAATGGGCGGAGGCTGTAAGCCGTATGTCATTGATGTGGAAGAAAAACGGAGGTTTGGTCTTGTGTTCTACGAATAATTGCTGGAATAGATTAATTATGGTCTGTATTTTTAGCTGTACTTAGATATTTTTTGAAATTTTTTCTTAGGTAGATAATACACTTTAATGCCCTGTTGGTCTAGTGGTTTAAGTACCGGGGTTTGATTCCTGAGTGGAGCGAAAAGTATTGTTTCGAATTTTACGGACAAAGTTCGGGTTTGTGATTAAGCCTAATTCCATCATAGTAGCGATAACCTGATTTTTATGATGGAGGCCTTTGCCCTGTAGTGGGATAATATATAGGCTGATACTTTACAGACATATTTAGAAGTGGACAAATGTAGGTCGTTTACACGAGACGAAAATTCTCTCCGTGGGAGGGTCACGCTTCGACAGGAGTGGGCTGAGTGGAATAGAAAAATACCATGGCCTGACAGAAAATTGGAGTGAAACGGCACCTGCATATGTTTCGCCGAATGAGTGAGTAGTACCAAATATCTAATCAAAGGAAGGAATGTTTTAAGTTTGACAGCTCACTTTTGACTCCACTGGTGCTACCGGTGTCCTTAGGCGATATCAATATGGATACCATTAGGTGATCCGTCTGCTCATTTGCCACCAAAAAAAATCGCTCCATGCACCATCACATTCCCCAAAACCTAACAAACAAACCGTTTCTCCATTACCATATCTCCAAGCAAACCCACCAACAATGGCCTCATCACATAACTCGTCACTCCAGTGCGCTCCCACCCTAATCTCTAGGTACGTAGGGTTCGCAACAAAATTATGAAAGGGTAAATAAAACAGAAAGCTTACACAAGTCATAAATTTGATTTATAGAGATTAAAAAAGGCGCTTTAGAAACGGCTCGAACGAAAATTTTCGGTGGGACGAATCGGGAGACGGGTGTAGCGTCAGCACAGAGGGTGTAATGTTTTATTTTTAATTTTTATTTAAAAATATTAATAGAATAAACCCAAAAACTACTAGTATACAATTCACGACATTAATAATATCTAAGGCAAGGTGTAAAGATGATAGGTGGACTATAAAACTTACCGAATGGCAGCCAAGTATGGGGCGACGCCCTGTGGGTAGACTACCTGCCCGATGGCCGATGACGAGACGATACTCAGAGGGGAAACCATGGAAAAGGCTGGCTGGGGACAGAGGGGAGTGGCGTGATAAAAAAGAGGCCCTACACTCAGCAGTGGGAGGATGTGGGCTGATATAATGAATAATATCATCCAATCGATTACGGCTACGGCGGGAAATCTCAGCGATCAGCCACGTACGCAGGATATTTATAGTGCTCAAGTGTGTGCGCAAACACAAGTGCACTCTCTATTCCTTTACCCTCAAATTCCGATGGGACACTACTGTGACACGACTGGAGAAGGATTGTTCGCAGGACCAACAGCTAACGTACTTTCCGAGGTACGGGGGTACAAGTTTGCTAACTTCCAGACTCCGGGTTGCCACTAAGAATTTCTTACCAAAAACTTAGGCCCGACCCGGATCATCAAAATAAGCGAAAAAATATCTGCTGTTCCATACAAAATAAAATATAAACCCTACACCTATATGACTTTATTCACGATGCCTATCATGAGGTTTTCGGTATGTAAACGATAAAAAAATAACGGTGTATATTAATAATTTAAAAAATCTTTACTTCAAGTGTATTTCGAAACCGCCAAACGATCAAGACACTTCCAATGACACCTCATTATTCAATTATTAATTAGATTAGAAGTCATGAGGGAACAGTTGAACGTATATACCTAATACAGGTCAAAATTATATCTTAACATATCCACCTTTTTTCTTCGCCGTAGTCGGGTAAAAATGGGCCATCATCCTTTTGAAGATCCCTAAGTCGTAGCTGTCTAAAGACAAACCGTCCACAGACTTTTGTTGTATACTTCCCAATAATAAAACAAAAGACGAATCAGTTGATTTTCCCGACCGTACCCATGTCAGCTTGGTGTCGATGGGCCCGCGTCAGAGGGGGCGTCGTAAGAAAATTTACAGGCGAGCCGTATTTCACCCGCTTTTTCTGTTAATCTACCCTCTTAATGCGTCGCTTTGTTTACCTGCTGACCCTACCGATACGGCCTCTGATAATGTGCTTTATTCTGCGGTTAGTACTCACGTGAGAGGGGACAACGAATTTTGAAAATATTTAAAGTAGTACACTTTTTTAAATATGGGTCGTGTGAGTGAAAACACGTGTGAGTGTAGTTTGCCAATGTCAAGTGAAAATAATTAGCTTAGCTGTCAAATCACAAACTCCCAATAAAACCTTGGTGTTTAACTATACTTCTGAATCAAAATACTACGGGCATGGTTCATATTAATCTGATAGTGTTAATGTTGCTCTCATCATCATCGTCAGCCCATTTAAGTCCCCACTGCTGGGGCACGGGCCTCCCTCAATCACATGAGGGGTAATTGCCATACTCACCACGCTTGGCAGACGGGTTGGCGAGGGTTTTGATATAAATGCAGAGTTTTCCTTCTCTGGGTGCTGATGATCATGCCAGCACCCTTACCTTAGTCGCCTTTTATGACACCTCGGTAAGAGTGAGGGTGGCCTTTTCTACTCTGCCGGGGACCACAGGGCTAATTTTGCTCTATTACTCAGCATCCTTTCGTAGAGTGGCTGCAAACTGTCAAAATGCAATATATTCAGCCAAAAAAGGGACATAAGAGTTACAATAATCTGTGTGTCCCAAACACGTTACATATTTATTACGTTTTCTGATTGTAAATTTCACGCAATTCTCATTATGTCATAAAAACTCACCCGCAGAAATTATAATAAATAAATAATTGTGTCATCAACAACAAGTTAGCCGCAGGCAAAAACTTTTAACATTGAAATTAATTAGTACGCCACAAAACCGGTCACCAAATTAATTGTTGAATACACTGACAGTTTACAATCACACTGGAAAATGTTGTGACACTAGGGTGACTTTTTCACTTTGAGGGGCTGTTTCGTTAAAACGGTTTTCTCTCATCAAGTCTCCCCTTTTGACCTTCAAATGCGCGACATGAAAACTATCGCTTCATGCTCTGATATACATTACCAAGTATTCCTCTTATTTGCCAACTCAAATGTTAACTAACCCATCCATTGCTAGCTTAGCTTCGAAAAGTTTACATGCCTACCGATTTTTACAAGCAATGGAATGAAGTTTGCACTCGTAGTCTGATTGCTATGCATTTCACATTACAGGGTTCCGAAAAAATGTACATGGCCTATTTTAATAGCTTTATTGATAGGGCCGGAGATATTATTTTTTCAAAAATAAATAAAAGCCAAAATCTGTTTTACTGTGAGTCGATTGACTCGTCTGCTATGACGAGTTGACTGCATCCATAATTGTTTTTTTACTGGTCACGAAATTTTTATTGTGACTGACATTCGGGAATGCTATTTTTAAAAATTGTTAAAGTGAATTATTTTAACTTGTCATTTTAAATTGTCAATATATTGTGCTAAAAAACGAGCAGCGAAGTGTTTTAGTGATTGAGTAATGTTACTTTGTTTAGCTAGTGTGTGTCTAGTAGGCCGTTAGAGAAATAACCCTTTGATTAAGGATTAAGGGGTATTTTCCACGACAGGACTATACAATGAGCTATCGGCTATTACAGATCAAATTGATGGCCCTGAAACCAGATCACTTGTAGCCCCACTGGTGTTGCCCACGGACACCCATGGACACACCATGGGTGGCGACAATCGCTTACCTATTTACTATCACTTAATCTCCTTTCAGAAACCGTGGAAGAGGCATGTTTCGGCATAAATAGTAACTCCAGACAATCGATGTGAAGAATAGCTTACGTAGTGTTGCGCCGAGTAACCGTGGGAGAGATACGCTTCAGTATGAATGAGCCGGCTCGACCAGAGTGATACCACGGCCTCACAGAAATCTGGCGTGAAGCGGCACCGTGCTGTGTTTCGCTGCGTGAGTGAGGGTACCGGAGGCCCAACCCTAACCCAACCAATACCGGGGGAAAAGGAGAGTTTAAAGGTTGGCAGCGCACTTGTGACTCCACTGGTGTCGCGGGTATCCATGGGTGGCGGCAATCGCTTACCATCAGGTGATCCGTCTGCTTGTCTGCCACCTTTCACATAAAAATAAGGTTGGCAGCGCACTTGTAACTCTACTAGTATTTGGATAGCCATGGTCAGCGGCAATTGCTTACAAACATTTAGATCCGTCTGCCTACCCACGAAGAATTAATATCTTAGCAAATTACCCTAGCGCCAGTTTACACTTTTTCTCAAAGCAAACTTTTTTTTTTATGCTAGAGGCGGACAAACGAGCAAGCGAGTCACCTGACGGAAAGTAATCATCGCCGCCCATGAACATCCGCGAAATCGGAGAGTTCGCTAATGTGTTGCCGACCTTTTTAAAAAAGAGTACTCTCTTCTCTTGAAGGAATCTCTACTTTTTTATACAAAATAAGTCCAACACGAGCGTCAAAGCGAAACAACAGACTAAACGAAAAGCTCCAACATCTGCCTAATTCACCCCCGTCCTCTTATTAGACAAAAATACACGTCTCAGCATGTTAGAGATTGTCCGGCTCCCCCTACACCCAACAGGGGGAGGGTGTTTAATTATCGGTCACTAAATTAAGCCCGGGCCGGAATTCGCGCCACTCTTGCACTTCAGAGACGTGTTGTGTAGGCTAGAGGTAGGATTGCACCTTGTTCCGATCGATTAAGAATTAACTGGGGGGTTGTCTCCCGGGTAAAGTGGGGTGTGTGACCTTATGGTGGCGTGGTTTGGGTTTTAGAAGGCTTTTACAGTGAATTTGGAGGACGACGAGTCTTTTGACTGATCGGTCTTTTAACATTGTTGGTGAACGACCGCGCGATCTTCTGCCTTCGGTGTTCCCAACCACAATCAGTTTTTAACCCCCGACGCAAAAACGACGGGGTGTGATAAGTGTGACGTGTCTGTGTGTGTGTGTGTGTGTATCTGTGTGTCTATCTATGGCATCGTAGCTCCCGAACAAATGAACCGATTTTGATATAGTTTTTTTTTTTTTGAAAGATGAATAAGGGGTAGGGTTTTTAACTATCCATACTAATATTATAAATGCGAAAGTAACTCTGTCTGTCTGTCTGTCTGTCTGTCTGTCTGCTACTCTTTCACGCCAAAACTACTCAACGGATTTAAATGAAATTTGGTATACAGATAATCTAGACCCTGAGAAAGGACATAGGCTACTTTTTATTGCGAAAAGGGGGTTGTAAGGGGTTGAAAGGGGGGTAAAAAGTTACTTTTCCACGCGGACGGAGTTGCGGGCGGCCGCTAGTGTTGGATAAAATTCGATCCAATATGGCCGCCGTCACAAAGATATGGATTGTATGTTTTAACACAACTCCCACAATATGAGTATCATATAAAAGGGCTTGAGTAGCAGAATATATTTACTGTGACAAATTTCAAATCCAAGATGGCCGCCGTCGGGGGTTTTCAAAATTTTCAATTTTTTTTTCTAGATTTCCTTATCGCATTGTGTGACCGAAATATGCAAGTATGCGTTTTTGGCATATCGTGGACAATCTAGTCTTAAAATGGAGCTGGGTCAGGATTGATACATTTGTGCGTTTCTCAGTCCAAGATATTCTTAGCATGCGTCTCCTGCACCACATTTCAAATGCATCAATTTTTTGTCTTTCCCGGGCCAGGATTGTCGACGTTTCTACTTCATATAGGAAGATAAGAAAAACCAGGGCCCGTACCAAATATGATCTTTGTTTTGATATTGGTATCAAATTTAATTTTTTATCTCGAGGACACAGCTGCCATCATTACAGATTTGGGAGCCAAGGTATATGGAGTGGTCGACTATATTAATGACAAGAGTGTTGCAAGTGATGTTTGTGAGCTTTTTGGCTCGATCCACTATCATCATCTTAGTTTTCATTCTGTTCTGTTCTTGATGGTAACTAAGTGGATATCACGCTTTCGACGCGGAAGGTCATTAGAATCTGAGCATGCACCTCTGGATTTTTCAAATATACGTTCATATTTTTACCATTAGCTCGGCAGCGAGAGCAACTGCACGTTTCGGATAGTTTCTGAAATGTGTATCCATGATTCAGTTTGTCTGGTTTTCCTGACTAAAGGGCGACGGTCAAATGGCAGTCGCTTCATTGTAATTACCAGACTTCGCGAACTATGGATCATATGCGTAGCCCGTGGCAGAGGGATGGTTATACAGATTGACATATATTCAACATAGGTACCCCACTTTGACCCCGCGTCTTGGCAAACGTAATGTAGGGCGCCCTCTGCCCTCTGGCTAGGTGGGGGGACGATCTGCGCAGGATGGCTGGCAAAAGCTGGATGCGAGAAGCCATGGATAGATCACAATGTCGAACAATTGGAGAGGCCTACGTCCAGCAGTGGACTGCGATAGGCTGATGATGATGATGATGACCCCACTTTGATACAAACTTTCATGTGACCGTACTTTTTTATGTAAAGGCTATGGCGAACAAGCATGCTCTCCTGATGGTAAGCGACTACCGCAGCTTATGGACGCTTGCAACTAAGAGGACCTGCATACGTATTCTTCTTTTTTGGGTGCCTTTTCAGTTCTGAAGGCTGGCCGTCAGCTTTCCAAAATTCTTATACAGGGGAACCAGGAAAAAAGGATCGTGGTGAGACATTAATTATTGTTGTTGGTGTCCAATTCGATAAACTATCCGAAATGTGTTAGCAGCGCTAGCAGCGCTGTGTTTCGGCGAGTGAAATAGGGTAACGGAGGCCCAATCCAGTATGGGAAAAAGCTGGCAGTTACACTAGAGTTGCATAAACACCCATGGACGGTAGCAGAATAGCTTACAATCCCTCTGTTCGGCTACCATCACATAAAAACCTGTGCCGGTTTCCTCACTATGTTTTCTCTTATCATCAGCTAAATGTTTGATATATGTACACATAAATTTGAAAAATCCAGAGATTTGCCTGTGATTTAAAGCTACGACCCCCCGCATGACCCCATCCATTATAGCTTAGTGGCTCATAGTCCTTAAAAATTTTTGAACAGCTTATTTAGCAGTATTTTTTTTTATTTGTGATAGGGGACAGACGAGTAGACGGATCGCGTGCTGGTAAGCGATTGCCGCCGCCCATAGTTACTCGTGACACTAGTGGAGTCACAAGTGCGCTACCAACCTTTAAACCACACTTTTCCCCGGATTGGGCCTCCGGTACCCCCATTTACGCAGCAAAACACAGCACAGTGCTGCTTCACGCTGGTTTTACTTCACGCCGTGGTATCACTCCAGCCGAGCCAGACCATTCATGTCCAAGCGTGGCTCTCCCACGGTCAAAAACATATGGATATATATGAATTGAACTGCCCATATGGACCGAGTAATCCGTTCGTCACCGGGCCGTTAGTCAGTCAGCGCGGTGCGCCGGCGCCGAGTGACGCCACTCAGCGAGATTGAGCTACACTCATCACTAGTAGATTGTGGAATTGTATAGAGTGGACATGATAACTGTGGCAGACGAAAGAAAACGCGCGTAAAAGTTATATATATTAAAATAAATAAAAAATACAGGACAAATGCCGTGTGGTCCCCGGCAGAGTAGAATAGGCCACCCTCACTATTACCGAGGTGTCGTAAAAGGCGACTATGGTAAAGATGCTGGCATGATCATCAGCACCCAGAGAAGGAAAACTCTGCATTTATATCAAAACCCTCGCCAACCCGTCTGCCAAGCGTGGTGAGTATGGCAATTACCCCTCATGTGATTGAGGGAGGCCCGTGTCCCAGCAGTGGGGACTTAAATGGGCTGATGATGATGATGATTATGACAGGACAAATTTAAAGACTTTCCGAGCAGTTTTTTTAACAAGAGGATTTGAACAGAAGAAATGACAATTACTATCAAGATAAATAAAAAAATATAAAAACTAAACTAGACCCAATAAATCTGTCGTCGACAATAAACTGTTTCTGGTTTTCTTAATCAAATTCAAGGTAAGCAGCTAATTTTATGTAATAAGTGGCAGATCGGTTCAAAGTCGCTCAAAGAGCTATGGAAAGGGCAATGCTCGGAGTATCTTTGAAGGACCGCATCAGAAATTATGTAATCCGACAGAGAACCAGAGTCACCGACATAGCCCACCGAATTAGCAAACTGAAGTGGCAGTGGGCAGGTCATATTAGCCGCAGAACTGATAGCCGTTGGAGCCGTAAAGTCCTTGAGTGGAGACCGCGATTCGGTAAGCGTAGTGTAGGACGCCCTGCGACAAGATGGGATGATGACATTCGAAGGCTGGCTGGTGTGGGCTGTGTGAGAGTGGCCGAAAATCGGGAGCAGTGGCGTGCATTAGGGGAGACCTATGTCCAGCAGTGGACGAGTGTGGGTTGCTGATGATGATGATGATGAAGTGGCAGACGATTGATTGGACGAATCACCTGGTGGTAAGCGATTGCCGCCACCTGGTGTAGTCACAAGAGCATTGCGAACTTTGTACTCCCCTTCCTTCTTGCCGCCCCAGTCTTTAGACTTCATAAAATCGGTAATTCTTTTGGCTTAAGTATAAAGATATTCAATTAGCACCCACAAAATGTCATTAACCTATCACTGGATAAGTTTAAGTCTCATATTAAAACCTGCCTAATGAAGAAAGGTTACTATAGTGTACAAGAGTATTTAAATGATAAGGATTATTGGTCATGTTAATCGATTAGTCTTGTGAGTTGTTCTTCATAGTAGTCTGTTAACTTTGATAATTGTATTTTTTTTCTTCCCAATTGAAACTCCGTAATATCATCATTATTTAAAAAGAGTACCTAACTACTGAGTTTCATGCTGGTGTCTTCTCAGTAGAAATCGACATTCCAAATCAGCGGTTGATGATAATATGTGTACCTATATTGACATTCATACGTGTTCTGAATGGACCTAAATTGAATAAATATTTTTGCATCTTTTTATCTTAATCTTAATTTCCCGATTTAGGCTCCGTTACCCTCACTTGCTAAGCGGAATAGCGCAGGCGCTTTGGCTATACCTACATCGGTTTTCTATGAGACCGTGGTATTACCCGGTCGAGCCGGCCCATTCATGCCAAAGCATGGCAAAAACAGATAGATAAATATTCTTTTACACAAAAACAAAATACAAGTACAAAATACAAGTTTTTTTATTTATTATTATTTTTACTTGTTTTGTCCTTCTTCTTTCTTCCTATTGTATGTTATGTATGTGTGCACGTACGTCGCCCAAGGCTCTGCCTGAAAACCAGCGCTGCAGCGGCTTCGGCCACTGCGGCAAATGCTGGGGTGGGGCCTAGTTGGCTACAGAATTTGTTATACTTATATTTATGTCACTCATGTTTGATTTGTGTTCTGTGGCCGATAAAGAACTCTTTATCTTTATCTTTAAAAGTATGATACAGCAACAACGGATTGAACGAGTACAGTAAGGCGGCCTTCTAGCTTATATAAAAGTGAGATAAGTACGCGTTTGTTCATTCGTTTCAGAGCCGCGCTTCGGCATAAATGGACCTGCTCGACTGGAGTGATACCACGGCGTCACAGAAAACCGGCGATAAGCACTGTGCTGTGTTTCGCTGCGTGAGTGGGGGTACCGGTCCAATGTGTACCAAGTGCAAGTGTGGTCCAAGGTGACGCGATCCCCTGATCGGGCCACCTTCCCCCTGGAAAAGGGCCTTTAAAGGTTTTCATAAGATAAGTGGCAAACGGTAAGCGTTTGCCACCTATCACATACATTTAAGAAAAACATTCTAATTTACTACGTGACTTCCTTTTTTGGCTTCTCAAGAAAAAAAAAACGCTCAGTAGAACAAAAAACAAAAGTTCAGATCTAGAAATTGTAAAGTCTAAGATAAACAGTAAGATACATAGGTGATGAAGGATTCATTCGCTCGATGAGGAATTGCTCGGCCGATCGCCGTGCGAACGTAAACATAAGAGCAACTGCTTTGAGTTGGGTGTCCACACTAGCTAGTACAGTAGGACAAGGTAAATTGTGACATCAACATCTTAGCGTGTTTCAGCTGTCATTGTCATCGTCAGGTAGATTGAAGGTTTATAGGACCTCAAAATAGATCGGAAACCGTAAATGATAAACCGGTCAATATCTAAATATAACGTGTCTCCCTAAAAACTTCATCATTTCAGCGAATAGACCATTGCTGGATATAGGCCTCCCTCAATGTTCTCCACACAAAGCGGTCCTGTGCCGCCCGCATCCAATGGATTCCCGCGATCTTCACCAGATCGTCGGTCCACCTTGTGGGGGACCTGCCACGGCTGCGACTTCCTGTACGTGGCCTCCACTCGAGGACCTTTCCGCCCCGAGGCCCATTGACGCCCGGCATGCAATCCTTTCCGCTTTGTCTGTGACCTTAGTTCTCCTGCAGATCTCATCATTTCTGATACGATCACGCAGGAGACTCCGAACATAGCCCTCTCCATTGCTCTCTGGCTAAACACTTGACATTGGCGGAATCACCGTGCGCGGGATTAGGCCAAAAAGAAAAAAGTTTATAGGAAAATAGGGTTTTGGGGTATAAGTTAATTGGTATTGGTAATCATATCTTTCAAGTCAATAATTCATATTTTTTTAATAACATCTATATCCTAGATTTTTTCGCATGCAATGCGCCACAGTGCAGCAGGTAGACACAGTCCACTCGGTCTGCAATCATCTTCGGGAGGAAATTCGAGCTAGCCCTGACCCTACGCACGAGATACGCAGCGCACTTCCGCATAGTCATAAAGAAACAGTCTACTCGCGCCGCCGCGGTCATGCCCGACTCGCTGCAGTGCCAGGGCAGCCCCATCAACCTCCTGAAGTTAAAGATCCAATGAAGAAACTACAGCTTTTATTCTCCTGGGAGAGCCTCAGCCTCATGAATGGAAGAGCACGACCGGAGTGATACCATGGATCACAAAAAACCGGCCTGAAGCAGCGCATGCGTTGTTTCGTCAAGTAAGTTAGGGCACCGAAGGACCTTCAAAGCCATTATCTTAACAAAATGTTGGTATCCACAGTTTGTGATATTTGTAGCTACTAAACCGGATCTTTTTAAACAATGTAGGGATTACAACCTCCCGGCAAACACTTATACTATTTATTAAATAACCATGCAAAAATATTGGGTCAAACGCGTACGCGAAAAATTGATTCACACCATAAGTAACCCCTTTTGGCGGCAATTCAAATTTCGAGTACAAAAGCAGACCCAAAAGTTAAGTATAAGTATTTTATAAATAGTATAAGTGTTTGCCGAGAGATTGTAACCCCGAAATTGTTTAAAATAGATCCGGTTAAGTAGCTAAAAATGTAAATTGATTGGTGTCGCTAGTGTGCCCTACCCGTCACCTTAAGGTGCTAAGTTAACAAAGGTTTAGCCAGTAGGCTAAACCTAAGCAGCTTACATCTTAGGTTGTCTGGAAGAGATCACTATTAGCGATAAGACCGCCTACATTGTTTTAGTACGAGTATAATAACATAAAGTGTATCTATCTATTTATCTACATCCAACAAAAATCCCTAATTATGTACTTGTAACAAAGTTATTTTCTCATGGTCACCCTACCGACTTACGAGCACGTTCCTTGATTTAAACCCAAAAACAAAATATGTAGTTACTGTTTTACGTACACTAACGACAGATTTATTCAGCCTAAGGTGGCCACGTGATTCACGCCGCGTGGCCATATAGCGGCCACGCAAATATTTATACTGCCCTGAACGCGTTATTGCTTTACGGTTATTGTTGTTAGAGCGGTTTTACATTGACGCGTTTTTTTTTTAATTTTTTTTTTATTGCTTAAAGTAGGTAAACGAGCTTGCGGCCAATCTGATGGTAAACGGTAACCGCCGCTCATAGACATCAACAATGCCGGAGCACAGTCATGCCGCTGCCTACCGTGAGAGAAGAACTCTTTTCAAACCTCGTTTAAAAAAGGACATGTCATAGCGATCAGGGAACACCGCGGCTGGAAGGTCATTCCAGAGTTTGCACGAGCGCGGGAAAAAGGAGCGCTGGAAACGAAGAGTTCTGGAAGGGATTGGTTCCAGGTAGTATTGGTGAAGTTTGCCGCGGCGTCTAGTCGTGCGATTGTAGAATGGTGACCCTGGTATGATATTAAACAGCTCCAAAGAGCACTCTCCATGGAAGAGCCTATAGAAGAGGCAAAGAGAGCCAAAATTTCTGACGCGTGACGTCATAATGATATTTTTAAACGTTGATGGCACTGAACTATTTAACAGTCCAGTTGGTGCAAGCGGTGAAAGTAGATACTGTGTGAGAGCCACGCTTAGGCATGAATGGGCCGGCTCGACCGGATACCACTGCCTCACAGAAGACCGGCGTGAAGCAGCACCTGCGCTGTGTTTCGCCGTGTGAGTGAGGTTACCGGAGGCCCAATGGGGGGAAGGGGAAAAGGTCGGCAGCGCACTTGTGACTCCACTGGTGTTGCGGGTGTCAATGGGCGGCGGAATTGCTTACCATCAGGTGATCCTGTCTGCTCGTCTGCCACTTCTCATAGAAAAAAAAAAGATACTTTCTTTTTGAGGGGCTGCCACTAACAAACACTAACTCGACGGAGAAGAAAATCATTATGAGGAAACTAGGGCGTTTTGCATAGTTCAAACTGTGGACATGCATGACTGCGAAAATAATTTAAGTCCTGTTATGACGATATAAATGACTTGGTTCCTAAAGGTGACGAGTGACGCCAATCGTTTAAATTTTTAAGTGCTAAACCGGATCGATATTAAACAATTTTGGGGTGACAATCTCTCGGCACACACTAATACTATTTATTAAATATCATGTGCATGGTACAAATGTTGGGTCCGTTTTTGTACACGAAAAATTGATTCACGCCAAAAGCGGCCACTTTTGGCGGTAATCCAAAATTTGAGTGCAAAAGCAGACGAAACAGTTAACTGTAAGTATTAAATAAATCGTTCAAAATAGATAAGGTTTAGTAGCTAAAAATTTTACCTACTTGATTTGCACAGCCTATTAACAAGCCTATATCCATCAGTGTGGAGCTTCGCTTACATGAGTCAGTCGTATGTTATGGCAATGTTGAATTGTGTAATACGTAGATAAATCTCAAAGTTTGTTTGCGCCTGTTCCGTTGTACAGCTCGCTTGATATTCTGTAATAGAGTGACGTTTGAGTGTTACCTACCTACTTGCGTCTGTAATATAGACGTACTAGTGAGTCAAGCTAAGTTGAAGCTAAGAGAACTGGCGAGCAACATCGCATAGTACATGAATCATTTGGATCCAATTAGGACTCCCTTCTATGACTAAAAAGAATTATGAAAACAAAACATGTCACACACAATATATTCTACATAGATCGCATCTTACATGCATGCTATACATGTCTATCCTGGCTTATATTTTTCATTCCAAGTAATCCGTCCGAAACATGAATATGCGTCAAATCCTTAACACTTAGGCTCGATTCGACCAATCTTTATCTGTGGACCAATCTATGGTATAACGTCAGTTTTGTATAATAATAAATAATAAAAATAATAAAAATATTTATTTTCGTTAACAAAGTTTGAATTAAGTAGTTAGTGGATGGAGTCTCCATTTAAGCTGAAAAGCCTGTGATTGTATATAATGACTATGGAACTAGAATACGCACGCTATTGCTATTTTCGAAAAAAACTTCACAGAGGGTGAAAGAGATCCAACCGGCCCTGACGCAGATTCTATACGGGTGCGGTGGAGTAAGTAAGTAAGTTAACATTTATTGACCACATAAAAGATTTACATAGACAGGACACATAACATAAGCATAAGGAGATTGCACAGTAATACATAGGAAAAAATATTAAACAAGGACAAAAAAACAAAAAGTTAATATATAAACTAGTGACCAAGGAAGAAGAAAAGGAACAGAGTGAAGTGGTCAACAAGGGCCAAGCTCAGCATGTGCTGCAGCGGTTTGCAGCCGCTGCCGCGCTGGTTTTCAGTTTGGACTTTGAGTGACTGGCGAAATCATTTTTTGAATGTTACAGATAACAAGTCGTCAAGTAAGAAAGTCGCCCAGCACATCACTCCAATTCAAACTCTCCAAATCACTTCAATTAAAAGTAAAAGGCGGTCTATTTAGGGTGCATGTCTATGAGAGTGATAACGTTATACTGGTACCATAGATTTAGAATCGGATTAAGGTCGGTCGAGTCGGCCCTTCGATAAATGTTTTTAACAAAAAAAAAATTTAACGGTTTTATTGAAATGTCACAAGGTTTGTCTTTTTATCGTCATTCTCGCTTACCTCCAAAGCCGTCGCTTCTAATCCCAGTACGGTGCGATACGAGTAGATATATAACAAACAATAGCTTCCCGTACATGCGTGTAAAATGTAAACACCCCAAAACACATTCACAAAAAGGCGATAACTAACAAAACAAAACCCAGCTTAGAACATTAACTCATAAACAAGCGCACAATAACCAAAGTACGGGAACAAAAGTGCCAAAAACTATAAAATCGCTTAGGAAACGGCGGTTTGGGTTATTCTGCTAAAAACGTTGAATCTCTTAGTTTGCACGTTGAATTTAATATCTGTTTAGTTGTTGGGGCTCTTATAATTCTAGTGGTCGCCGCACACGGCTCGTAAAGAGGGCCGCACACTTGCAGTTTTTGTCCTGAGAGCGTGTGGTCACCGCATAGTTAAGGGGAAGTGATCGGAAGTGTAGCATCATATTTTTGGCAAATTTGAAAAGACTAAACGACGTGGAAGATACGATATCGATGCTACGATATCGAGGCTCGAGCGGAGTGATACCACGGCCTTACAGTAAACCGGCGTGAAGCAGCTTCACTTTGCTGTGGTTTGCTGCGTGAGTGACGGTACCGGAGGCCCAAATAGGGGAAAAGGGGTGTAAGTCCCTAGAACCTCTTCAGCTACGTAGAGAACTTTGCCAGTCCTAAGTGTTTCTCTACCGGCCTCTATAACGGGAATGCGATCTGATGAGTTATTTCAAAACTATCCCATCCTCCCCTTTCCACTTCCGAACAAACACGTGCGGGACAGCCCGTTTGCCATCCGCATACCATCCAGACAATTGGCGGCGCGCACCAAGAGGTTTTGCTCCTACGTTCCTGCCCCGAGCCATCAAGGCATGGAATGCCCTCACCAGCTCATGTGTTTCCTCCTTCATAAATCCAGGGTCTTTTAGGCGGGCCACGGGCATCTCAGGCATGCATAGGGTATTCCCATGGTTTTTCCTGGCCATTAGGGTGAGATGGCAGACGCAATGGTACTTTGTAGTTCTTCTGTGCCTGTCAGCCTCATTTTGGATTTCACGGCGCTTACCATCAGGCGAGTGTGGGTGGCAATCGCTTACCATCAGGCAATCCGTCTGCTCGTCTGCCACCTATCACGTAAAAAAAAGATATAAGACACAAAATAATTCTCAATTTATAATAAGTACCTCCTTTGTACGACTCCAGTTTTATCAATTGTGTGTAAATTAAGTGGACTGTAGTTTTGCTTTAGGACCGATCTATGTGGAGAACATTGGGGGAAACTTATGTCCAGCAGTGTACGTCTATCGGCTGAAATGATGGTTATAATGATGATGAACCCCTCTCTCGTGGTCGGTTACTGATTACATAAAATAATAAATATTGATCAGTGAATTCGTTTGATCGTCTATAACCAAGGTCGTGATATGAGACATACGAGCATATGAATCACCTGATGGGTAACAATCGCCACCGCCCATGCCTATGCAATGGGTGCAACATAAGTGCATGGAGTCACAAGTGCGGTGCCATGTAAACTTCCCTTCCCCCTAGATTGTGCCTCCGGTACGCTCACTCACTCGGCGAAACAGAGCGAAAGCACTGTTAATCGCCAGTTTTCTGCCGTGGCCGTGCCAGTGGCTGCGGCAGTTATCGATTCAGTTCATTCATGCATGGTTCAAGCAGCTATGTCCAGCAGTGGATGTCTATTGGCTGAAATGATGATGCATGGTTCATCCCAGAATGAATACGTATCACCCAGTCACCCTAATATAAAACTAATGGAGTACCTAACAAATAATTTCGCTAATTAGAGGCGCTTGGCCTTAACTTGGGCACAGGTATTCAGACAGTATTTATAGGCGAGTGTTAAGAGACTGAGTTAAGCGCCGATCTCTGATACTGCGGTGCGCGCGCGCCGGCTCAGCGCGAGATACCGCCGAGGTGTAATGCCGTGCTTTGCAGGTAGACTCAAGACTTTATGGGGCAGTAGGGTTTAGGAGACCAAGTTTAAGAGTAAACGGTAAGCTTGGTTATTATGTGTACGTGCATGAATAAATATCAAACAATCGGACATTATCGATCTGATCCCAAGGTAAGCATCTTAAGATTTTGTCAGTAGGCAACATCGGTTGGCCCATTCAGCATGAATGGGCCGACTTGAATGGCGTGATACCACAACCTCATAAAAACGGCCGTAAAGCGGCGGCAGCACCTCGAGGCCCTTTAGCCGAGTGTGTAAAGGGCCTCGATGGTGCAGTGGTTAGTAGGTCGCACTTTTAAGCGACGGCTGCGCAAGAGTCCCGGGTTCGATCCCGGATTGGACCAAACATTTGTACTTAGGTACAAATTCTGGAAGTTGGCGGTCTTGTACCACCGTGCCTCGAAAAGCACGTTAAGCCGTTGTAGTTGTATCACACTGATACAACCGGATCCCATCGGAATAATGAGGGTAAGTTAATAGAGTGTGCATTTGTGTTTGTGCCCACACTTGAGCACTATATATCTCGCGTAAAAGGCTGATTTATTTATTTATTAAGGACAACCAACAAATCTTACACTAATTACATTGTATTTACTTGTAAGTACTATAATAAGGCTAAGTGCAGATTCTCTTACAGGCTGTCACGACATGCAAATGTGAGAAGGCTAAATAGAGAAATTTAGATAACAAATAAAAAACAACAAAATTTAAAAACAGCCAAATTGCACCACACAGCTACAACATGAACGAATCAAGTACAGTCCTCTTAAATTTGTGGCTGCTACATGAAAAAAACATCAACTCTTGCCGACCTCTTCATCAATCCGTTGTATTGACGTTGAAGTCTGTTCTATAAGACTACAGTGCGTTTCTCACGTCATTTCCTACCACGCACAGTAAAACTGTGGAACCAGCTATCTTCCGTGGTGTTTCCGAACAGATACGACTTGGTGACCTTCAAGAAAAGGGTGTACTCCTTTCTTAAGAGCCGGCAACGCATATGTGAAAGCTCAGGTGTTGCAGATGTCCATGGGCGGCGGTGATCACTTTCCATCAGGTGTGCCGTCTGCTCGTTTTTCCGCTATAATGTAAAAAAAAAAAATAAGAGATTGGCCGCCGTAGTCAGCCTAAGGATATTAAAGTTACTAGAGACCCAAGGGGAGCTTAAAGGTTGGCTGCGCACTTGTGACTCCACTGGTATCGCAGCAGTGGCGTAGCGTAGTGGGGGCGGCAGGGGCGGCCCGCCCCGGGCGGCACATTTTAGGGGGCGGCAAAATTTCACAATAAATAATATAAATATTTGAACCATTTCATATTTTTAACGCAACTACAAAGGACCGATTGAAAAGAGCATGTAATTTTTCATTACTTATTCTGTAACGGATTCGGGGAATCCCCTTTCTTTGTATGATATTTTGTAGCGACTGCGAATTTTTTATTAAAAATTTATTTGCGTTTTATATTCAATTCTCCAATTATTTAATTTTGTCAATCTGACGATCGACAGCTGTACCTAATCTGCCGTGATAGGTATTGTACAGTCGAGCTCACATCAAGCTATACACTCGCAGTTCAAGTTTCGATCTTATGCGTTTGTTAATAAGAATGGTGCAAAGTCCAAAGTGTATTATATTGTAGTGTATTATTAGTAAGTGTGTGTATTAGTGTGTAGGTTGACGCGTTCTTGAGTGTACCTGTTATAAAAATGTATCAATGTATAATAAAGATGATTGTAAAACTTAGATAAACTTTTTTATTTAAATGTATGTTATGTAATGTTATAGTATACATTAAATTGAAATATCTAAATAAGAGTGCGGCAAAATTGTCTTCCGCCCCGGGCGGCCGACACCCACGCTACGCCGCTGTATCGCAGGTGTCTATGGGCGGCAGCAATCGCAAAGCTCTACAACAGTTAAGATTACGGTTTAGTGGATGAACTTAAGACAATAAATGAACAATGTATAAAGACATTTAAATTAAAAAAGGATAGGTATGTGATTAAGCAAGTAATCTATGTACTTAATGAGTATCAAGTGTTGCTATGTGTTTACTATACCTCGCCAACGACAGCGTGGAAGTCTAACCCAGACACAGCCAATGGGCTGTGAGAAAATTAATAGTAACAAAATTAAGTTAATAACTAGGTTGGTGCAGCGACCCATAGTGAGTCTTGGCCTCCGATAATAAGAGCCTCCATCTCGGTCTATCTTGCGCCACTTCCTGCTAACAACAAAACCTGCTAACAAAATAATCAACCATAATTAAATTAAACATCTTACTAGTCAAGACGAAAATAAATTGAACGTTATGTTAAATGAGCTGAACTCTTGTACCACTTTCTCAAACATTCATCATCAGCATCAGCCTAATGCACGCCACTGCTCCCGATTTTCGGCCACTCTCATCCAGCCCACACCAGCCAGCCTTCGAATGTCATCATCCCATCTTGTCGCAGGGCGACCTACACTACGCTTACCGAGTTGCGGTGTCCACTCAAGGACTTTACGGCTCCAACGGCTGTCAGTTCTGCGGCTAATATGACCAGCCAACTGCCACTTCAGTTTGCTAATTCGGTGGCTTATGTCGGTGACTCTGGTTCTCTGTCGGATTACATCATTTTTGATGCGGTCCTTCAGAGATACTCCGAGCATAGCCATTTCCATAGCTCTTTGAGCGACTTTGAACTGGTGGACAAGTCCAGCCGTGAGTGTCCACGTCTCGGCATCGTAAGTCATGACCGGAAAGACGCACTGGTCGAAGACTTTCGACTTAAGACTTTGAGGGATGGGTGACGAGAAGACTTAACGAAGTTTACCAAATACTGCCCAACCTAGCTGAGTTCTTCTATTGGCTCTCTCTCGAAGTTGTTTCTGCCTAATTGGAGAGTTTGTCCTAGACAGACATATTCCTGAACAACCTCGAGAGGTACTCCTAATGGAGTACCTCTCGAGGTTGTTCAGCGACACAGCGACCGGTCCCAGATCAACGAGCTCGTCGAACATGACCTAGGTTATATCCAAGTTCATCCGAAGACCGATGTGTTCTCAAACATTATTAACAAAAAATCATACAGGGTGTATCTGTGAACATTTACATCCCTTTAATCACGTGTTCTATCAACTGTTCTGAACAACATTTGTTCCATGTCTTTTGGAAATTTGCATAAAAAAATATCAACTTCTCATACAAAGTCGATCACGTGACGTGGTCATTTTATTTGGGGAGTCGAAAAAATGTTCGACTATTTTCGAAAAGTCGTAGAACAAATGTTGTTCAGGATGCTTGGTAGAACACGTGGTTTAAAGATGTAAATGTCCACAGATACACCCTGAATTAAACAATCGCCACCATACTCCGAAATTACAACGTCAAAACCAAGCCTCGATTGTTTAAATTAAATTAAATTATTAACGAACGAACAATTTACAACTAAAAATCAAAAACAGCCGCGGACAGATAGCTGCGTAATTAAAAATAATAATTACGTGCGGATTGCGACAAACGAGTATTTACGACCGCAATCAAATACACGCGCGCATTATCACAGGGCTGGCGGACGTCATGTCGGTATTTGACCAGGCTGTCAACCAGTGGCCGGGTGGCGCATTTGGTTGTGACCCTACGCCAAAGGTCGATGAGACCAAAGGCTTACCGACAAAACCTACAACGACGTTCCTTTCTTAGCCCGAGTAGGAAGGAGGCATCCTCCTCCTTGTGTCGATGACCTCAGGCTGAGGGTCGTGACCCCGACGTAACACTTTCTCCAGGATCTTCTTTCGCCAGTTTGACTTGTCTACAGCGGCGCTGAATGGCATCGCACACTGCGGTGTTTAGCGTGGCTCTGATCTGGTCTGATCATCGCGTTGGGCTTCTTCCTCTCGGTCTTTTCCCACCAACTTTGCAAAAAATAGATATATAAGAAATGTATGCACAAAAGTTTTTTGAGTTTAAAATTATAGTCATGATAATATAATGTAGGCGGTATTATTGCGGGGACTACGGAGCGGCGGCCTCCTCGTGTGGCCCCTTCGGTAGTATTTTTGCTCTCTTTGGAACTGCTACCGAAGGGGTCCTGGCGTCCCTGGGCAACGGCGGATAGTAATCGGCATGGCCGCCCATTGCTACCCGACGGCTAACAGCTGCATACACACGGGAGGATTCCTGGAGTCGTTCTGTCGACCCCCACACTACCCGGCCGACTCCCAGCGGCCGGGTGTGTATAAGGCGGCGCCGACAACCGGTGCCAACGTCGGCTCCTTCTGAGCTGGCGGCATTTTTTCCGAGTCCCCAAAAAAAAAGGTGGTATTATTGCTAAAAGCGATCTCTCCCAGACAATCTACACACCGCAATTTTTTCCGCTTCGCAATTCCAAAAACCTCATAATAGGTATCGTGAATAAAGTCCATTTAGCATGTTAGATCAACAAAATAAACGATAAAAGAATCAGCTGTTCCACACAATATTGCCGGGTGGGTATTCTATTTTGGACGGTGTATAATAACACACAGACAGCGACACTTCAGATTACCACAATCTGTAAAATTTCTTCAATTGATAATGAACCAACCGTGTTTGACATTAAGGTGAGAGTCGATTGAAGAAATATGATAGGTTTGTTTACTTTGATGTGTGGCTGTACGTACATAG
Organism: Marasmia exigua; assembly: GCA_019059595.1. Taxonomy (NCBI): domain Eukaryota; kingdom Metazoa; phylum Arthropoda; class Insecta; order Lepidoptera; family Crambidae; genus Marasmia; species Marasmia exigua. Next base: position 16,893,285 of record CM032470.1, read on the forward strand.
CAAATTTATAAAAAAATAAATAAATATTTCACAACATCACATATATTGATCTAACTCCGAGATAGGTAGCTCAAGCACCTGTGTTACGGATATCAGAATCAACAGTGGGATTACAAATATATACATATAATACTTTTTCTTTTGTAAATACATACTTATAATATAAAGGAAACACCCAGACCAATACAAACAAATATGTTCATGCACACAAATGTTTGTACTGTGCGGGGATCGAACCCGCAACTCTTGGACCAAAGGCAGCGTTCACTACCACTTGTTCCAAACGGGTCGTCTAAATTGAAATGAATTTAAAATTGAAAAGAGTAAGGCAGTAAAAATATTAGGTAGTTTTAAGAAAGTTATCTCATCATGCGTGTCTTGCATACCGTCTTGCGTCATTCCTTTTCGAAGTTAATCTACCAAAGTTTAAGTAACTTTTAGATTTCATAGATCACAAATGAATCTTTCCAAATGTGACATTGCCAGCCCTATTTTAAATGCAATTCATTATCAGCAAAAATGAGTTTATATTTATTCGGCAGAGCCACAAACGTCAGTACAGCAGCCGGCGCCCGCCCCTGTCACTCGCCGCAAAAACTAGATAAAACCGATTCAATCTGCGCCCGTAGGTCTGATGTCATGCGTGGTTAGATGTTATGATGAAGTTGTAAATATGATGTATGTAGCTACGGTAGGGCGCCTAAGGATGGACTAGGTCGTAAAAGATCTTGAGGCGACTAGACGGGCATCCGGAGTACCTACGTGAGCGTACCTACTGCTGGGGAGTGGCTTGCTCAGCATACGACTCCGCGGGTGTCCTGGTAGGTCGTACAGCGTTGTAGGGCTTTGCGCTAGATAGGGGTGAAGCGGCGAGCGCGATTAGCGGTACGGTCTATTCCCGGTTGTGGGGGTTTTAGTTAGGTTTTAAGTTCCACACACCACCTTGTTCTTTACATGTAACAAGGTGACGGTCATGATGGTTTCCCCTGGGAATAAAAAAAACTTGGTCGAAAAAGATCTTGACACGTGGCCAAGAAAAGACCAGAGTGGCGAAGTCTCATCTTGGAGGCCAAGATCCAATTCGGGTAATAATAATAATATCCTCCACCCGATTCCGGCTATGGCAGCCAATCTTAACGATCAGCTACGTACGCAGTATGTATTATATATAGTGCTCAAGTGTGTGCGCAAACAGAAGTGCCCTACCTATTCCCGTATCCTCATATTCCGATGGGACACTCTGTGACACGACCGAAGAGGGATCGAGCGCAGGACCAACAGCCTAACGTGCTTTCCGAGGCACGGGTGTACAAGACCGCCAAGTTCCAGACTCCGTCCGGGCTGCCAACTTTGGTACAAATTTTTGGCCCGACCCAGGGATCGAAGCCGGGACCTCTTTTTTATGCTAGAGGTGGACAAACAAGCAAGCGAGTCACTTGATGGAACCATTGACATAAACGAAACATTTGATATAGCTACCATACAAAATTCAAATGAAATGCATACAAAATACTTAGGTGTGACGTCACATCTAAATAGCCATTTGTGTGGAGCGTTTTGGGTTTGCTCAAAATAATGTGTTTTTTAAGTTGTGATATCTCAGGTAGTTTAAATGAGAATCAAGTAATTCTTTCAACGATGTTTCTATCATTGAGAGATTTATGATTACAAAATAAAGAAAAAATAGTCAAATACCGTTAGCAGACTGTTGAGAGTCTGGTCATGACATGCAGTTGTTCCAATATAGACTTATTGGTTCTTCTGGCGGTCCATGGTATGCGGAGCATCCGTCTCCATCACCACATCTTGAAGGCCTCGTTTTTTTTTTTTTTTTGGGATGTTATAAGGATTTCTTTATTAGGTAGCATGACGCGTTTGGTAGTGAGTTATACTGTGTTATACGCCAAATGTTGTCACTCTAAACTAACATTTATGGGTAGTTGCGGTATAAACCGCAATGCTAGTCTGTCAATGGATGGATTTGATTTCCACAGTTATTGCAAAGTATTTTTAAAAATTGTGCTACTAAATGTCGAAAGTAAGTTCATAGTTTAGCCAGATTCAGATCAAGTACTTAATTTATTTCTAGTGGTTCAGAGAAACAATTTAGTATCTTTTGTAAAACTACGCAGGTCTGGTAGTACAATGATGTTTCTTGCTCAATTCCGTTTGGCACCGGATGTTACCATTCCTTTTGTTTAACTTTACATCAGGAGAAATTTACCCGTTGCTATTTGAAAGAAAGAAAGAAAGAAAGAAAAATTTATTATTTTGGACATCACAACACTACATACGAGTACAACATTAGTTACAAAAGAACAAACAAACAAAAAGAAAAACAAAATAGATACAGAAAATAAAAACAAAACAAAACAAAGGAAAAACAAAATAATGAGTACTAATAACCAGGCAGTGCAAATAATATATTGTGTGTGTGTTGTATTTGACTTATACTCGACTTGACGTCCTATTTTTCTAAATGATGACTGTCTTGAGCTTCACTCCAAATCATTTCTATGTCCTTTGCTTCTGCAGTAATATTTCACCACTAAGTTTGTTTCAGGAACTACTACATATTATTGTATTTAAAAACTATAGCTATAACAGCGGCTGTTACCCAAAGGATTACTGCACATTAATTAGCTTACCCGCTATCTACACATGTTAATCATATGCGCAAAATTATCTATGACACCGTTAAAACCGTAAACAGTCACAAAATGGCCACGGTGGCCGACGATAGCAAAATTCATTACAATGAGCGGGGAATCTGCAAATGATAACCTCATTTGTGAACGAAACGCGAATGAATCAAACGCACATTAAAGCATTGTCATGCAGGAGAATTATTGTGACGCCTCTCGTTACTACACTTTGCGCTGGCGGAATAGCGAGAGGCGTGGAGTCGATGGAGAGATATAATTTTTGAAGTGTGATTTCAGTTGGAAACCATCCAGCATCGGACCGTTGACTGGCCTATTGGCGGTGCATTTAGTAATGAACCCGCCTTGCGGGCCAATCATTTTGAATTAGATCCTCACTCAGGACAAACATTAGTGTGATAAATATCTGTACTTTGTTCGGCTTTTGGTTTTAATTCAGTTTTTTAACTTGTAATTCCTCTGTTGTTTAATATCAGCAGAATAAGTGCTTTTATGCTTAATTCATTACCAATCGTTGCTAATAAATTGACTACATTGGATGCACAAGATCGTGCGAAGTGGAGGAGTAGAAGCAGGAAAGCGGACCCCAGGCTCCGGAGCGGCGGCTTGGGACGCAACCGGGACTAAACGCTAAGATGGTGATGATGAAGTGCTTTTATGCTTAAAATCTACCTAACTTAGTATGGAGTCATGTCAAAGTATAAGGTGTTGTATTCATTTAATTAGAAATGTGCGCTTCGAGTGGGCCTCGATAAGATGTTAGGAAGCATTTTGCTGTATTATAGTTAGCTTTAAGTTTGGAGTAACTAACTAATTTGTCGCTTGCGGATTTTTCAGAAATGGCTTGCATAGATAAACGTCCTGTGGAGTCCAAAATTCCACACACTTACGATAAGTGCTTAAGTTACGTACGGAATCACGTCAACGTTTAAATTATTTTATGAATTTAAAATAACATTAATGCATCTAATACAGAGCCTGCCGACTCCACAGCTTTGTTGTCCCGCAAATTTTGCATTATCGCCCACCAGTATGACAGGCCAATGATATATACTCGGACGTATTATAAAAGCAATAAATAAATAAATTTGGGGAAATTTAGAACGCCAATGATTTTATTGTAAGCTATACGAGTTTTGTTTGGCGGCCATTTTGAATGCGCATCCCTTTGTTGTACAAAATGGAGGTTCTAATGAAATAATGGGTGTGATGTGATCTATTGCTGAATTAGTTGTTTATACAATGCGCTCAGAACCATCGTTTGGGTAGGCCCCCCAAGATATGTAATCAGGATCTTTCTAATAAATATAAATAGGACAGCTTTTTTAGTGTTTATACCCAATTTGTAGACAAATCATCTTGTAGCGAGATTTCCGCACTGGTAGACACAAGATTATTTTTTAAAGTAACGGGCCTAAATTTTCCTTAAAGACTGCAACTTTAGGCGTTCTCTTTTTTAGTTTAGCAATTGTCTATGGGGCAGGCTTAGAGCAACTCCCATCATCATAGCTGATAGCAATGTTAGAGATCCTTGCCATTGATGATTAGAGAATCATCATTATCATTATCACCAGCCTGTCTTTCTCTTCTGGACAGAGGCCTTCCCCAATGTTCACTATTCCCTGCCTTTCTCAAATCTTTTTTAGATTGTCACTACATTTATCCACAGGGAGCCAGATTATTTATAGACTTAGGTTAGTGATGAAAGAGACTCAGGCTTTTAAGGCTTTTAATAAAGACTCGCCTTATTTTGACGCCTCACGACTGACTCAGTCTTTTAGTCCCCAACCTTTAGTCTTAAGACTAGTCTCATTAGTCGAAGTCTTTTAACTAAAACGCTCAGCAGTTACTTAAACAGCTTAAAGGACTTAAACAGCTTAAAGGACTTAAACAGCTTAAAATTCTGGCAGCATGAGTCGCCTGAGGATTCGAGAGTCGTAAGCCGGTTCATTATCCATTTGCATAAAAAATTGAACCCTAAAATATGGTGTGTATACAGGGTGGATATCTGAAATGGGTCAGTATGGGGAAGTACCTTAACCGTTGCCGCTACGCGAAAATGATCTTAGGAGACTATTTGTATTTTTTTGTAAAAATATGATCCCCATTCACAGATTTTCAAAAAATGTACAGTCAACAAGAAAATCACCAGTTTTCAAAAAAAATTGTTTGATGCCAATCGAGCCTGTTTCAGATACTGATCAAAAACTTCTTCGGGACCAACCCAGGTTGGAGTACTAAATAAGTCAAAAATCGCAAAAAACTTTTCCCATACATTTTGTACCAATTCGAAGAATATTATTCAAATAAAAATGTGATGCCAATCGGTCCTATTTGTAATTTTGATCAAAACCTTCTAAGGGATCTACCCAGGTTGGAGTACTAGAAACAGAGGATGTAGACGTTTTACTTTGGTGGTCCAATCAGAAGTATCACCTGCCCTGCCTAACGGAAATGGCTAAAGATATATTAAGTATTCCAGCAAGTAGTGTTCCAAGTGAGCAAACCTTTTCGAAATCTAGTAACCTGATCTCAAAAAAACGTTGCAGATTAAGTGATAGGAGCATCAGGGCGTCAATGTGCCTATCGTCTTGGATGACTTTTTTGTAGCTGTATTGTTTTTTTTCACTGTGTTGATTTTTTTGTATTTTTGTTAATGACCTAAAATAGAAGATTGATTTAATTTAATAAACCATAACCAAATCAGATGTATTTATTTTTCCCTAATAAACCCTTACCTAATATGTAGGACATAGTTTTTTTCCTTATATTAATAAAAACGATTTTAATGAAAACTAAACGCTTTACTCGAACGCCAGCTCTCTCGAATAAAAACACGCAGCCCTTTAAGTCTCTTTAAGCCGTATAAGGCGTTAAGTCGTTTTAGGCATTTAAGTCGTTTTAGCGCAACTAGTCTTATACGTTAAATGACTGAGTCGTATTATTGAAGACTAACAGCTAAAGTCTTAATTTTAAAGCAAAGTCGTGTATAAAGAGGCGAGTCTTATCTTAAACGACTTAAAGGACTGAGTCTCTTTCATCACTAACTTAGGTAGATCTACCTACATTGGTACTTAGTATTCGTTCATACTATCTATTGGTTTTCTATGACAGACAATCCACTTAATTTTGTTATTTATTCCAATCCTCCAAACAATGTCACCGAATGAACGCATCAAATTGAAAGCCTTTCTACATCTGTTGATCAGAAAAGGCAACTCTTAAACAGCCATTAATAACATCTAACCCACTACCCGTCACTCGAATACAAACGGCCGACCCACACCATGGAGGTAGTCAGTAGCTAAATATATCAGTAGTCAGTAGTAAATAAATAAATAGATATACGTACATACCTATGGGCAGAAAGGTCCTCGAGTGGAGGCCTCGTACAGGAAGTCGCACCCGTGGCAGGCCCCCCACAAGGTGGACCAACGATCTGGTGAAGATCGCGGGAATCCATTGGATGCGGGCGGCGCAGGACCGATCTGTGTGGAGATCATTGGGGGAGGCCTATGTCCAGCAGTGGACGTCTATTGGCTGAAATGATGGTGATGATGTACCTACGGCTTGATGAGCGCTGCTCTCGTGCGATGGTAGGGGTAGCTCAGTGTATAAGAACGTGCGAAGTCCATACGGGAGGTATAGCACAGAATAATATAGATTCACTGTTGCGATTGTCTGGGACGGTCGTCAGCTGCGAGTCAGCGACAGTCATCAGTTGCGAGTCAGGGACAGTCGTCAGTTGCAAGTCAGCGACAGTCGTCAGCTGCAAGTCAGGGACAGTCGTCAGCTGCGAGTCTTCGATATTCGTCAGCTGCGACTCAGCGACAGTCGTCAGCTGCGAGTCAGCGACAGTTGTCAGCTTCGAGTCAGTGATATTCATCAGCTGCGAGTCAGCGACTTATTTTGCAGGCAATCGCAGGCTTTCTGTTGCTGTAATAAAGCTTAAGGTGACCCCTATTGATTTAAATGTTCGCAACTAAAACGGATATCTTCTTAATAATTACGAAGCTCCAGCCTCTCGGAAAGCTCTTATACTATTTAATTAATACTTATATTTAATTTTTGGTCTGCTTTTCTACTCGAAATTTGAATTATCCGCATAAATCAAAATTTCGAGTGAAGTGAGAGAAAAATTGATTCCCGTTAAAAGTGGCCGCTTTTGGCGGTAATCAATTTTTTGCGTACATAAACGGACCCAACATTTGTGCATAGTTACTTCATAAATAGTATAAGTGTTTGCCGAGAGGTTGTAACCCCGAAATTGTTTAATAGAGATCCAGTTTAGTAGATAAAAATTAAAATCGATTGGCGTCGCTAGTGTGCCCTACCCGTCACCTTAACGTAGGTAAGTAGGTACTTTCCAAGCCCTCCGCGCTTGAAAGACAATAACTCTTCATCCACTACACCACCGATGCTCTATGCTCCAACCACTGCTCCCAACACTGGGGCCGAACTATATCTCACATGTAAACTAAGATAGACAAGTACGGGAGCGACGAGTCAGCGGCCCTTATCACAAGCGGTTATTTATGGGCCGGCCTGACTTATGGCCAATTTACAGGCAGTCATTAAGCCTTAATGGCCTCAAGGTGGCTGGGTGAAAAGTTGCAAGGATAAGTTTCGGTGGCATCAGCGTTTCGGTATGATGTACGACTGGGTTTTTGCATTCGTAATCTTGGACTAGGTGTTTAATTACAAGTTGAGTTCTGCCTTCCTAGCGAAGAGTGCAATAAGTCGAGTTTTTGGACTAATGGACTTAAGACCATATCCGGAATCAGGAAAACGAGCTCTATAATTTCGCCTTAGACAACTTTTTTATATGTTCAATAGTTTCAGTTCTGTTGGTTATCGTAACTGCAATATCTAATATTAAGTACTAGTTATAAGTAGCTAATCATAACCGAAATATCTGCAGTTATGCATAGCATAGCTTTGATATTTTGTAATGTTACTTAAAATAATATGTCTGTTTACTAACAAATACTGCAATAAGTCACTACGTGATACAGCATTCCTAATCAAAACCATTTTTTTTTTCCTTATGTACAAGCCAGTACAACCCACATTAGCCGTTCTTGGCGAAAATTCGATTTTTATGGATGATAACGCTCGTGCCCACCGGTCAGACGATCTAGGCGCTTAATACATGATTGAAGTCGGAATCCGTCCTGAGGATTGGCCAGCTCGAAGTTCCGACCTCAATCCTATTGAGCATGTTTGGGACCTTCTCAAGCGACGAGTGAGATCAGTGCAGCCGGCTCCGCAAACCATAACATAGCTAAATAATGCGATCACGGCGGAGTAGTACGTATTCCGCAGTAAACCATAAGGGGTATACTGGCCAGCATGCCTACATGCTACTACACTTAGTTATTGCAGTTTTGATTAGGAATGCTGTATCAAAACAATTCATAGGTATGTCCTAATGGTGGACACTTTATTGCGTTTTTGTGTGTATATAAACTTTTGTATGAATATAATATACTACATAAAATTAAACATTGTTTCATCTGTCGCTTAGTAAAAGTTTCAAAACAATAGCTTATATAGTTATGAAAAAACACACAAAACAAAAATTAAATTTTAAAGTAGTCAAAACCTAGTTATTGCACTCTTCGTAAGAACGGCAGAGTTGCCGGGTCTTGGAAATGAAAAGCCGGACGACCAGTTTAGCCGGACATTTGGTAAAAAAACAAATACCCTAATTTTATAGATTTCACCCGACTAGAGCAAAGCCAACAACAAGGAAGGGTTATGATTTTAGCAGTCTATGCATGTAAGTATGTAAATATGTTTGAAGTTCTAAGATTCTGCCTAAACTATTAAACTAGGTATCATCATTATCATCATCAGCCTATTTAAGTCCCCACTGCTGGGGCACGGGGCCTCAATCACATGAGGGGCAATTGCCATACTCACCACGCTTGGCAGACGGGTTGGCGAGGGTTTTGATATAAATGCAGAGTTTTCATTCTCTGGGCGCTGATGATCATGCCAGCAGCTTTACCTTAGTCGCCTTTTACGACCCCTCGGTAAGACTGAGGGTGGCCTATTCTACTCTGCCGGGGTGGTCCCCGGCAGAGTAGAATAGGCCGTGAGGTCACGGCGATACCTACAACTAGGTATCAATCGATTCCTTATAATAATAATATCCTTCAACCGATTAAGGCTACGGCAGCTAATCTCAACGATAAGCCACGTACGTAGGATATATTATAGTGCTCAAGTGTGTGCGCAAACACAAGTTCACTCTCTATTCCCTTACCCTCATATTCCGATGGGACACTACTGTGACACGACCGGAGAGGCATCGGGCGCAGGACCAACGACTTTATGTGTTTTCCGAGGCACGGGGGTACAAGACCGTCAACTTCCATACACCGGGCTGCAACTAAGAATTTCTTACCGAAAACTCAAGTACGAATTTTTGGCCGGACCCGGGAATCGAACCCGGGACCTCTTTCGGAGCCGTCGCTTTAAAGTGCGACCCACCAACCACGGCCACCGAAGGAAATCAATTTTTAAAAAATCAGATTCCTTATTATCCAGGTGACCTAGGCTTATACACTCTTTCGCAAAAAAAACGGGCGGTTTTGATTTTTTTTCCTGAAAACAATATGGTACAAAAAAGGATTTAAGTCTTCTCAACTGGCCGGTTGTAAAATGCGTCGTGATGCCAAAAATATACATTCGAAATTCAAATTTTGGAAATCTTATTTTAAAAAGAATACTAATTTTTTGTACAATTTCTATCTAATCTAATATATCAACGAAAGTTGCTGTTGTCTTTGAATAAGTTTTAGGCTGTTTTAATTGGTTTCGTTGAATAAGCTGCTTTTATAGACATATAAAATTATTGTTTTTAATGCTTAGTGGTCTGGATGATGGCAGATAAAATTGTAAGAGCCAGCAAAATTATTGCGCTATTGAAGAGGGCTGTAGCTAATGTTTTGTGGCTCAAAGGCTAAATGTAAGTCGTTCAACAGTCCGAAGAACCTGGCAGCGCTATCAAGATACGGGTTCCATGAAAAGAAAGACTGGATCTGGAAGAAAACCATCCACTGAACCAAGAGATGATCATTTTTTCGTCGTCGTCGATCGTCAAACTTTGAGAAATCGCAAATCTTCGTATGTGGACCTCAAGAACAACCTCGAAAACGTAAAAAATTTGCAAGTTAGTCTATGGACGGTCAGGTTGGGGCTTTGTTATGTTTTGGGCTAGAATAAACTCTTTAGGTCGTACAAGGTTATGTTTTATCGAAAACGACTCATTAAATGCACATCGCTACGTAGCGGATTTTTTACCTTATGTACAAGCCAGTACAACCCACATTAGCCGTTCTTGGCTAAAATTAGATTTTTATGGATGATAACGATCGTGCCCACCGATCAGGCGATCTGGGCGCTAACATGATTGAGGTCAAAATCCGTCCTTGGGATTGGCCAGCTCGAAGTCCCGACCTCAATCCTATTGAGCATGTTTGGGACCTTCTCAAGCGACGAGTGAGATCAGTGCAGCCGGCTCCGCAAACCATAACATAGCTAAAGAATGCGATCACGGCGGAGTATGAACGTATTCCGCATTAAACCATAAGGGGTATACTGGCCAGCATGCCCAGTCGAATGCAAGCTGTGATTTCAGCAAGAGGGGTCACACACCATAATAACCTATTCAATGTTTTGCAGTAAGTTTTGTATGGTCGCAGCGGAGGATGTAAAAAAAATGATTTTATTCAAATAAAGGTTTAATTCAAAAGTTACAATTAAATGCTTAATTCTACGATCTAACAATGTATGAGACTCGACCGAGGCTAGGTACAAGAATGCAAGTACGATGTATGAAAAACGATGCGATGAGGTGATTGACGTCATCGCGGCGCGAGGCGAAGGCACGTTGCGCGGAGTCAGCGGGACGTGTATGCAGCTGTTGTTATGAGCGGGAATCGGGGTCGCGCTGCGTGTGCGCTTTACCTAGTCTAGGCTTGCGTAACACCTCCCCCCGTAGAACAGCGCCCATTGAAGACCTTTGTCGTAAATTGCGCTGGAGGATTCTTCAACTTCGATCTGGATGCATCAGGGATGGCATATACTCCTTGTAGTTCGGGAGGTATTTCTTGAGACTTAATCGCGTCAGTTTCTAACCGTTTGGTATGATATTTGCGGTACGCCATTCCAATAGCCAGTGCACATGCACCGAATAGTAGTAGGTACATGGGAATTGTAGTGTGATAGACTACGTAATCTTGATCTTGTAGCGGCGTTATTGGCGTTTGTAAAGAGATCTTGGAGTTGGTTTCATGTAGGTGATCCAGGCTGATTGAATTTAACATGAATGATGGTTGTAATGACGTCCTCAGCTTATCTTCGATTGGTAGGGTCCATGATCTTGACGGCTTGCCCTCGTATACGATCTTGTATATTGAGTAGCTTGAATTCTGGCGTTTCAACGTAACATTGATGTGGGATCATGATAAGATAACTGCCATGAAGCGTCCGATGTAGGTCTTGTCCGCATGAAAGATGTACTCTGGTAGGTTGCGGGAAGGTGACTGTGTAATGCCTGTCGTCGAGTTTCTGGAATGCTGGATAATCCATCTTGACTGTCACGGGGTTGCATACAGGACTTCGGCGCTGCGTTGTGATCAGTTGGTGGATGCAGTCCTCAGATGTTTTGCTGTGCAGGTCCGTGTTCTCGCATAGATACCCTTTACTTGTCTTCGGGCATTCTGCCTCAATGTACTTGAAATCTTTCAAATGGATGGCAAGGAAAGGGGATGATGGGGTAAGGATTTCATGGTTATTATTGGGAATAATAGATATTTTATATAGATCATATACCTGAGACAAAACTATGGGAATTTATACACTATTACTATGCTATTGTCGACGTAGTACGAGCCTAACCTTATTACATCATAGTATTTCCTAATATCTAGATCTAGAATTTTCTCTGAGCCGTATAAGACTCTTAATTTAGTAACCATTTGTCTGATCATGGTTGGAGATATAATTGAACGATGTACAGTAGACGTTCTAATAAAAGCTAATATATTTTGCAGTTTGCCTATCTCTAACGATACCGTATCTAAGTTATCACTAAGAATAAGAAAAACTTGAGCCAGATGGGCGTACTTAATTAAGTCATTATCGTTAGTCGCTACACTATGCCTTATTTTATCTAATAAACTTCCTATCGTATTTTGATTGGTCACGATACTGTCTACTATCTTCGAGTATTGGGATGACCATTCCTTCGTTAAAGTCACATGGCTATTAAATTCTGTTATTAATTCGTTTTCCTTATCCTGAAGGGATTTGATGGCGTTGTTATAATGGAGCGCGTCTGTGTAATCGAGATTTCCCGTTATACTTTTAACTACCGAACCGAGACCGTCTATGAGCCCCTTCTAACACGATTTGTCTCAAAGGTCTGTAGCTGTTGCGATAATATGACAAGTTTCTCTTTTAGATAATTAATGTGAGGCTCAAACAGGGAAGACGTTTTATTATTAAGGTCGGGACTTATATTTTTTAACTGTAAGGAAATAGAATTAATATTATCTTGTAAGCCGTGTAGTTCTATGGTTTGTAGGAACGAATGATAGTTAGAGACAATGTAAGCGGAGCCTAAGCGAAATGGTAATACACCAGGTCCATTATCGAGAGTTTCAAGCTTTATCTCCTGCGTTAGAGCAGGATGCAGGAGTAGGTGGAGTATCAGAAGAGTCCTGAAACAATTGGGAACTTTTAGGGACCCGTTTTAAACGGGATTTAGCTATTGGGCCGCGTTTTTTGCGAGTATAAATATGGATCGGGAGATCTGCCATAACAGTGTCCTGCGTGTAACGTGGGGCTAGTTTCTGGCGAGCAGCAAATGGGTTCTTAACAAATACTTGCTGTTCCGGTGAATACTCAGCTTCCGGCTCTCGATCTTTATTTCGATTATCTATTAGGTTTTTACGTAGGTCAGAACAGGATTCGTGAATCAACTTATAAACTTCGCTCATTTTATTCTTATGATCAAGTACATATTGCTGTAACAAGTGTATTGAAAGATCTATATCGAAAGGGTCACGTGGGTCAAAATGGCCCGTAATGACGTCTATCGGTTTGCACTTGGTGAAGCTATGAATGCTACTGTTATAGCCCAAAATTGCGTAAGGCATCATATTAATTACCGATTCACCCTTCTTTTCTAATTTTAAGATTCGCAGATGTTCTAAGATGGTAGAATGAAATCTTTCTACAATGCCGTTTTCATTGGGTGTGTGAGGAGCAACTTTATGATGCTGCATCTTATGTATCCTCACAAACTCAGAGAAAAGCTGGTTGCTGAACTCTGGACCATTATCGGATACTATTGTTATTGGTATGCCATGATGTGTAAAATAATTTAATAAACCCTGTACCACACTCAGAGCTGTGCCATCTCTGAGATAGTAGGCTTGAGAATATTTCGAAAATGAATCTACAATAGTTAGAAACTTTTCACCCTGTATAGTTAATAAGTCTAAGTGGAGTAATTGAAAGGGCTTGTTAGCGGGTGGAACTAATTTAAACTGTTGTTTTATCGGGTTGCGGTCATATTTAGCTTGACCGCATACTGTACATTCATTAATAAATTTGGTTATGTGCTCTCGCATCTTGGGCCAGTAGAATTTATTAGATAATGCTAGGTAACATTCGTTGATACCGCGATGGTTAGTCTTACCATCGTGGTACTTATTTATGATATCTTGTTGACGTAGATATTCCCTAACATTCTCTAATTCTTTCTTAGCTAGTGTGAGACTCATAGCCGAATTTTTGAAGGTTCTTTGTATGATAGGTACAATACTATACATAGCTAGAGGTGGATTTATAAGAATACCAGTCTTGATTTTCGGATGTACGTATTCTTTAATAGCGTTAATAACGTCCTCCTCGAGGTTGGGACTCTGATAGTTGGATTGTCGTTCGCGTGTGCGTTTCAAAAGGTTTTGTTACGGTGGGCCGGCCCTTAATATCACCTACTACATTGAAAACAATTTGCTTAGAAAATTTATTCAATGGCTCCTCCGTAATTGGAACCTCGAGGATTGGATTCTCTTGGTCCGTGTGAACGGTAATGGTTCTAGATTCATCGGCATCCTCGACAGCTGTGATGGTTCTAGAATCATCAAGACCCTTTTCAGATGTATTAACTACTATAGAACTGATTTCGTCATTGTTAAGTTCGATGCGGGACAAAGCGTCTGCGTTCGCGTTACACTTGCCCTGTTTATAGATCACCGTGAAATCATACTCGCTAAGCTTAAGACGCCATCTCGTGAGACGTGAATTTGGCTCCTTCAGGTTCATCATCCACTGAAGGGGCTTATGATCGGTAACTACTTTGAATTTGCGGCCGAAAAGGTATGGTCTGAAATACTTAGTGGCCCAAACTATTGCCAACAGTTCTTTTTCTATCGTGCTATAGTTGAGCTCACTGGAATTTAATGTACGGGAGGCATAGGCTATGGGTTTATCAGAGCCTATGGGTCCCTGTGAAAGAACTGCACCTATGGCTACATTAGAGGCATCGGTGGTTAATATAAATTCGCGGGAAAAGTCAGGGTATTGTAAAATAGGATCGTTTAGTAGTAATGTTTTACAGTGCTCAAAACAGTTGGTGTAGTTCTGGTCAAGAGTTATTTTAGACCCTTTCTTAAGGCATTGCGTTAAAGGTTTCGTAAGCTTAGCGAAGTTCGGTATGAATTTCCGATAATATCCCAGTAAACCGAGAAACCGTTTTTATTTCGGTGGTTGTTTTGGGAATTGGATAATTCTGTATCGCGGTGATCTTATCTGGGTTCGGTTTAACACCATCCTTGCAAATAACATGTCCTAAAAACTCAGTCTCCAACTTTAAGAACTCAGATTTATCCATCTGGATCTTAAAGTTCGATTCTCGTAGTTTCTGGAATACTTTTTCTAAATTTAGGATGTGCTCCTGCAAGGACGTACTAAATACGATAATATCATCCAGATAAACGAGGCAGATTTCATTCTGGAGGCCCCTTAAGACGTTGTCCATCACTCTTTGAAAAGTTGATGGAGAATTCTTAAGTCCCATCGGCATCCTCAAAAATTCATAATGCCCGTTCTCGACATTGAATGCAGTTTTGGGGATATCCTGGGGGTCCATCTCGACCTGGTAGAATCCGCTGGCCAGGTCCAAGGTCGTGAAGTACTGGCACTTACCAAGTTTTTCTAGAACATCTGTGATGTTCGGGATAGGATATTTATCGTCGACCGTTTTTTCGTTCACCTTTCTGAAGTCTACGACAAGACGCCATTTTACCTTTCCCGAAGCATCAGCCTTCTTAGGGACCACCCAAATAGGTGAGCACCAAGCAGACTCCGAAGGTCTTATGATATTTTGGCTCAACATCTTCTCGATTTGGTCTCGGACTTCTTGCCGGTGGACGTAGGGATATCTATAGCTTTTCGCGTGTACTGGGATTTCATCAGTAGTTTTTATTTGTGTTTTATTTTGTTGGTGAAGGTCAGGCATTCCCCTTCAAGATAAAACACATCCGCATAGTTAGCACATAGAGATTTTAAATTTGCAACTTCTTCTGCGTTCAAATGATTTGTTCGCAGGCGCGATAAAACTTCCTTAGCCCGATCTGACAAGATCTCAGTACGCGTGCACTCGTTATTAAATAGTTCCGCGGTAACCGGACGGTCCATAGAGAATATAATATCATTTGAAGATTCGTTACAGATTTCTACCCAACCACGATTGTTCTTAACGTGTGTTAAGCATTCCGATATTAGACAATTGCATATCAATTGGCTAGATACGAGTACATCTCCGTCTTGACTATTGATAGGCAACCGAACTAATTTGGACGTATTAGCGGGGATTATCTCCTCATACAAATTCGCATTACGTGAATCGTACATTTCAATAGGTATTCTCGCGGTTTTAGTTATAAGTAATTTATTCTTCAGGTCTATATTAGAATCCCATGCGTCTAATAAATCAAATCCTATTAGCCCATCAAAGTAATTGTGAAAGTCGTAGACAAATAAAGTAATATCACCGGACTGGTTAAACTCATCAAAGCAAGGCAATGTTATAGAATGTTCGTTCCTGCTAGTGGCGTGGACATTAGTGACTTGAAACGGTTCATAGTTAAGGGGAACATTGTTATAATATTTTTCTACGGCTTGGGGACTTATAAAGGATTGATTTGCTCCTGTATCGAGTAATAATTTCAGAGGAGGGTTACTTATTTGTATGTAGCCTAACTGCCTCTGAATATGAAAATTCACTTCTATTTTCGTTTGTTTGAATTCGGAGCCTTCTGAAAATTTTCCTCTTCCTTAGGGGCAGAATCCTGATCGACCTCCTCGACTACTGAGGTCTCGTAATTTGGGACCGATTCGTAATTATAGTAGAGGTCAGGGACGTCAGGATACTGTTCATATCCAGTACAGTCCTGATAATAATCGTGCTGATCATAATCATAATAATACTGTGGGTCATAGTTATATTCAAAATCGTTGAAGTTAACTTCACGCGTTTTGAAGTAATTGGTTGGCGGTGGGTTACCGAATTTCCGCCAGTCATGACCACTCGGGGGCAAATGCTTAGGGACATAGGGGCTCACACCACTCATTGGGCGTGGAGCGCCATAGTTGAATGATGGCTGCTGTGGCTTATTTGGCATCCTAAACACGTTGCTTTGGGGATTATAGTTAGGTGGGAGAGCACGGAACATCTGTTGTGTTCTGGATGGCCCACGTGGTGGTTGCATTTGCGGCATATTATGCGGCTTCCAACCCTGAGCGGGGTGAATGGGTTGCGGTCTGGATGGACCAGGATTGTTTAAAATATGTGGCCTGGAAGGACCAGGGACGTTGGGCATAGATATTGGCATCCTTTGAGCAAAATTATTAAGAGGCAGATTAAAATTCGGGTTAGACGAAGATGGTTGTGCCCATTCTTTCCTACTTGGACCTTCATTACGTTGCTGAAGATAAAGAGTGTTAAGCTCTTCTTGAACAAATTCAAGAGCTTTTTCCATAGTCTCTGGCCTCATGCAACGAATTCTAGATCCGAGGGGGTCTTTCAAGCCACGTAAGTAGGCTTGAAGGGTAAGCTTACTATAGAGAGTCCGCTTAGCTTCGATAGTTGTTATGACGGTCTCATTAAGAGTGATATAAGTCATTATAGTGCTGTACAAATTTTGGCATCGCTCGTAAAACTCTTGCGGAGAGCTGGACCCTTGAGTTTGCATTGACAAATCACTGTACAAAGCGGTCTCATCACGGTGGTCGGCAAAGTTGTTAATCAAAGCACTACGTATCCCGTTCCAGTTATCAGAAATACCACCGGAATTAATAAGTCGAGCCGCGGGGCCTGTTACTTTGTTAAGGATACCGTTTATAATAGCTAAGTTATTTAATTCATGCCCGGGTCCTACTTTAAAGTGCGCAAGTACTATTCTATCACATAGATTAATAAACCGTGTCAGGACGTGCGGGTTCCCGTCGAATTCGGGTAACAGTCTAAGTGACTTGTAAATTACGTCAATATCGTCCTGAGCCATAATTTCCTCTAAGTTTCTACTCTCGTCTATAGCACTAAGTCTACGATCTGCTCTACCACTTTCCTTACGGGGGTTTCTTGGGTGAAAAATTTTGGCAAATAGTCTAAACCGTCACACAATAAAAGACACACAATAAAATATAAAAAGAAGCTAAAATAAGTAAGGATAATTTAGGATACAGTAGAACTAACATGCACTTATAGATTTATATATAATAGAATAAAATAGAATAAGGATATATCAGGACCTTGGGAGATTCAAGGATAGATTTGTAGGTAATAGTTAATTTTAGGATTGTCACTAGGAGGTAAGGATAGCAAGGACTTGAAAGTTTCAAAGTACTTACAGCATTGTCTGGGTATCACTTCTTTCACCGAATCGATTTCTGGATTCTCCTCAGCTGCGGCCTTGTTGTAGATTCGAGATAGTCGCGGTAAACCTATCGATTTGAGATGATTTTACTTTTACGACTATCCTACCGACTGCGCCAGTTTTGTATGGTCGCAGCGGAGGATGTAAAAAAAATGATTTTATTCAAATAAAGGTTTTAATTCAAAAGTTACAATTAAATGCTTAATTCTACGATCTAACAATGTATGAGACTCGACCGAGGCTAGGTACAAGAATGCAAGTACGATGTATGAAAACGATGCGATGAGGTGATTGACGTCATCGCGGCGCGAGGCGAAGGCACGTTGCGCGGAGTCAGCGGGACGTGTATGCAGCTGTTGTTATGAGCGGGAATCGGGGTCGCGCTGCGTGTGCGCTTTACCTAGTCTAGGCTTGCGTAACAAGTAAAACTTTATTTTTACAATTAAAATTCGATTTTTACAGGGCAGGTGAACTACCCCTGTTTTGATTTTTTGCATTTTTTTTTACCAATCCACTCAAAAAATGATGCTAGATTTCAAAAAACGATTCCTTGGTGATTAATTTACGAGACCATTAAGGCATCGGGTAGGGCACACTAGCGACGCCAATCGATTCTAAAGTTTAGCTACGAAACCGGATCTATTTATAAATAATTTCAAGGTTACAACCTCTCGGGAAACACATAAGCTATTTATTAAATAACCATGCATAAATGTTGAGCCCGTTTTTGTACGCAAAAAATTGATTCACGCCAAAAGTGGCCGCTTTTGGCGTGAATCAATTTTTCGCGTACACGTTGGACCCAACATTTATGCATGGTTCTTTAATAAATAGTATAAGTGTTTGCCGAGAGGTTGTAACCTCGAAATTGTTTTAAATAGATCCGGTTTAGTAGCTAACAATTAAAAACTAATGGTGTCGCTAGTTAGGGCTACCCGTCGCCTTTAGGTATTACTATCCAAAATCACCAAACAACGTAATGATAACTACAAAATTGATTATTTGCTTAGGTGCCCGTTTTATTGCTACCGAGTGTATTTTATTTGAAAATAATAGCACAGTGGGTGCTATACGAAAAAAACCGAGAGATTTTTTAACATTTTTACTGTTAGTGGTATACAGTTCTCTTCAGAAAACGATTAAGCTATGATCGATTTATGCATTCTGCGCCATCTATGATCGTTATCAGTAATTAAATTCCAAGTACTAAATGTCGCTGCTTGTTTTTAAATTTTAGATTAAAATTTGTATATTCTATGGGATTGTTAAAATAAAATTAACAGCTTATATTTTGAATAGAAAAAATAATGTTTGTTTAAATTGTGAAATAACAGCTACCATATCAAAAGTATTGACCTATTTGAATCATTAAACTACTCACCGATAGATGACGTTACTAAACTACTACAGAATCATATTCTGTGGTTTAGAACCAATCGAACTAATTTCCAAGTACCATTAATACCTATCCCTGACCTCCATCACTGTTATTGTATATTTTATGTGATAGATGACAAACAAGTAGTCTGATCGCCTAAGGGCCTAATTACGAACAATCGACATTAAAGTTGAGTTAAAAATTTGCATGGATGAATTGTATGAAATGTCTAACATTAGAATAGTCATTTACGGGATTTCTTCCATGTACCTTATTTTTGAGTTTCAGATATTTCGGCGCTGTTGCAAGCGCCATGGTCACGGAGTAACTACCTAATGTTAGGGACCATGAAAGTTTTATACAATATATTGAAATCTCTAAATTCGACTTCAATGTCTAGTTAACAAGAATTGAATTGGCCCTCTGGGGCTATGGGAACCAGGTCAAGGTATGAGATGTTCACCGTGAGAGAGCCACACTTCGGCATGATTGGGCCGGCGGACGGCCCACAGAAAACAGGCGTGAAGAAGCACTAGGCTGTATTTCACTGCGTGAGTGAGGGTACTGGAGGCCCAATGCGAGGGGAAGGGGGCTTTAAAGGTTGGCAGCGCACTTGTGACTCCACTGGTGTCGTGGGTGTCTATGGGCGGCGGCAATCGCTTACCATTAGCCGATCCGGCTGCTCGTCTGCCACCTATCTCATAAAAAGAGATGTTGTATGAATATACTATTTATTTTTATATTATGTTACACATTAAAGTTATAACAATGTATAATAAATACTTAAGTGTTACCTAGTTGTTTTAACATTTTTTTTTTAATGATAAAGGAGGCAGACAAGCCGACGGATAATTGCTGTTTAGTTAATAATGTTTTCTTTTTTTTAGCACGTCAACGAATTCATATTTTGTTTATATTTAAGTTCTCATGTAAGTGGCGTACCTATGAGAATAAATATATTTAAACCTTATTACCTAACCCCATTTCTTAGACACGCACACATACATACAGGGTGTATCTGTGAACATTTACATCCCTTTAACCACGTGTTGTACTAACCATTATGAACAAAATTTCTTCTATCACTTTTGGAAATTCGTATGATTTTTTTTTACTTTTCATACAAATTCGGACGTGATCGACTTGACTGACTTGGTCAATATGTATGGGGAGTCGAAAAAATTTTCGATGAATTTCGAAAAGTCGTTGAATGGTCGGTAGAACTAGTGGTTAACGGGATGTAAATGTTCACAGATGTATAGATAGATAGATAGATAGATATACTTTATTGCACAAAAAAAAACACAACTTTAAAATCTAGCCATTACAGAAACTTAATTGTACAATTTCGGCGGTCTTATCACTGGAAGCGATTTCTACCAGACAACCTTCAGGCAAAGGACATTTGATAGTAGAGGGGGGGGGGGTGGTGCAATATTGAAAAAGGGAAATAAAAGTGAACTGTATACATATATATATATATATATACTAGCTTTTGCCCGCGACTTCGTCTGCGTGTAATTCGAATAAAAGCAAGGTCTTTATGTATTCACACAATATCTTTATAAATTATAGCCTATGTGTTATTCTGATCTATAAGCTACATTACTGTAAAGTTTCATTAAAATCCGTTTAGTAGTTTTTGCGTGAAAGAGGAACAAACATCCATCCATACATCCATCCAAACAAACTTTCGCCTTTATAATATTAGTAAGGAGTAAGGATATATATATATATATATATATATATATATATATATATATATATATATATATATATATATATATATATATATATATATATATATATATTAAAATATTTATAACACAATATTAAATACTAATAAATAAATATGTTATGCTTGGATAAAATAATATAGGACTAAATATACATTCATATAAATTAGGATCTTAGACGGACCAGCGACTACTACCGATGACTGGACCTGTAAAGACTTAAAGGGATTGCTATTTATTTATTTAAAAGGTGAGTTTTGACTCGGGCTTTAAAAATGGTTAATGATATGTATGGTGTATGGTATGTGCGTCACTTATGTTTAGATGCATGCGACAGGTGTAGGTATTCTGATTTGTTTCAAATAGTTATGTTGTCGTTTATATACAACACCACACCTCGCATTTCCTTTCCCAACCCCAAAACCTGTCGCAGCAAACAAAGAAACAAACAAACAATTATCCCCGCAACAAAATTAGCAATTACTTAGCCGAAATCTTCCCGGCCGCGCCGTTACCCGCTCAGTAACTCTGGTTAACTGTTATTGCCATCATTCTGGCTTGATTTAAACAAGACGTTAGGGTACATCTGATGTGTTGAGATAAGGCGAGAGTGACGAAATGGTTATGATGATTCGAAATAAGTTTGCAAGTTTTTCTGAGAAGGTTTTCATTCTGTATTACTTCTGGTCTTGCCGTGTGGTCCCGGCAGAGTAGAATAGGCCACCCTCACTCTTACCGAGGTGTCGTAAAAGGCGACTAAGGTAAAGCTGCTGGCATGATCATCAGCACCCAGAGAAGGAAAACTCTGCATTTATATCAAAACCCTCGCCAACCCGTCTGCCAAGCGTGGTGAGTATGGCAATTACCCATCATGTGATTGAGGGAGGCCCGTGCTCCAGCAGTGGGGACTTAAATGGGCTGATGATGATGATGATGATGATTACTTCTGGTGTGAGCAAATGCCCATGTGTGGCCTTGAGCCTAAGTTCAAGATCACGATACTATTATCGTACAGGGTGTATCTGTGGACATTTACATCCCTTTAACTACGTGTTCTACCCACCATTCTGAGCAACATTTGTTCTACGGCTTTTCGAAATTCATCGGAAATTTTTTCGCCTCCCCTATACAAAATGACCAAGTCACGTGACCGACTTTGTATGAAAAGTTGATTTTTTTTATGCGAATTTCCAAAAGTCATAAAACAAATGTTATTCATAATGGTTGATAGAACTGAAACTCAAATAATTCTTTATTTGCATAGGCTGGTACACAGCACTTACAAATCGTCATACATTTAAATGACTTAAAACTATTGTATAATTTACATGTTAATACATATATATGTTGATACATAAAATATGGCTCGGAAAGTTGTTCTGGAACACGTTGTTAAAGGGATGTAAATGTTCACAGATACATCCTGTATAGATATACTTAGACGCTCTCAGCAACTCTGGCTAACTGTTATTGCGATCATTCTGGTTTGATCTGGTTTTGGATGGTTTGAAGATGTAAGGGTACATCTGATGTGGATGTGTGGAGTCACGCGGAAAGACCGCGTGAGAAACTCACGCACGCGTGGAAGCCTTCACGCCCGTAGCATAACAGTGAAACTGTAGGATAAGATAAGATAAGAAACAATTTATTGACCACAACACATTACACATAGAACAAAACAGAGAAAACAAGGTACAGAGACAAAGAGTTGCGGCCAGCAAGGCCTCAGCATATGCTGCAACTGCCACACACAGCAGCTGCAGCGCTGGTTTTCAGGCTGGACCTTGGGTGACGCCTTTGCATTGAAAAAAATATTATTTAAGATTGGCATGTCAATCTTTAATAATACAAGTAAAATGAAAATGAAAAATAACATATACAAAACAAAGAAATGATAACACAAAGATACATAAATTATAAATGAAAAAAAAAACAACACAAAAAAACAACAAAAAAAAAAGGAGACTCGCTTACGTTAGGACGGCCATGTCCTGCGAAAACCAGATAGCTACGTGGGAAACAAATGGCTGACTTTGACCAACTCGAAAACTGCTCATTATATTGCTTTTAACTATCATGGTCACTAACATCTTACCAGCAAAAACTTCAGTTACTCCGTGACCATGGCGCTTGCAACAGTGCCGAAATATCGTAAACTCAATAATAAGGTACATGGTAGAAATCTCGTAAATAACTATTCTATTATAATAATAATTCTCACAACATCTCATACATTGACCTGATTCCGTACTAAGTAGCTTAAGCACTTGTGTTACAGATATCAGACAACAGAGGAACACAAATATATACTTAAATACATATATTACACCCAGACACCGAACAAACACAAGTGTTCATCGCACGAATGTTTGTCCAGGGTGGGGATCGAACCCACGACCTTTGGCGTAAGAGGCAGGGTCACTACCAATTGCGCCATCCGGTCAGTCAATTTATAAAAAAAAACGATTCTTACCGTTTGGCTGGCTTATTTCAATTGTGAATATTTCACAAATGGGATCAATCTGATGAGTGACTGTCAGTAGATACATACAACCATTTAAAAATATTAAAAATTATTTTAAAAAACAAAAAATCTCATCAGGTGTTTGGTTTCATTTGGCTCGGCTGTAGTTGAATTCCTTGTACGACATGACATTTGCTTTTTCCTTAAGTTGTTAGACGTAATTTCTTCTTGGTCTTTCTCTTCCTCTCTTCCTTCCACTTTTCCTACCATAATTATTTTTATGAACATGTCATGTCACACCAGGTGTCCCATCATATTTCCCCCCTGATATCTATAGTTTCGAACAAAGACCTATTCACCTTTACCATTTCTAAAACTTCCTCACTTATACTTGAATAAGTGACCTTAATTATTTGGGTTGTTCCTTTTTGGTTTCAAAATATTTCAAAATTTGTTTTTCGAAAACTTTTCCTTCAATCCTTCCTACAAAAAAAAACAATCACAATTTTGGCTTCTAAGAGTCAAATTTCTTTATTCGATTCTCACGTTTCACGTTTTTGGCGTGAATAAATTTTTACTGAACGGTTATTTAATAAATAGTATAAGTGTTTGCCGAGAGATTGTAACCCCGAAATTGTTTAAAATAGATCCGGTTTATTAGCTTAAAATAAAAATCGATTGGCGTCGCTATTGTACCCTGCCCGTCACCTTAAGCACTCTGAAAACTCCAAAAATATCTTTCCCTCTTTTAGCTCCTTATAAATCCGCAATGCACCTTACCATTTCATCTGCAAAACTCAAGACAAACCTCTCTTTAAAACTATTAAGGCCGCACGAAATCGAAGGCATTTGTCTCCACCCCCGGATTACTGGGGGAGGGACATTTAGTCCTGACATTCGGAGTATTTATTCGCATAATAATAATTCCTCAACGCGTCGACGGGGGCGCCACCGCCGTTAAGAGTTATAGCTTGGGGAGACACCTTCAAGGTGATGCGACGAGCCGTGAGGGTAGTATGGATATTCTATAGATTTTACAAGGTAAAGAGAAAACGACTATTTGAAGACAGAAAATAGCATTCAAATTGGGTCTTTGTTAAAACGTATAAAAGAATAAATGAATGGGCCAAAATAATAAATATCTAGCCCAAAGTATTGCATGTCTCAAGTGGCAATGGACATGGCACATAGCGAGGAGAACGGACGGCCGTTGGGGCGGAAAGGTCCTCGAGTGGAGGCCACGTACAGGAAGTCGCAGCCGTGGCAGGCCCCCCACAAGGTGGACCGACGATCAAGTGAAGGTTGCGGTAATCCATTGGATGCGGGCGGCACAGGACCGATCTGTGTGGCGAACATTGGGGGAGGCCTATGTCCAGCAGTGGGCGTCTATTGGCTGAAATGATGATGATGAATGGGCCGGCTCGACCGGAGTGATACCACAGCTTCAGAAAAAACCGGCATGCAGCAACGCCTGCGCTGCGCTTTGTATAACCCAGTGAGTGAGGGTATCAGACACCGAATTGATGTGCATCGGCATCGGTGGCGGCAATCACAATGAGGTGATCTGTAAGCTCGTCTGCAACCTATCACATAAAATGCTACTGTTTTGTATGAGACGTAACCTACTTTAAATGAAATGTAAGCTATTAGGCATTAAATTTCTTAATTTTAGGGAATATTATACCAACCCAACCAATGTTGGATCCAACGCGTACGCGGAATATTGATTCACACCAAAAGCGGCCACTTTTGGCGAGAATAAATTTATCGCGTATAAAAACGGCCCTTACATTTGTGCATGGTTATTTAATGAATAGTATGTTAGCCGTTAGTGTTTGCCGTGCCGTGTGGTCCTCGGCAGAGTAGAATAGGCCACCCTCACACTTATCGAGGTGTCGTAAAAGGCGACTAAAGTAATGCTGCTGACATGATCATCAGCACCCAGAGAAGGAAAACTCTGCATTTATATCAAAACCCTCGCTAACCCGTCTGCCAAGCGTGGTGAGTATGGCAAATGCCCCTCATGTGGTTGAGGGAGGCCCGTGCCCCAGCAGTGGGGACTTAACTGGGCTGACGATGATGAGTGTTTGACGAGAGGTTGTAACCCCGAAATTGTTTAAAATAGATCCGGTTTAGTAACTAATAATTAAAATCGATTGGTCGCTAGTGTGCCCTTATCCGTCACCTTAAGATTATTTAATTCCTCACTTTTATTAGTTCAGTTTGTAAGGAATGTCCACTTTAAGCTTTCCATCGTTCGTCCGTGCAAGATTAAGGCATTAACGGTTACAGCGTCCCAGCGATGTCGACCGATACTGTTATACCTAAGATTATGCCTGGATCGAACCTTGGACCCCACCTGGATCTGACTCTTCAACTTACTAGATAAGAGTTGATGATTCTTTCTAGAAGAATTTCTCGTAAATTTCTGAAATATCTAATTTTAACTTTATTGTGGGCTCTGCTCCCGTTATTTCACCACGTACCACAGTTCTGTGGAACAGTTTACTTATAGGAGTGTTTCCCGATGGCTACGACTTAGGGACCTTCAAGAGAAGAGTGTACTCCTTTTTAAAAAGGCCGGCAACGCATTAGCGATCTCTCTGATTTCGCGGATGATAATGGGCGGCGATGGTTGCTTTCCATCAAGTGACTCGCTTGCTCGTTTGTCGCAACAAGCATAAAAAAAAATCTGTTTCTTAAATCAACATCATACAATTTGCTCTGTCTTAAGAATCTTAAGGCGCTATGTTATGGTATGCGTTATTTTCATCGTCTAAGTACTTGAACCCTATTGTTGGTCACAGTGGTATTTCGTAATTAGTTTTCGAACTAACGGAACATGAACATCTTGTACCAAACATATTCTCTTTTTTATGAGAAATGTCGGCAAACGATCAAGCGAGTCACATTATTTTAGATCGAGATCTGAAGTTATTACCGTACTAAAGCCCATGTCATCCCGTCCCAACACGCAATGTCAAAAAGGGCTGGCACATATATTGTTCCGGGACTATTTATCGAATGGAGGCCACGTTCAGGAAGTCGCAGCCGTGGCAGGCCCCCCACAAGGTGGACCGACGATCTGGTGAATATCGCGGGAATCCATTGGATGCGGGCGGCACAGGACCGATCTGTGTGGAGAACATTGGGGGAGGCCAATGTCCAGCAGTGGACGTCTATTGGCTGAAATGATGATGATGATGATGACTATTCTTAGTTCGCGATTTGTAATAAATGGACCGATGTCAACAATCACCGCCGCTCATGGACATCGGCCACACCAGTAGGAGTGAAGATGCGTTGCTGGCTTTTTAGGAAGCTATAGGCTCGTTTCTTGAAAGATTTCAATTTTGTACCGGTTCGGAAATACCGCTGCGGGAAGTTGATTTCCCAATTAGGAGGCGCGTGGCAGTGAAGATGGTACGGGTGAAATCTTTTTTTTTATTGTAGATAGGTATGCGTTTGACCATATTTCACCTGATGGTAAGTGATAATATGGTCTAAGATGTAGCACGATTACCTAGAAGATACCTATTTACTCGCGCTTTGTAGCGGAAACCCCCACATTGTAAGCCTCTAGGGAACACCTCAGGCAGCTGATTCCACTGTTTTGCTGTACGAATAAGGAAACAGGATTCAAACCTCTTTGTGCGAAGTTTTGGTATTTCTACCTATGTACATACATTAGTATTTGTTACATTATTGCCTATTATAGCGGTTTGTATTCTGTATTCATTACTATGATATATAGATAGATATACTTTATTGAAAAACAACACAACTTTAGTAATAGGTATCACAGATTTTTTTGTAAAGATTACAAAAAACCTCTCGGCAAACGCTTATACTATTTATTAAATAACCATGCAAAAATTGATTCACGCTAAAAGCGGCCACTTTTGGCGTGAATCAACTTTTCGTGTACAAAACGGACCCAACATTAGTGCATGGTTATTTAATAAATAGTATTAGTGTTTGCCTAGAGGTTGTAATCCCGAATTAGTTTAAAATAGATCCGGTTTAGTAGTTAAAATCGATTTGCGTCGCTAGTGTGCCCTACCCGTCACCTTACTGCTAACACTAATTGAGAACATTGGGGGAGGCCTATGTCCAGCAGTGGACGTCTATTGGCTGAAATGATGACGATGATGATGATATTCTAGGAAGGAAGAAATACTTGCGCCGGCAACGAGTTCCATTTCTCGATGATGCGGCAGAAATAGGAACTGCCAATTTTTTAGTTTTGTTTCATCTTTTACAATACATTTTAATTTCACATCTAGCAATTCTACATCTACGTTACTGCCGTCGTATGCGGTTTGCCAGTATTAGAGCAATACCATGATTACCTCATCAAACGCCAGCAAATATCCTCAGATTAGGCCTGAAGAGTTACGGAGGGCCCATGACCTCTTTCTGTCAGGGATAGTTTTGTTTGCCAGTTTAAACTGCCTCAATTTATGATGGGGATCTTGGGGATCAGTGGAAGAGACAATTTATACCTAAAATAATATACGTGTCTATATTTTTGTACTAGACCGCCAATCACACATAAAGTTAATCCGAAATTCGATTCGGCCAAAAAGGTTACCTCTAACTGGCTTAAAACAATCGACTACTTAGAAACTGAAAATCTTTTACATCAATCAATTTGAGACAATTACGAATAGACATGTATTTATTTATTTAAACTTTTATTGCATAAATTTTGATACAATAAGGCGAACTTAATGCCAAGAAGCATTCTCTACCAGTCAACCTTTGGGTCGCGCAGTGGTGCGGCGAAAGGAAAATTTGTAGTTTCTAGTAAGGAGAAAAAAAAACACTAATATTAAATAACTACATTATATACTATATACATACCTACATATATAAATATATTTAAATAAATATATTATTAATAAATACATTTTAAATAAATACAATATATGCTGCTAACTAAAAACATAAAAAAAGTAAAATACACAGGAAAAAAATACTACACATAATACGTACGAATTCTATAAGTGGTAATTAATTAAATATTAAATTATTCCTAAAAAAACTTAAAAAAATTAGATCGAATGTTACCTATAATGTATTAATGTAATAGTCCTGAAATGTATAATTGAATAATACAATATATTTATTTAATTTAATACACTTCAAATTATACTTACAATAATTAATATTCGACGACCCGTTTGGAACAGTGGTAGTGACCGCTGCCTCTGGTACAAGGGTTGCGGGTTCGATCCCCGCACAGTACAAATATTTCTGTGCATGAACATGTCTGTTTGTATTGGTCTGGGTGTTATCTATGTATTATAAGTATGTATATACAAAAGAAAAATATTTATATATACATATTTGTAATCCCACTGTTGATTCTGATATCCGTAACACTGGTACTTGAGCTACCTATCTCGGAGTCAGATCAATGTATGTGATTTTTGTGAAATATTTATTTATTTATATTTATATTTATATTAATGTAATATTGAAGCTAATGTAATTACTAAAAATTAATTAAGTTGTTAATTCTAAGAACATATGAAGTGCAATGGATGTATATGAACTGGTGACCTGTACTACGGGTTTTTTCTACAACCTATTTTAGGCACCAGTCTCTTACATACGAGGACAACTTCCTAATGTTACTAGATATTTGTTTGTATACCTTTAATCATGTATCCTTA
This sequence comes from Marasmia exigua, assembly GCA_019059595.1. NCBI lineage: Eukaryota > Metazoa > Arthropoda > Insecta > Lepidoptera > Crambidae > Marasmia > Marasmia exigua. The sequence continues at coordinate 16,922,167 of CM032470.1, forward strand.
TGTGAGAGAAACAAATAAATATTTGATTAATTGATTACTGGTACCTACGTACCATCTCGCTTACCTCGTCACTCAGTCAGGAAAACCTTTTGCCTGGCTACAGCAAGGACTGACCTGGGACGCCATGCTCCTTTGGCAAGATGTTGTGGAAAATACAACCATTTTTTTCAAAGTACAAAAAGATACAACAAATGTTTTTCCTTGGAAATTTTTCACGACTCATTACCGCCTTACCGGTCTTAAAACGGAAGTTGACTGACCTCTGAAATTAGTTTTTGTCTTTTTAGTTAATTTTTATTTTCTTATTTAGACTTTTAGTTTCAGTTTATATAAATACGCGAAAAATTGATTACCGCTAAAAGCGGCCACTGTTAGCGTGAATCAATTTTTCGCGTACAAATGTTGGGTCCGCATTTGTGCATTGTTATTTAATAAATAGTATAAGTATTCGCCGAGAGGTTGTAACCCCGAAATTGTTTATAATATATCCGGTTTAAAAGCTAAAAATTTAAATCAATTGGCGTCGCTAGTGTGCCCTACCCGTCACCTTAAAGTTAGAATCAATTGAAAAAATATGACAAATTATGTATTCACGAATAGTAACAACAATCTGAAATACCAATTTTTATTGGTATTCAACCAAAGTTTGACATTCAACTTGACCCCAACTTGAAGGAAATACTCGGGGTCAAGGCCTGTTAATTTACACTAATGACCTGCCCCGGCGTCGGTTGCAAATTTACACATATCAAATGTAAACCTATCTCTTGAGTTGTTATTATTAATGAAAAAACTGCATCAAAATCTGCTGCATTTTAAAGATCTAAGAGACAGACAGCGAAAGCGACTTTTTTGTATACTATGTACTTTTTTTTTAATCAGCCTATAAACTGTCCCACTGCAGGGCAAAGGCCCTCCATCATAGAAATCAAGTTATCGCTACTATGATGGGATTAGGCTTAATCACCACGCTTGCCAAATGCGGATTGGTGATCACAAACCCGAGCTATGTCCGAAAAATTCGAAACATACTTTTCGCTCGACCCGGGAATCGAACCCAGGACCCTGACACCCTGTTGGTCTAGGTGGTTTAAGTACCGGACCGGACTATGTACTTAGTTAATTATTAAGTTCGTATAGTGTAGGCATAGTTGTATGAAAATGAGAGTTAAAGTTGAGAAGCATCATGTATATATTTTTCCAATAATTAATATCCTCCAACCGATTACGGCGGCCAATCTTAACGGATATATTTTAGTGCCCAAGTGTGTGCGAAAACACAAGTGCACTCTCTCTCTATTCCCTTACTCATATTCCGATGGGACGCTACTGTGTTACGCGACCGGAGTGGGATCAGGAGTAACAGCTTAACGTGCTTTCCGTGGCACGGGGGTACAAGACCGCAAACTTCCAATCTCCGGGCTACCACTAAGAATGCCTCAATGGCGCAGTGGTTAGTGGGTCGCACTTTAAACCGTCGGCTGTGCAAGAGGTCGCGGTTTCGATCACCGTGTGCGGGCTAAAATTTGTACCAAAGTTTTCGATAACAGTTTTATCCATAATGAATCTATAAATCTACCAACCTAATCAATGCCGCTAAATTGGTCACAAACAAAACACCCCCATGATCGCTCGCCAAACCCCCACAAACACTGAAACGTATCTTTATCAGTCGAAGAACGAGATCCACCGTCAGAACGCCACATAATAGAGCAGAGCCGACTGGATATATGGCCGGCGATAAAAACGTATCCATCCGATATGCCTACACTAAATCACCACTTAATAGTCGAGAAGGTCGTAAATATGTCAACAAAACGCCAATATCTAAGGATATATACAGAGGGTGGTTTTTTTCTACATTGGATGCAGTCTGTCTAGCTTACGTCCGTTTGAAGGCTGGTAGTTCGACTGAGTAATGGCGCTGAGGATTCCAAGAGCCAACTTAAGTGTTGTGCTCTAAATTATATGAGAATGTGCGCGTTTTTATGGGAATGAGAGTGATTTGTGCTGTGGGTTGGATAAGTAGGTTTTGGAGGCTTCGGTTTAACATGTGAGTATAATATAATTTGTTACGAGTAAGTTTACTTAAAGTACTCGCAAATCAGTCTCGACGACGTCTTTCCAGCGATACCTAGGTCGGCCGACTGGGCGGCGGTCCACTGGCAAGAGTGCAGGATCAACCAAAGTGGCGCTCTCTTGTTTTGGAGGCCAAGACTCGGTTCGAGTCGTTGAGTAAGCGGAGTCAGTAAGTAAGTACGAGGTTAAGGCTAGGTAAAGAAAAATATCCTCTAATCAACTCAGTTACGGTGACCGATCTCAATGAACCACGTACGCAGGATATATTATAAGTAAGTGTCAGCCTATATACTGTCCAACTGCAGGGCAAAGGCCTCCATCATAGAAATCAAGTCATCGCTACTATGATGGGATTAGGCTTAATCACCACGCTTGCCTAATGTGAATTGGTGATCACAAACCCGAGCAATGTTCGAAAAATTTGAAACATACTTTTTGCTCGACGATATATTATAAGGATATATTATAATGCTCAAATGTTGGTGGGACATCATAGTAACACGACTGAAGAGGGATCAGGCGCAAGACCAACAGCTTAGCGTGCTTTCTCAGCACTTGGAAACAAGACCGCCAACTTCGAGACTTCGGGCAATCACTAAAAAATCTCACGAAAAACTCTGATAAAATTTTCAACCCTACCGGGGGATCGAACCCCGGGACTCTAAGCGCCCAAATAGGAATCCCATAACCAGTGTGTTATTGTCATCAAATTGATCCTGCCTACTTAGTTTTCACCAAAATTAATATTAATTGATTAAATAAAAATGTACTTAAATTAACTTTAAAAATGCAGTACGCCTCCAATTCAAACCACTTTTCAAAAACAAATAGCAAAGACGAAAGTTCTAGAAATTCTGCTTTAAAATTCTTGATGCCTCATAAAAGTCACGTTGAAAATAAACCCTGGAACCCGACAACAATGCACAGAACTAATTAAATTCAAATTAATCGTTAAAAAAAACGAATCACGTCAAATTGACCGTAAAATTCAAGAAAGAAAAACAATGGGGTTCCGACGATAACGGCGCTGGACTTAAATTAAATCGGAGCAGTTTCGACGAACCCTTCACTTTGGGGGCATACGGAACCCTATTCGCACTTTTGTTGCAAACATTTTTTAAATACAATTTTTTAGATTCGCAGTACTGTTCCAGAGAATTTCCTCCCGCGAACGCTCCAGCTGTGGAATGAGCTGCCATCGACGTAATATTTTAAAAAATACACGTACACATGTAGCGCAGAAGGGCTACCTGAAACATTTAAGGAATTTAAGGAACTCGTAGAGTGTCCACGCAATATTTTGTATATATATATTATAAATATAACTCAAAGTGAGGCAGAGAGGGAGGCCCGTGCCCCAGCAGTGGGGACTTAAATGGGCTGACGATGAACTCAAAGTGAGAGAGAAGATTATGCTTACGCGCACGATAGAGGGAGCTCTTCAGTTTTCATATACAAATTGCTTACGATACACATACGATACGATTCTTCGAAAAGTTAGTGCTAGCCAGTGCTAGCCCTTCAGTGGTTTGAGCGCCATGCCGCAGGTTCGATTCCCGCACCATCAGAAGTGTTTGTTGATGAAAAAATATTTGTGTGGTGTCTGAGTTTTTGTGGTATCCTTGTTGTTCCTGGTTTCGATAGTACAAAGAAAAGCTTAGTTTGGGAACAGGACTATGTATGTGATGTTATTTCTATTTTATTCCATTTATTACATAAGCGACAGTGGCGATATCATTCATTTTCACGATGTTTTTGACAAATAACAAACCTCTCAGTTAATTCTTTCAGAATACGTTCTAACAGTAAGCCATCTTTTCAAAGCCCGGGGAAGCTTAGACCAGGATTAGTATGTATTGCAATTACAAAGAACTTACATCTGACCTGTGCAAGACAGGGAAGCCGGCAGTGCATCTGCAATCCAATTTATGTAGTCCGCTACAAATAAAAATTAAAAAACCCCGACAAACATTTCTAAAGTCCAAACATAAATTTAAACTGTTGTTGACTGTCCTACGTATGAACATTTTGCTTATTTTTTAAAGAGATTATCTAATTGTTATTTTACACAGCAGTTCCCGCTTTCAATAGACACCCAAATCAAGTATAAAATATATAATTTATTATTTCGCCATTTTATGGGGACGGCCATCTTGGATTTGAAATTTTTCATAGTGTGTTGCATTTTACTACTTAACCACTTTTATTTGATACCTATATCGAGTACATATTACGTTAAGGTGACGGGTAGGGCACACTAGCGACGCCAATCGATTTTAATTTTTAGCTACTAAACCGGATCTATTTTAAGCAATTTCGGAGTTACAACCTCTCGGCAAACACTTATACTATTTACTAAATAGCCATGCACAGATGTTGCGTTCAACGCATACGCGAAAAATTGATTGACGCCAAAAGCAGCCACTTTTGGCTTGGAATCAATTTTTCGCGTACAAAAACGGACCCATTTTTAGTGCATGGTTATTTAATAAATAGTGTTTGCCGAGAGGTTGTAAACCAGAAATAGTTTATAATAGATCCGGTTTAGTAGCTAAACATTAAAATCGATTGGCGTCGCTAGTGTGCCCTAACCGTCACCTTAATCCGACTTTTTGTGGCGGCTATCTTGGATCAATTTCCATTCAACATTAATTAACCTTTCAAACAAAAAAAAATGGTTCATTGATTCGGGAGCTACGATGCCACGGACAGACAAAAACACACACACACGTCTGTGTGTGTACACAGACACGTCAGAATTTTAACGAGCGGAGCGGTGTAAATCAAAGATTTTCTCACTCACCGCTCCAGCGCCGTCCCATCTTTTCTCCCGTACCGTCCCACTTTAGAGGGTTAACTCTAAACTCCAGCCAAGGTATGAATATTTACGAAAGCATTAATTATTTTTTAACTTTCCTCCGGCTTAAGAGGCTTTTCTTAGCGTCAGGTCGGGGGCTGAATGACCGTGATTATTTTTAGTTGGCCGGGTGTTTTGATAAAGGTATTTTTGTTGGTCCTTATTATAAGTTACTGTATTATGCAGATAAACAATAACTTCTTTTGAAGTTGGTTAAATGGATGCTTTCAGGAAACGTGCGATTGTTTTTTTTCTTCGCTGGTGGCAAACAAGCGTGTGGCTCGCCCGTAGGTAACCGATAACCGCAGCCTATGGACGTTTGCAACTCCAGAGGACCTGCATACGTGCTGCCGACCCTTAATAACCTTAACACTCCTTTTTTGAAGAAACCTGCTGATCACGCCTAGTGTCCCTATCTTAAGGTCCCTAAAGCACAATAGCACACCAATTAAATAAAACCACTTTTTACACTTATTTTCCACACACATATATTCCAACCATAACTTATAGGCAACTGTTTAAAATAATAGACAATATAGAAGTATCAAAAGTAAAGGAAATATAAAAGACATATGTAGATAATATAAAAAAGGATGGTTGTGGCCGTCGCCAACATGGTCCCACCCGGTGTGGTAACACCAGAAGGTAGCATATTTCCTTACAGACCTTAAAAAAGGGTCCTAGGCGTGATCAAGAAACCCCATGCTGTATTCCCCCGGGAAAACCTCTGATGGCAGCTCATTCCACAGCCGGAGTGTTCGAAGGAGGAAATTCCTCTGGAACAGTACTGTGCGAGACCATTTGGATTCCAATGTTGATGTTGATGGGAATCCACTGAGTGCACATGGGCTGCGTAAGTGAGGGTACCCCCAATCCGGGGGAAAGGTAACAAAACTTGCAACTCCACTTGTAGATAGAACGTCTCAATGTCAGTAGGATAATGTTCTCCTCCTGGCGATTTGCTACGGTGGCCAATTTCTAGAATTCGGACTGACGCTGAAAATTTCTTAACAGAAAAACTCAGGTACAAATTTTGTTTTGACCAAAGCATCGAACGCGGGATCCCAAGCGCAGCCTTTATTTCAAAGTGCGACTTACTAGCCACTACGTTATGATGCCAATTTTTTTATGTGCTAGGTGGCAGACGAGCAGACGGGTCACCAAGTGGTAAGCGATTGCCACCGCCCATGGATACCCGCGACACCAGTGGCGTTACAAGTACGCTGCCAACCTTTAAACCCTCTTTTCCCCGAATTGGGCCTGCGGGTACCCTCGCTCACGCAGCGAAACGCAGCACAGTGCTGCTTCACGGCAGTTTTCTGAGAGGCAGTGGTATCACTCCGGTCGAGTCGGCCCATTCATGCCGAAGCGTGGCTTCATAATTTAAAACCTCAGCCATTGACAGAAGTATGGTGCGTTCTAAATTTATCTACCAACCAAAATTATGCATTTACATTTGTAAATATAATTTTATATCTAGGGCAATTAATTAATTCATAAATTTCGGGTGTATCCTTTCTTTTAACCAGGCTTTGATAATCGCTCATTTTATTTTTTTCCTGAATTTTTTTGATGATAACTATAAAATAGCTGTCACTGATAGTAATTTTTTGTGTTGCAACATCCAAACAGTTAAGTAAAACATTTCATTTTTAAATTAATCTTTGACATAAACAGCTAAACTTCAAAAATTCATGCCCATCCATTCCCAATCTCATTCCAAAACAAAGATCCTCCAAGTTAACAAGAGCCAAGATCCGCACACGTCCGTAAGCAAATCTCTGTTTAAACTTTGATATTCCATAAGGCTGTGTCTGGTGAATTTAAGTTTATTTTTCTTATTACCGCCTAACAAGGGCGGTGTTATCGGCCAGCGGGCCTGCGAGCGCAGTTACACTGAATTTATACTTTCGATTACACAGGCTGCGGATGAATAAAAAACAAATGAGCCGAGAATTTGTTGGTGCGCCGTGCGATGCTGTTGTGGTCGGGGCTAAAGGGGATAAGACAGCGGCGGGATATGGTACAAGTTCTACTGGCCTCTAAGAAAGTGACCACTAGAGAAAGTGACCACTAGCTTTTTTTTTATGCTAGAGGCGACAAGCAAGCAAGCGGGTCACCTGATGGCAAGTAATCAACGCCGCTCATGAACATTTGCGAAATCAGAGAGACATTTCATACATGATGCCCAGTTCCAAGGCATACGAATCATCTAAATGAATGCCGACCACCAGCTCTTTTTTATGCTAGAGGCGACAAGTGAGCAAGCGGGTCACCTGATGGTAAGTAATCAACGACGCTCATGAACATCTGCGAAATCAGAGAGACATTTCATACTTGAATGCCCTGTTCCAAGGCATATAAAATAAATGCCACATTTTTAATTAATAAACTAACCCCAGTATTCCAATGAGGACGTTAAATTTTTTTTGGAACTGTTATAATTTTTAAGTGTGTTGTTTATCTAAGAATAAATTGCAAAAGATAGCTCAAAAATATCAACTATTCTTATAATTTTATATTATTTTAAACTTTTATTGTCACTATGGGATTGCTACCCTGTACTACTGTAGTGTTTTAATTTTATAGTTAGGAATGTAAATATTACCGAAAAAATATTTATTTATTTATTCATCAATTTCTTACAAAAACACTTAAATAAATTTATATAGCTACTAATCAAAATTCACAACAAATGCATAAAAATGCTAGCATGTGACGTCATACGCTAGTCGCCATATGAAAGAAGCGTTTTTGCGCCCAAAAAATGTTATTTCAAAGTTTATGATATCATAGGCAGTTTATATAAAAATGAAGTAATCCTTTCAACGATATTTCTGTGTATGCGAGATCATGTTAAAAAATTCGGATATCGTTTAAGAAAATATTTGTTGTCGACGCATGAGTTTCCTCCGCCTTACAACAAGTGAAGAAATATTTCGTAGTAGTACTGTTATTAAGGCGACGGGTAGCACTAACTTTTTTTTTATGTAATAAATAGGTAGGCAGACGAGCTGACGGATCACCTGATGGTAAGCCATTGCCGCCGCCCATGGACACCCGCGACACCAGTGAAGTCACAAGTGCGCTGCCAACCTTTGAACCCCGCCTATCTCCCGGATTGGGCCTCCGAGGCCCTCACTCACGCAGCGAAACACAGCACAGTCCTGCTTCACGCCGGTTTTCTGTGAGACCGTGGTATCACAGCCGGCCCATTCATGCCCAAGCTTGGCTCTCCCACGGTAGAACACCATAGCGACACCATTATTTTTTTATTGTTAGCTATTTTACTAGCCGGATCTACTTTAAACTATTTCGGGGTTACAACCTCTCGGCAAACACTAATACTATTTATTAATTAACCTTGCACAAATGTGGAGTCCGTTTTTGTACGCGCAATATTGATTACCACCAAAAGCGGCCACTTTTAGCGTGAAAAATGTTTTTTGCGTACAAATGTTGGGTCCGCGTTTAAGCATGGTTATTCAATAAATAGTATAAGTGTTTGCCGAGAGGTTGTAACCCCGAAATTGTTTGAAATAGACCCCGTTTATTAGCTAACAATTAAAATCGATTGGGGTCGCTAGTTTTGTATATGAGAGGTGGCAGACGAGCAGACGGATCACCTGATGGTAAGCAATTCCGCCGCCCATGGACATCCGCAACACCAGTAGAGTCACAAGTGCTCTGCCAACCTTTTCCCCTTCCCCCATTGGGCCTCCGGTAACCTCACTCACACGGCGAAAACACAAGCGCAGGCGCTGCCCTTCACGACGCGGGTCCTTCTGTGGAGGCAGTCCGGTCAATCACCTCCGGTACAAGCCGGCCCATTCATGCTGTGAGCGCGTCTCTCCCACATTAGTGTGCCCTACCCGTCACCTTAAGCAACAATCCGTTGCCGACGCATGAGTTTCCTCCGCCTTACAATAAGTGAAGAAACATTTCATAGTAGTTAGTTGCAAAAATATGGGCTCTGTTTTCGCTTGTTTTCAGGCTATAGCAAGTTAAATACTGTGCCCACGAGTAAAAAAGTAAAAGTAAGTAAGTAGAGTATCAGCCTTTAACTGTCCCACTTTACGGTAAGGCACAGTAGATACAATACGCTAAAGCAGTATCTACCTCCCATTTTGGACAGAAAGTAACTACCGTTAGGGTTCATAATTTTTGTAAATATATTCTACTTGGATACTTTAATACCGGCCGTGATCGCGGGGCTAGGTGCAACAGGATCATCTGTTAATTAGTAATATAATGAAAAGCTAATACTAAATCAAATCGTACCCAAGGTACATCAAATGATTCCTAAAGTGCAAAAGCTACGCAAGAACATAAAATTAGACTACTTTCAAAGTTTTTTTCACTTGAAAACATCATGCACCCGATCCTCGTGCAAGACCAGGGTACCATCCCCCAATTATCATCTCATCTCCGACCCCCCAAAATGTAATTGTGATCGTAAATCGTAAATTACAGCAGACAACAATAAATTTCTTACACCCCCCCTTCCTCCTCCCAATCATATCACTTTAAAATCCGAAACCATTTTTTGATAACTTACATAATAATGTATCTACTTATTTTCTCTACCAAAATAAAGTAAGCGGCACTCGAGTAAAACCGACAACCCTGAATTTAGTTCCTACGATTGTACTCCGATGGGACCTTAGAATCCGAGTAAAGTGTGCGTCTGTGTGCGTGCGTAATCGAGCTTTTTTTCGTAGTGTCCATACTGCTTGCGTATATATCTACTGTGGTGAAAGGCCTCCATCATAGAAATTAAGGCATCACTACTAGGAGGGAGCGATAAAAAAGTACTTTAAAATATTTTTTCCAAGTCATATCCACGTTAGTCTCGCGCGGTCATCTCAAGGCGCAGCGCTAAGCTATTATATTTAATGTGCACGCCTGCTTGATTTGAACGTAGTATCAAACTCCAGGCATTCTTTGTCTCTAGTTATTACGAATTTGTCGCCTCTTTGCAATAAACTACAAGAATTACGTCTCCGGTCTCGTAGCGCCCTGCTACAGAAGTAGCAGGGCGCTACGAGACCGGAGACTACGATGCTACGAATCGTAGTGTTGATTGGGATGTGCTACGATATTTATTAAGGTGACGGGTAGGGCACACTACTATTTTAATTTTTAGCTACTAAGCCGGATCTATTTTAAGCAACTTCGGGGCTACAAGCTCTCGGCAAACACCTATACTATTTATTTAATACTTATAGTTAACTGTTTGATCTGCTTTTGCACTCGAATTTTAGAATCAATTTTTCGCGTACAAAAACGGACCCAACATTTGTGCATGGTTATTTAATAAGTCGTATAAGTGTTTGCTGAGAGATTGTAACCCCGTAATTGTTTACAATAGATCCGGTTTAGTAGTTAAAAATTAAAATTGATTGGCGTCGCTTGTGTGCCCTACCCGTCACCTTAAGGCGACGGATGGCCATAACTAGCGACGCCAATCGATTTAAATTGATAGCAAATAAAACGAGTATCTTTTTAACAATTTCGATAAGATCACAAGAGGTGATTATCATATTATAGAACATTTTTATTATCATACCTAACGGTAGGTAAAGTATTTTTTATGAATTGAAATTGCCACTTCTGCATATTATATGTTGATTAATTATCGATTTCGAAATCACAATTATCGAAAACATTATTTTAGTACACATCACCCTTAAGGTGACGGGTAGGGCGGACTATAATAATAACCTAATTAACAAATTAATTTTAACAATGAACGTATCATTAAATTGACTGACCGGATGGCGCAATTGGTAGTGGCCCTGCCTCTTAAAGGTTGTGGGTTCGATCCCCACCCTGGACAAACATTAAAAAACTTATATTTTTGCCGTGTATGAGGCCGTGTAGTCCCCGGCAGAGTAGAATAGGCCACCCTCACTCTTACCGAGGTGACGTAAAAGGCGACTAAGGTGAAGCTGCTGGCATAATCATCAGCACCCAGAGAAGGAAAACTCTGCACATATCTAAACCCTCGCCAACCCGTCTGCCAAGCGTGGTGAGTTTGCAATTACCCCTCATGTGATTGAGGGAGGCCCGTGCCTCAGCAGTGGGGACTTAAATGGGCTTATGATGATGATGATGATATTTTTGCAAATAATTATGTTCGAAACTACGAACTCCCATTCGCAAAACTTGCTTTCTTGTCCACTAAGCTATCGCCCATACGCTAGTTGCATACAATTCGCATTTTTTTTTGCTTATTACATTACATCATGAGCACTTTAAATAATACCTTGCAATAATATCTCGGTGTTGCAAGTGTCCATGGGCGGCGGTAATTGCTTACCATCAGGTGTTCCGTCTGCTCGTCTGCCCCGTATTTCATGAAAAAATAAATATATACCTAACCATTAAACTGTAACAACACTTACAGGCAAAAAGCATGACCATATAAATCCCATCTTATCCAAACTCAATAAGATAAACTTTGTGAATACTCATTTAATAGTTTTAAATAAGCTACAGAACAGTTGCATAACGCCTTTTTACCTCCAACTGCAGCCTTTTAACTGCTTCAAGTTATTAACAACATAAAACCGAATGGCGAAGAGACGGGGTATTTATTATACGCATTACGCGAATAGTGCTTCGCATAATTATCGTAAAATGCGCCATGTTTATGCGTTTTTAATTCTGCAGTACATTGTGAACGATAAAGCCAATACGGTGCAGAATCGGAACGATAAACGGTAATGCACGGTTTCTATTGGTTTTTGGTTCCGTATTACTGTAAGGTTTTGGTGTTTGGGTTATGTAATTTTGAGGAAATCGACACTTTTTAGGGTTCCGTAGCCGAATGGCAAAAAACGTGACCCTTATAGATTCGTCATGTCTGTCCGTCTGTTCTTCTGTCCGTCCGTCCGTATGTCACAGCCACTTTTCTCCGAAACTTTATGAACTTTATGAATATTGAAACTTGGTAAATGGATGTATTTTATTAACCGCATTACGATTTTTACATAAAAATAGGAAAAAATAAAAAAAAATGGGGGGTCTCCATACTTGAAACTGAATCTCAAAAAATTTTTTTTCATTAAACCTATACGTATGGGCTATCTATATATAGGTCTTTAAAAATGATGTTGAGGTTTTTAACATATTTTTTTTATACACAATACTTAGCGCAAGAGAAGCGCCCAAAGTGGTAAATTGTGTGTCCTCCCCCTAATTTCTTTAATAAATGAATTATGAAACTAAAAAAAAATATGATGTACATAATCATGAAACTAACAGCGAAAATTGGTTTGGAATAGATCTAGTAAGTAGTTTTTTTTATACGTTATAAAGCGTAAACCGCAATTTACCTTCCATATATCTTACATGCTGCAACGGAACCCTCCATGGGCGAGTCCGACTCGCACTTGGCCGGTCTTTTATAGTCACACAGTATATTATATATTAATCATTTATTTTCAAAATATTTAAACTCATTTACATTTTTGATTAACATTCAATATAAATAAATTAAAAATAAACTATACAGCCACCAGTTGGTGTGGTTCCCCTTTTGCAAAGGTCATATATATTTTGTACATTGTATTTTTCATAAACACAGTCGCGATTGCTACAACAGAAGCACGTCTGTTCTGGGGAAGCTATAAATAATAATTTTTAGCCCATTAATGAGTTTGTCTGTTTCCTTTGCTGTATATCGAAACTTAACGCCAAGTACGATAAATATGGATTTTTAAATTATCTACTGACGTTTTGGCAGAGAAAAATTCTTCGCCTTATATGGTGCTACAAGGTTTCTGCAGACACGTGTAAAATATTTTTAGAATAATAGAACAACAGAAAACAAACAACTCGTCATAATTAATATGTCTAAAGACAATAAAATACAATTTTGTCGGGTCCATGGGACATACGACAAAAATCATTTTCCGAAACGAAAATTACTATTTCTATTAAGAAAAATAATTTCAGAATTTATTCACAGATATATTTTGCAGCGCATCAAGCATGTTCGCTGAAGCAGGTGTTGATGGTTTTCATGCCATCCTAAGGAAGCGAAAAGATTACGTGAGAGCTCAAATGGCAGCCTGAGGGTATTGCAAGATCGTTTTGACTGTCCCATTCGTAGGCACATGAAGGGGACAGTTAAATATTTAAATTAAAGATATTGTATAATTTAAGTATGTCAGCTAACGTAGTAATAAGAATTTTACTAACAAGATTGTATGGATTTTTATCTGAAATAAATTAATTTATTATTATTATTATTATATAAAGAGAAAAAAAGTGTAATGTAATAATCCTCCCGTAACGTTATTACTCGGAATGACAAATTAATAACGCTCTTGCTCCATTGACTTTAGAATTCCAAATACCACTGTCTTAGCCACTTGGCCAGATGCTCTTACTCTTGCTCAAAAAGAACGAAAATTCTGATCATAAAATGACAAGACAATATAATGACAGTGACAGTTTCTTACAAACTTAAAGTCACATAAACTTTTTTTATTGGACATTTAGCACCGACATCCCAATACGTTGAGCCTCAGGACGACTTCACTTCCGGCATGTTAATTAATAATTTAAAACAAATATTTAAATAAACACACATTTAATAATAACTAAAAATATGGGTATATTTAATGATAACTAAAAAAATCTTTTTAACCTTCGACGCAAAAACGACGGGGTGTTATAAGTTTGACGTGTCTGTGTGGTGTGGTGGTGCGATGTGCGTGCGTGCGTGCGTGCGTGCGTGCGTGCGTGCGTGTGCGTGTGTGTGTGTATGTGTGTCTGTATGTCTATGGCATCGTAGCTCCCGAACAAATGAACCGATTTTGCTTGCTTCCGTGACTCTTATATGGATAGATATTTCATGAATATGAGAGTCACGGGCGTATTGATATTTTTGACCACTTTGGCTGTACCTAACTATTTGACATCCTTGGATGTCGCTATCTAATTGCTGCTGATTGTACTAATGTTATTTATAATGTACAATATCTGACAGGATAGTAAAATCTCGGTGCAATGACAGGTCGACCTTTAAGTTTGGGCGTTAGGACATTGCAAAAAGTACTGTTTTAATTTTATCTTCTCGTTTTGCAAGGCGTCATAGCATCACGAAGTTCAGTGGGTAGTTCACTTATCAGCCTCGGCACAAGATATACCGTGTCCACTCGGCATACGTGTTGTTGGTGAGCCGGTTTGCCGCCACAGCAAGAGTGCATACCACGACGTTTTGACGACCCGATTGGAACAGTGGTAGTGCACGCTGCCTCTGATACAAGGGTTGCGGGTTCGATCCCCGCACAGTACAAACATTTGTGTGCATGAACATGTTTGTCTGTATTGGTCTGGGTGTTTGCTATGTATTATAAGTATGTATTTACAAAAGAAAAGTATTATATGTATATTTTTGTAATCCCACTGTTGATTCTGATATCCGTAACACAGGTGCTTAAGCTACCTAACTCGGAGTCAGATCAATGGTCTTCTCTCACGGTATGCAGCGGCATGACTGTGCTCCGGCATTGTAAATGTCTATGAGCGGCGGTTACCGTTTACCATCAGATGGGCCGTAAGCTCGTCTGACTATTTTAAGCAATAAAAAAAATACAGTACTGATGGTACGCAGGGGAGAGCCACGCTTCGGCATGAATGGGCCGGCTAGACTGGAGTAATACCACGTCCTCACAGAAAACCGGCGTGAAGCAGTGCATGCGCTGAGTTTCGCTGCGTGAGTGAGGGTACCGAAGGCCCATTCTAGAGGAAGGGGGTTAAAAGGTAAGCATTGGCGGCGGTAATCGCTTACTATCAGGTGATCCGTCAGCTCGTCTGCCACCTATATCATAAGCGGACAAACGAGCAGACGCTCACACCGTCCCACGCTCAAGCAGCCGCTTTTGGCGTGAATCAAAGTAGCCGGGGTTCCCTTCGTCTTAAGGGGACGGGTAGGGCACACTAGCGACGCTAATCGATTTTAATTTTTAGCTTACTAAACCGGATGTATTTTAAACAATATCGGGATTACAACCTCTGATTGATTATTTATGACGACCCATTTGGAACAGTGGTAGTGAACGCTGCCTTTGGTCCAAGGGTTGCGGGTTCGATCCCCGCACAGTACAAAAATGTTGTGCATGAACATGTGTTCAAATTTTTGCAACAATGCAAATATACATTATATTTGCATTGGTCTGGGTGTTGTCTATGTATAATAAGTAAATATTTACAAAAGAAAAGTATTATATGTATATATTTGTAATCCCATTGTTGATTCTGATACCCGTAACACAGGTGCTTGAGCTACCTATCTCGGAGTCAGATCAATGTATGTGATGTTGTGAAATATTATTGTATGGCCTAATATCTATTAAAATGTAGGTATTGTACGTCCGCAATAAATAGGTGAACTATTGATTCCAATATACTTACGAATTCCATCTAATATCTTTGTAACATAGTTCTGACAATAATATATCATGATATCTTAGTTTAAGATTCTTCTCGAAAATTTATGCATGCATACGAGCGTTAACTTATCAGTTTTTTTTCCAATGCGAGGCTGTCGATACTCCATGCGTATTGTCAAATAACACAAAACGAGACACAATAAAATAAACTCATCCACTAAATCCTGCTTAACCCTACTTTATGACGTAGAGTGAAGTGACGGACGCGGTATCGGCCGGTCGCAGCCCCTGGTCAATTAGGCCTGCATGGAATGTTTATAGCAGGCTGCCAGTTCAGGGTTAGTTTATCGGCTCTATACCTCGATGATGCTATTTGCACCAGCTTTTTAACTGGACTGTTCAATTTATATTTTTATTGCACAGTACGATCAGCAGCAAAAGTAACTATAATTAATCAAGACGGGAAGCAGCCGTGGTCACGAGCGGACTCCGTCCGATGAGCAGTCCGTTCGTGACCACGGCTACTGTAACGTAGCCGAAACTTCGAGCAAAATATGTGAGTACACAATGGTGTATCACATAATGAGTATCGTGTGTTAATTCCCGTCTTGATTAATTAAAGTTATAATCTAAAAAATTAAGCATCAAAAGTATGTAGCTCAACACTTTAGTACCATGTCAAAGTAACCATTCTGCCTATTAAAGTCAGTTTGTTAGGGGTACGTACAAAATGTTACTTCGACATGGTACTTATGTGTTAAGCTGCTTTTGATGCTGACCGTACTCTTTTGAGATTTTTTTTATGGGATATAGGTGGCAGACGATCAATCTGATTAAGTGATGGTAAGCAATTGCCGCTGCCCATGGCAATACTAGAGGAGTTACAAATGCGTTGCCATTATGTTGCCGAAGTTGTTGTTTAAACGATATTAGAAACATTTTTTTGACATTGAAAGGCCGGCAACACATTAGCGATCTCTCCTCTGATTTCGTGGATGTTTATGGGCGGTGAAGATTTCTATCCATCAGGTGACTCGCTTGCTCGTTTGTCGCTTCTAGCATAAAAAAAGATCGTTTGATTTTTTTTACACCTTTTTAGGGGGCAGACGAGTAGACAAATCACCATCAGGTGATTCTTCTGCTAATCAGTCGGTCTACCTTAGCATAAGGTAAGTGATTACAACACCAGTGAAGTCACAAGTGTCCTACCAATCTTAAACTCTCTTTCCCCGGATTGGGCCACCGGCACCCTCACCTACTAAGCGAATGCGCCGTTCACTCCGCGCCAGTAGTAAGGCTTGTATTACTCGCCGATTCAATCCGTAACATGCCTGAACGAACTATTTGGAGCAGTGCTTTGAGCGCTGATTGAAATGCAAAGGTAGCGGGTACGAATCCCGCACTAACACAAATGTTGGCCGTGTGGTCCCCGGCAGAATAGAATAGGCCACCCTCACTCTTACCGAGGTTTCGTAAAAGGCGACTAAGGTAAAGCTGCTGGCATGATCATCAACACCCAGAGAAGGAAAACTCTGCATTTATATCAAAACCCTCTCCAACCCGTCTGCCAAGCGTGGTGAGTTACCCCTCATGGTATTAAGGGAGGCCCGTGCCCCAGCAGTAGGGACTTAAATGGGCTGATGATGATGATGATGACAAATATTTGTTTATGAAACAGAGTAGTTATTTTGTATTGCACGAAAGTTAACAGAGTTTAATAATTATGTTCTCCGAGGTTCGATCCCCGCATAGAACAAACATTTGTGTGCATGAACATGTCTGTTTGTATTGGTCTGGGTGTTTTCTTTATATTATAAGTATGTATTTACAAAAGAAAAGTATTATGTGTATATATTTGATGACACGGGTGCTTGAGCTACCTATCTCGGAGTCAAAATATCAATGCATGTTGTGAAATATTAATTAGTAGTATCAACCTATATATAAACTGATGTGATCACAAAGCCGAGCTCTGTTCGAAAAATTCAAAGCATACTTTTTGCTCAACCCGGGAATCGAACCCAGGACCCCGAGATCACGGCCCGGTACTTAAACCACTAGACCAACAAAGCGTTATATTAATTACCTTCTTAAAATTTCCCTTATAAGGAAAAATTTTATTTCAAGGACAATATCATCATCAAGAAGGACAAGGATGTTATCTTAGGCAATAAAGTCCACTGTCAAATTTATGTTCTTACAAAATCATAAAAAGACTACCAATAGCATCAATTAACAATGTACAGTAAAAAGCTATCAAATTCAAAGAATTTCCTAAATGAACAAATAGAATTGATAAATATACTTAAAAGTAATCTTAATTAGAAGCTTAAAAGAAATCGACATCCATATCTGTTCTCAAAACGACTAATGACAGTCACTTCCAAAATTAAGTGATTAGCCCATTGATCCTACTAACAAAAGATAACAAAAATAAAAAAGGTAGTTTACACTAAATAATTACTAGAAAAATTAGTTAATAACCACCCGATGCGCGTGAGTTTGTATTTTAACATCGCAAAATCAGCGCAGCGGTCAGTGCCGTCCCAAATTTTGCCGGAGCCACACGTATAGCAGAAATACTTTAAAATTTGCATTAAAAGTCGCACATTGCAAAATGAGCCCTGACTTACTAGACGCAGAGTCGATTCTGTCTTTCAACGAACAGTGGAAAAAACTTGACGAAAAATGGGGGGAACCAGTCGACTTGGAAACTGAGGAGCTAGAAGACTACACGCCGAGACTCAAGCCTGTCTTCAGCTCTTTGGATTTGAGAGGAACAACCTTCGATTCGCCATTCATTATGAAGACCGTTAAGAAGACAATTGGACGTCAGATGTCAAAGAAGTCTTTTGTTGATTACAAGGATTTCCTTCAAGATTTACAGCATCAAGTTCCAGAGGTGCCGAAAAAGCAGTTCTATTATATCAACGGGCAGATTTTATCAGCGTATTCTGTGGAAGACATTTGTGACAAGATTGATGATATATTCAAATCTGTGGAGAAGTTGTGTTCAGTGCAAGCTACGAGTACAATCCGTCACAAAAAAACAATACCTGAGGTAGTACATTGCAGTATATCTTATGAAGACTTGTCTTTCGACGACACAGCGGATTCAGAGAAAGAGAAAGGTGACAGTGATGATGTGGACAGATATATAGATGAGGCGTTTGAGCAGCTAAATTCGACTTTAACGAGTATTGCACAAGGTCTAGATGATGAAACTACAAGAGACTCGGTGACTACTTTAGTGAGGAAGTTTAGTTCGATTTTGAATAACCCTGTTATGTGTAGTCCTAGAAGGAAACGGCAGTGTGGTGAGAGGTTCAAGGACTTGGCTGAGTTCTGGAGAACTCGGGCATTTGATATCACTGAATGACTTTCACTGAAAAGTACAAGTGTACTCAATTAGTTTTTTGATAAGTTTAAGGTAATTTATTTCTTATTATTAGGTAAGTTAAGACGAAATTTGTTTTGTTATAATAATACTTGAGGGTAGGATCGAATTTGTGATATTCTTTGTACGGTTTTTAGTATGTTTAAACAAGCACTTTTAGTATATTCACTGTAATGTAATTGACATTTCTCTAAGTAATTAATAAAAAATAGGAAGGCAGGTTTTTAATTATTTTGTTTTAGATTTAAATAATAATTGTTCGTGAAGTATTGGTTTTATTTAATAAATGTAGTGAGTTTATCTGTGTCTGTTTATTTGCACTTCTATATTGATAAACTATATATTACATTTGACCGTGGGAGAGAAATGCTTCGGCATGAATGTGCCGGCTCGACCGCAGTGATACTACGGCCTCACAGAAAACCGACGTGAAGCAGCATTGTGCTGTGTTTCGCTGCGTGAGTCACTCACGGTGAATGGGGGTATAAAGGTTGGAAGCGCACTTGTGACTGCACTGGTGTCGCGGGTGTCCATGAGCGGCGGCAATGGCTTACCATCAGGTGATCCGTCAGCTCGTCTGCCACCTATCACGTGTCAAAAAAATCGATTTGGTTCAGTGAACAGACGGCGTCAGATAAACAATGTTAACTTGACGTGAAGCCGTGAGTATAGATATTAACCCGGTGTTCTAGTCATAATTACAAACTGTTTCCTTCACTGGGACCTCTAGTGAATTATTCGTATTACTGTTCATCTTCTTTTTATCCCATCATGTACAGTGGCGGACACATCAAGCTATACAAAACTGTCAAATTTCTTCATTCGATTATAAACCTTATATTGTTACACATTGAGTTCGAAATCGATTGAGGAAATTTGACAGTTTTGTATAGCTTGACCTGTCCGCCACTGTACCTACCTACATATCCAGCGCATGTTACAGACAGGTAAATAACTAAACTGGTATTTACCTGAAAATAATCTGTAAGTTATTACAAATTATTTTCAGGTAAATACCAAGTACCTTCTAATAAATAAAGCGCAGTAGACTTATAATTATTAAAATTGAACTGATAAGTAATTATTTCTTTACTGTTAAAATTAATTTCTTAATTCTTTACATTTTCATTAAAAACTTAATTATTTTAATGTGATAGGTGGCTAGATAAGCAGACTGATCGCCTGATTGCCGCCGCCCAAAGACACCCGTGACACCAGTGGAGTCACAAGTACGCTGCCTCTGGTACCCTCACTCATGCAGCGAAACACAGCACAGTGCTGCTTCACGCCGGTTTTCTGAGAGGCTGTGGTATCACTCGGGTCGAGCCGGCCTATTTATGCCGAAGCACCAAGGGGGTTAGTGAGGGAGGGAGGGTGCATGATATCTATCAGTTAGGAATATTACAATGTGTGTAACGAGCTAAGACAAATATAGTAGGATATATCATATTCATATGTTGTTGGTGGAAGATTTTTTGAAATATAGGATTTTTGGGTTTCATCATCATCAGCCCATTTAAGTGCCCACTGCTGGGGCACGGGCCTCCCTCAGTCACATGAGGGGTCATTGTCATACTCACCACGCTTTGCAGACGGGTTGGCGGGGGTTTTGATATAAATGCAGAGTTTTTCTTCTCTGGGTGCTGATGATCATGCCAGCAGCTTTACCTTTGTCGCCTTTTACGACACCTCGGTAAGAGTGAGGGTGGCCTATTCTACTCTGCCGGGGACCACACGGCGATTTTTGGGTTTATTGTCTACAAATTAGTGTATATTACGTTAGTTAAAAATACCCAGATACTGAAAAAACTCAAGTGTTCATCATGCAAATGGTTGTGCACAGCAGGAATGAATGAATGAAAATACTTATATGGCACTCAAAATAAACTTATAAGTAGGTATTACAGGATATGTACTACGAAGGCGGCCTTATCACTATGAGCGATCTCGTCCAGACAACCTCGTCCAGGTAAAGGGCACTTGATATAATAATTTAAGGATTTGAGGAATAAATTCAATGACCTTTGAAGCATAATAGATCATGGACAGTCATAGATTTTTGTTTATCCACCTCTTCCATATCGTCACAAAACAACCTCCACACAGACTGATTTTTTTTTTATGCTACAAACAAACGAGTAAGCGAGTCACCTGATCGAAAGTGATCATCGCCGCCCATGAATATCCGCGAAATCGGAGAGATCGCTAATGTGTTGCCGGCCTTTTTAAAAACAGACCTTCTCTTGAAGGTCCCTAAGTCGTAGCCGTCCGGAAATACTCCTGCAGCCAAACCGTTCCACAGAACTGAGGTACGTGTTAGAAAGTTCCGGAAAAAACGCACAGTATTAGACCGCCATCCATCGAGACGTTGAGAATAGACTGACAATCGCTTGCGAGTGGTTCGATGTAAGAATTCGGTTGCAGGGAGTAGATCAAACAGTTCTTCAGAGCACTCCCCATGATAGGTGCGGTATAGAATGCTGAGGGAAGCTGTGTCCCACCGCAATGCTAGAGGATCAAGTCAACTAGACAGAGTCAAGTCACCGACAATTCGAGCAGCTCTACGTTGTACGCGGTCAAACGGAAGAAGTTGGTACTTAGGTGCACCAGCCCAGAGATGGGAGCAGTATTCCATATGGGGCCGAACTTGTGCCTTATAAAGTTGTAACCTATGAGCTGGTGTGAAATATCGCCCCGCTCTAATATGTGCATTCAAATAATTGTAACAATATTTTAAACATTGTTACAGCTCATTTCCATAAGCCACTAAAATAGCTTTTAGTAGCCGCTGAATTCTCCATTGTTACAATACAAAATTCACTTAACCTGTCCTGCGTTATATACAGCCTTGCAACGGGCTAACTTATAGTCCATAAACTTTCAAACACACTATACCTTAATCTTATTATTTATAGGGGCGGCAATTAAATGCATCCACCGCCAGCGATGCATCACAGGCGTAATCCAAAGGACAGAATCATAATAACAAAAAACAATAAAAATAACGAATTATACCGTGGACTTCGCGCAGATCGGGCCGAGGACGCGGTGTGGGGTGGGTGTGGAGACGGCTGTTAATGCCTATTTTTTTTGAATAATGATAAAAGTGTTCAAAGTTCACATTCTTTATTGCAAGCATTTGGTTTTCATGTGTTATGAAACAAATAAATATCAATCACATGCACCCTGCAAGGTTATGGCAAATTATTAAGATTGAAATTTAATTAAGCAAGATTTTTTTGTGGATTTTAGTGTGGGGCTCAGCGACGCAATGATTCCGCCAATGTCAAGTTAAATGCTTATTTATAATACTTTAAAATTCTACCTATGTTCTCTCAATCCTTTAAGCCTCCGTTTCTATAATCGATAGTGTGCGAAATATAAGCCTTCTTCTCTCTCTTCTTTCATCTGCATCAGTTGGGTACATAGTGAACTTTTTGTAATACGAGGATTCATTATTTTATCAATATTTTGCTTAAAGCTACTTTACTTTCTTAACTATAATCACTTTTGGCAAGGATTAACGCGATGATGATTTTTAAGTACTTAATTACTATTATTAACATTTTAACTACTGTTTCAATCTAAAGATTTCCTAAACAATATTATTAGACATTCCACAGTAAATAACACTCACACACAAAAAAGCACACACTATAGTCAGCAAATCAGCAGTCCATGGGCTTCGTTGATTACTCCATCAGGTGACCCACTAGCTGGTCTGCCTCTACCATAAAAATGTAATAATTTAAACTTTTCTTTTTTTTTACTACTTTAACGATTTAATAGAATACCATTTGGATCGGACGTAGTTTATTTTGACGAGAACAAAATTAAATACTCCGAACGCAATAAGCCCTACTCCACACTCCCGCCTGTTCCAAATCCACATTCTGTTCGTGCTCATTCTTAATATGGGGCAAAACTGTTGGAAGAACAACAGTTTTTGTTGTATATTTTATGTTGTGTGACGCTATAACTCAGCAGCCTGACGCCACCCTGAGCCGCTAAGATACACCGTCTCCACTCCACTGTTATTTATAATAGGGCAGTTATTTTTATTTATACACTTCTTTTATTGGTTTATTGCGTTACGGACTGTTGAGCCCGTTTTCGGTTTTAGTTAAGTGGTTCGCGTTTAGTTGAGAAATAATTCTATTATTTATATATGAACTTGAATCTTGTATTATTTCAATTGTGTTTTCAAAGTACATTATCACGTGATGTGATATCAAAATACGTCTTCACAAAAAACAGGGTTAAAGCAGCGCTTGCATTGTATTTAACCGAGTGAGTGATAACTCACTCGTCTAAATACAGCATACAGTGCAAAGCGGTGCTCTCGTACCGAAGCACAATCCAGGGGGAATTTGAAGGTTGGCAGCGCACTGATTATGCGGATGTCAGTAGGCAGCGCCAATTGCTTACCTAGAGTACACGGAAGAAGTTCCGCGGAAAAACACGGAACTAACATTTGAAATTCCTTGTGCCCATGAGCATACAGTTCAAATTTGAATGTTGATGTCACCATATGCTCAAGCGCATTTTTCACGGGGCTTCTTTCGTGGCGCGGACTCGAATCGTGACCTGTTTACTTGTATGCCATCAATCACATTGAAAATTAAAAAACAAATCTTTGTTTACTATTGAAACTCAAATTTATTATACAATCAGCGTCAGATCAAGTTATCCCCCTGCAGTGGAAAAAATAGCACTTGTGCCCCAGACATAAGGACAGTCCAAAGGTCAACAAGGGTAGCTCGACGTGTCGCCGTGTAAAGTACTTTTGTGGTGTTCTCATCTGAAAAAGTTAAAAACTGTAGCGCAGTAAGAGCGCCCTCTTCCAAACAATTATTATAACAAAAGTAAACAATGGAGAATTATGCTATGCAATTATAATTAAAATATAGAAAATGAGATTGTAATTATAGAAAAATAACAATCAGAAAAAGTTTTAAAAATGTCTCACTAATTCAGTATTTTTTCTAAATAAAATTAAATTGAATATTTGCTACCATCTAACGTAAACAGTAATGCCATAACCGGAAAACGAAATGCTCGCGATTTATTCTCTGATGCTTCATAGGATATTATCGTAAATTAATTACCGGAAAAATAATGCCGCCATTAACTGGTGACGTCACCTCTTTGTGCACAGGTTGATGTAAAAACGGTTATTAATTTAAATCAGTCAATCCTCTCGGGTGGCACATTTTGCGAACTTTGACGTCAGTAAAATGAGGGCGGGTTTAAATTATTTTTGTGTGTGGAATGTTGGCAACATGCGATTTATTGGTAGGTGTTGATTAAGTAACTTTTTGATTGATAACCCATCCCTACACTAGTAAAACGGTATAACCGACCTTTCGACCGTCGGAGAGCCACACTTCCGCATGAATGGGGCGGCTTCGACCTGAGTGATACCACAGCCTCACAGAAAACCGGCGTGAAGTAGCACTGTGCTGTTTCTCTGCGTGAGTGAGGGTACCGGAGGCCAAATCCGGAGGGAGGGGGTTTTAAATGGTTGGCAGCGCACTTGTGACTCCACTGGTGACGCGGGTGTCTATGGGCGGTGACAATCGCTTACCATCACCCGATCCGTCTTCTCGTCTGCCACCTATCCTAATAACCTAACCTAATATAATTATGTAATGTGATAATGCAATAAATGAATATGAATACATACATAGACTGCTAAAATCATAACCCTTCCTTTTTGGCTTTGCCGTAGTGGGGTAAAAATAACGATAGTACTCGTACACCTTTAAGTATTGTAAAAGTGTTATTTGCCTAAATGCTCAGATATATTTGGGTAGGTTTGTACGCTAAGATTCATTTTGACGCTGACTGTACTTCATACCCGTCGGTAGTGGAGTGTCCCGATCGCATTGATTGCTATTATTACGAGTCATTAAATCAAAACAAGGACAATCCCGCGCCCTCATTACGGCATCGAACCCATTACCCTCCCCGGACATGAATTTAATCAGTCGCCGACACGGTAGGAGTAGTTGGACGCAGAAAGATAACTTAGTACTTGTTTTAAATTTATACCCTCTTATTAGGAAAAAACTACTCTTATAACAAGCTTTAATCTTTAACTAGTAAGTTCATGATTGAGGCCGTGTGGTCCCCGGCAGAGTAGAATAGGCCACCCTCACTCTTACCGAGCTGTCGTAAAAGGCGACTAAGGTAAAGCTGCTGGCATGATCATCAGCACCCTGAGAAGGAAAACTCTGCATTTATATCAAAACCCTCGCCAACCCGTCTGCCAAGCGTGGTGAGTATGGCAATTACCCCTCAAGTGATTGTGGGAGGCCCGTACCCCAGCAGTGGGGACTTAAATGGGCTGACAATGACAATGAAGTTCATGATTATTACGGAATAATGTTAGTTCTTAATTTTTTATTAAAAGTCCTCGACTAACCATGTCAACAGTAACACGTCAAATCTGTACTGATATATGGGTGCGAAACATGGGAGGACTGCAAGTTTTTGTCAACCACTGTCTTCGCCGAATTCTTGGTTTGTACTGGCCAGAGAAAATCTCCAACGAGCACCTGTTGGAACGCTGCAACGAAACCCCGATCGACCAGCAGATCAAGCGCCGCAAGTGGAACTGGATTGGCCACACTCTCCGGAGGAACTCTGATCATATCCCCAAACTGGCTCTGGATTGGAATCCCCAAGGGAAACGCAAACGTGGCCGTCCCAAACAAACTTGACGACGTACTGAAGCAGACGAGGTGAAAAACATCGGCAGGACTTGGAGTGAGGTCAAATGCAAAGCTCAAGACTGAACGCGATGGAAGACCACTGTGGACGCCCTCTGCCCCAGCTCGGGGACATAGAATAATAAGCAAGGTACTCTGTGATCAATCTGTGATAATAAGTTAAGTCACCGTAGAGTAGTGTACAAAATTGATCGAACCATTCTTCTTCTTATTTTTATATGTCGCAATTCACTCCTCATTGGTGTCTTGACAGCTCTGTCCAGACTGAGAATTACTGCTGCCATTAGTCACGTATTGGATGTATGATCTATCATTGAAGCGTCAGGCGAGGAAGGTTTTAGGATGAGTAGAAAGCGATGAACAAGTAACTAAACTAAAATGAGTTAGACTCGTCTGGGGACGTAAATTAGTTTAGGAAACTATAGTGAATAAATTTGAGTATTGGTACTTAAATTGGTATAAAAAATATAATTTTAAAAATGAATCATTTTCCACCACTTAGATTCTGGTCGCTCGTTGGCCTATGGTTCACGAAAAAAAAAGAACGCTTACTAATTGAGTTTTTGTCCGTGATTAAAATGTTGTTAAAAGTTTTTTAACTTTCCACCATAGGCGTAAGTGCCGATCTAAATATTATTAATATATGGAGTCACGATATTAAAATAGGAATAACAAGACATGACAAAGCCTGGCTAGACAATATTAAGCAGAAAAAGCTCCATCGTGTCTTGTCTCCAACGGATCTAAGGCCGCATCGATAGCACGTCCTGTAAATGTGGCAAAGTGTGTCGGGCAGCAACACTACACTCATCAACGTTGATGTGGAATCCTACCAAACTACTGGCGCTGCAACTATCATCTTCTTAGATGCTGTGGCCGATGATGATGATGAAATATTATAACGTTGTTCTTTTGTTACCGCTGTACCTTCTGCACTTACTTGGTCTGCGGCCGTTGGCCGTCGTTAAAATTTGATTTATTCGTTTATGTTGGTAGTTTTTGAACTGATTGCGCTCTAGTTTTACGGGTTAGCGGCAGTAGATAATGAATGCGGTAAGTTCTGGGGGCCTACAACGAAACGGAACCAACCTAAGCTTTACCCATCCTTTTCACGCGCTGAGGATCGTCGACTTTGATAGCAATCCCTTTACAAACTATTCTAATGTGACCGTGGGAGGCCACGCTTCGGTATGAATGGGCTGGCTCGACCGGAGTGATACCACGGTCTCACGTAAAACCGGCGTGAAGCAGCGCTGTGCTGTGTTTAGCTGCGTGAGTGAAGGTACCGGAGGCCTAATCCGGAGGGAAGGGAGGTTTAAAGGTTGGCAGCGCACTTGTAACTCCACTGGTGTCACGGGTGTCCATGGGCGGCGGCAATCGTTTACCATCAGGTGATCCGTCTGCTCGTCTACCACCTATCACATAAAAAAATAGTTTATAACTAATATTGTAAATACTATATAATATTAATAATGATAGTGTTAAAACCTGCCAGCTGCAAGAGAATTCGATTGATATTGGCCCTCTCATAAAAAACCGGCCAAGTGCGAGTCGGAATCGCCCATGAAGGGTTCCGTAGCAGCAAGTAAGATATATGGAAGGTAAATTGCGGTTTACGGTTATTACGGTTTATAACGTATTAAAAAAAAAACTCACTATATCTAGTTCAAACCAATTTTCGTTGTTAGTTTTCATGATTATGTACATCATATATTTTTTAGTTTTATAATTCATTTATTATAGAAGTTAGAAGGGTTGGACACACAATTTACCACTTTGGGAGCGTCTCTTGGGCAAAGTATTGTGTTTAGAAAAAAATAATGTTAGAAACCTCAACATTATTTTTAAAGACCTATCCATAGATACTCCACACGTATGGGTTTGAAGAAAAAAATTTTTTTGAGTTCAATTTTAAGTATGGAGACCAACCCAATTTTTTATTTTTTTACAATTTTTGTGTAAAAATCGTAATGCGGTTAACAAAATACATCTATTTACCAAGTTTCAATAGTATAGTTCTTATAGTTTCGGAGAAAAGTGGCTGTGACATACGGACGGACAGACAGACGGACAGACATGACGAATCTATAAGGATTCCGTTTTTTGCCATATGGCTTCGGAACCCTAAAAACCGACTCTTCGTCGATGCCTCTTCTTTCAAACACTTTTCCTTTTAGATCATGTTCCTGGTATAACAGATCTTTTAAGACAGTTGTCTATTGTAAATAGGATATTCTTGTGTACAAGAAACAACTGAGGGATCTGCTGTCGGCAATATGACAGTTAATATTATTATTATTGTTTTACTTTAAAAAAAATCGTAAACCTCTTTCCACAGATCTTTCATGTTATTCGACTAATTTCGACTTTTACGTACTCTTCTAAACTCCCCTTAGAACCAAAATGTGCTGCGGACCTTGTGGAGGCTGCTGCGGTGGCGGCTGCGGCGGATGTTGCTGGCCATGCATCACCATTTACACGTGCTGCACCAAGATTTGCTAGTATCGTGCGCGCCTGTCCGTCGCAGGTGATATGGGACGCCACCAACAGATTCATCGGGGTGCGCCCAGAACTGTGCTTCGTATTCAGTGCCGTGCCGTTTTTGTGGAGAAATAAAATACTACTATTAAATACTTTTTTTTTTATTCTCAGCTTGTAGCTGGTATTGAAGGCACTATTAGGCACGCGATTACCACCGCCCATGGACACCTGCAACACCGGTGGTGTCACAAGTGCGCTGTTTACCTTTTAACCCCTTGGATTGGGCCTCCGGTACCCTCACTCATGCAGCGAAACACAGCGCATGCACTGCTTCACGCCGGTTTTCAGTGAGGACGTGGCGTGGTATTACTCCGGTCGAGCCGGCCCATTCATGCCGAAGCGTGGCTCTCCCACTGTAAGTTTGATTCGCAGTCGTTTTTAATTAAATTTCTATTTTAATTTTAATTTATACTACATATTATTTTTGTTTTAGATTTTATTTCAATGTAATAATGATTGACATAAAATGATTAATATATTGTAATTTAGTGCTTTTTTTGACATGTTCATATGTTTGTATTTTTTTTTATGTAGACACTTCACTGGTTAATATTTGTATTATTTTAAAATTATTTTCAGTGTTTGTAATTGTTTGTTTCCCAAATAAATAAATGCCACTTGGACGTTTCACGTTTTGAGCACAAATACCTACTGTACAAGTTACAAAAACTTTTTTTAAAAAAGATTCCTACAGTTCCAATTAATGTCAGCTGGCGATGAGAGACGGAAACGTGTAGCCTCATAAAATGGTGCGATAGTGATATCGCATTACAGCCCATTCGGCGAACTAGCTCGTAACTTGTTCTAAGCGGTACGCGCCGAATTACGCGCCGAATCACGCGCTGAATGACGCGCCCTATCGCACCGCGATGACGGCTTTACGGCGCTATTTATGTATGCTAATGCTGATGATGCTGTGGCGTTTATTTATTTATTTAAGGTACATAAACAGAGTATAATCGTCGACGACCCGTTTGGAACAATGGTAGTGAACGCTGCCTTTGGTCCAAGGGTTAGCGGGTTCGATCCCCGCACAGTACAAACATTTGTGTGCATGAACATGTCTGTTTGTATTGGTCTGGGTGTTTGTATGTATTATAAGTATGTATTTACAAAAGAAAAGTATTGTATGTATATATTTGTAATTCCGCTGTTGATTCTGATATCCGTAACACAGGTGCTTGAGCTACCTATCTCGGAGTCAGACCAATGTATGTGATGTTGTGAAATATTTATTTATTTATTATTATTTATTTAATCGTAAAGTAACATAATGAATGAGGTTACACTTTTTTTTTTCCAGACAATACTCTATAACATATGTACACAGTACGATAAAATTATGCAAATAACACAAAAGTACAAGATTTAAAAATTTGAATGTTTCTTTCAAATTCAAAGAAAAAAACCGGCCAAGTGCGAGTCGGACTCGCGCACCGAGGGTTCCGTACAAACCTGCAAGGTTTACAAAGTTCGTTCATTACGACAATCGAGTCATAACTATGGTATTTTTATTGCAAAATGAAATTCATAACATTACAATGGGGAAAGATGGAGGAGCATAAATTTAAGACAAAGATTTCTTTATCGTTTAAGTAATCCTTTATTTTATATTAACACATATCATTTCGATAAAAGAACGTCGAAATATAAAGAAGAAGGCTATTTCGTCTTCTTTAAATGTTGCCCTGCCCATACATAGTATAATAACTCGCGGTCATTGCTATAACTACAAATATGTTTACAATCACAATTTTTTTGGTGGTATAACTACTTAAAATTTTAAGCTTTTCGGAATTTTTCTGTTACCTGTGCTGTAAGCTATTGCTTCTTACCAAATTTCGAGATTCTATGTCAACGGGAAGTGGTCTTTAGGTTTTAATTCCCTTGCGTGTAGTTGAGAGTTTCAAAATATGCGGTATCAATGGTTATACTTTTGCGTTTTGCGTTTTTGCGTTGACTTAGAATGATTTTTTTTCACGGGTTAAAGGCAATTAGATCTAAGTATTTGATATGAATTTCAACTTGATAGCTCTACGCGTTCATGAGGAAAAAGTAATAAGTTTATATTTATTAAAAAATATATATTTTGTAATGTACTAAAAATTTAGGTTTTCGGAATTTTTCCTTTATGTGTGCTATAAAACGTTGCTTCATGCCAAATTTCAAGATTCTAGGTCGACTGGAAGTACCCTTTAGGTTTTGATTCCCTTGCGAGTACTTGCGAGTTTCAAATTATGCAGCTTAGATTGCTGTTTCTTTTGATTGCGTTGACATAGAAGTTTGATTTTGTTACAGCTTAAAGGTATTATAGACCTGAGTGTTTGGTATGAATTTCAATTTTACCTCTACGCGTTTATGAGGAATTGGGTAGTAAGTTTAAAATTATTAAAAAATATATATTATGTGATGTAACTAAAAATTTATGGTTTTCGTATTTTTTTCTTTATCTATGCTATAAGACGTTGCTTCGTACCAAATTTCAAGATTCTAGTTCACGGGAAGCACCCTGTAGGTTTTGATTCCCTTGCAAGTGTCGAAAATTTGCGGCATAAACGGCTGTATCTTTTGATTGCGTTGGCTTAGAAGTTTAATTTTTTCACAGCTTTCAAGAGACAGTAGACCTGAGTAATTGATATAAATTCAGCTTCATACCTCCACGCGTTTCCTGAGAAAAAGGGTCTTGACAGACGGACGGACAGACGGACAACAAAGTGATCCTATAAGGGTTCCGTTTTTTCCTTTTGAGGTACGGAACCCTAAAAAGCAATAAATTGTAGACAAATGTTATTATAATGTTAATTTGGGAACGAAGAGGAACTCACAATGAGTTCAGTAACAACTTTTTTATACTTATTAAATTTTGGGTCAAAAATGTTGTCTTTGCCACTTTTAATCAATTCATTATAGTATAGTTTGTATGGGTGTACTGATTTTTAGAGAATATGTAAAGTTTTTTTATGTCTAAAAATCTATTCATAACATCGCACATATGTGGTCTTGAACCAAACAACTTTGAACCAAAGATTTTTAAAAGATACATAATATTTTGAATGTTTTTCATTTTTTTTTCTTTTATTTTACGAATTAATGGAAGAAATTCAACAAATGTATCTTTAAACGTACTTTTTGAATATGATAAAATAGATGGTTCGAAGTAAGACGACATATTCCGTCTGCTCGTCTGCCATTATGGTACGCGATTGCCGCTTTAAAGTTGCAATCAGTCAGTGGAGTCACAAGTGCGCTGCCAATCTTTTCCCTTTCGCCCGAATCGAACCTCCAGTGTCGAACCCTATCTACAAACAAGTTCCGTACAAACACATTCCGAGGGACAGGGGGGTTTAAAGGTTGGCAGCGAACTTTTGACTCCACTGCACTGGTGTCGCGGGTGTCCATACGCGGCGGCAATCGCTTGCCATTAAGTGATCCGTCAGCTCGTCTGCCACCTATTGCATTAAGAAACCTATTGATAATGTATATATGTATTTGTTTTTTATTTAAGCGGAATTTTAATTGTCAACCGTTAGGCTGCGTTTCCGCTGAAGTGGAGCGGAGAAGTGCATGAATTGACCAATCACTACGCTCGAAATATCCGCTCCGCTTCAATGGAAACAGGACGAGCGGAGCGGAACAGAGCTGAACAGATTCCCATAGAAAACAGCGAGCCGATGCCGACGGAGGCCGACGGAGAGCAGCGAAGCGGAGAGGAGCGGAGCGGTGCGGACTGGCGCGGAGCGGAGGACAGCGTGGTGGTGCGGCACGGAAAATTGTGTATCATTATCATCATCATCATCAGCCCATTTAAGTCCCCACTGCTGGGGCACGGGCCTCCCTCAATCACATGAGGGGTAATTGCCATACTCACCACGCTTGGCAGACGGGTTGGCGAGGGTTTTGATATAAATGCAGAGTTTTCCTTCTCTGGGTGCTGATGATCATGCCAGCAGCTTTACCTTAGTCGCCTTTTACGACACCTCGGTAAGAGTGAGGGTGGCCTATTCTAATCTGCCGGGGACCACACGGCAAAATTGTGTATAGTCACAGTATATCCAGAGCGAGGGCTCTGGATATACTGTGACTATCGGAGAGGTTCGCTCCTCTCCGCTCCGCTCCTCTCCTCTCCGCTCCGCTCCTCTCCTTTCCACTCCGCTCCAGTGGAAACACTCGCCACTTTTCGCGGCTCTTCTCCGCTCCGCTTCAATGGAAACGCAGCCTTAAGTGTCCAGTCCAATCAGACCTAAAAACTTAATACAGTGATACCAAAGTAAAACTTATTTTGATATTAGACAGATATGATGTGATACTGTATATTACTTTACTTAAAAGCATTTTTGACTGGCGCAATGCTGACGGATACAATTTAGAACGCCACAAAATTCCAACACATAAAATAGTGAAGTCGTATCTAGCACCGGTTCGGGAAACCAGCGCGATGTGGCGCGATGGCGGGTTATAAATAAGCGCGTAACGCGCTAATGCGTTGAATCACGCTGTTAACGGGTTAATCTGATTGTATCGTACATGGTGTTACAATATCCTTTAAGGTGACGGGTAGGGCACACTAGCGACGCCAATCGATTTTAATTTTTAGCTACTAAACCAGATCTATTTTAAACAATTTCGGGATTACAACCTTTAAAATAGATCCGGTTTAGTGGGTAAAAATTAAAATCGATTAGCGTCGGTAGTGTGCCATACCCGTCACCTTAACGGGTTAATTTGATTTTTCGCGTTTCAATATCCTTCAACCAAAACTTTTACCAATATTTGTGGACAGCGTTGGTTCTATGTCTATTGAAAATTCTTTGAAATTGTTTTCGACTACTTATGTAGTCGAAAACAATTTCAAAGAATTTTCAATGCATTTTTAATGATTACATTATGTATATAAGATAAATAAAAAAAAAAATAAAAAAGATAAGAAACAATTTGTATCAAATGTATATCAAGTCATGTGACTGACTTTGTACCTATAATACATTCCTTTTCGAAAGGCTGACAGCGCACTTGTGACTCCTCTGGTGTAGCAGGTGTCCATGGGCGGTGGTAATCGCTAACCAATAGGTGATTCGTCTGCTTGTCTGCCCTAAAATTTACCCCAAAATCTGCAGTGGCTTATCGTGGCATTGTAAAGGACGATAAGCCGTATACTGAGCGGAGACCATTTTGGTTATTACCTGTTTTATTATTTAAGTACTATGTTGTTTTTAGGTTTACATGTTGATTCAGTCTATTTTCACAAAATGTGTATATTCAAGCAAGTGCAAGTTACATTGCACTTGCTTAAATTTACACATTTTTTCGTTGGTTAACCAA
Source organism: Marasmia exigua (assembly GCA_019059595.1). Taxonomy (NCBI): domain Eukaryota; kingdom Metazoa; phylum Arthropoda; class Insecta; order Lepidoptera; family Crambidae; genus Marasmia; species Marasmia exigua. The sequence continues at coordinate 16,955,500 of CM032470.1, forward strand.
TTAAATCATTAAAAAAATACAGGAAATCAACAAAAAAATAAAATACAATACAATACAATAAATCTTTATTTTCTCAACACAAACAATAATTGAGAAAATAAAGATTTATTGTTTTGTATTTTGTAGTATTTTATTTTTTTGTTGATTTCCTGTATTTTTTTTTAATGATTCTATTGGTTAACCAACGAATGAAATTAAATGAAATGAAATGAAAATTGTTTATTCAATTTAGGTCCATACAGAACACTTATGAATGTCAACATGTTTACCACTGGTTCGGAATGTAGTTTTCTGCCAAGAAGACACCAGCAAGAAACTCAGCAGTTACTCTTTAAAAAAAAAATGTTTTACAAAATGTCACCATTAACTTAAAAATATAGTACAATTTTTGTGTTACTAATATGTCCTTAAATTATTGTCATTTAAAAAATCGTCTATTTTATAATAGCCTTTCTTCATTGAACAGTTTTATATATACAATTTAAACTTATGTGTGGGCAAGTCAATAATAATCTGAGGTAACTTATTAAATATTTTAATGCTCAATCCTATCAATTAACTGCCAACCTTATGGAGCCTGATATTTGGAACGGCCAGTCTGTGCTTATTTCTGGTGTTAAGTCTGTGACAGTCGGACTTCTTTGAGAACAGATGGAGATTCTTATGTACGTACATAAGGCAATCAAGGATGTATTGAGAAGCCACGGTAAGTATGTCGATTTCTTTAAACAAATCTCTAAGGGAGTCGCGCGATCTAAGGCCATAAATGGCGCGGATGGCTCTCTTCTGTAATACGAATGTTACACGAATGTTACATTGCACTTGCTTAAATATACACATTTTGTAAAAATAGACTAAATGCACTTCCAGTTACAGGTAAACACCGCATGCAAAAGATAAGTAATAAAGATATTATTTTATTTTGGTACCAAATAAAAAAAATTTTTTTTTTCAATATTAATGATGTAATAGACCGACTGCCACAATTTTTTGACTTAAGTATAACATAATTCTTCTTCATCTTAGCGTGTGATTCCCAGTTGAGTCCAAAGCTGTCGCTCTGGAGCTCTGGATGCTTAGACCATGATTCTTGACTCTGGGAGTCTGGTAGTTACAATGAAGCGACTGCCATCTGACCTTCGCAACCATCTAACAGGAGAACCAGACCAACTGAATCATGGTCACACGTTTTCAGAAACTATCTGAAACGTGCAGGTTTCCTCGCGATGTATTCTCTCGCCGAGCTAATGGTAGAAATACGCATATCATATCAGTGTCACTGACCATTTACTTACTTTGACCTTCTACTTATTTTGACCGTGGGAGAGCCACGCTTCGACATGAATGGGCCGGCTCGACCGGAGTGATACCAAGGAGTCAAAGGTTGGCAGCGCACTTGTGACTCCACTGGTGTCGTGGGTGTCCATGGGCGGAAGCAATCGCATACCATCAGTGATCCGTCTGCTCATCTGCCACCTATGAAAAAAAAAATCTGACACAACTGTATTCCCTAACCGCCGAGCTAATGGTAGAAACACGCATATCTTATCAGTGTCACTTTGACCATTTGTCTAAAGCGAAAATGTAGCCCAATTGTACTAATCCGCTTTCATAATTCCCATATTTCACACCAAAATGTTTAATTAAAAATATACCCGCTTGATTCGCCCCACGACAGATGCCCTGCGAATGGTAAAATACGCTCGTAAAATTAGAGTGCGCCGAATAGCCGTTATTTATTATCATCGCACTCAATAATAACGTGCGCGCGCGATAATGACCGCACTAAATATGATTTAGGGATAATCACGTAAAGGATGCACCCGGAATTATGCGGTGATTCATACCTAGATCATTATCTAAACGGGCGTGCGGTCCATAGATAATGATTAAAAATAAGGTAATGTTTTTGTAATTTTGGTTAGCTATAAGGTAATTGTTGGTGTGCTAATTAGTGTTTGTTTACTAATTGCAAAGTATTTAATCCGTAATTGTTTGTGTCTAAAAATGCAAAAAATTTAGACGGAAAGAATATTTAATCAAAATTACGTTTAAAAATTAAAACCCGACGACCAAAATACACACTCAAAAAAATACGAAACAAGAAAAATGCCTCTATTGAAATTATTAAGCTGAACTAATCATTACACGCACTATTCTTGAACCGTACTTATTTATTCAAACATCACCTTTGACCTATATACGCTCACAGAAATAATGTTGCAGGTACGATGCAATAGCGCACAGCGCCATCTAGTTACATTTCATGGTATTATTATTAATAGGCAAACGAACATATACCGTTTATAATTTTGTTTCGTACTTTTAGAGCGTGTTTTTTTTTTGGAAGTCGGGTTTTAGTTTTTAAACTTTGTTTTTATTTAACATATTTTTAGTTGTGTAAGTAAAATTATATATTTGAAATGTACTGAAAAAGTTCTTTCATTTGATATCCCACAACGTCGAGCTTATTGCTTTTTTAGTTCCTTACTCTAATTCCCCTAGATGGCGCTGTGGTCAATTTATCGTGACGTCATGTCGCCTATAACCAGAAAACAATCAAGATGCTTCAACGACACCTCATTTGTTCAAATATGATAACTAGGTTAGAAGTTATAAGGGAACAGATGAGCAATAATACATACATACATACTTACATATATACAGGTCAAAATCATAACCCTCCTTTTTCCTTCGCCGTAGTCGGGTAAAAATTAACTCCAGCCATTTTTTATAGAGAATCAGAAGTTTTTTTACTATTTGATAAATGGCAGTCGTATTACCTGACGATTGCCGCGTTGGCGCAGTGGGTAGTGCGTCGCACTTTAAAGCGACGGTTGCGCTTGGGGTCCCCCGGTTCGATCCCCGGGTCGGGCCAAAATTTGTACCTGAGTTTTTCTGTTCAGAAATTATTAGTATCAGCCTTGTCTTAGAGTCTGGAAGTTGGCGGTCTTGTACCTTCGTGCCTCGGAAATACGTTAAGCCGTTGGTCCTGCGCCCGACCCCTCACCTGTCGTGTGACACTGGGGTCCCATTGGAATATGAGGGCACTTGTTTTTGCGCGCACACAATTAATTAATTAATTTATTTATTTATTGCTACCTGCATCATCAGTAAAGTCACAGGTCCACTGCCTTTTCACTCCCTTTCTACTCAGATTTCTTTCCCGGTACCTAAACGCTAAAAAACCTACACTACCTAAGTGCCAGAAACTCCCTAATGAATAATAAAAATTAAAACTACACCGATTCGAATAACACTATAATTTCATCTTATTCAATTTATACTCCATCCCCGTTTCAATCCCCCTAAAATCAACTACAAGTGCTACGAGTATGCTACGTCGTAGCTAAACCGTAGCAGCTACGCCGTAGACAAAATCTATATCAAAACGTCGCCTCGATAGCACAGCTGTAAATAATGCACAAGTGCATAGGTACGGGCCCAACACGCATGCACAAGTAACGGCCGCTCAGATATTGCCAATACACGGGCGCGGAGATTTAAGATGGCCGACCTAGACTTGGCTTGTTTTAATTGGTCGGGCCGTTCAGATCCATATGGAGCTGTTACAACCATTCTAATATGTTTTAGTACACCGCACTATTATAGCCGACCCAAAAAGTTTTTGTGAAAGATCAGGAGCCCAATTCTCATATATCACCAAAACACAGTTATTTTGTATGGTTTTCAGGTGATATCCGCCATGTTTTCAAAATGGTATGGAAGTAGTACTGCTCTTCAATACAGGGCAGGGCTCAGACACAGCGTATCGAACAGATATTTGTCCATCGGTAGCGCAGTACTAACTGCACGCTAGTTATGGCGCGGTTGCGTGCAGAAAGGAGCCCACTTTGCGATGCAACTCACATGTGTGCTGACACAGTGCATTGTTAGGACCCAGCGTATCGAAAAGTTCTGTGTTCATTGGCAGCGTAGCACGCGCCGCTTGCGGACAAGGGCCCGTATTACACGAAAGCGTATCTCAGTGCTGACACAGCGCATTGCTTGGATACAATGTATCGAACAGCTCTGTGTCCATCGATGAGGATGCAGCAACCGCACGCAAGTTAACGCGCGGCCGCGTGCAGACAGGGGCCCGTATTGCAACGCAACTTACACAAAAGCGTGTGTGCTTGGACACAGTGCAGTGCTCTGGCACAGTGCTACTATCAGCTCTGTGTCCATCGGCAGGGCTGCACTAACCGCACGCGAGTTACGGCGCGGCCGCGTGCGGACAGGGGCCCGTATTGCGACGCAACTTACACGACAGCGTGTGACAATCGTACGACACGGTTTGTGTTTCATAAATGCTCATACACTTTTGCGGGACAATCGTTAGCATAATTCTATTCAACATTTAACTACAATAGATTACAACATTGACGAAGTCAGAATCTTGTCTGTAAAAAAAACAATATTAAAACGACGCTTAGATAAAAACTACATTACTAGTGTTTTTTTTTTAAATAAAGATAAGAATTAAGTCACTTTTTGTAGTCTTGTTTTATACTTACTTACTAAAACACTGGCTCACCTCCAACGTCATATACGTGTCGATTTCACCTAATAATTAGTGCCTTGAGGCATTGAGGTCTTGGGTGAATTCGTCCCTTAAGTGATATCTCGGACCACATTGCCTTCCTAGCGAAGAGTGCAATAAGTCGAGTTTTTGGACAAATTGACTTAAGACCATATCCGGAATCAGGAAAATGAACTCTATATATTCGCCTTAGACATCTTTTTTGTATCTTCAATAGTTTCAGTTCTGTTGGTTATCATAACTGCAATATCTAATATTACTATTTATAATGAGCTAATCATAACCGAAATATCTGCAGTGATGACAAGCATAGTTTTGATATTTTGTAATGTTACTTAAAATAATATGTCTGTTTACTAACAAATACTGTAATAAGTAGTGTAGTTTTGATTAGGAATGCTATATTAAAACAATTCATATGTCCTAATGGTTAACACAGTAGCAATACTGTGTTAACCATTAGTGTGTAAAACGCAAGTTTTTAGTGTGTATTTAAACTTATATAATATACTACATAAAATTTAATATTGTTTCATCTGTCGCTTAGTAAAAGTTTCAAAACAATATATTTTTTTTATTATAATTGTACTAAGCCATGGATCTATGTATGTTGTCTGCAATAAAGAAATTGAATTTGAATAGCTTTTAAAGTTACGAAGAAACACAAAAAACAAAAATTTAATCTTTAACCGCGAATATCTCGAAAGTAGTCAAAACATACTTATTGCACTCTTTGTAATTTGCTATATCAATGGCTTACTTATATTTTTGTCCTTATTTTAGCAACACTACTTCCATACCCTATTGGTCTAGTGGTTAAAGTACCGGGCCGTGATCTCGGGGTCCTGAGTTCGATTCTTGGGTCGAGCAAAAAGTATGTTTCGAATTTTTCGAACATACCTCGGGTTTGTGATCACCAATCCGCATTTGGCAAGCGTGGTGATTAAGCCTATTCCTGTCATAGTAGCGATGACTTGATTTCTATGATGGAGGCCTTTGTCCTGCAGTGGGACAGTATATAGGCTGATACTTTACAACCTGTGCGGATAACCGCACCGGGGTACGAGTATAGACGCAAATAGTGTGCGAGCGAGAAGTGAATAGATGCGCCGCCATTTCAGATCCCATTCTTTATCCGCACAGGTTGTACTTCCATACCCTATAACAACTGCAGCCCAAAACCATCCTTATCTCTGACCAAACATAAACAACAGTAAGTATGTAATTCACCGTATCACCAGTATTAACACCGCCCCGCCATATCAATAACATTATCAAAAAGCCATCGGTTACACTCATTAGTGCGCAAGCACCGGAACAAAATGGTAGAATTAAAACTGCATTGGCGCGTATGAAACGATAATTATAGGTAATTAGAATGGACGCGGTTAGTGGCTCCTGTGCTTTATATTTTCATTAAATTTTACGCGCGGACCGTCACTTAAATCTTGCGTTCGGTTAAATGCTACAATTTCATTTGCCAGGAAATTGTACGGAACGTAGGGTTTTTAAATGCTAGTACGGGTTTATGGTGAGACTTTTTGTTATTGACGAGTTTAAAGTTGGCCTGTTTAACGCATGAATTTTAAATCAATACGTATCGTTTAATAGTAGGTGCCGACCTCAAATATTCTATTGAGGATTATTCACAGCTATTATTTCGCATTATGCGCCGCATAATGTGCCGTGTGGTCCCAGGCAGAGTAGAATAGGCCACCCTCACTCTTACCGAGGTGTCGTAAACTAAGGTAAAGCTGCTGGCATGATCATCAGCACCCAGAGAAGGAAAACTCTGCATTCATATCAAAACCCTCGCCAACCCGTCTTCCAAGCGTGGTGAGTATGGCAATTACCTTAATACAATTATGGCAATTACAATTTAATGTGATTGAGGGAGGCCCGTGCCCCAGCAGTGGGGACTTAAATGGGCTGATGATGATTATTTCGCACATGAAAATCAACACTGTATCAAGTAAAAATATGTTGTTTTGAAATATACCTCTTTAAAGTTACATTTAATATGGTTTAAAATCTTATATCAAGTTTTTTTGAGTTAATACTATGTTGTTTGTCATATGCGATTTGTTAATTAAGTTATTTTTAATTTTTTATTTTTGTCTGAGATTCAGGATCCTAGTTGAAGCAACAGCAGTTTTTGTTATTCTAATGATTTTGCAATTGAATTTAATTATTTATTTAATTACTCTCGGGGATGGAAAAAAAAACAAATAGGTACCCTAACTTTCTTAATTACTCGTACTTTTAATTGATTTCAAGAATTTACTGTATTTTCTAAAAGCTTAATAAGTTTCATGACAAAAGGACGTTTACTTAAAGTGAATAGTAGAAGTTACAACTATTGCAACTCAATAAAATATAATTAGAAATATAATTTAATAAATAATTTCTGATTATAATTTAAATATAATTTCTGATTTTTACATTTTACATTTATTTCCAAATTATCTGAAATAATACAGGATAAAAACATCTTCTTATCAATTAAATTTGTTTTTTTTTTGATAAAAGTTATTCACTACAATGGACGCTGCCTTAAGGTGACACCGTGACCCTACGAGCGCCGCCAAGTTTTATCGATTGTGGCGAATAAGATATTAAAAAAATATATTGAATACTTTAAAGAAAGTATTAGTTTACATTTTTAGAGATGAACTTATGTAATAAATACTCCCTACAAGTAACAATAATTTCCATAATTGCTAAAAGTGGCCACTTTTGAATCAAGTAATTTGTATTTAATATTATAATATTTTTTTGGTGTTGATGCTCGCAGTGGCGATATTTTTTATTACATCTAGTATCCACAGAAGACCAGCGTCGATGCGTTCCTCCAAGCAAATCAACATCATGTTGAGTGAAAGCCATATTGTAATGTAATAATACTCTGAGGAGGCCTTTTTAGTACTAGATTTAAGTGGCGGCACTAGTTTCGTCGCGGTGTCGCTTAAAGGTGACGGGTAGGGCACACTAGCGACGCCAATCGATTTTAATTTTTAGCTACTAAACCGGATCTATTTTAAACAATTTCTCGGCTACAATCTCTAGACAAACACTTATACTATTTATTACATAACCATGCACAAATGTTGGGTCCGTTTTTGTATGCGAAAAATTGGTTCACGCCAAAAGTGGCCGCTTTTGCGTGAATCGATTTTTAGCGTACCCGTTCGACTCAACATTTGTGCATGGTTATTTAATAAATACTATAAGTGTTTGACGAGAGATTGTAACCCCGAAATGGTTTAAAATAGATCCAGTTCAGTAGCTAAAAATTAAAATCGATTGGCGTCGCTGGTGTGCCCTACCCGTCACCTTAATACGTTTCCTTGTTTATTTGGTCCCATATCATCATCATCTTAGCGTTATGTCCCGTTTGCGTCCCAAGATGTCGCTCCGGAGCCCGGGGTCCGCTTACCATCTTCTACTCCTCCACTTGAGCATTCAATGTACTAAATTTTTTGGCACGCATGTCATCCTTTACGACGTCAAGCCACACCTTATTAGGTCTACCTCTTCTGCCGGGGCCTGGTAAGGGTGGCATTGCCAGACATTTGTTTCCCACGTAGCTGTCTTGTTCTCGCAGTACATAGACGTACCAACGTAGGCGACTCTCCAGCAGCACTTTCACCATCATCATCATAATCATCAGCAACCCACACTCGTCCACTGCTGGACATAGGTCTCCCCTAATGTACGCCACTGCTCCCGATTTTCGGCCACTCTCATCCAGCCCACACCAGCCAGCCTTCGAATGTCAGCATCCCATCTTGTCGCAGGGCGTCCAACACTATGCTTACCGAGTCGCGGTCTCCACTCAAGGACTTTACGGCTCCAACGGCTGTCAGTTCTGCGGCTAATATGACCAGCCCACTGCCACTTAAGTTTGATAATTCGGTGGGCTATGTCAGCACTTTATTTGGTCCCATATATGGTATGTAATTTTATAATATCTCAACAACTAATCTGCTTCTTAAGTACGAATATATTATTAAGTCCAACACGTACCGCAGAAAGTCGGAACAAAGAGTTGTTCCGACTTATAACAAACAGCCATTCATAGCCAGGACTTGCTTAGTTCCACGGGGGTGCTCCGTCCACCTATTAGTTAATTACCTGGACTACACAACAAATAGAAATTCATGGTTCATTAACCGAACAGCCGTGGTGCCGTAGGACCCGTGGACATAGTCCAAGTTAGACGCTAAATCACCGCCAGTGCCTCTGGACCTGGACGGGGACACACGGGGTGGCAGTGGGAGCGGACCCGTGGCCTAATAATGAGGCGAACCTGAGTAGTCATGCTCACTCAAATGTAGCTGCGGCGGGTCATTGCATTTCCTCTATTTCGTTAAGTGAAATGATGGCTGACACATACGTCATACTTGTGAACAGGTGTCACCTTTAATAGTTTTTTAGATTTTCGCGTTACATTATAACTATAATGTATCAATACGGGGATTAACACGACACGATTGAGTCCGCTTGTGACCACGGCTGCTGTAACGTAGCCAAAACATCGAGCCAAATATGTGAGTACACAATGTTGTTTCACATAATAAATATCGTGTTAATACCCGTATTGATACATTATAGGTGACCTTACCTTTGATTACTGGTCTGCTTCGGTTTACCTATTTATTTTATTATTTCCTTTTTTTTTGTCTTACAATTAAACTGTATGTCTTGGTATAATAGTGACACAACATTGCATGAAAGTTTGGCGATTAAAAAGAATAACTGGCGAACTTCTTGCCGGATCTTCATGACTAGAAACAACTTTCCGAGCCGGTGGTAGAATCGCATTATGTTAATTTATTTTTTAGTATATTTTTTGTATCAACATATATATGTATTGACCTGTAAATTATACCTATATAAGTACTTATAAATAGTTTTAAATTAGTCAATTGTATGACGATTTGTAAGTGCTGTGTACAAAGTTTTAATTAGGTGGCATACCAACTCTATGGTTATACTGGCCGAATCCTGGGAGATGTGCGTGGATATTGCGTACCCTTGGGATTCTTGCACTCCACCGCGTACAATTCTTGACTTCCTCCAAGTTATTAATAATCTCTGACCTTGTCCCTAAATTTGCTAGGCAGAGAAACAGATGGATCACCAAATAGTAAGCAAGGAAGGGGTAGCTGATACTTTCCCGTGGACCATGGCGCTGGTATTATGTGAGCCCTGATTGCTACTACATACAATGTGTTTGTCTGAAAGAAATTGCTACAAGCGAGAAGACCGCCTTATTGTACTGTCTGTTGTTTTTGTATCATACTTTTATTTTGTTTTTGTGCAGTGAAGGATATCTTTCTACCTATCTAATGTGTCTATTTGGCTTTCCATCTTGACCGCTCGGACCCACGTCCGCTTTCCCCCCGTGTGCTACCAACGCACTGACCGGAAGCAGAAACTTATTCCGCCTTGTTCACTAGTTGGACAGTTTGTCAATTTATGGGGCCCGTACACAATATCGCGCGTCGCAAATCGCGGAGGGGGCAGATTTGGTTAATTGAGTTACGGGGATTATGTAACAACAACTATGACGTGTCCCGTATCGAAAGGCTAGGTCATGTGGCATAATAAATATTTTTTCATTATTCATCATTTCAGCCAATAGATAAAAAAAAGTTGGTTTATTGCTCTCAATCATACATTTTAGCAAATTGTAGCTACAGCCTTGTGTTAGCAATTGGTAAGATAGATAGATAGGAGGTAAAGAACTTCTGTCGGTATACCTACATCGAATATTTGTTTGGTAAAAAGTAGATTTAAGAAAAAAAAAAATTGAAATACTGTTATGTCGATAGATTTTTAAACATAATGAATTTGTTTGGGTTTCATTAATATTTTTAAAATCTAAAATTGTTTTTGCGTGTAATGTAGTGTAAGTTGGTATACTGTAAACCTGATTTATGCAATAAATTTATTCTTATTCTTATACTCTTTATTGCACAACATACAAAACTTGAAAGCTAGGTATACAGAGATACAATGTACAATTTAGGCGGTCTTATCGCTGGGAGCGATCTCTACCAGACAACCTTCAGGTAAAGGACATTAGATAGAAGAGGGGAGGGTGAAGCAATCCTTTTGATAAGGTAAGTGTCTCAGCAGGGGCTGGACCAGGTGGTTACCCAGTTGTGACGTAGTGAAAGGCTCCGAGCTTTGGCCCCATGTCACTCGCCCACCCATGGACAGATGAGGGAGAGTCCCAGGAGTTTTAGTCGGTATACCCCCGCCTTCTGCGGGGGGGAGTCCGACATAACCCATCCGTTTACAGACGGATGGGTATGCGTAACGCATTTCTCCGGGGTCAACAAAAAAAAAAAAAGGTGGTTACCCAGTCAGCGCTGTTTTTCATACACTTCCACTTCTCTGGGATGTTATGCGAGAAGTACGGTCATGAGAGCTTATTAATAAAAATAAAATACAGTACAAATATCCAAATGACAACATAGAAATGAGAATAGGACAAAAAAAAAAACTTACATCGATATTGGTTTTCATTTTGACTTTTTTTTTCTACTGCTGGAAATAGGCCTCCACCAATGTTCTCCAAAAGGTCGGTCTTGTGCCGTTTTGTAATCAAAAGACCTCAATTATAGAAACATTACTTGATTCTCATTTAAACTACCTGAGATATCACAACTTTAAAATCACATTATTTTGGGCAAACCCAAAACGCTCCATACAAATGACGACTGGCATGTGACGTGACACGCAAGTATTTTGTATGCATTTCATTTGAATTTTGTATGGTAACTTTATCAAATGTTTCGTTTATGTCAATGGTTCTATAAAAATATTTATTTATTTATTGGATTATCAACATAAGAAACAGTAATACATAATTATTATCACAGTGACATAGAATTAATAATTTTAACTGCACTTACAATTAGAGATAGGTAACCACATCTTGCATAAGTTAAAAAAAAACCGGCCAAGTGCGAGTCGGGCTCGCGCACAAAGGGTTCCGTAGCAGCAAATATACATTATAAAGATTTTATATCATCGCGGATTTTTAAAGGTGTACAATACTGTAGTATATTTTTTGATCTATCTTATAAGGTTCAGCCATCGTTTTCAGTGTAAGCACAATAACTTAACCAAAATTACAGTTAAATCAACCTATCTCAAAAACTATAAGAGATACTTTGATCAAACCAAAAATCGTTGAAAGAGTTAATTAGCATGCATCACCTCTATTTTTTTAGAATTTTATACCCCGTAGTTATAAAAATAGAGGGGGGGGACATACTTTTTACGACTTTGAGAGCTGATATCTCAAAAACCGTTCACTTTAAGAAAAATGTTTTTTAGAAAACTTTATATCATTTTAAAAGACCTTTCCATTGATACCCCACACGGGTATGTACATCGAAAAAAAAAATTTCATCCCTCAGTTACATGTATGGGGGGCCCCACCCCCAATTCTTTTTTTACTATTTAGTGTCATATTTTTGTAGCGGTTCATACAACACATATTCCCATCAAATTTCATCACTGTAGTACTTATAGTTTCCGAGTAAATCGGCTGTGACAGACGGACAGACGGACAGACGGACAGACGGACATGACGAAACTATAAGGGTTCCGTTTTTGCCATTTTGGCTACGGAACCCTAAAAACAATGGGATTATAATAATGTCATATGAATTTTGAATGATAAATTAATGGAATTAAAAACAATGTCAGAAATGAATAATTTTGAATACAATAATAATGGATTTCGGAGTAATTGTTACATTGCTGGTTGAGGTACGTTTATTTTAAGGTATGTATATTTGGTGCAAATTGTATGGATTATTCAATGGTAAAATGGACTTGCCCATGAATCTTTGAATGACCATAAAACCGGTTAAACGGTATTTTTTTTTACTTTACTATCTTGAGATTGGTCAAATACTCTATTGGAGAGGCCTATGCCTCATGTATGTCTACAGACATTGAGTTTCAATTGAGCTACTTAAATTAGGGAAAAGGTTTTTACGTTGGTTATATTTACAAACAGTCAATCTGAACTGTCAGAAGTTTGCAATATTTTTCAATGCTACTTTGGGAACCGTTCACGGGGTCCCAGGCCGGCAAATAAAAGGCGGTTCACTTTCGTCACGATGTATTGGAGAAACAATGCATACACCACGCAGGCCAATTCCCGCAGTTACACCACAGAGCAGGTATTATTAGTACAATTAGTTATTAATGAGATTTTACGAACATGGTTTTTTACAGAGAGAAAAACCGCGTGCAGTCCGTCATGATCACCTTATTCTAACGTTCCACTGTCTGACACTGACAGATGGCACTCGCGTTTTATTTTAACGTATTATGGTGATACGCGACTCGGATGTGAATCGCCACATTACTATCTTATTTATCATGCATGATTATAAATATCCTCTCCTACAAAACAATGATAGCAATCGAACGTCAACAAACAAGCCAAAAGCAAGGGGTGGCTCAGTAACAAGGCCAGTTTAAGACGAGGTGGCTCGACCGCGAGCCAATTACCAACCGGCCACTGTTGATGAAACCAACGCATGCAGACCGAGTAAACTGCATGACTTTATCCAGTTCACAAGGCGAGATAGGTACACTGCCGTGAAAATAGATTGGATAAAGACATAAGTTATTAAAAGCTTGCCAATAACCTAACCCCCATCACGTGACGCAACCCACCAAAATTGATAATTGGACACCAAAATTACTATAATATGCAACAAATGTGTGTTTTAATGACATTTTTTGAGTGTACAAATAGCATTTTTGTGTCATTTTTTTTTTTTACATTATAGCGGACAAACGAGCAGACGGCACACCTGATGGAAAGTGATCACCGCCGCCCATGGACAATTGGACATCTGCAACACCTGAGGCATCACATATGCGTTGCCGGCTCTTAAGAAAGGAGTACACCCTTTTCTTGAAGGTCACCAAGTCGTATCTGTTCGGAAACACCACGGATGACAGCTGGTTCCACAGTTTTACTGTGCGTGGTAGTAAATGACGTGAGAAACGCACTGTAGTCGATATAAATCCATCCAGGTGATGTGGATGGTATTTCGCGTGTCATGTTTCAATTTATAATTCATTCTTCATACTTCTTCTCAATACATCCCTGATTGCCATTTGTACGTACATAAGAATCTCCATCTGTTCTCGAAGAAGTCCGACTGTCACAGCCTTAACACCAGAAATAAGCACAGACTGGCCGTTCCAAATATCAGGCTCCATAAGGTTGGCAGTTCATTTATAGGATTGAGCATAAAAATGTTTAATAAGTTACCTCAGATTATTATTGACTTGCCCACACATAAGTTTAAATTGTATTTAAAAAACTGTTTAATGAAGAAAGGCTATTATAAAATAGACGATTTTTTGAATGACAATAATTTAGGGACATATTAGTAACACAAAAATTGTACCATATTTTTAAGTTTTTATGTAAAACATGTTTTTTTTTAAAAGAGTAACTGCTGAGTTTCTTGCTGGTGTCTTCTTGGCAGAAAACTACATTCCGAAACAGTGGTAAACATGTTGACATTCATAAGTGTTCTGTATGGACCTAAATTGAATAAACAATTTTCATTTCACTTCATTTCATTATAAATTGCTATTATTCTTTTACTATATGCGTATGTGTAGAAGCATAATTATAACATATAATTTAATTACTGAAATGCCCAAACACACAAGACAGCCGCACACATATACATTCACACACCGAAACACTAACACACACGCATACACACGCATACTCCCATGCTCAAACCCTCTCAAAGGTGCATCTGAAGGTCCTTTCCTATGTAATAGATAATATTATGCATTTGTTATATGCTTAGCACGTTAAAATTAGAATCACAGTTAAATACTATTTGAAAATAAAAACTATTTGGCATTCGTCTGTAGTTGACATAAGTCGCATAACGTAAAGTGGTAACCGGTGTTAAATGGTTATCTACGTGACGGGCCTAGCCTAGTGTAGAAATCATGGCAACCAGTGCATATGATGCGCTTTTCGCCACAACTTTACCTATTAATTTAAAAACCAAATTAACGACCCGTTTGGAACAGTGGTATTGAACGCCGCCTTTGGTCCAAGGGTTGCGGGTTCGATCCCTGCACAGTACAAACATTTGTGTGCATGAACATGTCTGTTTGTATAACATTTATGTAGATATTTGTAATCCCACTGTTGATTCTAATATCCGTAACACAGGTGCTTGAGCTACCTATCTCGGAGTCAGATCAATGTATGTGATGTTGTGAAATATTTATTTATTTAAAATATGTTGTATATTGTAAATATATCATTAAATATATATTATAGTACTGGTTTATTAATGGAGACCTATATTACCATGTGACATGCAAAATAAATAAATAAATAAATTCCTCCACACGTCTTCTATACAGTCATACTAGTTTGATTGCTACAAAAATAATATTATTATGAAGTGGCAATTTCATCTTAAGGTGACGGGTAAGGCACACTAGCGACGCCAATCGATTTTAATTTTTAGCTTCAATTTTTCGCGTACAAAAGCGGACCTGACATTTGTACATAGTTATTTAATAAATATTATAAGTGTTTTCCGAGAGGTTGTAACCCCGAAATTGTTTAAAATAGACTTAGTAGCTAAAAATTAAAATCGATTGGTGTCGCTAGTGTGCCCTACCCGTCGCCATAATATTATTATTTGTAACAAAAATCCATTGGCTATTGTGAGTACAAACCTACACATAAAATTTGGATGTAACTATGGTCATGTTATTAAAAATATTAAAAATCTTACATTAATGTATCTTAAATCAAAAGCGGTACATAGAAGGGTACATAGATTGTTTTTTTTTAATATTATAAATATTTTTCTTAGACGTGTGATACTAACCAGATTGTTTTTTTACCTATTTTATTTTCTCACCAGTCAACACTGCTTCGTCTCACCTACAGATAATTTAATGAATGCGAAAAAAACACTCAGGGAGGTATTTCGGAAAACTTGTCCCTCACTTAAAAATTAAGCAACAGTGTTGGTCCATTAGTGACGTCACGGGCACAGGGCCGCACTCAATCAATTTGGACGAAATCACCGGCGTGAAGTGTTTTTTAATTAATTTCATGGATGAATTTCGGCGAGGAATATAGGTGGGATGGAGTGGGGAGAAGAGAAAAAATCTACTGACTGATAGTGCGCGGTGGAGTGCAATAGTCCCAAGGACACGCAATATCCGCGCACATCTCCCACGATTCGGTCAGTATAACCATAGTGTTGGTATGGCCATGGGAGGTGGTGGGTTGACCAGTTGATAGGCAAAAAACTTTTCTATATTTTTCTGTAAGAACTAACATTTTCTCTTTGAGTATTGTATTTTTTTATTTTCCTACACAAGCTTTCTATAAAACAAGCGCCACGAGAAAAATATTTTATACCTCCCATTCAAAATCGATTGGAAGACTAAGTGAGCCTTTTAGAGAAACATATTTTTTTAAATATTTAAACGCATGTTTCTCTGAAAAAAGTTTTTGGTACAGGTTGAGCAATACGATAGCGAGACATACTGCGCCGACCCCAGATAACCTGGGAAAAGGCAGGAGGATGATGATATCGGCTTTAAAAAAAACTTTGATAATACGCCTAAACAAAGTGGCATTTTAAATGGTGTTGAAAACTATTCTATCAGGTCTTCCAAACCGATCTTAAATAGGAACAGACACAATTTCGTATACACCAATCTGCCAAGTTTCTTCTAATTCTCACCTTATTGTCAAAAGTCAAAATCATAGGATGAGAAAAATGAGAATCTCCCTTTAACATTGTATCGTCTTTGTATATGTTTTGTTCTGTCTTGGTTTTAGATGGTGTTTGGTGCAAAACTCAATTAAAATAAATATTAAAAGGATTTAAACTCGCCACACCGGTCAATAACCATAAAAATAACGTGTCTCTCTAATCACTCGACACTGGCAGAGTTATTATGTGTTCGCCACGAGCAGCCACTATTTAAAAAAAAAAAGGATGCAAAAATGACAGATGGCAATTACTAAACTATAGTAGGTATAAGATAATACGAGTTGTCAACCAAACGTATGGTTTTCGGTACCAAAAAGTAACTACGGCAACTCCACAGCTCCTCTGTCCACGGGCATCGTCGTAGTCCACGCACTAATTCAATATGGCTGACGTAAGCCATTTGCGCTCACGCTTGACGCATCGCCCGTGAAAAAATCAATTACCATTTTTTTGATAGCCGCACTCTCGCCGGCTCTGAAGAGAGGAGGAGGCTTCTGTACCGAATGCATTATACAATATTTTCTCTGTTATTACTGATTTAGTATGAGGGGTGGGATTCTGTAATTGGTTAGTTTTGTTGCATGTAAAGTGTATTAAAAGCTGTTTAGTTTCCAAATAAATAAATAAACCCACGCTTCGGCATGAATGAGTCATCTTGACGGCCTTGCAAAAAAACCGGCGTGAAGCAGTACTGTGCTGTGTTTCTCTGCGTGCGTGAGTGAGGATACCGGAGGCCTAATCCGGGGTATAGGGGGGTTGAAAGGTTAGCAGCGCACTTGTGACGCCACTGGTGTCGAGTGTGTCTATAGGCGGCGGCAATCACTTACCATCAGGCGATCCGTCTGCTTGTCTGCATCCTACCATATAAAAAAAGGTCCCTGTAATATTAAAATCCATACATTACAACCGAGACACTGAAAAAATACAAGTGTTCATCTTACGAATGCTACCAAATCAAACCCACGGTACCTATATGGGAAAGGGTCACTGCCAAATACGCCACGTCATACCAAAATCCCGACGTTTGCCTTCCAAATCGCAGGTTTAAATCCATATTCGCGTGGATAGGCTGCGGCAGCCTTACCATCAGGCGAGCCGCCCGCTTGTTTACCACTGAATTAGTATACAAATTCTAGTCGTCTCGGCAATTAATAAAATAAATTAATTGATCAATATTACCTCAATTATCGGTAGAAATTAACATTTCAAATCAGCGGTAGTGACAATCATTATGTGTCATATTATCATTATTAAACACCGTCATTTTTTATCGTGTACATTCGGGATGTAATAGGTATCGTGAATAAATACCATTTAGCATATTAGATCAACAAAACAAATGAAAACAAAATTAGTTGCTCTATACAAATTTGATTTTGTTGATCTAACATCCTAAATGAACTTTATTCACGATACATATTATGAGGTTTTCGGGATGTAAACGATAAAAAGATAACGTTGTATACATAATACATCTAAAATAAATGTTAGATATTTTATTTGATTATGCCTTTTTAATATTATAAATATATAAATTACAATTCAATTCACATAAATATTACATTTTAGTAATTAAAAAGTCTGTCATAACTACATGAAGTAATCCTTTATCGCTACCGGAAACATGAGATACAAATTATATTGAATTAGTCATACTTACTCATCATAAATTCCAATATTTGTTTAAACTTAATTTAAGATAAGTTATAATTATTATAATACGCTAAATAATATTTAGGAGATCAAAACAACACAAGGCAATTGTTTTGATCGACTTATAAATATTCTAGGCCGCTACCGGAAACTTGTGTTACAAAATTTCTTGAATCAGTTCTTTAGCATTATAAATTCAGATAATTATTAATTTCAATTTTAATTTAATTATATTTAATTTTAATATGCTAGATAATATTTCAAGCCGATCAAACCAACTTAAGGCAAATATTTCTCGACTTCCGGTAGTTGTTTTGATCGACTTATAAAATGGCTAGCTCGGGAGTGAAAAGGGCATTCTGTTCAAGACTTCGAGGTGATGTTATGCTGTTGTAATTTGATGAAATTATACCTAACTACTGTGAAAAAGTTCTTCAGTGTATCATTTACCGCCTGAAACCTAAAATCAGAAGCGGGAACTGCACATCACGTCCATACAATGGAGGATGATCGTGATGGTCACGATCGACGACATCGACGTAAATCGCGGAGTTGTACGCGATCTCGTCATAGCAAACGACGACGTAGACACCATACCAGTTCATGTGATAGTGATAACCATACTCCGAAGGAAGTGAGAAGACAGCGCAAGAAAATTAGGCGTGATCGCAGCGCAAGACATTCGAGCTCGTCCAGGGGTGGACGGACACCATCTGATGAGCCTCCGCGACGCGTCGGTCACTCTGAAAATAACACCATAGGAAACAAGGCAAGTACAGTGTATACTTACATATTTTGTTCCTAATTTCAGTACAAAAATCAAACATTTTTTTTTCTTCCTTGCTCTTCCTCCAAAGTTTGTAAACGCCTGATCGTTTATAATCTTTAAAGATCCTTACCTTTCAAGACATTTATGAAATAATCTGCCAAATTAACCTTGGCAAAGATTATACCTTAGAAAATCCTTGTTGGTCTTGTGGTTTAAGTCTTGAGTTCGATTCCTGAGTCGAGCTTAATGTGTTTCGTATTGTTCTAATATAGCTCAGGTTTGTGATTGATCACCTGCCCGCATTAGGCATAGCATTAAGCGTGGTTATTACGCTTATCCCATCCTACCTAGTAATAATAATTTGATTCCTGTTATGGACGCCACTGCCCTTACGTTGCCATAACTTATGCTTATTAGTGAGTTCATTAAATATTAGAAATTACTAGTAACTAATGCTTTGTTTTTTTTTTGCTTTGAGGATTTTATGCATAGATATTTCAAAATTCAAAAACGCTTCATTGATCACAAAAAGCTCGTAGGGCTTATAACTTGCCTAGGCTTACAGCTTACTTAAAGGTGTTAATATTAATTTAATTACAACTATTTTTCCTCTTTTTATTTCTATATATGCATGCATATTTCAAGTAGAATAATAAATGAAATATATAATGAAATAAATAAATGATATTCGATATTAAATTGACTGATAGATAAGTTATTGACAGAAATATTTTTATTATTTCACTAAACTTTCAATACTTTTGATTGTGAATAATAGAACATAAGAAAATTTATAGATAAATAAATAGTCTACACATCCCTTTACTGTCAAAATAGAATAATGATACTTCAAAACGGCATTTTTCAGGCTAACCAACCTCCGGTGCCTGAAATTATATGCGGCGGGCAGAGCGCTGCTTCAGTGTCAACACTACAGGACTGCGTGTCGCTGTCAGGGCCAGCGCAGACGCAGCATGCAGTCTCAGCGATGACTGCGGGACCTATGCCGGCACCAGCAGGACCAGCACAGGACCGACAGCAGGAACGTGAGCCTAATGTTTTAGTTTCGTGTAATAATTCTGGAGCCAAAATCAACGAGGCTACGGCGAATACTGTTACCATTAATGCTAACGATTTTACGATGTTGTTACAAAATATGTTGCGACCTAATACTCATGGTATTTCTTATGATAAAAACATAATACCCAGTTTTGATCCTTCCCAAAAAAATCAAAAGATAGAGAGTTGGATTGCTAAAGTTAACGAGTGCGCGAAGATTTATAAATGGTCTGATGAGCAAACATCCCATTTTGCTCTTCCAAAATTATCAGGACATGCTCAAAAGTGGTATGAAGGTCTTCAAACGATACTTTTGACTTGGTCAGAGTGGCAGGAACGTTTAATCAAAGCTTTTCCTTCAGAAAGTAACTATGGCGCTTTACTATCGGACATGCTAGATCGACGCATGAAAATAGGTGATTCAATTGACAGTTATTATTTTGAGAAAATGACTTTATTGAATGCTTGCGATATTAAAGGGAAAAAGGCAGTTGACTGTTTAATATTCGCTATAGATGATCGGATGATTAGGTCCAGTGCCTCTTCAGCTCGATTGAACGACCCAGAAGACGTCCTAAAATTTTTGAAAGATTTGGGTAGGGAAACTGACTTCAGATTTAACAAGCACAAAAATAACTTTTCTAATTCAAAAGAAATGTATTGTAATAAATGCAACAAAACCGGCCATCGCAGTGCACAATGCCGTGTAATTACCGAGATTGCATGCTTTAATTGCAAAGAGAAAGGTCACACATTCCAAAAGTGTAGTAAACCCATAGTAAAATGTGACACTTGCAATCGAATTGGACATAAATCATCGGACTGTTTTAAAAATAAACCTAAAGAGTCCTTTCAAAATAAATCGAATAATAATTTTGAAAAGCGAACTTTATTAACAAGGTCTAATAAAACTGACGCTAAATTTCGTAAAGAAGCGCTTATTAATGATACTATTAAAATCCAATGTTATATAGATTTTGGTAGCGATTGCACGCTTGTTAGCAGTGAAGTAGTGGAGCAGAATTCTCTACCCAAATTCAAAGACAATTTACCCACTATTCGCGGTTTTGGTAATAATGTGTGTTCTCCGCTAGGGAGAACCCAAATTAAGTTGACTCTTGGTGAAGTAACTGCCCTAATTGATGCATACATAGTCGAGCCGTCAATGATGAGTGAACCGTTGCTTGTAGGTCAAAATTTCACGGAGCGCCCAGAAGTCGTTGTCATCAAAACTAACAATCAGTTAGACATTCTAAAGCGAGATGTGCCACTTGAACTTTCCCATTTGCCAATAAATGACAATAGTGATAAAATTGTTTTACGGATCGTGACTAATAGCGATGTTAACCATTTAGAATTTGTAGATTGTATGCATACAGAAAAGTCCACCTGTGACATCCTTGTTGAAAATAGTATTCGAAATATTGGTCAAACCGACTATTGTATCTTAGGAGGTGTTTACCATTTGGATGAGGGGAAGTGTAAAATTGGTGTACAAAATTTTTCTCAAAAGTCCATAAAATTTCATAAAGATTCAGTTCTAGTCCGAGCCAACACTATTTGTCGTAAAAGTAATGAAAACATAGAACTGATTGATTGTAATAGGATATCAAACAAAAGTCACGCCTCCCCGATAGACCCAAATGATATTAATATCAATATGAAACTACTGCAGACACAAAGAGAATCTATTGTGAATCTTATTAATAAATATCGATCATGCTTTGCCCAAGAATTGTCAGAGTTAGGGTGTACCGATATAACAGAAATGAATATAGAACTTAATGATAACTCTCCGGTAGTGCATAGACCATACAGGTTAAGCTATTCGGAAAGGCAAATTGTTAGAGACATGGTTCAAGAGTTGGTGGCCAATGATATAGCAGAAGAATCGAGTTCTTCTTATGCTAGCCCCATAATTCTGGTATCTAAAAAGACTGGGGGGTATAGAATGTGTGTAGACTTTAGATCTTTAAATAGCAAAACTAAAAAGGACCACTTTCCTATGCCAAGAATTGATGACCAACTGGATATGCTAAACGGAAGTAAATATTTTACTAGTTTAGATCTGGCTAGTGGCTACTACCAAATTCCCTTGAACCCAGATTGTAAACACCTCACGGCTTTTATTACTCCAGACGGATTATATCAGTTTAAAAAGATGCCATTTGGACTTGTGAATTCTCCTGCCGTGTTCCAACGTACAATCAATAAAGTACTTGGAAATACTCGGTTTAAGTCCGCGCTCGCCTATATGGATGACATCCTGATTCCTGGTAGGAGTTTCGATGAAGAATTGTACAGGCTCGAGGAAACGTTCAAACTCTTACAGGAAGCAGGGTTAACGTTGAATTTAAAAAAATGTCATTTTTTTAAAGATAATTTAGAGTACTTAGGCTATGAAATAGGCGAGGGTGGAATTAGACCGGGGCAAGCCAAAATAACGGCAGTAGAGCAATTCCCGACTCCACGTAACGTGCACGAAGTACGGCAATTTATTGGCTTAGCAAGCTATTTCCGTAAATTTATTAAAAATTTTGCGACAATAGCGCGACCTCTCACAGATTTAACTAGGAAAGAATGTTTGTGGCAGTGGGGTTCGGATCAAGAGAATGCTTTTCGACAATTAAAGGAAGCATTGATACAGAGACCGCTTTTGGGTATTTATGACCCCGGAAATGAAACCTTCCTGCATACAGATGCTAGTAAGTATGGATTAGCGGGCATTTTAATGCAGAAAAGCGACTCTGGATTAATGAAACCCATTGCATATTTTAGTCGAAAAACGACTCTCGATGAACAAAAATACCATGCTTACGAATTAGAAACGCTTGCGGTTATAGCATCACTGCAACGTTTTCGTGTATACTTATTAGGCTTAAAATTCACACTTGTAACTGATTGTAATGCTTTGCGAGCCACATTTACAAAAAGAGACCTGAATCCAAGAATTGCACGTTGGTGGATTGCCATACAAGAATACAATTTTAATATTCAATATAAGCCAGGACATTCCATGTCACATGTGGATGCCCTTAGTAGAAATCCTCAACCTGGTGAAACGGAAACAAATAATGATTTTATTCCTTCAATTCTAAAAATCACGCACGAAGATTGGCTTACCAGTTTACAACTAAAAGATTCAAATATACAACACATTCGTAGTCTTTTAGAGAGTGAAGAGTACGCCGAAGTAAAGAAAAATTATAAAATTAAAAATAATAGACTTTTTCGCGTGGTAAACAATGAGCTCAAATGGGTTGTACCAAAATCGGCACGATTTCAGTTATGTAAATTAAATCACGATGACATTGGCCATTTTAGTATCGAGAAAACATTGGATAAAATTCAAAAGGATTTTTGGTTCCCTAAAATGAAAAGATTTATAAAAAAATATGTCCGCTCCTGTCTAGAGTGTGCATTTAGTAAGGAGCCAACAGGTCCTAAAGAAGGCTTTTTACATCCAATACATAAAGTAAATAGACCTTTTGATACAGTGCACGTTGATCACTTAGGTCCCTTTGTAAGAAGTTCTAAAGGAAAAGCTTATCTGTTAGTGCTTGTAGATGGCTACACAAAATTTTGCCTTTTAAAACCCTTGCAAAATTTAAAATCTAATCTAACAATACGTGCTTTAGATGATATCTTTTCTATATTTGGCTACCCTAATAGATTAATATCAGATCAGGGTTCATCTTTTACTGCCAAAGATTTCAAAAAGTTTTGTGAGGAATCAAAAATTAAACATATTTTAAACGCTGTCGCTTCCCCCCGAGCCAACGGGCAAGTAGAGAGGTACAACAGGACGATTTTAGATGCTCTAACTGCTTACACAGACAAATTAGGCGAAAAATTGTGGGATTCTGTACTAGGTAAATTGCAATGGGGAATGAATAACACTCTCAATAAAGGTATAGGAAAAACTCCGTCAGAAGCCTTATTTGGGGTACTATCAGTTAGTAAGGGTGATAACGTGTTTTCCGATATATTAAATGATATTCGAGAATCCACCTCAATAGAAGATATAAGGTGTAAAATAGATACGCACATTGAAAAAGATCAGCAACTCCAAAAACTAAGATATGATAAAAAAAGAGTGAAAGCCAGAATATATAATGTAGGTGATTTGGTAAAAATACTAAAACCTACGCCAAGTAATGACGGGAAAAGTAAGAAGCTTCTTCCAAAATATACCGGCCCCTTTAGGATAACTAAGGTTCTTGAGAATGATAGATATGAAGTTACAAGTATCGTTGGGACCAATATTGCTAAGAAAAATTATTCAAATATTTGGGCTGCAGACCGTATAAAACCCTGGATAACGACTTACAGCGACCACAACTCTGAGAGCAATTCTAGTAGTGAAAAAAGTCATAGTGAATAAAATTAATTTAATCAACACATTTTCATGAGTATGTAATGTCCATTAACTGTAAGCAATTTCTGTAAATTTTTAGTGATTTCTTTGAATAAGTTAAGTGATTTCCAATGGTGATTTATGAGTGTTGATAGGTCCACTCATATAATAGATGAAAATTTACATCTATAATTAAAGCAATAAGAGTGTTGACAGGTCCACTCTTAAATGTATTTATTCTTCTAGAGTGTTGATAGATCCACTCTCAGTTTAAGTAATTAAGGAGCAAGAGTGTTGACAGATCCACTCAGAATTATTGTGATTATAGTTTATTAGAG
This sequence comes from Marasmia exigua, assembly GCA_019059595.1. Taxonomy (NCBI): domain Eukaryota; kingdom Metazoa; phylum Arthropoda; class Insecta; order Lepidoptera; family Crambidae; genus Marasmia; species Marasmia exigua. The sequence continues at coordinate 16,980,047 of CM032470.1, forward strand.
TACGTCAAGTGTTATAAGTGTTAGTATTGTTGTATTAAGTCGTGGGTATAAAAAGTTGACCCCAAAAGTCTTGATAACCCACTCCGAGAATTAAAAAAAAAAGGTATACCTCTTTTTTTAATTCTAAAAACAAAAAAAAATACTATTTATTTACTATAATAGAATATTAGTACTAAAATTATGATTAACCTGTATAAATATGTTAATAGAAAAATGCACAAACGGCTGCTGATGGCTCTATAAAAAAAAAACCATACTGTCAATTACAAAAAACTAATTATGTGCGACATTTATACGGTTTTGGTTGAGTGTATCAGTTGCCGAGTGTACATGCATGGATTTGTTATGCTCTGTCATTCTCTATCTGTTAATTAAGTTTGAGGACAAACTATGTGTCAGGAAGGGCCGAATGTTAGATATTTTATTTGATTATGCCTTTTTAATATTATAAATATATAAATTACAATTCAATTCACATAAATATTACATTTTAGTAATTAAAAAGTCTGTCATAACTACATGAAGTAATCCTTTATCGCTACCGGAAACATGAGATACAAATTATATTGAATTAGTCATACTTACTCATCATAAATTCCAATTTTTGTTTAAACTTAATTTAAGATAAGTTATAATTATTATAATACGCTAAATAATATTTAGGAGATCAAAACAACACAAGGCAATTGTTTTGATCGACTTATAAATATTCTAGGCCGCTACCGGAAACTTGTGTTACAAAATTTCTTAAATCAGTTCTTTAGCATTATAAATTCAGATAATTATTAATTTCAATTTTAATTTAATTATATTTAATTTTAATATGCTAGATAATATTTCAAGCCGATCAAACCAACTTAAGGCAAATATTTCTCGACTTCCGGTAGTTGTTTTGATCGACTTATAAAATGGCTAGCTCGGGAGTGAAAAGGGCATTCTGTTCAAGACTTCGAGGTGATGTTATGCTGTTGTAATTTGATGAAATTATACCTAACTACTGTGAAAAAGTTCTTCAGTGTATCATTTACCGCCTGAAACCTAAAATAAACGTCTTCATTTAACTACTTTTTCATCATTAATTTCACACAACATGTATTATCATGTAAATTACACATAAATACCTACTTAAGTCATTCAAATGTATGACGATTTGTAAGTGCTGTGTACAAGCCTATGCAAATAAAGAATTATTTGAGTTGAGTTGAGTTGACACATGAGCTCAAATCTAGGGTCGTGAACAAGGTTTCGTACCCGTTATCACGGCCACTCCCCACTTAAGGACGATGAGAGTGTTGCCCTGGTGTTTTAGTCGGTATGCCTCTGGCCGGCTTCTCATTAGGAGAAGCTCCCGCCAGAGGAGAGTTCGACATAACCCCTCCGCTCTCAGGCAGAGGGGTATGCGTAACGTATTTTCATCAGGGTGAACAAAAAAAAATGAGCTCAAATCTACAGTAAATATGTAAAATAAATAAAAGCAATTCAAGAAAAACCTAAGTAATAAAATCTTCTCCACATTATCCGAGCCCATACCAAACACGAGATATTTTCAGTGGCACAACTACGTCACATTGTTCAGAATTGACACCCCAATCTAAATGGTTTTATAACGTGTCACTGAATAATGAAACAGCGGTGAAGCCTCAATAACAGACACTGTAATAAGCTTGCTTTATATTGGTAAGGTACCTACTAGCATCTCGCTTGGAGCGACTGAACAGAAATCTCGCGCCCCACTAATTAATTACCTGAGATGTTTTTTAGGGTGCCGTAGGCAAATGACAAAAAACGGAACCCTTATAGATTCGTCATGTCTATCTGTCTTTGCGTCTGTCCGTCTATTACGGATGGACACACAGACGGACAAGGACAAGGAAAAGTGGCTTTTTTCCGAAACTATAAGAACTATACTACTGAAACATATTAAGCGAAAAAAAATATCAGCTGTGTTAATGTGTGGAACATCTGATTTTACAATTCGCTTATTTTGTTGATTTAACATGCTAAATGGACTTTCCTCACGATACCTATTGTGAAATTTGCGAGATAATAATTATAATAACAATTCTCACAACATCTCATACGTTGACTTGATTCCGTACTAAGTAGCTTAAGCACTTGTGTTACAGATATCAGACAACAGAGGGACACAAATATATACTTAAATACATATATTACACCCAGACACTGAACAAACACAAGTGTTCATCGCACAAATGTTTGTCCAGGGTGGGGATCGAACCCACGACCTTTGGCGTAAGAGGCAGGGTCACTACCAATTGCGCCATCCGGTCAGTCAAACGATAAAAAAATAACAACGTATGTACAGGGTGTATCTATGAACATTTACATCCCTTCAACCACGTATTCTGAACAACATTTTGTTCAACGACTTTTCAAAAATCATCGAAAAAATTTTTCGATTCCCCATACAAAATGACCAAGTCACGTGACCGACTTTGTGGGAAAAGTTGAAATTTTTTCATGCGAATTTCCAAAAGTCATAGAACAAATGTTGTTGATAATGGTTAGTAGAACACGTGGTTAAAGGGATGTAAATGTTCACAGATACACATATAGATAAACCGATAGGTGGTAGACGAGCAGACGGATCACCTAATGGTGAGCGATTGCAGCCGCCCATAGAATCCTATGCATTTTTAATAAGAAAACTTGTCCGCAGCTCGTACAATACGCTATGATATTCATAGTATAATGCAGTGTTTCGTGCCGGGCAGTAGATCACCGAGGAGCGTAAATCACGCCGCGCGTCGGCCATTACGGCGCGCAGGTGTCTCTAATGCGCGCGCGCACATGTTGTTTTGTGTCTATCTGGCTTTGTCTTGTCGTGATTAGTATCGGTAAATGAAAATGTTGACTTTAAAACAATCAAATGAATCAACGAATTGATATTTTATATCTTAGACCGTGGGAGAGGCCGACTCGACCGAAATGATATCACAACTTCACAGAAAATCGGTGTGAAGTAGCACTGTGCTACGTGAGTGAGGGTACCGGAGGCCCAATCCGGCGGAAAGGAGGGTTGCTCCTTTAGGTTGGCAGCGCACTTGAGACTCCAATTGTGTCGCGGGTATCCATGGGCGGCGGCAATTGCTTACCATCAGGTGATTCATCTGCTGGTCTGCCACCTATCTGTATATCTATATGTGTATCTGTGAACATTAACATTCCTTTAACCACGTGTTCTACTAACTATTATGAACAACATTTGTTCTATCATTTTTTGAAATTCGCATTTTTTTATGTGATAACATAAAAAAATCCGAGTTACTGAAGTACAAGGCCGCCAACTTCCAGAGGTTTATTCCCGCTGTCCACCCTCTGCTACTCGTAGTCCACCGCCCCGGGTGGACATCGAAACGAGTATTTAAAAATCCCGTTGTCCATCCCATCTCGGTTGAAAGAGGGAGTGGACAGATGGAATTTTTAAAACAACTGTTTCACTGCCCACCCGGGGTGGACTAGCAGAGGGTGGACAGCGGGAATAAACACTTCCAGACGGGCTGACGCTAAATATTTCTGAACAGATAAAGTCAGGTACAAAGTTTTGGGGATTGAACATGGGGACCGTAAGCGCAGCCGAAGCTTTAAAGTGCAACCCACAAGCCATTGCACCATCGATGCACGAGGTTTGAAAAGAGTTCTTCTCTCACGGTAGGTAGCGGCATGACTGTGCTCCGGCATTGTTGATGTCTATGAGCGGCGGTTACCGTTCACCATCAGACGGGCCGAAAGCTCGTCTCCCTACTATAAGCAATAAAAAAAATGCAGTCTAAATATGTAAACATACCTTTACTTACCATTAAACATTTAAACCTGTGCTATTAAACTGGTTGGACCAATTCCAAAACGAAAACCTAGAAGAACTAATTCATAGAATAACAAGCTTAAATTAGTCAGCTAAATAAAACTTTATAGATTGAAATAAATAAATTAAAATCAAACACACAGTGTACACCTATTAAAACGCACATACCCACATATTACTCTGACATACACTTATATAAACCTACACGCACACAGACACGACACACCACATAAACACACACATCAATACACACTACACATCTACTCAGCATCACACACATCCACTTTATTATAAATAATGTAAGTAAAGGTAAATAATAAATAAACACCAACATCATTGTATCATCTTTAATATTAAGAAAACACTCCTGTTATTAGTATTATATTATTCTAAAAAGAGCCTCCTCTCACAACACAGGGCGACCTTATGTGAGAGCAGTTCAAATATTGCTGAGTATCAGTGTTTCTTGAATAAACGATATTTTCATATTCATTACAAAGAAAGAAAGAGGTTCTGTCCTCACACCCGACGCGAACGTGGATAAAGACGTAGACCACCGAATAAATACTGCCTGGCTTAAATGGAGATCGCTATCAGGAGTTCTTTGTGACAACAGAATGCCCATTAGAGTGAAGGGGAAAGTGTACAAAACGGTAGTACGACCCGTCATGACATACGGTGCAGAGTGCTGGACCATGAAGAAGGCACACGAACAACGACTGCACACGAGCGAAATGAAAATGCTCAGATGGGCGGGAGGTGTAACCCGCCTGGACAAAGTGCGAAATGAATATGTCAGGGGATCGTTCAAGGTAGCACCGATTGCTGAAAAACTAAAAGAAAGCCGAATGCGTTGGTATGGCCACATCAACAGACGAAGTGACGAGCACTCAGTCAAAAAGGCCCTAAATATCCCTGACCGCCCAAGAGGAAGAGGAAGACCACCCGCCACCTGGTGGTCAAATATGCAGAAAGAGACCCAGCGAGAAAATCTGTGCACATCGACAACCCAGAACAGAGTTCTCTGGCGCAGACTAACAAGGAGACCCGACCCCAGCTAAACTGGGAAGAGGGGTGGACAAAGAAGATTACAAAGAAAGAAAGAAATAATATTTATTTAGTTACACAAACAAAGTAACAAAATTACAAAACATTATTACATCTATAAAAATATTAAGGTTATGTACAGTAAAAGAGATAAAGGCAATAAAAATAAAAAAAATGTGTCACCAAAAAGGTTTTCACTCAGCATATGCCGAAGGGACGCTTTGACGCTGGTCTTCCGTGCAAGCCTCGTGAGGTACAGCAACTAGGTGCGTTGTATGTAGTATATGTGTTGCAGTGGTTTGGTATGTTTCTTACACCTTAATCGTCAGCCCATTTAAGTCCCCACTGCTGGGACAATCACATGAGGGGTAATTGCCATACTCACCACGCTTGGCAGACGGGTTGGCGAGGGTTTTGATATAAATGCAGAGTTTTCCTTCTCTGGGTGCTGATGATCATGCCAGCAGCTTTACCTTAATCGCCTTTTACGACACCTCGGTAAGAGTGAGGGTGGCCTATTCTACTCTGCCGGGGACCACACGGCTACGGGTTAGTATAGATAGATAGATAGATATACTTTATAGCACAATAAAAAAACACAGCTTTAAAATCTAGGCATTACAGAAACTTAATTGTACAATTACAAGTATGTACTTAATTACAATAAAATCAGAAAAGAGACAGTCGATAAAGAGACACAGCACAGCTATACATTACTCTTTTGCAAATTTAATAAATTCTCCTAAAAGTTGATGCGAAACCGCCACCTATCATATAAAAAAACTTCTCAGAGGGCTCTATGCCCATCCCTTCATCCCTGCTTCTTTTATAAACAAATAAGCTTTCAAAGTTAAAAAAAAAACATTTCTTTTACCTTACCTCCTTCCGGTCAACCGTCACTCCACATCCGTTAAGGGCGAGTTTATCTCCCGCCCTGGACTCGTATAATCCCGTCAGCGCTGACGTCACTTGATACCGGTGACGTCACCTGATCCCTGTGATGTTTTAAGTGACGTTTTTGTTATCTGTGTAAGCGTCACGTTTTGGTGTTTGTTGAGTTAAATAATGGTTTTGAGATTTGCCTCGGTGGTGCAGTGGTTAGTGGATCGCATATTACAGCGACAGCTGAGTAAGAATCCCGGGTTCGATTCCCGGGTCGGGCCAAAAATTTGTACCTAAGGTTCAACACTTTAGTAACCCATATTTTCACAAATAAATATATTTTGTATTTGTATTTGAAAATAAGAATTTTTGGTAAGAAGCCCGGAGTCTGGAAGTTGGCGGTCTTGTACCCCCCTGCCACGGAAAGCACGTTAAGCTCCTGCACCCGATCCTTCTCCGGTGTGTCACAGTAGTGTCCCATCGGAATATGAGGGTAAGGGAATAGAGAGTGCACTTGTGTTTGCGCACACACTTGACTTAATATATCCTGCGTACGTGGCTGATCGTTGAGATTGGCCACCGTAGCCGTAATCGGTTGGAGGATATTATTAATTGTTTTGAGGAAGGATTAATTAGGATTAGTAAGCTTGCTTCATTTTTTAAGAGAAGAGATTTTCTTAAGAAGTAAACTTCAATTTTCAAGGGTTTATTATTATTAATCTTCTTACTCAGTAGAATCCGACATTCTGATCCCACAATAGATTGTATATTATAATATTATCATTGTGTAATGTAGACGCAGGAGAACTAAGGTCACAGACATAGCCCAAAGGATTGCATGCCTCAAGTGGCAATAGACAGGGCATATAGCGAGGAAAACTAACGCCCGTTGGGGCGGAAAGGTCCTCGAGTGGAGGCCACGTACAGGAAGTCGCAGCCGTGGCGCCCCCCACAAGGTGGACCGACGATCTGGTGAAGGTTGCGGGAATCCATTGGATGCGGGCGGCACAGAACCGATCTATGTGGAGAACATTGGGGGAGGCCTATGTCCAGCAGTGGACGTCTTTTGGCTGAAATGATGTGTAATGTTCTGTACGGACCAAACCATGTACTTAAGATGCTGCCCTGATCTAACTTTTTTAGTTAGTCTATAGCATCCCACTGCTGGGCAAAGGCCTCCCCGAAGCCCTCCATTGATCCCTATCCAATCAACTTTAATACCGACCGACCAATAATTTGACCGTGGGAGAGCCACGCTTCGGCATGAATGGGCCGGCTCGGTCGGAGGGACCACAGGTAACTGTGCAGCAGCACTGTGCTGTGTTTCGCTGCTTTAGTGAGGGGACCAGAGGCCCAATCCGGGGAAGGGGGGTTAAAAGGTTGGCAGGGCACTTGTGAATCCACTGGTGTCGCGGTTATCCGTGGGCAATTTCTTACCATCAGGTGATCCGTCTGCTTGTCAGCCATCTATCACATAAAAAATACGCTATCTCAATTATTCATCATTCTAGAACTCAGTAAAGACAGCTTCCTCAGTTCATATTACTTCACTACAGCTTTTCGAGGCACGGGAGTACAAGACCTGACACTAAGAATTTCATTTCATTTTACCGAAAACTTAGGTACAAACTTAAGGCCCGACCCGGGTATTGAACCCGGGGCCTTTCGCGCAGCCGACGCTTTAAAAGGCGACCACTAACCATTGCGCCACCGAGGCAGTCATACTATACCGGCAGTCAATCCATGGATATTCATTAACTCAACCCCCAAAATAACTCAACCAAACAAATGACGAATCGCCTCCATTAAGATCGGCCTATTAATCGGCGTTATTTGACAAACGGGCCTGTCAATTGTAAATTATAAGCGTCAGCACTTAACCTCTCAATGAGGACAAGCCAACAAATCGAGGAGCACTCAGTCCGAGACCCACGCCCGCTAATTAATCCGGTTAGCGGCGGTTAGAGCATCACCTGCCAGCCATTTCTCATGGTGTACACGTAGCTACTTGATGTGGCTTGAGCGTACACTGGTTACGGCGACGGGTAGATTACAATACGGGTAGAGTACAATTAAAAACGAATGGTGTAACCCCCAAATTGTTTAAAATAGATCCGGTTTAGTAGCCAAAAATTAAAATCTATTGGCGTCGCTAGTGTGCTCTACCCGTCACCTTAAACGATCTGCTTCTTTTGATATCCCATAGCTTTTAAGACAGCTTGTTGAGCTTCCTAATGGTGATTTTGTTAGGCCGTGGTATAACTTCGGTCGAGCCGGGCCATTCATGCCGAAATGTGGCTCTGCCATGGTTAAAAATAATGTTACTATGGCGGTTTACTTTTTATTATTTTTATAATTACAAATATAAAATAAGAGTGAATTAAGAATCTGCATCCACTCCAGAGGGCCTAAGTTACAAATCGACACCAATCGACCGGATCTATTTTAAACAAATTTGGATAGGGAGTCTCTAAGAAAACATATACTATTTATTTAATAATTGTGCACTACTATTTGATCTGTTTTTGCACTCCAAATTTGGATTAACGCAATAAGGTGCCGTTTTTATTGGCATTTCATTTTTTGTGCAACAAAGAATATCTATCTATTTACACACAGTGACGTGACTTTCGCAGCTCCAGGACGCATTAATGACTGGTCCCACATAAAGGTGAGAATTGGATGAAGGTGAAGTAGCAGCGGAAGAAGGCCTAGAGGCCCCATGCGTTAGTCCGATCAAATCAGACCTTTAAACACCACAGTCTGTGATGTGATCCACGCGGCTGAGTGAGCTGGCGGAAGATAGTCCGGGAAAAAAATTCTCATCGAAACCACGACCCTCAGCTCTGAGGACAAACGACGCAAGTGATAGTAGAATCTAGTGCCACTTCCAGCCACTTAGATTCAAGTTGGCATCAATATAATGCTGACAGCGGCGCCGAGCGAACACCAGCGAATTAGACAAGACTGCCTGGACGATCGCCTTCAAATGTAATCGCACACACCTATGTCACAGGCTTACGAGGCACTAAATGTTGTGGGTTTGATTCCTACCGACACACATTAGGTGTAATAAACAATGATATTGATGAATATATGTATGGGTGATAGGTAGTTTCAAACAAACAGATTTAAGAGAGTACAACTAATCTCGCTCAGCAGCCAAAAAATATACCCAACCCGCAATACAAGTGGTGACATTCGATATCAAACCTACAGTACGTTTTTACTATTCATCGAAAAACCACATTACCTATAGCAAAAGCTTTACAACAACACCGATAAAGTAATTTGTTTTCATAGTACAGTCAACTCCAAAAATATGTATACACTTTAGGACGTTGTCACAATATATAATATAAGAAAGTAGACCTCTACTTTCTTATACAAATACAAAATACAAATACAAATGATTTATTTGTCAAACATAGGTAGATTACAGATGTTGTTGGAGAGTATTGTGTCACTATGCCTTGTCTTTCACTGACGTACAAATTATAAATTTCAATGTTACACTATTATTACAATGTCATAGGAAGTATAGTACCTAATTGATGTCATTGTCTGGTAGTTCTTAATAATTAAATTCATAACAGCGCGAAATGTCCAAATTAATTAATTACAATAATACAAATGTCAATAATAATTAAATAAAAATACAATGATCGAAATTGACATTAAATAAATAAAATATTTTACAGCAAGTCACAATAAATAAGTTCATTTTGATTCTAAATATTCATTCACAGAGTAAAACGCATTTTCGATTAAATAGTTGAACAATTTTTTCTTAAGTATTACAAGGTCATTACATTGTTTTATTGTGTTAGGAATTTTGTTATAAATTGTTGGTGTCATAACAAACACACTTTTGCTATAAAGAGCGGTTTTATGTTGTATGGGATTCACAGTGCACAACAACGTACGGTTTCGTTTTCTGTTTACGATTTTAAATAAGTTAGGATTTTGTCTAACAAACACAGCTAATTCAAATATATATAAGCAGGGCATTGTCAGTATCTTCAATTCTACGAAATATGGCTTGCAAGTGTCGGTTTTTTGAAGTTTGCACATAGCCTGGATGCATCTCTTTTGACACCTAAAGACTTTTAACCAATCGGTTGCATTACCCCAAAAAACAATTGCTTATCGCAGCCTAGTTGCCACAAAGGCATGATAAGACGCTAACAGTGTTGAGAGACCAACTTTACACGATAAAAGGTACAGGCTGTACGAAGATTGTGAAAGTTTTTTACATACAAATTCAATGTGAGTTTGCCATTTTAAATTTTCGTCTATATGTAACCCTAGAAATTAGGTAATACATATTTTTGGAGTTGACTGTATATTCATCACACATATCCAGAATCAAAGCGTAGTACCCGACTTGGATCATATTAAACCTGATATTGAACCAAAGACGTTTATTAATTAAGACATATTATGGGCAGCGTTGATTATTTACCATCAGGTGAGCCGCTTGCTCGTTTGTCGTCTATAGCATAAACAAATATATATGTGAAAATAAAATGACGAAATTTGACAAATTTCAAGAGCCCAATACAATCCAGAATAGGCACTCCGAATGTGCAAGACGTGGGTTCTAATCCAGCCTGAACACGCGATGAAATTGTTAAGTGCGTTCGCAAAAAAATAATATAATTAAATGAAATGTCCCAATTAATTAATTTGAAGACGATAATCATTGAAAAGCTAACAAAATTGATTATAAATCAAGACTGATTCATCAGGCCCACTAGCCTCAAATTAATCTCACGCCTAACACACTAACAACAGAGTTAGGGTGACCATTCTTCATTAGCACAAAGGAGAGGTCCCTTTGTCTCGCGCCCATTTATTTGGGATTGTTCGCTTGCCCCAAACCGTACACCTATTACGTACACCCTGGACACATCGAGACGAGACTTTTGGTATTGCTGTCTCCGTTGTGAGGGCACGATGAAAAGGGATGGAAATGTGCTCGCAAGATGTAGGCAGAGGAGACGTCAGTGTGTAGGTTAAGAGGTGGTGGTTAATTTGGCGTTGGTTATTAAAAAAAAATATGCTAGCGGCGCACAAACGAGCAAGCGAGTCACCTGATGGAAAGTAATCAACGCCGCCCATGAACATCCGCGAAATCTGAGAGATCGCTAATGTGTTGTCGGCCTTTTTAAAAAAGAGTACGCTCTTCTCTTAAAGATCCCTAAGCCGTAGCCGTCGGTAAATACTCCTGAAGTCAAACCGTTCCACATAACTGAGGTACGTGGTAGAAAGTTCCGCGATAAACGCACAGTATTAGACCGCCATCCATCGAGATGATGGGGAAGGAATGACAATCGCTTGCGAGTGGTTCGATGTAAAAATTCAGCTGCAGCGAGTAGATCAAACAATTCCTCAGAGCTATATCCCGCCGCAGTGCTAGAGTAAAAACATTTCTCAAAAAGCAATTTGATTAAAGATCATAAAAATTAAGCATATGTACTAACCTACATAGTTCGTTTTTAATTACTTAAAAAGTAGGCGTAATTTAACTATCTCTTAATGTGTCTTACAATATTTACCGTCACTATACTCCCGATAGTAAATATTTAATTAAGGCGACGGATAGCCCTAACTAGCTACACCAATCAAACGGATGTATTTTAAACAATTTCAGAGCGGGAGTCTCTAAGAAAACATTTATACTATTTATTTAATAATTGTGCACTACTTTTTGATCTTTTTTGCACTCGGAATTTGGATTAACGCCAAAAGGTGCAGTTTTTGGCGGTAATTCAAATTTCGGATCAAAAGCAGACCCAAAAGTTAAGTATAAGTTTTAAATAAATAGTATAGGGATTTTTCGAGAACAGCTTCAAAATTGTTAAAGAGATATCTGGTTTAATTGCTAACAATTTAAATCAATTAGCGTCGCTAGTGTGCCCTGCCCGTCGCCTTAAAGTGACGGATAGGGCACGCTAGCGACGCCAATCGCTTTTAATTTTTAGCTGCTAAACGGGATCTAACAATTTCTGGGTTACCACCTCTCGGCAAACATTTATACTATTTATTACATAACCATACAAAAATGTTGAGTCAAACGCGTACGCGAAAAATTGATTCACGCTATAAGCGGCCACTTTTGGCGTGAATCAATTTTTCACATACAAAAACGGACCCAAAATTTGTGCATGGTTATTTAATAAATAGTATAAGTGTATGCTGAGAGGTTGTAACCCTGAAATTGTTAAAAATAGATCCGGTTTAGTAGCTAAAAAATAAAATCGATTGGCGTCGCTAGTGTGCCCTACCCGTGACCTTAAAGAACGTTGTAAGAAAAAATATTAACTTTTCTTGAAATTTTGTATCAAACAAATGATTTCTTTTTTGAGGTTTGGTTTTGAGGTCCTTCGAAAAGTTTGTGAGACGATAAAATACTCTTATGGTATATTTTATACGGTAGTATTTTATTGTGTGTAGGTATTTAAATTGGTATTATTATCTACTGAACTAAAATGCGTTCCCAGCTCCTGTACTAAAAGGGCGTGAATAACCCCTGTCGGCCCGCGTTGATCCCTGTCAACAAATCCACAATACAGGGTGACTTGTTGTCACCGCAGTCTCAACAATAAAATGATTAATGGACACCTTTCTTGTACTCAACTATTGGGCTAGGATTCGATTAATGGTGTTTGTATGGTGGATGAAGCGTACCTTTGTACCTTGGGGACATGTGTGAGAATGCTGAAGATTTGGGTTTTTATAATTAGAGATCTGATCTAAGCAAAACAATTAAATTCATTCATTGCTTGATTCATTATGCTACCCTAGTTCAGGCAAAATGTTAGATATTTTCAATGCTGAGGTTGCCTACTTTTTTTTTATATATGATAGGTGGCAGACGAGCAGACGGATCACCTGATGGTAAACAATTCCGCCGCCCATGGACACATGTGGAGTCACAAGTGCGCTGCCAACCTTTTCCCCTTCCCGCCCATTGGGCCTCCGGTAACCTCACTCACACGGCGAAACACAGTGCAGGCGCTGCTTCACGCCGGTCTTCTGTGAGGCAGTGGTATCCGGTCGAGCCGGCCCATTCATGCCTAAGCGTGGCTCTCCCACATTTTACAAAACTATTTTATATATTTTATTAATTGCACATATAATATACATCATCATCATCAGCCCATTTAAGTCCCTACTGCTGGAGCACGGGCCTCCCTCAATCACATGAGGGGTAATTGCCATACTCGCCACGCTTGGCAGACGGGTTGGCGAGGGTTTTGATATAAATGCAGTTTTCCTTCTCTGGGTGCTGATGATCATGCCAGCAGCTTTACCTTAGTCGCCTTTTACGACACCTCGGTAAAAGTGAGGGTGGCCTAATCTACTCTGCCGGGGACCACACGGCATCACGGTATAATATACATAGGTCTTACAAATATCAAAGTTCTGTAACACGACCTTTTGGTAAGGCGTTGAAAAGGCATGAATTTTAATTACATTTTAAGAGACCGTATGGGTGGATGAGGACGATGCTTAAGGTGACGGGTAGGGCACACTAGCGACGCCAATCGACTGTATCTTTTAGCTTCTAAAGCGGATCTATTTTAAACAATTTCGGGGTTACAACCTCTCGGCAAACACTTATTCTATTTATTAAATAACCATGCACAAGTGTTGATTCCGTTTTTGTACTCGAAATATTGATTCACACCAAAAGTGGCCGCTTTTGGCGTGAATCTATTTTTCGCGTACGCATTGGACCCAAAATTTGTGCATGGTTATTTAATAAATAGTGTTAGTGTTTGCCGGGAGGTTGGAATCCCGAAATTGTTTAAAATAGATCCAGTTTAGTAGCTAAAAATTATAGTCGATTGGCGTTGCTAGTGTGCCCTACCCGTCACCTTAACGTAGGCCACCCTCAAGCTTTACCTCACTGGCCGTGGGAGGCACACTTCAACATGTATGGGCAAACTTGACCGGAGTGACACTACAGCCTTACAAAAAACCGGCGTGAAAGCGCCTACACTGTGCTTAGCCGGGTGAGTGAGGGCACCGGAGCCCCAATCCGGGGGAAGGAGGGCTTAAAAGTTGGCACCACACTGCTTCCACTATACTCGAAACTGGAATTCAAGACCAAAAAAGCTACGACAGATATGTCAGTGTCAAATCTATCAATGTCATTTATGTCATTGTCAAATCAAGTTTTCAGGTTTGTTCAACCTTTTTGTTGTATGCTTATTTTCTTAGTGTAGGCTGGCACATTTCATGATAAGGATTCTCTCAAAAAACTGAAACTTAATTACATCTTCATCTTCACCATCAAAAATGTTAGAATCTCTGACTACGGAATCTGAGTCGGTCACTTGTAGGATAAAGTTTTCCACCACTCCAGTAATTAATTTGTCCAGTTTTGCACAAGTTTTAGATTTAACGCGTTATTAGGCGAAATAACTCGTAAGGGAAATTGTCAAGTGATATTTTGACAAATTGGGTAGTCAACAGTCGAAGTCAGTCAAAGTCTCAGTCACTCAATAAACGGGCGCGTTATCGACTTACGAATTCAGCCGAGACTACTCCAGGTTTCAAGACTCTCTTAGGTCCTAGCAAGTTGATGATGTGACAATTAACTCGAAACATTATTATGTGATTTGTTTAAAACGATTAAAATTCAGAGATTCCTAATATATATTAACATCCCTTTGCGGCACCTCACTGCACGAAACAACAACATGTAAGTTCATATGTTTTACCAAATGTTACTAACACCTGAAGTGACACAAGCTCAATACCAGCTTTTCTACCAAACATTACAGATGACTAAGTTTTTATTAAAATATCTTGTATTTATCTAAATATTAGTCAACAAAATTTACTTCTTTATATTATAGAATTAAAATTACCAATAAACAAATTATGTCGGCGTATGTTTTAAAGAAATAGGTTTATACTATTGTACGATCATTTTATTGCAGCGGCAACATTGTACACGGTGTGTAACCATCACATCTAATGTTGTTTGACTTTCACTGTTGACTGCCTAGTTCGCCCTAGACCAACTAAAACAGAAAAAAATATCTGTGCTACCGCTCTCATCATCAGCCTATCATCTAGATTTTTTTTTCATATTTTGTATTAGTTAGTATTTAGTAACATAGACTTGCATTGTAACGGACCGGGCTATTCATCATCATCATCATCAGCCCATTTAGGTCCCCACTGCTGGGGCACGGGCCTCTCTCAATCACATGAGGGGTAATTGCTATACTCACCACGCTTGGCAGACGGGTTGGCGAGGGTTTAGATATAAATGCAGAGTTTTCCTTCTCTGGGTGCTGATGATCATGCCAGCAGCTTTACCTTAGTCGCCTTTTACGACACCTCGGTAAGAGTGAGGGTGGCCTATTCTACTCTGCCGGGGACCACACGGCTACCGCTCTAATGCGCAAAAATGTTACTTTTTTTTTTTTTTATAATAAATGGGTTTGCACTTGACCTCATTTCACCTGATGGAAAGTGATAATAAGGTCTAAGATGTAGCGTTTGTGTACTGAAATGGCTCCCAAAGTGTACAATAAACTGTTTAATATATTCATATTAAACAATTTAATCTGTATAAATTTAGAAATGTGCTATCCCGAATTCTTATAGAAAAATGTTATTATAGTGTTAACGAATACTTTGATGATACTGCATTTGAATTGTAATTATTTTTTTCTCTCTCTTTTTTAATGTTTTTAATCACCATTATAATTTAATTCTATGACCATACTAATTTGTTACCATACCACTGTTGATTCTGATATCCGTAACACAGGTGCTTGAGCTACCTAACTCGGAGTCAGATCAATGTATGTGATGTTGTGAAATATTTATTTGTAATGTTTTTGTACTAACATTAAGTAATGAATACCTATGTTTTTAAATATTTACCTATTATTTTAATCTAATAATATTTTGTATGATGACATTTTTTTTTTGAAACTAATGATTTCGTATGCCATTGCAGGCGCATCGTGGAGTTACCACATACAATAGCTTTGTCAACTTTGTACCACCTGTGATGACGAATAAATGAATTTGTATTTATATGTATCTGTGCTAAGCGACGGCTTGGGGTCCCGGATTCGAACCCCGGGTCAGGCCGAAATTTGTTGTATAAAATTTTTGTTACAAAAATTCTTTGTGTCAGCCCGGAGTCTGAAAGTAAGCGGTCTTGTGCCTCGGAGAGCACGTTAATCCTGCGGTAATCCATTGGTCCGGTACCCCTTCCCGCTTGTGTCACACTGTTGTCCCATCGGAATTAAATGGCAAGGGAACAGAAAGTGTACTCGTGTTTACGCACACACTTGAGCACTATAATGTTCTTGCGTAAGTGGCTGAGCCGCCTAGCCGATATCGGTTGGAAGATGATTAAAATATTAACTTTCACACAAAAAATAATAAATAAATAAGTATTTCTTAACGTTACATACATTCTGACTCCGAGATAGGTAGCTCAAGCACCTGTGTTACGGATATCAGAATCAACAGTGGGCTAGATTAGATACGGGGAATTTTGGGGGGTAGATATTCTTTATTGTACAAAAATAAAATACAAGCATGATACAACAGCAACAGACAGTACAATAAGGCGGTCTTATCGCTTGTAGCGATTTCTTCCAGACAACCTTTGGGTAGAGGAAAGAAATATCGTATTCGTAATAAGGGAAGGCAGTGCAAAGTAGTTTAACAAATGAAATTGAGAATGGCAGAAATATACATTATTTTTTATTTGGGATTACAAATATATACATATAATACTTTTCATTTGTAAATAAATACTTATAATACATAGAAATCACCCAGACAATACAAACAGACTTATTCATGCACACAAATGTTTGTACTGTGCGGAGATCGAACCCGCAACCCTTGGACCATAAATAAATAAACCTTAAAGTTATGAGATATCAAAAGGAGCATGTAGCATGTTTTTTTAATTTGTAAATAAACTAACATCCATCTCCTGGCACAACAATCGCAGGTCGCCTCAGCGAAAACAAGCTATACGTGTCCTTCATAAGCAGCACGAGCTTTTAGTGAGAGATAACGGTGTCCATTAGACGCGTCTGTCCCGACGCGGACACGGGACGAGCCGCGTAATCCTGACATCTAGTGATGGGACTGACGTCTCTGAAATAAGCAACAATAAAATAAAAGTAAAAAAACTAAAACCGAACTACGACAAAAAACGTCGCTGAAAAAGTATAAAACAAGCCTTCGTTGTCAATTTATGCAATATTCACTATGTAGAGATAAAATTTCATGTTTGGAAATCCGCAGTCACACGTTGTCAAAGGGTAGTATATTTAACGTGTGACTACGCCTTTCCAAACATGAAATTTTATCTCTACATAGTGAATATTGCATAAATTGACAACGAAGGCTTGTTTTATACTTTTTCAGCGACGTTTTTTGTCGTAGTTGGGTTTTAGTTTTTTTACTTTTATTTTATTTGTACTATTTTGGTGTCCAAGTGCTAGTAATATATATATATATTCAAAATGTACAAGTCAAGCGCTTTCAAATGATACCAAACACGGCATATTTATCATAACTTTATTTTTTTACTCTGTATGTTTTGTCCGCTAGAGGGCGCCACATTAGATTTTGTGAAACTTCATATAGCCTATAACCAGCGGACGATCAAGACGCTTATAATGATATGTCATTTGTCGAATTCTGATAAGTAGTTAAGAAGTTACGTGGAAACAGATGAACATACATACATACATACATACATACATACATACATACATACATAGCCTGTCAAAATCATAACCCTCCTTTTGCTTTGCCGTAGTCGGGTAAAAATATATAAAATATGTAAGTCGTGTGGTCCCCGGCAGAGTAGAATAGGCCACCCTCACTCTTACCGAGGTGTCGTAAAAGGCGACTAAGGTAAAGCTGCAGGCATGATCATCAGCACCCAGAGAAGGAAAACTCTGCATTTATATCAAAACCCTCGCCAACCCGTCTGCCAAGCGTGGTGAGTATGGCAATTACCCCTCATGTGATTGAGGGAGGCCTGTGCCCCAGCAGTAGGGACTTAAATGGGCAGATGATGATGATGATGATGATATGTATATATGCCATTCTCAATTTCATTTGTTAAACTACTTTGCACTGCCTCCCCTTATTACGAATACGATATTTCTTTCCTCTACCCAAAGGTTGTCTGGAAGAAATCGCTACAAGCGATAAGACCGCCTTATTGTACTGTCTGTTGCTGTTGTTGTATCAAGCTTGTATTTTATTTTTGTGCAATAAAGAATATCTATCTATCTAAAAATAAAGTTTAAAAACTAAAACCCGACTACCAAAAAAAACACGCTCTAAAAGTACGAACCAAGAAAATTGTCTCTGCTGAAATTATTATGACGTATTGCCGTGGTACGACCACCTATTGTAGCAAAACATATTCATTATAATAATAAAATAAAATCAATGTGGCATACGACCACGGCGATACAATTGTCTTGTTTAATACTTTTTAGAGCGAGTTTTTTTGGTAGTCGGGTTTCAGTTTTTAAACTTTATTTTTATTTAACATATTTTTTGTTACGTAAATAAAATTACATACTTATTTGAAATGTGCTAAAAATGTTTTCCTGTGATACCCCACACGGTACCGTCAAGCAATTTTTTTTAGTTCCTTACTCTAAGTTCCCTAGAGGGCGCTGTAGTCAATTTAAAATGACGCCATGTCACCTATAACCAGAAAACAATCAAGACGCTTCTAAAGACACCTCATTTGTTCAAATATGATAACTAGTTCAGAAGTTATGAGGGAACAGATCAACAACCATACGAACATACCTACAGTTCAAAATCATAACCCTTCTTTTTGCTTCGCCGTAGTCGGGTAAAAATATATATGTATGTTCGTCGACGTCGCTCACGTCGTACAATGATCGTCAGCTCGCTCACACTCAGACGATGGACAGTGTGCGCAGACGACGCCGAAGTCGACTGATAAGAATACTACTGAGGGGTGTATGGAAAAGACGCACGTATTTACCAGCAATAAGGTGCAACTATCCGCGCCTGTGAATACACCTCAATGTAAAACACTGGTAGATATTGTTAAGGGAGGTAAAGATTGGGTATCAATTTTTAACAATTCCATTTACCATTTTTACCTGACTACGGCAAAGCCAAAAAGAAGAGGTTATGATTTTTACACCCGACTACGGCAAAGCCAAAAATTTAAGGTTATGATTTTAGCAGTCTATGCATGTAAATATGTTTGTATGTTCCCAGATTCTGCCTAAACTACCCAACCGATTGTGTTGAATGAATGAATGATAACTTTATTTGGCAAAATACAAAACAAGGAAACTTAATCAGAAACATAACCTAGATATAAATATAAAAAGAAAAGTCGGACCACATTATCCCTGTATGTGCGAGACAGGCGGCCGCTCAGTAATAGTCGGTGCTGATCCAAGATACCAACCCCAATACTGGTTTTCAGTGACTACCTTATCATTATTGCGCATCTGTTCAATATCTATGTAACAGTTGCGTGTATAAAATAGAGATTGAGACATACAAAAAAGGTATGAGATATCAATCGATTCCTTATTAATGTCCAGGTGACATGATAAGCTTTTATTTTATTTGAAAAAATCTGATAGATTTTTTGATATATATTACTTAACAAATTATGTACTTAGGTACATGCTTTGGTTTAACCGTATCTTAAAAGCTTAGGTTTGGCTGGATTCTACTGTTATCTTGTCAAAATGAAATAAAAGCCTCCACAATTAATCTGCAATTTTAACACGATTTACAATTTTTTGTGAATCGTTGGCATAAAATCGTAGGTATTTCAAGGTGGAAGTAGCCGCTGCTGAGTATAGGCCTCCTTTTCCAATATCGGTTCTGAAGCCCAATTCTCGTGCTCGTGATATTTATTTTCATAAGATATGTATCACCAAAACACAATTTTTAGGGTTCCGTAGCCAAATGGCTACGGAAAAACGGAACCCTTATAGATTCGTCATGTCTGTCCGTCTGTGTATCCGTCCGTATGTCACAGCCACTTTTCTGCGAAACTACAAAAACTATACTTTTGAAACTTGATAAATAGATATATTTTGTTAACCGCATTACGATTTTTACATAAAAATTGGAAAAAACCAAAAAAAATGGGGGGGTATCCATACTTGAAACTGAAACTCAAATTTTATTTAAATTATGCCCCACCCCCTTCTAACTTCTATAATAAATGAATTTTACATCTAAAAAATATGTATAATGTACATAATCATGAAAACTAACAACGAAAATTGGTTTGAACCAGATATAGTGATTTTTTAATACGTTATAAATCGTAAACCGCAATTTACCTTCCATATATCTTACTTCCTGCAACGGAACCCTTCATGGGCGAGTCCAATTCACACTTGGCCGGTTTCTTGTATGGTTTTCAGGTGATATCCGCCATGTTTGCAAAATATCACGAGCTCGAGAATTGGGCTCCTGAGCTGCTTGGATCCATGTAGTCCTCACAATCTTGGGGATGTCGCCGACTCGTCGTGTCACTGGATTTCGTCTGCCGGTTCTAGGACACCATTCGGTCAGATCTTTACCCTACGTATTATAATATCTGTGACCCTACCTAAAATTGACGCACCTCGCTATACTTAGTAATGCCTCAAGACTATATGAAGGCAATTACTGTTAGGTACTAATGCGCACGCGCATAGTGATAAAACACTAGACGAACTATTGTCCATCTCCTGGTACGACATTTTTTAAAATTGATTTTTGAAAAGTACTTATACTGTCTATGGACAGAACCCACTAATGATTTAAGTACCGAGCCATGACCTCGGCCCTGGATTCGATTCCCGGGTCGAGCAAAGGTATTTTTCGATTTTTTCGAACATAACTCTGGTTTGGGATCACCAATCCGCATTTGGCAAGCATGGTGATTAAGCCTAATCCCATCATATTAGCGATGACTTGATTTCTATGATGGAGGCCTTTGCCCTGCAGTGGGAGTGTACTGTGGACGTATACTTTACTTTTACTTATACTGTCAGTGAACTTAGCGGTGTTCTAGTTAGCCGGCGAAATCGCCTGCACTGTGCTATGCGTGAGCGCAGGGATCAGCCTCGCCCGCAGCGTTCACAATTATCGCCTGGTGCTGGTACCTACGCGAAAGCTCCCGGTGTATCAGTTTTAGGCCTTGTTTCATTGCAATAAGGTCGAAAAGTGGTAGAACTAACAGTGGCAGAACAAACTATAGAAACTTCAGCGGTTGTGTACATACATCTCGTGTCATAACCATTATACTGTTTTGTTATGGGATAGGCGACAAGCAAACGAAAAATCCAGTTGTGCATGCTTGGATTCAAACCCGGTCCCCCGTTTGAATGACGCCTTCTGAACCACTGAGGTACCATCGCTATTCGCTCGTCTGCCACCTATCACAAACAACAATATTATCAAACGTTGTACGAGTGGTCGTGATTATGGATTGTCTGTATGTTGGGTGAGGCTTTTGCGAGACTTCTTCATCTTTCTCTAAATCAAAATCAAAATCAAATAATTCTTTATTTGCATAGGCTTGTACACAGCACTTACAAATCGTCTTACATTTGAATGATTTAAAACTATT
The DNA here is from genome assembly GCA_019059595.1 of Marasmia exigua. Classification (NCBI taxonomy): domain Eukaryota; kingdom Metazoa; phylum Arthropoda; class Insecta; order Lepidoptera; family Crambidae; genus Marasmia; species Marasmia exigua. The sequence continues at coordinate 17,001,457 of CM032470.1, forward strand.
TATAAGTACTTATGTAATAATTTACATGTTAATACATATATATGTTGATACATAAAATATACTAAAAAAAAGTAAATAAACATAATGCGATTCTACCACCGGCTCGGAAACTCGCCAGTTACTCTTTTTAATCGCCAACTTTTTTACAATGGTTTATTATCCTCATACCAAGTCATACAGTCTAATGCAACACAAAATAGAATGAAGCAAATTAAAAGCTAAATATGAGGTAAACCGAAGCGGACCAGTCCCCTGTTCACAAGTATGACGTATGTGTCAGCCATCATTTCACTCAACCATATTAGAGGGAATGTAATGACCCGCCACATAACGCCACGACCTCTGTTTGTGGCACTGCGTGTACATTCAGACAAGGAAGGACCTTGAAGCAGACAATACTATCTGTCTTCCTTGTAGGTGATCTGCCTCGAGAGCGTTGACCTTCCATTCTTCCCAGTGCCATTAAACGTTCCAAGGACCTCTCGTTTCGAATGATATGTCCAAACATGGTGAGTATTCGCACTTACACAATCGATGAAAGTCTACTTTATAAATAACACTTAACTTTTTTTTTATGGCTTGCAGTTGCTCTTACAAGACAACTCTGCCAATGTCAAGTGATTAAAGAGACACGTTCCTTAGAAAATTTGACTTAACATTTTTCTTCGTCAGGTACATCTCTAGTGACGCGCAGTCGTGGACGTTTTAACGCGTCACGCCGTGACGGGATAAGTCTCTGGCTTCCACTCCTTGATAAAAATACTTTTTGAATGACCCCGAATTTCCTTCTTTTTGCTGACCTGGGTAATTGTGATTAGCGTTCTTTGATTCAATTAGTGTTTCTTAATGCCAATTAGGTAGGAAAATGCAGTGTTTTTTTTTTACTTTTTTTTGAAAGAATGCGAACAATTGCGAAAAAAATGCGACAATTTTTTATTTAGATTTCGCGGATGTTCATGGGCGGCTTGATTTTTTTTTTGTGATATAGGGGGCAGACGAGCAAAGGTATCACCGGAGGGTAAGCGATTACCGCCGCCCATGGACAATTGAATGGATTACTTTTTATCAGATGACCAGCTTGCTCGTTTGTCGCCTCTAGCATAAAAAAAATATTACAGACTATTAATAAATTTCGTGGTATTTCTTGCGATTTGTGTTTGGTATTATTAAGATATTAGTTGGTAGAAATCAAATTTAATAGCCCACGATGTGAGGGGGCCACCGCCTGGGAAGGAAGGTGTAGTTAAAGTTCATTAAGGTAACGAATAGGGCACACTAGCGACGCCAATCGATTTTAACATTTAGCTACTAAACCGGATCTATTTTAAACGATTTCGGGGTTACAGCTTATCAGGAAACACTTATACTATTTATTAAATAACCATGCACAAATGCGGACCCAACATTTGTACGCGGAAAATTGATTCACGCTAAAAGTGGCCGCTTTTGGCGGTAATAAATTATTCACGTACAAAAATGCACCCAACATTTGTGCATATTTAATAAATAGTATAAGTGTTTGCCGAGAGGTTGTTACTCCTAAATTGTTTAAAATATATCCGGTTTAGTAACTAAAGATTAAAATCGATTCGCTAGTGTGCCCTACCCGTCACCTTAACTAGTACACATGTCTCCTTCCCACTCTGGCGAAGAAGCGCCGTCGGGAGTTTACTCGGTAGGCCTCCGGCTTCCCCGGAGGAGAGTCCGACATCACCCTTCCACCCCCCGGTGGACGGGTATGCATAAGACCACGTCGGCCCACTGCACTCCAGGCCGGCCGCATTCCCCCGACGCAAAAAAAAGATAATTTTAATTTTAAAATTTTAAATTTCTTACATTATAGGTTAATAAAACCTATCTTTAATTCATATTTATTTAGAAATTGGATAAAGAAAGAATAATTGTAGTCACTTCTGACACGTTTTTTTATGTGATAGGTGGCAAACAAGAAAACGGATCGCCTAATGGTAAGCGATTGCCGCCGCCCATGGACACCCGTGACACTAGTGGAGTGACAAGTGTGCTGCCAACCTTTGAACCCCCCTTTCCCCCCGGATCGGGCCTCCGTACCCTCACTCACGCAGCGGAACAGCACAATGCTGCTTCACGCTGTGAATGTGAAATGTGATGTGTGTGTGTGTGAATATTGAGCGAAACTCTATAACAAGCTAGGAGATAGCGAAGGGTAAGTAATTACTACATTAAAAAAATATATAAAAGATATGCATTCAGTTAAGTTGACGGGTTGGGCAACGCCAATCGAATTTAATATTTAACTACGAGGGCGACACTTAAAGTTTTTAGAACTGGCCACTTATAAGACGATGATTTAAAAAAAATTTAAATTTTGTAAATGGAACTCTGCCAATATTATTGTCTAAGCAATTAATTCGATTCTCTTTTTTTCCGATTTGGCGGCAAATTGAAAATAATCTTTAACAAGTGAGCATGAATTTAACGCGAGAAAATTTCCGTGCAATAATTTTCTATGACTTTCGATGTCAAATAAGTCAACAAGAAAATTATGACAGACTTCGATTGGACAGATCACGATGAAGCTCCATCTCGTGCCACTGTTTACAACTGTTTTAATGAGTTTAAACGTGGTCGCACTAATCTCACCGATGATTTGCGGGAAGGACGGCCATGTACGGCGACTACCGAAGATAACATCAGTGTTGTGCGACGTATGATAGAGGCCGACAAAATAGTGACCTATCAGCAGATTCGGACAAGTTTAGGCATTGGTTCATACCAACTTACCAAGTGTACTTGACTCATGTCAAGTACACAAAACCATTCATGAACATTTAGGGGCCAAGAAGCTTTGTGAACGGTGGATACCTTGTAATTTGACAGAGGCCCAAAAGCTACGTCGTGTTGATTGGTGCCGCGAAACGGTTCAAAGATTTAACGGAGGTGACTCAAATGCTGTGTTTGACATACTAACAGGTGACGAAAGCTGGATTTATTGTTATGATCCTGAAACTCAAAGACAATCTGCTGAATGGGTGTTTCTATTCGAGGAGTTGCCAACTAATGTGAAGAAAGGTCGCAGCGTGGGAAAGAAGATGGTCGCCTCGTTCTTCGGAAGGACAGGTCATATCGCAACAGTTTGTTTGGAGGATCGAAAAACAGTTACCGCAGAGTGGTACACTAACAACTGTTTGCCACTTGTGTTGGAAAAAGTTCGGGAAAAACGACCTCGCAGTAGGATCCTCCTTCACCACGACAACGCCTCGCCGCACACCGCCAAGCAAACACTCGAGTATTTGGCGACGTCAGACGTAGAATTACTGGGTCACTCGCTATATAGCCCAGACCTGGCACCCTGCGATTTTTATTTATTTCAAAAAATAAAAGAAAAAACTAAAAGGAAAACGTTTCACGGACGCCGAAGAAGCAGTGGCTGCGTATCAAAAGGCCGTCGAAGAGACCCCTAAAGAAGAGTTGGCCAAGTGCTTTTTTCCGTGGTTTCATCGAATGCAGCGATGTGTTGATGTGAAGGGACACTATTTTGAAAAGATATAATAAAAGTAACAACTTGCTAAATTGTTCAGTTTTTGATTTTCTAAGAACTTTCAGTGTCGCCCCCGTACTAAACCGGATCTATTTTAAACAATTTCGGGGTTACAACCTCTCGGCAAACACTTTATACTATTTATTGATGATGATGATGATTGCGTACAAAAACGGACCCAACATTTGTGCATGGTTATTTAATAAATAGTATAAGTATTTGCCGAGAGGTTGTAACCCTGAAATTGTTTAAAATGGATTCGGCTAAAAATTAAAATCGATTGGCGTCACTAGTGTGCCCTACCCGTCACCTTAACATTATTTCAACACTAATTTGACGCAGACAAATACGTCTTCTCAAAGACATCACGAAAAGAAAAAGAATCAGTTATCTGTCGCCAGCTGTCCCTCGCTTCACTCCGCGAGAGGGCGTGACAAACGACAGCCTTATTGAGTGACGAGAGTGCATTACACACACTAATTGCCTCACTCCGGGTCACTTGTCATTAATCAGGTGGGTTACGCAGTTATAGGTATTTATACCGATGGTTTGTTTGAGAGGAAATTGGCGGTGAAGAGTAGTAAAAATAATTCGTCGAGTTTTCTTTGCAGAAATACGCCGTACATTGTATGTGAAAAGAATATACAGAGGGTCCAGTGGAGAACGTTAACTCGTCTTCTTCTTAAAGTGCCTCTCCGACTAGCGAAGGTTGGCCGTCAATCAAGCATATTCTTCTCGGTCTCTAGCGAGGCGAAACTCCGCTCCCAGATGTTACGCAGCCATGACTTAACTCGTAAAAACGAAGAATAAAAATATTTATTGTGTAAAATAGGCACGCACAATCACAACAGAAGAAGAGGACGCAGGTAAAACAGCATGCACTATTATTGGCTGGCGCAGTGGCGCCATCCAGTGACATGTTTTACAAGCTAGTTGTCGGTATGGCAGCATCTATTTACATTTTTACCAGTATGAGTCCGAGTACTTTCGTGCTGAAGTTTATTCATCAGCTAGCTATCACATAAAAATACTGTACCTATTTCGTTACAGTATTACAGTATTTCGTCTCATCTATCTTGGTGGTGCAGTGACTAGTAAGCTTGCACATTAAAGTGTCGCACAGCAATACTTTAGAACCGGAGCCAAAAGATGTACCCAAGTTTTTCGATGAAGAAATTCTCAGTGACAGCCTGAAGTCCGGAACTTGTAAGTAACCCTGTTCTGCTCTAGATCCCTCTTCGGTTAAGTCACAATAGCGTCCCATCGAAATAGGATAAATAAAAGAATATGCACTTGTGTTTGTGCTCACACTTGTGCTTTATAATAACTGCCTCGGTGGCGCAGTGGTTAGTGGGTCGCATTTTAAAGCTACAGCTGCGCTTGGGGTCCCGGGTTCGATCCCCGGGTCAGCCCAAAATTTGTACCTGAGTGTTTCTGTTAAGAAATTCTCAGTATCAGCCCGGAGTCTGGAAGTTGGCGGTCCTGTACCCCGTGCCTCGAAAAGCACTTTAAGCCATTGGTCCTGCGTCTAAACCCTCTTCGGTTGTGTCACATTGGTGTCCCATCGAAATATGAGGGTAAGGGAATAGAGAGTGCACTTGTGTCTGCGCAAACACTTGTGCACTATAATATGTCCTGCGTCGATGGCTGATCTGTGAGATTGGCCGCCATGACCGAAATCAGTTTGGAGGACATTATTATTATTATTATTACATCCTGCGTACGTGGCTGATTATTGATATCGGATGACGGAGCCAAATCGGCCATTAATTTTGCGATGGAAGATTATTTTTTAATACTCTTGTGTTATTTATCTTGATCTTGTCCTATTTCCTGGCAAGGGTCCCTCAGCCTCGATATTTCAAACCTATTGCTTTCACCACTTACACCAATTACATTATTTATTAGCAACATACATTGTACCATATATTCAAACTAAGACGCTTGAACAATAACCGCATCGTATCGGTGCAGCGATGCATCTCTAAATATCTGCGTTTTAATTTATGAACCAACTTAGGCACTTTGTCTGGCGTTCGAGGGTCCAAGTTCTGATACTGGGGAACCATAAATTGATAAGCGTGTGCTGTGATATAGTGGAATTAGATGTTAATTGTCTTACTATTCTGTGCCGTGTACAGGCAATCATTGGGGTGTCTGGTGTAAGGTCGAATGAACATTCATAGTCAAAATCCTAAATGTTTGGATTAAGTCTTTATAATTCTCAAGATGCGAATTTCGTACATCCTTTGTTGCCTGATTTTTCGGAGGCAGGTCAATGTATGGTTGCTTTGACCGTGGGAGAGCCACGCTTCGGCATAAATGGGCCCGCACGACCAGCGTGATACCACGACCTCACAGGAAACCGGCGTGAAGCAGCACTGTGTTTCGCTGCGTGAGTGAGGATACAGGAGGCCCAATCTGAGGGAAAGGGGGTTTTAAGGTTGGCAGCGCACTTGTGACTCCACTGGTGTCTCCACAGGCGGCGGCAATCGCTTCCTATCAGGTGATCCGTGAGCTCGTCTACCACCTATCACATAAAAAAAATACTTAAGATTGTTTTTGGGTTACGAACCTCAACAGAATAAAATAGAACCCTTATAAGATGACTCTGTTGTCCGTCCGTTTGTCTGTCGTGTATCAAAGACATGGTTTAAGAGCATTTATATCAGGAACGCATGAAGGTACTGAGTTGAACTTGAAACCATATACTAAAGTCTATGGTCCCTTAAAGTCTTTAAAAAATCAAACCCCTAAGTTAAGATCTTCAAGAAACGAGCCTATACCTTCATAAAAGGCCGGCAACGCATCTCCACTCCCTCTGGTGTGGCTGATGTCTATGGGCGGCTGTGATCATTGCTCGTTTGCCTCCCTTGTGTAAAAAAATTGAACTTAAAAAAAGATACGGTCATCTATTCATATAAACGCGTATTTCAGCCCTCCCATGGGAAACAAAGGCACAGACATAGCCCAAAGGATTGCATGTCTCAAGTGGCAAGTGGCAGGGTACATAGCGAGGAGAACAGACGGCCGTTGGGGCGGAAAGGTCCTCGAGTGGAGGCCACGTCGCAGCCGTGGCGCCCCCCACAAGGTGGACCGACGATCTGGTGAAGGTTGCGGGAACCCATTGGATGCGGGCGGCACAGGACCGATCTGTGTGGAGAACACTGGGGGAGGCCTATAATAAAATTATGAATAGTTTAGATTTTGGAATTGCATTATAAATATAATTAACTAAGACAGAGTACAAAACATTGGACTACATAATAACCATCGTGTTAATTCCCGTCCCAATTAATTATAGTTAGAACTATGTAATTCGGCAAACAGCATATTGTTAAAGATCACACGTATAGGGAAAGATCTGTTTTTTTTTATGACAATAATTATTTAAAATATACGAGTCCAATTAAAAACCCCCTCTTTTTTTGAAGTCGGTTAAAAATTAGGGTTCTATATTTATATATGGAATCGAAATTTTAACTTGATGCTACGAATTTAAATATTAAATGTAAAGGTTAGTTGCGAATATTTTAAAATAAATTTTATTTATTTTTTATGATACATAGTTTCTTATTTGGTTTAAGTACCGGGCCGGGCCGGGCGTGGTGTGGTCCCCGGCAGAGTAGAATAGGCCACCCTCACTCTTACCGAGGTGTCGTAAAAGGCGACTAAGGTAAAGCTGCTGGCATGATCAACAGCACCCAGAGAAGGAAAACTCTGCATTTATTCAAAACCCTCGCCAACCCATCTGCCAAGCATGGTGAGTATGGCAATTACCCCACATGTGATTGAGGGAGGCCCGTGCTCCAGCAGTGGGGACTTAAATAGGCTGATGATGATGATGATGACCGGGCCGTGATCTCGGGTATGTGATCACCAATCCGCATTTGGCAGGCCTGGTGATAAGCCTAATCCCATCATAGTAGCGATGACTTGATTTCTATGATGGAGGCATTTGCCCCATAGTGCGACAGATTATAGGCTAATACTAGAACAAGTTTATTATTAATACTGAGAAATAGAAACAAAAACTTAAAATTTGAGAAAACAGCAGGAGTCATGGACTATTTATAAACATGCTATTTATATAAAATGTAATATGTAGGTTCGGAACCCTCGGTGAGCGAGCCCGATTCGCACTTTGATTTTTTTTTTACTTCTTTGTGGACTCAATCACACGTTCAGCGAGCAATTCCGCCTATGTCAAGTGTTTAAAGAGACACGCAGCTTAAAATATTTTGACCGGTATATTTAATTATAACGTGTATTCAATTACAGTAAGTAGGTACAATAGGCCGTAAGTCACCTAATTAATGACAAGTGTCGGGTAATACACTCCACGTCACACAATGAGCTAACTACTCGTACAGGTACTTAATTAGTAAGGGAAAACCGACCGGTACTTGATTAATTCTTCCACTTGTCACTTTGTCTTCTATTTATCAAAAATAGTATAATACATATTACTCTCCATATTTAACCTAATAGTTACAGTTTCATAATGACAGTTACAATACATAATACCTTTACCATCTTCGCCTTTACCACTTAGCTCTTTGTAACGCTAATCAGCGCCATTTATAACCATTACTGTTCTTCCATTTATCTCCTCACGGGAAGGAGTTAGGTTGTCAGTCAGTCTGTTTAATTAACATTCCGCAACACCTCCGCGTCAGGCGAATTAAACCGATATCACTAGCGCTTATTGACAAGCGTTCGCCGGCTGCGAGAGGAGCCCGATGAACTTTTGTTAGCTTTAGATAAAGATATACATACCTTTATTGCGCAATTTAGCAGTCTCTACTATAAAAACTAATACTTAAAATATTTATATTTTAAAAATATATATATTTTCTGTAGTCTTTCACCTACATGAGATCAAAAAAGGCTACAGTAGTAATGGCGTTCAGCTACTTATGGAAATGCCCTAGGGCTCTATATTGGGACCTATATTTTTTTAAATTTTCATCAACGACCTATCTCTAACTACAAAAAATTCATGTGAGACAGTGTAGCATGCCGATGGTGTTTCTCTGAATTTTAAAGTTAATAAACGTAATTGAGGACGACCGTTGCATTTTCATTTTACAAACATTTTATGGTTTCACTTTGATTTTTTTTTACTACGGCAGGGGCAGACAAGCGTGCGACACGATATGAATCAATGAATGAATATACTCTTATTGCACTAAAAAATAATATGAAAACTTAAAAACTAGGTATTATGCTCGTCTGCAACAGTAGTAGGAAATTTTAAAGTTTAACAGTGATTACGTTGCGTTATTTCACATTACATAATTTTTGTTTCATGTTTGAGCACTAGTAATATAATATAACAAAAGTTAATTTCTTCTGCCACTCTATAAGACGGCGAGGCGGTCCCAGCGAAAGAGCCAAGACGAGCATTCGACAGCGCCCGTAGCCGAATCCACGCCATCTGACAGATTAATGCCCACACCACCGATACTAGTGCAGCCACGGACTATTTCTTACTTAAGTTAGTAATGCACTTAAGAATTTATCGATAGCCTTCGGGTGGTACTCGAACCCACGATCTTAAAAAGCACTTACAAAAATTCGTTGACTTACCAAGATCTCCGGTAGCTTCGTTGGTAAAACAGTTGCCCGGTTGGCAAAGGATCGTGGGTTTGAGTCCCACCCGAAGACTGTCGATTAATTTTTAAATGCATTATTAACTGTCTGTTGTTGTTGTATCATGCTTGGATTTTCTTTTTGTGCAATAAAGAATATCTATCTATCTTAAGAAAAAAATGCTATACCCCAAAAATTCATATTTCTTACTACTTATCTTAGGGTCGATTCGACCAATCTTATTCGATACTAAATCTTTGGTAAGTATAGCGCTGCCATTCTATATAAATCTGACGTTATATCATAGACTCATCTACGGATCGATTCGATCGATAAGATTGGTCGAATCGGGCCTTAATGATTTAATACTCAATACTTAATATTTTTATTGCTTCTATAGGCTACCATCAGGTGATCCGTCTACTCGTCTGCTACCTATCACATAAAAAAAACAATATATAGGTAATAATATATAGGTTTCACTATAGACAAGGGCACTGCGTTATGGGAGAGGAATGGAATTTCTCATAAAATAAAGAATATCTATCTTATTTGTAAAAGATTTAAAAAATTATGCTAGAGGAGACTAACTAAAAAGCAGGTCACCTAATAGTGAGTTAATTGCTGCTGCCCGTGCAACATCTGTGACTTCAGATGAGTCTCTATACAAAACAGCATACAAATGCAAAAGGAAACCAATGACCATAAAATAAACATAAAAACTTGAATGATATACAATTTTATTTGAGTTGAATAGAAAATATAAAAATAATCATTTTTATTGGATAACTCGATGCACCCTGTTTTATAACGCGGGAACTCTGTCAATATTAATGCGGCCAATTTGTAAGAGGCGCGATCAATTCATCGGGTCTTATTGCAATTACAAACAAGATTAATCCTCTGAGGTCCTAACTTTCATTCATCAAACTCTTAAAAATACGGATCACGGTTATTTGGCACGTGGCAAAAGTCGGAACTAATGCTGTTTTGACATTTTCAATAGAAAAAACGTCTTACAGCGCCCCCTGTCAATGTCAGTGAAGTACCTTCTGATCGTGATCGCACTGTATCAAAGGTTTCACCGTTTCCTATCCTACCATGGCCCACGAAGCTTACGTGTACACACGGCATCACGTGGTGTGGAGTTACCTCTCTTGGACTTTTAACCGTCCTTATGTCTGAAACACAAGTGCCATTTTAGTACTGCGGGAGGGTAGCTCGACTGATCGCTCTCTGTAAAAGGATAGTATGTCTTTATTTAATTTAGTTGTTGAGGAATCGTCATCGGTGCAAGGTTAAACCGCCCACCCCAATTTGTCGCATGGGGTGCCTTGCTTTATTAATGTGGTCAATTTATTGTGAGCTGCAAGCTGTTCTAAACAAGGTCATTATTCGGTATAACTGTCACTAAACTCTTTTATATATTATATTTTTATTGGTTTAGGCCTTTCTATGAACAACAAGTTGGTTTTCTCCAAAAAGCTGAGAGGGATCGTCCTAGGTCTAGGTGTTATTCAGTTTAAGTCCATACAGAACTTATGTATGTGAAATGTGTAACTTTATGAAATAAGGTGCTTTCTATACTCCTTTCGCTTTATCATGATATTGTTGACAGCAGGACAGAGTTATACGTGAGTCACACGTTAGAAAGAGACTAACGTGAAAAATGTATAGATTTTGACATCTGTCACCCATATCATGCTAAAGCGAAAGGAGTATAATAATAACAATAATCGTTTATTTCAGACAAAGTTCAGAATTACAAGCAAATGACATGGCAAAATATAAATTGAATACAGCAGATCTCACGGGCTGGACGCAACTGCATTTAATGTGCATGCAATTGGATCCAGTGGGCGTAAAACGATTGGTGAATCCCGCTGGGTTTGCAAACACCTTTATGGATGCGCATTCGAGCTGGGCTCTCAGCCTCTTTAGTGTAGCCGCCGCAACCTTAACGCCGATGGCATGGAATCCATCCATCGTGCAGTCGTCCGCGAGCTTGATAAGGCGCTACAAATAACGTGCAGCTTGAACAGCCGGCCAAAATGAAAAGAATAATAACACGATTAGGAGACTTTTTATTCATGGCGCCACAAACTTTTTTCTGATTGTAAAATATGCAATAAATTAAAATATACTTTTAAATTAAAGGATTGGATTTTTCATATTTTGCACCTCATAATGGCAGAAACGCTGCAGGACCTGCAACAGATGCTGAATGACCTGGCTGACTCTTCTAAATGCATCGGCCTACGGATGAACTTGGACAAAACCAAGGTCATGTTCAATGAACATGTTCTACCGGAACCGATTGCAATTCACGGTGCCGTCCTCGAAGTTGTTCAAAAATACGTATACCTCGGGCAGACTTTGCAATTGGGTAAAACAACTTCGAGGATGAGGTGAATAGGAGAATCCAGTTAGGTTGGGCAGCATTTGGAAAACTACGTCGTGTCTTCGTATCGTCGATACCACAGTGCCTAAAGACGAAAGTCTTCAATCAGTGCGTCCTACCCGTCATGACATACGGAGCCGAAACGTGGACACTTACGGTACGGCTGGTCCACAAGTTAAAGGTCGCTCAGCGGGCTATGGAACGAGCAATGCTCGGCGTCTCTCTCCGAGATCGAATCCGAAATGAGGTGATCCGGCAGAGAACCAAAGTTATCGACATTGCTCACCGGATTAGCAAGTTAAGTGCAGTGGGCTGCGCCATTAGGCCGCAGAACCGATACCGATGGGGGGTAAACGGGTTCTGGAGTGAGAACCCGCGTCTTGGAAAACGTAATGTAGGGCGCCCTCAGGCTAGGTGGGGGGAACGATCTGCGAGGATGGTGGCAAGAGTGGATGCGATGAAGCCATGGTAGTCACGTGGTGAACAATTGGAGAGGCCTACGTCCAGCAGTGGACTGCGATAGGATGATGATGATGATGATGATGAACTTTTAAAATAAACAGGATTTGTGATTTTTCAAACTTTGTACGCGAAAAATAGATTCACGCTAAAAGTGGCCGCTTTTGGCGGTAATATGTTCGCTTACAAAAACGGACCCAACATTTGTGCATGGTTAATCAATAAATAGTATAAGTGTTTGCCGAGAGGTTGTAACCCCGAAATTGTTTAGAATAGATCCGGTTTAGTGGCTAACAATTAAAAACGAATGGTGTCGCTAGTTAGTGCTACCCGTCGCCTTAAGAAATTCTCAGTGTCTTGTATCCCCGTGCCTCGGAAAGCACGTTAAAAAGTTGGTCCTGTGTCCGATCCCTCTGACTTCGTGTTACACTGGTGTCCCATCGGAATATGAGGGCAAGGGTATAGGGAGTGCACTTGTGTTTGCGCACTCACTTGAGCACATTAATATATCCTGCTTAAGTGGCTGATAGATATGAGATGGGCCGCCTTAGACGAAAGCGGTTGGAGGATATTATTATTATTTAAGAAATGTTTCAATTATTTCCCGCAACTTCAATGGCGCTTATTCAATCGTGTAGGTGAGAGGAATCGTCCTTGGTGCGAGGTTAAACGGCGCACCGTATTTTGTCGCGCGGGCTGCCCTTGTCTATATTAATGCTGCCAATTTGTAAGAGGGCGCGATCAACTCATTTGTCGACAGCGAGAGGGGGGGGAGGTAAAGGCTTGTACACAGAAAGGCGAAAATCTCGCGATGCTGACTGGAAGTCGGAAAATGAGAAGTTTCAAATTGAAATTAGAAGATCTAGGAACAATAATTATTATGAACGCTGTGTTTACCTATAATTAATAATATAATATAACTAGCTGACCCGGCAAACGTTGTTTTGCCATATAAATAAAAGGGTTGATCGTAGAAGGGTGAAAATTGAGGATTGTATGTATTTTTGTATGTTGTATCATAAAAAAAGAGAAATTAAAAATTTTGTCTAAAAAATAAAAATAAAAATGTAGGGGGGATACCCCTAAATTTAGGGGGATGAAAAATAGATGTGGGCCGATTCTCAGAGATACCGGATAGAACAAAAATTTCATCAAAAACGGTCAAGCCGTTTCGGAGGAGTATGGCAACGAAAACTGTGACACGAGAATTTTATATATTAGATATATAATATTCACAACTTCTCATACATTGACCTGATTCCGGAAGTAAGTGCTTAAGCACTTTATGTTACAGATATCAGACAACAGAGGACACACATATATACTTTAAATATGTTATTGGCCGACACCGTAATCAATGTATCACGCACGAATATTGTTCAGTAAAGATCGAAACAAGTTTATTTGGCTTAGTAGACGCTAGTGGGGTTAATATAAATTACCACACATCCATGAAATAGTACAATAGAAAAATATCAAAATAATAATAATATACTCCAACTGATTACGGCTACAGCGGCGAATCTCAACGATCAGCCACGTACGCAGGATAATATAATTATAGTGCTCAAGTGTGTGCGCAAACACAAGTGCACTCTCTATTCCTTTACCCTCAAATTCCGATGCTGAGGTGGATGTGTGGAGTTACTCGAAATGACCGCGTGAGAAACTCACGCATACGTGGGAGCTTTCATTCCGTGACATAGCAGATAAACTACTGGAGAGTCGCCTACGTTGGTACGGCCATGTCCTGCGAAAACCGGACAGCTACGTGGGAAACAAATGTCTGGCCATGGACCTAAAAAGGTGTGGCTTGACATCGTAAGGGATGACATGCGTGTTAATAAAACTGACCACTACCACCACCTATGAGGGGAACTTAAGTAGTCATGCTCACTCAAATGTCTCTGAGGTGGTGGCGCTATGTGGCGGGTCATTACATTCCCTCTAATATGGTTGAGTGAAATGATGGCTGACACATACGTCATACTTGTGCACAGGTGCCATCTTTGGGGACTGGTCTGCTTCGGTTTACCTCATAATATTTATTTTATTATTATTTCCTTCATTTTATTTTGTGTAACAACTAATCTGTATGGCTTGGTATGATGATGACACGACTTGTATGAAAGTTTGGCAATTAAAAAGACTAACTGGCGAGTTTCTTGCCGGATCATCTCGACCAGAAACAACTTTCCAAGCCGGTGGTAGAATCGCATTATGTTTATTTATTTCTTTAGTATATTTTATGTATCAACGTATATATGTATTAACATGTAAATTATACATAAGTACTTATAAATAGTTTTAAGTCATTCAAATGTATGACGATTTGTAAGTGCTGTGTACAAGCCTATGCAAATAAAGAATATTTGACTATTGACTATGGGATGCACAAGACCGCACGAAGTGGAGGAGTCGAAGTAGTAAAGCTACTCAGGCTCCGAAGCAAAATCTTGGGACGTAACTGGGACAGAACGCTAAGACGATGATGATGACCATCATCATGTATGTATGTATATGTCACCGGAAAATAACAAGATCCGTAAGTTTATCAATTTACTAGGAAGTTTATAAACTTTCGTAGGATTCTAAACGGGAGATCAATTGTATTATTTTACGTCCACACTTTCGTAAATTTATCAATTTCCGACGTCACATGTCAAATTTATAAGCTAACGGATATCTATTTATATATATATATAACTATAACTCTTTTAAATATACGAATCTTTGAAATACGTATAATAACACACTGCTCTCTGATTGGTCAATGTTCATAGTGGCAATGCCAATCAGATCACGCGTAGCGTTTGGATATTGCTTAATTATTATTTTACGAGTGAGTTCAGTAAGTTTATCAATGTACGAAAATGTGGACGTAAAATAAAACAATTTATCTCCTGTTTCGAATCCTACGAAAATTTATTAATTTCCTAGTAAATTGATAAACTTACGGATCTTGTTATTTTCCGGTGACATATACATATACATACATTGACCTGATTCCGTACTAAGCATTGAGGTAAATGTACTAAGTTGCTTCGGCAGGATTGTTATAACAAACAAGAGTTCGCTACTTGTTTCTTACACACCCTTATCATCAACAAACTCGCAAAGTTCATTTGCACAACAAAGTCAATTACACCTTAATCTAAATCAGAGACATCTCCAAATATAACAAAGCGATTCCCGATAGTCTCCAAGTTGGAGGATAATGGGACTCGAGCTCATTTATCCACCTCAATACAAGGTGTTGCAGATAGAATCTAAATGCCATCAGTGATATCATATTAAAAGGGCCAATGTCGATTAACCACGAATGTTGTGATTCTAGATAGTACACGCTTTTTAAAAAAAATACTGAAATATGTTTTTTTCTTCCATTTTTTTTATTGTGATCAATTGTACAACATTAACAAACCACTAATATTTGTACTAATAATAAAAAATAAATAAATATTTTTTTCTTGCGTTTACATTGTATTACAATATTACTTTTAAAACCTAATATAATTTTGTAATGTGATTATGCAAAAAATATTAATATGACAGTGTGGTTAATTATACATACAACATTAAGATTATTTATTATATTTATATGTTAGTAGTTACTAAGGCTTGGACTAGTAATAAAAAATAAATAAATAGATAGAAACATTTATTCACTGAAAATACGACACACCACATTTTACAGATAAGAAAGGACGCAACAAGTATAATTATATAATATTTAAACAAATAGGAAAAGAACAAATACAAACAAAAATAGCAAACAAAACATTACAAATATAAAAGGGGACAAACAAAATAAAACGAGACAACATCACAAGCATTGTCCTGGTGCCAAACTAAGGTCTTCCATAGTACTATTGAAACCAGAAACAACGACGAACCATAAACACCCAGACCCAACACAAATATATGTTTCATCAACAAACATTTGTGCCAGTGCGTGAATCAAACCCGCGACCCATGCGTCTCATCCGGAGCACAAACCACTGGCTGAACGGGTCGTCTAATATATTTAGGTCTAAAAATTCGATGTAAGTACAATATCTGAGTAACGCCGTGATGGTTTAGTGGGTTAAGTACCGGGCCGTGATCTCGGGGTCCTGGGTCATTCCCAGGTCGAGCGAAAAGTATGTTTCGAATTTTTCAAACATAGCTCGGGTTTGTGATCACCAATCCGCATTTAGCAAGCGTGGTGATTAAGCCTAATCCCATTATAGTAGCAATAACTTGATTTCTATGATGGAGGCCTTTGCTCTGCAGTGGGACAGTTTATAGGCTGATACTTTACTTTTACAATATCTGAGAGGAGAGTAAAATCTCGGAACAATGACAGGTTGACCTTGTTAGGACATTAAAAAAGTATTGTTTTAATTTTGACTTCAAGTGTCCTTTATCCAAAGGCTGCCTGGAAGAGATCGCTCATAGTGATAAGGCCGCCTTCGTTGTACACATCCTGCAATATCTAGTTTTTAAGTTTTCATACTTTATTTTGAGTGCATTAAAAGTATATTGACTAGACTAGACTAGACTAGACTTGTAATTATTTTAATTTATGATTTGACATTGAACTTATAATTTGACATTTAATTTATGATTTGACATTTAATTTATAATTTGGTATAATTTATAATTTAATTTAATTTATAATTTGGTATAATTTATAATTTGGTATAATTTATAATTTGGTATAATTTGTGATTTAATTTAATTTATAATTTGGTATAATTTGTAATTTAATTTAATTTATAATTTAATTTAATTTATACTTTGGTATAATTTGTAATTTAATTTAATTTATAATTTAATTTAATTTATAATTTAGTTTAATTTATAATTTAATACTTAATTTGTTAATTGTTGTGTTAATTATCTCTTGAGCTTTTAGGCATACATCATTTTGGACTACAATCTCGTTATGTACATTTTCATTCTACTAAAATAAGTCTCATTGATTGTAATCTGTTTTGTGTGCTATGATAATAAATAAATAAATAAATATTCATTCATTCACGTTGCAATTCTTAACAGCATCACAAAGTCCAACGGGTTCATTTAGCAGCCTCAGCACCAGATATGCCGAATCCGATAGTTCATATTTTTATAGCATTATTTTGTAATTTAATGTTAAGTAAATAACACACCTAAAATTTTCATCTCGTGTTCAGGCAGGACTCGAGCCCACATCTTCCACAATCTGAGCGCCTGTTCTACCAATTAGACCATGGAACGCGTTATTAAGCCGACAAAAATTGTAAGTGTATTTGACCGTGGGAGAGCCACGCTTTGGCATGAATGGGCCGGCTCGACCGGAGTGATACCACGGCTTCACAGAAAACCGGTGTGAAGCAGCATTGTGCTGTTTCGCTGCTTGAGTGAGGGTACCGGAGGCCCAATCCGGGAGAAAGGGGAGTTTAAAGGTTGGCAGCATACTTGTGACTCCACTGGTGTCGCGGGTGTCCATGGGCGGCGGCAATCGCTTACCATCAGGTGATCCGTCTGCTCGTCTGCCTACCTATCACATAAAAAAAAAGTGCTTGATTCGACATGAGCTGTCTATAGTCTCATCAATATTGTGGGTATAAAACACCACTTACGGTGACCACTAAACTGACGTATTTCATGTCATAAGTGGCAGACGAGCAGACAGATCACCTGATGCTAAGCGATTGCCGCAACCCTTGGACACCCGCGACACCAGCGGAGTCACAAGTGTGTTACCAACCTTTAAACGCCTTTTCCCAGGATTGGGCATCCGGTACCCCACTCACGCAGCGAAACACAGCACAGTGCTGCTTCACGCCGGTTTTCTATGAGGTCGGTTTTGTCGTGAGTATCCGAGTTGTGGTGAAAATATGAGGGTTGCAAGGTTAAGATGATCATGTTCACCGAACACTACTCTAGTACTCGCAACTTTGACAAAATAAAGGCACATCCAGTAAAGCGAGTACATCTGTCAGTAGCCCTATATTAGCTGGTATCGAATAGCCCCAGTTAATCCGCCGATATGCGAGAGCAACAAAGAGATCACAGATACAGTCCGACGCGACTGACACGGTTATTGGTCGAGTTGGGGGCCATTGCCGGCGAAATGTGGATGTGGCAATTTGGGGAATATCAAAGTTACTTTACTTTTCATGTCCTGACGCCAAATTATATATACGATTTAAGGATTTATTTCTCAAAAACATAAATATAATACACTCACGAGTGGTTATGACTTACATTGAGAAATATAGATCGCGCGAATCAGATATACTTACGTGGAGTCAACAAATTAAAAATACTACATAAATGTTTGGAATCTGAAGAAGAGAAGTGGAGCTTAAAGGTCGGTAGCGCACTTGTGATTCCACTTATGCTGCGAGTGTCGCTTCGCTTACCATTAGGTCATCCGTCCACTCGTATGCCACCTATCACAAAAAAAAATAAAGCTCGTCGTATATGTCTACATTTGTAATAATCGTTTGATCTTCGACCATCTCAGTAGTAAGTACAGTATCCAGCGGCTAGAAAGGTGTGGAGAAGCTATCCTAACCTGATCATAAGTAGGTTGATAGCAGTGACTGAATGCAAGAAAGCCTGGGATAAAAAAAATCCGGGTAGTAATATGAAGAAGGGCTGAGAAGTTTATATCTCCTCCATTTTTTATCTCTAAATTTAAAAATACAGATAATACAGATTGATTTTTTAATTTACACATGTTTTTGACAAATAAAAATCTTTATCTTTATCAAAATAGTTTACGAATGAAAAATTTTCTTACGACGCTTATTATTTTACGAATAGAAAACCAATTATTATGGCTAATATGTGTTTTGCAAGTTATATTTTGAATGCACTAAGTGAGTTTACATTTTTTATGTCTGAGGGTATTTTTAAATTTTTTGTCTTTATTATACAGTTGCGCTCCTTCAAAATGTCCTCTGCCTGCCTTCCCCCTGACTTCCAGAGCATTTGGTCACAGCGGGCCTCCTTCGCGTCCAAACATTGCTGGGACGCGTAAATGGGTCGGATGTACGTCAGATAAGAGAAGGTAATTAAAGTCTATTCCATTTTACCCCAAAGCAGAGGTAAAAAATGCCTGTACTTACCATTATATTACAAGCGAATTTTAACGCCAAAAATACCGCATCAAAACCATCTCTTCCCACCTCCTGTATTTATCACAACTCCTTTCGTCCCATTACCTCCAGTTTCGGCTCGAGCCGAAAACTTGTAACAATGCTAAACACCTTGCCGTAATGCCGAGCCGTATCGGATGTGCCGAAACACCTATTAACCGAGGCAAGCTTTTGAGTTTCAGTAATTACCTGTTTAGATACGCTTTGATTAAAATGGAAGTTCGGTCTCTGAAGAGATGTCAATGCAAAATTGCTAATACAGATTTCTAATGCAAATAAATAAACTTTCAATATTTATTAACTTTTATTTAAAATATTTATGTAAATAGTATATAAGTATATACGATATAAAATTATAGTTAGATAGATATTCTTTATTGCACAAAAATAAAATACAAGCATGATACAACAACAGCAACAGACAGTACAATAAGGCGGTCTTATCGCTTGTTATTATAATTATTTTCTTGTGTTATGTTTTTGTCTTGTATCGCTGTGTGTTATTTTGTCCTGTCGTCTGTGCTGTTTACATGTGCCGCTTTTATTTGTTGCAGATTTAAGGTGTTTTTAACCTTGGAGAAGACCTCAATATAGATCGAGCATTTGACAATCGTCATCATCATCGTCAGCCCATTTAAGTGCCCACTGCTGGGGCTCGGGCCTCCCTCAATCACAGAGGGGTAATTGCCATACTCACCACGCTTGGCAGACGGGTTGGCGAGGGTTTTGATATAAATGCAGAGTTTTCCTTCTCTGGGTGCTGATGATCATGCCAGCAGCTTTACCTTAGTCGCCTTTTACGACACCTCGGTAAGAGTAAGGGTGGCCTATTCTACTCTGCCGGGTACCACACGGCGCATTTGACAATATTACCGGTCAATTTTTAATCGACGTGTCTCTCTTATACACTTGACATTGGCGGAATCACACGCGCGGCTGTAACCGTGCGCGGGATAACACCATAAAAAAAGAAAAAAAAACTAATGCAAATCTTTGGAAAAGAGCCTCTGTCTGTGTCAGTTGTCTCACAGCAAAGACTACTTTTGCATCACAGCCTACTTAAAGATAGAGATCCACACTTATAACTTAATTGCTTTCACGGCATTTTTTTACGATTACGTGATCTGTCTGCTCATTCGCCACCACTTTATCATCAGTCTGTAGCAGTCCACTACTGGACATAAGCCTTTTTTAATGTTCGCCAACTCTGATCTTGACTACTCGCATCCAGCTCCTGGTGGCTAGCTCCTGCTAGCCACCTTGCTCAGATCGTTACTCAATCTGGCGTGAGGGAACCCTATACTACGTTTACCGAGACGTGACCTCCCATATAGAAACAATAATCAATAAATTAAATCAAATAAATTAAGTTTAAACGTTCTGACACGGAATAACAAATTTAGAAGTTCCTATTTCTGCCGCACCATCAAGAAATGGAACTCTAGACTGGGGCATGTATTTCCTCCTTCCTACAATATGGATGCCTTCAAACGAAGCGTGAAGAAGCATCTCGCGGGCCAGTATGGCAGTCCCAACGGAGGTGCCTTGACGTCGCTTCCGTTGTAATTGCAACGTGAGCTCTTCTCTTGCTTACCATCAGGCTGAGGAGAGCCAACGTACTGTGTCACTATAAAAAACAAAAAATCCTAAGACATAGAAATGACGTTTCTATCCAAATTTGCAGGTAGCGAAAGTCTGCCGACAGTCGGTTCATTTCAGGGTTTTGAAACGACGGCTCACGAGAATAAGACGGCAAGACTATGATGAAGTAAAAACTTAATATTTCTCTTTCTCCTTTTTGTTGTTGAATACACTACGTACTCACAATTCCCACCTACCACCAAGAAATCTGTACAATAGGTACAATTCAATAACACGGCCATGTGTCATGTGGAAATTGGTCTGATAGTCAAACAATGCAGCGGCGTTTGCGCAGAGCCCGTAAATTATAGATGAAGTTGGAGTCTTCATATTGTTTACCGTGTCTCTTGCCCGTTTAGCAATGCTAAGTGATTAAGAATACGCCGTGTGCGCAGGGGAAGAGTGGAGTCGACGTTGATATAGTTAAAATTTTTGAGAAGACTCTGCAGGGGCTAAGATCTGCGGTTGATCTTTCATCAAGCAACTAATATTTTTAATCAGCAAAGAATGAGTAAAAATAAAGCGACCAGATTAAAACTGCAGTGTTGATGCTGATCGTTTACTTGATGTTGAACGTGTAATTTTTACCTAAATATGTTAAAATTATAGTACACTGCAGACTAAATGCGATGGTGAACGCTAACCGTCAGGCGAGCAGCAAGCTTGTTTGCCACCGATGTAGTATAAAAAAAACATTTCTAATGTATTTTTTTTATATACTACATCGGTGGCATAGTAATAGTGTGCTATATAAAAGGGTGTGGTCAGCAGGCGCGCTAAATGGCGAAGCAAGCTAAGTATTTTGTGCACCATCCTAGATTTCGTAGCATGCATTATCACGTAGCATGCAAGATCTCGTAGCACGCTAGATCTCATATCACGCTAGACTACTAACACGTTAGATCTCGTAGCTCGATAATTCTCGTAGCACGTTCGTAGTCATGTTACAAAATAAAAAAAAACCCGCCACGCACTTAAAACCCGACTCCACAGTTCCCCTAGTCCGAAGTTCAACGCCAAACTACACAAGATACAGTCCTCTACTCAAATTCCAAGTCAAAGTTAAACTGAAATAACTTACGCGAATCGGCCGATCGCCTTTGTCGTTCTAAGCTAGAACGCAATTATCATTAATTATTATTAAATGTGACATTTGGGTGATAAACGCTGCCCGATAACTTGGGCAAATAATTCAAGGCGGCCCATCGAATGGCTGGTGTTTGAACCGTGTTTGATTTGTTATTGGGGGGACTTAAGAGGGTTTCTGGAGGGGATGTTACGTCTTATGTGTTTGGGTTTACTTTGATACTTATTTGATAGTTGTAAGTACTAACATAGGTTGTTATTTGCTAATTAACTTTGTTTATTTTTTTAAGTTCAGGAAGTACTTGGTAAGTTAAAGGAGTTTTGAAGCCGTGGGGAAATAAACGCTCTCTAGGAAGACCTCAGATATGCTGGAAAGACAACGTGGAGAGGGTCGCTGGGTCGAACTGGATGCAAAAAGCTCAATGACGGAAATAATGGAAAATGCTGAAGGAAGCCTACATTCAAGTTGTTGAAACAGGTTACAGAAGATTTATAATATTTGGAACAAAAAACAGTTTTACAATCATATATTTTTTTACAATATTGTAGCTATAAATATAACTTATTGTAAGACCAACAACATTGTCCACATATTATATTTACTATTTTACTATTGAGTGAGAAATGCTTAGTGCCTTTTTTATATATGTCGGTATTAGTTTACTACAAAAAATCTTATTTCACTTATCATAACAATTTACCAGTTTAATGTTCATTAAAATCATTAAATTGTATATATTTTATTATTAAAGTAATTATTACACAAAACTAACTTATTTTTTATTCGGTTAACAGTATGTATGGTTGTTCATCTGTTCCCTTCATTTATAAGATTGTTTGTTATTTGGGGTCATTACGACTCCGGAGTACGAGCCCAGTAGAGAAAGACCAATTGTTAAAATTTAAGTTAGTCTTTATTTATATTAATTTATATTTATACAGATGGCTACAACGAAATCGCTAGCAAAGCAATGACAGACTAAATCGGCGTGAGCAATTGCAGAAGCTGTTTAGTACACTCGTTTGAAATTATATATGTGGGACTGGTGATCGGTAGATGCATGCCAAGGAACGTGTATGAGTTCGATGTTTGAATTAGAATGACGCGCGAGAGAGAGTGAGAGAGACGACGTATGGCGGACGATGTAAAGACGTGGAAGACGACGCTTTAACAAGATAAGTAGTTAATATAGAACAATTATATGAATCCCAGGTTTTATTTGAAACCCCATCCCACATATAGTTTTCATCATCATCATCAGCCTATCGCAGTCCACTGCTGGACGTAGGCCTCTCCAGCTCCAGCTCTTGCCAGCCATCCTGCGCAGATCGTCCCCCCACCTAGCCAGAGGCCGCCCTACATTACGTTTTCCAAGACGCGGTCTCCACTCCAGAACCCGTTTACCCCATCGGTTGTCGGTTCTGCGGCTAATATGGCCAGCCCACTGCCACTTAAGCTTGCTAATCCGGTGAGCAATGTCGATAACTTTGGTTCTCTGCCGGATCACCTCATTTCGGATTCGATCTCGGAGATAGACGCCGAGCATTGCTCGTTCCATAGCATATAGTTTTGCCATGAAATAAAATATGATTTTATCAAATAAATATAACAATTGTATCGTTTAGTTTTTGCTGCAGATTAAACACCGAAGTCGCGATCGTAAATCACGACCGTAAAGTATGGCCACTAAACCATGTCATATAAATTTATTTGCACATATTTCCTTGTTATTATTAGCATCCGTATATTACGCCACGGGGTGTTTGTTGTTTTTATTGTTTTGCTGATATTTTTCGAGTTTCTATACTTGGAGAGTTCCTGTTTGGGTAATCAATTAACCAATTCTTTAGTTTACACGTGCTTTATTGGTTTAACCATGTAACTATGATCCAGTGAGTCTGGTTTCCCTGATGTTAAAAGGTTTATGGTGCCGAAAATTCAGACGGCAGTTCATCATCATCATCATCGTCAGCCCATTTAAGTCCCCACTGCTGGGGCACGGGCCTCCCTCAATCACATGAGGGGTAATTGCCATACTCACCACGCTTGGCAGACGGGTTGGCGAGGGTTTTGATATAAACGCAGAGTTTTCCTTCTCTGGGTGCTGATGATCATGCCAGCAGCTTTACCTTAGTCGCCTTTTACGACACCTCGGTAAGAGTGAGGGTGGCCTATTCTACTCTGCCGGAGACCACACGGCGAGCAGTAGCAGAAGACGGCAGTTGCTTCATTATAATTACCAGACTCCGCAATACTGAATCATGGTTTAAGCGTACCCCGAGCTCCAAACATGCAATTAAGAATTACAATCTGAGATGATGATGTTCCACCAACAGAGAAAGATGGAAAAGTCCCGCAGAAGCCGCTACCCAACACTCAGACAATCCATAGTCACGGCGTGTTGGTATGTCTGAGAAAAAGTGAAAACGCCAGCACACACTGAAGTGAACATTGCACGTGAATAAATCCTCGAAGCATCTTGATATGGGTATTTGCTTATCCAACTGACCTGCTAAGGACGTCAGTAACTCGACCAATAAATGCTGCCTTCTAACGTCCCAGAATGGTAAGTAAAGTAAGTCAACCGTTGGTGCGAGTGTGCAAAAGCGGCTCTCGCAGAAAACTGGCGTGAAATAGCACTTTCGCCGAATGAGTATTTTAGGTCCAATGTTGGAGCCAAGGGGAGTTTAGAGTTTGGCTGAGTCCTTGTAACTGAAGCAAAGGGTGTCCATGAGTAGCGGCAATCGCTTACCATCAGGTGATCCGTCTGCACATCTGCCACATTTTGGCTAAGGCAGCTCATTTCAATCTACGATCAGCCATTTGCGCAGGATATATTATAGTGTTTAAGTATGTGCGCAAAGTTAAAGGTCGCTCAGCGGGCAATGCTCGGCGTCTCTCTCCGAGATCAAATCCGAAATGAGGTGATCCGGCAGAGAACCAAAGTCATCGACATTGCTCACCGGATTAGCAAGCTTAAGTGGCAGTGGGCTGGCCATATTAGCCGCAGAACCAACAACCGATGGGGTAAACGAGTTCTAGAGTGGAGACCGCGTCTTGGCAAACGTAATGCAGGGCGCCCTCTGCCTAGGTGGGGGACGATCTGCGCAGGATGGCTGGCAAGAGCTGGATGCGAAAAGCCATGGATCACAGTGGCGAACAATTGGAGAGGCCTACGTCCAGCAGTGGACTGCGATAGGCTGATGATGATGATGATGAGCGCAAACACAAGTGCATTCATATTCTGATGTAACACGACCGGAGAGGGATCGAGCGCAGGACCATCGGCTTAAAGTACTTTCCGGGCTGACACTGAGAATTTCTTAACAGAAAAACTCAGGTACAAATTTTGGCCTGACCCGGGGATCGAACCTACCTAGGGAGAGCTGCCGCATGAAAGGGGCCGGCGGGTTTAAGAGACGGCAGCGCACTAGTGACTCCACTGGTGTCGCGGGTGTCCATGGGCGGCGGTAAACGCTTACCATCAGGTGATCCGTGTGGCACTATCACATAAAAAAAAAGAACCCGGGTCCCCAAGCGCAGCCGTCGCTCTAAAGTGCGACGCACTACCCACTGCACCAATGCAGGAGGTATTTGTAATACTGTATTACCTAAATACAATTTCGCAAGCTCCCCTCAAGGCATCTCTTCCGTTTCCCGCAAGATTTGTGCCCACATCCGCCATAAGATTGAGTGCAATTAGTTATTTACTCCACTGCCCTTATTCGCTATAATACGTTTCGGGGACACTTAATAAACCAGAGTATTTTATGGGTTTCGCGGAAAATAAAGAAATATTTATAAATGAGAGCAAAATATATAACATGATATTTTTGTTGCGTAAGACTAGGGAAAAGAATACTATGTTGGTTGAAGTGTTTCTTGAGCACAGTGATTTAAAATTTTTCAAGAAAGATACAGCAACCTGTTACGTACATTCACGAGCTTTGATTTGGGTACCTATTTCCGATAAATGTCGTTAGAACAATTATAATGCAATAAGATCGAAAATTTAGTGCAATTATGTTGAATGACAAGTTAAGACATAAAATGTCTTATTTAATCGACCCTCGAAACGATAACCTCTTTACAAAAATCATTACGGTTTTCTAATTACGAAAATATGTTGTGTCACTCGTGTCAGTGTCAGTCAAGAAAATAGTTAATTGTTACAAAAGGTGGTTAGCGACATATATGAATTGATAATTGAACACTGCTACGTAACATCGGCAAGGATCGTATGTACTCGCTCAAGTTGACGTTTTTGCACGGTTGCCCCTAAAAAAGTAAAGGTGTCGATGGTAAGTATTATGACTTTGACACGTCAAAATATTAGCTCTAAATAGAGAAAGTTTGCTACACGACATTCAACCTTGGATAGGTCCCATATCAAAGCTCGTGACTGTACAAGCCAGGTATGATCCGCCTCAGCTGCATTGAAATGAAATGAAATGAATTGAAATGTGGCGATTATGTGTCATTTTTTAAAAATCCATAACGGAAAGTATTAAGAATTTTCCGAGACAAAATTATGTCATAATTTCTTCCTTCAAGTAACCAATTTTTGGTATTTGTTAAAAGTGGCCACTTTAGGTAATAATAAGATAATATTACTCAATTACATCTTGTACTTTTTTAAAAACTGTCTGATAATAGCCGCAATGAGTACAAATTATTGGCGGCCTTAGTTTCGTCGATGAACGTCGAAGTCTTTGGGTATTAAAATAAGTGTAATATTTTTTTCTTAAGTTAATTTGGCCTCTCTGAGTTCGGCAGTTTGAATTTATACTTTTCCGATACATTGTGAAAGAAGATTTTTCTTCTGAAATTAATGCTGAAAAATATTATTAATACTGTGAGATTCCTAAATTAGTTTTTTAGATTTTCGCGTTGCATTATAACTATAATGTATCAATACGGGGATTAACACGATATTTATTATGTGAAACAACATTGTGTACTCACATATTTGGCACGAGCGGACGAGTGGAGTCCGCTCGTGACCACGGCTGCTGTAACGTAGCCGAAACGTCGAGCCAAATATGTGAGTACACAATGTTGTTTTACATAATAAATATCGTGTTAATCCCCGTATTAATACATTACAGTGATTCCTAAATTAATTAATAATTCAGGAATAATATTATAAAGACTCTTGCAGGGAACCCTTAGTGTAGCGAACCCGACTCTCACGTGGGCAGATTTTTTTAAGTTTTGATTTGCGCCTTTGTTCGAATTGCCTGCGTTTCACAAATCCTGAATCATGGTCTAAGCGTACCCCGGGCTCCAAAACGACAGCTTTGGACGCTACTGTAGAGGGGTATGTATAAAATGACATCTTTCTGCTTAGTTATAATACATTTCATAAGCGTATGACACCGAAATGTGGGTAAGTGAAGCAAGAAATTCGTCGAAGAAAGCGTTACACCATTCACTTACGTGATGCATAGCCCCGCTCGGCCATTAGCCAGTCCACGGCTTAGGCGAAAAGGATTATCTATCACCTTTATCCGGCTACAATCATAATAAATAAAGGTAATTCGTACATTAACCAGGCACAGTCAGGGCTGAGTTATAACGCCGCCCGCCGTTTAGGCGAACCAGGGGCATTAGCATTAATTTAAAATATTATTTATTGTTCATTGCCTTATTTTGGTGGTGGAGGTAAGAAGATGAGGAGGCGGTAATTTGAAATTACGGTGAAAGGATGGGTTGTTTCGTCTCTTGTAATTACCTGACTTCCAAAATAGGCTATTTGACAAAATTCTGAAAACTATCTTAGGGTATTCATTTGTTTATAAGGAGCCCTAAAAAATAGTTTTCTGTTTTTATTTCAGATATTTTAATAAAAAAAACGAAAAAGAAAATGCAATATTCAAATATGCCGCAAAAACGCGTCTTTTAGCAATATGGCGGCCAGTGACGTAGATTGTCCATAAATAAACATTGAGCTTGTTGGTGTTTCAGTGTTACGGTACGATCAACCATAGACTTTTTTTTGTTTATTTCTTCCTATGAAGGAAAGGCAATCAACCATAGGCAGTAGACTTACGCGTAATCTACGTCACGTGACCCCTGTTAAAAAATTATAATTTTAGAAGACATATTTTGATGAAATAATGCAATATTTTTATCTCGCGTTATTACAAATCGCTCCCCAAAAAATATAATCACACTGATGTTATAAAAGCAATGTATATTTTTATCACTGTCAAATAGCCTATTCTGTGTCATGGTTTAAGCGTACTCCAAGCTTCGAAGCGTCAGCTCTCGTCTCATTTCTTGACAACATGGGGTTTTAAAAGGGCCGTCCTTTCACAAGGCTATGTGACAAAGGATCTGACGTCACAAAATCTTAATATTTCATACTCCATCTGCATATTTTTTATATGAGAGGCGGCACATGAGCAGTTAGTTCACCCGATGATTAGAAATTGCTGCTGCCCATGGACTGAATACTAGAGAAGGCACTCGTAGGGAGTACCTACATTCGACAGGGCACGACATCAGTAGGTGCTTACACCTACAACTGCCGAGGCCTATCTCTAAAGATAGTCTTTGTTAAAGTGACACCCACTACTTAATGACTCCGAAGACCGAAGATGTTTTTGAAGCATGTCTACAATGATGGCGTACTTTTGATATCGAACGATTCGTGCTCCTATGTAATACTGTAAGCAATTGCCGCCGCCCATGGACACCCGCGACACCAGTGGAGTCACAAGTGCGCTGCCAACCTCTAAACCCCCCTTTCCCCCGGATTGGGCCTCCGGTCACTCACGCAGCAAAACACAGCACAGTGCTGCTTCACGCAGGTTTTCTGTGAGGCCGTGGGTATCACTCCGGTCAAGCCGGCCCATTCATGCCAAAGCGTGGCTCTCCCACGGTTAAAAAATATTAAAACGTTTAAACGGTTAAAACAGTCCACTGTGCACTACCTATGTATTCAGTTGCACTTGGGGTCCCGGGTTCGATCCCCGGGTCGGGCCAAAATTTGTACCTGAGTTTTTCTGTTAAGAAATTTTCAGTGTTAGCCCGGAATCTGGAAATTGGCGGTCTTGTACCCCCGTGCCTCGGAAAGCACGTTAAGCTGTTGGTCCTGCGCCTTAATCCGTCTTCGGCCGTGTCACACTAGTGTCCCATCGGAATAATAGAGAGTGCACTTGTGTCTGCGCAAATACTTGTGCACTATAATAGGTCCTGCGTCGATGGCTGATCGCTGGAGGACATTATTATGTATTGAGTGAGATGGAATAGCCACTCATGTAACCAGCAGGTTACAGTGGAGTAGCCAACGGCTCAGGCACACTACCTGTAAAACCCAGGTAGACTCCGAAAAGTTTTCAGCAAACTTAAGGCGCTGGCAAAATTTCCGTAAAAACCTGGTATGTTAGAGTGGCCAATTTCACCCTCCTCACTTGGAATGGGTACACCAAACGCCCTATAATAAGAATCATTCGTTTTGAAGAAAAAGAAGTTACTATGATTATTTATTTGATATTTTCATCGCATTGCCGCATGTCGTTCACCTAGGACAAGCGGCAACACAACATTTGAACATCTCATTGTAACATCGGACGTAGCGGAACTTGGCGCTTCGTACATCCGCGGTGGCTGCCATGTTGATGATCTCGTTAAGGGTAAGATGACACCAAATGACCGTAATTATGCCCAGTTAAGGGGCGTAATCGTCTCGCTGGTGTTTTGTCGAATTTACAAGCGTCTCGCGTTCCATTGTTTATTAAAGTTTTTTTATTGTTATTACGCGCCTAATTGGTATTGGGATGGCTTTTATTGGGCAATGCTTTTTGATAATTGAAGTTTTAGGGTAAGGTTTTGAGAGCGATCTTACGATGAGGTGGTCTGGTTTTTTATTCAGCTACGTAAATAAGAAATGTTTCAGCTTTTTTGTTTGTTTCGTAATTTTACTATAAAAACATGATTTTATGATGTCCATTGATAAAGTGTTCGTGTCTTTAAATTAGCCACAAATGAGCAAGCGGGACACCTGATGGTAAATGATTACCGCCGCCGAATGTATAGTTACTGGTCTTATAAGAAGGAGTACGATAGTTTCTAATAGTTTATTATAAATATAATATAAATATAAATAGAGGACATGTTAGGGCACTCACTCGGACCCTCACAGGGCACTGCAAATTAAACAAGCACCTGCACAACATGGGCCTTTCAGATACCAAAATCTGCAGGTACTGTCGCGAGGACAAGGAAACGATTATCCACGTCCTCGGCGAGTGCATAGCGCTGCACCGCTGCAGAAGCCTGCACCTGGGAGCACACATGATCTCAGCTGACGAGATCAAGAGCTCCCCCATCAGCTCCATTCTCGGGTTTATCCTGGAACTGGAGCTACATGAGGTGCTGTAATAGGTTACGGGGCTGCCACAATAGATCATCTACTGCTCGCAGTGGCTATGAGACGCAGGGCTCACCCCATTTCTATCAAATAATAAAAAATAATAATATAAATATTTCACAACATCAAATAGATTGATTGACTCCGAGATAGGTAGCTCAAGCACATGTGTTACGGATATCAGAATCAACACTGGGATTACAAATATATACATATAATACTTTTCTTTTGTAAATACTTACTTATAAATACATAGTACACACCCAGACCAATACAAACAGACATGCATACAAATGTTTGTACTGTGCGGGGCTCGAGCCCGCAACCCTTGAACGAGAGGTAGCGTTCACTTCCACTGTTGCAAACGGGCCGTCAAAATTATTTTATATTCAACGTCGAAAACCGCGATCGGAACACCGCGAAATAATCATACAAATCTAGCTTCTGTTCTTGTTAGGTGCCCTGAAGCACATTTAAATTTATTTTTTGAATTAATCTCTCGAATTGCATCCAAGATGGATTGGGACACATGCTCTTTAAGTAACGGCAAAGCCGCATTAGTTTTTCTTTCTTTATAACTATTTTTTTATCATTTTTGGGGACGCCATGTGTTGGTTTGAGTTGAGTTACATAACCAAAATTTGAGTTACATAACCAATTCAACTTGAATTTGTTATGTAACTCAAATTTTCATATTTTACTGTATTCCTCGCACATGCTAAGCCATTGTCTGTTGTTTTAGGCAAATGATGTCACCCATGGGTGAACATGCTTTCACATTTTCTGTTTTCTTTTTATTTGCCGCCTTTATTGCGCCTAGAAGCTCTTCACGCATCTGCCTATGTGCGCTGGAGTCTGCATACCACGTGCTATGACGTTACGTAACACTCTTTTTCCCATCAGCACTACCATCTTGAGTTGGCTGACTGTCCTAATGCTTCCTTTGTGTGCACATGTCAGGCATATAAAGCCCTCTTTATGCATGGGTGTCAATATGGCGAGGCAAAGAACACTCCAGGACTCATGACCGATAAGCAGCACGCCATGCGTGGCTGATACTTGGAGGGGTCTCCGTTGCCATCGCAGGACTGCAATACCCATGTTTATCATTAATTTTAGTAGAATACTTTATTAAGCTACACATTTATTATTTTCTTTTACTCCGGAGTACAAATATTATGAATATGATAACCTATTTTTATTGTTGTAACTTTTTCTATGAAACTATCCTCTTGATAGGAATCTTGTTACTTTGAACTTTTTCTAAGCAGCATAGACTAAGCTGTGATATTTGTATTTTTATCAGGATAATCCTCTTGATAGGGGTCCTGTTTAGTTAAATTTAATTTTTATACGGCCTAGAATTAATACATTACTTGTTTAAGATCATTTGAGTTCTTTCATAAACACTAACATAAATGCCAGAAACAAAGTTTTCTTTTTTAAAAGCATGTATTTTGTGTCTTTTAAATAAATATTCAGCCCTCACATTTAAATTTTTTTAATTAAAATATTCGCCTTGTGGTCCCCGACAGAGTAGAATAGGCCACCCTCACTCTTACCGAGGTGTCGTAGAAGGCGACTAAGGTAAAGCTGCTGGCATGATCATTAGCACCCAGAGAAGGAAAACTCTGCATTTATATCAAAACCCTCGCCAACCCGTCTGCCAAGCGTGGTGAGTATGGCAATTACACCTCATGTGATTGAGGGAGGCCCGTGCCCCAGCAGTGGGGACTTAAATGGGCTGACGACGAATTAAAACTCTCACTTTCTAGCTAGGTAGTTTAAAAGCTAGTGGCGCACTCTCTCAGCTCTCTGTTAGAATCCTGCGAGCGCCTCAGAACCCACGGAGCTTGCATTACCATCAGCCACTCAACATCTTGGCTCAAAGGGTTACAATAAGGACGGCCCGGAGTTCAAAAAGGGTAACTTCAAGTGACGCTGTACACATCACTTCCACAAAGGTACTACCACAACAATTAATACTCCGCCACCTGCGATAATACAGAGTGAACAAGTAAATCCAACAATCCTCGCGCATTAGGCACTTATGCACAAATACTAAACTAGTCCTCAATTGAGCCGCGTCTAACCTGGCCATAGTGAAACCACAGGCAGTGAGAAGTTTTGAGAGTCGGTTAATTCATCATCATCATCATCAGCAACCCACATTCGTCCACTGCTGGACATAGGTCTCCCCTAATGCACGCCACTGCTCCCGATTTTCGGCCACTCTTATCCAGCCCACACCAGCCAGCCTTCGAATGTCATCATCCCATCTTGTCTCAGGGCGACCTACACTACGCTTACCGAGTCGCGGTCTCCACTCAAGGACTTTACGGCTCCAACGGCTGTCAGTTCTGCGGCTAATATGACCAGCCCACTGCCACTTCAGTTCGCTAATTCGGTGGGCTATGTCGGTGACTCTGGTTCTCTGTCGGATTACATCATTTCTGATGCGGTCCTTCAGAGATACTCCAAGCATAGCCCTTTCCATAGCTCTTTGAGCGACTTTGAACCGTTAATTATAAATAATTAATTGCGACCAACATTTTCAAAGTTATTTTATTTTATTTTTATTTATGTGATAGGTGGCAAACGAGCAGACGGTTCACTTGATGGTAAGCGATTGCCGCCGCCCATGGACACCCGCGACACCATTGGAGTCACTAGTGCGTTGCCAACATTTAAACCCCCTTTTCCCCTGGATTGGGCCACCGGTACCTTCACTCACGTAGTGAAACACAGCACAGTGTTGCTTCACGCCGGTTTTCTGTGAGGCCGTGCGGACTTTTATACTAAAGAACGAAGAATAAAACAATGTACAAGTATTTAACCAACATAGGTAATTTGGGAGTAATGTTTTAAATCAAAATCAAAATCCGAATAATGTCGGTATGCCTTGTTATCTGATATCAAAAAATTGTTTCTATTCCATATTTGTTTTTGGAAAAAACTCCTCTTTAATTTTAAGAAGTCCGAAAGCACACTCGGTAGCCTATTTTTATTTTTGTTGCCACACTAATTTCCAATACTATTTAGCTATTCTTTCGCGTAGCGTTGTGTCAAAAAGAAAACTTTGAGGAGTCGGACATTACATCACTTCACTGGCAGGCCGGTTATACTGTGTCCGTTGACTAAGCGAGGCAAGAGGCAGAGCAAAGTTCCCGACTCCGGATCAAACCATCTTAAACCGGTTTGCGCGAGATATAAACTGGTTTAGCGAGAAGCCGATCTGGAATTATTGCAGGTGCATTTCTGTTGCGTACAGGGAAATTAGTGCAGACGCAAATTAGTCGTTACCTTTGAGCTATGATCTTAATTGAAATAATAAAAATATAGAATATAAAGATAAAGATTTCTTTATTGACCACAGAACACAAATTTAAACACGAGTGACATAAACAAATAGAACAAATCCTGTAGCTAACAAGGCCCAACCTCCGCATTTGCTGCAGTGGCCGAAGCCGCTGCAGCGCTGGTTTTCAGGCAGAACTTTGGGCAAGGCACGTGCACACATACATACAATAGAAAGAAAAAACAAAGAAAAAAAATACAATAAAAAAACAGTATTAACAACATAAAGTAAGATAATGCAAATATATACGAGTGACAATTCAGGTGCGCGTAGTAAAAGACTGCGAAGGACTGCGAAGACTGCGAAGGTAGACCGTTTTGTCTGCCAGTAACATCTTACCCGCAAAAACTTCAGTTACTCCGTGACCATGGCGCTTGCAACAGTGCCGAAATATCGGAAACTCAATAATGAGGTACATGGTAGAAATTCCGCTAGTATCCTCGTTCTCTCGCCTTAAGGTGACGGGTAGGGCACACTAGCGACACCAATCGATTTTAATTTTTAGCTACTAAACCAGATCTATTTTAAACAATTTCGGGGTTACAACCTCTCGGCAAACACCTATACTATTTATTAAATAACCATGCACAAATGTTGGGTCCAACGCGAACGCGAAAAATTGACTCACGCCAAAAGCGGCCAATTTTTAGCGTACATAAACGGACACAATTTTTTTTAATAAATAGTATAAGTGTTTGCCAAGAGGTTATAACCCCGAAATTGTTTAAAATAGATCCGGTTTAGTAGCTATAAATTAAAATCGCTATGACATGTCCTTTTTTAAACGAGGTTTGAAAAGAGTTCTTCTCTCACGGTAGGCAGTGGCATGACTGTGCTCCGGCATTGTTGATGTCTATGAGCGGCGGTTACCGTTTACCATCAGATGGGCCGCAAGCTTGTCTACCTACTATAAGCAATAAAAAAAAAATTGGCGTCGCTAGTGCGCCCTACCTGTCACCTTAACAAACGAAAATTACATTCTTCAGGTGACATAAACAAAGTCGCCAGAAAATCTTTACGAGCTCCGCTTTGCAGCAAAAAACCCTCGCATTTGAGAAAATAACATAATTAACATTTACGCCCCACAAGTCAGGTGGAAGGACTGCGGGCAGTGGACCGGCGCTCGCATGCCGCGTTAAGCCCGCCATCTTTACGACTGTATCGGAGACATTTGCCTGTGCTCTAGTGACATTTTGCTAAAAGGGTGCGGTTTAATTGCCAGTCTTTTTGCTGTGAGATAGTTGGGCCTAAAGTGCATTCGCTTTTGTTTGTTTTTAAACGGTTTTATTTTAGCTCGACCCGTACGGTATTTATTTATTTGGGTCAAAATTAGAAATTGAAATTTAAGTACCTTACTGTTGTCAGAGTGATCTGAAATTTGGTACAGCTTTGGTTCCGATGACAATACAATATAGTAATATCAATAACATTGTAAATCTAAGATGGCCGCCGGTACAAAATGGCGGATTTCATATTTTTCCACAACCCCCTCAATATGGGTATCAAATGAAAGGGCCTACACTAGTAGAATACTGTGATTATGACAAAATTTAAAATCCAAGATGGACGTCGTTACAAAATGGCGAAATTAGGTGCGGGCATGAGTAGTCGTGTCCAAGATTGTGTGACGTTAAAAGGACAGATAAAAAATAGGTGATTAGATGTACCCACGTTTTTATTTTGGTCTAATATGCCTAAAACCTATTCTGCCTAGTACTAAAATATTTCTGAACCAGAAGTTCAAAATACCTAATTGTTATTTTCTAGTTTTCGGTGCACATAATATAAAACCGTTAAACTTAAAAGTTTTTTTACCGATTTTTTTTAAGCTAGAGGCGACAAACGAGCAAGCGGGTCACCTGATGGAAAGTAATCAACGTCGCCATGCCGCGAAATCGGAGAGATTTCTAAGGTGTTGCCGGTTTTTTAAAGAAGAGTGCGCTCTTCTCTTGAAGGTCCCTAGTCGTAGCCGTCAGGAAATAATCCTGTACCCAAACCGTAAAATAATAGTAAATTTTTACTAAATTTTTTTATATGAGAAGTGGCAGACGAGCAGACGGATCACCTAAATAAATAATTAAACTCAAAATAAAGCCGATTATAATCTCGTAATAGCTTTTTATGAGACGACCCGTTTGGATCAATCATCACAAGCGGTAGTAGCTTAGTGGATTAGATTCTACGCGTGGGGTCGAGGTTTGAATCCGAGTATGGACCTCTGGATTTTTCAAATCCATGTGCTCATTTCTATCATTAGCTTAGCGGTGAGGGAATCATCATCGTCATCGCCAGCCCTTTTAAGTCCCCACTGCTGGGACACGGGCCTCCCTCAATCACATGAGGGGTAATTGCCATACTCACCACGCTTGGCAGACGGGTTGGCGAGGGTTTTGATATAAATGCAGAGTTTTCCTTCTCTGGGTGCTGATGATCATGCCAGCAGCTTTACCTAGTCGCCTTTTACGACACCTCGGTAAGGGAATAAATGTTTTCGGATAGTATTTGAAACTTGTAACCATGCTTCAGTCGGTCTTCCCCTAAGGTGACGGGTAGGGCACACTAGCGCCGCCAATCAATGTTATTTTTTAGCTACTAAACCGGATCTATTTTAAACAATTTCGGGGTTACAATCTCTCGGCAAACACTTATACTAATTAAATAACCATGCCCAAATGCGGACACATTTGTAGGCGAAAAATGATTCTCGCTAAAAGTGGCTGCTTTTGGCGGTAATCAATTTTTGCGTACAAAAACGGACCCAACATTTGTGCAAGGTTAATTAATAAATAGTATAAGTGTTTGCCGAGAGGTTGTAACCCCGAAATTGTTTAAAATAGATCCGGTTTAGTAGCTAATCCGGTTTAGTAACAATGCAAAAAGAGCGAGGGTGGCCTATTCTACTCTGCCGGGGACCTCACTCTTACCGAGGTGTCGTAAAAGGTGACTAAGGTAAGGTAGGTAAGGTGCATGATCATCAGCACCCAGAGAAGGAAAACGCTGCATTTATATCAAAACCCTCGCCAATCCGTCTGCCATGCGTGGTGAGTATGGCAATTATCCCTCATGTGATTGAGGGAGGCCCGTGCCCCAGCAGTGGGGACTTAAATGGGCTGATGATGCTGATGATGAATGCAAAAAGGAATGGTGTCGCTAGTTAGGGCTACCCGTCGCCTTAAAGGGTCACGAAGGTCAGACGGCAGTCGCTTCATTGTCTAAACGTACCCCTAAAGAATCGTTGGATTGTATCGTTTTTAACACTGTATTGTGTGTCGAGTGAGTTATCTCGTAACAACTTGCTTGGACCAAATAGAGTCTTAAAACCTGCGATTGCTTTTAGAGTGATATCCGCTGAATCCGTAGGTCGATAAAACGTAAAACACCGGCGTTTTATTGAGTGTCTGTGACTTTGACTGACTTCGACTGTTGACTACCTACTTATTCATAATCATAATCATAAATCTTTATTGTTTCATTTGGTATACAGGTCTTAAAAATAGCATAATGTCCTCAAATGAACCCTGCAAAGGGTATCACAATGAAAATAATTATATAAATAATAGCATAACATTTACATTTCCTCTTAATTATTAAGTAATTATATTAAATGTCTTATAGCAATCGAATTAAAATGAAGTAGATAAATTTATGTATAAATATTAAATTATATTAAATTATATATTTTAAGGGTTCAAATATTCATTTAGACTGTAGTAAGCATTTTGCAAAAGATATTCTTTTAATTTTATAATAAAATCGGTATCCTTAGCAATACTTTTAATATGTTTGGGTAACTTGTTATATATTTTTATTGACATGTGCTCGGTACCTGAGCTTACTAAGTGCAACTTTGTGAAAGGTGTGGCTAATTTATTACGGGGTCTTAGGCCATGCGATTGGGGTATTACATCTTCTTTTTTAGTATATTTATCAGGGTTTTTACGGACTAATTTGCATAATTCAAAGATATATAAGGATGTCAAAGTTAGAATTTTTAAGTGTATAAAATGTGGTTTACAACTTTCCATCTCTGTTACATTGACAATAATACGGATACATTTCTTCTGGAGGATAAAAAGTTTATTTACATCCGCGCTATTGCCCCACAGTGTAACCCCATAGCCGAGCCAGGCATGGGCGTAGGCATAATAGGCGTTTATGGCTGTTTTGGTATCAGTACATGTTTTTAATTGGTAGAGAGCGTATGTAAATCTTGATAATTTTCCTACAAGTTGTTCAATGTGATGTTTCCAGGTTAAATTTGTATCAATTTTTATTCCTAACAAGGTAGAGGTTGTTTTCAAAATTAATAATATTATTATTATATTTAATTATAGTATTTATATTGGTCTTTTGACGTGGTTTGAATTGCATAAGCTTTGTTTTAGTAACATTGATAGCCAGGTTATGCATGTTTAACCATTCGGATGTCTGTGTTAGTACCCTATTTATTTGACTTTGGAGGTCCTTGCCGGCATCAAAGGGGAATATAACAGATATGTCATCAGCATATAGTATACACTTCTGATCCATACAATGTACTATATCATTTATATATATAATAAATAAGATACATCCTAATATACTGCCTTGTGGTATAGAATGGTCTATTTGAAGTCTTGAAGATCTAACGGTACTTCGTGTACGGCTTTCTGAATCGCAGTTATCTATTTCGACATACTGTGCTCTACCCATTAGATATGACTTGAACCACTTATTTGCTTCTCCTCGCACACCAACATCATAAAGTTTCCTAAGAAGAATATCATGAGAGACTCGGTCATAGGCCTTGGTCATGTCTAGTAGTATTGCTATAGCATATCTGCGGCTGTCTATTATTTTAAGGATTTCATATATAAAACTATGTAGTGCAGTAATCGTCGACTTATTTTTACGAAAGCCATGTTGGCTATTATTTATAAGACAAAATTTTTCACAAAAATGGACTAAGCGGTTAGCCATAGTAGATTCAAAAATTTTTGAAAAAGTTGAAAGTAGTGCTATTGGACGAAAGTGTTGGGGTTCATTCGCATGTTTAGTTTTAGGTATGGGTTTAACTATAGATGTTTTTAAAATATCTGGAAATGTTGCTTCATCAAAAGATTGGTTTATCAGGTAGGTAAGCGGATTTATAAGTTCCTCTCTACAATTCTCAATACGTTACTTGACATTGGCGAATTATCTTCGGGTAGAGCCATAATTAAAAAATATATATTATAAACAGTTTCTAAGGAGTACGTAAAAATGTTAAGCTACATTACCCCGCAGTCGTTTGGGCTTTGAGTGTCCTAATTTACTCGACGAAACACATTGCAGCTTCACGCCGCGGTTTTCTGGAGGCCGTGGTATCACCGTCGCTGGCAGTGTGGTGCTCAAGCGCTGCAGGTTTCGGTTGAATCAATTTAGAAAACTTCTTCATTTCTCGGTCGTCATCCAGATTAGTAAGTAGGTAGAATAATTAAGTTTCAAACTCATGAATTATATGGCGCTTAATTTGTCTAACGCATTATAAAGTCACTTTAACTCCATTAACTGTTTATCAGCATATAACACAGCTGTGTTTACGCTGACATAAGCGCCGCCCTATAACTCCAAGCCATACATTACCAAACTCAGCATCGTCAACTGTACCCATACAAGGATTACCTTGTATTTACTGCAAATTAACCAAACAATTGATGGGCAATTGATCGTCTAATGGCCACAGCGGCCATTATATTAAATCAAACAAGCCTAGATGGCAGCACTGGTACCTGGACAAAGACCTATTGATTTAATGGCGCAGGATTCGGTGTTTACATGGATGGAGTCGGGATTGGGCTGTCTTATTGGATTGAGAGACAGGGGCTGTTGAGGTAAAGGGGCGATGTCTTAGTGGATGTGTATATCGACCTGATACTCATATAATCAGGTCGATCTAGTTTTTTTTAAATATTTTGTATTATTTACTATTTAGTAACATATACATGTATTGTAACGGACCGAGCTATTCATCATCATCATCATCAGCCCATTCAAGTCCCCACTGCTGGGGCACGGGCCTCCCTCAATCACATGAGGGGTAATTGCCATACTCACCACGCTTGGCAGACGGGTTGGTGAGGGTTTTGATATAAATGCAGAGTTTTCTTTCTCTGGGCGCTGATGATCATGCCAGCAGTTTTACCTTAGTCGCTTTTTACGACACCTCGGTAAGAGTGAGGTGGCCTATTCTACTCTGCCGGGGACCACACGGCGTGCTATTGAATTGAACCGGGCTATTGAATTATGTTAAAACCTGTAATGATAGTATAAAGTATGTTTTTATTTATTTCTTTATTTAGGAACTACAATATTATATGTAAGCGGTTTTATATTTTAAATAAATAAAGAAATCCGCTGGGTAGTTAAGGCATACATTGACTACTAAAATCATAACTCTACCTATATGGCTTTGCCGTAGTTGGGTAAAAAATAGGTACCGAACTAGTTCCTTATTAAACACAGAAATATTCCTTATTAGTTTTTGCTAATAACATAGTAAACTAGCTTAACTGCGTTTTGCTCGCAAACAGGACAAAATTTTATTTATTTATTTATTATTTATTTATTTAATATAATTTTACGGGATAAACCCAATTACATAATTATACAAAATTAGCTATTATTGTATTATCTGTAAATATGTCTAGTTCTGGATGCAATTTCAAGAGTGCGTTAAGCGTGTGATGCATGCGACAGAGCGGTGACTGCGCACGCGCCGCCGTGCGGCACGGCGCAATAATTTGTCTTGTTATTATAATGATTGCATTATGAGCCCATCAATTTGGACTTAGAGCAGACGGATCACGGGTACCTGCACCACCACCTGGTTTGCGGTTCGTATCGGGCCGGAAATACCGCAGGCGACAGTTCATTCCATATTTCGGTTCTATGACTTTTGGAAAGACGCGTAAAAAATACAAATTCGGTCATGTGATTATATCAAAAAGGCCGGCAACACATTAGCGATCTCTCTTGATTACTTTCCATTAAGTGACTCGGTTATTCGTTTGTCGCCTTTAGCATAAAAAAGATTATATTATTTGATATAAATGGGGTGAGCCCTGCGTCTCATTGCCACTGCGACCAGTAGATGATCTATTTTGGCAGCCCCGTAACCTATTACAGCACCTCATGTAGCTCCAGTTCCAGGATAAACCCGAGAATGGAGCTGATGGGGGAGCTCTTGATCTCGTCAGCTGAGATCATGTGTGCTCCCAGGTGCCGGCTTCTGCAGCGGTGCAGCGCTATGCACTCGACGAGGACGTGGATAATCGTTTCCTCGTCCTCGCGACAGAACCTGCAGATTTTGGTATCTGAAAGGCCCATAAAAAAGATATGAAGATATGAATCCAAAAAAATAGACTAATTTCCAAAAGTCGTAAAAGAAATGTTACTTAGAATGTTTGGTATAAGAGGTAGTTAAAAGGATGTACATGTTTACGG
Source organism: Marasmia exigua (assembly GCA_019059595.1). Taxonomy (NCBI): domain Eukaryota; kingdom Metazoa; phylum Arthropoda; class Insecta; order Lepidoptera; family Crambidae; genus Marasmia; species Marasmia exigua. The sequence continues at coordinate 17,042,495 of CM032470.1, forward strand.
ATACATCCTGTATCTGATCTCATCTCATCTCATCTCAGCGTATCATTCCTGGTCGCGTCCAAAGCTGTCGCTCAGAAGCCGAGGGTACGCTTAGACCATGATTCAAAATTTGGCGAGTCTGGTAATTACAATGAAGCGACTGACGTGTCACCTTCGCAACAATTTAACAGGGGAACCACAGCAACTGAATCACGACAACACCGGAACGTGCAGGTTCCCTCGCCGCCGAGATAACGGTAGAAATACGCACATAAAATCTAGAAGTGCATGCTTGGATTCAAACCTGGTCCCTACGTACGGACGTTCTCAACCGCTGCCACCATCACTCGCAAACCAATATATCGCACTCTTAGTAAAATACTGACCTAACTCAAAATTGTTGATATTTTTATAACAATGTTTTGTCACTTATTCTTGAGTAAATAACGTACTTCAAATTTCATCTCGTGTTCATATGTGAGTGTACCTATTTCATCATCATCATCAACCCATTTAAGTCCCCACTGCTGGGGCACGGGCCCCCCTCAATCACATGAGGGGTAATTGCCATACTCACCACGCTTGGCAGACGGGTTGGCGAGTGTTTTGATATAAATGTAGAGTTTTCCTTCTCGGGTGCTGATGATCATGCCAACAGCTTTACCTTAGTCGCCTTTTACGACACCTCAGTAAGAAAGAGGGTGGCCTATTCTACTCTGCCGGGGGCCACACGGCCAATGCGGTACCTATTTACTTAACTCAAAATTGTTGATAGAAGACCTTTCATCACTGGATTATAGCCGATACTATTTGACTCAGCTTCTCAAAATTTTGAGTTAGGTCAGTATTTTACTGAGGGTATGCAGAGTTATATGCCTGTATATGCTTCTATGGGTTTCAGCTTCATGTAAGGCGGCCATAATGGGCTTGCACTAGCAGTAACTCAGCCAGCGCAAGCTACCTGGCAAGAGGCCTGTCTTGGGCGACAAGGGCCTATCAATAAGGGGACGGGCACCACCACATAAATTGAGATGTTCGGACTAACTCTGCGCTAACTTAGTAACCGCACAATAAATATAGTCACTAGGAAGACACTGATTCTTATTACAAATCGCGAATTAAGGGTAGTCCCGGAACAAAATTATGTGTTGGAACGGGTTTGTTATGAGCTTTAGTACGGTAATAACTTTAGATTGCGATTTATAATAAGGTGGTAAATGGACATAATGCACATAAGGAACGCAGCGTGCAAAGTCCACCTGCATTACTTGTATGTGTTGTAGCCATCTGGTTTTTTTATGTGATAGGTGGCAGACGAGTAGACGGATCACATGATGATCAGCAATTGCCGTCGCTCAGTGGAGTCGCAAGTGCGCTGACAACCTTTAAACTCCCCTTTGCCCCGGATTGTGCCTCCGGTACCCTCACTCAAGCAGCGAAACACTGCACAATGCTGCTACACGCCGGTTTTCTGTGGGGTCGTGGTATCACTCCGGTCGAGCCGGCCCATTCATGCTGAAGCGTGGCTCTCCCACGCTAAATTAGGCGTCCGATAAAATGGCTATCTTTTCGGACGCCTAATACTGACTACTGAGTTTCTTGCTGATTCTTCTCGGTAGAAATTGACATTCCGAATCAGCGGTAGATTACATAATATTTGACATTCATAAATGTTCTGTGTGGACTTAAATTGAATAAAGATATTTTGATTTTGTTCTTTCTATGCCGGCATCCAATAGCATGCCTAGGCTGATAGTTGTTAGAACTAAAATCAATCAACGTTTAACAGCTTAGCGTATGGAAAGTTAGCGCATTTCCGCTTTTCTTCACTGCAGCGCTAGTGATTATCTAAAAACCCGACTACCAAAAAAAACACGCTCTAAAAAGTATGAAACAAGAAAATTGTCTCTGCTGAATTTATTATGCCGTATTGCCGTGGTCGTATGCCACCTACTATAGCAAAACAAATGCATTATAAAAATAAAATAAAATCAATTAATACTACCACGGCAATACGGCATAATAATTTCAGCAGAGACAACTTTCTTATTTCGTACTTTTTAGAGCATGTTTTTTGGCAGTCGGGTTTTAGTTTTTAAACTTAATTTTTACTTAACATATTTTTAATTATGTAAATAAAATTACATATTTGAAATGTGCTAAAAAGCTCTTTCATTTGAGAAACCACACGGTACCGTCTTTAAAACTCTAAGTCCCCAACAGGACGCTGTAGTCAATTTAACGTGACGACATGTCACCTATAACCAGAAGAAAATCAAGACGTTTCTAACGACACCCTATTGGTTCAAATATGATAACTAGTTTAGAAGTTACGAGGGAACAGATGAACAACCATACATACATGCATACAGGTCTAAATCACAACTCTCCTTTTTGCTTCACCGTAGTCGGGTAGAAACAAAATATGTCGTCTGCAGCGGAAATAGCTATGAATTAATATTATAGTTCGTTCATATCGTTTTTGTGTGCAAGTATAAGCAAAATTAAAGTGTAATTGTCCACTTACAATTCCAACAGGTTTGAATTATTTAAATGCCTATTTTATCATAACCTACCCAACAGATCTACGTTCTCTTTTCACTATCTCCATAAACTGCTTCACAAACCATTAACAAATTACTGAGTAAAACCAACGAGCGAGCTAAGCGCGCGGAGCGAGCGACACGTCACAAAGTTCGCGAGCCGGATCACGCCGGTTCCGGCCGGTCGGGACCAGTTGCAGCCGGTTACTCAGGTGAGATCACACGGGGAATGTTTATGTTAGTTATTCACTTATGTAAGGCGATAAAGCGAAACTATATCCATATAGGTAACACAGGAAATTTTTGCACAGTTAATTACTAATACCAACCGTTTACTTTTAATGTTGCTAGTAGACAGTGAGAAAGTTAAGCTGATGGTAAGCTATTTTCGCCGCCCATAGATGTGTGTCTATTCATTAGACTAATGAAGTCACAAGTGAACTGCCAATTTTTGATCTTCGTGTGGGTTTTTCGGTCAAGCATGGCTCTCCAACGGTTAAAACGAGGACACTTTACCTCAACCTAGTTATTCGAGTTGCAAGTTTTTCTAAAAATCAGCGAGCGAGCTAGCTAAGCGAGCGGAGTACGTAGGTCAGCACGGTCATAGGTTTGTCAGCATCAAAAGTAGCTTTACATTTTAGTACCATGTCAAAGTAACTGTTCTGCCAAGTTTCCAAGGGGTTCGTAAAAAATGTTACTTCAACATGGTACTAAAGTGTTAAGCAACTTTTGATGCTGACCGCACCACTTACCTACGATAAATCCGCTCGCTTTGCTCGCTCGCTAATACCTATGATGAATAGAAATATAACTGTAGATCTGTACTCTTATTATTCCATTCATTAATTCTATTTTTTATGAACCTTAAAATAACAGATTATGTGCAAAACTAGTTATATTATTTAGTTTTTTAGATTTTCGCGTTGCATTATAACTATAATGTATCAATACGGGGATTAACACGATATTTATTATGTGAAACAACATTGTGTACTCACATATTTGGCTACGTTACAGCAGCCGTGGTCACGAGCGGACTCTCAGTCCGCTGTGAGTACACAATGTTGTTTCACATAATAAATATCGTGTTGATCCCCGTATTGATACATTATAGTTATATTATTTCTCACTTCGTTGAAATTTTCAACGTTAATTTCCTTTCGTTAAGACTTCGCTCAGAACCGGGCCGAAAAATAAGGTGTCAACCTAATAAATAATTCATTATTATCAGTCAATTCGCGAACATTCATCCACGTCATGACGAGATATCATGAATATTAAAATGTTTTACGCAATATTAAGTTATATTAAGTCTTTCGGAAGCCGAGTGGAACTAATCAGATTGACAGGAAGACACTTCATCCGATTTCGACGTGGTTATATCACGGTTTGAATTCGGCGGGTAGGAATAAAACAAGCCGCATGGGCTGATGTAATTCAAAGGTTTTAAATTAGTGTCTAGTGGTTTTTAGTGTTCAAATTTGGTGTTTATTTGTGCAGTGAATTGCCGCAAAGTGATCCTAATAATAAGAATCGTTGGATTGTATCGTTTTTAACACTATTATATGTCGAGTGCGTTATCTCGTGACAACTTGCTGGGACCTAATAGACTTAAAACCTGCGATTGCTTTTAGAGGGATATCCGCTGAATCCGTAGGTCGATAAAACGTAAAACACCGGCGTTTTATTGAGTGACTGTGACTGTTGACTACCTACTTATTTTATTTTATACTACTTGCTAGATCTAGTTCCACCCAAATGTTCGTTGTTAGTATCTCTTAGCAAAGTATTGAGTTAAGAAAAAAAAATATTTGAAACCTCAACATCATTTTTGAAGACCTATTTATAGATACCCCACACATATAGGTTTAATGAAAAAAATTTTAGAGTTTCAGTTCCAAGTATCCCCCTAAAAAATTGTCTTTTCCTTTTAACAAAATACATCTATTTACCAAGTTTCAATATAATAGTTCTTAAAGCTTCAAAAAAAAGTGGCTGTGACATACGAACGAACGGACAGACAGCCATGACGAATCTTTATGGGTTCCCTTTATTGCCATTTGGCTACGGAATTCTAAAAAGGGTTTTAGCGTAACCCTCATGAATTAAAATTACTCGTCTCTCCATAGATAAGCGATAATTCATAATTTCTTTATTGTGGAACACAGGTGTTAATGTAGTGTTACAAACATCAACATGGTGCTTAATTGTGACCTACCTTATAAAGGCATACACTAGTCAATTTAAAAAATAGTTAAAATATCATTTTAATAAAAATAACGTGACCATCGAATCGCTAGTTTCGTATACAATAGCATTGCTCATTTTAATCTAAACGATGCCCTTCATAACCAAAACAAACTACATTTAAGAATACACACAACAAAACCCCCACTTCAACCCTCAGACAAATAACAAACATTACGCCAAACGTATCAAACTCGGACGAACAAAGCCCCACGCGTGCCCATAAACAAATTTCCCAACCCTCCAATTCCACCTGGCCGCATGGACCCATAAACATCGGGCAAGAAAAGCAAAACGTATGTGTAGTATCGGTGGCAAAGCCCAGTACAAATCTGGCCAGTGGATACCAGGCTGATCGACAAATCCGCCAGATTACGCGCTGATACTGGGGCATGTTTATGAGACAGCGCCGCCGGACTCTATCGCAACGCAATAGGGGTGCCAATACAATATTTTGACTGTGCAAGAGTCTTATTGTGGGAGAGCCACGCTTAGGCATGAGTGGGCCGGGAGTAATACCACTGCCTCACAGAAGACCGGCGTGAAACAGCGCCTCTGCTGTGTTTCGCCGTGTGAGTGAGGTTACCGGAGGCCTAATGGGGAGAAGGGGAAAAGGTTGGCAGCGCACTTGTGACTCCACTGGTGTTGCGGGTGTCCATGGACGGCGGAATTACTTACCATCAGGTGATCCGTCTGCTCGTCTGCCACCTCTCATATAAAAAAAAATGAATGGGCCGGATTGACTGGAGTGATACCATGGCCTCACAGAAAACTGGCGCGAAATAGCTCTGTGCTGTTTCATTTTTTTTTGTATTTTAACATATAGATAGATAGATAGATAGATACTCTTTATTGCACAACATACAAAACTTAAGAGCTAGGTATACAGAGATACAATGTACAATTTAGGCGGTCTTATAGCTGGGAGCGATCTCTACCATACATATGTTAAATTGATTGTGATATCACAATTTAGCGTCATAAAAACCTTGCCGGTTTATCCTTGACACAGTTACACATGAGTGTCGCTTATTTAACTAAATAAAAAAATAAATATATTATATTAGTAATAATAAAGTATGAATAGTTGTGTGAGTGAAGGTACTGGAAGCCCAATCCGGGTTTAAAGTTTGGCAGCGCACTTGTGACTCCACTGGTGTTGCGGATGTCCTGGGGCGGCGACAACTGCTTGTCGTCAGATGATTCATCTATGACATTAATCGAATCAAAGTATTGTATAGGTAGCTACCCTAATGAGACTATAATTTTCACGTTATATTTAATAAATACGGGATTTAACACGATATTTATTATGTGATACAACATTGTGTACTCACATATTTTACTCGACGTTTCGACTACGTTACAGCAGCCGTGGTCCGGAGCGGAGCTGCTGTAACGTAGCCAAAACGTCGTCGTATATATTATAGTTATAATGCAACGCGAAAATTTAAAAAACTAATTTTCACGTTGCGTCCAAACTTGCTCTGTACACCGCCAGCACAAAATAGATAGACGAAATGTCTAAGGTAAGTAAGTAAGTAATGAGTAAGGGTATCGGAAGCCCAATACGGAGAGTCAAAAAATTGTCACTGCACTAGTGACCCTACTGGTGTTACGGCTGGCAATGAATGCCAGCTGTCACTTACCAGTAATCCATCTGCTACTTTGCTTTGTCTCCTCTTCATCTTGGCGAGTAATTCCTAGTTGCGCCCAAAGCTGTCGCTTCGGAGCTCAGGACACGCTTGAACCATACTATGATCCAGGATTCAGTAAGTCTGGCAACAATGAAACTGACCCTCACAACCCTTACACAGCTGAGAGGAACCAGACCACAACAACAAAGAACAAGTACAGAACCGAATCACGGTTATACGTTCAAAAGTTTTGAAAAACTATCCGAGACGCGCAGCTGAAAAAAAAATGTCACTCAATCAATTAATAATGTAAATAAATAAATATTTCACAACGTCACATACATTGATCTGACTCCGAGATCGCTCATCAAGCACCTGTGTTTCGGATATCAGAATCAACAGTGGGATTACAAATACATATAATACTTTTCTTTTGTAAATACATACTTACAATACATAGAAAACACCCAGACCAATACAAACAGACATATTCATGCACACAAACGTTTGTACTGTGCGGGAATCGAACCCGCAACCCTTGGACCATAGGCAGTTTTCACTACCACTGTTCCAAACAGGTCGTCAAAATGTAATAATGTAATCAGTTAATAATTTAATGTACATGTATTTAGTAACATTGACTTATGTTGTAACGGACCGGGCTATGAATTAGGTTAGGATGGGGACAGCCGAGAGAGTCGTGCCGTCCCCACGAGGCGTAGGAGGAGGTCCGTGCAATGCCGGTGGTGGGGTTACAGCCCCACGCACCAGCGGACCTGCTCCACGCAGGGGAAGAAGACGCAAGTATTGGCGTCGTCTCCTCCCTCTACGTGCCTTGCGGATCGCGGGGGCGAGAGGGTCAGCCTCTCGCTCGCGCTCCGCCGCCTCCTTCGCCTCCATCACATGCTCGCAATATGCGGCAAAGGCCTTCCAGGCATCCTCACTCGCTAATATAGCTCTCGCTATATTAGAATTAGGTTAAAACCTGTAATGATTGTTTTTAAGGTATGTTTTAAATAAATAAATAAAAAGCTTACCTCACGATGTTAACCATCACCGCCGAGCTAATTGAAGAAATATGCATTTTTTTATGTGATAGGTGGCAGACGAGCAGACGGATTAATTTGAAAAATCCTTAGACACGGGAATAAAACCTGGCTCTTTTGCTTCATATCCTTTAGGCGCTTTTCAAGAAAGGTCCCGCCGAATACCAACGCCACGGGTACCTAGTGTGTCCGTAGCAGATCTTTGTAAGTGCTTTGTAAGTAATTTGATTGTGTAAATTTTTTGGTACTTAATTAATCTCTTATTTTTATTTTAATTCATATCACATAAAAAACGAAAACAAAAGAAGATATCACCGGCAGACAACCCTGTTTCGATACCGTTCGAGATAGAGGGAAGGTAGTCCGAATAATATTTTGGCTCACAAAACGAGTCCAAGTTTTAATAGTGTATCATCATGTTTATGTTATGGGCCGAATGCGCCAGAGACGGAGATTTAAGGGTTAAAAGTTTGATTGAAGCTATTCTTTTGGCTCCACTTGTTTCTTGTTACAGTTTAGCGTTTTGGGGTTGGTTTGACAAAGTTGTAGCTTTAGGGGTAAGTGTCGGAAGGTTATCTAACAGGTGTCCTTTTGGTATTTTAGCTCGATTAATGCTCGAATGGGCTTTTTGACTTTGTCAACTTAACATGTTTCGATCATTAGAATTGTTATTTACGGGATTTCTACCAACAACAATGGTACCGCAGGTGCGCGTAGTAAAAGACTGCGAAGGAGGGTAGACCTATTTCCCTGCCAGTAACAGTGTAACGTTCGGTACTAGATGCCAAAAGTAACCGATATGTCAGACAGCGCCGCCCTATCAACCGCTGATGGGATTTAATAACAAGACGGGTATAGCTGCCGAATGCGTTTATTGCACTGATTTTAATTTATTGATTTTACATAAACTAGCAAAAGTAAGTTGGCTGTACATCGGAATCATCAAAATACACGTCATACAATAAAATGTTCGATTTGACTCGTACAAGAAGCTTACCCGCAAAAACTTCAGTTACTCCGTGACCATGCAACCAACCAACCAACGAACAAGGCTGCAACTTCCTGTACGTGGCCTCCACTCGAGGACCTTTCCGCCCCAACGGCCGTCTGTTCTCCTCGCTATGTGCCCTGCCCATTGCCACGGATTGCATGCCTCATGCAATCCTTTGGGCTACGTCTGTGACCTTAGTTCTCCTGCGGATCTCATCATTTCTGATACGATCACGCAGGGAGACTCCGAGCATAGCCCTCTCCATTGCTCTCTGGTTGACTTTTGGAGTAAGTAAGTAAGTAGATATGTATGCTTCTGAAGAACATCATCATCAGCCCATTTAAGTCCCCACTGCTGGGGCACGGACCTCCCTCAATCACATGAGGGGTAATTGCGATACTTCTGAAGAACACCCAGTCTTTATTTATTTGATTTGCTATAAAAGTTTTGGTGATACAGTAACTCCAATGTGTTGAAAACTTACCGAGATATCCCTGGTCGATATAAAACACACTTTTGAACTTGACGAAAAACTATTCATATATTCATTCGCGGTCTCACAGAAATCCGGTGTGAAGCAGCCCTGTGCTGTGTTCCGCTGCGTAAGTGAGGGTACCAGAGGCCCAATCTGGGGGAAAGGGGGGTTTAAAGGTTGACAGCGCACTTGTGACTCCACTGGTGTCGCGGGTGTCAATTAGCGGAGGCAATGAAAAGAGTAACTACTGAGTTTCTTGCTGGTGTCTTCTCAGTAGAAATCGACATTCCGAACCAGCGGTAGATAATATGTACTATTTTGACATTCATAAGTGTTCTGTGTGGACCTAAATTGAATAAAGAATTTTTTATCTTTATCTTTATCTTTAATCGCTTACCATCAGGTGATCCGTCTGCTCGTCTGCCACCTATCACATAAAAAAATGGGTAGATAAATATACTTTATTTTAGAAAATACACAGCTTAAGTACTAGGCATTACAGGAATTTCGGGTACAATTTTGGCGTTCTTCTACCAGGTAAGCGTGTCTTAGTAAGTGAATAGCTCATTTCATCTAAAATATTGTCTATGCGTTTTATGATTGCTATGCAAAATGGTTACAAACGTATCGGATAGTTTCTGAAGCGTTTTATTTGTAGCAAAGCGACCTAGCATTCCTCTCGACTGTGACCTGGGCAACCTAGGGTTTGTACACCATTATTTATTTGGTTTGGTCCCATTGTGAAAGGATTGCGGACTTCGCTTCATTTGTAATTACCAGACTCCTCAAATTCTTAATCATATTCCAAGCGTACCTTGGGCGCAACCGGGCATTCATCATCATCATCAGCCCATTTAAGTCCCCACTGCTGGGGCAAGGGCCTCCCTCAATCACATGAGGGGTAATTGCCATACTCACCACGCTTGGCAGACGGGTTGGCGAGGGTTTTGATATAAATGCAGAGTTTTCCTTCTCTGGGTGCTGATAATCATGCAAGCAGCTTTACCTTAGTCGCCTTTTACCGAGCATTACTAAGATGAAAAACACCTTCTATTAGCACTGTGTGTAAGTAACCTTTTCTACCTGCTAAGCAATTATTATTCACAGATCCTGTCCCCCCACTTTTCTGGACCTTCAAAAGACATTAAGCCGGAAACAGCACTAGCCAATAGTACATACCATTACGCGTATCTCGCCCATCCGGGGACAACACTGTCCGCCATGTTGGCCGGCCCCGGACATATTTAAGCTATTTTATTTATTTTGAGATACAAAAGGCCTTATCGGCGGATATATAGCCTAGCCCCGTGTTCAGACTGAGCGGTTTTTATATTAACTAGGTTTTTTTTATCGAAATTCCTACTAGTGGCCCGCTTTCACTTCGTTTCGGTACTTACGAGTAATTTTGCGAAACTCAGGTCCTTTTCTGTGTAGGTTCCAAACCGTGTCAAAAATGACGCTCGTTTGCAATTACATTCCAAAAATGATTTTGTTAAATATTGGGCTATTTATAAAAATGAAGCTGCGTTTTTTGTTTCTGCAAAACTATTAAAACTGTTTACTATCATACTAAATGAAATCAAGAAAAATGTATTTATGTTTGCATTACATATTTTTTAATGTTTGTGGCGACAAACGAGCAAGCGGGTCCCCAGAAGGTAAGTAATAATCATCGCAACATTTTCGTAGCATTCCTATTCGTAGTCGTAGCAAATTCGTGTGTAGCGTCGTAGCGTTTGTTGATGCGTGGGCGCACTCAGTAGCGTCTGTCGTAGCACATGAGTCCCAAGTTTCGTAGCATCGATGTTTGTAGTGCTACGGACATTTCTAAGGGTTTCGAGTCAGCCAGACTCGGGAATCTTGTTAAAATCATTATTGCCGATTCAATCAATCAAAAAATAGTATTTGTCCGTCAACAAATATGTATTACTGTGCAATCTCCTTATGTTTATGTTATGTGTCCTATCTATGTAAATCTTTTATGTGGTCAATAAATGTTTACTTACTTAAATACACCGTAATTTTTTGAATACCCAAGAAACTTCTCGAGGTCATCATCATACTATTGAAAACAATCAATTTTCCCCAAGGAACATAGACAAAAGAATCGCCTTCCCTTACAAATTGCATCAATCAGGTGATCACTTTAGTATAGGGACTATGTTCCTTGGTGGATTTTTTTTTGTTTTCATTACTATAATGCCCTAGAGAAGTGATGGTATTCAAAAAGTCACGTATGTATTCTATTTCATCATCAGCCCATTTAAGTCCCCACTGCTGGGGCACGGGCCTCCCTCAATCACATGAGGGGTAATTGCCATACTCACCACGCTTGGCAGACGGGTTGGCGAGGGTTTTAATATAAATGCAGAGTTTTCCTTCTCTGGGTGCTGATGATCATGCCAGCAGCTTTACCTTAGTCGCCTTTTACGACACCTCGGTAGGAGGGAGTGAGGGTGGCCTATTCTACTCTGCCGGGGACCACACGGCTCGGTATTCTATTTAAGCATCAAGATGTGATACATACATACATGCATGTATGTAACACATATATTTCAATTTTAAACGCTAATAACAATTTGTCCCGGGTTCGCATGGGTGTAGCTAATATTTAAACCTTCCTCTTGAATCACACCATCGATAAAAAAAAACATCCTAACGAAGTTTTCGTAAATAAAATTTCGTAGTTTTAAAGATTTAAGCATACATACAGTCAGATAGCGAAGACTTCGTTTTACTATCGTGGACTAATTATCATAATAGTCCATGATACTATGTACCTGGTGATTATTGACGAAACAAAATCATGTTAGCTTACTATCCAACAGTCGATTTTTTTTATGCTAGAGGCGCCAAACGAGCAAGCGAGTCACCTGATGGAAAGTAATCTTCGACGCCCCTGAACATCCGCGAAATCAGAGCGATCGCTAAAGTGTTGCCGGCTCTTTTAAAAAGGAGTACGCTCTTCTCTTGAAGGTTCCTAAGTCGTAGCCGTCGGGAAACACTCTCGCAGGCAAACCGTTCCACAGAACTGGTGCATGTCGTAGTCGATTTTTACGGGAACAAAGATTACTTATTTTAAAGGTTATGTGTAGTTATTTTGACATTCATAAGTGTTCTGTATGGACCTAACTTGAAAAAAGACTTTTTGTCTTGTTATCTAAAAATGCTTTTCACTTTTTTTATGATAAAGGTGGCAGCCGAGCCGACGGATCACCTGATGGTATGCGATTACCGCTGCCCATAGACACATGCAACACCAGTGGTGTCAAAAGTGCGCTGCTTACCTTACCTTACCTTTACCCCCTTCCCCTGGATTGGGCCTCCGGTACTACTTCACGCACTACTTCACGCCGGTTTTCTGTGAGGATGTAGTATTACTCCGGTCGAGCCGACCCATTCATGCCGAAGCGTGGCTCTTCCACTGTTTACTATCCCTTTAATTCCACCCTCAAGTCCCACAGTGTGCACACAGCGACCCTAGTGACATCCTCTCAATAAACAAGGAGCCTCATAGTTGCGCGCTATCTGACGGGGGTAGTTTTAAAACACACCCGGTAGTTGTAAATAATTATGGGTTTTGTCGCAAATTATACGCCCCAGGGAGCCCTGATTAAGCCTTTATCTGATATGAATATGATTTTGGATGTAATAGTTGGAAGGTTTCGTCTAACGTTGCTGTTGTTGGGTTGTGTTACGTTAAGGATCGATGGGGACTGTCGTGTTAAAAAATCGCTAGATGACGTAAGAGTTGAGGTTTGTCTACAAGATTTTTTTTATTTTTTTTTATCATCATCAGCCCCATTTAGGTCTCCACTGCTGGGGCACGGGCCTCCCTCAATCACATGAGGGGTAGCTGCTATACTCACCACGCTTGGCAAACGGGTTGGCGAGGGTTTTGATATAAATGCAGAGTTTTCCTTCTCTGGGTGCTAATGATTATGCCAGCAGCTTTACCTTAGTCGCCTTTTACGACACCTCGGTAAGAGTGAGGGTGGCCTATTCTACTCTGCCGGGAATCATACGGCGGTAAATACAATATTATAAACCAATAAATAAGTTATGCTCAAATAAAATAAGATATCTATATACATACACATAATGTTAAGATTAGCTCGGCGGTGAGAGAAAACATCGTGACGAAACCTGCATGTCTCAGATAGTTTCTCAAATAATATTTAAGATATTGATTCTGAACGTGTAACGTGATCCAGTTGGTCTAGTTCCACTATCCTAAAGATTGCGATGGTCAGATAGCAGTCAGACGGCCGGCTCGACCGGAGTGATAAAGGTTGACTCCTCTGGTGTCACGAGTGTCCATGGGCGATCATCACTTACCATCAGGTGACCCGTCTGCTCGTCTGCCACCTATGACATAAAAAAGTCGCTTTATTGTAATTATTACTAGACTTCCCTAATCCTGGATCATGGTCGAAACGACAGCTTTGAACTCAACTGGGAGACTCTAAGATGAGGAGGACCTTCTTTTAGTCTGATATCCTTATTTATTTTTATTTAATAGGTGGGCAGACGAACAGACGGATCACCTCATGGTAAGCAATTGCCGCCGCCCATGACACCCGCAACACCAGTGGAGTCACAAGTGCGCTGCCAACCTTTAAACCCCCCTATCCCCCGGATTGGGCCTCCGGTACCCTCACTCACGCAGCGAAACACGGCACAGTGCTGCTTTACGCTGGTTTTCTGTAAGGCCGTGGTATCACTCCTGGTGGTATCGTGGTATTTAATGTGAGTCTTTATAAAGTGCACATTTCAAACTTGACTGCCTTGGTGGCGGAATGGTTAGTGGGTTGCACTTTATAGCGATAGTTGCGCTTGGGGTCCCGGGTTCGAACCCCGGGTAGGGCCCAAATTTGTACCTGAGTTTTTCTGTTAAAAAAATTCTGCGTGTTAGCCCGGAGTCTGGAAGTTGGCATTCTTGTACCTCCGTGCCTCGGAAAGCACGTTAAGCCGTTGGTCCTGCGCCTAATTCCTCTTCGGTCGTGTTACACTAGTGTCCCATCGAAATAAGAGGGTACGGGAATAGAGAGTGCACTTGTGTATGCGCAAATACTTGTGCACTATAATATGTCCTGCGTCGATGGCTGATCGCTGAGATTGGCCGCCATGATCGAAATATCGGTTTGGAGGACATTATATCAAAATCCAAACGCCCTGTTGGTCTAGTGGTTTAAGTACCGGGCCGTGATCTCGGGGTTCTGGGTTCGATTCCCGGGTCGAGCGAAAAGTATGTTTCGAATTTTTCGAACATAGCTCGGGTTTGTGATCACCGATCCGCATTTGGCAAGCGTGGTGATTAAGCCTAATCCCATCATAATAGCGATGACTTGATTTCTATGAGGCCTTTGCCCTGCAGTGAGACAGTTTATAGGCTGATACTACATATCAAAATCAGGGAAACTACACCCCATTTTATCACTGTATTCACAGATGCTTAGGGATGAGGTGAATTATTTTGTGCTGTGGTCTGATATTTATTTTATTGAAGAAAATAGTCGACAGTTAAGATTACTGTCTTGAAATCCGTATACAGAATATTTTTACAGATGCCTTGATAATTCAAATTAAACGTCTAATCCACAGGGGTAAATAAAACTCCAATTCATTGGAATAACTCATTTACCAGAAACCTATTCAAAATTAATTACTGAATATTTAAGGGTTGGCTATTGGAATAGTGATTAAAAACAAAGGTGTGGGGTTAGGAAGGGTTCGTCATTGTTTTGGGGTTATTTTTTAATGGCGCGAAAAGTATAGGGGAATTAATGATGTGGATGACATTTCTTAAAGAAACGAACTTAGTTGGTAGAATTTTAATTGAAAAAAAAATTAAACATTTGATCATTGATTTTTTTATGTCCTTACCTACTTACTCCGCAGGCTTAGCGACCAGAACCGAGTCTGACGGTCGTACTGAGAGACGTCATTTAAGCTAATGTTCATTAACTTTAGTATCGGTAGTCTTTATGCGTATCAAAATAAGTGTCAATATTTTTTAACCAACTAAGTTAATCAACGACTCTGAGTGTGGCAGTAAGCCTCCGAAACAAGAGAGGGCCACTTTGGTCGATCCTGCAAAATATCTTGCCAGTCATTGACCTGAAGTTCTTGCAGATCATTCTCAAAAATGTCCCTCCAGCGATACCTAGATGGCCCAACCGGGCGTCGGTCCACCGGTCGGCCCCAGTATGGATTCTTTACAAGACGATCGATTTTTTTTTACTTATTTATTTTTCGCAAATTGTAATTGTATTTTTTTCTTAATATATATACTTTTCTACGTTCAATATTCACTACATACTTGTAATTCGATGATAACAAACATGCTGTTCACTGGTGGCGTGGCACTAAGGGCCGTTCTTTTTTTATCGTTAGTTACCTTTTGATTAAATGAACTATAATTAACTGTCTAACCAATAAAAGTGACGGCGTAATAGTGAAATATTCCTTTTACTGGTCAATAACCATTAAATTAACGTGTCTCTTTAATCACTCGACATTGGCAGAGTTATTATGTATTCGCCGTAGGCAACACAGTAGCAGCCATAAAGAAAAAAAATTATAAGTATTGGTTTAGCTGCTCAAAAACACGTTTTAGCGATATTTTACAATTTTCTCACTTTACTAAACAATTAGTTCATTTTAACTACGGACCAAAAAATCGGGACTAAGTAGTGAAATGGCGATTAAAATCATTAGTTCCAGTGTTTGCCATTGGCCAATGTCGCAATGTATCGTGCTAGTTACATTACTAAGCAACAACAGTTGTCTAACCTAGGCTATTCCAATTAGAAAAAGGCCGTAGATCAGCTGGGCGTCCTGCGCGCTGATTGGTCCACAGACGGAGGCGCATTTGCACAAGGCGCGGGCGCGGCCGGTGCTAAACATTAACGATTATAGCCTCGACTCACGTCTAATTGCGAGAGGACGGAGACATGCAACAGTCAACAATCATACAGGAAGGAGGAACAGCACTTTTGGAAATGAATAACAATCTTCTTATCCTAGAAATTCACTACAATTGAGCTTACTCATAGTAGATGATATCTTACTAGTCTGGAACCAAAGTGGTTTCTGTAAATTTTTAAGGTTCCGCAGTCCAATACGTAGTACCTATGTATATGGTATCATGTGTCCGTCCATCTGTCCGCAGCTAGGTCTTAGTACCAAAATGTAATTTTACATCTAACAAAGAAGTAGAGTAAACATTTGAATAATAAAATTTTAGTTTTGCTCTCATACAAGTACGCTGAGTAGTTTTTTAACAAACAAAATTTACACCACACGTGGGTTATCGTTAGAAAGTCAATGTCTGAGAAGATGTATAAATAAATAAACAAATATTTCACAACATCACATACATTGATCTGACTCCGAGATAGGTAGCTCAAGCACCTGTGTTACTGATATCAGAATCAACAGCGGAATTACAAATATGTATATACATTTAATACTTTTTTTTTCTTTTGTAAATACATACTTATAATACATAGAAAGCACTCTTAAACAAATACAAACAGACATGTTTATGCACACAAATGTTTGTACTGTGCGGGGATGGAACCCGTAACCCTTGCACCAGAGGCAGCGTTCACTACCACTGATCCAAACGCGTCGTCAATGTATGAATTTATTTGTTTTCTTTATCTAAACTGCGTGCATACTGCATTACGCGGTCCCGGCTAATTGTAAGCGCGCGTTATCGCGAGACAAACGCGCTGGCTGCAACGCATAACCATTACACTTTTTGGTTTCGCGAAATTAGCGCCTTTTTGCATTGTCTCGTCCTGCCGCGATTGGTCGCCGGCCCTCTTTGTACTTCTTTTTAGACACGATATTGGGGTGTTCTAGTGCTGTGACACGAGTCTTTCGGCGAGTCAAATAGTAGCAATCTTGACCGTGACCCTAAGAGAACCACGTTTCGGCATTGACCGGCCTCACAGAAAACCGGCGAAGCACTGTTGTGTTTCGCTGCGTGAGTGAGTACTGGAGGCCCAATCCGGGGGAAAGGGGGGTGTAAAACTTTTCAGCGCACTTGTGACCCCACTGGTATCACGGGTGTCCATGGGCGGCAGCAATCGTTTACCATCAGGTGATCAGTCTGCTCGCCTGCCACCTATAAAAAAGTCTTTTTAAATAACACTCGAATGCATAAAATATGTATGTGGCTCTCAAAGAGTCAAGTATTTTTACAAGTCATGTTGTTTCTGACAGGGCCATGGGTGCGTTTGATAGTGAGTGACCCTGTCTCATAAGTCAAAGGTCGTGGATTCGATCACCATCGTTGAATTTGTGTGATATTCACTTGGATTTCCAGTCTCTGGGTTTATTATATACTTAAGTAGGTTTATATTTGTAGTTTCTCTGGTGTCTCAGAATCGTTATCTTATAACACAAAAAAATCTGCCTTCCATACAAATTATCGCCGAATGGAAATTCAATTTTGTATGGAACAGCTGACTTTTTTCCTTTATTTTGTGGATCTAACGTGCTAAATGATCTTGATTCACGAAACCTATTACGTGGTTTTCTGGATGTAAACGATAAAAAATAACGGTGTATAGTACGAAAGCAGGTCAATGTATTTGATGTTGTATGAATGTATTTATTTTAAAATTAGAAAAGTCAAATCATTGTCATTGCATGTAAGTTGGCTTAACAGTTGGTCCCACCGTTCGGTCGAATATCAAAGTCGGATCCCATCACTATTTCTATTGAAGACTGCTGCAGTTTGGGTTATGAAGAGTTACGGTATCTGCGTAATTGAGGGTTTGTATGGACTGTGTGTTTCATTTCGCGTAATGATCATGGCTTGCAAAGCAAAAGCAACGAAATTCAGGGGAGTTGCAAATTAGATGCTAAATACGGGGTTATATGGAACACTAGCAAAATTTTACATTTGCATTGCTTATATAACTTAATATCTTTTACAAAGAAACGTCAGTCATTGTTATGAACAAAAATTACTTTTCATACAAAACTGCTTAGTCTGCTGATTGATTTAATATTACTGTAGGTTTTGATAAGTTTAGTAATCAATTTAACTTTAACTTTTTTTTGTATTATTACAAGAAAAAGATTTATATAATGCAATGTAAATAAATATTTCACAACATCACATACTTATTACATTCTTAAGTAAATAACACACTTCAAAAATTCATCTCATGTTCAGGCGGGACTCGAAAAATTGCAACAGATTGCTTTAAAAAATAACAACTATCACATACATTGATCTGACTCCAAGATAGGTAGGTCAAGCACCTGTGTTACGGATATCAGAACCAACAGTGGGATTAAAAATATATACATATAATACTTTTCTTTTGTAAATACATACTTATAATACATAGAAACTCCCACCAATACAAACAAACATATTCATGCACACATATGTTTGTATTGTGCGGGGATCGAACCCGCAACCCTTGGACCAAAGGCGGCGTTTACTACCACTATTCCAAACGGGTCGTCAATGAAAATTAGAATTTAATCATTTGTCATCAAATTCTAATCGAACCGTTACTGCTATTGAAGGTTAATGTATGAAATTGTTTATTTGTATAGAAATTATTAGAAAAATTGTGTTTTCCAGACTAACATTTTTTTTATTTTTAAAGTAAATAGTAATGGTACTGTTTCATATTTCACTGTGCTTTAATGGAGAACGGTTTGGTTCATTTGAAAAATATTTTAGTAAATAATAAGTCCAATCCAGAAAAAAACAACAGGAAAATGTTGTTGAAGGCCCGCAGGATTGTCCCCTTCTTGGTCTTCAGCTCAGCGACGCGTGTGTTTCCGTCGCTCCCAGGGAAGACTCGAGTGATGCGGCCAAGTGGCCACAGAAGTGGTGGCTGTCCTCTCTCCCTGACGAGAACCATTGTTCCCACTGAGAGCTGCTCAGTCACGCTTGCTCGTTTGTCCGCCTCTAGCATAAAAAAAAACTACATTATCCCTGTATAATATGCCAAACAGACGGCCGCTCAGCAATAGTCGTTGCTGATCCAAGAGACCAGCCCCGAAGCTAGTTTTCAACGACTACCATAACGTTATGATATATACTAAAACCAATAGCAAGGCCCTAACATGCCAAAAGTATGTGCTTCCTCGGCACTCAGTTATTTCTTCGTGCCCCTCAGCCATTGCAATAACTTGGCGGGGTATTTACCGCGCTATCTACTAATTAACGCCGGCACATATTGGCGCCGCTGATTTCTCCTGGGCGCCTCTACCGTTTGATGGAGCAAAACGTCCGCTACTTTTATTGAAGTGTGGCCACTGAGTGAGCGGAGCGGAGCGGAAGCGGAGCAGAACATGGTCCCCAATGGGAGCAATTAAGAAAATTATTTTTTTAGAATTATCCGAGCAGACGGATCACCTGGTGGTAAGCGATTCACTATCAGCTTTTAACTGTCAGGTGAGATTTACCGCATATTCACCTGATGGAAAGTAAATATGAGGGCTAGGATGTAACGCATTGGCCTAGAAGATGCCTGTTTACTCTTACCTCAAAGATGTCCAGATGGTATCTTTTATGATGTTTTATTGGTATGTTCTGGTTGTAAGGTGTGAAAAATAAATTAAAATAAAGACATTGTAGTCACCTTACTGCTATTAGTTTGGTAACAAGGCGTGTCTCTTTCTAATTGTGTCTTTGCCACAGGACAACAGTTAATTTTATTATTTATTGGTTAATGAGACTTATTTTTTTTTGTTTTTCTGTGATAGTAGCAGACAAGTAGACGAATCCAAACGACTTGGGCCTCCACGGTACCATCACTCAGCAAAAAATACTTCTCAACGGACACACTACAGTTTTTATATCGCAGAGTGGTATCGCATAAAGAGATAGATATTTGTATTTGTATTGCACAAAAATTAAATACAAGTATGATACAACAAGAACAGACAGTACAATAAGGCGGTCTTACCGCTTGTGACGATTCCTTCCAGACCACCTTAAAAATTGTATAAAAGTATGAAATATTGTCGCATAGTTTTAAAAGCGGCAATATTTATCTCGCACATTAAATGTTTCCACGATCAATTTGAATCGAGGTAAAATGCTTGCAATTAGTTTTTGTGGGAGCATCTTATAATCGCGTATCTACTGGCCGCACACGCGCAAACTCGCTTGTACAGATTAAACAATATGAAGCGTATTATCCCTGTCTACCGCATAGATGAGCAAAAATAACAGGCCCCGACCCCCAGGAATTCAATTTTATGTATTTAATATGAATTAGAAGCTAATTTGGCTAAGATTCATATTTTAAATTGGAGAAAGTACGAGTATTTAGTTCGAAGGAAAATGCTAGGTTAAAAGAATGGTTTTAGAAAAGATAATATAGACTATGTACTCTTATTTATAAATTAAATAATTTATCACAAGATGTACCGGCAGGCCTCTGCCGGCGGGATTCGGGAACGTGAATATGGCGTTTTAATAATAAGGCCGATCTTTGTAAATAAAAATAAAATAATTTAATTCATAAATATATACAAGAAAACAAGCGAGGTATTGGCACAGTAGATATACGCAAGCAGTATGGACACTACGAACAAACGCTCGATTACGCACGCACACAGACGCACACTTTACACGGATTCTAAGGTTCCATCTGAGTACAATCGTAGGAACTAAATTCAGGGTTGTCGGTTTTACTCGAGTGCCGCTTACTTTATTTTGGCAGAGAAAATAAGTAGATACATTATTATGTATGTTATCCTGACCTCACTGTGTCTTGGCCCGAGCGATTGGGTGCATGACCAATACCTTAACGTGATTTCCTAGTAACGAAACTAAACGTTATGAAAAGTATATCTAATTTTATGTATCTCTGCGTAGCGTATTTATCTTCTGTGGTATTGGTGACAGGGGAAGAAGTACAACCTATGCGGATAAAGAATGGGATCAGAAATGGCGGCGCATCTATTCACTTCTCGCTCGCTCACTATTTGCGTCTATATATACCTGTACATAAGTTTAAGTTGCATGTAAAAAACTGCCTAATGCAGAAAGGCTACTATAAAGTAGATGATTATTTGAATGATAAGGATTCTTGGACATGTTGATCTCTTCGCCTGTCCTCTGATGTATAATTCATTTCATAATTTTTCTTTGACGATTTATCTAAACGATATTGATTATAAGCATTGTATATCATACTGTCACTGTAATCATAATTTGTATAAGAATGAATATTGTAATTACCATATTATTTGAAAAGAGTAACTACTAAGTTTCTTGCTGATTCTTCTCGGTAGAAATTGACATTCCGAATCAGCGGTAGATTACATAATATTTGACATTCATAAATGTTCTGTATGGACTTAAATTGAATAAAGACATTTTTGATTTGATTTTGATTATACTCGCACCCCACGAGTGCGAGTATAGACGCACAGGTTGTAAAATTTTCACATAAAAACAAAAGGCGTGCGAACTTTAATTTGGAACCCGCGCGCCTTGGCTCTATAAAATAAGCACAGAGGTTTCATGCTGGAGTCTCGGCGTGTGTCCTCGACTGAAGAGAGGGAATGTTGTTTCAGCAGCACTCTTTTTTGTTCTACTATAGACTAACACTTGATCACAATCGCACCTGATAGAAAGCGACGACCATCAAAGTTAAATAACGTCTTGAGTATTTGGGCGTGAAATAAGTAAATAAACAAGTATAATAATATCATCGACTTCGTTGTCTAGACTGATCTGCGCGAGCTTCTGGTCAATAACTAGCAAGAGTAGCGCAAGATCGACTTAAGTGGCGATCTCTTGTTTCGGAGGCCAACGGCCGCACTCGTCATCGTCAGCCCAACGTCAGCCCATAAAAATTGCATCAATCAGGTGATCACTTTAATATGGGGACTATGTTCCTTGGTGGATTTTTTTTTTTTCATTACTAGAATGCCCTAGAGAAGTGATGGTATTCAAAAAGTCACGTATGTATTCTATTTCATCATCAGCCCATTTAAGTCCCCACTGCTGGGGCACGGGCCTCCCTCAATCACATGAGGGGTAATTGCTCAATCACATGAGGGGTAACTCACCACGCTTGGCAGACGGGTTGGCGAGGGTTTTTATATAAATGCAGAGTTTTCCTTCTCTGGGTGCTGATGATCATTCCAGCAGCTTTACCTTGGTCGCCTTTTACACCTCGGTAAGAGTGAGGGTGGCCTATTCTACTCTGCCGGGGACCACACGGCACCATACGGCCGCACTCAGAGACCTCATTTAAGCGAATGTTCATTAAGTTTAGTATCGGTAGTCTTTATGCGTATCAAAATAAGTGTCAATATTGTTTCTTAAGTAGCCAACCAAGTTAATTAATGACTCTGAGTGTGGCAGCAAGACTCTATTTGGGTTGCTGAGTCAGCGGAGTAAGTAAGATAATATCTTATACATTGACCTGATTCCGTACTTAGCAGCTTAAACACTTGTGTTACGGAAATAAGACAACGGAGAAATTGCAAATATAATACTTAATACATCCTGAGATTGAATAAACACAAGTGTACATCACATAGAGCATCAATCCTATGACCTTCAGCATATAAGGCAGTGTCACTATCACTGTCATTAGACCATGAAAGGCATAAAAAATGCATTTTCTTTAAACGAGCATCCGGATGGTTGCTCAAGCAAAACAGAAACACGTTTATATTAAAATGTTCATATCTCAGAGCAATAGAAAGTTCAGGAGTTGAATGAAACTAACCAAAGGTTTACCGATTTCCGATCGAACCGCTGCAATCTTAATATACCGCGTCACGTTCAGAAGTTTGTTATCTGCGCCCTTAGGGTTGCCAGGTTCAACTCCGAGAAGCCGGACAAACTGAAAATGAACTAATACCAGCGGTATTTTCTGGGGGAAATCAGAAATCAGAAATCATTTATTTGCTTGAAACATGGTTACATACAGGTGGTTAAATACAATTCAATTGAGAACATTCATGCTTCACCTATCTCGTCAGCATGCAAATATTTTATTGCCTAGTGTCAATCTAATTTTAGAGTCAATACTTAAAATACTATTACATCATAACATTGCGTTATTAAAATAATCATAACAATAAAATAAATAATGAATTACACAATTAAAATTAAAATGTCGAATATTCAATGAGATAATTAAAGTAGTTGGAAATCATTCAAGTCAAGTCAATGAAATCCGCCATTTTTGTACCGGCGGCCAATCTTATGATTACAAACGTTATTGAGATTGATGAGGTACTATATTGTATTGTCATCGGAACTAAAGGTGTGTACCAAATTTCAGATCAATCTGACCACAGGAAGGTACTTAAATTTCAATTTCTAATTTTGACCCAAATAAATAAATACCGGACGGGTCGAGCTAAATAAAACCGTTAAAAAACCGTTTAATAATGAAAACCAAAGTAGTTTACGGGACGCGTGTCAACTTGAACGACGCCGTCACAAAAGAAAAATTGCTTCTTATATACATATGTACCGCGTACAGCACAGCACCTGCAAACATTATTTCGCCCGCAATTTATAAAGGAAGAAGAAGGAGTCCACAAAGTCGCCGCCCGGCGCACCCTATCGGCGGCTCTAGGATCACATAACTGTAAGTTGCCTTGTGTTTTTTATAGATAGCTCCATTTTCATCCTCATCACCGCGTCCCCAGGTATCGTGGGAACAATGTAAATGTAAAAAAATATGACTTGGACGATTTCAAAGTAGAGTAAATAGGTACGAGTATAAAAGTTACTAGCTAGACATGATCCACTTAGTTCATTGAGGTAGCCGCATCATCACTTACCATTAGATAAAATTGCGGCCAAATATTTAGCTATTCTACAAAAAAACAGGTTTTGTAGATGTTGAAATTCATTTATAGGATTGAGCATTAGAATTTTTAATAAGTTACCTCAAAATATCATTGATTTACCCATACATAAGTTTAAGTTTCATGTAAAAAACTGCCTAATGCAGAAAGGCTACTATAAAGTAGATGATTATTTGAATGATAAAGATTCCTGGACATGTTGATCTCTTCGCCTGTCCTCTAATGTATAATTCATTTCATAATTTTTCTTTGACGATTTATCTAAACGATATTGATTATAAGCATTGTATATCATCATCATCATAAGCCCATTTAAGTCCCCACTGCTGGGGCCTCCCTCAATCACTTGAGGGGTAATTGCCATACTCACCACGCAACGCAGGCGGGTTGGCGAGGGTTTTGATATAAATGCTGAGTTTTCCTTCTCTGGGTGCTGATGATCATGCCAGCAGCTTTACCTTAGTCGCCTTTTACGACACCTCGGTAAGAGTGAGGGTGGCCTATTCTACTCTGCCGGGGACCACACGGTATATCATACTGTCACTGTAATCATAATTTGTATAAGAATGAATATTGTAATTACCATATTATTTGAAAAGAGTAACTACTGAGTTTCTTTCTGATTCTTATCGGTAGAAATTGACATTCAGAATCAGCGGTAGATTACATAATATTTGACATTCATAAATGTTCTGTATGGACTTAAATTGAATAAAGACATTTTTGATTTTTTTTTTTGATTTTGGTTGCAAAGTTGCAACATTGATTCACTCTCTATTTCTCACTCAATGTTATCTTTTTATATCTCAGGACCGTCAGTAAAGGACTTCCTCTGTTTTGGTCCAAGTGCTGGCCAGTATTGTTTTTTTTTTGCAATATTCTGTAGCACTTGTCCCCTTGAGTAGACAATGCATGCAATGACACCAAAGCTGTAAGGTCATTATTATTGGATTTATTTGAGCCTTTCTCATACATTTTCAGAGAATAATGTTAGAAAATCGGGAGTAGGGGGTACGGGAGTTAGGTCGCTGTTTCTGACTGTAGTAAATTACGGTTCTGAGTGCTAGAGAAGCCACACAAACTTCAGGCCGGATATCAATAAAAAAAACTGCTGTGTCCGACTTTATCCGGATGTCTGTCAACCCTAGCGGTGTTACCCACCAATCGCAAGCGAGCGTCAATGTCTGGTGGGGGCATTAAAAGTTTGTCAGAAGTCAGTTCGCCCCGAGCGGTAGACGGCGATGGACGTCGGTGGAGTTATCAGGAACGAATTAGGAGATGTCAGATTTGAAAACTATTTTAAGCTGTCGTTAGGGATCGAAGTTTTTAAGTTCAAAGTTATCTTTAGAAACGATTTTATTTCAGTAATGTTAATATTAACTTTCCTACGTAAGAGACAAATTTTTGGTATCAAAATATTTTCTCACAATTTTTTAAAATCTTCGTACTCAATTACTAAGTCAATATATTTAATACTTTTTTCGCAGCAAACGCATTTACAGCAATCCCTAATTATGAATATGTCATCAGAATTTTCATCCCACGTCCAGGGGCCCAATTCTCGGGAAGTGATATAAATATCTAATGTGACATTTATATGGAAGAATGTATGGAAATCCCTCATTCGACTTCTTATGTCAAATGCACGAGAATTGGGCTCCAGTTTCGTAAGAGAACCAGCCATTTTAAAATTTAATTTTTTAATACACCAATGATCCAAGATTTATTTTCTAATCATTCATATTTATGATGAAAAAGGTTCATTTCGACATCCTTTTTGATTGAAATTTCTATGATTGACTCAAATGCTTCATTTCAAATAAGTATAGACCGACCACGATCAGAAGGCACTTCAGTGACATTGACAAGAGGTCGTTGTACAACGTTTTTTCAATGCGAAAATGTCAAAACAGCATCAGTTCCAACTTTTGCCATGTGCCAAATAACCGCGATCGGACCGTATCATAGATCTATTATCGGAATAAGGTTGGTCGAATCGGCCCGGTACGATATAATCTGTATAGAATGACAGCGTTATATCCAAGAAGGTTTTAACCTTCTTGGATATAACGTTGTCATTCTATACAGATCTGACGTTATACCATAGATTTATCCAGGGATAGAGATCGGTCAATTTTGGCGGTAGGAGTCAAACACTCCGCTTGGGTTAAATTAGTATCTTGTGGTATTTAGTAAAAAAAATTGGTGTTTATTTGTGATCCTGATTTATGGTTTTTAACACTGCTATTGTGTGTCGAGTGAGTTATCACGTACAACTTGCTTGGACCTATTAGAGTCTTAAAACCCGTGATTGTGTTTACAGTAGTATCGGCAGAATCCGTAGGTCGATAAAACGTAAAACACCGGCGTTTTATTGAGTGACTGTGACTTTGACTGACTTCGACTCTTGACTACTCACTTATTCTCAATAAGTTATTTGAGCCATAATATAAAAAAGAGATTGTTCGAATCGAGCCTAAGTGTATCAAAGTGTACTGCGGTAACAGCGAGTGAGTCATCCCTGTCACCGCCGGACACGGCACAGTCCGGAGCGCATCAAAAGTTTTCTAATTACAGAAATGTTACGTTACTTTGCTGCAGTAACGCGACGTCGCATTGACAAAACTATGAACCAACAACGAACCCAAACCGTAACAAACCAAAATATACCTGTCGCATCTAAACAAAAGAGACGACATAGCATGTGAAAAGGACAGTCATAATGGTTCAGTTGTAAACTCCGTTCCGTAGTAGGCCCTCTGGCGTGCGACTCAATTTCCTTCGTTGATGGGAATTGAGGTTTTTAGTAAATGCATTTTAAGTAAAACTGGTGAGCTAGTAATTACTTTTAGGAGTTTTGATTTATTCTGTCGTAGTAGTTCAGTATTAAAAATGAAAGTCGTATACTTTCACTTCTTACTAGAAAACCTACGCCAGTAGATAGTACAAAAACGCTGTCTCGTTATTTTAAGTGATTAATTCATAGTAATAAGGCCACTTTCGTTGTACATCCGGCAAAGTTCCCGATAGACCACTTTTGAACCATATTCCAATACTTTAAGGTCGAAAAGTGGTCTACCGGGAAATTTTAGTCGATTGTGCATTATCCTGTAGGTAATACCTAGTTTTTAAGTGCAATAAACTTTATTTTTAGTGCAATAAAAGTTTATTCATTCATTTATTCAAGACAACCTTTGAAACAACATATTCTTGAGATCTTGATGTCATATTGCGGCGGTACGAGAGCCATGCTTTGGCATGAATGGGGCGGTTCGACCGGGGTAATACTACGGCCTGACAGAAAACCGGCGTGAAGCAGCACTGTGCTGTGTTTTGCTGCGTGAGTGAGGGTACCGGAAGCCCAATCCGAGGGAAAGGGGGGTGTAAAGGTTGACAGCGCACTTGCGACTGCACTGGTGTCGTAGGTGTCTATGGACGGCGACAAGCCCTTCGCATCAGGTGATCCGTCTGCTCATCTGCCACCTATCACATAAAAAAGGATGTACA
This sequence comes from Marasmia exigua, assembly GCA_019059595.1. Taxonomy (NCBI): domain Eukaryota; kingdom Metazoa; phylum Arthropoda; class Insecta; order Lepidoptera; family Crambidae; genus Marasmia; species Marasmia exigua. The sequence goes on from CM032470.1 coordinate 17,069,755, forward strand.
ATTTAAAAGAATCATTATGATTATTTTTTGATAATGTGTCCATAGTGTCCCACTGCAGGGCTAAAGCCCCCCTACCTTTTTTCCACCTCTCCCTTTCCTGGACTGGTGTGGACCAGTCTTGAAAGAACGCTTCGAGTTCATCTCGCCATCTTAAATCACAATTATATGAAAAAAGGTATCAGCCTATAAACTGTCCCACTGCAGGGCCAAGGCCTCCATCATAGAAATCAAGTCATCGCCACTATGATGGGATTAGGCTTAATCACCAAGCTTAGTGCGGATGCGCCTAATGCGGCTTGGTGATCACAAACTCGAGCTATGTTCGAAAAAATCGAAATATACTTTACGTTCGACCCGGGAATCGAACCCAGGACCCCGAGATCACGGCCCGGTACTTAAGCCACTAGACCAACAGGGCGACAATTATTATAATTAATGAATAATTAAATTCTGTTTTAGAATGAAACAGTTCACGTAAGTTAATTATAGATTAACTTACGCGAAACGGAGGTACTTTACTTAAACCATAAATTTATAATTGGCCTTCTACTCCGGCTGTAGTAAAGACAAGATGATCCACAGTCCACAATTACTAGAAATGTCTATTTTTCCAAAATTCAGACCTGAAATAGACCACAATCCTAATTGCAGACACTAACAACATAACAACACAAAACACGTCTGCCCACAGTTAAAGCGGACAAAACAAAACTTTTATTTAATTGGAATTGTCTCCGGATAACCCGCGACCCCGAAAGTTACGTAACGCAAAGTAACGGTATAAACGTAGTCGTAACGCAGGGTAACGAAGGAGAACACGTTTTGACGTGGCCGACCAAAATCCAAATGTTTTATTCTTTACGGCAACTACAACAGTTAATTGCATAAACCCTTGTCCATCCCTAGTTTTAAACGACAATTTATTTTGAATATGGCCGTTAGAGATGTGCTACAGGGTGTTTTCGTAATTGAATCAATTACTTTATTCTTTTCCCTATTTTTTATAGCTTTAGATGTCTCCATTTAATTTCCATGTTTAGAACATTTAGTTGGGATTGTTAGTTTACTTAAAAAAAAATACTTTCACCGATAATATTTTAGATCAAGTATAGTGCCCATAAATTACTAGATATTAAAAGATCATAAGAACTTCCTTCTTTTGTTGGCGCAGTGACCCATAGTATGGACTAATCTCATAGTGAGTATTTAGCCTCCGATAATAAGAGTTTAGACTATCGCGGTTGGTCTTGCGCCCTTCCTGCCAGTCATCTGTCATGAGTTCGCGCAAATCTTTTTCAACCTCATCTTTTCAGTGCTATCTTAGAAGGCCGGCTGGCATCTCTTCTCTTCTCTCTTAGACAAAGATCGTTATCATGATTTCTACATATAGCAGAAACCATGGGGTGACGACTTATTCTAGGTGGATCACATGCTCATTGATCCGGCAATATAGTTATTACCTGCTTAATTGATTTTTTTATTTTAATAGGGACGAAAGCGTATCTTTACTTCTTATTTGTAAAATTCAATAATTCCCAACGTGACTATAATTCAAAGATTACAAAACACCCTATACCCAAACCGTCAGGACATAAAATTAAATTTATATGACAAACTATTGTTTAAAATTCAAATTGTACGTGTGAAATCTTGCTCCGGGTTAATTGTATTGACCAACCCTGAAGGGGGGAGGGGGGGAAAGGAGTCCACTCCGTCCGTAAGAGGACACAATAATACTGTGATGTAGAATGGCGACCCTCCTAATGTGCTTAATAAAGGTAAAGTATATGTCGCATCGTATTTATGATTTTATTTCGATGTATTTAATTAAAATTTTAGTGTAAGGTCGAGTGTGGCAGGTGTAATTTTTGGGGTGGGAAGGGAAAAACAGGATGAAGGGTTTGGCTATCGGGGGGTAATGTTACGTGATGGGTATAAAGTTTTGGATACGCTGGTTGTATTTACTGGTTTTATGAAAACAGATAAAGGTTACCGAAATTTTAGCACAGTAATAATATGGCTCAACATGTAATACGGCATCACCCATGTTGAACTCTCTTATGTCTGAGACACAAGTGCTATTTTTGCACTGCAAATTAAGCAGACGCCGTCTGTACTTACAAGGCTCAACATGTAAGTAAGTAAGTAAACATTTTTTGACCACATACAAGGATTAACATGATTAGGACACATAACATTAAATAGATATTGCGCATGTCGGGCTCGAAAGGATTTAGCTCTTTCATTTCATGACTCAGTCAAGCATTCACAACAATGAAATCAACGTCATAATTTTTTCACGCCAAAACATTAATTTATTATCAACTTCAAACTTTTATTCTCTAAGCATTTTATTTACTAAGCTGTCGCTTCGGAGTCTTGGTTTACGTTTTTTTAGTGAAAAAATTTCACCCAGACTATATCATCTTACTCTATGACTTTCACCGACCTAAACATAATTTTATTTAGTAAAAGACGCATTATAGAAACATTTTGTTTTTTTTATGTGATAGGGCTACATATCAGAAAAAACATTCAAAACGTTTACCAAAAAGAGCAGACGGATCACCTGATGGTGGCGAGCGATTGCTTTTGAGATTGACACTCCAACACCAGTGTAGTTACAAGTGTGCTGCTAATGTTTAAACCCCCTTCCCCCGGATTAGGCGAATCCCAGCGCTAGCGCTACTACACGCCGATTTTCTTGGCGCATTCGTGCCGAAGCGCCACGACAAATATTTTTTTTTCAAAGTTACTCTAATATTTCCAGCCAACTATCACACCGTATGTCACTTTGAAGCAGGATTTACGTTTTTTTTATAGTAGCGCACTTCCAATGACCTGAACAAGTGACTCATTAAAAAATATTTTGAAAAATAGAACTTAATTTTTTTTTCTAAAAGTAACTCTAATATTTCCGGCCACGATCACACCGTTGGCATCCCACGTCCTCCCAATAAATTAATGATGGAACCGAACAAGCGACAAAACCGATGCACCGTCGTTGAGTTACGCGCTCGCACACACGGACGTAAAATAACCGTAACTCAGGGCGGCAGTTGCCTCCACCTGTTACTGCCCGCCTCGCTGTCGCAGGCACATTATCAGCCGCTATCTTCCGGGATTTACCGGTTACACTCATCGGTTTTTCGCTGTTTACCAGCTAAATTAAAGTAACGTGACTGTGCTAAGTTCTTTTTGGCAAACGAGCAGATGGATCACCTGATGGTTAGCGGTGAACACCAGTAGAATCACAAATGTGCTACCAATCTTTAAACTCTCCTTCCCCAAGGTAAGGCCTCCGTTACCGTCACTCACTGAAGCGCAGGCGTTACTTTTCGCCGGTTTTCTGTAAGATTTTCGTATCACTTCAGTCGAACTGGCCCGTTCATGGCGAAGCCTCTCTGTCCAGTCACACACGGACATATAACCGTAACTTAGGGCGGCAGTGGCCTCCATCTGTTACTGCCCGCCTTGCTGTCGTAGGCACATATTATCAGCCGCTATCTCCCGGGATTTACCGATTACACTCATCGGTTTTTAGCTGTTTACCAGCTAAATTAAAGTAACGAGACTGTGCAAAGTTTTTTTTGGTAAATGAGCAGACGGATCACCTGATGGTTAGCGATTAACACCAGTAGAATCACAAATGTGCTACCAATCTTTAAACTCTCCTTCCCCAAGGTAAAGGCCTCCGTTACCGTCACTCACTGATGCGCAGGCGCTACTTTTCACCGGTTTTCTGTAAGATTTTGGTATCACTCCAGTCGAACTGGCCCATATATGCAGAGGCAGGGTCACACACGGACATAGAACCGTAACTCAGGGTGGCAGTTGCCTCCACCAGTTACTACGATCAAATACCATGATTGTTACTAAATAGTAACTACGATCAAATACCATGATTGTCACTAATAGTGACTACGATCAAATACCATGATCGTTACTAAATAGTAACTACGATCAAATACCATGATTGTCACTAAATAGTGACTACGATCAAATACCATGATCGTTACTAAATAGTAACTACGATCAAATACCATGATTGTCACTAAATAGGAACTACGATCCAGTAACATTATTGTTATTGAATAGTAACTACGATTAAATACCATGATTGTTACTAAATAGTGACTACGATCAAATACCATGATTGTCACTAAATAGGAACTACGATCCAGTAACATTATTGTTATTGAATAGTAACTACGATCAAATACCATGATTGTTACTAAATAGTGACTACGATCAAATACCATGATTGTTACTAAATAGTAACTACGATCAAATACCATGATTGTTACTAAATAGTAACTACGATCAAATACCATGATTGTCACTAATAGTGACTACGATCAAATACCATGATTGTCACTAATAGTGACTACGATCAAATACCATGATCGTTACTAAATAGTAACTACGATCAAATACCATCATTGTTACTAAATAGTGACTACGATCAAATACCATGATCGTTACTAAATAGTAACTACGATCAAATACCATCATTGTTACTAAATAGTGACTACGATCAAATACCATGATTGTCACTAATAGTGACTACGATCAAATACCATGATTGTCACTAAATAGGAACTACGATCCAGTAACATTATTGTTATTGAATAGTAACTACGATCAAATACCATGATCGTTACTAAATAGTAACTACGATCAAATACCATGATTGTCACTAATAGTGACTACGATCAAATACCATGATTGTCACTAATAGTGACTACGATCAATACCATGATTGTCACTAAATAGTGACTACGATCAAATACCATGATTGTCACTAATAGTGACTACGATCAAATACCATGATTGTCACTAAATAGGAACTACGATCCAGTAACATTATTGTTATTGAATAGTAACTACGATCAAATACCATGATCGTTACTAAATAGTAACTACGATCAAATACCATGATCGTTACTAAATAGTAACTACGATCAAATACCATGATTGTCACTAATAGTGACTACGATCAAATACCATGATTGTTACTAAATAGTGACTACGATCAAATACCATGATTGTCACTAATAGTGACTACGATCAAATACCATGATTGTCACTAATAGTGACTACGATCAAATACCATGATTGTTACTAAATAGTAACTACGATCAAATACCATGATTGTTACTAAATAGTGACTACGATCAAATACCATGATGTTACTAAATAGTGACTACGATCAATACCATGATTGTCACTAATAGTGACTACGATCAAATACCATGATCGTTACTAAATAGTAACTACGATCAAATACCATGATTGTCACTAATAGTGACTACGATCAAATACCATGATCGTTACTAAAATAGTAACTACGATCAAATACCATGATTGTTACTAAATAGTAACTACGATCAAATACCATGATTGTCACTAATAGTGACTACGATCAAATACCATGATCGTTACTAAATAGTAACTACGATCAAATACCATGATTGTCACTAATAGTGACTACGATCAAATACCATGATTGTCACTAATAGTGACTACGATCAAATACCATGATCGTTACTAAATAGTAACTACGATCAAATACCATGATTGTCACTAAATAGGAACTACGATCCAGTAACATTATTGTTATTGAATAGTAACTACGATCAAATACCATGATGTTACTAAATAGTGACTACGATCAAATACCATGATGTTACTAAATAGTGACTACGATCAAATACCATGATTGTTACTAAATAGTAACTACGATCAAATACCATGATTGTCACTAATAGTGACTACGATCAAATACCATGATTGTTACTAAATAGTGACTACGATCAAATACCATGATGTTACTAAATAGTGACTACGATCAAATACCATGATTGTCACTAAATAGTGACTACGATCAAATACCATGATTGTCACTAATAGTGACTACGATCAAATACCATGATTGTCACTAATAGTGACTACGATCAAATACCATGATTGTCACTAATAGTGACTACGATCAAATACCATGATTGTCACTAAATAGTGACTACGATCAAATACCATGATCGTTACTAAATAGTAACTACGATCAAATACCATGATGTTACTAAATAGTGACTACGATCAAATACATGATCGTTACTAAATAGTAACTACGATCAAATACCATGATGTTACTAAATAGTGACTACGATCAAATACCATGATCGTTACTAAATAGTAACTACGATCAAATACCATGATTGTTACTAAATAGTAACTACGATCAAATACCATGATTGTTACTAAATAGTGACTACGATCAAATACCATGATTGTTACTAAATAGTGACTACGATCAAATACCATGATCGTTACTAAATAGTAACTACGATCAAATACCATGATTGTTACTAAATAGTAACTACGATCAAATACCATGATTGTTACTAATAGTGACTACGATCAAATACCATGATCGTTACTAAATAGTGACTACGACTCAAATACCATGATTGTTACTAAATAGTGACTACGATCAAATACCATGATCGTTACTAAATAGTAACTACGATCAAATACCATGATTGTTACTAAATAGTAACTACGATCAAATACCATGATTGTTACTAAATAGTGACTACGATCAAATACCATGATCGTTACTAAATAGTAACTACGATCAAATACCATGATTGTCACTAAATAGGAACTACGATCCAGTAACATTATTGTTATTGAATAGTAACTACGATTAATACCATGATTGTTACTAAATAGTGACTACGATCCAATACCATGATCGTTACTAAATTGTTACTACGGTCCAATACCATGATCGTTACCTACTAATTAGTAATTACGATCCAATACCATGATCGTTACTAAAGAGTAACTGCGATCCAGTACCACATACCTACATTGATCTGACTCCGAGATAGGTAGCTCAAGCACCTGTGTTACGGATATCAGAATCAACAGCGGGATTACAAATATACAGGGTGTATATGTGAACATTTGCATCCCTTTAACCACGTGTTCTACCAACCATTTTGAACCACATTTGTTCAACGACTTTTCGAAATTCATTGAATTTTTTTTTGACTCCCTATACAAAATGACCAACTCACGTGACCGACTTAGTATGAAAAGTTGAAATTTTTCATGCGAATATCCAAAAGTGATAAAACAAATTTTGTTCATAATGCTTAGTAGAACACGTGGTTAAAGAGATATAAATGTTCACAGATACATTCTGTATACATATAATACTTTTCTTTTGTAAATAGATACTTATAATACATAGAAAACACCCAGACCAATACAACCACACATGTTCATGCACATAAATGTTTCTACTGTGCAGGGATTGAACCCGCAACCCTTGGACGAAAGGCAACGTTCACTACCACTGTTCCAAACGTATTGTCAAAATTAATTAAAAGGAATGTAATTACAATTAGCCGATTCGACCAATCTTATTCTAAATTGTATGGTATACCGCTGTCATTCTATACAATACTGACAATATACCATAGATTTATCCACGGATAAAGATTGGTGGAATTGACCCTAAATGTATTAATATTATCTAGGAATATACGATTGCTTTCGGCGAATAACTCACGGAGCTAGCACCACATAAGACCGCAGAACATCTCGGATCACAGGGTTACAAGCATTTAAAAAAATGTCGAGTCACTTTTTTGTTCGGTAGCTTAAAACGACTATATGTGTAACGGTGTAGTGATACAAGTATAAAATCTAAAGATAAAGATAAAAAAATCTTTATTTCAATTTAGATCCATACAGAACACTTATGAATGTCAATATAATCTACCGCTGGTTTGGAATGTCGATTTCTACTGAGAAAGACACCAGCAAGAAACTCAGTAGTTACTCTTTTCAAATATTGATGATGTTACAGAGGTTTCAATTGAGAAGAAAAAATGTAAAATTGTCAAAGTTAACAGACTACTATGAATCAACTCACAAGACTAATCGAAACTATAAAGACTAATCTAAAAGAGCATGACAAAACGCTTTATTGAAATTTACACGGCACCACATTACCTTTCGCCCCGAAATCACCTTGCTAATTGTAATCAAGAAAAAAGCAGTTATTACAGCGTCAGCGATCCGGCTAATGACGCGTGTCGCTAACAATGTTTTAATGCCCGAAACCCCCTTACATAGATGGGCGGAGTATTTGCTTAGGACAAGCTAACTGCTGGTCGTTTAGCGACCGGCCGGCGGGACAGGGTTAAGTGAGAGGCGACAGCGGGAAGCAGATGCTACTCATTTAAAAGAACTCATTCATTCAAGTAAAGTCTTTCAGTCCGCAGGCAATCACATGTTGAACATCACTACGGTCTGACACAATGGTGTCCCATCGAAATAGTTCACTTGTGTGTCTGCGCAACTTGTGCACTACGAGTATATGTTCTGCGTCGATGACTGCTCGTTGAGATAACTAAACCATCGAAGGTGGATTTTAATGATCCAGTAACTCACCAGTCACCAGAAGGACCGATCTATGTGGAGAACATTAGGGGAGGCCTATGTTCAGCAGTGGACGTCTATTAGCTGAAATGATGATGATGAACTCACCGGTTACACATTTTAGTCTCCAAAAATTTTATGATGTGTTATAAAATTAGCAACTGAGACATGTCGGTAGCCATATACTAAACCTACCTCTGTTGTGATTATCGCACCATTTTACCACAAATTTTATGCCATTACTAACACTACATTCGTGAGTTTCTTAACACATTTATATCTATTCCTAGTCTGACATAAAGAATACTTACTTACTCCACTAGCTCAGTGACCCGAAACGAGTCTTGACCTCCGAAACAAGAGAAGGCAACTTTGATCGATCCTGCACTACTTGTCGCCAGTCACCGGCCTGAAGTTCTCGCAGATCATTTTCGACGACGTCTTTCCAGCGATACCTAGGCCGGCCTACTGGGCGTCGGCCCATCGGTTGGCTCTGGTATACTTTCTTCACGAGACGATGCTCATCCAGTCTCTCGAGGTGACCAAGCCAGCGAAGACGATGCGCCTTGGTCTCGCCGATGATGTTAGGCGTGTTTACAATCTTCTCTATTTCGACATTTGTGCGTATCCTCCAGCCATCGTCCGACATAAAGAATAATTAATATAAAATTATACTTAACTTAATTTATTATCCTGATCGTAAGTATAATTAATTAAGACGGGGATTAACACGAGATTTATTATGTGATACAACATTATAGTGTAATGAAGCAAATAAAAAGCGAAATAAGACGTTATAACAAAGCAGACCAGTCTCCAAAGGTAATATCCACTTAAAAATACTTTACTGTTTATTAAGAAGGCCGGCAACACATAAGCGATCTCTCTGATTTCACGGATGTTCATGAGCAGCGTTGATTACTTTCCATCAGATGACTCGCTTGCTCATTTAGCTGTAGCATAAAAAAGTGATATACTTGTCATCATTTATTTAGCATATCAGGGGGAATATGCCACTACCTTAACATTCGAGTGAAACATGGCTACTCCATGAAGGTTATTTCGTGATCTAGTTGGTCTTGTTCCCCTGTCTAAGGGTCGCGAAGGTCAGGCGGCAGTCGCTTCATTTTAATTACCAGACTTCCCGAAACCTGGATTATGGTCCCCCGGGCTCCAAAGCGACAGCTTAGGACACGCTAATATGAGGTACTCCTTGCTGTTCTCGACCAATTGTAAAAACGCTACCTCTCATCCACCGCACCACTAATATACAGCGTGATACAGGTGCGAGATTAAATGGGCGCGTGTATACAGGGTGTTCATTACGATATTGCGAGTAGGAATATTGCGAGCGGTTTTTATTAGAGCCGTCATAACGTTTTGCTTTTTTGATGAGAATTGAAAATGTGTTTGATCTGGGGCCGGGCCTATTGTCATGATTGTTTATGGGCTCGCGTTGACACCTCTCGTTGTTAGGTGGGTGTTTTGAAGGGCCATTTTCGAATGTACCTGCACATAAAATTGCGGTGTTTTAGATTGTAAGTACAAATCTTTGTACGATTCAATTCAAACTTTATTCAATTAAAGTCCGTAATGACCACTTATGATTGCATCTATCGCTTTATTACGACTTTCCAGTCTCCCGTCCGCCCTTACTTCGTTGCGGAACTTTATTAGTTCCAAATTAATGCCAAGAGATGGCGATGGGTGTCAATTGCATCGCGTAAGTATTTTGGCTTTTCGTTTTACCTATAAGCCATGTGATTGTCTGTAGAAATTACCTTTTTATATATTTTTTATTTATTTTAACATATTACACTAACGTAATATTTCAATGTAATATGTCATAAAAACCTTGTCAGTTTGTCTTGACACGGCTCTACTAATTTATGTAGACACTGATGTGTAAACATCAGTGTCGCTAATTTTATAATAGTATAGCCGTGAGTTAAGCTGAGTGAGGTCCATTTGTACTAGACGTCATAACACACTATTCATTTGGCATTTGACCTGGATGTGATTGAATATTTTTTTTTTGTTTTTATTTCGTCATCATCCTCCTGCCCTTTTCCCAGGTTACCTGGGGTCAGCGCAGTATGTTTTCCTTTTCTATACGTCCCTGTCATTCGTCATCGAATCATCCACCCCTTTTTCCATCATGTCATTCTTCACATAATCCATCCATCTCTTTTTCAGCCGTCCTCTGTTCCTCCACCCACTTACATTAAAACTCATCACTTTTTTGGTACTATGTACTTCCCCTCTTCTCATTACATGACCATACCGGGAAAGATGATTTGCCTTCAATTTATCAATGATGGGGGCCACTTTCATACTTCCTCTAATATATTCATTCCTTATCTTGTCCATTCTCGTCACTCCACACATCCATCTTAAGATTCTCATCTCTGTCGCATGCAATCGTCTTTCATCCGTCTTCTTAACGGCCCAGCATTCTGATCCATATAGGGCAACAGGTCTAATGACGGATTTGTTTTTATTTATAAGCTATTTTTAATTGTTATCTGTTTTGTTTCTGCTTAATTGTGTATACAACTGTATGTCATGTGTTATGATGTCTATAATAATAATGTTTTCTTTCTTTCTTCCTTCTATAGATGATGGATGATGATCAATTATTGCTATATTAAAACCGATTTTTTTTCAATGATATCAAATGGAAATTACAAAATATGACTTAAAAAACCTCTCCACTCTAATCCTAATAAAGTATGCAGAACCCAAACCCGACATAATCATAGACTCGCCTCATCTCAGTCTTAATATTAAAAACTTTCGAAACCCAAAAACCTGACAACACAGATAATAAGGTGGAAATAATGAGAAGAGCGCCCGCGCCAAAAAAATAACCTTTAAAATATTCATACACCTAGAAAAGTTTAGACCCTGCCTCATCAAATTAGAACTTGCGCCAGGCATCCGGCAGAGGGGGTACGAAATCTCAAAGAACTTGAGCGAGGGAAGTTTTAATTTCTGTGCATTCGACGTTGGTATGCATTTTTGATTAGTTTTGGCAGGGCAAGAGGTGGCTTAAGACTGCTAAAAATGTAAGTGCATTTCGTTGCATGAAGTTTACTGCGAACTCTGGCTTACATTTTAATTAAAAATTAAATTACTGTCATGTTGTATTTTCAAAGGTTTTTACATGTTAAAGTGCTTTACATTATTATTTATATGACTGGCCTCTTGGCGTTTGGTGGCCCTGCGTCCCTATGATGAGCCCTTGACTCAGTTCCTTTTTTAGGGTTCCGTAGCCAAATGGCAAAAAACGGAACTCTTATAGATTCGTCATGTCTGTCCGTCCGTCCGTATGTCACAGCCACTTTTCTCCGAAACTATAAAAACTATACTATTGGAACCTTGGTAAATAGATGTATTTTGTTAACCGCATCACGATTTTTACACAAAAATTAGAAAAAAAAAGGGAAGGGTTTCCATACTTGACCGGTTGTTTTGTTAACTATTGACTTAGCTTGACCACGATCACTGTCAATTGTACCAGTGGAGTCACAAGTGCGTTGCCATTAAACCCATCTTCCCCCGGATTGGGCCTCTGGTACCCTCACTCACGCAGTGAAACACAGTGCTGCTTCACACCGGTTTTCTGTGGGCCGTGGTATTACTTCGGTCGAGTCAGCCCATTCATGCCGAAGCGTGACTCTCCCACGATAAAAAATTAGTTAAGTATAGCCTTAAGTTAGTGACATCGCCCGTGTAGATGATGATAATTTATATATTCCCGAATGAATGAGACGCTTCTGTAGTATAATATATATATTTTAATTAAGGATTAAGAAAAATGCTGATAGTGAAAGAATGTATGTAATGGGACCAGTAATTTGTCAGTTTATTTAATACTTACATGTATGTAAAACTTTCATCTTAATGCTACATATTAAAATAGATTGATAAACTATAGTTCAAACGTGAAAATCCCCACTTTCACCCCCATCATCATCATCATCATCATCATCAGCCCATTTAAGTCCCCACTGCTGGGGCACGGGCCTCCCTGAATCACATGAGGGGTAATTGCCATACTCACCACGCTTGGCAGACGGGTTGGCGAGGGTTTTGTTATAAATGCAGAGTTTTCCTTCTCTGGGTGCTGATGATCATGCCAGCAGCTTTACCTTAGTCGCCTTTTACGACACCTCGGTAAGAGTGAGGTTGGCCTATTCTACTCGGGACCACACGGCTTACGGGTTTTCACCCCCACAAATCATAATTGCCCACCAAATTATAATCCAACAACAACTATCCCTTAAATCACCGACACAATACGCCGTTGTTCTGCGAAACATTACCCGAAGAAAACAAATAAACAGCAATATTCCGCTGATAGATAGCGCGCCCCCCGCGTAATGACTCCACGGGCAATAAAAAGTGAAGTCGTCAGTTGCCGCCGTGTCGCACTTACAAAATACGACCACAAAATCTACGACCGTGCGACTGAAGAAGAAGGTGGTAAGTAACTTTTAATGAGAATATGTCGCTGCATGTCTTTTCATTGTGCCGTGTGGTTCCCGGCAGAGTAGAATAGGCCACCCTCACTCTTACCGAGGTGTCGTAAAAGGCGACTAAGGTAAAGCTGCTGGCATGATCATCAGCACCCAGAGAAGGAAAACTCTGCATGTATATCAAAACCCTCGCCAACCCGTCTGCCAAGCGTGGTGAGTATGGCAATTACCCCTCATTTTTTGACCTGTGGTTGAGTCTAATGACTCCAAGGGTAAAAGTGAAGTCGTCAGTTGCCGCCGTGTCGCACTTACAAAATACGACCACAAAATCTACGATCGTGCGACTGAAGACGAAGGCAGTCAGTAACTTTTTATGAGAATATGTCGCTGCATGTCTTTTAATTTCAGCGTGTCATTCAAATACTTTTTGATCTGTGGTTGAGTCTAATCACGCCAAGGTTAAAAGTGAAGTCGTCAGTTGCTGCCGTGTCGCACTTACAAAATACGACCACGAAATCTATGACCGTGCGACTGAAGAAGAAGGTGGTAAGTAACTTTGTATCAGATCTTTGTACCATTCATGTTGTAGCATGGCTCTCCCACGGTCGGAAAAATGGAAGAACAAAGTATTTATATTATTATTATGTCAGTACTTAAGTTGTGTATTTTGTGCATTTAAGTACGTATATACTATCTATCTTGTCATTGCGTCCAAAGCTTTTTTTTCCTGTATATTTGTTTCTCTGTTTAGTTTGTGTCACTTCAAAGCCTGGGTGCTTGGACCATGTTCTAGGATTTAATAAACCTAATCATTGTCTGACCTTTGCAAGCTTAAGATTAGGAAACCAGACCGACTGGATCAAATAAATAGCTATATTCGGCAGATAGTGGTGTGGCAGGTGTCCATGGGCGGCGGCCACCATCAGGTGATCCGTCTGCTCGTCTGTCTGTAATGTCTTCACGAACAATGAAAAGTGAAGTCGTTACTTGCCGCCGCCGTGTCGTACGACCGTACTGTGCATAGACGAAGAAGGTAGTAAGTAACTTTTTATTAGAATAACCCAACCGTTTTGTACCTTAATTTATCTCAGCGTATCATTCGAGGTTGTGTCCATAGATTCTTTGATCTGTGGCCGAGTCTAAAGCAGCTGTCACGTTGAAGCCTGGGGTACGCTTGATCCATGATCTAGAATTTGATAAATCTAATAATTACAATGAAAGCGACTGCCATTTAGCCCTAAGACCAGGGAACCCTAACACAAAACCAACTAGATCAAAGTAACACTATTCGTCAAGAATGTGCGCAAGAATACCTTTTATCGACCCATTATCTTTTGAATCTTTTAAAGTTTCTATTTATTTATTCTACATGCTACTTCTCTCCTAAATGCATATTTAACCATATGTAGATAATATTAATACAATTTAGTGGTAACAATTTATTTTCAGTTGCAAATAAACATTTTCGTAATAAAAATCTAATACAGTGTTTTTTTTAGCTAATTATTAAACGCAACTACCGCATCCTACATCAGAGCAACCACAGTATCTATCGGCTTATTCTAATGTTTTAATGCATATTATGCGGTAGTTTATGGCAATACCAAGGGGCTAATGGCGTCTTGCGTCCCTGATGGGGGTAATTTGATTTTAAGAAATGGCAATGCGTGGTTTTTATTACGGCTCCGATGTATGGGAGATTTATAGGGGCGCATGTTGTTTTAATGGAAATCGGAGTGGTGTGGTTAGTGTATTATTCTTTGTTGCTTTAATAATATAAATGGGATTGTATTGTTTGTTTTTTTATGTGATAGGTGGCAGACGAGCAGATGGATCACTTGATGGTAAGCGATTTCTGCCGCCCATGGACACCCGCTATTCACAAGTGCGCTGCCAACCTTAAAACCCCCCTTTTGCCCGGATTGGGCCTCCGGTACCTTCAATCACGCAACGAAACACAGCAGAGACTTCTTCAAGCCGGTTCTGTGGTATCACTCCGATTGAGCCGGCCCATTCATGACATAGCGTGGCAAAGCAAGGCTCTTTTTTGTAGGCTGAAAGACCGTACACTCACATTTTTTTATTACAAGAGATCTTTTCAGAGTAATTTCACTAAGTATTTTTTTTCTTAGTATGGGCAAAATAGTTCAGCGGTTTTCGCTAGATGGAGATTGTAAAAATCAGATGTAACTTGAAAAAGCAATCAAGCAGATGGTTCGGCGTTGTTTCGATAGATGTCACTATGCATTTTTAAATCGCGCTAGTAAAGCGGTTTCCAGCTGGTATGCCAGAGATCTAGAAGGTATTGGGAATTTAAATAAATAAATAAAAAATAGTTTATTGCTCTCTTATTGCACAGTTTAGGTACATAACCGTTTTAAAAGTTTGTTTATACAGCAATATATGGATAATTTAGTTACATACATAGCAAATAAAATTATTTCTTATATTTTATTAAATCATCTCCCTGACTGATTCTCGAAGGTGATCGCACTACATAGCCGTTGAGTATTGGTCGTTTTTCTCTAGATGGCGGTAGCTACCCGACTGATACCTCTATCTTATTATATATAAGTTACTTTTAACTGACAGTGTAGCGGCTCTCGCTGTCGCCTCTCACCTAACCCGTGAAGCCGTGGTATCACTCTGGTCGACCGGCCCATTCATGCTGAAGCGTGGCTCTCCCACAGCCAAACAACTAAAAATATATTTATTCAAATACTTTTTTGACCGTGGGAGAGCTAAAAGGCGTGGCTTGCCGTCTTAAGGGATGACATGCGTGCCAATTACCAATATGGATGCCCAAGACCATACGAAGTGGAGAAGTCCTTCCAGAAAAGCGGACCTCAGACTCCGAAGCGTCAGTTTGGGTCGCACCCGGCTAAAACGCTAAGAAGAAGAAGAGGAGAGCCACGCTTCGGCATAAACGAGCCAGCTTGACCGGAGTGCCATCACAGCCTCACGGAAAATCAGAAGCAGTGCTTGCGCTGTATTTTTTCGAGTGAGGGAGATTCATCATCAGCCCATTTTAGTCCCCACAGCTGGGGCACGGGCCTCCCTCAATCACATGAGGGGTAATTGCCATACTCACCACGCTTGGCAGACGGGTTGGCGAGGGTTTTGATAAATGCAGAGTTTTCATTCTCTGGGTGCTGATGTTGATGCCAGCAAGGGAGAGTGAGGTTACCAAAATGGAAAATGGAATCAAAGCGTGGCGCATTTGTGACTCCACAGGGAATGCGATGCGAATGTGACCACGGGTGGCAGCAATCGCTTAACACCAGGTGATCCGTCTTCAAGGAGGTAGAATCACATAAAAAATGCAATTAATAGGTAATACCTATAATGTACTTTCACGCCTGGGTACTTGATTGATGCAGCCAATTTGAGGTTAGTCATGAATATGTATAAAAATGTGGGTATATTGAGTGACATAACTTAACCTACATTAAGGTGATGGGTAGGGCACACTAGCATCGCCAATCGATTTTAATTTTTAGCAATTAATAATACCTATAACGTACTTTCACACCTGGGTACTTGATTGCTTGATACAGCCAATTTGAGGTTAATTATGAATATGTATAAAAATGTATAAAATGTGCAGAGAGCAATGGAGAGGGCTATGCTCAGAGTCTCCCTGCGTGATCGTATCAGAAATAATGAGTTCGGCAGGAGAACTAAGGTCACAGACATAGCCCAAAGGATTGCATGCCTCAAGTGGCAATGGGCCGGGCACATAGCGAGGAGAACAGACGGCCGTTGGGGCGGAAAGGTCCCCAAATGGAGGCCACGTACAAGAAGTCGCATCCGTGGCAGGCCCCCCACAAGGTGGACCGACGATCTGGTGAAGATCGCGGGAATCCATTGGATGCGGGCGGCACAGGACCGATTTGTGTGGAGAACATTGGGGGAGGCCTATGTCCAGCAGTGGACGTCTATTGGCTGAAATGATGATGGTGATAAAAATGTGGGTACCTATATTGAGTGACATACCTTTAGGAGACGGGTAGGGCACACTAGCGACGCCAATCGATTTTAATTTTTAGCTGCTAAACCGAATCTATTTTAAACAATTTCGGGGTTACAACCTCTCGGCAAACACTTATACTATTTATTAAAAAACCATGCACAACACACACACAGTGTTGCACAACTAAAGAGATTTCTATGTGACGAGTTTTTTAATAATAACGAATAGGTAACTTGTGCGGATAGAACATTTTATTACTGTGCTTTTTTTCTTTTTTTAGTTGTTAAAACTTGTTATTGGCCTTATTATGTTTAAACTCAGTGCTATCAGTGGTTTAGCTGTAAAATTCCCTAAAACTGTAAAATAAAATAAAAAGCAAAAATGTTGGGTCCGGCCACGCAGCTACTTTTGGCGTGCAATAATGTTTCGCGTACAAAAACGTAGTAGTAGCTAAAAAATAAAATCGATTGGCGTTGCTAGTGTGCCCTACCCGTCACCGTAATGGAAACACGTGTCACATAATATTATCTAAGTAATTTCAAAACTGGAAACATTACAGGAACCCCTCTCTAAGCACTTCAACTGTAATACGCCCTTGTAAATTAGCAATATTAAGCCAGTGATAAAAAGATAGATGGCGCCATAGTCGTAACCCTTCACTGCCGTAAAACTTGACGACAATTGTACAATAACCCTTGTTTTAGCGAAATCGCGTTTTAGCGTTTGTATTAACGGAATTAAGTGCATACGCGTCCATTCAGTGTTGCCAAGCAAAAATTTTGTTTCAATTTTAGTAATTTTGCAGAATTTATTTATACTAGTTTTTACCCGCGGCTTTGTTGGCGTTAAAAAGAGAGTATTTTACTCTCCGTCCTTTCCATTATCTCTACTAAATAAATCTTTTTAATCCGGCGCCCCGTTTTTCCGTGAAAGACGGACAAACAGACAGACAGACTCGCACAGTTTTTGATTTATAATATTAATAAAATATCAGCCTATATACTGTCCCACTGCAGGGCAAAGGCCTCCTTCATAGAAATCAAGTCATCGCTACTATGATGGGAATAGGCTTGCTTCACCTCGCTTGCCTATTGCGGATTGGTGATCACAATCCCGAGCTATGTTCGGAAAATTCAAAACATACCTTTGCTCGACCCGGGAATTGAACTCGGGACCCCGAGATCACTGCCTGGTACTTAAACCGCTAGACTAACGGGATGATAATAATATTAGTATGGATTGTACGTTACTTACTGTACTTATATCAAGCATAATAATGTTTGATATAAGTACCTTACCGGTACTTAATATGAATACGTTAAACAAATGGATATTTTTTAGTAACTACTGAATTTATTCATCATCATTATTTCAGTCAGTAAACGTCCACTGCTGGACATAGGGCTCTCCCAATGATTTTCACACTGATCGGTCCTGTGCTGCCCGCGTCCAAGGGATTCCCGCTGAACTGACTGAATTTATTAATACCGGTTATATCAATATTTTCATAATGCAACGCAAAAAAAGAATCTGTAACGGTTTGCCAACAATAGTTGTCCCATGAACGTTTCACCAACAGAACGGTTCACCAACGGAATGTTTTAATGTTTTACCAGATTCGGCGGGTAGGGCTAAAACAAGCCGCGTGGGCTGATGCAATTCAAATGTTTTAAAATAGTGTCTAGTGGTTTTTAGTGTACAAATTTGGTGTTTATTTGTGCAATGAAGTGCCGCAAAGTGATTCTAACATTAAAAGTGATGGATTGTATCGTTTTTAACACTGCTAATGTGTGTCGAGTGAGTTGTCTCGTGACAACTCGTTTGGACCTAAATAGAGTCTTAGAACCCGCGATTGCTTTTAGAGTGATATCCGCGGAATCCGTAGGTCGATAAAATGTAAAATATCGGCGTTTATTTGAGTGACTGTGACTTTGACTGACTTCGACTGTTGACGTTTTTCTAACATAATCTTTTGCCATTAGATCTTTGTTCTTCTGCTAATATTAAATCCCATAAAAAATAAAACTTGCCAAAAAATCCAAGTCTCGCACTCAGTTGTTCTACGGTGAAAAGTTGTAAGATCTATGTTCCAAGACGGTTATTAACTTGGCAATCGGTTATTGAATATTTGACTCGGCCATTACATGAAAACACAACCGATTGACTTTGTAACATAGATCTTACAACTTTTCATGGTAGAATAACTAAGTGCGAGACTTGAATTATTTGACAAGTTTTGTTTTTATGGGATATCATTTCTTTTTGTAGTCAACCTACTTTTTTTCTTTCCGGTACCTACACCTTCAACTGCAAACGTAACTTTGTAACTATATACTGACTATATTAGTCAAGTGCTTCCTTTACCAAAATTAAATCAAGTATTCTCGAAATAAGTACGTTGTGTCGAAAGGATACTGGTAACACCGCTTCCACCATTGCCGTACGGAGCAATTAGATGTATAAATAAATTCGGTTTACAAGCGACAGATGGCGGGAACGGCGCCATCTTGCCCGCCATATTCATAGGTGATCTAATTAGGGCCATGCCACGTTGTTTATTTTTAATAATAAAGACAATGTAAAGTTGTAATACTGGAAATGCAATCGGGGGATTAAATTTTAAATGGGACACTATGTTAATTTGAGTAACGGTTCTAATTACCTGGTGTGTAGGGTACTTATAATTATGGCTTATATTATGGTAACTCTTTTTCAATATATTTAACTTTCAGGACATCTTCCAGAGTCGCGTTGTCCCCTGATCTCTATGACTTGTTCTTTTCAGCGAAATTTGAGGAATGTTTTTTTAACGATGGCACAAAATAAAAAAATACGTATGTTCGTCTCTAGCTGACATTAATATCAAAGAGTTTGTTGACCTACGAGCTAGGCAGTATAAGTGTGCTATGTGTATTAAGGCAATAAGGTGATTTGTGGTCTACATTTGCAACAAAGTTACCCTTCCCTACTAATTTCACCTGCGCCCGATGACCATGGTATCTCTTACCCTGTATGATGGACGCTGACTAAATTGACGGACTATAGACGTATAGGTAAAGTTTCGGAGAAACTGTGTAACCCGTTCTACCACAATTTATCTGCTCTGTGAATAGGTCTATTACTTTAATAAACATCAAACTCACTGTTAGTTTAGTACAAGAAACACGACTCGTCCTAATGGTCTAAACAGCCGTAACATTTCCTTTAATTGCTGCACCAATTGGCTATTCAGTCGATCTTTTTTTGAAGATGGCCCAACGGACCTTTTATATCTTCAATTTTCACTTACCATAAACACCGAAAGAACAATTAGGGAACAAAGACAAACAAATACTTAAATCGGGGTAGGCAATAACAGTCTGAGCAATAAGTAAAACCCAGCACATTAGGCGCCTAATTTCCAATTAGCAAGCAGGTAGCGTAAAAAGCGCCATTACGAGACAACGCCAACGTTTCCCGCCGAAAGGTCGGCGGCCATCTTGTCCGGCCACGTGGCGTTCGGAAACGCGCGCGTGCGAATTATTGTCTATGCCCCGCGTATGTGATGTTGTTTATGGAATTAATTTCGGTCATTGTGCTTTTGTCGGGTTTCCGTTCAGATCATCTTTTACGAGGGAATATGCTTTACGAAAGTAATTAAGAAAGGATTTGTGTTGGATGTTGTTTTGTTTCTAAATTCTGTCTTTATTTTTTGGTGCCCTTAGTGGGCATCTACCTAAGTAGGTATTAATCTTCAATACTACCAAATTCATAGCTATCATATTATTAAGGCGACGGGTAGCCCTAACTAGCGACACCGATCGATTTTAATTGTTAGCTACTAAATCGGATCTATTTTAAATAATTTCGAAGCGGGAGTCTCTAAGCAACATTTATTACTATTTATTAAATAATTATGCACTAGGTACTTTTTTATTTGTTTTTGGCGGTAATTCAAATTTCGAGTACAAAAGCAAACCCAAAAGTTACGTATAAGTATTAAATAAACAGTCTAAGTGTTTTCCGAGAGGATGCAGCTTTGAAATGGTTATAAAGATATCCGGTTGAGTTGCTAATAATAGGGTATTTGACTAAGCTCGAGATTTTACAAAATAAAAATATTTTATCAAAATATAGGTAAATATGTGCCAATAGCAAAAAATCTCAATTAAAAATATAAAGTCTAGTCGGTTTTATGGTCATTCAAAGATTCATGGGCAAGTCCATTTTAAAAGTATAAAATTATTAAAAAATAATTAAACCATTGAATAACCATATAATTTACACCCCCACCCAAAAAAACCCTATTATAATTGGAACCATTGACATAAACGAAAATTTGAATAGCTACCATACAAAACTAATTGAATGCATACAAAAAAGACTGTCCGTGTGACGTCACATCTCAGTAGCCATTTGTATGGAGCGTTTTGGGTTTGCCAAAACAATGTGATTTTAAAGTGGATATCTCAGTTTAGTTAAATGTAAATCAAGTAATCTTTCAACACAAGTTTCTATCATTGGACGGAGGTCTTGATTACAAAATGAAAAAAAAATAGTTCAAATACGTATTCAATTAATTGGTGTCGCTAGTGTGCCCTACCCGTCACCTTCATATGTAAAATACTCATTAACATTTCTGATACTTTTCTGCCGAGTTGTCTAATCTCTGACGTGTGTTGGATATTGATCACTTACCTACATTGGTAGCAGATTTTTTTTAAGTTTTCGAAACTTTAAAGATTTTAACAACCGAAAATCTAGCCGGTTTTATTCAACAAATTAATATAACATAGTTCATTTGGCTTATTTAAAAGCATTTAATTTCAAAATTCAAATACAAAACATTTCTGAACGGAACATTAGCCCCTCAGTTCCTTCAGTAAATAAGCTAACAAATTAACACGGCCACTTCATCCACCAATTTCATCTTCACAAACTTCCTTTAGCAATTCCATCAAAACCTTCGTTGTTTAGTGCGAATTAAATGCAATTTAACCCTCAAAAAGCATTTCGGCATTCCACAACAAATTCTGTACCAAATTGGCGGATCCAGAAGCGAGATATTTATTCTGAGGGGTGGAGCGTCTAAAGTAAGGCATTTGAATGCATGCTTGTCCGTCAGTCACGGTGATACCAGAGCGAGCTCGCTGAGCGCGTGATACCCCTTAACCAGAAACACAAGACCTCCCAACCCCCTCTCCTACTATCACAAAGTGAGCACCAGCACGAGGTTGCGGGTAGTCCTAGAGACCTCACTTTTCTGGTCGTTGACGAATACGAGGCAACTTGTCACATACACGATTAAACCTGATTGTGATGTAGGCACACGGGATAACTGTTGATTTGATTTTATGTTATACCGAAACGTCTGTTCTCGCATTTATTGCTTATAAACTCTCGTTGGAATCGAACTGTATCGACAAATAAAATCGCCGTTTAAACGGTTATGATGGTGGCTGTTACGAATATCAATTATGCTGAGTGGGTTTTGGTGGAATTTCTGTTTTGTTAATTCGGTTATGTTTATTTCAAAGGTTGATGACGTCGGTTTCAAGGTTAAGTGCGTTTTGGTGGTTACTTTTCGCTAATCCGTTCTGTTTTGAATTAAGCTGGTTGGTCGCGGAATAAGGATAGTACCTAAATCCTTGAGGAACAAAATTAGGGACTTATTATTTAAAGTAATTATGTCTACAAGGAGAAATTTGTTGAATTTTTTTTTTTATTTTACCACACCGTACAAACATTCTTTGGTGATAAGAATATGACTAACTTGTAGGTATTTGATTTCAATATACTTAAACTTAGAAAATAAATGTATGTCTATGTTATAAAAGACAGTCGTGTACCATTCGTATTCGTGTCTCAGGACCAACCAGACAGTTTTTTTAATCTTGATTTGTTGGAGTTAACTTGAAAAGCAGAATACAAGATTGGAAAAACAAAAGAAGAAAATGGGATTCGCCAGAGACTAGTACCTATTGCATGAATAATTGTAATATTTTATTGTGGCACTGTACATCGTTTTAGCTTAGCCTAATGACAAGCAAAAGTAAAACCCACGCTGCAATTACAACGGACGATATGGCACGGAATCACATCCATTGGCACTGCCATACTGGCTGAAAAGAAATATACCTGCCTACTTATTTAAAATTAAATGTAGGTATTTTGAAAATAATCACAAAGGAATTTTTAACAATATGTTGATATATAAAAAATTAAAAAAATTGTAAGTAAAAAACAATATCTACATTTTAGGAATGTTAAATTCTTTGGTAAAAAAAATAATTTCGTGTTCAACATTTATTTTCGCGAATCTGTGGCAAAAATTTAACATCATCGTTTCCCTTAGGCAAAATTCAAAAACTTCCAACTTGACAACAAAGACCAAAAACCTAATATCGTCCAAACGTTTCCCTCAAACCGCATTTTCGTCATAAAAAACAACGTTACACTCTTCAGGTAGTCGGGACGTCTGTTTCGACGCGGGAGGGGAGCTTGCAAAACTATAAATTGTACTTTAATTACCCCGGGGCAGCGTCACATCATGGATCCAGACAGTTTTATGACGATTTACGACACATTTCGACGCGGGGCCCAGCCCGCACTGGGATTCCTTGCGGCAAACTAAACAAGAACTCCCTCCTCCCTCCGAGACGCTACAAAGTTAGGACTTAAAAGAGTTGAGGTGGGTACTTCGGTGGATCAGGTTCCAATGGTCGGCGTACGTCACCTTTTCCACTGCTAGGGGGTTTTAAGGCCTCCAGTTCTTTATGGTAATGAAATCTGAGCAGGGTGACGTGCCGAGGTGATGGCTCCGAGTTTTTGTTGTGCCCCCTTTATTTATTGCACGTTCGGGGGAGGGGTACGGAAAGTTTCCGAATGTGGCTTCGTTCGGTTGCGTTGCTGATTTCAATTAGATGAAAGCTTCAAGGTGTGGTGGCTGAGCTGAGTAGTTTGAGAAAGAATGTAAATCTTGGTACGTGTTATTGCATTTGCTGGCGAGGATTTTTATTGAAAGCCACTTTCTTCAGAATGGGCTCAGCAGTGGTTCAAGTGGAGTCGGTGCGTGGAGCATTTTTTTTTTTTACTAGGTATATTTTATGTATTAACATGTAAAATATAAATAAGTACTTATTTCGACGACCCGTTTGAAACAGTCATAGTGAACGCTGCCTTTGGTCCAAGGGTTGCGGGTTCGATCCCCGCACAGTACAAACATTTGTAGTGCATGAACATGTCTGTTTGTATTGGTCTGGGTGTTTGTATGTATTAAAGTATGTATTTACAAAAGACATTCGAAGGGCTGGCTGGTGTGGGCTGGATGAGAGTGGCCGAAAATCGGGAGCAGTGGCGTGCATTACGGGAGACCTATGTCCAGCAGTGGACGAGTGTGGGTTGCTGATGATGATTTACAAAAGAAAAGTATAAGAATATTTGTAATTCCGCTGTTGATTCTGATATCCGTAACACAGGTGCTTGAGCTACCTATCTCGGAGTCAGATCAATGTATGTGATGTTGTGAAATATTATTTTTTATTATTATTACTTATAAAATATTTTTAATTAGTTAAATGTATGACGATTTGAAAATGCTGTATATAACAAGCCCGCCTTAACACTAGAACAAGATGCGTTCAGAAACATAATTTAAACTTAATATCACAAGGATAGTCCCGGAACAAAATTTGTGCCAGCCCTTTATAAAAAGGTGGTTGCTAACTAAAACGGAGTTACAAAGCAGTTCTTTTTTCAAAAATTTAGAGTACCGACCCACTGGCGACCTTTATTAGGCCTATGCAAATATTTTTTACTAACTTACTCCGATGGCTCAGCGACCCAAAATGAGTCTTGGCCTCCGATACGAGATGCCGCCATTTGTCTCGATCTTGTGCAGCTTCACGCCGATTTGCTACTTCCATATCTTGCAGATCCACGTTCACTACATCCCGCTAGTGATAGTGATATTTTTTAATTTAAATAAA
The DNA here is from genome assembly GCA_019059595.1 of Marasmia exigua. Classification (NCBI taxonomy): domain Eukaryota; kingdom Metazoa; phylum Arthropoda; class Insecta; order Lepidoptera; family Crambidae; genus Marasmia; species Marasmia exigua. Next base: position 17,094,633 of record CM032470.1, read on the forward strand.
TTTTTCGATTGATTGATTGATTTGTTACCAATATAATTATACTTTTTAAATAATTTCCATAACGTTTTTTCTTCCCATTGCCAATAATTAGGTACTAATAAAACTTTGACCCAAGATGATGATGATGAATCATCATCATCCTCCTGCCCTTTTCCCAGGTTATCTGGGGTCGGCGCAGTATGTTTTCCTTTTCCATAAGTCCCTGTCATTCGTCATCGAATCATCCACCTCTTTTTGCATCATGTCATTCTTCACACAATCCATCCATCTTTTTTTCGGCCGTCCTCTGTTCCTCCACCCACTTACGTTTAAACTCATCACTTTTTTGGCAACATGTTCTTCCCGTCTTCTCCTTACATGGCCATACCAGGAAAGACGATATGATATGATGATGATGAATCAAAGAACATAAAATTCGGTCCTATCGTTCTTGGAAGTAGTGAAACTAACACAACTTTTGTTTATTTTTCTTTTTATTTATGTGATAGGTGTAAGCAATTGCTGCCAACCTTTGAACCCACCTTTCCTCGGATTGGGCCTCCGGTACCATCACTCACGCAGCGCAACACAGCACAGTGCTGCTTCACGCCGGTTTTCTGTGAGGCCGTGGCATCACTCCGGTTGAGCCGGCCCATTCATGCCGAAGCGTGGCTCTCCCACGGTCAGGTCTCCCAGGTCTTAAAGTAATTTCGTAGCACATTCGTAGCAACTACGAATTTCGTAGTAGGCCTTATACATACCATTACCATTTTCCATCAAAACTGACTTTAGCTTTTACGTCTAAGTTTGTGCATCATTTACCCTGTCCCTTCACATAAGTATAATATTATTATGGCAACTTTAAGCACAAAACGAAGGCAACAAATCATTTTAATTACAATCCCCATGAAACCAAAATAGCAAGCCAGTGGAACGGTCACGCTGCCACCGATGGCTGATATAATGTTATGAGTGCGGATACCTACTGGATTTGTAGTACGGGAGGCGACGAAAAGTTCTAGGTATAACAACATATTCTTCTTTGTCGTCATATAATGCTCTTCGCAGAGAGGTTGTGATCGTCACATCAACGTTTATGGCCTGCTTCACAATACCTCGCCATTCTCGAGCAGTGATTTTAGTAGTAACAAAAAAGCTATAATTATAAATCCGCGTGAAACTAAATTTATCAAGCAATATTATTTATACCAGAATATTTAAACTTTGTAAGTAAAAGATGAAGGAGAAATAGCGAAAGTGATAAAATTTTAATTTCAAAATGTATAATAGGTAGGTACATGAACCAATAACAAAACAAAATATCTGAACTGATAATATTGTTACATTAACTACCTACGAAAAACAGTTTCTTATATTTAAAAAATCCTAGTAAATCGTAAACGCTTCTTATGTGAATACTAAATTTGGTATGTAAACCCAATTAACGATAAGTGTTTTTTAGTTTTTTTTTTATTATTTACTATCAAATAACATTACAAATTATTCATGTTATTACCATTATAAATAAAACACAAAAATGTGCTTACTTATATATTCTAAAACTTGTAGTCCTCGAATTGTATCAGTATATTCAATCACAACTTCAATTTGCTATAAAAATCCACTTACCCTGAACGTATGAAATAAATATTTGCCCTCTTGTACTATCTGAACTTGAGTGGAATCATCCCCGTCTCAAGTTCAGCTATTCCCGATGAGTAATCGCGCCCAAGTCGGGATCATTTGATTAGGTCGGTTTAATTTTAACTGCCGACTTTATTGTAACCCGGTATAGGACTTGTGATTCATGTTCGAGTGAAACTGTGCTTTATTGCTTGACTATGGTGGAGGGTGGTTTCGAGTATGGGTTGATGGGGTTAGCAATGATACTGTTTTACACCCAAATTAGTAGGACGTTTATCAAAAACCGCTATTTTTAACGAGATCGCTATTATTTCAGAACTAAGTCGCCAATAAACATTTTTTTTCTATGTAAGTATTTTACGCATTATGGATTAAATTAGTCCAAATATACACTAATATTATAAACAAAAAAAAGGGGAATTTTTGTTTCTGTGTGTGTGTTTTTAATGAATAAATTCAAAAACTGCTAAATGGATTTTGTTTAAACTTCAAAATAATAAAGCTTGCATATCAGAATAACACATAATATTACAATGCATATAAAGGTAAAACCGCGGGAGCAGCTAGTCTTCTTGTATATAACCTTTTTCATCAACGAATAAACTAAACGAAAGTACTAAACCTAATACATAAATAAACAAATACACAAATTAACGGAAGATGTGTTCCCTAAACGCTATGATCTGAACTTATTCAAGAAAAGAGTGAATAGGCTGTTACTAGACAGGCATGATCCATCCTCGGCCACATCATCACCTACCATCAGGTGAGATTGTGGCCAAATGTCTGGCTATTCTAATAAAAAAAAAAGAACAAAAAAACTATGTAAATCACGTTTTTCTCCATTTTCAAAGAAAATTATAATTTGACTAGCTCAGCCTTACGCTTTTACGGCCCTTAACGGGTTCGATTTCCACTGGACAAGCATTCGCAAGATGAACTGCTGTTTCGCTGCGTGAGTGAGGGTACCGGAGGCCCAATCCGGAGAAAGGGATGTTTAAAGGTTGGCAGCACACTTGTGACTCCACTGGTGTCGCGATGTCCATGAGCGGCGCAATCGCTTACCATCAGGCCATCCTTCTGCTCGTCTGCCACCTACGACAAGAACTGAACAATGTTCAGTGTCTGTTTGTTCAGTGTCAAGATGTAAAATCATATTTACACTCAGATTTTTGGTTCTTTCCAGCACAGTTTAATAGAGACTGCCTTGTTGGCGCAGTGGCTAGACTTGAGGTCCCAGGCCCTGGTCCGATCCCCGAGTCGGGCTAAAATGTGTACCTGAGTTTTGCCTGAGCCCGAAATCTGGAAGTTGGCGGTCTTGTACCCCCTGTGCCTTGGAAAGCACGTTAAGCCGTTGGCCCTGCGCCCGATCCATCTTCAAGTCGTGTCACAACAGTGTCCCATCGAAATATAGGGTAAGGGAATAGATAGTGCACATGTGTTTGCGCAGACACATGTGCACTATAATATCCTGCGTCTATTTCTGATCGCTGAGATTGGCTGCCACAGCCGAAATATTCGCGTTGGATGACATTACTATGGACTGGCGTCCTTTTATGCACTAGAGCCCAATTCTCGGGATGTGATATTTTGTCATCATACGATATATATCACGAAAATATAGTGTTTTTGAATGGTTTTCAGGACTCTAATTCTCGTGCTCGTGACATTTATTTTCATACGACATATCTCACTAAATCATAGTTTTTTTGTATGGCTTCCAGGTGATATCCGCCATGTTTTTTCAAATCGAAAATCCTGAGAATTGGGCTCCAGTTATGCTTAAATCATGATATCCACTGGTGTTTCCATGAGCGTCGGCCCTTGGGCAGCGGCAATGGCTTGCCGTTAGATAACCCACCCGCTCTTCCCCCTATCCATATACCTACCATAAAAACCCTACCAACATAACTTATCGGTCCACATAATGCTTACTCAGAGTTTTGAACATCCCATCTCATAACCCAACAAACTAATATCAAAGACGAACAAGCCTTAGCAAAACAAACATTTTAATATCTCCACAATAGCGGCGGATCTTATTTATAATACCAATAAACCCGTTCAATAATGACAGAACCATATTTCCATCCAGTTTCCCCTGGCCTCTTCTTCCGAACAGTTGGTTGAGTTTGAGGGGTCGTAAGGGTGTGGTGGAGGTCGTTGTTAACGATTTATCGCTCGCGTTGGGTTCTGTTCCCCGGTCACGTAGGTAGGGACGGGTGTCCGTCACGACCCGCCGTGATAGGATGATTTGGACGTGTGACGTGTAGTGGGGGGTGGTGGAAGGGATAGGAGGTTGGTTGGAACGCTTAGAATGAATGAGGATAGATTTTTTTTAATGATACCTCTATGAAAATTGTCCAAAAGATTCCATCTTTTTTATGTAACCGCTTATAGAAGCTCGCATCAGTTTCAACTCCAGAGGACGTGTAAAAACTAAGCACTCCCTTTTTAGAAAACTTCTGTTCTCTCTCAGTGTAAAGCGTAAAACCCTCTAAAGAAAGTATTTTTCACAGCTGGAGGGATAGTACTTTAATGTAATACTCAATTTTAGTTAGTAAATGTTTTTACTTTATGTATTAATTTTTTTATTTATTTGTATGTTGAATTGCTATGAATTATTGACTTCACATAAATATCTTTTTTTTTTGGTTTCGCAGGATTAATGCCGCCGGCTCAAGAGATGAGCCGACTACCTTATGCATACCAGGCTACCGGGTGGCGGCCGGGTTATGTTTGGCTCTCCATTGGCGAAGGACTTCTCCTAAAGAGAAGCCAGGCAAAGGCATACCCACTAAAACCCCTGCGTTTCTCCCTCATCGCCCATATTGGGGAATATCATGGTGATTCAGCCGAAGCGATATACGATATTTCCAGGGCGGACGCCCGTCTGTACGGTGGACTAGGCGGTTCCTCCCCCGGTCGTGCTGAGAGAGGGGATAGGGACAGCCCGGAGAAATGAGCCGTCCCTATCGGGCAGCAGAGGGAGCCTGTGCTATGCTGGTGCTGGTACCCCCGTACCACGCACCAGCGGGCTCCCTCATCAGTTAAATACCTAGACCATAGACAAACTGCACTCAATCACAATAATTAGAGCACGCGTCACCAAAGAAATCTCGTGAAAAGCGTGTTTCAGTCGCCATCAACAATCTAATTTGAGGTTTATATTTACAGACATGAGGAATCTAAAATTTTAGTTCCGTGTTTTACTGCGGGACTTTTTTGTGGCGCGGGAGCTATAATCGGACTTATCAAATCAAAGAAAGAGGAGAGCAGCACACTTGTGACTCCACCGGTGTCGCGAGTGTTCATTCGCTTACCATCAGGCGATCCGTCTGCTCGTCTGCCACCTATGACATAAAAAAGAGGAATGGCACGCTAAGATGAAACTCAATCAAATTCACTATAGCTCCTTCTTTATTAGTCTTCTTTCAAAGACTCAAAATAGAACCGCCACCTCTTACAAATTGGGCCACACACAAAACTATCTTTGTTATAATACGAGTTAGATATTCGATGTTATTGAAACATGTAGCATCAAAATAACTGCCTCTACATTTGCGCGTCCCTAACGCCCCTGTGGGTTTAATATTCTCAATGTTATTTATTAATATTAGTTCTTTACCTATGAAATTTCCGTTTTGTATGGCAATTTTCTTAGAAGTTGTAGATAGATAGATATTCTTTATTGCACAAAAATAAAATACAAGCATGATACAACAGCAACAGACAGTACAATAAGGCGGTCTTATCGCTTGTAGCGATTTCTTCCAGACAACCTTTGGGTAGAGGAAAGAAATATCGCATTCGTAATAAGGGAAGGCAGTGCAAAGTAATTTAACAACATACATTTGTATTTCCCATACTAACTTTTTTTTATTTGTAAAGTAACTATTAAACTATTAATTGTATTACTCCCTAATTAATTGTGCTTTACAACGTTTAGGAACGAGTTTTTCAGAAAAAAAATATATTTAATCAAAAAGTTATTATTAATAAAAATCATAATTGGATTCATATTTGGATTTCACGGCCGCTTACCATCAAACGGAGTGAGGTCATCCTGATTGGCCTTTCTATAAAAAAAACATACAGTGATCTGGTAAATGACGCAATTTGTATGAAAGGCCAGTAGTAGGCAAGTTTGTATGAAGGGGAAGTCATTGTTTTTAATCTCGCCCTGCTTTTAGAAAAAACATGTTAATACTATGTTTACCAACCATAAATTTATAGGATATCAAAAGAGAGGTGTATAAATCTTCATGCACAAAAACTAGAAGTGTCCTGCATGGACCTAATTAACGTGTCCTTTGTCTAATTACTTAGCGCTGCATAAAAATGCATTATGACGTATCTTAGAGCTCAGTGCACGTAAAAACCCACTCCGGTGCCATTAGCTTAATTAGCACATTTGGCTAATCATCAAGCGAAACACAGGGGTTTATGGTAAGGAGGTACACAAGTGACGGAACTCCGGAATTCGGAACTCCGGGTGATTTATATCCGGAAATATGCAAGTTTTGTTTTGGCTAATCAAATTTGTTTCTTTCCTTTTTTTTATAATTTAAAATTAAATTAAAAATACTCGTGTACCTATGTAATACTTATGTCAATTCAAAAATGTTAAAAATAATAATTTTTTGACCATTTTTTAAGTAACTTTAGATTTAAATCTCATATAAGTGAAATGTAAATCAAAAGGATTGCACCACCTCCCCTCTTCTATCTAATGTCCTTTACCTGAAAGTTGTCTAGTAGAGATCGCTCCCAGCGATAAGACCGCCTAAATTGTACATTGTATCTCTGTATACCTAGCTTATAAGTTTTGTATGTTGTGCAATAAAGAGTAACTATCTATCTATCTACGTAATGAGTAAGAGCTAAGATAGCTCCAACTGAAGTATTTTGTTACTTACTGGGGCATCTCAAAACATGTAAGAGAATGAATATGAGAAATAAAATTATTTGTGTTTGTATTGTATTGTATCAAGCATAACGCTGGGGTATACGGTAAGGAGGTACTATTGACAGAACTCCGGAATTCGGAACTCCGGGCGATGCATATCCGGAAATATTCAAGTTTTATTTTGGCTAATCATCGAGCAATGCACAAGGATTTACGGTAAAGGCGTACCAGCAGTTACGGAAATCCGTAACTTCGGAATCCGGAACTCTGAATAATTTTTATCGGGATATATGCACTTTTATTTTGACTGATCATCAAGCTATATACAAATGTTTACGGTAAGGATGCACCGGTTACGAAGTTCCGGAAGATTCTAAAGTTTTGTTTTACCCAATCGTCCGGCGAAACACAGGGGTATACGGTGTAGAGTGGTGGTAAGAACTCCAAAAAATTTCATATCTGATAATACGCACGTTTTCTTTTGGACATTGGGGAACGCAAGGGTCCATGATATTGTTGAAGATTTTGAAATGAAATCCGAATTCAGATGATTAGTAGGTATCCGGTTTACCTAAACGTATACATCTGTTAACATAATCAGAATTCGAGTAACTTTTTAACTTTAAGTAATAATATTAGGTTTTAACATTATTACAGTATATTCTTCTAACTACATCTCAAACATTAACCTAATTCCGTGAGCAGTAGCTTGTATAACGAATATCAGACAACAGAAGAATAACAGATGAAGATCATCATTGACGAATATTTATCCAGAGTCATGCATATGAGACAGGACCACTACCAAATGTGTTGATCTCTTGAAAACAATAATCTTATCAACCGGAGTATTTTTAACCCCCGACGCAAAACGACGGGGTATTATAAATATGACGTGTCTGTGTGTGTGTGTGTGTGTGTGTGTGTGTGTCTGTGTGTCTGTTCTATGGCATCGTAAGTCCCGACAATGAAACCGATTTTGATTTTGTTTTTTTCTGTTTGAAAAGATAATATGAGAAGTGTTCTTAGCTAGGTTGGATAAAAATCGATCAAGTGGCCGCCGTCACAAAAGATTTGGATTTTATGTTTTATCACAACTCCCACAATTTGGGTATCATATAAAAGGGCTTGAGTAGCAGAATATATTATTGTGAAAAATTCAAATCCATGATGGCCGCCGTCAAAAAATGACGAATAACCTATTTGTGTAAACTGCATCAATACAGGTATCAAATGAAAGAGCTTTAGTTGTGTCGGGGGTTTTTTAAATTTTCAATTTAATTTTTTTGTTTACTTAAATGGAACTACACTACCCCATCACTATTCCGCTGCGATTCTTTTCAAAGAAATACGTTGGTTTAATCTCGGGAGGCCAGATTTAGTGGTGTGCAAATCTTAAGAACGTCTCGGCTCTGTTAATTACAGACGTTTTGTTATCTGGGGGGAGGGGGGATGTGGTATAGATTATGTGCGTCAAGGTGAGAGAAATGACAGGCTTTCTTTGTTGAGGTGGGATTTAGTTTGGACGAGACAAAAGTAAAGAGAAATAGAGCCAAATAATTTTTCTTATTCTTTTGAAGTATAAAGACCTTTTTTTAAATTATAGATGGCAGACGAGCAGACACCCGTAACACCGTGCAGCCACAAGTGCCCTGTCAGCCTATTCAACTTCCCACCAGATTGGTCTCCCTGTACCCTCACTCATTCCACGAACCTCACCTTGTTATGTGTATCAATAATGGTTGTAATAAGCGACAGCTGACTGACAGATTTATCAACGCAGGGTCTAAAGTATAAGGGTTAGAAACTTGAAATTTTGCACAATGATTCGTTTTAAAATGTAAAGGAGCACTAAGAAAGGATTTTGAAAATTTCACCCTTTAAGGGGTAAAACGGGGGTTCAAAGTTAATATGCAAAATAGTATCTTTCGGGCCTCGACACCATAAATTTAAAAAGAAGAAAAAAAAAATGTTTTGACACTTCATGTCACTGTGCAACATGAAGTCCCGTAACAATGAAATATTATTAAAATCAATTAAAGAGATTCACCAACTCATGTCACCGTCCAACGAGAAAAGAAACGTATCTCTTTAATCACTTGACATTGGCAAGTTGTATCCAAGACGCAAAGCCATAAAAAAAGAAGTGAGAAATTACTACGGACCAGAAACATAGAGATTTTAAAAGTGTAACGATAAGAAATATGCGCTACGATGACTAATACCACGGCTACGACGTAGCACCGTAGACACCCCTACGATTCATCGTCGTAGCGCTTACGCAATCCCTGTTCTAATAGCTCGAATTTTTGACTCTAATCATCATCATCATCGTCAGCCCATTTAAGTCCCCACTGCTGGGGCACGGGCCTCCCTCAATCACATGAGGGGTAATTGCCATACTCATCACGCTTGGCAGACGGGTTGGCGAGGGTTTTGATATAAATGCAGAGTTTTCCTTCTCTGGGTGCTGATGATCATGCCAGCAGCTTTACCTTAGTCGCCTACCTACAGTATTTGAGATAATGATTCTGAACGTGTAACCCGTGATCCAGTTGGTCTGGTTCCCCTTTCTAAGGGTTGCGAAGGTCAGACGACAGTCGCCTCATTGTAACCCTGGATTGTGGTCCAAGCGTATCCCGAACGACAGCTTTGGACGCACGCTAAAATGAGCATAGTATAATTCGTTCATCACTTTTTTTTTTAGTTGGTGTTCTAAAATTCATTTTATATTATTGTGCCCTGACGGGGTTGCATTATGGAACTGCATGCACCGTTATTTTTTTATCGTTTAGGGACCTCGCCCACGGCGACTTTTTGTAGCGATGCTGTCGCGCGTCCGCATCGATACAGCTGCGAAGCGGTCGCTAACTGTGTGTCTTGGGCTCAGATTCAGACGCGATACAAACACGATTCAGTAATACCTGCGATCGCTACAGTTGCAAGATGGACTCCGTTGAGGCCACATTAACGGACAGGCAGCCGGCAGGCAATCCTTAACAGTTGCACTGAAGCTCGGTTCTCCACTCATGCGCCACCCTTTCTCCGTTCTTACCCCGATGTCATCTGACACAGTCGCGCATTAGCATCGTTGACTGACCGGATGGCGCAATTGGTAGTGACCCTGCCTATTACGCCAAAGGTCGTGGGTTCGATCCCCACCCTGGACAAACATTCGTGCGATGAACACTTGTGTTTGTATAGTGTCTGGGTGTAATATATGTATTTAAGTATATATTTGTGTTCCTCTGTTGTCTGATATCTGTAACACAAGTGCTTAAGCTACTTAGTTGTTATACAGTCGCAATGCAGTAGCGCGTTGCAAACGCGACTAACACGCGTTAGTAGCGATGCTGTCGTGCGTTTAGTAAACGCGCATTAGCATCGCTACAAAAAGTCGTCGTGGGCAAGGGGCCTTACATCCCGAAAACATCATAATAAGTATCGTGAATGAAGTCCATTTAGATCAACAAATAAGCGAAAAAAAAAACAGCTGTTCCATACAAAATAAAATATCCACGCGGCAATAATGTATGGAGCAACTGAACTTTTCGCTTATTCTGTTGATCTAACATGCTAGATGAACTTTATTCACAATATTTAAGAGGTTTTCAGGATGTAAACGATGAAAAAATAACGGTATATAAAATTGTGTCAACTTTGTAACCACATGTTTTTTTTATGCTAGAAGCGGACAACCGAGCAAGCGAGTCACCTGATGGAAAGTAATCAACGCCGCCCATGAAGATCCGTGAAATCAGAGGAATCGCTAACGTGTTGCCGGCTTTTTTAAAAAGAGTACGCTCTTCTCTTGAAGGTCCCTAAGTCGTAGCCGTCGGGACATACTCCTGCAGCCAAGCCGTTCCACAGAACTGAGGTTGTTTATGCAATATTTTAAATTTATGTATAATAATAATAATAATAATTCTCACAACATCTCATACGTTGACCTGATTCCGTACTAAGTAGCTTAAGCACTTGTGTTACAGATATCAGACAACAGAGGAACACAAATATATACTTAAATACATATATTACACCCAGACACCGAACAAACACAAGTGTTCATCGCACGAATGTTTGTCTAGGGTGGAGATCGAACCCACGATCTTTGGCGTAAGAGGCAGGGTCACTACCAATTGCGCCATCCGGTCAGTCAATGTATGTTTCTAATAATAATCATTATCAAGATTTTTTCACTTATTTTTGCTTTTTTTTCTTTACGTGCTAATTATTATTCATGCTGTGTGTTTGTCTTTGCTGTGTGTTTATATATATACCCAAAACTGGAATTCAAGACCAAAAAATCTACTACAATGTTGCCAATGCAATAAAATTATCGTACAATAGTATACTATTTCTAAGAAACAAACGCCGACATAATTTGTTTATTGGTAATTTTAATTCTATAATATAAAGAAGTAATTTTATTGACCAATATTCACATAAATACAAGACACTAAAATAAAAACTTAATCATCCGTAATGTTTGGTACAAAAGCTGGTATTGAGCTGGTGTCACTGCAGGTGTTAATAACATTTGGTACAACATTTGAACTGACTTGTTGTTGTTTCGTGCAGTAAGGCGCCCCAAAGAAATATTAATATAGGAATCTTTGAACTTTAAACGTTTTAAACAATGCTATTGTGTGTTAAGTGAGTTGTCACGTGAACAACTTGCTACGACCTAAGAGAGTCTTAAAACCAGCGATTTCGTTAAGAGAAGTTTCGGCTGAACCCGTAGGTCGATAACGCGCCCGTTTTATTGAGTAACTTCGACTGTTCACTTTGTCAAAATATAACTTGACAATTTTTTTTACGAGTTATTTCGCCTAGTAACGCCTTAAATCTAAAACATGTGCAAAACTGGACGAATTGATTACTGGAGTGGTGGAAAACTTTATTCTACACGTTACCGACTCAGATTCCGTAGTCGGAGATTCTGACATTAGTGATGGTAAATATGAAGATGTAATTAAGTTTCTATTTTTTGAGAAAATCCTTATCAGGAATTGTGCCAGCTAAGAAAATAAGCATATAACGAAAAGGTTGATAAAACCTGAAAACTTGATTTGACAATGACATAAGTGACATTGATTGATTTGACACTAACGTATCTGTCGTAGTTTTTTTGGTCTTGAATTCCAGTTTCGGGTATAGTACAATTATATGTGTTGGCGATAGATCTGGTAACCCTGTTGCTAGGGAACTGTTGACTGTCGTATGCGTAGCAACGGGGTCTTGGTCAATTATTATATTCTTGTATTTTTTGTATCGTGGCAGGCCTCCTACAAGGTGGACCGACGATCTGGTGAAGACCGCGGGAACCCATTGGATGCGGGCGGCACAGGACCGATCTGTGTGGAAAACATTGGGGGATGCCTATGTCCAGCAGTGGACGTCTATTGGCTGAAATGATGATGATTTTTTGTATATTTTCTGTGATCTTATGTGATTTTTAATAATAGTTATTTTGCCAAATTATATTTTAATTCCGTAGTCAATAATATGTTTAAGTTACTATTATGTTACTTTTAAATGTGTTATGTTACTCTTAAATTTTGTTTTTTTTATGTTACTCTTAAATGTGGGAGAGCCACGCTTTGGCATGAATGGGCCGGCTCGACCGGAGTGATACCACTGCCTCACAGAAGACAGGAAGGGGAAAAGGTTGGCAGCGCACTTGTGACTCCACTGGTGTTGCGGGTGTCCATGGGCGGCGGAATTGCTTACCATCAGGTGATCCGTCTGCTCGTCTGCCACCTCTCATATAAAAAAAAACTATTTAATATAAGTTAAGATTGTAACCTGTAGTGTATGCCTTAATAATTTGAACCGCACTAGCTGATTCCTTTGCATTGGTTATTTAGTTCATAAAATTAGGCTACTGCTAGGCTCCACATTCCTCTTTTTGCATCAGTTTGTTTCAAGCGAGATGGTATCAGGCCTAATTGCAGCGCGCTCAAGTGCAGGCCGAGTTTGGAGATACCCGCTGGCTGATAGGCCGGTGAATTTTGTCTTCGGTAATGTGCCCAGTTGTAGCCAACCTTTGCAAGTTTTCAGTTACATATTACCAACATTAAAATAAGTAAAGACGCATATCTTGTCTTGAGGTGACGGGTAGGGCACACTAGCGACGCCAATCTTTTTAGCAATTAATTTTTAGCTACTAAACCGGATCTATTTTAAACAATTTCGGGGATACAACCTCTCGGCAAACACTTATACTATTTATTAAATAACCATGCACAAATGTTGAAACCGTTTTTGTATGCGGAAAATTGATTCACGCCACAAGCGGCCACTTTTGGCGGTAATCCAAAATTCGAGTGCAAAAGCAGACCAAACAGTTAACTATAAGTATTAAATTAATAGTACAGGCGTTTGCCGAGAGATTGTTTAAAATAGATCCGGTTTAGTAGCTAAAAATTAAAATCGATTGGCGTCGCTAGTGTGCCCTACCCGTCACCTTAAGTCAAAGAGTAGCCCTAACTAGCGACACCAATCAATTTAAACAATTACGGAGCAGGAGTCTCTAAGCAAACATTTATACTATTTATATAATAATTGTGCTCTACTTTTTCTTTTTTTTTGCATTCGGAATTTGGATTAACGCCATATGTGGCCGATTTTGGTGGTAATTCAAATTTCTAGTACAAAAGCAGACCCAAAAGTTAGGTTGTAATTAAATAAATAGTATAAGTGCTTTCCGAGAGGCTGCAGCTTCGAAATGTTTAATAAGATATGCGGTTTAGTTGCTAACAACTTAAATCAACGGGCGTCGCTTGTGTGCCCTACCCGTCACCTTAAGAAACCCACCACCTACTCCAGACTATTATGATGGGCGGTATTTTCTTTTTCTGTGAAATGGTATAATAATATAGGTAGGTACCTACTCTATATAAACGTCCCGTTGGTCTAGTGGTTTAGGTACCGGCCCGTGATCTCGGGGTCCTGAGTTCGATTCCCGGGTCGAGCATAGGTATGTTTCGAATTTTTCGAACATAGAACATAGGTTTGTGAATCATAGTAGCGATGACTTGATTTCTATGATGGAGGTATTTGCCCTGCAGTGGGACTGTATATAGGCTGATACTATAGGTACTCAATCTCAACTAGACATCTTTAAAATTTACCAAGTAGGTAGTTTTTCATCATCTGCGAAAACAAACTAAGTATCTAAACTGATGATGAAGTAACTTAGGCTACGAGTGATCATTAAAAGATTTGAAAATAAATATTTCCCGTGGCGAGCCTGGCTCGTAGTATCTTCTTCTTAGTGTTATAGAGCAGTTATGACGGTTTTAAACTAAAAATGTCATACAAAATTTTCGAAAAGAGAATGTAAACTGCTCCAAAAACTGTTTTAGTTGACAAACATTTGTGAAAAAGACCCATAAAGAAAAAACCCTAAGAGATTCAAAGTCAAAGTCAAATAATTCTTTATTTGCATAGGCTTGTACACAGCACTTACAAAAATCGTCATACATTTGAATGATTTAAGACTATTTGTAAGTACTTATATAATAATTTACATGTTAATATGTTGATACATAAAATATACTATAAATAAGTAAATAAACATAATGCGATTCTACCACCGGCTCGGAAAGTTGTTTCTGGTCGAGAAGATCCGACAAGAAACTCGCCAGTTATTTTTTTTATTCGCTAACTTTTTATACAATGGTTTATTATCCTCATACCAAGTCATACAGTCTAATGCAACACAAAATAGAATGAAGCAAATTTAAAGCTAAATATGAGGTAAACCGAAGCGGACCAGTCCCCAAAGGTGGTGGGAGGATTAAATAAAATAAGCAGGCAAGGGTTGACCACTTCTGACTAAGTAGCTATCAGCTGAAAACTTTTGTGCAAGCAGAGGCCAGCCGTAATTATAATAATTCATGCTATACGAGTTTTATCGGAGTTGGACTTTCAGACCTACTAATGTCTCCCTAGATATTTCAACTAACGCCGTCAATCTGCCAACATCTGATCGATGAGATTGACTTTCGCCTTCTTTCTCGTATGTGGAGAACTGGAGCCCAATTCTCGTGCTCGTGACATTTGAAAACATGGCGGATATCACCTGAAAACCATACAAAAAACTGTGTTTTTGGTGATATAAAATAATAATAATAATAAATATTTCACAACATCACATACATTGATCTGACTCCAAGATAGGTAGCTCAAGCACCTGTGTTACGAATATCAGAATCAACAGTGGGATTAGAAATATATACATAAAATATACTTTTCTTTTGTAAATACATACTTATAATACATAGGAAACACCCAGACCAATACAAAACAGGACATGTTCTATCGTATGAAAATAAATATCACGAGCACGAGAATTTGGGCTCCTGAAGAGTGAATGAATTTAGCTGGTTTTCACTCCAACTAGCCAAGTCGTTCCAGGAAACCGAACATTAATACTAGGTTTTCCCGGCCTGTCGTAAGCCTTCCTGAGTACGAGAGCGTACCCACTGCTGGAATGGCTTGCAGCATACGATTCCGCGGGGACGACGTTACCGGGTGTCCTGGTAGGTCGTACAGCGTTGAAGGGCTGCATTGCGCCAGGTAGGGGTGAAGCGACGAGCCCGATTAGTGCTACGGTCTAGTCTGAGGGGTTTCCGACCGCGGTTTCGCAGCGATGGACACCCCATGGTTTTTGTTGGGGTTTGAGTCCCATCACCTCCTTGTTCCCTACATGTAGTAAGACGCCAATGACGGTTTTCCATGGTAAAAAAAAAGAAACGTAACAGTGCCTTAACGCTGCTAAGATTTATCGGAGATTACCCGGGTGCGGACACTAGTACATGGGCGACTGTTTTATCCTGCTCCATGCATCTGTCTGCGGCTGTCTGTAATACCTGGATTAAACAGAATATTTGTTAAGGTGACGGGTAGGGCACACTAGCGACGCCAATCGATTTTAATTTTTAGCTTCTAAACCGGATCTATTTTAAACCATTTCTGTACGCGAAAAATTAATTCACGCTAAAAGTGGCCGCTTTTGGCGTGAATCCAATTTTTCGCGTACGCGTTGGACCCAACATTTGTGCATGGTTATTTAATTAATAATATAAGTGTTTGCCGAGAAGTTGTGGCCCCGAAATCGTTTAAAATAGATCCGATTTAGTAGCTAAAAATTAAAATCGATTGGCGTCGCTAGTGTGCCCTACCTGTCACCTTAAACAGAATGTTTGTTAAAGCTGCCATGCCCCGTTAGAGTTAGTCTGAGATTGACGCATAATATTCACTTCTTCTTAAAGTGCCTCTCCGACTAGCGAAGTTAGGTATAGTTCGCCAATACAAGTGCACTTTTTATTCCTTAAAGACTAGTTTACACTGTAGGAGCTGCTGCCTAGTCAGTAGACAGTTACTCGTCTTGTCATACGAGGTACTTTCTATCTCGCTTGTGCAAATTAGGTCTTACCTACTTGTAGATAAGTGACATCTAAACAGTGCGAGTCACCGCAGTGCAGGCACTCGGCAGGCTAACTCGTAAACTAAGTCGCACTATTTAGACCAGACTTAGAGAGGGCTAACTTCATACTTTTTTATTGAATAAAATCGGCTAGTTTTGTCGAAAAAAAACGTAAAGACGCTATTTAGTCACAAAAAAATATTGACATTTCTGGCGTTACAGCCAAGTCAAAGATTTTTAACCAAACAGTTCAAAACTAATTTAAATGCTTGACGGCATAAAAATAAATGAAACAACGACACATTTATGAATAGGTAAGACCTTAAAAATCAAGGGCCTTACAATAAAATTATTCATAAATTCGTTTTAGCTAACAAAGGTTTAACAAACACCTTTGTTAACTAAAACGGAGTTAGAAATCAAAATTTGTATGATTTTTTATTGGTTTCAAACGTCAAAACTGCTCTATAACCCCGTTTTAGCTAAAGGTTTATTGAACGTTTATGAATCCTTCCTAGCTAAGCAAGCAATCTAGTTGTACACTATGTTATGACAATTTTACAGACATAAATATATCTTCCACTTTTCCCATATTTTCATTAAAAAAAACAAACTCAAACAAAACAAAATAAATTACCCGCGAAACCAAACAAAGAATTCCCTGGCGCTGTTTGAGTGACGTAACGCCATCTATCGCTCTGAGCGTGACTTGCTTGCAAATGGCCACGCGGCGCTAGATGTCGCCACACGCCACGCGTCAAGCCAAGACATATTTATGGCCAAAAAAACAGCATTTTCGCTACTAACGGAATGGGTTTTAAATGACTGGGTGAATTTGCGCGATCTCACGAATTTGTATGCAGATTTAAGGAGAGACATCTGAGAGGAGACAATGTGTTTTTTCGCTCGTGCAGACAGATTTGTAATTTATTTGGCCGGGGTGGGAAGTTTATTTGTAGTGGGTGGATGTTTTTGTGCAAGTAAAGATTTCTTGTTACTTTGTCGAATGTACGTGAAAGAACCGTAAACATACCTACTATTTATCTACTATCTATTTAATCTACTGTACTAAGTAGTACATATACTTAGGAAAGTCTGTGGTTAGGCACTCAAATGAAGAATGAATGAATGAATGAGACAACAAATACATAACAGATGACAGATTTCACGCGAAGGAAGATATGGGAACAATAATTATATATAAACAATAATAATAACAATAAGGCGCCCGCTCAGCATATGCGCATATAATACCTAGATACGTAGGTACCACTATATGCATCTAAGTATACAAGACTGTCTCTTTAGTCTATTCTCACCTATTCAAACACTTTTGGAACGATATCAATTGAAGAATTTCGTAAGATTTTAGTTACCTGATATGTGGCTATCTGTATTACTTACATAATCTGTCAGCCTGATCGTGATCTCAAAGTATCTCCCTTCTAATGGGGCTTGGAACTTTTTACTAACTGCTGTTTGATTTGTT
Source organism: Marasmia exigua (assembly GCA_019059595.1). Taxonomy (NCBI): domain Eukaryota; kingdom Metazoa; phylum Arthropoda; class Insecta; order Lepidoptera; family Crambidae; genus Marasmia; species Marasmia exigua. The sequence goes on from CM032470.1 coordinate 17,112,090, forward strand.
ATACAGATTAGCGGCCAAGGATAAAACCTTCCAAAAATCGATAGATCACGCCAAAATAGATTTAAAATGCCCTATTAAGGTAAAAACCTTGCGTTATGGACATGGAAGTTACAAAAAAAACGCTTTCTCATTCAAATTAGGTAACTTACATACATTTATGAAAGCATTTGTTGCTCACTTTTTACAAAAACTTTCTACATTTATTCGCCACATCCAATATAAATTACTCGGCGGCGCTAGTATCATCGCGGTGTCACCTTAAGCATTGTAAAGAATTACGTATGTACAGACGGCCACATCACACATCAAGTTACTACAATCTATCAAAAATTCTCAATTCATATTGAACCTGAATGTGTTAGACATTAAGGTGAAAATCGAGTGAAGAAATTTGACAGTTGTGTACACTTTAATGTGTGGTTGTATGTACTTACCTACCTGAAATAAATTAAAATACGGTTCATCTAATGAAGAAATAAGATAGACGCGTTCAAATTTTACCGAAACTGTCTAAAAGAAACTATCGTTTTTTTACATCCAAAACTCATTATTAAACAAACAGGACCCAGGGTGGCGGGGCCAAGCCCGGGCCATCCCGTCGAGACTTCCCATAAATATCAACCGTCTGAGACATTGTCAACCACCCTAATTTACTGCCAGTAATTAAGAGTTTGCACTTTGCCAAAGCGATTTGCATCGATTCGTCGATGACTTTTGCCTCGCCTTTAGTTCATTGGGAGTATAGTTAAATTTTCGTGATTTTAAGTGATTTGCTTTTAAACTATGAGGTAGGGATAGAAAAGGACATTTTTAAAAAATAAAACAACCGTTGTTCTGTAACAAGGAAAGGAGTATTTATGGTGATCAGCGCCATCTTTTAGAAAGATACTCGCTTACAAAATAAGCTTATCTCTAGCTTCATGGTTGTGTTTTAAGTTTTAAATAGTCTCGGATCAAGAAAGAATGTATTGTTCTCCTATTAATATAGATGTCGCCGTACAAAATAGTAGGTAGGGCCTTCATTTTGTTATTTTTTTAGTCTTTCATTGGAGATTATAAGCCTTTGTTTTTGTTTCAAATTCTATTTAAAACCTAATTTGTTTGTACTACATAATCATGAAGGTACATAATTCATTTGTTCCTAAATTGCTTAGGTATATGTTATAATTTCCGAACGAAAGTAGTTGTACTTTCGCGCCCATTTTTGACAGTTCACGTCAAAATAAAGCCGATTGTGAATCGTGGGTTTTCTTTTGTTTTTGTTATTTTAATATTAAAATTGACTTGTTTTGTAAAATTCGATAACTCAAATAAAACCCTACAATGGACCCTTACGAAATTGAGTTCCTGGGAGAGAACAGAATCATAAGTGTAATACCAAATTTTTCTTACGACAAAATCTATTTGATTTGCGGTGAATTTGGACCTTTTCGGGCTGGTTTACCATTAAATGTTCCTCTGTGGCTCGCTATAATGTTGAAGCAGAAGCAAAAGTGTAGAATAGTGCCTCCGGATTGGATGGAATTAGATTCCTTGGAAAACATTAAGGAGGAAGAAAAACGGTCTAGGTATGAGGTGTTTAATTGTAAACAAGCTTATAAATTAGTTTTTAGCCATCGATGCGATTGCTCGATAACCATTTTTGTACCTTCTTTTAAAATAATTACACATTTTATGTGTATCCTTTGATAACTGGGTGTACTTGCAGTTCCTCTATGTTTAAACTTTTCTAGATGAATTAATCCTATGCAAAAACCTGGCATTCTCCTTGACTACTAGTAGCTTTACGTGTTTGATGAATGAAAAGTGGCTCTTAACAAACCTTAGCTTTTTTCAAAAACAATAACCACTACAGAAAGTTCAACTCACGAAAACGCGCCCCACCACTTTAGGCATTTAAAAAATTTGAACAATTCACAAAAAAAGTTCAAGTGGAGCATCTATTCAGTTAATTACCCCGTGACTGATCTGTCAATTTATCATAGTGTGCACTCATTGCTAATTTGTGAGCGATAATGAGAAAGGGTGGGGTGCGTCTTCATGGATTGAACTATTTGTAAAGCTATTGGTTGTACCTATTATATTGGTTGGTTGTAGCTATTATAAATAAGTTGTAGCTATTAAAAATAAGTTGTAGCTATTAAATTTTTAGAAATAAATTAAATTAAAGGTTTTTAAACTCAGGGACTGTCAGTTCAAAAGGGTATATAACAAACAAAAATCCATAGTATCCACCGTCAGTCGCTTGCGAATTAGGACATGCTTGCACTCTGGTCTTCTTAAATAAGATAAGCGTAAAAGACTCGTCACTCTGCGAATGTGGCCTAGAGGGGTACACCGGAACACATTTTTTTTAACTGTCGGAAATACCCAACTTCGTTGTATGACATCCTACCCTCGAAAATTCCCGCCCCATCAACTTCCCTTTCCTCCTTTCCCATTCCTTCTCACGTTATATTGAATATTTATGTAGATATATCAAATTGTATAATATTAAATTATAGTAACAATTTCCATGAATCTCCCAATTAATACATTTTGTGTTGTCTAAATGTGTATGTCAGTGTTTGTTTTGCTTTGTTTTAGGTGGTGTTTAAAATAATAACCCTAACTCAATTAATTAAAGAGAACCAGCTCATTAATCCAATTTCCAAAGGAATGTGTCTCTTTCTTCACTTGACATTGGCAGAGTTGTCTCGTAAGAGTAGAGGCCCAATGGGGGGGAAGGGGAAAAGGTTGGCAGCGCACCTGTGACTCCACAGGTGTTGCGGGTGTCCATGGGCGGCGGAATTGCTTACCATCAGGTGATCCGTCTGCTCGTCTGCCACCTCTCATATAAAAAAAACATCAAGCCATAAAAAAAATACATTATTTAAATATTCCTCAAAACATGAAATAATAAACCACCATATGATGCCCTTCTTAAGCATAATCCTAATGACTCTTTTTTATTTTCAGATTTTTCACAAAAATGCCAAATGAACACTACATGGTAGAAGCTAAGCTCATCCTCGGTGTAGCAGCAGAAGACATTCCTAACTCTTCAGAAATAAAGACCATAATCAAAGACATTTGGGACATACGCATGTCGAAGTTAAGGACATCCATGGATGCACTGATGAAGTCGGGAGGCAGCTATGGTCGCCTGGACCATCTGACGATGATGGAGATCAACTCGGTGAAGCCTCTGCTGCCCTCTGCTATGGATGATCTGCATAGAATTAAGACTGTAAGTATTTTATTGCATATTCCTAAAGCTTATACAACTGAATAGCTGGATGAATTAAGAATTAAGCTAGACATTTAGGAAGTTTAGATTAAAATGCTAAAAATTCTGAAAAAGCTTGATGTGGGATCCATTCCCACTCTGGATAAGACAGTTGGGTGACATACACTTTTATTGGTTAGTATCTGAGTTTCATAATCATCATCATCATCTTAAGCTGTTTTCAACCAATTTGGTGTAGGCCTCCTTCAATCTTCTCCATTCTATTTTATTTTGGGCAGTTGAAGTCCAATTGTGTCCTCTCTTTGATATGTCGTCTCTCCATCTCATTTGTGGTCCTCCGATAGGTCTTTTCTGATACCATCTCCTCCGCTGCAGCATTTTTCTACACAAAGAGTCTGTCTTTCGGGCTATATCTTCATAATACCTTCTCTTATCTTGGATTTTTTTTTCTATGTTCCATTTAAAGCTGTTGCTTCGGAGCCTGGGGTACAATTTTATGATAATCCAGGATTTTGAAAGTCTGGTAATTACTTTAAAGAGACTGCCGTCTAACCTTTGCAATCCTTAGACTGAGAAATCAGACCAACTGATTCATAATTATTTACACATTTCTAAATATTTTTTCAACAAATTGCTGTCCAAAAATTTTAGTTTTGTAATTTAATCATAATATGTATTTATTTATCTTCATAATAATCATAATTCATTATTGTTACAAACTGTGGTTTGAATGAGAGTAGGTCTTCTTCTTCGTGCAGGCAATCAGGCAGCAGTTGTGCCCATTTCGCGTGCATAGGGTGAGGTCGGCCAGTGTCACTCCAACCAGCCGAGTTCTTCAAGGAAGCCTATCAACGCCTTGGTGTTGCTGAAGATTTCCTGGAGACTGCCTGGGTTTCCCAGGTAGTGTGCCCGGTTGCTGGCCACCCCTACGCACTCTAAAAGTGGAGAGTAGGTCTTACATTAAAAAAGGTTTTCACTGCTTACCTTAATAGGCATACAATAGGTAATTTACATAATTTAATTTAATGATTTAAAATAATTCGGAATAATAACAATATTTTTTTATTCCAGACCGCCAAGAGAACTCCTGCAGTTAACCTGAACAACTCCTACATTCAGCCAATCGGGAAGCTCACAGAACCACTAGATAAGTGCATTTATTCATTAAGTACAGAATTGTGATATTTTTATACTATAGTGTTTACATAAAAAAATGTTCTCCTACTATCCGTTTTTAATTCTTTAGAATATTGAATAGAGAAATATTAATTACAAAAGCCTAATTAATTTTAACAACATAGGTAACACTGAAAAAAGTTTTTTTACATGTGGTAGTCGATAGACGCGCAGTCGTATCAACTGGTGGTAAGCGATGGTCGCCCATTGACATTTGACACTCTCAACACTTGTGGAGTCGCAGAGACACGTCGCGGTTGCGCAGCGTTCACGCCGCGGATACGCAACGGATTCGCCGCGGAGATAAGTCTGAATCGCCAATGTTATTTGTGTTCGCTGCATCGTCGCACCGCTTTTAAACGCTCGCAATCCGCCCGTGTGGCAAACCCCCTTCCGCGCCCAGGCCCATTCATGCCGAAGCGTTGCTCGCCCACAGATTTACTGATTGTATGTTGACGGGTAGGGTTTTCATTTCGAAGTTTCTTCAAAAACGGCATAATAATGTGCATTCAGGTCACTCAGGTATTGATTAACAATAAACGAGGATTCATAATTAGAGAGAACTAGTGCAGACTTATCTTAATTATTGCACGCCATCCAATAATAACTGCGATGGAATTGAATAATTTTGCAATCGGCTGCAATTTATTGTTATGATAACAAAAGAGTATTAAATTCTAGTATGACAGCTATCTAAATGGGTCTCGATAATGACTACCTAACGTCGCTTTGGCCTATTGTCCTATTGTTAATTTGTGCTAATTTGAAAATAGTGAGTGTGTATTCGTAGTCCAATTATGCAGACAACATCCATTACAAAATCGAATCCGCGACATGAAAGAAGTCGCGCGGAAAAACACGGAACTAAAGTTTTGATTCCTTCCAACATATTAGGTACATATCGCGATCTAAAGTTATTACCGTACTAAACTAGTAGTTTGACTCGTTTGGAATACTGGTAGTGAACGCTGCCTTCGATCCAAGGGTTGCGGGTTCGATCCCCGAACAGTAGAAACATTTGTGTGTATGAACATGTATTTTTGTATTGGTCTGGGTATCTAAGTATTAAACATAAATATGTATATACAAAAGAAAAGTATTATATGTATATATTTGTAATCACACAGTTGATTCTGATATCCGTAAAACAGTAGCTCATGAGCCTATCACGGACTCAGATCAATGTATGTGATGTTGTGAAAAAAAAACTCATGTCATCCCTTTCCGACACGCAATGTAAAAAGTGGTTGGCACGAGTTTTGTTCCGGTACTATCTTTAGTTCCCGTTTTGTAATAAGTGCCTATAAATATAAAGCTCAAATGTTGATAGCGACTGAAGCGCGCTTTTCACGAGACTTTGATGATGCGGTCATGATTGAGTTACAATTAGAGTTCTGGACCTCGAAAAGAAAAAATGGATTCCTTATTTAAATTATAAAATCACTTTTTGTCTGTATGTCAAGACTCTTTATCTTTAAGGAATGGCGAAGTATCAAGCTGAAATTAACATCAAAGCAGCTGATGTACTAATTCCGAGGATTCCTGTATGTTGCGCCTTAATTTATCCCAGGATTTTTTTTATGCAGTCACTGCTAGTCCTCTTTTCTAGCTAGGGTTATCAGTCCAGCGTATACTCGTAGCAGGGCGTTAGGACGCCCTGCTACTATACAAAAAAACTATGTTTTAGTGATATATGCCGTATGAAAATTTTTTTTTGGAAGACAAAGTTTTTACAGTTTAGAAACAGATTTAACGATGCTATCCGAAAGAAGTTATAAAAACTGTGTAGCAGACAGCAACGCCATTCTCCTTGGCACAGTAGATTCCAAATAAGATAAGACTAAGATATTTAAGCTAAAGTATAAAGTATTTGTATTTATACAAATGTCACGAGCACGAGAATTGGGGTCCAGTCTTCCCCAAATATTGTCGTTTCGTGATACGTGGCTAGCCAATTGCCACGTCATCGTGCTATTTCGTCGGTGTATATCCTCTCTGTCTATACCAAAGACTTGGAGCCCAATTCTCGTGCTCGTGATATTTATTTTCATACGACGTATATCACTAAAACACAGTTTTTTTGTATGGTTTTCAGGTGATATCCGCCATGTTTTCAAAATATCACGAGCACGAGAATTGGGGTCATGGTAGTCCTTTTACAGATTATGATCGTTCGTCGGGTATAGATATTGTTAATAAAAGTCGTTTTATGGAAAAAAAATATAATTATTATATTTTCATTGAATCTTAAACTCTAATACATTTACAATGACATTTTAGAGCTAATGCGTAGACGAGTAGCTAACCTATCCTAGCCTAGGTACTTACTTTACTCCAGTCACATTAAGGTACTTATAAACCTAGATTTAAAATATCTAGTAAGGTAATCCTACAGAGAGTTCAAAATTGTGTATATTCAATCAAAGCCAAGGCCACATTCAAGATTATATTTAAGAGAAATGCAAAATACTGAAATATCTAAAATATTATTCGAAAATCTTAAGTTATGAAACAACTAAGTTAGTAAAAAAACTTCACACAACTTCATCCCAATAAGGCATCCCAAAAGTATGAATGTTAAATATGATTAATGTAAATCTTGACTTTATATTTAACGGTTTTTGGGACACCCTAAAGAATTTAGAGTAAATTAAAGATTCAGTACTTAATTGTGTAAATGATGGTATGCTTCTTATGTCGACCTATTGCTCAAATTGGTTAGTGGGAAAACCAGACTTAAAATAATGTTTTTTTTACTGGAATGTAACATTACATTGAGATTTAATACTTTACAACGCAAGCGTTTTGAGAGATCTGAACTTTGACAGCGCATAGGGTACAGTCGCATACAATACACTTTTATACTGACTGTACACCTAAATTTGATATCCATAGGCAAATAAAAAGTTAGTAATGATTATCTTAAAATTGTACATTATTACTGAGAAAGTAAATTAAAATTAATGTACTTTAAACAGGCCTTTGATTTAAATTTCTTACAAAAATAGAAAAACACACACGAGACCATATTGAAAACAAGCTTACATATTATTATATTAATATGTCTAACATATTTTGCGTAATTCAAAAATACATAGTAATATGTAAAATTACATACAGCTTTAGCCGTGTTATACATTTATGTTGATTAACTTTGCCGAGTCAATGTACAAATTAAAATATTTTTCTTAGTTTTTGTGCAAAGTAATCAAAACACTTTGGTCTAACTCCAGCTCGTAAACACAGGAATATGAAAGCATTTCTTCTTTATAAGTATCAAAAATCTATTTACATGTACAAATATAGTGCTCTTGAAAAGAAGGTATGTACAATAAATTTTAACAAAAAAAACTTTTTTGATAAATTATCTCGCAAAACAGTCTATGTACAAAGATCTGCCGATATAACAAAGCCAAACATGTCTCAAAGTCTGATTAAAATAAAACCAAAAACCGTCAATTCAGCACTTTTCAAAAAGCCTTAAATAATACTTTGACAAGGCAAACAAAAATGCGTTAGAATGCGACGGCTTTCAACTTAATTACACACACAGTTTTTGCAGTGACCTATAAAAAAGTGTGTATCTTATATTTTAATGTATTAAATTATGGCACGGGTTTAGAACGCATGTCAATATGAGTTATCTTGAGAATAAAATATTGTGTCTTTGAAACAATGCTTAGATTGCTACGTTCTTCTGGCGGCAATGAAACTCAAGAGATCTTCAGTGAAAGGATAACAATGCAGCATACGCGCTTCTAAAACTTAAATATTTACAACTTTATACAAACTACTCACTACTTACGCTATAAAATCACTATTTACATCCTAACCTATGACTTTTAAATTACTTAATACTAAATAACAATGACTACTTAATTTTTGTGCGCTGAAACCAGCCAATACCGTAATCTGCATGTAACTTAATTGGTACTTATACTCGTATTATCTTTAGTTTTATAAGTTTAAACTGTTAGTATGAACCGATTTGAGTTATTATATTCGTTCCTCACTCACGCATACATGGCAGTTAATTTTTGGATTCATCAATCTTCAAACTCTACAACAGATCTAACTTAAACAGCTACAATTTTACTGGGGTCCACTTTGACCCTAAGGAACATGACGTCATCTTTGACGAAATTCCTCTTCTTGAGCATTTCATGGGAGACAAACCTAGGGAAGCCGAAGCCCAACGCGTCGGGTTCCTTGGACGGTCTTTGGAAGTTCTTCCAAGTGGGGTCAGGGACGAAGCTCTCGACGATATTGCACGCGCGGTCCGGACTGGAGCTCTGGTCGAAGAGTGTGAAGCTGACGGTGTGGGAGAAGGGCCAGCGGAGGAGAGCGTCGTACTCGCCAGGGAGGATCTTGATGTAGACGGACATGTGGGTCCCTTCGCCCGCTCCATTTCCGTTGAGGAAGAGAGACGCCTAGAAATAAAGAAAATTATTAAACCCCAAAAAATAGACAGCATATCAATTTAAAAAATACAAAAAGAAGACAATCAGATAAAGAAAAAGAAATTCATGATATGACTAATAGGGAAGTAACAATAAAACTGATTGATGTACAAAAAGAAAAACACTCAGAGATAATATATTTAGACAGTTAGCATTAGTGCTATAGCGAGTCATAAGGGTAATTTACCCAAATCAAGTCATTAAAGAACATTAATCGTGTTATGACAAAACTTCAACCACAGCTAAAGGGAAAGATGACAGTATTATGACTGGCAAAGATGAACTTAACGATCTAAATCCGATGTCGGCACGTGAGTAACCGGCTAATTCGGTCCACGCGCGTAGTAACGCGTTAGTCACCAGATATTATTCACCGGCAAACAAACCGTAGCGCCCACTTTTGTTTACTAACAAAGGGTTCAGTTATCCGACAGAGAACCGCCAATTTTGCGGACAAAACAAATTTCAGATGTATTTATGTCAACGGAATTTGCTGTTGTCAGATTAGCAATTGAAATGGCAAGTCGACCTGTCGACAGATCGGAATCGAATATCATTTTGCGTACGGATTTGGGATTTAAAATTGCGAAACATGAATCTGAAATTGTGTAAGCCGTTAGAAAATTTCCACTGAACTGAATTATTCTGATGTATTTTTTAAATTAATATTTATTAGATACGGTTTTCCTTATTGCTTAGGTACTTGTAAATTCAAATAAAGTTTCACATTCAGATGCAAGTATACATAGGTACAAGACAAGAATAGATGGTTGAGTTTTCATTTTCATGACATGCTCATTTTGCAGGCAGAATGACCAATAATTCGTAAACTTAGCCTAAAACATTGGCTACTTCCAATTGGAGTTATGGATTGAAGATATGGTTTGTTTATCAAGAGTAGGAAACTAACCTGCAGCTTATATCCATGCTGGCTGGTATAGAACATGGGTGACAGCAACTCGACGCCGTCTTTGCATTTCGCCTCCGCCATCTTCGCGGCCCAGTCCGTAATCCTCCAGACCAAAGCCCCAGAGCAGTTGACAGAAAGGCGCGAGACCGCTGCCCTGAGGGACTCCAGTTGTCTGGCTTGTCTCGTGGCGAGTGCAGAGACGAGGGCAAGGTGTTGTTGACAGCTTTCTTCTGTGTGTCTGTCGAGAGCTTGTCTTGTGCCCTGAAAAAGAAAATGACAATATTGACGTTACAATTATGTTTCTACATCGGTTTTATGTGACACCTCACATCTGGGAATGAACTTAATGATAATATTATCAATAATTTTAAAAACAAACATAAAAAGGGAAACAGATTTATTTATTTATTTGTTTTGCATGTCACATGGTAACAATGAATTAACCAGATTCAGATTGTAAACCCGCAAATATGCCAATAATGTCTGTCCTATGTTTCTGGGTATCTACGTCGTCTTCTAGAACTTTATAAGGCATTAAAATGTATGGAGACTACCATGTGTATATTGATTATAGCACCTTTTTGAATCCGATCTCTTTTATGGGCCAAGTTATCAGGCAGGCAGTTTTGATGTAGGAATATCCTAATTTTTCTCTCATTGTTTTCTTCAATCATCATTTGTCTCACCTTAAACCGGCACCCGGCATCTCTGAACGCGCACGCTACTCCGGCCGCAGTGCAGTGGTCGCGCAGATGCGCGTCGAGCTCATCCCGCGGCACGGGCGCGGCTGCGCAACGCTGCGGGCAAGAGATGGGCGCGCGGGCGCACGTTGCACCGTGAGCTGTTACCGTGTCCTGTAGAAAAAAAAATGTTGTTATTAAAGATAAAAGAGGAGGATAAAGTGGGGGAGGCATGGCATGACATCAGACCCCGGTACACGCTAAGACAGCATCATTGATTTCCTAATATTGCTAATTTGATTATGGGCCATCCATTTACCCTACTGTAACTGTGTCACGTAAAGTACACCAATCACGAACAGTATCCCAGAACATACTAAATCTTACTATCCCTAGACCTGTCTAAATGAAATGAAATGAAATACATTTATTTGCAGACAATTTTAGGTGGTACCTAGGTACATTGGTCTTAAATGTTTAATTAGTCCCACTATAAATATTGCTAATAACCTAGCATGAAAATCTAATATAAAATAATTAAAGTTGAGTTTCTTTTGAAATTTTTCAATAACTTCAGTCCTAACTCTTGTACTGGCTGCAATGCCTACGTGGGACAAACCACTTGATGCACCGTTGTTGCTTGTGTCGTCTTTGCACCTTCGTGCTTCACATATTCTGCAGTAGACTAGTGATGTGCTTAAGTTCTTACCTGGGTGTACCTCTGCCCGCAATGCCTGCATGGGACAAGTCGCTTGCTGCAGTGCTGCTGTATGTGCTGTTGCGTGTGTCGCCGCTGCACCTTCGCACCGCACTTGTTCTCGCAGTAGACTGGCTCGTGCCCACAGTTGCCTTGGTGCTCCTGGAAATTTAAAGGGAGGGAGCCAATCAGCTAAAGTTTCAATTGACTATTCCATCCGTGACGTGGATTCTAAGGATGACTTTCGTGCCAATTGCTAAAGACTGCAAAGTAAAGGAGGCAACGCAACCAAGAATGGCACGATAAGATGATGATAAAAAATCTGAGTTAATTTTCTTCTTGGAAGAATAGATAGACCAGTAATTTATGCACAAAATACTCAACTTAAGTACTAATCATTACAAAAGGTTTATGTACAATTTCAATGAGCCAAATCTTGCTATTGATCTAGTAAGCATTTTAGAAATTTCATGAATTCCAGTTTTTTATGTTCAGACAGTTCAACAGAATGAGTCTAATACTGATCTAGCTAGATCGTAACCTGGAATTCAATCCATGAAAAACATCCAGATCGCATGTGTTTATCTGTGCGATGCCAAAAATATTTTTAAGCACATCACATGCATGATGGACGAAGGCTAAATATTTTATGAGTCTGTGTTTTATTGTGATTGTATGATCAGAATTACTCGGAGAATACATCCAGCAGTTTCTCTAGTACTAATGTGCCTAATAAATTTAGCGTATCTCCCGCTTTTCATTACATGAATATAATGTTTACCACCTCAGTACAAAAAAGAATATAATCCGTGAACAGTTACCTCAAGAGCGCTCCCTGAGAACTCCTTATGGCAGTGCTCACAGTTGGCGCGCCTCCTCGGGCAGGTGTACCGGAGGTGGTCCTGCATCAGCACGCGCGGGATCATCGCGCCGCACTGCGCCGCGCACAGCACCGCGTCATGCTTGCACGTGTTCAGGTGCGCCTGCGCATACGGGAAGAATTTGTCTCTTAAATCACTTGAAATTGGTAAAATTACATGTGTCCCGGACACTTTACAAAACGATAAAAAAGTAAAATTGATTTTTAAAAAATATTTAAGTATGTACAACTTATTCAATAATTTAAATTCTTTTTATAAAATCATCATCAGCCTATTGCAGTCCACTGCTGGACGTAGGCCTCTCGAATTTTTCGCCACTGTGATCTATCTATGGCTTCTCGCATCCAGCTCTTACCAGCCATCCTGCGCAGATCGTCCCCCCACCTAGCCAGAGGGCTTTATAAAATAAAAACTAATAATTTGGAATTTGTAAATGCATAAAAAAGTTAGTTATGCATGAGTGAAATAAATTAATAATCATCATAACACAAATTGTAAAAAAATTGCATAGTGATAAAGAAGAACTTCATAAAAAGACAACATAAATTAATAATGCAATAAAATAAGAATAAATTCAAATTGATACCGTTATCTATTAAACACAGTAACATTTACTCGCAGAACGCAAATAAATCCAGGAAAGTACGTGCGTTAATAAAGTCCTCAAAAATGTGTCACAGATAAAGAAATACATACGTAGGACATGACACGTGGGCACACAAAATGATGGATTGCACGCCCATGCGAACTTAATAAATAACTTGCATAAATATTTACAATTCAAGATAACACACCTTTAGCTTACGTAGTTCGTCCGACCATTGGCATCCTTCCTTATGATGGATGCAGTACACCACAGATCCCATCACCGTCTTCTCCGACTCGGGGTCTGGATATATCTGTAACAAGGATACCCACATTCAAAACACTGCACAAAAATCACAACAAAAAATAACATTATTATTTTGACCTTTTTGATTTTTGAAATTATAAACTTTATCATTTTGACTTATAAATGAAAGTAGAACGGGAAACACAACGTCAAAAGCAACGGTTGCCGCTAAGACTGATGAGGCGCTGGCTGCGTGGTTTAACGGATTAAATAGGACAACGCGATTAAAAATAAACCACATCTCAAAAAGAGAATATAAAACAAGCGTGAGCTGTACGCACCGTGCGCTCGAATATGGAACACATCGTTCGGAAATATGCAAAATGGCCGACGATTTTCGCGCGTAAATAAATTGGACGCAGGAGTGCTCACTAGAAGGGCCTGATATGGAATGAATGCGTTCCCATTTGTAGGTACGCCTTCGTTATCTTTATGGGTGCAACGAACAGATGGCTCGTGGACCACCGTTCCCTGTGTGTCGAGATAGCGTGATTTTTCACTTCCCAAACCAGCTGGATAATGGAATGAGCAAACATACTTGTTAGATTCTTTTGAACGAGTTCCCTTCACATAGACAAGCTAATTCCCCGAAATTGACGTACTATAAATGAATAGCATGTGATAGTTGACTATGTAATAAAGATAACAAAATATGTTTGTAAACAAACTCGGAGTAAGTTTAAAAATGTCCGGGGCATCTTATGTGAAGAGATGTCACTACTCAACACGCGCCTTTAATCTCGAGAGAAGAATAGTTGAAAAGTTTGTCAAACATGAAAACAAACACCTGTTTTTCGTTCTACATTGACAACTTCCAATCAACCAGTTAGGGTGACGTTGAAAGAAACAAGCGTTGGATGTGACACATTTCGTTGGTGTGAAAGATCAAATGCGCGTAGTACGCAGTGTTCTATTTACAAACATTGATGCATGTGGTCATCGGCATGGCTGCTGCATAACCGTACCACCTTAGAATCCATATTCCATAAGCAAAACAACGCATCTAGTTTTATCTCATATGATGCGGGAGTGTCAGTCCTAAAGCTGGGGGGTAAAAGCGAAAGTTGCATGGTTTCCTTGGAAAACATAGGTGCTCTCAAAGTTGGTGATGTTGAATTTTCAAATATAGAATGTTATTTGTGTCGTATTCTAAAAAGATGGACCGCGATGTGTTGAACTCTCCCGCATCGTTCAATTATAGAACTCGTTGTATCGTGAACAGCTCAGGATCGGAAAGGCATTGGTTTCCGAACTAGAGCGACGGTTACGACTTTTCGGCGCGAAACGCGATTGGAGCAAAAGGATAAAGAGAAAATGAGGATGTTACTCTGCCATTTGTAAGATATCATTGGCTCTTAGTTGATGTTAACCATTCCACCATGAGATAAGATTAGACAGAAAACATTAGCGTTGTATCTCACGCGATAAAACTGAAAGACAATGCAAAAAATACAATACTGGTTATTAATCAAACCAATGCAAATGATCACTGGAAGTCGTTACGAAATACAATTAAGTAAAATACATGGAGGTGGGTAGTAGCTCCCACACCTACACAAGCAGGATTAGAAGTAGGTAATATTAAATTATTAGCAGTTTTGTTGATGCATGTTTAATTTTTGTGGGTGGCTAATCTCAATAGTTGAAGCAGTTAAGCAAATAAAACGACAACTTAATGAGGATACTTAATGAATACCCGAATTTTACATTAAACAACAATTCGTCTATATCAAAATATAGATTTGATTTATTGATCGAGGTAGTTAAAGTGAAATTAGCTGATACACTAAAAATCGGAACTAAAGCTACCTTAGTGTCACTAGTTTTTAGGTTTTTTCCATAGGAAAAATTACAGTATAACATTTCCCTGACCTATAGTTAAAACCAAATGTTTTGTTTTCTCATTCATTTTTAAGCCCAGTTTAAATTGAAGTTATAGCAGCATCCTTACGATAGATGTCGCTAATAGTTAGTTCAGTTTACTTTCTTCTTCAGTTGCTGACATACGTTCAATTCTTCTTTTTCAAATCTGGAATGTTTTTCGTTCCACAGATAATGGTGATGCAGTTGAGCAATAGATCTTTCATCCACAATTATATAAGCTCCTATGAGAATGAGGCCACCCAGTAATCATAGGTTACCACTAAATCCTATACGAGCCTATTGAATCAACTTAATTCGAACCTCAAGGTCCAACAGATCAAATACTTATCTACGAAGGTTGTAGTTTGTCTGTCTGTCCGTGTGGGTGTCGTGATGCAACGTACATAGTGTGTCCTGTGGGCGGATCGCTAACCCGGTAATTAGATAACATTTTATTCCATAAAAGACCATAATGTTTCTATACAAGGTTGGTGGGCTACAAACTTTGGAGGTTATTTCTGTAGTTTCCATATTCGAAACGGTTTGCTGGAAGAGAATTTATAGTTACAAAAATAAAAAAACTTTTTGGGTCGTTAATTTCGGGCGTGATGAACGTTATCTTGGTTATAATGATGGCGGAGGTTAAAGAAAAACGTGGAATCTATAAAGAAACTGTGTGTTTTATTTTAGATCATGCTGTTGAGCTGTATACGATTTTTATTTTTGATTTTAAATAAAATAAATTATTAATGATAATGTACTACTAATGATGTGTCTATTTCAATTTAGTTTAAAATTGAAATATACAAAAAAATTTTAACATCATCATCTTAGCGTTAAATCACGGTTGCGTTCCAAGCAGGTGACTCGGAAATATACATTTAAAAAGCTGTATATTTCCTTAAATAACTAATAACAACAACTGTTGGCAACTTTTGGAACATTGGAAAATATATAACCAGATACATTTAAAATATTAGGTCAGCTTAGTTGGTTATTAAATATCATGTTAAACGAAACGTATTTATCAGTATACAAAGTAAAGTCCACTGTAACGGAAGCGGCAAATGAATTGTAACACAAAACAATAATTGTAAGGCAAAAATAACTTGTTTGCACGGCACATGAAGCTGCCATTGCAAACTGAAAATGGTTCTTAACAAGCTAATTAAAAAGAACATGCTGTCCTTGCTTTATTAAACGACTTTGTCAGATGCTGCATTTAAATTATGTTGTATTTTTTGTATTCATGAAAACTGACTGGCAAAAATATATATTTTTTATATAGTGTATGTATAAGGATTAAAGTAACAGTGCTAAAGGCATCTTCAGACATGTATTTACGTGGTTTCTATCGAATATAGAAATTTTATAGTAGAACACTTCCTGTCAATAGGTTCCACCGGTCGCACTGTATTCTCTATGCTAAGAACTTATCCATTTAATCTGTGGCGCCGATCCACGGCGCGAACTTTGTTATGTCAGTTGCGTTCCAATTAGAAAATGGCGGGAGTGTGTAGATTTTTAGAAGCGATTAGTATAAACACGGCGTTAAGGAATTTCCCGCAGATACTATCGGTGTAGTTTACGGTTGTTAACAATACTTTCTGTTTCCAAAGGAGAATGCCGCTGATTGACAAGTGATGCCGTCGGGGGGAGTGAGACTACCCACAGGTTTACCGATGTTTCTTATGTTAATACAGATAGGGTTGATATTGGAGTGGCTTTATTTTTCTTAGATGATAGGATAATTTTGGGCTAGTCGAGCTATCGACACGCGCTGACGTGGGAATGTAAACAAACCCTAAAAATATATCGAAGCTTGCTTTCAAGTATTTTATAGTAAACTTGTAGTTATTACAACCTGCTGTAAACGTTCGTTGTGTATGTATCAATATCATTTAAAAGAGGTGAAAGAAATATCTTCATCGTAGAACTTTTTTTTCGGTTATAGAATCACTAATAATATTTCTCTGCATTTTTACCTAGTGGATCCATATACTTGCAGTTTTAATGACAGATCAAATCAATCTAAATATGCATAAATTCGTAGATCGTCCAGATTTGTCGGATAATAGTGATGTAACAAAAAAGAACAATGGTTAACGCATAACATGTAACGATAAAGTCACACCTCAATCTACAGGAGTACATTTTAAAAGCAATTTGATATCTTCTAAAACAAGCAATAACCGTCGCGGTGAAACCACAGATAATTTGAACAATAAAGAGAAGATTGTTATCTATGGCGGTCACACGTCTGCAGGGCTGGCAATGTGGAAATTGTGGAAAAACCTGACGTTTTTGGAGCGAGTGTGAAACGTCTTAAAAGATATATGTCTTTTAAAAATCTACAAAAAATCGGTAATGCCTGTAACTTAAGTTGTGTATTTTGTGCATTAAAGTATATGTATCTATCTATCTATTGAGACTAAATAAAAATCAGACACTTGTACTGAACTATGATTATAAGATTTTCGTCTTATTGTGATTAGATACGACTAATTTAAAATATACTACACAATGGAGAGTGACTCATGCATTTCAGGATAAAAAGGATCCGTTTTTATGAAAAATTCTAGGGAAATAGACTTTGCCAGAGAAATTCACGCTGCATTTAGAATTTGCGAAATTTAATGCTAATATTTTAACTTTTGTTTCTTCTAGCTGTTCCGAGTAAGTTACTGGAATTTGTTAAAACACCGTTGACACATAAAACTATTGATGATTCTTTTCAAACATCATAAACTTCGATCGGATTTGTAAACATCAGCCCTGCCGCAGCGGATGCGGGTTCGATGCCCGCGTAACCGTAGCGTACGGAATAAGTAATGGCGACTTACACCGTAATTACGGCGATTATGTAAGTGTTGGTGACGTCAGAAATTTGACTTTGACAGCTCCGGAAGTGGTAACAACACTAGTCTATTGTCGCTTAAATTTGATTGATTTAGATTTCCGATTATTGAAATAAATAGGTACTGCTCAAAATGTACCTATTTAAGCCTATAATAAATAAACTTTTAAATATTTATACAATAGTAATGAGAGTTTTAGTTAATCGTTATTGTAAGAATTAATCGAGCTAAGTAATCATAGACGGCTTTGCGAATTCGCAGCAAGAACTTGTATATTGTCATTAATTACTTTTGTTCCCTTAAGGTCTGTCGCCTTAAAATCGTTTTAATATGTGGGTAATAATGATAATGTTAAAAGGATCTTTAATATTTGTTTAATTGCAAAATTATCTCATGTAACAGAGTTACTAAACCTGCTACGTGGCCTTGACTAAGATATTGCACTTACTGTCACACACAATCTAAACAGCTGAACCGAAAAGACTTCGAAAACCCGAATCTACAATATTAATAAAGCAATTAAAAATAATAACCAGACACTTCTATACAATCTTTATAATCAAGATCGAAATGATACGTTACATACTTAAACATTAATAATGGAGGAAGTGTGAAAGCAAATCGCAGCATAACTAAACAATGGAGTGTAATTGCATTGTTTTAACTTTCTTCAAACATTACAAAATTGTCATAGATATCTCGTACGAATTGCGTGGGAGAGGTAATATCCGTTATTATGCCCGCTTATTCATAAACAAACTGTCCGAGTCTTCAATGAACTGACATGTCGAAGATTAATCATCGTTCGACGCTAATGCGTCTTCGACTGTTTACACAACACGAGCTATTATCTGTAGTAAAATAACACATCAGTTCAGAAATGCGTAAATCAAAACCTTTTCCGTTCCTATTTTGGACTGGCACAAAAAAACAACCCCGTTAATTAAAAGACGAGAAAATTGGTGTTTACTTAATCTCGAATGAAAGAGGCATTTGAAAATAGAACACTTCATTTTGAATAGTGGAACTCGATATCAATTAGGTGGTCTGTCGACAGAATGCGCAAGCATCGGGTTACGTTTGAGAATATCCACACAAAACTTGATTAAAATATACGTGTATGTCTGTACTCTGTACACATACCTACTTAATGATTATAAGTAAATCGTGTACTAAACAAAAAAGAACAAGATCTCAATCTTCACATTGTTTAAGTTACGTATTATGTTACATAAATTTTATCACTTTACGAAATCCATATCGAAATTTAATTTAACAAGTACGAATGTTAACGAGAGTAGTTAGATGCTATATTTATTGTAAAATATAATTGCTGTTACATGAATATTTAAATGCCTCAGGCATGTTTGTAATAAAATAATTACTTGGACAATTACGTTACATTCATTTATCGACGTGTTCTTAAAATAGGTTTTGCGTGCAAGACTTAACATAGTTCAGTATGTTAGCAATTTTGAAGTACCGGCCAACTTTTTTTTTATTGTGGCTTTTATTTATGGTCTGTACATTACTATTTTTTGCAGCCAGTGTCAATTTGAAGAACTTAAAATCTTACACAAATTTTGTAATTGGAACTGAGTGATTATTCGGCTAATCACTTTCGTGGTCACCATAAGGTTTAAAAAAAATATTCCGAAAATAACATCAGATTCTTAAAATACATGTCAAAGTAATATTCCTTATTGAAAAGGCTATATTTTTATGCAGAAAATTTTAAGATTCTGATGTTATTTTCGGAATAAATTTAAATCTTATGGTGACCACGAAAGTGATAAGCCGGATAATGACTCAACTAGGCAATTCACTAACCAAAGACGTTACACAAGTGATACCCTTTTCCTATCCTTTAATTTTGTTCGGAAAACGTAATATTCAACCTTACGTTACTTGCCAAGCCTATATGGCTTCCGAAAGCCTAAAGCGTTTCAACAGGGATTTTATTGCCATATGGCTACCGGAATAAGCGTAATGGTTTATTGTAACACGATGCTGGTTTTTAGGGTTCCGTAGCCAAAATGGCAAAAACGGAACCCTTATAGTTTCGTCATGTCCGTCTGTCCGTCTGTCCGTCTGTCCGTCTGTCACAGCCGATTTACTCGGAAACTATAAGTACTACAGTGATGAAATTTGATGGGAATATGTGTTGTATGAACCGCTACAAAAATATGACACTAAATAGTAAAAAAAAGAATTGGGGGTGGGGCCCCCCATACATGTAACTGAGGGATGAAATTTTTTTTTTCGATGTACATACCCGTGTGGGGTATCAATGGAAAGGTCTTTTAAAATGATATAAAGTTTTCTAAAAAACATTTTTCTTAAAGTGAACGGTTTTTGAGATATCAGCTCTCAAAGTCGTAAAAAGTATGTCCCCCCCCCTCTATTTTTATAACTACGGGGTATAAAATTCTAAAAAAAATAGAGGTGATGCATGCTAATTAACTGTTTCAACGATTTTTGGTTTGATCAAAGTATCTCTTATAGTTTTTGAGATAGGTTGATTTAACTGTAATTTTGGACTTTGCTGCTACGGAACCCTTTGTGCGCGAGCCCGACTCGCACTTGGCCGGTTTTTATCGCTCCTATCTCCCGCTCGAGCGGTTAGGCTCAGTTTATTTACTAGACTGCTGTTGCCCAATGTTTCTTATTTGTTACTGCGCTCACATTTTCAGTTTAAATTACTTTTTCCTTCGGCTAAAAGCTTGGTCTAGTTTTTGAGGCAAGGCATTTAAACTACTAATGTAGGTACTTTAGTTACTATTTCTTAGAAAAAAGATATTCCTTCAGCGGTTGTAGTTGGGTCGTTCTTCTTTTTTATCGACAATGAGCCCGTCCTCAGTAACCTATGAAGTAATTAATTATAAAAAAAGTATAAGTTACACCATCAAGATATTCCTAATTTACCATGAAATAATGACATTGTTTTATCACCTCGTAGATAGTTTAGCATGATTTAACTTTGTAAAAAAATATATAAAGAGTGACAGAGGTGTAATTGGCACTAATTTCGGGGGACGTGACGGAGGTGTTCATTTCAATCTAAAAGTTTTCTTTATCAATTAGATTTTACATCATGTATTAGTCCATATATAAAGTAGTACATTAACGAATATTTAGGACATACTATTTATCATTTGTAGTCTGTTATATAAAAGTTAAATGTTGATTTGTAAGTTTGGCTCATTGTCGATAAAAAAGAAGAACGACCCAGTTGCGAAATCTATTGATTTCAAATAACTTTTATAAGACTTTTAATGATCCGGTAATTAGGTTCGAATAGAGCTAAATCAGTTAATCAGCTAGTTTTTATATGTGTGAAAGATATACGAGGATAAGTTAGTTCAAGCGTTCGATTTCAATAAATATCAACAACTACTGTTTTTTTTTTAATTTTATTATTCGACTAAACAACCCTCTCTCGAGAAATCTTACACATGGACTGAAATTTTTCGACTTTTGTGAAATAAAGTTAATTTCATCACAGAAACAATATTTAAGTTATGGTACATACAACCAACACAGGTTTTATATTTTCATCAACTTCAAAGTATAAATTTCAAAGTAAAACACGATTGTATTACCCAAAACCCGTCAACTTTGACACCGCATCATCTTAATCAGACAATTGCAACATCAACAGCATCATATCAACAACAACACAGCCGGTTCGGTTCCTGTAACTCGTATATCACCGACCAGAGACAAGGGAGGTCGCGGTGTCAGCTACCATGCGTACGCGCAACTGATCGTAAGTGAAGCTTTTCTATGTAATAGTATTTGATAGATAAGTAGAAGAATATTGTTTGTTATTACATGACCGATACTGAATACCTATATGTAAACTTGAACTTTGATTACTGAATGCATACAAATCAAGAGTTAAAAAAATGTTACAAGATATTCGCTGTTACAATATTTAAAACTTTTTAGTTTTAACTTAAATAATAATGTTTTAAAAGTTACTCAATATCAGCTAACTACAAGGCATTAAGTATATGTGGTAGTGAGATGACTATCTGATGTGATCTAAACCTGATCATTACCAAAATAATATGAAAACTAGGATGTCAAACCAAGTTAGGTATAACAAGAATAACACCGTTGAAAGACAATTGATGGAGCAATAAAGCTTTACTCACTTAAGAGCCTAATATTGTTTGCTCTACAACTCCATTCAAAAATTGAATGCGACAAATGAAATTATCAAACATCAAGTACCATAGAGCACTCACTCACTCACTTACTCCACAGGTCCTGTGACCTCCCAGATTACGAACCACTAACCGTTTAAGCAAATTGGATAATGGTCCCAAGCTAAAGGGTAACAAACTGACTGTTAAATCTATTAACACTCAACCCATACAACTCAATTTGAACCTTAAATCCACACCAATAAAGCCCAAGAGGGATGTAATTTGAGTTTGCGGCGCAAACGTCAACCGGCGATGCGTTTGCGCAGATTGATCGATAGCCGGAAACCGCCATTACACTATTGCGAGGTTGGCAACACCGATAAATAAGTAGCAATGAATATATCACTTTTTATCGTATGACTATTTTATGTTCGGTGCTGCAAAGTTACAACGTCTGCTGTGGAAGTTAATTGGCGAACAGTTATAGTGTAGGAACTAAAAATAAGCGAAAATTTATTTTTTACCTGAAACTAAAAACGGTGTTATATTACGCCAAATCTGGTTTAGATTTGGCGTTTGAAACAAAAAAAAATACAACGTTTTCGAAAAAAGAATGGAAACTGCTTTATAGCACCGTTTTAGTTAGCATTGGTTAAACACACTTTTATGAATAAGATCTTAAAAAGTTATTGTTTTGGCTATCTACAAGTATATTATATCTAAATATCTCATCAGATGTCAAAGACACTTTGTGATTATTTAGAAACATGTTTACAAAATACATCTTGTCTATTAAATTCGAACATTTTAGCTTCAAAAAGTATTTGTTTACACTGTAAGTAGTCTCAATTGGTGTCGATAAAATTCAGTCGCTTCAAAGCTATTGCCGATTACGACCGTTTGGCTAGGTACGATTATGCAGGTCAAGGAAATATCCGGATAGTTTTGCATAAAGCTCAGCTTGCTAACATATTATATCCATTATCAGAATTCAATCGTATGGATTTCAGTATTTTAATACACCAATAAGTTACTGTCTCTTCTGATTTAACGGTTCCGATGTATACCAAAACAGGTACCTATATCAGCGACTTGTGATACAAATGAAATTAGAAATCTTTTCATTCATAACAAAGAACGAAATATCTGTGAAGCTGTTTAGGGGTAATGGTCACACAGAAGATTTCGATGGTACCTACGTGAAGCCTAATTAGTCTAATTACATTATTTTTGGACGCATAAAAAGAAAAGCAGATATTCATAACACCACAGGTAAAAAGGACAAAATCTTGCACCACCATCCTCCACCATTTGTAAGACTCTTTGTTTTATCTGCAATTGCAATGGTTTGCTTTAGATAATTTAGTAAGACATTGTATAATTCTCTTTGATGATTTCTACAATATGCGGTTTATAAAAACAAACAGAACGCATCTCCGGTTTTGACGGGTTTCGGCAATTACTCTAGAGCAATTTGTGTATGATGTTGCAAAATTCCGAAATTATCTTTTAAGATGTGATAGATCTTATCTTTGGCGGCGTTTCGTTTTTTGTTTACTCGATTAACCTAGTTAATCGTGCAACATACAATATGATTATCATAAATGTTAAAAATTTACTGCCTTTGAAAATTTATTTATTTCAAAGCTTTTGCGTTAGAAACATAATTGATACTATTTATTGATAAATAGTATCAATTATGTTTACAAATATCTCCCTCACCCACCATCTCGCTTAATTTTAATTTTATCTACAGGTTCTGTTATTTTAAATATTGCTATGTTTATGAACAATAGGTTATAGATATCTTCAATTTTAGTAGTATTCGTAATGGAGCACGCACATTATCTTAAATTATCTATACGCTATCTATCACATCCTCACCAATCTTATCTCCGTTAACGGGGTCATCAGTTCACTCAAATTCGTGTTTGTTTTACATATTGAAACTAGATATAAAGCAATATACGCCGATAGCTGCTAAGATTATGATGTTGATGATAAGATCATTTGCAAGAAACACGATGTTTAAATGATAGATAATCTTTCCTAGTAGGTAACCTTTGGAAAGCAAGTTTAACTGCTTTCATATTTCTAAAAGGTACAATAATACACATTAAACCTAAGTTATTTTAGTTCGAAGTATTAACATCACTGGCACTTAAAGTCCCTCGTCTGTGGTAGTAATTATGGTCACTAGAACACGCGCACACAGAACACAAACGACCCTTTTACCGGTTTTAAATAATAGTTTGCCATTTCCTTCGTCCAGATTAGATGTTTCCTTTTCCACAATACTATATAATTATTGATTTTGAGATATTTGTCAGGAGTATAATACAAGACAATATTAATTGATTTAGGCTTTTAATTCACTTTTCGGTTATTTTTACTCTATATAGTCTGAGATTCCATAGTTTTATTAATGTGAAAATATATTATGTGATAGCCACATCAATACTTTAATTTTGTATGTCTTGATATATGTTGTATCTAAATAAAAGTTGATACAGAACAACATCATCCACTTACCACCCAAAAGCAAGTTATTTTTTAACGCCGCACCTATTCTAAAATTATATTTGAACGTAACCACTTCAAACGTCACCTTAGTAAAGATCGTCTATACGTTTAATGACCAAACTATAAGTAGGCATCTCGTAAATAGACAACTTTATAGTCATTTTGAACTTTTACTTCTTCTGAAATCTTCTGTCCTTGTTTTATAAAGGGTGTTAGAGAGTGATGGAGGTTACAGAATGGCGCAGTGAGGGCTCGTTGAAAAGCGTGGTGGTAGCGTTAACAACGTTAACAAGCTCGTAAGAGAACGCGTTAAAAGATTAACAGCTGCCTTACGGTTAGAATAACTCATTTCGGATGGTTTATTGCAGCACTTGCAGGTACGGCATTAATGGCGGAGGCGAGAATGTTATGAATAGTAAAGTTTCAAACGAAACAAATAGCAAGCTGCAATCCAACGCTATTGATGAACCACAAATTACGTATAGTTACAAAAAAGAGCAACATGCATTATTCAACTTATGTTACTAAGTAAGCTCCTTATGTACCTAATTTTATTTGAAATAGCTAAAATTATTGCAGATTAAGACATTCTTCTTGATGAATAAGTAAACTAATTTTGAACAACGGATAGTGACGTCAACAGGTCCAAGATAGCCGTAGAAATTGCTCAATCGTGTCTTGGTATGTAGATTTTAAAACAATGGTAGATTTTATAACCGACAGTATTCAAAGATCGAACCTCAGATAAATTCAATACGAAAGACAAGATAATCATTGACGCGACGCGTTGCGTACGCGCATCCTGTGATAAGATGGCGGCGCTTCCGCTGATTGGAGGCTGTGCGATATCCGGTCAATTAACTGCTTTTTTATTATTGATGGTAGGTTAATGTTGTTTATTTAGGAAATGGGAGTTATTGGATAATTCTTCCGTTTAAAATACGAAACTTGTAGTTTAGTGATTCGTATTACATAAGTAAACTATGACTAAGGTAAAGCTGCTGGCATGATCATCAGCACCCAGAGAAGGAAAACTCTGCATTTATATCAAAACCCTCGCCAACCCGTCTGCCAAGCGTGGTGAGTATGGCAATTACCCCTCATGCGATTGAGGGAGGCTCGTGCCCCAGCAGTGGGGACTTAAATGGGCTGATGATGATGATGATGATTACATAAGTGTTGTCTGTTAAAGTGGTACACATTTTGGCTTACAATTTAGAATAAAGTATGTATCCTACTGAGTCAAAAGAACATTTGCATTCCGTCTAAGTAACCAGGACAGACAAACGTTTGAAATGAATCACATATAATTATTATTACAAGTTACTGGTTGTTTCATTGATAAACTAAAAAGATTTCTTATGACCAGCTAGGAGTACCTATTTCTGGACCACCTTAATCGATATGGTTTTAGAACTTTGAATGTAATGGCAAATCCCTAACTGAACTCGGAAAATGCTTGCTATCGGGAGTAGATATAGTGGTATACACGATAAAAAAGTACGAAACAAGAAAATTGTCTCTGCTGAAATTATTATTCCGTATTGCCGTGGTCGTATGCCACCTACTGTAGCAAAACATATTCATTATAATAATAAAATTAAATCAATGTGGCATATGACCATGGCAATACGGCATAATAATTTCAGCAGAGACAATTTTCTGGTTTCGTACTTTTTAGAGCGTGTTTTTTTTTTTGGTATTCGGGTTTTAGTTTTTAAACTTTATTTAACATATTTTTAGTTACGTAAATAAAATGACATATATAGTAAGTAAATATGCTAAAAAAACTCTTTCGTTTGATACCCCACACGGTACCGTCCAGCATTTTTTTTAGTTCCTTACTCTACGTCCCCAAAAGTTTGCTGTAGTCAATTTAACCTGATATCATGTCTCCTATTATCAAGACGCTTCTAACGACACCTCATTTGTTCAAATATGATAACTAGTTTAGAAGTTATGAGGTGTAACAGATGAACAACCATACATACATAGACACATACAGGTCAAAATCATAGCCCTCCTTTTTGCTTTGTCCGTAGTCGGGTAAAATGTACTGTAGTAGAGCATCTCCTTGCAGCAAGAAGTTTATTAGTATTTGTTCTGTTGTTCTACAACGATAAAATCTTCCATTTAAATACTGGTTTCGACAACCATTTAAGCGTACCCACAATACTCACACACTGGTAATAATGTACAATAACGCGTTACATAGCATCACAGCTCATCAGATAAGTCGTGGGAACTAGATAAAGATGCTGTTTGTACGTATTAGTGCGCATTACTTATTGCTTAATGTTCTCAAGAACCTGAATGCAAGGACAATAATGTAACAACTTTTGTAAGTGAAGATGAAACAGGTAAATTACGTGTAGGTTACACGTAATTCCATCACGGACTAAAAACTTTAGCGATTCCTATTTCTGCCGCACCATCAAGAAATGGAGCTCGTTGCGGAATGGAGCGCATGTATTTCCTCCTTCCCACAATATGGATTCCATCAAACGAAGCGTGAAGAAGCATCTCGCGGGCTAGTATGGCAGTCCCAATGGAGGTGATTCCTGTCATTGCTTCCGTTGTAATTGCAAAGTGGGCTCATCTCTTGCTTACCATCAGACTGAGGAGAGCCAATATAATGTGTCACTATTAAAAAAAGTACTTATCTTTTGCAACAAAATTTGTTCGACAATTTAAACAGCCAAAAGTGTGATATCTGAATCCTTTTTGGCCTTTAGCACAAATCAGATCTTAGGATGGTGCTGGATACAAGAAACCAAGGATCAATCAAAGTGGCAATTTCGTTTTTTGTGTGATAGGTGGCATACGAGCAGACGGATCACCTGATGGTAAGCGATTTCCGCCGCCCATGGACAGCCGCCACACCAGTGGAGTCACAAGTGCGCTGCCAATCTTTAAACCCCTCTTTCCCTCGGATTGGGCCTGTACACTCACTCACGCAGCGAAACACAGCACAGTGCTGCTTAACGCCGGTTTTCTGTGAGTTAAATGGTGAGGTTTAGGTCCAACAGTGGACTGCGATGGGCTGTTGAGATTAACATCCGTATTGCAAGGTATTCTTTTCAAAATATTTAATATGACGGGTTGGGCACACTAGCGACGCCAATCGATTTTAATTTTTAGCTACGAAACCGGATCTATTTTAAACAATTTCGGGGTTACAACCTCTCGGCAAACACTTATACTATTTATTAAATAACCATGCACAAATGCGGACCCAACATTTGTACGCGAAATTGATTCACGCTAAAAGTGGCCGCTTTTGGCGGTAATCAATTTTTTGCGTACAAAAACGGTACCTAACATTTGTGCATGGTTATTTAATATATAGTATAAGTGTATGCAACCCCGATTTTTTTAAATAGATCCGGTTTAGTAGCTAACAATTAAAAACGAATGGTGTCGCTAGTTAGGGCTACCTGTCGCCTTAAGTATATTCTTTATGCTATGATGAAAAAATACGAATTAATTAAAGAATGTGTTTTAGTGACTACATTTAGGATCTTTTAAAAAATCGATTGTAAACAAGAATTCGCATTAACGAGAAAAACTTCAGAAAGATACCGCACTTACGAATAAAATTAGCATGTTAAGAAACTGCAAACACTCAATACCTATAAAAACCCTTACTTAATATTTTCGCAAGCGCGAGATGACTGGCAACATTCCAAATCTGGTTGCCTGATTTCCTACGTCCAGCGTTCTTGCCTATAGGGTTGCCATCTTTAGGTACGTGTATGACTTAGAAATTGAATAGAATAGAAGAATGGAATAAGAATAATGAATTATTTGGTAATACATCACATGATCAATAGTTTTTTTAGCTTTTCGCGTTGCATTATAACTATAATTTATCAAGACGGGAAGTAGTAGAAGAAGTCGGAGTAGCTTCGCTGACAATTCATCTACTGGCGAATTAATACAAAAAAATGTGAGGGTGTCCGAAGATTTACAGCCCGGCTCCAGCAGACGACGCCGTGCTCCGCCAGTCCGCTCGTGACCACGGCTGTTGTAACGTAGCCGAAACGTCGAGCCAAATATGTGAGTACACAATGTTGTATCACATAATAAATATCGTGTTAATTGCCTTCTTGATAAATTAAAGTTACATCACATGATTTTTACAGAAAAGAGAAAAGTAATACAAGATAAAAACACTTTCCGTGATATGCTACCAAAATGGTGGCCACTCAGCAGTATGTCACGGCGCCGGAACGCCATGACTCTGGTATTCTGTGGGAACCATTGGGGTAGAGACTCTCTAGCCCAAACAGAGAGTCACCACATTAATAAAAATACCTACTTCACATCAAAGGATATACCTAGATATAACTCAGTTAAAAAGATAAAATAAATTGCACAATTTTACAACTACTATATGTATACTAACCTCAACAGTTGTGTACATTATTTTTTCATTGTATGTTTCCCGTTCTACCAAGTTTCTTGTTTGGAAGTTGGTTATTTCCATATTAAGTAACCAGAATGAGCTTGAGCCAAGTGTCTTTCAAAAAGGTTAAAGTCAATTTTCACAACATACTAAACTGATTATAAAATTATTTAAGGTTTTTTTTCTATTATGTGATAGGTGGCAGACGAGCAAACGGATCGCCTAATGGTAAGCAATTGCCTCCGCCCCTAGACACCCACACCAATGAACTGTGTGCCAACCTCTAAACTCTTCTTTCCCCTGGATTGGGCTTTCGGTACTCACGCAGCGAAGCACAGCACAGTGCTGATTCACGCTGGTTTTCTGTGAGGCCGTGTTATCACTCCGTTCGAGCCAGCCCATTCATGCCGAAGCGTGGTTCTTCCAAGGTCAGTATTATAACGATGAGAAACATTAATAAAATAATAACTGTACCTACGTGTATAACATTATTCATACCAATAGAGCTAAAGAAACTGTGTCAAGAAATTCTGCAAATCAAAGCAGCGTTTAAACTTATAAAAGTAAGCAGCCCTGTATAACATATACCTACAATTGCGCAAAGACCTGAATATTTCACTTACTGACTGATTACGTTTGACTACATCGCACTACTAACAGACAGTAAAAGACACGTACTATAAGGTTCAAAGTACCTCTCAGTATACCTACTTTACTTTCTTTTAACCTAGAAAAACACAAACAAGAGACGTTATAACTACATGAAACAATGAAATCTAACATTACAATTATTCTATATTATAATGGTTTTAATGTTGGCTTCACAAATATTTTCATAACAAACACAGAAGTTTGCATAATCTACCACATAAATATGAAAGCTTTTAGCATATACTATAACTTGATAGATATTCGCATTCAAGTTGACACACATAAACACAAGGAATAAAAAAGGAAAATTAAAAAAACGGTATAATTGATACAAATGAATTTAGCAATAAAACAATAAAAATAATAATAATAATAAAAAGAAACTCTAACAAACATTACAAGTATGCAAAAGGTAGCATAAAAAACGTATGGGCCCCTAGGATAAATCTAAAGTTCCTCCCAACAGCCGACACAAAATACTTGAAATTCTTTTCAAGTATTAAAACAGTAAACTTCTAGTTTCCGGTAATACCTAGACGCTATTTAAATAAAAGTAGAAGAAAATAGTAGAAAAACCACAAAAATGCGGATTTCACAAGAACTTTCATCGAATTGCCAAATATGAAAAACTTACTCAATCAAAATAGTCATCGCAGTCTCACGACCTTTAAAGATAGCGGTCCCAGACATGCCACTAGCACAAATTTGGATTTTTCTTTCCAACGCCTCACCTAGTAACTAGACTACCAAAGGATTTAGGAACCACAGGTGTTACAGGTTTGTTTTCGTCCATAGTTTCAAATTCACTGGTCGTGTCTTATAAATGGTGTTCTCGAATAGGAAGTATAAGCTCATTATGTATTCTCTGCGCAGGCGCGTCGGTATACTATTATAATCGTCAGGTTTGGACATGTCCAGTTTGGAATTGCTAGGAATTTCATGTACCTAAGTACAATGGTGTTATAGGTAACGTATGCATTGGGAACTAGTTGTAAGGTCGTATTGTTGATTTAAAAATGGTTTCGCATTAGATGTTTGTAATGAGAAAACTTTTGGAACAATCTAAACCAAGGCAAAGTCAACTACTAATATCAGAAGATATGATATATATATCTAAGACATAGCTATGCAATTTATTTGAACCGGAAAAAATAATTTCGTGCGAAAATTCGGAGACTAGTTAACTATATTAACAAACCAAACAGTAATTGCAAATTAAATAACAGTAAAAGAAACTAAACAATCGCGACCTAACCAAAAGCACTTATCTAAAAATCTCTAACTGTTGTTAATTCTAAGATTGTCTTGTCAAGTGTACGAGAAACGGTCACAGCGGTATTCTGAACCTTTCTTCATTCCCACACCTTGACATTCGAGTTTCTACCACGCAATTCCAATGAAATATCAAAGAGATATATAGGAAAACAAAAAAAAACATCTTTTGGGTGTCAAAATATGGAACCAAAACGTTTTATTTCATTAGTGACAAAAATAATTCCAATTGTAAATTAAAAAGTATTGTTAGTTTTAATAAACATTAAAGAATTGTATAAATTATTTAAATCTGTTGGTCTAATTAGTTATAAACCAGGCAGGTAATATTTTTAAACATAATAATTGTTTAAGGGTAAAAGTAGGTTCGTTTTTCACAACATCACATACCTACATTGATCTGACTCCGAGATAGGTAGCTCAAGCACTGTTACGGATATCAGAATCAATAGTGGGAGTACAAATATATACATTTAATACTTTTCCTTTGTAAATACGTACTTATAACACAAAGAAAACACCCAGACCAATACAAACAGATGTCTGTTTTTTTCATGTACACAAATGTTTGTACAGTGCGGGGATCGAATGCGCAACCCTTGGCCCAAAGGCAGCGTTCACTACCACTGTTCCAAACGGGTCGCGTACCTAAGTAAAAGTATTATATCTGTTTAACCTATGTTTTCACAAATAAATATTATTGTATTTTTTTGTATTTGTACTATTTTAAATGTAATTTTACAGAAGCAAAAGTCTCCTAACTTGAGAAAAATTGTTCCTCTGCTAAATTTGGTATAACGTAACTCTAAAGTTTACGTCTTAGAATATAGTTGTTAACTGTGACATCAGTTCTCACGAGGTGAGTCTCAGCGTTCCGAGAACTTTATCTTAATGCTCCCTTTACACTAATTGGCGTCCACCATGACGGCCATAAGAGCTGTGCTTCTGTTTCACTTGAAGAAATTAGGCTAATTCAATTTGAAACTTTAACATTGACCATACATGTATTCGTTGCTACTAATTTGATGCATTCTGTTTAGGATCCACAATTATTATAATCAGTCTTCTATAATATAAAACCGGACACAAATTACCAAATTTACATTAATTGGGGACATAAATACATAATTTAAAATTTTAAAATTTACAACGCATGAAATAGGAGTTGCAAAATTTCCCGCTACTATAACCTTTAAATTAAGGATAGTTCCAGCAATAAACAATTCTAAATAGCACTCACTAAAATTGTTACATAGTTAGTGTCAACAATTTTGCGTGTTTGTTAGCACAAACTATCTCATAAATTAAGTTGAGCCCTCTGACCTGGCCATAAAGTCTGCAACGTCAAATAACATGCAACTAAATGTTAAAAGCCAACCTGGATAATAGCAAAATGTTACCTCGAGCAAGTCGTACAGAAAATCCACATAACTCATTTTGAGAAAATATTAGAGAAAAAACACTGCACATGCCACGGTCTGTTGAAAGAGTGGATGCAAAACTAAAAGGTATCTAATCTCTGGGTTATGCCACACCCGGGTCGCCTACGCATGCCTACCACCTGCCTTTCTATATATGGTAACTAATCAGCAGGTTATACATTAATAATGCTTCTTTGGTCTTCAGTGTCAACGCACTGTGGCGAGTTTAGTCATATTTGTGTAATGATGTTAAGAAACTGTGAGACACCGTGTCTTTGGTGGAAAACGGTAGGCCATCTTTTGAGAAATTATTGGTTTTGTGTTGCAATATTTTATAAAATTGCCAAGGCCAGGTAGTGTGAAAGTGCAATATGGAAGAACTATGTGCCAAACAGGGAGTGAAAAAAATTGTTAGTAGCTTTTAAAATGATAGTCTGATCAGTATGAGGTTTGTTTTTTTCTCTGCAGGCGTCAAATTTTACCTAACTTCAGAAGGCTAAGTCGGAAAGTTAAGACAGAGTTTATTCCTAGTGTAACTGATACAACTAGACGCATTTCGCAAACGTGAAGTATGCGATTTTGTTACCAGTTAATGCAAAAACGTTCGTATGTTCACTGTATTAAGTATCACGACACGATCGCTAGCTGCATTGTCACTTAGAGACGAGCGAATCATCGTCGAAACCGGTCTTGAAGTACGCTTGCAAAATCTACAACACAAACAGTGCGTCTGTAAATCTAAAGCTTCTTTTAACCACTAAACGTAAGTTGCTAAAGAACCGTAGAACCGTCCATGTAATGACCTGGCACTAAATGAAAAAAAAAACGTCATTACGTCCGTCATAGAGAAATAGAAAATTGGACCACATAATAAAACAAGGCGAGAGAAAAATGGTAGCGCACTTAATCGCACCATATGGAGTGGAACATTTGGAGATGTACTCCAACTAAATATGTTAATAAATCATGCTAGTTACACACGTCAAAAAGAGCTTACGGTTCGGTGGTGCCACAGTTAATATGCATTAATGATAGAGTGCCACAACCTCTGGGCCCAGCAATCAAACGAGTATCAAATGAAAGCGTGATTTTATTTCTTGGCTCCTTTGCGCCCGGAGCGCGGATGTTCGAAAAAAATGGAGGAAAAAGTAAAAAACAAAAATGGAGTCGCGCTCGCGTGCGTGTCCGTGGGAACCGTGAGATAAAGACGATATTAGAGTGATTATTTTGGGCTGTCTTGCAGTTATTTGCAAAATTCGTTTATTGGTATGTCCGGAGGGTATAAACTACATGTGGACGTCGTTTTGACTACAGTGTTTCGGCGATGTTAATTTTGACGAGAACTTTCAAGATTCTGTGAAATGTATTATAGAAATAATAGAAAAAGAATAATGAAGAGTTAATGTTATTGGTTAAAAAAATGAAGAAGCAAAAAATATTGCCAATAAACTTGGTTAAAATAAGTTTTAAAAAGTTAATATTTTTAAACAATCAGCTGCAGATAACTCAGGAAACTCTGTAATGCTGGATGGTATTGGACTCAAGGGCGTTGCTGAGCACAATGGCGCGCCGAATGCGACAGCTTTTTATCCACTTGTATAAAATATGCAGAAGGCAAAAAATGGCGGATGTAATTATCTAACCAAGTCCGATTGTTTAGGTGTAAATTGGTGCGGTGATACAGTCTCATCAATTACATTCAAATGTTTATCCTTAAATCGAAAAGTTCACTTAGAGGTTATATCAAATTCCTATCAGAAGATGTATGATTTGATGCTATGTTCCCCGCACCTATCTAAAACGTTATCCTTTGGCAAAATTTCGCCTTCTTCATTATCAGTCTACTCTGTTTTATAGCTTATATCGCACATCTTCTGAAAAACTGCCATAAGACAAGACCACCCTCAGATTGCATAAATGCCTTTTTTACATTCTAGAAACGAGTTCAATAAACTCGTCATCAGTTTAAATATTGCATTGATAACTGAGCAGTAACATTAATTAAGTTACAAATAAGTGAAATCGCGTTTTTCTCAAAAGACGCTTTTTGGGTTATGACGATTTTTCAGAGGATGTGCGATATGTTTATTTGTAAGTAATTGATTAATTGAAACTCCGAATATAATACTTCAAAAGCCTTTATTAGTCGTTATCATTTTGATTAATCAATAAAACTATTACTTTACGTGTATCGATTGTAAACACAATCTGTCAAATTTCTTCAATAATTGATGTTAAACCAAATGTGTTTGACAAAAAGTGAGAGTCCGATTAAGAAAGACAATATGTATAAGCCCATCGAATGGTCGTATGGGTTATTTTATTGCTCACTCGCATTATTTAAAGACTCAATATATGCAGTTTTCGGGATCAGGATTCAAGGTAAAGTCCGCCATACGGCGGCGAGGTGCTCGCGCGCATAACAACACGATGACTGTATGTAAGTAGGCAAGCTACGCAGTTTTACGTATTTTCTCGGGCTGAGGTGATGACTAATGCCGTTTTGTGGTCTAGCGTGTTTAAAGCAAGAACCTGCTGTACCATTTTTTAACAGTATTTTGCATTTGTTTGAGGTGTGATTCAACATCAATCAGTTCATGCTTAGCGTGATGTTTTTAGATCATTTCCGCCATTAGGTATTTTCATTCTATATCGCTTTAAAGCTTTAAGATTGAAACTATAATCATATTTTAGTTTTAGTTAGATATTTCTTACAATGATGCGTTTATTCATTACCCACCATTTATTGTTGAGGAAAAAATAAGACCATCTATTACACCGCATGAAGATAATTTGAGACCTACGCTCCCAAAAACACAGTTTAGACATACCAAAATGTCAGAAGCAGATTTATTCGCCGTTCTTCGAGCCAACCTGACCGTGAAATTGTATTAGAGCTAAATTACCTCCACAATCATAAGGCAATCGCCTCTGCTTGACCTCATGAAGACTTGACGATTTTAAAAGCGGTTTTTATCGTATGCCATCTAATTCCATGTTCGTCTCCACAATTTGGCGTCATTCTACGAAGAATTTGTTTGAACCACACGTTACGGTTCAGAGAATTTT
This sequence comes from Marasmia exigua, assembly GCA_019059595.1. Lineage (NCBI taxonomy): Eukaryota > Metazoa > Arthropoda > Insecta > Lepidoptera > Crambidae > Marasmia > Marasmia exigua. Next base: position 17,147,234 of record CM032470.1, read on the forward strand.
CTCACGGCTCATAAAACTATACGTACGCACTGTCAACGTCTTCTTTTATTACTACAAATCTATTAAAAGCCTTAACAACTAGTACTAGAGGTCAAAATGCCTCTAAGAACGCCGAAGGACGGCGGAAACCAAGTGCGGCCGAATTATTCGGATCGCGATTCAAGTTAAATATGGCGTCGCATCCGGTCAATTGAATGTCGATATTACTAATCTAGAACTCGGATATTCAATTAAGTTCAAATTTTAAAAGCAGGAAGGAGGCAATAGCTAGTGTCAACTTGAAATTTACTACCTAACGATTATTAATTTTAATTAAAGGGTTAACGAAAAACTGTTTAATGTGAATGGAATTAGTCAAAATACTCTTAATAAGACATCCACTGATTAATTACATAACATTTACATGTTGTATTATTATAAGCGGAAAGGAACTTAACTGACATTTCAAACTGGGTACACGGATGTTGGATACATAAACCTTTTTGTATTATGACCACATTTACTATAAAATGTAGGTAATTAAAAACCGGTCAAGTGCGAGTCAGACTCGCCCATGAAGGGTTCCGTAGCAGCAAGTAAGATATATGGAAGGTAAATTGCGGTTTACGGTTTATAACGAATAAAAAAAAACTACTCACTATATCTAGTCAAACCAATTTTCGTTGTTAGTTTTCATAATTATGTACATCATATATTTTTATTAGTTTTATGTTTCATTTATTGTAGAAGTTAAAGGGGGGGCCACACAATTTAACACTTTGGGAGCGTCTCTTGCGCAAAGTATTGTGTTTAGAAAAAAATGATGTTAAATAACCTCAACATCATTTTAAAGACCTATCCATAAATACCCCACACGTAAAGGTTTGATGAAAAAAAAAATTGAGTTTCAGTTTCAAGTATGACCCCCCAATTTTTTAATTTTTTCCAATTATTATGTAAAAATCGTAATGCGGTTAACAAAATACATCTATTTACAAAGTTTCAATAGTATAGTTCTTATAGTTTCGGAGAAAAGTGGCTGTGACATACGGACGGACACACAGACGGACAGACATAACGAATCTATAAGGGTACCGTTTTTGCCATTTGGCTACGAAACCCTAAAAACGAGAACGCAATTTTTATGAAAACGATAAATGAAATGATAATTATAATTGAAAACTCATAAAATAAAAAAGAACGCCAAAAGCAAATATGTACTTAGATTTCCTGATAAAAGAGAGATGGTTCCTTCGAAAGAATATATCCCTCAAAACAACAAAACAGCGAAACAATGGACTAATTAGAATAATTATAATAAGTACTCCCTCCATGACTAAGGCCCTCCATTTTAATTCACTAGAAATGTATTCATAAAGCACGTAATGGACTAGTCATGGCACCGAAATGTGGGCTCGTCTGACCACCATCTGATAACACATTAACTGTATTAGAAGCTTCCGTGTTGAAACGTAATAATAAAGAAAGATTCCTGATAATAACAGAGCAAGAGCATTTTCATTTAACATTATGGCTCTAAATTGCTACTTGAGAAAAAGTTGGAAACAATCAGAATTAGGTATTGATTATTTGCAAATGGCCGAAGCTGATAATGCAAGTGATAAAACTAGCTTTTATGAAGGCGTAACACCATTAATGTTGGTGATTCAAATGTCCTATTGTAACATTGATAGGGGCAACAAGTTGATGAATCATACAGCATACACAATTAAAGATTGAAAATAACTTTAGATCTATAACAAAAATTAACAATGATTGACGAACAATTTTTATAAAATTATAACAAACGAATATCTACCTACATCATAACCCTTTGACGATTTTTGTATCAAAAGATACTAACGGATTATAATAAGTTTGAAACATGAGAAATTATCTCGTTAAATAAGATTATAATCCACACGTATAAATTAGCTAACTTTACATGTAATAATCTTCTTGACGTCCATTGAAAAGGTGATATTATAATTAACATATTTTCTAGAATCAAACCAATTGTTAGAAGTGGGCGTGCCTCTAAAGCAATTACCAACTATACAACAATTAAATCAAATACATCATTACCATCGATTACTGGTGCGTGATCATTCAAATCGCTGGAAGGTACAAAATGATACGTTGCCAGAAAAACTGATCGGACTATAATTATAGATCTGCCTGATGTATGCGTCCGAGACGACCGTAACCCTTCTAATCCGGGGTCTAAACTGCATTTATTGCACGTAATGCTAGTGGTTCGATAAAGGACTCGAAAAGTAATATCCTCAAATTATGAAGTTTGATATTTTACGTACGATTTGAAAATATGGTTCATCCATCTTTGATTGTTATCTTTAGATCGATCAAAAATGAATTCGATTCAAAAAGTTTAGAGTGATCCCTGGTTTTTTTGCTTTTGTTAAAAATAATACTTTTCTTTCTCGTTGATCTATATTATAAGATTTATTAGTCCAATATTTAGAAAAAAAATTAAGGGACCCAACTTTATATCCTCTGGCAAACTGAATTAAAGTCTATCAAATAAGTACATTCTTATTAGGTACTGCTTTATAAAAGCGAGGGGAGTTTAAAACCATAAGGGCCAAGGCTCCCATCGGACACGTACCAATAAACACGGACACGCAGATACAAAACAGACGTCCCTAACAGGGAAGCGCCCTTTGTTTAGATGTTCTATAAACAAGTTTAAAGTAGTTCCCTTTGAGATACTTAGAGCACAAAGGGCTTTTTCAAAGATAAGCAGCATAAGTACAACTTCAAAAACACGCGCAAGCATTATTGAATTATCAGCTGTTTAACATTTTCATAAAGACATATTGAACCTTTCTCTAATGGTCATATATTGATTGAAAATAACATAGAAAAAGTTTATTAAAAATCAGGATGTCATGATCCGGAATCATGAACATAAACTTTTATGTTCTGTTTTGCATTATTATCTTTATGTCACTATCAGTCTGTATTCTTATTTGTTTTGCGGTCCCCGGGTTCGTCATTATCGATTTGTCACGTTTCATGGTGAATATAATATTATCCCCCGGACACTTCGATGCAAGTCGTTCAAGTGCCATGTCGTTTTTATCCGATGTCAAGTTCTTGTCAACTATGAAAGTAAAGCGGAAACGATTAATGATTGTATTTATAATTGACAGAGAAAGCGGATTTAATCTTTTTTTGTTTACATATATCAAATGTCAGTAATTATTATTTTATTAACCATGTTGTTTATAAAATTGTCCACAATTTCTTAAAGATTAATATTAACTTAAGTTAAAAAAATATTTTCGTAGGAGTGGTCATTCATATCTGCCAATCTTTTAATATGTGCGAGGTGTAGGTACTTTCTTAATATTATTAAATCGTGTACGCGTTATTTTGAGTTTTTGGTAAATATTCAGCAGGTAATGTATTATAGAGATTATAAGTTTTATCCTTTTTTCATACAAGTTCCATTAACACCATTGAGTGTTGCAAATCCAAAGCAAAATGGAGCACAAAGCCTGCACATGTCGAAATCAGCTGATAGCTGTTCAAAAACCTCTTTCATATCCCCAGGTAAACTTTTTTCAGTACAACAGCTGTTCCCAGCGCGTGCATTCCGATGCACCCGAATTTAATGCGTCCGACATCGGCTGCGCAGGCAACATCTGCAGCGGCAGGTGCTTTTAGACTTTCCTTTCAAGAGTTATGGTTGTTCAATTCCTGGGTGCCTTTGTCTGGTTGAACCTTAAAGCATATCTAAATTTTCGAAATTGATGTTGTAAGATTCATGTTTGTCAATTTATTTTACTATCAGTGAACGTACTTGTAGTATGATTAACATTATTATTTTGCATTGCTGAATTTATATTTTAACAAAGTTTTTCGGATTTCCATATTATTAAGAAAACGAATACAGATGTTGCAATAAATATCGAAAAAAGATTTATTAAATGATCAGACTAACTTGAAAACTTTATCAATGTGTGCATTGTTCCAAATGACGTTAGTTCTACGAAATCAAAGCCATCTTTTTGCGTGTAAACCATCTCAGCTGTAATTATAAAGTAATTAGATTCTGTAAGGTTGTCCGCAGATGCCGTTCTAGACTATCAATTAGCAGAATGATGCTGGTCTAATGACTCCTCTATTATGTACATAGCTTAGATGTACATCCAAACTTAGACTGTAACATCTTTGACTTCATTGTGTTTATTATTTGTGTAATTTGTATTAAATATAAGTCATTTCTTTCCTGTATATTAATCTATATGAATATTTTATTCATAAGTGTATTATATTTACCAGTCATTTCGCGTTTCCTTAAAATCTGTCTTAAGTGATGGAAATTAGAATATAATAATAATGCTTGATCCTAAAGCTTAAAGTGAATTTCAGGTTAGTATTACAAGTAGGATCATAAAATTTTGTGGAACACATGTACATTATATTGAGTACATATAAGAGCATTAGGTTCTTAAGTTACGTCAACAATAACTTAAAAATGCTTGCATAATGTCAATGTAACGGTATGATTGCACAATAAGGATTAAGATTGCCGGAGCCCTTAATTCATCATGTTATTATATTTAAGGTTTATACACATAACACGGATTGCGTCAGGAAACGCAGTATTTATTATCAGAAGTTCTTTTTTTCGCATCCTCAAGGGACGTCCTTCTGATAGGGCCTGGATATTATCTTTGGTATCGCATGTCATATCCGTTCAGTTGATATTTGATATCGACAGTTTAGGGTAAGCTTCCACTGAGGGATCAGGCGTATCAATAGATTTTGAGAGCTTATTATCAAGTGTGCTCTTTCCAGAATTTTTAAAGTATGAGATAACAGTTTATCGGTAGCTTTTGTACGACAAAAATCATGCTATTTTCGAAGTAAACATATTCAAACTGCCAGATTTTTGGACTACTAAAATGTGGAACAGAAATAAAAGATACAATCTAGATTGTCATATCTTTTGATACTAACAGATAAGATATTAAATATTCTATCTGTATCTAATTGTTCAAAGCGTAGTAGATATTTATCACCTTCATTCTACATTGGAATTAATGTCAAAATTCTCACACAAATATTTTTTTAAAGATAGTTGTTAACAAAATATTTTCTCCAATATTGAATGGACGACTGGTTTAAAGACGACTTGTTTTCGCCGACTCGCAATTCCGTTGCTTATCTGGACGAGTGACCTCAGCGTTGCCTGCGCCCGCGCCGTAAGCAATATCCGTAACCGTATTATCATGCGTTTGCATATTTCAATCGGATTTAACGCGATTTGAATCGATTTTATTTCTTTTAAGCGGACCTTTTCGGCCGATTTCGTGTAAATGTAATTTTTTTGTTGTTGGAAACAGCATTTGCAACTTTTTATTTTAATGTGATTTTTATAATTTTGTCTTTGTAAACGAAATTCCTTTTAAATATGTATTAAATTTTATACCACTAACCAAATAACACAGTATAGTCATCAATGTTGATCCTTACAAACATTTTATTCACTTTTTAATACGCACAAAATCTAATATTTATGTTCTGTGCTTGCTACCAACTGTCAGTTTAAATAAAACGGTCCCTCTGTCACACTGCCGACACGCCTACCAACCCACAAACAGAATGTGACCTTTTTTCAAATCCCTATTATTTGGGTCCTTTATGAGGGTTTCGGTTCCGAACTTATCCCAGTAACAGCTGACGGTAGAAAAAACGCCCCCTTCTTTTATCTGTGTTACGTATTCAATTAGACAAAGGTTGTAATGGAATATTGCTTTGATGGGAGTAATAACTTTAATTAATAGTATGTTTTACATCGCAGTTGTTACAATTGTAGTACCTAATAATACTTATTCACTATACTAGTATTTATTCCTGTTTTGTAGTCTAGAGGAAGGTGTATCTAAGGGATTAGTGTTAGGTAGGTAGGTACGGCATAGATTGACGCTATTACGAGCATTGATAAGATACATATTTGCCATGAATACTTTGAACTCTATGCCCTTGTTAGGGTAAATGAAGTTTTAAAAACTGATATGTGTCGGATAATGAAAAAATTCGACGGGTGAGACATATTTTTTTTTCTTAAGAATAATTATTTATTCCATTCGCGTAGGATTTTATTGTCATCAAAATACACTTTGTGAAACCATCTTTTTAAGATACCAGGAAAATGTTTGTTTTGTGAATAAAGTTTTTTTTCCAACTTTTATTGAGCTTGCTATATTTGAATGCAACAATGTAAGTTTCCAATCAATAGAAATAATCTTCACTCTTTATTGCTCATGTATATAAAACGACTACGTTTTTATTGATTGCAGATGTGTGCCTTTCGTTTTAATAACAGGGTTTTCATTATACTAAGCAATACTTTCAGTTTCAGCTAGTTTAATCAAAATCTATTCAGTAGTTTTCATCCTCACAAACTGTCGCGTTTATAATATTAACAGGATTGAGCATGTTCTCTCTCAAAACAAAACCCCTACAATTCATACAATTTCCGCGTCACATTCTCAAATACCAACACCGCTCGATCCACTGCGCGGGCGCAATGAATATTCCACTCGGTTTACAAATCAACATAACTTTTTCAACACATGTACACGGTTGGTTTCCCATCGCTTGCACATGGCACCAAGGAATTTGACATGCAGCTGTTGGTTCCGCCACGGCATTAAATACCTAATAAACGTGGCTTTCCAAAGAATTATAACTTTAACCATTCGTTGGATGATTGTCGATATTTTTTTTTGTACCTATGCAGTTTTTATTTTATTAGGTACTTATCTATTTATTTTTTGCATAAAAAGGAACAGTAAAGAAACGATAATAATAATTAACTAATGGACATATGCTGTCTTCACCAATTTTACGATTAACACGGTCATTTTCATCATTAGGCGTTAAGAAATCCTGTTTCTGAATTATATCTACCTAATAAACTTTCAATTTCGCCCATTAGTAGGAACGGGTACGGTTCAAAAAGATTATCCCAAAGATGTAAACCTAGACATCAGTACCTTTTTAAAATAGCGATTTGATTTTTACTTTTTACATAGTATTCTGACAAATTAGTAAAGTGTATAACATCTTTTTGGAGAGAACTGTGCATATGTCGAGCTTCTGTCTACATTTTGATGTTACTGTAGATGCTTATATGAGTCATACATAAGAAATTTACCGATTAAAATGTGGGAGCAAAAACGAGAAAGCTGCTGTGACATCCATTAGGTCGACTTACAAGGCGCATATGGAAAGATCATCAAGTCGTTCAGTTATGTCGTTTAAATCATCAATGATATTTATAGCGTTGTAATTCACTTTTAAATTTCAAGTCTTTCTATTAGATAAAAAGATAAGATAAAAGATAATATTAGCTAAAAAAGTGACAATTATTACCGCTCTTGATTTTTTGATGCTAGAGGCGGACAAACGAGCAAGCGAGTCACCCAATGGAAAGTAATCAAGCCGCCCATGAACATCCGCGAACGCAGAGAGATCGCTAATATGTTGCCGGCCTTTTTAAAAAAGAGTACGCTCTTCTCTTGAAGTTCCCTAAGTTGTAGCCGGCCGGTAATAATCCTGCAGCCAAACCGTTCCACAGAACTGAGGTACATACGTGGTAGGTAGTTCCGCGAGAAACGCACAGTGTTAGACCGCCATCCATCGAGATGATAAGGATGTAATGACAATCGCTTGCGAGAGGTTCGATGTAAGAATTCAGCTGCAGGGAGTAGATCAAACAGTTCTTCAGAGCACTCCCCATGATAGATGCGGTATAGAGTGCTGAGGGAAGCTATGTCCCGCCGCAGTGCTAGAGGATCAAGAATTGTACCTACACTTAAGACTGACGCTCGTTAGAAGCTGAATTTATAATGCGTTAAAGCTGTTTAAGCTAAAAAGTGTCATTCATTGACAAGGGGCTTTGGATAATGTAAAATAAACACTTCTAAGATGAATAGGTGATAACTTCCAATTAATGCTATCGGCAAAATCATACTGTAGTTCCATATTGTTGATCGAAGGATTTTTTCAATCTATAATACTAATAATGATTATTCTTCACTGGAATTCGCCATCTTCAACAGCGCCTCAGGGCAACAACTGAACCCGACAATGTATGCCACGGTAATCAAACGCAGCCTGCATTCCTTACTCAATAGCTGCAGCCAAGGAATTCGCATCGAGCCTTATTTACCGCCAATAAACGCGCTCGAAACGTCAAATGACTTTTTAAATTTAAAATCTGTCAAAAAAAGGCGGCAATAAATCCAAGATGGCGCGCTTAATATTGATGGCTTGCTTTTACGATTGCGAATGAAAATTTTATTTTGTTGGGTCTTAATTTACAACTGAGGTCATACGACTGACATTTTTAACGCGACCCAAACGTACAAAAAGCTTGTTGATGCTTGCACGGAATTGCTTTGAGGACTTTGTGCAAGAAATAATATCGATTTTCGACACTTTTGTAAGAATAAAGACATTTTAAAAAAATGAGTCAATCTTTACTTATATTGTGCTTAAGTTTGAATACAAAATGACACTATTGTGTTTAATTTATTTATTATAAATCTAAAATCCCGCTGAAATCTATCCTAGAAATTCCAGATCGTCAAATAAATAGATTTGTACTAGACTTTTGTTCTAAAAAATTCCTCTGTGTCAAAAAGCTGTCATTGCACGTGCATTTGTCACGTCAATTTGTGTCAAGTCTAATTATTGTAATGAAAAAATCTGAAAAGTAGTAATAACTCTTTCTATTTATAGCGTCTAGGAATTTCTTAAAAAAATAGCATCTTAGTGTATGTTAGCAGGTTAGAGCACTTCTAATATTTTTATAATATCGGGTACTGCACCTATTCTACAAATGGTTCGAATCACTGAAAAATAAAGTAAGAACCAAGAGGTGTCTAAAATTTTGTGATGTGACATCATTATTTTGCCTCCTTACGTAAAAATAACGTTGGAAATATTCTTCAAGCAGTAAATAGTTAAGCTAGTTTAATAACATACCATAAATCCGCCTCATGTTTTTAAAATATAAAAATTACTAATACTTAAATCAATCTGTCAGAGCATTGTTATAAGTAAGATAGTAATTACAATTAACATTTATTATTGCACAAAATTATGCAGATCTATCCTCATTTAATCCAGTAATGCTAATTATATTCAACTTGGCCCGCTTGAATCATTTTAAAATGACTTCTTTGCAGATCTTTACAAAACAATTAGATATTATTGATCTTAGCGAGGTTCAGTGAACGGTGCATAATGCCTTGCAGTTAAAACCTAAAGATGTCTAACAGTTCAGTATTTAGAAAGGCGTCTTAAAAGGTGAAAGTCATGTGCTTTCATACCTTGCAAAAACTCGCATCTCGCGGCCTTGCCAAGGTGAGTGCAAGGGGGACATAACGGTATGTCTGCGCCTGCGCACCGGCCACCATGACCACCGAACTCCAATAATATTCCGCTCGATCGAAAACCACGGTATCCGTCGATTGCTCGCTTCCACGCAATCGATTACGAGCAAAGCAAAAACCGCCTTCTACATCGTACAAGGCGACACGACGATAAAACTTTACGAGCTGTCCTATCGGATACAAGGCACGTTTTCGAATCATTTCCTTTCAGTAATAACGATGAACTTAATGATTCGCTAATATATGGTGCTATAAAGCATGGTTCACATTTTAGGCACGTACGGAACACAGCAGGTATAACTGTGGCAAACCTTTTAGGGCGAGACACACCTGGGTGACCGGGTGCTTTAAGCATCGAAATGTTTTGTAAACAAAGGTCTTCCAATTTCTTGTAGGCGTGTAACAAGCCAATTGTTTTGAAGCTAAACGAAGATTGCCTACAAGAGAATGCAACTTACATAATGGTTGAAATCCTTGTGTGTAACATTATTGTCATCGCATTGTAAAATCTAGGGCAAAGATGTGCATTTGTATGTTCAGTTGCGAAACGTAAACATTTGTTTGTATTAAATGAGCATAACGTCAATGTGCGACGGAAAGACAATGCTACAATTACTTATAATGATAACTCTAGACAGAAATGTTATATGTATAGTAATAAAGCACGCTAATGTACGTAGACACATTTTGCTACCATCTTGAGAAGTAGAAAATAGTTTCAGTACAATTCTCACAGTAAAAGTGTTCTACGATAATTATTGCAATGACAGTCACATTTCAGCTAAATCAGTATGGCTATCATGTTTTGCTTATACATGCAAAAAGCGTATCGCTCAATACATAATATGCTTATTCTATACCAGACTAGAAAAGCTGAATAAGTGCCACACAATGCATACTTTTAATCTTCTATTAGAGTTGGTATTTATTTGATTCAATGACCTCTGCTGTGAATTCTAAAAATGTCGTTGACAAATGCAAATTCTATTCTTAATACTCATTTACTTTTTATTTTAAAATCATTACAATTTTGATTTGGAATTTATACTTGATTATCAAAATATACTCCTTATTTAAAGAATTAAATAAACAAAACAAGCTATTATCGTTATTTGTATAATAAAAAAGATTCACCAAAATTCAGAACTTTCTAAAAGTTACCATAGGACTATAACTTACAGAGTCACATAAAAGATTCCGGTCCATGATTTGCAATATAAAACCTTTAAGTAGTAAAAGTTCAAATCTAAGTAAAGCTAACAGGACTATAACCACGGAGTCACACAAGGAGTCACTTTAAGAATTTCGGTTCCACATTTCACGACACGATTCGCAAATTGAAATAAAATGCTAAACTTACAATTTGACTGATCTCCGTAATAGGTATAGGGGTTATCGTCTTCTCTGATCCCTGGGGGAGCGACGAGGCGCTCGGCGTGGGGGAGACTCCTGGGGAGCCGGGTTGCACATTGACCACACTTTCCTTGGAGGTCCTGTTTGGGGACAGCCTGGCGGGGAAGGACAGGGTCTTCGTCCACTGGGACAGGCTCCGCACCATGGTGGCAGTTGCGCACTCACTCGCGGTAACGGACGTGCGCGCGCGTCGACGCCTCGCGGACTAGTGGCGGAGCCTGCAAGTTGCGACAAGTCGGAGTGGGGTGCATGTAGGCCGTAGGGTTGGCGGGCTCAGGACTAAAGTTAACTTATTTTTCTGTGTTACAAAGCTCCACTTTACTTTGAAATTGAGTCGTAGTTTCAAAGGCGGCATCTTCCATACAAATTGTTTGTTTTAAATTGGGTGATGTTTAGTTTTTTTATGTATTTGTGGTAGTTGTTTTTTTAATCGTAGCGCAAGAGTTAAAATAAATCGACGTTAAACGACTTAATCGTTTAGTAGAATGGAATATAATAATATTTTCACAACATCACATACATTGATCTGACTCCGAGATAGGTAGCTCAAGCACCTGTGTTACGGATATCAGAATCAACAGCGGAATTACAAATATATACATATAATACTTTTCTTTCGTAAATACATACTTATAATACATACAAACACCCAGACCAATACAAACAGACATGTTCATACACACAAATGTTTGTACTGTGCGGGGATCGAACCCGCAACCCTTCGACCAAAGGCAGCGTTCACTACCACTGTTCCAAACGGGTCGTCAAAAACATAAATAGCCTTAACCATTTTTCTTCCTTGTGACGAATTATTATTGTTCCATAAATTATTTTATTGTTTTGCTATTATAAAATAAAGCAAAGTAGAGTATAGAAAATATTATATTTAATTATAAACAAAAGAGTTGACATTTCTAAAAAAGCACCCACCTTATAAGTTTTCTGAAGAAATTAATTAACTACATACTATGGTAGAGTCGATATTATTACGATACCTAGCTAACCTCTAAAATGATATAATTATCATTTTTCATCAATCATGGTATTTACTATTACGAATAAACAGCAAAGATATGATGAAAAAAAAAGTGCAATTAATATAACTCTACTCTACACATATGAGGATACCATCGTCAGCCCTGTGAGGGGTCCGGATCCAGGCCCGTGTTTATTGCGCGGCGTAATTTATGACCCTAAGTCCGGCCCCGTTGACGATCAATGATTCAAACTGTAGAGCTCTGATCGGACACGATTGGTATGGGAATTCGAGACAACGGCTCGCGAATTATTCACAGTTTAGGGACCATGAGCTTTATTCATGAACGTTCAATAAACCTTTGCTAGCTAAAACTGTTGTAGAGCGGTTTTGATGTTTGATACAAAAAAAAAGAATACAAATTTTGGAAAAAAGAATGGAAACCGTTTTAGTCAACAAAAGTTTAACAAAATTTTTGAACTTTTAGCGACTCTACATTTTTTATATCGGAAATAATATAGAGCAAAAGATACCTTTTACGCTATAGTGTACAACCTGTGCGGATAAAGAATGGGATCAGAAATGGCGGCGCATCTATTCACTTCTCGCTCGCACACCCACGAGTGCGAGTATAGACGCAAATAGTGTGCGAGCGAGAAGTGAATAGATGCGCCGCCATTTCTGATCCCATTCTTTATCCGCAAAGGTTGTACATAATATAAAAAGGTGTTTCTATAATTCTGTGTGTATACTATTTTAAATTCTTTGATTATATTAAATTATTTCACAACTTACTAAATATGTTTAGTAAATCCTGAAAAGCAACATTATGTAATGCTTCAATCTCTCTCTACCTTTGTAAAACATATTTATACAAAAATATCAAGATTTTTTTTGTGTTCGTATTGTTTTTTAACATATTTATTTGTTTTATCTTCGCCTATTGGCATTTATTCAGTCAGCGATGTAGAGCTAGCTTTTGATCGAATACGATTGGTATGTGGAAGCAATTTGCGAATCGTTTAACTCTATGGGCATTTGATACACCGACTATATGCCCTATATTTTCTATTTAAGTAGAATAGATAGATACACTAAATTTTTATATTTTTTTAAATGATAGGCGGCAGGTGAGCAGACGGATCGCTTGATGGTTGCCGCCGCCTATAGACAAAAAAAAAAAAAAATTAGATAACATCAAATACATTCCATTGTCCAGGTCCCTGAGGTTTTCCCTTGTATTTTAAAGCGAGAGGGTCTAATTTAAAGCAGACGTTATGACCGAATCGGAGTTTCCCTCTCTTTCACACGCGCTGAGTGTCTCCTTTGTTTGAATGTGACAGGTATATTCTCGTTCTTTACGGAACGGCTTAAGGTGACGGGTAGGGCACACTAGCGACGCCAATCGATGTTTTAAACAATTTCGGATCGGGGGTCTCTAAACAAACATTTATGTTATTTATTTCATAATTGTGCACTTCTTTTTGACTTGTTTTAGCGCACGAAATTAAATTAACGCCATAAATGGTCGTTTTTTGGCGGTATTTCAAATTTCGAGTACAAAAGCAGACCCAAAACTTAAGTATAAGTATTAAATAAATAGTATAAAGCCGTGTGGTCCCCGGCAGAGTAGAATAGGCCACCCTCACTCTTACCGAGGTGTCGTAAAAGGCGACTAAGGTAAAGCTGCTGGCATGATCATCAGCACCCAGAGAAGGAAAACTCTGCATTTATATCAAAACCCTCGCCAACCCGTCTGCCAAGCGTGGTGAGTATGGCAATTACCCCTCATGTGATTGAAGGAGGCCCGTGCCCCAGCAGTGGGGACTTAAATGGGCTGATGATGATGATGATTAACAACTAAATCGCCGGGGCCTCCCAGAAAGTATTCAGATCATACTTGTGTTGGAAAAACCTCCTTCTTTCTCCTTTATATAAACAATTCAGATTTACTTAGCTAGGTATTTGAGCACCTTTAATTTACCTTTGAGCATATGCTGTTGAATCTTTGTTAACAATCACAGATTTACTTTCATGGGTCCATCCGGATCTTACCTGAAAATAAAAATAAAGATTCGTAATTTAACCTTGTTTCTAAAAGCTTAGTTTTCTATATTTTTTATTATTTTATTCATCATAATTCCTTCACACTAGAGTCTTTTATATACTAGGCCTATCTCCTCCGGAATTACGCTATAATATTAATTAATAGTAAAAAATATCCATGCTTGTTGGTCAGTTTTTCTCTATTTCTCTCTATACTTATTTTTCTCTATATGCGTTTTATTTTATATTTGCAGTTAGGTTTGTGTGCCATGCAAGCACTACGGTACCTTCCTTGTTTTGATATTCACCACCTTATTATAAATTACCGTACTAAAGCTCATGTCATCCCGTTCCAACAGGCAATGTTAAAAAGGACTGGCCTGAATTTTGTACCGGGACTATCCTTAGTTCACGATTTGTAATAAGAGGGTCATAGTTTGACGAGCGGATCTAACTTGAATAAAGAATATTCCAATTCATATACGCCGATAAAAAAATGTACTCAACAATAAGTAGGTACATTCGTACATACACACCACCCTTCGGGTAAGTAAATTCCTAGTTATTTTACAATGTTCCATTATCCTCGTTATAGTTCAAGCTCAGTACGAGAGGTCGCTGCATTCAACCAGCTACAAAACTATGATTATTTTTATATTCAACTTCCAATAAGAAATACAAATAAAATACTTCAAGTAGTTGCATAAAACTGCGCCCACTTCCTCCATCGCATTAAGATTAGCGGCGCGTCCCGCATGGTGCACGTGACGAGGGTGCCGCCCCTGCAACTGCATCTTGCGAAGCCCTGAGACCTTTGAACGCTGTTCAAGTTTATTGAGGTTCCGTTTGAATCAATATTAAATATGGTAGCTCTAGAAAGAAAGAACAGAATTGGGATTGTTAAATGCACGAGTATCTAAAACTTCATTCGAAGACCCTTATGAGACATTCGACGATATAGAATGAGACACTCGAGTCCCAGTATCAGACAGTTGAGGCCCAGAGTTAGACACACAAAGGTCAAGAGTCAGATACTCAAAAGCGCTGAGTCAGACACTTGAAAGCCTAGAATCAGACACTATAAGGTCAGACATAGAAAGCCCTAGAGTCAGACAGTCGAAAGACCTGAAGTCAGACTTAAAGATCCAGAATTAGATATTCGAAGGGATAGAGTAAGACACTCGAAGCGACTACCTTCCCAAGTACATGCTAGCAAGCAGCTGGTACCTTCAACGCATATCCTACTTAGCTTATTATATTCATCCATATTTTACCATCTCTCTTCAGTCAACACAAATCTACGTAAAATCACAGCAGAAGTTTCAAATATATCCCTATGGAACCCCAGACCTTGGTCCTTCGATCCGCATCATCGCAACAATGGCTGCGCAGGAGTCCGCGACTTCCTGAGCCCACGTGCGCGCGCAGCTGCCGCCGCCCGCAGCGCATGCGCGCTTCAAACGGATTGTTTTACGGAAATTTTAAAATTTTTAGCGGAAAAAGTGGAGGCACGTGTAGGATCTTAAGTGGGTCTCAGAGTTTTGGGGAGTTATTTAATTTGGGGTCATTAAAAGCATTCACGATTTTTTTTCCAATAAAAAAAAATGAGAATAAATTATTCTAGTCTACATTGATTAAATTACATCTTAATCGATTTATCTATCATTCAAATTCATCTGATTTATGGGAATTATGTATCCAGTATGCAATTGAACATACCATCATAACGTCATCAAGGTAACACCGCCTATCAGTATTAAATAAATAAGTATTTCACAACATCACATACATTGATCTGACTCCGAGATAGGTAGCTCAAGCACTTGTGTTACGGATATCAGAATCAACAGCGGTATTACAAATATATACACTTAATACTTTTCTTTTGTAAATACATACTTATAATACATAGAAAACACCAAGACCAAAATAAAGAGACATGTTCATGCACACAAATGTTTGACGGTGATAGAACCCGCAACCCTTTCACCAGGGGCAGCGTTCACTAACACTGATCCCAACGGGTCGTCGTATTGTTGAAGATGTTCTAAGAGTACATCCTATGACGTAGCATCATAAAACTATCCCGCATTTTTATTCCACGACGGCTACGACTTAGGGACCTTCAAGAGAAGAGCGTACTCCTTTTTAAAAAGGCCGGCAACGCATTAGCGATCTCTCTGATTTCGCGGATTTTAATGTGCGGCGAAGATTACTTTCCATCAAGTGACTCGCTTACTCGTTTGTCGTCTCACTTCTCGTAGTAACCTACAAAAGTAAGTAAGTTACAGAGGGTATCTTCAAGCTCGTACAAAGAGGGGTCATTAACACCCCTCGCGGCGGGTGGGTCTCTGCGGCCCTCCTGTCCTTTGTCAAGGCTTGTGAAAGGTTGGCAATTTTTTATATTAGAATTGTAAATGCGTAGTCGACAAATGTAGAGGTGGGATAAGTTGTAAGTTAAAACATGTTTGGTCGTGTAGAAATATTGATTTAAAAGTAAAATAACATAAAAATAAAGCTAAGTTAGAAATTGGCATATAAAAATAATAGAATATCCTGAATGTAAAATCTAATATTCTCGTTAAGTTTCAAATTTAAGTTTGTGTTCTCTGAATTTTGATTATGATTAGCTGTAGATTTTAAACCAAAAAATATTATTATAATATAATATAGGAAAGGGGTTATTCCTTCCTTAAGAGCTGGCAACGCGTATGTGATACTATTAAATTGTAATTTCTATGCATTCAATGCATTTAATAAAGGGATAGCTAAATGGAAGTAAAAGATAGCCTTTGACTCATTGCTGACAACAAAATCACACCTGAAGTACCTACTACTTAAAATATTACGTTTCTGTTCTCTAATGAAAGCATCACAGATTTGACGACTTTTATACCTATATTGCAAAAGATAAAGGCAAAAAAAAACCGCCTTACACCCAATCTCAGAAACGATCTTTAGAAATGTAGGATGACTGCTGATAAAAAGTCCGGCCAATGGTTCATGCTACTTCTGTGCAAACGTAGGCAACTGCTAATAACCTTGACTCTCCTGCTCAGGTATATACCCCTCACAGACCCCTCGGGTGTTGCAGATGTCTATGGGCGTCGGAGATCTCACTCACCATCAGGTGTGCCGTCTGTTCGTTTGTCCGATACAATAGTAATAAAATATATTTTCTGTAAGTAATCCATTTAGATCTCTATTCATCATTAAAATCCTGGTCAGCTATCTTATCTGAAATACTCAGTCGAAAAAAATCAATGGTAAAAATAATTGTATTTCGGCAGTTAGATTGAAGGTCCTCGTAATTAAATAATCTATACAGTTAAATGCTCTTATACTTAGTTTTTGGTGTTGTCCCGGCAGAGTAGAATAGGCCACCCTCATTCTTACCGACGGTGTCGTAAAGGCGACTAGGCTGGTCAGCTATCTTATCTGAGTTACTCAGTCGCCAAAAAATCAATGGTAAAAATAATTGTATTTCGGCAGTTAGATTGACGGTCCTCAGTAATTAAATATTCTATACAGTTAAATGCTCTTAACTTAGTTTTATTATTAAAAACTTACTTGTCTATTCATAAGACTTACAAAACTCGTATTTCAATTTTAATATCATAAATCGAACAGTAATAAGTGCACAGCAAATATTTGAGCAACCCTATCTCGACAACCCGTGTGAAGTATTCTTCGCACGCTGCAGGGGTTGGTCAAAGGAACCAGAGAGGGAGAGTAATTAAATATTTTTTATTCATCAGTGCAGCGGGACTCTAGCACCCAGGGTCTAATAGGCACCCAGCCTAGAGGCGTGGGTTGAATTCAAATTAAGAAGTTAATAATTTAGCAAGGTTCGAGAAAGGCGAGACGAAACAGATTTTAAATTAAAGATGAGTTTCACAAATAAAGTAAGATTAAATTCTAATTTATTTTTACAAAACCCAATATTTAAAGTAAATTAGTTATTTAAGCGATTACTAAGAAGGTAATAGTGAATTGGGTAATCATCATTCAAAATTATAAAGACATAATGAAAAGTACAAATGAATAAATAAAATAATTAGTTATAAAGGGTCAACCGTTTGAAAAAAAAACATTAGCATCGAAACCATTTTATTGTTAGTGTGTTTTTACAGGTAGATATACCACTTCACAAAAGGAGACCCTAATTAGAGAATAACCAACATTTCTTTCTTTTATTTAAAAATATAAAATAAAGGAACATCATTAGCTAATTAGGTATTCATAACAAGTTATAACTTGCAAACTTAAGTAATTCAAGTCTTATCTGAAGGACAACTTTATCTCTGAAAGTTAGTAAATGACGGTTAATTATTTCTCATTATTATGGTCTTTGTTACCCAAGAACTTTGTCGAATATTTTATTTAATTTAGTACCGGAATCTTACCTCCGCTTTATCTTTGTGAAATTTGGTTAACTCTTATAAATTTACACTGAGGCTCCTCAATGTCAACCCTAAGTCTTAAAGTTAGGGGCCTTTTAATATTTTCCAACTGATTAGGGCTACGGCGGCCAATCTCGACGATCAGCCACGTACGAAGGATATATTATAGCGCTCAAATGTGTGCGCAAACACAAGTGCACTCTTTATTCCCTTACCCACATATTCCGATGGGACACTACGGTGACATGGCCGGAGAGGGATCGGGCGCAGGACCAACAGCTTGCTTTCCGAGGCACAGGGGTACAAGACCGCCAAGTTCCAGACTCCGGGCTGCCACTAAAATTTCTTAACGAAAACTTAGGTACAAATTTTTAGCCCGACCCGGAGATCAAACCCGGGACCTCTTGCGCAGCCGTTGGTTATCCCCTTTTACCCATGTGCCAAAGGTCCTGCGCCTGATCCCTTTTCGCTCGTAGCATACTGGTGTCCTATTGAAATATAGAATTAACTAGGTAAAAGAAATTGAGGAGTGTACTTGTCAGTTCACATACTATTGTGCAATATATATTAATATAATATTATTATATTATAAGATTGGCAGCCATTACCGAAACATCAGTTAAGACATTATACCTAAACGCATTCGTTATAAACAACGTTAGTAATTTGTTTTTACTATAGTTTAGTAGTGGTTTTTATAGCAGCGATAGAAAAATACCATGCATATTTCAAAAAGCACATAATGTGCACGATTGGGCGGAATTGACCCAGGACTGAATAATATGATGAACTTTCACGTCGGAGGACAATACCCATTTTGGATCTGTGAGGCAGTGTAGTAGGTAAGTATAATTTCAAAAAATATATTGCCATCATAACTCTTACCAAATATTATGCCAAAATCAATCATTGTCACTTCGCCGTGTCAAACCATTTACCAGCATCCTCCCATTGGCACCCCCTAAAACACAATGTTATTATTTAAAGTGCCTCTAAATACCTCTTAGAAATTAGTCTCGCGTCAGCCGTCAATCGCTGCGTACGCGCACACGTGCTATTCCTGGTTCCATTAATTATACGTTGTGGCGTAAAATGGAGGCCGTTTTTGTTATTGTACTAATTATTCATGTTGGCTCTTGTACTATTTATAAGTGAGTTAGGATAAGAGACAAATTAGAATGACAGTGTTAGTAGATTTTAGGAGAATCTTTTTTGGGTTTGACAAATAAAGTATTACTCTACGTTCTCAATGGCTTGATGAAGGAACGTACCTACTTATCGGGCTTGATCCCCGAATGTCTAAAACATTTTTTTTCTCCTTATGTGATAGGAGATAGGTGAGAAGACAGGTCACCGGAACATCAATGAAGTCATAAAAATGCGCTGCCAACCTTAATAACACTGATTTCATCATTTTAATACCCTGTTGGTGTAGTGGTTTAAATACCGGGCCGTGATCTCAGGGTTCGGATTCCGGGTCGAGCGAAAAGTATGTTTCGAATTTTTCGAAATATTTCCCGATATACTCGAGTTATTTGGTGATCACCAATCCGCATTTGGCAAACGTGGTGATTATTCATCACGCTTTCCAACGTTGCTATGACTTGATTTCTATGATGGAAGCCTTTGCCCTGCAGTGGGACAGTTTATAGGCTGATACTTTACTTTACTTTTTAACATTAAAACAAAAATGCGAGTACTTTATGTTGGTAGAATTGAAAAAAAAATGCATTTGTAGAAATATTCTGTTACCTATTGATTTGGCAGACAAAAGTTAAAGGCCATTCTAAGTCATATGTTTGCTCAATAATTTATCAACCCTGTTCTTTATGTATATGTATGTATATTGTAAACTAACAATCATAAATACCTTCCGCCAAAAGGCCCATAAAAATGGGGTTTAAAATTCCCACATCAATTTGGCGATCACTAATCACAAACTACTCCCATAAACATCCCTGACATTGTTTCCCATACACATTATATGTGTATAAGTTCCCCCCATACAAAAACATCAAAAACGCACGTGTGTTATCTTAACAAAATGCGATAGTTACCTAACTAATTGCCGAATATTTGGGAAAGTATTTATTTTTTACCCTAATTAGTTTTAGTCATGGAAATCCTTGCATACATAAAGGGTCTGATTTTGTAATTATTTTTCGGATCATGTTCGACAATGGCGTGTGGAATAGAGAAAAAACAAAATACACCGGCAGCAATAATATCTGTAAGTCAAAAACATTCACAAAATCTTTCTTAAAATTAGCAGAACTTTCAAACGAAAATCGCTTACACGCACGACACATAAATAGTGTCATTTCAAACAAAAACTATGCAAGCTGCAAGCAATTTTAGATTCCCGTTACCGTATGTATTTACTTATAGGGATTTTTATAAGGAATCTCTTCTCTTTATAACCAGTTCCTTTAAATAAATCCTTCAGGACTTCGACTTGGAAACTAAATATTTTCGGGGAACATGCTATTGTCCTAACTGGTATATGACATAAATTATCAGCTCACGCTGTATGTTGCGCTATCTATGGGACGATCTGTATTTGTGTTGTTTTAAACTTTCATGGTCACTGATATAAGAATAGTTTGTAACGAGATTTCTACCATGTACCTTATGTTTGAGTTTCCGATATTAAAAAAAACTTCAATTACACCGCAATACTTGCAACAGCGTCGAAATATCGGAAACTCAAAAATAAGGTACTTGGTAGAAATCTCGTTACAAAATATTTTAATCTGTATATTGGTTGATTTAACGATGTTTATTCATGTGACCATTAATGAATTTACGGGGATTCGGGTAGGGCTAAAACAAGCCGCATGGTCTGATGCAATCCAAAGGTTTTAGATTAGTGTCTAGTGGTTTTTAGTGTTCAAATTTGGTGTTTATTTGTGCTGTAAAGTGCCGCAAAGTGATCCTAATAATAAGAATCGTTGGATTTTATCGTTTTTAACACTCCTATTGTGTGTCGAGTGAGTTGTCTCGTGACAACTTGCTTGGACCAAATAGAGTCTTAAAACTTGCGATTGCTTTTAGATTGATATCCGCTGAATCCATAGGTCGATAAAACGTAAAACACGGACGTTTTATTGAGTGACTGTGACTTTGACTGACTTCGACTGTTGACTACCTACTTATTATCAAGTTACTTGACATTGGCAAATTATCTTCGGGTGGAGCCATAATTAAAAGAAAATGTTTTTACGATTGTTGTATATTTATTTATAACTTTGTCTCACGGTGGCAATTACAGCAACCCTAATACTTGCTAATTAAATACACAAATTAATTTATATTGTCTTAAACTAGTATAGGGTATTCCGCCCCTCATTCCAACCGTTAGATATTAATGGGTTTGTTTTGTCTAATAGGTTCAATGTCGGCTTGTTCAAGAACTTTCATTAAATTTTATGGGATAAATTTTGGTGTCACGTTTACTGAATTGCCTTTATTTAAAGTAATGATATTTTGGTACTATAACATTAATTCTAGGAATGTAAACTGGCATCTAGTTATCATTTTATTTTATCTTACTTTAACACTTACTTAAAAGGGTTATGATACGAAGGTCAGACGGTAGAACGTCGGTGAGGTTTTAGTGGGTATGCTTCTGGACGGTCTCTGGCTAGCAGAGACCCAACCCAGAGAAGAGCCCCACACTACCCGTCGGTCTTCCAGCCGACGGGTGTGCATAAGGCGGCACCGACCCCCGGAGCCGACGTCTGCCCATTGCACATCGGGCAAGCGGCATTTCTTCTTCGTCAACAAAAAAAAACCTAATGTATGACCATGAAAGCAATAAATAATAATTCTCACAACATCTCATACATTGACCTGATTCCGTACTAAGTAGCTTAAGCACTTGTGTTACAGATATCAGACAACAGAGGAACACAAATATATACTTAAATACATATATTACACCCAGACACCGAACAAACACAAGTGTTCATCGCACGAATGTTTGTGGGGTGGGAATTGAACCCACAACCTTTGGCGTAAGAGGCAGGGTCATACCAATTGCGCCATCCGGTCTGTCCATCCATCCATAAATACTACTACCAGGTTCCCCAAACCTGTATCAAGGTCCAAGCGTATGTACCCCGGGCTCCAAACCATAAGCCAAATATCTACATGTGACAACGGCTACTAATAAAAAAAAACAGGTTATAAGGTAAAAACCTTTTTTTTTCTAGCTAAAATGGTCCCACTGCTGAGCAAAGGCTTCCCCTAATAGCCTCCACTACTCCCTATTCATTGCCAGCGTTTGCCAGATACGGGAGTATTCGTCCAGGTCGTCACGCCATCTCTTTTTCGGCCTGCCTCGTGGGCGACGGCCATATGCAGGCTGCCATTTCGTGACAACAGGGCTCCATCTCTCCGGGTGAATTCTTACAGTATGGCCAGCCCAGTTCCATTTCAGTTTTGCGGATTTTTTACCTACGTCCATAATGCCGGTTTGTGAGCAGATTATGGTATTTCGCACTCTATCTTTAATACCTAGGATGCTCCGCTCCATAGCTCTTTGGGCAATCTTGAACTTGGACTTCTGGCTTTCAGCTAGTGACCATGTCTGAGCACAATAGGTAAATACCTTATCTACTTTAAAATATAGGCACTCCGCGTTAACACTGGGGGGTTCAATAATGGTAGGTTTACATCCCATATATTTTACATATGTAAAGAAAATGAAAGCAGCTTTATTAACCTTCCATAAACACTGCCTTCAACACATAATTACAACCCGCCTCTGAATACAACCACATGTTTATTTCATCTGGCTCTCGCCCTTTACCGAATAGTCAACACCATGTGTGTCACGAATCGCTTGTAAAAAATTAAAAATAGTTTTGGCAAAGTGACCCGGATTCAAGCCCCATATGGCGGCGGCTGCAGAAAGACCCATAAATTGACCGCCATCCGCTTTTGAGGCGTAGCGTCAGTGACAGCGAGTAGCGTATATAACGAAGAGGTCTTTTTATATCAATCTTGTCAATCTTTATGGGTTCGTTACAAAAATATTTTTAAAAGAATCTTTGACGCAACCCTTTTATAAAGTACTTTTGTAATGTTCATTGTACACATCTTCTAATACCTAGTTTTTAAGTTTTAATACTTTATTTTGAGTGCAATAAAAGTATATTCATTCATTCATGTATTTCGGGTCACCCATCATCAGATCTGATTACCCACAATTACTTTAGATCATCCAACAGTTATTTGCTGATCGATCCATTCCATCAACCTACTTATTGGTTTTGTACGCAGTACGCAGTCTTTCGACTAGTAGTGGAGCTTGCTCGTCGTCCCCCTCTTACCCGCTCTCAGTGAGACCACAGACCATGACATTGCACCATATGAATAAACAG
Organism: Marasmia exigua; assembly: GCA_019059595.1. NCBI lineage: Eukaryota > Metazoa > Arthropoda > Insecta > Lepidoptera > Crambidae > Marasmia > Marasmia exigua. The sequence continues at coordinate 17,170,875 of CM032470.1, forward strand.
CCTACTCGTAATGTTTACTTTTTGCCTCTACGGTGGTCGGGTGTAACCGAGCTGTTTTGTCCCAAAAACGGGATTACCTAATGGCTTTGGGTAATTAATTTAGAGCTTATGGCGGAAACAAAGGATGTAATGAATTGTTGTTATGCTTTTTGAAGCGTCGTTAAGACAACCCACTGTGGTAGTCTCGATGAAAAAAATAGTAAGGATTGCCGAGATGAGAAGTGTCTATGATACGACCCTTTGTGAAGTGAATGATTTTTTTACTTAAATGGCTTTACCACACTTTGTAAATCAGAAAATCATATTCTGCACACCTTAATCAGAGAAATATTGAATGAATAGTTAACAAAATAGAAGAATAGTTCAATTAGCACAACCAAAGTTAAAAATGAATGGCGTTTGTCCCGTTTGGAACAGTGGTAGGGAAACTGTTTGCGACAGACTTGGCAACTGTTTGCGACAGACTTGGCAACTGTTTGCGACAGACTTGGCAACTGTTTGCGACAGACTTGGCAACTGTTTGCGACAGACTTGGCAACTGTTTGCGACAGACTTGGCAACTGTTTGCGACAGACTTGGCAACTGTTTGCGACAGACTTGGCAACTGTTTGCGACAGACTTGGCAACTGTTTGCGACAGACTTGGCAACTGTTTGCGACAGACTTGGCAACTGTTTGCGACAGACTTGGCAACTGTTTGCGACAGACTTGGCAACTGTTTGCGACAGACTTGGCAACTGTTTGCGACAGACTTGGCAACTGTTTGCGACAGACTTGGCAACTGTTTGCGACAGACTTGGCAACTGTTTGCGACAGACTTGGCAACTGTTTGCGACAGACTTGGCAACTGTTTGCGACAGACTTGGCAACTGTTTGCGACAGACTTGGCAACTGTTTGCGACAGACTTGGCAACTGTTTGCGACAGACTTGGCAACTGTTTGCGACAGACTTGGCAACTGTTTGCGACAGACTTGGCAACTGTTTGCGACAGACTTGGCAACTGTTTGCGACAGACTTGGCAACTGTTTGCGACAGACTTGGCAACTGTTTGCGACAGACTTGGCAACTGTTTGCGACAGACTTGGCAACTGTTTGCGACAGACTTGGCAACTGTTTGCGACAGACTTGGCAACTGTTTGCGACAGACTTGGCAACTGTTTGCGACAGACTTGGCAACTGTTTGCGACAGACTTGGCAACTGTTTGCGACAGACTTGGCAACTGTTTGCGACAGACTTGGCAACTGTTTGCGACAGACTTGGCAACTGTTTGCGACAGACTTGGCAACTGTTTGCGACAGACTTGGCAACTGTTTGCGACAGACTTGGCAACTGTTTGCGACAGACTTGGCAACTGTTTGCGACAGACTTGGCAACTGTTTGCGACAGACTTGGCAACTGTTTGCGACAGACTTGGCAACTGTTTGCGACAGACTTGGCAACTGTTTGCGACAGACTTGGCAACTGTTTGCGACAGACTTGGCAACTGTTTGCGACAGACTTGGCAACTGTTTGCGACAGACTTGGCAACTGTTTGCGACAGACTTGGCAACTGTTTGCGACAGACTTGGCAACTGTTTGCGACAGACTTGGCAACTGTTTGCGACAGACTTGGCAACTGTTTGCGACAGACTTGGCAACTGTTTGCGACAGACTTGGCAACTGTTTGCGACAGACTTGGCAACTGTTTGCGACAGACTTGGCAACTGTTTGCGACAGACTTGGCAACTGTTTGCGACAGACTTGGCAACTGTTTGCGACAGACTTGGCAACTGTTTGCGACAGACTTGGCAACTGTTTGCGACAGACTTGGCAACTGTTTGCGACAGACTTGGCAACTGTTTGCGACAGACTTGGCAACTGTTTGCGACAGACTTGGCAACTGTTTGCGACAGACTTGGCAACTGTTTGCGACAGACTTGGCAACTATTTGATGGAATCCGACTCCCACTTTGCTTATTTTTAATTTTTTGATCGTCTCCGCAAGTACGGACGTGGTCACGCGGCGTCGGCCGCGACGTGACTGACGGACACAAGTTAAAATTTAATGGTACCTACTTCCGTATGATGACGATCATGATGACTATCTTATTAGGTTATTTTTAGTCGTATTTAGGGTTTTATTCATGGGAACTGCTTGCGGCAGACTTGGCAACTGTTTGCGACAGACTTGGCAACTGTTTGCGACAGACTTGGCAACTGTTTGCGACAGACTTGGCAACTGTTTGCGACAGACTTGGCAACTGTTTTCGACAGACTTGGCAACTGTTTGCGACAGACTTGGCAACTGTTTGCGACAGACTTGGCAACTGTTTGCGACAGACTTGGCAACTGTTTGCGACAGACTTGGCAACTGTTTGCGACAGACTTGGCAACTGTTTGCGACAGACTTGGCAACTGTTTGCGACAGACTTGGCAACTGTTTGCGACAGACTTGGCAACTGTTTGCGACAGACTTGGCAACTGTTTGCGACAGACTTGGCAACTGTTTGCGACAGACTTGGCAACTGTTTGCGACAGACTTGGCAACTGTTTGCGACAGACTTGGCAACTGTTTGCGACAGACTTGGCAACTGTTTGCGACAGACTTGGCAACTGTTTGCGACAGACTTGGCAACTGTTTGCGACAGACTTGGCAACTGTTTGCGACAGACTTGGCAACTGTTTGCGACAGACTTGGCAACTGTTTGCGACAGACTTGGCAACTGTTTGCGACAGACTTGGCAACTGTTTGCGACAGACTTGGCAACTGTTTGCGACAGACTTGGCAACTGTTTGCGACAGACTTGGCAACTGTTTGCGACAGACTTGGCAACTGTTTGCGACAGACTTGGCAACTGTTTGCGACAGACTTGGCAACTGTTTGCGACAGACTTGGCAACTGTTTGCGACAGACTTGGCAACTGTTTGCGACAGACTTGGCAACTGTTTGCGACAGACTTGGCAACTGTTTGCGACAGACTTGGCAACTGTTTGCGACAGACTTGGCAACTGTTTGCGACAGACTTGGCAACTGTTTGCGACAGACTTGGCAACTGTTTGCGACAGACTTGGCAACTGTTTGCGACAGACTTGGCAACTGTTTGCGACAGACTTGGCAACTGCTTGCGGCAGACTTGGCAACTGTTTGCGACAGACTTGGCAACTGTTTGCGACAAACTAGGTAACTGTTTGCGACAGACTTGGCAACTGTTTGCGACAGACTTGGCAACTGTTTGCGTTAGACTTGTCAACTGTTTCCGACAGACTTGGCAACTGTTTGCTACAGACTTGGCAACCAATTGGTCGTGGTTTAGTTATGGGATTTTGCTTAGAATTTTTATTATACCCTATCATTGGGAGAACATAGTATTATGCTCGAGAGGAGTGTGGTGCGGGAGACAGTGCTACGGTGACGTCACATCGCCCGTCTCGGATGAGCCCGCGTTTGGCCTATCACTCTTCTCGGAATCCCCACTGCCGACACTAGCCCTTCGCAAATTTTAGCACCTATATTTATAGTCCGCTTTTTATTCAACGTTAGTTACGTCCCTAACATTCGTCCTTCGAGCCGGATAAATAGGCTCGAATTAATAAAAACGTTTTTAAAATCCGTAGCTAAAAGATTTATTCATTGATCTGTCACATTGTATATCTATTTTCAAACTGTATTAAAGATATAGGTACAATGTAAAGACCCAAACGATTCGGCTAAAACAAACTGTTGCTCGGCGAGATGAAAAAGCTCACATTAAGGACGTGCCCTCCAAACACGTCCAAACCGATCGCGACAGGTTTGAACTAGCGCACGCGCATCTCAGCACGTCGCGACCGATAGAGCCTCCCAAACGATTGTTGATATGAACCAAAGTCAACTAAGTTTTTTTTGTTTAATACAAGCTCCATAATCTTTACACCTGTTATTCCCTGCTAAAGCTGTCGCATTGGAGCCCTGGGTACGCTTGAACAATGATCCAGGATTTAGAGGTCTGATATGGAAATTACAATGAAGCGACCTTCGCAACTCTCCCCGTTTTTGACACTTTTCTGTTAAAAATGTGGTTCAGACAAGCATAGGTACATACACCCAATAATTAGGTTACTTACTACAGTCTGTCAAAATTCCTTAATTGATATTGAACTGAACGTGTTTGACATTAATTTGAAAATCGAATGAAGAAATTTGACAGTTTTGTATACTATGATGTATGGCTGTACTTACGTCAGGTTGTTATAAAAAAGATGCTTTATTGCTTACCGAGGTACTTACTTTAACAAAGATTTAGGTACATTTATAACGAAGCAAATAATTATAATAATGTCTTTCCTCAATCGATATTGAATTAATCGTGATCGATTGAAGAAATCAACAAATGAAAACATAGATGTGTCTTTGTGTACAAAGCCCTAATCAATGTCACTTTTTGGCCAACATAGTCTTGGGGTCCTATTCTAGGGCACTCGACATTGAAGAATTAGAGACTTTCCTATATTCTTCCATATACATTTCGAATTCGGTTTCTATGTCGAGTGCACGAGAATTGGCCCTCAGAGACCTCGAGCACACGATATTGAAGTTTAGATATTTCATACATTTGTCCATAAACATAAACTCGACATCAGATTCGAGTAGTTAAGAATCGGCCCTTTGGTCACACTTTTTTATGAGATAAGTGGCAGATGAGCAGACGGATCACCTGGTGTTAAGCTATTGCCGCCGCCCATGGACACCCGCGACACCAGTAGAGTCACGAGTGCGCTGCCAAAATTCGCTGCAAAACCCCTTTCCCCCGAATTTACTTACTTTACTTAAATCTCGCAGGATCCAACTAGTCGCACGCGCATCGACATGTTGGACCTCTATTAGCCGACAGGTCAGGCGCCCAATTCTCGTGCTCGTGATATTTTAAAAACATGGCGGACATCACCTGAAAACCATACAAAAAAAACTATGTTTTGGTAATATAGTGTCGTATGAAAATAAATGTCACGAGCACGAGAATTGGGTTCCTGAATCGCTAGAGTGTGGCTAGAGCCTCCCACTCGATCGCCTGTCCATCTGTCTGTCAGCCACACCCTAAATATTGCCAACTAGGTAATCAAATCTGCATTCAATAGCTTTCCAGGACAAACCTATTGAATACGTGTCAGAATGACTGGCGATTTTATTAGAGAACTATTTTAAGCCTGAGCAGCTCTTAAATTTTTATAGAGCCCAGGTTCGATCCTGCTTAGAGTACTGCTGTCACCTTTGGGATGGATTGGCCCGGTATCAGCTGGATACTTTGGACTCAATAGAGCACCGTGCGAAGAGACTTATCGGTGATGACGTACTCTCAGGGGCTGGCTTGCTGAGCCTTGACCACCGTAGACGTGTGGCAAGTCTCTCAGTCTTCTACCGGATTCATTTCGGTGAGTGTGCGGATTTTCTGCATAATTTGATCCCCCCTAGCCCATTCCACCACCGGACAACAAGGCGCGGCGAGGGGTTTCATCCATACGTTGTTGGCTTACCCCTTATCCGCACGAAGCGATTTGCCTCCACGTTCATAATGCGGACAGCTAAGGAATGGAACTCCTTGCCAAGGTCTGTTTTTCCGGACCACTACAATCTGGACATCTTTAAGGCAAGAGTGAACAGGCATCTTCTAGGCAAACGTGTTACATCCTAGACCTCATCGTTACTTTCCATCAGGTGAGATTGTGGTCAAGCGTTAGCCTACAGTTCATAATAAAAAAAAAACTCTATTCTAGAGGTAAAAAATCCATTCTATAAAGACCGTGTTATACATAAAAAAATACAAAAATAATTTATTCATCATAACCCATACACAATATAAACAAGGGTTGGCCCCTTCTATTAAGAGCAAGGAGCACCTGTGCCAGAAGAGGCCACTCTTCCTCAACACACTCATACATATATAAAGGTTAATTTAAAAAACAAAACATGAAATTACTACTAATGAAAATGAAGCCATGAGGACACTAGTAGTGAAAGTGTGTGTTTGTGTGTGTGTGTGTGTGTGTGTGTGTGTGTTTAGTTTATAATTATTCAGTTTATTTATGTGATAGGTGGCAGATGAGCAGACGGATCGCCTAATGGTAACCGATTATAGATACCCGCGACACCAGTGCAGTCACAAGTGCGCTGCCAACCTATAAATCTGCCTTACCCCGAATTGGGCTTCCTCCAGTAGGTACCCTTACTCACGCTGCGAAACACAGCATAGTGCTGCTTCGCGCCGTTTTTCTGTGAGGCCGTGGTATCACTCCTGTCGAGCCGGCCCATTCATGCCGAAGCGTGGCTCTCCCACGGTGAAAAAACGGTGCTTACTTTCTAAGTAATTATAACAATGTTATAAGAATAATAACAATTTTCTATTGGCTGAATAGCTGATAAGAATACATCTAGAGTTATGGCTTTATTCATACACCTTGTTCGTTCAATAAACTTTTTTTTTATTATGGCTCTATCCGAATATAAGTCTCCAATGTCAAGTAATTTATTGAGAGAAAGTCAACAGTCGAAGTCAGTCAAAGTCCACAGTCACTCAATAAAACGCCGATGTTTTACGTTTGATCGACCTACGGATTCCGCGGATATCACTCTAAAAGCAATCGCGGGTTTTAAGACTATTAGGTCCAAGCAAGTTGTCACGAGACAACTCACTCGACACACAACAGCAATATTAAAAATGGTACAATCGAACGATTCTTATTATTAGGATCACTTTGCGGCACTTCACTGCACAAATAAACACCAAGAAACGAAAAAGTTTGTATGAAATTTTCGAAAAAAGAATGAAATCCACTTTTAACGCCGTTTTAGTTTAACAAAGGTTTAATGAACGTCTATGAATAACACCGTAAGTGTATTTAATTATGTTTTTTTTTATGTGATAGGTGGCAGAGGAGCACCTTTTTACTAGACAAAATAAAATATGCATGCTAGCCACTGGTTATCTATAGCCATTTTTATTATTATCTATGGAAAAAAGTGGCCATGTCACTTCCGGTGCAATAGAGTCATGTCTTTTACAGCCGCTGGCAATAAATAGATTACAAAAGTGGCAAACTGTATCACCTTGATTAATTGCAACAGTTTCACCTGAAGGTGTTATTTAGAGTGCCATTAGTTACATAACACCTGCATTAGAGTGCACTGCAGTAGCTTAAATGTCTAATAAATTTATCGGTATTTTTGTATCTAATTTGCATTAAACGGAATACGCGGTAACATAATATAGTTATCTATTCATTATTACATCGTAAATACGTTATTAGAGGTAAATATATCTCAGAAGTAAGTAAATATATATCTTTGCAAGTAGGTAATCTTATGTTGAAACCTCTGTGCTCATTTAATGGCGCAAAGAAGCGCGCGTTCCATATTTAAAAATCACTCGTCTTTTGTTTTCATGTGAAAATTTCTTTCTCCTGTCAACAATCCTAACTACGCTTATTTCATTGTACTTTATGAAATAAATAAGTTTATTTTTATTTACAAAGGTTTGCCTTATCATTAAAACGCCACAAAGTTCCTGAATTCCTCAGACAGAGGTATGCCGGTACATTATTATGTCTTTATTTTATATCTCTCTTCAATAATTTATTTATTTATTGTTTTTCAAAATCTACAGCTCTTAATAATGCGCAAGTACCTATGTAGTTTTAACATCGAAGTCAGGGGGTGGGTGATCCTTGTCTGTGTCCTGGCGAATTCGACACGTCACGAAGCGAATTTGACACGATCAATTTAAACCGAATAATTACGTTCTCAAAATGTATTTCGGAAGTTTCGAGGACGGCTACCAGCTTACATAAAGCAATATTATAAAAATATATATTTTATTTAATTATGTTTATTGTGTTAGATTGTCAGGTATTTATTATATGGGCCAATGAAATATTTTTTAATGTATCTTGTTGCCAGATATAAATGAATTATTATTATAGCAATGAACTCTTCATTTCTTTCATTCCATTGACTAGACATTAGAAACGAATAGGAAAACATAAGGATTACTGAAGATAAAACCAGATGTATAGCGTCTTAAGATGTTGGAAGTATGACTTTATGCTGTCATCTCCTAAGCCTATAATGACAAATTTCTGTCAGAAGCTTTCTGTCAGAGTGACGTTTGGCGCGTAAAAGGTTGTCCAGTCTGGGAGCCGATAAATGTAAAAGGTTATAAATACTTACATATAGTTAACGAATACTACAATATGGTTGCGTGAATATATCAGAAGAGCTATCTTAGAGATTTATTTCGACAGAAAAAGAAAATGACTTTCTATTTGAACAACCTACTATAGGTAATTTAGTACTACTAGGTAATTTAGTGACGTCTAAATTAAACATTGTTTATGTTTAATTTAGACGTCACTAAATTACCTCGGATTCCCGCGCGTAACGTTACAATCAAAATGGCGTCATTTCATAAATCAGCTGTCACGTTACGCGTAACACGTTACGCATTATTGTGCGTTATGACGATTTGTATATGCGCCACCCCCTTTGTCTACGTACAAAGTAAACACGATCTATTTTCAAAAACAATAGGCTCGGGGATGGGGGACTGTTAATTTACAATTGTTTACAGTGAAAGTATTGGAACGTACTATTCTAAGCCGATCATAACTAAAGAATCAGTCAATCAACTATGTGGTAATATTTTGTTGCTTCGTTGCATTTAAGGATATAAATATTGGAGTAACCGGATACAGGTATTTAAATTAAATCGAAAAGCAGTTTACCTTTAACGCTGATTTAGTTAGCACAGGTCTCAAAAGGTATTAGATTAATAAGCACCTACGTAACTTTCTAGAATTTGTGACTTAAATATGAATACAGCGGAAGTTATAATTAAACATTTAACTTAAAATGCCCAATGAGCTAATCTAATCCAATACCTGCATCGTAAAATATAGATAGATTGTGCTATTTATTTTGACAAAATATCTGAACAAAATAAATACAGCTCCTAGTCTAATATATACATATTGCATCATCGTAACGTTCTCAATTTGAAAATTCGAAACAAAGAAAGGGCAGAGAACCTCTAAATCATGGAATAGTGAGGCGACATTGATGGCAGCAACAAAAAAAGAAATAAAGCCAATGACACATTTATTAGAGCTGTCAGTTGTTGGTACTTACCTTGACAGCTCGTAAGTTTAAAACTTTAATTTGTGATAAGCCAAATGTGTGCGTTAAGTTGGGAGAGGATGAGCTACCGGGTTTTACTTTCACATTTGGTGATGTCCCTTTTAAATAAGGTGTTGTAGTAAGAATAGATAATAAGTTCGTAAAAGGGCAGATCCGATGTATGTAATTGTTATTTCGAAATTTTTTAGTGCTCGTGCTAAGTCAATTAGTTCACTCATTGGAAAAGGATTGTTATATTTCTACTAGATAAGAATATTGATAATGTTGAATAATGAACTCCTCTTATAAAACGTATAGGTACACATAATGAAGGTTTGTATGAGCAGAACTAGTAATTAGGATTATTGCATTCCTATAGATATTTGAGTTAAGAATGTATTCGGTTCGGAATCTAATTCAAACAACAGCTTTAAAATAGTCAAAGGATTCTGTCAGATAGATGCTCCATTGTTGAATCTCTTTAAGATTAAAATTTATTAGAGATGTGCCTAAGTACGGGAAACACGGAACTAAAACTTGAAATTCCTTATGTCTATAGGCATAAAGTTCAAATTTGAATGGGACTTTCACGGGACTTTTTTGGTGGCGCGGACTCTAGAAATGATTTTTTTTTTTACTTATTAACTTTCAAGACAGCAATTTCAAAACATCCAATCGTAACAACAGAAACATTAACCAGAAATAATTTACTCATCGAGCATTAAAAATTTAATGCATTTCACAACCTGTCAGCCAGTGTCAACGCTTAAAAAATAAAAAGTCAAAGTTGGCGCCAAGCCCAGTAAACCGATTACCTCGATTACGACTGCCTGTCAAAGGAATTAGTCGACTAATGCCAAGAAGCACATTGTCAGCGTAATTAGTGTACTGGCCAATAAAACTATTAAAAAATAAAATATGATGTCGTATAATCTTTACGATGACTTCTGGTGAAGACATTGATAATTATTTTGATTTTATTGCTTCTTTGTTAGTTTCTTTTGTTTGTTTGATCATAAACAAAGTGAGACTTATATAAAGAATAAGCTTTTTTTTTCTGAATTATCTATTTATTGGTTCGTTAGATCTTGAATCAACATCAACAGAAATGCCTATGTATATTAATTCTTAAGTATATTTTAAAAACCTACTCTAGGTAGGTACCTGTATATAATGACAATGTGCTTCTATAAATTATTTATTATCCTATTACCAGACTATTATTCAGTGGTGTTAAGGTAGTTTAAAAATTAATTTAGTCAGCAGAGCGGACTCCTTCTCATTGATCCGTTACTCAGATATAGATATTTATTCTCATTTTTAAATCAGTGGTGTTTCTGTCCAGTGGTATTCAAAGCTGTCTTGTTCAAACAAGCGTTCGATCACACGATGTTTCCTAACATCCAAGATCTAAGTCATAAATTATGATCATTCCCATATCAATCGATTCAAAAGGCACGATCACAGATTCGAATCGTAATCTCTCGGAATGCGCACGGACAGACTCACAAAAGAGCCGATCGTCAGCTGCGGCTGCGGCGTCGAGCGCAGATGCGCGCCCACAATCGACCTGTCAAATATCAGCTGTTCGATGTCCGCCATTTTTTTCTACGGGTTTTTTCTTTCTAATGGCGACCGTTTGATATGAAGCCAGTTATAAAATATACTAGGTATTATGTATACGCAAAACATAGACTTAGCTACGATCGATTGTGTAGTAGGCCACGTACAGGAAGTCGCAGCCGTGGCAGGCCCCCCACAAGGTGGACCGACGATCTGGTGAAGATTGCGGGAATCTATTGGATGCGGGCGGCATGGGACCGATCTGTGAGGAGAGCATTGGGAGAGGCCTATGTCCAGCAGTGGACGACTACTGGCTGAAATGATGATGATGATGATGATTGTGTAGTTTGCAAGGCTACTTACTATGCAAGCTCACCGCCGCGGTGGCGTAGTGGTTAGTGGGTCGCACTTTAAAGTGATGGCTGCGCTAAAGGTTACGGGTTCGATCCCCGGGTCGGGCCAAAAATTTGTACCTAAGTTTTTGGTTAGAAATTCTTAGTGTCAACCCGAAATCTGAAAGTTGGCGGATCCCGCGTCCGATCCCTCTCCGGTCGTGTCACGCTGGTGTCCCATTGGTATATGAGGGTAAGGGAATAGAGAGTGCACTTGTGTTTGCGCACACACTTGAGCACTATAATATATCCTGCGTAAGTGTTTGATCATTGAGATTGGCCACCGTAGCCGTAATCGGTTATTAATGCTAGCTCAATGGCCCGAAGTAGATCTTGGCCTCCGAACCTAGAGATCGCCTTTGTAAGACTACTGACAAACTTATATATAGCCCGAGAAGCAAATATTGGCCGATGTATACATTGTACAAACAGCTACATATCAGTTACCTACATTCTGTCCAATCACCTGCACCAAACATGTTTGAAAATTAAGGTGAGTATCGATTGAAGAAAATGTATACATTTGTTTACATTGACATGTACAATACAATACATACAATGTACCTAGAAGCAATAGGTACCTATGGTAAATATCTAAGGTAAATAATCACGGGAGTCAGCGCGGCGTACAATTAAATGTACTCACTTTTGATGACCGTGGGAGAGCCACGCTTCGGCATGAATGATACCACGGCCTTGCAGAAAACCGGCGTGAAGCAGCACTGTGCTGTGTTTGCTGCGTGAGTGGCCCAGTTCGGGGGAAAGGGGGGTTTAAAGATTGGCAGCGAATTTGTGACTCCACTGGTATCGCAGGTGTCCATGGGCGGCGGCAATCGCTTACCATTCCATCTGCTCGTCTGCCACCTATCACTTAAAAAAAACTATTTGTTGCTTAATAAGTTAAGCAATTGGTAAATTTATATACAAACGCGTACACGGCCACATATAAGATTACTACAATCTGTCAAAATTCCTCAATTGACATTAAACCAAAAGTGTTTGACAACAGGTGAGAACCGATTGAAGAAATAGGACAAATTTGTATACATTGATGTGTGGCTTACCGTACCTAGTAAGTTTCTATCTGATCCAGGTACCAGTGACTATCAAAGCACTCAGTCCCCCACCCAATATATTGGAAAAGAGTATTTACAATTTAGTATAAGTTGGTAGCCCGTGATAGGCTTGTAAACTATCTGAGATTGGCATTTTTTTTAAAAAGCATTGAAAAATAACGGTCAAAAGGAGCTATGTACAAAATTTCAGCTTGAAATCTAATGTATTATTTTGTTATGAGCCCTCAAAGGCAAAGATATGCAAGTACATTTTAGGTCTTAAATTTACGAAATATTTATGTAGCAATCGAAATCTTATTCAATTTATAGCAACCTTTGTTAAGAAACCATTTTCATAAACGCAATATTTCATATAGCTATCGAACAAAACTATCTCGCGATGCGCACAAACTAGTGATAACTGACATCACGCCTCGCGTCGCTGTTTGTATGAAGCGTTTTGGGCAAGGCTATTTTAAGTGATTTTCAAATTGTCGAAGAGTTTCCAAGCTAACAAATCCATTCTTTCACCGACGTTTTCACTTTTAAGGGGTTCTTAGTACCAACAAAAGAAAAAAATAGGACACAAGCCTATTATTTTTGCCAATTTATTGGTAAAAACGAAATTTGAAGCCGTGTGGTCCCCGGCAGAGAAGAAAAGGCCACCTTCACTCTTACCGAGGTGTCGTAAAAGGCGACTAAGGTAAAGCTGCTGGCATGATCATCAGCACCCAGAGAAGGAAAACTCTGCATTTCAAAACCCTCGCCAACCCGTCTGCCAAGCGTGGTGAGTATGGCAATTACCCCTCATGTAATTGAGGGAGGCCCGTGCCCCAGCAGTGGGGACTTAAATGGGCTGATGATGATGATGATAGTAAAAACGACATTATTTTTTAGTTCTTTTTGTATAAGAAACGTCGTCTTTAAGACTGGTTTTTCCACCGAACTGACAACGAATACCCATTTATCTATTCTTTTGTTCAAAGTGAGGTCATACTTTTATGACACGTTAAGAGAAAGTGAATATTTTATCAACCCACTTAAAAGGGTATTTCACTATAAATAATTATTATGATACAATGACTCTGGTTACCTTGTACAGGGTGTATCTGTTAACATTTACATCCCCCCACCCACGTGTTCTACCAACCATTCTGAACAACATTTGTTCTATGACTATTGGAAATTCGTATAAAAAATTTCAACTTTTAATTCAAAGTCGGTCACGTGACTTGGCCATTTTGTATGGGGACTCGAAAAAGTTTTCGACGAATTTCGAAAATGTTGTTCAGAATGGTTGGTAGAACATGTGGTTAGAGGGATGTAAATGTTTACAGATACACCCTGTATATCGGTCGCAGAGGATGAGATTGAGATGATTCTATCATCGCTTCAATGCAATTACAGTTTTACCAATTTTATAAGTTACACCAATGTGCCAGAAGTCATATTTTCGAAAACTACGGCAAAATCTTAACCAATCTCATCGCTGCATTTACGCGCGCCAATAATTGCAATTTCTTATTGGTTGATGCGTCAGCGCCATGTTCGGTGCGAGTGCGGTTAAGAGAGAGATAGCATTCCTCTCTGGATTAATTGTATTTAATCTTAACGTAACGCAATAAAGTCTGTATTTCAACTGCTTTCGAAATCGTAATCAATCAGATCTAACTTGCTCTTCTGCGTAGACGAATTTTGCCGATGTAACCTATAAACGTAGTACAGCTGTAAATGCTGGAGTATCCAAGGTCCAAGTGGGGTCACTTAGGGCATAGGGTTACCACTTCTAGCTACGCCACTGATATCTGGGGCTTCGTATGAATGGACTAGTGTTTTTATCAGTCAGTCGAGTCGCCGCCCATGAAATCCCGCGACACCAGTGGAGTCAAAAGTGCGCTGCCAACCTTTAAGCCCCTCTTCCCCTCGGATTGGGGCTCCGGTACCCTCACTCACGCAGCGAAACACAGCACAGTGCTGCTTCACGCCGTTTTTTGTAAACCCGGCGTGTCTATAACTCCGGTCGAGACGGCCCATTCATGCCGAAGTGTGGCTCTCCCACGGTCAAACTAGTTATGAAAAAAATACCTATACTAGTTATGGAAAAAAAGACGTTTTTATAGGTGTCACTTCAAGTGGCAGTGGTGTCACCCGCCGTCCCTCCCTATCTACACCACTTCCTGCTACGGAAGAAAAGATTGAGCTCAAATTGAGATCCTCAGGGAATAGGTATTTCACATGCAGGCGTGATACATCCTCATCCATATTGTCTCATTTTACTAAGTTTAAATAAAAAAAAATGTATTCGTTTTATTATTTTGTCAAAGTCGTTCGTCATCAACATATCACAACGGATTAACAAAATTCTTATCTGCTCTAATCTCTGCCCCAATTAAGGTCTATTTGTACCGGGGTGGTCCCAAAAAGGTCAAAAGTGTGATTTTTTTATTCTGTTTGTCGGGTCGTCAATTAGAAATGTCAGTTACCACTCGGTGTCGCGGAGGCAGCGGTCGTAGGTGCGCGCGCGTTGATGTCTTTGCGTTAGGCGCTACGGAAATTCGTAGACGAGCATTTTATTTTCATTCTAAAACCTAAGTTTTCCTTATTGTTTAATCATTAATTAAACTTTAATGTGTTTTGGTGTTTGCATGTAAGATAATATTTTCATCGCGCATATTAATAATTGTTTACTAATACATGAATAGATTGGTAATAGGTATACAGGGTACTTTTATCGGTGCATACATTTTAACATAGTGCTCTACACATTTATCAAGAATCATGTATGCATTTGGGGAAAAATCTGCGGTTACAGACAGACTAGAGTGAAGTCATCAAAATGAATATGATTGCTTTAATTGTATTTTATGCATATAAAGATAATCTCTAAGTACATATCTCCAAATTCTTAGGTATCAAAAAACTTAAATACATATTTTACAATTTTTGTAAATAAAAATAATATTTTTACTATTATACGTTTGTGCAAATTCTTCATCTCATCGACCTGTCAATTGAAACAAGTAAGTGAAGATTTAGAGAACATAATATAAACCTTAAGTCAGGAGTTAATGCCCACACAAGTTTTTGTTTTTTCTCCACAAGTGCCGTAAATTTACCCTGTTAATCGTTTTCTGTTACCCACAGGACAGGTTTGCCTAGTGTGGGAACCAGCTAAAATTTATATGTATGTGCAATTTTTGATTAATAAATACTTATTTACTTTACTTTACTTTTACTTATTTAAGCATAACGCAAATTCACATTTAACAGTATCAAATCCAGTAACCGTAATGGAAGCGCCACATTTTTTCCCAATACATTCGTCATCATAAGGCATGGCATTCCTCCGCCTCGCCTATTGTCAAACACTGTCTTCCTCCTTTTCTGTCTTTTGAAAATTAATAAAGACGTAAATATTTACATACTTTCAATATTTTTAAAAAATTATAGCTCTCTTCCTTTCTATAAAACCGCACAGTGGAATTTTATTCTTGCGGACTAGGTTTGCGCTCGGTTTGAGTGAAGGTAAAGCTCGCCCATACTTTAGGTATACTTGCATATGCCACAGTATAACAAAAAGCTCTTGTTATACTATGCTTCTGATATCCATAACACAGATTCTTGAGCTACCTATCTCGATGTCAGATCAATGTTAGTTATGTTGTGAAATATTTATTATATTTTATGCCTATACTATGCACATAACTCCTTATTTTTGGTCATCGTCATTGCAGCACACGTGGGTAAATTCGTAGATGGAAACATGATTTGGAAATCGTCCAGGTTCTAAGAGTAGAAAGCAGCTTTCTTTGTGAATATATTTATGAATAAATTAGCAACCTGCCCCGGCTTCGCATGGGTGCAATATTATGCATGTATTATTATTACTATACTTCCATACAAACCTTCCTCTTGAATTACTTTATTAATGAAAAATAGCATTAAAATTTTACTAGACATAGGGACAGACAGCAAAAGTGATTTTGTTTCATACTATGTACTTGGTGATGAAATTATCATAAACAAATATACATAGTAACACAACCTAGCAAAACACAAAACCGCTGGGTCAAACTTGTATTATACTCGTAGATAGCGTGTCTCGGCCTCCGTAGTGTAGACTGGACTACCTTAGGCCTGGTGGCTCAATTTGAAGCCGTCCCGTAACGAACGAGAATATACCTGTCGCATCCAAGCAAACGAGAAACACATCGCGTGTGAAAAAGAGGGAAACTCAGATTCGGTCGTAACGTCTGCTTTAAATTAGGCCCTCTGGATAGAAGGACGATATATCCAAAGTTTCTGGAGTTGGGAAAGAAAAACAGGTAACTGAGTCAATGACATGCCATAGGAGAGGTTTATATCACAGGTGATCCGGAGCAACTGATAATTTGACTTTATGTCCTATGTCCCCTAGTGGGGCATAGGGCGTCCACAGTGCTCCGCCATCTCGAACGGTCTTAAGCTTCACGTTTTACTTCGCTCTAAGTTAGTCCTAAGGTCTTCGCTTCTGCAGTGATAGTCCGCCGCCAGGATTGTTTAGGGCGGCCACGTTTCCGTTTTCCTTAGGGGTTCCAGTCTGGCTTGCCTCGGTATGTGGTCCGGTTGCCTTCGGAGCGTATCCGTGATCCGTCTTGTCTGCAAAACTGATAATGATGATCAAAATTTGATCATATACATTTCAGCCGCATTTGCAAAAATGTTATTATGAGTAGTAACAGGCCACGCATCTTGTATCCAAAATCTTATCCTCATCTTAGCGTGAAATTCCCACTTGCATCCAAAGATGTTGCTTCGAAGCCCCCGGTATGTTTGCACCATGATCCAGGATTCGGGAAGTCTGGTATTTGCAACTAATTCAGAATCATTATCTCAATTGTTTTAGGTCCACAATTTTGAGAAACTTTGAGACACTTGTAGGTGCTTTCCTCACCGCCGAGCTAATAGGAAAAATGTGCACATAGATTTGAAAAATCCAGAGGTGCATGCTTGGATTCGAACCACGACCCTCCTGTATGGAGGCGCATTCTTATACACTGAGCTACCATCGCTCGCGGTTCCTATAATTTTTATGTAGTATAGCGACAATGATGCGCCAATACCTCCTATCTAACAAGAGAAGAAAATTACTTCCTTATGTCATTAGTGTTAAGGTTGATTATTAATGTCAGTTAATTTGTTAGAGCCGTGTGGTCCCCGGCAGAGTAGAATAGGCCACCAGTAGGTGTTTTTTGGGCATTTCACTTCACTTGATTTTTTTCGAAATCGCTCTCTGCGTTCGCTCAGTCGCAAAAAATCAAGTTAAGTGAAATTGCCCAAAAAACAGATAGATAAGTGTTAATTTAAAATGCGGTTACGTTAGATCTTAAGGTCATTCTATTGTGACTAATACACCGCTGCAGACACGTTATAAACAATATAATGAAGTTGGTCAAACAAAAAGAATCGCTTAAATTAGAATGCATCTGTCCTGCGTCATCTAAAGAGCCAAAACGACACGGAAATTTGTTACCTAATACAATACGTTGTATTGTTTGTGGTCCCTCTAATAGTGGAAAAACCAATTTAGTGATAAGTTTATTATTACATAAAAATGGTCCAAGATTTCGTAACCTATATGTGTATTCAAAATCTTTGTATCAGCCTAAATATTTATATCTTGAGAAGGTTTTGGACATGGTTCCTGGAACATCATTTAATAAATACAATCATGATGGTGAAATATTGAGTCCACATGATGCTTTACCTGATTCGATCATCATTTTCGACGACGTTGCTTGTGAGAATCAAAACAACATTAGAGATTATTTCGCCATGGGACGCCATAAAAATATAGATTGCTTCTATATCAATCAAACTTATACAAAAGTTCCAAAACAACTTGTCAGAGACAATTCAAACCTCGTGGTTCTATTTAAGCAAGATGATGTTAACTTGAAGCACGTATATGAGGAGCATGTTGGTGCTGATATGTCATGGTCTCAATTTCGTGAGATGTGCTCTTCTGTTTTGAAATAAACCCTTTAGCTATCTTGTTATTAATAAGGATTGTGACAAAAATAACGGATGCTACCGATTTAAGTTCGATACATTCATAGTAATAGATGAACATACATAAAGACCGCTGTGTTATTTTTTAATCACTCGTACTCACGATTTAGACCTGAGCGGAATACTTTGAAATGGAGAAAAATCTTAAAGAACAAATTGTAAAATCAGCAGCAGCTGTTAAAAGAAAAGTTGCGATGATAAAAGATGTTGAAAATACTAATAACAAAACATTAGAAACAATATTGAAACCTATTGTTGATCCACTTACATTATTAACAGATAAAAAAAAAACTCTCAACTTAACAAAGATGAGCACTTTGAACCAGTGATGAAAAAGTTTAAAAATGATAATAATCAATCATTTGAAGACGAGAACCAGTCATTATTTGTCTCTGATGAAGATTACAATGAATCTATTAGTGAAGAAGATGAAGACGATGAACAAGAACAATACAACGATTACAACAAAACCCTTGTTGTATCACCGTCTGAAGACCACAACGTAAGCGTGGGATCATTCAAATCTGTACAGTCATCGCCAAGTCTTAAGAATCAATCACTGTCATGGTCAACATCGTCTGAAGTAATGAAAGATGTTCCGTTTGGAATCAGAAATGAGCGGGGTAAACTGTTACTAGGCAAAACCCGTGTTCATGACGACGGCGTTATTCTTAAAATAGGAGCACTTACTGTTAAAAAAACGAATGGCTTGAATGAACTTCTTTTCAAAAAGAAACCAAATTTAGATGCTGTAACATATGATGATTTACAGAATTACAAGTTACTTCTTATAGAAACCAATGCTCATCGACGTAATTGTGAACCATCCAAACCTATAAACAGCAACAAAGGATTTAAATATATGAATGTAATTAACCCTTGTTCAAATTCTCTCGAAATCCAACTACAAGTGTAGAAAGTATTTCTCAAGGTAAAGGTATTTCTCTTTTAAAGACAGTAAAATCAAACACTGATTTAGTTTACTGGGATGATCCAAACGAGTTAGTCGAACGATTACAGTTACTACTTGCATCTTGGGAAGCGGGTAACACTGGTGTAAATAATGAAATAATTGCTATTATTTCGGAACTGCATGAAGCTGGGTATCATAGATGTGGAACATATAAAGAAAAAACCAGGAAAATTGGGCAGTATTCTTTCCGTAGTCAACCCATCAAGACAGCAATGAATATAGACAAGTTCGGACATCATGTTCATAAGCGTTTACGATTGACAGAATACATTGAAAACTTCAATGAAACATTGGTGAAATCAGATACCGGACACTACGATTTAAAATCTTCTAAATTAAAAGGGCTATCATATCCAATCGAAGACGATGAAGCAGTAAACAAAGCTTATTTAGACAAAACCATTCAAGAATTACGAAATGAAATTGAAAAAGTGAAGCTCGAAGTAAAATTTCATTTGAAGAACTTGGAAACCGTTACAACAGAACATTTGAATAAATCATTTTACTCAAAGTCGGAAATAGACAATTTAATTCATGTAAAAATAAACAAAAATGAGCAAAAAGGCCATAATTGATGAACTTCACAAAGCAGTCAGAAGAAATTTTCCGCGTAGACGCACATTTATAAAAGGAATTGATGATCTCTGGCAAGCCGACCTCATAGATTTACAAAAATTTTCACATTTTAATAAAGGACACAACTACATATTAGTGGTGATAGATACTTTGTCAAAGTATGTATGGACAAGTCCCTTAAAATCTAAAAAAAAAAAAAATGTGTTGCTAACGCAATGCAGCAATATTTAAAAATTCATCTAGAAAACCTAAACATTTACAAACAGATTTAGGCAAAGAGTTTTATAATGATATTTTCGGTCAACTGCTAAAAAAAATATAATGTTAACCATTATTCTACTCACTCCATCAAAAAAGCTTCGATTGTAGAGCGAGTCATACGTACTCTAAAATCACACATCTTTAAACTTTTTAGTTTATACGGTTTCCTATCGATGGCTGGGTAAATTACTAAATACTGTGATAGATAACTATAATAGCACTACTCATCGCATAACTAAATTTAAACCCAATGACGTTAATAATACAAATGAAATGGTTGTATTGCGTAATATTAGCAAAGCGTATAGGAATCGAAAACACTTAAAAACCTAAGTTTCTAGTAGGTAATCATGTACGTATTAGTAAATTTAAAGGAGACTTTTACAAAGGTTATACTCCCAACTGGTCTACTGAAATATTTACAGTAACAAAGGTGAATAATACAAATCCACCAACTTATCTTCTGGAAGATAAGAATAAACAGGTTATATTAGGGGCTTTTTATGAGTATGAATTACAAAAAACTAAATACCCAGATATTTACCTCATCGAAAAGATTATTAGAAGAAAGGGAGATAAATATTTTGTGAAATGGTTAGGTCTCAGCAATGAAGAGAACAGTTTGGATAAACAAAAACGAGATAGTTTTGTAATATGAGATATTTTTGCAATATAAGTTTACTTTTAGACCAAATCTATTCATTCTAAACATATCAATGAAGGAGGGAAGTGGTATTATAGACAACGTAATAAACTATTTACCGTTCGAGCTACATTTACCTGGTTATCAATATTGTGGCCCCGGAACAAAGCTACAGAAACGTTTAAAAAGAGGTGATAGAGGTATAAATAAATTGGATAGGCTTGTATGTTCCACGACATTGCTTACAACGATAACGATTCAAACGTTCGACGTGAGGCTGATATGAAACTTTTAAATATGGCTAAGAAACGATTAAACGCTAAAGATGCGAAAAAGGGTGAAAAGGTGGCATCGTGGATAGTAAAAAATGCTATGAAAGCAAAACTAAAGACAGGTGCCGGTACTCGCTCATTTATGGCAGCTGTGAAAAAAATTAAATCTCAAATGAAAAAGTTGAAATCAAAAGGCAGTTCTACAGCAATTAAATGCGCTTACGCCGCAGCCAAAAAAATATTTAAGAATAAAAAAGGCACTCGCTTGCCGCGCTGTATTCCTCTACCAAAATGTGGTGGACTGCTACCTTTAATCCCGATCTTTGCAGGGTTATCGGCTTGGGTTCCTTGGCAGGAGGAGCAGCCGGTTATAGCAAAAGCAGTGAACGACTTTAAGGCAGCTCAGAAAAGTCTTCAAGAGTCTGAACGTCATAACAGGATGATGGAAGCGGTTGCGGTTGCAAAGGATTGTACATCAAACCTCATAAAAAAGGCGCAGGTTATATTTGAACCTTCAAAAACTAGTTAAACGGCTGCCTAGACGTGCACTAACAGATTTAGATATATTAGAGCATGCTGCTGATATACCATATTTCCGCGGAGTATTTATGAGAAATACACTTCCATTAAAACCTCGAAAAATGGAATGTGCAGTACTAAACTTGGATAGCTCTGGCTAATCCGGGGACACACTGGGTAGCCTACGTCAAACAAAATGATTACTGTGAATACTTTGATAGTTTTGGCGACTTAAAACCTCCATTAGAATTAATAAATTATTTAAAAAACATGACTATTAGTTATAATTTTGCACGGTATCAAAAGTTCGGTACTATGAATTGTGGTCATCTTTGTTTACATTTTTTTAAAAAATATTGGAAAAATCATTTAAATAAAGGACAAAGTAAATAATCTTTATCAGTATAATAATGTCTTTCACTGTGTCTATAACTGACAGAGACGCTTTTTCAATAACAAATTACTCTCCTACATTAGAATTAAGTGGAGAGTATGAGTGCGGTCTTCTGTATTTTTCTACATTCAACTCTATTCCTAATATAGATGAAAGAAACAATAAATTTTATTACGGTAATAATGGAGTAATAGAAATACCCGAAGGATCGTATGAATTACAAGATATTTGTGATTATCTTCAGTGCAACATCAAAAATGCTACATTGAAGTTAACTGCCAATAACAATACTTTAAAAACGTGTATTTTTCTGTTCAGAAGATGTTGACTTTGATAAAACAGATTCGATTGGCAGGATTTGGGTTTTGGTCTTGAAACGGTAAAAGCTAATATAAAAACCGAGTCTCCGTATCCTGTCAACATTCTACCAACGACAATAGTACGCATCGAATGTGATGTTGTAAGCGGATCGTTTGTGAATGGAAAAGCAAGTCATATAATTTATGAATTTGTGCCAACGTACCACCTGGTTATCGAATTATTGAAATACCTAAGAACTTAATCTACTTTCCTGTCAATCAAAGTTCAATAACCGCTATCAGTATAAGATTGTTAGACGGAGAAAATAAACCAATTAACCTACGCGGTGAAGAGGTACAGCTGTATTTACACTTTAGAAGAAAATGTTAAATTTCAATAAAAACCTAGCGGTCTCTCGAAATCAAACCAGTTCCAAGAGGACATCGCATAAAAGAGCACCACTTTATACGAAAAGGAAGCTGACCAAACAAAATAAGACATTTTTGAAAATACTTGGATTGATAAAATGAACATTTTAAATATTGCACAATCTCCGTCACATGACAACAGCATTGAAAGTTTTGAATTTCATTCCTACAATCCATATGTAACAAGTTTCAACAAGAATGATGAAATACGAATACCCATTAATCAACAAGATTTATACGTATTACCTGCGCTCAGCAGTTTGTATATCGAAGGCAGAGTCGATGTGTATAAACATAACAGTACTACAAAAGAAAAGGAAAGAGTATCAAATGTACATTTTGTCAACAATTTCGCTTTATTTTTATTTCAAGACATTCGTTATGAAATAAACGGTATTGAAATAGATAGAATCAAAAATGCGGGTATTACAACCACAATAAAATCGTATCTATCGTTAAATGATAAACGAGTCTAAATGTGCCAATGTTTGGGGTTGGTCCCCTCATGTATATCCAATACTAATAATGGTGTATTTTCAGCCTCTATTCCATTAAATAAAGTATTAGGTTTCGCAGAAGATTATGAAAAAATCATTATAAATTGTAAACATGAATTAGTTCTTTTAAGAAGTAACACAAATCTTAACGCTTTGAAGTTAAGTGCTGGTGAAGTTGTTCAGGATATAATAATAAATAAAATAGTTTGGCGAGTCCCACATGTCAAAGTATCAGACCGCGAAAGAATTAATTTGCTAAAACATTTAGAAAGAGACCGAGCGATAACAGTTGCGTTTCGTAATTGGGACTTGTACGAATATCCATTGTTACCCAAAACCCGGAAACATACTTGGTCTATTAAAACTTCATCACAGATTGAAAAACCTCGAATGGTTGTGATTGCTTTACAAACAAATCGCAAACATAATGCCTCCATGTCAATGGCGGAATTCGATCATTGCTCTGTACGTGACGTTAGGTTTTTCTAAATTCAACCTACTATCCATACGAAAGCCTAAATATCAGTTTCTCTGAAAACAAATATTCATTAATATACGAACAATATGCAAGATTTCAACAGTCTTATTACGGACGCCGAGCTGAACCGTTGCTGAGTTTTAAAGAATTTAAGGAGTTCGGCTGTCTTCTGCTCATCGATTGTTCCAGATCACAGGACAATTTAAAAAATTCTGTCGTCGATGTTCGTGTTGAAAATAGACGCTGAAGCGGAGATACCCGATCAAACTTCTGCTTATTGTTTGATACTTAACGATTGCTTATTTGAATACAAGCCTTTAAGTAATATTGTGAAGAAATTATCATGAATAGCAAAACGGTTATTGTGGATCTGCAAGGCTTTAAAAATGAAAAAAATGATTTCATATTAAAAGAATTAGCAATTAGCACAAAAGAATATACTCAAACATTTTAATAAAGCCTCCCTGTCCATTCTCGCACTGACTATCGAGGAAAAGAAACGCGTACGGTGGATAGAAAGAAACAGAGGACTCCGATGGAGCGAAGGATACATTGACTATAGGGAAATTTAAAAGGATTATAAAACCCTATTTTGATAAATGTAAAATCATAGTAAAAGGAGAAGAAAAAGTAAAATGGGTACGAGAAATATGTGATCATGAAAATGTGTTAGATATAAGCTCTAGGGATATAACCTAATTTAGGACACTTTAAGTAAATTATATTGTCAAGACGTTTTAATGTATAATTGTTTTACCATAGCAACTACTGCGCTTTAAGAAATGTAATTTGTGTAAGAAAATGGATTATAGAAAATAAATTATCAACGTCTGTTTTCTAATAAAATGTTTTTAAAAAGAATAATGTATTTTTTATTAAATGCCCAATTATCACCTACTCAAATAATTGATGACTAAAGGAAATGAAACTCATAACTACATCATAGTTATTTATTAAATTACGATAAAAACATGCATTAATTTTGATTTAAATGTCTCTCTATAGACGTATCCGTGACAAGATATCCCACGCATAAAGTCTATTTGAGAAGTTTAATTTTAAGAAAAGTATAGATTGTAGCCTTAAAAACTAAGGCTATATCCACACAATTTCTTTGAAATTGTGTTCACCACCCCCTCCGTCTGATCCAATATCGGGTCTATAGGATCCGTCACCACATACTGGGCGGAGAGAAGGACGTCCTCGGACTCATCGTCCCAACCATCCTTCTCACAATCCACAATTTCAATCCGGATAATACGTCGGGCTCGAGAGCTCGACGTACTTTTCCTTATAAATGACACCGATGTTGGATCAGGGTGGGGACGGTGCTTGACACAAGATGTCCGCACTGGATTTACACGCTTTGCAGAACGGCGAGCGCGAGCCTTTATTATCTTCCTCTGCAGGGGCGCCTCTCCTAACTCCTCCGACCAAGGTGGGAATATTTGGGACCATCCTTCTAAGGGGTCCTGCGCATCCTGCAGAGGCGAAGGTGGGTACTGCTCGCCATCGCGTGTAGCTTTGGTAGTGTTCTGAAAAAAGAAAACAATAAGTTACCTCGTAATAAATGAATAAATGGACTGCACTCTCCAGACAAATAATGTATTCGTATTAAAATAACTTACCATGTTTTAAGATGATAATGTTATTAGATGGGTTGTTAACTTATTGCTGCGTGTCTCCAAAGCAAGTATCATTCTCATGCGCTTTAATGAAATATATACCACAAGTATTTGTACGTGTGAGTTTGTAAGTGAGTGGAATTAAAAGCTGACACAGTGCATTTTTTCTTCATGTGTACACGTAGGTCTGTGTGTGTTCATCAGAATACACGTGTCCAATAAAATAAACAAGTTCAGACATGATTTTGTGCTAAAACTGTATGTAAAATATGTTGTAGGTACATTCAGCTACACATCAGGTAACCGTTACTGTTAAATTTTCTTGATCGATATTGAACCAAACAGGTTTGACGTAAAGATGAGAATAGATTGAAGAAATTTAGAGATTTGTGTACATTGATGTGTACCTGTACTTTCTCTCTGTAATCTTGATAAAATCAGATCATATTAGAATGAAACAACGTTTTATATTTACGACATTAGGTATATTCATTTAAATAATAATTAATGTTATTAACATTTCAACATTTTGTCTTAAGTAGTCGAGTGCACAACTCTTTAAATTAGGTTTTCTATGTTATCATTTTAACAAAAACAAATTTTAAAAATGGCCGCCTTATGACCTCATAAAAAAAGTTAAATGTTTTATTATCATCTTCAGTAAGAACACAAAATAAACAAAGTTATAGCTATATAAAACAAAGATACGATACGTACCTATTCACATAATATCTATCCCTACCCGGTATTTAAACGTAAGCGACACAATAATTAAAATAGAGTTTGCATAAAAAGGCGCTTACAATAAAAAAGTAGGAAAGGTTCGATATCTACTATCATGGTTACCACTCAAATCTACAGTTTAACCTTAGTTTATGTCCCTAGATTACAGAAATTAATCTAATTTATTTTTTACATTATACATACTACGCTATTATCATAGAAAACACTGTGAAAACATACCAACATTTCTAAAAATAATATAAATCTTAAAAAATGCTATTCCGATGACCCCATGATAAGGTTGAAATTTTATTTTTTAATATGACGCGTTTGTCGTCATTAGACGACAAAGCTACTTTTTCCTGTTCTTGGGTAAATATTTCATGTTTAAGAGATTTAAATATAATATTTTTTTTTCGTAAAAAAATATTTTTATTTAATACCTTAAAGTAATCTTTAAAATGAACATTTTTCAAGACCGGTTTTTGTACCCCTTTTGCTTTTTTATATTCCTCTTTTTCTGTTTTAATGCTATACAACTTCGACCTTAGACCTACAAACTCAGATATTAAATTCCCGCCTAGTTCGTCCTTAAAAAGACCTGGCACTTTTTTATTTAAGCCTGGAATGTTGTAACTGTTATTTAAGGGGTAATTGCTGGTATCGAAATAAGGAAGGAAATGTATCTTTAAATCATTATAAAAATCTTTACTTTCGATTGAATAAAGAAAACTGTCAGTATCCGTATAGCAAAGTTTCAACTTTTCATTATAAAAAGGTTTCATAATAGAATAATGAAAATCAAACATATGACTTTTAGATATTTCCAAAACGGAAAAACCAATATATATAGGTTTATCCAAAGTTATTGTTTCAGGTTTCATTTGAACAGCTACAAATTTTTCTGTAAAAATAGTAACACTGTGAAAATTAGGTCTAGATATCAATCGCTCAGCACAAATACTTTTCTTTGTTTTATTCTTATCATCATTCCATTTATTTACCAATTTCACATCAACCCTTTTCTCCGTATCTTCTAAAGTCTTCCCGAAAATACTATTATTCAAAAGTTTAAAAAAATCTTGTTCAAATGCTGATTTTGCTTTTTTTCTTAGTTCAGTATTCATATCTATGTACTGTTTTAAATAAGGACTCTGATTAAATTGAATTACTCTATGAATTTTTTTAACAATAAACCATGTTTTAAACATGTCTGCAGGTGCGCATAATGGATGACATACAAAAATTTATCGTATAAATTTGGGATTAATTTACATGTTTTTGAACCCGGTGGAACAAACTTTTGCGCACAAAAAGGAAAGTCATTATGATTATCATGCAATTCTTCTGGATATTCTATGTCTACTTCTAGTATGTAACCAGTGTCTCCATTAATTGACACATTTTGAAAATCAATTCTGCTAATTTCATCATCATTTAATAACTTGAAATGTGAGTGAGGTAGATAAGCGCACATAGCAAAGCCGTAGAGATTATTACAGTCAATGTAAACTAAAAAGTTATCTCTTTTTGTCGGGTCATAAGAATTTAAATATTTGTTGTTAGCTTTTGAATACCTTGTTGAACATAAACAAATTCCGCCGCGAATACCTTTTTGAATCATTCGTAATATTTCCAAGTCATTAATTAATTCTAATTTAACGTCTGTTTTTAAAAGCATAGCATCAAAACTCAGACTGGGTGCTGTTATGTAAAAAGCGGGATCTAACTTGTAATTTGTTTTACAAGTTTGACGAAAACTTTCGAAGACGTCTGCTAGTAAAAGAACATCTGTTTTAAGATACAAATCGGTATATTCTCCAAGATTTGATAATTCAAAAGTTTGCCAAACTTTTGTTGCATGTTCGTAATCTTCTGACGAAATGTTACTATTATGCAGTTTACTAAAAAAACATTCCTGGGGAGGGAGCTCTTCCTCCTCATACGTGGTCCAAGTAGTTATGTATTCATAAGGATAAACTCCTTTGCGTCTCAATAAATTAAAATGCTTATTAGATGGATAAAACCGCGATAAATGACTAAAATCATTATTATTTAAATTTGCTGCTAGCTTCTCAAGGCTTGTGCCTAAAAATTTAAAAGAGTCCACAAAACGAACTGGTATGATGTCAGTACCATTTACTTGGAAATATTTTGTGAATGAAATATAATTCTCCTTAGTTTTTGCTATTACTTGAATTCTACCTGCA
Source organism: Marasmia exigua (assembly GCA_019059595.1). NCBI lineage: Eukaryota > Metazoa > Arthropoda > Insecta > Lepidoptera > Crambidae > Marasmia > Marasmia exigua. The sequence continues at coordinate 17,198,960 of CM032470.1, forward strand.
TTTCTCCTAATTCTCGTATAAAAAGATGACTATCATAACCGGCTAAGTTATGAAAAAAAATAGGTACAAATTTAGGCAGTCGATACTTCATATTACAATAAGAATGTGCTGCACCGTGATACCGTCCGGTAAGATGGCAGTGGTCTTTTACTTTATCATCAAATAATATTTTACCACATAGAAAACAGTTTTTTGCTTGAGAAAAATTTGTTCTGTCATAATCAGTTAACGTTATTGGCAACGGTGACTGCAAAATATTATAAATATTAGTTATGTCGGATATCAGATATTCAAAGAACTTTTCAATACAGGTAGGTCCGCGATAGGAGACAAATTTGTTGAGCGAACTGTCGTAAGAACAAACAATATAGTAAGCAAATGCAGCTGGTGTGTGTTTGTGCAATGATGCTGTGCAACTTGATTCTGAATTGCATTCAGTTGGCTCTAACAACGATTCAAAATCTGCGTACAAAACGAAGGGCATGTCTTGCATACGCTCGTAGTGGTCAAATTGTATTCGAGTTCCTTCATTGGGTAAAATCGTTGCCACACCACTACAAATGTGGGCATCAAGTTTATCGTTGTTGTCAAAAAAAATCATACAATCTTCACATAAATATACTTTCGAATGATGTTTAGTTAACTGCTTGCGAAGTAATTTAGATAAATCTTTAATAAGACAGTAATGTGTACGTTTTTCTTTTTCAAGGAAAAGCATGTTAACGTGATGTTCTTTTCGGCGTTCGCTTTTGTACAAAGGCCCAACAACGTTACAGTTCTTTTTAAGACCATAAATATTAATACTTATGCGAGGATTGTTTTTTTCAAAGATTTTTATATCCGAAAACCCAACTGGAAAAGAAAGGTTCTTAATATTAAGAACAGTTTTGAAGTGCGGATAAGAAGTCGTTCGATGAGCATTACTTTTAGCAGGAAAAAGTGATGCCATAACACACCATAAAAAGCAATATTTATCAGAATTTTTTATATTTATACACGCTCGTTTATGTTTTATGGTTTCAGGCAAATCTATAAAACTTGACGCTCTCAAAGGGTTGTATTTATTAATGTTTACTTCTAAATACAAACTTCGCAGATAAGCCCACCCACTATCTCTATCTTCAAAATTTTTTCAATTTTTTTACAAAGTAAATGAATGATATTTAAAAACGTCTCTTCAAAATCATAATTTTGATGCAAGTTTATATTTTCGGTTGCAAAAGATTTAATTGAAACAGAATCATTTTTATGCTGAAAAAATTCAGCAAATAACTCAAAGTTTACTTTGATGCTAGAATGCGCTTGCATTCGTGCCGAAAGCAAAAGACGGACGCGTGCGCGCAATCGCGATAAAAATTCAGCAGGATAGACCGACGAGTGCTCCTCGTCCTCGTCATCCCGACCGTTGTTACATTTAACGCGGTAAGAAGCGATGCGACTACGAAAAGCACTGTGTACTTTTTCTATACCATCGCTTTCAACAACTGAACTGTTATTTTTGTGAAAAATACTTTTCAAGTGAGCGGAAAAAACTTTGTTTCTAACAGATACGTCGCATACAGAACAAAAAGTGGTGTTTGACATTGTGGATATGCTTTCACTGTGCTAACAAAACAAGTTATTGAAATAAGTACGCAAATTTATACAAACTAAATTTGCGGAAGAAGGAGTCACTCTTCAAATATTCCCAGTTTATTTTTTTTTAATATTATTGCTGTAAAAAACTCCTTCTTCCGTAAATTTAGTTTTTGCACATTTAACAAATTTTTTTAGCAAACTAAATTCTGGTGAGTCCGTCTCCCCTTGCAGGCGAACCCAAATAACAGACTTCTCGCACTTTTCTAAGCCGCTTAGGTTGCGTACCTCCTCCACGTTGTAGAGACGCAGCTCAGCCAGCAGGTCCCCGTCCAATTGCGCTGTCCGACGCGTGACTCCACCTGGCACTCTACGGGTGAAGAACGAGCTAGGAGCCTCTTTTTTCTTTGCAGGCGTTACCTCGTCGTCCGACTCCGAGTCAAAGAGCCACTCGGAAACGACGCTAGGCGAAGCTTTAGTGTTCTTTGGCGAGCCCTTTGCGATCTTCTTTTTTTTCAAACTGAAAAATTTTTTGGAGTTATTATCATTATATTCTGGACGTGGTTGTTCTAGATAAATTATGATAAACAGAGAAAATAAATTGATGATGTGGGTATGAATAGTAGACAAAAACGGATATCTAAATTACCTTAAGCTTTCGTCTTCTGACTCGAAGAAGTGATTTGATTCGACGATCTTCTTCGACCGTTTGTTTCCTTTGTTTTCAGACCTGAAATCCATAAGTTTTTTATCACACATAGTCAGGAGATTAGGTCTTGAAAATCTGTCGAAAATGGGAAATAATGTTATAAAAAAACATTAGCATTATAAGACATAGAAAGACAGATGATTATGACAACAAATAGAATACGTCAATAAAACCTGGAAAGAGAGATGATTTTGACAATAAATAAGTTTAACTTACGAACATTTTTTCAGAGTTTCTGGGGTCTTCTTGGTTTTCTAGGTCAGAGAGTATCGACGCCGAAGCACTACTACTTGTTCCTTAGATGTCTCCTGGGAGTACTGATACGGTACCCATCCTTTACTGCGTTTTTATTATAGAAAAGTGCAGATTGCGCATTATTTTAGCAGAGGTATTCAACCTTTATTCATAGATATGAAGGGCACGTTTGAAGTTTGAAAAATATACTTCTTGAGAAGTAAACAATAAAAACCTATTTAAGTGTAGTACAATTGTCTGAAAATCGGTAGGAATGTATACTTATGTTTTATTTTTTATTTATTTTTTTTCAGAAACCTTTATTCATTCACATTTGCTTAGAACCAGCGTACCAACTTTCATATAACTAAGTAGCTTTAATAATATAACAACATCGTAGGTAGGTAAATAGATGACTATCATTACACACAAACATTCATGTTTTGTATTTCTCTTTTCAAACTCAAAATATAAGTATATTTTTTTGCATTTACATCAAACATTCAAATCAATATATCTCTAATAGCGAACACAGCGTTTGGTTGTTTCAATACCTGCAAATAAATCATCTACTTATATTCAGTCAATTTCGTCAGTTAATTTGACTACTAAATCAACAGGTTACCTACCTCTGACTTTTATGGTTTTCAGCAAAATAATTTTGTTCACATGGTATTTCTTGAAAACTAGCGGCGAAATTATTTGTGTGCATGTTTTATTAATTGCTGATTAAAGATTTCATTGCAACTAACGTTACGGAATGTACAAAGACTATTTCACATTGACCATAAACTAATTTAAATTTGTAAGTATGTTATTTTTAAATTTTAACGATTACAAAACGTCTATACAGAGAAGGCTTTACCTAAATTACCCGTAGTAATTAACTGACCTTTCATGAAAACATCAAGACTTTGTGTATACGTTAGCCACGCGCGCACATGCTAGTGCGCACCGTGGCGATGTAATAACTATTCTGCAGGCAAGAAACCAGCGGCTAAAACAAACGATCATAAAAACATAATAATTTTAAGCAAGAAAAATTTGTTCAAACAGATCAGTTTAAACTTGGCGTTGATTTATTTTCGATTTGCTTATTTAAGGGCCGAGTTCATCAACATATTAAACGATAGTTATCACATTTAAACCGTACCTGAAAAATACTAATCCTTGGTTGAACTATATTTAAAGTGAGATTACCGTTGTTAAAGTTGGTGAACTCGGCCCTAAGGACTTGATTCTGTGATGTATCGAGTTATTGTCGAGTGACATTGGTAGCTATATTTATAATACTAGCGATTCATTCATAATTTCTGCTAAACTACCTAGTATATATTAATGCTATAAGTTTATTTATGAGTATTGGGTATTTTTGTCTATAATAGAAAGATCTCTTGCTATATTGTGTATATATGTATATAACAGCGGAAGAGCCACGCCTTAGCATGAGTAATACCACGTCCTCACAGAAAACTGACGTAAAGCAGTGCATGCGTTGTGTTTCGCTGCGTGAGTGAGGGTACCAAGGCCCAACCCAAGGTAAAATAGGTTAAAAGGTAAGCAGCGCACCACCACTGGTGTTGCAGGTGTCCATGGGCAGCGGCATTTGCTTACCATCAGGTGATCCATCTGTTCGTCTGCCACCTATCGCAATAGCTAAGTCAAGAATATGAATTTTGTACATAATCCATACACACGTTGATTAATCTCTATCAATATTATCGCTTAAAGTCCGTGATTACACCCCAGCTCCAATTCATTAACGCATGCATTGTTTTTATTTTATGCAAATTCAGCAGCGCGTCGTATTCGTCGAATGCAACTTGACTATGAGAACCATTATTGAAAAATATCTCAGAAATTAGTAGCTGTATTTACATCATGGTTAAAAACAAAACTAATGATTAAGTATCTGTTATGTTCAGGGGTTTCTGGGTTCTGTTCCCGGTCGAGCAAAAATATGATTAGATTTTTTAACATAGCTCTGCCGCTCGAGCTTGTGATCAATACCAACTCATGTTAAGCATAATGTTTTTATGATATAGGAGGCAGACGAGCCGATGGATCACCTGATGGTAAACGATTACCGCCGCCCATGGACACCTACAACACCAGTGGTGGTGCGCTGCTTACCTTTTAACCCCTCATCCCCTGTATTGAGCCTCCGGTACCCCCCTCACGCTGCGAAATACAGCGCATGCACTGCTTCAGGCAGGTTTTCTGTGAGAGTGAGGTATTATTACAGTCAAGCCGACTCATTCATGCCGAAGCATTGTTCTCCCACTGATAAAATAGTGATTATACCTTATCACAAAATAATAGCAATGACTCAGTTTCTTCAATGAAGGCATGTATGTGTCTTGCAGTGTGACAATAATTACCTAAGATGAAATGCATCTTGTATGAAAATATGGTGTTTGAAATTTGGTGGTAGACGAGCCGACGGATTACCTGATGGTAAGCGATTACCGCCGCCCATGAACACCTGCAACACCAGTGGTGCCACAAGTGCGCTGCTTACCTTCTAACCTCTTTTACCCTGGATTGGACCTCCGGTACCCTTACTCACTTCAATTTCTTTGATGAAAGCATATGTCTTACAGTGAGACAATAATTAAGCAGAAACGTATCTTGTATGAAAATATAGACAACATCACATACATTATCATGAACCTGCGACCCTTGCGTGTCAATCAGTACTCAAACCACTGTGCTAAATAATACTAAGTACCTATACATAAAAGTTCAATTACATTTTCTGTATGATGCATTGTAGGAGTGATAATAGGTACAAACAATGTACATCGCCACATCAGGTTACCACATTCTGTCAAATTTATACAATTGGTATTGAACCAAACGGGTTTGACATAAAGGTGAAAATGGTGATTACAGATTTGTTTACATTAATGTATAGCTAACTGTACTTACCTCTTTGACTTTCAAGTAAAGTAAAAAACAAATTAAAACTAGTTAGATAATTATTATTTTTAAATACGGTTCGTGATGATTCAGAGGTTCTAGGTTCAAATCCTACTCGGATTTTTTTTTTCTTCGGAATTCTTAGGCGTGAGCGTTGTGATATTATATTATTTCTTAAATTGTTTAATATATTGTACTTAATTTCAAAAAAGTTTAATTTTCTGTTCAAATGCGTAAGCATTAAAAATCTGTCTTCAAAAACATTACATCTACCAAGTCACAAGCAAGTGTTTGTGCATCACGTTACACGCCACCGTAAAATTAGCTGACATAGATATATTCCTGCATCGCGATGGCAAAGTTTTAGTTTGGAGTTTGTATATATACAAAATTGAAACATGGATTTAGTGGATGTCACCTAAGACCGAAACACTCCAGTAGGAGACGGCCGCTCTAAAAAGGTGTAGTAAGACTAAGGTGATTATCTGAGATGTCTGTAATGACAGATTATAACCCGGAGCGATCGGCTGGGTTTAAATCAGTCAGAACAAGATTACTCTCACCACGTTTGGTAAAAAACGCTAAACGCGGTAAAGCACACAAGACGAAAAATGAAACACGGATCAAAATAAATAATGGTTGTCTCCGGACTGCAAAGTTGCATCGAATCAAACGAAGTCACAACAGTCCGGAGACGTAATCCCATTATGCTCCAGTTTTTGTTGAATAAGAGAATCATCGTTTCTAAGTACTATTAACCCACTAAGCTAACAGTGCAATCGGTCGTCTAATAATAAATTCCTCAACTTAGGCACTGAAATGATCGTTCCAGGGTAGACAGACAGTGACAACGATATAGAACGACCTTAAAATCTAACGTTACCGTATTTTAAATCAACACTTATCTATCTGTTTTTTGGGCAATTTCACTTAACTTGATTTTTTGCGACTGAGCGAACGCAGAGAGCGATTTCGAAAAAAATCAAGTGAAGTGAAATGCCCAAAAAACACCTACTGCCACCCTCACTCTTACCGAGGTGTCGTAAAAGGCGACTTACGGTAAAGCTGCTGGCATGATCATCAGTACCCAGAGAAGGAAAACTCTGCATTTATATCAAAACCCTCGCCAACCCGTCTGCCAAGCGTGGTGAGTATGGCAATTACCCCTCATGTGATTGAGGGAGGCCCGTGCCCCAGCAGTGGGGACTTAAATGGGCTGACGATGATGATGAAAATTGTTAGATAGGAGATATTGCCACATCATCGTCGAGGCTAACGCTTGACCACAATCTCACCTGAAAGAAAGTGACGATGTGGTCTAGGATGTAACGCGTTGGCCTAGAAGATGCCTGTTCACTCTTGCCTTATATTCTAATAATAATTTAAAATCACAAAACATAAATATCTCGTTCATCGCGTCACCGACAGGACGTGTATCGGAATGTAGCGTACGTTACGTTTTTTGTAGCGGGTAGCGCTACTAGGCCTACTTGTTTACTTTTAGAATATTTCTGTCGTTTGTCTTTTTATAGACCGCAGGTGAAGGTCGAACCGTGAACAGAGTACACGCCACTAAAGAAATCCCGTGAAAAGAGCGCTTAAGTCGCCATCAACATTCAAATTTTAGCTTAATGGTAATAAACACCAGAAATATCAAATTTTAATTCCGAGATTTTCCGCGAGACTTATTTTGTGGCGCGAAGTATACATATATGTAATAAAGGGTACAAGGTTTCGTTTTATTTGTTGTGTAGGTTTTAAATAAACGAACTTTTGAAAGACAAACATGAGTATTAATAACTTCTTTTTCATGGCAAAGTAGTTGGCATATTGAAGACAACTTTTGCGCAGAATGTCCCGAGATCGATTTGCGTGTCCGTAGTCTTGACCTCGGACTCACGAGTCTGCCACTTAGGCGAAGGCGTTTGATCTTTTTTTAACATTTACATCCCCAAAACCTGTATCATGTATCGTGTTTAAAGTTTGGGTCCGGAACAATTATTGCCGGGTGGATATTCTATTTTGTATTGAACAGCTGTTATTTATTTCGCTTCTTTTGTTGATCTTACAAGCTAAATGGACTTTATTCACGATACCTATTAGGAGGTTATTGGGATGTAAACGATAAAAAAATGACGATGTATACTCAGTAGAAGAAACTCAAGAACTAAATTGCCTCGTTGGCGCAGTGAAAGTGTACACCCGTGCCTTAGAAAGCACAGTAGGCTATTGGTACTGCACCCGATCTCTCTTCAGTAGTGGTGTCCCATCGAACCATGAAGGTAAGGAAATAGAGAGTGCAGCACTTGTAATTGGACAGTCTGGAGCACTATATCCTGCGTACGTGGCAGATCGTTGAGATTGGCCGCCGTAGCCGAATTGGTGTTTCGGCAGAGTAGAATAGGCCACCCTCACTCTTACCGAGGTGTCGTAAAAGGCGAATAAGGTAAAGCTGCTGGCATGATCATCAGCACCCAGAGAAGGAAAACTGTGCATTTATATCAAAACCCTCGCCAACACGCCAAGCGTGGTGAGCATGGCAATTACCCCTCATGTGATTGAGGGAGGCCCGTGCCCCAGCAGTGGGGACTTAAATGGGCTGACGATGATGACGATGAGCCGAATTGGCATGAGCATTTTTAGTTTAATTTTTTTTCTAAGTCAACGGCTTTCCGCAAGCCATCCCAGACGGTTACAATATACCGTCGAAACCTGTCCGATAGGTGTGGCCAACAGCTGATCTGGCGAGTTTAACGGACAGACGTCTTAATTGGACCGGTCTCCGTGACCTTTGGTGATGAGGTTATGGGGTCTGGCATGGTGTGAAAATGTCTTAGGGGCGTTGTGAGAAATAAGGTCATGGGAACAACGGGATGGTTGGCTTTTAGTGTGGAAATAGTAATGGGTACGAGGATAGAATTATAATGAGGATCTCCCCTTTATAATCGTGTAATTTTAATGGGATGATTAATTATGATCTCTACACTACTACACGTAGTAGAAAGAATTTCTCGAAAAGATAGAAACAGTACATGTATTATAGTTAAGGCGACGGGTAGGGCACACTAGCGACGCCATTTGATTTTAATTGTTAGCTACCAAAACAAAGATATTTTAAATAATTACGGGTCTTCAGTCTCTCGGCAAACACTTATACTATTTATTTAATAACCATGACCAAATGTTGAGTCTGTTTTTGTACTAAAAAAAATGATTCACTAAAAGTGGCTGCTTTTGGAGGTAAATCAAAATTCGCTAACTATAACTATTAAATAAATAGTATAGGTGTTTACCGAGAGGCTAAGGCCCCCAAGTTGTTTAAAATAGAGCTGGTTTAGTAGTTAACAATTAAAATCAATTGGCGTCGCTAGTGGGGTATACCATTCACCTTAATAGGCATTGCATAGTAAAGTTTTTTGTCTAAGTACTTAATTCTATTAGTAAGATATAGGTAGCTCTCACCAACATACTATCGATATTGGGCTGTTATCTCCCATTGACAAAAATAGAAAAGAATCTGGCACATTGGAGAATAACATATACGTATTAAGGCGACGGGTAGCCCTAACTAGCGACACCATTCGTTTTTAATTGTTAGCTACTAAACCGGATCTATTTTAAACAATTTTGGGATTACAACCTCTCGGCAAACACTTATACAATTTATTAAATAACCATGCACAAATGTTGGGTCCGTTTTTGTACGCGAAATATTGATTACCGCCAAAATTGGCAACTTTTGGCGTGAATATTTTTTTTACGTACGCGTTGGACCCAACATTTGTGCATTGTTATTTAATAAATAGTACAAGTGTTAGCCGAGAGGTTGTAACCCCTAAACTGTTTAAATTAGATCCGGTTTAGTAGCAAAAAATTAAAATCGATTGGCGTCGCTAGTGTGCCCTACCCGTCACCTTAACCAGAGCGGCATCCTATTGTCATTTCCCCGTAAAAAAAATTGATCAACTGTATCAAACTTTTTTGTCGGTTTAAGTGTCTGAGGAAGGTCTTAAATTTATCATAATTAATATATACGAGTACAAAGGATAGTGGACCAAACAAGTACCTAATCGGAGACCCCACAATTCGCCACCAAACACCGACAAATTCTCCGAAAGATAAACTGAATTTAATTCAATCTTCTGCATACATTACCCTACTCATTCGGCTATAAATTTCACACTGTCAAAGAAAGCCAGCAATGGAATCTAACTAAACGACGTTTCATTCCCAATCGGCTCGCTTTGAGGCCAGAACACAATGTCAAACAATAAATTTCGAAGCGGGCTCTTTATGAATCATTACCGTTGTCCAGGAATGTCGAGAGATGGGTGTGCAAACACCGAGGACTGATTGCTGGGCGGTCGTAAATAGTAAGGTTTATTGGCTGGTTATATTTTAGATTGACAAACAATTTAGTATTCCGGGAATTGTTATGTCAACCATGATAAATGAATTAACGTGTCATAAACTGATAAGGAACTAGACTGAAAATATTTTTGAACAGAAACGTGTTTTTTTTTCATGTGGCAGACGAGCAGATGGATCATCTAATGCCACCACAACCTATAAGCCATTCCTGTTGCCCATGAACATGCAACATCAGTAAAACCACAAGTGCGCTGCCAACCTTTGTGCTTTTTCCTTCCTCCTAGATTAAACTTTCGGTTTTGTATGTGATAGGTGGCAGACGAGCAGACGGATCACCTGATGGTAAGCGATTGCCGCCGCCCATGGTCACCAGTGGAGACACAAGTACGCTGCCAATGGTTATCAGACAGTTAACATCACTCGACGAAACATAGCGGGTGTTGCTTCATGGCAGTTTTCTGTGAGACTGTGGTACACTCCCGTCGAGATGGCACATTCAAACTTTGACACCAATAAAATTGACCCCTTAGTCACTCGAAGAGAGTACAGGGATCAGTTATTGTTATATAAAATAATTAGCAACTTGGTCGATTCCCCTTACCTGTTAAGCAATTTTTTTTGTAAGTTGGTGGTTAATCTCCATTGGTGTCGCGGGTGTCCACGGGCGGTGGCAATCGCTTACCATCAGGTGATCCGACATTATTATAAACTAGACTGCGCCCGCAGCGTTACTCACGCTGTTTTAGTCTTCATTCAAACTTCGAACCCGCGCAACTACCCCTTAAGGGTTGAAATTTTCAAAAATCCCCTTTTTTATTCAGAACCCGTGCCCAAACATCAATTGTATGTTTCTTACTTTACTAATAAGCAAACCCCCATACCGCGTTTCTCCCATTTTCCAAAAAACTTTTGATGAGTTCTTATTGATTTCTAATTATTAGTCTAAATACAATTTTTCAAATTCCTAATATCAAAGCTGGCGGACTTTCATACAAACTTCTAATAATAATAATCAGTTTATTTCAGGCAACAAGATACATTCAAAAAAATTTCATTGGCCCATATAATAAATACTGTAATGTCTAACTTACATACATAATAAAATAAAATACACAATTTTTTGTTTCAAATTACGACGTGCGGCGCGTAGAGTCAGCTGGTAGCCGTCCTCGAAACTTCCGAAAGACGACTCCCTGCGGCTAGAAGTCCTCCCTTATAAAGGTCGCCAGGGTCTAATCCCCTTTTTATCCCCTTAAGGGTTGAATTTTTCAAAATCCCTTCTAAGTGCTCACTTTGGAACCTCTTGCCCAAATTTCAAGTTTCTAGGGTCATTTCGTTTGGGCTGTGGGTGCATTTCTTATTAGCTTAGTCACTCGGGTTCTTCTTTTATATATACAGATTTCAAGACAGAGTTCTATTTAACAGCTGTATTTTTTCTTAATAAAGAAAATTAAACCATGCTGAACCTTGGACTTATACGAGATCAGAAGGACGATACCTTGCCGATCTTTTAGGATGGAGAACGAGTTATAAAAACAAATATAACACAAACTTTTTTTATTGCTTAGGTGTATGCAGATATGAGGTAGAGAGACTTACGACCGTCACTTACCTCATACTTCCTCCATTTTATTAGTTCCTATTTATGTTTATTTTTATTACTGTTATTCCTACTTCAAACACAAAACTTTTAATCGGTGTAAAAATTGCCTCTTTTTACAAAGTAGTAAAGATTAAAGTCGTTACAATTCAAAGCGCTGTCAACTCCGGTGGTGCCTTTATTAACCTGGTCACCAATCACAGCTTGACACCTTTAAACCTGAACCGACAATATTAACAAATAAAATTACATCTTATGCCTCACATTTTAAGTTCGATTATAGCAATTCTGCAGTCTTGAACAGTCATGTAAATTTGTTGATCAATTAAAGACTTAAATAAGTTGAGTTAGAGTGCAGAATAGTTTCGACAAATGCAGATTTTTTTTAATTGCAAGGTGTTTGTTGTACCTCCAAGCCGCCTATATCAGCAGGATAGGAGGCGGTGCGATTGAACTGCTTCCACAGAAATCTTAACAAGGTTTAGTATCTCTGAACCGAGCCGATGGGAGGTCCACAGGTAGGTGTTCTCGGTAATGAAAATGTTGACAGTTTCTGCGCTGTCGGAATGGGTGTAGTAAATCTTTGTTTGTGACCAATTGTTGACACCGCTTTGATGTCGAGATTATTGAAATAACATTTTGACTTTTACTGGTCGATATTTTTCAAGAAATTGTGAGTCATCGATGCAATTGTATTGATGGCAATTACCATTAGACTATCTATAACGCCCTGCCACTTATTGGAATGCTGTCAGTGGGAAGGAATGGCTGGTACTATAGAAAAGCCTAGGATAAAAGTCTATATTGAAGTCGCGGTGTTCTCTTATTGCTATGACATATCCTTTTTAAACGGGATTTGAAAGGGGTTCTTCTTTCAGAAAGCAGCGGCATGACTATGCTCCGGCATTGTTGATATCTACGAGCGGCGGTTACCGTTTACCATTCAAATGGGGCGCAAGCTCGCCTACCTACTAAAAGCAATAAAAAACAGCAGATGGGTATCTGTAAGGGTTTTCAAGACGCCTGCACGAGATCCTTTTAGTATCCAATTAAATAACAAATTGTATTTAATACTAAGCTAAAACTCGGTTAATGTAACTTAGCCGATTTGGAAAGCCAAACACCTAGCTGTATGTTACTACTATCTTCCAAAATCTCAAGTGAAATTTCACTTCAGAGGTATCGCTTCTTCTCGTTCTGGTATATCCATCTCGTCATCATTAGCCTGCACTTTGTTATTTCATTATTCATGTCAGATAAACAAGCAGACGGCTCACTTGATGGTAAGAGATGGCATCGTAGACGCGTTGCTGACTCTTAAAATGCAGATTTTGCAACAATTATGATAATCATAATCCCCATGTTATCTCTAATTTTTTTATACTTTTTGACATTAGTTTTTAACATTAATTTACATTCACCATTTATTCATCCATTTATTTACAATTTACACCAATATATACGTTACAAGTTATCTAATAATTTGCAACTTACATATTAATTTAATTTTATCTGAATTATTAAATATATTCCACCAATTAATGACATTTCCAATTACTTAAGATATTATTAAATTGTTTGTATCACACTGCGGTTTTCTTTTTAACACCTTTTGTCACACCATCACAATACAAAAATTAACAATTAATTTTTTATCGAAATTTGTAGCACCTCGCCTGACGTGGACAAACTCTGAGGCCGCCGTCTGAAAGTCAGCGTCATGGCTTTGCTGTGGCATAGGCTGACGAAGACCATTCTTGCTGCAACATTGTCCACTAATTATTATTCTAATATTTAGTATTTCATTAATTGCTTCTACCTATCAGACTCTATGACTATCATTGGTGTTTATAACTTTATTCTGTAAATGTATAATTTTGTGCAGCAGAATAAACGTATTATCTATCTATCTATCTATCTTAAGGAAAGAAATAAGCTCTTCTGGAAGATCAGCTGGTCGCATCTGTGCGGAAACACCATCGTTGTCAACTGATTCCACCGATTTACTGCAGGCTCTTGTCATTCCCATCGGTCATATTTATGCGAGTCTCATTCAGGTCTTACCTACTGATTTTACATTGACCAGCCCATCTGGTTAGTGGGCATTCTCTATTTCTTTATCTTGCCATGACCACTGTCTAGAAGAGTCCAACGTCCGAATAGGAGTTCCCTTTCACACGTGCTGTGTTTCTCCTTTGTATGGATACGACAGGTATATTCGAGATGTGGACACTCACGGCTGGTTTAGTCCACCGGTTCAAAGTCGCTCAAAGAGCTATGGAAAGGGCTATGCTCGGAGCATCTCTGAAGGACCGCATCAGAAATGATGTAATCCGACAGAGAACCAGAGTCACCGACATAGCCCACCGAATTAGCAAACTGAAGTGGCAGTGGGCTGGTCATATTAGCCGCAGAACTGACAGCCGTTGGAGCCGTAAAGTCCTTGAGTGGAGACCGCGACTCGGTAAGCGTAGTGTAGGACGCCCTGCAACAAGATGGGATGATGACATTCGAAAGCTGGCTGGTGTGGGCTGGATGAGAGTGGCCGAAAATCGGGAGCAGTGGCGTGCATTAGGGGAGACCTATGTCCAGCAGTGGACGAGTGTGGGTTGCTGATGATGATGATGATGACAGGTATTCTCAGTTTTTACGGGACGTCTTCGCGCTAAGCCGTCTGAATTTATCAATAGGCAGAATAAACCGCGACCTAGGAGCCGTTAAATTACAATGCAGTACTGGCTGGCAAAATTTCAATAGCCTACGGGTGGCAAATGTGTAAATCCGCCTTTACGTAGCTATCAGTGTATTAAAGGTACCTTATAAAAGTAAATAGTAAAGGTACTTATATTCAATTGACAGTATCCGCCATCACCACGATAAGCCACCTACCTAGCGCTATTTATATTGGATCTGTAATTAAACAATGTTATGGTTTGTAACTTAGCGTTACGAATCCAGTCCTACCATAATCGGTAAAAACCTTAGGATCATCTTTGCACATGACAAGACAAACCTGATATCGACAACTTTTTGCCATATCATGGCGTGTCTACTTTTTGTTAACTCACCAACCAGTTAACTAAGACCCCTACTTGTCTCCAACTTTATATGCAGGTGAAGTTCTTGTAAGGTGGATAACCTAACCAGTTTATTAGGACCTCCCTCGCCGCTTGGATTGTATGAAAGCTGTCGTTGTTTAGCAGAGGTTGGCTGGTCTTTAAGGGTCTATGAAGGCTGGTTATTGGTGCAAAGGGGAACGTACGGCCTTGTCTAGGTTATAATCGGAAATAGCGTTAACTTGGGTAATTAAAACGGGTTGGAACTAACTTGGGAGGCAATTTTTTATTGTGATTCGGTGAATTGATGGTTACTGCGTCTAAGTGGGCTTTTAATTTTTCTTTTTGATAAATTGCTCGATTGCGATTCGATAGGAGAAAGCTGGGCTTTTTTGCGATTTTCCATTTTGCCACAGTCAATAATTAAATTATATTTATGAGACCCATAGAGTATCTTTTCGTCAATTTAAGGTGACGGGTAGGGCACACTAGCGACGCCAATCGATTTTAATTTTTAACTACTAAACCGGATCTATTTTAAACAATTTCGGGGTTACAACCTCTCGGAAAACAATTATACTATTTATTAAATAACCATGCAAAAATGTTGGGCCAACGCGTACGCGAAATATTTATTCACGCCACAAAAGCGGCCACTTTTGGCGTGGATCAATTTTTCGCGTACAAAAACGAACCAACTTTGTGCATGGTTATTTAATAAATAGTATAAGTGTTTGCCGAGAAGTTGTAACCCCGAAATTGTTTAAAATAGATTCGGTTTAGTAGCTAAAAATTTTTTTGCGAACAAAAGTCATCTTATAGGTAACATACGGAATCATAAGAATGTTCTGGGATGAAGACAATTCCACAGTAAACATAACACTATCACATAAAAAAAACAGATTTCAGGATGTCTATAAAGAGTTAATTTAAAAATTACTGAATGTAATTAGAATGTCTTTTTAGTATAATGAATGTTATTTCCAAATCCTACAGAAAAACGTGAAAGGTTTTGTAAGTACTATAACTGTATTTGTTTTTCCTAGCTACCTATTCAATTTAGCTTTGTAAAGATAAAAACTATTTGCATTTAAACGCAAATTGCAACCAAAGGACTTTATCTTCAATTCAAACTCAGAAAGAAATAAAGATAACACAACGCAACAATCGAGGACAAACAAATCAAAGAATAACAATAATGATAGTTAACAATACAAAAAACAAGTCAAGTGAACAATACGGAACCGTTATTGGCAATAGCAGACAATAGTTAAAAGGTTTAGCACTCCTGTTGGCCGTGGACATGCGTAACGAAAACGAAAACGGGAGTCTGCGGGTTATTTATTGCAGGTGGAACCCTAAAATTGCGTGGTTCTAACAGTATTAGTGTAGGTAAAATTAGAGAAGGCAATCTGTGCGCGCCTAAAAAGTATCGATATCAATACAAAAGTAGGTAAGTATTTAAGGAAAATTTAACGAATTAGACTTACAATAATTCGACGAAACGTTTCAGAAAATATTCGTATTTTTAGCCATTCTTATTTTATTTATTTAAGTAATTTTGAATCGTTGTTGTGTTACACACTTTCGGCCGTGTGGTCCCCGGCAGAGTAGAATAGGCCACCCTCACTCTTACCGAGGTGTCGTAAAAGCCGACTAAGGTAAAGCTGCTGGCATGATCATCAGCACCCAGAGAAGGAAAAGTCTGCATTTATATCTAAAGCCTCGCCAACCCGTCTGCCAAGCGTGGTGAAGCATGGTAACTACCCCTCATGTGATTGAGGGAGGCCCGTGCCCCAGCAGGGGGACGATGATGATGATGAAATTTTGAAAGAAGTAAAAATCTAATAATCTTCTTTTGATTTTGTATCCTTTTTAAAAAAACGAAAACCATCCAGCGTCTCTTATGATATTCATATATTCAGCTCTTTTGCCGCCTCTAGGGTAAAAGATTATTTTTAAACACCTTATTAAAACCAAGTATGTATTCACATTCACATATATTTGATTGCATATCACATGTCATGTTACAACGTCCATTTAATTGGCCAAACCCTTTTTATCGATATAGTGGCTCTTTATCACATCCCTATTTTCTAAGTTTAAAAGACAAATTGAAAGGTGTGACGAAGCTTGATGAAGGTGCAACCAGTTTTATTGCGTCTGCGCATGGGTTGCTCGACTTGCTCGTCAATGGTCTTTGTTGGGCCACTTGGAACCCTGGGTGGGACCCCACAATTAGCCATGCTAGCTATGGCCTATTATCGCTATCTAAGTTAGATTCAAAAGGCATAATTTGGTGTAAAATGTTTTAAACCTTTTGTGCACAAAAGTAACTCTTATACTAACGTTTTCAACTCTTATTTTTTTCTGAAAATCTGTACCGAAACCTTGTCCTTATAAAGTACAGTTTATTATGAAACAGCAACATTAATAGTTAAGTACTTTTCGAATTTAAAAAAAGGTTACTATAGGAAACACATATTCTTAAAAATTATCCATACAAAACGATTTCAAAATTCATAGGTGAATGAATTCTATTACAGGCCTGTGTATGTACAGCCGAGCATTCTTACAATAACATCTAGCTTTTATGAGAAATGTAAGTTAAAGAATGATTGCTTTCAGCTCTTAACCCTTTATGGTGATACTAAAATTTACAATACAAAATATTCGAAGTCCCAGAGCAAAATAAACCTGAGACTGAAGGTAATATCTAGACACCACCCGACCACCACCAGCATAGTGATGGGCGAATGTGAATATTCATTCGCATGGACAAGTATTCGATTGTGGGAGAAAGGCATCCGAATAATTTGAATGAAAAAAATACATTCGAATAATTTCTTAGCATTCGAATAAATTTATTACGCGGTTTATACAAAATTTACAGTTTCAAAATTGTTGTTTGGCTGGCAAGCCACTAATTTAACTTCAACAACAAAAAAATATGGAAAAAACTTTAGGACCTTCTTATTAAAAAACAAAATCGAAGGATCCATAGTCAAGTTAACAAAAAAATAATCCGAATTATTCGACTCGACTTTTTTATTCCAATGATTTATTTCGGCCGAAATTCATTCGAATATCGAATGATTTTTTTTCATTCGAATGACGAATGACCTTTTGTATAATACCTACTAACAGAATCATTCGAATAATTCGATTGTCATTTGGTACAATCATCCATCACTAACCACCATAAAACTGGGTAATTTGGCTACCGTCTGGCTCCGACGACCACGAATGACCACTAAAGCTAAACAATGAACCACAACAAAAGAATGCATTTTAGTAATGAAATTGTAATACTCGTGTTCCTGGCCCTTTCGTAAAATAGTAGACAGGGCGGGTACGATGGAACATTCTTGCAGGAAATAGCTTTTAAGTGAATTGCGTTTTGGAATTTGCTATTAAACGACGACGCATCGTTTAACAATAATGCGTATTTAAAATGCTAATTTATGTTAAGACCAATTTACGTTCAAGCAATTATGAAAACTTACATTAGTTCAATGCCCTCAACATTAGATACCTACTACAGTCGCGAGCAAACAAACGACTCAGGACCTAATTCTCATCCAAAATACTAATTTCAGAGGGCTTAAATATCATCATCAGCCCATTTAAGTCCCCACTGCTGGGGCACGGGCCTCCCTCAATCACATGAGGGGTTATTGCCATACTCACCACGCTTGGCAGACGGGTTGGCGAGGGTTTTGATATAAATGCAGAGTTTTCCTTTTCTGGGTGCTGATGATCATGCCAGCAGCTTTACCTTAGTCGCCTTTTACGACACCTCGGTAAGAGTGAGGGTGGCCTATTCTACTCTGACGGGCCGTGTGGTCACACGGCCCATAAATATAAAAGTATCTATCTGTGCTTTAGTGATAATCTTATTGTAAATCGATGTCAAAAGTGTTCATTTTTTAGTTCCGCCTGAACACGAGATGAAATTTTTATGTTATTTACTTAAGCTAACTTGCTCCTACACAGATCCGCCTGAACACGAGATGAAATTTTTATGTTATTAACTTAATAATAAGGAGCGATGGTAGCTCAATGGATACGAACGCGCCTTCCACGCAGGTGGTCGAAGTTCGAATCCGAGCATGCACCAATGGTATTTTCAAATCTATGTGCCTATTTCTACCATTACCATCTGCTCGGCGGTGAGGAGAAACATCGTCAGGGAAACCTGCACGTTTCGGAAAAAGTTTCTGAAACGTGTAACCATGATTCAGTCGGTCTAGTTCCCCTGTTAGAGCGACCGACCCAATAGGCGGCAATCGCTTACCATCAGGTGATCCGTCTGCTCGTCTGCCACCTATCACATAAAAAAAGTATGAAAACTTAAGGCTAGGTATAACATGATCTAATACAACGAATCATACTATCGAACATATCACTATGAGCGAATGGAAGCGACTGCCGCCTAGCTGCAAGAGTCCAGGCAACCATTTGTTAAAGGGCACTTGATGAAGGTGTATTCTCCTCAGTCGTACACTCCTGACGGAGTGGTCGTGATTATGGATTGTCTGTATGTTGGGTAGCGGCTTTAGCGAGACTTCTCCATCTTTCTGTTTGTGGCACTGCGTGCACATTCAGTCAAGAAACACTTTGTAGCAGACTTGATACTGCCCGTCCACCTTGTAGGTGATCTGCCTCGGGAGCGTTTACCTTCCACTCTTCCCTGTACCATTAAACGTTCCAAAGAGCTCTCGTTTCGGATTATATGTCCAAACATGGTGAGTATACGCACTTGCACAATCGACGAAAGTCTTTGTTTGATTCGAAGCTCCTTAAGGATTGAAACATTGGTGTGGTGAGCAGTCCACTTCACTCTAAGCAGGCGCCTCCAACACCACATCTCGAGGGCGTCATCTTTCAGCTCCGTAAAGGAAGATAGGAAATATTAAGCATCTCGTCACCCAGAGAGCAATGGAGAGGGCTATGCTCGGAGTCTCCCTGCGTGATCGTATCAGAAATGATGAGATCCGCAGGAGAACTAAGGTCACAGACGTAGCCCAAAGGATTGCATGCCTCAAGTGGCAATGGGCAGGGCACATAGCGAGGAGGACCGACGGCCGTTGGGGCGGAAAGGTCCTCGAGTGGAGGCCACGTACAGGAAGTCGCAGCCGTGGCAGGCCCCCCACAAGGTGGACCGACGATCTGGTGAAGATCGCGGGAATCCATTGGATGCGGGCGGCACAGGACCGATCTGTGTGGAGAACATTGGGGGAGGCCTATGTCCAGCAGTGGACGTCTATTGGCTGAAATGATGATGATGATGATGAAGCATCTCATAAGATGAACCTTGGTGTTTTTGGTTACGCGTTTATCTTTCCATATATTTGTTAGCTTCTCTACGGCGGATGAAGGTGTACGGCATACCAAAATACGAGCCGCGCGCGTTCCCCCGGCTTGTATGAACAAACAATAACTGCTAGTTAACAACAATTTAGATGCACCCGGATGCTTAATCCTATGTCTAAGCTAAAAAATTTAAAGACGCCCTACTTTTTCGACCTCTCACGATTGCACGCTCAAATGGATTAGCAGAACGACCCCGAATCTGTTACGGTTCGGAGCGATGACCGGTGCGCTCCTCCGCTAGGTCGCGCCAAGGTCGGCTGCGCGGGCGCCGGAAGCGGCTGCGACTTGTAGAGACACGTCGGGGCTACTGTACGAGGTGGCGGTAGAATAACATGAGGCAAGAGGGACAGATCCTTGACATGGACAAGGAGTAGGTCGACTTCTACTGTACTTTAGGGAGCGATAGGGACATCACCTTCGACATCAAGGTACGTCCACCTTTAATTGGAAAAAGGGACTGTTAAGGTTTTAGGGGTAGGCAGCGTGTATGCAGGTCCTCTGGAGTTGCCAACGTCTATAGGCTGCGGTAATCGCTTACCATCAGGCGAGCCGAAAGCTTGTTTGCCACCTACCTACCTATTATAAATTTGCGTGCTGTAATGGCCGTGTGGTCCCCGGTAGAGTAGAATAGGCCACCCTCACTCTTACCGAGGTGTCGTAAAAGGCGACTAAGGTAAAGCTGCTGGCATGATCATCAGCACCCAGAGAAGGAAAACTCTGCATTTATATCAAAACCCTCGCCAACCCGTCTGCCAAGCGTGGTGAGTATGGCAATTACCCCTCATGTGATTGAGGGAGGCCCGTGCCCCAGCAGTGAGGACTTAAATGGGCTGACGATGTGATGTTATAGTTAACGTTATAAGCTAAACACCGGATTTGTAGCGGGATATTTCGACTGTTTCATTTTTAAAGCGAGTGGTACTGCTCAAAAAAATTGTCCAAAAATGCCTTTCAGTCCGTAGTTAATGTATGTAGTTTAATTTTAACCCATGGTTTTCTTTTGTGACGTAAGCAATGAAGGCAAACTCGTAAGTAGGTGTTCATTTTCGTTTTCAATTACACCTATTAATTGAATCGAACACGCGAGCAGATAAAGTCATCTGATAGAAAGTGGTTTTTGCAACCCAAGTTGAGTCAATAGTTGTAGGTTAGTGGCGGACTTTTTCACTGTCCCCAACTTAATTGTGACATCCGCAACCCGTTACCGGTATAACTTGTCCATTGGGGTACCTCTGTTTGTGGACATCAGATTAAAGAAATTGTAGGTAGGATTTGTTCATATTAAAGTAACTTGTAGTTGATATTTTTTATAGCAATCTTTTGCAATTTATTCTTAAGTCAATTCTCTTCTCTTAGCATGTAATTCCCGGTTGCGCCCAAAGCTGTCGATTTGGAGCCCGGGGTACACTTAGACAGAGAGCAATGGACAGGGCTATCCTCTCCATTGCTCATTCATGCCGAAGCTTGGCTCTCACACGGTCTTGAATGCAATAAGTTTATTTTGAGTGCAATAAACGTATATTCATTCATCCATTCATTAATACTGTCGGGCAATACCAGCCAGGAGCCAGATCAAATCTTTCTGTTATATTTTTAACTAAGTGCCTACTACGAATACTGCAGAGAGTTCCACGCAACTTTGAAATTGATGCAAAAATAGGGCCAAGTTAAATTATTGCTAAAAATACTTGTCTCACTTATTCTATGGATTTCATAGTTAGCTCCGACCGTAACAGATTCGTGAGTTGTTTTTTACTAAAGTTGTCACATTAAGCCTAAAAATGGCATAATGACCCAATACAAGAACCGTTATCTAGAACTGTTACCACAGAATAATACCTGTTACATAGCAGTACAATGTAAAAGTTAACAATATGCAATGATTACCAAATTACCACCCTTTCTCTCCCAGGAGTTTACGCGATTCGTACAATCTGATTGTTGATTATTCTGTTGAATCGTTTAGTCATGGGAATATGGGAAGACCAATAGCTAATAATAAGGAGTAAATATATAAAATAATAAGCGGGTAGAATTATCCGCCTTGCGTCAATGATATTATCCGTCGCTCTCTTGCCAGCGCGTCTATACCAGCCGTTCTTGAACCGAACGGCCTTGTGCGAAGTGACGGCAAGAGACTCGATGGCATGACCTTAGTTCTGTCGTCTTCCACACCGACCCCTAGTGTGGGATGCAACATGCGTGCGTCCCATCTTCCACGTTCCGCAATAGAGGCTGAGGCTGCTGCTTCATTAGCCGAATCGCTCAAACGGCTCAAATACGCAGGTTTTTTTTTTACATGATGGCAGACAAACGAGCAGACAGCTCACCTGATGGTCAGTGAATTACCGCCGCCCATGGACATCTGCGACACACGGGGCATCACAGATGCATTGCCGGCTCTTAAAGGGGGGCTCTTAAGCTCTTTTCTAGCTTTTTTTTTCTAAGGTTTAAGCAAAACCTTCGTTTTTGTGCCGTTTGGAGTTGACTCTCGGCCCGTGGGGATCGGGAGCCCATTACCTACCGTGAACTAGCCCAGAGTCTGGTTGACGCTACGGGTGACAGGAGAGCTAGCGTATTTCTAGGCCAACGTATAAGTTTTGCCATTCAAAAGGGAAATACGCTAAGTAAGCAATGATCAGGGGGATACATATTTTTTGTAAATATTTATGTATAAAGTTATAATCTTAGATGTAAAATAATATTATTTTCTTAAATTCAATAAATTTTGTTTCAAGATACAAAACATCATAAAGTAATATTATCCTCCATCCAATCGATTTCGGCTAAGGCAGCCAATCTCAACAATCAGCCAATTACGCAGGATATATTATAGTGCTCAAGTGTGTGCGCAAACACAAACGCACACTCTCTTCCCTTGCCCCCATATTCCGATGGGACACGACCGGAGAGGGGGATCGGGTGCAGGGCCAACGACTTAACGTGCTTTCGGGGGTACAAAACCGCCAACTTCCAGACTCCGGGCTGACACTAAGAATTTCTTAACACATTAGCGATCTCTCTAATTTCGCGGATGCTCATGGGCGGCGTTGGTTACTTTCCACCAGGTGACTCGTTTGCTCGTTTGTAGCTTCTAACATAAAAAAGCAGAAGAACTCAGTTACCAAAACGAACATAGATTAGAAAAATCGCTAGTCGCATCGGTTTTTAAGATTCTGTCGGTAGGAGTCAAACACTCCGCATGGGCTGATGCAATTCAAAGGTTTGTGGTTTTTAGTAAACAATGTAGTTTTTATTTGTACAGTGAAGTACCGCGAAGTGATCCTGGTAATAAGAATCGTTGAAATGTATCGTTTTTAACTGCTATTGTGTGTCAAGTGAGTTGTCTTGCTTGGAGGAAATAGTCTTAAAACCCGCGATTGTGTTTAGAGTTGTATCCGCTAAATCCGTAGGTCTATAAAACGTAAAAGACCGGCGTTTTATTAAGTGGCTGTGAATTTGACTGACTTTGACTGTTGACTACCCACTTATTCTCAATAAGTTACTTGACATTTGGCAAGCTATCTTCGGGTTCGGCCATAATATAAAAAAGGTAGTTTAAGATGACGTTTTATACTGTTAGCTCAAAAAGAAGTAACTACTGAGCATAAAGTTGACGGTATGATGACGTCATTGTCACTCTCATTCTTCGAGTGGAAAAATAACGAAATACGTGCGAGAATTTGCGAATGATTGTAGTGACAACCATTCGCGGATTCTCAAATATTCTCACCTTTATTCTACCTATCTTCGGAATACAACTGATCTATTGCTAATATGAGCAAATTGCATTGGTCAAGGAATAGTAAAATAATACCCTATACCACAGGTCTGTCATTAAGGTGACGGGTAGGGCTCACTAGCGACGCCAATCGATTTTAATTTTTAGCTACTAAACCGGTTCTATTCTAAACAATTTCGGGGTTACAACCTCTCTGAAAACACTTATACTATTTATTAAATAACCATGCACAAATGTTGGGTCCGTTTTTGTACGCGAAAAATTGATACACGCCAAAAGTAGCCGCTTTAAAATAGATCCGGTTTAGTAGCTAGAAATTAAAATCGATTGGCGTCGCTAGTGTGCCCTACCTGTCACCTTAAGTAAATATAACTGAAAGGAAGAGAAAGTACCATCACAGCGAGCTGCATTATTATGAACAATTAACCTTTATTTTAATTAACTATAGTATTAGATGTTATCATTATGGTAAATTCTAGGCACTGCATTTTTAATTACGCCCTTATATCCATTTTATCACTAATTTGTGTATTCAAATCGGCTTTTAACAATAACTTTAGTGACTGTATAAAGGTGTGCCAATATCGCGACAGGAAAATACCTACGTAATTTTCGTGGGAGAGCCACGGTTCGGCATGAATGGGCCGGCTTGACCGGGGTGATACCACGGCGTCACAGAAAACCGGCGTGAAGCAGCACTGTGCTGTGTTTCAGTGCTTGAGTGAGGTTACCGGAGGCCCAATCCGGGGGAAGGGGGGTTTAAAGGTTGGCAGCGGACTTGTAACTCCACCAGACTCGCGGGTGGCCGTCTGCCCGTCGGCCAACAATCACATAAAAAATATTAGATTTTTGGGATACATAAAATGTTCTATTTAATTTTTTCATCCCTGTTCTGGGTCGCGTACTGTATAGGAACATAACTGAATAGCTACTCTGCTCACATCGCCTATCTAGGGATACCAACGATCATCGGTAGATGATGGTATCATATCTCCCAGTCTCAATTCATATTTTATGTACCTAAACCATCGTTAATATTATCCAAAAGGAAGCAATCTGCTCGGAGATAGCTCTCGGGAGTTCAACAAAGAACCGCGCACACGTGCTCACACACCTTGCGCAGATGCGCACGCGCAGCTGTCGTCGCATGCGCATTCCACCCTCCAACCACCACATCTTATACCTTACACATTAAGAACCATTTTTCAATAGACCACCGCTCAAATTGACTCTTAAAAATGATTTTATAATTTCTCCAGGGTTTCTTGTAGCACTTAAAGTGAAGGTGTTAAGACCTATTTTAATTGGATCAGGTGAAGTGACTTTTAAATCTGATCAGTGCACCTTTGCTGTTGGAGTATGTAATTTTATTTTGTTTTTGCTACTTACATTAATAAGATGGTTTTGGGCCTCACCTGGAAAAGAAAAAATTTATATGTAGCCTTGTCATACAAGTTTTATAGCATTAATTCGATACACGACTTTGTCTGCGAGAAATCGATATGTTGCATGGAAATTGATAGATATTATTTATTCTTCCAGCTGTTGGGTGTAATATCTGTATTAGAACCAACTCTACTGAACATTCCAAACCACTACTCAATAGATTTTGGTAAATTTTCCCAGTTTTTAGACTAAAGAAATAATTTTGAGCATTGAAAAGGTTTCACGAAAAATACACCGTTTTTTTAGACGTTTTAATACCAAAGCCCTCATAATTGGCAACCCCGTTGTCTAATATTGGAACCTTTAAAATGTGGAAATTCGTTCCAAACAACAAAAACAAACAATTTTAGTTTTAAGAATTTTCGATAGATGTCGCTGTGCAAAGATACATCGCACAAGCATTGTGGTTTTTCAGAAACGTATAAGACCTTATTTATTTTTTCTATATACGAACGCTTACATAGTAAAAACTTGGTTTTTTTTATTTATTTCTACTACCTAGTTCCTGCCTAGTTTTTTGGGACACTGTACACCGTTTTAGAATAATAATAATAATAAATATTTCACAACATCACATACATTGATTTAGGTATACATTGATTGATTATTTTATTTATTTATTTGATCTGACTCCGAGATAGGTAGCTCAAGCACCTGTGTTACGGATATCAGAACTAACAGCGGAATTACAAATATATACTTATAAACAGAAAACCACTTGTGACTCTACTGGTGTCGTGAGTTGGTATGGTGGTTGAGTGTCCATGGGCGGCGGCAATTGCTTACCTTCAGGTGATCCGTTTGTTCGTTTGCCTACCTATTACATAAAAAAAAAACCAGCGTGAAGCAATACATGCGCTGTGTTTCGCTGCGTGAGTGAGGTATTACCGGAGGCCCGATCCAGGGAAAGGGGGGTTAACAGGTAAGCAGCGCACTTGAGACACCACTGGTGTTGCAGATGCCCATAGGCGGCGGTAATTTATTTATTTATTTATCATCCTATGATAATTAATTAATTAATAACACAAAACAGATTACAATCAATGAGACTTATTTTAGTAGCATGAAAATGTATATAACGAGATTTAAGTCCAAAATGATGTATGCCTAAAAGCTCAAGAGTTCATTAACACAACAATAAACAAATGAAGTATTAAATTATAAATTAAATTAAATTATAAATTAAATTAAATTATAAATTATACCAAATTATAAATTAAATGTCGCTATTCGGTAATCGCGATGATCCGTCAGCTCGTCTGCCACCTATATCATAAAAAAGAAACTTTTCGTTTGTTAATACCTACATACTTATAATACATAGAAACACCCAGACCATTACAAACAGACATGTTAATGCACACAAATGTTTGTACTGTGCGGAAATCGAACCAGAATATTATAATAGTAATAAATAATAAATTCTTACGAAATCTCATACATTGGAATGTGTCCGTACTATGTAGCTATTATAATATGGAAAAGTATGTTACCTTTGTTTCTATGCTTAAAACACAGGACCGTCGTGGATTCACCTTTATTATAGGTTCCAAATCAGTGCATAAACTGTGCACTAAGTCTGGTGTTAACCTTAAAATGCATAAGATTTATAGATTATGTAGGTACATTGAGCCTCACTGCATAGATAGTAGGCATCTATAGTGAACTTCCAAGGAAATAAAATAGGTAGCATGGAATGTCGACTCTTTGTGCATTATCTACGAGTATCTATCATTTGAGAATATTTTTTGATTAACAATATAAGCGGAATAAATTGCATTTATTTTGTAACCGAATATAATACTTTGTAACTGAGAATGACAAGCTGGGAATGATGATAATGGGAATAAGCCCGGTACAGCATCACTGCACCATAAGAATCAAAATGAAACGGATGCAACAATGTACCTGTTTACATTATATGTTTTGTAATTAACCGACTTTTTGAAAAAAGGAGAAGGTTCTATGTTCATCTGTACGTATGTTTTTTTTTCTTATTTTTTATTTTATGTTTACCGATTTTTGCGCCAATTATTGACCGATTTGCTCAATTCTATTTTTTTTTAAAGAAGACACTCTTTAGTTGGTTCAATTGTCACCATATCAAGATCCGATGCTGAGATCTCAGAAAAACGAGAGCATCCCTCAAATTTTACAGGCACATGTAGTGTTTTTGTATCTTGTTCCAAGGCTGCACCAGTATTTACGCCTGATTGTATTAATTTTGTGGCTCAGCTGATGATTAAAGGTCAACTCCTCAATGGGTAGTAGTTAAAAGATAAACTCTTTCAATACTGTACTCACATTTAGGCTGTGGGAGGTGCTGCTGCCGAAAAATGAGACTCTAAAAAGCATGGAAAAAACATTCTACGAAAAAAAAATCAGGAGATAAAAAGTGTAAAATAATATTTTTAACACTTCATACACACTCGAAAAAAGCTGTTACTGAAGTCTAAATCCCTGTTTAATAATTGAATGTATTACTTACAAGATTAGTATGTAGATAGTAATGGGCGCCGACTTCGGTAACATCTTATTTCGACTGTCACTGAAGTGTTAAAAATATTATTTTACACTTTTTAGTTTCTGGTTTTTAAGGCGGTTTTATCTCGTCTGGCTGAAATTTATTATGTTCAAATAAATTATTAAAATCTGAAGAGGTGCGCGTGAGTGCGTTTCTTGTCTCGACTCTATTATCAGGCCTTTGATCCCATTCAGTCAGAATCTGAGCGAGGTCACAAATCACAATTTATCTCGTCAAAGTATAGAGTTCCATACAATTAGTTTATGGGCCCTACTTCACTGGGAACCTGTGAGGTAAAATGATATGGTCTAAATCAAGTCCTCCTCATCTTAGCGTGTAATTCCCAATTGCATTGCAAGCTGTCACTTTGGAGCTTTGGAGTCCATAGACCATGATACAGAATGTGAGGAGTATATGGTAATTACAATGAAGCGATTTTCTTAACTTTTTCGACAGGAAAACCAGACCAACTGAATCATAATTACGTACACGTTTCAGAAACTATCTGAAACGTGTACTACCGCCGAGCTAATGGTAGAAATACGCACATAAATTTGAAAAATCCAGGTGCATGCTCGGATTTGAACACCGAAACCCGGCACGGAAGGTCATTGCTATAAGCGGATCCCGTGCTCCGTAGCAACAGCTTGGGACGAAACCGGGACGCAACTCCATGCCAAAAAAACCGCGTTCAAAAACCACGAGCTAAATAGTGCAAAATAATATTTTTAACACTTTATACACTTCAAATAACATTTTATAACAGTACACTCTAGAAAAGGTGTTACCGAAGTCGGCGCCCAATACTATCTTGTAATTTAATACAAAATTCAATTATTCAACAGGGATTAGCTTAGAAAAGAAAGAAAGATGCTGGCCGAAAGCTGGGACTCCCCACTACTGCACCGCTGGGTGCAGCTACACTCCCCGGTGTGTCGCTTTCCATACTTGTAATACAGTTCCACACAACTGATATCTTCTGCAATAGCACTAACACTAGAATAAGTTCATTATGTTACTAACACATTTTATATGGATTGAAGATCTGAAATAATTGAATATTTAATTTAATTTATTTTGACAATTTTGTCTAAAGGGATTAGGTGCCTTTAAAATTTTCCCCTCTATTTTACGAGGATCCTATCATCAGATCCTGATATCCTTATCATAGTACCATTCCGTACCATTCCAACTAAAAAATAATCATCTAAATCGGTTCATAAATGGCAAAGTAATCGGCGAACAAACATAAAATAAATATATACATGTCGAATTCAGCACCTGCTCCTTTTTTTTGAAGTCGGTTAAAAACAAACCAACTATTCGATTCGGCGGGTAGGGCTAAAACAAGCCGCGTGGGCTGATGCAATTCAAAGATTCTAAATTATTATCCGGTGGTTTTTAGTAGACAAATTTGGTGTATATTTGTGCAGTGAAGTGCTGAAAAGTGATCCTGATAATAAGAATTGTTGAATTATATCGTTTTTAACACTGCTATTGTGTGTCGAGTGAGTTGTCTAGTGACAACTTGCTTGGACCTAATAGAGTCTTAAAACCCGCGATTGCTTTTAGACTGATATCCGCTGAATCCGTAGGTCGATAAAATGTAAAAACACCGGCGTTTTATTGAGTGACTGTAATTTTGACTGACTTCAACTGTTGACTACCTACTTATTCTCAATAAGTTACTTGACATTGGCAAATTATCTTCGGGTAGATACTTTATTGCACAAAAAAACACAACTTAAAAAAACTAGGCATTACAGAAA
This sequence comes from Marasmia exigua, assembly GCA_019059595.1. NCBI lineage: Eukaryota > Metazoa > Arthropoda > Insecta > Lepidoptera > Crambidae > Marasmia > Marasmia exigua. The sequence goes on from CM032470.1 coordinate 17,228,284, forward strand.
CTTAATTGTACAATTTCGGCGGTCTTATCGCTGCAAGCGATTTCTATCAGACAACCTTCAGGCAAAGAACCGTATAAAAAAAACCTAACTATTTCTAAGTCAACTTAAGGAGATAACGAGTATTCAAACTAGATGTATACTAATTTATCGTTCACATATTTTTTAACTCTCATCGCTAAGGTACCTCAGTAAGAAAGAACCGCAAGTGGACGTCCAACAAATGCTTTGACTCAAAATTCATCTGAATTATTCATCACGAACGGAATAAATACAAACCGATTGTTAAACACCCTGTATAATAGGAGCATAGACACGGTATGATATATAGTAACTCGGGTCAAACCAGGTCCCCAGTTATCTGTATGATCTAACTGTGATCGACTGCTTGCTACCACAACTACAGGGATGTAAATGTTTACCGATACACTTTGTATAGTACACCCTGTGGCATAACCGCTCAAAGCGTATTCCATACAAACAGGGCTCACTTCACAATAATAAAAAAAAAAGTTTTGCCATGTTTTTTACGCAACGAAACTTCTCGTCTTTTCATCGAGAATTTCAATTTATCAAGAAAATCTCCCGAAATGCCAAAAAAATAAAAAGGCATTCAATATACATACTTGTTCGCCATTCAACGTTCTACGGAGCTTAAAAATAATTTACTATTTTGATTTTTGGTCAAGTTGGATAGTTGCCAAAATGATTGATGTAATAGACGATCATATTACGGGTAATGTAAAAAGTTAGGTTAGGAGGTTTTAGTCCTTTAAAGCAAATATTAACTTGTTCAGAAGAGACCATTCTACTTTATTAGAAATAAGGTTTTGATCAAGATAAAATAACGAATGAAGCTTTTCGTACATAGTTATTTTAATAGACGTACATATTGTTTCAATTTATCAAAAGTATCTTTACCACCAACATTAATTCCCAAAACAGTCCTGTCCACCCCTCATACAAAATGTATGTCCATAGTCATTCGTAATATCGTAAGAACCGACACTTCACATCTCGAAGATAAATCCCCAGTTACAAAGATATCGATCAAACGCAAACAAAGCATTCGGATATTAAAAGGAATCTATCACATTGTCACATGATGTACCATCATGAGTAGGGTTACTATATTGCTCCGTTGGTCTTGGATATTTCTATTAATATATACAATGTATTTAATTAAATATTTGTAAAGAGAAGAGCGATATCTTCTCTGATCTCCGTTACACAAGTGCTTAAGCTACTTAGTACGGAGGTCAATGTATGAGATGTTGTATGAATTTGTAGGAAATTCTTCTGATAGACTAAAAGCACTTCTGATAGACTAAAATCTTACTGAAGGCTGAAGCTTATAATAGCAAAAACGAAGGAAACTTTTCTTTATGCTAGAGCCGACAAACGAGCAAGCGAGTCACCTGATGGAAAGTAATCCACGTAGCCCATAAACATGCGCGAAATCAGAGAGATCGCGAATGTGTTGCCGGCTTTTTAAAAAAGAGTAGGAGTAGAGTAGTAGAATATATTCAAAATTATAATGTGTCAAGGGGAGAGTACTCAAGAACATCTTGACATAAAAAAATCGGTAGTGATCCAATAAAAGCACCTATTCTGTTTAGAGCAGCTGTGCGAAGGGTACAAATCACCAATATGAACTCCAATCTTCGTTAATAGACGGTAATCATAAAAAAGAAAAGTACTGTCTATATTAGATCGTATGGTGGTCCTACCGAGGCGCGATCAATCACCTTGCGTACGTGGCGCGGGCGCACTTATTGGCCTCTAACGCGATCAAAATGAGCGCAGTGTCATAATTGTAAGCGTTTTGGAACGAGCAAGAACGGGATAGTGATTAGGGCTATTCTCAAAGTCGACAGTTTTAAAGTCATCTTTGTATTGTTATCACTAAGAATTTTAGTTTAAACCGAATTTGAATGTGTGAGTTTGTATGTGTGTGTTCACGTACGTCGCCCAAGGCTCCGCCTGAAAACCAGCGCTTGTAGCGCAGCTGGCTCCGACCACTGCAGCAAATGCTGAGGTTGTCTACAGAATTAGTCATATCTACTTGTGTATTTATGTCACTCATATTTGAATTTGTGTTCTTTGGCCAATACAGAAATTATTATCTGTATTTTTACTTTCGGTCTAGCTTCTTTTAAAATAAAAAACAATTTTTGTTGAAATTTGGTCTTAAAACATCCCTTAATGTAGGTACTTTGCAAAGCACGGGTTAACGCTAACTTCCAGAAAACGGACTGACCCTTAGGTATACATAAATTTTACCTGAATCTAGCCCAAGCCCAGGCACAGAGTTAGGTTTATGGAACAAAGAATTGGAAATATTCATACTTTATTAGTTGATCAGAAAAAAGTAGATACGCTAATATTGTAACACTATTGCGAAAGTCACTGTCTGTCTTTAATTAATAATTATTACTGATACCAACACTCGTTAAAATGGTGCTGCGAGTAGTAAGTTCAAAACGTTCTATTGAAAACGTTTTTTGAGAATAACCCAACACATTATCTCAGCCCAAAAGTCAGATGTGTGACCTATGACTGGAATGATTTACAGTCGATATGTCCGTGTGTCCGTCCTCCGCACTAAGCTGACAGGAATGCTTGCATCCATGGCCTACCACCATAGATGTAAGTAACAAAACATACAGATGAGTAACTGAGATTCAATAGTTTTTCATAAACCTTCAACCGTGGGAGAACCACGCTTCCACGGCCGGCCCGACCGGAGTGATAGCACGGCCTCCATGAAAACCAGCGTGAAGCAGCAGCACTGTGCTGTGTTTCAGAGCGTGAGTGATCGTACCGGAGGCCCAATCCGGGGTAAAGGGGAGTTTAAAGGTTGGCAGCGCACTTGTGAGTCCACTGGTGTCGCGGGTGTTCAGGGTGATCAGGTGATCCATCTGCTCGTCTGACACCTATCAGATAAAAAAACAGATTTTGAAAAACTGGTCTGTTACGTCAAGACTATATTTTTGTCGGATTGGTCTTACATACAAGAGGTAAATAACTTATTAAATAATATCTAAAAAACGGCATACTTACATTCTATTATGGACTCCATCAGGTCGATATATGTGTTATATCCATCGACCTGATCGAGTGTTTAAGCACTTGTGTTATTGGTATTAGAATCAATGTACTTACTCGTAGGTCTCACAATAAAAATACCCTACGTACTTATTAAAACACCCGGACACAGAAAAAACCACGAAAGTTTTCATCACATGAATTTCGTCCAGCCCGGGAGGGTAGGTATCGAAGACCTTAGAGCAAGGGTAGACCTTAGCGCAGTATACAGGTTGAGGTCCCGGGTTGGATCCCCGGGTCGTACCAAATTTTTTGTACCTAAGTTTACGGTAAGAAATTCTTAGTGTCAGCCCGAAGTCTGAAAGTTGGCGGTCTTGTACCTCCGTGCCTCGAAAAGCATATTTAACCGTTGGTCCTGCGCCAAATCCCTCTCCGATCGTGTCACGCTAGTGTCCCATCGGAATATGAGGGTAAGAGAATAGAGAGTGCACTTGCGTTTGCGCACACACTTGAGCACTATAAATATCCTGCGTACGTCGCTGATCGTTGAGACTGGCCGCCGTAGCCGTAATCGGTTGAAGGATAGGAAGGGGCGGCTATCATAAATTATTTTAGCTATTCGTTCAAAATCCCTTCTGTATTTTTAATGTTTGCCACCGGTCAACACACAATGTGACTTTCACCCCACATGCGCTTGCGCATGATAAACAAATCCTCCGTGAGAAAGCCACAGATAACACAAATGACCGTTAATACCGCGCTGATAAACTTTATTGTGGACTTCTGTGAACAGTTTAAAAAGATTATGTTAGTTTTGGTCCGACTTGTGTTTGGGTGTGATGAAATTGTGATTGTCTAATATTTGGTGAAGAAAATATAAAAATATCCAACATTTTATTTGACCGATGACGCGATACGTCATAATAATTTCAGCAGAGACAATTTTCTTGTTTCATACCTTTAAGAGCGTGTTTTTTTAGTAGTCGGGTTTTAGTTTTAAACTTTTTATACGTTTGAGTTGGCTGTTCCACTTTAATTGAAAAAAAAGTCATGCATTTTTTGGCTTTCCATAATTTGGATTGGCCGAAATGTAAACCTATTAACTGAAAAGTACATCTATGTATTTGAAATTAGAATAAATGTATCGAATATTGTTTTTTTTATCAGACACTTTAGACACAATTTTACGGTTAATAAGACAAATGATTTCCTTAAAAGTTAATCGATCCATTTAGTATTTTAACGTGACATTTATTCCGTTTAATCTAATTCGACATAACTGCAAACCTAACTCTCCCAACGCCTTTATCATCCCATCAAAACCCCGCATCTCACGACAGATTGTTATCACTACCCTCACGTCCAGGCGTAACGAATTCTTTTCACACCACAGCATATAAATTAAAGATTAATCTAAACCACCTCAGTGAGATGAGTCAGATCAGTGACCTCTCTCAAAGGGTCCAATTTAGGCATATTCAAAGAAGAATTGTCCTTTAATGTGGGGAGTATATTTTGATGTAAAACAGTTGTAAACGATCGTGTATGGACGTGATGGAATGTGGCTTGACAGTTGTATTTAAAATGGAATATATAATGTTATAATGAATAGGATAGGAGTTAGTTACTTTTGTGTTTTGGGCCGTTACTGTGGGTCACATTTTAAAGCGACGTCTGCGCGGGATCCCGTGTTCCATTTTCAGGGGCTAAAATTTGTAACCATAGCTTCTCAGAATTTCTCAATGACAGCTCGGAGTCTGGAAATTGGTGGAAACGTATAGCAAAATTCAATCTAGTAAATTGAGCCGTTGGTCCAAAGTTTGACGTCTGGACTCCACAGAAGATCAGCGTTGGAGTGTCCCTTGGACAGGAGGAGCCCATTTCTTCATCAGCTTTGAACGCAACCGAGAATTGCAAAATAAGGTGAAGAAGAGTACTAATGTCCTGCTGTCACCGCTGGTCGTTAAAATTGACCGCCATAGTTGAAAGTTGAGTACCTACATTATAATGAGTACAAACTAAATATTCTTATCTGTACACTCGTCTATTGGAAGCAGTTCGGAGCTTTTTACTTGTGATTTATGTCGTCCACTTGCGATGTCGCAACGTGGTGACAGGGCCCATGGGAGCGTGAGATGTTTTAATAGGAGGCTCCAAACCGATAAATATGGCGCAACATTGTGATGAAATCATCGACTTCAATATCACTTATGGATGAAATACTTATTTGTACTCGAACCTTTAATAGCTACCAGCAGTCCATCAATCAAATCGACTTTTTTTTCTTTTTTTCTACAATCTCCAATGATGTGAAGTGACGATGAGGTCTAGGATGTATCGGGTTTGCTTAGAAAATGCCTGTTCACTCATGCCTTAAAGATGCTTAAAATAGTTCGTGTAACACGGCTTGGGATCCGGTGCAGAGATATCCGTGGCATGGGGGTCCAAGACCGTCGACTTCCAAACTCCAGACTGACACTGAGAGTTCAGACCAAAACTTAAGTATAAATAAATGACCTGACCCGGGAATCAATCCCTAGCAACAACAGTATCGAGTCGTCGTAAATCAAGATTACCAGGAACTAAATATTGGTTGCTCCTAAAAAGCACTTAGTAACAGACTAGCCTTTTACTCCTTAAGTACTCTTTACATAATAATAAAAGAAAATTTATTAAGCTACCAAACTTTAGTACCTATTGAATCATAAATTAACCCACAATAGCCGTCCGTGTCGTTCAAAATGAGGTATGAGCTATAGTTCATTTTTATACCCCGAGATTGTAATAGATTGAATGCTACATAATGATGATTGTCATTTGGAGATGATCACTGTCAAATGACGTCTCGTACTGAATGAATAATAACTATACAACGATGATTTTCTTGGACCATTTAAACCCATTTGTTACAAGGTACAGCCTCACAATTAACTTCAAACTGTTGACTCTTATGTATTATGAAATAGGACTCAGTATTGTTACCTGTCAAATGTGACGATTCAAATTATTTTATTTGATGAGATTTGGTATTAGGTTATGTCGGTGACATTGCTTATTATAAATGGATGCTAACCACTATGTTTTTTTTATATTTAAGATGTAGAGTTTTTTTGGAATACACGATCCCGTAGATTTGACGGCCATGTTTTTTTGTCTGTCGACACGTAAGGTATAAAAGTGGAATCGCCCAATAGAGAAAGGTAAAGGCAGTAAAGTTACGTCCCGGTGGACTGAAGATTTGAGAAAGCTGTCCAGTGGATCTTGGATGGATCTAGTGTAAGCTTTGAGGAGGCCTAGGTTCAACTGGGATCAAGCTTGTGTCTGCCGTCCACAGCTAAGCATAAGCCTTACCCTTATTCCTTATCCCGTCAGAGCAGTAGTTTATCAGTGGTCATCGAGAACCATGGTGTCCCAACACTACGCTTGCTTATCGAGATTACCACGAAAAGGCCCGTTCTTTTTTAACCCCTCACGACCAAAGTCTATATACTAAACAATGTTTTTAATTATGTGAACTAAACAGACAGGTGTCAATGTGTCATTCCCATATATTTTTGCTACTTTTGACAAATGCAATGTGTCAAAATGTATGAGAGCTTGACGTTTGCATCTGTCAGTTTAGTTCGCATAGTTAAAAATCAGAGTATAAGTTTGACGTGTCTCTGTGTATGTGTGTGTTTGTCTGTGGCATGTCGCTTCCGATTTTGTTTTGTTTTTAAAAATATTTTTAAATTTTAGATATCAGGTGCGCTTATATATTCAATAAGAAATTATTTTATGTGGACCAGTAAATCTCCATAATACTGAAACAAGATCCTCTCGCACATCACAGATCAGGTAGTGTCTATTCATCAGCTACCGATATTTTTTTATTGGTCGAAATTAACATTCATATAAGCCGTTTTTACGGATCGTTGACAGATAAGGGATGAACTGAACAACCTCATTACGCTCTATAGATTCTCAAAGGGTTGAAGCTAAATATTTTTAGGGTTCTTTGCTTCAAAATTGAAAAACCTTTATCTCCGGATGGCTTTTTTAAAGTAGACACTTACTAAGTGTTATTATAATAATGTCCAATACAAAGCACTGTTTGACTCATCATCATCATCATTTCAGCCAATAGAAGTCCACTGTTGGACATAGGCCTCCCCAAATGATCCACCACATAACCCCACACAGATCGGTCCTGGGCCGCCCGCATCCAAGGAATTCCCGCGACCTTTACCAGATCGTAGGTCCATCTTGTGGGGGGCCTGCCTCCACTCGAGGATCTTTCTGCCCCATCTGTTTGACTACTTGATGGAAAAGAAGATGGAACTGAAGCTGTAGCATCTTTATCTGATATTCATATTCTCTAGTCTCACAGTCTTGGCTGAGTAGTCATGGTTGTCACACCAGCGTTTATGGCTTGCTTCACAATCCTTCTTCACTTTATCTGATCTAGCGTTTCAGAATTTAAGGAAAATATTATAAATTCACGAGTTATCTTATAACGTTGCTTATAATAAATAAAGATTTCAAAATATCACATACATTACTTTGACTCCGAGATAGGTAGCTCAAGCACCTGTATTACGGATATCAGAATCAACTGTGGGATTACAAATATTATATACATATAATACTTTTTTTTTGGTAAATACATACTTTGACCAAAAGCAGTTTTCACTACCACTGTTCCAAACGGGTCGTCAATATTGATCATAATACCTACTACACACAAGCGCTTAAATTATATCTTTTAGATAATTTCAAAGTACATGATGACGCTGATAAAACTATAGGGAACCCTTAGTATCTCAACTCCACTCAATCCTCGTTTTTTGTCCATTCTGATTTCCCTTTCTACAAATCTAGTCTCTATTGTGCAGGATCAAGTTTCCTTTATTCAAGTTTGTCTATTATTCGGTTTGATGTCCGTGAGATCGCCTTCATCTAGTGCATAGATGTGCATACAAACCCTTTGTGAGTTGTCTATGGTGCACTATTGTGAGCTTGAAATCCGTTGGAGATGACCTTCGATATCCTATGGGTTTACAAAAGATGAGAGATTGGATTTCAAGGATTGTTTAAGATTTTGGGATAGGGGTTGGTTGAAATATTGTCTAAGGTGTCAGATAGTATGGGTCTTAATAAAAAAATACGTTTAGTAACTCAGAATATTCAAACGCTTATTAACTTTGGTGGAGTAGGTTACCAAAGTTCAAGTATCATGATATCACTTTTTAATTTAACTTTATGTATCAGAGTATTAAATAACCATTTTTCACATTTGTGCATGGTTATTTAATAAATAGTATCTATAAATAGATAGATAGATATATAGATATTCTTTATTGCATTAAAACAAAATACATGCATGATACAAAAGCAACAGACAGTACAATAAGGCGGTCAAATCGCTTGTAGCGATTTCTTCCAGACAACCTTTTGAAACAACAGACAACCTTTTGTAATGTTTGCCGAGAGATTGTAACCCTGAAATGGTTTAAAATAGATCCGGTTTAGTAGCTAAAAATTAAAACCGATTGGCGTCGCTAGTGTGCCCTTCATGCCACCTTAAGCAATCAATATATTTAGAAACGCTTCATTCGCGCGTACTTAACTCTTTTTTTAATGTGATAATTAGCATACGAGCAGACGGACGGACGGATTGACGGATCACACAATGGTAAGCGATTGCCGCTGCCCGTGGACACCCGATACATCAGTGGAGTCACAATTGCGCTACCAACCTCACTGCAGTAGACACACTGCTTCATGCCAATTTTCTTTTCTCTCCCCCTCCGGACAGGGACTCGTTTAAAACTCGCTAACTAGGAATGGTCTCTGGACCATAAACACAATGTGTGCAGCACATGTCTGCGATTCGCGCCAGACTGCAGACTGGGGTCCGATTCTTTTGTTTTTTCGCCCCGGGCTCAATGGCGACGTGATAATTATTTTATGGCCTATTCTTGGCGGACAGGGTACGGTGCAACTTGAAGTGCAGTGGGTTGGCCTGGCTTTTAAAAGATCTGTTGAATTGTTGCGCGTGCTTACAAAGCAGCCTGAATATCATCTGACCTGCGCCATTTTTATGCATCATTTGAGGTTAAAACGCCCAACTGGTCTAGTGGTTAAGTACCACTAATGACTATTCCAGCATTACGCAAGCGCCGTGATTAACGAATGAAATATCAGAGTCTAAAATAAGTACCTTTTCGTCAAGCTAAATATTAAGAAACGACAATCTCGTATCACTGATCGTCTCATTTGCCCATCATATAAAACCGCAGCTTTCGGAGTGGTTTCCGATACTCTGCAACTAAGTGTTGGAATAATATTCCACCCCCTAGAAGAAATTCTGTTACTATTTACACTTTCAAGTCAAAGTACAATTATTTTATGGCCTATTCTTATTATAAGTTTTTCTTATTATCCTTGCAGAAGAGTAAATAATGTAAAATGTCCAGAGTTCCAGCTTCCAGTCCAGATATTCTAAATAGTAATCTTATATATCTCCAGTATTATTATATTATTTGACATGTGTTATATTATTACTTTATTTATTTTACCTTACAATATTTATCGTATTTTATAATGTTATTAAAATTAGTATTGTTACTGATTGAATATACATAATGTTACTAATTACTAATTATTATCTAACTGTGTATAGATAGCTGTCGTCGGCTATACAGAGCGGAGGCCGTTTTTATTATTTAAGTATTATGTTTTTATAAGTTTACATTATGATTCTATTTTTTGTTGATTTCCTGTATTATTTTGGTACCAAATAAACATATTTTCTTTCTTTCTTTCTTAATCCCATAATAGTAGCAATAACTTGACTTCTAAAACGGAGGCCTTTCTCCTGCAGTGGGACAGAAAATAGGCTGATAATTTACTTTTCCGGGCCGTGTGGTCCCGGCAGAGTAGAATAGGCCACCCTCACTCTTACTGAGGTGTCGTAAAAGGCGACTAAGGTAAAGCTGGCATGATCATCAGCACCCAGAGAAGGAAAACTCTGCATTTATATCAAAACCCTCGCCAACCCATCTGCCAAGCGTGGTGAGTATGGCAATTACCCCTCATGTGATTGAGGGAGCCCCGTGCCCCAGCAGTGGGGACTTCAATTGGCTGATGATGATGACGATGATGATGAATTTACTTTTTCGTGTAAAGTGGTATTTTCCAATAACTGGATGAGCAGACGTGCAGTGGCCGTCCAGACCAGTTGTATGCGTATAATAATGTAATGTAATACTCGTACCACAGAATAAATACATAAAATATTTGATGAAGCTGCGTGGATATCGACCTTAGTCAATAAGCGCCCACTTTTCGTAGTTTTGAAATTTGTTTTGTCTCATGTACAAATGAACGTGCGTGTTTAGGTAAATAATGAGTCGGTAGGTAGCATTGCTAAGACATTTGATCCGCATACGTGTAGGTATAGTGCGACAAGATTTTGATGACCCATGGGTAAAATTTAAACTAACCTATCCTTAATTTGGGACGTTTATAAATAAGAAATTTAACAAACGTATTATAAACCCACTATAAAGTCGTTATAGTGAATTCGTTTTTTATGAATATGACCCTTAGTTACCTAAGGCATAATAGACCGACCAATCATCCGTGGATAAATCTATGGTATAACGTCCGATTTGTATAGAATGACAGCGCTATACCATAGATACATGTATAGCCCTTAAAAAATAAAAAAAGGCTGGCGACTTAAAAATCAGAATAACTCCTAACCCGCCTAAAGAGAAACATAATAACAAATAATAGATGAATGCTTATTAGTACCCACCGATTAGCGTCCCATTACCAACCCGAAAATCGCAGCCACGATCTTCAGATATTAAACAAAAACAAACTATCTTAGATACTGAGTTTTAGGTAGACTTTCTGAAAAGATATCCATTGAGCAAAATCAGTACATGACAATCGTTTACTGATCTGTACGTTTTAGATCGCCGCGACACTGTCCCGCCTCGTGCAGGTTCTCACGACCTGCGCCCGCGCAGCCGTAAGCCTGCTCGGCTTCATGCAAGAGAGCAAAGTGGACAGTTGGCCCGCCCCCACTTGGTTTCAAGTCTTAATTTTGCTATTAGTTCCAAACTCTACTAATTAATAGCACTGAACGTCGATTACGTCGCGCAAATGTACATGTATTTATGTATGTGTATGATGTACAGGAAATTTATTTTACATTCATGAATGCAATAAACTATTTGAGTTTGAGTGTTTCGTCTTTTTTAATTACATGTAAGCTTGGTCGTGTGGTCCCCGGCAGAGTAGAATAGGCCACCCTCACTCTTACCGAGGTGTCGTAGAAGGCGACTAAGGTAAAGCTGCTGGCATGATCATCAGCACCCAGAGAAGGAAAACTCTGCATTTATATCAAAACCCTCGCCAACCCGTCTGCCAAGCGTGGTGAGTATGGCAATTACCCCTCATGTTATTGAGGGAGGCCCGTGCCCCAGCAGTGGGGACTTAAATGGGCTGACGATGAAGCCTGTTCATTTTCTACGGAACGCACCTGTTTACGTTTTTTACGTTTAATACGGTTTAAAATTTCATACTGACATTTTTTGAGCTAATACTATATTAATATTATTAACATGTTATGCGATTTTTATTACATCACCGATTGAAGAAATTTCTATACATCAATGTATACAATGATTGAAAATATTTGTATACCAAATGTTTACAAATTTCTTGAATCGATTCTCTCTCACCTGCAAACACGTTTATTTGAATACCAAACTGTATGAATATGCCAGATTGTAGTAACCTGATGAATGGCTGTCTGTACAAATAAAGGTTTTCCGTATTGTAAGATAAAAAAAGTTTTAATTCCTACAAAATATTTCTGCAATAAATTTAAAACAGTATATAATAAATATATACCAATAACAGCAACGCCATCTAGTTCTTTCCTTCGGAACTAAAATCAAATTGACCGTTTCACTCCTTAGTCAAAAGTGCAAGAGTGAAACAGCGACAATCTTGTAATGTTTTGTTAAAGCGAGACGGAAGCAAGCTCTATTGACCGTGTCAATGGGCGTAAAAAGGATGGCGATACCGTCGCGTGACCGGTTAGCATTGCAAGGTCGTCCCGCGGGGTGACTGACTCCTTTCGACCGTGACGTTTGCAATCATCACAACTCTTATGGGGTTAAAAATAAGGTCTAATTTTGAAGAGCGAAGTAATGTACTAATTGTTGTCAATTGGAAATGCGTTAGCGCACTTCGCGTGCCAAATTCCCATGTTTTGGTTTAGTAGGTACTATTGATGCTTTAATTGTCAAATTAACAAGTAATCTCCGGTAATTGACCGTGTGATTCCTGGCTAGCAAAAAGCGTGCAAGATTTTTGTTGTTGCTGTGGAAAATTTGTTAATCCAAGACCATATTACATGCTCATCCAGCTCGAAGGACCAGAATTTTGTTGTTGGGTTGCCGATCTTGGTGAGTTTTTTTTTTTTTTGCGCTGGCAACCCTAAGCGTCACACGTCAAATCGCCAGCTGATAATAATTTAATTAATTTTATTATGTAATTCATTAACTTTGTGTTAAAATTAAGTCAATTATTGTGTTAAGTGGCTAATTAATTAGGATAAATGTGCGCAAGCCTGTGGCTTCGATAATTCCTTGTATTTATACCAAGGAATTGTTCGGAGGCAACCTGTCAAGGTGATTCAAACCCACAACGGACAAACCGGGGAAGTATAAGTGTTATTTCTATCATTTAATTACATATTACTTCAATAGTGTAATGATAAAAACGTAATCATCAATATTTGACTTAAGTCAATGCAAACAATAACCTTCAAACACCTACCTACGAGGAGTTTGAAAACAGGTTATTTACGGTCCCTTTTGTTACGTGTTAAAACTTTTTACAGTACTCAGTACTGATATCCTAATTGAATACTATCAAATCATATCATAAACAGAACTTCTGAGTATTTATTTTCGTCCCAAAATCTCAGCTTTAGATACCTATTATGCATGTATATGTATAGGTAAATCTGACAACAAAACAGGTTTGTGTACTTGTCGCAGTCCAAATAAATACGATTTTATTCCTTTTGAGTGAAATATATCTCAATTTTATCTCCCTAAAGTTCTTTTTAATTTTGTGTTGTACCCTCCTTTACTCATAAGTAGTTACTTGACAATTATTTTATTTTCCTTTTAAAATATTTCATTGACTTACCTAAAATTTAATAATATTACATTATATACCTACCTATTCTCACATAACAACATAAATAACTTCAAATTCATCTGCTGTACACCTGTCTTTGTAAATAATTCCAGGATTGCCTTTTGGTGCACATTACCAAGATGATGACTCGCAAGGCCACCACTCAACAACTGGAAACAAAACTAAAGCGTGCCCTTGAGGAACTGAAGGAACAAAGGGAGGACAAAAACCAGCTTCTTAGGGAACGTGAAGAAAATGAGGAGGAGTCTATGAAAATAATAAACTTAAACACCCAATTAAAAACGGAAATGGCAGACATTCATACCCAGCTTATGGATGTCACTATTCAACGTGATAACCTTCTCACAATAGTCAGCAGTTTCGATGAATGCCGGAACACATACGAGCAGGCCCTAACTCGTATTCAGGACCTCGAAGTGGAGCTTTGTGACGCAAACAGGACCATCAGACTGTATGAAGAGGACAAACTATGTCAAGAAGTTTTAAACACTCACAGCCTTTATGAGGAGTTGATAGGGTCACCAACTGGGCGGGACATCTCTCATATTGATTGTCTTACTCTAAATAATAGTCATACTAAGTTAAATAGTAAAAATAAAATTAAGAAATATATTAAAATAAATAAATACATTACGAAAACAAATAAATTAATTAAAAGGAAAAAATGTTTTAACCAAAACATACTTTTAAGAAAGAAACGGATAGATTTAATTGATAGTTTAGAATTATATAGTATAAAATTAAAAGAAAGTAGGCTTAGGTACGAGACTGATGTTCGAGAACTACAGACTCAGCTCGAGCGTCTGGAGAGGTCATTAGAAGTAATGACTGGAAATTATACCTCAGCCCAGCGACAGATACATGAACACATCCTCGCTGCAAACAGGTACATGGCCCAGTGCAGCTGCAATCTGGGTGCGGCAGACGAGCCCCAGGTTCCCACTGTAAGTAGCGGCACAGAGGAAGGTAAGTGCAGTCAGGGTGGCAGCCCAGCTGCCCAGTACCAAGCGCCAGATATGTCAAATTTCCTCTTAGACACCAATAGGGATGTACCGAAGTGTACTATGACTACTACTAGTACTATAAATACAAACAATAATGTACTAGTATTTTCAGATTCAATTGGAGTTGGCTATGCTCCCCTTTTACACAAGCAACTCAATTGTAAAATAATTAATTATTGTATGCCAAATGCATCTCTTACCCAAATAATAGATAGGGTGGTAAATTGTAATTATGATAAAGACTCAATTATTATATTAATGCTGGGGAATGGATTAAATTCAAATAAAAAGGACATCATTAAAGGGTTCATAAAGTTATCGTGTGCGGTGACTTTAATATTAACATCCTGGAGAATTCGCAGAACTCAGTTAGGTTTCTGAATCTTTTTAAGTGTTTCAATCTGGTGCACCTCTTCAACGAACCTACCAGAATCACCCCCACTTCAGCTACATGCTTGGACAACATATTCTGTGATTGTATTGTAGGGGAGAAATCTATAATAAATTTCATAAACTCTGATCACAGTGGTCAGCTGGCTGTTATCGACTGTCATCGAAATGATCGGTCTACAAGTTTTACATGTAGGCCTATTACTAAAAGACGTATAGATAAATTCAAAGATAATATTTATAATAAGGTATCCTTAATGCCTGGTAATAAAAATAGTGTCGACCAGTTGTATGAAAGCCTTTTCGAAATTGTTGAAAAGGAATTTAATGATATTTTTACAAAAAAGACCATTAAAGTAAACAGTTCTAAAAAATAAATTTAGTGACTGGGCCACTCCAGGGATTCACATAAGCAGGAGAAAGTTGTTTGAATTATATGATATTAAAGCTAATTCACGTGATCCTGCGATAGTTGAATATGTTAGAAATTATTCTAAGTGCTTTAAGAAAGTATGTGCAGTTGCTAAATCTACTTACATTAAAAACAAAATAAGTAAAGCAACTAACAAAAGTAAAATCACGTGGAACATCATCAACAAAGAGACTTGTAAAAATAAAACACAACAACACAAGTTCTCTCTAAAAATAAATGGCAAATGTCTTGACTCTGATACTGAAGTGGCAAATGCATTTGAGTCGTTCTTCACTAATATACCAGTGGCAACAACAAGTACATTAAATTCAAGTTCGTATCTTGCTATCTCGTTACTTAAAGCAAATGTTGACGAGTGTCAAACGCCTTTCAAATTTTACCATGTAACCTCCGAGATAATAGTTAAAACTTTCAAAGATCTGAATATGAAAAAAACTGAAGATCTTTGGGGAATATCAGTGGACATTCTAAAAAATATAATACTAGCTATTGCACCCCATTTGGCAACGATATTCAACAGATGTATTGATGAGGGTCAGTTTCCTAGCTTAATGAAGTACAGCAAAATCATACCGTTATTTAAATCAGGTGAAAAAAGTGACCCTTCTGACTTTAGGCCTATTTCTATATTACCAGCACTGAGTAAAATTTTTGAAAAAGTCATATTCGTTCAGTTGCTGTCTCATTTTAAAGTTAACGATTTACTTCATAATAAACAATTTGGGTTTACCAAGGGTAAGTCAACCACTGACGCAGGAGTTGCACTTATCAAGTATATTTTTGATGCATGGGAAAACAAACAGGATGCAATTGGTGTTTTCTGTGACCTCTCGAAGGCGTTTGATTGCGTTGAGCATCAAACATTGTTGTTGAAGTTAGCTCACTATGGTGTTCTAAATAATGCATTAAGTTTGATAAATTCTTACTTATCAGATAGACTTCAGAAAGTCAGTGTCAATGGAACTGACTCTTCAGGCGCCCCTTTATTAATGGGAGTGCCCCAAGGATCAATATTGGGACCTCTGCTCTTCCTGATATACATAAATGACCTCCCTTACTTTGCACAAGATCTTTGTGAAGTAGTGTTATTTGCTGATGATACCTCGTTGATTTTTAACGTTGACCGTCGAAAAGATACGTTTGACGACGTAAATGACACCCTCTCACAAGTGCTACATTGGTTTACAACTAACAACTTGCTTTTAAATGCCAAGAAAACCAAATGTGTAAAATTCACTATGCCCAATGTAAAGCAGGTCAACACTAACGTCGTTATGAATAATGAACATATTGAAGTTATTAATTCGACAATTTTCTTAGGTATTACACTGGATTCCAAACTGCAATGGAAGCCACACTTGGCAGCCTTGGCGGGAAGACTTAGTTCCGCCGCATATGCGGTTAAGAAGATCAGACATCTGACTGATATTGAAACCGCGAGACTGGTTTATTTTAGTTATTTTCATAGTATAATGTCATATGGTCTTTTGTTGTGGGGGTCGGCGGCTGAGATACAGACTATTTTTGTATTGCAGAAGAGGGCCATCCGCTCCATATACAACCTTAGGCCTCGCGATTCGCTGAAAGAACTGTTTAAGAATATCGACATTTTAACTGTAGCTTCCCAATACATTTTGGACTGTATTTTGTACGTGCGAAAGAACATTGATATTTTTTCTAAAAAATCTGATTGTCATGGTTTTAACACTAGAAATAAACACAAGCTCGCGATTCCAAATCTGAAGCTCCAAAAGATTAATAGTTCATTTGTTGGTCAAAGTATTAAAATGTACAATAAGTTGCCACAAAATGTTATTGAGTTACCAACGCATAAATTTAAATCCCACGTGAAAACCTGTTTAATGAGTAAAGGATACTATACAATTGTAGATTACTTAAATGATAAGGATTCATGGACATGATGACCTCCGTGCCTGCACACATGTAGTAATTGTATAAATATTTACTGGAATCATTATTATTATATAATTAATCATTTTTAATAAATTAGGCTTAGCAGCATTTATTAATGTATACAAATTGATTAGTATTGATTAATCAAACAATTGACAAGATGCTAACCACCTACTATTGTACACCTCGTCCTGCAGTTTATTAGTATTGGATTAAGTACTCTGTGACCTATGAGGGGAACCTAAGTAGTCATGCTCACTCAAATGTCTCTGAGGTGGTGGCGTTATGTGGCGGGTCATTACATTCCCTCTAATATGGTTGAGTGAAATGATGGCTGACACATACGTCATACTTGTGAACAGGTGCCACCTTTGGGGACTGGTCCGCTTCGGTTTACCTCATATTTAGCTTTTAATTTGCTTCATTCTATTTTGTGTTGCATTAGACTGTATGACTTGGTATGAGGATAATAAACCATTGTAAAAAAGTTGGCGATTAAAAAGAGTAACTGGCGAGTTTCTTGCCGGATCTTCTCGACCAGAAACAACTTTCCGAGCCGGTGGTAGAATCGCATTATGTTTATTTATTTCTTTAGTATATTTTATGTCTCACCATATATATGTATTAACATGTAAATTATACATAAGTACTTATAAATAGTTTTAAGTCATTCAAATGTATGACGATTTGTAAGTGCTGTGTACAAGCCTATGCAAATAAAGAATTATTTGAATTGAACTTAGGTGGCGAACAAAAAATCTTGCAGTCAAATTTGCATATTTTGTTTTGAAATTTATTATTGGAAACAAACCATGTTGTTGCTAAATATTTTATGATTATCAAAGGTTAATGCATAAAATACATTAGGGTAACGGGATTTCAAAGCTCAACTATTATTTAGTTCTAGAATCTCATTGATCTGACTCCGAGATAGGTAGCTCAAGCACCTGTGTTACGGATATCAGAATCAACAGTGGGATTTAATGATTTTATAATGTTTAGAATTAACCTCATTATTAACATTTTAGTGGCCTTTGGGATATTAGTTCCACTTTATTCCAATAGATGGCAATAGGTGTCGATTACAACGCGCAAGCTTTTCGTGTTTTCGGATAACTTATAGCGTTGCCTGTGTCTATTGTATTTATCTCTCTTTATAAATAGTATAGATAGACAATGAAAATAAATAATAAATTGAGACAGCATCACATACATTCATTCTCATTCAACTAACGTTTTCCCTTATAACTACTATGGAGACCAGGCACATCCAATGTACCACAAATATTCAGCCACCCAACCCACAGATCACAAATATCTGTTTTATCGACTAAACTTTGTGGTGGTGCAGGAATCGAACCCTCGACTCTTAAGTATCAATTGGTCATAAATCACTAAAGCTGAATGGACCGTGTTGTTTTAAGCTACTTTTTCTTGAGGTTAAAGTTGGCACCAGAGCGCCAGCTTTGGACGCAACTGGGAATTACATGAAACATTTGTGTGTTCATGAACATGTCTGTTTGTAGGTATTGGTCTGGGTGGTCTGGGTTTTATTCTATATATTATAAGTATGTATTTACAAAAGAAAAGTATTATACGTATACATATATGCTTGTACTACCTATCTCGTGGTTATATCAATATAAAATGTGATGTTGTGAAATATTTATTATTTCTTGTTATACTGCGTCGATTCAATAGCTAGTTAAGTACATAGTATGTTTTTGTATTAATCGTACAATAATAATAATATTATACAACATCACATACATTGATCCGACCAATACAAACAGACATGTTCATGCACACAAATGTTTGTACAGTGTGGGATCGAACCCTAAACCCTTGCACCAGAGGCAGCGTTCACTACCTCTGTTCCTAACTGGTCGTCTGTATCGTTCGTTCGTGCGTGAAAATTACTTATTATTAATAGTAAAGAAGATGTAGGTTAGGTATTCCAAATGAATTCTGACTCGCGATCACATAGATCGCATTCGCACGGTGCGCACTCGTTCGCACGCGGTCAATTTCAAATTCAATTACCCGCGATCGTGCTGCGCCGGCGCTCGGCATGTGATGAGGAATTCCGCTGAATGATGTTGTTAGAAAGGTGCTGGTTAGGTATTGCCTGGTTAAACCCGACATAGTGGATAAATAGATACATGAGATTAATACCCAGTTAGTTATTTAATGTACAAAAACAAAAGTATAAGTTAAAACAAAAGATAAACCGACTGATCGGATGGCGCAATTGGTAGTGACCCTGCCTCTTACGCCAAAGGTCGTGGGTTCGATCCCCACCCTGGACAAACATTCATGCGATGAACACTTGTGTTTGTTCAGTGTCTGGGTGTAATATGTATTTATGTATATATTTGTGTTCCTCTGTTGTCTGATATCTGTAACACAAGTGCTTAAGCTACTTAGTATGGAATCAGGTCAACGTATGAGATGTGAGAATTATATTATATATTATATTATAAACATCTACTAGAATAAGGCGCTCAATATGTTTTTGTAGCGATTTCCTGATTTAGATTAACCACATTTATTTTCATCATCATCATTTCAGCCAATAGACGTCCACTGCTGGACATAGGCCTCCCCCAATGTTCTCCACACAGATCGGTCCTGTGCCGCATGCATCCAATGGATTCCCACGATCTTCACCAGATCGTCGGTCCACCTTGTGGGTGGCCTGCTACAACATTATTTATTTTAATACAAGTATTTTTTGAAAGATCTAATCTAAAAATGTTAGAATAGCGCTAGAAAACTAAACATTGAATTTTTTTTTTTGATAACTATCAAATAAAAGTAAAAATAATATCAAATAAAAGTTTTCTCACTGTCTTCAAAAATATGATACATAAAAATATTATACACAAAATGTATAGGACAGATAACCACTGTACGTTTGAATCTACTAATCTACTAAAAATATAACTTTAATAAAAAAACATCTTTATTAGGTTCCATAAAATGTATCATTCACCGCCTAGTTACAAAACTCAAAACAAAGTTATGGACTGCTTTTAAAAAGTATTTTACGATTCAATAAAATAGGAAAGCCTACTCTTTGCGGCCGCACGCGCATGCTCTATGTTTATGGCAAACAGCGCCATCTAGCCGCAGCCGCTCGAACGAGTTTATTGCTTGGGACCACCCACGCGTGTGTTTGAAAGCACGGACAGTCGGAGACAAAAACTAATAAAATTTTATTGAATTTTTTTACAACTGCTTACTGAAAAGTTGCGAGTGATGATCACACATAATTATATAAATACGAAACAATTATTAGAGAACCTTTTTTTCATCGGTTAAAAAATCATACGAGATAGGCACTTATACTTATATATTCTTTTCTTTCTCGGAACTTAGCTCCGAAGTCTACATAGAACTTGAGTCCTTTAAGGTAGGATAGTAGAAGCTGCTTCTGCTTTTCTAAATAATTGTAAGAATAATATGATTCATTTCATTACTGTTTTACCTTAGCGTAATCTGCCGGTGAAGCATTCACTGGACACGTAAACAGCCCCTCACTGAAACAAAAAGAAATGTGTTTAAAAAAGAGTAAAAAATAAAAATTTTGTCACTATGTTTTTGGTTAAAAAAATATTTGAAAATGGTAAGTTTTGTATGTTTTATTTTATTTATTTGGAATAACAATAATAGCCGGTTAATAGCTTTTAATCACAATAGTAAAAAGCTACTAAGTGAATTAGGCCAAAAAAATTATTCACAGTGTGCTTCACAAAAGTTATGCTACTTATGTTTAGTCCTAGACTTTATATTGAACCAATATGTGTAAGTAACGCAAATTATGAAACAGGTCATTTTGAAGTTGGATTAGTGTCTTTCAGACGTTTTGCAAATTTTTTAGTTCTGTAATATTTACCATTGATCATCAGGACATAATTTTCAATTTGAATTTCTTTGTTTTATTTACTTTTTATTGACTTATTTTTACTGGATTTTTATCGCAAAAAAATATTTGCGAATGTGAATAAATATGCGAATATTTGTTACATCACTAGAATAAGATCTGCCGAGATCTGTTTTTCCTGACCACTATAATCTGGGCATCTTTAAGGCAAGAGTGAACAGGCATCTTTTAGGCAAACGCGTATCATCCTAGACCTCATCGTCGCTTTCCATCAGGTGCGATTGTGGTCAAGCGTTGGCTTATTGACCAAAAAAAATAAAATAAAAAAATAAAAATGTAGTTCTGGAACACTGATTTGTTCTCTTTATTTTATAAACAGCATTTATTCGATGATTTGTTATCTTTTTATTTTATGAACATCATTTCTTTGGCGTGTTATTTTATCATAAATAAGAGCAGGCACGTTATTAGCAGCTTGTAAACCTGATGATCGGTAGCGATGGCGGATAACATCATAATGCTTTCTTATTAATACGTTTATAATCGATCGTTATCGGCACAGTGGATCGCCGGCATTAATTAGAGCTTAAGCGGACAATCAGGTACAAAAGTGTTAAGAAAATCTTCTCAAATATTCATTGACGGCTACGGCTAGGTCTCAGCTACTAATCTAACCTAACCTGACGTACCGATTTTTTCTTGAAAGCATTTCATCAAATTATTAATAATGTTACCTGCAATGGTATCTGAAAATTAATTCACGACCGATTCTTTGACTCTGTCTCTTTCATACGAAAGAGAGGAACATTGACAGGATTAAGATTCAGTCGTAAATTCGTTTTCAGAGTAAGTAGATCTTAAGTTCGGCAATAGTTATTAGTTTTGTTACCTACTGCGAGAATCGAATTTGTTTAGATGACGTAGCTGCCATTATTTAATTTCTCTTTTTCTAGATCTTTAAGGCACATTTTTTTCTTGGCTCAAATTTTGTAACGTACCATTTAGGTGTTTAATACTTAATTCAAATATTCGAAAGAAACCGTGGGAGAGCCACGCTTCGGCATGAATGGGCCTGCTCGACAGGAGTGATACCACGGCCTCACAGAAAACGAGTTTAGCAGCACTGTGCTGTGTTTCGCTGCGTGAGTGAGGGCACTGGAAGCCTAATCCGGGGGAAGTGGGGTTTAAAGGTTGGCAGCGTACTTGTAACTCCACTAGTGTCGCGTGTGTCCATGGGCGGCGGTAATCGCTTACCATCAGGTGAACCGTCTGCTCGTCTGCCATCTATCTCATAAAAAAATGTATGTCGTAAAAGAATAAAATCCTGTTTTAAAATAATGTTCTATCCCATTTATTAGCATTAACTAAACGCAATTTCGCATTCGCCACCGTCAATTAACTCTAGGTCGATAAGTGAGGTGAACACCCGCAATTATCCATTGTCGCAGCGTTTTGTGCGCGACTGTCCGCTGATGAGCAGCTAATCATAATTACCGCATCAGACACCGGAACGCACGAGCACACCGACAGAACTATCGTCCGGTTATAGACAAACTATTTAAGTAGCTATTACTATCGTCGATAGCGTTTTTTAAAATAGGTTTTGAATAGATATATTAAGGTGACACCGCAACAATACTAGCGCCGCTAAGGTAAGATGAAACCTTCTATTAGATATTTTTTATGTGATAGGTGGCAAACGAGCAGACGGATCACCTGATGGTAAGCGATTGCTGCCGCCCATGGAACCCGCGACACCAGTGTCTCGTTTTTTTGCAAAAAAATGAGATACAAAAAATCTTTAAAAAAAAAAATCTGCTGAAATAAAACCGCCTTCAAAAACCACGAACTAAAAAGTGTAAAATAATACTTTTATCACTTTGTACACTTTAAATAACATTTGATAACAATACACTCGAGAAAAGGTTATATCGAAGTCGGCGCCCAATACTATCTTGTAATTGAATACAACAATCAATTATTCCACAGAGATTAGGCGCAATGTCAACATGTTGACCACTGGTTCGGAATGTAGTTTTCTGCCAAGAAGACACCAGCAAGAAACTCAGCAGTTACTCTTTTAAAAAAAACTGTTTTACAAAATGTCACCATTAACTTAAAAAATATAATACAATTTTGATGTTACTAATATGTCCCTAAATTATTGTCATTCAAAAAATCGTCTATTTTATAATAAGCTTTCTTCATTAAACAGTTTTTTATATACAATTTATACTTATGTGTGGGCAAGTCAATAATAATCTGAGGATGGAGGATGGATGGATGGAGGTCTATGCCCTGCAGTGGGACAGTATATAGGCTGATACTTTTACTTTACATTTTATTTTGATTAGCATCGAGAAAATCAAATCGGGGTCTGAAATCGAAGTACCTAATTATTTTAAAATAAATATCACGAAACAGCACACACGAGCGACTTCTAAAGATGGATATCAGAATCAACGGACGAACCTTAAAACCCCTTCCCCCTTATTCATCATCACTATCATCATCAGCCCATTTAAGTCCCCACTGCTGGGGCACAGGCCTCCCTCAAACACATGAGGGGTAATTGCCATACTCACCACGCTTGGCAGGCGGGTTGGCGAGGGTTTTGATATAAATGCAGAGTTTTCCTTCTCTGGGCGCTGATGATCATGCCAGCAGCTTTACCTTAGTCGCCTTTTACGTACACCTCGGTAAGAGTGAGGGTGGTCTATTCTACTCTGCCGGGGACCACACGGCGGTCCCCCTTATTACAAATCGCGAACTTAGGATAGTCCCGGGAACAAAACTTGTGCTAGCCTGTTACATTGCGTATTGTGACAGGATGACATGAGCTTTAGCACGGTAATAACTTTAGATAGCGATTTGTAATAAGGTGGAGACGCTACGCTACGCTAGTTAGTCAGGCTGGGAATGGAACTCACGACCTTTCCACACAGGATCACTATCAAATTCGTCAATCCACCAGACAGATAGCGTCGCTTCATTGTAATAACCAGACTTTGCAAATGGATAGAAGTGGATCATCATCATCATCACGGGCGACCGAAAGCAACGGCTTTACGCGACGCAAAGAGGATGAATAAAAATTATCTTTCTGGAATTGACTTTTTATTGACTAGTTAAGTATATTTAATTGTTGTGTCTAGCATTCGCTCACGAAAGTCTCAATCATTACGACAGACAGACACCGGAACGCACGAACCGACAGACAGACGGCTCGTCCGGTACTGGGCGTAGCTGGAATATTTGAAATAGGTGTATCTTTATTAGATCTAGTCTATGAGATTCTACAGGGTGTACCAGTAAATACAGATTTTAATTACTACTTCAATGGGCTATGGGAAATAATTTTTAGGTATTAATTATATATATTTTTTTTAGATTTATTCATTATTTTTTATTCGTATTTTTATTATAATCGTATTTTAAGTTACTAAATTGAATATATTTTTATTCTAGCTAAGTAGTTATTTTTTAATTCATTTTCAAATATTTTTATGTCATGACGTCACAAATAATGGGAAATAAATTACAAGAAAAAAAGAAATGCTTTCCAAAAAGTTTAACCAACGTTATACTCACTATAATTTATGTCAAGTTTTCGTAAAATTAGACGCTACTCATACAGAGCAACGTCATGCTATTGTGGGCCAAATTTGAAATCTCTAACTGGAAATTTACGGTCAACATCAAATGTCAATGTCACTGTTAATAGGCGTGTTATTGCTATTTATACTTTTTTATTACTATAGCAAGTACAATAACTTTTATTCAGCCACCGTTACAAGGGTCAAATGAAGGTAAATTTTATTAAAAATATCCTAGATCCTGAGCTTTTAAAATATTGGATGAAATCCAAATGCCTCGAAATGGTTTTCGATTTAGGGCCTGTTTAATTTTTTTCCATAGCCCATTGGTAGGTAGGTACCTCATCTCTGGATGTCAATCCAGGTTGCACCCAAAGAGGTCGCTTCGGAATTCGGGATACATTTGGACCATGATTTGTTAGGTCTGGTTAATCTGTCTGGATAATAGTTACCTTCAGAATAATTTTAATAAATTAATCGCCTTAATGCGATCAGTAGTTTTATTGGTAAGTAGTAGGTACAGCTGCCCGTTACGGATAGTTGTGGGTTCGACTCTCACCTGAACCCGCCAAAACTTTTTTGTGTGCGTTAGTATTTAAAAATAAATTGCATACTAACATTCTGAAGTTAGGAAAATCTGTTACTAATACACCCTGTTCATCTAGTGTCGTCGCCATGCATCGCTCGAGCGAGACGATCACACGTCAAACTCATGTCTCAGTGCGGTTTCGTTTGAATTTCAATTGAAATGCGCATCGCTTAGTCTCAGATTGTGCGACTAATTGCAATCAGTTCATTGACTTATTGCACAATTCTCTGTGGGATGCAGTTTAAACAGTAATAAAACCTAGGATTGACATAAACAATACGGTATTTAACTATTTTTTTTTTATTTTTGTCATTAAAAGGACTCTCAATCATAGAAACATCGTTGAAAGAATTACTTGAGTCTCATTTAAACTACCTGAGATATCACAACTTTAAAATCACATTATTTTGGGCAAACCCAAAACGCTCCATACAAATGGCTACTGAGATGTGACGTCACAAACAAGTATTTTGTATGCATTTCATTTGAATTTTGTGTGGTAGCTATATCAAATGTTTCGTTTGTGTCAATGGTTCTATTATAATAGTTGGTGCAAATTGTATGGGTTATTCAAAGATATAATTATTTTTTAGTAATTTCTTACTTATAAAATGGACTTGCCCTTGAATCTTTGAATGAACTTCTATTATATTTATTATTGAGAAGATGTGCTATTGGCACATATTTACCTCTATTTTGATTAAATCTCGAGCTTAGTCAAATAACTATAATTTACCAAGACGGGAATTAACACGATATTTATTATGTGATACAACATTTTGTACTCACATATTTTACTCGACGTTTCGGCTACGTTACAGCAGCCGTGGTCACGAGCGGACTGGCGGAGCACGGCGTCGCCTGCTGGGGTCGGGCTGTGAATCTTCTGACACCCTCACATTTTTTGATATTAATTCGCCACTAGATGAATTGTCAGTGAAGCTACTCCGACACACTACGCTAACAGTATCGGTGTTTGTTTGCGTTATTAACGGTCTAGCACGGGGTTTGCACTTGTTAATTACTTAGTCAAATACCCTATTGGTATACATTAACATAGGAATATTTAAGTACTACTAGCCTGATGGCGCATTTGGTAGTGACCATGCCTCATCCCTAGACTAACAATGGAGACATTACCACTTAGTCTTGTGTTTCTTTGTGTCTGAGTGTCATATTATGTAATGGATAATGTTAATAGGTGTATAAAACTATGGTCCCAGTAGAGCTAATATCTATACAAATACATAAGTGTTTGTTTCATCAAAAAAGACCAGGAGCCCAATTCTCGGGTTCGTGATATTTTGTAAGTATGGCGGATATCACCTGAAAATCATACAAAAAAACTATGTTTTAGTGATATATGTCGTATGAAAATAAATGTCACGAGCTCGAGAATTGGGCTCCAAGAGCCCAATTCTCGGGATTTCGATATGAAAAAAACATGGCGGATATCACCTGAAACCATACAAAAAAACTATGATATAAGTCGTATGAGAAGAAATGTCACGAGCCCGAGAATTGGGCTCCAAGTGCCTATATGAGTTTACAGAAAATTAAAATTTCGCAGGCGTACGCTAGTATTGTGACGTCACCGTTAAAATTCATTTTTTTAATTAATTATCTCGGGAAATACACGACGTATCGTAATAATATTTTCAGTCATGTTTTTTATTCTCAACCAAGTTGATGGAGATAAGAGCGACGTATTACCAGAACACGCGAGTGGTCTGAGCTAGTGTCGCGAAGTACTGGGACGGCGATGACGTCACTTTCCAACCCGTGTATTTTGAATTCAAATATCTCGGAAACTGCATGAGGTATCGTAGTAACTTAATTTTTTCAGTCATATTTTTTATTTTTAACCGAGCTCTATTCCTCTGTTGCTTGATATCCATAGATAACACAAGTGCTTATTTAAGTACGATATTAGGTCAATGTATGAGATGTTGTATGATTTCATTTTTCATATTATGTAAATGTCTATGTCTTTGTCTAAATATAGGGTCATTTACAAGTTAGGTTATACCGTAAGTTAGGTTAGGCCGTATTTTATAATACGGCAAATTATTTTGGTTATGTTTGAATTTAATCTGATGAAGTTCGTAATATTACAAAATATAAGTAATAATTTAGCAATAAATAAATAATCTATCTAGCCGTGTGGTCCCTGGCAGTGTAGAATAGGCCACCCTCACTCTTACCGAGGTGTCGTAAAAGGCGACTAACGTAAAGCTGCTGGCATGAACATCAGCACCCAGAGAAGGAAAACTCTGCATTTATATCAAAACCCTCGCCAACCCGTCTGCCAAGCGCGGTGAGCGAGAGCTGATGATGATGATGATGATGAAATAATCTATACTTATAATTATTATTTGAATGAAATGATGCAATGAGCATTGCATCTCATAGCCACTGCGACCAGTAGAAGATCTATTGTGGCAGCCCCAGAACTTATTACAGCACCTCATGTAGCTCCGGCTCCAGAATAAACCCGAGGATGGAGCTGATGGGGGATTTTGGATCTCGTCTGCCGAGATAATGTGTGCTCCCAGGTGCCGGCTTCTGCAGTGGTGCAGCGCTATGCACTCGCCGAGGACGTGGATAATCGTTTCCTCGTCCTCGCGACCGAACCTGCAGATTTTGGTATCTGAAAGGCCCATGTTGTGCAGGTGTAATAATATATAGTACTGACAA
This sequence comes from Marasmia exigua, assembly GCA_019059595.1. Classification (NCBI taxonomy): domain Eukaryota; kingdom Metazoa; phylum Arthropoda; class Insecta; order Lepidoptera; family Crambidae; genus Marasmia; species Marasmia exigua. The sequence continues at coordinate 17,256,071 of CM032470.1, forward strand.
TAATCTATAGTACTTACAAAGTAAAAATTTTCAGCATTTTTAAACACAAGGCGAAATTAATAATAATTATAAGGAAGGCATCTTTGATGTACAATTACAAATGACTACTACGTCGGTTTTCGCACAGATTTTACAAAGTAAGTAATCTATGATTAATGGTTAAATGGTGGAAGGAAGTTTTACTAGAAAGGTACCAATTACTATCGATTATTAAAACAATGCCTTGTTTTTCCTCCACCGCAAACTCAGTCTAGAAAGTTTATTCTATTTAACTTGCAAATGGTTTCTTTACATTTTTTCATATAAAAAGAAGCATTGATTAATGTAGCTCAATGGCACAACTACGCTTAGTATCCAGTATTAGCATACATAATTATTTTACTAGTCTTTTGACGCCTTTTCTAAGCGACTGTACCGTTGAAGATACCGTGTTGGGATAAATGATGCCTTATTGCACAGTAATCAGGATAGAAACTTCGTCAAATTGCTTTTTTGTCCGAAAAAATATCAAGATTTTTAGAGTTGAACAATTAATTCTTGTCGACAAAATACTGAACGTGGGAATTTGGCGAATATTATAGAATAGGGGAATTATTAGTCCGTGGGAGAGCATCGCTTCGACATGAATGTACTGGCTTGACAGGAGTGATAATACGGTCTCATAGAAAACCTATGTGATACTTACAGCGCGTGCGCTTTGTTTCGCTAAAAGAGTGAGGGTGCCTACCGGACGGGTAGAAGAGGGTTTTGAAGGTTGGCAGCGCATATGTGACTGCACTGGGGCGGCGGCAATCGCTTACCAATCTTACCATCAGTATTCCGTCTGTTCGTTTGCTACTTATCACATAAAAAGGTGAAGCTCATTTATTTTAATTATAAATAAATCTCACTAGAGTCTTCTGATAGTGTTGGGTCAATACACAGTCGTCTCTATTTCGGCAGTTAGGGTCGCTGAACCAGCGGAGTAAGTAAGTCAATACAGAATCTAATCAACACAATACCAACTGTCCCATTTTTTCAGCAACAATTCCAATAATTATCGGAATTAGTCGGCGCATACGCACACGCGCAGTTTTTGCGCCGTGGGCTGTAGGGCTGCCAGGTGGCCGGGAAATCTGGGATTGTCCAGGAATTTCGCACCTTCTCCTGTGTCCCAGTCATTGGACATTATTGTGCTAGATTCCAATAACCAAATAGTTTTGTAACAAAATACACACTATGGTAAAACGCCTAAAATAGGTATCCGACACCGTTGTCCTAGTAAAATTGTCCAAGATTTGATATTAACCCGACACTTGTCCTAATACAATTTTTCCGGATTTAATATGTATTAATCCGACACGAATCATGGGGGGTTTAGGCCTACACCCACCACGCATACAGCGTCTCAACCACATAGTCTCCACGGATGCCAGCATGGACGAACAGCTGCGACATCACTTCGCCCTCGAGTCGCTCACCATCACGCCGAGGCAGCCCAGTAGCGACCCGGAACAGCGTGCTCTCGCAATGCTACGCGAGAACACGACACATAGAGAAGATGGCCGCTACGAGACGGGGCTTCTGTGGAAGAAAGAAGACATCGCGATGCCAAACAACTATGACAACGCACATAGCAGGCTCCTGAGCACCGAGAAGAAGATTGACAAGAATCCGGAGCTCAAGATAAAATATGGCCTAATGCGGGTTGGTGGGGAACGCCAGAGCCTCTTCCGTTGTGCAGCAGCGTACGCACGTGCAGGTGATGTTGACTTAGGTCCCGCTAGATGTAGACCGGGACCCCTTACACCCTGGGATCCCGGTTGCGTCTAAAAGCTGTCGCTTTGGAGCCCGGGGTAGATCATACATTAATAGTATTCTGGGAGTATGATAATTACAATAAAGCGAATGCCGAAGGTCAGATCTTCGCAACTCTTTACGTTTCAGAAAATCTTCAAAACGTGCAGGTTTCCTCACGATGTTTTTTTACATTATGGCAGACAAACGAGTAGACGGCTCACTTGATGGTAAATGATTACTGCCGCACATGGACGCCCATAGGCATCACAGATGCGTTGCCGGCTTTTAAGGGAAGAATAAGCTCTTTTCTTAAAGATCACCTGGTCATATCGGTTCGGAAACACCACCATCGAAGTGGTGTGAGAAGCGCACTGTGCTGGAATAATTTATTTATTTATTTATTTAATATAATTACACGGGTAGAACCCAATTACATAATTATATAATTACTTAATAGTTATACTTTTTACAAGCAAATATCAATTTGATTTAACAGGAGCTTAACATTATCTTCAAATAAATCAAATTCTGGATATAGTGCCAAGAGCGCGTTAAGCGTATAATGCATGCGACACAGCAGGATAAAATCCATCCAAGTGATATGGGTGACATTTGGAGTTCTGGCGTGATGTACGATAGTGAAAATTTGCAGCTGGAATAAGGCCGTTTTCCTTCACTGCTGAGACAATGGTAGAAATACTGGTACTTTTTTTATGTAATAGGTAGGCAGACGAACAGACGGATCATCTGATGGTAAGCAATGGCCACCGCCCATGGACACCCGCGACACCAGTGGAAACAATTGTCCCAGATTTGATAAATATCTATCTGGCAACCCTAGTGCGCCGGCGCTGATCTCGATGCGGACGGACGTGGTGTCTAATAAGCTGGTGGCTAATCGATCGTGGAGACGGAAGATTTATCCGATATCTGTGTTTAGTAGCATCGTAGTCATTTTCTAGTTAGTTGAACTTGAAGAACAGTTGAGAATTTACGGTGATATTATGGTAATTTACGAGTTAGCTTTTGTTTGATATTTGTTTATAGTACCTAAAAGCTAAGTGGATAAATTGTCTGGCATGCCGACATTAGGCCCCCGTAGAATGGATCCGAAAAAGCTTGCTCAAGGTGGTGAAATGGAGGAAGTGTCTGTTTGTGGGTTAGCTATTAAATAATTTTAATCTGTTTGCGGGCGGAGTCGGGGATGATGATGAAAACGACCTGTTGAGAATTTACAGAGGATTTATTTAGAACCATTCGAGTCGTCGCGTCGTAGTTCCAGAGAGAGAATAGAGAAAAAATATGGCGGGCACGCAGGCTCCGTGCTGTTTTATTTGTGCGACATAATCACACCTTATTCATTATTTTTTAGCAATTAGTATAAATGTTAGTGGCTACGTTTACTTGTTTAAATGTCGACCTTTAAGTGAGCGAAGTACTTCATACATTTTTTATGACAATGAGCTTTGAATCATAAATAAACTTTGCTTCACTCACTTCCTACTTATTTAAAAGGTCTGATCGATCATACAAAACAACAAAATATTCAATTAATTATTTTCTGCGAAATGAAAGACGAAACTTCTAAATAAACAGCATGGTAAGCCCCATTATTGATGTGCAATGCAAGAATTAGGTCTGCCACAGATAGAATGGAATTCGAGCGCGAACCTAACGTATGGTGAGCCCATTTTGATTTAGGTAAGGGTGTTTAAAACTATATGTTCTTACTTCATACCTAGATGACTGGAAGGAGATTTCGAGAGGCCTATGTCCAGCAGTTGCAACAGGCTGGTGATGATATCCTCACTAGTACGTAAATGTGTTTCTAAAACTGCTTCTGACCCCAAGTATTCTTAAGATCTTTAGACGTTCATTCCACTAAGGTACTACCACCCTAAGTAACTATGTCATCATCATGTGTCTCCCACCACTCCCAGTTACGTTCAAAGCCTTAGCCAAGAGCTTAGGGTACGCTTGGACCATGATCAAGCATTTGGTCATTACACTAAAGCGACTGCCATAAGAATGCAACCTCTAGATAGGAAAACCAGACTCACTAGGGTATATTATTATATATAGTAGTATATATTAGTATCTGTTATGGGTTCCATAGTAGGTTAGTAATTAATCGCGCTAAGTACAGGCAGCCACACATGAAGTTGCTACAATCTGTCAAAATTCCTCAAATGATATTAAACCGAAGGTTACATCGAACCACTCGCAAGCATTGTCATTCCATCCCCATTATCTCAATGGATGGCGGTCTAATACTGTGCGTTTCTCGCGGAAGTTTCTACCACGTTCCTCAGTTCTGTGGATCGGTTTGGCTGCAGGAGTATTTCCCGACGGTTACGACTTAGAGACCTTCAAGAGAAGAGCTTACTGTTTTTTAATAAGGCCGGCAACACATTAGCGATCTCTCTGATTTCGCGGATGATCATGGGCGGCGTTGATTACTTTCCATCAGGTGACTTCGCTTGCTCGTTTGTCCGCCTCCAGCATAAAACAGGTGAGAATCGACTGAAGAAATTTGACAGTGTTGTATATTAGATGAGTGGTTGTACAGTGGCGGACAGGTCAAGCTATACAAAACTGTCAAATTTCCTCATTTCGAACTCGATGTGTAACACTATAAGGTTTATAATCGAATGAAGAAATTTGACAGTTTTGTATAGCTTGATGTGTCCGCCACTGTATGTACTTACCTATCAAGTTAAAATGACCGTACCAACATCGCGTAAATAAAAAAAGCCCATTCTTACTCTTCACGAACGGCTACAAAACAGCAAAAGTGATTACACAACACTGACATAATACTTATTAATAGTGAAAAACAATCGTCCTGTCAGCTTGTTCGCGCGTGTTTATTTATCACCTCGTGTCTAACGCCAGTTACAGCCTGGAATGCGACTAACTCACATTACTTAACAAGTTAACTGTAGTGGTTAGACATTTATAATTTCACTCGAATACCACTTACTACTTAGTAGTTCTCGGAGTCACCCAAAGTAGTTACCTAGCCACCATTGGGCTCAGGAAGCCAACCCCATATTTCTTTTATTTTAATTTTCTAGAAAGCCTACTTTGGTAGGTACCTATTAAGGTGACGGTTAAGGCACACTAGCGATGCTAGTTTTTAATTTTTAGCTACTGAACCGGATCTATTTTAATGAAACTCGGGGTTACAATCTCACGGCAAATACTTCTACATGTGGGATGGGGTTCCAAATAAAACCAGGAATTTGTATAGTTGTTCTATATTAATTATTTTCTTAAAGCGTCGTCTTCCACTTCTTTACATCGTCCGCCATATGTCGTCTCTCTCATCTCCCTCTCTCTCTCTCGCACGTCATTCTAATTCAAACATCGAACTCATACACGTTCCTTAGCATGCATCTACCGATCACCAATCCCACATACATACTATTTATTGAATAACCTTGCACAAATGTTGGGTGTAACGAGTACGCTAAAAATTGATTAACTCAAAAACAGACCCAACATTTGTGCATGGTTATTAAAAAAAAGTATAAGTATTTGCCGAGAATTGTAACCCCGAGTTTGATTAAAATAAATCCGTAACTTAAAATCGATTGGCGTCGCTGATATGCCCTACCCGTCACCTTAAAATGGAACGAAAACCAAATGTATGCAATGCATCAGGATAAAAACGCGTACGCAAAAATTGATTCACGCCAAAAGCGGCCACTTATGGCGTGAATCAATTTTTTGCGTACAAAAACGAACCTAACATTTGTGCATGGATATTTAATAAATAGTATAAGTGTTTGCCGAGAGGGTGTAACCCCGAAATTGTTTAAAATAGATACGGTTTAGGAGCTAAAAATTAAAATCGATTAGCGTCGCTAATGTGCCCTACCCGTCACCATAATTAAAAACAAACATAGCCTAAAAGCTACGAACCAAGCCAAATATAGGTACCGGAACGTATCTATGGTTCGAGGAACATTAAAGTATCAGCTAAAGCATCCCTTTCAGTTCGATTAGAGTCATCGTCGTGAAAAAAACTCACTTAAAATTTCCGGTGTAACTCTAGAAGTCTCTAGGAAAAGTCGACTCAATACGCATCTCTACTCAACTGTCTATTAACTTTTTACGCACAGAAACTGATATACCTACTTCAGAGTAATGATGAACATTCTGCAATGGAAATTCGCGTGTGGTTGAGTCACGCCATCTCCCGTTTGAAATACTGTAACTGTATTTAAATAGACAATGTTAATTACAATAATTAGAGGTAGTTTCTCGTAGGAAGCATAGATTATACATAGGTAGGTAGTGTCCATGGGCGGAGGCAATCGCTTACCATCAGGAGATCCGTTTGCTCGTCTGCCACCTATCACATAAACAAAAAAGGTTCTCGTGCTAGGTACAAGGTTTCAAATTAAAATTTTGTTTTTTTATAAATTAATTATAGTATAAGTAGGTTTATTATATTATATAATTATGTATTTATATTTAGTCATATTATATATTACTCACATGTATGTTTATGGACTTATATTTATTAAGCCGTCATAGATATTTCTGCTTGCCTAGTGGTTGACTGGTAGAGAATCCTGTATAGCATTAAGTCCACCAATTGTACTTTATTTTCATGTGCAATAAAGAATAAATAAATAAATTACTTATGGAGTCAAATTCATTTTCCCAATCATCACACGAGTATAGGATTTCAAATTGCTGAATAAATAAACCAGTCAACCCTTTGAATGTTTCTAAGAATAGACGGCTCTACATATTGATTATTTTTTATTTTGATAAACACAAAAAACCAAAAAAAAAATAACACTCAAAATATGTAGATCCACAGAAAGATTTCTGCGTAGTAAAGAGTTAGGTCACATCCTCCTGATCACCTATTCTTTTTGTTATATGGGTGTGGCGATTGGACTGTATATAATCTGGTGATGGAATGCTAATAAAATTACTAATATCATTAAAACAATGGTTTACCGGTATATTCACTGGGCCATCAGACACCAAGACCATACAATAACAAAACAATAATCTATCAAAACCAGTAAAAAAATATAAAAACAATAATAATAATTTCTCCAACGATCAGCCACGTAGGTAGGATATATTATAGTGCTCAAGTGTGTGCGCAAACACAAGTGCACTCACCAAGGGAAACCAGCCTGACCCGACCGGAGAGGGATCGGGCGCAGGACCAACGACTTAACGTACTTTCCGGGGCACGTGGGTACAAGACCGCCAATTTCCAGACTCCGGGCTGATACTAAGAACCGAACATTTTTACCGAAAACTTCGGTACAAATGTTTTAACGACACGGTGATCAAACCCGGGACCTCTTGCGTAGCCGCTTTGAAGTGCGACCCACTAACCACCGAGGCAGTCGATCAGTCATAAAAACATAAAGAATATAAAAGAGGCTGGTCCAGCCGTCGATTCTCAACAATAGACACTTTTGCCTGAAAAAAATATGGTATATAACGAACGCTTCACTGACAGTTAATTTACTTAGTGGCGAATTAATATCGGAAAATGTGAGGGTGTCCGAAGATTCACAGCCCGGCCCCAGCAGTAGACGCCGTGCTCCGCCAGTCCGCTCGTGACCACGGCTGCTGTAACGTAGCCGAAACATCGAGTAAAATATGTGAGTACACAATGTTGTATCACATAATAAGTATCGTGTTAATTCTCGTCTTGATTAAATATAAAAATGTGGTATGGCTGAAGAAAGTGTTTATTATATAAAGTCAACTTCATCATGATCATTATTATCAGCAATATGGGCCTTGTTGGCTACAAAATTTGTTCTATTTGTGTATTGGTGTCACTCATGTTTAAATTTGTGTTCTGTTGCCAATAAAGAAATATATTACCCACTGCAAACTATATGCCTTCGCTTTATAAATTGTGAAAAAACGCCACCACCTCGTAACATATTCCATTACAATAGCTCACATAATCGCCTCACATAAATCACAGAACGCAATGTTAAATAACATAACATGTAGTATATGCAAATGCAGATGCACACTATTATACTTCATTAAGTCAGTTAATAGTCTGTGAATAATGTTGTATCGATTATGAACTTATGTATAAATTATATCTGTATAAATATCTCATTCATCAACGTCAGAGACCGAAGCTGAATTGCAGGTTTGAACGACAAGGAAGCAATGCTTTTTCTGTGGAATCCAACGTTTTTCCAAATCACATCTATCAAGTTTCTTGTTGGTTCTTCTTTGTAGAAAACGACATTCTGAATTGGCGGTAAATTACGTATTTGACATCTGCGTTCCAATAGGGAAGAAAAATGGATTTCATATTTTAGCAATTTAACCGACTTAAAAAAAAAACTACTTCCAAAAAATGAGACACTAAAAAGCTTGAAAAAAATTTTTCTGCAAAAAAAAACCGCCTTCAAAAACCATGAACTAAAAAGTGTAAAATAATATTTTTGTCACATTATACACTTCAAATAACATTTTATAACAGTACACTCGAGAAAAGGTTTAACCGAAGTCGGCGCCTAATTCCTGTTGAATAGTTGAATGTTGTATTTAATTACAAGATAGTATTGGTAGTCTGTGCCGCTTTTGTTTCTTGTAGGTTTTTTAACCTTGGAGAAGACCTCAATATAGATGGAGCATTTGGCAAAGTTACCGGTCAATTTCTCTCTTATACACTTGACATTGGCGGAATCACACGTGCGGCCGTAACCGTGCGCGGGATAACACCAAAAAAGAAAAAATGAAAAACAGTCGAAGTCAGTCAAAGTCACAGTCACTCAATAAAACGCCGGTGTTTTACGTTTTATCGACTCAGCGATATTGATTCAGCGGATATCACTCTAAAAGTCATCGCGGGCTTTAAGACTCTATTAGGCCCAAGCATGTTGTCATGAGAAAACTCACTCGACACACAATAGCAGTGTTAAAAACGAAACAACCCAACGATTCTTATTATTAAGATCACTTTGCGGCACTTCACTGCACAAAAAGTATCAGCCTATATACTGTCCCACTGCAGGGCAAAGGCGTCCATCATAGAAATCAAGTCATCGCTGCTATGATGGGAATAGGCATAATCACCACGCTTGCCAAATGCGGATTGGTGATCACAAACCCGAGCTTTGTTCGAAAAATTCGAAACATACTTTTTGCTCGACCCGGGAATCGAACCCAGGACCCCGAGATCACGGCTCGGTACTTAAACCACTAGACCAACAGGGCGACTTCAGTGCACAAATAAACACCAAAATTGTAAACTAGACACTAATTTAAAACCTTTGAATTGCATCAGCCCACGCGGCTTGTTTTAGCCCTACCTGCCGAATCCCATTCTGCCTTTTTTCGCAACTAAATCGCAAGTGTCACCGACACTCGAGCTAGGTCATGTCAAGTCATGTCGACAAATCATCGGATGAGGGCGCTTTGTAGACGGAAAGTGGTGGGGTTTCCATCCCGCCGTCAAATTAGTGTCCTACACGAGTAATGTGATAGCCTGCGAACCGGGCAGGGTTGCCAGCTGGCGTAAGTGAAGTCAACTTAGGTACTTTCCTGGCCTACCGACACATGAAATAGGCCTAGGCATAAATTGATTTCATCATTGGAAAACTGACGAGAGGAGGAAATAATCTTGGCTGCGAGATAAACAGTAGACTGGCATCTGTGGACCGGAAATTTCGTCTCACAAAGAGCAGAGAGATTTTGGGAAGCTGGCGGTAACCTTCAGAACTTTGGAAATTTGGTTTTGACGATCCTTTTTCCTTTCCTAGTAAAATAACCAAAAATGACCGACCGTAGGGACCGCAAAACTGAAATGGGCGTGGGCCGGTCATATGTGCAGAAGGGGTGATGAGAGGTGGAGCAAGGATGTCCTTGAATGGAGACCAAGAGATAGAAAGAGGATTGTTGGCGGACAAACTGCCAGATGGTCCGATGCCATCAAGGCTCAAGCTGGAGTAGCGTGGTCCATGAAGACCAACGACAAAAGGAAGTGGAAAGAAAATGGAGAAGCTTATGCTCTGCAGTGGGCATGCTGCTCAAGAAGAAGAACCAAAGATGACGCTGAGTAACAAAGTAGAGTCGCAAGTGCGCTGCCAAACTTAACTTTTTGTCACTCACTCTGCTGTCACACATTTTTGTCAAACACAGGCAACACAGCGTAAACGCTGTATCACGCCGGTATTCTGTGAGCCAGTAGTCTCCTGTCCAGCCAGCTCATTTATACCGAAGTGTGGCTCTCTCACTATATTGTAGTGGTAGTGGTATTGATGATGCTGCCTATGTAGCAAGGATTGCGGGTTCGTTCCCCACACAGTACAAACATTTGTGTGCTTGAACATGTCTATTTGTATTGGTTTGAGCGTTTTCTATGTATTATAAGTATGTATTTACAAAAGAAAAGTATTTTATGTAGGTATATATTTTTAATTACGATGTTAATTCTGATATCCGTAACACAAGTGCTTGAGCTACCTATCTCGGAGTCAGATCAATGTATGTGATTTTTTTAAATATTTATTTAGTTAACACCTTTTCCCCCGGATTGGGCCACTCGATGAAACACAGGGCAAGCGCTGCTTGAAGCAGGATTCCTACGAGATTGTCAACTCCGGTCAAGCCAGCCCATTCATGCCGAACTGGCTCTCCCACGTTTGATATTGACGTCTCATCATCATCAGGCTGCATTATCTGTGCTGGCCTCCTCCTGTGCTCCCCACTCGCAACGGTCCTGTGCCAGCCTCATCCAGGTCTTACCCACCGCTCTGTCTATGTCGTCAGCCCATCTGGTTAATGGGCGTCCTATTTTTCGTTTCCCTTGCCTTGGCCACCAGTGTGTTGACGACTGATACCTTAATTTATTTTTGCCAGCCCTGAGGCAGAGCTGGCGTCGAGTGCGCGGCGGTTTCCCATCGGTGTGACTTACATCCAGTCGGATTGCGTCCAGACTTTTTTCAATCCAACCGCGGACACTAGACATGCGCATTGGCAGCGGATCGGGTGACTCGGGATACGCAGGGCAGGTTTCAAGTACCTATTGTGGGTAGACACCGTTGATCACTAGTTATTGTATACTTTGGTAGTGCAGTGGTTAGAGGGCTGCGCAAGGTCCCGGGTTCGATCCCCGGGTCGGCTCAAAAAATGTATACCTTCGGTAGAAATTAATAGCGTCAGCCCGAAGTCTGCGGAATTTAGCGATCTTATACCCCCGTGCATCGAATAGCACGTTAAACCGTTGGTTCCTTTGTTCATACTGGTGGTAGAGTATGGGACTATTGAGTGCACTTGTGTTTGCGCACATACTTGAGCACTATAATACTCCGTATGTAGCTGATTTTTGAGATTGGACGCCGTAAGGCAGTTTTCTGTGTCTATATATTTTGTGCTCTTTTAAGAATCGCATTAATATTTAACATATTAGGTATTACAATTTCGAATCCATATGTTTCTTACTCAAATCAATACAAATAAAATCGCATGCAAAAGCTAATAAATTCCGCCCACGTACTAACAAATTTACTATTTAAGTTCTTAATTTTATGAAGCATGATAAATCAAATTGTAAACAAACATTTGAGTAATCTAAGCAAGTAATAAACCTGGGGGACGTAAAAAACCCACAGTCGGCGTGGCTTGTACCAGTGTTGCTATGTAAAAGGGCAGTTGCCACACTGGCGGATAGCGAGCGCTTTCAAAGCGGAGCGACGTTGCGGCTGCGCAGCGTTCAAGCCGCGGATGCGCTACGAATTCGCCGGCGTGTTTCTGCGTGGCTGCCTCAAAACAATCAATCAGAATCAGAATACTTTATTTGCATAATTTCAGGTGCATAATGTGATGTTAATGTTATTGGTATCACTGAAGTTTGCTTAAGTTAAGAAGCGTGCAAATATTTAATAACGGTATACATTAAAATAACAATTCAATGTCACTTAAAAATAACAATGATGTAAAAAATATATCAGTAATAAATAATTAATATCTACTCTATTGCCTAATAATAATTCATTCATATAATGGGATCGTTAATTTAATGTCACTTATTTTTAAAATCTAAATAAAATTATTCAGTCAGCGAGTAAAAAGACCTTTTCACAAGCCACGTATGTAGTTTGCTATAGAAGTGAGCTCCACTCAGACCTCTCAGTTCATCAGGTAACGAATTAAAGACTCTGATGGCCATATGAAATGAGCTTTTTTGAGCCATGGTTAAGCAATGGCGTTCAGACTTATCTCCGCGACGTGAACGCTGCGCGACGGATTCGCTACGTCATCGCTCCGCTTTGTGAACGCTCGCAATCCGCTAGTGTGGCAACTCCCGAGGCTTTACCGCTATTGGTATCCATTGAGTTTCAGTCACCAAAAAAGGCTTTTTCTTTCTAAGTAGGTACATGATGGTAAAACCCTCACTCAAACGGCGAAACACGGCGCAAGCACTGCCTCACTTCGCTTTAATTGAACGAATGAATGAAATTTTATTGTAGATATAAATTTAGGTATATAATTAGCAGTAACGAGGCTTTAACAGAACACCAGCTTAATTTTACCTGTTCAGGTGTATCTACATTACAACATTGTGAATAAACATTATGACAACAAAATTCTTTCTGCGAGAACATGGTGTCATTCCGGTCGAGATTACACATTCATGCCAGAGCATGGCCCTGCCACGGTTATATACTCAATACTCAATGTTTATTGCTTTTCAGAAGGTACAATAAGGTGGTATTTTTGTTTATTAAAACACATTATTGGCTTGCTTTTGGCTACACACTGAACCTCTAGCCCTTTTATTCCAAAACGTGGTTTATAATAAGTAGTGAGATTAACACTGGGAATAACTGAAGAACTAGAATAAATACTATCACAAAACTGAAGTTTAACGTTACTTAGTGTATCAACTATAATACTCAAGGTTTTTTTTTTTTTTTTTTTATATATTAAATGGGTTTGCACTTGACAAGGTAAACCATCAGGACCCCTAGTTTCAAAATAATAACCTCAAAATATCGTTTCAGTAACAATGACAGCTTCATTCCGTGTTACATTTCGTTTTACGCGAGTTTTAGTGTTAGTTGGCAACACCGCCTGTGTGTGTCCGTGTCGCAATCCGGCAGTCAAATACATAATGCAGCTGCATCTCATTGACACAGTTCGGTGCGCAAGCGCAGGGCGGCGCGGCTAATGCGCCTGAGGCGCTCAGATATGCGAGGGTCACGAGTGTGCAGCCTGCAATTAAAGGATAATGTTTAGGTCAACATAACGTAAAGGATACTAGTTAGATTTACTTAATAATCACCGTGCGAGAGCCACGCTTCGGCATGAATGGGCCGGATCGACCGGTGTGATACCACGGCCTCGCAGAAAATCGGCGTAAAGTAGCGAGCACTGTACTGTGTTTCGCTGCGTGAGTGAGGGTACCGGAGGCCCAATCCGGGAGAAATTAGGAATAAAAGGTTGGCAGCACACTTGTGACCCCGCTGGTGTCGCGGGTGTCTATGGGCAGCGGCTATCGCTTACCATCAGGTGATCCGTCTGATCCGTGTGGTCCCCGGCAGAGTAGAATAGGCCACCCTCAATCTTACCGAGGTGTCGTAAAAGGCGACTAAGGTGAAGCTGCTGGCATGATCATCAGCACCCAGAGAAGGAAAACTCTGCATCTATATCAAAACCCTCGCCAACCCGTCTGCCAAGCGTGGTGAGTATGGCAATTACCCCTCATGTGATTGAGGGAGGCCCGTGCCTCAGCAGTGGGGACTTAAATGGGCTGATGATGACGATGATTTATTTAAATTATGCGTCTTATTTTAACGTGCTAAGTAAATAACATATACCGACAAAAATATTCACAAACTAAGATGTGCATATTCATAATTCATTGTAATTTGCACTTTTTTGCACTTCACCCTATATCAAATAAAACCATAGATTGGATCAAACTGTAATTTTTTTTCCTGAATTGTTTTTTTAATTATTTCGTCAACGTGTCAACATTGACGATATGGAATAATAGATGGCGCCACTGTCGCTTATATAAATAAGTTATAATTCTATCTTCTACCGTTCTATCTAGTAATTCTATCTCACATTATCATTTATTTATGTACATTAGTATTTATTTATTTATGGTTATTCATTAACACGGTCGTCAGTCACAACAGGTCCTGCCAGAATACCAGCGCTGCCGCGGCATTTCTGTCGGTGTCGCGGCAGCACCATGCTGAGGCCAGGACCTGATTGACCTCACACTTCACACACGCCTATTTGTCTAGAATATTTTCATTATATAACTGTGTATTTACCTACCTATCGTCTATTCTCGTACTCACCTTTGTCTGTAGTTTTAATGTGTCAATGTTACCTATGTTTTCTAATGAGTGTTCATTGTTAAATTATTTATTGTGATGGTCAATAAAATGTTTCTTTCTTTCTTTCTTCTATATTCAACAAAATACAGAGGTGCATTCTCGGATCTAAAACTACGATCTCCCCTATGGAAGACGCACGGTCTTATTCACTGAACTCTGTCTAGTTTGACCATCGTTGTCATCATCATCATTATTTCAGCCAATAGGCGTCCACTGCTGGACATAGGCCTCCCCCAATGTTCTCCACTCAGATCGGTCCTGTGCCGCCCACATCCAATGGACTCCCGCGATCTTTACTAGATCGTCGGTCCACCCTGTAGCGGGCATGCCACGGCTACGACTTCCGATACGTGGCCTCCACTCGAGGACCTTTCCGCCCCAACGGACATCTGTTCTCCTCGCTATCATAACACAGAAAATAAACCACTCAACTACGTTACCAAACATACGTAGTGATACAAACGGGCATAACTCAAATCGGAACTAAACACTATCATTTACTCAACCCAAACAGCGTTAAATTGGCGTTGGTAAAAAGTGGTAAAAAACCTTCACCCTCTCAGCGAAACGTTATGCCAAATAACATAACAGCATGCAATATTAGCGCATACCGCGAAAGCTATAACACCACCTTGCTGATATAATCGCATTTACGTATTATGTGGTAAATAGCAATAAATCATACCACACGCGATTTCCTGTTAATAAACGTGCGATAAAATACCACTAGGTTGTTGACATCTGTTTAAATAGGTTAAAATGAATAATAAACTGCGTGAGAATTAACGCAACTCTGAATATGGTAAATGTCATATCTTAGGGCTTACAACGAAACTGTAGGCATGTGTAAGTCGGAGATTGGCAGATGTTTCGAATAAAATGAAGGAATAAACTGTAATAAAAAAATCTGTACAAAATTTCGCGTAGATAATTTAATGTTTTTTTTACATTATGGCAGACAAACGAGCAGACAGCTCACCTGATGGTAAGTAAATTGCAGCCGTCCATGGACATCTGCGACACACGGGGCATCACAGATGCGTTTCTGGCTCTTAAGGGAGGAATAAGCACCAGGTCGTATCTGTTCGGAAGCACCATCGTTGCATAGCTGATTCTATAGTTTGTGGCGTGAGAAGCGCAAGCGCAAGCGCCGGTGGAGTACAATACATTCAGGTGATGTGGGTGAAATTTATTTATATAATTATGTATTTTATGTTATGAGGTTTTAAAGTTTGATGGGTAAGTCTATTTTTAAAGTATTAAAGTTATAAAATAATTCTGCCCTCATTGTCATAGTTATACAGTAAGTCGAAAAAGTCCTATCGCCGGAAAAATTACATTTGTAAAAAAAATGATGTCTCTCAGTCATTATTGGAGATAACTGAGATATTTAACTAGATTACAAAAGATAAAATTGTGCTGATTACTTATAAATATATATTTTTTGTTAACTCATAATAGTTATTTTTAAATGTACTAATTAATTGTTGTAAATTAATTTTATTTTAATGATTATTATTATTATTTTTACAAACCTAATGCATGCTAGGTATTTATTAAAATGACTATCAAAAAATCAAACCAAGCCGTAAAATGTCCATCACTCACACTTGATAGCAATTGCTAAGCGATACGTATTTGAGTCCATTGCTTTTGACGCGGTTAAGTTGCGAACTCAAGACTACTTATGTGCTTGGTATGATTTGTAACTTTTTTATGTTAAAATTCAATATTAATGTAATTATAATTATAATATGTTTTCAAAATTGTTTTATGTAGATGCTATTTTAATGTTAAAATAATACTATGTAAAAATATTCACATATGATGTGAAAGAACGAAATGTAAACATTGGAGTTTTTTAATTACTGAATACTTTAACGCTTTGGAATGTGCGCGCGCCGCGCACTAAGAGCATGGATTTTTATTATATACCCACATAATCTTGTATTTCTCATATAAGTGAATAATGTATTCTTTTTGAGAAATAAATGTCTTAAACCGTATCTCGAATAATGTACGTATGTTTACTGCATATGACAACCAACTATTACTTCCTTTAGCATAGTTACAGTAAGTCGGTGACTTACTGTATATACTTCACATAATATTATATTTATGTTAATTATGAACGATATACCTTTAGATAATGTAGGCAATTTTAAGCAACTTTTGTGATGGGACATGGGATAAAAATCTCAATTAAAAATATAACGTCTAGCCGGTTATATGGTCATTCAAAGATTCATGGGCAAGTCCATTTTAAAAGTATGAAATTACTAAAAAATAATTATACCATTGAATAACCCATACAATTTGCACCAACTATTAGCTACCATACAGAATTCAAATGAAATGCATACAAAATACTGTCGTGTGACGTCACATCTCAGTAGCCATTTGTATGGAGCGTTTTGGGTTCGCCCAATATAATGTGATTTTAAAGTTGTGATATCTCAGGTAGTTTAAATGTGAATTTAAGTAATTATTTCACCGATGTCTCTTCTTTTGAGAGGTCCAATCGTTTAAAAAATTGTACACAAGCCTATTCTTGACTGAGTATTTATCCCTGTACTTTTCACTCTCGCTGTGCGTGTCTTTTGTTTGAATCCGACAGGTGTTTTCTCGTTCTTTCTAAGGATGGTTTCGTTGTAGGCCGTTTGGTTTTGTAGTAAGGTTTTGCACGCAATGTTGTCAACTGTATATTTGCGTAGATTTATTATTTGATCAATAATCGTGATTCCATATTTTATCATAATATCGCGTTTTCTAAATACACACAACACACAATTTACCACTATGGGAGCGTCTCTTGCACAAAATATTGTATTTAGAAAAAAATGATGTTAAAAACCTCAACATCATTTTTAAAGACCTATCCATAGATACCCCACGCGTATAGGTTTGTTGAAAAATCATTTTTTGAGTTTCAGTTTCCATTTTTTATTTTATCCAATTTTTGTGTAAAAATCGTAATGCGGTTAACAAAATACATCTATTTACCAAGTTTCAATAGTATAGTTCTTATAGTTTCGGAGAAAAGTGACTGTGACATACGGACGGACAGACGGACAGACATGACGAATCTATAAGGGTTCCGTTTTTTGCCATTTGGCTACGGAACCCTAAAAATGTCATGTATTCTAATACGACGCCCTGTTGGTCAAATGGTTTAAGTACCGGACCAAGATCTCGGGGTCCTGGGTCGAGTAAAAAGTATGTTTCGATTTCTTCGAACATAGCTCGAGTTTGTGATCACCAATCCGCATTAGGCATCCCTGATTCCATCATAGTAGCGATGACTTGAATTCTATGATGGAGGCGTTTGCCCTGCAGTGGGTCAATATATAGGCTGATAATTTACTTTACTGTATTCTGTGACCATAAGGGAAAGACCACCTGGTAGACCGAGGAGGCGCTGGCGGGATGAGCTCGACTCCAATTGGACCACAGAGGCCCAAAATCATGAAATGTG
This sequence comes from Marasmia exigua, assembly GCA_019059595.1. NCBI lineage: Eukaryota > Metazoa > Arthropoda > Insecta > Lepidoptera > Crambidae > Marasmia > Marasmia exigua. The sequence goes on from CM032470.1 coordinate 17,273,696, forward strand.
GAAAAAAAGTGGAGGCCTTTGCGCAGTAGCGGACTCTATAGGCTCTTAGCAATAATAATCATAATATCCTCCAACCGATTACGGCAATGGCAGCCAATCTCAACGATCAGTCACGTACGCAGAATATATTATAGTCTCAAGTTCACTAAACACAAGTTCACTCTCCCTTACCCACATATGCGATAAGACACCAGCGTGACACGACCGGAGAGGGTCGTGGCCGTTGGTCCTGCGCCCAGGACCAACGGCTTCACGTGCTTTCCGAGGCACGGGGGTACAAGACCGCCAATTTCCAGATTCCAGAGATAAGAATTTCTTACCGACGACTTACGAATTCTTTGGTCCGACCCGGGGATTGAACCCGGAACCTCTTGCCGTCGCGACCCACTAACCACTACCCCCACAGAGGCAGTCAATAATGCGTCAGAACAGTGCGTCTGTTATACCTACGAAGGCTGCGGGGGAGCCACAATGGAATCCTGTTGATGGTGGCGGATAGGTTGGACGCGTCTGTTTTTGCCCGTTTCATCGCTCTGCATGTACTTAAGCAGGCAAAGCGATGAAATGAGAGAACCCTTATACCATACTCCTTTCATGTATCACTAACATAGTTTTAAGGCCATTCCGTTACTAACCCATATGGACTTCTGGTCCTGAATTTTTTTTTATTATTTTAATAATAATCATAGGAAAAGTCTGGACCACCTACAAATTGGTAATGCAAATTTCCTATTCATTACGTCACTTATTGCAATAGTACTAAATGTTTTCTCATTATGTGTACGCGGATGCCGGGTCATAAAGGAAATTAAATTGTCTGCTTAGGACATAGAACTTATCGGAATAACGTTACTGCCTATGTTACCGTAAGCTAAATAGTCGGCTTGCGACCATTTGAGAAAATTACAGGAAGATTACGATAGGGTTATCTGGCGTTATGTCTTTTACAAGTAGTACTTCGGTTAAGGTGACGGGTAGGGAACACTAGCAACGCCAATCGATTTTAATGTTTAGCTACTAAACCGGATACTATTTTAAACAATTTCGGGGTTACAACCTCTCGGCAAACACTTATACTATGTATTAAATAACCATACACAAATGTTGGGTCCGTGCACAAACGCGATTCACGCCAATGAATCAATTTATCGCGTACAAAAACGGACCCAACATTTGTGCATGGTTATTTAATATATATTATAAGTGTTTGCCCCAAGATTATAATCCCGAAATAGTTTAAAATAGATCCGGTTTAGTAGCTACAAATTAAAATCAATTGGCGTCGCTAGTGTGCCCTACCCGTCACCTTAACTGGTCGTAGTAATTTTATAGATCGAAAATATAAGTTGGTAGTCTCTGATTTTGCTCAATCAACAAAATTATGCGCAAGAGCAATGGCCTCACAGATTCGTCCATTCTTTAACCGTGGACAAATGGTTATTAGGTCAGAATTGTATAGAATGACAGCGCTATACCCACAGGTTTAGTATGGCATGTATCGGATTAAAATTGGCCGAATCGGCCCTTAATCATTTATGACATATCTACAATCCGAATATAAAGAGATACAGCTTATAACGTGCTATTCATAAAAAATGCTATTTGATAATTACAGTTTTGGCAAAAAAATTCTCTCAAAAAAAATACAGACAAACCTATTGTATCTATAAAGTTATTAATACAGCTTCGAGGGAATCTATCGCGTATGCGCCGGAGTGGCAAACCGGCTATTTTTAGCGGCGTTCAGATTATTATAATTTATATTGGCGCTGATAGCAAATAAACGCTATTCATTTCTGTACAATATTACTGTTTTAGCCATGTTTGCGGTTTTGAAATATTTATAGCTTCACGCATTACATTCCGATGATATTAGTTTTGTTATTGCTTTTCGTTATTATTAGACGAAGGATAATTTTAAAGACAAAGTCCAATATCAATAAATAAACGCTGAATACAAATGAACACTATATGCGCATTATGCGAAACAATGTATAGCAGCTCGGCACGCACGATAAGGATTTTCTCCAAGACCTACTGGTATCTCTGCCACGTACACTATGTCAGCAGATCTGACCACGTATGTGATACGATATGACGTCAGTCATCTCTAGTATAAAAGCCTTGGAGATGTTCTCACATCATGCCATTTGCATTATCAATAATAAACCAGTTGCGTATACAAGACCTGGTGCATCATTTCTTCCAGGCCACCAGCTGCCTCCTGGCGGACTGGTGGCCTACCAACTATATCTTACGGTTCCCGGCATATTGGTGACCCCGTAACGAAACGCAACCTTCCAAAGAGAAAACTTCCCGGCGTACTGGACGCAGCGTTCCGAAAAGAAAAGCATCAAGAGTTCTCCGTGTAAAATAACATGGAAGCATTCCCGGGATACAATGTATAAGGCTGGGAAGTGACCGACGGGAGCGGCGTAATAAAGAAGAGGCCTATACTCATCAGTGAGTGGATGTGGATGATATGATGATGATGGAGTAGGCGGCAGTAGCACCATCATTTATTTTCACAAGATTATTGACAAACTAGTGCTACCCCGCCCCCATTTCGTTTAGTTCTATTTGATATCAATAGATGACACCAGGATTACATCGCGCAAGCGTGTCGTATAAATTGACAAAAAAAAGAGCGATATATACTGCACATATATATATATATATACTAGCTGACCCGGCAAACGTTGTTTTGCCATATAAATAAAAGGGTTGATCGTAGAAGGGTGAAAATTGAGGATTGTATGTATTTTTGTATGTTGTATCATAAAAAAAGAGAAATTAAAAATTTTGTCTAAAAAATAAAAATAAAAATTTAGGGGTGGACTACCCCTAACATTTAGGGGGATGAAAAATAGATGTTGGCCGATTCTCATAGATACCGGATAAGCACAAAAAATTTCATCAAAATCGGTCAAGCCGTTTCGGAGGAGTATGGCAACGAAAACTGTGACACGAGAATTTTATATATTAGATATATATATATATATGTGCAGTATATATCGCTCTTTTTTTTGTATTATATATATATATATATATATATATATATATATATATACATATATATATCAATATATATATATATATATATATATATATATACATATATATATACATATATATATCACATATATATATATATATTAAAAAAAAATTAAGGTGACGGGTAGGGCACACTAGCGAAGCCAATTGATTTTGATTTTTAGCCACTAAACCGGATCTATCCGATATTATTTTATATAGCAATTTGGGGGTAATAACCTCTCGGAAAATACTTATACTATTTATTAAATAACCATGCAAAAATGTTGGTTCCAACGCGTACAAAAACAGACCCAACTTCGAGCCTCCAAGAGGCCCGCGCCGAGGAGGAGCACCCAGCTTCACACAGCGCCAGAAACAAACACCCGGTCTCGCAGAGACCGTGAGAGGATGCCCGGGTAATGGGTCTATCCCGATACCCGAACCGCACCAACTTGCGATGAGACCTTACCAAGCGTTTCGTGTTTTCTGATTACCTGTAAGCATTGTCGCTGTCAGTATTATTTACTGCTTTATGATTAATAGTGATTACAGTTACGTTCGAGTCGAATCAATATGAATTGTCTGATTTGTCAAGTTACAAATCTTTGCGTCACATTATATAGTCATAGGGCTGCGCTGAGGGCCAGACAGGTTTCCTCAAGGCCCAATTACTGGACGTAACGGGGCATTTGTCGTTAAACCCGGTATGACCACGACCACGGCGACGCCGGAAACATTGCAGGTGTTAAGCTCAAGTTTAATTTGTTTTGCTTGGATGCATTTGATAGCTGTTATATGAAAATACTATTTTTTTTTTAGAAAGGCCAATCAGGATGACCTCACTCCGCCTAATGGTAAGCGGCCGTGAAATCCAAATATGAGGTTAACAAGCACAAAAGAACTAACAAAGTACCTATTGAGTCTGCCATTCTCACCCTGATGGCCTGCTGAGATGCCGCTTCACGCCCCGCCTAAAAGACCCCGGATTGTATGAAGGAGGAAACACATGAGCTGGGATGGCATTCCATGTCTTGATGGCTCGGGGCAGGAACGAGGAGCCAAACCTCTTGGTGCGCGCCGCCATTGTCTGGATGGCATGCGGATGGCAACGCTGTCCAACACGTGTTGTTCGGAAGTGGAAAGGGGAGGATTTGATAAGTTGAAATAACTCATCAGAGCATTCCCGATTATAGAGGCGGTAGAGAATACTTAGACTGGCAATGTATCTACGTAGCTGAGGTGGTTCTAGGGACTTAGTCACCTCATAATTTTCGGTCGGAAGCCGTCTCTTCTTCGTCCGCAGTGTTTAGTGGGTCGCACTTTAAAGCGACGCGCAAGAGGTCCCGGGTTCGATCCCAGGTCGGGCCAGAAATATGAATTTAAGTTTTTGGTAAGAAATTCTTAGTGTTAGCCCGGAGTCTGGAAGTTGGCGGTCTTGTACCCCTATGCCTCGGAAAGCACGATAAGCTGTTGGAATTGCACCTGATCCCTCTTCGATCGTGTCACGCTGGTGTCCCATCGGAATAGGGTAAAGGAATAGAGAGTGCACTTGTGTTTGCGGTCACACTTGAGCACCTGCGTACGTGGCTTATCGGCCTCCGTAGCCGTAATCGGTTGGAGGATAAGGATATTATCTCCGTCCATTTCACACGCCCTATGTGTCTCTTGTTTTTGTTTTTGAATGCAAAGTATATTCTCATTATTTTGTAACAGTACAGTTTCGTTGTATTTCCACAAATACGCATGAGGCTGAGTATGTGTCACTACCAAATTCATTATTGGATCTATCTAATGTCAGAGGTTGTATTAATTGTTTCATTTACTGGCCATCGAGAAAGATAGATAAAATTATTGCTCTAAAAATGTTAGGTAGGTACAAATATTTTAGCATCCTACTATCCTACATTCAAATCATTTCATTAGTAGCTACTATAATTTAGGCGTTACAAATCATCTACTGTTTGTTAAAACATTTCTTTGCGCCTTCGGCAAACGTGATTATTACAGATAACAACTGAATTTCCCAATAATGAGTTAATTTGAATTCTTAATGTAAATAATACTTGGAACCCTTAATCAGGTCAAGGCCAAAAGAAACGAAATCGAAAAGTTACTTTAATAATTACCTACATAGTAAATGCAAAGTATCATGTCAAATAAATAGCCATGCTTACACATGCATGCATGTCTTCAGAGACATTAACAGTAAATAAATAAATAAATATGTCACAACTTCACATACATTGGTCTGACTCCGAGATAGGTAGCTCAAGCACCTGTGTTACGGATATCAGAATCGACAGTGGGATTACAATAATATATACATATAATACTTTTCTTTTGTAAATTCATACTTATAATACATAGAAAACACCCAGACCAATACAAACAGACATGTTCATGCACACAAATGTTCGTACTGTGCGAGGATCGAACCCGCAACCCTAGGACCAAAGGCAGCGTTCACTACCACTGATCCAAGCGAGTCGTCAACATCAATATTGTGAAAAACCCAGCTGTCAAATTTAAATTTAATTACATTAAATATCGCCCTGTTGGTCTAGTGGTTTAAATACCGGGATGTGATCTCGGGGACCTGGGTTCGATTCCCGGGTCGAACAAAAGTTGTATTTCGAATTTTTCGAACGTAGCACGGGTTTGTGATTACCAATCCACATTAGGCAAGCGTGGCTAAGCCTAATCATAGTAGCGATGACTTGATTTCTATGAGGGAGGCCTTTGCCTTGCAGTAGGAATCTATAGGCTGATACTTTAATTGACTATATTCTGTGACCATAAGGGAAAGACCTGGTAGACCGAGGAGGCGCTGGCGGGATGAGCTTAACTCCCATTGGACCGCAGTCGCTCCAAATCATGAAATGTGGAGAATATCTATGAGGGAGGCCTTTGCCCAGCAGTGGGTTTTTACTTTAAATACCGGTTCACTTATTAGAGGGTGGTAAGTAGACACATTGAATTTCTCCCCTGCTTTTTCCTGAGCTAATCTGGAATGATGCTCCAAACAAAAACCAAGCAGCAAGTAGTTTTAAATTACCTGACTCAATGCTAATCTTATCAAGGCCACTCAGTCTTATGAATATCGCTCGAACCGTAACCCGTTAGCTACCATTAATTAGATCTTCCGCGAAAACCCGTCGGAGATGCGCCCGCGCCTATGTAAAGCGACGGAACAGCTAGAAGTAGACTCGTTTTGAAGACGGTTTTACAAATATAGCTGTCTTGATGCATCGGGTTTTATAAAGATGGATATCCCGTTCGGGGAAGCTGGAACTTGTTTTGCATGCCTTAAATTTTAATTGTTTTTAAGAATAAGAGAATAATAATAAATATTGTCCTAGATATTTCCACTCTTAAGGTGACGGGTGAGGCACACCAGCGACGCCAATCGATTTTAATTTATAGCTACTAAACCGGATCTATTTTAAACAATCTCGGGGCTACGATACAAATGTACGATAACTAATTAACTATGTTTTAATATTGTGGTAAACACCACTAATCGCCTAAATCCTTTACCGCATTTTTAGACTAACTTATCGATGGCTTATCTAAAACATTAAAATATATTGGTAGAAGAAAATAACATAAACCATTAAAAAACATTTGAACTAGGTATTTACGTCAACAGCGATTACAATGCCTAGCTACCTTACCTTATAATAATTTTAGCTTGTAAAATAATGCACTTAAAAATCATCGCCTAATAATATAACTAATATGATTAAATAAATAAATATTTCACAACATTACACACATTGATCCGAGATAGGTAGCTCAAGCACCTAGTGTTACGGATATCAGAACCAACAGCGGAATCACAAATATGTATACTTATACCTACATAATACTTTTCTTTTGTAAATACATACTTATAATAAATACATACTTATAAGCCGTGTGGTCCCCGACAGTGTAGAATAGGCCACCCTTACTCTTACCGAGGTGTCGTAAAAGGCGACTAAGGTAAAGCTGCTGGCAGGATCGATCATTAACACCCAGAGAAGGAAAACTCTGCATTTATATGAAAACCCTCGCCAACCCGTCTGCCAAGCGTGGTGAGTATGGCAATTTCCCCTCATGTGATTGAGGGAGGCCTTTGCCCCAGCAGTGGGGACTTAAATGGGCTGATGATGATGATGATGACTTATAATACATAGAAAACACCCAGACCAAAACAAACAGACATGGTCACGCACACAAATGTTTGTACTGTACGGGGATCAAACACATAACCCTTGCACCAGAGGCAGCGTCTACTAACACTGATCCAAACGTGTCGTCACGTTAAGTATAGCGTTTTTTCAGTCTTCATTTTTCATCACCTCAGTCTGTCCATCATCATCTTAGCGTTTTGTCTCGATTGCGTCCCCCGGCGGATTCGAAGCGACAGCCTGTCGCTTCGTAGCCAGCCGGGGTCCGCTTTCCTACTTCGACTCCTCCACTTCGCATGGTCTAGTGCATAGTGGTCAGTTTATTGGCCCGTCATCCTTTACGTGTGGTCCCCGGCAGAGTAGAATAGGCCACCCTCACTCTTACCGAGGTGTCGTAAAAGGCGACTAAGGTAAAGCTGCTGGCATGATCATCAGCACTCAGAGAAGGAAAACTCTGCATTTATATCTAAACCCTCGCCAACCCGTCTGCCAAGCGTGGTGAGTATGGCAATTACCCCTCATGTGATTGAGGGAGGCCCGTGCCCCAGCAGTGGGGATTTAAATGGGCTGATGATGATGATGATGATCCTTTACGACGTCAAGCTACACCTTTGTGAGTCCACCCCTTTTGCTGGGACCAGGCGCCGGAGCATGGTCTGGCCAGACACTGTTATTTTCGGTTACGTCCAAATCCGTCGCTTTGGGGAGTCTGGTTATAGCTATTAAGTATAGCTCATTTTTCAGTGCTGGCGTTATACCTAGTTACATTTTGAGGGCAGATTTTTCTGACAGGCTGATATGATGAAGAGAGCGATGGTAGATGAATGGATATGAACGCGCCCTCCATGCGGGGGTTCTTATCCGAGCATGCAGCTCTGAATTTTTCAAATCTAAGCGTATTTCAATTAGCTCGGTGGTGAGGGAAAACATCGTGAGGAAACCGGCACGTTACGGAAAATTTCTGAAATGTGTAACCATGATTTAATTGGTCTGGTTCGCCTGTTAAAGGGTTTCGAAGGTCGGACGGCAGCCGCTTCATGGTAATTACCAGACTCCCCAAATCTGGAATCATGGTCTAATAATGTGAAATAGCTATAATTTGGGTCAGCGTGAAATGCTGACTGCGCGCGCGCTCTGATTTACACACTGTACTTCGTACAGACTTTGAAGCCTAATCCTGAATCATGGTCCAAGCGTACTCTGGGCTTCCAAAGCGACAAATTTGGTCGCAACCGGGAACTACACGCTAAGATGAGTAGGGACATGACTGAGACATCCTATGGCGCAGCATGAGCCGCTGCCAGACAGTGGATAAATAGTCATCATTATGAGTGATTGAGTTTGTTACAATAAACAGCTTATAGATGCCAAGATTAGGAAGTACTTGCTTTAATAAAATTCGAAGATATGCTGCTTAGTTTAAAAGAGGTAATACCAACGAACTAACTTAAGGCAAGTACTAAAACATAAACAAATGAATCTCATACACATAGAGACAGCATACCCGAGCATACATCTCCATACAATTTCAATACCTTAAAAATTAGTGGACACCACAATAGCGACATCCACAGAATGTCAATGCGTAGAAATGAGCGGCTGTGCGTGTGCGCATCCCATGTTTGAACTCATACATGCCCATGAATCCTATACAACGTCAAACAGAGACAGGGCTAAAATGGTGCAACTCAAAAAACGATAAAACTGTTATAACAAAATCATAAAAACACGAAGGCACAAATCTCAATTTTTTATAAATAATGTAAAAATGGTTTCATGCTACGAGTAGGTACTTAGTAATAAGTAGCTCCGTTTAGTAATAATTTGAATTATACCCAGTGGTAATCTTATTTACAATCAATAGTTATTATCAAGTATTAAGAATATTTGGTGATGTGGTAGCACGTTGTAGGTACCAAAACTATTTCGTGCAAACCTAACAAACCAAGTTTTCAATTTTTTAAGTTACGCCTCTTTATCTCACGGACGCACCACTTAGCAAACAAACGTTAACTCACCTGTTCACTTTGAACAACAGTCCCACTGGGGTCATTGCAGCTACAGAAGCACACAACGAAGTTCAAAAACAAATTCTGAACAAAACCACTTCTTAACTAACACCAGCGTTCTTAATTCAAATTCGATACAGTTCGAAGTTCGCACTAATAAGTTCGCAGTTCAAATTCGGAGTTTGCACTAAAAATGTTTTTTACACAAAAGAGTTACGAAGTTCGTAATTCAAATTTTGGAATGTGCACTAAAAAGGTTCAGAATTTATTGTTCTCAATTCGAATTGTTCAGAATAGTGAGATTGCGGAGCGCAATTCCGTATTCTGAGCGCGTTGTTGCGTTGCTCGTGGCTTCGTGGTGGAGGCGCGCGTCGGCGTTGGCGGTCGCGTCAAGTCTGCCGGTGACAAACAATGGAGCGCTTCGACTAATTATACAGGTTCTCTGGTGGCCACAACAGGTGGGAGCCCTTCAGCACAATAGGGTCGGGGTTAGTTACAGTTAGTGTTGTTGGGTTTCAGTTGGGTAGGCAACCGGCTACCCTTGTATTTGGTTTTCTTATTTGGAATTATGCTGGTGCCGAGAGCAGGCTCATCAAAACTATAAAAGAACTTGTATATAAGTATCTTTTTGATGAATGTCTCCATTGAAAACTGCGGGAAATGTTGTAAATTTTGGAAAAATTGAATTTTCATTTTATAGATGAAATTATGATAAGTTCTCGGATAACTAATCTAGCAGATTTGCAACCACATGATGCAATAAATAATGAGACTATATGGCAGATCCATATTCCAAAGGTTCGATACAGACTCTGGACCAACATTCGTGTAAAGAACATATGTTTTTTCGGTGTCACGATGTTATAATAAATTCAAATTCAAAAATATATTTATTTGCATAGGCTTGTAATCCGTCATACATTAAAATATTATAACTATTTATTTGTACGTATGTAATTACACTTAAGGTGACGGGTAGGGCACACTAGCGACGCCAATCGATTCTAATTTTTAGCTACTATACCGGGTCTATTTTAAACAATTTCGGGGTTACAACCTCCCGACAAACACTTACACTATTTATCAATAACCATGCACAAATCCGGACCGAACTTTGTACGCGAAAAATTGATTCACGCTAAAAGTGGCCGCTATTTGCGGTAATAATTTTTTTGCGCACAAAAACGGACCCAACATTTGTGCATGGTTATTTATTAAACAGTATAAGTGTTTGCCTAGAGGTTGTAACCCCGATTTTTTTAAAAAAAGATCCGGTTTAGTAGCTAACAATTAAAAACGAATGGTGTCGCTAGTTAGGACTACCCGTCGCCTTGGTAATTTGGGGTCAGATTGATGTTATTATCATCTGGTATGTAGTACCTATAGGTACATACTCGTATCTATATAAACCATATTTTATACAACAATGCCAATTTTTACTGTTGATATTTGCCGAAACAGACTATATCACACTCAATTACAACATTCGCTTTTAATCTTCACTCATCGATTCACATAACGCATCGATACATCGAAAAAAAAAGACAAGGCCACCATCGACCCTTAATGGTTTTATTACGATACCACATCCGCGCACGCGCACCCACAGGATGTTGCCAACACCGTCTAGAAAATACCGCCCTAAAAACTTATATCGCGTAGGACATAAGGCCTATTTTTGAGTGGACAGGCTTAGATTACATGTGGTTTGGCCATATCACCCTTATGTCGTCATGTCACATATTTCCGCGGTTTGGTGTTAGGAAATTGGTAAAGTTATATCCAGAAATGTATGATATTGGTGGAGTTTTCAAGGCGTCTTTTTCTTCTGGTTTGATTTAAAGACAAGCCAAATCCTTGGAGATTGGTAATTCATTGGACGAGTTCCTTCTAAATGAAATCGAAGCATAGAAAGCATCTCTGGATAAATAAAAATTAAGTGGGATTTTTTAACCGTGGGAGAGTCACGCTACGGCATGATGAATAAGCCGACTGGACCAGAATGATACCACATCCTCACAGAAAACCGGCGCAAACCAAGGCTGTGCTGTGTTTCACTGCGTGAGTTAGGGTACCGGAGGCAAAATCCGGGAGAAAGGGGGGTGTAAAGGTTGGTAGCGCACTTGTGACTCCACTGGTGTCTCGGGTGTCCATGGGCGGCGCAATCGCTTATCATCAGGTAATCCGTCTGCTCATCTGCCACCTATCACATAAAAAAAACTCGGTGGTGAGGGAAAACATAGAAAGAAAGAAAGAAAAAAATATTATTTTGGACATCACAACACTACATACGAGTACAACATCAGTTACAAAAGAACAAGGAAACAAAAAAAAATTGATATAGAAAAAAAAACAAAGCAAAGGAAAAACAAAATAATAGGGGTACAAATAACCAGGCAGTGCATATATATTGTGTTGTGACCTCCAACATAAATGGCTCCCACTCAGCCGATGTCATCGTGAAGAAACCTGGATTCGGTTAGGAAGGTTAGTCATAAATCATAAATCTTTATTCGCTATAAATAGTGTGGTTACAAATACATGTAGATGTTACAGAATGTGCAGTCCTTATGCCTATTTAGTCTAGTATTAAGACATGCCATCCGTGACCAGCTGTCATCCGTGGTGTTTCCGAACAGATACGGTGACCAGACCTGGTGACCTTCAAGAAAAGGGTTCACTCCTTTCTTAAGAGCCGGCAACGTATATGTGATACCTCAGGTGTTGCAGAAGTCCATGGGCGGCGGTGATCGCTTTCCATCAGGTGTGCCGTCTGCTCGTTTGTCCGCTGTAGTGTAAAAAAAATGCGAATTTTTCATTTTATTTTACATAGTAATACTAACAAATATTATTTAAATTAAAAAGTTACATATTATTATAAATCTAGAACGTATATACTATGGAATATCATGCATATGGTCGCAGGGATATGATAAAAACGGGGATTTGATCAATTCCCAAAGGGATTTGATCAAATCACGGCTAATGTTAAAATAACAACACGATTTTATCTTTTCTCTAAACAAATCTAGTGAATTGATCAAATCCCTAAATTGGTTCAGTGAAATGACAAAAATAATTTTGCTGTGTATTTTAAAGGTTTATTTGATAAGGTATTCCCCATATAATTATGATAATCAGATGAGTGTAATTCAAGGAAATATAAAATTCACCATTAATTTTATTAAAACATTTTTTTCTTTAAAATAATTAACAAAAACTTTTTGTTAGCATCTAAACCTCATTTTAACAATTTCGAAGTTCGAGCATCTCGAATACTTATAATTAACTTTTTCGTCTGTTTCCTACTCGAAATATGAATTACCGCCAAAAACAGGCATTAATCCAAATTTGAGTGGAAAAACAGATCAAAAATTTAATTATAAGTATTGAATAAAAAGTATAATATATTCTTTCCGAGAGGCTCGAAATTCGAAATTGTTAAAAAGATATCTGGTTTAGTTGCTATCAATTGAAATCGAGTGGCATCGCTAGTTAGGGTCACCCGTCCTAAACAGGAACTGTTTTTTGGCATTTCACTGAACCAATGTAGGGATTTGTTCAATTTACTAAATTTGTGTAGGAAAATGATAAAATCGTGTAGTTATTTTAATATCCTCCGCGATTTGATCAAATCCCTTAGGGAATTGATCAAATCCCTGGTTTTATCATACCCCTGCGACACATATATTATAATTAGGGTTTATTTTCTGTACATGTTTTCAGTTAAAAATTCATCGATGGAATAGTCGGTTTTATAATCGAATTATTATTATGTACTATGGGCAGATAAAATGAAGAGTACCCCTAATGGTTTGGTGGATCCTAGTGAACTTTAACATACCTACCATACGGATTGGTCATCTAACCACCTACGGGCATAGCTCTAGGTTCTAAGTTAGCGGTTCAATGTTAAGGTGACGGATAGGGCACACTAGCGACGCCAATCGATTTTAATGTATAGCTAATAAACTGGATTTATTTTAAACAATTTCGGGATAACAATCTCTCGGCAAACACTTATACTATTTATTAAATAACCATGCACAAATGTTGGGTCCGTTTTTGTACGCGAAAAATTGATTCACAAAAGTGGCCGCTCTTGACGGTAATCATTTTTTCGCGTACGCGTTGGACCTAACATTTTTGCATTGTTATTTAATAAATAGTATAAGTGTTTGCCGAGAGGTTGTTACCCCGAAATTGTTTAAAATAGATCCGGTTTATTAGCTAAAAATTAAAATCGATTTGCGTCGCTAGTGTGCCCTACCCGTCGCCTTAACTTGTAGATAAATATGACTAGACGGAGGCTCAAAATTATAAAACCTTATAGAATTATTTTGTTGCCTAACTAGGTCCAGTCCAGACTACACAAAATTTTAAGCAATGATCGAATATATTGTTTTAAACTGTCATGGTCACTAACATTAAAATAGTTGATATTTTTATAGCAATCTTATGCGATTTATTCTTAAGTAAATAACACACTTAAAAATTTCATCTCGTGTTCAGGCGGGACTCGAACCCACACCTTCCACAATCCCACAATCCCAATCACAATTTGTAATAATATTTCCACTGGATATTGTAAATATACCTACAATATTGATGAGACTATCGACAGCTCATGTCGAATCAAGCACTTACAAATTTCGTCGACTAAGTAACGCGTTCAGTGGTATAATTGGTAGTACATTCACCCGGATTGTGGAAGGTGTGGGTTCGAGTCCCGCCTGAACACGAGATGAAATTTTTAAGTGTGTTATTTAATTAAAATAGTTATTTGCGAGATTTCTACCATGTACCTTATTTTTGAGTTTCCGATATTACGGCACTGTTACAAGTTGATGATAGACCGTTTTGCCTGCCAGTAACAGCTTACCCGCAAAAACTTCAGTTACTCCGTGACCATGGCGCTTGCAACAGTGCCGAAATATCGGAAACTCAAAAATAAGGTACATCGTAGAAATCTCATAAATAACTATTCCAATGATTGAATGTTTTTTACTTTTGTTGAATATTGGTTATCTAAAAATGTACATACCTATGTATATATATATATATATACCCGTCTGCCAAGCGTGGTGAATATGGCAATTACTCCTCACGTGAGGGAGGGGAGGGAGGCCCGTGCCCCAGCAGTGGGGACTTAAATGGGCTGATGATGATACCTAGGGACGTACAAATAATTCATCAACTGGTACATTCGTCATCGTTATCCACGCGCCAATAGATCCTGGTGCAAGTTAACTCAAGTTGACTGACACCTCCCCTCCTGAAATTGAACCGCAAGCCAATCTTCAGCATTGTTCGCGTTTACGGCCGGCCAGGAATGCAAACAGGAATCGAACCCGCGACGCTTTGTTATCGCGCTAACGGGCTTCCTTGTTCCTAGCGCACGCGCAGAAATAGCAGGTGATGTTTATTTATTTGCCCGTAATGGCTGATTCAGGCTATTTTGGATCTGAACTGGAATCGATCCATATATCGTCGTTAAAACATCTTAGTGTACACATACTGGTTACACCATAATTTTTTATCATTTACATCCCCAAAACCCACATAGAAATAAAGAATAAAATGTATTTAGCATGTTATGTTTAACTGTGACAGAGCCACGCTTCGGCATAAATGGGCCGGCTCGACCGGAGTAATACCACGTCCTCACAGAAAACCGGCGTGAATCAGTGCATGCGCTGTGTTTCGCTGCGTGAGTGAGGGTACCGGAGGCCCAATCTAGGGGAAGGGGGGTTAAAAGGTAAGCAGCGCACTTGTGACACCACTGGTGTTGCAGGCGTCCATGGGCGGCTGTAATTGCTTACCATCAGGTGATCCGTCGGCTGCCACCTAATACATAAAAATAATGTTAGAACAACAAAATAAGCGAAAGTAAAATCAGCTTTTCCATACATTTTTGCCGGATGGATATTGCTATGCCCATACAGGGCGCTACATTATATCTATGAAACACCTTTTTTTGCCTGTTACTGACTTGCAACTCATATTGAAGTCAACTTCATATATACCAATACCTTGTCTATACTTTCATCTACCGCGAGATTGTCTGTAAGAATCGCTCTTAGCGATATGATCGCCTACATTTTATTGTCATATTACTATAGTAATTTAAATCTGTGCCATGAGTTTTTATGTATCTCTATCACTTTTGCAAATGCTGAACTGCATGCCGCGGCTTTGCATCATCAGACATTCGTTGCGCAAGCGCAAGAGTGGCGCGTTTGCCCCCACGGGGAATGCGGACGCGAAGGCTCCGAGTGACCGAGTTACAGGGGTCACTCTAGACACAGTACAAAAGTCCCCAGTATAAAATAATATCAGACGTAACGACACATACATCGATATACTTAAGTGTATTTTTTTTATGTGATAGGTGTCAGACGAGCAGATGGATTACCTGATGGTAAGTGATTGCCGCCGCCTATGGACACCCGCGACACCAGTGGAGTCAAACGTGCGCTACCAACCTTGGAACTCCCTTTCCCCCGGATTTTGCCACCGGTACCCTCACTCACGCAGCGTATATTATAATATTATGAAATCGGACATCATGACAACTACCCCAATTGTCACACATGTCACTCTTCTTGGACCCCCACCATAAATCCCTCATCATCATCTTAACGTTTAGTCCCTGCTATGTGCACTTCCTTCAGTTCGCACGGTCTTTTGCAGCCATAGTAGTCAGTTTTAGGCATGCATGTCACACCTTACGACGTCAAGCCACACCTTTTTGTTTCCACCCGAAGTGCCAGAATCCGTCGATGGCATGTCCAGTCATTTTTTCCCTCGTAGCTATCCGGTTTCCGCAGTACCAGCGTAAGCGAGTCTCCTGATGTTTGTCTGCCATGTTACAGACATGAGGAGATGACCAAAAATCATTCCTTTCCATATATCACTGGACACAATAAATAATGGAATTAGCTAAGTCAAGCCACTGGTACATTTATACTATGGTCATGATTTAACAATTACGTGAGAACGCCCTATGCAGAAGGACTTTGAGTGGCTAACTATGGTACATTTAACAAGAAGAGCCTGGTCTCATTAACACAGGGCAGCCCTAAGTGAGAGCAGATCAGATATTGCTTTATAGCTTGTTATTTGCTTCTATATTATTATAAATCTCTTGGAGGTACAGTGGTTAGTGAGTCGCACTTTAAAGCGACGGGCGAGTGCCAGTCAATCCCGGGGACAGTCCCTTGATCGACAGAAGTAAGAAGAAAAAGTTAGGTCCCGGGGATCGAATCGAACACTCGTTCGATCGTCCGGCAAAATAGAAAAAAAAAATCGGTAAGAAATTCTTAGTCCGGAGTCTGGTAGTAGGCGGTCTTGTAATTGAAATTTGAGGGTAAGGGAGTAGAGAGTGCATTTGAGTTTACACACACTTGAGCACTATATCCTGCGATCATTGGGCTTGTAGCTGATCATTGAGCTTGACCGCCGAAGCCATAATCGATTGGAGGAGTGAACGACATGGTTTAGACAAACCGAAAACAAGTGACCTTCTGTGCCACCTTTACACACAAACTAATCGAATTAGGATCAAATTGAATAAGTTGTAAGGAATTTCGAGATCCAATCTCTAGCAGGCATGGGATATTGCGCCCGCGCCGATGGCAGATAGGCGGCACGCAAAGACAAACAATTGGAAAGTATAACAGACCGATTCTCACATAAGCGGTTCGCTGTAGATAAGTGATGTTCCGAGAACGGAGGCCATGAAAAATGTCTTAGAAGGATAAATGTAGGCCAATGCACATATTTAAAAATTACTAGTTTTAGGATATCATTTTGAATTCATTTTTATGTTATAGGTGGCAGACGAACAGCAGACGGAGCACCTGGTGGTAAACGATTGCTTCCGCTCATGGATACCAGTGTCAACGTTTAACCCCTCTTTCCCCCGGATTGGTGAGCCTCCGGCACCCACACATGACGCGTATGACGCAACGAAACATAGGACAGACGCTACTTCACGCAGGTTTTCCGTGAGACCATGGTATCACCCCGGTCGAGTCGGTCCATACATGCCGAAGCGTGACTCTCACACGTGGAAAATTAGGTCCCAACTTTATCAACAGATGGCGCAGGGTGTCGATAACATCGCGCAAGTGTTTTGTCTTATAGAATTACCTTTTTCTCAAAGTTACTTGATTGAGACTAAGTAATCTGTGCGAAATATTGGGCGTATAAAAAAAACAGCTCAATTACATTTTATAGCGATAGGTATAATAATTATAGACTAGACTAGTCTTTTAAACTTTGTCTTGGTGTATGCAGGCAGCATTCACCAAGACAAAGTTATTAACATTTTAGATTAAACTCATTCGTCACTTGTTAGCGGAAATATTACCTCTTTCATTTGTGTCACTATTTATTTATAAATATTTCAGCTCACGCACGATTCACATACCGCTCATAATGCTACAATACTAAAATATAGTTGTAATATCGTTTCAATAGACAATATGGTCTTGTGGTTTAAGTAACGGGCCGTGATCTCGGCAAAAAGTATGTTTCGAATTTTTCGAACACACTTTTTGCTCGGGTTTGTGATCACCAATCCGCATTAGGCTGCAGTGGGACAGTATATAGGCTGATACTTGAAACAATATGAATTTAGTTTTGATTCACCGTAAATAATTCACCTCCCTCTTACCGAGGTGTCGTAAAAGGCGACTAAGGTAAAGCTGCTGGCAAGATCATCAGCACCCAGAGAAGGAAAACTCTGCATTTTACATCAAAACCCTCGCCAACCCGTCTGCCAAGCGTGTCGAGTATGGCAATTACCCCTCATGTGATTGAGGGAGGCCCGTGCCCCAGCAGTGGGGACTTAAATGGGCTAATGATGATGATGATGAAATAATTCAACGCAACTGGTAAACCTAGGCTTTGTGATCTTTTAAACTGAAAAAAATGTAATATCTAATATGAATATTATTATTCAGTAGACGAGCAGACGGATGACCTGGTGGAAAGCGATTGCCGCCGCCCATAGACACCCGCGACACCAGTGGAGTCAAACGTTCGCTGCCAACCTAAAGTGCCGCTTCACGCCGATTTTCTTTGAGGCCGTTATCACTCCGGTTGAGCTAGCTTATTCATGCCGAAGCGTGGATATCCCACGGTCCCAGCATGTGTCCCGCTTGCTCGTTGCCCTTTCCCATAAAATCTTGAACGATGGCAACCCTGTGCATAATGCAATTGTACGCGTTTTGTGCACGATAAGTTCGTAACGGTATCGAAGCATCGTGATGATCAGGTAAATATGAGAAAAATATAAAACATTATATAATTCTGATTTCGCTCGATGATGAAAATCTTTCCAAGTGTTTCGAGAATGAGAAAATATACTACATTTCGAAGAATTAACTTCAATAGACTACGAAGCCTAAGTACGAAGTAAGAAGTTTAAGTACCGGGCTGTGATCTCAGGGGTATGGGTTCGATTCCCGGGTGGAGCAAAAAGTATGTTTCGAATTTTTCGAACAAAGCTCGGGTTTATGATTACTAACCCGCATTTGGATAGCGTAGTGATTAAGACTAATCCCATCACAGTAGCGAATTAGCGATAACTTGATTTCCATGATGGAGGCCTTTGCTCTGCAGTGGGACAGTATATAGGCTGATACAGACTTTGAAGCCTAATCCTGAATCATGGTCCAAGCGTACCCCGGGCTCCAGAGCGACAGCTTTGGATGCAACTAGGAATTAAACGCTGAGATGAGAAGGAGGAGGAGGTGACTTCGAAGCCTAAACGCAAATATTTCTTAACCGTACTTCACGCCGTAAACAAGGAATCCACCCGTACCATTTGGGTGCCAGCCTTAAAGTTAACCTTAGAAATTGGCACAAAGTCCTACGAGATTCTCGTAACTGGCACCTGGCAAGAAATCTGCTATGAGATCTAGTGGCTGGCTAGAAGAAATCGCGAAGAATAGCCATCTGCTACGAGACATTGTAGCTGGCTAGAAGAAATCGCGAAGAATAGAAATCTACTACGAGATCTCGCAGCTGGCTAGAAGAAACTGCAAAGAATAGATATCCACCACCGTGCGCTTTACACGTAATTTTTGCCACGCACCTCCTCATTGTAGAATCAACTTCCTGCAGCGGTATTTCCGGACCGGTACCACATTGAGATCTTCAAGAAACGAGCCTATATCTTCCATCGGCCTAAAAGGCCGGCCACGTATCTCCACTCCCTCTAGTGTGGCTGATGTCCATGGGCGGCAGTGATCACTTACCATCAGGTGACTCGCTTGCTCGTGTGTTTCCCTTTCTCATAGGCAAACGAGGAAGCTGATCACCTGATGGGGGTGATCACGCCCATAGACATGCCGTGGCAGCAAATGCTGAGGTCGAGACCTAATTTACCACACACCCATCTCTTCTGTATTTATTTTCTGTGGTAAATAAATGTATTTGCTTCCATTGCTTCTAACTACACCAGAAGGAATGCAGATGCACAGAAAACCGGCGACGCGCTGTGTTTCGCAATCCAGGGGGAGGGGAGTTTAAAGGTTAGATTCGCAAGTTTTACTCTACTGGTGTAGTTCATGGGTTCATGGGCGGCGGGAAACGCTTACCACCAGCTCATCCGTCTGCTCGTCTGCATAGAGTAACTATCAGTCAGTCGGCTGCCCAGTGCTAGCGCCATCTAGAGCAAACCGACTAATACTCATCGGCTATGTAGTACGGCCACCCTCAAGATTCAGTCAGGGAGAAAATTAAGGTGAAGGGTATACCCCACTAGCGACGCCAATTGATTTTAATTGTTAGCTACTAAACCAGATCTGTTTAAAACAACTTGGGAGCTTCAGTCTCTCGTAACGCTATACTATTTATTTCATAGTTATAGCTAGCTATTTGATCTGGTTTTGCACTAGAATTTTGAATTACTGCCAAAAGCGGCCACTTTTGGCGTGAATCAATTTTTTTAGTACAAAAATAGACGTGGGTCTATTTTTGGTTATTAAATAAGTAGTATAAGTGTTTGCCGAGAGACTGAAGCCCCGTCATTATTTAAAATATATTTGTTTTGGTAGCTAACAATTAAAATTAATTGGCGTCGCTAGTGTGCCCTACCCGTCGCATTAACTAAAATATCAGAAATAATTTTATTTGCTGTTAAACAATATTCCCAATACCATCTAGATTTCTGGTTAATTACCCATACTTTTCTAAAATTGCTAATGTGGGCAGGCGGCTTGAGGTCATTGTTTGGGAAACATGCTTTACTAGCGCGATGTAAAAATGCATAGTGACATCTACCGAAACAATTCCGAACCATCTGCTTGATTGCTTTTTACAAGCTCCATCTAACGAAAACCGCTGAACTGTTTTTTCCATACTAAGGAAAAAAGTACTAAGTGAAAGGAACCTGCTCGTCTACCCTACGATATCGTATCACATAAAAAATACCAATGTCGAAATTTATCAACGTTTGGTTTCCTGCAGGTTGGTACGACTGTAGCGCCAAGAGCATAAGCTCTCCTTTCAACAAACACTTTTGACATTCACTCCAAGAACTACCGCTTATAACAAACCTATTGCAAAAAATAATATTCAAGCAAATAAACAGGCAGAACGTAATTGCTTCCTCCAGTAGTGACGCAAGCTGCGCGGGCGCATTGTTCACGCATACCTCGCTTCTTTCTCACGGATACTTTGTCACTATTCACTGAGCGGTTACTTTAAACAATTATAGGTACCTACACTATGTATGCATATACTTTAAGGTCAAAAATGACCTGTATAGGCGGTTGGGAAAATGGCGATGTACACGGCGTCACGTCGAGTTACCCTTGTTTACCTTTGGACCGTCCTTAAGTCTGGGGCACAAGTGCTATTTTTCCACTGCAGGGGGTAACTTGTTCAGACGCAGGCTGTACATGAAAACTAAATATAAATCTCTAAAATAGAGTAATTGATTTGGCACTGTTTTTAGGGTTCCGTAGCCAAATGACAAAAAACGGAACCCTTATAGATTCGTCATGTCTTGCGCAAGCGACGCTCCCAAAGTGGTAAATTGTTGAATTATAAAACTAAAAAAAATAAATGATGTACATAATCATGAAAACTAACAACGAAAATTGGTTTGAACTAGATATAGTGAGTAGTTTTTTTTAATACGTTAAAAACCGTAAATTGAAATTTACCTTTCATATATCTTACTTGCTGCTACGGAACCCTTTAGGGCGAGTCCGACTCGCACTTGGCCGGTTTTCCATCATGTCTCTCTTTTTTTCGGCCGTCCTAAGTTCCTCCACCCACTTACATTTAAACTCATCACTTTTTTGGTTACATGTTCTTCCCCTCTTCTCATTACATGGTCATACCAGGAAATTAATTGACCAATGTTATGCGACCGATTTTTATTTAAAAATTAACGTTGCAGTAAGCCCTGATCGTCGCGGAGAATAAATAAGGTTTCCCACTATTACACCGGACTCAGGATACAAGTTCTTATAATAACAGCGGAAACCTTGCGTCCTGTGTGCGACAGCATAGTGTCCGTCCATAGGCAGATACTTGGCATGATTAAAAATCCGCTGCAATTACATATGCACTTAAGATGGCATTAGAAAAATATCTGGGTGCATCGGTTTTTTTTTACATAATAGCGGACAATCGAGCAGACGGCACAACTGATGGAAAGTGATCACCGCCGCCCATGGACATCTGCAACACCTGAGGTAACACATATGCGTTGCCGGCTCTTAAGAAAGGAATAAACCCTTTTCTTCAAGGTCACCAGGTCGTATCTGTTCGGAAACACCACGGATGACAGCTGGTTCCACAGTTTTACGTGTGGTAGGTACGTAAGTTACTCGACATTGGCAAGATATTTTCGGGTAGAGATAGGTATATTATAAAAAAAAGTCGGTATAGAGGGATGAAGGTAATTGCATATCGGGGTTACAACCTCGTGGCAAACACTTATACTATTTATTAAATAACCATAAAAAAAGGACAGAAAATTTATTCACGCCAAAAGCGGCCGCTTTTGGCGGTAATCATTTTTTCGCGTACAAAAACGGTCTCATCATATGTGCATGGTTATTTAATAAATAGTATAAGTGTTTGCCAAGAGGTTGTAACCCCGAAATTGTTTAAAATAGATCCGGTTTAGTAGCTAAGAATTAAAAACAAATGGTGTCGCTAGTTAGGCTACCCGTCGCCTTAAGTAGGTACATTGTTTGCTGTTGACCGTTTAAGAAAGTTATGAATTTAAATTGTAAATCTTTTATTGGCTGTAAGAACAATTGTAACACTTTAATTTTATTTCAAGAGCTGTGCATTTTGTGAAATAAATAAATAAATTACACCATAGATTTATCCACGGAATTGAAATTTATTGTAATATAAAATGATTATTCTACTGATATGTACATACTGATACTCTGACCAAAATGTGTTGAATTATGAATAATAATATGTATGTACCTTGATTTTTAAATTATAACGAATATTAATTTTATTTAAACCTATAGATATATTATGAGATATTAACACACTGGTACCTAATCCCAGTAGAACGCAATTGAAACTCTGTATTCTGTAAACCAACCTGTAACATTCGTTCCGTAAATAAAGAATTTTGTATTTGTATTTGTACGGATAAAGATTGGTCGAATCGGCCCCCATCGTAAATTATGTGCATGGGTACTTAAGCACATAATTACTGTTTCCTTTTCTAATAAACTCGTCCAATAAAATAACGTCCTATGATAAATTATAGGGAAATAGATACGTTTGTCTAATTACAGATAAGGGTGGCAGGCAACCTTTGTATGGTAAACAGTTCACACGGCTGTTACCTCTGAGCTCTGGTATGTTCTACAATTTGAGGTAATGTGCTTATTATGCTTGAGTGATTAATTTAGAAGCTAGCGACTGACCTGGCACAACGGCCTCTTTATTAATTCAATGGTAGAGACTCTTAGCATCAAGTTCGCCCTTTAAATAAATAAATGGCACATTAGTCGATTGTTCCAGACATATTTATTACTAAAAGGAGAGAATTATTGTTACATCGTAACAATGTTCTGTTGTAAATCTACATGCCGATTTAGGACCTGGGTGTTAAGTATACGCATCATCATCATTTCAGCCGATAGATGTCCACTGCTGGATATATGCCTCGCCCAATGTTCTCCACACAGATCGGTCTTGTGCCGTCCGCATCCTATGGATTCCCGCGATCTTCACCAGATCGTCGGTCCACCTTGTGGGGGGCCTGCCACAGCTGCGACTTCCTGTACGTGGCCTCCACTCGAGGACTTTTCCGCCCCAACGGCCGTCTGTTCTCCTCGCTATGTGCCCTGCCCATTGCCACTTGAGGCATGCAATCCTTTGAGCTATGTCTGTGACCTTAGTTCTCCTGCGGATCTCATCATTTCTGATACGATCACGCAGGGAGACTCCGAGCATAGCCCTCTCTATTGCTCTCTGGGTGACTTTGAGCCTCCTTAATCGGCATATTTTAAGCGGCCACGTTTCGGTTCCGTATGTCATCACTGGCAACACACACGCATTGAAGACTTTCGTCTTGAGACACTGAGGTAGATGGGCTAAAAATATGCTGCGTAGCTTCCCGAACGCTGCCCAGCCGAGTTGGATTCGTCGATCGACCTCTTTCTGGAAGTTGGAAGTATACGCATATCACTTCAGACTAGGCCAAGCGAATCTATATACCAACTACAAATCTTGAGCGAAGACTTCAACGTCTTTATTTTATTTATTTAGCACCTTCAATAGGTGACAATGCCTTTAAATTAAAATCAATATCTAAGAATACCTACATATTTTTTTACATTATGGCGGACAAAAGAGCAGACGACTCACCTGATGGTGAGTGATTACCGTCGCCCATGGACATCTGCAACATCCACAGGCATCACAAATACGTTGCCGGCTCTCAAGGGAGGAATAAGGTCTTCTCTTGAAGATCACCAAGTAGTATTTGTACGGAAACACACTCGTTGGTAGCTGATTTTACAGTTTTATTACACACGGTAGGAAGTGGCGTAAAATGTAAAAATCCATCCAGGTGATGTGGATAGAATTTGGAGTTCTGGCGTGATGTACGCTGGTGAACCTTTGCAGCTGGAATAAGGCCAAACAGCTCCTCGGAACACTCGCTATTGTAGAACACACAGCGATGCTACATCTCTACCTAGCTTTTATCTAAGTTTTGTATTTTGTGCAATAAAGAGTATCTATCTATCTATCTATCTATCTATCTATCTCTACAAATTGACAAGGGATCGAGTCATGTCATGTTCTTGTGTTGTGTATCTACAATTGTAAGGGATCACAGTTTGCTTTAGGATCCAATCGCATTATCCTTAGTATTATTATTATCATTAGTATTTATAGCTAGTATATATTTATTTAATATAATTTATGCATGTATATACCATACTCGTATTTATACAATGTCTTTTTTTTCTCTTTTTCTGACTTGCACTGCCTTATCCCTTTTCTTAATTCGCTATACTTTTCCTCTACCCTGAGGTTGTCTGGAAGAGATCGCTATTAGCGATAAGACCGCCTACATTGTTTTAGTATTATAACTTAGGCTAAGATCTGTAAATTTTGTGCAATAAAGTGTATCTATCTATCTATCTATCCTACCAAAGTAGGAAGGTATTTTCAAGTAGCATTCTTATAGATATACAATATTGTTTTTCAAAAATTTTAAGATGTTATAAATTTGTATTAAATTGGAAAATAGGCTTTACACAGATATATTCTTCTTCTTCAGTCTTTTGAAGTGTTAATAAAAGTCTTATTCATCACAACTAGAGCGCAGAAAAAGACTCAGCCCTGAAAAAAACTCGCGCGTCCTTGAGCTATATACACGAGTTCTGTAAACGACACTGAGCTTTAAGGAAAAGGATTCGGAGGCCTCGAGGCTAGTACATCACTAAGAAGGCTAACCCAGCTCTAGCGACTGGCGAAGTCTTTGTCTGGTACCGGACGTGACTTTATGTCTTCGCGGCTAATTGAGACCTCGGTCCGAGCTTCACGGGAATGCAACTTCTTTAATTGTCGTGCGATTGTTTGCAAATGCATCATTACTGACTGCGCTATAAATACCTACCTATTAACTATATACTAGTCACAATATAAATTCATACAAATTTTATGATGCTGTCCGTAGGATAATGTACTAAGTAGCACTTGTGCTAAAGATTTCATACAAAAGAGAATTAAAACTAGATCAATCATCGTCATCGTCATCGTCAGCCGATTTAAGTCCCCACTGCTGGGGCACGGGCCTCCCTCAATCACATGAGGGGTAATTGCCATACTCACCACGCTTGGCAGACGGGTTGGCGAGGGTTTAGATATCAATGCAGAGTTTTCCTTCTCTGGGTACTGATGATCATGCCAGCAGCTTTACCTTAGTCGCCTTTTACGACACCTCGGTAAGAGTGAGGGTGGCCTATTCTACTCTACCGGGGCCACACGGCAAGATCAAACCTTAGATTAATACCAAATAGCGGAAGATACGGCATGTCCCTTCAATTAGACAACTGGAAACGGGCTTGATGCACAACTACATTCACACGTACCTACTCACAGCTCTATGACACATTTGTTTTAAGTTGTACAATCACGTGTACAATATTGGAAAACAGAGACAAACTTATTTTTCGACATAGCTGCAGAGTTGAGTCCTGTCAAAAGGACTGGTAAGTCCTTTTAACAGGACTCGTCACACATTAAGGCGACGGGTACCCCTAACTAGCGACGCCAATCGATCTTAATTTTTAGCTACTAAACCGGATCTATTTTAAACAATTTACAGTTACACCTCTCGGCAAACGCTTATACTATTTATTAAATTACCATGCACAATTGTTGGGTCCGATTTTGTACGCGACAAATTGATTCACGCTAAAAGTGGCCGCTTTTGGCGGTCTGTCGCCTTAATCTAAGGATCACACCCAGACACTGAGCAAACAAAAGTGTTCATCAAATGCATGCTAGTCTAGGGTGGGGGATCGAAACTAGACCATGAACTTTGGCGTATGAGGCCTGCCGTGGATATAGTAAAAAAAAGATAAAAGATAAAAAAAATCTTTATTCAATTTAGGTCCACACAGAACACTTATGAATGTCAAAATAGGTACATAATATCTACCGCTGGTTTGGAATGTTGATTTCTACTGAGAAGACACCAGCAAGAAACTCAGTAGTTACTCTTTTCAAATATTGATGATGTTACAGGTTACAGAGTTACAATCGAGGAAAAAAAATACAATTATGAAAGTTAATAGACTACTATGAATAACAACTCAAAATATTAATCAATTAACTTGACCAAGAATCCTTATCATTTAAATAGTCTTGTACACTATAGTAACCTTTCTTCACTAGGCAGGTTTTAATATGAGACTTAAACTTATCCAGTGATAGGTTAATGACATTTTGTGGTAGCTTATTAAATATCTTAATACTTAAGCCAACAAACGAATTACCGATTTTATGAAGTCTGAGTGATGACTCTTCTACTGAATGGTCGTCTATTAAATGCGCCATTGGCCCAGTGGTTTATAATTAAATTTGCTCTAAATCACAAAAAAAAAACTTAAAACAATACCTACTAATCGAAGCCATTCACAACCCCGCCTACTCCTCACTTCTACAGAACAGTACAAAATTATACCATTGGGTTGACGTTTTTACTCCAAGTTCCCATGTAATCATTTGCTTTCCTAGTTCAATGGCGCTCCCATGGCTTTTCTAGCCATTGTCATCGGATTAAATTACAGTAATAGTGCTTTCTATAGCTTCGGTTTCTTTGAACAAGAATTAGAAGGCTTTGTTGATAGGTTTTTACGGTTTATGGTATGTGATGGGTTAATCGCTATTAATTTAGGTTTCTGTTTTTTTTATATGATAGGCCAGACGAGCAGAGGGAATCGCCTGATGGTAAGCGATTGCTGTCGTCCATTCACACTCAACACCTAGTGGAGTCACATGTGCGCTGTCAACCTTACCGCACAGGCACAGCTTCACATGCCAAAGCGATTACTGGAGCCTGACTGTTATTCTTCCGGAACTCTTTTTTTTATTCAAAATGCAATTCAAATTATTAAATAATACACACACATACACTCACTCTCCTATTACACACCAGGAGATACAAAAAAAAACCCTCTTTAGATTATTTTTTAATATTTATATTATGCAATTATAAAATGTGAAATGAATTTAATTTATTTAATTTAGTTATAGAATTTAATTTGTACGAAATCATAGAAGTCAATTTAATATTAGTTTAATAATTTAATTCAAATAAATTTAAAAATAGAATTATTTGACTTCTGTATTAATTAATGTCACACATTTTTTTTGTCTTTTTTTAATTATTTTAATTATATTTTATATTAAAAAACTTCTGGATTGATATAGCACAAATACAATTAACTGTTAGCACAATATTGTAACACAAGGATGAGCGCTGGCGCCTTACATACAGGATATTTACTAACCTAATTCAGGCGCAGATGTAAAGTTATTATTTAGTTTTAAGTTTTCATTGTCCCTATTGTTTGTAAGTGCAAATAATATGTATAATTATGATTTTGCTTAAATATATTATTATTATTCGAAGTTCTGGGGAGCGTTCGTTGCCGAGTGGTCACTGCGACCATATTTGATCTATTGTGACCTCCATTCCCATTTATAGATCGTCTCCGAGGCCCACGGTCAGCATAAACCGTATACAGCATAACCGGAACGATAGCCTTAACATCCTCCGGGCAGATGTGGTAGATGCCCAGGGTGCGGCTTCTTGGGTGCCCGAGGGCATCGCATTGACAAAGGACGTGTATCGGTGTCTCGTCCTCTGCCTTACAGAATCTGCAGGTGGGGTCTCCGGTCAGCCCGGTTCTAGCGCCGTGTTCGTTCACCCTGCAGTAACCAGATGTCCGACACTCTGAAGTGTCTTCTTATTAAATTACCACTAGATAAAACAAACGCGAAAACTAAAGACGTACTTATATTTTAAAGTTTACCCACAAGCTAACTAAATTGACTCTAACTTAATATTATTATCTCTAAACGGACAATAAAGGCAGTATTTGTGAGAGCCACTCCCATTTAAGCGTCTGAAATGGTCAAGTTGAATTTAATAGTAGTCTTAACGAGCGTTGCATTGTCGCTTTAACGCTTGGCTGACTTCCAGTCTCGCGGGCTTGTCTGTGACCAGTATGAGGGGTTCCTAATTTTTGAAATGTTGTAGGTATACGTAATGACCGTGGGAGAGCCACGCTTTGGCATGAATGGGCCGGCTCCAGTCTCGCGGGCTTGTCTGTGGCCAGTATGAGGGGTTCCTAATTCTTGAAATGGTGTAGGTATACGTAATGACCGGGGGATAGCCACGCTTCGGCATGAATGGGCCGGCTCGACCGAAGTGATACCACGGCCTCACAGAAAACCAGCCTGTGCTGTGTTTCGCTGCTTGAGTGAGCCACTTGTGACTCCACTGGTGTCGCAGGTGTCCATGGGCGGCGGCAATCGCTTATCCTTAGGTGATCCGTCTGCTCATCTGCCACGTAACACATAAAAAAAAGTTATCTATTTATCTACAGTAAGGAGCTAATTTACAGTATCAAGCACAACATTACTCTCGTCGTAGCTTTTTAAGCCGTTGGTCCCGAATTGTATCCCTCTTCGGTCGGGAAACACGGTGTCTCATCGAAATAGTGGGTAAGGAAATAAAGAGTCCACCCACAGGTCCACGTCCTTGCGCACACGCTTGTGTGCTTCATTGGTGATGGTTTACTCATAAATTAAAATGGATTCTCTTGGTATACCATCACTGATCACGCCATAGCAGAAACGTCATATAAGGCAATATTGTAAAAATACCGGTATCATCCAACATTAAAAACACATAAGTATAAAATTGTCTTAAAATGGCTAAAAAGGACGACACAAATTTTCTAACTTGCCAAAAACGTGAACTTGACCAATAAAAAAATAATATTCACTACCAAAAAGGTTTTACAAGAATAAAGAAGTGACCAATTTTAGTGGCAATTAATTACAATAAGCTGGATAATTTTAATGGCAAACAAAATGTTTTTGATGTTTTCCCTAAGAAGGCAAAGGTGGGCCATTAATAACGCATTTGTGGGGCACAGGCCTTAACTCCCTCCTTGCGTTGTTGGTCCTCAGTGCTGAGGGTCGTGGTCTCGATGAGTAATTTTCTCCCGGACTATCTTCCACCAGATCACTCTATCTTCGGTCGCGTGGATCGCATCACAGACTGTGGTTTTTAAAGTTGAGCTGATTTGATCGGACCAACACGCATGGGGCTTCTGCCTCTAGGCCTTTTTCCTTGTCATCTCTCTTTCTTACCTTTATCAGTGAAATCACATCCACACTAATATTATAAATAATATTATAAAGTAGTGGGCCACCCTCTCTTCGTTTAGGGATAATAATTCCACTTTATACCAATAGATGGCGCTAGGTGTCGATTACATCGCGCAAGCGTTCCGTGTTTTCGAATTACCTATAACCGTTGCCGCCGTCTCTAGAATTCACCTCTTTTTTTATGAGATAGGTGGCAGATGAGCCATCAGACGGATCACCTGATGGCAAGCGATTGCCGCCGCCCATGGACACTCGCGACACCAGCGGAGTCAACCTTTAAGCCCCCCTTTCCCCCGGATTGGGTTTTCTGTGACGCAGTAGTATCACTCCGATCGAGTCAGTCCATTCATGCCGAGGCGTGGTTCTCCCATGGATTAAAATTTTGATCTTTATAAATAACAATATTACCTTACAAACTATGTTAGTACATGTTTCTAGTCCCCTAAATAAATCCAGATAAATTATTACAATAAAATTCAAATAAAAATACTTAAAACTCATAATTAATTCAAGGAATAACGAAATAAAAAGTAAAAAATAAAATAACAAACAAAATTAAACATCCACTGTCTAACGGCCAAAAACAGGCCACTCACCCCCGCCCGCCTCCGACGCAAAGGTGCCCATCACACTCGCCGCATTACCACGCTGAATAGCGATGGCCAGCCTCTGCACCAGAAACGACCCAGAGCGTGAGTCACCTGTCACCTCGCACAATCTACGGCCTATCTTACTTACTTTATAAATAGTATGGATTTTAAAGTATATATGTTTGTCTGTTTGTCCGTCCTTCACGGTAAAATGGAGCGACAGATTTTTAAGTGGATGTAGTTGAACGGAAGGAGAGTAACTTCCTTTTCTATATGTAACGCGAGCGAACCTGCGGGAAAAAGCTAGTCAAATTCAAATTCTTTTGTCTTGTTATATGATTGGACCGTGGTAAAGTCACGCTTCGTTATGAATAGGCCGGCGCGACCGAATTGATACCACGGGCTCACAGAAACTGGCGTGAGTTTCGCCGAGTGATTGAGTGTACTGGCCCAATTTAACTAAGTATGTATATACTACTTACTTATTCACTTTTTATAAAAGCTTTGTTTGGAAAAAAATGTATACTTAGTGGAATTGAGAGCCGCCAAATTTTTTAAAGTCCTTTAAAAAGGAACATAAAACATTATCACACTAATAACAAATTACTGGAAATTTTAAAACCGTCGATATCTTTTATGCCAATACTGAATAAGCTGCATAAAAGTACAGGATTCTATATAAGGTTAGATCTTAATGCGCTGTCCGTAACTCAGGCGATACAATGCGTAGGCGCAACTTTTGGGCTGTGGGAAGGATTGTAACGTAGATGCATGAAGGCATGTTTGGGAATGGAGAAGGCAAATTTTATTCACTTTTTTATGCACACCGTGAGGTTAAAATATGGCAAAAGCCACACATAAATTGTACTTTTACCACCGGATTTGTAACACCTATATTTGCAAAATAAATAATTTATGTTGTATCAAGGCACATGTAAAATACGAGCTTAAGAAATAAAATAAGTTCTTTGAAAAACCACTTCAGCATACATATTTAACAAAATTGTTTTCCAAAAGTTTGAATATTCTAAGGTTGTTCATGTTACTTACATAAAAAATATTTCTGTAAAACGATTTACTTTTAAGGTGACGAGTAGGGCACACTAGCGACGGCAACTAATTTTAATTTTTAGCTACTAAACCCGATCTATTTTAAACAATTTCGGGGTTGCGATCTTTCGTGAAACACTTATACTATTTATTAAATAACCATGCACAAATGTTGGGTCCAACGCGTACGCGAAAAAATGATTCACGTTAAAAGCGGCTACTTTCAGCATGAATCAATTTTTCGCGTCCAAAAACGGACCCAACATTCGTGCATGTAACCATGTGTTTAATAAATAATTTAAGTGTTTGCCGAGAGGTAACCCCGAAATTGTTTAAAATAGATCTGGTTTAGTAGCTAAAAATTAAAATCGATTATCGTCGCTAGTGTGCCCTTCCCGTCACCTTAATTCATGAAACCGTCAAGTGAGCACGTTTGTATGAAATTTAACGTAACGGGTAGCCCTGGATATTTATTTATTTATTTACTAGTCTTTGATATCTGTAACACAAGTGCTTAAGCTACTTAGTACGGAATCAGGTCAACGTATGAGATGTTGTGAGAATTATAACTATATCTTTATGACCGGTGTCTCCTTTTAAGCAGAAAATGCCTGTGTCAGGTCAGGAGGCACCGCTCTTCCTTTCCTTTTATAAACTATACATTACATACAAAGTATGCTAGGCTGTATACTAATAAAATGAGGAATGCATTCTCCATACAATGTAAGGTCCCGTAATGAAGTTGTAATCTAGCTTCAACGATGTTAACCTATATTTCACATTTGAGTAGATACTGCCACTCTCCCATTTGAGTTGCCAACAAAATGAAAAAGAATGAGGGGTTATCTGAAGTGGAGGTTCCGCATAGGTACATTACGGGCAAACAATGGTCAAAAACGTACTATACTTTGTTAACTAGGGGTTTTCTTTATTTCTACTTACCTACATCAGTAGAGGGTACAGTGGCGACTCGCCAAGTTCTATAAAGAAAGTCGTTCTTTTTTTTAAAGAGACAGTATATTAGCTCTCTTCAGCCTGATAGTTAGCAAGAGAAGAGCCCACGTTGCAATTACAACGGACGCGATGTCAAGGTATCACCTACGTTGGGACTACCATACTAGCCAGCGAGATGCTTCTTCACGCTTCGTTTAAAGGAATCCATATTTTAGGAAGGAGGAAATAAAAGAGCCGGCTACGTGTTCCATTTCTTGATGGTGCGGTAGAAATAGGAACTGCCAAATCTTTTAGTCCGTGATGGAATGTTTTCCACTGTGAAGTGGTTCTAATGTGTTTGCAACGTATAATTTAGGCTAGCAAACTTAAACCTTAATATATCCTTACAATATTTTGATACCTACGGGCAAAAGATAACTAAAAAAATACTATAAATAAAATACGTTGTATTGTTTGCTCGTAATGTACTAAAAAATAAATACAGATCAAGATATTCTGATAATCCAAAAAAAAATTAAAAAAAGTACTGATATATTTTTCAGTACATCACCGGAAAACAATACAGCGTATTATACAGTACGTTTTTGTTATTGGTTGCCTTTAATGTATAGATCAAAATATTCTGATAATCCTAAGATTTTGCAAGGATATTTCAAGGTTTAAAGTTGCTAGCCAAAATTATGTGTTGCAAAAACATTAGAACGACTTTCTTTACAGAACTTGGCGAGTCACCACTGCTACCTCCTACTTTCCTACCTAGTGTAAATAATGTAAGTAGGAAGGAAGAAAACAATTAGTTTTATGGCTTAAGTCCCTTTATAAGCCCCCATTTTTGCCGGTTGAACCTGCAAGTCTCTTATGGGTAATCAACCGTCAATATACTTAATAATTTCCTTAAAAGTTATTTTCCCGTTGAACCCCAAACCGGCAGAGATTCTGCACATCACGCCACTTTATTTCTAATCGGCTGTCAAACCGCGCCGTTAAATGCAAATCGCGCAAAAACAAACAGTTTAGCTGCCTGCGCGCGCGCATACTCGCACTTCTTACTCCGTGTGAATTGGAGCGTATTATGTTGTTGACATTATACATTAATATAGTTACGTATTATTGATAGCTATCATCTCAGCGTGTTATACTAGGTTGCATGATTGCGAGGTTTGGGATTAGGTAAGCGACTGCCGTCTGACCATCGCTACTTTTCGAAAGGGTTTGATTCAGGATTTGGGGAGTCTGGTAATTACAATGAAGCCCCTTTACAGGGGAACCAGATCTACTGAATCATGGTTACACGTTTCAGAAAATATCCGAAAGGTGCAGGTTTCCTTACGGTTTTGTCCATCTTCGCCAAGCTGATGGTAGAAAAATGTATATAAGTAGATTTGAAAAATCCAGACGAGCATGCTTGAATTAAACCTATTAGGTGCACGTTTTTATGCAATGAATTATCATCGCTCCTCATTTGTAATGTATCAAATAATTTATATTTCAATACATACCATAAATACAAAAAAAAATAAGATCAAAAAGACACACACTAACACTAACACTATTTAAAATCAAGCACAAAAAATATTAAAATGAAGAACAAAGTATACAATACAATATTACGAATGAACAATTTTTCCTATGAGACCAATATGGAAAATGCTACTTTGTAATATGTAGTGACTAAAAATATTGGTAAAATAAATTTCAAAGGCAGGTGATAAAAACTGAACCTTTATATGCGCACATCCAATATACCACATCCAAAATTATTTCACAACTCATTGCAATTTTAAATATTTCCTTTAATATACATTATAAAGTTTTACTTGTGCGTGGGCGCAGTGCGTTGACTTGAACCCGATTATAAAGAACGCGTTGATTGTGTCTCGCTTCCACTAATTAAACAGAGAACAAAGACAAGGGGCGACAGGGCGATTCTCGCGCCTTAAACGTGAAATAGAATCGACAATGTTAAAATCAAATTTGATTATCGTGTTCATCAGCCTGTCATGTGTCTTTGTCCAGAAGTTTCTTCTTAACATTGGGAGAGCCCTATATCGCCATGAATGGGCCAACTCGACCGAAGTGATACTAAGGCTTCACAGAAAACCGGCGTGAAGTAGTGCCAGCGCAGTGCCTCTATGAGTGAGTGAGGGTGCCGGAGGTTTAGTTCGGGGGGAGGGAGAGAAGATTGGCATCGCACTTGCGACACCGGTGTGTCTGTCACACTGGTGCTGCTGATGTCATTGTGCAGCGGTTCCATTCGCCTGCCGCCTATCACATAAAAAAGGCCTCTCCTAAATCTCCTTATGTCATCAATGCCTAATGTTAGGTCATTCGCGTATATTGCCGGTGTCCACCCCCTGTTTGTACCCTGCGGGTGGAGAGAGACACAAATATTTCAAAAACCTCTCGTTGTCCACCCCGTGAAGAAAGCCACTGCTTAAATAAACGTTCTTGATGTCCACCCATTTGCAATTTTAATATACCCTCATAAATAGATGAGATTTTATAGGTAGTACTTACTCCTATTTAGTCTAAAAATGTTGATAATAATATGATTAAACAAGCTACATACCTAATTTAATTTTATTTACTTACGCCCAATTCCAGCAAGTGTGGACATCAGAATGTTTGTTTATGCAATGGCTTTCTCCACGGGGTGGATATCGAGAGTAGTAGGTAATATGAAACTCGTGTGTTTGTCCATCCGGGGTGGCCAGCGGAAAAAAATAATATTGCTTCCACGGTCTCTCCACCCGCAGGGGACATACAGGGGGTGGACACCGGAATATAGGTAATGTTAGCAACTTTGATCGATCCTAGGCGATTCGCATCCAGCTCCAGCCATCTTGCCAGAATCGTCACTCCACTTAGCTGATATCGCCAGCACCTACACTGCCACCCACTACAGCGCCTTCAGTTAATTAATTTATTGAATTCTATTACAGCAATTTATGTACAGGAACTCTTTATATTAAAGCGTATTTGCCCTTAATGGCACTTCTTTCGAGTGCCTGAGAATTACCCTCGGATGCGCGGGAGTTGAAAACCTGTCATTTTGTAATTTAGAGGGCTGGACAAAGGGATTGATTGATGGGATTTTATTTTTGAAATGAAAAATCCTGTTGTTAAAGGGTCTTTAAGTATTTATTCTGTCCAAGACAATTTATTGATTGAAGTAATAAATTTTGATAAGCAAAATATCCCAATGTTTCTGACGTTTTAAGAAATTATGATTTTTAAAATCGTGTAGTGATGAAAAAAACATTCTCAATCACTCCCAATCATGGTTGGCAGCGCACTTTTGACTGCACTGATGTTGCGGGTGTCCTTGGGCGGTGGCAATCGGTTACCACCTGGTGATCCGTCTGCTCGTCTGCCATCTAACATATAAAAAAACAATCACGATATTGGACCTATTTTTAAATTGCCAGTCAGGAAGTAGGTGTGGGACCTGCTTGTGATGAATCACAAGTAAGTATTCATCACACAAATATAGCTCAGGTGTTATTATACAAGTAGTATCTCGGTCTGAGGTTGTCTGGAAGAGATCGCTATTAACGATAAGACCGCCTACATTGTATTAGTATAATACCATAGATTAAGATCTGTAAATTTTGTGCAATAAAGTGTATCTATCTATTTATCTCAATGAACAGCCCAATGCACACGACCAAAGAGAAATATCAGGAAATAATGGTTGGCCCGAACCGATATAATAGGAGATTGACTGCTCGGTGGCGCAGTGGTTAGTGTGTCGCACTTTAAAGCGACGGCTGCGCAAGAGGTCCCGGGTTCGATCCCCGGGTCGGGCCAAAAATTTGTACCTAAGTTTTCGGTAAGAAATTCTAAGTGGCAGTCCGGAGTCTGGAAGTTGGCGGTCTTGTACCCCCGTGCCTCGGAAAGCACGTTAAGCCTGTTAGTCCTGCGCCCAATCCCTCTCGGGTCGTGTCACAGTAGTGTCCCATCGGAATATGAGGGTAAAGGAATAGAGAGTGCACTTGGGTTTGCGGCACACACTTGTTCACTATAATATATCCTGCGTATGTGGCTGATCGTTGAGATTGGCCGCCGATTACCGCTAATCGGTTGAAGAATATTATTATAATAGAGGATAAAGTATAAAATTGCCGTTTTTTTAGACACAATAAGATGTATAATTTCTTTAATAACCAAAAATTCACCATAATATAATTTTATTTTGATTTAAGACTATAGTTTTAAGGTTTATATTATTTAATATAACATTCTCTATTTAAAGATCAGACATTATTGCATTCTTGATGCAAAAAAAATCTTGTTCTCTCTCCCTTTTTTATGTTGGCAGAATTGAGGTGTTTATCAATAACTTTTCTCTTAATTTTTTTTCTGTAAAACTATCAGTCCTACACGCTTGGTTGACACGAGGTTGTAACCCCAAAATATTTTAAATTTTTTTTAGTAGCTAAAACTCAAAATCGATTAGCGTCTCTAGTGTGCCCTACCCTTCACCTTAACGTTGTCCATTAAAGCACAATTCATTATGGAGTACTAGCATTAATACTTACTTTGCAAATTAAAAAAAAAAATATATGGAAAACGTGTCTCAAACTAGACCTCATCGTCGCTTTCCATCAGGTGAGATTGTGGTCAAGCGTTAGGCTATTGACCAAAAAAGTCTTCTAAGATAATCGCCATACAAAACGCCAATTTCATACTTTAACCCACAGATTTAATACTTACTTTAACACCTAATACTAGTTACCATCCGATTTCTTAGCATTAACTCTTGAAAGTGTATACTACGCTGATTCACTGGATAAATAAAATTAACTAACTCAAACTTAGCTTCTACAGCATCAAGCTCTATGCAGAACAAAAAGTACCGCCTAGAGAAGGACGTCAACTGGTCTAGTAGCTTATTAAATTAAGTAATTCGCACAAAAAGCTGCGCCCGAGACCTTGGCAGGGCTAGCCAACCTGCCGCGACCGGATCTGCGTAATGACAGCGCGCCGGACGTGGGCTGTGCGAGCGCAGGAATGGGCTAGGGGTTGTCAAACTTTTTTCTCAGAACTTTGGATTTTTTCTATTCCCGGTAAAAATTGAGCAGCAGGGCTAAATGATTACCCAAAAATCTTAATATTTGATCTAACTAAGAACGGCATTCTACGCAGACACTGAGTCTCGATCAAACCACAAATTGGTGTTATCATTCCTTTTTACAAGTTATAGATCTTAATGATTTACAAGATAAACTAAATTCCATTTCCCCGCAATTCATAGCATTAGCCCGTGAACTTAACAATAAGACTTCGTCTTTATTAAAACCTCATATTAGTAGTTATCATAAAAAGAGAACTTGTAGATGGTCTTGGTTCGGTAGTGAAAAGCATAACAGGTAATCTTGATCACACCGATGCCATATACTATAATAATGCTATTAAGACTCTCTAGGATAAAGAAAATCAACTCATAATTGAATTTAACAGCCTTGTTAGTCTTACGAAAGAGTGGTCGTCTCAATATCCTAAAATAATTGACAGAGTAGATAACCAGAATAAAATGACCATAGATTTATTGGTTCATTAAGTAATAGCATTGATCACCAACATAATAAACTTCAACAATATAGTTTTAGGAGAGGTTTTTCCCAGCTATGGGACATTAAGGCGACGGGTAGACCTAACAAGCGACACCATTCGTTTTTAATTGTTAGCTACTAAACCGGATCTATTTTAAACAATTTCCGGGTTACAACTTCTCGGCAAACACTTATACTATTTATTAATTAACCATGCACAAATGTTGGGTGCGTTTTTGTACGCGAAAAATTGATTACCGCCAAAAGCGGCCACTTTTAGCGTGAATAAATTTTTCGCGTACAAATGTTGGGTCCGCATTTGTGCATAGTTATTTAATAAATAGTATAAGTGTTTGCCGAGAGGTTGTAACCCCGAAATTGTTTAAAATAGATCCGGTTTAGTAGCTAACAATTAAAATCGATTGGCGTCGCTAGTGTGCCCTACCCGTCACCTTAAGCATAAGTGTGGACATTACGGCTAATACAAAAAAAACGCGGACCCCTGGGGGTCTACCTGAACAACTTTGGGAATCAACGGGCTATACGCACATCTAGTGTCTACGATTTTATGAATGAAAAAATAACCTGAGTTATGGGTAATTTAAAAGATGCCGACATCCTGGAACGTATTTTATTCCTTGGAATTTCAGAGACCCTTTTGTTTCTATCGTTTTTCATTTTTTTTTATGTCATAGGTGGCAGACGATCAGACGGATCACCTGATGGTAAGCAATTGCCGCCGCCCATGGACACCCGCATTATAATAACTCATTATGAATAATATAATAAGTCATTATAATAACTAACATAGAATTAAGTAAACATTGTTGTTATTAACTATCAGTGGATCTTCGAGTATGTGGTCTGGCAATAAATTAAGTATTTATTATAAAAGCAATTGCGTTTAATTTACTAATACATATAGGTAGTCAAGTCGGCTGGGCAGCGTTCGGGAAGCTACGCAGCATATTTTCGGCCCATCTACCGCAGTGTCTGAAGACGAAAGTCTTCAATGTTTGTGTGTTGCCAATAATGACATACGGAACCGAAACGTGGCCGCTTACAATGTGCCGATTAAGGAGGCTCAAAGTCACCCAGAGAGCAATGGAAAGGGCTATGCACGGAGTCTCCCTGCGTAATCGTATCAGAAATAATAATAATATAATTCTCACAACATCTCATACGTTGACCTGATTCCATACTAAGTAGCTTAAGCACTTGTGTTACAGATATCAGACAACAGAGGAACACAAATATATACCTACTTAAATACATATATTACCCAGACACTGAAGAAACACAAGTGTTCATCGCACAAATGTTTGTCCAGGGTGGGGATCGAAATGATGAGATCCACAGGAGAACTAAGGTCACAGACATAGCCCAAAGGATTGCATGCCTCAAGTGGCAATGGGCAGGGCACATAGCGAGGAGAACAGACGGCCGTTGGAGCGGAAAGGTCCTCGAGTGGAGGCCACGTACACGAAGTCGCAGCTGTGGCAGACCCCCACAAGGTGGACCGACGATCTGGTGAAGATCGCGGGAATCCATTGAACGCGGACGGCACAGGACCGATCTGTGTGGAGAACATTGGGGAGGCCTATGTCCAGCAGTGGACGTCTACTTGGCTGAAATGATGATGATGATGATGATAGGTAGTCAACATGAATAAATTTTCTAATGAAAGATAATCAAGCAGGAAGTGATATTTTATCGAGCTTTAGCATGCATAAGCAAAGCTCGGGTAACAGTACCACAGAAGCTCGCCCGGCGCTTCCGCCCCCCGTTTAGGAAGTAAATGCCGAGACGTGCGTGTGCGCAGGGCTGCCATTCACAAGATAATAAACAAGTAAAAAGTAGTCGGTCATAGATCGGCGTGAGGCAGCGCTCGCCCAGTGCTTCGTTGAGTAAGTGAACTTACTGGAGATCCAATCTGGCGTTCAAAGGTTGGCATCACACTTGTTACTTAGATACCATTAGGTGATCCGTCTTAGTGCTAGTGTACCTACTAATGTTAGAGATTCAGATTTATTTATTAAGTTATTGCAATGTGTGCTTTTCTGGTTTTTTTTTATGTGACAGATGGCAGACGAGCAGACGGATTACCTGATGGTAAGCATTGCCGCTGCCCATGGATACCCACGACACCAATGTAGTCATAAATGCGCTGCCAACCTTTAAACCCCCTTTCCCCCGGATTGGCCTCCGGTACCCTCACTCACGCAGCGAAACACAGCACAATGCTGCTTCACGCCGGTTTTCTGTAAGGCCGTGGTATCACTCCGGTCGAGCCGGCCCATTCATGCCGAAGCGTGGTTCTCCTACGGTCAAAAACGGTCTTGCTTACCAATCAGGCTGAGGAGAGCCAATTGACAGTAGTCAATAAAAAGAACGTAAAATATGTAGGTACTCAATTTTAGTGTCTCTTGAGCATCTTATCTTGTTACTCATCATCATCACCTTAATTAGGAGTCACAACACTGACTGACTGATTTGGCTGAATATCGAATAAAATACTAAATTCAGAGTTCGTAATTTAGGACTAATTGTTTTTGAGTA
Source organism: Marasmia exigua (assembly GCA_019059595.1). Classification (NCBI taxonomy): domain Eukaryota; kingdom Metazoa; phylum Arthropoda; class Insecta; order Lepidoptera; family Crambidae; genus Marasmia; species Marasmia exigua. The sequence goes on from CM032470.1 coordinate 17,314,045, forward strand.
ATTAAAACTTAATTGTTAGTGTAAAAAAACCATGTTTATTTTTTAAACTGACAACCCTAAGCAATTAAAGCTTGAACATTACCGATTCCGCCGGTGAAATTGCCATCATTATTTCGTCTATGGCCCGCTGCTCCCCACATACTAATGCGCAGGAGCACATGTCGTTGACAAGTCGCCAATCCGACTGTGTCGAATCGATAATAATATTATGTTTGCTGATTGGAATACTGTTTAACTAAATTATATAATTGTTATCCTCTGTGGGATGGATGGACGCAAGACGCTGGTTAATGAAATTAATGTAAGTTTTGTAAAATAAGTATCTGCGCAATTATTGGTTTCCACTCGGTACCTATTCGTGGGATATTGTAACTATACTAACCACAATATCGCTTATTGATGTTTCTCCTTATTCTATGCTTATTACAGAATGCGTATTAAGTAGTTTTCAAACTTTTGAAACCTTACAAACCTACCTAATTTTTAGGTACTCACCTATTAATTTTTTTAAGACAACAGGCATTATCAGAGTTCACCTCATCAGATGATCCTCATGCTTCCTAAACCCCATCATGAAGTCTAGAATCATATTGCGTATAATATCTAATAACATCCTCCAACCGGTTTCGGCTAAAGTGGCCAATCTCATATCTATCAGCCACTTACGCAGGATATATTATAGTGCTCAAGGGTGTGCGCAAACACAAGTGCACTCTCTATTCCCTCGCCCTCATATTCCGACGGGACACGAAAGTGACACGACCGGAGAGGGATCAGGCGCAGGCCCAACCGCTTCACGTGCTTTCCGAGGGGTACATGACCGCCAACTTTCAGACTCCGGGCTGACACTCTGAGAGTTTCTTAACAGAAAAACTCAGGTACGAATTTTACAGGGATCGAGCCCGGGACCACAAGCGCAGCCGTCGCTTTAAAGTGCGACCCACTACCCACTGCGCCATCGAGGCAGTCAATACCTAGAAGATGCCTGTTTGATATAAGTATGTTAAATTTAAATCCACTCGTCTCACTAACGATACATTTCACAAATAAATTACTATGACATTTAACCACCTTATATCATGTTTTGTCTCACACAAGTCATGGTAGAAGAATTTTTGCAACTTTTTCACCTCATTCATACATTTCGCCAAGATGGATGGCAGATGAACAGTTAGATAACGCGTCACGCTACCCGTTCCCACGCGTGGGCATAACTCAGAGCTCACAATGGGAGGAATGTTGAAAGAACTTTGATACTTCATGCATTCTTGGAAGTGTTTCACAGTGTTGGAACGACGGTTTGACAACTGATATATTTTGGAGTGAAAAAGTTCTGTAACTAAAATTGTCATCATCATCATCCCGTTTTCATATCCTAAGCTGGTGGTACAGGCTCGGCGTTCACTTAGCTATAATAAGAAATAATAGATATATATTAATATATCTATATTAAACAAAATATAAGGCTGAAACTACGAGAATTTATTTTTAGGCAGTACATTATGCAATCCGGGGAAAGGGGAGTTTAAAGGTTGGCAGCACACTTGTGACTCCATGCACTGGTGTCGCGGGTGTCCATAGACGGCGGCAATTGCTTACTATCAGGTGGTCCGTCTGCATGTCTGCCACCTATCACATAATAAAAAATTATACAATAATGAACAGTCGGAACCAAATGTGAAATCGAAAAAAAACGGTTGTTCCATATTATAAGTCTAAAAGTGAAGACGCCTGAGTTTGTAGCTTCCATTAGAATATTGTATATATAGTCCATGGTAATAATTACCTATGACTATAGGACATTGTTAAAAGGCCAGTGATAAAAAAGGTCATTCTGTATTATATCGTTGCGGAAATTTGCTAAGAAAGCGGCGTTTTGAAACCATTTCAATAAAAAAAATCTGTTGTAAAGGTTTTATACTAACAAAAGTTGCTCGACGAAATTAATAAGTGGCTTTTAGTTTACCAATACATCCTTTATACGTACCGACAGTACAGAAGCACTTTAACTGCTGTAAATTTAACTCCAAACATCCTAAAATAGGATCCAAAAACTAATTTTACGGGCTGTCATCTGCTTCATCTGTCAGTCAATCATCGACTTGCGTTTAGCCATCATCACTTCGTTTTATAAACGATATAAATAAATAAGTAATTAGTTTGCTTTCATACTGAGTCCGCAAGCCTAAGATAATTTATAACGACTTACGAGCTTCGTGTATAGGAATACCTAGCTTATGTGTGGAACCAATTTTTAACCAACTTCAAAAAAAAGGTGGTTCTCAATTCGACATGTCCCGGACATGTTCGACATTTCATATAGTCCCGGTATGATACCATGGATCAAGATATCAAGATTGATGATGGGATCCTAGAAAAATTGAGGAGAACTCTCAAATTTTATAGGGACACAATGTTCTTGTATCTTTTTTCAAAACTGCACCAGTATTTACGCCTGACCGTATTAATTTTGTGGCGATGGCGATGGCAATTCTGGTGATGATGGAAGGTCAACTCCTCAACGATAAGGAGTGAAAGGATAACTCTTTCAATACTGTACTCAAATAATATTTTTAAAACTTTATACACTTCAAATAACAGCACACTCGAGAAAAGGTTTTATCGAAGTCGGCGCCTAATCCCTGTTGAATAATTTAATGTTGTATTAAATTACAAGGTAGTACTGGGCGCCTACTTCGGTAACACCTTTTCTCGAGTGTACTGTTATGTATAGTGTTCAAAATATTATTTTACACTTTTCAGTTCGTGGTTTTGGAAGGCGGTTTTTTTCGCAGATTTTTTTTTGTAAAATAGCACTGTCTTTATAGTCGCCTTATTTGACACTTATCTATAGTTAGAACTGCCACAGTGGCGCAAGGGTTACTGGGTCGCACTTTAAAGCGACGGCTGCGCAATAGGTCCCGGGTTAGATCCCCGGATCAGACCAAAAATTTGTACCTAAGTTTTCGGTAAGAAATTCTTTGTGTTAGCCCAGAGTCTTGAAGTTGGCGGTAAAGATAAAGATAAAGATAAAAAAATTATTTATTCAATTTAGGTCCACACAGAACACTTATGAATGTCAAAATAGGTACATAATATCTACCGCTGGTTCAGAATGTCGATTTCTACTGAGAAGACACCAGCAAGAAACTCAGTAGTTACTCTTTTCAAATATTAATGATGTTACAGAGTTTCAATTGAGAAGAGAAAAAAAATACAATTATGAAAGTTAATAGACTACTATGAATAACAACTCAAAAGATTAATCAATTAACATGACCAAGAATCCTTATCATTTAAATAGTCTTGTACAATACAGTAACCTTTCTTCATAAGGCAGGTTTAATATGAGACTAAACTTATCCAGTGATAGGTTAATGACATTTTCTGGTATCTTATTAAATATCTTAATACTTAAGCCAACAAACGAATTACCGATTTTATGAAGTCTGAGAACCGGGACGGCAAGCCTATGTTTATATCTGGTGTTAAGACTATGACTATAAATTTAAATTTAACTGTATTATTCAATAAAATAATTGACCCGCCTCTGATTGCCAACTTTCTCGTGAACGAACTACTGACGCTATAGTCTTTGCGCTACTGACGCTATATAGGTGTTGTGCACCCGTGCCTCGGAACTTACGTTAAGCCGTTGGTCCTACACCCAATCCCTCTTCGGTCGTGTCACGTTAGTGTCCCATCGGAATACGAGGATAAGGGAATAGAGAGTGCACTTGTGTTTTGCGCACACTCTTGAGTTCTATAATGTATTGCCCGTCATACCCGTAATCGGTTGGAGGATTATAAAGTCGGAACTGGTTTCCTTTACAAGTTTAAAGTGGTTTTGATATTTTATTAAAAAAAGTGTTGAACAACACCCCCCTGTCAATGTCTGAAGAATCACCTGCTACAATAAGACAACATATATTATCGAATTGTAAGTCTACATTAGACCTGCGTCGGAGTTGTGTTTCACAAAGTGAAGGGCAAAAGGTTTTGTCCCAGATTGTATGGCCCTCTACTCAGGTGAATCTACCTCAACGAGTAGTCCTACTGGTAATCAGTTCTGTCCTGATTCCAACTTCTGTTGGTATTAGGCAGAAACGGTTACCGCGAAGCACGGTTTATCCGGGGCAAAGACGGGTAGTATTAGCCGAAGGATCCACACCCGACGGACCGGCCTTGGCGTGCGACCGCGCCGAAGCGCACTCCGCTACAGGGCCTACATCGTCGCGCCGAGGATCGTTCCCTGACGGTGCACTAGGGCCCGTGAAAGCGGGTTAAACCACAGCATAGCGGGGTTGCAGGCGCCATTTTTGTCTTCAGACCTGGAGATGCTGTGTCCGGCTGGGCCGCGTGGGTGGCGCGGCGGTTTTCCGGCGGAGCGCTTTGACGTCGGCATCCCCCATAGAGTGAAGCGCCTTTGGGCACAGTGGCCCGGATTTTCCCAGCTCCGCAGCCAGTGGAGTCGGTTTCTGCGACGCATTATTATGCTGGAAGCCTGCGGTTTTGTCCCTAGCTCGCACCACACTACAGCCAGCAGTGTGGGTGCTACCCGGGAGGTTGAGTGTAAGAGAGGCCGAGCTGGCGAGCCTCTTCGCCCTGACCGGGCGACGGATGAAGCCTCCGTAGCAGTCCTCACCCCGGTGTGGTCTGGCCTCCGGACGGTCTCTGATCAGCAAAGACCTAACCCGGAGGAGAGCCCCTCTCAGCGTGCATAAGGTGCATTTTCACTGGGTCGTCAAAAAAAAAAAGATTGTATGGCCCCTGGGAGAGGACCTTGTACAGTTGGTAAAAAAAAGACAAATATACCTTAAATACTTTGTAACCGTCGTATTATGTGAACATCTGTATAACCCGTATTATGCAAATAGATGTATTGATTGATTGATATACAAAGTTATAATTTATTTTTTTCATGTATGACAATTTGTAAGAGCTGTATAAGTTAATAAAGTATTTTAGGATTTTGAAATTTTGAACAATAAAAAATTGGTATGAGGCCAATCAAATCCTAACCCTCAGCAAAGTGAAATTACGCGGTAGTGCTAGTAATTTACCTAAAATAACAATATTATTGAGCCATAACATTCAAGTTTTAATAACCTGATACATACCGTACCCACCCCCCAGATGAACGCCCAACAGACCAGCAAGATTGAGCGATATGAGAGCGGCAAATGAAGTGTGAAATTAAGGTCTCGTTTTAACCGCCAGTAATTAGAACTTGTCAGGTGCGCAAGCGCAATTATAACAATTTAACATTGATTTACCTATTTATGGATTAGGTATGAGTGGCTGGTAGAGGAGGGGTAAGGCTTGGGTACCTACAGCGTCAGTCTTCATCATGCTAATTAAATTTGGATAGTCGAAATGGATAAACCTTGACCTGCTGAAAAAAATTGACTTTAACATTCCCAACAGATTGCCACGTTATCCTGGCGGGTTATTTAGAAATAAGATATGTAGTGTCGCCGTGTGGTCCTCGGCAGAGTAGAATAGGCCACTCTCACTCTTACCGAGGTGTCGTAAAAGGCGACTAAGGTAAAGTTGCTGGCATGATCATCAGCACCCAAAGAAGGAAAACTCTGCATGTATACCAAAACCCTCGCCAACCCGTCTGCCAAGCGTGGTGAGTATGGCAATTACCCCTCATGTGATTGAGGGAGGCCCGTGCCCCAGCAGTGGGGACTTAAATGGGCTGACGATGACGATGATGAAGATATGTAGAACTAGAATGGGCCGTGATTCTCCAGTTAGTCGCCTGTCTCGCCTATACAACGATTTAAGTAAAAAAATGCTTGAACTCGACATCAACTTTCAAAGCCACCCCAAGTTCATAAACTCTCGTATAGTTGGTGACGGACCTTAGCATGCGTAATTTGTTTTCTTTTATTATTTTATTATGTATGTAAGATTTACTTAAGGTGACAGGTAGGGCACACTAGCGACGCCAATCGATTTTAATTTTTAACTACTAAACCGGATCTTTTTTAAACAATTTCGGGGTTACAACCTCTCGGCAAAACACTTATACAATTTATTAAATAACCATGCACAATGGTGGGTACTGTTTTTGTACGCGAAAAATTGATTCACGCCATAAGTGGCTGCTTTTGGCGTGAGTTAATTTTTCGCGTTCGCTTTGGACCCAAGATTTTTGCATGGATATTTAATAATAAGTATAAGTGTTTTTTTTTTATTAAATGAGTGGTGGCAGACGAGCAGACGGATCACCTGATGGTAAGCACGCAACACCAGTGGAGTCACAAGTGTTTGCCCAGAGGTTGCGAAATTGTTTAAAATAGATCCGGCTTAGTAGTTAAAAATTAAAATCGATTGATCGCTAGTATGAACTACCCGTCACCTTAATATTTTTTTCATAAACAGTCAACTATTTTTTCAAGGTGTGTAAATGTCGCACTAGTGGCACACAAATTGTAGCTATAGTTTATCTACTTTTGTTTTGTTTTTTATTATTAAGCATGATGTGATTTCCTGTAATAGTAGGTACAGTTAGCTCTTGTATCTTTTAGTGTATTGTATTTTTTGTGTGTTATTGCTGTAATGTTGGTAATCATATAAATAACTAAATAAATAAAGCTGATATCGGCAAATACCAATAATAAATCCTCCAATCGATTACGGCTACGGCGGCCATTCTCAACGACCGCTACTTACGCAGGATATATTATAGTGCTCAAGTGTGTGCGCAAACACAAGTGCAGTTTCTATTCCCTTACCCACATATTCCGATGGGACACAATGTGACAAGACCGGATAGGGATCGAGAGCAGGACCAACAGCTTAACGTGCTTTCCGAGGCACGGCGGTAACAAGACCGCCAACTTCAGACTCCTGAGCTGCCACCAAAAATGTCTTACCTTTTTTTTCACATTAATATCCTCCAACCGATTACGGCTACGGCGGCCAATCTCAACGATCAGCCTCGTACGCAGGATATATTATAGTGCTCAAGTGTGCCCACACTTGCGCAATATATCCACAAGTGCACTCTCTATTCCCTTAATCTCATATTCCGATGGTTCACTACTGAGACACAGACCGGCGAGGGATCGGGCGCAGGACCGGCTTAGCTGTGCTTTCCGAGGCACAGGGGTACATGACCGCCGACTTCCAGACTCCGGGCTGACACTAAGAATTTTTTACCGAAAACTTAGGTACAAATTTTTGGCCCCGACCCGGGGTTCGAACCCGGGACCTACATTGCGCAGGACACACTAACCACTGCGCCACCGAGGCAGTCAAACCACATTCACATTAAGAATCTCAATAACAGCAGGAATGAATCAAATCACTATTTACTGAGAACTTATTAAATCCGTTACAAATTAGCCTCGTACATACAATTTCAATAAACAATCATCATTCACCTTCACCACCAATCACAGAGACAGAAACCGGCGCACGCGCACGTGGTGCCCTCAAACTCGCTAACTGCGTAAATTAACATAAAAGACGCCGCCAATGATCGTAAAACAAGCTAACCGTGTTAACAGTCACATAGATTCATTGTATCGAGTTCGTTAATTGTGAGGTTATTTCGGGATCCCATTCAAGTTTGTATGGTTCAGAGAAAGTTCAATTCACTATAGTCAACAAAAGACTCGCGGCAGACTGTAGAGTATGTAGGTATTGCAATAATTATTAATGATAAAGGTATGACAGTTAAGCCAAAGATTCATGGCATTCGGTTTCGGTGCGCGAGTACCGGAGGCCCAATCCGGGGGAAAGAGAAGTGTACTCTCTATTCCCTAACCCTCATATTCCGATGGAACCCCAGCGTGACACGACCGTAGAGGGATTTCGCGCAGGACCAACGGCTTAACGTGCTTTCCGAGGCACTGGGGAACTACTGGGCTGACACTAAGAATTTCTTACCGAAAACTTAGGTACACATTTTTGGTCCGACCCGGGGATCGAACCCGGAACCGTCACTTAAAAGTGCGACCCACTAACCATTACGCCACACAGGCAGTCAATAATAATTATAGGAATAGTTTGGACCACCTACGAATTGGTAATGCTAATTTCCTATTCATTACTTCACTTATTGCAATAGTACTAAATGTTTTCCTCATCATGTGTAACTACGCGGATGAAAGGTCATAAAGGATTTTTTTTTAAAGTTTTTTTTTTTATAATAATTCTCACAACATCTCATACATTGACCTGATTCTGTACTAAGTAGCGTAAGCACTTGTGTTACAGATATCAGACAACATCGGAACACTAATATTTACTTAAATACATATATTACACCCAGACACTGAACAAACACAAGTGCTCATCACACGAATGTTTGTCCAGGGTGTGGATCGAACCCACGACCTTTGTCGTAAGAGGCAGGGTCACTACCAATTGCGGCATCCGGTCAGTCAGGAAATTGACATGTCTGCCTAATCATCTGTTCTTATACTAGTACTATATCGTTAAAAATCTGACTATAATTATCTTACTCTAAAACCCTATTAATGAGATCCATTTACATCATCACAGAACAATTCTGTGCGTCCTGTGAAAAGTGGTACAAGTCAACTTATATCGAATTTGATTTTCTTCTTGCTACTTCATCACTAGGCCGTGTGGTCCCCGGCAGAGTAGAATAGGCCACCCTCACTCTTACCGAGGTGTCGTAAAAGGCGACTAAGGTAAAGCTGCTGGCATGATCATCAGCACCCAGAGAAGGAAAACCCTGCATTTATATCAAAACCCTCGCCAACCCGTCTGCCAAGCGTGGTGAGTATGGCAATTACCCCTCATGTGATTGAGGGAGGCCCGTGCCCCAGCAGTGGGGACTTAATGGGCTGACGATGACGATGACTTCATCACTAAAAAATCCTCTATTTTTCTGTCTGATCAGACATGCAAAAAATCCTCCATTTTTCCGTCTGATTAGACAGAATATTATAGGATTTTTTTTATGATGAAGTATCAAGAAGAAAATCAAATTCGATATAAGTCAACTTATACCACTTTTCACAGGACGCACACAATTTTTACAGCATTTTAACGACCCTGAAAAGTATAAACTGCCTGTTATGGTTCCTATAGCTTGTCAGACCACTGCCTGACTCCGGAAGTCAACCCGCGCCCGGGGCTGCGCGTGCGTCTCGTTTGTTGAATCGCCGTTAATTATGTGATTTTACGGCATTTTTATGTTTGAACATCTCGTTTATGTTAGTTTGTGAATAGTTTGAGAATACACTATCGAATTATTGTGTCATTAATATTCTGCAGTTTAGTAATCAGTTCTTTGCATCATCATCATCATCAGCCTATCGCAGTCCACTGCTGGACGTAGGCCTCTCCAATTGTTCGCCACTGTGATCTATTCATGGCTTCTCGCATCCAGCTCTTGCCAGCCATCCTGCGCAGATCGTCCTCCCACCTAGCCAGAGGGCGCCCTACATTACGTTTGCCAAGACGCGGTCTCCACTCCAGAACTCGTTGACCCCATCGGTTGTCGGTTCTGCGGCTAATATGGCCAGCCCACTGCCACTTAAGCTTGCTAATCCGGTAAGCAATGTCGATGACTTTGGTTCTCTGCCGGATCACCTCATTTCGGATTCGATCAGAGAGACACCGAGCATTGCTCGTTCCATAGCCCGCTGAGCGACCTTTAACTTGTGGACCAGCCGTACCGTAAGTGTCCACGTTTCGGCTCCGTATGTCATGACGGGTAGGACGCACTGATTGAAGACTTTCGTCTTTAGGCACTGTGGTATCGACGATACGAAGACACGACGTAGTTTTCCAAAGTTCTTTGCATATTTGTTGTAAATTGAAATAACTTTGGAAAGTAATTTTAAAATAAAAGATGTCACTAAAAACTTATACTTATATCATCTCCTCTGGAGTTGCAAACGTCTATAGGCTTATTTTTTTATGAAATATGTGTTAGACGAGCAGACGGATAACCCGATGGTAAGCGATTGCCGCCGCCCATGGATACCCGCAACACTAGTGGAGTCACGAGTGCGCTGCTAAAATTTAAACTCCCCTTTGTTGTCTGGAAGAAATAGCTACAAGCGATAAGACCGCCTTATGGTGCTGTCTGTTGTTGTACCATACCGTTTGGAACAGTGTTGTGAACGGTGCCTTTGGTCCAAGGGTTGCGGGTTCGATCCCCGCACAGTACAAACATTTGTGTGCATGAACATGTCTGTTTGTATTGGTCTGGGTGTTTTCTATGTATTATTATAAGTATGCATTTACAAAAGAAAAGTATTATATGTATATATTTGTAATCCCACTGTTGATTCTGATATCCGTAACACAGGTGCTTGAGCTACCTATCTCGGAGTCAGATCAATGTATGTGATGTTGTGAAATATTTAATTTATTGCACAACTTGCCAACTTGTATTATTATATTTGTGCGATAAAGAATATCTTACCTATCTAAACTATCTAAACATAACCACCACCACTGAGCCGTTTTTTTTATTGTTAGGTGGCAGACGAGCAGACCGATCACCTGATGGTAAGCGATTGCCGCCGCCGATGGACACCCGCGACACCAGTAAAAAGTGAAAAAAAAACGCGTAAAAAGGAAAACGCGAAAGATTGTAATATTTACTATTTACTTTTCCATATTTTTTGTTCTCAAGTAGGTTAGCAAATGACAATATTATATTTTTATTAAAAAGTAAAGTATGTTAAACATAACACCTGTAATATTGGTGGTGCTATGGTGGTTGTTGCTATGGGTTGGGCGACCATTGCGCATCCAGTTGCAGTGCAGACTGATTTCGCGTTCATCATCGATGTCTTGTCCGGTAGCCATGGGTCGATATAGTTACTTAATTATAGGTGCATAATAACTGTATGCGCACGCTAGAAGTTGTTTTGATTTGTTAGCCTTAATAATTTTATATTTAAACTATAGATACCCACACTCCTGTTTATTCATTATAATAATTTAATAGTATGTATCTCATTATTATTTGATATTTTCTTCTTAGCAGATATATATTTACCCGCATCACACATACACGTTAGGTACACAAAATACACTAGACAAGCGTCTGTGGCACTTATTCAGCTGGTCTCACTGAAAACCAGCGTCATGGGCTTTGTCTGGGCTGTGACATAAGCTGAGTGAGGGCCATTTATACTAGACGTCATAACACATCATAATATTCATTTGGCACTGTCTGGACATGGTTGAATATAGTTTTGTTTTTTTTTCCCTTTTGTTTTATTTTTATGTATTTTTAATTGTTTTATGTTTTGTTTTCTGTTTGTGCCAAATTGTGTTCTGTTTACAATTGCTACATGTCCTGTCTTGTGATGTCTATAATAATAAATATTTTCTTTCTTTCTTTCTTCTTTCTAATAGAATTAGAGTGCTATCAGGCAGAATCCCACTACACGTGCGCTTGTTACATGTAATGGCTATCGATCAGCAAACCAAAACCAGGGACTAATTATCTTTAGCTATGCTATAACAGTACTGTTAGAATAAAGCTATCAGTATTTACGCAGGTGACTATTTTGTATTCGCTCACATTATTTTTAATATTATCACGTCCATTACTTGTCCGGTCTATAAGGCACTGACAATTGTCAAGATTAGGCTTATTTGCATCGGACTTATTTGGCTAAATATTTATATTGAGATAAATATGGCAACAAGGTTTGGTTACAGTTGTTTGTACAGGTTTTGATTTACATAAGTTTGACATTCCTCTTAATAGATGGCGTAGGTAAAACTTGCTTTTAGTCTTTAAGGTGACGGGTAGGCCATACTAGTGACGCCAATCGAGTTTAATATTTAGCTACTAAACCGGATTTATTTTGAACAATGTCGGGGTTACAACCTCTCGGCAAACACTTATACTATTTATTAAATAACCATAGTAGATAACCATAGTAGCATAGCTAGTTAGGGCTACTCGTCGCCTTAATCAGACACTGGCAAATTTATTGGCAATGATTTTAATATGAGTGTTTTTGTGTGCGCTTTATTTATATGTCAGTTTAACTGTCTCTGTATGAAATCTCCAAGATACCCTGTATTCTTTTGATACCTATGAAAATACAACTATGTAGCGCGCATGGTAAGCCCCTCGGCCAAGTTGCCACGTTTGGCCACCCAGCGGCGCAACGATCGCGCCGCGCTGTTCGCGCGCCTGCTCGCTTCCGCGATTGTACTCGTTAGCGAAGAATCCGCGATAAATATACATTTAAGACAGATTGTCCTTAGTATTTAAGTCAATTTGCAAGTAAAAGTACTACTAGAAGTCTGGAGTTATTATTTAACCCTCGACAAGGCGCCCTGAGAAAGAAGAAAAGAAATAGAAAAGGTAGAGCATGGTAAGCCCCTCGGCCAAGTTGCCACGTTTGGCCACCCAGCGGCGCCACGATCGCACCGCGCTGTTCGCGCGCCTGCTCGCTCGCGCGATTGTACTCGTTAGCATAGAATCCACGAATTAATATTAGATGTAAGACAGATTGTCCTTTATATTTAAGTTGATTGGAAAAGTATTACTAAAAGTTCAGTAAAAAAAGATCAGTAAAAGTATTACTAAAAGTCCGGAGTTATTATTTAACACTAGGAAGAGCCCTGACAAAGAAGAAAAAAATAGAAAAGTCTCATCTCTGCCGAGAAGCAAACGCCGGCCACAACTAGCTATTTGGATAGGTACTCTAACAGCGGCTACTATTCCGGCACCTCCCTGCGTCCTTCCTCTGTACAAGAAGAAGGGATAATAAGTAACGGAATAAAGCTTTTTATCGGGGAGGGTTTTGTTGTATTATTGAACTAGTAATTCACTTGCTGAAAGCACAGATAATCAGGTGCTGAATGTAACTTCAAATTATCACCTAAATATATTCTTACATGTTTAAATATAACGTAAACTGACCTGTTTAAAGACACGAAGAGCGGAAGCGTCGCCATTGTGGAAATATTAATCTGAAAATAAAAAATAATAATAATGAATGTCTTCGTTATTATTAATTAGGGTAAACTCGCTTAAACCCAGTTAAACCCAGGAATGACTGTTGCTATCTCCGTCGCACAATCGTCAACTTTTTTTGCATACGTAAAGAAGATTCATTGCGTTAGTATAAAGTTCAATTTAAAACGTGTGATTCTGTACCTACAAAGCGGGAGAAGCTTCGAAAGTTCCCATCACCGAATTAGGTGAGTCACCGAATCATGCGAGTTTACCCTACCTAATTAATTGTTATAAGCAAGGCAGATAAAGGCTGAATGACAGAGTCGCAAGGAGTCAGCCATGGGAGACCCACGCGGAGTGATACCATGGTCTCAGGTCACAGAAAACTGGCATTTAGCAACGCCTGGGCTGTGTTCAACTCACTCAGCGAGAGTGAGGTCTAATTGAAAGAGGAAAAGGTTGAAAGCGTAGGTTATTGTGTCTCTGGTGGAGCTGGTGTCCATGGGCGGCGGCAATCGTTTACAATCAGGAGATCCGTATGCTCGACAGCCATTTATCACATAAAAAAGAACCCCATGTAGAAAAGAGAAGTGGTGGATAGGCGGCAGTTTCAAGTAGAACATGTAATTTAAGCGTTTAATTACAAAAAGTTTCAATTTATTTGCTTTCTGTCACATGCCTCGGTTCTGTGGAACGGTTTGGCTGCGGGAGTGTTATAATAATTAGCTAATATATTTCATAGCATAGCATATGGTCTCAAGCTTCGGTGCCCGGGGTCCGCTTACACTGATCATCATTACACGTCAAAAATTGCATCAAGTCATCGCCAACATTTTTTCAAATGTTTCAAACAATTGTGCCCGGATGCGCCCTCTATGGCCGCAGTATAGACAATAGAGCAATTGGTCAAGCGCTTTATCAATTGTTCCGATTCAGATAACACAATGGGTAAGCCGTTTTTATGAATAGTCAGGTCTTAGGTATTAGATATGCGTTTTTTCTTAGATGTCAAATTGGTTTTCCTGTTAAGTAAGTCTTTTACCATGTAGCTAGAGTTAATGTGATTTTGTAGTGCCCAAGCAACTTAATATACCCCTTGCGACAGCCGGCTGCACTCTCGCCCTTTTAAGGTGACGTAGGGCACACTAGCGACGCCAATAGATTTTAATTTTTAGCTACTAAACCGGATCTATTTTAAACAATTTCGGGGCTACAATCTTTTGGAAAACACTTATACTATTTATTAAATAACCATGCACAAAAGCGGACACTTTTGGCGTGAATCAATTTTTCGCATACAAAAACGGACCCAACATTTGTGCATGGTTATTTAATAAATAGTATAAGTGTTTGCCGAGCGATTGTAACCCCTAAAATTGTTTGCTAAAAATTAAAATCGATTGGCGTCCCTAGTGTGCTCTAGCCGTCACAAAAAACGTAGAATCTGTTTGCAACATAATAGCAACTAGTTTAATAATTGATATATGAAGCTTCGAAATGCAATAATTAATTACAGAGCAGAGCCCATTCCTTTCCCAGAGCGTATGAAAAGGACGGGGACATATATTCGGTAGTGAATTCCGTTTCGTTATAGACACTCCGAGCCTAATATAATAAATAAATAAATAAATGTTTCACAACATCACATACATTGATCTGACTCCGAGATAGGTAGCTCAAGCACCTGTGTTACGGATATCAGAACCAACAGCGAAATTACAAATATATCCTTTTTTTTTACAAAAACCACAGCTCTTAGTGCTATTTACAAGTTATATGAACTTAATTAAATTTAACCTACAGCCAATAATGGTTTTACATTTTGTATGTTATATTGTATTTATCGGCAATCAAAAAATCTAAAAATGAAAAGTTTGTGTGTGTGTGTAGATGTACTTAAGAGTGTGTGTGTATGCTGTACTGCTCATAAACCCAAACTTGGAAAGTTATGTTGCTTACCTACCTAGATGGTTTTTACATGTTCATTCTCTTTTAGAGCTTCAAAAATATATTTTTTAAAGATACCTTTTGAAGAGTTAAAAATGTCAATATCATTGAATTTATTATTAAAAGTTCTATGAATGCGGTTAATTATGGAATTCTGGGCGTAATTAGTTGCTGTATGTGAGACAGCGAATAACTTAGTTTGTCTCGTCCGTTTGATAGGTGCACAGAATCTTAGCAATTTAGTTGACAATTCAGAACAATATATATAACCTGCACATATGCCAATGCCAATCCTAATACTTTACTTCTGTAAATGCATATTAATATACCTAATACATAGAAACACCCAGACCAGTACAAACAGATGTCTGTTTACATGTGTATATGCACACAAATGTTTGTACTGTTCGCACGCGCAACCCTTGCACCAGAGGCAGCGTTCACTACCACTGATCCAAACGGGTCGTCGAATAGCAACCTTCATCAAATCATAAACCGTTAAATTAACTTAGGTGATTGATCTATACAGTTTACCAGTCCCCACCCTCACCACAATATCAATTAGGACCATCGGAATGTTTGACCTTCAACCGCCAGGGGACCCCGATGCAACGTGAGGGGAACGGAATCGACAACGTTTGGGGTCCATCCCCCATGCTAAGAGCTTTTAGTTTACTGAAACTGTTGTTTACCTCTGACTCCCCCTAGAATGTGTAAACACCCTAGAATGTGTATCGACCGTGGGAGAGCAACTTCGGCATGAATGGGACGCCTCGACCGGAGTGATACCACGGCGTGAAGCAGCACTGTGCTGTGTTTCGATGCGTGAGTGAGGTTATCGGAGGCCCAATCCGGGGGATAGAGGGTGTAAGGTTTGGCAGCGCACTTGTGACTTCACTGGTGTCGCGGGTATTCATGGCCGGCGGCCATCGCTTACCATCAGATGATCTGTCTGATCTTCTGCCACCTATTACCTAAAAAAACATAGTGTGTGTTACATTATTTCGGTCTTTTACCTTACAACAGAAAAGTATCTTACTTGGTTTCCTTTCCAGTCAGGGATAGCTTTAAGACCGAAATTTGCAACTCTAAAAATGATTCCGACGCTGAAATCATTTTATTTGTCTTTATTTAGATCACCAACGATTGTTACATCAAAACTATCTTAAGGCGACGTGTAGCCCTAACTAGCGACACCAATCGATTTAAATTGTTAGCCTCTAAACCGGATCTATTTTAAACAATTTCGGGGTTACAACCGCTCGGCAAACACTTTTAACTTTTTTTATTCAATAACCATGCATAAATGTTGGGTCCGATTTTGTACGCGAAAAATTGATTCACGCCTCATTCAAATTCATTCAAATTACATTATACACATTTACACAAATGTCTGTAATGCTTATTGTATTTGTCCAATAAAGGTATACCTTTTTTTTTGTCGCTGTGAAAAATGCTGGCCTTATACATACCCGAGATAGCGGGGGCCATCAGAGGTTATGTCTGGCTCTCCTCTAGGTATGCGCCCAGAGATATACCGACTAAAAACACAGCGGCGTTCCCTCATCGCCCAATTAGGGAAAGGTTATGGGTATCCGGCAAAGCCTTGGACTACCACGACCTCCCCCGGAATAAAAGTATACCTACCTAGCTTTGAGTATATACTCAAAGCTACCTAGAGTAGATGTACAGTCAAAAAACGAAAAGGTTCGTCAGTTTTCAAATTGATTTGTTTGATATGCTATAAGCGCTATTACCTTTCGTAAATTTGCCAGGTATATTACCTGTTGCACAGAAAATTATGCTTAACTGTTAAATCAGAAAGTTGAGATTTGCTTGTAGCAAAATTGATTCTTTTTGATGTAAAGAAAATTTAAAGATATGAAATAAACCTACATTGGTTTGACGTGGCAATTAAATTTATAATTTAAAAAAATTAAAAAAATAGTACTATCATGGTCGTTGACGTCTTTAATTTGGATGTTTACTATTGGCTGTCTCGTGAGTCATTCGCGAATAGCTTGGATAATAGGTAAGTTAAAATGCCAAAATCTCTATGCCTTTGTCCGTTTTGGTACGCGACAAATTTATTCACGCTAAAAGAGGCGCATTTTACGTAAATCAATCTTTCGCGTACGCGTTGGACTCAAAATTTGTGCATGGTTATTCAATATATGTATAGTATAAGTGTTTGCCGAGAGGTTGTAACCCCGAAATAGATCCGGTTTAGTAGCTAAATATTAAAATCGATTGACGTCGCTAGAGTGCCCTACCCGTCACCTTAACTGTGGCGATCATGAGACATATTTTAAAAAAGTACAACGGTGAATCCGTAACGTATCAAGATTTTTTTGAGAAATACTTGTGTAATATTATCTTCGTACAAGAAACCATATTTTTTTATTAAGTTTTGCCTAAAGTGGCCACCTTTAGCAATTAAAAAATATAGTTACTTGTAGGAAGAAATTGTCTCAAAAAAATCTTAATACTTACTTTCCTTTATGGATTCATTGTTGTATTTTTTGTCTCTTAATCGCCACAATTAAGTAATACAAATCTATTGGTAGGTCATCACCTTAACCTATATAAGATTGCATGTCGTAGACTTACCTACTCTTCAAAAATATTAAAATCCCTCAAAACATTACTCAGTTCACTCACTACCTAACTATCACATGTATTGTTAAGTTATGTATTCATTAAAACAAACACTAGCGACATAAAGAAAAGCAATAACCAACACTGTTACTGTCCGTTTCAGTTTAACACTGAATAAAATACCAAAAAAAGTTTCAATACCACCATAAAAATTAAAAAGTTCGCAAAACTTTTTCCCGCGCAACAAAACGTCACCTGCGCTCCGTCAATGTTTTGTCTATGCACAAAACATGGCCGCCCCGCGCGCTATTTTTAGCTCCACTATGGTGGAACTTAGCATGGGGTAGTAGCTATAATTTGGGGCTACAAGTGGGTGAATTAACCGATCCGCGCATGCGTTGTGGTCACGCAGTGTTGGTACGCAAATAAGTGTTTCTGGAAATAACGGTTTCGCGTGGGGTGACGAGAAATCGTGCGAATGAAAATACGCAGTTCCAATTACCCTCGTTTTCAACATCATTACTGGGAAAATCTAGCTTGACATACTTACTTACTTACTATTATATATTGGTGATATTGAAAAGTAAAAGCTATCTAATAGAAATACCTCACTACTTACCGACTCTTACTCACTCTTACCGAGGTGTCGTAAAAGGCGACTAAGGTAAAGCTGCTGGCATGATCATCAGCACCCAGAGAAGGAAAACTCTGCAATTTATATCAAAACCCTCGCCAACCCGTCTGCCAAGCGTGGTGAGTATGGCAATTACCCCTCATGTGATTGAGGGAGGCCCGTGCCCCAGCAGTGGGGACTTAAATGGGCTGATGATGATGATGATGATGAATAGAAATAACCAATTTAATAATATATTGTACCTTATTGGTGTCGAGATATTCAAAAACAACGAGCAGTGCGACAAAGATGAACTGTTTTGGCCTTGGATTAAAATCCTTTTTTTATGTGATAGGTGGCAGACGAGCAGACGGATCACCTAATGCTAAGCTATTGCCGCCACCCATGGACACCTGTGACACCAGTGAAGTCACAAGTGCACTGCCAACCTTTAATCCCCCTTTCCCCCGGATTGGGCCTCCGATACCCTCACTCACGCAGCAAAACACAGCATAATGCTGCATCACGCTGGTTTTCTGTGAGGCCGTGGTATTACTCCAGTCGAGCCGGCCCATTCATGCCGAAGCGTGGCTCTCCCACGGTCAAATAGCGGATGATACGCCAATTGGGGAGTTTAAATGTTGGCAGCGCACTTGTGACTCCACTGGTGTTGCGGGTGTCCATGGGCGGCGGCAATCGCTTACCATCAGATGATCCGTCTGCTCGTCTGCCACATATGTCATAAAATATGTCAAAAAATTGCTTCATGCTGTCGGTTTTCTGTTAGGTTGTTAAAGGGTTGTTGTACCTCTCAGATAGAGCCGGCTCGTTCATGCCAAAGCGTGGCTCTCCATCAGTCATTTGTCTATAACGTGCCTCATAACCACAGATGATAGTTAATTAAAAGTAAAACCTCACTTAGGACAACATCTGACACAAAATGATGACGTTTGGTATGTCACAGTATGTCAACAAAGTATCCACAGATCACTATATATGCAGCAAGATATAATACTAATCTATGGTAGAAAGTATCTTCTTAGATTGTGGTCAACGAATATCGCTCAGATTTTTGCTACGCATTTTACTTCGAAATGATTTATACTAAGCAAGAATGGTACACACCCGCCGAGATTGCTATCCACAACCGGCCTCAAGACTGCTGGGTGTCGCTTAACGGGAAGGTCCTGGACCTCACGCCGTGGCTGGACCAGCAGTTCAAGGTATTGTCTGGGTCTCTCCCGCATGACCGCTTTCACACGAAATTTTTTGCATGTACAGCCAAAGAACGAAAAGATTCGTCACTTTTCAAATTGATTCGTTTGATATGCTATGAGCACTTATTACCTTTCGTAAATTTGTCAGAGTAATATCTGTTGCACAGAAAATAATGCTTAACTGTTAGATCAGAAAGTTTAGATCAAAGAGTATTGTAATGGTTCAGATTTGCTTGTAGCAACATTGATTCCTTTTGATGTAAAGAAAGTTTAAAGAAGGTTGGCAGATCTTTTTACAACAGTACCTATGTTGGTATAACTGATTCTTGCCGTCGTCCTAGCGAAAATTTACCTTAAGGTGACGACCTTTTTATTCTCTATACCATACGACATAAAAAGGGCCATTCCAAACAAAAGACAATGCGAGTTGTAAACATTTTTGCTCTTAAGGTAGACTACCTGGAAAAGACCTCGATAGTTCATCGTCGCGTCATGCGTGGTGATCAAGCCTAATCCCATCATAGTAGCGATGACTTGATTTCTATGATGGAGGCCTTTGCCCTGCAGTGGGACAGTACTGATACTACTTCTACTATTGTCTAGATCTGCAAATGCTTTCCCAAGACGTGTTACTGCAAGTTTAAGAACTGGTTCTGCGCTGATGACTGCATGGAGTACTGCCCCTGCTTCAAGAGAGGCTTCCATTACTGCGATGGAAAGAGGGTGAGGTCACAAAATGTCACAGAAGTTCCGAACATTATTCGATATATTGATATCAAAGAGTTTACCTACGCGTTAGGCATGTCGTATCTCTGTCGCACACTTCATATAATATCTGTCTCACGCCGAACTACACCGAGACAGGACTTATATTGAAGAACAGCACTGTTGGCCAAACAAAGGAGACACACAACGTGGGTGAAAGAGAGAAACTCCGATTTGGTCGTAACTTGTGCTTTAAATTAGGCCCTATGCTTACACGTGGGGCTGTCAAATCGATGGGAGCTCCTCGTAATATTTACGACGGGGGGGTCCCATTTTTAAGATAGGGCATCGTGATTTTAAGGTAACCCAATGCTACGGCCCTACACTAAGATTCCTGTTAAGCGTGCATGGTTGTGTATGTGCGATGTAACATGAACTTTTTAAGTTGGTCTAATCCTGTTCTGTGCCGATTTTCTAAATTATGTAGGTAGATACTACCTACACTTTATTAAGTACATATGAAAAAGTAATAATAAGTAATTGTTACTTACTAATACATAATTAATTATTTAGATTGTAAGAACATTGCAATGCCTTGTGAGGTGTTAAGTATTTAAGCTACATTGTTTTATTTTAATATCTTTTGTACCACTTAACATGCAATAAACGATTATGATTATCCCCCTGTCTAAGGGGGATTGCAATTTACCAGACTTTCTGAATTCTGGATGATTTAAGCGTAACCTGGGTTCCGATGCCACGGTTTTCTGAACAACATTTGTTCTGTCTTTTAGAAATTCGCATAAAAAATTCAACTTTTCATTCTACAAACTCGTAACATTTACGACGGAGGGTCCCATTTTAATATAGGACATTGTGATTTTAAGGTAACGTAGTGCCCCCCTACTACGGCCCTATACTGAGAACGCTGTAAGCGTCCATGGTTGTGCGATGTAGCTATCCTGACTATATTCCGTAGTTCAATTTAGCAATCAGTCAGTATGAACCTTTTAAGGTGGGCTGATCCCCCATCATTGGGGGGTGGGCATCATTGTAATTCATAAGACTTTCTAAATCCTAGATGG
Organism: Marasmia exigua; assembly: GCA_019059595.1. Taxonomy (NCBI): domain Eukaryota; kingdom Metazoa; phylum Arthropoda; class Insecta; order Lepidoptera; family Crambidae; genus Marasmia; species Marasmia exigua. Next base: position 17,335,141 of record CM032470.1, read on the forward strand.
TTTAAGTGTAACTCGGGTTCCGATGCAACGGCTTTGGATGGAACCGGGAATAACAGGCTTAGATGAGTCTAAGGGTTGCAAAAGATAGACAGCAGTCGCTCATTGTACTCCCCAAATCCTAGATCATGCTTTCAAGCCCCGGGCTCTGAAAACCAGGACGCTAAGATGATGATCATGATATTTTTTTCTGTCCTGCAGCTAGCAATGACAATAGTAGCCTACGCCGGCAAAGACATCAGCCACTGGTTCAAGGCCGACGAGTGGGCGCAGTACATGCACCCAGTAACGACTCTCCCCACCACGTACCAGCTGCACGGCCATGGGGGGCGGCAGCCGGTGGTACCGTCGACGCGGTGGCGGCCCGTCGTGAACCCGTGGTGGCTGGACGAGGGGTGTGTGGTGGGGAGGGCGACGGCAAGGACGAGGCCGATCAGGATTACGAATACGATGACTGGTAATTTTTCTCTGAGAGCGTGGTATCACTCCGGTCGAGGCCAGGCATTCATGCCGAAGCGTGGCTCCCACACGGTCAAAGCTAATTAGTAATTCCCTACTTCTGCATAAGCTCGCAACACCATAGGCTTCTTCTTAACTCTAGTGTTTGTGAAATCAAGAGCAAGCCCGTAAATTCAGACTTCTCCTTCAATTATCTTGAAATAGCTTTTAATCTACCCTCAGGCGCCACGGTGACATTGGAAGTATGTTCAGAAGAGACCTTGTACCAGGTCATGATGCGGTACCTCCCGCACAATTCCCACATGCTCTCGTACTCCTGGCGACACCTCGGCAGGAAGCTCTGCTACGAGAGGACCCTGGAGGAGAACGGGATCCCTGATGAGAGGGACCGGTTCAGCGATGTGCTGCTGCCAGAGAATATGCATATACCTGCTATTCTTATATACTACAATGATGATCTGACTGAAGGTAAGAACGGTGGAAGAGACGCTTCGGCATGAATGGGCCGGCTCGACCGGAATAACGCAACGTTTCACAGAATAAAGATAAAGATAAAAAAACGTTATTCAATTTAGGTCCACAAGAACACTTATGAATGTCAAAATAGGTACATAATATCTACCGCTGGTTCGGAATGTCGATTTCTACTGAGAAGACACCAGCAAGAAACTCAGTAGTTAGCGGAGTGTAGCGGAGCCCCAAGCTAGGAGGAGGGGATTTTAAAGGTCGGCAGCGTACTAATGACATCGGGTGTTGGGGTCCATGGGCGGCGAAAACCGCTTACCATCAGGTGGCCTATCTGCCACCTACTCATCACGTTTTTACACGATGTTTTTACGATTTTTCAGACTCCTACGTACATTTCGGCTAAGGCGGTCAATCTCAAAGATCAGCCTGCCAGGAAATACTCCTGCATCCAGACCGTTCCACAGAACTAAGGATATGTGGAGAATGAGATTGTGTATGCGCAGACACAAATGCTCTATTTTACCGCACCCTCATATTTCGATGGGGCAATGTGATACAACCGGAGAGAGAAAGGACCCCCAATTAACAGCTTATCGTGGAAATCTTAGATTTTTTTATGAACTATATAGGCCAACGCTTGTCTACAAGCTCACCTGTTGGAAAGTGATGATAAGGTCTAGGATGTAGAAGTAGGGTCATAATGATTCAGGACTGTAGCCCTAAGAGTCGAACGGCTCATCGTAACATTTACGACGGGTGACTGATAATGACGTAGAACTTATCTTAGCTTCGGCTCTGTAATGATGATGATGATCTTTAATCTCCAAAAGCGTTTCCAGTTTTTGCAGCCCATCCAGGGTCATATGCGTTCTTTCTAACATCTCCGTCTTAAGACTCCCTCCCACTCCTCTCATTTCTATACCCATTCTTTCACTGTCCAGTCCATCATTCTATGGAACTCACTACCCCTATTAATAAGACAGTTTTCATCATTAACCATTTTTAAAGCCCGAGTCAAAACTCATCTTTTAAATAAATAAATAGCAGTCCTTTTAAGTCTTTACAGGTTCAGTCATCGGTAATAGTCGATGGTCCGTCTAAGACCATAATTTATATGAATGTATATCTAGTCCTTTATATTATTTTATCCAAGCATAACATATTTATTTATTAGTATATAATATTGTGTTTATTTATGTATTAGCACAGTTCACTTTTATTTCCCTATTTCAATATTGCACCACCTACCCCTCCTCTACTATCAAATTTCCATTGCCTGAAGGTTGTCTCGTAGAAATCGCTTCCAGCGATAAGACCGCCGAAATAGTACAATTAAGTTTCTGTAATGCCTAGTTTTTTTTTAGATTTTTTTTGTGCAATGAAGTACACACACACCCACACACACACACACACACACACACACACACACACACACACACACACACCACCTTAAAAGGTTCATACTGACTGATTGCTAAATTGAACCACGGAATATAGTCAGGATAGCTACATCGCACAACCATGGACGCTTACAGTGTTCTCGGTATAGGGCCGTAGTAGGGGGGCACTACGTTACCTTAAAATCACAATGCCCTATATTAAAAATGGGACCCTCCGTCGTAAATGTTACGAGTTTGTACACACACACACACACACGCACACGCACACGCACACGCACACGCACACGCACACGCACACGCACACGCACACGCACACGCACACGCACACGCACACGCACACGCACACGCACACGCACACGCACACGCACACGCACAAACACACAAACACACAAACACACAAACACACAAACACACACACACACAGATCCTTATGCGCTGTTTATTTGTTGTATGTAACTGATTTTTTGTTAAGGAAGAGTGGCTTCCTCTGACACAGGTGCTAATTTTGTACCTACTAGAGGATGTCAACACCTAAATTGTAATGGTTGTTGTTGAAACGAATAAACAATTTTTATTTATATCTATCTATCTATCTATCTCTTCCAGATCCTCACCGAAAAGACTGTACCTGTCACGAGCTGAGTTGTGCACTGGAGCAATCTCTGAAGACGTGTGCACGTAGACCATTGGACCCGAAATGAAACCAGTGGACGTTTTGATAATGCGTTATATTACCAACATAAGCTTTAGATTTATTTTATTTTATTTTGTAGGTTTGCAAACTTGTTGGATATATTTTAGTTTAAATAAAATATCATGTTTCTGATCCCATAAATACCTACATAGCTGTCCTAAGTGCTTTTCGAACATTTCAAATAGTTAATAGCAATAGGTTTCAATTCTTCCCCCTCGATTTTGACTGAGACTTGATTTGGTCTATCGATTTTTTAAGGTTTCATGGCCGATATTTTGAAGCTAAATCTAAATGGCGGATAAATAGGAGAGCTGGGTTCCACACTGTAGAGTCACGAGCTTTAATTTGGGACCCATTTCCGTTAAATGTCGTTAGAACATTCATAATGCAATAAGGTCGAAACTTATGTTGAATATTAAGTTGAGACCTAAAATGTCTTATCTAATCGACTCTTGAAACGATAACCTCCTTGCAAAAAGATATCATTACGGTTTTCTAATAACAAAGATATGTTGTGTCACTCGTGTCAGTGTCTGTCAAGAAAATAGTTTAGTAATAGTAACGATATTGCTATACCTATAGACAGAACACAGGGCCAAAAAGTTATTACCCATTTAACAATTACTCGGAAAACATCGGTAATGATCGTATGCACTCGCGAGGCCTCGCTCAAGTTGACGTTTTTGCGCGGTTGCCCCTAGAAAAGTAAAGTTGTCGATGGTGAATATTATGACTTATTTAAAAATGTACTTTATTTTAATTTAGCTCTTAGTAGTGAATGCTACTGGACATTCAACCTTGGATGGGTCCCAAATTAAAGCTCGTGACTGTACCTGAATACGTAAAGCCACACAACAAAGTAAAGAAAACTGTCAAATTTCTTCAATGGACTTGAGAGACCTTAACGTTAGACACGTTTGGTTCATTAATTGATTGTGGTAACTAGATATGTGGCTGTCTGTACATCTAACCTTCGACTTATTTAGCTACTTATTGGATAATGTACACGTCGTTGTGGAAGTTTCTCTCAGTGGTTAATCTTCCAGATCACATTACATCACACCTGTTTGCTTCGAAAGTTACTTAACATTCTCCGATGCTATCGCTTGGGGTTCTTAAGCCATTAAACCACACGTGCCCGAACCCCATGAACCAAGGAGCCATAAGGCCGCGTCGTGCTCGACCGAGCGCGCTTCCTGCCCTGACCTGGAGGGCATAGCCCTAGAATAACTCGGCTGTTTTGAGGTATTCAATCAAGACTGTTCACTTTTTTCTTTCTCTATTTATTACTTGTTCTACTCGTACTGTAAAAAAAAGAATTTTAAGTGGAGTATCAGCCTGACCACTGAGGGCAAAGGCCTCCATCATAGAAATCAAGTGCTTATTTATAAGAAATGAAATGAAATGATGATTTTTGTTTACAAACATATGAGATTCACTTGCTCACAGCAGCGAAAATGCAGATAAGTACTGGAAAAATTATGCCTAATTTAATACCTCGGTGGCCTAGTTGCCTAGCGGTCACCAGGATGGTGAAAGGGTTGTTTGATTTTTTTTGGGTAAGTACCATCCACCCCGGTGGCTCTGCCCCGTTAACGGGGCAGTTGGGAAAAAGTGTTGCAACAACCCCGGTAGCCCCGATCCCGTCGTTTACCGGGGTGGATGGCACAGATTAAGTATCATCTACCCCGGCGAGTTTTTCATCAGGGCGGTTATGTGGCACATATACTCGCGTACCTAGATGAGTAGCATACGCCGCATTTATTAACCGTGGAAGGGTCACATATCGGCATGAATGGGCCGGCTGGACCGGAGTGATACCACGACCTCACAGAAAACCGGCGTGAAGCAGCACAGTGCTGTGTATATATATATATATATATATATATATTTATCTTATATATAATAACTCTTGATTTTGTCGTATAAGTCAAATGTGCCTAATGTTTAAAAATGCTACCGGTGCGTTTTTTTTATGTGATAGGTGGCAGACGAGCAGACGAATCACCTGATGACACACCAGTGTAGTCACAAGATGACGATTGCCGCCGCCCATGGACACCCGCGACACCAGTGGAGTCACAAGTGCGCTGCTAACCTCTAAACCCCCCTTTCCCCAGGATTGGGCCTCCGGTACCCTCACTCACGCAGCGAAACACAGCACTGTGCTGCTTCACGCCGGTTTTCTGTGAGGTCGTGGTATCACTCCGGTCCAGCCGGCCCATTCATGCCGATACGTGACTCTCCCACGGTTAATAAATGCGGCGTATGCTACTCATCTAGGTACGCGAGTATATGTGCCACATAACCGCCCTGATGAAAAACTCGCCGGGGTAGATGCGTGAGTATGGCAATTACCTCTCATGTGATGAGGGAGGCCCGTGCCCCAGCAGTGGGGACTTAAATGGGCTGATTGATGAATGATGATGATGATACAGTTTAGTTGTTCATTCTAGTAAAAATGTAACGCTTTAAACGTTCATGGTCACTTACATTAGAATAGTTATTTACGAGATTTCTACCATGTACCTTATTTTTGAGTTTCCGATATTTCGGCACTGTTGAAAGCGCCATGGTCACGGAGTAACTGAAGTTTTTGCGGGTAAGATGTTACTGGCAGACAAAACGGTCTACCCTCCTTCGCAGTCTTTTACTACGCGCACCTGCGGTACCACTGTTCACTAACTCACTATTTTCTCGCACCTGTTCTCGACACACAACACTCACAATATCTGACCGCGAAATGACACTTTGTTTAGTTTTACGGTTATTAACTTTTCGAATCACTGGATTCAAGACATTTGACAATTTAAGCCCATCCTCACGATTGAAATTTTTGTACTTTGTAATTTCAATCGCTTCCCTGACCAGTCTTGGTATCTAGTGGCGTTCTGTCGAAATTAACTGAGGGTTATAAAACTCAATCCAGTGATTGGGACCCGATTCCAACAAATGTTCTGCGATTGCTGATTTCGGTTTATCGTTGTTTTTGACTGCTTTTATGTGTTCCTTTATTCGGCATGAGATGGTGCGTTTAGTTTGGCCGATATACGAACGACCACAACTGCAGTCCACCTTGTAGACACCAGGTTTTTCTAATGGAAAGCTGTCTTTGTGCGATCGCTGATATTGGGCCACTTTTCGTAGTGGAGTGAAGATAGTTTTTATAGAGTAATTATTTAGAATGTTAGAGATCACCTGTGATCTCAAATTCACCTGTGAGACGGAAAATGACAGAGGTCTAGCGTTTTTAGACGTCAAAATACAAGTGCGGAATACCGGCTCTACATAAGCGATGTTAGCTCAAGTCGTAGATTCATATCTCCAAACATGCACATTTGGGAGTTTCTATCCCTCAGGAAAACATCTTGAGAAAATCTCCACGTTTCTGGTTAGTTTCTCAAAACGTAATTCTGAACGCATCTACTAACAATGAACCAGTTGTGCTCGAGTGTGTGCGCAAACACAGGAGCACTCTTATTCGCTTGCCCTCATGTTCCGATGGGACAACAGTGTGACACGATCGGCGAGGGATCGGGCGCAGGACCAGCGGCTTAACGTGCTTTCCGAGGCACGGGGGTAAAAGACCTCCAACTTCCAGACTCCGGGCTAACAGACAGACACTAAGAATTTCTTAAGGCGACGGGTAGGGCAGACTAGTGACGCCAATCGATTTTAGTTTTTAGCCACTAAACCGGATCTATTTTAAACAAATTCGGGGTTACAACCTCTCGGCAAACACTAATACTATTTAATAAATAACCATTCATAAAGTAAACACTTTTTGAGCGCCACTGTACATTACATGTATTAACCTTTATATTTAAAAAAAGATAGATAATAGCTTTTAATTAAAGTACTTAGTACATGCTCAATCATTAGCAACGATGGAAAAAATAGCATATAAAAACCCATTACAAAATCATGACCATAATTTAAATTCATTGGAACGCAATCATTATCATCACAATAGAAGAAATTTGCTCATGAAATATTCAGATCTATAAAAAGCTGTAATAAAGGTCTAGGAATTACGCCTAGTTTGAAGTGGAAAGTTCATAAGACTCGTGCTGCGCACGCGACTAGGAAAAACTAGTTTTATCGGTTTACTAGTTTTTTGGTTGACTCACTGACCGGAACTTTATTGGACTGTTAACTTTAAAAAATAGACAATGAGCAAGAAACCCTCTTACTCGGATATATTTTATATTTTAGATCGACGCAACCATATGCTATATTTCGAATGGGAGCCAGCCTCGACTTAGGACCAATCCCAGCCCAGGGCACAGTCCCTCCACCAGCCCATGGTCCTTCCTACCGTCTCGGCATACGGACCGAATCTTGGGAGACGCTCACCAGGTACTTGCTAAGGGCTCTTTCCCCTGTGCGTTTCTTCACTCCCTGAAAAGTCTGTGTCTGTGTCCCATCTCAATGTCACTTCTCCCCAAATGGGGCGTGAACAACACAAGCCACTCGCGCTCGGGCAGTTCCACATCAATCAATCTCCTTCCTAATGTTAAGCCTTTTGGGTGCAAACGCACGCAACCGTCGAAAACCTTCTGCAGAGTTGACCATCTCTTGATGGTATACTGGTCCTATCTCGTTTCTGTTCCAGTCATTCAGCATCTGTTGCCGCTCTTCTTCATACAGCTGACATTCCCACACCACTACCCAGCCCAGGGCAATCTTATGTAAGGGAGTTGCCACACTGGCGGCTTGCGAGCGTTTTCAAAACGAAGCGCGACGCAGCGAACACATTGCGCATCCGCGCCGCGGCTTGAACGCTGCGCAGCCGCGATGTAGTCGCTCCGTCGTCGCTCCGCTTTAAAAACGCTCGCAATCCGCCAATGTGGCATCCCTAAAACTTTTAGGTACAGACTGTGTACGTACGGTCGGGAAATCTGGCGCATTACCAATTTAAAACGAAAATCGCTTGCAGGCACGTCATTTCAAACAAAAAACTATGCAAGCTTCAAGGGATTTTAGCTCTTCAGGTGGTTATGCGCCAGATTCCACGACCGTACTTTTTTAATGTGATAGGTGGCGGATGAGCAGACGGATCGCCTGATGGTAGGCGATTGCCGCCGCCCATAGACACCTGCGACACCAGTGGAGTCACAAATGCGCTGCCAATCTTTGAACCCCCTTTCCCCCGGATTGAGCCTGCGGTACCCTCACTCATACAGCGAAACACAGTGCTGCTTCACGCTAGTTTTCTGTAAGGCCGTGGTATCAATCACTATTCTTGCCACAGCATTGCTCTTCCACGGTACTTGCCTATAGGTGCACATCTGTCAAATTTCTTTTATCTTATCTTAATTTCAATATCAACTGAGGCAATTTACAAGATCGCTGTAAACTAATTGTGTTGCTGTCCGTACGTTCTTCTTCTCTCGCTACGCTCATGCCAGAGCGCTCGTGGTCACGTTGAGGCGTCCTTATTGACTGTTAGAGGCGGACACAGCTTTCCTCACGATCTCTCGCCATCTCCCTCTGTTCACAGACTGTCTGGCACAGTCTGACACGGAGTTTCCTACTCCAGATTGCACTTGATCAGTCCAGCGCATCGGTCATCTGGTTCTTCTACCCCCCCTGAACGACCAGCCACTCTATCGAGTCGATATCCGCCCTCGAGAGGTGACCAAAACATTGCAGTATGCGCGTCTGTATTATGACTGATAGACGCTTTGTGTTGCCGAGTTCCTGGAGTATGGACACGTTGGTGCGGAACTCTGTCCACGATATGCCAAGCATTTTCTCCAGCACCACACCGTACCTACGTCTCGCTTAAATAAAAATGGCAAATGATTGAGGGAGTTTTATTTCAAACAAACTCGAAAGTAAATTATAAATATTAACAAATAAACAAATCTAAAATACAATTATTTCTAAAAGAGAATAAATTACTATCAGAGAACGAATAGGTTCGTCAGTTTTCGAATTGATTCGTTTGATATGCTGTGAGCACTTATTACCTTTCGTAAATTTGTCAGAGTAATACCTGTTGCACAGAAAATTATGCTTAACCGTTAAATTAGAAAGTTCAGATTTGCTTGTGGCAACATTGATTCCTTTTGATGTAAAGAAAATTTTTATTTTTAAAACGGTATGTTGGTATAACTGATTCTTGCCGTGCAAGCGAAAATTAAGGTGACGGGTAGTGCACACTAGCGACGCCAATCGATTTTAATTTTTAGCTACTAAACCGGATCTATTTTAAACAATTTCGGGGTTGCAACTTCTTGGCGAACACTTATACTATTTAGTAAATAACCATGTACAAATGTTGAGTCCGTTTTTGTACGCGAAAAATTGATTCACGCCAAAAGTGGCCGCTTTTGGCGTGAATCAATTTTTCACGGACGCGTTGGACCCAACATTATTGCATTGTTATTTACTAAATAGTATAAGTGTTTGCCAAGAAGTTGTAACCCCGAAATTGTTTAAAATAGATCCGGTTTAGTAGCTAAAAATTAAAATCGATTGGCGTCGCTAGTGTGCCCTACCCGTCAACTTAACTTTAAGGTGACGACCTTTTTATTCTCTGTAGCGTACATTAAATTAAACTTTAAGGGAATAGGGGGCATACAGTTAGGCGTTTACATCTTTTTAGGTCTGTCGCAAGGAATTTCTGGATTAGTCAAGCAGGCGAAATCATAGCAGGCACAGTCACCTCTATATGGATCTGAAACATAAATAATAATAACATACTCCAACCGATTACGGCTACGGCGGCCAATCTCAACGTTTAGCCACGTACAAAGGATATATTATAGTGCTCAAGTGTTTGCGCAAGCACAAGTGCACTCTCTATCCCCTTACCCTCATATTCCGATGGGATTCCTAGCGTGACACGACCGGAGAGGGATTGGGCGCATGGACCAACGGCAGGACAGGCTTAACGTGCTTTCCGAGGCACGGGGTACGTAATGACCGTTGGCGGTACTTTCATACTCCACAAGAAATTTCATGTCACTAAGAATTTCTTACCGAAAACTTAGGTATACATTTTTGGCCCGACCCGGGGAATCAAACCCGCGACCTCTTACGCATGAAAAATAAATACGTAAGTAGGTAATAAAAGGTTAGAAATGGTGCAGTTGTGTTGGGCCTTCTATGTTGTTATGGGTCAGTTGATCTGTCTGTTCGTTTGCCACCTATCACTTTTTATTGCAAAAAGTAGGCAGACGAGCATGCGGACCATCTGATGGTAAATGGTAACCTCCGCTCATAGACATCAACAATGCCGGAGCATAGTCCTGCCGCTTCATATTCTTTCTTCTTTCTTAGTCGGTCCCTCAAGTGTTGTGGATCGACCACCTACAATTTAACGCCAGCGGCTAATTGTCGCCTATTGTCGCAATCTTACATAAAAAACACGAATTACATGATGCGTCATAATGGACTAACGATTTGAAAAAGATGATGCGCTCTTTGGGGAAGGCCTAGTTCAGCAATGGAAGTCGGGGAAACCGCCCCATAACCACCATTTTGAAGAGCAAAAATTGCTCACAGCTTGCATATTTCTTTGTTCAAAATTACGCCATTTAGGTTTAGTGTGTGCAAACAATTTTTTTGTTTAAACAAATAAAAAAATAAAAAATCATTTATTTCTATAACCATTGTTACAAAATGTGGCCAAGACTACCCAGTAAGTTGTCTAAGACACTTGTGTTGGGTATGTTCCCTTAAGGCAACTTAGATTAGATATAATAAATATAGTCCTTTTCACAAAGCATGATCTGGGTGACAGGAGGACAGAACTATACGTGAGTGATATGTTAGAAAGAGACTAACGTAAAAATTTATGGATTTTAACATCTGTCACCCAGATCATGCTATGTGAAAAGGACTATGGTAAACAGTAATAGTGTGTGTGTGTGAGTGTATGTAAGTGTGTGTGTGTGTGTGTGTGTGTGTGTAAGACCTTGTACCTAAATGCTTGTGCGTTTGTGTGCTCATATGGGTGAATGTGCTTTGGGTGTTTGTAAGGAAGGAGTACCTGTATGAGATGTACCTTGGGATAAGAGCTAAGAGTCCACACACAGGCCCTCAAATTCGTAACTATTTTAAGTATGTCTTCCACTTCATCTTAGCAGAGTGAGCCTAACCATGAGATAAGGTTTTTCTTGCAAGTTTGTCTGTTTATACGTGGGATTTCCTCGACTGTACGCGTATCTATGGGCGACGGTGTTAAGCACTTAGGGAAGTACAATCAGGTGACCAATTTGCCCCTTTGTCACCTCTAGCTTAAAAAAAAACATTAGTTTACCTTGAGTCAAATCGTCATTATAACACAGCATTATATTCGGTATATGACAGTTCTCGGGCAAAGCCACATCATTGAACCTCTCCCTCTCATCCACTATGCCGTTCTGAGCCAGGGTCTTGTTGTAGCAGACGCGCCTCCCCAGGTACCGCCAGGTGTAGGAGAGGAGGTGGCTGTTGTAGGGGAGGTACCGCATCATGATCTGGAAGATGGTCTCTTCGGAGCAGACCTCGAGGGTCACAGTGGAGCCTGTGTTAGGGGAAATGCTACTGATGGACGATTGAGCCAACACATAGGTACAAGAGTGAGTGGTCGCCATATAGGGTAATGTAGTGTGGGACGCCCGGCAACACGATTGACTGACCTGATGTTTTGGAAAAGTTGACTGATGCGAGTTGTATGCATACCTACTTCTCAGGACCACGTTGGTTGGGGCCTCTTTGGGGGACGCCTGTTTTCAGCAGTGGAGGGCGATTGGCTGACGTTCTATTTAGAAGTTAACGAGCAGGCGGATTGTCTGTCTAGTTGGTCGCTGCCCATAGACATAATGCGTTAATAATTGTTGATCTAGCTTACTGATTTTTTTTTCCTGACTTGAACGTCCTATGCCAATGATTATGATAACCCCTGGCGAACTTCTACCTGTTTATTCTTTGGCGAATTAGGGAGTTACTAACTCGTCAAACTATTAGTTATCCTGATGGGCCTGGTCTTCGCACTGGCCTTCCCCACCACGAACCTCTCATCCATCCACCACATCGTCTCCATCGGCCGCCACCTCGTCGACGGCACCACGGGCTGCCTCGATCCGTGCCCGAAAGGCTGGTACGTGGTCTTCAGGCAGGTCACAGGGTGCATGTGGTGGACCCAGTCGTCGCCTCTGAACCAGTGGCTGATGTCCTTGCCGGCGAATGCTACTATCATAGATGCCAGCTACAAATAGTGAGAAAGTTGAAATTCAGAAAATACTTATATGTTGGTAAATGCTCGCATAATAGGTATGTATTTTTGGTAGTGCCTCCCCATGTGACCTTTATAGGAACCGAATCACCAAATCAATGAGTGAGCCTATTAAAGACCCAAGTGGTGAACCTATTCGAGACCGAAGAGGCCGAAGTAATAGGAGCCACTCCGGTCACTACTCTATTTTTTATTATATTTTCCGTGATAGTTAATACTATAGATAGCTGCTATCTTTACTTGTAGTTAAGTCCTTGAGTGGAGACCGCGACTCGGTAAGCGTAGTGTAGGACGCCCTGCGACAAGATGGGATGATGACATTCAAAGGCTGGCTGGTGTGGGCTGGATGAGAGTGGCCGAAAATCGGGAGCAGTGGCGTGCATTAGGGGAGACCTATGTCCAGCAGTGGACGAGTGTGGGTTACTGATGATGAAGCCCCTCCCCAGCGGTCATGTCTCATAAAAAAATATTTATCTGTAGATTCAGCTTACCCGGATAGCATCGCAATAAGGATACCCTCTCTTGAAGCAAGGACAGTATTCGGTACAATCTTCACCACAAAACCAGTTCTCGTTCGAGCAGGAACACGACCTTGGGCACTTGCATGTCTGCAGAAGGATATAGTATAAGTATTTCAATTTCCTCTTGTAAAAGTTACTATCTGATTCAATGTCCAATACATTGTTCCTTTATCTTTATAATGAAAACATTTACTAAGGTCCATATTAGGGACCGGAGTGACCCTATTAGGGACAAGTAGGGTACAAGGATTGAAACTTATAAAACCTCAGAGGTCTAGAGGTGCGTGCTCGGTTTCTAGTCTAGTCTAGTCTTACTGAGCTAATTATCTATCTCCAAGTTAGCATTAACTTACTTACTTACTCCGCTGACTCAGCGACCCAAACAGAGTCTTGGCCGCCGAAACAAGAGATAGCCACTTCTGTCGATCCTGCACGACTTCTTGCCAGTTACTAACCAGGAGCTCGTGTAGATCAGTCTCGACGACGACCTTCCAGCGATACCTAGGTCGACCAACTGGACGTCGGCCCACGGATCAAGGTAACATTTAATAATATTTATTTAAATACCTGTAATACCTGCTAATGTTACATTAGAGTAACCGTACCGTACTACCCAAAGTACGCTCATTATGGAGTGTGCCTATTAAGGCCCAGGTGTTGACCATATTAGGCACGAGGGAAAGATCACAAAATAACAGTTATTTACCCGAAACTGCAAATACAACCAAGGTGTGAGATCCAGCACTTTTCCGTTGAAAGAGACCCAGCAATCATTGCGTTTGTTATGTACAGCTATTTCGGCTGGAGTATACCATTCTTGTGAAGTGTACATCATGATGTAAATACGTTTAAAAAACTAAAAAACCTTTACATAAAGTTGAATTACTAAAAAAATATGATGGCTTTACGTCATTTTGATGGATTTTAACCATAAAGTATCTATAACTACAACAGAGACAACAACTACAACTACTTTAACAGAGAAAGTACATAATTCGTGAAATTATCTTTTTTTGCTTTTATGCAATAAATACGTAAATGCCAACATAGGTTTAAAAAGTTAAGAAATTGTTGTTACAAGGTTACGTTGGCGAATTTTGATGAAGTGTCAAATGTGGCCTTTTATTTTGGCCCAACAATTTTTATTTTTTAACACAGACAACAGAGAAAGCAACAGATTCATTCATGTGGCAACAGACCCACAGTTTATTTAGTTAAGGAGACGGGTAGGGCACACTAGCGACGCCAACCTATTGGCAATCACTTATACTATTGATTAAATACCCATGCACAAATGTTGGGTCCGTTTTTGTACGCGAAAAGTTGATTCACGCCAAAAGCGGCCACTTTTGGTGGTAATAATTTTTTCGCGAACGCGTTGGACCCAACATACATGGTTATTTAATAAATGATAGGTATAAGTGTTTGCCGAGAGGTTGTAACCCCGAAATTGTTTAAAATAGATCCGGTTTAGTAGCTAAAAATTGAAATCGATTGGCGTCGCTAGTGTGCCCTACCCGTCACCTTAACTTATTTAAACTTAATTGCACAACAATTGCTACAATAGGCGAATTTGACGCCGAGAGGCATTCTCTACCAATCATCCTTTGAGTCATGCAGAATAGACAAAGGTGTTTTTGCACCGATTAAACAATTTAGCATAAGAGAAATATGATAAAAAAAGGAAACAAGATTATAATGCGACCCATAAATATGTATAATAAAATTCATGAAACATAATAATTTAGATTATTATTAATACACATCTGACTGGTTACATACAGATTTTATGATAAAACATAATTAACTTTCTGGATATATTAATTAATACAATACATAATATGGTATGAACATGAAAACAGTAAAAAATAGATTGAAGAATCGACGTAGAAATCTTGAGGAATTAACTTGTGTCTGGGCGTTCTGAGAGGTTTTCGACAGGCTTCTAGGATATCTCATATGCTAAACATTCAATTTGATTAATGATTAAATAACTCTATTGGCAAATTTCAGGAAAAATCATTTTTCATTTTCGATATTGATACATCGATCATTTAAGGCGACGGGTAGGGCACGCTAGCGACACCAATCGATTTTAATTTTTAACTACTACACCGGATCTATTTTAAACAATTTCGGGGTTACAACCTCTAGGCAAACACTTATACTATTTATTAAATAACCATGCACAAATGTTGCGTCCGTTTTAGTACGCGAAAAATTGATTACCGCCAAAAGTGTCCGCTTTTGGCGTGAATCAATGTTTCGCTTACGCGTTGGACCCAACATTTTTTCATGGTTATTTAATAAATAGTATAAGTGTTTGCCGAGAGGCTGTAACCCCGAAATTGTTTAAAATTGATCCGGTTTAGTAGCTAAAAATCAAAATAGATTGGCGTCGCTAGTTTTTGTACGCGAAAAATTGATTCACGCCAAAAGTGGCCGCTTTTGGAGTGAATCAATTTTTCGCGTACGCGTTGGACCTAACATTTTTGCATGGTTATTTAATAAATAGTATAAATGTTTGCCGAGAGGTTGTAACCCCGAAATCGTTTAAAATAGATCCGGTTTAGTAGCTAAAAAATAAAATCGATTGGCGTCGCTAGTGTGCCCTACCCAGTCTATTGAACAAGTACCCTTACCATGAGATTGAAAAACAGTTCTCGCTATCGAAAAGTATCGCTTTGTCCCTTTCATTATGGTTCATGTGAAAGAGACAGAGCAAGCTTTGGATAGCAAGGATAGTATTTCAAATTTCGCACTCATGGTAAGGTCTCAGGTTCTACATTTTATAATTAACCGACTAGAAATAAAGATACCAACTATATTCATGATTTATAATTCACCATACAATCGTACATACATCGTACAGAAGTACTTACACTGTATATAGACTTTTATTTCAATAGGACATTTCGCACACGACAGTCAACATAGTATTAACTCAAAAATGTTGTTTTGACATCATCATCACCATCAGCCCATTTAAGTCCCCACTGCTGTGGCACGGGCCTCCCTCAATCACATGAGGGGTAATTGCCATACTCACCACGCTTGGCAGACGGGTTGGCGAGGGTTTTGATATAAATGCAGAGTTTTCTATCTCTGGGTGCTGATGATCATGCCAGCAGCTTTACCTTAGTCGCCTTTTACGATACCTCGGTAAGAGTGAGGGTGGCCTATTCTACTCTGCCGGGACCACACGGCAACGGAAACGGTGTTTGAGATACACCGCCTTAAAGTTACCTGTAGTACGGTTTAAAATCTCATAACAACATTTTTTGAGTTAATACTATGTTGATTGTCATGTGCGATTTGCGTAGATCAAAGGCATTTGGCATTTTTTCCAATGGAGCCTGGTTCGCCTAATCTTCCGGCATTTTATATTTTTTCTAAAATGGGTCTAGAACGATACCGTCCCATAACGAAACAAGACTATAACTGTCGCATTCAAACAAAATAGACGCACAGTGCGTGTGAAAGAGACGGGAATAAAGATTATGTCGTGAATTTCATTTCCTTGTAGGCCCTCTGTAGGTAATACAACCCTTGCGGATAAAGAATGGTTTCAGAAATGGCGGGGCATCTATTCACTTCTCGCTCGCACACTATTTGCGTCTATACTCGCACCCCACGAGTAGTGTGCGAGCGAGAAATGAATAGATGCGCCGCCATTTCTGATCCCATTCTTTATCCGCACAGGTTGTAAATTCTATGACAGTCTACTTCTGAGATTTTGGCCCCTCTAAGCCTTTTAAAAAATTGTAACCAATCATAAAATAATACTTAATATATTTATTATATTTATACAAACAAGTCCCGCTGTACATAAATAAAATTTGTAACATTTATTGTAGAATATTTCGAGTTTGTTTACCGGGAACGGCAAAACCCATTGGACATTGTTATTCTTCCTTTTTTATCAGATGTATAAGATTAAAAGTACGACCCTGTGCGGATAAAGAATGAGATCAGAAATGGCGGCGCATCTATTCACTTCTCGCTCGCACACCCACAAGTGCGAGTATAAACGCAAATAGTGTGCGAGCGAGAAGTGAATAGATGCGCCGCCATTTCTGATCAGTAGGTGTTTTTTGGGCATTTCACTTCACTTGATTTTTTTCGAAATCGCTCTCTGCGTTCGCTCAGTCGCAAAAAATCAAGTTAAGTGAAATTGCCCAAAAAACAGATAGATAAGTGTTGATTTAAAATACGGTAACGTTAGATTTTAAGGTCGTTCTATATCGTTGTCACTGTCTGTCTACCCTGGAACGATCATTTCAGTGCCTAAGTTGAGGAATTCATTATTAGACGACCGATTGCACTGTTAGCTTAGTGGGTTAATAGTACTTAGAAACGATGATTCTCTTATTCAACAAAAACTGGAGCATAATGGGATTACGTCTCCGGACTGTTGTGACTTCGTTTGATTCGATGCAACTTTGCAGTCCGGAGACAACCATTATTTTTTTTGATCCGTGTTTCATTTTTCGTCTTGTGTGCTTTACCGCGTTTAGCGTTTTTTACCAAACGTGGTGAGAGTAATCTTGTTCTGACTGATTTAAACCCAGCCGATCGCTCCGGGTTATAATCTATCATTACAGACATCTCAGATAATCACCTTAGTCTTACTACACCTTTTTAGAGCGGCCGTCTCCTACTGGAGTGTTTCGGTCTTAGGTGACATCCACTAAATCCATGTTTCAATTTTGTATATATACAAACTCCAAACTAAAACTTTGCCATCGCGATGCAGGAATATATCTATGTCAGCTAATTTTACGGTGGCGTGTAACGTGATGCACAAACACTTGCTTGTGACTTGGTAGATGTAATGTTTTTGCAGACAGATTTTTAATGCTTACGCATTTGAACAGAAAATAAAACTTTTTTTAAATTAAGTACAATATATTAAACAATTTAAGAACTAATATAATATCACAACGCTCACGCCTAAGAATTCCGAAGAAAAAAAAAATCCGAGTAGGATTTGAACCTAGAACCTCTGAATCATCACGAACCGTATTTAAAAATAATAATTATCTAACTAGTTTTAATTTGTTTTTTACTTTACTTGAAAGTCAAAGAGGTAAGTACAGTTAGCTATACATTAATGTAAACAAATCTGTAATCACCATTTTCACCTTTATGTCAAACCCGTTTGGTTCAATACCAATTGTATAAATTTGACAGAATGTGGTAACCTGATGTGGCGATGTACATTGTTTGTACCTATTATCACTCCTACAATGCATCATACAGAAAATGTAATTGAACTTTTATGTATAGGTACTTAGTATTATTTAGCACAGTGGTTTGAGTACTGATTGACACGCAAGGGTCGCAGGTTCATGATAATGTATGTGATGTTGTCTATATTTTCATACAAGATACGTTTCTGCTTAATTATTGTCTCACTGTAAGACGTATGCTTTCATCAAAGAAATTGAAGTGAGTAAGGGTACCGGAGGTCCAATCCAGGGTAAAAGAGGTTAGAAGGTAAGCAGCGCACTTGTGGCACCACTGGTGTTGCAGGTGTTCATGGGCGGCGGTAATCGCTTACCATCAGGTAATCCGTCGGCTCGTCTACCACCAAATTTCAAACACCATATTTTCATACAAGATGCATTTCATCTTAGGTAATTATTGTCGCACTGCAAGACACATACATGCCTTCATTGAAGAAACTGAGTCATTGCTATTATTTTGTGATAAGGTATAATCACTATTTTATCAGTGGGAGAACAATGCTTCGGCATGAATGAGTCGGCTTGACTGTAATAATACCTCACTCTCACAGAAAACCTGCCTGAAGCAGTACATGCGCTGTATTTCGCAGCGTGAGGGGGGTACCGGAGGCTCAATACAGGGGATGAGGGGTTAAAAGGTAAGCAGCGCACCACCACTGGTGTTGTAGGTGTCCATGGGTGGCGGTAATCGTTTACCATCAGGTGATCCATCGGCTCGTCTGCCTCCTATATCATAAAAACATTATGCTTAACATGAGTTGGTATTGATCACAAGCTCGAGCGGCAGAGCTATGTTAAAAAATCTAATCATATTTTTGCTCGACCGGGAACAGAACCCAGAACCCCTGAACATAACAGATACTTAATCATTAGTTTTGTTTTTAACCATGATGTAAATACAGCTACTAATTTCTGAGATATTTTTCAATAATGGTTCTCATAGTCAAGTTGCATTCGGCGAATACGACGCGCTGCTGAATTTGCATAAAATAAAAACAATGCATGCGTTAATGAATTGGAGCTGGGGTGTAATCACGGACTTTAAGCGATAATATTGATAGAGATTAATCAACGTGTGTATGGATTATGTACAAATTCATATTCTTGACTTAGCTATTGCGATAGGTGGCAGACGAACAGACGGATCACCTGATGGTAAGCAAATGCCGCTGCCCATGGACACCTGCAACACCAGTGGTGGTGCACTGCTTACCTTTTAACCTATTTTACCTTGGGTTGGGCCTTGGTACCCTCACTCACGCAGCGAAACACAACGCATGCACTGCTTTACGTCAGTTTTCTGTGAGGACGTGGTATTACTCATGCCAAGGCGTGGCTCTTCCGCTGTTATATACATATATCACAATATAGCAAGAGATCTTTCTATTATAGACAAAAATACCCAATACTCATAAATAAACTTATAGCATTAATATATACTAGGTAGTTTAGCAGAAATTATGAATGAATCGCTAGTATTATAAATATAGCTACCAATGTCACTCGACAATAACTCGATACATCACAGAATCAAGTCCTTAGGGCCGAGTTCACCAACTTTAACAACGGTAATCTCACTTTAAATATAGTTCAACCAAGGATTAGTATTTTTCAGGTACGGTTTAAATGTGATAACTATCGTTTAATATGTTGATGAACTCGGCCCTTAAATAAGCAAATCGAAAATAAATCAACGCCAAGTTTAAACTGATCTGTTTGAACTAATTTTTCTTGCTTAAAATTATTATGTTTTTATGATCGTTTTGTTTTAGCCGCTGGTTTCTTGCCTGCAGAATAGTTATTACATCGCCACGGTGCGCACTAGCATGTGCGCGCGTGGCTAACGTACACAAAGTCTTGATGTTTTCATGAAAGGTCAGTTAATTACTACGGGTAATTTAGGTAAAGCCTTCTCTGTATAGACGTTTTGTAATCGTTAAAATTTAAAAATAACATACTTACAAATTTAAATTAGTTTATGGTCAATGTGAAATAGTCTTTGTACATTCCGTAACGTTAGTTGCAATGAAATCTTTAATCAGCAATTAATAAAACATGCACACAAATAATTTCGCCGCTAGTTTTCAAGAAATACCATGTGAACAAAATTATTTTGCTGAAAACCATAAAAGTCAGAGGTAGGTAACCTGTTGATTTAGTAGTCAAATTAACTGACGAAATTGACTGAATATAAGTAGATGATTTATTTGCAGGTATTGAAACAACCAAACGCTGTGTTCGCTATTAGAGATATATTGATTTGAATGTTTGATGTAAATGCAAAAAAATATACTTATATTTTGAGTTTGAAAAGAGAAATACAAAACATGAATGTTTGTGTGTAATGATAGTCATCTATTTACCTACCTACGATGTTGTTATATTATTAAAGCTACTTAGTTATATGAAAGTTGGTACGCTGGTTCTAAGCAAATGTGAATGAATAAAGGTTTCTGAAAAAAAAAAAATTAGAAAATAAAACACAAGTATACATTCCTACCGATTTTCAGACAATTGTACTACACTTAAATAGGTTTTTATTGTTTACTTCTCAAGAAGTATATTTTTCAAACTTCAAACGTGCCCTTCATATCTATGAATAAAGGTTGAATACCTCTGCTAAAATAATGCGCAATCTGCACTTTTCTATAATAAAAACGCAGTAAAGGATGGGTACCGTATCAGTACTCCCAGGAGACATCTAAGGAACAAGTAGTAGTGCTTCGGCGTCGATACTCTCTGACCTAGAAAACCAAGAAGACCCCAGAAACTCTGAAAAAATGTTCGTAAGTTAAACTTATTTATTGTCAAAATCATCTCTCTTTCCAGGTTTTATTGACGTATTCTATTTGTTGTCATAATCATCTGTCTTTCTATGTCTTATAATGCTAATGTTTTTTTATAACATTATTTCCCATTTTCGACAGATTTTCAAGACCTAATCTCCTGACTATGTGTGATAAAAAACTTATGGATTTCAGGTCTGAAAACAAAGGAAACAAACGGTCGAAGAAGATCGTCGAATCAAACCACTTCTTCGAGTCAGAAGACGAAAGCTTAAGGTAATTTAGATATCCGTTTTTTGTCTACTATTCATACCCACATCATCAATTTATTTTCTCTGTTTATCATACTTTATCTAGAACAACCACGTCCAGAATATAATGATAATAACTCCAAAAAATTTTTCAGTTTGAAAAAAAAGAAGATCGCAAAGGGCTCGCCAAAGAACACTAAAGCTTCGCCTAGCGTCGTTTCCGAGTGGCTCTTTGACTCGGAGTCGGACGACGAGGTAACGCCTGCAAAGAAAAAAGAGGCTCCTAGCTCGTTCTTCACCCGTAGAGTGCCAGGTGGAGTCACGCGTCGGACAGCGCAATTGGACGGGGACCTGCTGGCTGAGCTGC
Organism: Marasmia exigua; assembly: GCA_019059595.1. NCBI lineage: Eukaryota > Metazoa > Arthropoda > Insecta > Lepidoptera > Crambidae > Marasmia > Marasmia exigua. The sequence goes on from CM032470.1 coordinate 17,356,562, forward strand.
GTCTCTACAACGTGGAGGAGGTACGCAACCTAAGCGGCTTAGAAAAGTGCGAGAAGTCTGTTATTTGGGTTCGCCTGCAAGGGGAGACGGACTCACCAGAATTTAGTTTGCTAAAAAAATTTGTTAAATGTGCAAAAACTAAATTTACGGAAGAAGGAGTTTTTTACAGCAATAATAATAAAAAAAAATAAACTGGGAATATTTGAAGAGTGACTCCTTCTTCCGCAAATTTAGTTTGTATAAATTTGCGTACTTATTTCAATAACTTGTTTTGTTAGCACAGTGAAAGCATATCCACAATGTCAAACACCACTTTTTGTTCTGTATGCGACGTATCTGTTAGAAACAAAGTTTTTTCCGCTCACTTGAAAAGTATTTTGCACAAAAATAACAGTTCAGTTGTTGAAAGCGATGGTATAGAAAAAGTACACAGTGCTTTTCGTAGTCGCATCGCTTCTTACCGCGTTAAATGTAACAACGGTCGGGATGACGAGGACGAGGAGCACTCGTCGGTCTATCCTGCTGAATTTTTATCGCGATTGCGCGCACGCGTCCGTCTTTTGCTTTCGGCACGAATGCAAGCGCATTCTAGCATCAAAGTAAACTTTGAGTTATTTGCTGAATTTTTTCAGCATAAAAATGATTCTGTTTCAATTAAATCTTTTGCAACCGAAAATATAAACTTGCATCAAAATTATGATTTTGAAGAGACGTTTTTAAATATCATTCATTTACTTTGTAAAAAAATTGAAAATTTTGAAGATAGAGATAGTGGGTGGGCTTATCTGCGAAGTTTGTATTTAGAAGTAAACATTAATAAATACAACCCTTTGAGAGCGTCAAGTTTTATAGATTTGCCTGAAACCATAAAACATAAACGAGCGTGTATAAATATAAAAAATTCTGATAAATATTGCTTTTTATGGTGTGTTATGGCATCACTTTTTCCTGCTAAAAGTAATGCTCATCGAACGACTTCTTATCCGCACTTCAAAACTGTTCTTAATATTAAGAACCTTTCTTTTCCAGTTGGGTTTTCGGATATAAAAATCTTTGAAAAAAACAATCCTCGCATAAGTATTAATATTTATGGTCTTAAAAAGAACTGTAACGTTGTTGGGCCTTTGTACAAAAGCGAACGCCGAAAAGAACATCACGTTAACATGCTTTTCCTTGAAAAAGAAAAACGTACACATTACTGTCTTATTAAAGATTTATCTAAATTACTTCGCAAGCAGTTAACTAAACATCATTCGAAAGTATATTTATGTGAAGATTGTATGATTTTTTTTGACAACAACGATAAACTTGATGCCCACATTTGTAGTGGTGTGGCAACGATTTTACCCAATGAAGGAACTCGAATACAATTTGACCACTACGAGCGTATGCAAGACATGCCCTTCGTTTTGTACGCAGATTTTGAATCGTTGTTAGAGCCAACTGAATGCAATTCAGAATCAAGTTGCACAGCATCATTGCACAAACACACACCAGCTGCATTTGCTTACTATATTGTTTGTTCTTACGACAGTTCGCTCAACAAATTTGTCTCCTATCGCGGACCTACCTGTATTGAAAAGTTCTTTGAATATCTGATATCCGACATAACTAATATTTATAATATTTTGCAGTCACCGTTGCCAATAACGTTAACTGATTATGACAGAACAAATTTTTCTCAAGCAAAAAACTGTTTTCTATGTGGTAAAATATTATTTGATGATAAAGTAAAAGACCACTGCCATCTTACCGGACGGTATCGCGGTGCAGCACATTCTTATTGTAATATGAAGTATCGACTGCCTAAATTTGTACCTATTTTTTTTCATAACTTAGCCGGTTATGATAGTCATCTTTTTATACGAGAATTAGGAGAAATGCCAGGTAGAATTCAAGTAATAGCAAAAACTAAGGAAAATTATATTTCATTCACAAAATATTTCCAAGTAAATGGTACTGACATCATACCAGTTCGTTTTGTGGACTCTTTTAAATTTTTAGGCACAAGCCTTGAGAAGCTAGCAGCAAATTTAAATAATAATGATTTTAGTCATTTATCGCGGTTTTATCCATCTAATAAGCATTTTAATTTATTGAGACGCAAAGGAGTTTATCCTTATGAATACATAACTACTTGGACCACGTATGAGGAGGAAGAGCTCCCTCCCCAGGAATGTTTTTTTAGTAAACTGCATAATAGTAACATTTCGTCAGAAGATTACGAACATGCAACAAAAGTTTGGCAAACTTTTGAATTATCAAATCTTGGAGAATATACCGATTTGTATCTTAAAACAGATGTTCTTTTACTAGCAGACGTCTTCGAAAGTTTTCGTCAAACTTGTAAAACAAATTACAAGTTAGATCCCGCTTTTTACATAACAGCACCCAGTCTGAGTTTTGATGCTATGCTTTTAAAAACAGACGTTAAATTAGAATTAATTAATGACTTGGAAATATTACGAATGATTCAAAAAGGTATTCGCGGCGGAATTTGTTTATGTTCAACAAGGTATTCAAAAGCTAACAACAAATATTTAAATTCTTATGACCCGACAAAAAGAGATAACTTTTTAGTTTACATTGACTGTAATAATCTCTACGGCTTTGCTATGTGCGCTTATCTACCTCACTCACATTTCAAGTTATTAAATGATGATGAAATTAGCAGAATTGATTTTCAAAATGTGTCAATTAATGGAGACACTGGTTACATACTAGAAGTAGACATAGAATATCCAGAAGAATTGCATGATAATCATAATGACTTTCCTTTTTGTGCGCAAAAGTTTATTCCACCGGGTTCAAAAACATGTAAATTAATCCCAAATTTATACGATAAATTTTTGTATGTCATCCATTATGCGCACCTGCAGACATGTTTAAAACATGGTTTATTGTTAAAAAAAATTCATAGAGTAATTCAATTTAATCAGAGTCCTTATTTAAAACAGTACATAGATATGAATACTGAACTAAGAAAAAAAGCAAAATCAGCATTTGAACAAGATTTTTTTAAACTTTTGAATAATAGTATTTTCGGGAAGACTTTAGAAGATACGGAGAAAAGGGTTGATGTGAAATTGGTAAATAAATGGAATGATGATAAGAATAAAACAAAGAAAAGTATTTGTGCTGAGCGATTGATATCTAGACCTAATTTTCACAGTGTTACTATTTTTACAGAAAACTTTGTAGCTGTTCAAATGAAACCTGAAACAATAACTTTGGATAAACCTATATATATTGGTTTTTCCGTTTTGGAAATATCTAAAAGTCATATGTTTGATTTTCATTATTCTATTATGAAACCTTTTTATAATGAAAAGTTGAAACTTTGCTATACGGATACTGACAGTTTTCTTTATTCAATCGAAAGTAAAGATTTTTATAATGATTTAAAGATACATTTCCTTCCTTATTTCGATACCAGCAATTACCCCTTAAATAACAGTTACAACATTCCAGGCTTAAATAAAAAAGTGCCAGGTCTTTTTAAGGACGAACTAGGCGGGAATTTAATATCTGAGTTTGTAGGTCTAAGGTCGAAGTTGTATAGCATTAAAACAGAAAAAGAGGAATATAAAAAAGCAAAAGGGGTACAAAAACCGGTCTTGAAAAATGTTCATTTTAAAGATTACTTTAAGGTATTAAATAAAAATATTTTTTTACGAAAAAAAAATATTATATTTAAATCTCTTAAACATGAAATATTTACCCAAGAACAGGAAAAAGTAGCTTTGTCGTCTAATGACGACAAACGCGTCATATTAAAAAATAAAATTTCAACCTTATCATGGGGTCATCGGAATAGCATTTTTTAAGATTTATATTATTTTTAGAAATGTTGGTATGTTTTCACAGTGTTTTCTATGATAATAGCGTAGTATGTATAATGTAAAAAATAAATTAGATTAATTTCTGTAATCTAGGGACATAAACTAAGGTTAAACTGTAGATTTGAGTGGCAACCATGATAGTAGATATCGAACCTTTCCTACTTTTTTATTGTAAGCGCCTTTTTATGCAAACTCTATTTTAATTATTGTGTCGCTTACGTTTAAATACCGGGTAGGGATAGATATTATGTGAATAGGTACGTATCGTATCTTTGTTTTATATAGCTATAACTTTGTTTATTTTGTGTTCTTACTGAAGATGATAAATAAAACATTTAACTTTTTTATGAGGTCATAAGGTGGCCATTTTTAAAATTTGTTTTTGTTAAAATGATAACATAGAAAACCTAATTTAAAGAGTTGTGCACTCGACTACTTAAGACAAAATGTTGAAATGTTAATAACATTAATTATTATTTAAATGAATATACCTAATGTTGTAAATATAAAACGTTGTTTCATTCTAATATGATCTGATTTTATCAAGATTACAGAGAGAAAGTACAGGTACACATCAATGTACACAAATCTCTAAATTTCTTCAATCTATTCTCATCTTTACGTCAAACCTGTTTGGTTCAATATCGATCAAGAAAATTTAACAGATTGTGGTTACCTGATGTGTAGCTGAATGTACCTACAACATATTTTACATACAGTTTTAGCACAAAATCATGTCTGAACTTGTTTATTTTATTGGACACGTGTATTCTGATGAACACACACAGACCTACGTGTACACATGAAGAAAAAATGCACTGTGTCAGCTTTTAATTCCACTCACTTACAAACTCACACGTACAAACACTTGTGGTATATATTTCATTAAAGCGCATGAGAATGATACTTGCTTTGGAGACACGCAGCAAAAAGTTAACAACCCATCTAATAACATTATCATCTTAAAACATGGTAAGTTATTTTAATACGAATACATTATTTGTCTGGAGAGTGCAGTCCATTTATTCATTTATTACGAGGTAACTTATTGTTTTCTTTTTTCAGAACACTACCAAAGCTACACGCGATGGCGAGCAGTACCCACCTTCGCCTCTGCAGGATGCGCAGGACCCCTTAGAAGGATGGTCCCAAATATTCCCACCTTGGTCGGAGGAGTTAGGAGAGGCGCCTCTGCAGAGGAAGATAATAAAGGCTCGCGCTCGCCGTTCTGCAAAGCGTGTAAATCCAGTGCGGACATCTTGTGTCAAGCACCGTCCCCACCCTGATCCAACATCGGTGTCATTTATAAGGAAAAGTACGTCGGGCTCTCGAGCCCGACGTATTATCCGGATTGAAATTGTGGATTGTGAGAAGGATGGTTGGGACGATGAGTCCGAGGACGTCCTTCTCTCCGCCCAGTATGTGGTGACGGATCCTATAGACCCGATATTGGATCAGACGGAGGGGGTGGTGAACACAATTTCTAAAGAAATTGTGTGGATATAGCCTTAGTTTTTAAGGCTACAATCTATACTTTTCTTAAAATTAAACTTCTCAAATAGACTTTATGCGTGGGATATCTTGTCACGGATACGTCTATAGAGAGACATTTAAATCAAAATTAACTGTAATGCAATGTACTTATCTAATAATTATTAATTTAAGGCGATGGGTATGGCCCACTAGTGCTACAAATTATATAAATTGTTAGCTAATAAACAGAACCTCCAGCCTGATGAAAAACACATACCTACTTTTAATTTATTGAATAATTGTTAGTTGGTATAATGGATATTCCGAGGAGCCGGAGGTTCGAAATTGTTAAAAATTGATCCGGTTTAATAGCTAGAATTTAAAACAAATGACGGCGCTAATGTGCTTACCCTATCCTTTAATGGTTAAAGTCATTTATAACTCATAAGAATAACAAATTCACTTACTGAAAAACCGTACAGATACAATACAATTTTGACGTGCATAAGTACATCAAAGTATTACATTACTTTAAAATATCTGCAATTATTATGATACTGATATTTAGGTAGTATCTAGGTGATATCTGTAGAATATTTGTTGTCAGCCCGTATGGCAGTGTAAGCGTAAATGAAATAAGAAACTTTACAGCAAATACATCGATGTAGGCATGCGCGTGACTGGATGAGGTATTCATGTGCGTAGTTGGAGCAGATTATAATTGTCGAATTGGTCCTATTTATTTATTATTTCCATTTTGTTAAGATGGTTTTTATTATTAGCAGTTTAAGTTACCTTATGTGATTTGGTAATTAATGAATAAACAATGTTGACTCCTTCATACTTTACTGTTTGTTTTTGCATAGTTACTGTGGCATTTATAAAACTTAACCTAGATCATTGGAATTCCTTATTTACATTATTTGTATACCGCTTTTTGACTGCATGTTTTTATCGTAATTTAATAAATAACTATGATGTAGTTATGAGTTTCATTTCCTTTAGTCATCAATTATTTGAGTAGGTGATAATTGGGCATTTAATAAAAAATACATTATTCTTTTTAAAAACATTTTATTAGAAAACAGACGTTGATAATTTATTTTCTATAATCCATTTTCTTACACAAATTACATTTCTTAAAGCGCAGTAGTTGCTATGGTAAAAACAATTATACATTAAAACGTCTTGACAATATAATTTACTTAAAGTGTCTAAATTAGGTATATCCCTAGAGCTTATATCTAACACATTTTCATGATCACATATTTCTCGTACCCATTTTACTTTTTCTTCTCCTTTTACTATGATTTTACATTTATCAAAATAGGGTTTTATAATCCTTTTAAATTCCCTATAGTCAATGTATCCTTCGCTCCATCGGAGTCCTCTGTTTCTTTCTATCCACCGTACGCGTTTCTTTTCCTCGATAGTCAGTGCCGAGAATGGACAGGGAGGCTTTATTAAAAATGTTTGAGTATATTCTTTTGTGCTAATTGCTAATTCTTTTAATATGAAATCATTTTTTTCATTTTTAAAGCCTTGCAGATCCACAATAACCGTTTTGCTATTCATGATAATTTCTTCACAATATTACTTAAAGGCTTGTATTCAAATAAGCAATCGTTAAGTATCAAACAATAAGCGGAAGTTTGATCGGGTATCTCCGCTTCAGCGTCTATTTCAACACGAACATCGACGACAGAATTTTTTAAATTGTCCTGTGATCTGGAACAATCGATGAGCAGAAGACAGCCGAACTCCTTAAATTCTTTAAAACTCAGCAACGGTTCAGCTCGGCGTCCGTAATAAGACTGTTGAAATCTTGCATATTGTTCGTATATTAATGAATATTTGTTTTCAGAGAAACTGATATTTAGGCTTTCGTATGGATAGTAGGTTGAATTTAGAAAAACCCTAACGTCACGTACAGAGCAATGATCGAATTCCGCCATTGACATGGAGGCATTATGTTTGCGATTTGTTTGTAAAGCAATCACAACCATTCGAGGTTTTTCAATCTGTGATGAAGTTTTAATAGACCAAGTATGTTTCCGGGTTTTGGGTAACAATGGATATTCGTACAAGTCCCAATTACGAAACGCAACTGTTATCGCTCGGTCTCTTTCTAAATGTTTTAGCAAATTAATTCTTTCGCGGTCTGATACTTTGACATGTGGGACTCGCCAAACTATTTTATTTATTATTATATCCTGAACAACTTCACCAGCACTTAACTTCAAAGCGTTAAGATTTGTGTTACTTCTTAAAAGAACTAATTCATGTTTACAATTTATAATGATTTTTTCATAATCTTCTGCGAAACCTAATACTTTATTTAATGGAATAGAGGCTGAAAATACACCATTATTAGTATTGGATATACCATGAGGGGACCAACCCCAAACATTGGCACATTTAGACTCGCTATCATTTAACGATAGATACGATTTTATTGTGGTTGTAATACCCGCATTTTTGATTCTATCTATTTCAATACCGTTTATTTCATAACGAATGTCTTGAAATAAAAATAAAGCGAAATTGTTGACAAAATGTACATTTGATACTCTTTCCTTTTCTTTTGTAGTACTGTTATGTTTATACACATCGGCTCTGCCTTCGATATACAAACTGCTGAGCGCAGGTAATACGTATAAATCTTGTTGATTAATGGGTATTCGTATTTCATCATTCTTGTTGAAACTTGTTACATATGGCTTGTAGGAATGAAATTCAAAACTTTCAATGCTGTTGTCATGTGACGGAGATTGTGCAATATTTAAAATGTTCATTTTATCAATCCAAGTATTTTCAAAAATGTCTTATTTTGTTTGGTCAGCTTCTTTTTCGTATAAAGTGGTGCTCTTTTATGCGATGTCCTCTTGGAACTGGTTTGATTTCGAGAGACCGCTAGGTTTTTATTGAAATTTAACATTTTCTTCTAAAGTGTAAATACAGCTGTACCTCTTCACCGCGTAGGTTAATTTGTTTATTTTCTCCGTCTAACAATCTTATACTGATAGCGGTTATTGAACTTTGATTGACAGGAAAGTAGATTAAGTTCTTAGGTATTTCAATAATTCGATAACCAGGTGGTACGTTTGGCACAAATTCATAAATTATATGACTTGCTTTTCCATTCACAAACGATCCGCTTACAACATCACATTCGATGCGTACTATTGTCGTTGGTAGAATGTTGACAGGATACGGAGACTCGGTTTTTATATTAGCTTTTACCGTTTCAAGACCAAAACCCAAAATCCTGCCAATCGAATCTGTTTTATCAAAGTCAACATCTTCTGAACAGAAAATACACGTTTTTAAAGTATTGTTATTGGCAGTTAACTTCAATGTAGCATTTTTGATGTTGCACTGAAGATAATCACAAATATCTTGTAATTCATACGATCCTTCGGGTATTTCTATTACTCCATTATTACCGTAATAAAATTTATTGTTTCTTTCATCTATATTAGGAATAGAGTTGAATGTAGAAAAATACAGAAGACCGCACTCATACTCTCCACTTAATTCTAATGTAGGAGAGTAATTTGTTATTGAAAAAGCGTCTCTGTCAGTTATAGACACAGTGAAAGACATTATTATACTGATAAAGATTATTTACTTTGTCCTTTATTTAAATGATTTTTCCAATATTTTTTTAAAAAATGTAAACAGAGATGACCACAATTCATAGTACCGAACTTTTGATACCGTGCAAAATTATAACTAATAGTCATGTTTTTTAAATAATTTATTAATTCTAATGGAGGTTTTAAGTCGCCAAAACTATCAAAGTATTCACAGTAATCATTTTGTTTGACGTAGGCTACCCAGTGTGTCCCCGGATTAGCAGAGCTATCCAAGTTTAGTACTGCACATTCCATTTTTCGAGGTTTTAATGGAAGTGTATTTCTCATAAATACTCCGCGGAAATATGGTATATCAGCAGCATGCTCTAATATATCTAAATCTGTTAGTGCACGTCTAGGCAGCCGTTTAACTAGTTTTTTGAAGGGTTCAAATATAACCCTGCGCCTTTTTTATGAGGTTTGATGTACAATCCTTTGCCAACCGCAACCGCTTCCATCATCCTGTTATGACGTTCAGACTCTTGAAGACTTTTCTGAGCTGCCTTAGAGTCGTTCACTGCTTTTGCTATACCGGCTGCTCCTCCTGCCAAGGAACCCAAAGCCGATAACCCCGCAAAGATCGGGATTAAAGGTAGCAGTCCACCACATTTTGGTAGAGGAATACAGCGCGGCAAGCGAGTGCCTTTTTTATTCTTAAATATTTTTTTGGCTGCGGCGTAAGCGCATTTAATTGCTGTGGAACTGCCTTTTGATTTCAACTTTTTCATTTGAGATTTAATTTTTTTCACAGCTGCCATAAATGAGCGAGTACCGGCACCTGTCTTTAGTTTTGCTTTCATAGCATTTTTTACTATCCACGATGCCACCTTTTCACCCTTTTTCGCATCTTTAGCGTTTAATCGTTTCTTAGCCATATTTAAAAGTTTCATATCAGCCTCACGTCGAACGTTTGAATCGTTATCGTTGTAAGCAATGTCGTGGAACATACAAGCCTTATCCAATTTATTTATACCTCTATCACCTCTTTTTAAACGTTTCTGTAGCTTTGTTCCGGGGCCACAATATTGATAACCAGGTAAATGTAGCTCGAACGGTAAATAGTTTATTACGTTGTCTATAATACCACTTCCCTCCTTCATTGATATGTTTAGAATGAATAGATTTGGTCTAAAAGTAAACTTATATTGCAAAAATATCTCATATTACAAAACTATCTCGTTTTTGTTTATCCAACTGTTCTCTTCATTGCTGAGACCTAACCATTTCACAAAATATTTATCTCCCTTTCTTCTAATAATCTTTTCGATGAGGTAAATATCTGGGTATTTAGTTTTTTGTAATTCATACTCATAAAAAGCCCCTAATATAACCTGTTTATTCTTATCTTCCAGAAGATAAGTTGGTGGATTTGTATTATTCACCTTTGTTACTGTAAATATTTCAGTAGACCAGTTGGGAGTATAACCTTTGTAAAAGTCTCCTTTAAATTTACTAATACGTACATGATTACCTACTAGAAACTTAGGTTTTAAGTGTTTTCGATTCCTATACGCTTTGCTAATATTACGCAATACAACCATTTCATTTGTATTATTAACGTCATTGGGCTTAAATTTAGTTATGCGATGAGTAGTGCTATTATAGTTATCTATCACAGTATTTAGTAATTTACCCAGCCATCGATAGGAACCGTATAAACTAAAAAGTTTAAAGATGTGTGATTTTAGAGTACGTATGACTCGCTCTACAATCGAAGCTTTTTTGATGGAGTAAGTAGAATAATGGTTAACATTATATTTTTTTAGCAGTTGACCGAAAATATCATTATAAAACTCTTTGCCTAAATCTGTTTGTAAATGTTTAGGTTTTCTAGATGAATTTTTAAATATCTGCTGCATTGCGTTAGCAACATATTTTTTTTTTTTAGATTTTAAGGGACTTGTCCATACATACTTTGACAAAGTATCTATCACCACTAATATGTAGTTGTGTCCTTTATTAAAATGTGAAAATTTTTGTAAATCTATGAGGTCGGCTTGCCAGAGATCATCAATTCCTTTTATAAATGTGCGTCTACGCGGAAAATTTCTTCTGACTGCTTTGTGAAGTTCATCAATTATGGCCTTTTTGCTCATTTTTGTTTATTTTTACATGAATTAAATTGTCTATTTCCGACTTTGAGTAAAATGATTTATTCAAATGTTCTGTTGTAACGGTTTCCAAGTTCTTCAAATGAAATTTTACTTCGAGCTTCACTTTTTCAATTTCATTTCGTAATTCTTGAATGGTTTTGTCTAAATAAGCTTTGTTTACTGCTTCATCGTCTTCGATTGGATATGATAGCCCTTTTAATTTAGAAGATTTTAAATCGTAGTGTCCGGTATCTGATTTCACCAATGTTTCATTGAAGTTTTCAATGTATTCTGTCAATCGTAAACGCTTATGAACATGATGTCCGAACTTGTCTATATTCATTGCTGTCTTGATGGGTTGACTACGGAAAGAATACTGCTCAATTTTCCTGGTTTTTTCTTTATATGTTCCACATCTATGATACCAGCTTCATGCAGTTCCGAAATAATAGCAATTATTTCATTATTTACACCAGTGTTACCCGCTTCCCAAGATGCAAGTAGTAACTGTAATCGTTCGACTAACTCGTTTGGATCATCCCAGTAAACTAAATCAGTGTTTGATTTTACTGTCTTTAAAAGAGAAATACCTTTACCTTGAGGAATACTTTCTACACTTGTAGTTGGATTTCGAGAGAATTTGAACAAAGGTTTAATTACATTCATATATTTAAATCCTTTGTTGCTGTTTATAGGTTTGGATGGTTCACAATTACGTCGATGAGCATTGGTTTCTATAAGAAGTAACTTGTAATTCTGTAAATCATCATATGTTACAGCATCTAAATTTGGTTTCTTTTTGAAAAGAAGTTCATTCAAGCCATTCGTTTTTTTAACAGTAAGTGTTCCTATTTTAAGAATAACGCCGTCGTCATGAACACGGGTTTTGCCTAGTAACAGTTTACCCCGCTCATTTCTGATTCCAAACGGAACATCTTTCATTACTTCAGACGATGTTGACCATGACAGTGATTGATTCTTAAGACTTGGCGATGACTGTACAGATTTGAATGATCCCACGCTTACGTTGTGGTCTTCAGACGGTGATACAACAAGGGTTTTGTTGTAATCGTTGTATTGTTCTTGTACATCGTCTTCATCTTCTTCACTAATAGATTCATTGTAATCTTCATCAGAGACAAATAATGACTGGTTCTCGTCTTCAAATGATTGATTATTATCATTTTTAAACTTTTTTCATCACTGGTTCAAAGTGCTCATCTTTGTTAAGTTGAGAGTTTTTTTTTTTATCTGTTAATAATGTAAGTGGATCAACAATAGGTTTCAATATTGTTTCTAATGTTTTATTATTAGTATTTTCAACATCTTTTTTCATCGCAACTTTTCTTTTAACAGCTGCTGCTGATTTTACAATTTGTTCTTTAAGATTTTTCTCCATTTCAAAGTATTCCGCTCAGGTCTAAATCGTGAGTACGAGTGATTAAAAAATAACACAGCGGTCTTTATGTATGTTCATCTATTACTATGAATGTATCGAACTTAAATCGGTAGCATCCGTTATTTTTGTCACAATCCTTATTAATAACAAGATAGCTAAAGGGTTTATTCCAAACAGAAGAGCACATCTCACGAAATTGAGACCATGACATATCAGCACCAACATGCTCCTCATATACGTGCTTCAAGTTAACATCATCTTGCTTAAATAGAACCACGAGGTTTGAATTGTCTCTGACAAGTTGTTTTGGAACTTTTGTATAAGTTTGATTGATATAGAAGCAATCTATATTTTTATGGCGTCCCATGGCGAAATAATCTCTAATGTTGTTTTGATTCTCACAAGCAACGTCGTCGAAAATGATGATCGAATCAGGTAAAGCATCATGTGGACTCAATATTTCACCATTATGATTGTATTTATTAAATGATGTTCCAGGAACCATGTCCAAAACCTTCTCAAGATATAAATATTTAGGCTGATACAAAGATTTTGAATACACATATAGGTTACGAAATCTTGGACCATTTTTATGTAATAATAAACTTATCACTAAATTGGTTTTTCCACTATTAGACGGACCACAAACAATACAACGTATTGTATTAGGTAACAAATTTCCGTGTCGTTTTGGCTCTTTAGATGACGCAGGACAGATGCATTCTAATTTAAGCGATTCTTTTTGTTTGACCAACTTCATTATATTGTTTATAACGTGTCTGCAGCGGTGTATTAGTCACAATAGAATGACCTTAAGATCTAACGTAACCGCATTTTAAATTAACACTTATCTATCTGTTTTTTGGGCAATTTCACTTAACTTGATTTTTTGCGACTGAGCGAACGCAGAGAGCGATTTCGAAAAAAATCAAGTGAAGTGAAATGCCCAAAAAACACCTACTCTGATCCCATTCTTTATCCGCACAAGTTGTATAGATAGGTACTTACTTAGCTAAAAGCTACAGCGAAAAGGCGCTTTATATGTAAGCCACACGCGTTGTGCCCCAAATTTACATATTTTGAGTTTTTTATTTGTTTAGAAGTCTTGATGGACATTAAGTTTTTTTTTATATATATATATTAAATGGGTTTGCACTTGACCTCATTTCACCTGATGGAAAGTGACAATAAGGTCTAAGATGTAGCGTGTTTACCCAGAAGAAGCCTATTCACTCTCGACTTACAAACACCCAAATTGTAGCTCTCTGGAATTTCAGAAGCCGGCAAGTTGTTCCTTAGCAGTTCGTACCAAGAAAGAGGAAGCGAAACGCTTAGTACGAGCTGGTGGAACTTGTACAGTGTAAGGGTGGATTCCTGTCGCCTTCCGTAATGTCCGGTGGTAGAAAGTTTTAAAACATTCATAATCAATTAAAGAATTTAATTTGTTTAAAGTATGAGGTTCTTCAAAATGTGTTAAGGTTCTTTAAGGGTCGGCAACACGTGTGCGGCGCACGTATGTGGCGAGTCGCACGCTTGTTTGCCACCGTCGTTGTATAAAAAATAATTCGTTTTGAGAGGTTGGTTCTTCAGCTCTTGATGTAGGTGGTTTAATTTCATTTTTTTTTAATAAAAACAAAATACCTATCCATCCATCCATCAAAGGTATAGTATGGTTTCCGTATTTAATCGGGCACTTCAAGTCAGATACACACTACCGACAGATCATTAAGGTGACGGGTAGGGCACACTAGCGACGCCAATTGATTTAAATTTTTAGCTACTAAACCGGATCTATTTTAAACAATTTCGGGGTTACAACCTCTCGGCAAACACTTATACTATACTATTGCGTCCGTTTTTGTATGCGAAAAATTGATTCACGCCAAAAGTGACCGCTTTTGGCGTTAATCAATTTTTCGCGTACGCGTTGAACCCAATATTTGTGCATGGTTATTTAATAAATAGTATAAGCGTTTGCCTAGAGGTTGTAGTCTCGAAATGGACAACATTTCATATTTTTAACATGTCCATATTGTTTTTTTATATGAAAATAGACATAAAATGAACGGACCCATATTTTTTCTTTTTTCAAAATTTGTCCATTTTCATGCATAAAATAATTATTAAAATTCTTTATATTCTAAATAGACGTAAGCGCCAAATGACGTCATCGGACGGCTGAATACAGCGATATTCCTTTGCTTATCAATGTTTTAATAAAAAAAAGGTACTACTGTCAAAGGTAAATAATACTAGTGTCAACATTGTCAACGTCATTCATTCATTCAACGTTGACAAGTTGTCTTTTCTTTTGACAGTTGCATGTCATGGCTTTGGCATTTCGTAAATTTAAAACTATAATGTGCTAGGCAAAGAAATATTTTACATTCTGCCGTCCGATGACGTCATCTTACGTTTTTTAGTTTTTAATTTTTTTCTCAGTAAATAAGCAATATAAAAAATTAATAAATATATATTCGCGCAGCGGAACAGTAAATAAAGAAATGGTATTTTTTGTTTCAGAGCTTAGCAATTTTGAAATGTTGTCCATTGTTTAAAGTAGATCCGGTTTAGTAGCTAAAAATTAAAATCGATTGGCGTCGCTAGTACGCCCTACCCGTCACCTTAAGAGAGTTCATACCGGATCATCCATCGTACACCGCGACGTGAAGCAGCAGTGTGCTGTGTTTCGCTACGTGAGTGAGGATACCGGAGTCCCAATCCGGGGGAAAGGGGGGTTAAAATGTTGGCAGCGCACTTGTGACTCCACCGGTGTCGCGGGTGGCCATGGGCGGCGGCAATCGCTTGCCATCGATCACCTGATGGTAAGCGACTTCACGTCTACCACCTATCACATAAAAATAATCACAAATCGTGATGGGCAGCCGACATCTCTCTCCATTTGCAGTACACGCGATAACAACGCATTGGATAATGTGATGTAGGCGAGGGCTATGCTCGGGCTATGCTCGGAGTATCTCTGAAGGACCGCATCAGAAATGATGTAATCCGACAGAGAACCAGAGTCACCGACATAGCCCACCGAATCAGCAAACTGAAGTGGCAGTGGGCTGGTCATATTAGCCGCAGAACTGACAGCCGTTGGAGCCGTTAAGTCCTTGAGTGGAGACCGCCGACTCGGTAAGCGTAGTGTTGGACGCCCTGCGACAAGATGGGATGATGACATTCGAAGGCTGGCTGGTGTGGACTGGATGAGAGTGGCCGAAAATCGGGAGCAGTGGCGTGCATTAGGGGAGACCTATGTCCAGCAGTGGACGAGTGTGGGTTGCTGATGATGAGTGTGATGTAGAACTAACGTCCATTATAAAATAGCCGATTATTTATTTTAGTGTTGTTTCAATAGCGTTAGTCGACCTCGAAAATATACTATCGATTTTTTTATCGAAAATATCGACATGCTGCATTTTTAAGCGGAAATTAGACGATAGTATTGATCTTTCTCGATATTGTATCATCGTATCAGTAAGTAAGTAAGTTCTTTATTGTGCATTGGGAAACAAAGTTACAAAAATGATCTTAAAATAGATACATGTATAGTATCACTTGATCCTACCTTTTCAAGCATATACACATTATGATTATACTCAGTAATATGAACCATTACCAAATTTGGTTATCTATATTTTATAATCTAAATATTCCTGGACACTATAAAAGCAATTACATGTTACCCATTTTCAGTGTCGGTACTATTGATAGTTTTGCTTAAGTACCTAATTAATTGTTTTCTATACTATTGACTGTATGTATCGATTCGAAGTGGCGCGCCATTGGAGAAAACGATGTATGTTCAGCTGTGAACAAACACATGCTGATGATGAAATTCAGAACGTAATGAAGAAGAAGGAGAAAGAAAGAATGAAGTAGTAGAAGTAGTAATGGTGAAGTATGTGATCATTATCCAGCTAAGTACCTACATTATTTTTATGAGCAAGCAATAGTATTGTATAACAAACACATAACATTCGATTGTTTCAATAAGGTTATCGATAGTAAAACTGATATTTCAAAGTCACAATAATATTACAAAACTATCGATAGACTGTCGCAACCGCAACATCACTACTTTGTTCACCGTTCCCATTAAACAGACAGCCACTGATCTATTCTTGCAAGTGTCATGAGGCCGGGGGCTGGTGTGGCGCTTGCGAGAGATGCTTCACCAGGTCGACCCAGTCCCAGCCTCGAGGCTTCTCCCCTGCTCTTCCTATTTCTGCTTTGTCCCATGCTCGACGCTTTTGCGCTTTTGTGAGTTGTTCTTTCTTTTCCGCTTTTTTTGTAGGTTCACCCTGAAAGAATAATTGGTATGATAGGAAAATGGGATAAAGCTAAAATAAGTAAGAAAATAGTTAATACTTTTTAAACAACTTGAATAAATAAGGTACAGTCGACGGATTTTCCGATGTACTGGCGCAAGGCGATAATCGCTAGCACACGTAGCGGGTGGGCGAAACTTCGCTACGTTCGCTGATCGTACTTTTTTTTTTTTTTGTTGACCCGGTGGAAATGTCGCCGGCTCACTGACAGGAGCCGACGTCGGCGCCGGTTGATCGGCGCCGCCTTATGCACACCCGGCCGCTGGGAGTCGACCGGGTAGTGTGGGGCTCTCCCCTGGATTTGGCCTCTGCTAATCAGAGGCCGTCCAAGGGCATACCCACTAAAACCACCGGGGCTTTTCCCATTCTACGCCCGCTAAGTCGGGACGGAACACGGGATTACCACCAGGCTACCACCGCGAACAGTCCTGGGCGAAGAGGCTCGCCAGCACGGCCTCTTTCCACGACACTGGTCCGTAGGACCCAGGGCCTCTCCCACGGCCCACCAACTCCGCCCCTGAATGGCATCCACACTGCTGGCTGCAGTGCAGAATACCACCGGGAGGAGGATGGGGGTGACAGAACACCCCCCCACCAAAACGCCTCGCTCCGGAAGGAGCGGTCCACTCTGAGAACCCAGGGCAATAAAAGAGGCACCGAGCTGATCGTACTTCTGCTAAATATGAGCAACCTATAAAAATTTAAAATTTAAAAAAACCCCCCCGGCGGCCATTTTTGATTTGAAATTTCTCACAAAAAATATATTCTGCTACTCAAGCTCTTATAATATGATACCCATATTGAGGGAGTTGTGTTAAAACATACAATCCATATCTTTGGGACGGCTGCCATCTTTGATCGATTTTTAACCAACATAGCTAAGAACCTTATTCATCTTTCAAACAAAAAAAAAAACAAAATCAAAATCGCTTCATTTCTTCAGGAGCTACGATGCCATAGACAGACAGACACACACACAGAAATGTTAAACTTATAACACCCCGTCGTTTTTGCGTGGGGGGTTAAAAATTATAAACAAGTGAGAGATAATAAAATAGTATTAATAAAAATTACAAAATACCTGGTCTTCAATAACAATTTTCTCAACTCTCGAAGACACTATGGCCTCCTCTGTTTGTTCCGCTAGTATGTTGGATAGTTTCTCCTTGAGACATTCAAATAAGGTGTATGTCATTGCACAGCCAACCCATTGATCTGCTTCCTCATTTAATATAGATAAGATATTCTGTTTAACTGAAGGTAATCTGAAAGAATCAGAAGGTAAATGGAGCATTTAATTTATGTTACTGTTAGTTTAGAGTCAAATAATCAGGGCATTAACAAGAACCGGATGTTACGACTGATTCAGAGTTCTCCATTTCACACACACAGTGGAAGAGGAGAAACCTACTTTGTTTAGATGCAACAGGTATATTCTAATCTGTTATGGGATTTCTTGTTAGATGTTAATCAATTACAGGACAACCACTAAATAATATGTATGTTTGAACTCCATAAGAAAAGATTACAAATCAACATTAAAATTATACAAGGATCAAACCCCAATATGTTGCGACTGTGGACCTATGATCGAGTTGGCCATGGCCTCTAATATTGGGCCTCACAATTATCTAAAGATTTAATCATAACAATAGGTCTAGTTTTACTTACAAATGTTGATTAAAAAATATTTCTAAATTGAATTTAGGCTTCTCTGTTGGATAGGTAGGACCCCATGAGATTTCTAGTACAAATGATTTGTCACCATCGGTATACTGTAAAAAAACAGGCTTTAATTAATTAAATGCAGTGTAACATAAGCAGTATTACATCTATGTGTGTAATTTTTCTACATTTTAACATTGGAACAAAAAATATGTTGTAAATGCTAATTATCTTTATTATTGTTACAGGAAAAGTTGCTGCACTGAAAATACTTTCAGGATAACATAAAAAACAATACATAATAGATGAACCTTATATTGATAAGTTTTGTCATCCACTTGTTTGAAATTTTCATCTCCCTCATAAATGGATTTCAGTACTTCTACCTCCTCGGACTTGCTGTTCCGCATCATCAGACATTGTAACCAGAGTATATTCTGCAAGATTAAAAAATATTATCAAAAATGTGAAGACTACATAACAACTTTCTTCATAACCTAAAAATAGCTAAGCCACGGTTTTCGAAGAACTAAATTGAAATTAACTTTCGAAGAGCAATACACACGATGTATATCAACAGTAAAATGCATAAATAACCTGTTGCATTTTAATAAAAAAAGCACTAAATACTTAATCGAACAAATATGTCATTTATATGAATACTTACAGAATTTCAAAGAGACCTTAAGCTGTAGATAAATATCAAGTAAAATGAGAATTTCAGTGATAGTAATATTTTTCTGCAGTAAATACCTGTAGAAAACACAAATGATACGCGATTGATACCGAAACTGCAATTTTTTGCCACTGCAACAGCTGTTTGTCAAAGATCCCGCTGTCAATTTGACACCGCGGACAATTCGAGATATTCATTCATAGAGATTGTTACTGTTTTGCAAAGCATGTTATTGTTATAAAATGTACATTATTGCAAACTTATTTAGCAACTGTTTTGGAAACGAGAAAAAATATATAACAACAAACAAAAATAGCTTTTGTAACCAAACGATTAATATTAATGAACGTGTTGATTTTTTGAAAACTATTTTATAGCGTAGCTACTTTGGGAGTGGGTAGTGTTAGTACTGTGAGGGTTGGTTGGTAGGTAGCCAAAACACTTTATGGAGATATCTTCGTATATTGTCTCAATTAACATAAGATAATAATTATTATATCAGAGTAACAACTTAACATGGACGCGGTTGGTTAGCGAGAGAGTGAGGTAGGTGTCGGGGGGAGAGGAACTCCCGTACCAATCAAACCAGTATTTCCCTGCGGGCGTTTACGGAACTAACATAACAGAAAATAAGTGCTAGCGGTACCTAACCGGCGGCAATGCATTGCGCTTAGGGCGCGATAGAGGGCGCTGTCTCGCTATATACTCCCCCTCCAGAGGATAAAAGCGTCCTCGCTCATTCGCTGGCCATACATTATCATTGTTACATACATTTACAGAAACACTACTTTGGTTAGACACATTATGACATTCATTATTTGAATCCACATTAGAATAGTAATTTCTATCCGTTACATAAAGATTAGGCGAGTACATACATTCCTCCCTATCTGACACATTATTACATTTATTCTCATTTAAGTTACGACGGGGACGGCCACGTTTCCGCACCGGAACTACAGGTTGAGGTAGGGTCGTATCGCGACCCAGGTAAGGTGTTAACTGTTTAATGTGATACTTCCCTAAGTACCTACTGGAGTCCTGTGCGGGTGCTATGATATAAGTTGTAGGGCTTACCTTTTTAGTAACCACGTATGGTCCATCTCTTTTTGGTACGAACTTCGATGTCAGGTCCTTTCCTTTGTTGCTAAGTACATGCGAATTCAATAATACCAAGTCACCTGCAACAAAACTTTGTCCTACGCGACGTGACTGATCACCATAGTCCTTTCTTTTATCCTGCTGACTTCGACCTTCTCGCGAACTGCAGCTAGCGTATTGAGAAAACGTTTTAGGTATGGTGTTATCTGTGGAACGAAATTTCCTTTCTCCAAAACCAAACGAGGATCATTTCTTACTTCTAAAGGCGATCTCAGCTCTCTGGCAAACATCAAGTACGCTGGCGAAACTCCTGTAGTTTGACAACGTGCAGAATTTAACGAAAAACGTATAGACGGTAAGTATATAGGCCAAGAATTATGTTTATTACCTACTAATTGTGATAACTGTACCTTTAAATCTCTATTCTTTCTTTCCGCAGGGTTCCCCTCAGGATGATACAGCGGTAACAATTCTTGCTTCACATCTAACACGAACATACACTGTTGCATTACAGCTGAAATAAATTGTACACCATTATCTGAAATAATGCGACGCGGTAGACCAAAACGTAGAAAATATTCCTCTATGAGTGTACGCGCGCACGCCTCAGCTGTCGCTTCTCGAAGCGGATATAACTCGACCCATCTAGTTGCGGTGTCCTCGACCAATAAAATCCATTTTTCATCCTTATCACCTGGAGGTAAGGGTCCGAATAAATCTAAAGCAATAACCTCATTTCTCTGATTCAGGATCGGCGTCTGCAACAACCCTGGTGGCTTGTCGTTGGCAGCCTTGTAGCGCTGACACGATGTACACGTTCTGACATACTCGACAATGGCACGACGCATCCCTGGAAAATAAAACTTTTGAGCAACTCTTTGATATGTACTCTCGATCCCTTGGTGACCTGCCAGAGGAGAGTCATGACATTCTTTTAATACTTCTTCTCTTTGATCCACAGGTATAACTAATTGCGGTTCTTCTGTATCCGCATCCGGATTATAGCGATAGAGCACTCCTTGCTCCATAATATAACCTCTTCCCGTCCAACGATGAACATCAATTTCCTCTTCACTTTCCAGATTCTTAATTATCTTAGCAAGTTCAGGGTCTGCAAGCTGACCTGATCTTAACTCGGAGGGACTCTTCGCAGGTAAGTCAATCGTTACTGAACATATCCCACATGCATCTGCGGAGTTCTCATCGCAGTTGGGACGGCTCAGGGTATCTGCTATTATATTTACCTTCCCTGGTGTATACTTATAATGCAAATCAAATGCTTGTAATTTCAGTGCCCATCTTACCAATCTGCCTGATGGTGATTTTACAGTCATTAGCCACTTCAACGGCTGGTGGTCGGTACCTACGACAACCTTATGACCATCAATATAAGAACGAAAACGTTCCACAGCCCAGACTATGGCTAAGGCTTCCCTCTCTGTTGTTGAATAATTTCTTTCTGCTTGATTGAGCAATCGGCTCGCATATTCAATAGGCCTCTCATCATTACCTTCTCCTTGTAGAAGTACTGCACCCAGAGCGTAGTTACTGGCATCAGTTCTGAGCACAAACGGTTTGGTGTAGTCAGGTTGGATGAGGATGGGTGGTGACGTCAGCAACCTTTTTAGCTCCTTGAAGGCTTGATCTTGCTCTGTCTCCCATCTCCATGGCTCATGTTTCCTAGTCAACCTTGACAGTGGTTCTGAAATTTTAGAAAATCCAGGTATAAACTTCCTAAACCAAGAAGCAGTCTGTAAGAAGGTTCTTAGATGTTTAAGTGATGACGGCTTCTTCATATCTAATACAGCTTTCACTTTTTCTTCATCAGGTGATATACCATCTTTAGATATCACGTGACCTAAATATTTGACAGTGTCTCGTGCAAAAACACACTTATCCCGATTCACCCTTAATTTAAATTCGTGCAGTCTTTCAAATACAGCGTGCAAATCCTTTATGTGGCATTCCATATCAGCCGATATTATACAAAGATCATCCAAAAAAGCTAAAATAGTAATATTCTGCAACTTCGGGCATGAGCAAAGACGATCAATTAAACGCTGAAATGTGGCTGGTCCATTCTTTAACCCAAACGGCATGCGTTTGAAGCGATAAGTGCCTGACGGTGTCGAGAAGGCAGTCTTATCTTTATCACGCTTAACGGCAACTTGCCAGTACCCAGATTTTAAGTCTAAAGTACGAGTACTCATAACACAACCCTGTTTTGTCCTTTGTAACAGCTCATCAATCTTCGGCATTGGATAAGTATCTGTTTTAGTAATACTGTTCAACTTACGGTAATCGACGCAAAAACGAAAACTTCCATCACGTTTAGGCACTAATAGTGCTGGTGCTGACCATGCTGACTCACACTCCTCAATGATATCCTCAGCAAGCATCTTCTCTACCTCGCGCTGCATAACCTCTGCGCGCGCTGGTGTCATGCGGTACGGCGGAACAGCAACTGGCGCGTGTTCGCCGGTATCAATGAAATGCTCTGCATACTGCGTGGCTTCACCAGTCTCTCGGAACACATCACTGAAAGAGTTTATTAAATCATTAATTGACATACTATCATTATCACAGTTTTTTGGTGTTGACTGTACCTCATTATAACCTTGTTCTAAATCCTCATAAAACAACCTGTACTTCCGGAGCTTCGTGTCGGAAAAGTACCATAATGATTTACTAAAATCAAAAACTAATTTGGCTTTGTTCAAAAAATCTATCCCTAATAAAGATTGATTGTTACAAGCATCTGGAAAAACAATAAATTCAGTTTCAATTATTTTATGTAACATTTTCACATTCACTGAGGTAACTAAAACCTCCATTTTCCTAGATAAACCATCTGCAAGCTTCACATCTCTAGTTTGCTTATCAAAACATTGACCACTTTTTATTAAAAAATTATACATTGATTAGCTACACAGCCTTTAGCGGCTGAATCCACTAATGCAATACCTTTCCCACCTAATATTTCGATATTTAATATTGGTCTCTTATTACCATTAGTGTAACCCCTATTGTTACATACAGTTGACTCCCCCTGCATATTAACATTGATGGTCTCACACGCATAAAACTTATTGTATTTATAACTACTACAATTTGGACATCTTGCTATTATTATTCATATTTCACCTCAGCCATAACAATACAAATTTTTACTTTCCTTTATGTCTGTTTTCAGGGATCCATGATGCGGCGGTGGCGGCAAATGCGGCGACCCACCCAGCGGTGGCGCACGCGACCTCGGCGGCGGCGGTCCATATGACTGCGACGTACGCGACTGTGGCGGCGGTGGCGGCAATGGCCCACCCGACGGCGGCACCCAGTGCGAACCTTGCGGCTGCGATACCCGCATCGGCGGTGGCGCGGCAGACTGTCCCGGCGGTGTCACTGCGGACGACCCACGAAACTGCGCGGAGAACGACCCACGCGACGGTGCCCCCGGCGACTGCAAGCGCTCCTGCATCGCATCTTCTATGCTTCGAGCCTTTCTTATAAGATCTTCAAAACATGACAATGTGTCCCTTTCTATTCTTTTTCTTATACGGACGTCTAACAATCCAAACGTCATATCCAATTGTACCTTCTGTGAGATGTCGTTCTCTGGTAATTTAGAAAATAAAGCGCGTACTTGTGCGACAAATAACTCTGTGTTTAACTTTCCTTGCTGCATACTATATAATTCTTTATATATTTGAAACTGTGCTCTTCGTTCCCCAAATGCGCTCCTCAGGCGATCTATTGCTTCGCTCCATGTTTTCGTATATTGTTTTATACCTTGCCACCAAGTTGCGGCGGAATGTGATAATAATAATGAAATTCCTCTCAGTGCGTTTTCGTCGGAAACGTTGGCGGCAGTTTTAAAAATTTCGACTGCATCGATAAAATTCTCGACAGACTCGTTCTGCGAGCCACTAAACCTTGCACTACAAGTAATGGAATTAGCACCAACCGGGGCGGCGGCCCTGTCTGTCGGACAGCTCGTACTCCTCATAGTAAGCGACGGCTCCGTTTGTACCTGATGCATTACTGGTGTAGATGATCGTACTTCTTGTAAGAGAATTTGACAAAATTCTGCTTGTGATTGCTGCAACTGTCCCATCAGTGCGGCGAAATGCTCCTGAGTCATTAAGATGGACGCGCCCGCGCTGATTCCCGTGGCACCTTCGGTTGCTGTTTCAGTCGCGGCGTCTTCATTGACCAACTCCTCGGCGTTAATTTCGGCCGGAATAATAGTTTCATTGAGGTTTGCCTCCCTCGGCAACGAACTTCGGCTCCTGGTTCTTGGCATTTTCCTAATAATTCGGTTTTCCAAACCCAAAATGGCGGCAGACCTTCGCGTCCACACCACTCACTAACACACGTTGGGCGATCACTTATAGCGTAGCTACTTTGGGAGTGGGTAGTGTTAGTACTGTGAGGGTTGGTTGGTAGGTAGCCAAAACACTTTATGGAGATATCTTCGTATATTGTCTCAATTAACATAAGATAATAATTATTATATCAGAGTAACAACTTAACATGGACGCGGTTGGTTAGCGAGAGAGTGAGGTAGGTGTCGGGGGGAGAGGAACTCCCGTACCAATCAAACCAGTATTTCCCTGCGGGCGTTTACGGAACTAACATAACAGAAAATAAGTGCTAGCGGTACCTAACCGGCGGCAATGCATTGCGCTTAGGGCGCGATAGAGGGCGCTGTCTCGCTATAATTTTAAAATGATCAACGCACTCTGTAAATGCATTTCACTTTGTTGCCAGCTTGAGGTTAAAAAACGATTTTGGTAGAAAAATAAAAAAAATCTATACCGAAAGCAAATAAGTTGTATGAATTAAGTTATAGAGTGATTGAGTTAAATTAAGTTTCGTTAAGCTTACTGAAGTCTAATTTTATAAACATTTTGCATGAAATTGGTAAAATATGTGCACTTTTATACTTTTTAACACCTTAATGTACACCATATTTTATGCAAATAAATTATATTCTATTCTATTCTATTCTATATGATCGAAATCAATCTACTCTTTGCTTGTAAAATATCTAATAGGAATAATTTTATTATTATTTATTTATTTATTATACAAACAACATTTACTTTAAAGTACAGTAGTCTCGCAAAGCTATTTGCATAACTTGTCTGCGGGATCAAAAAATATTTATATGCTACTCTTAATTAGCTAAAAAATACGTTTTAAGTTCGAAGTTTTAAGTGCTTGAAATAATTCATTTGTTTCAAGCAACAAGTTACATTAATAATATTTCATTGGCCCTTATAATAAATATCTTACAGTCTAAATACATAATAAAATAAAATTCTCATTTTTTTACAATATTGCTACATGTGGCGCGTAGAGTCTGGCTTACCAGCCGTCCTCAAAACTTCCGAAAGACTTCCTGTCTTGTGGCCAAAAGTCCTCCTTTAAAAGGGTTGCCAGGAAATGGCTCGGTACTCTCACTCACCACAAATGAGCTGAAGTTCACTTTGTGGCGAGACTCCAGCTGTTTGACCCTCAGCGTCCAAGTGGACTGCTTGCGCACGTTATCTACGACTCCCTTGACCTTCGTGGACCAGTGTAGGCGGGACACGTACAGCTGCGTAGTGTGAGTCTCCGGCTGCAATGACCTTATCGCTCTTACAGGTGCAGTGCCTCGGTAGTTTCGGCTGATAATTAAGCCATCATTATCGCACTTATAACACTTATATTAAAACACTAATGTATTTTTTATTTTAGGGAAGCCTAATCGAAAAAAATGATGACGTCAAACAAACCGAAATAGAAGAATCGTATGGTTGAATAGGGCAAGAAAATTTGGCAATCATCACATCATTCGTCCGTCAAATTCATAATTTTTTGACACAAAGGAACGTTATTCAAAACTTCGAATTCCGCGAACACGCAGTGCTTAAAAATTGAATGAAACATTGTGAAATTTAAATAAAATTGCTGTTTATTGGGAAGATGAACGTGCACAAATGTGTATGCAAAGAGAATCATCCCCAAAATTCTCTTCGGGTTGGATGTAACTGTGCCACAAATCCGCAAAAAATGCCTGGTGACAGCTTCAAAATACCAGCTGTGCCGATCGGTAGGCCTCTTCACAACAGCACTAAAGCCAACCTTAACGATAAGGAGCAGTCTGCTTCAGGAAAGTGTGAGCTTCAAGGCAAAAAGGATGATAAGAAGAAGTCTTGGTCGCTGTCCGACTTCGACCTGGGGCGTCCCCTCGGCAAGGGAAAATTCGGCAATGTTTACTTAGCACGCGAAAAGGAATCGCACTACGTGGTCGCACTGAAAGTACTGTTCAAAAGTCAGATCCTAGATTCAGAGATAGAACACCAGGTGCGTCGAGAGGTGGAAATACAGTGCCGCCTCCGGCACCCGAACATACTTCGCATGTACGGATACTTTCACGATGAAAAGCGGATATATTTGATTTTGGAATACGCCAAGCATGGCGCTCTGTACAAGCTATTGAAGGAACGCGGGCGTTTCGATGAAAAAACTGCTGCTATTTATGTAAGAGACTTGACTAAGGCTTTGATCTACTGTCATACAAAGAAAGTTATTCACCGTGACATCAAGCCTGAGAATTTATTAATTGGGACACAATTGGGAACTGAAAATTGCTGATTTTGGTTGGTCAGTCCACTCACCATCTTCTAGAAGAATGACTTTATGTGGAACATTAGATTATTTGTCACCGGAGATGATTGAAGGTAAACCCCATAGTTATGCAGTTGATATTTGGAGCCTTGGAGTGCTATGCTACGAGTTGCTTGTTGGTCTGCCTCCATTTGATGCAAAGGACTCTCATCAAACATACAGGAAGATACGCTATGTGATTATAAAATATCCTGATTTCATATCTGAGAAAGCGAAGGACCTTATGGGAAAGTTACTAGTGATAAATCCAGAGCAGAGGTTGCCGCTGGCAAGTGTGTTGCAGCATCCCTGGATCGTAGAGAATGCTCCGGAAGGGGCAGTCCCTCCTGCTCATAATCCTCTTCCCCAACAATTATTGTAGTATTTTTATAAGATAATTAGTATTATTAGCTCAATCGTGTATCTCAAATTATGCATTACATTTATGATTTTAGGGATTTTATGTGATTATTCTTATCATTAACTGTTTTATTGGACAGAACACAGTAATGATTTTTCTTATAATATTTTAATAATGTTTTATATTATAGTTTATTTAGAAGGTCCATAATTACAAACTAAAATAATGTAGTTTAATCTAATCTCTTATTGTTAATTTTAATTTTGACTAGCTAGTTTATGTATCTTTTGGAGGTAGAAACTTACTATTTGACTGCAAAGACTTAAAAATGACTGAAAAACATATATTATTCCAGTTCTGTAAAGTTTCTAATCTAAACAATCATGTTATAGTGTAAATAACTTAAATACATTGTTTCTACGGTGCAAATTATTGTTTTTTGTTTTTATTCATATAGTAAATGTCAAGAGCATATTTGTCAAATTTTGGATCCCTTTTCACAACAAGATGCCAATGTATGAATTCACCAATTAAACATAGGCTACTCAAAGAATATCCAATGGCAAGAGCTATGAATGCCGCATAGAGCTTTTTCAAATTCATTAACGCCTTAACTTCGTCTTCATTTGTTTCTAAAGACCTTATCGGATGCATGGCGTCATTTAGCCATTTCTCCACCAATCCCACTTCAACAATTCTTCGCAAGTAAATGTCAGCCAATGGCTTCAATGGCGAATTCTTATGGAAACCGATAGAAATAGGCGTGTTTACTACGCAATCTGACATTATATGCAAATTCCTCTCCACATCCACACTGAATATCTCTGAAGCGTTCAACGTAGCGTTAACATTTGATTCTATATTCATATCAATGTTCTTTCTCTTCACACTGATATACTTGAGGAAGTCCTGGTTATCATAATAGGCGTATACACCTTTAGCAACTTTGTTCGCTGCTTCGAAAGGGTCGTTAATAACTTCAAACCTTTGGCCTAACTTTTCGATTTCGTCAGACGATTCTTGGAAAAACTTCTTAGTTTCTGTGCCCCATCCTCCACAGGTGATCTTGCTTTCGACAAGTTCCTTCAAAGTGTCGATCGTGACTCTTGGTGCAGGATTAGCCAGGATAGCAGTCATGCTAGCTCTATAGGATACAACGACGAGTATGCAGTATAGCCAATACCACCCTGTGAGTAGCCTAATGGACCATCCTGTAGGTAGCTTAGGTAGGGACACGACGAGCAACATTCCGTACGTGTAAAGAATGCTGTTTATTATTTCGCCAAACAGATACAGGCCAGCCGGCTTCTCAGAGTCTGCAAAGTAAATTAAGTTTGTTTGGTTTTAAGGTCTACCTTGTTGGTTGGGGTCATTGGCTGTGTGCCTACTGAACAGGACTATTTGCTGCTTTCTGTTTGTAGAATTCATTTTTGTTTGAGTAATAAATCAATCGCTTACCCTAAGGTGATCCGTCTGCTCGTCTGCCACATATGTCATAAAAAATTTCGGGGTTACAACCTCTCGGCAAACACTTAGTCTATTTATTAAATAACCATTCACAAATTTCGCGTGCAAAAACGGACTCAATATTTGTGCTTGGTTATTTAATAAATAGTGTGTTTGCCGAGAGGTTGTAACCCCGAAATTGTTTAAAATAGGTTTAGTAGCTAAAAATTAATATCGATTGGCGTCGCTAGTGTGACCTACCAGTCACTTTGAACACGATGTGTTGGAACTAAAATATATATTTTTGTATTTGTTTGGTGACAGAGGAGCAGACGGATCGCCTGATGGTAAGCAATTGCCGCCGCCCATAGACACCCGCGACACCAGTGGAGTCACAAGTGCGCTGCCAACCTTAAATATGTGTGTAAAATAAATGAATATGTATGTACCTATGTAGTATCTGCAAAGCGTAGGCAGACACCAATACTAACCGGATATTAATTCTTCTTTCTTAGTTTTTTCTTTAGACTTTGTACTCTTATTGTGGGATTTTTTGAATTCCTGTAAGTTCATGTAATATCTGGCCAAGCCATAAAAAATGGTCCCAGATATCAATAAAACCAATAGCACAGCAATCCACATTTGTAATCTGTAATTATTTACATAAAATGAAATGGTCCTTCGAACAGGATAATTTAAGTTACACTACTGACCAGAGTATTAATAATAATTAAGGTAATAAATAACCTTAGGTACTTACTCTACGCACTACCGCAACAAAATAATGTTAACATCTACATAAGTACCTACTTCATAGCATGACCCAAACTAAAAATATATTTTGTCAAGAATCAAATTTGCTCAAATCTAAGTCTAAAACTGTACTTAAAGTTTTGTAAGTTATGTAAGTACCATCTTACTTGAAGGGCAGTAACAAAGTTTTCCAAGAATTGTCTGTCAAAGCCTCCGGAGTTATAAATGTAAAACATTGCGACGTATAAGGGATGCTCAGGTCCGTGAGTCCCAGATGGTACGGGCTATACTGAAGGTTCCCCAGGGCCACGTCGGCTTCACCGTTCACCATCTCTCCGAGGAGGCCAGAAAATGATCCGTTGGGTTGTATTTGGCCCCATTTGTGGAGATCGGCGTTGATCGGTTGGTATAACTTTGGTTGGAAGTTCATTTGTTTTGCTAAGGTGTTCAAGATCTGCATATAAAATAAAAAAAAAGCCATTTATGGGTGTCTTATCTGATCTAATGCAATAAAAATAAGTTCTTACACAAGAATTGAAATATGGTCCTTCAAGCCGGATAACTTACTTCAATCTCCACTCCACCAACTTGGCTAGTTTCGTTCGTCTTCGTCACCACCACAGAAGGTACGTGGTCCAAGTAGACTACGTTCAGGGTCTCGTTGTTCAAATTACTGGTCTTATCAGCGAATAAATTTCTGTTATAGTGGAATCTTCCATTGTTCCATATGTCCACTCTAAAAAACCGATTGAAGAAATTCTTAGAATCTAATTTAGTACATAATTTTAAACTCCTTTTTATATTTAATACCTAAGTAAATACTTAGGTACCTTTCATTCATTCATTCACACTGAACAAACACAAGTGTTCTACATCAGGCCAGTCATACAAGTCTAAAGAAAGTAGTTACCTACTACAGATAAGTTGTATTTAACTACCCTTACTTTTTTTTAAAAATAAATTCATACTTCTCATACCTACATTGACTTGACTCCGTACTAAGTAATCTAAGAACACGTGTTAAGGATGCCGACAATAGAAGAATTACAGATGAATTGCCTACCTTTACATGTTGAAACTTCAGGTCAATGACTGGCTAAATCGACCAAAGTGGCGCTCTCTTGTTTCGGAGGCCAAGACGCGGTCGGGTCGTTGAGCCAGCGGAATGAGTGAGTGAGTGAAATGTTAAAAATCTTTAACCATCTAGACTACTGGAGACTACTCCACCGACAAGAGCATCGCTCATGAATTAGAGAGAGAAAGGGGAAGAACCTTCTAGAAATAAAGACGTTTTTGATCGGGTTCGGGAACGGCACCGTGGACAGGTCGAACCATGCGTTCCTCTTGACGGTCCCGGTAATCCTGCTGTGGTACCGGAGGAAGAGCACGTTGATGATCCGCTTCCACAGGTAGTGGAGGTCGCTGTGGAACAGCCGGTAGTCGTGCAGCATTATGTACTTCGCTCTGGTGTCTAGGATTCGGTATCTGGGGAACAAATATCTTCTTCAGCCTCCTCATCTTAGAGTGTAATTCCGCGGTTGCGTTTTTGCATCTATAGATGTCGCTCTGGGGCCCGGGGTACGCTTGGTTCATGATTCAGGATTTGAACTGAATCATGTTTCAGAAACTATGCCGAAACATACAAGTTTCCTCGCGATGTTTTCAATCACTGCCGAACTAATTATTTGAAAGAATTGGGGTGAGCCTTGCGTCTCATAGCCACTGCGACCAGTAGATGATCTATTGTGCCCGAATTAATGGTAAAAATGGTATGGTAACGTTAGTGTCCTAACGATTAGGGGATGTTATAAATAAAAGTGGACTGTACATTTAAAAGAAAAGAAAGGAAAAATATTTATTTGGAGCATTAAACTTAAGACTAATATTAACATAAATATAAATTAAATGCTACCAAAATGGTCACCACTCAGCATTGTGTCATTGCTGTAAAATAAATGACGCTGGTATTCTGTGGCACCAGTAAAAGTGAGGACGCTACTCTTGTTTCCATATAGTCATATTTAAAAATGAAAAAGTATACGTATAAGTACTGCGTAAACTAGTAAATTTCTGATATATATCGAACCATTATCATTATAGGTACATATAGTAGAAATATAGTATTATGTCTAATAGTGTGTTGTAATTCTGCCGCTTTAGCTACAAATATATAGTAAGACGCGAAGGGCTGGCGTCGACGGTGGGGGTCCCGGGCAGATTGATGCTTCGTCGCGGGAGCCTTCCGCGGCGGCCGCTGTGACGTCACCGGTGTACTGCCGACCGCACCGTTCCTCCCGCGCGTGCGACGATGTTTTCCCAACACATATACTTTTTTTATAGTGACGCAGTATATTGGCTCTCCTCAGCCTGATGGTAAGCAGGAGAAGAGCCCTCGTTGCAATTACAACGGAAGCGATGTCAGTCATCACCTCCTACTTTCCTATATTTGAAAAATCAGCAAGCTCGGATTTGAATTACGACCAGTCGCATCGCTCTACAAATTTGTACCTGCTAAAAATTTGTACCTGTCCGTTATCCGTTAGCGGTAGACAGCTCGTCGTCGTACCTATTCAAATTTGGCGTAGTAACGATCTTCTCTTGTCTCTTCAAATATCTTGGTATTTCTTCACGGTAAAAGGACCATGTCCTCGACGTTCTCAGAAGATTAATGAATTAAAAGTGGACTGTAGATGTAAATGGTTGTATTGATGAGATCAAGAGCAACCCACCACCTCCCATGGCCATACCAACACTATGGTTATACTGGCCGAATCGTGGGAGATGTGCGCGGATATTGCGTGTCCTTGGGACTATTGCACTCCACCGCGCACAATTCTTGACTCCCTACAAGTTATTAATCTCTGTTCTTGTCCCTAAATTTGCGTTTCTCCCCCTTCTGGGACCGCAGACGCCACATCACAGGTGGCGCCCTCTATTGCCAAGCAGCCCGGGTCGTTTCTCCGTCTGTGCCAGCCATGCGCGAACTCTCGCAGCCTTCGCGGCGAAGTTCGCCTCCGAGGAAACAAGGTCCGGGTACCATATTGGTCCAGGTTCCATATTGGTCCAGGTTCGTCAATTTCTTTTAGCAGCTCCCCACGTAGGTCCTGGTATACTGGACAGCACCACAATACATGATGTCTGTCCTCCTCGCGTTCACCACATATACACGTTCTGTCATCCCTGAGACGCATATCACACAGGCGTTTGTTAAAACACCCATGCCCTCTTAGTATCTGAGACGTGACATAATATGGTGCGACCCAGCGCGCACTGAGTCTCCCAGACACGTCGGGGAAGAATTGATAATCAAGTCAAGACAATCGAGATCAAGAGCAAACAAACAAATAAATTTAAGTAAACAAATGCGAGTGTCCGCAAGCCGCTTAATCGTGGAGTGTGGTCGGCCAGCGCTGGGTGCCTGCCCCGCGCCCGCCCACCCCTCCGCTGGTGACGTCAGGCTGACCGCAGCCGTGCACGCAGTCGACGCCGTGGGCAGTACCTACCTAAGTTTTCGGTAAGAAAGTCTTAGTGTCAGACCGGAATCTGGAAGTCGGCAGTCATGTAGGTACCTCGGAAAGCACGTTAATCCGTTGGTCCTGCGCCCAATCCCCGGTAGTGTTACGCTAGTGTCCTTGGGAATATGAGGGTAAGGGAATAGAGAGTGCACTATTGTTATCGCACACACTTGAGCGCTATAATATATCCTGCGTACGTGACTGATCTTTGAGATTGGCCGCCGTAGCCGTAATCAGTTGGAGAATAATTATTAGTACACCCCTTGCTTTGGATCTTCTATTTGTCCAAATTTGGAGAAAATCACATTTCCTACTTACCTGTCTCCGAATCGTAATAATCTTGAAGTCTGCAGACCGTTAGCCAGTAGAATAATGTACACATTGCATCCATCTTTCCTTGCTTCTCTCAGCGATTCTAAAGTATAAAAGTTTGGGGAAAGTAAATCTTCATAGTCTTCTACCACTATCTGTAATTAAGGAGACAGATAAATGTAATCCCTTGGACGTTCTCTGAAGATAGACCTACTACAGCGCGGTAATCAATCACTTACCATCAGGTGATCCGTCTGCTTGTCTGCCCCCTGTCTCATGAAAAAGGTTGGTTTCCGTAGAAAATGCTTCATAAAAGTCATCGTTTTTGAGAATCATCGTGTCTCCCATAACGATGGATCTTACATAAAGATGTGTTTCATCGTAACGAAGGGTCTCGCCATAAAGATGGGGTCCAACATAACAATCTGGGCCACCATAACGAAGGATTTCATCATAGCGTTGTGTCTCGCCATACCGATTGCTCACCATAACTTTAGGTGTCACGTCACCATAACTTTAGGTGTCACGTCACCATAAAGATGGGTCCCACCATAACGATGGGTCTCACCATAACGATGGGTCTGACTTAGAACGATGGATCTGACATAGAACGATGGGTCTGAAATAGAACGATGGGTCTGACTTATAACGTTGGGTGTAACCATAACGATGAGTCTAACGTAACGATGTGTCTCTCCGTTACGATGGGTCTCACCATAAGGATATGTCTCACCGTTACGAAGGATCTCATTATTACGATGGGTCGACCATAACAAATGGTCTCACCATAACGATAGATATGTGTCTCACAATAACAATGCGTCTCATCATAACGATAGGTCTCACCAAAAGGATGAGTCTCACCATAACGATGGGTCTCACCATAACGATGGGTCTCACCATAACGATGGGTATAGCAACAGTCCTCTTGAACAGGTCTCCATCGAACACGTTCAGGTACACAGTGTCACAGATGAAGGTTATGCAGTTCATCTCCT
Organism: Marasmia exigua; assembly: GCA_019059595.1. Taxonomy (NCBI): domain Eukaryota; kingdom Metazoa; phylum Arthropoda; class Insecta; order Lepidoptera; family Crambidae; genus Marasmia; species Marasmia exigua. The sequence goes on from CM032470.1 coordinate 17,390,825, forward strand.
CCTCGTGCCGCGTCATTTCATTCAGCAGGTCGATGAGGATCATTTCAAGGTCTTTACGCTCGTTGAAACTTCTGAGGATAGGAGAAAGATCTGCGGAAGCGCTAGAATGAAGGTGGAAAGAAATTACGAGTAGTCGAAACTTTACCAATAAATACACTCCTTCCTTCCACAAGAGAACCAAGGTCAAAGACATAGCCCGAAGAATTGCATGCCTCAAGTGGCAGGCAAATGGGCGGGGCACATCGCGAGATCAGACGGCTGATGAGGCAGAAAGGTCCTATACGCCGGCCGCGTATTCCTATACGGCCGCGTATTCCTATACGCCCGGCCTACGCCTATACGGGGGTCTGCCACGGCTTTGACCTTCTGGTCGAAGCCGTGGCAGGCTCCCTCACTAGGTGGACCGACGATCTGTTGAAGGTCGCGGGAATCCCTTGGATGCGGGCGACACGGGACTGATCTGTGTGGAGAGGGAGGCCTATGTCCAGCAGGGACGTGGAACGTGGACAGCTGAAATGATGATGATGACACTCCTTCCTTGCACCTCCATGGTGCAAGGAGTGTCATAGTCATATACTATAATTAATCCTCTGGGTCACTGATATAGCCAAAAGGCTTGGGAACCTCTTTCTACAGTGGCAGAGACATGCTTAGGCATGATGGACCGGCTCGACCGGAGTGATACCATGGCCTCACAGAAATCAGATATGAAGCGGCTGTTTCGCCGCGTGAGTGAGGGTACACGGTGAAGCAGAAAAGTTTAGCAGACCCGCAACACCAGCCAGAGTGGGTGCTGCGGGTGTCTATACACAGACGGCGACAAACGTTTACAATCAGGGGATCTGTCTGCTCGTCTGAAACCAATAACATAGGGTTGGAGGTAAATACATGACACATAGGTTATGGGGAGGAAGGGGGGTAGCAGATTGTATTACATGGATCTCAAAATTTTTGCGACCAATCTATGTAATAATTTCTTCCTACAAGTAACAATGATTTCCATTATTGCTAAAAGTGGCCACTTTAGACAGTTATGAAAATTATTGTTACTTGTAGCAAGTAATTATTACACAAGTTTGTCTCAAAACATTGCTGACACTTTCCTTGAAGTTTTATGCCGGACAATCAAGCAAGCGAGTCACCTGATCGAAAGTAATCAACGTCGCCCATGAACATCCGCGAAATCAGAGAGATCGCTAATGTATTGACGGCCTTTTTAAAAAAGAGTCATCGTCAGTCCATTTAAGTCCCCACTGCTGGGGCACGGGCCTCCCTCAATCACATGAGGGGTAATTGAAAATGAAAATGAAAATTGTTTATTCAATTTAGGTCCATACAGAACACTTATGAATGTCAACATGTTTACCACTGGTTTCGGAATGTAGTTTTCTACCAAGAAGACACCAGCAAGAAACTCAGCAGTTACTCTTTTAAAAAAAATGTTCTACAAAATGTCACCATTAACTTAAAAATATAGTACAATTTTTTGTTACTAATGTATCCCTAAATTATTGCCATACTCACCACGCTTGGCAGACGAGTTGGCGAGGGTTTTGATATAAATGCAGAGTTTTCCTTCTCTGGGTGCTGATGATCATGCCAGCAGCTTTACCTTAGTCGCCTTTTACGACACCTAGGTAAGAGTGAGGGTGACCTATTCTACTCTGCCGGTGACCACACGGCATAAAAAGGAGTACCTACTCTCTTCTCTTGTAAATCCCTAAGTCGTAGCTGTCAGGAAATACTCCCGCAGTCAAACCGTTCCACAGAACTGAGGTAGGTACGTGGTAGAAAGTTCCGCGAGAAACGCACAGTAGGTATCGGACCGCCCATCCATCGAGATTTTTTTGGGACAAAATTGTGTTATGTATAAAATCTTCCTAAAAGTAACAATTTTTTTGGAATAGCTAAGTGGCCACTTTAGGCAATAATAAAAATAATTGTACGAAGATAATCAGTATAGGTCGTATTACTGTCTTGTATATTCTCAATTTCGTACTTCTGCTGAGAAACTTGGACGATAATACTTTATGTACTTAGAGCATTATACCAACAACGTAGGGTGTTATGGATGCGGAAATCAATCTCGTCATCTCTCGTACTGATGTACGGCTGTGAGGCTTGGACGCTAACTTTAAAAGAAGAGCAAAAACTACTCGTTGCGGAAAGAAAGGTACTCCGCAAAATTCTGGCCCAGTAAAATTACAACACGATGGCTGGAGGATACGCACAAATGTCGAAATAGAGAAGATTGTAGACACGCCTAACATCACCGGCGAGACCAAGGCGCATCGTCTTCGCTGGCTTGGTCACCTCGAGAGACTGGACGAGCATCGTCTCGTGAAGAAAGCATACCAGAGCCGACCGATGGGCCGACGCCCGGTAGGCCTGCCTATGTATCGCTGGAAGGACGTCGTCGAGAATGATCTGTGAGAACTTCAGGCCGGTGACTGGCGACAAGTAGTGCAGGATCGATCAAAGTGGCGTTGTCTTGTTTCGGAGGCCAAGACTCGCTTCGGGTCGCTCAGCCAGTGGAGTAAGTAAGTAAGTTTCGTACTTACTTACTTACTTAATTACACAAGTACATCTCAAAAAATCTTAATACTTATGTTTTCGGCTTCTCCGTTGTATTTTAATAAAAAGTTTCCCATTTTCGCCACAATTAATACAAATCTACTGGCGGCTAGTATCATCGCGGTGTCACCTTAACTATCTATTGTTAAACTCGTTAAATATTTTATTTACCTCACACAGAGAACACATAGCACTGCTATTTTCGACATCTCCCTGCCCGCACCTAACATCAACTGCCCCACACGCTAGTATCCATGTTTGGCCGAGTGACTGACAGCTCATCTAAGATGCAAACCAATCAACCGGTGAGCCTTGCATTTTAACGCTGGGCTTAAGTTACAAATCGAAATTGTGAATAATTTATTAGCTCCATTACGTCTCGTCAGCTTACGGGGCTTAATTCGAAGCAGCATATCGAACGAGAATATACCAGTCGCATCCAAAGGAGACACAGAGCGGTTGTAACGTCTGGTTGAAATTAGGCCCACATGTTCTAAATGGGAATGTAAATATATTGGGTAAACCTGCAATTTTATAATTAAAATCCGTTATCCACCCCACGTAATTGCAAACCTGAAGAAAACGGTATTCACGAACATATTCCCCCATATTCCAAATCGCGAACGAAGGATAGCCCTGGAACAAAGTTCGTGCCAGCCCCTTTTATCATTGGGTGTTGGAACGGGATGACATGAGCTTTAGTACGGTAGTAACTTTAGATCGCGATTTGTAATAAGGTGGATTCAATTTAATAATTAAAATCAGCTATCCACCCCACGTAATTGCAAATCTGAAGAAAACGGAATTCACGAACAAATCTACTTCAAACGCACTGTGCGTCTCTTTTGTCTAGATGCGACAGGTATATTCTCGTTTATTACGGAACAGTTTCATTGTATGCCCTCTGAGATCTACCAACAGAGTATTATTACCAACTCTATGGATCTACCCTTTGTTTACCAACGCTTTTTTTATGTGATAGACGGATCACCTGATGGTAAGCGATTGCCGCCCATGGACACCCGCGACACAAGTGCAGCAGTGGAGTCACAAGTTCGCTGCCAACCTTAAAACCCCACGGATTAGGAATTCGGTACCCTCACTCACGCAGTAAAACACAGCACAATGCTGCTTCACGCCGGCTTTCTTTCTGTGAGGCCACTCCGACCAGTACAAATCGCTACCGGGGTTCAGACCGCCTATATTGTACAGTCATCAATGGACGTCAGTCTACATTCATAATTAAAGCTTTGTAGGTATTTGGGATAATTGCTACGAAAAGGGAAGATTTTCCGCCGAGCCGGGTGTTCTTGGCTCGGGGACCATGGTACCATCTTGGTTTATCGTATATATCTCAAGTCGGTCTGCGAACTTTGCTTTCGCAATGTAGGATCGTATGAGAATTCGGACCTTGTATGATCTGTCAGATTAGTGCCATCTGCCTGCTGTTGGTAGGATGGTACTAATGGGCGAACTTCTTTCTACGGGAGATGGTAGGTGTCGCCGCAGCTTTATTGTTAGACACAAGGGCTCGTATTTATATAAATCGCTCTTAGCTCTGAGATCGAACTGGAGAGTTATCTTGAGACGCTGTCCTAATTAATAGACCGAACTTAAGTAAAGTACTGTTGAGTTTAGCGTATTAACTGAGTAGCTCGCGTATTAATAAATGAATCTCGGCACATGCATCTCAAGACTTCTTTTCTCAAGTGTCGTCAAACCGTGACCATAGAGTATATTATTGACCGTGACCATAGAGTAACTTAAATACTGGGTATGGAGGCATCAGTCGAGTTAGTCTATGAGCGCCATTTATTGACTGAACGCCGTAATCACATCTGGATATATGCATAATTATGATAGGTACAGTGGCGGACAGGTCAAGCTATACAAAACTGTCAAATTACATAACAATTTTAATAATATGTTTACAAAAAACAGGCAATTAGTAAAGAAATCACAAAATGCAATATTTAATACGCAACACTTTTTTTCTGACATGTTCACAAGTTCAATTCAAATAGCCGGAGTCACAGTAATAGCGGGTTTGTCGTAGTCCGATTGTCCACAACACAAGTGCACGTTAGAAGCATTTACCAAAAACCAGTAAACTTCAAAGAGTATATCACAAACTAAGTAGAAGATACTACGTATGAGTATTATAGCGAGACAGCGCCCTCTATCGCGCCCTAAGCGCAATGCATTGCTGCCGGTTAGGTACCGCTAGCACTTATTTTCTGTTATGTTAGTTCCGTAAACGCCCGCAGGCCAATACTGGTTTGATTGGTACGGGAGTTCCTCTCCCCCCACACCTACCTCACTCTCTCGCTAACCAACCGCGTCCATGTTAAGTTGTTGCTCCGATATAAATAATTATTATCTTGTGTTAATTTGAGACAATATACGAAAATATATCTCCATAAAGTGTTTTGGCTACCTACCAACCAACCCTCACAGTACTAACACTACCCACTCCCAAAGTAGCTACGCTATAAGTGATCGCCCAACGTGTGTTAGTGAGTGGTGTGGACGCGAAGGTCTGCCGCCATTTTGGGTTTGGAAAACCGAATTATTAGGAAAATGCCAAGAACCAGGAGCCGAAGTTCGTTGCCGAGGGAGGCAAACCTCAATGAAACTAGTATTCCGGCCGAAATTAACGCCGAGGAGTTGGTCAATGAAGACGCCGCGACTGAAACAGCAACCGAAGGTGCCACGGGAAGCAGCGCGGGCGCGTCCATCTTGATGACTCAGGAACATTTCGCCGCACTGATGGGACAGTTGCAGCAATCACAAGCAGAATTTTGTCAAATTCTATTACAAGAAGTACGATCATCTACACCAGTAATGCATCAGGTACAAACGGAGCCGTCGCTTACTATGAGGAGTACGAGCTGTCCGACAGACAGGGCCGCCGCCCCGGTTGGTGCTAATTTCATTACTTGTAGTGCAAGGTTTAGTGGCTCGCAGAACGAGTCTGTCGAGAATTTTATCGATGCAGTCGAAATTTTTAAAACTGCCGCCAACGTTTCCGACGAAAACGCACTGAGAGGACTTTCATTATTATTATCACATTCCGCCGCAACTTGGTGGCAAGGTATAAAACAATATACGAAAACATGGAGCGAAGCAATAGATCGCCTGAGGAGCGCATTTGGGGAACGAAGAGCACCGTTTCAAATATATAAAGAATTATATAGTATGCAGCAAGGAAAGTTAAACACAGAGTTATTTGTCGCACAAGTACGCGCTTTATTTTCTAAATTACCAGAGAACGACATCTCACAGAAGGTACAATTGGATATGACGTTTGGGTTGTTAGACGTCCGTATAAGAAAAAGAATAGAAAGGGACACATTGTCTTGTTTTGAAGATCTTATAAGGAAGGCTCGAAGCATAGAAGATGCGATGCAGGAGCGCTTGCAGTCGCCGGGTGCACAGTCGCGTGGGCCATTCTCCGCGCAGTTTCGTGGGTCGTCCGCAGTGCCACCGCCGGGCCAGTCTGCCGCGCCACCGCCGATGCGGGTATCGCAGCCGCAAGGTTCGTCGCACTGGGTGCCGCCGTCGGGTGGGCCATTGCCGCCACCGCCGCCACAGTCGCGTACGTCGCAGTCATATGGACCGCCGCCGCCGAGGTCGCGTGCGCCGCCGCTGGGTGGGTCGCCGCATTTGCCGCCACCGCCGCATCATGGATCCCTGAAAACAGACATAAAGGAAAGTAAAAATTTGTATTGTTATGGCTGTGGTGAAATAGGAATAATAAGAGCAAGATGTCCAAATTGTAGTAGTTATAAGTACAATAAGTTTTATGCGTGTGAGACCACCAATGTTAATATGCAGGGGGAGTCAACTGTATGTAACAATAGGGGTTACACTAATGGTAATAAGAGACCAATATTAAATATCGAAATATTAGGTGGGAAAGGTATTGCATTAGTGGATTCAGCCGCTAAAGGCTGTGTAGCTAGCCAATCAATGTATAATTTTTTAATAAAAAGTGGTCAATGTTTTGAAAAGCAAATTAGAGATGTGAAGCTTGCAGATGGTTTATCTAGGAAAATGGAGGTTTTAGTTACCTCAGTGAATGTGAAAATGTTACATAAAATAATTGAAACTGAATTTATTGTTTTTCCAGATGCTTGTAACAATCAATCTTTATTAGGGATAGATTTTTTGAACAAAGCCAAATTAGTTTTTGATTTTGGTAAATCATTATGGTACTTTTCGGACACGAAGCACCGGAAGTACAGGTTGTTTTATGAGGATTTAGAACAAGGTTATAATGAGGTACAGTCAACACCAAAAAACTGTGATAATGATAGTATGTCACTTAATGATTTAATAAACTCTTTCAGTGATGTGTTCCGAGAGACTGGTGAAGCCACGCAGTATGCAGAGCATTTCATTGATACCGGCGAACACGCGCCAGTTGCTGTTCCATCGTACCGCATGACACCAGCGCGCGCAGAGGTTATGCAGCGCGAGGTAGAGAAGATGCTTGCTGAGGATATCATTGAGGAGTGTGAGTCAGCATGGTCAGCACCAGCACTATTAGTGCCTAAACGTGATGGAAGTTTTCGTTTTTGCGTCGATTACCGTAAGTTGAACAGTATTACTAAAACAGATACTTATCCAATGCCGAAGATTGATGAGCTGTTACAAAGGACAAAACAGGGTTGTGTTATGAGTACTTTAGACTTAAAATCTGGGTACTGGCAAGTTGCCGTTAACCGTGATAAAGATAAGACTGCCTTCTCGACACCGTCAGGCACTTATCGCTTCAAACGCATGCCATTTGGGTTAAAGAATGGACCAGCTACATTTCAGCGTTTAATTGATCGTCTTTGCTCATGCCCGAAGTTGCAGAATATTACTATTTTAGCTTTTTTGGATGATCTTTGCATAATATCGGCTGATATGGAATGCCACATAAAGGATTTGCACGCTGTATTTGAAAGACTGCACGAATTTAAATTAAGGGTGAATCGGGATAAGTGTGTTTTTGCACGAGACACTGTCAAATATTTAGGTCACGTGATATCTAAAGATGGTATATCACCTGATGAAGAAAAAGTGAAAGCTGTATTAGATATGAAGAAGCCGTCATCACTTAAACATCTAAGAACCTTCTTACAGACTGCTTCTTGGTTTAGGAAGTTTATACCTGGATTTTCTAAAATTTCAGAACCACTGTCAAGGTTGACTAGGAAACATGAGCCATGGAGATGGGAGACAGAGCAAGATCAAGCCTTCGAGGAGCTAAAAAGGTTGCTGACGTCACCACCCATCCTCATCCAACCTGACTACACCAAACCGTTTGTGCTCAGAACTGATGCCAGTAACTACGCTCTGGGTGCAGTACTTCTACAAGGAGAAGGTAATGATGAAAGGCCTATTGAATATGCGAGCCGATTGCTCAATCAAGCAGAAAGAAATTATTCAACAACAGAGAGGGAAGCCTTAGCCATAGTCTGGGCTGTGGAACGTTTTCGTTCTTATATTGATGGTCATAGGGTTGTCGTAGGTACCGACCACCAGCCGTTGAAGTGGCTAATGACTGTAAAATCACCATCAGGCAGATTGGTAAGATGGGCACTGAAATTACAAGCATTTGATTTGCATTATGAGTATACACCAGGGAAGGTAAATATAATAGCAGATACCCTGAGCCGTCCCAACTGCGATGAGAACTCCGCAGAAGCATGTGGGATATGTTCAGTAACGATTGACTTACCTGCGAAGAGTCCCTCCGAGTTAAGATCAGGTCAGCTTGCAGACCCTGAACTTGCTAAGATAATTAAGAATCTGGAAAGTGAAGAGGAAATTGATGTTCATCGTTGGACGGGAAGAGGTTATATTATGGAGCAAGGAGTGCTCTATCGCTATAATCCGGATGCGGATACAGAAGAACCGCAATTAGTTATACCTGTGGATCAAAGAGAAGAAGTATTAAAAGAATGTCATGACTCTCCTCTGGCAGGTCACCAAGGGATCGAGAGGACATATCAAAGAGTTGCTCAAAAGTTTTATTTTCCAGGGATGCGTCGTGCCATTGTCGAGTATGTCAGAACGTGTACATCGTGTCAGCGCTACAAGGCTGCCAACGACAAGCCACCAGGGTTGTTGCAGACGCCGATCCTGAATCAGAGAAATGAGGTTATTGCTATAGATTTATTCGGACCCTTACCTCCAGGTGATAAGGATGAAAAATGGATTTTATTGGTCGAGGACACCGCAACTAGATGGGTCGAGTTATATCCGCTTCGAGAAGCGACAGCTGAGGCGTGCGCGCGTACACTCATAGAGGAATATTTTCTACGTTTTGGTCTACCGCGTCGCATTATTTCAGATAATGGTGTACAATTTATTTCAGCTGTAATGCAACAGTGTATGTTCGTGTTAGATGTGAAGCAGGAATTGTTACCGCTGTATCATCCTGAGGGGAACCCTGCGGAAAGAAAGAATAGAGATTTAAAAGTACAGTTATCACAATTAGTAGGTAATAAACATAATTCTTGGCCTATATACTTACCGTCTATACGTTTTTCGTTAAATTCTGCACGCTGTCAAACTACAGGAGTTTCGCCAGCGTACTTGATGTTTGCCAGAGAGCTGAGATCGCCTTTAGAAGTAAGAAATGATCCTCGTTTGGTTTTGGAGAAAGAAAATTTCGTTCCACAGATAACACCATACCTAAAACGTTTTCTCAATACGCTAGCTGCAGTTCGCGAGAAGGTCGAAAGTCAGCAGGATAAAAGAAAGGACTATGGTGATCAGTCACGTCGCGTAGGACAAAGTTTTGTTGCAGGTGACTTGGTATTATTGAATTCGCATGTACTTAGCAACAAAGGAAAGGACCTGACATCGAAGTTCGTACCAAAAAGAGATGGACCATACGTGGTTACTAAAAAGGTAAGCCCTACAACTTATATCATAGCACCCGCACAGGACTCCAGTAGGTACTTAGGGAAGTATCACATTAAACAGTTAACACCTTACCTGGGTCGCGATACGACCCTACCTCAACCTGTAGTTCCGGTGCGGAAACGTGGCCGTCCCCGTCGTAACTTAAATGAGAATAAATGTAATAATGTGTCAGATAGGGAGGAATGTATGTACTCGCCTAATCTTTATGTAACCGATGTAAATTACAATTCTAATGTGGATTTAAATAATAAATGCAATAATGTGTCTGATAGGGAGGAATGTATGTACTCGCCTAATCTTTATGTAACGAATAGAAATTACAATTCTAATGTGGATTCAAATAATGAATGTCATAATGTGTCTAACCAAAGTAGTGTTTCTGTAAATGTATGTAACAATGATAATGTATGGCCAGCGAATGAGCGAGGACGCTTTCATCCTCTGGAGGGGGAGTATATAGCGAGACAGCGCCCTCTATCGCGCCCTAAGCGCAATGCATTGCTGCCGGTTAGGTACCGCTAGCACTTATTTTCTGTTATGTTAGTTCCGTAAACGCCCGCAGGCCAATACTGGTTTGATTGGTACGGGAGTTCCTCTCCCCCCACACCTACCTCACTCTCTCGCTAACCAACCGCGTCCATGTTAAGTTGTTGCTCCGATATAAATAATTATTATCTTGTGTTAATTTGAGACAATATACGAAAATATATCTCCATAAAGTGTTTTGGCTACCTACCAACCAACCCTCACAGTACTAACACTACCCACTCCCAAAGTAGCTACGCTATAGTATATTATAATCACCCCGTGTTATCTGTGGTGTGACTCACGTGAGCAAGTAATAATCACTCACACATTTATGTACCGTGACTTATTAACAATAATACCATAGGTACTACTCTTTGAATAAATACTACCCTTTGAATACTACTCTTTGCTTTGTAAGAAGAGATTCGTGGTGTGTCTTTGTGAAACAAAATGGATTTTGAAAATATTTTGACTGAAATTAATCATTACGACGAGCTAGAACATTATGACCTTATGTTTTGGCCTAACTTCTATCGCATACCAAAAAGATATGTAAGGGACATGATAAATCCTTTCGAAATGGAGCCCGTGAAATTTCAAGAACTGTTTAGATTTTACCAGGATTCCGTATTGTATATTACAAATTTGATTAAAAGTGGTCTGGAAAAAATGGACAAGAGGGGTCTTCCAATCGCCCCTGAAATAGCGGTTTTACTGACCCTGAGATTTTATGCTACAGCATCATTTCAGGTTAGTCTATGTTTTATTGTATAGAGGTAATTAACTCGAATTAAATTGTGTGTCTTGCAATTGTTTCATTGTATTTTTTTTGCAGGTGGTCTGCGGGGATCTACATAATGTCTCCCAACCCACAGCTTCAATAATAATAAGGAAGGTGTCAAAATTATTAGCCCAGCTACACAAGCATTTTATTAAGTTCCCCACAGGAGAAGAGGCAACTGTAAATAGGCAGCTCTTTAAAGAATGCGGAAGAAGTGGCCGTTGGCCTGGACTTCCAGGTATTGATGGAGCAATTGATTGCACTCATGTAAAAATTGTCTCCACACCAGGTTGTCAACATCACGAAGTGTATCGCAATAGGAAATCCGATTTCTCAATCAATGTCCAGGTCATAGTTGGACCTCGGACTGAAATATTAGACATTGTTGCGAAATGGGCTGGCAGCACGCATGACTCGCGAATTTTCCAAGTGTCATCGGTCTTCATGAAATACACACAGGGTATCTTAACAGGCAGGCTTGTAGGTGATAATGGATATCCTACGTTGCCATTTGTGTTGACACCTATTAGACCGTCTCCAGAAGATCCACTACCTCCACCATCAGTTAGGTATAATAGAGCTCAAATTAAAACGAGGAACATTGTGGAAAGAACCTTTGGCATTTGGAAACGCAGGTTTCCTTGTTTATCAAGAGGACTTGGAAACAATTTGACATCAGTGTCCCACATTATTGTGGCTTGTGCTGTTTTGCATAATATTTCATTAATTTTAAATGATGTCATGACTTTTCCTGATGAAGAATACCAAGAGCCACCCAAAGGAGACAGTGAAGTACCAAGCAGTATTTCTGGTTTTTTACTAAGAAATAAATTGATAGAAAATTATTACCAGGGGGAATAGCATCTATTCCTCCTGCTAATAATTTCTAGCTATGGAAATTTTGTTTGTATTTATTTGTGTTATAGGTACTTATTATAATACATAATAATGTATGTAGCTGTGTACCTGCCTAATTAATGAATAAAAAATGTCATTTATTTGTAACTTGCCTGTATACGAAACAACTCGTAAATTATATGACGTCAAATACTTTAGATACAAACATTTTTATTTTGTTCATCGATATTTCTTATCTTAGACCATATTATCACTTACCTTCAGGTGTAAAATGGTCATACGCTTACCTATCTACAGTAAAAAAAAGAATATATTTTTTTATGTATGTAGGTAGAAATCTTTCTGATAGTTTTTTTATATTGTTATTGATTTTGAATTCTGAGTGACATCTAAGTACTACTACTTACTAATTTTTTTGTTTGTGTAACTTTTAATGTAAAAAAATAAACGATTTGATTCCTTATTGGGGAAACCAAATTTATAGATAGTTACACTTTATTGCACAAAATTTACAGATCATAGCCTAAGTTATTATACTAAAACAATGTAGGCGGTCTTATCGCTAATAGCGATCTCTTCCAGACAACCTCAGGGTAGAGGAAAAGTATAGCGATTTATTTACAAATAAATAAATTTGGTACTGGCAAAATTAAATAACGATATTTATTACTTTGTCTGAAATACCAGAAGAATGTTATTTGTAAGGTCAAGAAATATTGAAATAAAATTTAAAACACTTTTTTTTTTTAAACCCAAGAATAACTACTATGTGGGTACTACCACTGTATAACCTAACAATTACTCCAATTGCTTTGGTTTTATAGTTTGGTTAGTCAACGATTCACAGTTGCCGTAGCGATAGCCAAAATAATTATGCCTTCCCTCTCTGTCTAAGAGAGTTTTAAGTGTAAAAACGAGATGGAGCGAATATGGCGCCAAACGGCAATTAAGCGCAATCACGGGATCCTACATAACATCGAAGATTTAAACCTTATTGTCGTACAATTAAGGTTGTATTCCGTTGGCACTATTAGTATTTTTAAAATGATCTTTCTCTTTCCGAAATTAACGCGGGCAAGATTTGTTTTGATTTTGAATTATTACGTATTTTGTTTTAGTACTAGCCAAGATAATTTGCGTTGCATTATTAGGTAGTTTTTTGATATTCGAATGGATAGTGACTTGTATATGTTTGTTTATGTGATAATGGTGGTGATATCCCATTTGTAAATAAGTGTGTATAGAATACAAGAACTTTTAGTAGTGTTAGGTTAAATTCGGTAATAGATTTGAGTATGTACAATTCATGAATAAGTGTATCCAATTAAAGAAAGTTTAGTGGTGTTAAGTTAAATAGGAAATTAATTTAAGTGAGTACAAAAACTTTTAAGAAAACGTCTTTTGTGAATATATTACAGAATCAAGCAAAAAAGGTACCAAGTTTATTATGGTAGGTGGGTTTAATTGATTGCAAACATTGATATTAGCGATTTTGGTACCTAAGTTTTCGGTAAGAAATTCTTAGTATCAGCCCGGAGTGTGGAAGGGAATAGAGAGTGAGTGCACTCGTGTTTGCGCACACACTTGAGCTCTATAATCTATCCTGCGTACGTGGCTGATCGTTGGGACTGACTGACTGAGATCGGTTGGAGGATATTATGAAAGCATGAAGGGAAAACGCCAATATCAATGTTTGCAATCACTGAAACGCACCTATAATAAACTTGGTTATTTGAATTGTTAGTTACTTGAAACAATCGAATGAGTAGTTACACAATGTTAATCAGTAATCACTAATTATTATTCTTATATTTAGTATGTCATTAATTGCTTCTACCTATCAGACTATGACTATTATTACATGTATACAATGTATATGTGTTTGTATACAACTTGATTATGTAAATGTATAATTTTGTGCAGCAGAATAAACGTATTATCTATCTATCTATCTTAATGAAGTAACTAACTAGATAGCCAATAATGCGCAGTACAATGAAACACGGCGGGCTCTGATACCGATATTCGGCAACCGTTATCAATATCGATATTAAAACCAAAAAACGGTTAGGTAGCGGTTGCCAGAAATAGCTGGAGCCCAATTCTCGGGCTCGTGACATTTATCATCATACGACATATATCACCAAAACATAAGTTTTTGTATGGTTTTTAGGTGATATCCGCCATGTTTTCAAAATATCCCAAGCCCGAGAATTGAGCTCCTGATAACGCCCATGCACAAACTAAGTAGAAGATACTACCGTCCTTTGGCGCGCGTCGACTCTAAGTTCGCCACTTTCTTACAAACTGACAGTTTACCTTATAATAGGGAACATGAACAAATTTATGCTAAAAGGAAACAATATTATTATCAAAAACCTTTATTATGAAATCCCTGTATAAGAAAAAATGTATAGAAATATAAAAATAAATATCTGAAACCCAACAAAATAGTGTAAAATATTCATCACATGTTACTTACTCAATAATCTAAACTTACTTTTAGGTTCTATTTTTGTTAAAGCATTTTTTTATTATTATGTATTATGTATCAGCCTATAAACTGCCCCACAGCAGAAATATCCCTCCATCATAGAAATCAAGTTATCGCTACTATGATGGGATTAGGCTTTATCACCACGCTTGCAAATTGCGGATTGGTTATTACAAACTCGAGCTATGTTAAAAAAAATCGAACCATACTTTTTCTCTCGACCCGGGATCGAACCCAGGAGACCCCGAGATCACGGCCGTTACTTAAACCACTAGACCAACAGGGCGTTAAAGCAATTTACTCTTAAGAAAATATCGCACTTAAAAAAATTATCGCGGTACCCACAACCCTTACATTCAAATAAAGCCAGAATCATAGAGTAACTTATATATGCCAGAATAGAATTCCATAATAGCCACCAGGAACATGGAAGGTGTGGGTTCAAATCCCGTCTGAACACGCGATTAATATTTTAAGTGGTTTATTTACTATTAGGTTTATATAAATAACAGCGCGGCCAGAAAATAAAAACGCCATGACGCCATGTTGCGGGATGTTCTCAAACTAAAAGTTAGTTTGACAAAATTTTGTAAAACAGAAGGCCTATTCTCGATCACTCGAAGTCGAGTTCAAGAATTGTATGGACGAATGTATGAAATCTCTGAACTCGAGTTCAATGTCGAGTGCACGAGAATTGCCCTCTAGAGGCCCTATTTTCGAGCACTCGACAATGTAGTCGAGTTTGAGATTATGTACGAATGTCTGAAATCTATGAATTCAATGCGAGAATTGCCCCTCAGATCACAAATTTGATTGGACACTATTTTATTGGTTTTAATATTCTGGTCAGGCTGTGTATCTTAAAATAGTACCAGAAGGCTGTTTTGACCTTAAAAAGACATTGTCAATAGGGCTTTTGCATCAGAAGTTAAGTGTTAGCAAAAGCAGTGGGACATATTTCTTTTTATGTGATAGGTGGCAGACGAGAAGACGGATCACCTGATAGTAAGCGATTGCCGTGGCTGTGAAAGTGTACAACCTGTGCGGATAAACAATGGGATCAGAAATGGTGGCGCATCTATTCACTTCTCGCTCGCACACTATTTGCGTCTATACTCGCACTCGTGGGGTGCGAGTATAGAGGTGCGTGGGTTTTCATTTCTGATCCCATTCTTTATCCGCACAGGTTGTATGTATATGTGTGTGAAGTGGATATCAAGAAAAAATTGGTTCCAATGTTTGATATCGGTCAAATCAGACTTAGGTACTTCTAGCACTGAAGAGATTGACAATTGCGGCTTAGATGAATACAATATGTTACGTATAGGCAATACTTACTTACTATGAGTTATTATTTATAACAATGCACCATTCGTTTCATTAGATATACAAAAGTTAGTTTTCATGTCGTCATTAATAAAATGTATTATATTCGTAATTATATATAGGTAACGTGAAACTCTGTAAAAACGTTTTTAGTTTTAATCATTATTATAAAATCGTAGACCGTACATACGTAAACGAATTTGTAAATATTATGTTTAACTTATTACGAAAGTAAAAACTAAAGCAGCTTCAATATAATAATAGGAATGTTTTAATCATGCACGACAAAGGCCTGATTCCACCTATCCTATATCCTATAACCGGGCCATAGAAATACAATAGTTCTTGATTTAGGAATTGATTGTTTTCTATTTTTAACATGATAATAATATGAAATAAAATAGTTTTTTTTGTGAAATAACATTACATAATAATTTAATTTTAAAATCACATAATGGAACACTTGAAATACCATAGACAAGACACTTTGAAACAGTCAGTTGGATATTAGAACAGGAAAATTAACTAATAATAATTAATAATATACAACAGATAATTTTCTAACTTTAGTCGGTAAGTAGTATTTGTCAATGAATTCGTCAAAATAAATGATGGTGCCACTGCCGCTAACGTTATAGGGTATGGGGTTACCCCTTTGGTACGGCATAGCATAGGAACTTCGTTATACTCCGCAAAATATAGCTTGATTAAAATGACAGATGTCATCTTGTTGAGCTTTATTTCAATGGACAATACGACAAAAAAATATTTTACCATTCTTATATATTTTTAAAATAAATAAAGAAAAAAAGATGACCAGTATTTTTTAGTTTTCATTAAATGTGTGTTTTTATTGAATAAAATAAATTAATAAAAGATAGATAAAAATGCAGTAAGTGACGTAGTCCTGAGGCTCTACGTAGGTGATGTATTTGCTATACAATAAAAACAGGTTGACTCTCTCTGTCTTATTCACTACTGTCATTGTCAGCCATTTCCTTTTTTCTTAAGTCAACGTGAGCAAAGGCGTCATTAATTTGTCATGCCGAGCTGTGACGTCACACGGGGATTTTTACATTTTATTAAATTTCTCCTTAAATATCTTTTAAAAAATTCTAAAACAATTTTCTTAAAATCCTATAAGGCTAATCTAGAAAACGATATTTTTCATTTTGGAAAAAAAAAATTGTCGTGTTGTCCATTAATATAAGGTTTATCATTTAGGACCGATTCGATTCGGAATAAACAAGTTTAAAGGCTCGATTTGTATAGAATGACAGAGCTATACCAAAGATTTAGCATCGGATTAAGATTGGTCGAATCCGGCCTAATAGATCTAAATATCATTTTTCTGTGACACCAATAGCTGTTATTGTAAACATGTTAATGGAGATCCTCGGATTTTCATATATTGTCGGTCCAAATTTGAAAGTGCCAGCAAAAAAAATGTTGCTGTTTTCTGTTATAATCCAATTATTTCAGGCAACAAGATACATTATAAAATATATTTCATTGGTTTGGCCTATATAATAAATACCTTACAGTCTAACATACATATAATATAATAAATTAATTGTTAGTTAGGTTTGCCTCCCCCTGATGTTTTTGTTAGTTATTTCACTGAAAATTTATGTTGATTTTTGAAATCAAATAAAAGAAAGAATGGCCCTGCAGATTTATTGTCTTAGTAATAAATACTCAAGGGGCAAGTCCTAACACAATACAGCAAAAAATTTTCTGGCCGACACTTGGACCAAAAAGAAGGATGACTTTTTAAGGACTATTGTTTCTCAAACATTCGTTGTCATTACTTTTTTTGACGCATTTGGCAATACCTACCTTATCGGTCTATGGATAGATTGAATATTGGGATGGACACTTAAGCTTGGGTCCGCGCCACGTGAGAAGTCCCGTAAGAAGCGCGCTTGAGTTTCGCCATCATCACTTACCATCAGGTGAGATTGTAGCCAAATG
Source organism: Marasmia exigua (assembly GCA_019059595.1). Taxonomy (NCBI): domain Eukaryota; kingdom Metazoa; phylum Arthropoda; class Insecta; order Lepidoptera; family Crambidae; genus Marasmia; species Marasmia exigua. The sequence goes on from CM032470.1 coordinate 17,408,284, forward strand.
TCTGGCTATTCTAATATAAAAAAAAATTAACATTCAAAGGACAATGGCGTACCTCCATATAACATTTTTGTTGGTATATTTTTTTGCATCTTTGTATGAAAATATGTAATAATATACAGCTTGGATTCCTCAACAGACTGACGTTAAGTACACGAATCAGTTTGAAGATTTTGAGGTTAAATCTGAACAAACAATATGAAATTGAACAGAAAACTAAATGTTCACAGTATTTTTATGTCCAATAATCTACAGAAAAGAACTTTAAATAGAGGTTCAGAAGACAGGGGTTACTTTTGACCAGTTCATATCACTTGTGAAACCCAGAAAGCCCGCTCTACACTCAGGCGCGTATTACGCGCGAAGAAGCCGCGAGCGAATACGAAGTGTGGAGCGGATTCGCAATGGACAACATTTCAAATTTTTAACATGTCCATATTGTTTTTTTATATGAAAGTAGACATAAAATGAACAGACCCATATTTTTTCTTTTTTCAAAATTTGTCCATTTTCATGCATAAAATAATTATTGAAATTCTTTTTATTCTAAATAGACGTAAGCGCCAAATGACGTCATCGGACGGCTGAATACAGCGATATTCCTTTGCTTATCATTGTTTTAGATATAAGTTATAGTTATAAGTTTGATTAATAAACTTTAGAATTATCTGCCTCATTATTTAACACTATACAAATATATTTCAAATAGGTAGGTATACATAGGGATAACACCTACACATAGCTGCTAGGACACTACACAGATTAATAGGTAGGTAGGTCCTAGCATTAATTAGCATTTATTAGCATTTGTGTATATAGTGTTAAGCAGATTTTTCATTTTTGTACTAGAAATAAGTTTATTAAAATAAATAGGCAAATGCTAGAGCGAGAGGGAAGAGGGCGTCGCATTTATAGCGACGGTGGCGCCACCGCGACGCTGAGGGACGCCGCGGAGGCGCCGGCGTCTTATCGTGCTTGCGCACATAGCTCCGGTTGGGGTCCACAAAATAGGTTATAAGTCGGTGGATCCCAACCAGAAAATAATACACTCGTCCTGGGTAGAAGACGCTCTCGACCTTACCTAGGGAGAACTCGCTCTGGCACTGGCCTCCTATAGAGCATATTTTATATTAAATATGTATATGAGCTCCTTTTTAAATTAACAATATTTTTTCTGGACTTAGGACTAGATTAAAGTCTGAAAAATCTTATTAATTTATATGATATCATATAGTAATAAGACGTAATAAGATATTTTAGAACGCTAAATAAATAAATCAACAAATATTCCGCCATTGTTCTTTGAGATTTATGGTCACACAATATATCTCAAAATTTAGTTCCGTGTTTTTCCGCAAGAATTTTTCGTGACGCGTACTCCAAATATAATATTGGGATCGATCCTTGAGCTTAGTTAACATACAGGCCTACAACTTAGAAGTGACGTAGGACTTCCAGTGCACGACGTCGCGCCACCACTCGGGCCGCGTCATGGAGCCGGGGTACGTCAGCACGCTGGTCTGGATGTGTTTGTACGCCTGGAGCAAACAAACCAGAGTGAACATGCATCTTCTAGGCAAACGCGTATCATCCTAGACCTCGTCGTCGCTTTTCATCAGGCGCCATAATAGTCAAGCGTTAGGTTATAGTCTAAAAAAACGTGGGACATAGTTCTTTTGTGTTCTAGGTGGCAGACTACTTTGACTGTGGGAGAGCCACGCTTCGGCTCTCCCACGGCTGTTGTAAGAGAGACTATTTTAAAATATTTTCTTTTATGTTGTAATAATAAGCATTAGAGGTCTAGGCGGACCTATTGACCGTGGTAAGAATAGACCGGCTCGACCGGTGTGATACCACGGCCTCAAAGAAAACCGGGATGAAGCAACACTATGCTGTGTTTGCATAAGTGAGGGTACCGGAGGCCTAATCCGGGGCAAAGGGGGGTTTAAACGTGTCCATTGGCGGCGGCAATCGCTTACCATCAGGATCCGTCTGTTCGTCTTCCACCTATCATATAAAAAGTAAAAGGACTAGCTATCGGATCTGTTGATAGTTAGCGATTGCTGGATTAAAACTCCCCTATCCCCTACATTGGGCCTCCTGCCCACGCCTTTTCGGTGAAACACAACGCTGGCACTGCTTCACGTCCGTTTTTTGTGAGGCCGTGGTATCACACCGGTCGAGCCGGTCCATTCTTACCACGGTCAATTAATGCTCTCTTACAACATTCTAGTCTCTCTCACAGAAAATCGGCGTGAAGCAGCACTGTGCTGTGTGTCGCTGCGTGAGTGAGGGTACGGAAGGCTCAATCCGGGGGGAAAGGTTGGCAGCGAACTTGTGACTCCACTGCAACAATCGATTACCATCAAGTGATCTGTCTGCTCGTCTGCCACCTATCACATAAAACAACAGAGGGTACAACCATGCTGATGATGAGACTCACCTTTCCATGTTCAGAAATCTGGGGGGAGGGGACCCCTCCCCTCCCCCAGACCTTGGTCCCCGGTCAGGAAGTCACCCTAAAGATTGAGCAAGGACTTTTGGTGACAGACCTCTTTTTTATTGTTTATGGTTTTTTAAGGATTTTATTTATATTTGAATTTACCGATCTTTTCTTTTGATATTCGTATTTTTACAATTTGTATGTCGGTCAGTGTAATTCAGAAGATCAAAGTAAATGGTGGTATTTTCTGGTTAATATAAAGTTACGCTCAACAGTGCCTTTTAAGTCACCTTAAAAGGCACTGTTGAGCGTAACTTTAGGGTAGTATACCTACTATTATTACCTACCGGTAGGGTAGGGCATAATAGCGACGCCAATCGATTTAAATTTCTAGCTACTAAACCGGATCTATTTTAAGCAATTTCGGGGTTACAATCTCTCGACAAACACTTATACTATTTATGAAATAACCATGCACAAATGTAGAGTCCCTTTTTGTACGCAAAAAATTGATTCATGCCAAAAGCGGACCGTTTTGGCGGTAATCCAAAATTCGAGTGCAAAAGCAGACCAAACAGTTAACTATAAGTATTAAATAAATAGTGTAGGTGTTTGCCGAGAGATTGTAACCCCGAAATTGTTTAAAATAGATCCGGTTTAGTAGCTAGAAATTTAAATCTATTGGCGTCGCTAGTGTGCCCTACCCGTCACCTTAATGCTGCCGTCCTCTTAGGTGAGTCCCCTTTTCCTTATTGTAGTGGACGCTAGGTAGGCGCCTCATATAAATTCTGACATGTGTACTCATATAGATTTGCATGCCATGTTATGGTTAAGTATGTCGATCTCTTTTAATATCATAAGACCTACTATAAATAATAAATAAATAAATAAATAAATATTTCACAACATCACATACATTGATCTGACTCCGAGATAGGTAGCTCAAGCACCTGTGTTACGGATATCAGAATCAACAGTGGGATTACAAATATATACATATAATACTTTTCTTTTGTAAATACATACTTATAATACATAGCAAACACCCAGACCAATACAAACAAACATGTTCATGCACACAAATGTTTGTACTGTGCGGGGATCGAACCCGCAACCCTTGTATCAGAGGCAGCGTTCACTACCACTGTTCCAATCGGGTCGTCACGTACTATGTACCGTATTTATGCAAATAAAGATTCATTCATTCATTCATTCATATTTCATCCTCAACAAGGATAATAAGCTCACCTCTCCATCAGATCTGCCCAGCACGGATTTGATGCACAAGTCGGGGGGAGCCAATGTATCCGCTAGGGCCACGGCCTCGGGGGCCAGCGCCGCGCACTGCTGCAGGATGCCCTCGCGGAGGAGCAGGCCCTGGTCCCCGTTCAGGAATCCACCCTAGACATAAGATGAGCATAAATAACAGTGTTATAGTCGACGTAAGGACTCGCGCCAGACGGAGGCGAATTTAATTAATTAATATGAATGGTGTATGACAGTTTAGGGATCTCTGGCGAAAGTATCTCTCTCTCTGGTTGGCTGGTGGACCCCCGCGACGAAGCATCACTCTGCCCGGGACCCCCACCGTACACACTAGCCCTTCGCCTCTTTACAATATATTTGCAGCTAAACAGTCCGCTTTTATTTATATTAACATCCCCCAATCGTTAGGACACTAACAGTATCGGTGTACCAACCGAAGGATACCAAAATACATACAATAATACCAACTAAACGGAGTTGGTCCGAATCGTGCCCTCCAAAACAGTTAACTCTAAAAGCCAGATCTTTTATACATATTTAAACAATTTCATTAAAAAGTAAATGGACAAAAATTCCATTAGCGCATTCTGCAATTCGTAAGATATTATATATAAATTTCATTAGTTACAACTATTTTAAGTTCTTTTGCAGATTCATCATCATCAGCCCATTTAAGTCCCCCCTGCTGGGACACGGGCCTCCCTCAATCACATGAGGGGTAATTGCCAAACTCACCACGCTTGGCAGACGGGTTGGCGAGGGTTTTGATATAAATGCAGAGTTTTCCTTCTCTGGGTGCTGATGATCATGCCAGCAGCTTTACCTTAGTCGCCTTTTACGACACCTCGGTAAGAGTGAGGGTGGTCTATTCTACTCTGCCGGGGACCACACGGCTGCCACCTATCACATAAAAAAATATCCCCTGAAAAGTAGCCGATATATAATGAGAGTTGTAATCGATAAAGCATATTAAATGTTACGTCCTCGCCTAATTATATAAATTGTAAAGCTAGCCCGTTCTTTTATTTTTGAAATACTACAATTTACATTAGGGAAACATTAGAACCATGTGTCTAAACTTTTTTTTTAATATGGCTCTACCCGAAGATAATTTGCCAATGTCAAGTAACTTATTGAGAATAAGTAAGTAGTCAACAGTCGAAGTCAGTCAATGTCACAGTCACTCAATAAAACGCCGGTGTTTGTACGTTTTATCGACATACGGATTCAGCGGATATCCGCTGAATCACTCTACAAGCAATCGCGGGTTTTAAGACTTTTAGGTCCAAGCGACTTGTCACTAGACAACTCTCTCGACACACAATAGCAGTGTTAAAAACGATACAATCACGCAGCAAAACACAGCACAGTGCTGCTACACGCCGGTTTTCTGTGGCGCCGTGGTATCACTCCGGTCGAGCCGGCCCATTCGTGCCGCAGCGTGGCTCCCCCACGGTCAATTCGTCGTTCCGTTCTGCCGTGAAAGACGGACAAACACTTTCCCATTTGTAATATTAGTATAAATGATAAATAAACTTACAATATACAGCGTAGCCAGATGCTTCTCCAAAATGAACGCGCCATACAACGAAGCTAGCTTCAACAGGATGTTTCTACATCTAGCATCTTCGAACTCCAGTGCAGATTTGTAGAAATGGTTCAAGATGTAGTTCTGAAAAAATAAGTAACAAGGGTTGAGGGTCTTATTCATAAATATTTGTTAAATAATTGCTGACTAAAACAGTGTTTTTTAAAAAAAAACAACAATTCAAAATATTTTTATTCAATTTATGTCCATACAGAACATTTATGACTGTGAAATATTATGTAATATACTGCTGATTCGGAATGTCAATTTCTACCGAGATGAATCAGCAAAAAACTGAGTAGTTAATCTTTTCAAATAATATCATCATCATTTCAGCCAATAGACGTCCACTGCTGGACATAGGCCTCCCCAATGATTTCCATCAGATCGGTCCTGTGTCTCCCGCATCCAATGGATTCCCGCGATCTTCACCAGATCGTCGGTCCACCTTGTGGGGTCGCCACGGCTGCGACTTCCTGTACGTGGCCTCCACTCGAGGGATCTTATAATATGGTAATTACAATTTTCATTTTTAATATAATGCAATATTCTTTCTTATAAAAATACTGATTATAAGTATGACATATAATGATTATAATCAGTATCGTTAAGTATATTTACTTAGGTTGTGAGTATCGTTTAGATAAATCAGTTTTCATTCAATATAAAGCAGTATTCAATATTTTTCTAAAATGTGTTTTTTTTGTTTCAAACGTCAAAACTGCTCTATAACAGCGTTTTAGCTAAGAATGGTTTATTTAATGTTTATAAATAAAGCCTTTATCTGTTTCAAATGTACGTATTATTTAATGTTTATAAATAAAGCTTTATCTGTTTCAAATGTACGTATTATTGAATGTTTATAAATAAAGCCTTTATCTGTTTCAAATGTACGTATTATTTAATGTTTATAATAAATCCTTCATCTGTTTCAAATGTACGTATTATTCAATGTTTATAAATAAAGCCTTTATCTGTTTCAAATGTACGTATTATTGAATGTTTATAAATAAAGCCTTGATCTGTTTCAAATGTACGTATTATTTAATGTTTATAAATAAAGCCTTTATCTGTTTCAAATGTACGTATTATTGAATGTTTATAAATAAAGCCTTGATCTGTTTCAAATGTACGTATTATTTAATGTTTATAAATAAAGCCTATATCTGTTTCAAATGTACGTATTATTCAATGTTTATAAATAAAGCCTTTATCTGTTTCAAATGTACGTATTATTGAATGTTTATAATAAAGCCTTCATCTGTTTCAAATGTACGTATTATTTAATGTTTATAAATAAAGCCTTTATCTGTTTCAAATGTACGTATTATTGAATGTTTATAATAAAGCCTTCATCTGTTTCAAATGTACGTATTATTGAATGTTTATAAATAAAGCCTTGATCTGTTTCAAATGTACGTATTATTTAATGTTTATAAATAAAGCCTTTATCTGTTTCAAATGTACCTATTATTGAATGTTTATAAATAAAGCCTTTATCTGTTTCAAATGTACCTATTATTGAATGTTTATAATAAAGCCTTTATCTGTTTCAAATGTACCTATTATTTGGCAAATGAATTATTGTTTGTTTGGTTAAATAAGCATCGTTACTCGTTTATGAGTATATTATTAAAAGTATATTTCAAAGACAAGTACTTACCTATTTCTTATGTATGTTAAGAAGACAGACAAGCGACCAACAAGAGAAAAAGATAATGCCTAGATTTTAATGTCCAGGAAATAGTTCAGAGGGTAATGAGTTCCACTCATTGGCGGTTCGCATCAAAAAGGAGTTTGACTATGGGAGAGCTAAGCTTCGGCATGTATGGGTTGACTCGACCGGTGCGATACTACAGCCTCACCGAAAACTAACGTGATGCGCCATGCTTCGCCGAGTGAGTAAGGTTACCGGAGTCCCAATTCGTAGGGACGGGGAAAGACCGATCTGTGTGGATAACATTGGACATAGACTGGACCTATAATGGGCGTCCACTGTCTACCTCGTTGGCGCAGCGGGCAGTGCATCGCACTTTAAAGCGACGTCTGCGCTAGGGTTCCCGGGTTCGATCCCCGGGTCGGGCCAAAATTAGTACCTGACTTTTTCTGTTAAGAAATTCTTAGTGTCAGCCCGGAGTCTGGAAGTAGGCGGTCTGGTACCCCCGTACCTCGGAAAGCACGTTAAACCGTTGGTCCTGCGCCCGATCCCCCTCCGGTCGTGTCACATTAGTGTTACATCGGAATATGAGGGCAAGAGAATAGAGAGTGCACTTGTGTTTGCGCACACACTTGAGCACTATAATATATCCTGCGTAAGTGGCTGATCGTTAAGATTAAGGCGGCCGCCTTAGGAGAAATCGGTTGGAGGATGTTATTGTCTGAAATGATGACATAATGATGATCACAAACTGACCTCTCCATAGATAACAGACAGCGCGACGGCGTTGTAGGCCTGCGACTCGTTCCTCGTCGCGAACTCGTCGCTGCCCGACTTCTTCAGCCTCTGCACCTTGTCGTACGTCGTCTTCAGGGTGAAAGCTGTCAGCCATTTGTACATGTGCACCAGATCTGTGACGAAAAAAGATTTAACAGTTATGTCAAGAAGAATTATTTAAGAGTAACCGACGTTGTGAAACGAGTCTTAAAGTTGAAGTGGGAGTAGGCTGATCATGACGCCCGAAAACACGGCTCGTGGTGCAAGGCAGTGGCAGTGGTAGGAGACCGTGGGACGAGAAACGCCTAAGAGGAAGACCCTAAATGCGTTGGTGTGACGACATCAAAAGGCTGACAGGAACAAACTATATAGAAACCGACCAGTATCGACAAAAATGGCATAAACTGAAGGAGTTCTACACCCTAGAGGTTGAAATTGGCTAAAGAAGAAGTTGGCACGCGAGTGTGTGAGCTAAAGTGGAGATGAGTAGACCAACAGACTAAGGGCTGGAGAGAGACTTCCACTTGAGGACAAGACCGAAGCTCGTGTGTCATGTAGGCATCAAAAGACTATTGTCGTTTTTCATGCCGACTTCGGATAGAGGGCAGATTGTTAAAGCTAATGATACTAACGTTGAGAAGCCAGCGAAGACCAGCAATTGGTCTACTAAAGGAGCAGACTGGTCTTTCCTCGGAGTTAAAAAATAAAATGTACTCACTAAAAAGACCCATCACCTGTTTGAAGCAAGATTTCAAGGGTACTTCTTTCTCAGTATACTAATAGGCTGAAGTGAGCCTTCCTACTTGAGGAAAAGACTCTTACTTAAGAGTTTTTTCTACTAAAAAAATTCTCACAACAACATCTCATACAATGACCTGATTCCGTACTAAGTAGCCTAAGCACTAGTGTTACAGATATCAGACAACAGAGGAACACAAATATATACTTAAATACATATATTACACCCAGACACTGAACAAACACTAGTATTCATCGCACGAATTTTGTCCAGGGTGGGGACCGAACCCACGACTTTTGGCGTAAGAGGCAGGGTCACTACCAATGGACAACATTTCAAATTTTTAACATGTCCATATTGTTTTTTTATATGAAAGTAGACATAAAATGAACAGACCCATATTTTTTCTTTTTTCAAAATTTGTCCATTTTCATGCATAAAATAATTATTGTAATTCTTTTTATTCTAAATAGACGTAAGCGCCAAATGACGTCATCGGACGGCTGAATACAGCGATATTCCTTTGCTTATCATTGTTTTAATAAAAAAAAAGGTACTACTGTCAAAGGTGAATAATACTAGTGTCAACATTGTCAACGTCATTCATACATTCAACGTTGACAAGTTGTCTTTTTTTTTGACAGTTACATGTCATGAGTTATAATGTGCTAAGCAAAGAAATATTTTACATTCTGCCGTCCGATGACGTCATTTTACGTTTTTTAGTTTTTAATTTTTTTCTCAGTAAATAAGCAATATAAAAAATGAATAAATATATATTCGAGCAGCGGAAAAGTAAACAAAGAATTGGTATTTTTTGTTTCAGAGCTTAGCAATTTTGAAATGTTGTCCATTGCGCCATCCGGTCAGTCCAAAGATGCAAAAGACCGAGCCTATTGTGTTAAGTGGGCAACGGAAGATTATTGTCAGGTCTTATACCGACTCCAGATAGCCTGGGAAGATTGGAAAAGGATGCTATATGTCAGCTAGTTGAAAATACTCACTAGCCGGATCCACCAGCTGACTGGGCGTGTTCCACGGACACTTCTCACTCAGTAGCCGATCAACGTTATCTAGGAAGTTCAGTGTCCCGTACGGCGTATCTTCTTTAGTGATGGCCTGTCTCCTCGCCCATACGTTGAGCAGCCAGCGACTGGTCTGCTGCAGGAGCAGGCTGTTCTCTCCCTCGTAGGTGACGTTCGCGTCGTTGTCGTTACGAAGGTCCCCTAGGCCGGCCGCTGTGGAAGGTAGTAGAAGTTTTAAGAATGGGCGAAGCCACAATGGACAACATTTCAAATTTTTAACATGTCCATATTGTTTTTTTATATGAAAGTAGACATAAAATGAACAGACCCATATTTTTTCTTTTTTCAAAATTTGTCCATTTTCATGCATAAAATAATTATTGAAATTCTTTTTATTCTAAATAGACGTAAGCGCCAAATGACGTCATCGGACGGCTGAATACAGCGATATTCCTTTGCTTATCATTGTTTTAATAAAAAAAGGTACTACTGTCAAAGGTAAATAATACTAGTGTCAACATTGTCAACGTCATTCATACATTCAACGTTGACAAGTTGTCTTTTTTTTTGACAGTTACATGTCATGAGTTTGCCATTACGTAAATTTAAAACTATAATGTGCTAAGCAAAGAAATATTTTACATTCTGCCGTCCGATGACGTCATCTTACGTTTTTTAGTTTTTATTTTTTTTCTCAGTAAATAAGCAATATAAAAAATGAATAAATATATATTCGAGCAGCGGAAAAGTAAACAAAGAATTGGTATTTTTTGTTTCAGAGCTTAGCAATTTTGAAATGTTGTCCATTGCGCCATCCGGTCAGTCCAAAGATGCAAAAGACCGAGCCCTATTGTGTTAAGTGGGCAACGGAAGATTATTGTCAGGTCTTATACCGACTCCAGATAGCCTGGGAAGATTGGAAAAGGATGCTATATGTCAGCTAGTTGAAAATACTCACTAGCCGGATCCACCAGCTGACTGGGCGTGTTCCACGGACACTTCTCACTCAGTAGCCGATCAACGTTATCTAGGAAGTTCAGTGTCCCGTACGGCGTATCTTCTTTAGTGATGGCCTGTCTCCTCGCCCATACGTTGAGCAGCCAGCGACTCGGTCTGCTGCAGGAGCAGGCTGTTCTCTCCCTCGTAGGTGACATTCGCGTCGTTGTCGTTACGAAGGTCCCCTAGGCCGGCCGATGTGGAAGGTAGTAGAAGTTTTTAAGATATGGGCCGAAGCCACAATGGACAACATTTCAAATTTTTTAACATGTCCATATTGTTTTTTTATATAAAAGTAGACATAAAATGAACAGACCCATATTTTTCTCTCTTTTTCAAAATTTGTCCATTTTCATGCATAAAATAATTATTGAAATTCTTTTTATTCTAAATAGACGTAAGCGCCAAATGACGTCATCGGACGGCTGAATACAGCGATATTCCTTTGCTTATCATTGTTTTAATAAAAAAAGGTACTACTGTCAAAGGTAAATAATACTAGTGTCAACATTGTCAACGTCATTCATACATTCAACGTGACAAGTTGTCTTTTTTTTTGACAGTTACATGTCATGAGTTTGCCATTACGTAAATTTAAAACTATAATGTGCTAAGCAAAGAAATATTTTACATTCTGCCGTCCGATGACGTCATCTTACGTTTTTTAGTTTTTATTTTTTTTCTCAGTAAATAAGCAATATAAAAATGAATAAATATATATATCGAGCAGGCGGAAAAAGTAAACAAAGAATTGGTATTTTTGGTTTCAGAGCTTAGCAATTTTGAAATGTTGTCCATTATGGAAGCTACTTATTTTTCGAAAGTACATAGGTAGGCTATTTTAAGAAATTAATATGAGTATTTTATTTTTTGTAAAAGGTCGCTATATCATAAGAACTTGTCATAATAGCTCCAAGAACTTAATGTACACTTGGTAAGCATTTTTTATTTATATCAATCTATTATACTAATTTTTCATATACTTTTTTTTTGAACTTAAAATACTTGTCCCATAATTATTTATTGCACTATCACTCACTCACACTTTCCAAAGATGACAATTTAATATGGTGCAATGTGTAAGGGTGCCGGTAACAACAGTGGTGCCATTATTTAATTATCTACGATTCTTAAAGTTTTATCGGAGGGTATTTGCTCTATCAGTCAGCAATTCACCAACTCGACACACGAAATTGAAACTCTGAAATCACCACTTATTATTTCGTCATCTGAGGCCTTGCCATGAGTTTGAAATACTATTCTCGCTATCCAAAACTATTGCTGTCTGTCTCTTTCACATGCACCACAATGAATGCGACAAAGCGATAGTTTTCGATAGCGAGAACAGTTTTTCAAACTCATGGTAAGGGTACAGGACAAGTTTAAAAAAAATAGTTCATTGAACAACTTTAACATATGACAGAATGGGTTACAGTATATATTGGTTCTTAACTTAATAGGTAAAGTTGTGGCGATAAGCGCGTCATATGCACTGGTTGCCATGATTTCTACACTAGGCTACGCTTGTCACGTAGATAATCATTTAACACCGGTTACCACTTTACGTTATGCGACTTATGTCAACTACAGACGAATGCCAAATAGTATTTTTTCTTTTGGGCAGTCGTATAAAACTAGTCGAATTAATTGAAAGAAAGCTAATTAGAAATACGTAGGTGCCAAGCTGTTCGGAGGCTAATTGGGAGGTAAAGAGTGTTAATAAGACGACAGCGCTCTTGTGACTCCGCAGGGGTTGCGGGCAGGCCGACGCAAGCGGGAGTGCAAGGCGTCACGAACCCTAATTAATCCCCCCCCCCCTTTATCCCTCCCCCGCTTGCTCATCTGTCACCTTTTTTTCATCGGCCTATAAACTGTCCCACTGCAGGGCAAAGGCCTTCATCATAGAAATCAAGTTATCGCTACTATGATAAGATTAGGCTTAATCACCACGCTTGCCAAATGCGGATTGGTGATCACAAACCCGAGCTATGTCCGAAAAATTCGAAACATACCATCTGTCACCTATCAGATAAAAAACATACCTTTCAAGTATCCATGCCCCCCGCACGCCTCGCGGCAGTTCTGGATACCATCTCTTGCCATCCAGCCGAACACCGGCTTCACTGCGGAGGAGAGCGCGTGCATTTCTATACCACGCCCGGCTGCGTTGTCGTCTACGCCTGGAATCATTTCATACTATTAGCTATCTTCGTTCCCAAGAGCGTCGCCAAGGTCGTTTGTGCCTGAAATCATAGCATAGCGTACCGTTTGGGACAGTGGTATTGAATGCTGCCTTTGATCCAAGGGTTGCGGATTTGATCCCCGCACTTCGTACCCCGATCCTCGTATAAATATTTGTGTGCATGAACATGTCTGTTTGTGTTGGTCTGAGTGTTTTCTATGTATTATAAGTAAAGTAGTACTATATTAAGCTGTTGATTCTGATATCCGTGACACAGGTCCTTATGTTACCTATCTCGGAGTGAGATCAATGTATGTATGTTGTTAAATATTTATTCTTTCCCAAGGGCGTCGCCAAAAGTAGGCAGGGAAGGGTAACAATCCCCTTAGGGATCCTAAAAAAGTTTCCAAAAGGCTCATAAAACAAATGAAAAGTTTAACGCGCTCCCGACTTTCGTAATAATGAGGGTTTTCGCGTGTGAAAAATCCGCTAGATGGCGTACTGTTGGACTGAAGTTCAACATCAGCCGCATTGGTTGTTTAGTTTGTCAAATTTACATTTTGATCACGTTTAAAAATAACCAATCACATTGGACCTCACTACTATAATACTCCATCTAGCGGATTTTTCACACGCGAAAACCCTTATTCACACTTTTCTCATTCTTCATATCAACTCTGTATGTTGCGCAGCGTCTCACTCACGCTACCGGAGGTCTAATTCGGAGGAAAAGAGGGTTTCCTACCAAGCTGGCAGCGGCCCAAGCTGCCAGGATCCACAAAATACTATCCAAGACACCTGAATCCCATCTAGGCCTGCTAAGGAAAGCGGATGGATCTTTCACAGAATCTCCGGAGGAAACACTGAGACTGCTTGCTCAAACGCACTTTCCGAAATCCGTGTACATTAATAACGAAAGAGAACTCCAGGTCAGTAAGTCTCTGGACAGGAGACCGAGGAATGAAGACTGGAGGAGAGCTTCCGTTATTTTTCGTCCCCAACAGATAAGTTAGGCCATTAAGAGTTTCAAGCCTTATAAATCTGGTGGGGTCGATGGTATCTTCCCGGCTTTGTTGCAGCGGGGCGAAGATATCATCATCTCTACGCTGATAAAACTATACCGTGCAAGCTTTGCTTGGAGTTATCTGCCATCAGCGTGGACTCGGGCGAGGGTCACTTACATTCCCAAGGGAGGGGACAAAGACAAATCGCAGCCCAAGTCCTACAGACCGATAAGTTTCACCTCATTCCTATTAAAAACGATGGAAAAGGTGTTGAACAGTCACATCAGGGCAACATACCTCATTGAAAAACCCCTGAGTGTAAGACAACATGCCTACCAAACAGGCAAGTCCACGGAAACGGCACTTATTGACCTGGTGGACAGAATTGAGAAAGCCATAGAAGACAAAGAAATTGCACTCTGTGCCTTTCTCGACATCGAAGGGGCGTTTGACAACACCAACTTCGATGTTATAACACGTAGCATGGTGAATCGTGGAATCGACGACACCACCACCAGATGGATGAGATCCATGCTACAAAATCGGACTGCAACAACAACGTTGATGAATAAAACCCTTCATTATAAAGTGACCAGAGGATGTCCACAGGGCGGAGTCCTATCACCCCTACAATGGTCATTGGTTGTTGACAGTCTCATCTGCGAGCTCAATGAAGCCAGATTTCTGACTCAGGGTTACGCAGATGACATAGTAATAATGGTCATAGGAAAATGCCCTAGCACCATTTCCAATCTTATGCAAAGGGCCCTACGAATAGTAGAAAACTGGTGAACGAGACACGTGCTAACAGTCAATGCACGTAAGACGGTCTTAATCCCGTTTACCAAAAGAAGGAAACTAGAAGCGCTCCACGCCCCAACACTTCTTGGTACGAAGCTATGCTTGTCCAACGAGGTCAAATATCTCGGAGTCTTTTTAGACCAAAAACTAACATGGAACAAGCATCTCGACTACATCACTAGAAAGGCAAAAATTGCGATGGGGGCAAGCAGTAGGTTGGTGGGGCTAAAATGGGGGCTACGGCCCATGGCCGCACTCTGGATTTATAAAACCAGGGTGAGGCCGATCGTCACTTATGGCTGCTGTGTGTGGTATAAGAAGACGCACCAACTTAACTGCGTAGAGAACCTCAGCAAAGTTCAAAGAACTGCCTGCCTTATAGCCACTGGCGCGCTTTCGTCCTCTCCCTCTGCAGCACTGGATGCCCTCCTGAACATTCCACCTCTGCACATTCACGTGCAGATGGAAGCGAGGAAGTAAACCTAAATAAATAAAATAAATAAAATAAAATAAAAAAAAACTTAACTGCGTAGAGAACCTCAGCAAAGTTCAAAGAACAGCCTGCCTTATAGCTACTGGCGCGCTTTCGTCCTCTCCCTCTGCAGCACTGGATGCCCTCCTGAACATTCTACCTCTGCACATTCACGTGCAGATGGAAGCGAGGATGGCTATCACGAGAGCGAAAATCAGAGGGAGGACGAGATGGCAATCTAGGGTCATGAGAAACCTCTACAACGAACTAATAAAAATTCCGGTCATGGATATGCCCTCTGACTCCATGGTCCGTGAACACCGCTTCGATAAGCGGTTTACAGTCTTGTTACCAAGTAGACAAGACTGGGAGGCTGGATCTCCCGGAAATGTTAAGCAGAATGACATCGTTTGGTATACGGATGGCTCCAGGAAGCAGGGCATATCCGGGGCGGGATTTTGTAATGATCGCTGCGGAATACGCAAATTCGCCAACCTGGGTCGCTATACCACAGTGTACCAAGCGGAAGTCTTTGCAATAATTGGCTGTGTCCAAGAGAGTCTACAAATGAATCTCCAGAATAAGAAGATATTCATCTTCTCAGATAGTCAAGCTGCCCTCAAGGCGTTAACATCCTGTAAACTTGACTCCAAACTCACTAGCGAGTGTGTCCTGCTCCTAAACCAGCTTGGCAATGCCAACATCGTAAATCTGATTTGGGTACCGGGACACTGTAATATCAGAGGCAACGAAGTCGCTGACGTGCTAGCAAAGGCCGGGGCAGAGAGCCCACTACTCGGACCGGAACCAATATGTGGCTGAATTCTGGAAAAGACTACCTCGACTAGAACAGTCTAAGGCGTTGATACAGGCGTTCGATCAGAGACGAGCTGTAGAAATAACAAAACTGAGTAGAGGACATGTTAGGGCACTCACTCGGACCCTCACGGGGCACTGCAAATTAAACAAGCACCTGCACAACATGGGCCTTTCAGATACCAAAATCTGCAGGTTCTGTCGCGAGGACGAGGAAACGATTATCCACGTCCTCGGCGAGTGCATAGCGCTGCACCGCTGCAGAAGCCGGCACCTGGGAGCACACATGATCTCAGCTGACGAGATCAAGAGCTCCCCCATCAGCTCCATTCTCGGATTCAGCCTGGAACTGGAGCTGCATGAGGTGCTGTAATAGGTTACGGGGCTGCCACAATAGATCATCTACTGGTCGCAGTGGCTATGAGACGCAGGGCTCACCCCATTTCTATCAAATAATAATAAAGCTGGCAGCGAAATTGTGACTCAACTGGCGTTGCTAGTTGCTAATCGCTTACCATCAGGTTGATCCGTCTGCTCATCTGCCGCTTAACCTATAACATAAAAAAATGAAACAGGCAGGATTGGTTGCCAGGAGCCTGTTAGGTATTAAGAGGGTAGCTTTATTATTCTAGTGTAAGGTACTTGTAAATGTGGTTCTGTGTCGCGGGCGTGCACGGCGCGCCAGTCGCTAAATAAATAGTTAACTGCGCACCACATCTTTTATTTATCAGAGCCCAGGATCGACTAAAGTGGAAAACGTTTTTAGAGGCCTATGTCTATTGGACTGTAAGAGGCTGCTGATGAATGACTGACCTGCATACCCGTTGACGACCATGGTGACGTGTGCGGCGCTCAGCCAGTTCGCGAACACTCGCATGGCGTATGTCGCCGCCAGGTACGGAAGTACTCTTATTTGCTATAAAGTAATAAATTTCAAACATTTACAATCTAATTTATTGCTGCGCGTAGCTGCGCAGCTACGCTTCAAAGTTGAGTCCTGTTAAAGCGACTTAGCTCATTCACACATTATTTCTATCTCGCTCTGCAAAATGGTGACGAAAACATTAATCATCATCATCATCATATCAGTCCACATCCACCCACTGCTGAGTATAGGCCTCTTCTTTGAGGCCTATTAAGGCGACGGGTAGCCCTAACTAGCGACACCATTCGTTTTTAATTGTTAGCTACTAAACCGGATCTATTTTAAACAATTTCGGGGTTACAACCTCTCGGCAAACACTTATACTATTAATTAACCATGCACAAATGTTGGGTCCGTTTTTGTACGCGAAAAATTGATTACCGCCAAAAGCGGCCACTTTTAGCGTGAATCAATTTTTCGCGTACAAATGTTGGGTACGCGTTTGTGCATGGATATTTAATAAATAGTATGAGTGACTGCCGAGAGGTTGTAACCCCGAAATTGTTTAAAATAGATCCGGTTTAGTAGCTAAAAATTAAAATCGATTGGCGTCGCTACTATAATTTCTTCTACGTATGACTTTTCAGTCATGCGTAGAAGAAAAGTTTTAATTTCTCATGATTTTTCTAGATCATATTTCTATGATTCCATGCGATTTGTTATTTTTTTTGAATAATTTGCACAACTGTACTAATTATTGTAGTAATGATTATTCATTGATATAGTGGTCTTGGGTGGTAATATTTATAAAAGTACACTACACTATTTATTTGTATATTTTGTATTAGTTATTTTTAAAATGTAATATCATTTGTGAACTCTTAAGCGTTAGAAAAAAGCTTATTGGTTTTTAAAAGCTTTTGTATAAGTTTTGATGTAAATTGATTTTTTTTCTCATATGATAAATAAATTGAAAAAAAACACGCGTAAAAGCGCACGAAGGCATTTTGGTAACCTTTATCCCACAATTAAATAATATTTTTGTGTGACACGATCGCTTGTCAGACTTGCCAATGGACAACATTTTATATTTTTAACATGTCCATATTGTTTTTTTATATGAAAATAGACATAAAATGAACAGACCCTTATTTTTTCTTTTTTCAAAATTTTGCCATTTTCATGCATAAAACAATTATTGAAATTCTTTATATTCTAAATAGACTTAAGCGCCAAATGACGTCATCGGACGGCTGAATACAGCGATATTCCTTTGCTTATCATTGCTTTAATAAAAAATGTACTTCAAAGGTAATGAATACTTACTAGTGTCAACATTATCAACGTCATTCATTCATTCAACGTTAACAAGTTGTCTTTTTTTGACAGTAGCATGTCATGGGTTTGGCATTTCGTAAATTTAAAACTATAATGTGCTAAGCAAAGAAATATTTTACATTCTGCCGTCCGATGACGTAATCTTACGTTTTTTAGTTTTTTCTCAGTAAATAAGCAATATAAAAAATAAATAAATATTAATTCGAGTTACGGAAAAGTAAAAAAAGAATTGGTATTTTTAGTTTCATAGCTCAGAAATTTTGAAATGTTGTCCATTTGCGACTGCGTGCAATTAGGCGACGGGGACCAAATTTTAGCGGTCCACGCGGTTGAGACGAATCGCCTATCTTCCGCTATTTTGATTTAATCTAAGTATAACACACATCCTATCTCACCTGTTGCTGGTACTCCAAGACGGGAGTCTCCTCATCGCTGTCGTCTGGCCCGAACTGCCTCCTCACCGCGGAGTACCTGACAGCGATCACTATCGCCTTCTGGAGGTACGCCGTGGATATCGTTGTAATGTGGACTCGACCGCCTTTCAAATTGAAAGAGAATATTTTTTGTAATTATTCGAGACAGCATAAGCTGACCATAACGTCCAAAACAACATAATCGTAATAATGGTGTGCATTGGCGGCGGCAAATGCTTACCACCAGGTGATCCGGCTGCTCGTCTGGCACCTATCACATAAAAAAAAAATAAGGAAATCACCGTGGGAGAGCTACGCTTCAGCATGAATGGGCCGACTCAACCGGAGTGATACCACGACCTCACACAAAACCGGCGTGAATCAACATTTTGCTGTGTTTCGCTGAGTGAGAGTACCGGAGGCCCAATCCCCAGGGGGTAAAGGGGTGTTTTAAGACTGGCAGCGCACTTGTGACTCCACTGGTGTCACGGGTGTCTATGGGCGGCAGCAATCCTAGCCATCAGGTGATCCGTCTGCTCATCTACTATCGATCACTTAAAAAAGCGGTTGGAGGATATTATTATTAATAATAATAATAATTCTCACACGTTGACCTGATTCCGAACTAAGTAGCTTAAGTAGTTTTTTAGATTTTCGCGTTGCATTATAACTATAATGTATCAATACGGGGATTAACACGATGTTTATTATGTGAAACAACATTGTGTACTCACATATTTGGCTCGACGTTTCGGCTACGTTACGTCACATAATAAATGTTGTTTCACATAATAAATATCGTGTTAATCCCCGTATTGATACATTAAGTAGCTTAAGCACTTGTGTTACAGATATCAGACAACAGAGGAATACAAATTTATACTTAAATACATATATTACACCCAGACACTGAACAAACACAAGTGTTCATCGCACGAATGTTTGTCCAGGGTGGGGATCGAAACCACGACCTTTGGCGTAAGAGGCAGGGTCATTACCAATTGCGCCATCCGGTCAGTCAATTATTATTTGTCATACCTGACAAAATTCCCATAGAAGCACCGAATCTCTTGTTAGGATCCTTAAATGGGGTCATGTAGTTTCCGGCGTCGTCGACGCCTCCAAGTTTGTCTAGCGCCGCCTCTTTCGGGACGTGGTAGTTATCAAACATTAGGAACCTAAAAAAACAAAATAAGATGAAGTTCAGAAGGGACTTTTTAAAGATAAAGATAAAGAGTCGTTAATTCCTTTAAAATAATGGTGTTACAGAAATGGTGTTATTTATTTTATTTTATTCGGAAGACCAACAGCTGTCTTAATACAGTAATGAAATGAAATGAAATGAAATGAAATGATCATGTAGTTTCCGGCGTCGTCGACGCCTCCAAGTTTGTCTAGCGCCGCCTCTTTCGGGACGTGGTAGTTATCAAACATTAGGAACCTAAAAAAACAAAATAAGATGAAGTTCAAAAGGGACTTTTTAAAGATAAAGATAAAGAGTCGTTAATTCCTTTAAAATAATGGTGTTACAGAAATGGTGTTATTTATTTTATTTTATTCGGAAGACCAACAGCTGTCTTAATACAGTAGCAATTACAATGAATGTCTTAAAGCTAATAACAGGTCTTCACTGATAGAAATAAAGTAAGTAACAGTTTTAACATGCGAAGATCACGGAAAGCAACAGATCAAGTTGGCGATGACACGTAAAAATAAATTTAACAACACTATTCCATACTGTTGCCGTTATTGGCGGCTTGCGCAGCCGCAGAACAGAACGAATACGAGTAGGTAGGTACTATGCCTAATTTCCTTAACACATGAAAACTAAGTTAGGGTAAAGATCTATTGAGGAAATTTTACAAATTTGTAGACAATAATGTTTGGGTGTCCGTTATAATAATACATAATACATTGATCAGCATATTTTGCCATATTAGGCGTAGGAGTGTCATTAATTGGTTAATAATTATTTACATTACATTATTATAATAAATTACAGTCGGTTCTATTATATTAAAAGGAGTGCAAATGTCGAAGTAGACTATTAAGAAAAATGCTCGAAAAGATTGTCATGTCAGAATAAAAATTATATACAACCTGTGCGGATAAAGAATGGGATCAGAAATGGCGGCGCATCTATTCACTTCTCACTCGCACACTATTTGCGTCTATACTCGCACTCGTGAGTGTGCGAGCGAGAAGTGAATAGATGCACTGCCATTTCTGATCCCATTCTTTATCCGCACAGGTTGTAATAATATTAGTCAAATTGTCATCTAAAAATTGTTTAACTGAACAATAATATTTGTCAATAAGTAACAGTTTTAACTTCTTTTTAAACAAGTGCAAGCTCAAGTTTTTAATACAATTGGGTCATCATCATCGTCAGCCCATTTAAGTCCCCACTGCTGGGACACGGGCCTCCCTCAATCACATGAGGGGTAATTGCCATACTCACCACGCTTGGCAGACGGGTTGGCGAGGGTTTTGATATAAATGCAGAGTTTTCCTTCTCTGGGTGCTGATGATCATGCCAGCAGCTTTACCTTAGTCGCCTTTTACGACACCTCGGTAAGAGTGAGGGTGGCCTATTCTTCTCTGCCGGGGACGACACGGCAATATAACAATACAATTGGGTATTTTATTATAAATAGGGTATACGACTAAGTTCAAGATTTTACAAAATATAAATATTTTGTCAAAATATAGGTCAATATGTGCCAAAGGCAAAAATTCTCAATTAAAAATATAACGTCTAGCCGGTTTTATGGTCATTCAAAGATTCACGGGCAAGTCCATTTTAAAAGTATGAAATTATTAATAAATAATTATACCATTGAATAACCCATACCATTTTTTTTTTTTTGCTGGCAACTCTAAGTGTCAGACGTCAAATCGCCAGCTCGTATTTTAAAATCTAATTTTATTAAAAATTAAGTGTTTTTATTGTAATAAACAAAGTGATTCGCCATAAAATACCTGAAAACATTACGGATAATTGTTAGCAGGCCTCCGCTGACAATATTTACCTGGATAACTTATTGTGACCATCCGACGGTCAGTGTCGTTGCAGAAAATTTGAACCGACAACGGATAAACCGGGGGAGTATTGATTTTTTAAATTATTTTTCAACTCATAATACGATATAGTATTAAGTCAAGAACCAATGCAATCCAACACCGTTGTAATTCACCCAATACCGTATTTAATTCGAGGTTATTTTTAGTATTAGTACCTATAAAACCACTAACACTACAACAATACTGACACCTTATCTCTTATTAGCCTCTGCAATAATAACACAATACGCATAACACGACATTATCGGAATAAGACGGTTCTCCATAAAGAGATTTACCTCCATAAACCGAGATAATCTGTTACCTACTAAAAATAATATCTCCAAACATTATTTATATGTTTGTTATTTTATTATAGTAACTAGTTCATTATTTTATTAAATAACAATAATTTTAGTCCACCATTAATCTTAAAAACCCAAATAAATACTTCTTTCTCTTTATAATAATAATTAAATTGTAAGTACCTACATTGACCTAAATCAGCTGCTTGCTGAAATAATTTGTACCTACCTAATAAATAAATATTTGTGTTATAGGACAAATACTCTTTTTCAAACCGGTTCAAACATTTGTTGTACACTTAATTGTAAATAATTCCAGGTATGTCAGGTAGTGGAGCTTACACTAAGAAGATGACTCGGAAGGCCACTTCCCAGGAATTAGAATTTAAGTTAAAAAGGGCCCTTGAGGAAATAAAAGAGCTTAGGGAGGACAACACCCAAATCCTCAAAGAACGGGACGAAAATGAAGAGGAATCTCTGAAAAATTATTAACAACAACACCCAACTGAAGTGTGAACTGGCCGACCTCCATGCTCAGCTTATGGATGTCCTGATGCAACGAGATCAACTTCTTGACACCGTGGCCAGCTTTGACCAGTGTAGTGTGACCTATGAGCGGGCTCTGCAACGTATTCAAGACCTTGAGGTGGAGCTAGGGGACGCCAACAAAGTCATACAACAGTATGAGGAAGACAAGAGGTGTCAAGAGGCATTACATACCCACAGCCTGTATGAAGAGTTGATCGGGTCACCAGCTAGGCGGGGGACTATCCAGAGTAACAACTCATGTCTGGAAAATGATAGGGTTAAACTAGGCAAGAAAAATAGACTTAAGAAATATATCAAAATAAATAATTATATTAAGAAAACTGAAAAATTTGTTAAAAGACAAAAATGCCACCAGAAGAACATATTATTGAGAAAACAGCGAGTAGACTTACTTGATAGTTTAGAATTGTATAGTAAGAAGTTAGATGAGAGTAGGCATAAATATGAAAGTGACACACAGGAGCTGCAGGCTGACATCTCGCGGCTGCATAGGTCATTACAGCGTATGACCGACAAATATAACTCAGCCCAAGGACAAATAAGCGAACACATCCTCGCTGCTACCCGATTTATAGAACAGTGTAACTGTCAGCCTGGTACAGGGCCCGGCATCGCTGACCTGCAGGTGGAAGATGAACCTCCGCTTCTGGACCGCACTACCAACAATAACTTATTGACATCAATAATGAACAATACTAATAATAATGTTACAATTTTTTCTGATAGGATTGGAGTTGGTTGTGGACCTCTTCTAAATGACAAATGTAAATGTATGGTAACAAATTATTGTATGCCTAACGCTTCACTAGAGCAAATTATTGACAAGATGAGTAAGTGTACATTTAGTAATGATTCAATAATCATACTAATGATTGGGAATTCCTTAGAAATAAGGAAAAGAGATTTTCTTCAGAGATTCTCAACCATTTGTGAGCTTAATGTAAAAAAAATAATTTTGTGTGCCTTCCCTTTTTCTAGGTACTACACACCTAGCCAAAATAACAGTATTCATTTATTGAATACATTATTATACAACCTGACCTTTAGTCATAGTGACAAATTTGTGTTTTTTGACACAAATAAATTTATAGATAATAAGTTTTTGTTGACTGGCAAAACTTTTTATTTGCCTCATAAAATTAAAAGAGAAATAGCTACTCTGTTAGCGTTTAATATTAATAATATGATTACCCAAAATATGGAAGTTTTTATTCCAAATAATTTAAATTACAATGTGAGACAATAGAGGAATCCTCTTGCAAACCAATGACAAAAAGAAACCCTAAAAGTCTAAACCTTATTCATCAGAATATACAAGGTTTGTCTGGCAAATTACTTGAATTGGAATTATTTTTAAATAAAATGAATGTCCATCTATTATGTATTACGGAACACTGGTTAAGACAGTATGAATTAATTATTAATATTGACAACTATAGCGTCGGTAGTTCGTTCACGAGAAAGTCTGCAATCAGAGGCGGGTCACTAATTTTATTAAATAATTCCATTAAATATAAAGAACGCAAAGATGTCGTTTCACTTTCACTTGAGCGAACTATTGAGCTAGCATGTGCGGAGCTTGAACGACATGTCATTGTTTGTGTGTACAGGCCTCCATCTGGGAATTTTACTTCATTTGAATCCATTATGGAAGAGGTATTAAGAAAAATATGTTCATCTAATAAAAAAGTGGTTGTTTGCGGGGATTTTAACATAAATATTTTAGATAATTCACAGAACTCTGTTCGGTTTCTGAATCTTTTCAGATCATTCAATTTACATCATCTTTTTAACGAACCCACACGAGTTACCCCCACCACAGCTACTTGCTTAGATAACATATTTTGTAACTGTGATGTATTAGACAAGTCCATAATAAACTTTATAAACTCAGATCATAGTGGACAGCTAGCAATGTTTGAATACAGTCATGCACCCTCTTCATGTAGCTTTGTGTGCAGGCCAATAACTGCAAACCGTAAAGAAAAATTTCAAGATAATATTTCTAGAAAGGTACCTGCATTATCATGTCACGATGGAAATGCTAATCAGCTTTATAATATGCTTTTTAATGTAGTTGAAAAAGAATATAATCAGATTTTTACTAAAAAACCGGCCAAGTGCGAGTCGGGCTCGCGCACAAAGGGTTCCGTAGCAGCAAATATACATTATAAAGATTTTATATCATCGCGGATTTTTAAAGGTGTACAATACTGTAGTATATTTTTTGATCTATCTTATAAGGTTCAGCCATCGTTTTCAGTGTAAGCACAATAACTTAACCAAAATTACAGTTAAATCAACCTATCTCAAAAACTATAAGAGATACTTTGATCAAACCAAAAATCGTTGAAAGAGTTAATTAGCATGCATCACCTCTATTTTTTTTAGAATTTTATACCCCGTAGTTATAAAAATAGAGGGGGGGGGACATACTTTTTACGACTTTGAGAGCTGATATCTCAAAAACCGTTCACTTTAAGAAAAATGTTTTTAAGAAAACTTTATATCATTTTAAAAGACCTTTCCATTGATACCCCACACGGGTATGTACATCGAAAAAAAAAATTTCATCCCTCAGTTACATGTATGGGGGGCCCCACCCCCAATTCTTTTTTTTACTATTTAGTGTCATATTTTTGTAGCGGTTCATACAACACATATTCCCATCAAATTTCATCACTGTAGTACTTATAGTTTCCGAGTAAATCGGCTGTGACAGACGGACAGACGGACAGACGGACATGACGAAACTATAAGGGTTCCGTTTTTGCCATTTTGGCTACGGAACCCTAAAAACGATTAAATTAGATACTTCTAAAACTAAATTCAGTGACTGGGCCACTACAGGCATCTATAAAAGCAGAAAGAGGCTATTTGAATTATATGATATCAAAGCCAATTCAGAAAACGCTAATTTAATTGAATATGTCAGAACATACTCAAAATTATTCAAAAAAGTATGTGCAATGGCAAAATCAAATTATTTTAAAGACAAAATAATAAAAGCCACTAATAAAAGTAAAATCTCATGGAAGATAATAAATAAAGAGACTTGTAAAAATAAAACAAAAGACAACAAGCTCTCTCTTAAAATTGATGGCAAATCACTTGTTTCTGACTCTGAAGTAGCAGAAACATTTCAGTCTTTCTTTTCTAATATACCAGTCACAACAACCAATAAATTGAATTCCAGCCCGCATCTCGCTGCTTCTCTCCTCAAGTCTCATGTTGATAAGTGCAACACGCCTTTTAGATTCAATCATGTCAATTCTAATATAATTTTAAAAACATTCAAAGAATTAAATATGAAACCGACTGAGGATTTATGGGGCATCTCGGTAGATATAATAAAAAATATAATACATTCTATCGCACCCTACTTAGCAATAATATTCAATAAATGTGTTGACGACGGTCAATTTCCCGATATGATGAAATACAGTAAAATAATACCATTATTCAAGTCGGGTGAGAAAAGCGACCCGTCTAACTTCAGACCTATTTCTATACTGCCTGCTCTCAGCAAAATTTTTGAAAAAGTAATATTCACTCAGTTATTGTCTCATTTAAATCTGAATAAAATATTGCACAGTAAGCAATTTGGATTCACAAAAGGGAAATCCACTACTGATGCTGGAGTGGCGCTTATCAAACATGTATTTGATGCGTGGGAAAAAAAGCGAGATGCTATTGGAATATTCTGTGATTTGTCTAAAGCATTCGATTGTGTCAATCATGAAACATTGCTAATGAAGTTACAGCATTACGGTGTCATAGACACCTCACTAAGTCTAATCAAATCTTACCTATCGGATAGGATTCAAAAGGTCAATGTCAATGGAACTAACTCTTCTGGCGCCCCTCTAACCATGGGTGTGCCCCAGGGCTCTATATTGGGGCCCTTGCTCTTTTTAATCTATATAAATGACCTTCCTTACTATACCAAAGATCTATGTGAGATAGTGTTATTTGCTGACGATACATCCTTGATTTTTGAGGTTGATAGGCAAAAGAAAAATGTTGACGAAGTAAATAACACACTCTCTCAAGTACTACAGTGGTTTACTTATAATAACTTGGTTCTTAATTCAAAGAAAACTAAATGTGTTAAGTTCACAATGCCTAATGTAAGGCAGGTCAAAATAAATATTGTCATGAATAACGAACCTATCGAAGTCAGAAACTCCACAGTTTTTCTAGGTATCACTCTGGATACAAAATTGCAATGGAGCCCTCATATTGCTGTCTTGGCAGGAAGACTTAGTTCAGCTGCATATGCAGTTAGAAAGATAAGGAATCTGACTGATATCGGGACAGCGAGACTGGTTTATTTTAGCTATTTTCATAGTCTGATGTCATATGGTCTACTACTGTGGGGATCCGGTGCTGACTTACAAGCCATCTTCATTTTGCAGAAGAGGGCCATCCGTGCCATCTACGGTCTTAGATCACGTGACTCACTCAGAGAAGTATTCAAGGAAATCAATATTTTAACCGTATCATCTCAATACATTTTTGATTGTATTATGTTTGTACGCAAGAACTTGCACCTTTACTCGCAAAAATCAGATTTTCATAGCTTTAACACGCGAAATAAACATAGGCTTGCTGTCCCAAATCTAAGACTTCATAAAATTGGAAATTCATTTGTAGGATTGAGCATTAGAATGTTTAATAAGTTACCTCAAAATGTTATTGATTTACCGGTACATAAGTTTAAGTTGCATGTAAAAAACTGCCTAATGCAGAAAGGCTACTATAAAGTAGAGGATTATTTGAATGATAAGGATTCCTGGACATGTTGATCTCTTCGGCTGTCCTCTAATGTATAATTCATTTCATACTTTTTCATTGACGATTTATCTAAACGATATTGATTATAAGCATTGTATAACATACTGTCACTGTAATCATAATTTGTATAAGAATGAAAATTGTAATTACCATATTATTTGGAAAGAGTAACTACTGAGTTTTTTTGCTGATTCTTCTCTGTAGAAATTGACATTCCGAATCAGCGGTAGATTACATAATATTTGACATTCATAAATGTTTTTTATTGAATAAAGACATTTTTGATTTTGACTGTATAAAGATTGATTTAGATTGATTATTCAATAATTGACAAGATGCTAACCACCTACTATTGTACACCTCGTCCTGCAGTTTATAAGTCTGGATTAAGTAACTACTACTCTTTGTGACTTATGAGGGGAACCTAAGTAGTCATACTCACTCAAATGTCTCTGAGGTGGTGGCGCTATGTGGCGGGTCATTACATTCCCTCTAATATGGTTGAGTGAAATGATGGCTGACACGTACGTTATACTTGTGAACAGGTGCCACCTTTGGGGACTGGTCTGCTTCGGTTTACCTCATAATATTTATTTTATTATTATTTCCTTTATTTTATTTTGTGTAACAATTAAACTGTATGGCTTGGTATGATGATGACACAACATTGTATGAAAGTTTGGCAATTAAAAAGAGTAACTGGCGAGTTTCTTGCCGGATCTTCTCGACCAGAAACAACTTTCCGAGCCGGTGGTAGAATCGCATTATGTTTATTTATTTCTTTAGTATATTTTATGTATCAACATATATATGTATTAACATGTAAATTATACATAAGTACTTATAAATAGTTTTAAGTCATTAAAATGTATGACGATTTGTAAGTGCTGTGTACAAGCCTATGCAAATAAAGAATTATTTGATTGATTGATTAACCAATTATTATAATAGAACCATTGACATAAACGAAACATTTGTAATAGCTACCATACAAAGTTCAAATGAAATGCATACAAAATACTTAAGTGTGACGTCACATCTAAGTAGCCATTTGTATGGAGCGTTTTAGGTTTGCCCAAAATAATGTGATTTTAAAGTTGTGATATCTCAGGTAGTTTAAATGAGAATCAAGTGATTCTTTCAACGATGTTTCTATCATTGAGAGGTCTTTTGATTGCAAAATTAAAAAAAAAGTAGTCGTATACCGTATTATAGGACCCATTCCAAATACACTTTTATTCAAAAGGGCCGTTTTGGTGTATGTGTGTGATATACTTCGAACGGGGTGTAACAATGAACAGTTTCACAAGTATTCTACTCGTGATAAAATAGTGACATTCATACATACTTATAGTTAAAATAAGTAGTGCCTTGCTACACCCTTACAGGGTGCATGTTACCGACCTATCACTTGCTAGTCATAAACCACCTTATTACATATCGCGATTTAAAGTTATTACCGTACTAAAGGTCATGTCATCCCGTTCCAACACCCAATGATAAAAGGTATATATACGTATAATACTTTTCTTTTGTAAATACATACTTATAATACATACAAACACCCAGACCAATACAAACAAACATGTTCATGCACACAAATGTTTGTACTGTGCGGGGATCGAACCCGCAACCCTTGGACCAAAGGCAGCGTTCACTACCACTGTTCTAAACGGGTCCTCTGGGGGAAAGGTTGGCAGCGCACTTGTGACTCCTCTGGTGTAGCGGGTGTCTATTGGCGGCGGCAATCGCTTAACATCAGGTGATCCGTCTGCTCGTCTGCCACCTATCACATAAAAAAATCGAATCGATCGGCGATTTTTTGATTTAGTCCTACTAGAAATTTCATCCAGCTTTCAGAACAGACCAGAAATAGAGTAAACTACCTGGAGTCTCACAGTGTTAGGTACATACAGTGTCACATACCCATTGTCAATGCCGTTGAGTCCAACCTTCTCTCCAATATCGCCCACGATGACTCCAGGGAACGGCTTCAAGGTCTTCACGTCCCTTACGGGCACCACGAACATGTGCAGGCCGTGGTTCTTACCCTTGGAGTACAGCATCGCATATAGCACCGCATGAGTGGCGCACTTACCTGGAGAAAGAGAACAAAGTGTTATGTTAGATAAAGACAAAGATAAAAAACATTTATTTCTTAAACACACGCGACACACATCATTACAAATTGTTACGCGGTGCTAATGTATAGAGATCGCCGACGCGGCATCGACCCAAATCAATATTGCACACGGCCCCAGCGCACAGCGCAGCGTCAGCATAACGTGCAGCGCATTGACGTCAGCGGCGGCTTCGCAACATCGGAAGTACGGAAATTGTTTAGCATTATTGATTCACACTTCGATCAATGTCAATCTCTTAGAAATAATTAACTTGTAACTTTTACTTTAATTAAATTTTATTAAATAAAATTGCTTTTTTTTGGATCCTCCGGCTGTAGCCCACGTAATTGGCGCAGTCGGTAGGATACCTGTAAAGTAGAGTCAGTGTCGTATCGAACGATCAGTCTACGGGTATCCAGAACCTACGGGAGCTGCAGTCCAGAGGTGAATCCGGCCATCGATTCGTCAAGAAGAAGCAATGCTGTAAGTCCTTGAATCTTTCAAGTCCTTGCCTATCTAATCCTTAAGTATCCTTGAATATCTCAAGACCTAATTTTAATCCTTAGTATAATCCTGTATCCTGTCCAATCATTGTGCATGATATTTTCTTTACTTTTATTTCTTTTGTGTGTGTGTGTAGGTTAAGACATTCAAAATTTTTCACCCTAGGAAAGATCGACCCAGTAGGTTAGTTAGTGTTAGAAGTAGGCTCGCGGCGATAGACGAAAAAAGGAATTTAGACTCGATGTCGACGGAGGGTCATTCAGGCGCGATGTCGTTTCAAAACGTGGACCTTGATACTATCTATAAATCACTGAGATTAGTGCCAGAGTTTGACGGTAACCCGCACGTATTAACGCGCTTTATTAGTATATGCGATCAGTTAGTAGTCACTTATTTTAAACCTGGGCAGGGTTACGAATTACCAAACTTAGCTCTCATTAACGGAATTTTGAATAAGGTTACGGGACCCGCTGCTAGGCATATTAATTCAAATGGTATCCCGGATACTTGGCAGGGCATTCGATCTGCCTTGATTAATAATTTTGCTGACCATCGAGATGAGACCGCTTTATATAGCGACCTATCTTTGCAGACCCAGGGTTCTAGTACCCCTCAAGAGTTTTACGAAAGGTGCCAAAACTTATTCAGCACCATAATGACTTACATTTCACTTCATGAGACAGTTGCCACTACCATTGAGGCTAAACGAACCCTTTACAAAAAGTTAACCCTCCAAGCCTACCTGAGGGGTCTTAAAGACCCATTAGGTTCTAGAATACGGTGTATGCGCCCAGAGTCTATGGAAAAAGCCTTAGAATATGTACAAGATGAGTTAAATACACTTTACTTGCAAAACCGCAATGAAGGAGGACCTAGTACCAGCAGAAAGGACTGGCCTCAATCATTACCACATACTAACCACCAGTTTAATCTGCCATTGAATAATTTCAATCCCAAAGTAAATTCATTTAGCGCCCCTGTCATGCCTGGACCATCAAGGCCATATGCTTTTAACCTGCCTGGCCCCCAACGACAGCATCCAATGCAGCCTTACGCTCAAGGATGGAGGCCTATGCCTACGCAACAGCCACCCCGAGGTTTAACTCGAACGCAACAAATGATGCGCGCCCCATTGCCAAATTATAATCCACAAAGTAACGTTTTTAGAATGCCTCCCAGACCTCAACCGCAACCGCCATCTAACTTTAACAGTGCGCCGAAACCAATGAGCGGCGTAAGTCCCTTCGTGCCAAAGACCTTACCACCATCAGGTCGTGATTGGAGACAGTTTGGAAATCCACCTCCAAGCAACTATTTTAAGACGCGTGAAGTAAATCTAAATGAGTTTGACTATGACTACGATTATAATAATTGCTACTATGTAGATTACGACCAGGAATACTACTATACTAACGAGCAATATCCCGAACCCGGATATTACGAGGAGCCGTACCATTACCAGGATACTCCTGTAGTAGAGGAGGTCGATAGAGATGCCGCACCAACTGAAAATTTTCAGAAGGTGTCCCAATTAGAAAAACCAAAATAGAGGTAAATTTTCATATCCAAAGGCAACTCGGATTTATTCAAATTAATAATCCTCCACTTAAGTTACTGATTGATACAGGAGCTAACCAATCCTTTATAAGCCCGGAAGCTGTTAGCAAATATTTTAATTATATACCACTTAATGGACAACATTTCAAAATTGCTAAGCTCTGAAACAAAAAATACCAATTCTTTGTTTACTTTTCCGCTGCTCGAATATATATTTATTCATTTTTTATATTGCTTATTTACTGAGAAAAAAATTAAAAACTAAAAAACGTAAGATGACGTCATCGGACGGCAGAATGTAAAATTTTTCTTTGCTTAGCACATTATAGTTTTAAATTTACGTAATGCCAAACTCATGACATGTAACTGTCAAAAAAAAAGACAACTTGTCAAAGTTGAATGTATGAATGACGTTGACAATGTTGACACTAGTATTATTTACCTTTGACAGTAGTACCTTTTTTTTTATTAAAACAATGATAAGCAAAGGAATATCGCTGTATTCAGCCGTCCGATGACGTCATTTGGCGCTTACGTCTATTTAGAATAAAAAGAATTTCAATAATTATTTTATGCATGAAAATGGACAAATTTTGAAAAAAGAAAAAATATGGGTCTGTTCATTTTATGTCTACTTTCATATAAAAAAACAATATGGACATGTTAAAAATTTGAAATGTTGTCCATTATGAGCCATTTGAGGTACCGAATGTTCACGGGACGTCTAAGAACGATCACTCTATTACCTTGCCATGTTTCCCGGAATTCCATGAGAATACAGATATCACATTATTTGTCTACAAATTTCATAATTACTTCGACGGGCTTCTAGGCTTTGATCTACTCGAAAACTGGGGAAGTAAAATTGATCTTAATCGTAAATTGTTAATAACACAGAATGCACAATTACCTATACAGATGTACGACTCAC
The DNA here is from genome assembly GCA_019059595.1 of Marasmia exigua. Classification (NCBI taxonomy): domain Eukaryota; kingdom Metazoa; phylum Arthropoda; class Insecta; order Lepidoptera; family Crambidae; genus Marasmia; species Marasmia exigua. The sequence goes on from CM032470.1 coordinate 17,440,492, forward strand.
GCAATGTCAATTTGTATGAAGACATCGTATCCGCTAATTCATCAAAGTTAGTTAGGGTGCCTATTAATACAGGAGATGGCGAGGTATTGATAGAAAACCAGGTAATTTGTAATTGCCTGATATCTAATTGCTTAACCAATGTTAAAAATAACCGCGGGTGGGTAGAAATTACTAACCCTACGAGTAACGACGTAATCTTTTCTATGGACCGTCCGGTAGAAGCAGAACTATTTAACATTGAAACTGAAGGCACTGAAATTCCACCAGATCGAATTGATGCTGTACTTTCTCGTCTCCGGACTGACCATCTAAATCCAGAAGAACTTGCCAATTTACGTAGCCTTTGTGCGAACTATGCCGATGTATTCTACCTAGAAGGTGAATCATTGACTTTTACAAATAAAGTTAAACATCGCATCCGAACAACTGATGAAATTCCAGTGCATACTAAAACTTATAGATATCCTTACGTTCACAGACAAGAGGTCAGAGATCAAATCAACAAGATGCTCGAACAAAATATAATACGACCTTCAGATTCTGCCTGGAGCTCTCCCATATGGATTGTACCCAAAAAGGCAGATGCTTCCGGCAAAATCAAATGGCGTCTTGTCGTGGATTTTCGAAAGGTTAACGAGAAAACGATTGACGACAAGTATCCCATACCTAATATTACAGACGTACTTGACAAATTAGGTAAATGTCAGTATTTTAGTACCCTGGATTTGGCTAGTGGATTTTATCAGGTGGAAATGAATCCTGAGGATATTCACAAGACGGCGTTTAACGTGAAAACGGCCATTATGAATTCCTTAGAATGCCGATGGGACTTAAAAATTCTCCATCGACATTCCAACGAGTAATGGACAATATCCTTAAAGATTTCAATCACATCTGCCTGGTGTATTTAGATGATATTGTAGTATTCAGTACATCCTTACAGGAACACATTAATAACCTGGAGAAGGTATTCAAAAGATTGCGAGAATCTAACTTTAAAATTCAAATGGACAAGTCCGAATTTTTAAAGTTAGAGACTAGCTTTCTAGGCCACATCATTTGCAATGATGGTGTCAAGCCAAATCCAGACAAAATAAAGGCTATAGAAAATTATCCCCTACCTAAAACAGCAACTGAAATCAAACGTTTTCTCGGTCTAATTGGGTATTACAGGAAATTCATTCCGGATTTCGCCAGATTGACTAAGCCACTAACTCAATGCTTGAAAAAGGGTAGTAAAATAACATTAGATCAAAAATATATTAACTGCTTTGAACATTGCAAAAAGCTTCTTACAAACTTAAGGAGTTCATCCTCACCACTGATGCATCTAATGTAGCGATCGGCGCTGTTCTATCGCAAGGAGCAATAGGCTCCGATAAACCCATAGCGTACGCTTCACGTACTTTAAATTCTAGCGAACTAAATTACAGCACCATTGAAAAGGAGCTTTTAGCCATCGTTTGGGCCACCAAATACTTCAGGCCATATTTGTTTGGTAGGAAATTTAAAATAATCACGGACCATAAGCCCCTTCAATGGATCATGAACTTAAAAGAACCGAACTCGAGACTCACAAGGTGGCGATTAAAACTGAGCGAGTACGATTTCTCAATAGAATATAAGCAGGGTAAATTCAACACTAACGCAGACGCTTTATCGCGGCTTGAAATTAACAATGAGGAGCTTATGTCAATCGTAGCTAACCCTTCAGAAAAAAACCCTGCACTCGATGACTCCAGGACCATAACTGCTACAGAACCCATAGATAACTCGGGTACCGCCACAGTTCACACAGATAATGAGAACCCTATACTAGAGGTCCCCATTTCAGACGATCCTTTAAACAAATTCACAAAACAAATCATTTTAAATATAGTAGGCGATATAAAGGGTAGGACAATTGTAACAAAACCATTTGATACTCACACACGAATTAACATACAGGTGTCAAAATCAAATTTAGAAGAGGACGTGGTCAATGCTATCAAAGAGTACGTCCATCCTAAAATTAAAACAGGTTTATTAATCAACCCAACTTTAGGAATGTATTCAATAATTCCTATTATCCAAAGGAATTTTAAAAATTCATCTATGAATTTAACACTGACTAAAAAGGAATTAGATAATGTCAGAGAATACTTGAGGCAGCAGGAGATCATTAACAAACATCATGACGGCAAAACTAACCATAGGGGTATTAACGAAACTTATCTGGCTCTATCTCATAAGTACTTTTGGCCAAAAATGCGCGAACACATAACTAAATTTATAAATGAGTGTACGATTTGCGGTCAAGCAAAGTACGACCGCAACCCCATTAAACAACAGTTCAAATTAGTCCCACCAGCAAGCAAACCATTTGAAACAGTACACCTCGATTTACTAACTATTCAAAGCGAAAAGTTTTTAACCATAGTAGACTCATTTTCCAAATATGCTCAGGCGTATTACTTAAGAGATGGAACAGCGATAAGTGTTGTACAGGCTTTGCTTAGTTTTTGCACTCATCACGGGATTCCAATCACAATTGTAACCGACAACGGGACGGAGTTTACTAACCAACTAATAGCAGAATTCATGAGATTACACAGGATTCAACACCATAGGGTAGCACCGCATAGCCCTAATGAAAATGGTATAGTTGAAAGGTTCCATGCCACCATACTAGAACACCTTCGCATTCTCAAATGCAGCCAAAAGGGGGAATCCGTGATCAATCTTATGCCTTACGCCCTTCTGGCTTATAATAGTAGCATCCATAGTTTCACAAAATGTAAACCTATTGAAGTTATTACAGGACATTTCGATCCTCGCGACTCCTTTGATATAGACTTAACCGCTCATCTATTACAGCAGTATATGACTAATCATAAAGAAAAAATGACTAGAGCTTATAATGCAATTCACGAGTTATGCAACGAAACCCGTAAAGAGCTTATGGACAACCGTAATCGTCATCGCGAACCAGAAGTCGATTACTCGCCGGAGCAACAGATTTTTATTAGGAATCCATTTGCTTCCAGGCAAAAGTTAGCTCCTCGTTACACTCATGATGTTGTAATGGCAGATCTCCCCATCCATATCTATACAAAAAGGAAACGGGGTCCTGTTGCAAAATCTAGGTTAAAAAGGGTTCCTAAAACCGCCCGATTGTTACAGGAAGCTCCTGATTCTCCAACTGTTCCTGGGGACAGCTCTATCTCAAGAAATAAGACTTGAGAGTCTTGATGATGGACCCGGCATCTTACCCTTTAAATTAGGCCCAGCTAAAATTTTATCTTATCACCACTCTTTTATTCAATACGTTAATTTAGACATCTTACAGGATAAAATTAATTCTATTGACAGTCAATTGTTAAATAGTAGCCCTAATCTTAATAACCGAACACAATCCTTGTTTCAGCCTCATATAGATTACCTTAGATCTAAACTTAATAGCGTATCAGAACAACTAAAATCTTTTGAGATTAATCGCGTAAAAAGAGGTCTCATAGATGGTCTCGGTAGCGTTGTAAAAAGCATAACGGGCAATCTAGACTATACCGACGCACTTCATTATAACCAAGCTATAAAGTCTCTTGAAGACGATGAACACAGATTAGGTACTGAATTTAACCAGCATGTCAGTTTAACAAAAGATATTACCGCTCAATATTCTAAGATTATAGAAAGTATCATAGATAATCAAAATAGAATGGCAACTTTACTGAATAAGATTAACGAGAGCTACGCAGATAGAGATAATGATTTAATAAAATACGCACACTTAGCCCAGACACTTATTATTCTTAGCGACAATGTAGACTCGGTTTCCCAAGAACTTAATAGGTTACAGAATGTTCTAGCATTTATAAGAACATCTACTATGCACCATTCAGTTCTCAGTACAAATGAAATCCGCAGTATATTAAGCAAATTAGTAAATTTGTATGGCAGCGATAAGGTTATAGATATAGATATAAGAGAATATTATAATATAGTTAAGTTGGGGTCATATTATGTAGGTAATAACGTAGTTATAGTATATCAAGCTCTCTATTATACCCAATAAGTATCATGAGGTCCTCATTCCTCCTTCTCCATTCCTAGCCATCTCCCAGAAAGATTCTAAGAACATAGAGGCTGAATGCCCGAAGACCAGTAAATGGTTCATTTGTGAGGAGAAACGAAGTCTGCAGAGATGGCCATCCCAAGACTGCATACACGAGCTCATCACCACTCAGAGGAAAAGTTCATCATGCAAACCCGTCGCTATCTCCTTGGACCAACCAGCATACGAAGAACTCGACGACAGATACTATACCATAAGCTTCCCCGATACCACGAAGATACATCTCTCCTGTGGACAAGACCTATACAAAGAAATCCAAGGTAGTTACCTGCTCACCATCCCACAAAACTGCTACATGGAAACGCCACAATTGACCATCGCCAACATGAAAGATCGTCTAAAAGGTCATGTATTGAAAATTATGGACTTACCGTTGGAAAACCCGGATAATAAGTCTGTAGCTCCGACACTGAAATTAAACTCCATAAACCTGGATAACCTGCACGCAACCAATATGAAGATAATGCAACAGCAGCCACACATTATGCAAGCTACGAATGACTACGGAATTTACCATACTACGATTCCGATGTACGTAGCACTATTCGGTGCATGCGCACTTATTGGCTACTTGACTTATCGACGGTACCGGCTAAAACATAAGAAGTCATCAGACGAAGATCCAGAAAGTCAACCAAGACGTCCAGACAGAATTTACGCTATCCCTGAACCCAAAGAGAGGAATAGCAATAACCAACCCCCACCTCAATTTACTACGAAAATTATCGGTGGTGTCTGTTCTTCGGGGGGAGGTGTTACGCGGTGCTAATGTATAGAGATCGCCGACGCGGCATCGACCCAAATCAATATTGCACACGGCCCCAGCGCACAGCGCAGCGTCAGCATAACGTGCAGCGCATTGACGTCAGCGGCGGCTTCGCAACATCGGAAGTACGGAAATTGTTTAGCATTATTGATTCACACTTCGATCAATGTCAATCTCTTAGAAATAATTAACTTGTAACTTTTACTTTAATTAAATTTTATTAAATAAAATTGCTTTTTTTTGGATCCTCCGGCTGTAGCCCACGTAATTAAATGAAGAACAAAAAAAAACAAACTTCTGGTGTTTATACCAGTAAAAACAACACATTAAAACAAAGGAAAAATGAACAAAAAAAAATCCTACAAGTAAAAATATTTAAGGCGGGCAATATATACCTACATTGTGTCCAGATGTGTCGCGGTGCATACAAAAAGGAGCTCACTCAGCTAAAGCCACGACTTAAGGAAGGGGTAGGTACCTTCCTATAGGCCATGGCGCTGGTATTATGTGAGCCCTGATTGCTATGATGCACGGACGGTATAAATACATATAATAAGTGTGTGTAATAATACCTACTGTGTTATACATAGTTATGGGGAATAAAATATATAATAATAACGAAGATATACCTACGTACCTAATGAGAATACAAATGAATAAATAATAATATCATCATCATCGTCAGCCCAATTAAGTCCCCACTGCTGGGGCACGGGCCTCCCTCAATCACATGAGGGGTAATTGCCATACTCACCACGCTTGGCAGACGGGTTGGCGAGGGTTTTGATATAAATGCAGAGTTTTCCTTCTCTGGGTGCTAATGATCATGCCAGCAGCTTTACCTTAGTCGCCTTTTACGACACCTGGGTAAGAGTGAGGGTGGCCTATTCGACTCTGCCGGGACCACTTTGTAATGCCGCCGGCAAGAAGTGCAATGGAACGACATCGCCTTATTAGTTTGAGGGCTGCCGTACTGTATAACATTGGTAAACCATAGGCAAATAAAGATTTTATTATAATTATTATTATGCATACCCTCATGGGGAATAGTAGGGTTATGTCGGACTCTCCTCGGGCTAGTGGAGGCTTCTCCTAACGAGAAGCCGGCCAGAGGCTAAAAAAACTGACTAAACCCCAGCGGTATTCCTTCATCGCCCTTGAGTGGGGAGGCGTCATGGGTTCATAAAGGGCGAACTCTGGCACCTTAAACCTCCCCGGTCGGTAACGAACGCTCTAGGCGTTAAATTGGAGGGATAATTAAAAAATATGGCTGCGACATCAACATTTATTTTCTCGCTGTGACAAAGTACTTTTTTTTATATGAGAGGTGTGAGGAGGTTGGCAAACGTAATGTAGGGCGCCCTCTGGCTAGGTGGGATGACGATCTGCGCAGGATGGCTGGCATGAGCGAGAAGCCATGGATAGATCACAGTGGCGAACAATTGGAGAGGCCTACGTCCAGCAGTGGACTGCGATAGGCTGATGATGATGATAATTATATGAGAGGTGGCAGACGAGCAGATGGATCACCTGATGGTAAGCAATTCCGCCACCCATGGACACCCGCAACACCAGTGGAGTCACAAGTGCGCTACCTAACGTACCTCTGTTTTATAAAATAAATGACTAGACAATTTCCAAAATGGATGCAATACGTTAACATCACCGCTATCTTCGGCTTGTTACGGTAATAAATATGTACCAAAACAAATTAACAATTTAAACGGCGAAAGGCCAGAGTTCGAACCCACAAGTACTGCCGTGTACATTGATTGATTTTTGCATAAATTTTAACCGAAATTTGCATATATCAATATTTTATTTTTCTTTAGGCAACAACCTGCAACATTGTTCACGATGGAAAAAAATAAAATTTAAAATGTCACTTTGCTTAGTTTTACGGTTATTACATTCTCGAATCACTGGATTCCAGACATTTGACAATTTAAACCCATCCCCACGATTGAAATTTTTGTACTTAGTAATTTCAATCTCTTCCCTGACCAGTCTTGGTATGTAATTAGTGGCGTTCTATCGAAATTATCTAAGGGTTATAAAACTCAATCCAGTGATTTGGACCCGATTCCAACAAATGTTCTGCGATGGCTGATTCCTGTTTATCGTTTTTTTTACTGCTTTTATGTGTTCCTTTATTCGCCATGAGATGGTGCGTGACTGCAACCTTGTAGACACCAGGTTTTTCTAATGGAAAGCTGTCTTTGGTACATGGTAGAAATCCCGTAAATAACTAATTCTAATGTTAGTGACCATGAAATTTTAAAACAATATATTCTAACACCATTCCTGCATTCTTCCATATGCGAATACCTATTAATAGTTTATTAGTTATAGAAACTTTGTAACCATAACATCATGTAAACTAAGCTATTGATGTTCCAAATTAAATTAAATTAAAACACTATACAGAAAAAAACCTTTTAAAAATGTATGATAATCCGGAGATCTTCCTTGTTTTACTAATACACACTATTGACCCCAATCGATTTTAATATTTAGCTACTAAACTGGATCTATTTTAAACAATTTCGGTGTTACAACTTCTTGGCAAACATTTATACTATTTATTAAATAACCATGCATCCCAGGGGGATCAAACACACGACCTTTGGCGTAAGAGGCAGGGTCACTACCAAATAAATTATATAAAGAATATTAATAATTATAAAGATTTAACAAATGTTGGGTCCAACGCGTACGAGTTGACTCTGATGTTTTTTTCGAAAATGGCACATTCCGTTTTAAACGCGCTAAAATCCATGTTCTAGTAAAATCCATGGAACTAGATAACTAGTTCCATGGATTTTACTTGAAAAACAGGAAAACTAAACGAAAATCAGATCAACTGGATTTAATTGAGAATTAAGAATCGTCTTAGCAATTTTTGGTATCCATTAGTTTGAGAAACTATCCAGAGTGCAGGTTTCATTACCACCGAGCTAGTGGTAGAAATGCAGACAGATTTAAATTTGAATTGATTTAAATTGAAATTGAATTGAATTGAATCAAATTAAGTTTAAGTAGTATGGAATTGAATGTATCTAATGTTAAGGCAAAGCAATGTATCACATCATAATGTATCATATGGGCTCTGTAATTTTTTACTGCCTGAAATAGACGATTATTATTATTATTAAAAATCGTACCGATACATAAAGATAATGATGATTTATTTGCTTAAACTTGAGTATGTAGGTACTCAGAAATGGCGGCGCATCTTTTAACTTCTCGCTCGCACACTATTTGCGTCTATACTCGCACTCGTGGGGTGCGAGTTTAGACGCAAATAGTGTGCGAGCGAATTTCTGATCCCATTCTTTATCCGCATAGGTTATACATCACATACAGATGACAAGATAGGATTACAAAGTTTCAAGATGTCGTACAATTCTGGTGTACAAATTACATTAAATTGTCGATGTTATTAGCATAACATAAGCACATTTTACTAATTTTATGACATAACTGTTTTTTTTTATGTGATAGGTGGCAGACGAGCAGACGGATCACCTAATGGTAAGCGATTGCCGCCGCTCATGGACACTCGGAGTCGCAAGTGCGCTGTCAACCTTTAAAGCTCCCGTACCCAGGATTGGGCCTCCGGCACCCTCACTCCCGCAGCGAACTTCACACCGGTTTTCTGTGAGGCGGTGGTATCACTCCGGTCGAGCCGGTCCATTCATGCCGAAGCGTGGCTCTCCCACGGTCTCTCGACATAACTGTATACCATGTTTTGTGCAAATAAATGATTCATGATCTGTATTTAACTTTGTATTTTTTTTTTTTCGTTTTGGTAGATAGGTAATTATTTTTCCAATAAAATTAACACTTTCAGCATGACCTACTATATATAATACTATCTTCTGTGGCGCAGTGGTTAGTGGTTCGCACTTTTACGCCACGGCTGCGCTTGGGATCCCGGGTTCGATCCCCGGGTCGGGCCAAAATTTGTACTTGAGTGTTAATGTTAAGAAATTCTCAGTGTCAGCCTGGAGTCTGGAAGTTGGCGGTCTTATACCCCCGTGCGGCTTAACGTGCTTTCCGAGAAGCACGTTAAGCCGTTTGTCCTGCGCCTGGTCCCTCCTCGGTCGTGTCACAGTGGTGTCCCATCGAAATATGAGGGTAAGGGAATAGAGAGTGCACTTGTGTCTGCGCAAACACTAGTGCACTATAATATGTCCTGCGTCGAAGGCCGATCTCTGAGATTGGCCTGCCATGATCGAAATATCGGTTTAGAGAACATTAATACTATCTTATTATAGGATACCACAGCACGCATTAATATAAATACGATATTGAAGAACAAACTTATACATCGTTATTTTTTTATCGTTTACCGAAAACCCCATATTAGGTATCGTGAATAAAGTCCATTTAGCATGTCAGATCAACAAAACACAGGCGAAAAAAAAACAACTATTAATGTATGGAACAGTTGTTTTTTCTTTTTCGCTTATTTGGTTGATCTGAAACGCTAATTGAACTTTACGATACCTATTATGAGGTTTCCGGGATGTAAACGGTTTATAATAATTTTGAATAGCGAATAATTTATAATTTCTAATAATTTTGAATACTGTATTGAATATGTCTTTGTATGAATTAACTCTAGTTATAAAATATCAAAATAATAATAATACTAACAAATTTTGTATATGAGCCTTAGTTGTTAGAAAAAAAAAATTTTTATTTTTATTTCTATTTTATTTTATTTACTTTTATAATAAGTTTATCTTAAGGTAAAATTTATTTTGTTTTTTTTTTAAATACACATACATTAAATTCCACGGACACTGGTTCTGTGCCTTAATGGTTATGTAAATAAAATGGTTCTTACACTAGAATTAATGTATGTATGTAGTATTTTTTTACTATTTCTGTTTCATTTTATCACGATACTATCAGGGGATTACCTGTAATGGGGGAGCTTAGATAACTTTTTACAATATGCGATAAGGGCACGATACATAAAAATGGCACAATGAGCAGGATGATAAGATAAAAATACACCGTATCATCAGGACAAAGGTTTTCAGAATCAATACAGGTGACTTAAAAACATTCGTCACTTTTCCAAGTCTTATTAAGTGTACATTTCCATGAAATACATAGTTTTCTTGCATAATACTGAAGAACTTAACAATTTTAGAATTGTCTTTAGATAGACAGATACTTTATTGCACAAAATACACAACTTAAGTCATAGGCATTACAGAATTTGTGTACAATTTCGGCAGTCTTATCGCTGAAAGCAATTTCTACCAGACAGCCTTCGTTACACAGCCTTCTTTACTTAGATTCCAAGAAAGACTGGTCCGATGGCGCATTTGGTATTTGTAGTAACCCTGCTTCGGTGGCGTAGTGTAGCTAAAAGTAGGGCAAGGTGTAGCCCTCGGAGAATGAGAGGTATCCCCATCGGTAAATAATCGGGAGAGCCACACTTCGGCATGAATGGGCCGGGCCCTCGCGAGACCCCCTTGAGTGGGAGGCCGTGGGCGATGCGTTCTGGTCTTCTGAGGCATACTGCGATAAAAGTAAAAAATATGCTAAGCACCTACCTAAACAACCAATCCAGAACTTAGCAGCTTCAAAAGTCTGGCGTATTCAGAACGAACTGTTTCGTCTCGGGTAAATACGTGGCTGTCGTTCCTCATCCCCTTGGCGTTGGAGCCATGGGCCACCTCCGTCAAGGCAAAGCATCCACCTAGCTCCCCACTCTCCAAGCCTTCCAATATGGGGTAGTGGTGATCCCTTCCGTTGCCTCTGATTGCATTCGAGCACATACGGAACGTCAGGGACAGTTTGACAGTCATAGAGCTATCAAACATGAAGCAAGCTTCAGTTTCAGCTTCAAAGTTTCTTGGGTCTTCTATAAGCTGCAAATTCAAACCTTAATTGAAAAAGGCTTTCAGACAAAATTATGTGTTAAATGAATGCACTAAGGGCTGATTCAACCAACCTAATTCCGATACTAAATCTAAGGTATAGTGCTGTCATTTCATATAAATCTGATATTATACTATAGATTTCGCCGACATCACGCCGTGTGGTCCCCGGCAGAGTAGAATAGGCCACCCTCACTCTTACCGAGGTGTCGTAAAGGCGAGTAAGGTAAAGCTTCTGGCATGATCATAAGCACCCAGAGAAGGAAAACTCTGCATTTATACCCTCGCCGAACCCGTCTGCCAAGTGTGGTGAGTATGGCAATTACCCCTCATGTGATTGAGGGAGGCTCGTGCCCCAGCAGTGGGGACTGAAATGGGCTGACGATGATGATGACTATAGATTTATCCACAGATAAAGATTGGTCTAATGAAAAATGTTAATGGACAGTGATATATTTGCTTGTTCAGGTGGGAGACCAAAACACAATCCACTCCACCAAAACACACTCCCAATTTCCATGTACCGAGTGCATTTTCTTTAAACTAAACTACTGAATGAGATAGTAAGTGGACGAATTTTAAGTGCTTGATTTGCCATGAGCTAACAATAATCTCCATAGGATAATAATAGGATAATCTCGATAGGATCCAAAATTGTGTCTGAATAATGTTATTTACTACCAATATATGTGTACATTTTGGAATGCAATAAATAATTGAGTATTGAGTAATCTCAACAATATTGTAAATTTACATCTATGTACGTTTGTAAAGAATTGGTAACAAAAATAAAATAAAAACTCTGGGATGATCTATTAAAAATTAGATTGTACCTATTGGCTATAAGTAAATACTTACTTTCTCATTAGGAAGAAAGTTTTGATGGTTTAAAGCATACATGCGTTTAACGGCAATGTGCCTCTCTTCATCCAAAGATACAGTTGTGTCTGCATGTTGAAACAATGGTTCATTTTCCATGTAACTCCATATTTTATGCTGAAATTGTAAAAATAGGTTTGCTACTGGATACTGGTAAAATTTACTTCCTCTCTTAGCATATCATTCCCAGTTGAGTCCAAAGCTGATGCTCTGGAGCCAGGGGTGCGCTTGGGCCATGATTCAGGATTTGGGCAATGAAGCAACTACCATCTGACTTCCGCAATCCTTTTACAGAGGAACCAGACCAACTGTATCCATTAGTAACTATTTAGTAGTATTTTAGAAACTATCGGAAATGTGCAGGTATCCTCACGATGTTTTGCCTCACTGCAGAGCGAATGGTGGTTTTTAACCTTATCAAATATCAATGTGCAATAATAATATGATTTCATATTTTCAGAAATTATGCACAATGGTGACATCAGGATATGTATGAAACACAAACATAGAATTCAATACATGATCTGAGTGATTAAGCATAACATTGTAATATTGTAAACATTTTTATGTGTTATTGTTGCATGTCTACAAGATGTCAATTTACACTATTTATGTAGTATTGTGTACGATCAATAGACACTCTTCAGTGTAATTTTTATACTTCATATTATATTTAAATTATTATTTTTTGCAATACCATACAGGACAAAAAGTCCATACAGGACCAAATGTCCAGCTTCAAAATTGAACTGCCAATGGCTATTTGCCATTGATCTTTAGACAAAATATTTTTTTATTGTTAATACAATGTGATAGGTGGCAGACAAGCTGACGTATCGCCTGATGGTAAGTGATTGCCGCCGCCCATAGACACCTGCAACACCAGTGGAGTCACAAGTGCGCTGCCAACCTTTAAACCCCCTTTTTAATTATTTTTTTATTTAATTAAGATAATGTATGAACACTATATTTTGTGTGCAGAGCAGCAAATTATATTATAATTACACTCAATCATAACAAAAAATAAGCACCGACCTAGAGTCTGTGCTATGTAAGTAAAGCAACTGAAAACTTGATAAAGTAATTGTAGAATATTATTTATTTACCTTATAAATTAATTATTTTAATCTGAATTATATTTCACATACCTTCAAATCAATGGCATTCAAGTTATCGTATGCAAGTTTCATACGACGCCAGTCAAAAGAAGCTTTCCTGCGATATTCATCTAATTTTCCAGTTGGCAAATCTGGGAAATACTTCTTCAGTTCTTCATCCGTCGCATGATGCTTATTACTCACTTCCATGGTGAAAACTTAACGCTTATCCTTAAAAAAATTGTTAAGTTAAATACAGTATGGAAAAAAAAATTACACTTAAGATATTAATACATTAAGTCTATAAGCCTACCTATCTAGTCGACGGTAAACGATAAAATGATAAACAGATATAAATTGAGCCATAAATATTCATGATAGATTTACTCTGAAGTTTGAACTATGTATTGATAAGATTTGCACCTTGGAACTTGGATCGTTTGCTTATTTTGATTACGAAGGGACAGACTATGAAGTCTTAAGTATACTCTAATTACAGAAAGTTCATCAAACAAAAAGCTTTATCTTTATAGAATCTTCCAACATTTATTTACAATAATTTGCAATTTGTCAAGTCAGCTTTGAACTTTGGTCTGATTACATTGTTTTAATGCGCATTACATACCTCTTAGGTTAGAAATAACTATTTTAAGAAAAATATTATCATAGGTACGTATTTTATTCAAGAATTAAGTCAAAACTTTATTAATAATAATAAACGAAAATTCCGACTTTTAATCACTTTTTTTGACTTTAATAAATGTCACTTTATTTATAAGTTTTTGACAGTAAGATTTAGTGTTGTACGTTGTCCTGCAGTGGGTTGTGATTGTGAGATCAATCACAACCCACTTGTGAGATCATGTAATACATGTAACTGAAGCAATGTATATATTATTAGAGCAATAAAATAGTACAATTTTGGGTAGAAGAAGCAATGATGTTAGCACCAATTAAAAACATAACCTGTCGTACGGCATACAATATTGCACATAAATATTTACCTATGAATTTAATACATAATAAGATATAATATTATATAGACTTTAAGAAATTAGGTTGAATTAAATTCAGTCTCAACATATAACAAAATGAGATCATAATTCAAATTAACACTTGCATGGAAATCTCATTACAATACAATAAAATAGAATTATATTTTGTCATTAAGAGAATAATATTTTTTTGGATATGTATATTGAACAACTTCTTCTTAAAACAGTTCCCGTTGTTTTGCTCTAGATGATCAGGTAAGTGATTATATATTTTTGGACCTGTTACATAAAAACTGTTTGAAAAAAATGCTGTACGGGGATCATAATGGGGAATTATGACAATCTTGTTCCGTGTCTTGCGCTGATGTCTAACTGGTCTCAGTTTAAAGTAGTGCCTCTGTAAACAAACTGCCTGAAACCAACCACAGCTGGAATCAGAGCAGAACTGATTACCAGTGGGGCCACTCGAGGAGATCGATGCAACTGAATCCTTGGGCTCCTGGAGCCCAATTCCCGGGCTCGCGATATTTTGAAAACATGGTGGATATCACCTGAAAACCATACAAAAAAACTATGTTTTAGTGATATATGTCGTATGAAAATAAATGTCACGAGCACGAGAATTGGGCTCCTAGACTCCTCACAAATCCAAAAAAATGTAAAACACAACATGCAATCTGTACGTAGTATGGTGGAATACTCTTAAATTTAGTTGTATAATAGAATAATTTTCGATTATGTTGTTGATCTGACATTCTAAATGGACTTATCTCACGATAGCTTAAGTATATAATGATGTTTTCAGGATATAAAAATAAGAAATAATGGTGTATAAAAATCTTTTTACTTCGGATATTTATTGCTGTCAGTGGCCGCTTATGCAGCGATACACTACATCACTATTGTCTGCCCGGTTTTTTTTCTGATCTTTCGTTCCGAATCTACCACCATGGATTTTCCTTCCACACGCAAAATAAGACGAAAAAAGAGTGTAGAGTTGTTATCATCGAATGTAGGTATATGCATAATGTGTATGAAATAAACCTATGTATTTGTCACTTTTTTTGAAGCCACACTCTTGAAGAACGACTGAATTTTAATGTACCAGACAATTCGTTTATTTTTGTTAAATTAATAATAAATATATTCGGAACAAAATAGAAAGAAAGGGGTCATTTACCTCATAAACTGTCAATTTGACATTCGTAAATGACAGTTTCATCAACATTGTTTGTTTACCTTTTAATTTTGGTGCTTTCTTTATATAATATATAATTTTAATTATCATATCAGTTAAAATTGTGTCTAGTGCCTAAAATTAAAGCAGTTTCAATTTCGGCAAAAAAATGAAAACTGGTAAGCATGTTTTCTTTTACCTATTATTAAGTTTAATAAAAAGTTTAAAGTACCTACATAGGTTTTGTTGTTATCATCATCATCATTATCAGTTTAGATGGTGTTTGGTGCAAAACTCAATTAAAATAAATATTAAAAGGATTTAAACTCGCTACACCGGTCAATAACCATAAAAATAACGTGTCCCTTTAATCACTTGACACTGGCAGAGTTATTATGTGTTCGCCACGGGCAACACCAGTAGCAGCCACTGATTAAAAAAAAAATTATCAGCAACCCTACACTCGTCCACTGCTGAACATAGGTCTCCCCTATTGCACGCCACTGCTCCCGATTTTCGGCCACTCTCATCCAGCCCACACCAGCCAGCCTTCGAATGTCATCATCCCATCTTGTCGCAGGGCGTCCTACACTACGCTTACCGAGTCGCGGTCTCCACTCAAGGACTTTACGGCTCCAACAGCTGTCAGTTCTGCGGCTAATATGACCAGCCCACTGCCACTTCAGTTTGCTAATTCGGTGGGCTATGTCGGTGACTCTGGTTCTCTGTCGGATTACATCATTTCTGATGTGGTCCTTCAGAGATACTCCGAGCATAGCCCTTTGCATAGCTCTTTGAGCGACTTTGAACCGGTGGACTAGTCCAGCCGTGAGTGTCCACGTCTCGGCACCATAAGTCATGACCAGAAGGACGCACTGGTCGAAGACTTTCGACTTAAGACTTTGAGGGATGGGTGACGAGAAGACTTGACGAAGTTTACCAAATGCTGCCCAGCCTAGCTGAATTCTTCTATTGGCTTCTCTCTCGAAGTTGTTGTTATATATTTATTTAATATTAATTAGTAACAATTTTCCGCTTGACCCAAGAATCGAACCCAGGACCCTGAGATCACGGCCCGATATTTAACCACTAGACCAACAGGGTGTTACAAACATTATATAGGACATTCTACATACTTACATAATTATATAGGACATTCTACATGCTTACATAATTATTTTGCTTACTCAGGGCACATCTTGAAGTCTATACCATACTTTTAAATTTTACTGTTTGTAGATGAAGTGGCGGCTCATTTAGCTTGTCCTAATGATAAGAAATTGTTGAAGTATTAGCCGGCATATTAGAAAGAAGGAATATCTAAGTATATTTATTTAGGGTATATAAACAACAGAAACTTCAATTAAAAGTATTACAGTAAACTGTAATGTAATGTAATGTGGACTCCCTTTTCCGCACTTAGACTCTCTTTCGGTCCATTGTACAGTGATGGGTCGACTGACTACTGAAGCCAGCCCAGCTCCGCCCAGTAGCGCAGAAGTTTCCTGGGAGCGTCACAGGCTTCGCGGAGCGACCTCACCGATCCGAGGATTTGTTCGCGTAGGGTGATCACAGCATCGCATTCCAAGATTACGTGTGTGACTGATTCCTCCGCGTTGAAACACCCTCTGCATAGAGGGCTGTCTGTCACGCCTATTGTGAACAAATGTTTGTTTAAAGGGCAGTCGGCCCGTGATTGACCCTATCATTATTTTAAGATTGTTTCTTGTGAGGTTTTTAAGGCGTTTTGTGAGTCGCGGGTTTATTGCTGGCATGGCTATTTTTGACTGCCTAGCCTGCGTTTTGCGACCATCTCTGGTTTTGTTGTGCTGTGGATCTTTGGCGAATCTAAGTGCGTAGCTGCGAGAAGGGTAGGGGTAGGAGTGGCTCCGGGCCCTCCACTTTCATCTCTGACCCTAGCGAGCGCGTCTGCAGCGTCATTGCCTAGTGATCCACTGTGTCCCTTGATCCATTGAAGTGTAATTTTATTTGTGTTGCATATCTGTTTAAGGGACTGGTGGCATTCCAGTACTAGTTTGGAATTGGTATGTTTATTTTTCAAGGCCGTTAGAACTGACGCCCTGTCCGATATAATTTTTATGTGGTAGTTTTCCGGACAGCGTCGGTGTACGGCTTTAGCTGCTTCTGTTATGGCCACACATTCACATTGGAATATAGAACTGTGTAGGCCCAAAGTTACGTGGATGTTTATATTGAGATCGAGGGATACACCTGCTCCAGAGCCTACTTTTGTTTTAGACCCATCCGCGTAAATGCGCACTTCCTTTACCGTGGATTGGTCCCTCTCCTCCTCTCTTAGTTCAACCTCGTAGTTTTTTTCGAAAATGTATTGGATCGGTGTTCGATCACATGGTGCTACTATGAGCGGTTGGATGGATTATTGCTTTATTTAAGTATTGTGGTGTGTGGACTGTTGTGGTTTTTACCCCAAAGACCTAGGTGCACCAGTCTGACGGCTGCCATTGTCGCCTCCTGCTGTATGAATAGGTCTAGCGGTGTCATTTGCAAGGCTAATTCCACTGCGGCCGTGGGTGCCGTTTTCATGCATCCACTTGCAGATGAGCACGCTAAGCCTCTGGAAACGTTCCAGTCTGGTGATGGTCGACCGCAGCTCCATTCTGGGCCACCAGACCAGTGCGCCGTAGGTCAGCATTGGCCTAATCACCGCCGTGTACAGCCAAAGAGTTATTTTGGGTGATATTCCCCATTTGCTTCCTAGCATTTTCTTGCATTGGTAGAAGGCAATGGTTGATTTTTCTATTTTGTTGTCTAGGTGCTTGTTCCATAGTAACTTACTGTCGAGGATTACCCCTAGGTATGTTACTTGATCGTTTAGTTATAGTTCGGTGTTAAAGAGTTTCGGAAGTTTGTGTGGTCCCAGTACTCTTTTGTTTGTGAACATGAACAGTTCAGTCTTTGTGGGGTTTACAGAGAGCTCGTGTTGTAGGCACCAGTTCTCCACGATACTAAAGGCTTTCCTCACGAGGTCGCATAAGGTGCCTTCAATCAACATTCCCAGTAATTATAATTATTATGTCGTCTGCGTACCCTACCGTGTAAAAGTTGTTTGTTATTGAGCTTCGTTATGAGCTCATTAACGACCAAATTCCACAGCAGTGGTGACAGGACACCTCCCCGTGGGCAGCCTCTGTTCACAATGCCCCTTGTGGTGGTGTTTACAGTAATTTGTATGGCTCGTTGTCTTAGAATGTTGTTTATCCATTCTATGATAGTTGGGGCAACTCCACCTTCGGTTAGAGCTCTGCATATACAGTAAACTTTGATAAGTATTAATTTTGTGCTAGCTTTTCCGATAGAAAGATGGGCAACTTTTTCCTAATCAATGAAATCCATGATCATCATATAATTTTTATTTGTAGCTTTGCGAAGTGTGGTGGTATGAAAATATTATAGGGAATGTGGGCTTTAGTGATCTCTCTGATTTTGCGGATGTTCATTGGCGGCGTTGACTACTTTCAATCAGGTGGCTGGCTTGCTCGTTTGTCGCCTCTAGCATAAAAAATCGATGGTGTTACCAACTGGTGCCATCCATTTGAAATTAATATGTCCTGTTAGTCAATAAACCACAAAGTGGAGCTAGCCTTTTTTAACAGTGGGAGAGCCACGCTTCGGCATGAATAGGGCCGGCTCGACCGGAGTAATACCATGTCTTCACAGAAAACCGGCGTGAAGCAGTGCATGCGCTGTGTTTCGCTGCGTGAGTGAGGGTACCGGAGGCTCAATCCACGGGAAGGGGGGTGAAAAGGTAAGCAGCGCACTTGTGACACTACTGGTGTTGCAGGTGTCCATGGGCGGCGGTAATCGCTTACCATCAGGTGATCCGTCGTCTGCAACCTATATCATTAAAAAAACCTATATAGATGATGTGATTGTTTGAGCTGATTTCATTTAGAGCTTTGTGGCATTCAGCTATTAGTTTACAATTTGTTAGTTTATTGTCTAAAGCCATGAGGACAGATGCACTCTCAGATATTCTTTGGAATAAAAATTTTACAAATCTACAATTTAAGAATTTGAAATAAATGTGTTAAACTTTATAGAAACATTTATACCTGCTAACAATTCAATACTGAGCTGCATGAACTCATTTCGCCATCCCCTTTTTACCATCGAGAGAGCAGGCGAACTGGAGGATATCATCCCTTCTTGGTGAATATTCCTCGATTGCGTACAACCTCCTGATTCGTGATTCGCACAGCCAATTGGAATGCCCTGCTAGCGTCTATTTTTCCCAGTAAATACAACCCTAATATTTTCAAAGCTAGAGTGAATAGGCTAATTTTGGGTAAGCTCGCTCCATCGTAGGTTTCCTCTCAACTCTAGAGTTCATTATGAAGCCAAGAGCTAACCCATCTACAATAAAAAAAAAATACCACATTAAATAACGAAAACGGATCCACAGCGTTTTAACAGGATCCAATAGAATCAACATTTAAGGATAGTAGGATAACATATATATATCCAAAGCCGTTGCCTCTGAACTTGCAGTAAACTTATACAAAACAGTAGACCATACATTCTTGGTGTGATCTTATGAGAAAGATGTTATGAGTAAGTAGTTGGATAGTTCCCTGGTTTTGGCTATCAAAAAAAAATAGGAAGACTATGAAATCAAAATTCAAATTGATAAGCATGAACTCAAAATGTCACAGTGGAGAAATAGTTGTTATGTATATTTTTTTAATGTTATGTACGTATGTGTAAATCGAGTGCTTTTGTTACATACATACATATTGTATAATACCAAAATTTATAAATTTCTATGAGATCTTGCATTCATTATCAATGTACTTCGAATTCGACACCATATCGAATGTGCGATAATCGCTCCCCAAAGCGTATTTCGATCCACCCTCGTAACCGTTCTGGTGCATCTACACACTCCGAATGCAATTTGCAATTAAAGACGAACACTGAAACAGCGAACGTTTTTTTTCATAAACTAATTTATAAATAAAATATTTAGGTATTCTCTTCTTCTCTGTCGCTACGCTCTTGCCAGATCGGTCGTGGTCACGTTTAGGCCTCCTTGTTGGTGGTAAGGGCGCACACAGCTTTCATTCGCCATCTCCCTCTGTTTACAGACTGTCTGGCACAGTACATTTGTTAATACTGAGGGGTTTCTATGTCACTAGGTGGCAGACGAGCAGACAAATCAATTGATGGTAAGCGATTACCGTCGTCCATTAACACTCGCAACACCAATAGACAATTCGCTGCAGTGCTAACCCTTTAACTCCCTTTTCCCCCGATTGGGCCTCCGGTACCTTCGCTCACTCGGCAAAATACAGCGCAGACGCTGGTTCACGGCCGTTTTTCTGTAACTCTGTGATGATGGTTACTTTAGCATCGACTCATCTGTGACTCTGTGTAACGTTTTCATTAACAAATAAATTAATTGCGACAAAACGACTGGATTTTACTCTATTATAAATATAAGAAAATGGTTTATTGCTCTCAAACATAAATTTTAGCAAATTGTAGCTACAGTGCCTACAGTATTATATCTCTCCTTCTCGCTCGCCATACGCAGTAGATTTCTAAGTCTTTCAGGAGAGAAGGAGATAGAAGATGCGTTCGGATCTACCCGACTAGCGTATGGATGATTCAAAGTGCTTAAAACAAAACGAATAGAAGGACGCCTCTGCCTGTAGAATCCAATCACGGAATGGGACTGCAATATGCACGTAGTCCATTAAACGCGTAAATAGCCCGAGAAATAGCCTTTTAAAACATTTACAATCACATTTAATATCCAGAAATGTACATAAAGTTTGATGAAGTCACTTTAAGTTTTTGATGTCAGGGTTTGAAGTCTCATTTAATGTTTAATATTATATTACAGTCGCGAGCAAACAAATCGACTCAGGACCTTTTCAGGATTATTTTCATACAAACATGCTAATTCCAGAGGCATATAAATGTGAAAGTATCTGTGCTTTAGTAACTAATTTTATTGTAAATTGATTTCAAAAGTGTTCAGATATAAGTAATTATGCAAGCAATTATTAATAATTGCTTGGTGGAAGACAAACAACTTGCTCAATCCTAATTTTAAGAAAATTGGCATGTTTCAGGAGTGTTGTTAAACGATTAACTAAAAGAAGAACATTTTTGAAATCGATATACATTAAAATTATCACTAAAGCACAACTCATATTTATAGGCCTATGAAGTATGTTCGAATGAAAATTAGGTCCTGAGTCGATTTGATTGCTCGCGAGTGTATAATACTTAAGACGTGCACGAAAAATACTAAAAAACCCGACCAAGTGCGAGTAGGACTCGCCCATTAAGGGTTCCGCAAGGTAGCAGCAAGTAAGATATTACTTACATTTTATGGTCTTTAAAAAAATATTTTCTTTCTAATTGTAAAACAATTCAGTTGACTCAATGTAAGGTAAATTGCGGTTTACGGTTTATAATGTATTAAAAAAACTACTCACTAGATCAATTTCAAACCAATTTTCTTTAACATATTTTATTTGGTTTTATAATTCTTTTATTATAGCAGTTAGCGACACATTTTACCACTTTAGGGGCGTATCTTGAGCATCAATTTTTAAGATGCCTCACACGTATTGGTTTGATAAAAAAAAATCTCTCCTAAGTATGGGGTCCCCCCATTTTTTTTCCTTTCTTATGCAAAAATTGTAATGCGGTTAACAAAATGCACCTATTTACCATGTTTCAATAGTTTAGCTCTTATGGTGTCCGAAAAAACGACAGACAGACAGACATTACGAATCTATAAGGGTTCCGTTTTTTGCCATTTGGCTACGGAACCCTGAAAACCGGCCAAGTGCGAGTTGAACTCGCATGACACATGTAGGTGTGTCGTCTCAGTGATACATTTAATCGCACATAGCGTGATTTTTTAAACTTACTTGACAGGTTTCGAAAATTAAAAAGGTAAAAGTTTATTGTAATATTTACAGGTTTTACCTTATCCTTTCTTAGCAAGTAATAACAGTTGCAACGAGCTATGGTAGCTTAGTGGATAAAAATGCGCCTTCCATACGTGGGATCATTCAAATCCAAACCTCTGGATTTTTCAAATCTATGAGCATTTTTCTACCATTAAGTCGGCGGCGAGGGAAAACATTGAGAGGAAACCTGCACGTCCCGGATAGTTTCTCAAAGTTGTGAATTACTTACCTACAATATTTGAGATAGTGATTGTGAACGCAGACCCGTGCCCCAGCAGTGGGGACTTAAATGGGCTGATGATGATGATGATGGTGATGATGATGATGATGATGATGATTCTGAACGTGTAACCGTGACGTGAACCGTCTAGTTCTCCGGTGGCGAAGGTCAGACGGCAGTCGCTTTATTGTTATTATCGAACTCCCCTAATCCTGATGGTCTAAACGTACCTTGGGCTCGAAACGACAGCGTTTGAGGCAACCGAGAATGGACAACATTTCAAAATTGCTAAGCTCTGAAACAAAAAATACCAATTCTTTGTTTACTTTTCCGCTGCTCGAATATATATTTATTCATTTTTTATATTTCTTATTTACTGAGAAAAAAATTAAAAACTAAAAAACGTAAGATGACGTCATCGGACGGCAGAATGTAAAATATTTCTTTGCTTAGCACATTATAGTTTTAAATTTACGAAATGCCAAACCCATGACATGCAACTGTCAAAAAAAACTGACAACTTGTCAACGTTGAATGTATGAATGACGTTGACAATGTTGACACTAGTATTATTTACCTTTGACAGTAGTACCTTTTTTTATTAAAACAATGATAAGCAAAGGAATATCGCTGTATTCAGCCGTCCGATGACGTCATTTGGCGCTTACGTCTATTTAGAATATAAAGAATTTCAATAATTATTTTATGCATGAAAATGGACAAATTTTGAAAAAAGAAAAAATATGGGTCTGTTCATTTTATGTCTATTTTCATATAAAAAAACAATATGGACATGTTAAAAATATGAAATGTTGTCCATTGCACGTTATTATAAAATGAGTGGTCGACAACTTTATATTATTAATTACGACACCTAGAAGGTTTATAATCTGCAACGATACCAATTTATGTACCAGAACTAAACAAATTGTCTATTTAAAATAGCTTGATCTACTTGAAACAGCTTTGCGCAAATAAATAAGAACAAAACCTCAATCTATTGGAAACCAATCAGGGAATGGAGGCAGTACCTAAGTACTTTAATAGGCTATGGTACAGGTATTAGGTTTCAATATCTTTTTTATTGTTACCTATAAAACTAGTGGTCTACCCTTACTTCGTTTTGACACATAAGTTCCACTTTATACCGATAGATGGTGCTAGGTGTCGATTATATCGCGCAAGCGTTTCGTGTTTTCGCGTTGCGCTTTTTTTATTTTTTTATGCTAGAGGCGACAAACGAGCAAGCGAGAAACCTGATGGAAAGTATTCTTCGCCGCCCACGAACGTCCGCAAAGTTAGATAGATCTTAATGTGTTGCCGGCCTTTTTAAAAATAATTCTCACAACATCTCATACGTAGACCTGATTCCGTACTAAGTAGCTCAAGCACTTGTGTTACAGATATCGGACAACAGAGGAACACAAATATATACTTAAATACATATATTACACCCAGACACCGAACAAACACAAGTGTTCATCCCACGAATGTTTGTCCAGGGTGGAGATCGAACCCACGACCCTTGGCGTAAGAGGCAGGGTCACTACCAATTGCGCCATCCGGTCAGTCAAAAAAAAAGAAGTACGCTCTTCTCTTGAAGGTCCCTAAGTCGTAGCATTTGAGGAGGAAAGGGGGTTAAAAGGTTGATAGTGCTTTGCCCACACACCCGGACGGCGGCAATCTCTTACCACCAAGTCATTGTACTCTGTTCCTTTGCCACGTGTCACAAAGAAAAGCTACAACGTTATACTCGAATGAATTCTTCACAGATTCAGCCAACATACCCTTTAGAGCAAACCTATTGAAACCCATTCGCCTATTACATAGTGGGTACTCCTCAATGTTTCATTTCGTAAAATCACGACCACACGCCACGTTCGAGCACTAAAACGGACGTAGACTCTCAAAAGTGAAATATTTTACGATGCTGATGAAATTGTTGGCGAGGTTCAAGAAATGATCGTTTGAGGCACTCTGACGGAGTGACCATCATCGAGTTAAAAATCGATAAAAGTTTTATATAGTGTTGTCGATCGATAGTCAACTGTCATAGTCTATCGATAGACTGTGAGTAAGTTGACGTCATATTAATAGTGTAGTTATTCTATTGATAATATCGATAGCGACACTAATAATATCATTGATATTGATAATGCTGTTAGAGAGGAAGTACGCAGTGGTATTGCAGTGATAACAGTATCCAATAGTTATATTTTTATTAGTATCAGAAGTATACAGGGTATCTTGGTGATTTCAGATAGACAGTTAAACTGACATATTATCAACAATGCACATACAAAAACACTCGTATTCAAATTACTGTCAATAAAATCGCCAGTGTCTGATTAATTAATTGGGTTCTTCCCGTTTAATTATATTAATAAATAAATTACAGACTAAGGCAGGTACCTAGAGATACTTAGATAGTATCGTTGCTCTTACACAAAAATCTATTAATACAATCGATGGTATCAATTGTTGTAGAATGTCTACAGTTTACCAAATTACAATAGTGTGTTGATTACAAAATAGATGAGTGTTTTTTTTTAATATGGCTCCACCCGAAGATAATTCGCCAATGTCAAGTAATTTATGGAAAATAAGCAGGTAGTCAACAGTCGAAGTCAGTCACGAGACAATTCACTCGACACACAATAGCAGTGTTAAAAACGATACAATCCAACGATTATTATTATTAGGATCACTTTGCGGCACTTCACTGCACAAATAAACACCAAATGTGTACACTAAAAACCACTAGATACCTTTGAATTGCATCAGCCCACGCGGCATGCTTTAGACCTACCCGTCCAAAAAAACAATGAGTGTTTTTTTGAAGGGAGGTAAAATTTTGTCAAGTTTACGTATCAGTAGTAAATAGAAGTTTCAAGCTAAGATACTATCAATAGGACTATCGATAGTCTAGCAGACTACAGTCTGGTTCTAGACTATCGATAGTCCTATCGAAAATTTCGAATGAAAACGAATAATACTTAATAGTATAACTATCGACAGTTCAGCAACACTACTCTGGCGGAGTGACCGCCATCAGCTAGTTAAAAATCGATAAAAGAGTTTGATATTTCAGCTTTTACCTGCAAATTTTGAGGACGTCGTTTCATTGCAATGATGTCAAAGAGAACGGGCTATCATCGTACGGGAAAAAAAGTTGGAGAATTTTCGTCTGGGGCATTTTTTGAGGGCTGCCTAAGGTTAAACTTTCGATCCATTTAAATTTGCGTTGGCCTAAAACGTTTTGTAGGTACGGTTTCCTTTCCTTTTATGATTTTTTACACGACGCCGCTACTTAGCATGTAATTCCCAGTTGTGTCCAAAACTCGGACCATAGTCTATGGATTCGGGTACAATCAAGCGACTGCCTCCTGGCCTTCGCAACCCTTAGACAGGGGAACCAGACCAACTGGATCACGGTTACTCGTTCACAATCATTATCTCAAATAATGTAGGTATCTCATCACTATTTCGAGATACTATCCGAGATTTGCAGGTTTCCTTAGGATGTTTTCCCTCACCGCCGTGCTAATGGTAAAAATATGCACATACTGAGGTGCATGAACGGATTCGAACCACGACGCCCCGTATGGAAGGCGCGTTCTTATCCACTGCTCAGTATTCTTGTAATAGTAGTACAAGAAATCCTAAGTAATCGCGCGTTCATCTGCCTAACGCCGCGCAGAGAATAGGAAACACAAATATTCTGAGACTGGGTGAAGTTTGTGATACTGATAGATACCCTAAATAAAGAGAAACTAATTTGTTTGTTTTATGTAACAAACAAATTAGTTTATTACAAGCTTTTATTTAGTTTCACCTGTCCCGTTGTCTGTCGTTCTGTAATCAAATCTTGCAACTTAAATTTGATCCACTTCCCGATTTCCGATTGAGCTGAAATTTAGAATGCATGTATAAATCGGATGACAATGCAATGTTATTGTGACATAGAGCCGATCTGATGATGGAGCTGGAAGGTGGCCATGGGAACTCCGTAATTAAATGATGCAACCCTATCGAGTTTGAGCTCATTAGATTCGTCTTGACAAGTACTTTGATACTATATGGTAACCAGGGTCTGATGATGGAGCCGGGAGGTGGCCATAGGAACTCCGTAATTAAATGATGCAACCCTATCGAGTTTGTGCTCATTAGATTCGTCTTGACAAGTACTTTGATACTATATGGTAAACAGGGTCTGATGATGGAGCTGGAAGGTGGCCATAGGAACTCCGTAATTAAATGATGCAACCCTATCGAGTTTGAGCTCATTAGATTCGTCTTGACAAGTACTTTGATACTATATGGTAACCAGGGTCTGATGATGGAGCTGGAAGGTGGCCATAGGAACTCTGTAATTAAATGATGCAACCCTATCGAGTTTAAGCTCATTAGATTCGTCTTGACAAGTACTTTGATACTATATGGTAACCAGGGTCTGATGATGGAGCTGGAAGGTGGCCATAGGAACTCCGTAATTAAATGATGCAACCCTATCGAGTTTGAGCTCATTGGATTAGTCTTGACGAGTACTTTGATACTAAATGGTAACCAGGGTCAGGGTTGACTGACCGGATGGCGCAATTGGTAGTGACCCTGCCTCTTACGCCAAAGGTCGTGGGTTCCCCCATCCCCACCCTGGACAAACATTCGTGCGATGAACACTTGTGTTTGTTCGGTGTCTGGGTGTAATATATGTTTTTAAGTATATATTTGTGTTCCTCTGTTGTCTGATATCTGTAACACAAGTGCTCAAGCTACTTAGTACGGAATCAGGTCAACGTATGAGATGTTGTGAGAATTATATTATATTATTATATGGTAACCAGGGTCTGATGATGGAGCCGGAAGGTGGCCATAGGAACTCCGTAATTCAACGATGCAACCCTATCGAGTTTGAGCTCATTGGATTAGTCTTGACGAGTACTTTGATATTAAATGGTAACCAGGGTCTGATGATGGAGCCCGAAGGTGGCCATAGGAACTCCGTAATTAAACGACGCAACCCTATCGAGTTTGAGCTCATTGGATTAGTCTTGACGAGTACTTTGATACTATATGGTAACCAGGATCTGATGATGGTATCGGAAGGTGGCCATAGGAACTCCGTAATTAATCGATGCAACCCTATCGAGTTTGAGCTCATTGGATTAGTCTTGACGAGTACTTTGATACTAAATGGTAACCAGGGTCTGATGATGGAGCCGGAAGGTGGCCATAGGAACTCCGTAATTAAATGATGCAACCCTATCGAGTTAGAGCTCATTGGATTAGTCTTGACGAGTACTTTGATACTATATGGTAACCAGGGTCTGATGTTGGAGTTGGGAGGTGGCCATAGGAACTCCGTAATTAAACGACGCAACCCCATCGAGTTTGGGCTCATTGGATTAGTCTTGACGAGTGCTTTGATACTATATGGTAACCAGGGTCTGATGTTGAAGCCGGAAGGTGGCCATAGGAACTCCGTAATTAAACGACGCAACCCCATCAAGTTTGTTCTCGTTTGATTCGTCTTGACGAGTCTCTTGCTTTCGTCCCATATTAATTATATATGATTGATTGGATGGATGACCCAATGCCAAGGTGAGCACGTGCCGAGGGCTGAATGGTATGAGGGTGTATAAACAGGTCTTGCCGCTAACGTTGCGCCTCAGGGTACCAGGGCGAACCCTGTTGTATTGTAGCCCTTATCCCTCTACAACGGACCTCTGAGGGATGGACCGTTATTTGTCCTATACTCGTGGGATTATTTCCCATGAAGAAAACAGAAACAACTACACAAAGAAAACGACGTTTAGAGAAGGCGAAATTGAAGTCAAATGCCGTTGGTTCAGATTTAGAGATATACTTTATATGCTATTGCTTCATTTGAACAACATGGTGGCAAATCTATATTCCCATTCCAAACCTTTAATAATGTGGGATTATAGTTATTAATCCATCTGTCCTCTAGGCGTCGCTTTAGAATACAAATTCTGCCACCATTCCGGAGATACTCATCAGTAGTTTGATCAATTATCCGAGTTTCGTCGAATTCTTGTTTAGGAAAACTGAACCTGCAAGTATTGGTATTGTTCTTTTGACACGTATGGGTATGACGAAGAATTCGATTTTTTTTCCAATTCATAAAGATCGGTATCCTCTGGTGGCAATGATCAGATTGATATTAAGAAAATAATACACACGGACATTAACAAAACAGGAGGTGTTCCAAAAGAACTAGAAATATTTGTTGGTGCTAAAGTTATGTTGAGGTCTAACGTTGACGTTGCTAAGGGACTTGTGAATGGAGCAATAGGTCACAAAACTGAAATCATATGGCCGTATTACAGACGTCCTCAACTATACGATAGCGATGTACCATCGGTTCGCGTAGACTTTGGTAACGATGGCATACACATAATACACCCTAAATCAGTTCAATTTCCTGCTAAATTTAATCACGGCACAGCTGAAAGAAGAATACTCCCGATTGTCTTGTCTTGGGCTTCAACTGTGCATAAAATGCAGGGAACTACTGTAGATCATGCTGTTATTTATCTAGGCTCCAAATTGTTCGCTGCTGGTCAAGCTTATGTAGCTTTAAGCCGAGTTAGGTCTTTAGCAGGTCTTCAAATCGAAGAACTTTACTGCTCCAAGTTGACGTCGAAGAAACCTTGTAATGTTGATGCATTAAAAGAAATGGATAGAATGAGAAACGTTACAAATAACTAACAAGTGATTACATAATTTCAACATTATTGATATATAAATCAGTACATATTACATATCATGTGAACGAACTACGGACTTCATAACGGAATAACGCTGCTACGCGCTGCGAACTACGTCTTAGTAAATCTCGAATTAAAAATAGAGGTACTAAAAAGTTAAAAATAAAATTAAAGAAAAAAAAACCTTTTTAAAAACAAGCTTTTATTAATTGTTTATAAAATGAACTAAAAAGTTAAAAATAAATTAACTCTAAAAAGAAATATAGCACTTTGTAACTTGATTGTAACCTTTAACGACAAATAAGCGTCTTCGTCTAGGACAAAATAATTCCATATTGTACAAATTTACTTAATTTTAACACTAAAACTTTTCACCATACATAATTATTCAATCTCGTCTTCCCTCTTTATCATAGTCCCCATTTATAAATGAAAGCGTGTTACATTTAATACAACACAACATTTTCCTCAAGCTATCACAATGTAACACGCTTTCATTTATAAATGGGGACTATGATAAAGAGGGAAGACGAGATTGAATAATTATGTATGGTGAAAAGTTTTAGTGCTAAAATTAAATAAATTTGTACAATATGGAATTATTTTGTCCTAGACGAAGACGCTTATTTGTCGTTAAAGGTTACAATCAAGTTACAAAGTGCTATATTTCTTTTTAGAGTTAATTTATTTTTAACTTTTTAGTTAATTTTATAAACAATTAATAAAAGCTTGTTTTTAAAAAGGTTTTTTTTTCTTTAATTTTTTTTTCTATCTACATGTTGATACCATCAAAAGATTTTATTTTATTTTTTTGTACAGAACAGAGACATATGTACACACGGCGTTACCCTTATTGTACTTTGGTCTATCCCTATGTGTAAGACACAAGTGTTATGTTTGCACTGCGGGAGGGGGAGAGGGGGGGTCATGACCTTACGCCGACTGGTATTACTTGTTCAGTGCAATTCACTAAAACAATCAAATCTTTCCTATATTGAAACTAATCCTAGCCAAGCAATTCACCAAAAAATAAAAACACAAAATGCCAATCAAATGGAGTGCTATATTGTTGCATCTGTTCCCAGCAGGTTCCGGCCAGAACGTGAATTCCCGGGAAGACAAAAGGCACCGATGAATAGCCAATCAGTCTGATTGATTTTGCACTTCACCTCAACAAATTGGAATTTGTTTTCAGTGTTCCCATATAATATTTCGGTTTGCCCATAAAATGATAAATTCTCATTGATAGTTAAAACAAAATCGTTTAAATAAAATACCTTTTTAAAGGTCGGAAACGCATTAGAAAGGAAGAAAGAATGATAACACAACAAAATGACATAACATATAACATATTGCTGCCTTGGCGGGAAGACTAAGTTCCGCTGCATATGCTGTAAGAAAAATTAGGCGTCTGACTGATATCGTGACGGCAAGACTGGTCTCTTTCCACAGTGTAATTTCATATGGTCTACTGTTGTGGGGGTCTGCTGCTGACATACCCTGCTGACAACACGAGAAGTTACCTGGTAAATATGTAAACAGATGCTGCCATACCGACAGTTAGTCGGTAATACATGTCACCGGATGGCGCCACTGCGCCAGCCAATTATAGCGCATGCTGTTTCTGATTCTCTCTCTTCTCCTGTTTGCCGTTTTGCATGCCTGTTGTTCTTTTTATACAATAAATATTTTATACTTCATTTTTACGAGTTTACTATTCTACAACGGACCCTCTGGACCCTTTTCATTACCCTAACTTCTCGTGTTGCCGTAAGTAGGTACATGGTATCAGTCCCGTTGCAAACTATTCTTGTATTGTTTTAAAATAGATAGATAGATCTCATAATGTATCATCATTTTGTTGGAAATAAATATTTTTAATTTCTTTTTCATAGATGTACTAAATTGCACAACATACACAACTCGCTGGCTCGTTTGTCCGAATCTAGTATAAAAACACTCAACTTAGAACTAGGCATTACAGAAACATAAATGTACAATTTCGGCGGTCTTATCTTATTTTCCATGATGAAACCACCCAAAGAAGTTATCATTTGAAACTTCCTTCAAGGCCCAAACTCCCCTAAAACTCGGGAAAAATACTCTAATTTGTAACACTGTTTCTCGTTACCATTGTTGTCTGTTTATTATTTTGTGAATGAGGCAGCCGAGGTAGAAGAGCAGGTTTGAGGGCCTATACCGAAACGGAATTCATTCTTTATCTACATCCCTAACACTCGCGCCGTGCGTTTGTTTTATTTGGATTGAACAGTATATTCTCAAAACTCAATATCTTCATTGCATCTATGTATATGCTACAATCCAATTGACCGTGGGAGAGCCACGTTTCGGCATGAATGGGCTGGGTCAACCGGAGTGATACCACGGTCAAAGGTTGACAGCGCACTTGTTCTCGCGGGTGACCATGGGCGGCGGCAATCGCTTACCTTCAGGTAATCCGTCTGCTCGTCTGCCAAGTGCCACCTATCATATAAAAAAATAGTCGCACGTTTTAGACCATCCGAAACGCGCTGGTGTCCTCACATTCGAGACACGACCCTTCCGTTTAATGGAAGGCGCGTTTTGAACAACTGAGCTACTATTTCTTCTTGGTACATGGCAATAAAATATAAGTGTCATTATTGACCCGGATAGGGCATTGCAATATGGGAGAGGACGCTCATTACCAAATTAATAATTTCGTTTCGGTTTCGCTGCAGGCCCTCGTGCGTGACTGATTTGAGCGCCTTTTTTTTATTGATAGGTGGCAGACGAGCAGACGGATCTCCTGATAGTAAGCAATTGCCACCGCCCATGTACACCCGCGACACCAGTGGAATCACAAGTGCGCTGCCAACCTTTAAACCTCCCATTCCCCCGGATTGGGCCTCCAGTACTCTCACTCACGCAGCGAAACATAGCACAATGCTGCTTCCCGCCGGTTTTCTGTGAGGCTGTGGTATCACTCCTGTCGAGCCGGCCCATTCATGCCGAAGCGTGGCTCTCCCACGTTCAAAATGCAGTTTAAATGCGTCTTTAATGCAGTTACCCTGATTCGCTATCAATACATTAAATAAATGTTTCCATGAAAACACTGTCTTTATAAATAAATATTTCACAACATCACATACATTGATCTGACTCGGTGATAGGTAGCTCAAGCACCCGTGTTACAGATATCAGAATCAACAGTGGGATTACAAATATATACATATAACATAATATAAGCGATCGTTTTCACAATGTGGTATTAAATAAAAGGAAAAATACCCTTACAAAGAATGTTCCCTACTAACAATACTTTTCTAAAGGTGCTTTTCCAAGTTACAAGTTGGAAACTGTACTTACCGGCTTTGACACGCACCGGGCCGACTACGAGACTGCTACGCGACTACGATAATTTGCTACGAGACTACAGAGTTTTGAGCTCCTTCTACGAGTTTGGCGGTAGTAACTTGGAGTAATTCACCATTGGCAGTGGTCAGATCAGGATTAAGTGGTACCTTTTGGCAAATGGGGTTAGTTATTTAAAAAGATTAAGATGGACGG
Source organism: Marasmia exigua (assembly GCA_019059595.1). Classification (NCBI taxonomy): domain Eukaryota; kingdom Metazoa; phylum Arthropoda; class Insecta; order Lepidoptera; family Crambidae; genus Marasmia; species Marasmia exigua. The sequence continues at coordinate 17,472,894 of CM032470.1, forward strand.
GTGGATCAGAATGGTTACGGTCACTGGCTCACAGATATCGGCCAGTAATACATAACTAGGTCTAGGTCTTAGACCAGAGTTTCCAAAATAGTGAAAATAATAATTATTTAATTTGTTTTTTTTATGATATAAGTGGCAGAGGAGCCGACGGATCACTTGATGGTAAGCGATTACCGCCGCCCATGGACACCTGCGACTCCATTGGTGTCACAAGTGCGCTGTTTACCTTTAAACCAACCCCCTTCCCCTGGATTGGGCCTCCGGTACCCTCACTCACGCAGCGAAACACAGCGTATGCACTGCTTCACGCTGGTTTTCTGCGAGGACGTGGTATTTTTGCGAAGTTATTTTGGTCAATATCAAGACAGCAAAAAAAAACATATTTTTATTCTCCGATATCAAATGTGGGTAGGGTCCAATATGTTCAGTATAATAAATAAGATAGAAAATATTACCTATTATTGAAACCACCTAACTATATTGTTGTTGGTTCCGATATCCGTCACAGGTTGAGCTACCTATCTCGGAGTCAAATCAATGTATGTGTTGATGTGAAATATTTATTTATTTGTATTAGGATCTGTAAACTATTGTGCAATAAAGAGTATCTATCTATCTATCCCTATCTATGATCCGCGCTACGATTGGCTCTGGTTGTGGTTATCCGCGGTGTTGTTATACCGTCGTATGGTACTTTTCCCTAAATTGATGGAAATTTTAACTCTTCGAATATATTTTGGGATATAAAATTATTTAGCGACTTACCATTCAATCATTCTTTCTGTTTCCTTATAGCCTGTCTGGACAGTGGTCTGTGTGAATCTGAGAATCCCTTTCGTAGTCGCGGATATCCGAGGGAGAAGAAAGATCTGTTTTACAAATAATCCTGTACAGCAGAAATTCGATTAACACAACGAATTAACTATAGACACTAAAAAAATCGGATATTGCAAATCTAATAATCATTGAAGAAAGTATCGTCTGACGTTTGCACCCCTCACAAGGCAATCAGACCAACGTAGCATGGTTACTCTTATAAATCATATCAGTGATTGGACAACTACTGGGCACCCATCCAGTGTTTTATCGAGCGTGTGTACACACCTACATTTTAAAATCCTGAGGTTTGACACGGATTCTAAACTATGACCTTACTTATCCAACGTTACCACGGCTCTTATCGCTTTAGTTATCATCATCATCTCCTTAGTGTTCATTCGCGTTTGTGTCCCAAACTGGCGATTGGTGGCCGTGGTCCCCTTTTCTACTACTGGTCTGTGGCATCTGAGCGGTAGCTTTCCACGTTTAATATTTGGGGAAAATTACAGTCAGAGTGTGGGAACACCGATTCTTCCATAGTTTCGCGTCAGTATCGCTCGGGACCCGGGGGGAGGTGCACGCCCCTCGCCGGAAAGTTTGCCGCCAAAATGCACGCGAGAGGTACGGACTCGCGAATTCGAAAATTTACTTTTTTATTAGTTAAGTTTTTAATTTTTACTATAAAAAATATTTCATGTATAAAATATAACCTGTTAAATGAAAAAATGCAGGTTTGTAAAGCGATGTCTTGAATTAAAAGGCATAAAAGTGACTTAAATGTTTGGAACAAAATTTAAATGAAGTATCATATGTGATTTAAAAATATTTTTAAGCTTGAATGAATGGGTAGCTTCTGAGTGAGCTCGTTAGATAGTTAGGCCTCTTCTCAAATTTACAGTTCAATGAGAACTTAGAGTTTAAAGCTAAGAACCTGCCCATCAACAATAAAAAGTGTGCTTTATATTCTGTTTCCTCAGTTTTTTTAACTGATAATTTTAATTCAAATACAATTTTTTAATACAATTTAAGTTCTTACAGATATGAAATCATAGTAAAATGAAATATACTGATTCATAATGTCGATTTCTTTATTCATAATTCTTTATTTGCTTAAAACATGGTAAAAACTGATACATAATATAATAGTGTGCGCATGTTTTATTCATTCATTCATTCATGTTTGCCAATACTTCTAACATTCAAATATTTATTTTCATTAAAGTAATTTTGAAATTTATAACATGCATTATACGATGCATTGCAGCTATACATATAAATTAAATAATCATTTAATGGGATTCCATTTAATATTCTACAGAGAACAACCAGGATGAAATCCAGTAGTGACTACAAATAAATTATTAATTGTATTTTTATGATCATAACAATCTCAATTTTGATTACTACATATTCAACATTCTTATTCAAAATATTAAGATTACCTACAGTGCCATTATGATATACCTTCCTGTTATACAGTTCATTATAATGCTTTATATCTGTATCGTTAAGATAGTGAAATTTATACTCGATTAAGTAGATACTCGAATTTAAAGTACAAATAAATCTCCCAATCCTGACGTTAATAGAGAGAGGGAAGACGGTTTCCTGCAAAGTTTCCTTGAGGATTTAATTGTAACTGTAAGTTATTGTTTCAGTTGCAACGTTGGTGCTAATTCTCGCCTACATTACTACTGTCTCGAGTTTCGGTAAGTTTTCCTCTTTATTTTGTTCAGTACAGGGTGCTACATTGTTTTCACCATATGTACAGTTAGCATTAAAATGATCTTATCGTTCAAACGCACCAAAAATGTCAGTGGGCCTATTCTTGTGCATTCGATATAGAAGCCGAATGATAGAGAGATTTCCATACATTCGTCCATACACGAATATAGTAAATGTTGAATTCGGTATTCTATATCACGTCCCGGGAAATGGGCTCCTAAACATTTGACAAATATCACTTATCACCTATAGTTATATACTTTTAGCACATATAGTTGCCCTACAGCTATTTGGCAGGTGGCAAAAATTGCTGTCTGGAACTATTTACAAATGATGGCTGGAACTATTTCCTTTACAAAATATCATAGGCAACAGCGTTTTTTTTTCCATAGAAAAAACCCCCTGTCAATGTCAAGAAAATCGTTATGCTCATGGTCGCACTGTCCTCTGTACCTAGGTGTAGGTACTATCATTTGTTGTCATTTTTTCTCGAATAACTACTGAAAGTGCATATTGGCGTGTCGGTACTGACATCCAGTTTAATAGACGTTTGTCAAATTCTCGAATAGTTTTGGTAGATTTCATTGCTAAGATAATTTTGATGCTGATTGTACTTACGAATTAATTTGTAATAAAGATACTTTGTACCCTATGTAGTATGAAATATTAATGTTTTGGTTTATTTGAATTGAATTGATATCTTTATGAAGTCCATATATTGTTTTAAACTTTCATGGTCACTAACATTAGAATAGTTATTTACGAGATTTCTACCATGTACCTTATTTTTGAGTATCCGATATTTCGGCACTGTTGCAAACGCCATGGTCACGGAGTAAGCTGAAGTTTTTGCGGGTAAGATGTTACTGGCAGACAAATCGGTCTACCCTCCTTCGTAGTGTATTACTACGCGCACCTGCGGTACCACTGTTCACTAACTCACTATTTTCTCGCACCTTTTCTCGACACAGAGCACTCACAGTATCTGGCCGCGAAATGACACTTTGTTTAGTTTTACGGTTAAAACAACGATAAACAGAAATCAGCAATCGCAGAACATTTGTTGGAATCGGGTCCAAATTACTGGATTGAGTTTTATAACCCTCAGATAATTTCGACAGAACGCCACTACATACCAAAACTAGTCAGGGAAGCGATTGAAATTGTAAAGTACAAACATTTCAATCGTGAGGATTTGCTTAAATTGTCAAATGTCTGGATACCAGTGATTCGAAAATGTAATAACCGTAAAACTAAACAAAGTGTCATTTCGCGGCCAGATACTGTGAGTGCTGTGTGTCGAGAACAGGTGCGAGAAAATAGTGAGTCAGTGAACAGTGGTACATATGATAGAAAGAAAGATTTTATTGACCATCACAATACATAGGTAATTTAACAATTGACACACATTAGATAACATTGGTAACATTCACACATTAAAACATTACAGATAAAGGTGAGTACGAATATAATATGGATCATATACATCATAGTAAAGTTAGGTACTAACATTTCCCCTTCGTTTTCACGGGTGTTTATTGACACCCAAATGGGCAGCGGCGCAATCCTTTGCCCTCAGTCGATCAGCCTGCTCGTCTGTCACCAGTGCTACCTATCACACGTTACATCAATGCTATAAACGACCGTCTCACTTGATCACCATTTGACGCCTATTTTGCCTTTATCCAGTTTAACCAGGTTTAATCAAGGGTTGTATGTTTTACATGCGACCTCGATTGATCAAGTTATGTCAACATCGTGTTCATTTGATTGCTTACGCGCCTCCTCGCCTGGCCGTAGCTTTGATGTTCGCGACTCATATCTGGATTACCCACTTTTTATCAAGAGCTTCGGTAAATTAAATTCTAACTTTTTTCTTACGTTTGAAGCTGCGTCGACTTTTAAAAAGTAGGAGACAATTTTTTATGCGATAGGTGGCAAACAAGCATACGGATCATCTGTTGGTAAGCGATTGCCGCGATTGGGCGGCACATGGACACCCGCGACACAATCGGAGTCACAAGTGCGCTGCCAACCCCGGGATTGGGCCTCAGGCCTCAGAGTCAGCCGTCTCGGCCGTGTCCGCGGTGTCGCTCGTCAGCCCGATGTCAGTGGTCGGATATCAAAGGTGTTCGTCGCGTCCGTTCAGGGGCTGGCGCTCGGCGTGGTCGGATGGACGGTTGCGCTTGAAGAAACCACACTGGAACAGAATGATTGTTCATCGTTTTAAATATAACGCGCGAGAAAAACGAAAGACAAAAGTGAGGCCTACCCTTTGAATCACCATATGATAGGACACAATTCCACCTTATAAAAACATTTTATGTCATTTTATGTCCTAGGTGGCAGACGAGCAGATGGATCACCTGATGGTAAGCGATTGCCGCCGCCCATGGACACCCGCGACACCAGTGGAGTCACAAGCCAACCTTTAAATCCCCTTTCCTCCGGATAGGGCCTCCGGTACCCTCACTCACGCAGCGGAAAACAGCACAATGCTGTTTCACGCCGATTTTCTGTGAGGCCGTGGTATAACTACGGTCGAGCCGGCCCATGCATGCCGTAGCGTGGCCTTCCCACGGTCAAAGAGACATTTTTGCTTCTCACGTTTTCTTTTTAATAAATTCTCATACATTGATCTGGCTCCACCTTAGATGAAATCAAAATAGCGGAAGATATGGCACGTTCCTTTCAATTAAACTACCAAATACGGACCTATTTTTTATGACATATGCTTGAAGAAGTCATCAAACGTGTTACGCGCATGCTACGTCAGTCTACGTGAAATTAGGCGATGGAGACGGGGACCTAATTTAAGCGGTCCACGCGGTAAGGGAGGAGTCATCTATCTTCCGCTATTTTGATTTAATCTAAGGGCTCCATACAGTTTTCTTTTATTATATATTTATGCTAGTCACATGGTTATTACAGTTGGTATTAATCAGTAACTGAACATTGATCACGTGACAACCTGTAAGGGTGCTGCAATATCTAGAGAGCGATACTAATAGCTCAGTGGCGTGTAGATCTGGCAATAAGGCATCTTTCAAAAGATCGGAACACTGCATCTGGATCTGTGCAGAGATGCGACTCTTAGATAAATCCGTGAATCATTCCGCTCATTCGGATCAATCGGCTCACTCGGGTCATTCAGCTCATTCGGCTCATCGGATCATGCCGCTCATTCGGATCATTCAGCTCATTCGGATCATTCGGCTCATCGGATCATTCAGCTCATCCGGTTCACTCTAACTCGAAATCTATTAACATACTAACATTAGAGAACATTAGAGATTCGGAACAGTGTATGATTTGGCTGAGTCGGATCATCGTCAGCCCATTTAAGTCCCCACTGCTGGGGCACGGGCCTCCCTCAATCACATGAGGGGTAATTGCCATACTCACCACGCTTGGCAGACGGGTTGGCGAGGGTTTTGATATAAATGCAGAGTTTTCCTTCTCTGGGTGCCGATGATCATGCCAGCAGCTTTACCTTAGTCGCCTTTTACAACACCTCGGTAAGAGTGAGGGTGGCCTATTCTACTCTGCCGGATGAGTCGGATCACTGAGTCGTATCAGTAACGAGTTACACACGTCTAGTAGCGTGGTAGTAGCGTTTTATCACTAATAGCGATTGTTTTCAGACATTTTTTTTTATTTTAAACTATAATTGCTATAACAAGTGCTTACTTGTGTGACGGATATCCTTCGATGAAAATATATCAATGCAGATATCAGACAACAGAGGGATTAAATTACTTGTTAGTTCGAGCAAAAGCATACCGATTACATTTTCTGCATCTTTTTCAAAAACATTCTAAGTGTTTTGACCGTGGGAGAGCCACGCTTCGGCATGAATGGGCCGATTCGACCGGAGTGATACCACGGCCTCATAGAAAACCGACGTGAAACAGCACTGTGCTGTGTTTCGCTGCGTGAGTGAAGGTACCGGATGCCCGGTCCGGGGGAAAGGGGTTCAGAGGTTGGCAGCACACTTGTGACTCCACTGGTGTCGCGGGTGTCCATTGGCGGCGGCAATCGCTTACCATGTGATAATATATCACATAAAAAAAAAACTAATGTTTAGTTAAAATGCCGTTATGTTCATGGTCAGACTAGAGAGGCACTAAGTGAGCTAAACGGAATACCAAAGCTTTATTTAGAAAATCACTCCAGAAATACTCCACGGACGATAGTTCAATCCAAATCAGTACTTATCTTTCTTGGTCCTATAAGACCTTTTCTACAAAAGAAGCAGAACAAAGTCGACCTTAAAAGCGCAAGAAATTAATCTCAATACTGCATTTATCGCGACGCGAGTTTTCCATCAGAGCGGCGATCGCGGCTGAATAAACCCGCGAATCATTGCCCTGCCCGGGAGTCGAACCGCATGAATAATGCAGCCGATCACCTGGGCGTAGGGATGAGGAAAATATTTTCGGTTATGTTTGACGAATATCGATTACTTACTCCGCTGTCTTAGCGACCCGATTTGAAGCTTGGCCTCCGAAACAGGAGAACGTTACTTTGATCGATCGAAAAAAACCTAGAAGTAAGTAGTTCTACTTACTTCTAGGTTTTTTTTCCCTATATTTTAACAAACACACATACACATGTAAAATAGGTAGTAAAGTTTTAGTTTATTAATTAAGTAAAACAATAATAGTATCAGTATACAGGTACATACATTTAGGTGTTAAGTATTAAATTACCGAGTTGTATGGAGATTTTTTGAAAAGCTATTCCATTACTAACTTTTTTTTATTTTCAAAGTTAATATTAATGGGACTGTTTCATATTCAACTGTGCTTCAATGGACAACGTTTAGGTACATTTAGAATAGATTTTCAGAAAAAAACCTTGTTTATTTAAAAAGTTATGAATGCTGAAAGCGTCAATTCTGCCTAACAAAAAATATTTTTTCTGCATCATGAATATTCTTCTTTCTTTCTGATCTGATCAATTTCTTGTCTGATCTGCACATTACACACCTATGGTCTTTAATCAAAATAAAAATCCGTGTATCGTTGCGGACGCTTCCACTCGGCGTCATGCATGCGCGAGAGGGGCGCGGAAAAGTTCTGCGCGTCGCCGTTAGGTGGCGCTGGTGCTTAATTAAGGTAACGGGTAGGGCACACTAGCGACGCCAACAAATTTCAATTTTTAGCCATCAAGCCGGAACCCTTTTTTACACAATTTTAAAAAATCGGAATCCGGATCCATTTTAAAAAATACACCTCTGTAACTTTTTAGGTTTTATAGGAATTATTAATCTTGTGTCTAGAAAAAAAAAACGACAATTTCATACTTTAACCCCTATTATTAAAGAAAGTTGTGTTAATTATGTACATCACTTGTTAACTTACGACTCGACTAAAGTTTTAATGATATTTGTATATTTGGATTCGTCTTGGCCCTGAAAATAACAATTATTAATCTCATTAATCGATAAAGGCTAAAATAATAAACAAATTTAGCAGGGAACCACAAACTAGGTTGACGTAGCAAAGTGAGTCTTACACCCTGTGGCTAGGGGCGTTTATGAATACTGGCAAGGTTTTCCCGGCCTGGCGTAAGAGACGACTAAACGGGCTTTCGGAGTACGTGAGCGTACCCACTGCTGGGGAGTGGCTCGCTCAGCATACGACTCCGCGGGGGACGACATTACCGGGTGCCCTGGTAGGTTATACAGCGTTGAAGGGCTGTATTGCGCCAAATAGAGGTGAAGCGGCGAGCGCGATTAGCGGTACGGCCTAGTCACGGCCGCGATCGCGCGGAGATGGACACCCAAGGGGTTTTAGTTAGGGTTTGAGTCCCACACACCACCTTGTTCCCTACATGTAGCAAGGTGACGGCTATGATGGTTTGCCCTGGGAAAAAAAATCAAAGTGAGTCTTGCCCTCCGATAGTATGGGCCTCCATCTGCTACCAGACATCTGCCAAGAGCTACGGTATCTTAAGTATCTTAGAGGTAACGACAGCCGTCTGCCCTTCTTCGCTCGTGTGCACGTCCCAGCTACATTTTTTTAAATTAAGGCGTGCAAACGAGTTGGCGGCTCGACATCTGCAGCACATGAGGCATCACAGATGCGTTGCCCGCTCTTAAGGGAGGTATAAGCTCTTTTCTTGAAGATCACCGGGTCGTATCTGCAGGCCTAATTTAAAACAGACGTTTCCCCCTCTTCACACGAGCTGTATGTATTTTTTGTTTGGATGCGACAGGTATATTCTCGTTTGGGACGGCTATTTAAATTAAACCACCTGTTCTGAAACACCATCTTTGTTATACAATTACAAATCTTTATTTTCCAGTTATTTTTTTACAATATGCTACACATTACAATATGTTAAGCACTAACATATTGCTACGCACTACAATATTTGTGGCAATATATAAATTGCGTTATTTTATATTGAATTAATAAAAAAATATAACTATAAAATTAATAATTCATATAAAAGTTACAATAGATGTTAGTTTACTTAAGGCAACTTAGTTCGTATGTTATATTCACCGCACGATTCTCTCCCATTTTCTCATACATTCATTCAGGGGCCAATCGTTTTTAAATCGACTTCACAGAATAATTTAGCCGATATATTTAGCTATGTCAAAGATCGATTTTTTATGTAGTCCCATCACTAGTGCGACACATTAAAATCGCATTCGGGTGTTTTATGACGCCCCCGGGCGAGACGTATGGTGATGCCGTGATTTAAGGCTTTGGCGATTAAAACTAAGGAAGGCTTTTATTTTGAGGTGTAGCAGGTATAGGTAAATCCCCATTTTTTAAGACTTTACATTAAGTGTCTTAAAACTCATTTCACAAATAACATTGGCGGTGATAGTAGGTAGTCTGAACAAGCATTCTATACAAATTCAAAGTTGAATGAAAATGAAGATTGAAGATTTTCCGCCTATAATTCCGCTGTTGATTCTGATATCCGTAACACTGCTGCTTGAGCTACCTATCTCGGAGTCAGATCCATGTATGTGATGTTGTGATTTACTTTTTCAAAAAAATGTCTCTACAATCAAAATGAATCACTTGACGGCTCTGGTATCGTCGTAAAGTCACTTTAACTTACTACCCTGGAATCATATCTCGGAGTCAGATCCATGTATGTGATGTTGTGAAATATGTATTATTTACTTTTTCAAAAAAATGTCTCTACAATCAAAATGAATCACTTGACGGCTCTAGTATCCTCGTAAAGTCACCTTAACAAATACTACCCTGGAATCATTAGTGACAAATGTTAAAAGTTGGTAAAATCACATAAGAGCTATAAGGAAAGCACTTAAAACTAACATAGGAAAAGGAGCAAATACGCATTGTTTAAGCTAACATCCTAACAAGTGGGAACTTCAAACCTTTCTGAAACTTTCAAATCCTCTTACAAAGGATACTGCTCTGAGTAGGTGGCTCGTAAGTTTGTTATCAGGACAGGGCAGATTCGTAAGGCCAAGAATAACTTGATAATGATGATAAATGCTTTGAATTTTAATATCAAAATCAAATAATTCTTTATTTGCATAGGCTTGTACACAGCACTTACAAATCGTCATACATTTGAATGATTTAAGACTATTTATAAGTACTTATTTAATAATTTACATGTTAATACATATATATGTTGATACATGAAATATACTAAAAAGAGTAAATAAATATAATGCGATTCTACCACCGGCTCGGAAAGTTGTTTCTGGTCGAGAAGATCCGGCAAGAAACTCGCCAGTTACTCTTTTTAATCGCCAACTTTTTATACAATGATTTATTATCCTCATACCAAGCCATACATTCTAATGCAACACAAAATAGAATGAAGCAAACTAAAAGCTAAATATGAGGTAAACCGAAGCGGACCAGTCCCCAAAGGTGGCACCTGTTCACAAGTATGACGTATGTGTCGGCCATCATTTCACTCAACCATATTAGAGGGAATGTAATGACCCACCACATAACGCCACCACCTCAGAGATATTTGAGTGAGCATGACTACTTAGGTTCCCCTCATAGGTTACATAGTACAGTTACAGTTACAGTAGTAGTTACTTAATCCAATACTAATAAACTGCAGGACGAGGTGTACATTAGTAGGTGGTTAGCATCTTGTCAGTTGAATAATCAATACTAATCCGATTCTTCAACCGCTTTCGTTCGTATGAGCGTTGGAATTTTTTTTTTCAGTGGTAAGGTATGAAGCACATAATGTCCTACCTTTTGGTGAATAAAGACAGATTAACACGTTCTTTGGATTGGTGATTGAGAGTATCCCACTAGGATTTGTAAGTTTCCGTCAACGCGGGCGCCTCTCCGTGTCATCAATAATTCGCCAGCACTCGCGGCAAAAGGACGAATTTGCGCTCGCGCGTACCCCGGGGATTACCTAAGCACCGAATTGATTCCAATGAGTTTTTCTATGTGATAGGTGGCAGACGAGCAGATGGATCACCTGATGGTAAGCGATTGCCGCCGCCCACGAACACCCGCGACACCAGTGGAGTCACAAGTGCACTGCCAACCTTTATACTCCCTTTCCCCTGGATTTGGCCTACGGTACCTTCACTCACGCAGCGAAACACAGCACAGTGCTGGTGCACTGCCAACCTTTAAACCCTCCTTTCCCCTGGTTTGGGCCTCCGGTACCTTCACTCACGCAGCGAAACACAGCACAATGCTGCTTCACGCCAGTTTTCTGTAAGACTGTGGTATCACTCCGGTCGAGACGGCCCATTCATCCCGAAGCCTGGCTCTCCCACGGTCAAAAACGGTAGGATTCTAATGGGACTGTAAAAGTCTCGAAATATCTTATAGTTGCTTGGTTGATAAGGACAGATTCAATCAATCAATAAAGACAGATCCTCTGAGAGAAGAGGTCTGTTTTTCCGGACAACTACAATCTGGACATCTATAAGGTAAGAGTGGCATCTTCTAGGCGAACGCGTTACATCCTAGACCTCATCGTCACTTTCACGTCTCATAAAAAAAAAAGATTTAGACGTTTATTGTAGAGGTGCCAGTATTTGAGAGTATCCCACGTGGATTTGTAAATTTCCGTCAACTCGGGCGCCGCTGCGTATCATTAATAATTCGCCGGCACTCGCGGCAAAAGGACGAATTCGCGCTTACACCCCAGGAGATTGAGCCTTGAACAGTTTCCAATGGGAATGTATGACGCGCGTAGGTATAGCTTTGTATATGAATCATCGAACATTTCTTCCATGCCAAATCTGTCTGGAAAAGATTCTGGAAAGAAGAGCTATTAGGTAGGACTAGGTACCATATCTTAGTCATCATCCTCCTGCCCTTTCCCAGGTTATCTGCGGTCTGCGCAGTATGTCTTTCTTTTCCATGCGTCCCTGTCCTTCGTCATCGCCTGTCATTCACCATCCATCCCTTTTCCTATCATGTCATTCTTCACACAATCCATCCATTTTTAGGCCGTCCTCTGTTCCTCCACCCACTTAAACATGTTCGTTTAACATTTCGTTACATGTTCTTCCTCTCTTGTTATGACATGGACATACCAGGAAAGACGTTTTGCCTTCAATTTATCAATGATGGGGGCCACTTTGAGGTACCATACCTTAGTATAGACCATAAATCATCATCAAAGAATAAAAATATGTGACTAAGTTTCCTAAAAGCCAGCCTAGCTGAATTTCTCACTAGCTTCTCTATAACAGTAGTTTTTTTTTTGTTTTTTTTTATGATATAGGTGGCAGACGAGCAGACGGATCACCTGATGGTAAGCGATTACCGCCGCCCATGGACGCCTGCAACACCAGTGGTGTCACAAGTGCGCTGCTTACCTTTTAACCCCCCTTCCCCTGGATTGGGCCTCCGGTACCCTCACTCACGCAGCGAAACACAGCGCATGCACTGCTTCACGCCGGTTTTCTGTGAGGAGTTTTTAGCAACTGCATCGTTTGCCCCAAGAAAACGTAGTTCTGAACCTGAAGAGGCAAACCATCAACTATAAATCGGCACCGGACCGACGACCTGAAGCCCAATTCTCGTGCTCGTGATATTTATTTTCATACGACATATATCGACATATATCACTAAAACACAGTTTTTTTTGTATGGTTTTCAAGTGATATCCACCATGTTTTTAAAAGATCACGAGGGTCCTGAGGCCCAATTCTCGTGCTCGTGACATTTATTATCATACGACATATATCACTAAAACATAGTTTTTTGTATGGTTTTCAGGTGATACCTGCCATGTTTTCAAAATATCACAAGCACGAGAGTTAGGCTCCAGGAGCCCAATTCTCGTGTTCGTGACAGTTATTATCATACGACATACTATCACTAAAACATAGATTTATTTATATGGTTTTCAGGTGATATCCGCCATGTTTTCAAAATATTACGAGCATTTGGCTCCTGAGCATTGGACATACATAACTTTGGTAATCGATAAAATACAGTATCAGCCTATAAACTGTCTTACTGCAGGGCAAAGGCCTCTAACATAGAAATCAAGTTATCGCTTCTATGATAGGATTAGGCTTTGGTGATTAAGCCTTGCCTAATGCGGATTGGTGGATAAAATACAGAAATACGTTCAATCAGAATTCCTCCATGGTATCTAATACCAGTGTCCATTGTGATTATTCATAAACAAGGGGTGTATAGACGCGACATCAAGCACACTCAATGAATGTACGAAGATTTTAGTTCCAATCCGTACCAATAGATAGCGTTGAGTGTATACTGCATCACGCATATATTTGTTTCAATTTCCATAACGCTCAGCGGCCATCTATTAGTAATTAATGTTTAGTCCACAAACTAAGTAGAAGATACGTCTGGTCTTGCCTTGTTGTAATAGAATAAGTTTTGTTCTATCGAATACAGCACATATTAACATTTCTACAAGGTATTTTCATTTGCCGGACGTGTACAAAGGGCACGGTTAGTGTCTTCGACAAGTCACGTGATAGCACGATGGATGGTGGTACTAGCTAGCTAGACTACCTTTCTCGAAACGTTTCGCTGTATTTTGATCATAATTTTGTAAGTGTCCTAACGATTGGGAGAAGTTAATATAAATAAAAGCGGACTGTAAATTTATAGGTTCTGTAATTCTGCTTGTTTAGCTACAAATATAGAGTAAAGACGTGGAGGGCTAGTGAGTACGGTGGGGGTCCCGGGCAGAGTGTCCGATGCTGCGTCGCGGGGGTCATCCGCGCCGGCCGCTGTGACGTCACTCTTGCACTGCGTCCCGCACCCCTCCTCCCGCGCGCACGACGATGTTGCTCCAACAATTTTGTTTTTATTAATAGCAAACGATCAAGCGAGCTACCTTATGGTAAGTGATCACCACCGCCCGTGGACATCAGCCATACCAGAAGGAGTGTAGATGCGTTGCCTACCTTTTCGGAAGGTAGCTATCGGCTCGTTTCGTTTGTTTCCGAGATACGAGTATTATGAAATGAATTTAACTAACTTTCTTAGTTTTGTATACAAACAGAAAAGAATCAATCAAAGTAATTTCTCAATGTTGGAAACTAATTTTAAAGCGTTCTCACAACTTCGAAAGCTTTCTTTATTGGAACTGCTCCACCGATTCGGCTCGATTCTTGAGTGCTTTAATTTGATTAAAGTAGTTTCTAAACGTACGTTAAAAGTAATGTTAAAAGTAGCTAGCTTGTATTTTTGACCCCATGGTCTCACAGAAAACCGGCGTGAGTGAGGGACCGTAGGCTCAACCCGGGGGAAGGGGAGTTAAAAGGTATGCAATGCACTTTTGATTCCACTAGTGTTGTCGGTGGCGGCAATCGCTTACCATCAGGTGACAGTGTTGCTAGATCCAGTTTGTAACATTTCCTCAAATACGTTTTTTCAACAAAGTGATACGTTTGGCAACTTTTTTACCCATACATATTCAATCAGGAATTTCAAAACACGTTTATTAAAGAAATTTAACGGCCGCACGCTCAATTAAAAAAAGATTAAGTCATGAATTTTATGTTTTCTTAAACTGAATGTTTAAGAAAGAGGAAAGGGAGGGGTGGGGGGCTGCCAAAAAATGAGAACCCTCAAATTTTATAGGCACACGTAATGTTTTTGTATCTTTTTTCAAAACTGCACCAGTGTTTACGACTGATTGTATTGATTTTGTGGCTCTGCTGATGATGGCCAACTCTTTACCGTTAAGGAGTTGACCTTCCATCATTAGGGAGGTGCTAAAAAAATGAGAATCCTCAAATTTTAAAAAGGTCTTTTTAGTGTCTTATTTTTTTGCCAAAGAATGAGACACAAAAAAACCGCCTTCAATAACCACGAACTGAAAAGTGTAAAATAATATTTTAATTACTTTATACACTTCAAATAGGTAACATTTTATAACAGTACACTCGAGAAAAGGTTTTACCGAAGTCGGCGCCTAATCTCTGTTGAATATTTCTAATGTTGTATTAAGTAAATTACAAGATAGAACTGGTGTCGCGGGTGGGTGGCGGCAATCGCTCGCCATCAGGCGATCCGTCTGCTCGTCTGCCACCCATCACATAAAAAAAATCTACCACCCATGTCAGGTGATCTGTCTGCACGTTTGCCATGTATACACCAGCGTGTATAGTGTTGCTCTCACCGGAGCCTCCTCGGTGGAGTGGAGCGCGTGGTGCAGCGTCAGCTCGTGCTTTAACATATCATCTCCATCTGTTCTCGAAGGCACATCTGGCGTTAACACCAGAAATAAGCACAGCCTTGCCGTTCTAAATATCAGGTTCCATAATGTCGGCAGTTCGTTTAAAGCATTGACCATAAAATCACAGCTCATGTCGAATGAAGCACTTACAAACTTCGGGGTCGGCTTAGTAAAACGTTCAGTGGTCTAATTGGTAGGAGAGAGATATATATACTATTTTCATTTTTCATAAAAAAATTAACATTTTGTTTTAACCATACTGCATTTTTAGGGTTCCGTAGCCAAATGGCAAAAAAGGCAACCCTTATAGATTCGTCGTAAAGCCGTGTGGTCCCCGGCAGAGTAGAATAGGCCACCCTCACTCTTACCGAGGTGTCGTAAAATGCGACTAAGGTAAAGCTGCTGGCATGATCATCAGCACCCAGAGAAGGAAAACTCTGCATTTATATCAAAACCCTCGCCAACCCGTCTGCCAAGCGTGGTGAGTATGGCAATTACCCCTCATGTGATTGAGGGAGGCCCGTGCCCCAGCAGTGGGGACTTAAATTTTTATTCCTGACATAATACTCGTACAATTTGAACGCTTATATATCGTAATTTATGCAAGTAGATGCAAAAAGAAGTTGTTTCAGTTTCCCCAGGGATAGGTAGAAGCAGATTCATGAAACTGTACTAGCATTTCAAAGCAAATTGTCAACTAGAAAATTCAAGTACAATCTCACTATGAAAATAAAATACAAATCAGCTCGGTGCTTTGGATAAAACTCATTACCATTTGATCCGAGTATGCTTTTCTGAATAGAGATGTGAAGTATAGTTAAAAAGGAGAAGTTTATGGAAAAACGAGAGGACGAACGAGAAACAGAAATGCAATTACGCATACCCGTCCATCTTGGGGTGGATTGGTTATGTCTGACTCCCCCCGTGTCGGCAAGAGTTACGAGAGTCGAAAGACACTTAGCTGGTCACCTCACTGCCGCTTCGTTACGGTGGTCAAGGGGTGCTGTTGCCCGGGGCGCAGTACGTGGAACTGGTCTTTCGGGGTGCGCTCCTCGTAGAATACATAGCACAACTCTATTTCGGAAGCTTATGATAACAATATGGACTTGGACTAGTGAAGCTCAGATAAACGATATTGTATGCTTTATTCCGAAGAACATTTGCAGATATTGGTATTCTTCTAGGATACGAGTATAATAAAATATAATAAATACAATATCTAATAGATATTGTATTAATTTATTATTATTATTAAACCTCTGTATTTATTATACTAGTATCCTTTTTTTTTTTGCGTTGGGGGAATGCCTCCGGCCCGATGTTCAATTGGCCGACGTCGTCACCTTTCGGCGGCGCCTTATGCATACCCGTCTGCCGGGAGGCGGACGGGTTATGTCGGGCTCTCCTCCAGTAAAACTGAAGGCCTACTGACTAAACCCCCTAACGACGCGCCCTCTTCGCCAGAGTGGGAAGGAGACATGTGAACTAGTTAATGAACTCTGACTACACGTTCCTTCCCAGGCGTTGGCCCGCTTACAGCGTGGACCCTTCTATGCCTCCCCCAGATGGAATGCCTCCCCCAGAAGGATATCATACTCGTATCCTAGAAGAATACCAAGCCACTTAGTATGGAATCAGGTCAATAGATATTATCTATTGACCTGATTCCATACTAAGTGGCTCAAGCACTTGTGTTATGAATATCAGACAACAGAGAACAATTACAAATATACCTAATACGTGGATACGTATTAGGTACGACTATGTATGTATGTATGTATTAGTAAGAACTGATCTCAGTTCTTTGGAAACGGTTTGTCTGCGGGAGTATTTCCTGACGGCTACTATTGGTCCCTAAGTCGTAGCCGTCAAGAGAAGAGCGTAGGTACTCCTTTTAAAAAAAAACCCGGCAACACATTAGCGATCTCTCCGATTTTGCGGATGTTCATCGGCGGCGATGATTACTTTTCATCAGGTGATTCGGTTGCTCGTTTGTCGTCTCTAGCATAAAAAAACTTAAATACAAACATTTTGCCTAGACACTGCACAAACAGGAGTGGTCATCATACGAATTTTTGTCCAGAATGGGAATCGAACCTTCGACCTTTGGCTTATAAGGCAGGGTCACTAACAAATGCGCCATCGGGCTAGTCAAAATGTTTAGTTGTAGTTTATTTAAATCGACGCTATAAGAATTGTAATGGTTGAAAATACGCGGCCATAAATGACGGTCATGCGTTCATGCCATTTCAGGATTTTCAGGCTAATAATAGTTTAGGGGTCCTAATGTCCTCCTACCGATATTTCCATAATGGCGGGCAATATCAGCGACCAGTGAAGGACGTTGGACATATTATAATATACAGACAGCCACACGTCAGTGTGTAGAAACTGTCAAATTTCTTCAGTTGACTCCATAGACTTAGGGTGTGTCCACATCTGACAAATGCACCGCGAATGTACTCATGTTAGGCTTGTATGAGTAGTTCAGGTGTCCAAAAAAACATACAATGGCACAAATGAAGTCACAAAAATATATCAACCATCATGGCGGTAATGACCTTTTGTTGATGACGTCTGTCAGCTGTCACTACTATTAAATACAAACTTATTGTATTTTGTCAAAGTGACATCTGACAGCGGTTGTCAATTCCAACTTCTCTGAGTATCTTCTACTTAATTTGTGCTTCTCTCCTGCTAGCCATTCACAACTAAATTGAGTACTTATTGTACTAGCGTAGTTCTAACCGAGACGCTGAGTTTTGAATGCAATCCAAACTATTGTCGATTTCTCTATTGCTCGAACTAGTTGAAAACCAACCACAATTTTTGGTCGTACATTAGATGCAGCATTCGCAACCGAATGCAGCTGCATTAAACTCCGATAAGTTATGTTTAAGCGGTCAAATACGGAACCAGTTTCACAACAGAGGGTATTTATTGTTTAATATACTGGGAATTGCAGAGCACCATGTGTAGTGGAACGGTGTAGGAGAATAAACAAAGGCTTAGATGGTTATTTTGTCTAATAGAACCGAGCAGTTAGCATATGCTAGGTTAGGGCCGTTTTAGATTAGCGTTTTTGGAAGCGCATGTAGGCGCCTTTTGGGCTCAAGAAGCCCTATGTTAAAAAATAAGATACGTCCAATTTGAATTAGGTCAACGATTGGTAGATACTTTTAAAATTTGTAACGAGTAGACTTGAAAACTGAGGGCCTTTTTTAAAGCAGACGTTACGACCGAATCGGAGATTCCCTCTTTTTCACACGCGCTGTGTGTCTCCTTTGTTTTCATGCGACAGGTATATTCTCGTTCGTTACGGGACGGCTTTAAATTAAGCCACCTGATCCGTATTTGAACATTATTTTACCTATATAAATTTGTGTTATTACAAAAGAAGTTGGATTCTTATGGATTCGCCCCGTTGGTCTAGACTCGAGTGGTTCGATTCCCGGGTCGAGCAAAGGTATCTTTCGAATATTTCTAACATAAGCTCGCTCATCAATCCGCAAGGCAAGCGTGGTGATTAAACCAATCCCATCATAGTAGCGATGACTTGATTTCTATGATGGAGGCCTTTGCCCTTCAGTGGGAGAGTGTTATTAGCTGATACTTATGGATTGCTGCGAACAAAAGCGGTACATAATATATTTAGTGGTTAATAAAAATATACCTGATTATCCGATACAACATGTATACCGACCTATACTGTAAGATGAAGCTTAGTTTTCACTGAATGGATTTCAAAGCGTATATTTTTAAGAAAGTGGTTAAAAACCACGTTCTTTTCCAATTCGAATTCCAACTGAAATCTGATAAAACCTTGGAATTTAACACAGTTCGTCGGAGCTTTTAAATCCTTGAGGCGAAAGATTGAATTTACATCAAAGATTCTTCGAAGTTAAATGGAAGTTTGAAAGCAAAAATAGTTGTATCAAAAAAATGCAAAGATAATTGTTTTATTGAAATTTCATCAAAAATGTCTGAAGTGCCTTTTACAATCTAGGTATACAGGCAGGTGGTCTGCCCAAAGATCTAATAATATTTTCCCACGCCAGCAAGCAACGGGTCCAATTAATTGGATCCGTTGCTTGCTACTTAAAAGTGGGATAGATAAAAAACGTATTCGCATTTTTTTTAAGATATAGGGGGCAGTGCGTCCTTCCGGTCATGACTTAAGGTGCCTAGACGTGGACACTCACGGCTGGACTAGTCCACCGGTTCAAAGTCGCTCAAAGAGCTATGGAAAGGGCTATGCTCGGAGTATCTCTGAAGGACCGCATCAGAAATGATGTAATCCGACAGAGAACCAGAGTCAGTTTGCTGATTCGGTGGGCTATGTCGCCACCGAATCAGCAAACTGAAGTGGCAGTGGGCTGGTCATATAGCCGCAGAACTGACAGCCGTTGGAGCCGTAAAGTCCTTGAGTGGAGACCGCGACTCGGTTAGCGTAGTGTAGGACGCCCTGCGACAAGATGGGATGATGGGATGATGACATTCGAAGGCTGGCTGGTGTGGGCTGGATGAGAGTGGCCGAAAATCGGAAGCAGTGGCGTGCATTAGGGGAGACCTATGTCCAGCAGTGGACGAGTGTGGGTTGCTGATGATGATGAGGGGGCAGACGAGCAGATGTATTACCTGATTGTAAGCGATTACCGCCGCCCATGGACACCTTCCACGTCAAAGGAGTCACAAGTGCGCTGCCGGCTTTTTTAAAAGGGAGTACGCTATTTTCTTGCTGTAGGTCGGAAATCACGAAACAGCCTAAATGTCTACGGTTGTTGACTTATTTGCTCAGATTTTGACAATATAAGAGTTTTCGGGACCAATATAAGGTATGGTTTTTTTATGTCATATTGACTCAAAGTCGACTTACTAACACCTCTTTAAAGGATGTTAATGTTCACAGATACACTCTGTATAATGATCTGTGGTTTTCTCTGTGCCTATTTGTGTTTGATATGATATTGCAGATGTGTAACCAAAGTACCCACAGATGAGCCGTCTGCTCGTTCATCCGCTATAATGTGAAAAAATCTATTAAGAATTAGTCGGTTTCCATCGGTTTTCCCAATCACTACCACATCAGTGGGTCCCCACTCCCCAGCATCAATAATTCCGGGGCACGTCGCGTTTGCTCCCACGGGTCGTCCTGATTCCGATCCGGGTTCCGTGCATATTAAACTACACCTACACTTCACTGTTTTGGGATTGAAAATTGAAAGGTGCAAGCGAGAAAGGTTGGTGGAATTGGTGTACTAACTCGTATTTGTACCTATTAGCATTAAAGTTAATGAAAAGATGGAATGAATATTCTTACTATTTTAGTACATATCATAAATCCGCTTATACTATGGGGAATGCTCTGAGGAATTGTTCGGACTGATTCCTGCCGCTTCATTCCGTCACTCGTCAACAGTTCCATGCCCATCATCTAGATTGTTGGCAGTCTTCAACTGTGCGTTTCTCAAGAAACTTTCTACCTCGTACGACAAAACTGTGGAATGAACTATCGCCTGCGGTGTTTCCGAACCGATACAACCTTCAAGAAAAGAGCGTACTCCCTTTCAAAAAGCCCGGCAGCGCACCTGTGACACCTTTGAGGTGTCCATGGGCGGCGATAATCGCTTACCATCAGGTGATACATCTGCTCGTCTGCCCCCTATATCATAAAAGATAACGAGGGTCAATAGTGATGCCAATCGTGTCGGCTTCATCCTAATGACTCGCGAATGTCGAGTGCTATTGGCGAAATTGTTACTTAATGAAAAAAAAATCTCCAACAGCCGAATGAGTTGACTCATTCGAGATTCAAACAAAGGCTACAAACCATCAACTTTCCAAGTTAACTTGCACTCGAGTGAAATGACCATGTAGGTGCGGATTGTGAAGTGAGGTGATCTATGTGAAAACGAACGTCCTGTTGCGACAGCCTAACATTCTGCGACATACCGTACTTATGTTGTTATACATGATGCATATACACTAACACTATTGGTACGCGGTGAAAAGCGTTTACGACAGTCATTTTGAATTATTCGAGTGGCTGTAATATCTTCAAACAGCTTTACCCGTCATCATCATCATCATAGCGTTTTGTCCCGGTTGCGTCCCAAGCTGTCGCTTCGGAAGCCGTGATCAGCTTGGCCCCCTGTTCACACCAATATTACTTACAGTTATTTAAAGTTATTAGTAAAGATGAAAGCATCATAAATTATTAATACTATCACGTACCATTATCCTCAATTATATTTCACTTAAACTTGTCTACTTCAAACAAGTTACTGGATAGCCTTCACGAAATAAACGGAGCTATGACTTATTAATTTGAGAACTGAGAAATCCTTCCATTTGCGGAGTGTCGCCATCAATAATTCCGTCAAGTTGGGCCGCAACAATTACACAACTCGGCAGACGCGTCCGCAAATCGACAACATCGGGACGGTTTTGAATAATGTACTGTTTGCTAACTTATGCCTCGTAGTTGGGAACGTGTGGACGCGTTGACGTGTGCATCAATGGTGATCATAAAGATGCGGCTATTGTATCGCGCGCGAGATAGGTGACAACGCATGGTTACTTTTACTTACTTATTACGAGTACGTATTACTCGTACACATGATACGATTTTATAACAAGAATTGGGTTTGATTTACACTTAGCTTGCTGCACTGAAAGGACCAGCATCTAGGCTTCTCTCTAAGCACCAACTTTTCTGTTTCTGGCCACTTCTCACGGTTTTCATACTTACATCAACTTTTGCAATAAGAAGTTATATCAATGTAATCTACTAAGTACATAGTTAGAGTCTAACCCAAAGCGTTAACACAGGATATATCGTCAAACGGACTGTTGAGTCACCGTGGGCCTCGCCTATAAATCAACAGCGAGCGTCGTAGGGTTTTTAGTGGGTAAACCTGTGGGAGTCCCACACACCCCGTCAGGTCCCTCGATCTGACGGGAAGGTGCCTAATGCATTTTCCCTCCGTTACCAAAAAAAAAGGATATATCGTCATCAGCCTTTGAAATTAGGGCAAATCTTTATTTATAGAATTTGTGGGTGGGTAACAGCTAATTTCGGGTACAGAGAAAAAGACATTTCAATTTTTGTATGTGTATTATCGTAATATGCTTTCCTCACGTAATACTTACGTTGACGTTAAGTTCGTACACAAAATTATAACTTGCCCAAACCAAATTATAGGTTCAAAGGAAACCACTGTTCCCCAAATGTGTAGTTAAGAAAAATTACCGGCCATTTCCCATCATTTCAGTAAACCTAGTTTCAAACGTATGGCCAATAGTTAAATATTCATAAAAGATTCGGCCCGGAATCAATTTTAATGCGAGGTTGAAGAAAGATTCGATTTGTTAAAAACATTTGGGTTTTGGGGCGGGCTTCATGTGCTGATAGTGAGGTAAGTTTGGGATCAAAAAGGCAAATTCTCACAATTCTCACAACATCTCATACATTGACCTGATTCCGTACTAAGTAGCTTAAGCACCTGTGTTACTGATATCAGACAACAGAGGAACACAAATATATACTTAAATACATATATTACACCCAGACACCGAACAAACACAAGTGTTCATCGCACGAATGTTTGTCCAGGGTGGGGATCGAACCCACGACCTTTGGCGTAAGAGGCAGGGTCACTACCAATTGCGCCATCCGGTCAGTCAAATTAGATCTTATATTGTGCCAAGATTTTAATTCGACTTGTAACCTAACCTACACCTTAGTCAAAATATATGGTTTATCATTTTCTCTACATAGGCATGATGGGCTTAACGTACAAATAAATATATTTTGACTAAAGAATAGAAAAGATAATATAATGAGGGAGTTTAAGGTGATGAGAAGGGCACACTAGCGATGCCAATTGATTTTAATTTACTACACCGGATCTATTTTAAACAATTTCGGGGTTACAACCTCTCAGCATCGTCTTTAGCTCGGAGTATCTCTGAAGGACCGCATCAGAAATGATGTAATCCGACAGAGAACCAGAGTCACCGACATAGCCCACCGAATTAGCAAACTGAAGTGGCAGTGGGCTGGTCATATTAGCCGCAGAACTGACAGCCGTTGGAGCCGTAAAATCTTTGAGTGGAGACCGCGACTCGGTAAGCGTAGTGTAGGACGCCCTGCGACAAGATGGGATGATGACATTCGAAGGCTGGCTGGTGTGGGCTGGATGAGAGTGGCCGAAAATCAGAAGCAGTGGCGTGCATTAGGGGAGACCTATGTCCAGCAGTGGACGAGTGTGGGTTGCTGATGATGATGATGATGAACCTCTCAGCAAAAACTTATACTATTTATTAAATAACCATGCACAAATGTTGGGTACGTTTTCGTACGCGAAAAATTGATTCACGCCAACAGTAAGATCCGGTGTAGTAGCTAAAAATTAAAATCGATTGGCGTCGCTAGTGCGCCCTACCCGTCACCTTAATATTGCCAAACCAAAAGTAGACTTGTTAGTTAGGTCATCATCATCAGCCCATTCAAGTCCCCACTGCTGGGGCACGGGCCTCCCTCAATCACATGATGGGTAGTTGCCATACTCACCACGCTTAGCAGACGGGTTGGCGAGGGTTTTGATATAAATTATGTATTGTCAAAATGTATTTTATGTTGGTGTTCTAATTAAATAAATAAATAAATGCAGAGTTTTCCTTCTCTGGGTGCTGATGATCATGCCAGCAGCTTTACATTAGTCGCCTTTTACGACACCTCGGTAAGAGTGAGGGTGGCCTATTCTACTCTGCCGGGGACCACACGGCAGTTAGGTACTGTTTTGTTTTTGTTTTCATGAGGAGAAAATCAATGAAAAATGCAAGCCTAGCCTTTATTCGCGGTTTCTTTCTTAAATTAAACTTATACTAAACCACAGTACACCGATAGCTAGTACCAAGAAATATGGCGTTTTCATGGCTTCAACTTACCCTAACTCTCTTCGTAATTTCTCCCAACTATAGTAAAATAAACAAGCGGGTCGGCGGATGTCGCCCGCCCAGTGGGCTAACAATGAAACCGTCCCGTATCAAACGAGAATATACCTATCGCATCCAAATAAAAGAGACGCATGGCGCGTGTGAAAGGGACGCGACCAAAAATTCGGTTGTGTGGATCACGTTGATCGCCCGTGATCCTTTCCTCATCGTTGGCTCTCGAAAATACATAAGGTGAGTCACTGACTTTTTTTTTTAATATGGCTCTAACCGAAGATAATTTGCCAATGCAAAGTCAAGTAACTTATTGAGAATAAGTAGGCAGTCAACAGTCGAAGTCAGTCAAAGTCACAGTCACTCAATAAAACGCCGGTGTATTACATTTTATCGACCTACGGATTCAGCGGACATCACTCTAAAAGCAATCGCAGGTTTTAAGAGTCTATTTGGTCCAAGCAAGTTGTCACGAGACAAATCACACACTTCACTGCACAAGTAAACACCAAATTTGAACACTAAAACCACTAGACACTAATTTAAAACCATTGAATTGCATCAGCCCACGCGGCTTGTTTTAGCCCTACCCGCCGAATCCACTGTACCGCTGTACCACTGTACACCGCGTGAGAAACTCACGCATACGTGGGAGCCTTCATATCCGTGACATAGCAGACAAACTACTGAGAGAGTTGCCTACGTTGGTACGGCCGTGTCCTGCGAAAACCGGACAGCTACGTGGGAAACAAATGTGTGGCCATGGCACTACCGCCGGGTCCCGGCAGAAGGGGTAGACCTAAAAAGGTGTGGCTTGACATCGTAAGGGATGACATGCGTGCTGATAAACTGACCACTACGGATGCACAAGACCGCGCGAAGTGGAGGAGTCGAAGCGGACCCCGGGCTCCGAAGCGACAGGTTGGGACGCAACCGGGAAAAAACGCTAAGATGATTATGATGATAATGACTGTCTTTATTGTTTTAGAAAAAAAAATGTTTGTGTTTAACACTATGACTATAATCCATATTCCGTGATACAGTTGGTTTGGTTCCCCTGTCTAAAGGTTGCGTTGCGAAGGTCAGTCAGACGGCAGTCGCTTCATTGCAATTACTAGACTTCCCGAATCCTGGATCATGGTCCAAGTGTCCAAGCTCGGAAGCGACAGCTTTGGACGCAACTGATAATTATACGCTAAGTATATATAAGTGCCTCGTCTGAGGCACTTGGTGGCGCAATGGTTAGTGAGTCGCACTGCGCCTGGGGTCCCGGGTTCGATCCCCAGGTCGAGCCAAAATTTGTACCTGAGTTTTTCTGTTCAGAAATTCTCAGTGTCAGCCCGGAGTCTGGAAGTTGGTGGTCTTGTACCCCCGTGCCTCGGAAAGCACGTTAAGCCGTTGTTCCTGCGCCTAATCCCTCTTCGGTCGTGTCACACAAGTGTCCCATAGAAATAAGAGAGTACGGGAATAGAGAGTGCACTTGTGTCTGCGCAAATACTTGTGCACTATAATATGTCCTGCGTCGATGGCTGATCGCTGAGATTGGCCGCCATGACCGAAATATCGGTTTGGAGGACATTATTATTATTATACCGTTTAGAACTGTGGTAGTGAACGCTGCCTTTGGTCCAAGGGTTGCGGGTTCGATCCCCGCACAGTACAAACATGTCTGTTTGTATTGGTCTGGGTGTTTGCTATGTAATTATAAGTATGTATTTACAAAAGAAAAGTATTTTATGTATCTATTTGTAATCCCACTGTTGATTCTGATATCCGTAACACAGGTGCTTGAGCTACCTATCTCGGAGTCCGTTCAATGTATGTGATGTTGTGAAATATTTATTTATTATTTATTTGTTATATATACTCGTAAGCTTCATAATATTCACAAACACGATAAGACCCAACTCTACCTTTCAAGTTACCGTCATACCCTCAAAACTTTCATGCGTGGCTCTATGTATGACTAAAGTCTATTACAGCTCTATGTAGAGTCGGTAGTTCGGTACTAAATAATGCAAGCTGCGCTCTAAAGAGGACTTAAACTTTCTTTCAAAGACGCAAGCGGTGATATCGTGTGGACTTTGTTAGTTCACGTTATGGAATAACATTTTATGAGCTGGGTATAATAAAATGTACGAGTATTTTTATAGCTATGAACCCTTGAAGTTTGTAGCATATTATCTACGATGTATTTGGTAATAAGAATTTTATTTTACGAAAATCCTAAACTGAAGATTTTTTTATTATACACCTTGTCGAGGACAGATTCCTTGGGTCTATAATAGTTTAGTTTTTATATTTTTTTTATTTATCTTGACAGCAGTTGTCATTTTCTTTTCTGTTTGTTATCTTCTTGGAAAATGTGCTAATTTGGTTTGTTTTTTTTATTTATTTATTTTAATATATTTACCTTCCACTTTTTCACCTTCACACAGCTGGTGTTAAGTGGAAATGAGATCTACCCGTGCTAGTAGAGAATGGTTTATCTAATCTAAACTAAATACTGTAAATGTGTTTTTTTTTACATTATAGCGGACAAACGAGCAGACGGCACACCTGATGGAAAGTGCTCACCGCCGCCCATGGACATCTGCAACACCTGAGGTATCACATATGCGTTGCCGGCTCTTAAGAAAGGAGTACACCCTTTTCTTGAAGGTCACCAAGTCGTATCTGTTCGGAAACACCACGGATGACAGCTGGTTCCACAGTTGAAGCGTAAGAAACTCCTGGATACTTACCTCAGTTCTGTGGAACGTTTGGCTGCAGGAATATTTCCCGACGACTCCTTCTTAGGGAGCTTCAAGAGACGAGCGTACTCTTTTATAAAGAGGCCGGCAACACATTAGCGATCTCTATGATTTCGCGGATGTTCATGAGCGGCGTTGATTACTTTCCATCGGGTGACTCGCTAGCTCGTTTGTCCGCTTCTAGCATTAAAAATACAAGATGTATCGATAAGCGTTATTTATTATGCCCTTAAGAATTTCATCTCGTGTTTAGTCGGGTAAACCCACATCTTCCACATTCCGAAGTGAAGCATCGACCGTAAATAGCGCCACCAGTAGATTTGTATTAATTTTGGCGAATATGAGACATTTATTGAAAATGTAAAACGGTAAATCCATAAAGGAAAATATTAAGATGTTTTTCAGATGTACGGTACAGAGAATAAAAAGATTCGTCACCTTAAGGTAAATTTTAGCTTGCATGGCAAGAATCAGTTATACCAACAGTTTTAAAAAGATCTGTCAACCTTCGTTAAATTTTGCTACAACCAAATCTGACCTTTCTGATGTAACAGTTAAGCATGATTTTCTGTGCAACAGATATTACTCTGACAAATTTACGAAAGGTAATAAGTGCTTACAGCATATCAAACGAATCAATTTGAAAACTGACGAACCTTTTCGTTCTTTGAATGCAGGTACTTGTATAATTACGTACAAGGAACCACAATTTTTAATATTGCCTAAAGTGGCCACATTTAGCAATAAAAAAAATGTGGTTACAGGTAAAAAGAAATTATGACATAATTTTGTCTCAAAAAAAATCTTAATACTTTCTCTCTATGGATTCACTGTTTTACTTTTTTTTTTTTAAATGTCTCATAATCGCCGTAATTAATAAAAATCTATATTGGTGGCGTTAGTATCGTTGATGCGTCACCTTAAAACGCGTTACTTTAGCCGACGAAATTTGTAAGTGCTTGATTCGACATGAAAAATTATGTGCGTTATTTACATAAGGATAAATTGCTATAAAAACTTTAACTATTGTATCGACAAAGAAAAAAAATCGATGACTTTTGGAAAGCCAAAAAATATTTCGACTTTTGATACAAAGTTGGTTACGTGACTTAGTCGTTTTGTGAGGGAAGTCGAAATAACTTTGGACGAATTTACAAAAGTAGATAAAAATAATAATATAGTTTTTCTTTCGTTGTTTACGTGCCAATTACAATTCATGCTGTGTGTACACGGTTTTGGGTTTATATCTAGTATAATTATTTTTTTATGTTACTATTTAATATAAGTTTTTTTTTATGTAATAGGTAGGGAGACGAACAAACGGATCACCTGATGTAAGCAATTGCCGCCGCCCTGTAGTGTATGCCATAGTGAATAAATAAATATAATACAATAGAACAAATGTTGTTCAGAATGGTTGGCAGAACACGTTGTTAAAGGGATCTAAATGTTCTTAGATACACCCTGTATTATCAGATAAGCTTTTAAAAATAAGATTTGCATTCATATTATATTAATGTTCAATTCTGAAATTCGTGAATATTTGGTACGTGCTGGTAGATTCGGTATTTATTTTAAAATTATATACTTCCTTTGTGTCACTAGAATTCGCAACATGACTGCAACCTCTGGAAGTAGGTCGAGTCGTATTTGACGAGAATGGTTTGGATAGGGCTGTAATCTTCTATCTTCTATACATTTTCGAGTTCCCCTCAATTTTTCCAGGATCCCATCATCAGATACTGCTATCCTGATCATGGTATCAATCCGGGACTATCTACTTTCCAACTAAAAAAGAATCATCTAAATTGGTTCATAAATGGCAAAGTTGTCGGCGAACAAAAAATTATATATATATATATACATATATACATGTTGAATTGAAAACTTCCTTTTTTTTGAAGTTGGTTAAAAAGTATACTTACGCTCTTATTTCATTCTCATCTTATTTTCAGTGAGGAAAATCTCGAATATAATTGTCCCTTATATCAAAAGGTCTTGTACTTTGAAAACTTATGTGAATTTGATAATCAACAACTAACTTCACAACTACGTAACCGACTCCAAGGTACAGTGCTTAAGTTTCAGTTAGATGTGGTCTGTGGAGTTCATATTTCACGAGGGACTAATTTGAGGACACTAGGTTAGAACTTAAGAGACTTGAGTTTATATTGTTTGATTAAAGATGCCATATTTCGATAAGCAAGGTTTGTCTCCAGCATGTAACCATGTCAATAGACATTTGGATTTGGTTTTAAAACCCTCTATGCTCCCGGTAAAATGCATGGAAATACAAAGTCATACACATGCGTCCATACATAAGTTACTCTATGATCCATACAAACGTTCATCCACATACATTGGTCGTAGTAGGGTATAGAAAAATGAACCTTACAGTAGTAGGTATACATGAGAGCGCTCCTCTTTATATTCTGCGAAAGCGAAATACTCCGCCAGTATTTATTGTAAAAACAAGTATGAACTTTACCAGAGGACACCGGGCCCCACGCTAGTAGTGGTCCCGCTGATCCATAGATCTCATAGGAACAAAAACCAACAGGGCCATGGGAAGGTCGTCGCACCCAGTCCCCCACCAGTGACCTCATCCTCTAGTCGTTTTCTCCATTACTGAAAGTCGTGTTAGGAATCCCGTGGGCGCTCAATTTGCTCTTTGTGATTGTCCTCCACCTATGTGTAAAATCTGTCATTTGAAACGCGGAGGGCATCATGCAGCTCTGAAGGATCTCTCTGAAGGACCGCATCAGAAATGATGTAATCCGACAGAGAATCAGAGTCACCGACAGCCCTCCGAATTAGCAAACTGAAGTGGCAGTGGGCTGGTCATATTAGCCGCAGAACTGACAGCCGTTGGAGCCGTAAAGTCCTTGAGTGGAGACCGCGACTTGGTAAGCGTAGTGTAGGACGCCCTGCGACAAGATGGGATGATGAATGTCATGTCGAAGGCTGGCTGGTGTGGGCTGGATGAGAGTGGCCGAAATTCGGGAGCAGTGGCGTGCATTAGGGGAGACCTACGTCCAGCCGTGGACGAGTGTGGGTTGCTGATGATGATGATGATCATGCAGCTTGATGTCCAGCGTCGAATGAATTTGGTCTGACCATCTGATAGGGCTACGACCTCTGGGTCTCCTCCCATCCACCTAGCCGGTGACTATCAGCTGTTTCAGATTATGTCCATCTGGGCTATGTGACCAAAGAACTCCAGGATTCTTCTCAGGTGACTCGAACAGCCTGGTTTTAATGCGGAGATTTCAGCGGCTGATAACTCCACCAGAGACAACCCTAGTTTAAATGGAACTGCAAATGCAAAGGAAATTCTAAAACGTAACAGATGTCACACCGGAATCCATCATGGAAGTTAATACGGGCTTGTGATATAACGCGTTTGCTTCTCGCGCGTTGGACCGTGATCGATTTATTACTGAAGATGGATGACGGAAATGTCTAATGTATGTTTTATGACATCTTAGGATTGAACTTGGTAGATATCGATTCTTTCCGATAGACGATATCGATAAGCATCAGAGCAACAAACCAATATATAACCAGAAGCAGGTCAATTAAGTAGTCAGGTAAAAAGTAGGCAAGCAATTGCTTGCTCACACCTCGGCATGAATGGGCTGGCTCGACCGGAGTGATACCCCGGCGTCACAGAAATCCGACGTGAATCTGCACTGTGCTGTATTCTGCATGAGTGAGAGTATCGGAGGCCCAAACCAAACCAAAAAAGGTTGGCAGCGCACTTCTGACTCCACTGGTGTCACGGGTGTCAATGGGCGGCGGCAATACCTAACCATCAAGCGATCCGTCTGCTCGTCTGACACCTATCACATAAAAAAAAATGCCAGTGGTCGTAGACACTTGCACTACCAACCTTTAAACTTACCTCCGGATCGAGCCTCCGGTATCCTCAACCAGTTGAAAAACACAGCCCAAGCACTCCTTTGCGCCAGTTTTCTATGGGGCCATGGTATAACTTCGAGCCCATTTATGCCGAAGTTTGGCGTGATTTATAGCAAACATAATCACTCAAATCACGTTACTGCGCATAAAAAGACTTGGTAACGAAATTTACAAGAAATTGAGGTAAGCCTAAAAAAATATTATGCTGAGCCAGTACTAACTTCTCGAAATATATATTTTTTAAATACCAGAAAATTAATACATAAAATATATGTCACCGGAAAATATTAATAGATCCGTAAGTTTATCAATTTCCTAGGAAGTTTATAAACTTTCGTATGATTCTAAACGGGAGATAAATTGTTTTATTTTATGTAAACATTTTCGTACATTGATAAACTTACGGAACTCACTCGTAAAATAATAAGTAAGCAATATCCAAACGCTACGCGCGATCTGATTGGCATTGCCACTATGAACATTGACCAATCAGAGAGCAGTATGTTAATTTACGTATTTCGAAGATTCGTATATTTAAAAGAGTTTCTGTGATTGGTCAAACCATATAAAATTTTATGAATAGATATCCGTAAGTTTCTAAATTTACCGTGTGACGTCGGAAATTGATAAATTTATTACATTGTGGACATAAAATAATAAAATTTATCTCCCGTTTCGAACCTTACGAAAGTTTATAAACTTCCTAGGGAATTGATAAATTTACGGATCTTGTTATTTTCCGGTGACATATATAGGTACCAATCTAATTTCCAATGCGTCTCACCCATCACCTGCGTTACTTAGCACTTCGCGAACTCCGCAATGGTGACGTAACCCCGACTCAACATCGAAGCCATGAATAATTCACCGGCGATAAGCCCGCCATCAAGAAGTTGTGACGTGTGCGAGATTAATGTAGCCTCTTCCAGCAGTGCATCGGGTCCCTGGAACTTGCCAAGATTGGGACTAGTTTGAAGAGCTAAGACTACGGGATTACCCTGCCGTATGCCGTATTTGATGTTGTGTGTGTATTTTCGTGAGCAATTATCTTAGAAATCCCTCTACACTGAATGATTTTTTATGTTATCGTCTGCCGCCTATAAGCAGACGGATCACTTGATGGTTAGCGATTGCCGCTGCCTTTAAACCCCCCTTTCCCCCGGATTGGGCTTCCGGTACCCTCACTCACGCAGCGAAACACAGCACAATGCTGCTTCACGCCGGTTTACTGTAAGGCCGTGATATCACTCCGGTCGAGCCGGCCCATTCATGCCGAAGCGTGGCTCGCCCACGGTCAAATGAATGAATTTGCAATTTTTCTTTTTCTCGGACAATAGGTTACAATATTAGACATTGTTAAACAAGGTACATTGGCGTAAACGCATGTGAAAGAGACAACGCATACCTACGCGAAAAATTGATAGTAAATTTTTCGCGTACAAAAACGGACACAACATTTGTGCATGGTTATTTAATAAATAGTATAAGTGTTTGCCGAGAGGTTGTAACCCCGAAATTGTTTAAAATAGATCCGGTTCAGTAGCTAAAAATTAAAATCCATTGGCGTCGCTAGTGTGCTCCACCCGTCACCTTAAAAACATAACTTGTAGGTATACAAAAAACCGAGTCTGCCACGTTATTCTCTTTTCCTGCCATAAAAAGGCGAGAACATACCAAGTCGGGAAATAAATTATATATATATTTATTATAATAATTATAATCATTATAATAGATTGACTTGTTCTTGTGAGATACAGTGTGTTTTCATGCGATGTTCTGGATTGACTGACCGGATGGCGCAATTGGTAGTGACCCTGCCTCTTACGCCAAAGGTCGTGGGTTCGATCCCCACCCTGGACAAATATTCGTGCGATGAACACTTGTGTTTGTTCGGTGTCTGGGTGTAATATATGTATTTAAGTATATATCTGTGTTCCTCTGTCGTCTGATATTGTAACACTAGTGCTTAAGCTACTTAGTTACAAGTAGTATTGCTGTTTCTTTAGTAGTAACCATAGGGTAAGGTAATGATAGTCTGGATTGTGTCTATTATTAATTAATTTAAATAAGGTTAAATGTACTTATGTACTTTATGACGTCAGCACGCACAGTGACGTCCCTTAGTTCCTTGGACTCCACGGAAGACCAGCGTCGGGGTGTCCCTTAGACACTGTGCCACATGCTGAGTGGAGCCCATTTCAGTGCCATTCTAATGTCCATTTCGTTATATTTTTATTTTTTTTGTGTATGTTTGGAGCTGAATAAATTATTTTATACTTATTCTTTTTTTTTTTATTCTTAATACGGAATCAGGTCAACGTATGAGATGTTGTGAGAATTATTGACCTTTTTATTTACTTACTTGATATTATACGGATCTCCCAAATTTTACGGTAGAATAACTGGGTTGCTATTTAATAGTTATGTTTTTGGTGACCGACACACCAACGGAGTCACAAGTGGGCTGCCAACCTGTCCCCGAATTTTCTTTTTCTCCCCGAATTGGATTGCTTATAGTTAGGTAGTCTATATCTTACAACATCACATACATTGATCTGACTCCGAGTTAGGTAGCTCAAGCACCTGTGTTACGGATATCAGAATCAACAGTGGGATTACAAATATATACCTGTAATACTTTTTTTTTGTAAATAATTTTTGTAAGCCGTGTGGTCCCCGGCAGAGTAGAATAGGCCACCCTCACTCTTACCGAGGTGTCGTAAAAGGCGACTAAGGTAAAGCTGCTGGCATGATCATCAGCACCCAGAGAAGGAAAACTCTGCATTTCAAAACCCTCGCCAACTCGTCTGCCAAGCGTGGTGAGTATGGCAATTACCCCTCATGTGATTGAGGGAGGCCCGTGCCCCAGCAGTGGGGACTTAATGGGCTGATGATGATGAATACTTTTTTTTTGTAAATAGATACTTATATTACATAGAAAACACCCAGACCAATACAAACAAACATGTTCATGCGCACAAATGTTTGTACTGTGCGGGGATCGAACACGTCAGCGTTCACTACCACTGATCCAAACGGGTCGTCTATTCTATACTCACACGTGTGTTGCTAATCCGGCCGAGCAGGCGTTTGTTGATTGATGCCCGATCTCTATCAGGCGCTCGGTGAATGCGGTGATCCGTCATAATTTGACGGTAATGCACTGTTTGCGTTGTCTTGTTGATTTGTGGCATAAATTATTGTTAACTAAAGATAGGGATGCGCAATTTATTACCATATTCTCCAAAGCGAACGGTTTAGACGCAACCAAGATCATAGATCCGACGGACATTTTTTTTTGTATGCGATAGGTGGCAGACGAGCCGACAGATCACCTGGAGGTAAGCGGTTGCCTCCGCCCATGGACACCCGCGACCCCAGTGGAGTCACAAGTGCGCTGCCAACCTTTAAACCCCCTTTTCTCCGGATTGGGCTTCCGGTACCCTCACTTACGCAGCGAAACACAGTTCACTCCGGTTTTCTTTGAGGCCGTGGTGTCACTCCGGTCGAGACGGCCCATTCATGCCGAAGCGTGGCTATCCCACGGACTTCACGGATCTAAGGTCGAGATGTTCTATTTGGTCTATCATAATCATTAGTTTTCATCACAGGCACCATTTTTTCTGCAGGCACAACCTTTTCATCTACCAAACTCATATTTTATTTAAGTATTTTATTCAGATATTTTTTATTTTGTATCGCCCGAAAATCGCTTTCTTTCGATCCGATCCATAAATTTACCGGATCGTAGATAGGTACCTATACCTTGCAATATGATTTTCCAAAACAGATTGGATCGGCGCATCCTTACGTAAGGAGCGGACGTGCAAATCGATGTGTTGGACACACATCGATGATCCGACTTCAATCGATGTCGATGATCCGGCTCCAACCGATGAAGTGAGCGCGTGGCGATGAGCCGACAGCCGATCTGTTGATGGAGTGGCGGCTCTGATCCCGAGAGGTTCGTTATCCGAGGTGCATTGTTGATTAATGTGTTCAGTTCTGAAGCAGTGAGAGCCCATCGGGTAGATCAGAGTTTAGAATGCGCCGTCTATACGAGGGATTGTATAGACGGCATATAGATTTGAATAATCCAGCTCCCAGCGAAAAGACCCCCTAAATTGTACATTGTATCTTTGTACGGATGTTACAAAATTACATACAAAATTTATAAGCTAGGTACGTCTCTCTACGTACAGAGATACAATGTACAATTTAGGGGGTCTTTTCGCTGGGAGCTGGATTATTCAAATCTATATGCATATTTCTTAGAAAAACATCGAGAGGAAACTCGCACGTTTCAGATAGTTTCAGTTGGTCTGGTTCCCTTGTTAAGAGTTGCGAAGATCAGACTGTCGCATCTAGAATAAGAATAACGAACGAAATGGACATTAGAATGGCACTGAAATGGGCTCCATTCAGCACGTGTCACAGTGTCTAAAGGACACCCCGACGCTGGTCTTCCGTGGAGTCCAAGGAACTAAGGGACGTCACTGTGCGTGCCGACGTCATAAAGTACATAAGTACACTTAACCTTATTTAAATTAATTAAGAATAGACACAACCCAGACTATCATTATCTTACGGTTACAACTAAAGAAACAGCAATACTTCTTGCAGGGCTTACAGCCTCAACTGATTACTCCGAATATAACATGAAACATTACACTCATGCATATACTATTTGTAGTAATTTCTGGACAGAATAACTAAAGCATAAAAATAAAGTTTTTATTCGTCTTTGTTGCAGATTCGAGGAGCATTGTGTTCATTATCGTAAGTCAATCTGAGCCATATCACGCCAGTGTGGCGGCGCGGCTCAAACAAGACATAGAAGGCCAAATATTAGACATAGAAAAGGTATGTATTTTATACAGGTGGCCCATTAAAAAAAATATATTAATTCTCTTTTTGTGAAATTTCTTACGGATGATAAAACCAAGATAAATAATAATAATAACTCTAACAACATCTCATACGTTGACCTGATTCCGTACTAAGTAGCTTAAGCACTTGTGTTACAGATATCAGGCAACAGAGGAACACAAATATATACTTAAATACATAATATTACACCCAGACACTGAACAAACACAAGTGTTCATCGCACGAATGTTTGTCCAGGGTGGGGATCGAACCCACGGGCTTTGGCGTAAGAGGCAGGGTCACTACCAATTGCGCCATCCGGTCAGCCAAACCTCGTCTGACCGTAAACTTTCATGTTACCATGGACTAATAATTAGGTCATGATGCTACATAACATATGGTAATATAGTGCCTTAGACTAATACCAATTAGCGTAAGATACGTCACGTCCCTTCAAATAGATAACTAAAAACGAGTTTGATGCACAACTGTATGCACATGTACTCAGAGCTCTATGACACATTTGTTTAAAGTTGTATGATATTGGAAGAAAGAGACAAACCTATTTTTCTGACATAACCGTGAGTGAGTCAAGCGGGCTACGGGAAGCTACGCTACAGAGTTAGGTCCTGTCAAAAGGACTTAACTCGTCACACATTAATATATCGTATATTTCTATCTCGCTCTGTAAAATGGTGACCCTGTTTGGGTTAATGAATATCAAGAGAAATTAAAACGTTTCTTCTACTTTTGAGTGAAATGTGATTCTATGAGATTTGTTATTTCTTTTTGAATAATTTGTACAACGCGTAAAAATGCATGAAAGCATTTTGGTAATCCACTTCAAATAGCCCAATGTTTGTTGATGAAACAGATATTTGTGTTAGGTATGGGTGTTTGTGGTAGGTATCGTTGTTTCTGGTTTCCATAGTACAAGGGAAAACGGTGACGGTGTTAGTTTGGGACCAGGACAATGTATGTGATGTTGTCTCAATTTATTTATTTAAAACAATTAAAGGCATTTTTTGTTACATGACCAAAATCGCGGTCGTGTAACAAAAAATTTAGTCGAAGCTCGTAACACGATTATTTTAAAAAGAAATACGGTCGTTTTTTTGAGGGATGTTTGCTTTTTTTTTCTTTAAGCTATGTGTATATTATGTTTCATGTAATTGTTGAACATTAGTTCCTAATTAGAAATCAGTTATGGTAACGCTAATGATTGTTTATGCAGATTTGTGTTTGATTGATTAAACAACTCGCTATCTATCATTTACATACATCCCTGCTTATGCAATCGGGAATAACAGTGAATTTAGGTATATCTAAATATGATATCTTAATCATAAGCGTAGGGTGCTGCCCTAACGCAACTAGTTTAATATGACATTATCTTGACTTACAATGATGCCCCATTAGTGCTTAGCGCTGCGACGTCGCAACGAGAGCCGACCTTCTTTGCCCCGCTTTGTGTCTCGTCACTCGTCCGAAGATCGTTTAAAACGTCGACGCAACGGTGTATGGGACATGACTAAATAAATAGGGCATCACTCTAAGTCGATTCATACTTGTAACTGGCTTTAGTTCCTTTCAATAAAACCGTGTTGTATCTTTGATATAGGTGCAACTAATTAACCAGGATTTTCTCTCGTAGCGTTTACCAAAAGTGCACATAACGCACGAAGACTTTCCCATCCCGGGGGCGTGGACCATACTGCCTCTCCTGAAGCCGTTGGTGGCGAGGTACCTAGATAGTGACGTCAGATGGGTCCTCTTCGTGGAGCCCCACACTGCTGTGAGGTGCGGCAAGCTTCTGGAGGCTCTAGCTGCAGCTGATGAACAGAAGGTGAGTTGGAAGATTAAAATTCAGACTTTCCCATCCCGGAGATGTAAACCATATTTCCTCTCTTAAGGCCGTTTATGACGAGATACCTAGACAGTGACGTCAGATAGGTCCTCTTCGTGGAACCTCACATGGCTCTGAGGTGCGGCAAGCTGCTAGAGGATCTAGCGTCAGCTGATGGACAGAAAGTGAGTTGGAAGATTTAATTTAGACTTTCTTACCTCCTGAGGCCGTTGGTGGCGAGGTGCCTAGACAGTGACGACAGATGGGTTATCTTCGTTGAGCCCCATACTGCTGTGAGGTGCGGCAAGCTGCTGGAGGTTCTAGCTGCAGCTGATGAACAGAAGAGAGTTGGAAGATTTCATTCAGACTTTTTCGTCCCTGGGGCGGAAACCACACTTCTCCACCTGAGGCCGTTGATGGCGAGGTACCTAGACAGTGACGCCAGATGGGTCATCTTTGTGGAACCCCACACTGTTGTGAGGTGCGGCAAGCTGCTGGAGGCTCTAGTTGCAGCTGATGAACAGAAAGAAGGTGAGTTGAAAGATTTCATTCAAGCTATCCCAACCCAGAGGTGTAAACCATATTTCCTCTTAAGGGCGTTGTGGCGAGGTACATGGGTAGCGACGTCAGATGGGTCCTTTCCGTGGAGCCACAAGACTGTGAGATACAACAAACTGCTGGAGGCTCTTGCTGCAGCTTATGAACAGAAGGAGAGGTTTCATACAGACTTTCCCATCCCTGAGGAGTAAACCATACTTCCTTTCTTAAGGCCGTTGATGACGAGGTACCTAGACAGTGACGTGTCAGTCAGATGGGTTCTCTTCTTAGAGCCTAACAACACTGCTGTGAAGTGCGGCAAACTATTAGAGGCTCTAGCTGCAGCTGATGAACAAATCTTCATCATAATGCTAAACCTGTTTTTACAATGGAGGTGCCAGAGCTGGTCACTCATAAACTCATGGCTGGGTTATATAAACTTGTATTTAATTATTTAACCGAAAATTACTAATTAGTTCTTCTCCCAGGAACATGCTACCAATTTAACTTGGTATCCTATTTAAATATTAATACATGTGAACATCCATTAAGCTTTCGAATGCGAGAAGATGAACATATCTAAAGTATCCTAGGATTTTTGAACCATAAAATCTTGCCCTTCCAAAACTAGTATCTGTGGGCCTTTTTTCTTATGTGATAGGTGTCAGACGAGCAGACGGATCACCTGATGCTAAGTGATTGCTGCCGCTCATAGTATCCGGTAATACCAGTGGAGTCACAAGTGTGCTGCCAATCTTTAAATCCCGATTTCTCCCGGGTACTTTGGCTACTCCGGGCCTCCGGTTCGCAGATAAGTTTCCTGTGCGGCCGTGGTATAACCCCGATCGGCCAAGTGCTACAATGGAGGATTATGTGTCACTTATCCATATGACTGGAATATTCGTTAACTCGTAAATGGTTTTCCAGGAGACAATGTGGATAGGTTACCCGCTGAGCGATGAGGAGCCGACCATAATTCACCACTTCATGTTCTATGACCACTTGGATGAAGAGGGGGGGTTCGTCTACCCCAATTTTGCCAGTGGTTTCGCTATGAGGATGGAACTCATTGATACGTAAGTTGTTATGTAAGGAGTATGTATACAAGAGTATACCAGGACAAGCTTCTACTCGTATGTCTAGAGCCCCAAGAATTGGATACACCCTGACAAATCAGCAGGCAGTGCTACACATTTAAGCACTCCTGATAGTTCGTAACCACAGATTTGTGTTTGTAACAATAGGCCTTTTTTATGGTAAGGTTGATGATGGTAATGTTTCAATATGATGTTTGGACCAATAATGTCAACTTTTTTCTGGAATAGCCAGAAATTTGGTCGCTATCACCTGATCTCTGGCCAGCAACATAAAAAATAAAAAATAAAATAAAAATACGTTTATTGCTTTCTCATAAAACAAAACAGGTACATAGGCATTTCCGTAATACTAGAACTTATGTACCTTGCATACTTCGTTTTTAAAATATGAACAATAATCTAAGGAAAGCAAAAGGCAGTGGCTCAATGCTGACATAGGTCAGCGCTGATTTTCAGCCGCTCCTACCCCTCTAAGGTCGAGTGCGAGGGTACGGATGCGAGGGCTTAGAACATAAATAACAAAAACAATATACCTAAATACATAAAATAACTCTAAAGTAGCACTCTGTTATTAAACTTGTGTTGCGTGTTCACACATCCTGTCACATCAACATCCTGAAGATCCTGTTCACTCCTTTCTTGAAAACGTCCGAATCATATTTTTGAGACAAAACTTTAGCTGGCAGTTTCATTCCTTAAAAGCACGCTATAGAAATTTACATTCGAAAAAAGTTAAGTCTTTACTCCTGGCTTTATTTCAGTCAGTCAAAGACAAGAGAAATTAAAAGATTTTGTTATTTGCAGACTCCTCCACAAAATTGAAAGCGGTGATAGGAAACTAGAAGCAGACTTCTCAATAGACCCAGGATATGAACTTGCGCAATTAATATATGGTAGCAGTTCTGATCCTGGACCATTGCTGACACCAGACCTTAGCTTCTGTATTGTGTCTGGTGATAACTGCGCTACATACCCCAGGCAGTTTGATACATGTGTAAGTATGAATGAGAAGTATTCTTCTCTCTCGATTTCTTAATCTCTGAAGGTTGAACTATGTAGATAAAAATCCTTCTCGCCCTTGACAATGTCGGACCCACCGGTGGATTTTTCGCATGGGAAGTTCTGTGTGGGACCAAGCCTACGCTGGATTCCCGCGACGAAAGAAGACCCACGAGAAAGCGTTGCCTCGCTGGTGTTTTAGTGGGTCTGTCTCTTAGCCCTATTCCAAAACGGAGAGCTCCGTATCTAATC
Source organism: Marasmia exigua (assembly GCA_019059595.1). Classification (NCBI taxonomy): domain Eukaryota; kingdom Metazoa; phylum Arthropoda; class Insecta; order Lepidoptera; family Crambidae; genus Marasmia; species Marasmia exigua. Next base: position 17,513,333 of record CM032470.1, read on the forward strand.
ATCATCATCATCAGCCAATTTAAGTCCCCACTGCTGGGGCACGGGCCTCCCTCAATAACATGAGGGGTAATTGCCATACTCACCACGCTTGGCAGACGGGTTGGCGAGGGTTTTGATATAATTGGTTTTGACTGACCGGATGGCGCAATTGGTAGTGACCCTGCCTCTTACGCCAAAGGTCGTGGGTTCGATCCCCACCCTGGACAAACATTCGTGCGATGAACACTTGTGTTTGTTCGGTGTCTGGGTGTAATATATGTATTTAAGTATATATTTGTGTTCCTCTGTTGTCTGATATCTGTAACACAAGTGCTTAAGCTACTTAGTACGGAATCAGGTCAACGTATGAGATGTTGTGAGAATTATAATAATAAAAAAAAAAAATGCAGAGTTTTCCTTCTCTGGGTGCTGATGATCATGCCAGCAGCTTTACCTTAGTCGCCTTTTACGACACCTCGGTGAGAGTGAGGGTGGCCTATTCTAGTCTGCCGGGGACCACACGGCCGACTAGAATAGTATATCCGTATCTAGTCCGTATCTAAATTATTCGATTATTTGTGGTAGGCAATATAATTCGCCAGCAATTATAAATACCTCCTAACACACAATTACATGAGTCCCATCTGAATCTAATGTTGCCATTGCGAAGTAATGAGTGTTGCTCCTGGAAAGGACTCCTGGAAACAAAATAAAGACACTTATTGTATACTTACCCGTAGAAATTCTGAAACAGTGTAGAATCTGTACCCACAGCAAATGAAACTGCACATTATTGGCAGGGCAGCGCAATACCGGAGGAGTCCATATTCTTCGCGGTGAAGACCTGGAGCGGTTTCCACGGCACCAGGGCGCGTGTAGTGAAGAAGACTTGGGGGCGATATGTCACAAATCTGCAGTTCTATAGTGACGCTGATGGTGAGAGATTGGTTTATCTTGCATTTTGCGTTTTTGACTACTTTTGGATATTGAGTAGCCGCGCGTAGGAAAGGCTGCTGTTGTTGATCCTCACCTTGGATTAACGCTTTTGTTTAACTTACTCACTACGCTGGCTCAGCGATCAGAAGTGGATCTTGGCCTCCGACACGAGAAATCGCCATTCTGTTTTGTTCCCAACCGGCCTTTGTAGGTGACCGAGCCCTCTCGACCTGGTCTATCCAGCGATATCTAGGGTGCCTTGCTGATCGTCCCAGGTACGCTCTGTTCACAGCTCGATCCGACTCCATTCTCTCAACGTGGCTGAGCCAGAGTAGTCTAGTTGACTTTGTCTCGCCCATTATGTTGGGTTCGGCCACGAACTCTTCAATTTCACCGTTTTTCCTTAGCCTCCATGTCCCATCGTCGCGATTGGTCGGCTCCATATTTTTTCGCAATATATCGGCTTTTGTATAAAGTATGATTTATTTTTTTGCATAGATCCGTCATTGCCAGCCATAGACACTGGCATACCCAACTCCAAGACAGGCCACTGCCTCAAGACAGTGGCCATACTGAAGCAAGCGGTGAGGAGGGTTCACAGCCTGCCGCATATCAAGTGGATCTTCCTTGCAGACGACGACACGATATTGGGGTAAGTGACTTTATAGTGACGTCATAATGTCCTTGGCGTCGATGTAGACGTCCATTTGTATAGTGCAAGAGCCCGCGACTGCCAGACTTTAGTCTTTATACAAAAGCTGAAAGTTACTCTGTTGTGGTTACATATTAAATTTTCAAAATACTCTGATACAAAGGTGGCTGAAAACATACATCTTACTTTCGTTATTTGTGTAAAAGCTTTAATTTATTTTATAATTTCTTTGGAATAACTTTAGTAAAACAGATAGACCGATGTAACGGTTTTACCCCTAAAATAAAGCAACACCTATTTGTTTTTGCACATTTGATAGTTTTTTTTTCACCACCTTTTAGGATCACCTGATGGAAAGCAATTTCTGAAATTTTGAATAACCGAGTAACCATGATCCAGTCGGTTTCGTTGTACTTGCACTTACAAACAATACGGACAATGAAAACATAAAAACTAAATAATAATTTTTACATCTGCGACTGAACTAGGTTAATAAATAGCCTATATCTCAGGCGTCAGCGCTCATCTTTGTGTAACAATATTGTGATAATAACAGTTCATTGTATTTGTGCCAATCAATCAAGAAGTTTTTAACATAAAACATAATTAAAATAATATAAAAAAACAAAAAATTGTGTGATATTAATTAATACAGAATTGCATTCTATTTTTAAATTTATTTGAATTAAATTATTAAACTAAAATTTAATTGACTTCTATGATTTCGTACAAATTAAATTCTATTACTAAATTAAATACATTAAATTCATTCCACATTTTATTATTGCATAATATAAATAAAAGATAACCTAAAGAGAGTTCTTTTTTCGTTGTTTTAGCCGCTGTGAACCTTGTTGTTTCATCCTACGTCTGGCAAACGACTTTTGACGTTTTTTACCATTTTTTTCATTGTGCAAGTTAGTTTTAGGGCTAGGCTAAGGTTATGTTTCGATTTCAGGGTGCAAAGATTATGCGAGATACTAAGTTGCTACCGTGGTGGTTCTGACGTCACTATCTTGGGAGAACTGTATGGTTACGGTTATGGGAAGAAAGAAACCGCGGCCAAAGGTAAGCTCTTAATAAGTCAAGCCTAAATCTGCTGACTTTATTTAAATATCAGATCTACATTAGTTTAATCCTCAAAAAATGAATATAGCACAAATAAATAACATCCATGATGATCCTGATGATGACAACTAAAAAACACAAGTGTTCGATCATCATACAAATGTTTGTGCAGGTCAGGATAGTAATCGAATCTACAATCCTTGCTGCAAAGGTAATAGCTGATGATGGTTGGTGGTGTTACCCAGCAGTGACTTAAAAAAAATGTTTCCTAAATTGATTCGACCGAGAATTGAACCCAGGACTTTCCCCGGTCGGATCTTACGCCATAGTCACTATGCCATCAACGTCAAAAACTTAAAGATAAAAAATCTTTATTAAATTTAGGTCCATACAGAACACTTATGAATGTCATTAAATAATACACGCAATGTTCCCAGGTTACGACTATATCACTGGAGGGGGAGGCACTGCGCTCAGCGTAGCCGCTGCGCGAGTGTTATCTACATGCGTTTGCGCAGCGCTGTCCGCGCCCGACGACATGACGCTCGGCGCGTGCGCACGACACCGTCTGAACCTCACTATGACTCACTCGCCGCTGTTCCATCAGGTGAGTTCATCTCAGTATGTCCAGTCACTCGACATACATCAACAAAATCTAGGGATATTGCACCAAGTTTCTTATAAACAATCTAAGTTCAAGGCCCTACAAATGCATGTCTTTGCACGGCACCAATAGCGATGATTATCTATTTCATTAACATGGTCTACAGAAATCTCAAGAACTTACAGGACATGTGGGAGAGCCCACTTAGGCATGAATGGGCCGGCTCGACCGGGCTGATACCACTGCCTCACAGAAGACCGGCGTAAAGCAGCGCCTGCGCTGTGTTTCGCCGTGTGAGTGAGGTTACCGGAAGCCCAATGGGGGGGAAGGGGAAAAGGTTGGCAGCGCGCTTGTGACTCCACTGGTGTTGCGTGAGTCCATGGGCGGTGGAATTGCTTACCATCATGTGATCCGTCTGCTCGTCTGCCACCTCTCATATATAAAAAAAAACATTAATGTCCTCCAGTATAAGAAAGTGACAAATCGCGTTACTAAATAAACGGGCAAATTGGTAATTGATTCTGTTCTATATCCTTAGGCGCGACCGCAAGACTACGCCCGCGAAGTACTCGCACGCGACCGCCCCGTGTCCTTCCACCGGCACTCCTCACCGGAGCCGCTCCGGGTCTACGCGACCTGGTTCCAACACGACGACCTAGCCCTCAAGCGGAAGGAGAGGGATGAGCTCTAGCTAGAAGATGAATTAAATTTTGACCTGTAAAAATCATGTTCAGAACCTGGGACATTAAATCCGGACCTGCAAACTGTCAAAAAATCGCGTTCAGACCTGTAAAATTAAATTCGGACCTGTTATTTGTTAATATTGTGCCTGTAACACATTAATATCGGACATGTTAATACATCTAAAATTTAGATCTGTAATTCTATGCTAAATCCGAATTGAAATTACAAAATGTGTAAAATCACCATCATTAACTTACTCTATGCATAAAACCGTGAAATTTTAGTACTTTGTTAATGTTAAACAAAAGTGGTTAATTCAAGACCTGTAAACCATCACAATGATGTTAAATTCTGTACACTTTAAAATTGTCTTTTAATAAAGTACTTACAAATTTTACAGGGATAACTTTGTCTCTCAAATTAAAAAGTTTATTAAACTCGAATTTAGAATAACGTTTTATTATAATCTAAAAATATTGTTTGTTAATAATTTGAAATATTATGTTTGTGATATACGTAATCTATTTTTAATGTTCGACTATTGTATTGTATATCTATATCGTATAATATGTAATTGCGGGTATACATGTAAATAATAGGTAGGTAGGCAATATTAAATGATCATTTATCACCAATTAGTCCCTATACGAATAGTCAGAGAGCCAGTAGCTAACTTTTATTAACGTAAGTTACTTTTTTACAATCAATTTGTAGTTTAAATTATTATATTTTAATGTTTTAAGAATTAAATAAAAAATTTAAAATATTAGCCCAATTTATTTTAAATAATGTTTTTAAAAATATATAAGTTTTATTGTCTAATACACGAATTCATATTATTTTTATATCTAAAATTTGTTATAATTAGGATAAGAACGTAACCAGATGATTAACTGCATTTATAGAAGTTATTATTACTCGTACATATCAGTTAAATAATGTAATAAAATTTAATATTTTTATATCAAGTCGTTTCATTTCAATTCTTGAAAACTACATAAGTACCTGCCACTTCATGTAAGTGTATTTGAATAATCAATTTAATAATTATTCCACTCTGCCCCACCAGTGGGGCCAAGTGGAGCGTCATCATTTTTCCGAGACTATCACATAATCCACAAAATTTGGTGGATATCAATCAATTCTGGCTCTTTAGTAATGAGGTTTTCGGGAAACGATAAAAAATAACGGTGTATATATAGATATATAAGTGATGCAGAACTTGCAGATTCCACGGCAGAAACATGTCGCATTATTCCACTTTGTCCCACTAGGGTGGCAAAGTGGAATATAAAGAATGTGAATGAATATTTCAAAGTAAAAGACAAAAGAATTCAACGAAACAAAAAAAACTAATCAGCCGCCTCCTGAAAACGACACTTAATCCTTAATTCAATTTGGTATCCCAGACTGCTAGATTGCTCCGAGCCTAAGCTTCTTTGAGGGGAACCAAAATTAATTAACGCTGCTCCTGTATCTAATGGACTTATGAAAGCCTATGCCTGAGCTGATGTGCCAGTCATGCAACTTAATAAACAAGGATCTTGGATATTGGGGAAGACAATAGGAGGATGATTGGTCGATCCCTAAGATGACTGGCGATAATGTGAGTGCCTGGTGAGATTGTCGAGATCCAGTCTTATAATTAGTTGCTTGAGAGAATTAACACTTAGGGAGTTGCCACACTGGCGGATTGCGAGCGTTATCAAAGCGGAGCGACGACGCAGTGAACACGTCGCGGCTGCGCAGCGTTCACTCCGCGGATGCGCGACGGATTCGACGCGGCGATGTCTGAACGCCATTGTTGTTTTGTGGCGGCCACGCAGAAAAACGTCGACGAATCCGTTTCGCATCCGCGGCGTGAACGCTGCGCAACCGCGTCGCTCCGCTTTGAAAACGCCCGCAATCTGCCAGAGTGGCAACTCGCTTAGAGCTGTTTCGGACCTAGTCTACTAAGAACACCCGATGCGACCCTATGAGCGTAAATTACCATAGAAATAGTTCAACGTCTATAAGGAGTCTTATTTACACAGGTTGAACAACATTACATTTTCAAAACCAGCGCTGCCACGGCTTAGGTCACTGTAGCAAATGCTGAAGTTGGGCCTTGTTGGCTACAGAATTGGTCCATATCCATGTCATTCGTGTTGGAATTGTGTTCTGTGGCCAATAAAGAAATCTTTATCTTTATCTCAAACCACAAAGGGATGTTACACATTGCGACTAATTCGAGCGATAAAAACGCTTGAGTGTATCGCTGGTTTTAGTACCTAAGTAGATATCATTGATGCTGCATCGAGACAGGGGGCCTAATTTCAACCAGACGTTACTTACGACCGGATTGGAGGGTTCTTTATTTTATTTAATAAAAAAATTCTCCATAACCTAACGTGTCATAATGTTTTGTAGCCTAATCATCATTTGTCCGAATGATAATTAGCCCAAACTTAATTTATCATAATATCACTTGCCCTAAAATCAAAATCCCAAATATAATATGTAACATTGTTTGCTTTAATTATTACTTTATATAATATTTATAAGACTTAAAATGCTTTTTTATAAGGGTTGAAAGTCCTAACGTAATCTCTCACAATATAACGTGGAGCCCAATTCTCGTGTTCGTGATATTTATTTTCATACGACATTTATCACTAAAACATAGTTTTTTTGTATGGTTTTCAGGTGATATCCGCCATGTTCTCAAAATATCACGAACCCGAGAATTGGGCTAGTGGTCTAAAATCTAAATACTATAAATATGAAGCCGCCGGCCGGCATGCATGCAGCTAGAATGCAGCATACAAGCAAGCAAGCAATGAGCATGAAAGTAAGCATGCATGCAGCTTGAAGCAGGCATGCATAATAAATAAAATCTAAATACTATAATAATATAAAAGCCGCCGGCCGGCATGCATGCAGCTAGAATGCAGCATTCAAGCAAGCATGCATGCATGTAGAATGAAAGCAGGCATGCAGTATGCAAGCCGGCATGCAGCATGCAAGCAGGCATGAAGCATGCAAGCACGAATGCATTTTGAATTGCGTGTGCTTAACAAGGTACAGGCACCCACGCTCTTCCCCGCGGTTTCGGCTTGTAATTGAAAACGATTAGGCATTATAAAATTTCGAACATGTGGACATAATGGATATGGATGGATTTTCGAAGAAGAAAGGGACTACCAATAGGGGGCTTCTCGACCTATTAAATTTTATAGATAGGTATATATTTTGGTCCTCAACCACAGTGTAACGTTTTAAGACTCTTACGTATAGTTTTTGGCTGGGCAGGGCCAATCTACCAAGCGATGTGTTCGATTCCCTGTCTATACAATAATTCGGGTGATTAAAATATTTAAATAAATAAATAAATTGATGAATAATACATCAACCTACTGAACAAACAAAATGTTTACTCGAACGTTCAGGGTGAAAATAAAACCCACAAGCCAGCGCCACCGTGTTCACGTTCCTAAAATTATTGATATAATGTTTCTGAACGTGTAAATGTACCAAACCATGAAGCAGTTGGTCTGGTTCCACTGAGGGTTGAGAAGGTTATACGGCAGTCATTTCAATGCAATTACCAGACTTCCCGGATCCTGGAACATTATAAAAGCTTTGGACGCTAAAATTACAAGCTGAGATGATGGTTCAGGATGCTAAAAGAAAATCGTAACATTTTCTTAAGGGGACGCATCGGCCAAACTAGCGCTGCCCAGTATATTTGTATTAATTTGAGCGCCTCGGTGGCGTAGTGGTTAGTGGGTCGCACACTAAAGCGACGGCTGCGCAAGAGGTCCCGGGTTCGATCCCCGAGTCAAGCTAAAAAAAATATAACGTTATTACGTCATCCGTTGTCGTTGACTCTCAGTGGCCGATTATTTTACTACGCGTCTATGCGCGACGGACGCGGATTGGCTGCGCGGACGAAGTTGCCGAATAGCGCGCTGCGTACGCTATAGCGTATTGTCGGCTTGGTGAGAACGCGTACTACAAATTGAGTCGACGTTCACACTGGGGCAGACAGTGAGAATATACGTTTGGTGTGAACGATCTCTTAGTGGCAGCCCGGAGTCTGGAAGTTGGCGGTCTTGTAACCCCGTGCCTCGGAAAGCACGTAAAGCTGTTGGTCCTGCACCCGATCCCTCTCTGGTCGTGTCTCAGTAGTGTCCCATAGATATATGAGGGTAAGGAAATAGAGAGTGCACTTGTGTCTGCGCACACACTTGAGCACTATAATTATCCTGCGTACGTGGCTGATCGTTGAGATTGGAAGTCGACTTGTACCAATTTTCAGGGGGGCAGCCGGAACGGCATCCTGACTGCATTCGCCGAGCGCTACGACGGTCAGTACCTGAACCATTGCAGCATGGTTCATGTACGGACTGACGTAAGAATACTGTTCTGATGATGCTGTGTGCGTGTGTATGTATTTAATAATAACAAATATCTATGTGTGTAATGTAATTTTATTTTAATTTTAATTTGATTTGATGTTATTTTAATTGTATATGATCCGTGTTGGTCGAAATAAATGTTTTCATTCATTTTTCATTCATTCATTCATTCACTAACCACTGCGCCACCGAGGCAGTCATACAAAACTACTAGCAGCGCTAGTTTCGCCGATGCCTCACCTTAAGACGACAATTGATTTAAATTTTTAGCTACTAAACCGGATCTATTTTAAAAAAATTCGGGGTAACAATCTCTCGGCTAACACTGATACTATTTATTAAATAACCATGCACAAATGTTGGGTTCGATTTGTACGCGAAAAATTTATTCACGCCAAAAGTAGCCGCTTTTTAATTTATCGCGTTTGTGCACGGACCTAACATTTGTGCATGGTTATTTAATAAATAGTATAAGTGTTTGCCGAGAGATTGTTACCCCGAAATCGTTTAAAATAGATCCGGTTTAGTAGCTAAAAATTAATATCTATTGACGTTGCTAGTGTGCCCTACCCGTCACCTTAAGAAACCCCTTTGAGGAAATAAAGTTCATTCGGGTAAATCCCGCGATGCAGTTATACTGCAGCCGAAGCAATAAACGCAACGGCAGTAAATCAAAAGCACAAGAAATACTTATTTCCTGAGGTAATGAAATAGCTTCTCCAAGAATATAATATACACACCTAAGGTAATAATATCTACTTCTAGTCACGTTATTACAGTCGTAAACTTAGTTCAGTGATACTTGCTTTACCTAAATAAGGTAAGTAGGTAACTAACACAGAGATTAGGTACAGACAGTCACACATTAGTTTACTACAATCTGTCAAAATGCCGCAATTGATATTGAACCGAACGTGTTTTATTTTTATGTGATAGGTGGCAGATGAGCAGACGGATCACTTGATGGTAAGCGGTTGCCGCCGCCCATGGACACCCGTGACACCAGTGGAGTCACAAGTGCGACGCTAACCCCCAAACCCCCCCTTCCCCGGGATTGGGCCTCCGAGACCCTCACTCACACACAGCACAGTGTTACTTCACGCCGGTTTTCTGTGAGGCCGTGGTATCACTCCCGTCTAGACGGCTCATTCGCGCCGAAGCGTGGCTCTCCCACGGTGTTTGAAATTAAGATGAGAATCGATTGAAGAAATTTGACAGCTTTGTATACCTATTTTGATGTGTGGCTGTACGTACAATAAAAGTGTACGTTAGCTACCTAACCTTACCTACCTAATTTGTTGGGAGAGAAACGCTTTAGCATGTATGGGCCGGCTCGATGATACCGACGGAAGGCTCACAGAAAACCGCCATGAAGCAGGGATTGCTCAGTGTTTCGCCGAGTGATACCCTCAGGAACCACGGACGCCCAATTCCGGAGGAAGGGTTGACGCACTTGTGACTCCACTGATGTTGCGTGTGTCTATGGACGGCGGCAATTGCTTACAATCAGGTGATCCGTCTGCTCGTCTGCCACCTATGCCAAAATATATATCACTGCAATATGAAAGGACACGAGAACCCGAGAGTGCGGCGTTTTTCAAAGATATATAAAGCAAAATTTACTGGCTTTTGGTTCCCATCTCGGTCTAGAAGTTCGCAGAATAGATCCTCCAAATACTTTTTTGAACTTTATTACTAAAACATGTTGTACAAATAACTTTGAACATGTGGGAAGGAAATGTACAGACTAATTCCAGCGTCCACATTCCATTTCCGGAATTCCAGGCTAAAGCTGAGATGCTTACATGGATTATAGCCATTTGCATTAAGCGCTTTGCTAACTTGTTTTTAACGAATAGTATGTACAACATATTAAATAGCTACTAAGTACTTACTAGATCTTGTGTTCTGAATATGTTTCCAATCTGAGCAACATATAAGATCCAAAACTATTATCTTCAAGAATGGATAAGGACCAAATTGAACTCTCTTGTTTACAGTTCAACCCCGAAAAGTGTAATGTAATTGGATTTTCAATTTATATTCACATTTATTTATTTTTTAATTAATAATCATAACATTTAATTTATCAAATTCTATTTAACATTTTCTTATTATCATAAATGGATTAGAACATAATTCAATTTATTATAAGTTCTTCTTTGTACCCAACTACAGTTTTACTAATGTATACTAAAGAGAGGGGTCTCTTCTAAAACAGGTTTGCCAAACTTAAAAGAAGAGGCCCACACAATGTAACAACTACCTGTAGTTAACAATAAAGTTATTTTAATTTGATTTTTGATTTTTTGATCTTCAAGGTTGTAGGCTCCTTGAAGTTAAGGTTTCCCGGACTATCATCTTCATAGGCCTTAAACAATGGATTTATATTGGTTAATTTCCTGTTTAAAGGTACCTTTTATATGCTAGAGGAGACAAACGAGCAAGCGAGTCACTTGATGGAAAGTAATCTTCGCCGCCCATAAATATTCACGAAATCAGAGAGATCGCTAATGTGTTGCCGGCCTTTTTAAAAAGGAGTACTTACTTAGAAGTTACTTACTACTAAAAGGAGAGACTTCTCTTCCCGCAGGTAAACCGTTCCACAGAACTGAGGGGAGGTGAGGTACGTGGTAGAAAGTTCCGCAAAAAAAGCACAGTATTAAACCGCTATCTATCGAGATTATGGGGATGGAATGACAATCGCTTGCGTCGGTTCGATGTAGGAATTCAGCTGCAGGGAGTAGATCAAACAGTTCGTCAGAGCCCTCCCCATGATAGATGCGGTATTGAATGCTGAGGGAAGCTATATCCCGCCGCAGTGCTAGAGGATCAAGTCGACTAGAGAGAGTCAAATCACCGACAATTCGAGCAGGCTCCCTACGTTGTACGCGGTCAAACTGAAGAAGTTTTACCTTACTTACTTTTCCCTTAGACTCGTGAATTTTACATAGCTTATTTAACTACATACTTTGCGTCATGATCAATTCCTATCTAAACATATTTCTAACAACCTAATAACAGAGTCATTCTATAACATGTTTTACTAAAGTACTAAAGTGACTGCCTCGGTGGCGCAAAGTGCGACCTACTTTAAAGCGACAGTTGCGCCTGGGGTCCCGGGTTCGATCCCCGGGTCGGGCCAAAATTTGTGCCAGAGTTTTTCTGTTAAGAAATTCTCAGTGTTAGCCCGGAGTCTGTAAGTTGGCGATCTTGTACCCCCGTGCCTCGGAAAGCACGTCAAGCCGTTGGTCCTGCGTCTAATCCCTCTTCGGTCGTGTCACACTAGTGTCCCATCGAAATAAGAGGGTACGGGAATAGAGAGTGCACTTGTGTCTGCGAAAATACTTGTGCACTATATGTCCTGCGTCGAATGGCTGATCGCTGAGATTAGCTTTAATGTATCAATACGGCGATTAACATGATATTTATTATAAATAAATAAATAAATATTTCACAACATCACATATATTGATCTGACTCCGAGTTAGGTAGCTCAAGCACCTGTGTTACGGATATCAGAATCAACAGTGGGATTACAAATATATACATATAATACTTTTCTTTTGTAAATACATACTTATGTGAAACAACATTGTGTACTCACATATAGCCGTGGTCACGAGCGTGACCACGGCTGCTGTAACGTAGCCGAAACGTCGAGCCAAATATGTGAGTTCACAATGTTGTTTTACATAATAAATATCGTGTTAATCCCCGTATTGATACATATTAGTTATAATGCAACGCGAAAATCTTAAAAACTATTTCTTTAGCTTATTGAAATTCTTGATCAAAAGTAGATACAAAATATTATGTCCCACCATGAAAAGGTGCACATGAAACCAAATTCCTTGTCTAATCCTGCTGGCTTCTCAAACACTCGGTTTGGAAGTGTTACGCATCTTGTATCCTAACAAATACCGACATTTATCCATTCCATTAATTACAGTGGTAAGTTCGTGTGTAACGCTTGTGGTTAATGAAGCATCCGTAACTAGTGATGTCCAAGGCTTCCGAGTCTTCATCAAGAGCTTGGTCAGCTCGGTGTTGGTGTAAATAAAGTTAAAAGATAAAAAATTCTTTATTCAATTTAGGTCCACACAGAACACATATAAATGTCAAAATAGGTACATAATATTTACCGCTGGTTCGGAATGTCGATTTCTACTGAGAAGACACCAGCAAGAAACTCAGTAGTTACTCTTTTCAAATATTGATGATGTTACAGAGTTTCAATTGAGAAGAGAAAAAAAAATACAATTATGAAAGTTAATAGACTACTATGAATAACAACTCAAAAGATTAATCAATTAACATGACCAAGAATCCTTATCATTTAAATAGTCTTGTACACTATAGTAACCTTTCTTCATTAGGCAGGTTTTAATATGAGACTTAAACTTATCCATTAAAATATATTAAAGACTTACAGTCAGATCCTCCTCAAGTAAAGTATCAGCTTATAAACTATCCCACTGCAGGGCAAAGGTCTCCATCACAGGAATCAAGTAAAATATATTAAATACTTACAGTCAGATCCTCCTCATGTAAAGTATCAGCTTATAAACTATCCCACTGCAGGGCAAAGGCCTCCATCACAGGAATCAAGTAATCTCTACTATGATAGGATTAGGCTTAATCACCACGCTTGTCAAATGCGGATTAGTGATCACAAACCCGAGCTATGTTGGAAAAATTCGAAACATACTTTTCGCTCGCCCCGAGAATCGTACCCAGGACCCCGAGATCACGACCCGGTACTTAAACCACTAGCTAGACCAACAGGGCGTACAGATCCTCCTCATATTAGCGTGTAATTCATTCGACGACCCGATTGGAACAGTGGTAGTGAACGCTACCTCTGATACAAGGGTTGCGGGTTCGATCCCCGCAAACATTTGTGTGCATGAACATGTTTGTTTGTATTGGTCTGGGTGTTTGCTATGTATTATAAGTATGTATTTACAAAAGAAAAGTATTATATGTATTTATTTGTAATCCCACTGTTGATTCTGATATCCGTAACACAGGTGCTTGAGCTACCTATCTCGGAGTCAGATCAATGTATGTGATGTTGTTAAATATTTATTTTAAAAAAAATCTGGTTGCGTCAAACCCTCTTCAGAGGAACCAGAGGGCCTAATTTAAAGCAGATGTTACGTTACGTTACGAATCTGAGTTTCTATCTCTTTCACATGCGCTGTGTGTCTCCTTTGTTAGGATGCGACGTGTATATTCTCGTTCGGTACGAGACGGGTGCAAATTAAGCCACCAGACCAACTGAATCATTGTTACACGTTTCAGAAACTATGTTTCCTCACGATGTTTTCTCTCACCGCCGAGCTAGAAATACGCACATAGATTTGAAAAATCCAGACTAGACTTGCAGAGACGGATCACCTGAAGATAAGCGATGACCGCCGACACTAGCGACACCTGAAGAATAGGCTTATTCTTGATGATCGTTTGGAAATCATTATTTGTGTGAAACTCGGAAGGCTTTTTAATAAAGCTCGAGATTTTTACAAAACTCGATCGACCTCGCTTTTTAGAGCCAGATCACCCTCGAGGCTTTTTCAGCGCGCTGAGTTTTTTTGCGATCTAGTTGTGGGCTGCTTTTTTGATGGTGATTATTATCAGCCATGAGTAACTTATACATATTATCAGCATTACAACTACTTTCAGTCAGTTTATTAATCTGAGGAAAAAAAAAATTGATTACGCCCCACTCTGAACTTACAAAGCACTGAGCAAGTAGTTTTTTAGATTTTCGCGTTGCATTATAACTATAATGTATCAAGACGGGAATTAACACGATATTTATTATGTGATACAACATTGTGTACTCACATATTTGGCTCGAGCGGACAATGAATGGAGTCCGCTCGTGACCACGGCTGCTGTAACGTAGCCGAAACGTCGAGCCAAATATGTGAGTACACAATGTTGTATCACATAATAAATATCATGTTAATTCCCGTCTTGATCCATTATAGTTACACTGAGCACGTAATCACTTTACAAAGTTGGCGTTGGCTCAGATGTCTCGACTTGGGACTAAGTCATCTTCTTGCCCTTTTCCCAGGTTATCTGGGGTCGGTGCAGTATGTCTTCCTTTTCCATACGTCCCTGTCATTCGTCATCGAATCATCCACCCCTTTTTCCATCATGTCATTCTCCACACAATCCATCCATCTCTTTTCGGCCGTCCTCTGTTCCTCCACTCACTTACATTGGGACTTTCGACTTGGGACTAGGTAATTGTGAGCCTTCTTAGCACTGAGTCCTGCCTCGAAGAATGAAAATAGATCTCGACACAGTGCTCAATACCTCGACGTTTGTTTGTACTTCACTAGCTGTAACTGCGGGCTTTTATAAATTTAATCTTCGCGTTTCCTTGCCTTAATTTCCTTTGCGACTTAATCTACAAAATAAATGGAAAATTGATTTTCTTACCACATATTTATTTTGTAGGATTTTCTTTACTCGCTCCGTGTTCCTCAGTATTGAAGGTCGTGACCTCCCTTTTGCACAACTTTATTTTGGATTATCTTTTACCAGTAATTCCACTCTTGCTGTTATTTTAATATTATATTAATTAAATTGAGATTATTCGTTTTTTGTATCAAGGAAGGAAGATTATTTATATGATTTTTTTGGGTATAGCAATTCTTTGCAATTTATTCTTAAATAAATAATGCACTTAAAAATTTTCGACAGTCTTCGGGTGGGACTCGAAACCACGATCTTTTGCTAACCGGGCAACTGCTTTACCGACAAAGCTACCGGTTTGTAACTTATCATATATTTAAAAAAAATAGTACAATTCTTTTGTTATAGAAGTTAGCACATTTTATCACTTTGGGAGCGTCTCTTGCGCAAAGCATTAGTTAAAAAAAAATTGAAACCTCAACATCATTTTTAAAGACCTGTTCATTATTAGATATAGATAGAAGATATATTCATAGATACTCCACACGTATGGGTTAATAAAAAAAAAATTTAGAGTGTCAGTTCTAAGTCCCCATGGACCCCCCTAAATATTTTTTTTTCCTATTTTGTGTAAAAATGATTAATGCGGTTAACAAAATAAATCTATTTACCAAGTTTCAATATTAATAGTTCTTATAGCTTCGGAAAAAAGGGGTTGTGACATACGGATGGACGGACAGACAGACAGACATGACGAATCTTTATAGATTACCCTTATGGGTTCCTTTATTTGCCATTTGGCTACGGAGCCCTAAAAAAATTACATCTGGCAATGTTATCTAACGTCTCGGTGTGTCTTCCCGGTTACGTCCAAAGCTGTCGCTTCAAAGCCAGGTTTCACTTTTCTCCTTTACACCTTCTTTACTTCCCACGGTCTTTGGCAACCATAGTAGTGTTATACCTAAGTACAACCTGTGCGGATAAAGAATGGGATCAGAAATGGCGGCGTGTCTATTCACTTCTCGCTCGCACACTATATATGTAGTATGCACGCTTGTCTAGCGGTTACGCGTTACCTAACAAGATCCACGGGCCCGTTTACAGATCAGTCACGCCGCCACCGGCTTTTTATTGATTAGCTGCCTCGGTGGCGCAATGGTTAGTGGGACACACTTTAAAGCCACGGCTGCGCAAGCGGTCCCGGGTTTGATCCCCGAGTCTAGTTAAAAAAATATATAACGTTATTAACGTCGTCCGTTGTCGCTGACTCTCAGTGGCCGATTATTCTACTACGCGTCTATGCGCGACGGACGCGGATTGGCTACGCGGACGCAGTTGTCGAAATAGCGCGCCGCAGTACGCTATAGCGTATTGTCGGCTTGGTGAGAACGCGTAGGTACTACAAATTGAGTCGACGTTCACACTGGGGCAGACAGTGAGAATATACGTTTGGTGTGAACGATCTCTTAGTGGCAGCCCGGAGTCTGGAAGTTGACGGTCTTGTACCCCCGTAGCCTCGTAAAGCACGTTAAGCCGTTGGTCCTGCGCCCAATCTCTCTCCGGTCGTGTCACGCTGGTGTCCCATCGGAATATGATGGTAAGGGAATAGTGCACTACGGCAAAGCCAAAAAGGAAGGATTCTTATTTTAGCCGTCTATATCACTTTTTTGGTTATACATATAGCAATCTTTTGTAATTTATTCTTAAAAATATTTTTTTTGTCCCACCCGAAGAGTGTCGAAAAATTTTTATATTAAGAATAAATTGCAAAAGATTGCTATAGCCAAAAAAAAAATATTAATAAAGCGGTTTCATCTTAACTGGTGGTAAATATTCGCACCAATATTGATGAAACTATCGTCGGCTCACGGCGAAGCAAAATGCACTTACAAAATTCGTCAACATACCAAGGTCTTCGGTAGCTTAGTCGGTAAAGCAGTTGCCCAGTTGGCAAAAAAAACATGGGTTCGTGTCCCACCTGTTGAGAATTTTTAAGTGCATTATTTACTTTAGCAATCTATGTCTGTTAGTATGTAAGTATGTATTATACTTATTAATATTAATATTAATTCTCACAACATCTCATACGTCGACCTGATTCCATACTAAGTAGCTTAAGCACTTGTGTTACAGATATCAGACAACCGAGGAACACAAATATATACTTAAATACATATATTACAGCCAGACACTGAACAAACACAAGTGTTCTTCGCACAAATGTTTGTCCAGGGTGGGGATCGAACCCACGACCTTTGGCGTAAGAGGCAGTTTCACTACCAATTGCGCCATCCGGTCAGTCAGGTCACTTATGTAAATATGTTTGTTATGTTCCAAGATTCTGCCTCAACTACCGATTTTGATGAGTGAGGTAGCTTCATTCAACCATTCGTATGTAGGTAAAAAAATCCCCTTCAAATTTTATTAAAAAATGAAGCACGAATTTTCCCAACATTCGAAGTGAGCAAAAAAAGCAAGTAATATTTATTCCGTCAAAGTTCTCGAAGTAGAAAGGATCAGAAGGGGTCAACTTGTCACCATTTGTCATTCCTCACGCGATACTCCCTAAGTACGTACTCAAACTCGCCCAGAACTTACATTTTTCATTACGGGCAACTTTTGAGCACCTCTCACTCAGTGGAGCTATTGATTTTGAACTTTCTTAGCGAAGGAAAAGGTAGGATTTGCTTTGAGGATGTTGGAAAGGATTTGAGAAGGATTTCGTCACTTCGAAAGTTGCGCGTCTATCAATAATATTGGATGTGCCGCGGTGACTTTGTATGTGTAGGGACATAGTCAGTATAGGAACATTGTGGTAGGTGGTATGAAGTATTTTCATGTGATAGATGGCAGACGAGCAGTCGGATCACATTGCAGCTCCAGTGGAGACAAGTGCGCTGCCAACTTTTGCACCCGGTACCCTCACTCAAGCAGCGAAACAGCATAGTGCTGCTTCACGCCGGTTTTCTGTGAGGCTCCGGTCAAGCCGAAGCATGGCTCTCCAACGATCGTTGTTATTTGTAAAAGCACCCTCTAAAATAAAACACTGAAATAAATCAATTCACTGCTTAACTCTGCTCTTTTGTACAAAAATCACTTTTACAATCTTACGAGCTAAAAAACCAACATCCAGAATCCTTACTTTTTTCTAGTTTTTTCTGTCAATGTCTATTCTTTTTCTTTTTCACAAACTGAACAGTCCTGTAGACCGTAAAGGTTTCATGGAATGA
Source organism: Marasmia exigua (assembly GCA_019059595.1). Lineage (NCBI taxonomy): Eukaryota > Metazoa > Arthropoda > Insecta > Lepidoptera > Crambidae > Marasmia > Marasmia exigua. The sequence goes on from CM032470.1 coordinate 17,531,321, forward strand.
TCATGAACAGAATAAAGTCACACCTTATTTGGTGCGTATCAAACGCCCCTATGCGACATAACAATATTAAAATCATTATAAATTTTAGTTTTGAGCAGATGGCTGTCCAAATAGTCTAACATTTGTGACTTCCTACAATTATATGATTAAAAGTTATCCACTTATTACATACTTAATACAGATAAGTGTATTAATGATGATCCGCCATACACAGGATGAAAAAAAATCAGTGTACCTACCTTGGATAGAAAGTGAATTAATTACTTAAAATACTAAGAATAAAATATGTTTATTGCCTTAAATAAACATTTTATTTTCACTCTTCTCTAAGTCTGGGAATACTTCATTCTATACCCCCATCACCAGAATGTGTCGCTTATATAACGACCTTGTTGCGGAGCACTCTTCTCTGGACATCTTTAAACATCAAATGTCATTTAAATTTAAAAACGAGGTGCAGAAGTTTTTGTACTCGTGAGAACTTCCGTCCTCACAAGTGGATTGCTTCGGTACCTACCACTTTAATTATTATTATTACTTTCTTGTTAAATTCGTAATGGACTTATCTTGACCTTGTTTCGGTTTCTGTTATTTTGTAAGTTTAACCTAGTTTAGTTTGATGTTACAACCCTCAAATATTTTTTTTTGTGTTTCATAATGTGCTTGCATATTGTTAAGAGTTACCTTCTAATTCCAAAACTATAACTTTACCAATATTTTTCTTATGAATGTAATTTGTTTTGTGAGCCAAAATAAATAAATAAAAACATAAAAAGTAGGTGTACAATAAGCAAAGGGACGTGGCTCAGCTTGTGCTGCCACATAATGGTACAATCCTGGCAGTGCTGGCTACCTGGTTGGCTGGTTATTATACTAAGAGCCAATTCGATCCATCTTATTTCCTTTATTAAAACTTTGGTATAGCTTCTAGTCTTTCTATACAATCTGACGTTATACCATAGATTTATCTACGGATAAAATTGGTCAAATTGGGACTATTATAAAAATTCAAATATAATATGAAATATATTATTAAATATTAAATATATCTAATATAATATATATCAAATATAATATTTCAAATATAATATTATAAAAATGTCAAATATGTATCTTGTTAGGTATCCGCAGAATATCAGCGTCGAGGCTCTATTACAAATAGCTGAGCGGGGACCTTTTTGGCGCCACTTAGAATTTAGATATTATACTGTACCTAGATTAGGATTAAATTTATAAGTAACTAGCTGACCCGGCAAACGTTGTTTTGCCATATAAATAAAAGGGTTGATCGTAGAAGGGTGAAAATTGAGGATTGTATGTATTTTTGTATGTTGTATCATAAAAAAAGAGAAATTAAAAATTTTGTCTAAAAAATAAAAATAAAAATTTAGGGGTGGACTACCCCTAACATTTAGGGGGATGAAAAATAGATGTTGGCCGATTCTCATAGATACCGGATAAGCACAAAAATTTCATCAAAATCGGTCAAGCCGTTTCGGAGGAGTATGGCAACGAAAACTGTGACACGAGAATTTTATATATTAGATGTATGGATCTATATTTTGTTATCTGTATTTTTGGTGCCAAATAAACATTTTTCTATTCTATTCTATTCTATACTATTATTATCACCATGTTTGGACATATCATCCGAAACGAGAGCTCTTTGGAACGTTTAATGGTACAGGGAAGAGTGGGAGGTCAACGCTCCCAAGGCATCTGCCTCCTGTCTGTCCACCTTGTAGGTGAGATCACCTACCTATCAAGTCTGCTGCAAGGTGTTCCTTGACTGAATACTATTGACTGTACTAATGACTGAGTGCAACAAACAGAGAAATAAATAAAAAAAATAAATAACTCATTCATTGGCCATAAAGATCACAATCAAGAAACGTATAATTAGCGAACTCTGCTCTAAGCTGGGCTTGTATTGCAGAGTCCAGACTTTGATTGCTTATAATATATTTTAAAAACACATCTCGAGTGAAATAGGTAAGTAGCAAAGTTAGCAAATAAAGAAGTCCGAGGTTGATAGCAAGAACGAATGTGAGTGTGTGCGTGCTTGTATTTTTTTATGATATAGGTGGCAGACGAGTCGACGGATCACCTGATGGTAAGCGATTACCGCCGCCCATGGACACCACTTTTAACTCCCCTTCGCAGGGATTGGGCCTCCGGTACTCACGCAGCGAAACACAGCGTATGCACTGCTTCACGCCGGTTTTCTGTGAGTAACACTTATATGTAAAGTCAAGTATGTAACTCAATTGGTCTGTCTGTTGAATGTGTGAGAAATATGTAGAAGTCCCGCTAAAGCCGCTATCCAACATATAGACAATCCACAATCATGACCACTCCGTCAGGACTGAGAAGAAGAAGAGAATCTTTGTTTTATGTGATAGGTGGTAGACGAGCAGACGGATCACCTGATGGTAAGCGATAAACTAATTTTAAAAACATGAACGAACGTTAATTAATTATAATTGTATCCCGATGTTTTGTTATTTGTACCTAACTCTTCACTCCTCTTTAAAAAGAGTAACTGGCGAGTTTCTTGCCGGATCTTCTCGACCAGAAACAACTTTCCGAGCCGGTGGTAGAATCGCATTATGTTTATTTATTTCTTTAGTATATTTTATGTATCAACATATATATGTATTAACATGTGAATTATAGATTAGAACTTATAAATAGTTTTAAGTCATTCAAATGTATGACGATTTGTAAGTGCTGTGTACAAGCCTATGCAAATAAAGAATTATTTGACTTTGACTTTGAAAGCTTTTTCGCGGTTATTGCATCAAAAGTTACTGAATAAATGTACCTAATTTGATAGGGATTGAAAAGCCCCGGTACCGGCGCAAACCTATCAGATGCTTCAGATTAATGACGATGTGGAAGCAGGTCGGAGTCTCACTCTGCATTCATTAATCTACAGCATCTGTTGTTCTCCGCACTTGGACAGGATTTAATATCCGCTCTAGTTTAGTTTGTAAACGAGTATCAGTTAACCCTGGACCACTTTATATGTCTTTTTAAAATCAATTATAATAATAATATCCTCCAACCCATTTCGGCTAAGGCGGCCAATCTCATATCTATGAGCCACTTACGCAGGATATATTATAGTGCTCAAGTGTGTGCGCAGACAGACACAAGTGCACTCTCTATTGCTCTGCTCCGATGGGGCACCAGTGTGACACGACCGAAGAGGGGTCGGGGCATGACCAACGGCTTAACCTGCTTTTTGAAGCATGGGGGTACAAGACCGCCAACTGACAGACTCCGGGCTGACACTGAAATTTTTTTAACAGAAAAGGTCAAGTACAAATTTTGGCCCGACCCAGGGATCGAACCCGGAACCCAAGCGCAGCCCGCGCTTAAAAGTGCGACCCACTACCCACTGCGCCATCACGGCAGTCAAGTAAAGTTTTTAAATTAATTATTGTTCGAGTTCCGCCGCCATTTTTAAACAAGTAATCTTCTATTGGCATTGGACTGTCCGTCTGATTACTCCGCCAGCCGTTTGCACTTCTGCTACCGGACCACGCCATCTGGCAGCAGTTGGCGTCAGGTCAAGTTGCAGTGCAAAACGTGCAAACCTACATCGACAGGGCGGAAGACACTCGTCCATTGTTTGGACCTGGATCCCACAGGAACCTGATATTTTTAGGGATTAAAAGTGTCAAATGTCGTTCCCCTGATTCGAAGCTGTCTCTCCACCAATTTTCAGCCAAATCATTTATTACTGCGCCCCATTTCATAACTTCAATGTGTGGACAACGGGGTTGATTACACTTTTAAATAAGCCGTGTTCTTTGTGATACTATTAAGTAATACTTAGTGTAAATGTTTGTTGTTCCAAATAAATTAAAAAAAAAAAAACGATTTTTGGGCTATATATAGAGTGTCCCTTACACGACTTTTCTTTTATAAATAAAAATATTATTAAGTATAATAAATATCAGACCATCACATCACATATCGACATGACCCGGAAGAAAGTAGCTTCAACACGTAGTATGTCAATCTGAATCAACCTAGGCACTAAAATGGGGTCACTTCAGCCTTGATTATAATGATACTTGTAGCTACAATATCACAGACATTTATTATTTAGTGAGAAAAGTTCTCAGCCAAGTTATATTTCTTTAGCTTGGTAACGTTAAAATTTTATTAAAGGTAAAAAAAAATTAAAAGTTTTTAATTACAACTTCGCGGAAGGTCGCCAGGCCCTTAAAATCTCCTTGAAATTAATCATCGATAATATCACACCTACTCGAGCATGGGCCCGAGGAATTTAATTTGATTCCTGTCTGTAGCAGGCTTGTGTGCTTGTGGTTAGTGACAAAAACTGTTAATTGAGTGACCGCTGGCGTAATGGAACGAAACCGCTTGGTTCGATTTAAAGTTGATTACAAATACGAACACGTTTTAAAACTAGTTAAATATCTGGTAGCGATATTTCAGCTATGGCAATCCCAACAATTTCTTAAATAAGTTGCTTGCATGCCTGTTCAGGTAACTGTTGATACTATACATTGTTTTGTAGAGTTACAGAGTTTATGCAATAAACTATTCTGATTCTAATTCTGATTCTAATTCTGATATACGATAAATCATTACTCCCCTTGAATACTGATTCTATCACATGTATTATTTTGTTATAGGTAATTCGCTAAAAGATATTTAACTATCTTTCATAGAAAGCCAGGCGGTTCCATCGATCATTTTGGTATGGTTTAAAAAATCTTACATAACTATTACTTTTCCCAATAACGAGTCGAAATATTGTATAGAGTCCGCGCCACGAAAGAAGTCCTGCAGAAAAACATGGAACTAAAATTTGAGAATCCTTGTGTCTAAAAGAATAAAGCTCAAATTTGAATGTTGATGGCGGCTCAAGCGCACTTTGCAAGGGACTTCTTTGATGGACTGTTGTAAATAATGGCGATGCTGTTCGATTTTTAAATTTGCATGCAAGATCACCGTCATTACCAACTCCTTTTCAAGCCATGTAGTTTTGCCAAGGTTAGACGTCGAGCATTCTTATTGGCCGCTCCTTCCACTAAACAGAGACCTCATTCGCGAAACCTTTCAATGCGAATGCCCGGAGGAGCGAAGGATATTCTTTATAATATATTTGACTGAGTGCTCGAACGTCGCGGGGCCTCTTTGAAGCACGCAAATAAAAATACGGTTTTCAACCAAATCGTAAATCAAGGCACTCGCGCAAAGAGCCTCGGAGTATGGGGTGCAGGTCCATTGCGGGACGGGAATATTCACTTTTTGTTACTGTCTTTAATCACATAATTAAAAATTACAAATACCTACGTTTAAGGATCTGTGTAATGTAATAAATATACATTATTATTATCATGCAGCGGTATTTCCGAACCGGTACGACATTGAGATCTTCAAGAAACGAGCCTATACCTTTCTAAAAGGGCGGCAACGCATCTCAACTCTCTCTGGTGTGCCTGATGTCCATGAGCGGGACTGATCACTTACCACCAGGTGACTCGCTTGCTCGTTTGCCTCTCTTTCACATAAAAAACATAATAAATATTTAAAACGAGAGGAAAAACAAGCGCATGGCACGTGAGCATCGCCGCCAATGGGCATCCGCTAATTACCATCGCATAGAGGCTCGTATTTTGGTTCAGACTCACCAACCTACAGAAGGAATGCTGTTTCGTTTCACTTTCCGCTTAATTTTTGTAGTAGATATTCGAACCATAGACTGGCTTAAACCATCCGACGCTACGTCTTCTCCTTCCGTCAAAAGAAATGATTTCAAGCTTTTAAGGTGACGGGTAAGGCACACTAGCGGCGCTAAAAGATTTTCGGAAAACACTTATACTATTTATTTAATACTTACACTTAACTTTTGGGTCTGCCATCTAAAACGGCCACTTATGGCGGTAATCCAAACTTCGAGTGCAAAAACAGGTCAAAATGTTGTGCACAAATATTAAATAAAATGATAAATGATTATAAATATTTTTTTAGAAACTGCCGGTTCGAAATTGTTTAATTAGTAGCTAACAATTTAAATGGATTGGTGTCGCTAGTTACCCGTCGCTTTAAGTCTTGAGGTGCCGTGCCGTCTGCAACTACGGACCTGCACCCTCGCACCTTAGTGCGAATACTTATCAAAAATGTATTTGCGCCGACAGGAGTCAACTTCGGCTTTGTGCACCAATTATTGGCAAAAACATTCGCCTATTTTGCGAACGTTCAGAGATCAACCATAGGTGTATAGAACGTATGAGTACTTTTAATACTAATCTAATACCATACTGTGACTGCCTCGGAGGCTCAGTTAGTAAGTCGCACTTTTAAAATGACGGCTGGGCAAGAGGTCCCGGGTTCGATCCCCTGGCCGGGCCAAAAAAATTGTACCTAAGTTTTCGGTAAGATATTCTGTGTTTGTCCGGAGTCTGGAAATTGGCGGTCTTGGGTACAAGAAAGGTCCGTGCCTCGGAAAGCACGTTAAGCCGTTGATCCTGCACCCCATCTCTCTTTGGTCGTGTCACGCTGGTGTCCCATCGGAATATAAGGGTAAGGGAATAGAGAGTGCACTTGAATTTGCGCACACACTTGAGCAATATAATATATCCTCCGTAAGTGGCTGATTGGCCGCCTTAGCCGAAATCGGTTGGAGGATATTATTAATACCATACTTTTTAGTAGAGACCTGGAAAGAAGGCCGGAAGGATAGGAATTTTACCCTATCTGGCATAATAACGCCTGCGTGTTGTAACTTTTTGCTATAACTAACATGTGAATTTGCAAAGCATTATGTTAAAAAAAGTTACCTAAATATTTTTTATTTAAACTTTATCAAAATTTTAGTGCTGAGAGGGAAAAACCTATTTCAGCTCCTAAGTTTTAAAGTATTTTTTTTTACAGAAATGTTTTACAAATCCAATTTGTTTTGTCTTCCCTCGCTGAATTTTTACATATTTCCATCTCATTCAGTCGAATAGCGAATTGAGAGATCCAGCAAGATGTGACGTCGTCATTTGTAGACGGGAGAACACAGCGCGAGTGAGGTCTGCACAGTGCAAGAAGAGCCAGTAGGAAACATCCCTCGAGCCCAATTCTCGGGATTTTCTGTATAAAAAACATGGCGGATATCATAGAAAAACCATACAAAAAAAAAACAATAAAATGATCAACGTTAAATACTATTTTAACCACCAGATTAAAAAATAAATAAAATAAAATATTTATTGCAAATAACTTAAATCTATTACAAACTTATGGTCACAATCTTACATATTATAATACTTATATTTGACATTTTGCCTAAACTAGGATACCCTGTGTTTCAGGCTAATAAATAGGTCCTAGAAAACTATATTGGTAAAAACAATAAATTTCAACTTAAACTTAATATTAGGTACACTACGCTACGCAATAAATTAGGTATATTAAGAAATAGTTATTTTTGGAATGAAATGAACTTAGAGAACAATCTTTTTCAGTTATAATTATTTAGTTATAAAGATTGAGGTATCTGAGAAAGGAATCATGGCCCAATCACAAGTGGCTGGTACCTAGTTCTTACCTGTATCAAAGACATGCAAAATAAAAGGAGAACCTAGACTAGGAATGCATCCACCTAAGAGGTAGTTGCGTTTGGTTTGAAGTGGGAGAGCCACGCTTAGGCATGAATGGGCCGGCTCGACCGGAGGATACCACTGCCTCACAGAAGACCGGCGTGAAGCAGCGCCTGCGCTGTGTTTCGCCGTGTGAGTGAGGTTACCGGAGGCCCAATGGGGGGGAAGGGGAAAAGGTTGACAGCGCACTTGTGACTCCACTGGTGCTGCGGGTGTCCATGGGCGGCGGAATTGCTTACCATCAGGTGATACGTCTGCTCGTCTGCCACTTCTCATATAAAAGAAAAAAAAGAGTGACGCCGCGGGCGCAGTCTAGTATTAACATAATATAATAATAATCCACTTCATAACATAATCAAAATAATAATTAAAAATTATATGTACATAAGTAGGTTATAATTTAAAAGCAAAGAGAAACTTTTATCAGACTGTGGGAGAGCCACGCTTTGGCATGAATGGGCCAGCTTGACCGGAGTGATACCACGGCCTTACAGAAAACCGGTGTGAAGTAGCACTGTGCTGTGTTTCGCTGTTGAGGGTACCGGAGACCCAATACGGGGGAACTGACTCCACTGGTGTCGCTGGTGTTCATAGGATACGGCAATGGTTTGGGTACCATCAGGTGATTCGTCTGCTGGTCTGCCACCTATCAAATAATAAAAAGCTTTTATAAAATAACGCCACCAAGTGTGGCCATCGTGCGCTTTTCTCTATAATTACCTCTGGTAAGTGTGTTTACGGGCTAATTTAAGTTTTTAGTAAACATTGCCTTAGTCCACCGAAACGAAGTTAGATCGCAGAGCGGTGAGCGAGGTAAAGTACACCAATAGTGTTACATAAAACTCCGCTTTTCAACGAGCAAAGTTCTCTGTTGGTGCATTTAAGATGATGGGTAGGGCACACTAGCGACGCCAATCGATTTTAATTTTTAGCTACGAAACCGGATCTATTTCAAACAATTTCGGGGTTACAACTTCTCGGCAAACACTTATACTCAATACTCAATATCTTTATTGCATATATAGGTTACATAATTAGTTGGTTCATAACAAATGTAGGTATCACGCTCATTACTAAATTAGGATTAACTTTAATTAATATACCGAGATATGTATAGTGAAAAACAAAATGAAGTATGTAATTCTATATATATTATATATTCTTTAGATATTATACATTATTAGAATTTTCCTGTAAATATATGTGTTAAAGTGTGTTATTATCTATGTATTTTTGTCATTGAGATATTCATTAACTGTATAATAGGCTTTACTAAGTAGGAATTGGTTGAGTAATTTTGTAAACGTTTAATCATTTATTAAATACTATTTAATAAATAACCATGCACAAATGTAGGGCCCGTTGTTGTACGCGAAAAAATGATTTTTCTGAGCAATTTCCCGCGTTCGCGTTGGACCCAACATTTTTTTTGCTAAATATTTTTAGTTGCTATAAATTAAAATCGTTTGGTATCGCTAGTGTGCTCTACCCGTCACCTTTAAGTCTCGCTCCGCATTTGTGGACAGGCAGCCTCACTGTTATTCGTATATCACTGTGCTCCCCGCTTCGCCTGCATCGGACCAATTTATTTTATTGCCGTTTAGCTTGTATTCGCTTTAGTGCTGCAATGAGCCAGCTTAGATAGGACTTGGGCAGACTACACTATATTCTTTTGATTCCACTCGGTTTGCGCATAGTAATCAGTGATCTTATTTCGAGTTCCATTAGGGGACGTGGAGTCAATATGATTTGACTCAATAAAAGAAGATGTCTATGGGTCGGTTTCTGAATTGAGAATTTGAAGTTAAGCACGACTTAAGCACCAACTTCGACGGTTGAGTTATACTTCAACTGTCAAACATTGTGCTCAAATCGTGCTTAACTGACCGTGGGAGAGCTAGCTTCGGCATGAATAGGCCGGCTCGACCGGAGTGATACCACGGCCTCACAGAAAATCGGCATGAAGCAGCATTGTGCTGTATTTCGCTGAGCGAGTGAGGGTATCGGTGGCCCAATCCGGGGGAAAGGGAGGTTCAAAGTTAAGACAATAGTGGAGTCACAAGCGCACTTGTGACTCTAGTGGTGTCGCGGGTGTCCATGGGCGGCGGCAATCGCTTACCATCATGTGATCCGTCTGCCAACCGACCGACCCTATGTTTTTGTTTTATTCACGGATTTTATTTTGTCCGTGTGAGAGCTACGCTTTGGCATGAATGGGCAGGCTCGATCAGATTACTACTAGGGCCTCACGAAAAAAGGTGTGATGCAACGCGTGTTCTGTTTCGCTAAGTGAGTGAGTACCGGAGGCCTAATAAGGAGGGAAGCGAATTTTAAAGGTTGGCAGCGCACTTATAACTCCATTGGCGTTGCCACTCCAATTTGGGTACCTTGAAGACAACGAAATTTTTTTCATCTGCATCAAATGATGCTGATGATGAAATTAGTCAATTAAAAAAAACTTCGTTCTGTTGAAATCAACGAGTCGACCTGTTTGCTTTGTTAGCCTACTCCCGGGAAATTCCCGGGAATTCCCGTTTTCAGTCCTTTCTTATACTGGATGCTAACCCTAGGTGTGATGGCTTTGGCATTGTAACCTTGGATTATTCAAAATTCGGTCAAAATTATATACCAAGACGACCCGTTTGCTCCCAATGCTCCCTCTGGCGCAAGGGTTGCGGGTTCAATCTGCGCACAGTACAAACGTTTGTGTGCATGAACATGTCTGTTTGTATTGGTCTGGGTGTTTTCTGTGTACTATACGTAAGAAAAAGGTATATAATTTGTAATACCGCTGTTGGTTCTGATATCCGTAACACAGGTGCTTGAGCTACCTATCTCGGAGTCAGGTCAATGTATGTGATGTTGTGAAATATTTATTATTATAATAACATCGAGTTTCTAAAACTGTTTAATATGTTTGCATTCACCCGGGAAATCCCGGGATTTCCCGTTATTCAGTCCTTACCCAATACTAGATGCAAATCCTAGGTGTATATGGCTTTGCTGTTATGACCTTTCCTTATCCAATATTCGGTTCAACCTATACCTAGTTAAATCATTATGTTTCGTAAGTACCGCGGCGACTACTGAAGCGATTCTGTGGCGAACTCCAAATCCCGAATAAGCCTCAATCTCTGAAAGAATCTCGTATAGCCGAATTGTTCCCATTCCGGGAAATGAAAAGTGTCTATTATTTTGGGAGAATGTATAGTGACGTGACAGAGGTCTGAGATGTCACTTATTTTATTTGTGCAATAGCTACATATTTTCGAAGGACTCGGCGATATTTTTCACTTAAAAACAAAATATTTAATGCGTCAAACATTTCACACTATTCATTTAGTCTCAATTTAGAAAACTATACAAGCAATATCTGTAGGAGGTACTATGAGTAAGTACGGACAAGTAAGTACTAACAATTAAAATCGATTGGTGTCGCTAGTTAGGGCTACCCGTCGCCTTAATGTATACAAATCTTCAATTGATTCTCAGCAAAATTCTGATATCCGTAACACAGGGGCTTGAGCTACCTATCTCGGTGTCAGATCAATGTAGGTATTGTAAAACATTGATTTATAAATCCTCCTACTCATCTGAGAATACATTTGATTCAATATCAAAAGAAAATTTGACATTTTAAGCAGATACCTGATGTGTCTGTACCTACTATAACGAAATACAGGCAGACCGGATTATAATCTAAAAAAGTTATTTTTGTTAATGACCCGACCGGCAATCGAATGTACCTTCTGCGCTTGAGCGCTACGTCATAGAGATCATAACAAATGTTAAAGACAGCAATGCAATAGTCATACAGACCGACCAAGATCAGAAGGCACTTCAATGACATTGACAGGGGGGCGTTGTTACACGTAATTTCAATGCCAAAATGTCCAAACAGTATTCGTTCCGAGTTTTTCCACGTGCCAAATAACCGCGATCGGACTGTAGACCAAGAAATAGTTATTCTAGCACCTGGCATAACTCCTAGCACAATGAGGAGACCCTCGTTGTGCGGAGCACCGTAGACAGTATTAAATTGTCTAAGGGGAGCACCCACTTTTATATTATTATTTTTGGTTTTTATAGTTTTTATTGTATTTTGATATGTATTTTGTCATTAAAATGCTCCAAGGAACCAGCGCGTTTTTCATTTGGCTTGTAAGGTTTGTCGCCCACAGTAGTGATATCGCCCTGGGCATCTGGGGTCGACGACGACGAAGCTAAAAGCCTACAACATCAACACGTATTATTTACCCAGACAAAAAACATAAGTCCTCCATAAAGAAAACACACTTATGGCCGGCACGTCGATAACACTCAGTTTGGTCCATAAAAATGATTTTATCCCGGATTTGTAGGCGACCCGGGATGCCTCGGTAAACAAGGATAAACCCTTATGAGATTGTGTTGTTCTCAGATATGATGCCCGGGGAAAGAATGGTACGATATCAGAATTGGAATTTCTTGTTTGATATTTTGGTTTCAACTGGATTACGGCACTTAAGGTGGATTGCTTAGCTTTTAGTCGGGCTCGATATTACGTAGGTACCTATTTCTAACTTAACATTCCTCTTAAGGGTCAACGACATGGGCTGCCACCCCTTAAAATACTATGAAGACAAATTGCACGCTTGCACAGTATAATGGCCATAAAAAGGCCTACAAATCTGGTTACTCCCCCTAAGCCAAAAGCTGGGTTCTCCATGGCGAGTGGTGAGGTAGTGATTTAAGAATAAAGTGGTCATATTTAATTATAATCACGATTTTGTTACTCAGTCATAGCTACTACTCACGGCAGTACCCGGTTCTGATTAGATTTTTAATTCAGATTCATCATCATCATCATCAGCCTATCGCAGTCCACTGCTGGACGTAGGCCTCTCCAATTGTTCGCCACTGTGATCTATCCATGGCTTCTCGCATCCAGCTCTTGCCAGCCATCCTGCGCAGATCGTCCCCCCACCTAACCTGAGGGCGCCCTACATTACGTTTCCAAGACGCGGTAATTCAGATTATCCGCGGCTTATTAGGTTTGACAGGGTGGGAGTAGATACCCTCCTCTACTCCACTGGATATTTCCATTATTATACTTTTTACAATATTGATCTTAAAAATCGTCATCTAGGAGGTCGAAGCCTTGGCAGGCCCTCCACAAGGTGGACCGACGATCTGGTGAAGGTCGCGGGAATGGCTTGGATGCGAGCGGCGCAGGACCGATCTGTGTGGCGATCATTGGGTGAGGCCTATGTCCAACAGTGGACGTATATTGGCTGAAATTATGATGATGATCATGAAGTCATCTGCCCTGCCCTATGGAGTCAGCACAAAATGTCTTCTTTCTCTATACGTCCTCTGTCATTCTTCAACGAATCATCCACCACTTTTTCAATCAATCTCAATATCAAAATGGTACACTAATGTGGAATGGACTTAAGGAACAATGACAAGAAAAAATGATTACCTAAGTACATAATCAATCAATCAAATATCAATCAATCAAATAATTCTTTATTTGCATAGGCTTGTACACAGCACTTACAAATCGTCATACATTTGAATGACTTAAAACTATTTATAAGTACTTATGTATAATTTACATTTTAATACATATATATGTTGATACATAAAATATACTAAAGAAATAAATAAACATAATGCGATTCTACCACCGGCTCGGAAAGTTGTTTCTGGTCGAGAAGATCCATCCGGCAAGAAACTCGCCAGTTACTCTTTTTAATCGCCAAACTTTCATACAATGTTGTGTCATCATCATACCGAGCCATACAGTTTAATTGTTACACAAAATAAAATAAAGGAAATAATAATAAAATAAATATTATGAGGTAAACCGAACCGTAATATTCTTTAACTCTATGATCGGTAGTATACCTAATACCTATTAGTATAAATAAAAACTAAGTACTTATGACTATTTTCCAACGTACGTTTTACAAAATAACTACTCTGTTACACGATGCAATAACAATAAAAACCACTTAAAACGGAGCCACGGCGTGAAAAAACGGAAAATGTATACAATTTCTCAATTAGCTCGGCAGCTTTAACGAGAGCCAATTATTATGCGGAATCGCGCCGATGCAGCTTGGGGTTGTTGTTCTACCTGCTGTTCTAGGAAAGGGAGCGATGGTAGGTATCTCAGTGGATGAGAACGCGCCATCCATATTGGGGGTCATGGTTTGAATCCGAGCATGCATCTCCGGATTTTTCCAAATCTGTGTGCACACAGAAAATGTACATATTTCTGCCATTAACTCAACGGTGAGCGAAAGCCGTGTGGTCCCCGGTAGAGTAGAATAGGTCACCCTCACTCTTACCGAGGTGTCGTAAAAGGCGACTAAGGTAAAGCTGCTGGCATGATTATCAGCACCCAGAGAAGGAAAACTCTGCATTTATATCAAAACCCTCGCCAACCCGTCTGCCAAGCGTGGTGAGTATGGCAATTACCCCTCATGTGATTGAGGGAGGCCCGTGCCCCAGCAGTGGGGACTTAAAAGGGCTGACGTTGAGCGAAAACACCAAATCGAACTGGGGATCGAGAGGAAACTTGCACGTCTCGGATAGTTTCTCAAAAATTGTATGATATATACCTACAATATTTCAGATAATTAATCTGAACGTATAACTGTTACCCAATTGGTCTGGTCCCCGGTCTAGGGTTGCGAAGGTCAGTCGGCAGTCGTTTCATTGCGACAGCTTTGGACGCAATTGCAAATTCACGCTACGATGAGGTTCTAGGAAAGGGAGAGTTTCTAGATAATACGAACCAACCTGCCTACCTACCTAGATAATATTTAAAAATGAAAAAAAGGAAAAATATTGAGTCACTAAAGTGTCGATAGGTAAACATTAGACATACCTATGTAACTCATGAGTGATTGGGACAAAAGAGTATATCCTTTCAAAAGACTTACTAACTCCATAACTCCCTTCATTCCTCTATACACCTTTACATCTTTAACTCCCAAATGACTTCTTCAAAAAGATGTAAATGGCCATATTGGGATAATGCGTGTCAAAAAGAGATAGTGAATTAGCAAAGATTGGTAGAAATAAGATATGAAAAATAACGTTACTGCTATTGAAATAGAGTGCAAATCACAGTATCATTAAGTCTTTTCAGTCTTTACAGTTACGGAATTATTAGGGAGTTAAACATGTAAAAAGAGTCAAAAGAGTTATAACTGTTCTCTCTTTTTAAATAGTTATTCTGCCTGATGAAGTGACGATCTGCGCAAGATGGCTGCCAAGAGCTGGATACAAGTAGCAAAAAATCAAGTGGCGAACATTTGTAGAGGCATATGCAGTGGTTTGCAACCACAGACATGCACTCTAAACAGACTGTGCCTTTTCATGAAAACCCATACTTGAAAAACTGCGCGATGCCGTTGGTAGGTACTGGGGTGAAGCGTGACGTGCTGGGCGGCGTTCTTTCCGAGTTTCCGCACCAGAGAGCCTAATTTAAAGCAGACGTTAAGACCGAATCGGAGTTTTCCTCCCTTTCACACGCGCTGTGTGTCTCCTGTGTTTGGATGCGGCAGGTATATTCTCGTTCGTTATGGGACGGCTTAAAATTAAGCCACCTGTATAAAATCTGCGTCAGGGGCGGTTTGATCTCTTTCACACTCTGTGGCGTATTTCCGAAAATGGCACAATCCGCTGACTTCGTTAGTTCCATATTGCAACAGGCTGATGATGATGAAGTAAAGTGGCCCGCCCTTACTTTGTTAGCTTAACACTAGTTTCCCTACACCTCTTTATTAAATTTGAAACAAACAATGGCAGCCCAGAAGATAAAAACGTTTGCCCTCCAATCGGGGGGTCATAGGTTTGAAACCGAGCTATAGATTGTGTGGGTATTTCCACTACCAGCTCCGCTACTACCAATAGCCGTGAGAATACAGACAGAAGTCCCTTCATTGTCTCGCTGTATGTGTCTTTTACCGCCTTTACTAGGTGAGTTTTCAAGGAGTTGTTTGAGTTAATACCCGCTGCTAAATTTCATCACCGTACTACACGCCGTAAACTAGGATTTCACCCGTACCATCTGGATGGGTGGAGGTCCACCACCGTGCACTTTACACGTCACTTTTTGACACGCACCTCCTCATTGTGGAATCAAGTTCCCGCAGCGGTATTTCCGAACCGGTACGACATTGCGATCTTTAAGAAACGAGCCTATAAGTTCCTAAAACGCATCTCCACTCCCTCTGGTGTGGCTGATGTCCATGGGTGACGGTGATCACTTACCATCAGGTGACTTTGCCTCCCTTTCTTATAAAAAAAAACGACATCTCAAATCCTGGATCATAGTCGGGGCGGGGTGATGCAGTTCTTTATTTGCGTATTTCGTGTGCCTCGGACCGCCTCGGACCGCCTCGGTGACGCAGTGGTTAGTGGGTTGCACTTTAAAGCGACGGCTGCGCAAGAGGCCCTGGGTTCGATCCCGGTTGGGCCAAAAATTTGTCCCTCAGTTTTCGGTAAAAAAATCTTAGTGGCAGTCCGGAGTCTGTGAAATAGCGGTCTTGTACCCCCGTGCCTCGGAAAGCACGTTAAACTGCGCCCGATCCCTCTCCGATCGTGTCACAGAACTGTTCCATCTGAATATGAGGGTAAGGGAATAGAGAGAGACTGCACTTTTGTTTTCGCACACTCTTGAGCACTATGGCTGATCGTTGAGATTGGCCGTCGTAACCTTAAACGGTTGAAGGATAGTATTTCGTGTGCATTAAGTGCAGCAATAATGCACAGTTGGGATATCTACCACTCTTAAGTATATCTACTTGAGTCAGTACAAAGTTCTAGTTTCAAAGTTGTTGTTAGTCGGAGCAGGCGCTCAGTCTTAGTTTAGTTGGGAATTCCCGCAGCCCCCCATACGTCGTGGTACCTGACCGATAACCTGTCACAGGGCCCTGTCTGGAACATGCGCGAATACACCAGGGTTGCCACCTTTACGGAAAAAAAATCGGGACGATCGGGCATGCATCAGTCACGTTCGGAGTTTGGTCCAATTAAAATATGACCCATGTGAGACAGTCTAAGGGAAATGAAACTTTTTTTAAAAACTTTATTGCACAGAATTTAGTACAATGGGCGTGCGGAAGAATGCGAAGACGATCGCGGTACATGCGGCGTGCGGTAGGACGCGGTGGCGCGTGACTGTGTTGGGTACCCGTGAATGAATTGATTGACCCTATCGCATATTGTCAACAATCGGGACAAAATCGATAGGTCGTCGGGACGCGGGACAATGTCGTTGAAATCGGGACAGTCCCGGCAAAATCGGGACGGGTAGCAACTCTGAGATACACGATACAGCCAGAGCCGGTTAGGCTAGCGCGAGGCCCGTAGTAGTTTGAACGGCAAGCACAGACTCCATTTTGCCAAAAAAAAAGTCGTAGACATTGAACGCCGGCTACAGACATCGCTAGCTAAATCAGCTACGCAGACATACTTACTTACATGACAGTACAATAGGTAGATACATTGTAAACTGACCATTCTAAATTCTAAGCAGTGTTGCCAAGTCTAGCCCTGACAAAATTCGCCGAATAATTGGCGCAAAGTAGCCTACATTCGCCTAATCCTTTTTTTCTCAATAGTAGCCTAAAATCGCCTATTATAGGTCAGGTTGCTTAAATAGAGATTTCAGGTACCCTACCTCGGTAAGTTTAGGTTGGTATTTCAATTCGGGATGAAAGGAGTTGTTTTTAATCTTAGACCCGATGAAAGGAGCTATTTTTCAATCTGTGACCCGATGTACAGACAGGCACACATGAGGTTACTAAAATCTGTCCAATTTTCTCAATTGATGAAACATACGTGTTTGACATTAAGGTGAGAGTCGATTGAAGAAATTTAACAGTTTTGTTTGGGACTTTGATGTGTGGCTGTCCGTACAAGGTCAATTCATTATCGTCTTTATATCATCCAATTAAAGTATGTTTTTGAATGTTCCGAATACCAAAAATGTCCGTTTCATTATACGCATTTTTATTTTGATTACGTATAAAAGACCCTAAACAAATTGTCAATTATTTTGTTCGGAGTACCCTAATTAGCGTCCAGTCGCCGAACGCCATTTTTGGTAGCCCCGGCACCCTATGGAGTAGCCTAAAAGGCGAAAAATCGCCTGATTCTAAGTTTTAATGGGATGGGTTTTTCCACTCCCCGAAATAGGGTACGCTACCGTCCTTGCATTTACTTTTAGGGGTTAAAGTATGGAATTCCCGATTTGTAGGGAGATTTTTCGAAAAGCTTTGTTTTCCATACTGACATCTTTTTAATTTTCAAAGTAAATATGTATGGTACTGTACTATCATGTTAACTGTGCTTTAATGGACAACATTTGAATAGGTTTTTTAAAACAAAGAATTGTCTATTCAAAAACTTCATCGTCAGCCCATTTAAGTCCCCACTGCTGGGGCACGGGCCTTCCTCAATCACATGAGGGGTAATTGCCATACTCACCACGCTTGGCAGACGGGTTGGCGAGGGTTTTGATATAAATGCAGAGTTTTCCTTCTCTGGGTGCTGATGATCATGCCAGCAGCTTTACCTTAGTCGCCTTTTACGACACCTCGGTAAGAGTGAGGGCGGCCTATTCTACTCTGCCGGGACCACACGGCTAATTCAAAAGTTACCTACCTACCAAAAGCAACCTAACCTAACCTAACCTAACAAAAAAAAGAGTTAATTTCAAGTTTTTTTTTCTGCATCATGATTTTATCTGATCTGCACATTACGAACCTTAGAAATATGGTATTTGAAATAGAAATAGAATAGAAATAGAAAAATGTTTATTTGGCACCGAAAATACAGCTATCAAAATATAGATCTATACATTACTTATTAATTTAATCCTAATCTAGGTATCTAAATTCTAAGTGGCGCCAAAAAGGTCCCCGCTCAGCTATTTGTCGAGACACAGAGCCTCGACGCTGATATTCTGCGGATACCTAACAAAATACATATTTCACATACAAGTTACTTACAACAGAAACAGAGATCGCTTCAGAATGCACCATACATCATGTTTAAATCTAATACTCTTACAAATTTAATATTTGTATATATATTGAGTTAGCTTTTTATGTTTTTATAGGAATTATTAATCTTAATTAATAGCAACTTCTTACTTTACCCCTATTATTATTATTTTAATTACCAACATTCTGTTATCTGCTTTATCTTATTGGCAAAGAGTATCTGACTTATCTACCAAGTCTCCGATATCTGGTTAATCAGCAAAATAAACCACGAATGGAGAGAGATAAACCTGAAATCATTATGCAACACACGCCAGCCATCCTCTCACTATTGTGACTCCAGTAAATTATACGCCACCGCCGCGACATATTGGCGAAACACGATTTGAGCGAATTAGCCGTTGGGGGCGGAAACAATAAAGAATATTGACACAATAACCAGAACCGGAGCGGGTGCGACCGGAATACCGGATGGACGGGAGAGCGTGTCCATTGCACAGATAGGTAAAAAGTAAAGTCTCAGCCTATAAACTGTCCCACTGCAGGGCAAAGGCTTCCATCATAGAATTCAGTCATCGCTACTATGATGGGATTAGGCTTAATCACCACGCTTGCATAGTGCGGGTTGGTGATCACAAACCCGAGCTATGTTCAAAAATCTCGGAACATACCTTTTGCTCGACCCGGGAATCGAACCCAACAGCCCGGGGTGTTGGGTTCAATTCCCGGTACTAAAACCACTACTTATACCCACAAGGCGCTCCCAACTAGACCAACAGATAGATAGTTAATTAGGGCTTATTCATAATCGTTCAGTAGGTAAAACGGAAACAAAAAGAAATCATTAAAAAAACCTTCTCGAGTGTACTGTTATAAAATGTTATATAAAGTGTCATCATCATCATCATCATGAGCAACCCACACTCGTCCAGTGCTGGACATAGGTCTCCCCTAATGCACGCCACTGCTCCTGATTTTCGGCCACTCTCATCCAGCCCACACTAGCCAGCCTTCGAATGTCATCATCCCATCTTGTCGAGGTCCTACACTACGCTTACCGAGTCGCGGTCTCCACTCAAGGACTTTACGGCTCCAACGGCTGTCAGTTCTGCGGCTAATATGACCAGCCCACTGCCACTTCAGTTTGCTAATTCGGTGGGCTATGTCGGTGACTCTGGTTTTCTGTCGGATTACATCATTTCTGATGCGGTCCTTCAGAGATACTCCGAGCATGGCCCTTTCCATAGCTCTTTGAGCGACTTTGAACCGGTGGACTAGTCCAGCCGTGAGTGTCCACGTCTCGGCACCGTAGGTCATGACCGGAAGGACGCACTGGTCGAAGACTTTCGACTCAAGACTTTGAGGGATGGGTGTAGAGAAGACTTGACGAAGTTTACCAAATGCTGCCCAGCCTAGCTGAATTCTTCTATTGGCTTCTCTCTCGAAGTTGTTTCTGCCTAATTGGAGCGTTTGTCCTAGATAGACATATTCCTGAACAACTTCGACTAAAGTGTATTAAGTGTTAAAAATTATATTTTACACCTTTTAGTTCGTGGTTTTTGAAGGCGGTTTCATTTTTAGGTACGTAGGTCCTCGCCCCTCGGCGCACGTCACGGTCTCTCGCGAGGCCCCTTGAGCGCGAAGCCGTGGGCGATGGCCCACGTCGCCTACGCCTAGCTACGCCACTGCTCTTGAGGTCTCCCACAGCGACCTGACGGTACGTTAAGTATTTTTCCGTTTACAAACAAATTCAAGCGCAGTTCAATGGACGCGCACAACCAAACACGTACGCAACACCGAGAATCCCAAACGAGCTCTTAATAACACCTCGTATCATATCACTTCAGTATTCGCCGTCTGTTCCCTCCCACACACCACACGCCAAACCCACCCTTATCCCAAAGCTATAAGAACTACCACATGTATCTTTAGAGTCCACTAAGTATTAATAGTTAGAATTGAATTCGGGAGTGTATCTTATCATTCGTAACGAGGTGGAAACGAGTTGCTTGCGTGAAAATGGTGTGTTGATATTACGTTCTGCTATTAGTTTTCGAACCTTATTGTTGGGATGTAAGGATGAAAATGGTTAAAATAAGAAGCTAGTTTTCGTCTATTAGCAGTTAATGTTTAGAATTTTCCTATAGGATAACAGAAAAGTACGTAAGGCCAGTTTATCTTAATGTATTTAATCGTGTAGGTAGACTATTTATATCTATCAAT
The DNA here is from genome assembly GCA_019059595.1 of Marasmia exigua. Classification (NCBI taxonomy): domain Eukaryota; kingdom Metazoa; phylum Arthropoda; class Insecta; order Lepidoptera; family Crambidae; genus Marasmia; species Marasmia exigua. The sequence continues at coordinate 17,552,181 of CM032470.1, forward strand.
CCTCAAAATATTGTTTATACATTATGTTCAACATAATGTTGATGTTGATGTTTCTAATACCAAGGTTTCTTGGATAGATTTTTTTAGAAAACGCATTTTTCATTAAATTAAGGATTTTTTTTAATGTGCTAGGTGGCAGACGAGCAGACGTATCGCCTGATGGTATGCGACTGCCGCCGCCCACGGACACCCGCGACACCAGTGGAGTTAAAAGTGCTATGCCAACCTTTAAACTCCCCCTTCCCCCGGATTGGGCCTCCGGTACCCTCACTCACGCAGCGAAACAGAGCACAGTGTTGATTCACGCAGCTCTTCTGTGAGGCCGTGGTATTACTCCGGTCGAGCCGGCCCATTCATGCCGAAGCGTGGCTCTTCCACGGTCAATGTAAATACATAATGTTAAGAATTGTACAATCTTTTACTTATATAAATTATCACTTTCCATTAAATTTTAGATTAAACATAGTTATGTGTACTAGTAGTTATATGTATTTCCATGAGAAAATTGAATAAAAATTGTCTTGGTTCATCTAGGAACCAAATTTAATATAATACACATTATTATGATTAAATAATTATTACATTGGTGAGTTAGTTACATTGCATTAACAAAACATCAGATACTCACAACGAAATATCTCATACTTGCTAAATGATTGAAGATCATATCAAAACACGATCTCATCCATCTGATCTGGCAAAATATTATTTCTCCTGACAAAAACAGGTGCTCGAATATACCTAATTAACGCATTAATCAACAGAGTTCAGATTCCAATTAGTAGATGTTCTCGCGATTACATGAGTCACCGTCTACAGGTCACCACCGATAAAGATTGCTTTAAATATGTACACGAGACCTTTTAACTCTTAATCGCTTCTATAACTCGTGAGACAGTAGATTATTCAGTAAACAAGTCACAATGAAGATACACTTTGTTCTTTCTAGTGTCGCATTTTTAGTTTGTTTGGTGAACGATGGGAATTGCGGTGTAATCGGTGATGTTTACGGGAATGTACGCGACAAAACTTCAGCAATCACAGATGGTGTCGGCAGCTGGTATTCGTATGGAAAGGATTTGCTCCTCGGTGATCCCGAAAAACCTAAACCTGCAGGTGGAGATGAAGTTGTAGTCAGCACTGGCTTCCTTGACAAGATCTACGGCACCCTACTCAGTGGATTCCATTCTGCTCGTGATAATGTCTATGGTTTCTTCATGAACGATGACAAGAATAAAACTAATGGATTCATGAACAACATGTATGATAAAGTGAAAGATAGAATAACTAGGCTCACGACTTATGTTGTAGGAGAAGATGCGATGGACGATTCGAAAACGGATGATCTTAAAGAAGTGAGACGAGTTGTGAATATATTGATAAATGATGAGAAAAACAAAATCGGGGCTATGTCAAATGCAGGAGTCGAAGCATTGAAAGATAAAGTGGGGAAAGCTGGTGACAATCCTATCGATATAAGTGCTGACCCCGACGCCATCAAGAAAGGAGTGAACGATGCAAAAGCGAGCTTCAGTTCAACTCTCGACCATTTGGAAAAGAGTGGAATAGAGATATCGGAGAAGGAAAGGGAAATATTGTATACGATTGCTCAGAGATTACAAGGCAAGGCCAACATAGACAGAGATGTCATGGTAGATCCGAAAAAACTCTCTTAAAGTAAGAAAAAACAATTTTTTTTTTAAAAGCCTCGATAATTTCAGTATAACTATTATATTTTTCATTTTGCTGCTTCATTAAATTGTGATGATGTTTTTTTATGATTCTTTAAAATAAATATTTTTTGTATCACTTTTCTTTATTATACCTACTTGCCGCTTCTTTTCGAAAGAATGGTTGTTCGAAACGTTATGTAAGCTGTTTATATCGTCGTCGTCTGTTGTTTTATATCGTCGCGTTTATTTCGGATTACAATACCTTTTGTCTTCAGCAATTTTTTGACGACCCGATCGGAACAGTGGTAGTGAACGCTGCCTCAGATACAAGGGCTGCGGGTTCGATCCCCGCACAGTACAAACATTTGTGGGCATGAGCATGTTTGTTTGTATTGGTCTGGGTGTTTTCTATGTATTATAAGTATGTATTTACAGGAAAAAAGTAATTTATGTATATATTTGTAATCCCACTGTTGATTCTGATATCCGTAACACAGGTGCTTGAGCTACCTATCTCGGAGTCAGATCAATTTATGTGATGTTGTGAAATATTTATTTACAAAAAAATAATAATTGCAAACTATCCCAATTTAACTTCCCAATCGCTTCCAAAAAGCACACATCAATCGTAATCGAGTTGCGTGACCACAACTCAAGCCATTTATGGCGGTGATGGCGGGAGGCCATGGTGCCATGATTTAGCCGTGCCGTGTGTGGCGCCGCGTGTGACAACTTTACGGCCTTTTGCGGCTATTGTTTTTGCTGGTCGTGCCGCGCGGTGACATCGCGCCCTAAGGGCGGTGGTAGACTTGGCAAATGCTGGTTTTAAATACAAACTGAGCGATGGTAGCACAGTGGATAAGATCCACTGCTCCCGATTTTCGGCCACTCTCATCCAGCCCACACCAGCCAGCCTTCGAATGTCATCATCCCATCTTGTTGCAGGGCGTCCTACACTACACTTACCGAGTCGCGGTCTCCACTCAAGGACTTTACGGCTCCAACGGCTGTCAGTTCTGCGAAATCGGGAGCAGTGGCGTGCATTAAGGGAGACCTATGTCCAGCTTCCCTACAGGGGGGACGGGGCTTGAATCCGAAGGATTAGCTCGGCGGTGAGAGAAAACATCATGAAGAAACCTGCACGTCTCGGATAGTTTCTTAAAATTGTGGATACTTACAATATTTGAGATAATTATTCGGACAGCCGTGATCCAGTTGGTCTGGTTTCCCTGTCTAAGGGTTGCGAAGGTCAGACGGCAGTCGCTTCATTGTAATTACCAGACTTCGGCAATCCTGGACCATGGGTCCAAGCGTACCCTGGGTGTAAAAGCGACATCTTTGAATGCAACGGGGAATCACACGCTAAGATGGGGGGAGGTTTTAACCACAAACTGAAAAAAGGGTTAAAAGTTTGACGCCTGTTTATACGAGTACAGTGAAACCACGATCAGGAGTTCTATTTTTGATTCACTCGTATGACTTAGCGTCGTCGCATGCGACGTAAGTCAGATTCGCCTTCTAAGTCGCATGAAGCCGATTTTCCTTATTTTTGAATCATTCGATTTCGATGTTGCCAATATAATACGATAAATTGATATTCTAACCCTTCCATACAGAATTTTACAAAAACCGGTAACTTCCGCATTGCAAACGGAACGCAAAAACCATAGATTATTGGCTGAATATGAAAATCTTTGCTTCTTTGTCACAAAAAACTATGAAAGTCACATTATTTCAACTGTCAAAATCGTTTTAAATCGTTTTGACTATGCGAAAATGTCAAAACAGTAACCCCTTTATTACAAAACCCGATCTAAGAAAAGTTCTGGAACTAAACTCGTTCCAGCCTTTTTAACATATCATCATACCACATTATATCACTAAAACATAGTTTTTTTGTATGGATTTCATGTCACATCCGCCATGTTTTCAAAATATCACTAGCATGAGAATTGGGCGTCTGGAGTATTTGAGCCCTCTTTGAAGTCATTTGATCTCAAGTTTGTACCCATTTGATCGGAGGCTCAAAGAAATTATTTCTGCTATGTGTTTACGACTCTACAACTAAAATGCAAACTGATTACGTGCTTACTTTCTGATTTGAAGTTCCACTGCCCCGGGCCTAACGTGGAGCAATTTATTTGCGATACTTTGGTTAGGCATTCGTTGTGAGTCAACAGCAGAAGTAGCTGCACATATTTCGCAGTTTTTAGTTTTTATTCCGTGGAGCGTAAGAGCGAACACTGTGCATCAACTTTTGCTGTTGACTGTACCAACTGAGCATCGACTGTCGTGCACGCGAGAGGTTTATGACAAAAATGGATCGCTGAATGAACCGCTTTTTTATGTGATAGGTGGCAAATGAACAGACGGATCACCTGATGGTAATTGCCGCCGCCCATGGACACCAGCGACACCAGTGGCGTTACAAGTTCGCTGCCAACCTTTTATCCCCCCGTTCGTAAGTTAATGCCACTACAAATCCTGAAACTACTCAAATAGCTCACTGTGCCATCTCACCACTCACCGTGTGTGCCGACCTCACGACCCGCACTCAGAAATTAACCCTTAGCGGTCAATGCGGGCAGGTCTTGTAACTGTGAGGTTACGCGTTTCTAACCTAAGGATGTGCAATGGTTTGGAAAATGGTCACTCGAGTTACTCTATTTTACAACATCACTCGAGATAATAAATAAATATTTCAAAACATCACATACATTGATCTGATTCCGAGATAGGTAGCTCAAGCACCTGTGTTACGGATATCAGAATCAACAGCGGAATTACAAATATATACGTATAATACTTTTCTTTTGTAAATACATACTTATAATACATGACAAACACCCAGACCAATACAAACAGATATGTTCATACACACAAATGTTTGTACTGTGCGGGGATCGAACCCGCAACCCTTGGACCAAAGGCATCGTTCACTACCACTGTTCCAAACGGGTCGTCGGGATAATGAGCGGAACAATCGCTCTAGAAGTTCAGACCCTAGCTTTAAGGATCGAGCATATTAGGACGGAGAGTGTCGTGGCGGAGAGCATCGCAGCGCAAAATGTTTCATAGCACACTGTGACGGGCCGAGACGAGCCAGATCGCAGCAAATTGACGAATTTTGAATACAGCCTAATACAGCCTATGTACTAAAACAGAATATCCTTTGATAGACAAATCGTCTTCTGTCGTATCCAACATACTTACAAATTAGAGCTTTGTTGGTATACATAAAAAAAAAAATGTTAGTCCTCTGTTTTGCCGCGTTAAATTCTTTGGTGGCGCGGACTCTACCAGAAACTCTGTGCCCAAGCACTCCATGCCGGGGCGGGGCGGATCGCATCACATTTCTAAAATCCTCCGTGCAAGAATGCGACGCGCTGCACCCCGAAATAGTGTGCATTAGTCCATATAAAATAGGGAAGGCATATAGGCCGATTTTGGCGGCCGGTTTTGGCCGGCACAGCACGCTGCGACCCATCCAAATGTGCGCGTACCATAAAAAAATCTCAAGTCACTCATGTAGGTAAGTGTTACGCGCATCACTATTCCATCGTTAGGGTTAATTACGTTTCGCTGGCAGTCTGGGGGCGCGAATGACCACAGTCCGGCCCTACTTTTATAGCTGCTGCAATAGGGCCGTTTTATAGCTGCCTTTGTTCAGGAGTAATGTGCCTTGAGAGCCTTGGGAATAAGCCCCCATTCCCAAATTGAGTTAGAACTTAGTGCAAGGAGAATCTTGATGTGAAGACTTTATGAGCTGCAGAGAGGGATAGAAGTGGTGTTATACCTTTCATTTGAGGACAGAATTTCATGTTATTTCAAAAACCTATAGGTACCGTGACAGTGGGAGAGCCATGCTTCGGCATGAATAGGCTGGCTCGACCGGAGTGATATCACGGCCTCACAGAAAACCGACGAAGCAGCACTGTGTTTCGCTGCGTGAGTGAGGGTACTGGAGGCCCAATCCCGGGAAAGGGGGGTTTAAAGGTTGGCAGCGCACTTGTGACTCCACTGGTGTCTATGTGCTGCCAGATTTCGCTAACCATCAGGTGATCCGTTTGCACGTCTGATACCTATCACATCAAAAAGGTACCTAGGTATTTACTTCCCCAAATGAAATAATCAAGATTTATGATTTCGCACTATTCGCATATATTTGCATAGCCGTGATTGATTAGCCGTGTGGTCCCCGGCAGAGTAGAATAGGCCACCCTCACTCTTACCGAGGTGTCGTAAAAGGCGACTAAGGTAAAGCTACTGGTATGATCATCAGCACCCAGAGAAGGAAAACTCTGAATTTATATCAACACCCTCGCCAACACGTCTGCAAAGCGTGGTGATTATGGCAATTACCCCTCATGTGATTGAGGGAGGCCTGTGCCCCAGCAGTGGGGACTTAAATGGGCTGACGATGATTTCGTCGGCTTAGTAATACGTTCATGTGGGTACGTGATGTGGGTTCGATTCCCGCCCTAAAACGGGATGAAATTTTTAAGTGCGTTTTTTTTATAGTAAGGGAGGCAAACGAGCAAACGAGTCACCTAATGGTAAGCGATCACCGCCGTCCATGGACATCAGCCACACCAGAGGGAGTGGAGATGCGTTGCCGGCCTTTTAGGAAGGTATAGGCTCGTTTCTTGAAGACCTCAAAGTCGTACTGGTTCGGAAATACCGCTGCGGGAAGTTGATTCCACAATGAGGAGGCGCGTGGCAAAAAATTACGTGTAAAGCGCACGGTGGTGGACCTCCACCCATCCAGATGGTACGGGTGGAATCCTAGTTTACAGCGTGTAGTACGGTGGGGAAATTCAGCAGTGGGTATTAACTCAAACAACTCCTCGGATCACTCACCATGGCGTTATTTATTTAAGAATATTCCGTTCGAAAGCTCACATTCTTATCCACTTCGCTACTTATTGCTTCAAGGTATCTAATGGAATACTATAAACTAGAGGGCCCCAGATTTTTAATCAAATGTGCCAATTTGTTTACTTGCTAATCAGCCGGTGCGCAGGCGCGTCGCGGCCGGCTGCGTATCGCGAAGATAAACGGCGATGGCAACTACTCGCGGATTAAATTAGGTTTGACTGTACCGTTCGCAGACACAGCGGACGATTTTTAGGGTGGTTTGAAAATTTAAACAGATAGATAGATGAAATGTTTATTACTACTTGTAAATGTGACTTAATTGCTTATATGTATATAAATAACATATTATATGTAGTATTTTTTTCCTATGTATTTTACTTTTTTTTGTTTTTAGTTAGCAACATATATTGTATTTCTTTTTAATGTACTTATTAATAATATATTTATTTAAATATATTTATATATGTAGGTATGTATAAAATGTAGTTATTTAATATTAGTGTTTTTTTTTCTCCTTACTAGTAACTACAAATTTTCCTTTCGCCGCACCACTGCACTTTCTGCATGACCCAAAGGTTGACTGGTAGAGAATGCTTCTTGGCATTAAGTTCGCCTTATTGTATCAAAATTTGTGCAATAAAAGTTTAAATGAATAAATAAATAATAATAAATAACAAAACTAAAGCATATTGTAAAGGTAATTATTATAAATTACTTATTTAAGATTTGTAGAATTCTCCCGGTCAGTCTAAAACATAAATATAAATAAGCAATAAATAATCATGCCAGTCATGAGAATAGCCCAACCTTGGTCAACCATAGTCATTGTACCCGGTGTCTGCGGGCAAATTTGAGGTACCTAAAGTAAATAACTTCTTTGGTGATCGAACATTAAAGAAACGGTTACCGTACCTATTGAATAGTTTGCCGGAGGACATACGCCGGGAACAAGATAAAAAAGAGTTTAAAAGAAAACTTTAAACATATTTTTTAGCTAATTTAGAGTATGAACAGTGGCGGACACATCGAGCTTTACAAAACTGTCAAATTTCTTCATTCGATTATAAACATATTGTTACACATTGAGTTCGAAATCGATTGAGGAAATTTGACAGTTATGTATAGCTTGACTTGTCCGCCACTGTACCATATAAGTAATTTTTTTTTAAGTTAATGACTCGTGATCGTTTGCCAGTAGCCCACTGTACTTTAATTTAAATGTTGTTTGTTTAATAATTTAATAATAAAAAAATAATTGCAACAAACATGTGTGATTTTTGTCCGTGGGAGAGCCACCTTTTGACCGTGGGAGGGCCACGCTTCGGCATGAATGGGACGTCTCGACCGGAGTGATACCACGGCCGCACAGAAAACCGGCGTGAAGCAGCATTGTGCTGTGTTTCGCTGCGTGAGTAAGGTACCGGAGGCGCAATCCGGAGAAAAAGGGGGTGTGTTATAACATCCATTCGTTGGTTATAATATCCTAACACAAGTGCATAAGCTATCTTACCTCCTTACTTGGAAAGAAACGTGCAAACTCTGGAATGAGCTTCCAGCCGCGGTGTTCCATGTTCGCTACGACATGTCCTTTTTTAAACAAGCTTTGAAAAGAATTCTTCTTTCACAGTAGGCAGCGGCATGACTGTGCTCCGGCATTGTTGTTGTCCATGAGCGGCGGTTACCATTTACCGTCAGATGGGCCGCATGCTCGCATTCGCAATAAATAAAAAAGAAATTTTAAAACTCAGACCATACAATGTTTCTTCAGAGTTGGAATTGTACCCGACCTCTAATGTATAACGCAGTGTTGCGGACGCCGGGCAGTGATCTCTAATCTACAGTCCGGTCATGGTTACTTGGCACGTAGAAAAAGTTGGAACTAATGCTGTTTTGACATTTTCACTTGGAAAAATATTTTTTTACGCCTCCCTATCCATGTCACTGAAGTGCCTTCTGATTTCGGTCGATCTGTATCTTACATTTAATCCTTCAAATGCCGGTTCCTTATAGGAACAAACGGACCATCTGATGGTAAGCAATTGTCAGACACAAGCAAACCTTTGAATTCTTGCCTATGGTACCTTCTGGTACTCTCCACTGAGCAAGTAATCACTTGGTACTCTCACTCCAGCGCCAGCGTGCTTAAGGCGAAATTAATTTAGGAAAAAATAAATAAAAAAATGAATGAATGAATGAATGAATGAATATACTTTTATTGCACTCAAAATAAAGTATGAAAACTCAAAACTAGATATTACAGGATATGTACAACGAAGGCGGCCTTTTCACTATGAGCGATCTCTTCCAGGCAATCTTTGGATAAAGGACACTTGATGAAGGTGTAGGGCGGTGCAATCTTAAATATTTATATACTTACACAGAAACTTTAAATGCAAATACATAAATAAAATATGAATATACTAATACATATAATATATATGATTAATAAATAGATAAATATAGCAACTAAAATAATAACGATGGATCCCAAAGCAGACGAATGATTCTCAGAGGACAGGAAGATATGGGTGAGAGGAAGTGGGAACAGTGGTCTCAAAGGTTCAGGAAATGTGATTTAATTTGGGCTTTAAAGATGGGTAGAGAATTGGAAAATAAATAAAAAAATAAATAATGTTTTTAAGAGGATGAATCTGCAGTCGGTACGGGCCCGAGCAGATTCGTAAATCTTGTCTCGCTGCATCTTTCTCAAGCGGTCTGCCTGATGGCGCGGAACTCCGCAGCGGAAATGAAATAAAGATAGACCAGGGCTTTGTTGTGTAAACCTTATAATAAACTACCTACATTGTGGACAGAAACTCTTGCTTATATAAGAATTGGGCTCAGATAAAGAGTGCTTCTGGTAAGTTTTCAAATTTGTGAGTTTCAGGGTCTTGTCGAATGAAAAGAATTAAAACTCGTTGGTCAGGTTACTCGTATAATAATAGACGAAAGTTGATTTGTTAAATTACAATTTATACTGTTTCGTCAACCCATTTGGATCAGTGGTAGTGAACAATGCCTCTGGTGCAAGGGTTGCGGGTTTGATCCCCGCACCGTACAAACATTTGCGTGCATTAACATGTCTGTTTGTATTTGTTTCGGTGTTTCTATGTATTATAAGTAGGTATGTATTTACAAAAGAAAAGCATTATATGTATATATTTGTAATTCCGCTGTTGGTTCTGATATCCGTAACACAGGTGCTTGAGCTACCTATCTCGGAGTCAGATCAATGTAGGATGTGATGTTGTGAAATATTAATTTATTTATTATTTATTAATTACCTACTTTGGCGATTGCGGACTCATCCTTCGCATCCCCGGAGCCCAGAGTTTGGGTCGTTTTGTTGGCCAATGAATTTGTCTGTACTCGGGCCAATGGAAGGGCGTACGTGAGCCCTGGGTCTAAGCGGTTGTCAGGACCTATCCATGCCCCCCTCTCATGCCAATGCTGGCGGCTATTCGCGTCTCTATAATTAGACCCCTATGGAGAGAGTCCTCGTCTCATGTGGCTGTTGAGGAAGCGATGGATGGCTATTTCGTCCGGTAGCTCCACAGCCTCATTGGTCCTCAAAAGCCCTTACAGTATTTTATTCACATCTTGAAGACAACGGACTATCATTTACGTAGGTGTGTAGCAAGTAGGTAAATAAAATTCAAAGATAAAATATAAAAACAAAAATGTTTATTTTAAGATTTTTTGGTAAATGCAAATGAAATACCGAGACAAAACAACCGAAAGTCATTATTTAGGTACTATTGTACAATTAATTATGGCAACTAAACATTAAAACATGATCATTATCTTTAAATAGAAGCGGGATCTTATTAATATTAAATCAAATAAATAATTATAAAATAAAAATTAACAATGGCGTCATCACCACTAACATTAAATTGTAAATACATTTTTTCACAGAAAAAAAAATGTACACAGTAGATTCTTCATAATAATTTTCAATTCAAAAATTAAGCCAGAATATTTTTTCTTAAAATATTTAAGTACAAAATTTTCTTAAATCATTAAATGTACTATTATGTACATAGGTACATGCTTTGTAAACAAATAGTGTGCTAAAAATTGTACTATCCCCTGTGAAAAAATGTTACAAAACTATAAATCATCGTAGTAAAAAATATTTACATTAATATTATTAGTAACTGGCAGTTATCGAAGGCACATTTTTCACTTTTACGCTAGAAGCATTACCAAGCTCTATATTATTAACTAGATTGCGAATATCAACCTCTTGATCGATCGTCAATGGATTGTGATCGAAGTAGATCTAAAATGGTGACGTAACTTTTGAATGGACAACGTACCTACCTATACAGGGTGTGTCCTTCTAAAAATATGTATAATGTATTGTAGGTACACTCGTTATTTAGAACAAGTTGTTTCTGATTTTTTTACGAAATTCGCATAAAATGTATACCTGAGTTTGCCTTCCCTATTCAAAATGGCCTAAAGAACGGCCGAATTTGTATGAAAAGTCGATTTTTTTTACGAATCAAAAAAGCACAACTAATTTAAAGGTTGTTCTTGATAACGGGTAGATTATGAAATGAATTTGACTGGCCCAGCCAGCCTCAGAGCTTCTTCTTTCTTTCTTTCTTTCCACAGAGCATATAATTCGATTCAATATTTAAGTAGGTAGATACAATTCGTTAATATGCTTACATATTTCTATATACGTATTGTGTTTTATTTGATATGTGTGAAGGCACAATAATTAAGTATATTTTACATATTTCTGTTGTATTACATTTATATGTAGATATGTTTATTAAGACTATTAAAATATGTCAATATTCAGATTCAGAACTTTACCTAACTAATTACACAACATTCGAATTCAATTGAATTTATTGCTTTATAAAATTTTCTAAAGTATTTTACCTATTTATTCACTAACCCTCCTGTGATAAGAAATATAATTATTTATTTATTACTCACAGAGCTAACAAATAAGTAGGAGATATGTGTCATTATCTTTTTCAGATATTTTAAAACATTAGGTACCCACATAGGAGGGCGTATGCTATACACATTTAGTTGAACAAAACATCTCATTCAGTATTAACTACCAGAACATACAAGATAATGCTTCTTAGTTTAATACATAAAAATAGATTAATATTAATTTTAAAGCGTCTCTATTAGTTTTAGCAAAGTACGCTCGAATTTTTTGGAAATTAGTCAATGGATTTTTTTAATAAAATGTTTTATAGTAATTCATTTAGTAAAGATATGTATACCTAATATATAAACTTAGATCACATTTCTCAACTCCCATTCAACAACGGCACACTTTTTACAATATCTATCACACATCGAGATTTATCCTTTTTTTCTATCTATAAGTAAATAAGTTTTTTTTTGTTTTCTCTACATTTACTAGTAAGGCGTACAGACACGGATATATTTGTTTTAAAAGACCTGGCAACATTATAGGGTATATATAAAGTATACCTACAAATGCCAGATTAAATATATATTTTATCGTGACTAGTAATATATTACAATCATAATATTATTTATTTACATTCGAACTTTTTATAAAACCTTTTGTACATTTTTGGCTAAAAATGTCCAAAGCACACAATTGACTATCTCTGAATTTATTCGAAAATCTCTTATGGCACCGCTTGCCATCAACCGTTAGACGTCACAATCTTATGGAGTTTAAACATAAAAACAAATTAATGTTATAATAACTTAAAAATAATTAAAGATTTATGAGTGATCATCAACAACAAGTAGAAGTTAGAAACTTTTAATATGGCGAATCATTAGTAGGTACCAATCAGTTTGAGACACTAATGATTAAAAACAGTGGTAAAATAGTTATTGTGCGTTAGTGATCACTCACAAAATGGCGGCTCCGCTGAACTCAAAATGGCCGTCGCACCTTGCGTCTAACGACTACCCACAAGCTAACCCATAAAAAGCTACACCACACCGAATATACTTTTGGATACATACATAATAATCCAAGTAACATAGCACTAATTAATTTCTACTTGAAGATAAGACGGTAGGTAAATACATGTATGTAAAAAATCTATGTTTTAGCTGCCAAAACTTCTAGGTTTGCTAATTTTAAATATGTCTATCATAGTTTTTCTACTAGAAACATCTTGGTAGGTATGCCTAAATTACCTAAGTTCTTTGATTAAACAGGACTTTACCTGTCCCATTTACCTACCCTATACACTATGCTCGTAAATAGAGATAGAGCTATGCTTAATAAAGGCCTTCGTTCAATAGCACTTATTAAAAGATTTCAAAACGCCACGTATTCGGTGAGTAAGCTTAAAACCTATAGACAAGCACTTGACTACGTCAGTACCTGTCGAGACTAGTGGAGTCCCGGCTGGTGAGGTCGCTGGCCGCATCGGTGGACGAGCTGGAGTCGGACGCGGCGGAGTCAGCCGTCTCGGCCGTGTCGGCCGTGTCCGCGGTGTCGCTCGTCAGCCCGATGTCGGTGGTCGGATATCAAAGGTGTTCGTCGCGTCCGTTCAGGGGCTGGCGCTCGGCGTGGTCGGATGGACGGTTGCGCTTGAAGAAACCGCACTGGAACAGAAAGATTGTTCATCGTTTTAAATAGCGCGCGAGAAAAACGAAAGACAAAAGTGAGGACTACCCTTTGAATCACCATATGATAGGACACAATGCCACCTTATAAAAACATTTTTTTATGTCATAGGTGGCAGACGAGCAGATGGATCACCTGATGGTAAGCGATTGCCGCCGCCGATGGACACCCGCGACACCAGTGGAGTCACAAGCCAACCTTTAAATCCCCCTTTCCTCCGGATAGGGCCTCCGGTACCCTCACTCACGCATCGAAAAACAGCACAATGCTGCTTCACGCTGGTTTTCTGCGAGGCCGTGGTATCATTCCGGTTGACCCGGCTCATTCATGCCGAAGCGTGGCTCTCCCACGGTCATGAATGATGCAACGCATCCTCGATAAAACTGACTGCTGATTCCGGAATGCCACCCTAACTTCCAAAAACTACTCCGTCTCCCCTAAAACTATACTGCACTTCGGTGCCTCGAAATTACAACAGTTATAACAAAGTCCCGGATTACCACGTCCGGGGTTCTAGCAGCCTTCTCCCTGGAGAAGGCATAAAAAAAACTAGAATATGGTCACACTTTTATACCTAATCATATTAAGACTTTTAGGAGGTGGGAGGAAGACAGTGTGATCATTCCAAAAAAGTCTTTCAAAGTCTTGAATAGGCTTACCTTATAAAGCGCAAAGATGAGTAGCAGCAAGCAACAGCGCGCCGATCACAGCGGCCAGGATGATCACCCACAGCGGTATCGACCCACTCTCCATGGCCTCCAGCTGCGGAGTGATCACGGTCTGGGCCTCGGCCTTCTGCCACACGTCGTCCGTGGTCTTGCCGAGGACAGCTATCCGAGAGACACGGGTGGCTGCTAGTGTGGATAGTATGACTGCTCTGTCTTTTGAGATCTGCAGGAGAAGAAATGTTAGTGAGTAAAATGCAGAGGGGACTTTAAGGGTCTTTTGGAAAGACAGAATTAAAGTTCCATTGAATTCACAAAAAAACTATAATTTCAAGTCAACAACGTGATAAAATTTGGGTGAGCAACATGAACATAGTTACTTAATGCATGATTCTATTATGATCTCTATAAAAATAGCTATATATACTCCATTTGTTTAGGTACTTAACTAAATGTAAAAAAACATAAAAAGTTTGAGCTCGTTCTTTATAGTTAATTTGTGTTACTATAATGTGTCAATACGGGATTAACAAATTTTATTATGTAAACCACATTGTGTACAATCGAGCCAAATATGTGTCGAGCCGAATATGTGAGTACAGAATGTTGTTTCACATACTAAATATCAGTGTTAATCCCCGTATGGATACATTATAGTTATAAGGCCCCGAAAATCTAAAAAACTTATTTTTTTAACATTTTATTAAGTAACCTAGTTGTAAGGTCTGCAGAGATTTATTGTTTCACTTCTCGAACACATTTTGTTGGAGTATGTTAGAACTGATTTAATGTTAACTTCCAGTTTTTTGTACAACATAACTGTACTCTGTTTATGTGTCCCTAATAAATAATAAAAAAACCATAAAAGGGTTCTTTTGATGGCCATTTTTCATTGCAACACGAAACGCAACAAAAATTATATTATTCTGAATCTAAATCTCATTTTAACCACTTTGTTTAATAAAAAGGGCAAAATTATTTTTAAGCTTGCAAACAATTTCAGTAAATATTTATTTTTACTTATTTCTAAAAGTATAACAGTGTGCCCACAAAAAAGTATCTAAAAACCAGTTATCCAAATCCTTCTTGTGACAAAAGTAATGGACAACCCTACTAAATCAAAAATGTATACTGCTCGCTAGTGCGGCATCACTTTTGACGGATATTTCACATGGTCGGGTTTCCAGCATAGACGCCAACTGTGAACTTTACTTGAAGTGACAGACCACGATTCGAATAAAAGGTTGAAAATCCCTGAACTCCGCCATTTTTTTTGTTTACCTTTAGTTAATTACCTAAACAAACAGAGTATAATAATGCTACGTGTGTGGCTTATGTGCCTATTTCTACCCCTTCATGATAATTCTTTCGTGCGCTGGTCTTCTGGACTATTTTCACACCTTAATATAAACCATATTTTAATGATTCTGTATCTTACCTCATTGAGCACGGACGCATTGATCCTTGACTTGAAGGCAAGCCAGACCTCCTGGCCCTTCACCAACCTTCCTGTACTGCAACGCAGTACTTCACACTTGTACTTCTCTTCACATTTCTCTAGGATCTCCTTAAGTTGAGGGTGTACCTGGAATATAAAGAAGACTTATTAAGAACCAAACCACAATTAACTAGGTATGATTAAAATAGCAGATATGCCATCATATCTGAGGGAAGAAGTAGGGACTACTGAGTGGCTTGCTCAGCATACGACTCTGCGGGCGACGACGATACTGGGAGTCCCCTAGGACTCCCAGCTGTACGACCTATCGTACAGCTATGAAGGGCTGCATTGCGCTAGGTAGGGGTGAAGCGGCGAGCGTTAATAGCTGTACGATCTAGTCCCGGCTGAGGGGTTTTCGACAACAATTGCGCGCAGATGGACACCTCCCGGGTTTTAGGTTGGAGTTAGAATCCCAAACATCCACCTTGTTTCCTACATGTAGCAAGGTGATGTGCCGTGATGGTTTCCCCTGAGAAAAAAAAAGAAAATAATGTACTACTAACCTGATCTTGCCGGCGTCTTCTGGCACTCCCCCCATGTTGAGATGATGATGAGCTAAAGCTGTTTCCATATGTGTTGTATGATGTCTGACCTCCTGCAAACGAACATCCTTTGTGTTAAATTCAAATCAAACAAAAATAGTTTTCTATAAACCACACAGGCGCCCTCAGAAAGAAAGTAATTATAGCACTGACAGTCAGAACTAATCAAGTGTGATATATTCTTACCTGATTGAGAAGAGTAAGAGTATCCACCACCGGACCTCGTCTGGTATGATCCACCGTTAGCTTGTGAGCTTCCGCCTGCCTGGTATCCGCCACCTTGGTAACTGCCACCAGCTTGGTAACCACCGCCCTGGTAACTGCTGCCACCTTGGTAACCACCTTGCTGGCTTCCACCACTCTGGTAACTTCCACTGGCCTGGTAACCACTCCCACTGCTCTCTTGGTGTCTTTGACCTGAGCTTCCTTGAGCACCCGTCACATCTCCGATTCCAACTCGAAATTCGTTATTTGGGTTCAAAGCGGCAGATGCACCGAAACCTTCAAGGGCGTCATCATCATCCCCGAGGATGGTGTTGGAAGCACCTCCTCTGTAAGTAGATGATCCAGCGTTCGCAATGTCAGAGTTGACAGTTTCGGTGGTGGCCCAAGATCCGTGGACAAAGGCTTGACCTTGACTAGACCCCGAACCTTGAGCTCCACCAGCGGCCTGCGAGTATCCTTGACCTGCACCCTGAGAGTAGCCGTCGCTGGAACCATGGCCGTAGACTGTGGCTTGACCCTTGCGTATGGCCCTGACTTGATCCTTGTGCGTGGCCGCCAGACTGGGATGAGTAGCTGTGGCTGGAACCACTAGATTGCCCACGGTTTGCATAGCTGTAAAAAATAATTATAACATGTTATTTGACTACTCATATCATCTCATCAGATTGTAGCTTAGCTAGAAGATACTCGTTTCATTATTTTACTTACTTATTGAAAGAGCTACCAGCTTCTCCTTCGTGTCCCAAAGACCCGTACTCTGTGCTGGTCTCATACACGACGTTGCCGTCGGCATCATAGTACACAGTTCTAGTCCTATTGGCCGTCCTGATGACTTGCCCACCATCAGATACACCTTGACCTTGTCCATATACGCCTTGGCTGGAGTGGATCCTTTGGCCCGAATACTGAGGGTTAGTGGCTGCTGCAGTTAGTTTTCTCCTGATCTGTTCTTGTTCTTCAACAGTTAATCCCTCGTTGTATGAATCGCTCCATGTTTTGTTGTACGTCTGTCCGCCACGGTTGTTAAATTGACCGCCGTATTGTCCTCCTTGGCTAGTACGGTGACTTCCTTGGCTGGTGCTGAAGTGGCTTCCTTGGCCTGTTCCGTATTGACCTCCTTGGTGAGTGCCGAATTGACCTCCTTGGCTGGAGCTAACGTGGCCTCCGGATACTTGACCTCCGCCGTATGATCCAGAGCTCTGTCCTTGGCCGGATCCAAATTGTCCGCTGGAAGATTGACCACCAGATACTTCCCACATATCTGTAAACATAATTCATTAATAGAATACCTGTTTTTAGCATGACTAATTTGAATTTATTTTAATAAATATTTCAAGTCTTACTTTGGCCGTAGTACCCGCTGCCGCTGGAAACCTGAACACCTTGAGCGTACAGATCGCTGGTCATCATTGCTGAAAAAATAAAGATTTATTTTAGCATTATTTTCATGGTAGAACTAATTTGTCCATCGAGAACCTATTCGACTATCCTGTCGATCCAGTAGATCCAACATATTACCTTCTTTTTCCTTATTGAGCAGGAAGGTGTACTGGCTCTGCACTATGAGGTTCTCAGGGTTGACGTGGCGCGCGATGCTGCACTGCACGTCGCCCAGCCACTGCGGCTGCACCAGCATGTACATCAGATTTTCGCCTGGAACAGAGGTAATATATTATATTTAACAACTAGGACGGCAGAAATTCAAAGTGAATCTTGACCTCTGACAATGAGTGTTAACCTTCGTCTATCATCTGCGCCATCTCCGTGGAGCTCGGGCTTGTAATTTTGCACCTCGTCTCCTTAACTTATTTCGGACGGACAACAGATTAATAACCTCTGAAGAGGTCGTATAAGTTCGTCCACAGTGAAGGAACTTCAAACCGAACTTGCATTTACTTCATCGTCCATTCCTCTCTTTTTCACAGAAAAAACTACGAACCAAGAGCGAAAACCCTCGCTCACTTCACTGGATCAGACGCAGAAACCAACAGGTGTCATCAGAACTTAATCCGCGCTGGAGACAGAACAACTAGGGATTGATAAACAGTCCACTGCACAGATTACTGATAGGTATAGCTCCACTGTGTGCATTGAAGATCAAACCATAGTTAATTTGTTGGTCTAAGTATTCAAATGTACAATAAGTTGCCACAAAATGTTATTGAGTTACCAACGCATAAATTTAAAACTCACGTGAAAGCCTGTTTAATGAATAAAGGATACTATAAAATTGTAGATTACTTAAATGATACGGGTTCATAGACATAATGACCTGACACTTGTAGTATTTTTATAAATATTTATTGAAATTATTATGAATAATTACTTAAGTTTAATAAATTAGGTTTAGCAGCATTTATTATTGTATACAAATTGATTTGTATTGATCCAACAATTGACAAGATGCTAACCACCTACTACACCTCGTCCTGCAGTTTATTAGTATTGGATTAAGGAAAGACCTATGAGGGGAACCTAAGTAGTCATGCTCACTCAAATGCCTCTGGGGTGGTGGCGCTATGTGGTGGATCATTGCATTCCCTCTGATATGGTTGAGTGAAATGGTGGCTGACACATACGTCATACCTACTTGTGAACAGGTGCCACCTTTGAGGACTGGTCTGCTTCGGTTTACCTTTAATTTTTTTTTTTTTTACTGTAGAAAGGTAAGCGTTTGACCATATTTCACCTGATGGTAAATGATAATGTGGTCTAAGATGTAGCACGATTACCTAGAAGATACCTATTCACTCGCGCTTTGAAAACCCCCAAATTGTAGCCACTAGGGAACACCTCTTCAGGCAACTGATTCCACTGTTTCGCAGTACGAATAAGAAAACAGGATTCAAACCTCTTTGTGCGGACTTTTGGTATTTCTACCATGTACCGGTGTCGATTGAGGGTCTGCCTGGTGGAGTAGTGGAAGAACGGAGATGCTCCAATGGCATTATACAGTTCCGTGGCGCACTCTCCAAAATGTATCCGATAGAAGACCGATAAGCTTGCTACCTTGCGTCGGTGTTCAAGGCTTTGTAGCCTCTTACCCACAAGCTCGTCGTCGCCAATTAGCCTCTTGGCCCTTCTCTCAATACTCTCTAACGCCTCAAGCTGGTATTTGGCTGAGCCATCCCAAAGATGAGAACAGTACTCCATGCAGGCTCGGACTTGCGCTTGATATAAGTTAAGCAGCTGTCCTGGCGTAAAGTACTGCCTCACTAAAGTTCACTAAAGCTCGGTATTCTGGCTAAAGCCAAAATACCGAGCTTTTTTGATGCAAGTTGAGCTTTGGACTCGATGTACGTGCCAAAGTTGAGGGAAGGGGTGAGAGATATGCCAAGAAGCTCAAGACGGCTAGTAATCGGCACGGACACATTCTGGAAAGTGGGAGTCAGTCGGAATTGACTCCGTTTAGCAGAGAACAGACACGCCTGGGTCTTAGCTGCATTGAACGAAACTCGGTTGGCATTTCCCCAGTCGGAGACCGCCTTCAAGGTCTCGTTCATGCGCTCGACCATCGCCTCTCTATGTCTCTGGATGTCCGCCGGCTTAGCACGTGCACTGGAATTGTAACTCTCTACAACTGTGCTGTCATCCGCATACCCATAGACGCCGGGTTTTAGCAGGTCGTTTATGTGCAGCAAGAAGAGAGTTGCAGAAAGTACAGACCCCTGAGGGACTCCAGCATTAATCACCAGTTGGTCAGAACTAACCTCATAATTTTTATTTTATTATTTCCTTTATTTTATTTTGTGTTACAATTAAACTGTATGGCTTGGTATGATGAAGACAACATTGTATGAAAGTTTGGCGATTAAAAAGAGTACCTAACTGGCGAGTTTCTTTGGATCTTCTCGACCAGAAACAACTTGCCGAGCCGGTGTGGTAGAATTGCATTATGTTCATTTAAAAAAAAATATAATTTATGTATTAACATGTAAATTATACATACATAAGTGCTTGTAAATAGTTTTAAATCATTCCAATTTATGACGATTTGTAAGTGCTGTGTACAAGCCAATGCAAATAAAGAATTATTTGACTTGTTCACATCAAAGGAGGGAAGAGTCCTAAAGCACCAAATGTCAAAAGAACCTGATGAACCTATAAGTCCTTAATAGACTTATCTACATAAAATGGACTAAAGGAGAGTAGATTATTATTGTCTTACTCTAGGGTCTTAGTGCGGAAAAAGTGGCAAATTTTAAGGCAACTTCCAGGCCAGTCTTGGCCACTCACCGGTAAGTGTCTGGTAGGGCCACATGACGTAGATCTCCGCCTCCTCCACGGTGAAAGGCCCCTCGTTCTTGATGTTGTACTTGTGTATGACCTGCGGCCCGAGTTTGTTCTCGTCCTGGAGGTTGTGCGAGTCGTAGAGCGACGCGTTGTAGTGCAGCTCTGGAGGGTCAGACGTTCTGGAAAGACAATTATCAGAATGATTGAGGAGGCAATTCAAAGACACTCTGATAAAGTTACCTACTCTCTCACAAATTGCAACGCGATGGTAATGATTCGTTCTAAATTTAACCAATCCTACTAGTGACTTTTTTATAGCAGTTCACTGATCCTACCGGGATCTGTCCATTGGTCTTTCACCGAAAAAAAAAATGTTTAAGAGTAATGTGTGGCAAATCTCCACGAGAATCTTGTAGACCAAGTCCTTAGGTATTTTACCCTTACCCTGCATGTATATTCTCGAGGTCGCAAATTTTGTTAAATGCAATATTTATTTATTTAAAAACTCGAACGTTACTAATTTAAGAAGCGTTCGAGATCCTCACAAGTTAGTTTACAATGCCAACCCAAACCTTAGCTATTATCTTCGTCAGTGTGACGCAATGTGTATAAAGATATTCAATACCTGGCACCAAACATAATATTTAAACAAAGATTAACTAAATGGCTGAAAGAAAATAATTTTTATTCTATTGAGGAATATATAAAACAAAGTTTAAGAAATAAACTAGATTTGTAATGTAGTGTGTAGATAAGTATAATAATAAGTTTCGTTAAGCTTACTGAAGTCTAAGTTTATAAACATTTTGCATGCCAATAATTGGTAAAATATGTGCGCTTTTATACTTTTAAACACGTTATTGTACATCATATGTTATGCAAATAAATGATATTCTATTCTATTCTATACCAAGTTATCAGTTGAAACACTAATAATGCAGACGTCACGTGACGCGTTTTATATTCGAGTAGTTCATTGCTCGTAAGAAAGAAGCCTTGTAAAGAGTTCACAGAACGCTTGAAGCATTGAACTACAAATCGCGTGTACAATGCTATCTCTTATGCCTACTTGCTTGATAGCTGACAAGATCAATTAATTTTATTACATACCCGATGACTGACAGATGCGCCATAATGACCACTCCAATAGGCATGTGCATAGTGTTATCGTACTGCGTGTCTTGTTCAGGATTGGTGGAGTTTGCCTCCATGTCGAAGTTCAGGGCAGTCACTCTAGCGTCCACCTCCAAAACCACTCGGAAGTTCACCTGAAAATTAAATACGGAAATACGTTGAATTGCAAGTCACCAATATGGTTCAGCATGAATTGGTCGACTCGACCGGAGTGATATTATAGCCTCACAGACAACCAGCGTGACTGTAGCCTGGGCTGTGTTTCGCCGAGTGAAGTTAGGGTACTGGGAAGAAGGGGCCTTTTATGGTTCTCAGCGCAATTGTGACTCACTGATGTCGAGTAAATGCTGTTCATGGGCGGCGGCTTTGTGATGCTTTGCTATCTATCAGTGATCCGTCTGTTCGTCTGTCTATCATAATATGATCCTTATTATCAGCGTGTAATTCGCTTCGGTAATTACAGAGAAGGGACTACCACCTGACCTTCGCAACCCTTTAATAGGGACCAGCTAAAATGTTTGATTATATTCTTCTACAGCTTACCTTAGTTCCACTCGGCATAGGGTTGCCTAGATCACACTTCAGCGTGCTATTCCCACTATCGTCTCTATTCTCAATGGAGCAGTAGATAGGCGTGGCGTCAGCATTGTCCTTGTCAAGCCGTTCCATCTTGGCGTAGGTGACTCCGGCCGGCATCTGGAGGTAGTAAGCAGCCTCGAAGGCATCCTCGGCGGAGTTCTCCACCTTAACGTCAATGTAGACATAGTCACCGGATCCGAGGACGTAGTTGATCGTTGGGCTGTAGAAAGTTACGTTTTATTTATAGAAACAGGTCTGAATTACGCTACTTTAAGTGAAATGTTTAATTTTTTAACATGTTATCGTCTTTTTGGCGTAAATATGATTTGAAAAGGGAAAGTATAGCCTTGTGGGGGCCTGCCACGGCTGCGACTTCCTGTACGAGGCCTCTACTCGAGGACCTTTCTGCCCCAACGGCCGTCTGTTCTTCTCGCTATGTGCCCTGCCTATTGCCACTTGAGAAAATCCTTGGGGCTATGTCTGTGACCTTAGTTCTCTTGCGGATCTAATCATTTCTGATACGATCACGCAAAGAGACTCCGAGCATAGCCCTCTCCATTCCCCACAAGGTGGACCGACGATCTGGTGAGGGTTGGGGGATTCCATTGGATGCTCGCGGCACAGGACCAGGATATGTGAGGAGAATATTGGGGGAGGCCTGTGTCCAGTAGTGGACGTCTATTGGCTGAAATGATGACGATGAGTATAGCCTATTCGACCACTCCCCTTGTAAACAACCGAGGGAGAGCCACGTATCTGCATGAATGGGTCAGTCCGACCAGGGTAACACGGGCCCACAGAAAACCGGCGTGCAGCAACACCTGCACTCTATTTCGTTGAGTGAGAGAAGGGGAAACGTTAATCAGAGCACTGTGAGTTGTGGTGGCAATCACTTACGCGATCGAAAAATAAGCGATTTTGTATTTTACTTTTTGTAGACTTACGTGGTGGCAGCAAGTCTCAAGTCCGGAATACAAATGTTATCAGGTCCACAGTTCTTGGGGATGTTGAGTGAATCCGTGTGCTCCATGCTTTCGGTCTGGTCGAGGACCGGTGGGACCACGTTGCCGGAGGACTGCGTCACCAGCTCGTACGACATCTTCACTTCGATCGGTGTCAGCTTGTCTCTGAACTCTCCCTGCAATTTGTATTGTAATTGGGTTAAGATTTTAATTGTTAGCTATAAAACCAGATCTATTTTAAACAATTTCTTTCGGCAAACACCCATACTATTTATTAAATAACCATGCACAAATGTTGGGTCCATTTTTGTTTGCGAAAAATTGATTCACGCCGAAAGTGAATTAATTTACTTTTGGCGGAGGAATTATCCAATGATATCATTTTCTATAGACTACGGAATAATTTCTGGCGCCATTGTTTTTGGTAATATTGTTATACTTACATCGACGTATACCTTGATGTCTCTGCACTCCTGTTGACCTTGAGCCAGCAGAATGTGAGTCGTGTATGTCGTCTCCCTGGTCTCCATGAGGAACAGTCGCTTCGTGGTCTTCTGACGTGAGTCGAGGTCCAGGGTTACTTCGAAATCTATAATTTGACAATAATAAGAATTAGCACAAGTTTTTATTTTCTCGTCTTACTATGAGTAGATACTTAAAAACATCAGGTTGGTTGGTAATACAGGACACTGCTAACATAGATCAAACATTGAGTGGTATTATTTACAAATTGAAAATTGCACATAAATTACTAAAACATAAAATCATAAGTGCCCTGCTCTAAAATTTATTGTGATTTGCCAATTGTTCTCTACACGGACCACTCACCGAAAAAGCAGATATATCCCTCCGCTTGGAAAAAATAATAAACTGTTACAGCTTATGATACTAATACTTAAATAAATATAATATAATAAATGTATAAAAGAACATAAAGAGCACTTAAATGAAGTAATACTAAAATTATTGCTGGTTCCGAATGTTAATGATGATGCATCATCTATTGAAAAAACAATAGCAACAAAATTTTACAGAAAACTACTTACTAATTTGCTGGTCAACATTGATGCCATTGTAAGTGAGACAGAACATGACGTCTGCGCATGCGACGCGGGTGCCGTTGGACAGCTCGCAGCGCTTCTCTGTCAGGGAGATGGTCTTGCTCTCGCCCATGAACTTCACATCTGCCATCACTTTCACTACAGGACGGGACCTGAAGAAACAAAGAAAGGATATCAGAGATATATGAATTGAAACTTTTCAAGTGATTTAGTCATCTTTTTAGCAGACGTAGACGGGCGAAATCCTGGATCATAAATGTCTGTTTGGCGGAAAATTTTAGTGTTCGGATAGTATAATTGCGATGTGGACTACCTGTGATGCCTAAGAATGCTTATTCTATAGCCTTATGCTGAACTATTTACTAGCTTTACGGTAAGCATTCTTATTTTCAGGATGATAAAAATATTAAAGAATTATTTTTATTTTGATATTTAAGAATAGAATTAAGCTAGTTAAGCTCTGATCCAACTTACTTGAGGAAAACAATGCTATCAGATTTGTAAGCACCGACAGCCAAGTCAGTGTAGTTATTATTGTCCAAATCGACGCCACCAGAGAGTGAGAAGCCGAATGTGGTGAGGGTGGGGGAGATCTCCTCAGCCGTGATGACTTGAGAGTATTTCTTGGAGATGCCGTTCTTGCTGCCGAGGTAGATGAACACCACACCACGGCCATTCTCACCGCCGTAGGGAGCTCCGATGGCAACATCTAGAATACAAATCAAAGGGCAAATAAATCGACAAGTCGCGTGAACTAAAAGTGGGTAGGTACTTAAAATCTAAACTTTATAGTAGTAGTACCCGTTGTACATACATACCTCCAAAGCCATCCAAGTTGATATCACCCAGTGAGGTAACAGCCAGACCGAATCTTCCCTTAGATACTTCACCAGTAAGAGAATCATGTCTTGTGAATGACTAAAATAATTAAAAAAGGCATTGAGTTACTTGTTAAAATAAATATACAACGAATTCTCATAATGAATCATAATCCGTAGATTTTGTTAGGTTCTAAAGACTTGTTATGATGTCCACTTACCCTATCTCTTCCTTGGTAGATAACATAGACTCTTCCATGCTCATATCCGTCGCTCTTCTTCTTTGTGAACATAGGAGCTCCTACGATGATATCATCAGTACCATCACCATCAATATCACCAGAGGCGAGACTGTACCCGAAATAAGCACCGATTTGGGATCCGGTGATGTTCTTGAAGTTCTCGAGATCACGTGTGTAGAGGACCACCTGGTGGATGATGAAGATGATCAAGATCTAAATAGTGTTCTAAATTGAAATCAGTATTTTTCAACAGTTATTGCTTTCTCGAACTTACCAGCCCCTTAAGACTAGCTCCCCTAGGAACTCCAACAGCAACTCCCTGAATTCCATGACCAACAAAATCTCCTACAGTCACAGAATATCCCATGTAGGAGTCATCATACTTAGGACTGGCCTCAGGGGTAGCAATCAGCATTACTTGACTTGCATTTCTGGAGTACAGTTGTCCTAAAACAGATTTAGCGCATTATAGAAAGCGTAAGCCAACGTTAAGAAAATATTTTTGTGATTTTCTTTACGCATATGTAAATTTGAAATCACAATTTCATAGAACATTGATTTGCCATTCCAGACAATCACGGTGTGATAATGATATTAAATATTAATTGTGACTCAGATGCAATTCAAAGCGTCTATGAGGAGCCAGGCATGGTAGACAATGGTAACAAGAAATATACACAATGTCAGGACATTTTTACACAAATGTTATCCATTCAAAACCGGTTTGAAATTTTTACAAGTTTAATGAGTACAAATAGATCTCTTTTACGTTAACAAATTAAGAAATTAGACAAACAATAAATAAATGACGAACGTGTTCACAACAAAATCAAATAAACAAAACGTTTCTTTTGTATTAAAATTCACACCGTCTCAAAAGCATAGGATTCAGGGATATTAATGTTAAATATATCACCAAATCCTTGTTAATTGACCAAATTAATGTAAAGCCACGATTATTACAATTCAATTAGTACAGATTGAAAGCTTTTATGATGTTTATGGTCTAAAGCGTTAAGGTTTACCCAGTTATTGTATCGAAACCATTTAATGATAAACCATTCCTAAAATCCATAGCTACAAAAATACAACATTAATTTGTTCTAATCACTTAAAAACTTTGAACATTATTTTCAGATCAATATATCAACATATCATCTAAATATGTAAGTAACTTATCATTAGCACAATAATGAAATGGTATGTCATCAACATTATACATATACGTGCATGTTATAATCCATTTTGGTCCAACTACTGCTAAAAAATAAAATCAGCTACTCTAGTTTTTCGAAGTTACATATAGTTTGAAACATTATGGACGATATTGGGAAAAGCCTCATGAACGGTTCAGAGTGAATATAAAATAATGTATGTTATACCATATTTTTTGGGAAGCTATGATGACACAATTATTCATACCAGATAATGCACTTAGCAGCAGAATATTTTGCATAATGTGGAATTAATAATTGTGACTAAATTGTTTTAAATCCATTCAATCTTATTTTTGAAATACAACCGTTATTTTCTCCATAAATATTGATCCTTCATTCTAATGTATTCGTTTTATTTTATGTATTATTACTGGTCAGAAAACGTAGTCACACTCAATAATAATTTCGAATTAGATTTAAAACAATAGCAAATGATATTTATGGTTGATTGCAAAATTAGGCGCTCCTAAGCCTTTCTCTATGTTATGTCGGTTAAATGGTCAATCGGCGTTACTGTGGGGCTTTACCTTCCTCTGGTATAATCGGCATAAAGTAGTCGTAGTTTTCGATCGTAAGATCTACGGTTAACGTCCGCCCTGCGGGTTGGGATTAAAATCAAGATCAGTAACACTTCTTAGCCCATCACAAGCTCGAGAACTTTCGGTCTTATGTAAGTTAATGATCAAAAAATCATAGGGCTTAAATTTTTATGCGTTGAGAGCATTTTGTTTGATTTACCCTTTGAAGATCAGTTCCTGCTACGTACAGCTAATAGCGAACTGACCTACAAATTTATATGCACACAGCATATAAATTTGTAGGTTTTATCCAACTTGTAGTAAAGATTCTTCTTGTGCGTGAAAATGAATTCTACATGATATTCTAATTAAAAATCATGCTTGTAAGACCATTCTACTTCTATGTTCAATGTAACAGCTAGATCAAAGTTGTAGTGAAATTATTTCCTACCGTACAACTCGTTATATTCTTATTAGATAAATTTTAGATCCTTCTATTTCACACACAGTGTTTCTTATACCTAGATAAAAGGACTTCGATTCACTGACTTGATCGAATTAACAGCAAGAGTTTATTCTTTTGTATTTGGTCAGAAGATTGAAGTCTCAGATATTTAAAATAATTCAACATATTTCAGATAACTATTAAAATTATACGAATACTAGTTGTATTCAGTAAAATATGTACCTTGCCAGAAGAAACTGCCCGGAGCACCCATGAATAAACGCTCTCCATCCTGAAACAGAATATAAAGTTCCGTGACATTTCTTTTTTTGACTGTTTAGACTTCTGTTGATAGTCGTAATACCCATATTTATTAACATATTTTAACTATAATATTATAGGTGTAAAGCTTTACTCTATACAGGGTGTAAAAAGACCCTTAACGAAGCCGAAACCTACGTATTCAGCACATCATCAGGACCATTTTTCTTCTAGACCATACCTGGGAACTCAATATTTCCAAGTTATTGAAGGTCAAAGTCAAAATAAAAATCTCAAGATTGTTAACTTAAAATAGGTGTTTGGTACATGATAATGACAAGACAAATTTATAATAGGTACACATCAATGTCGAATCTGAGACATTCAGCAGTAAAGACGTTTTCTGTATTAATGAAAACGATAAATTGGAGACTGTCAATAATCTCTTGTGACGTGTTATTAATAGTATAATAGTTAAAAGTGAAGTGTCTCTACTAGCTCTTGACACATACAGATTACCTACAACATTAATAGAATAGTTATTATTGAAATTGTCAAAATTATCTATTCAAGACAGAATTATCGTACCTATAAGAATCTAATTAGGGTCGTAGTTTTGCACAAAATTTATTTCCAGAGCATATTTAGATTCCTAAACAATGAGATATAAACCTAATCAAATCGAGTGTTGAAATATGTCCTTACGATCAGGATCCTGCTCTCCATGTTTTGTCTGACTCCAAAATCGTAAAGTGCTAAACAAATAAAACGACCCATCACATCGCCAGGCACTCAACAAGAGATCACTGTGTTTTACGACCACGAATCAAACGTGGTCCTGTTATATTTTTTATGGGCCACTTATGGTAATGCAAGAGGGAGAATCCTGCCCTAATTGTGGTCGGAAGATAAAAATATATGGGTTTATAAGTATGTGAAGTCGTGTTACTTCCTTCGGCGAGTTGTGAAGTGGCATCTGGATCGATCAAGTTAATTGTTGTAAAAAGTGTATTGCTGAGAGCTTCGATGGAAATAATATATCTTCCAACCGATTACGGGTACGGCGGCCAATCTCAACGATCAGCCACGTACGCAGGATATATTATAGTGCTCAAGTGTGTGCGCAAACACAAGTGCACTCTCTATTCCCTTACCCTCATATTCCGATGGGACACCAAGGTGACACGACCGGAGAGGGATCGGGCGCAGAACCAACGGCTTAACGTGCTTTCCGAGGCACGGGGTACAAGACCGCCAACTTCCAGACTCCGGGCAGACACTAAGAATTTCTTACCGAAAACTTAGGTACAAATTTTTGGCCCGACCCGGGGATCGAACCCGGGACCTCTTGCGCAGCCGTCGCTTTAAAGTGCGACCCACTAACCACTACGCCACCGAGGCGATGGAAATAACGCTTTCATTCACGACCAATATAAAAAAATAAGCAGAGGAAAAAAGCCTAGAGCAAATTAATATGATCTATAAATTAATGCAAGGAGTGTTTGGTAGGTACTATTAGTGTGTCAAAGAATAAAAAGTCCTTGATATACCAATTCCTATGAATTCCGACGTTCACACACACAATCTTCGGAACCCTGCCACTCATTAGACTTCTGACTTTAGAACGAAGAAGAAACTGCTAACTGGGTGAGGAAAGCCTGGCGATGATATCTATCGTACAGCATGAAGAAAGCCTAAGTTGAGCAGGAGGACTTAGGCTGTTGACTGATCAATAGTATTGTCAAATAAAAAAAACCTTATTACTGTTATGCAAATCTCCAGCATCTTTCATTGAAAAATACCCCATCTCCAAAATTCAATATCCGCGTAACGAAAAGTGTTTCACCAGTAATATAGAATGTCACTTTTTCATAATAAAGTTAATAAAAGGTCCCTTTTATTTTTTAATAAAATAGATCCTCAATAATCCCATAACAACGGATGTCTATTGAGCCGCATAAAACTGTTTGTTTGGTAACAAGTCCCCGGTACGACACAACACGGTAGTCCGTGAAATTGAAAAAGTCCTTTCACTACTTGTCTGGATGTTTGTAAACGTATCTTCGAGTAGTGACAGGCGAGGCGAGTGATGTTTGGTACAAGTAATAAGACATAGGAGAATCAAACCTGGGACCTCAAACGTCAGGTTGGACCAAAAGGAGATCCTAGGACTTTTATATATTTTTAGTCCAAGTCAAAAAAAATCACTAAAACTGTATGAAGATGTTGATTTTTGTACTTAAAACCAAGGATAATGACCCTTTTTTATCGCTGGGTAATGCCGCCGGCCCGAAGTACAATGGGCCGACGTCGCCGCCGTCCTAATGCACACCCTCCTGCTGGTTATGTCGGGCTCTCTAGCGGGGGCTTCTCCTAACGAGAATCCGGCCAGAGGCCGAAGGGATAATGACCCTACAGTTTTGTATCCGTAGTAATAAATACTGAGAGAGACAAGTCCTAAAGACTACAGTAAAAAAATATCTGGCCTGCACTTGGACCGTAAAAGAGGATGTTCTTTGTTTTTCGGATCAGAAATTCTCAATGTTTGCTGGTAGTCTGCGAATATATAGGCGGTCTTGAACCACTGTGCCTCCAAAGACACATAAATCTGTTAGCCTTCTGCCTGTTTTCTCTCCGGTTGTTTCAAACGGATGGCCCATCGCCATCGAAATATGAGGATAAAGAGATAGAAACTCTCTATCTATATATCAATCAATCAATCATTTATTTATTTGCGATAGAACATGGTTATAAATTGGTCTTAACGTATATATTAGACAGTTAAAGAGTTAACTTAGTTATTATTATAGTAAGTATGATAACAACTACTGGGTACGTACTAATTGCGGCAATAGTTAACGCCATATCCAATAAATTAATTTAATCCCTAAAAATTGTTATTTCAAAAAAATCTATAGAGAAAAACTACACTAATATATATTTAATCGTAATCTTCTAACTTGTACCACAAAACGAAGGAGACAAAAAACAGACGCGTCCCAACAAATCGGTGCGTGTGAACGAGCGAGATAAGCCTCGGTCGCGATGCGTAAAAAACTCACAAAAACGCACCTCAAATAAATCCAGTTAACATGTGTTTGGATACCGGCGGTGCCGACTGTACCGATATACATTGATCCTTATTAACGCGCCGCTTTGAAGATCACAGTTTCAAGCTTAACATGAGTCACACTAATTTACAACAAAATATATGGACTAAGGTAAAGCTGCTGGCATGATCATCAGCACCCAGAGAAGGAAAACTCTGCATTTATATCAAAACCCTCGCTAACCCGTCTGCCAAGCGTGGTGAGTATGGCAATTACCCCTCATGTGATTGAGGGAGGGAATAAATGGGCTGACGATGAGAGGATGATATGGAGCGAAATTATAAAACTTTTTTAGAAGCAACAGTGGTAATAAACAAATGAAAAACATTAGTTTTAGAAGAAACATAATTTTATGTCATTAGTCGCTAGTAACAAATCGTCATGTCAGCCAATAGACGTCCACAGCTGAACAGCTAGGCCTCCCCCAATGTTCTCCACACAGATCGGTCCTGTGCCGCCCGCATCCAATGGATTCCCGCATCCTTCACCAGATCGTCGGTCCACCTTGTGGGGGGCCTGCCACGGCTAAGACTTCCTGTACGTGGCCTCCACTCGAGGATCTTTCCGCCCCAACGGCCGTCTGTTCTCCTCGCTATGTGCCCTGCCCATTGCCACTTGAGATATGCAATCCTTTGGGCTATGTCTGTGACCTTAGTTCTACTGCGGATCTCATCATTTTTGATACGATCACGCAGAGACTCCGAGCATAGCCCCTCTCCATTGCTCTCTGGGTGACTTTGAGCCTCGTCAAACGGGGTACAGTAACAAATAAGTCCTGCCAATTTACGCAAAGAGCCAGTCACCCATTTCGCTTCGGAACTTAATTTTGCTTTTACTGTATCAACAGATGGCGTTGAGTGTCGATTACACCGCGCAAGTGTTTCGCTTTTTAGGTTTAAATAAGAACTTTGTCGTTGTCTAAAGAATGTAAAGATTTCAAAAGATTTGTTTGATAACTCAGTAAATGAGAAAATGCGAACGGGAGGTCCTAGATCCAAAACCGAGCACGCTCTGTAAATTTAATTCTAGCCCGTGTTCTACTACTAGCTCGGAAGTGAAGGAAAACATCGCGAGGAAGTTTGCACCCCACGGATAGTAAAACTGAATTCGAACGTCCACTGAACTATTTTCGGTTTAATCCACTCGATAGTACATCTTGGTAACAAATACTATCTTTACGAAACAAATCATGAAGCATTGTAGGTGCCTAATTGGCCAAAGTCGAAGAATGAATCAGACAGATCTCAAAGCGCCGGCGCAGAGAACGGTCTCACGAGCAGCCCTCAAATGACAATACTACATCAAATCCGCCGGGCGCATGTCCATAAAATTAGTTTTGACAGCTGTATAGGGTTACCATGGTCTCAGATAAAGGTGGACATTGTCAGGCTTTTTGGTTGCGTGTCAGGCCAAATTAGACGGAGTCCAAGTTTTTTTAGGCTTTTCAAATCAAAATAAGTATTTCTTTTGCACTTGTTTGAGCAGACTTAAGTGTGACTTCCGCTTCATAGAGCGCAATTGAGCGAATTAGATACATTTATTGGATTTACATTTATTGGTTTTTATTGGATAGAGGGCGCCGTCGACCACCGCCCATGGACACCTGCAACACTAGAGGAGTAAAAAGTGCGCCGCCGGACTTTTAAAAATGAATATTATACTCTTTTTTAAAGGGCGCTTAAAGTATCAATAAAGATAACTGATTAATTTAGCTTTATTTTGGAAAAAAATCTAAGTGATAATTATAACAGTAAATCACTTACAAAAATGTGTGACCGCTTTTTAATCAAATGTTCGGCAAGTACGACATTACGATAGTTCAGATTGTCCGGCTTTTCGGTATTAAGATATGGCAGCCCTATCTCCATGTAGGTTGACCATGAGGAATAAACACTAATAAACAGACTTCAACGTCAATACAACGGATTGATGAAGAGGTCGGCAAGAGTTGGTGTTTTTTCATGTAGCAGTCACAAATTTAAGAGGACTATAATTGATTCGTTCAAGTTGTAGCTGTGTGGTGCAATTTGGCTATTTTTAAATTTTGTTATTTTTTATTTGTTATTTAAATTTCTCTATTTAGTCTGCTCACATTTGCATGTCGTGACAGCCTGTAAGAGAATCTGCACTTAGCCTTATTATAGTACTTAAGTAAATACAATGTAAATAGTGTAAGATTTGTTGGTTGTCCTTAATAAATAAATAAATAATAAGGCGAAAAAACCCGAACATAAAACGGTTTGTCAATACGTTATGCTTCTCGCATGTCTGAGATAAGGCGATCATGTGAACTGAGCGTAAGGAGTATGTGTAACTTGATGTAAGAGTCCGCGAAGGAAGTCCCGCGGCGAAACACTGAACTAAATTTGAGATTCCTCGTGTCTATAATAAAAAAGCTCAAATTATACTATCATAGCACCAATCACGGGACTTCTTTGGTGTCGCAAGCTCTAAGTAGGTAGGTGCCATTTGACAGCTGATTAAACTGGTGATTTGAAAACTCGTACCTAGAATCAGAACGCAACGTTCAGCTGATATTTTTATAAGTATTAGTTAATGGATTCTACATAAATATTTGACGTTTTTTTTGCAGTTTACTTAAGTAGGTAATATAAAGAATCTTTAAATTGTTTCTTTATTTTTATAACTGCTATTGTGTGTCGAGTGACTGTCAGCTGCGTAACTTGCTTTGCGATTTTGTTAAGAGTGATCTTAGTAGGATTCACAGATCCAAAGCTGCAGCTTTGGATGCCATCGGGAATGACAAACCGTGATGCGGGAGAACTAGACCCCTTTCTTGAGGCTTGACTTTTTAGAGCCCATGTTCCAATTAATAATAATGTCCTCCAAACCGATATTTCGGTCATGGCGGCCAATCTCAGCGATCAGCCATTGACGCAGGACATATTATAGAGCACAAGTATTTGCGCAGACACAAGTGCACTCTCTATTCCTATACCCTCTTATTTCGATGGGACACTAGTGTGACACGACCGAAGAGGAATTAAGGCACAGGCCCAACGGCTTAACGTGCTTTCCGAGGCACGGGGGTACAAGACCGCCAACTTCCAGACTCCGGGCTAACACTGAGGATTTCTTAACAGTAAAACTCAGGTACAAATTTTGCCTTGACCCGGGGATTGAACCCGGGACCCCAAACGCAACCGTCGCTTTAAAGTGCGACCAACTAACCATTGCGCCACCAAGGCAGTCATGTTCCAATTATAACGGACATGATGGCAAGGCATGGCATCACATGGTACGTACTGCCTTATTGGCTAGCGATATTCTTATTCATGCTTCGTTTGAAGAAATCCTTGTTGTAGGACGGAGGAAACCTATGCGCCGGCAACGCGATTTCTGTATGGTACGGCAGAAGTATGCGCTACCAAACTTTTAAGTCGGTTAGTGTATATGTTCCACGGTAAACGGTGACAGCGTTGCCCGACACGTGTATTTCTGTGACGGAAAAGAGAGGTTATCCTAGGATCCTGCACATTTTATGGATACCCCTGCGCACGAGCAGCGCAGCCCGAGCCGTGCGCACACGTCGCTGTATAAGGTGCGACGAGAGCGCAAGCGCATATTTATTCATTGCCGGCGCCCGCGCCGCTGATTCAATGCTAACTCAATAGTAGGACAAAATATTTGCTTTAGGGTTATCAGTGTAATTTTTGATGTGGCAGACGAGCAGTCGTTTTGTCGAAAATGTATTCGACGAATTTCAAGTCATGGAACAAATGTTGTTCAGAAAGGTTGGTAGTAAAGTATCAGCCCATAAACTGTCCCACTGAAGGGCAAAGGCCTTCATCATAGAAATCAAGTCATCGCTACTATGATGGAATTAGGCTTAATCACCACGCTTGCCAAATGCGGATTGGTGATCACAGTTATGTTCGAAAATTTCGAAACATACTTTTCGCTCGACCCGGGAATCGAACCCAGAACCCCGAGATCACGGCCCGGTACTTAAACCACTAGACCAACGGGGTGTTAGGTTGGTAAGGTTGGTAGAACATGTGGTTAAAGGGATGTTAATGTTCACAAATACTTACACCCTTACATAGGTACATACATATAGTAAAATTTAATCTGCTTGCACATTTTTAAGTAATTATTAGTGACCTTTTTAGATAACGATTGGTTAAAAACTTGAGCTTGAATAAAAAGGTTTCAATATCGATTTAGGGTTTAATCAGTGGTAAGGTCCGTTTTTAAGTCGACCATTAGCTAGGTTTACGAAAGTGCTATAACATTTGATTTGTACTGGGTATAGTATATTGGGTATAATCCATAATCTGAAAATGCATTAGGTATATTCAACACGATCGCACCATTGTTCCAGAAGCATTCTTCACAAAATGAATATATCGATATGCTGTAAAGCTACATACCGATCTATTCACAAAATCTAAATTTCAAATCGCTAATTAAATGTAGAAAGCCAGCAATTATCCTATGAATGGTTTCTACGACTATGAAATTTCGTATTCCGCTATGAATAACAATATCTCGTAAGACAGAGAGGCCGCCTGCGCTCGCGCATTAGCGAATGGCTAGCGCATGGAGTATTGAATAATTGAAAATCGCGGGCCGTGGCTTTGAAATCAATTAGGTTGAGCTTTATGGGCAACGATAGCACGGAACGTTGGGCAATGGGCAAAAGGTTTAGAAAATGGATTAGATTTTTTTTAAATTTTTTATTAAAGCTGATTTCTGAATCATGCGAAATATGTAAATTTATTAGCTAGACGGGATTTTAAGAATTAGAACTACGTATAATGTCTTATATACACATTAATTTTTTATCCTTTACATCCCGAACCCCGAATCCCTATAATAGGTCTCGTAAAGAAACTCCATCTAGCATGTTATATCAACAATATAAGGAAAAAGGTGATCCATACATTATTGTAGGGTGGACATTTTATTTTGGATGGAACAGTAGATTTTTTTGACTTTATTCACGGTACCTATTATGAGGTTTTCGGGATGTAAACGATAAAAAAATAACAGTAGTCTAAGACTATAGCAGGATGTCTTTTATTATGTCATAGGTGGTAGGCGAGCAGACGGATCACCTGATAATAATAATAATTCTCACATCTCATACATTGACCTGATTCCGTACTAAGTAGCGTAAGCACTTGTGTTACAGATATCAGACAACAGAGGAAAGCAAATATATACTTAAATACATATATTACACCCAGACACAGAACAAACACAAGTGTTCATCGCACGAATATTTGTCCAGGGTGGGGATCGAACCCACGACCTTTGGCGTAAGAAGCAGGGTCACTACCAATTGCGCCATCCGGTCAGTCTTGATGGTAAGCGATTGCCGCCGCCCATGGACACAAGATACACCAGTGGCGTCTTTTCTTGAATTTAGGCTCTTTTTATAGGTTTCCGTTCAGTTAAGTACACTCCAATGATTTTGAAATCCCAATTTATCAAAAAAAAACCAGCAACACTAGCAGGTATTTAGACTATATTTTATGATGGATAGAATATTTTTTGGGTCACCCAAGTGGCCAAAATAATAATGGCAAGTAATGGGGGTAAAGCTGCTGCATGATCATCAGCACCCAGAGAAGGAAAACTCTGCATTTATATCTAAACCCTCGCCAACCCGTCTGCCAAGCGTGGTGAGTATGGCAATTACCCCTCATGTAATTGAGGGAGGCCCGTGCCCCAGCAGTGGGGACTTAAATGGGCTGATGATGATGATGAAATAACACACTTATAAATTTCATCTCGTGTCCCGCCTGAACACGAGATGAAATTTGATTGAAAGTGTGTTATTTACTTAATAATGGTAAGTGTACCTAAAGATCGATTAGTTAATCCATCCAAAATCCATTGGCTTATTTGTCCGTATACTGCGTTGCCCACAATTTCATTAACAATCCTACATCATACTTGATCAGGCTTGGCTTAACTAAATATTTTTGGCTTCTGCATCTTATTCCTCAAGACGTAAGACTCACTTTGTCCGCAACTTTCTATGCCGACGGTACAAGCTGAATAGTCAATACTTCGTATAAGGTCCTCAGTCTTGAACACGGTCTGGGAACGCGTCCATTTGCAGACAATGGCTTCAGTACCGATGCATCTCGTGTTCCATCGCCGAGGATTTGTCTGCACTTTACTATTTTTAAGCATCCCTTTTAAGGTCTCTGTAGACGCGCAGTGAAGGGCGAACAGTAGACTAATAGCTGAGGAACACGAATATAGACTTTCATGTTGCAGTACCTATATCACAATATTGTACAGTAGGAGCAATAGGACAGTGAGAGTTAAATTAACGAAAATGACATGACAGGATGTCGGAAGATGTCCTAGCTGTCCACATCAGCTGTGACCCTTCATCAGATTGCTTGTGAACAAGATCGTTGTAACCATAGACTTAAGATGTCTGCCCTTTCTAATTCTATGGTTTTTAAAGCACAGTGGCAACAAGAAGCAGGACCTACAATCCTACAAAGACGAGTGTGCTTATATGCACTTGCTTAATATCATCGCGTTTAGTCTCGGGCCTAATCTAAATTTAAAATCTTAGAATAATCACAAATACTAGCAGTGACTAGTAACGCCCTGTTGGTCAAGTGGTTTAAGTACCGGGTCGTGATCTCGGGGTCCTGGGTTCGATTTCCGGGTCGAGCGAAAAGTATGTTTCGAATTTTTCGAACATAGCTCGGGTTTGTGATCACCAATCCGCATTTGGCAAGCGTGGTGATTAAGCCTAATCCCATCATAGTAGCGATGACTTGATTTCTATGATGGAGGCCTTTGCCCTGCAGTGAGACAGTATATAGGCTGATACTTTACTAGCAGTGACTCTTAACCAGTCACTGCTGATATAGACTGCTGTAATGCATCATGAAGATGGTCTACATAAAATTTGCGAGTTGCAATGGTAACAATTTTGCATCTGACTTCAAAGGTTCTCAACTCGTTGATATTTAGTTTATCGAAGTATTTTGATATATCAATCGGCAGCTTATGTCAGTCTACTGATGTATGTATGTAGTACATGTAGTTCACTGTCCATTACAAAATCAAGTGACGCGGGGAACTTATTAAAGACTACTATCGTTCTATTTATAACCCTTATTAGGTCTGCTGAATGTTAACCAATATAAAATGAAAACGTGGTCAATTTATCCCCATTAGTAAATTGTCAACCGGCGGCAGAAATGCTGGCTTTGTGCCGGGACACACCAAGCCGATGCGACTATGCTGATCTCGGTTTTAAATTCTTGGAAGCTATAAACCTTTTTTGACGATCTGTACATAGCTGAACTATCCAATTTCGAAATTGCTGATTTCTTGTTCTTGTTAACTAGACCGCCATCCTTCTCACTGCTGATTATAGGCCTCTTATTAATTTCACCATAATTTTTTGTCATATTATGCCAACCTCAGTCATTGCTTCCCATTAGGGTCATTAATTAATATTTAATTCTCACAACATCTCATACATTGACCTGATTCCGTACAAAGTAGCTTAAGCACTTGTGTTACAGATATCAGGCAACAGAGAAACACTAATATATACTTGAAAACATCTATCACACCCAGACACTGAACAAACACAAATGTTCATCGCACGAATGTTTGTCCAGGGTGGGGATCGAACCCACGACCTTTGGCGTAAGAGGCAGGGTCACTACCAATTGCGCCATCCGGTCAGTCATTGCATTGCAACTGTGGCTGGAAAATCAAATAATAGAGATAAAATCTAAACTGACCATTAAGAAGTTTCTACTATTCTTCTTACAGAGGAGGCGCTAGTAGTTGTATTCTGTCACTTAACACGATTTTTATTTATGAGAAAGGGAGGCAAATGAGCGAGCAAGTCGCCTGATAGTAAGTGATCACTCTCACCCATGGACATCAGCCACATCAGAAGGTGTGGAGATGCTTTGCCGGCTTTTTAGGAAGGTACAGGCTCGGTTTATGACGATCTCAATATCGTACCGGTTCGGAAATACCGCTGCGGGTAGTTGATTCCACAATGAGGAGGTGCGTGGCAAAAAATGACGTGTAAAGTGCATGGTGGTGGACCTCCACCCATCAGATGGTACGGGTGGAATCCTAGTTTACGGCGTATAGTACGGTGGTGAAATTCAGCAGCGGGTATTAATTCAAACAACTCCTCGGATCACCCACCATGGTAAAGGCGGTAAAAGACACGTAGAGAGACATACAAATAGAGAGTTCCTACTTATCTACTCAATAACCACAATGCCTATACAATTTGAACATCCCAATATTGATCTGATAAATAATGTACTCTTCTGTACCTATCTTTTTCATGAACATCTGCCAGATGAGAGGAGTCACTGATACGATGCCGTCATTCTAGTATAGAAGAGTACGCTCGTTTCTTCAAGGTTCAAGTCATAACCGTAGTTGCGAAAACTTCCATCTCGTTTCCCGGTGTACCTCCAGGTTAACCCTGCACCGTGAGTCATGGCCGCCCCGATCAGCGCTCTCTTATTACAATTCAACACGTCGTTCCAATGAATAGTAATGCATCGGCCGAGTTCACACCTAGCCGCATTCATCGCGAGACAAATTTATTGGCCGATGGGCAGTTCAATAAGCGCCGTGTGTAGAAAGTCGGTCTCATTTATTTCTATGGTAAGTGAAGGGTTAGCGTTTGAACTTTGAAGTTTCGCTGCCGATCTAACTCTTTTATACAAATAAGGAATTGGTCTAAATCTGTACTATTTATTAAGGTGACGGGTAGGGCACACTAGCGACGTCAATCGATTTAAATTTTTAGCTACTAAACGGGATCTATTTTAAACAATTTCAGGGTTACAACAGATGTTGTGTTGATGAGATCATCAAACACTTATACTATTTATTAAATAACCATGCACAAATTTTGGGTCCGCTTTTGTATGCGAAAAATTGATTCACGCCAAATGTGGCCGCTTTTGGCGTGAATTAATTTTTCGCATACGCGTTAGACCCAACATTTGTGCATGGTTATTTAATAAGTGTTTGCCGAAAGGTTATAACCCCGAAATTGTTTAAAATAGATCCGGTGTAGTAGCTAAAAATTACAATCGATTGGCGTCGCTAGTGTGCCCTACCCGTCACCTTAAGAGGATATTTTTATAGACAACAACTAGGCTGTAGGCGATACACTTGCGCGATAATAAATACTGGGATGTGATGCTCTGTGGTCGGACTACAGCTTCTTACTCAAATACTGTAGTTCGAAATAAACACTACCTAAAGTCTACTTTCATCGGAATATAAAGATATTTCTAGTACCTCAGATGACTTTTATTTAACAATTTATGCGGTCTTAGATTATACCTATTTTGGATTAATCAAAACACTAGACTATCTGACTATCGTACAGTTTGAAACGAATACATAATCGGAATCGAATTTCGCAAAATAAAGTCCCAAAACAAACTGAAGACGGACTTTTAATATAAACTTAATAGCACTTCCAGATTTTTTTCCAGATATTTAACCAGGCAATGAATCATACAAGACCACCAGATTTTGAACTATGTGCAGTTAAGTTAAGGTTGAAAATCAATGAAATAAATGATGTCTAGTTGCCTGGTAAAGGGTCAAACTCGAATATGTTACTCTGCAAAATCAAGAAAAGTGGAAAATCAAAGTCATTTTTTATTTATACTCGAGGCAACAAACGAGCTAACGGGTTGCCATGCCAAGCCATGGGATTTTTTTATGTGATAAGTGGCAGACGAGCAGACGCCTGATGGTAAGCGATTGCCACGCCCCTAGACACCCGCGACACCAGTGGAGTCACAAGTGCGTTACCAACCTTTAAACCACCCCTTTCCCCCGGATTGGGCCTCCATCATTGGGAATGTACATCTGCAAAATCTATGAGGTCGTTGATGCGTTGCCACCGTTTGAGAAAGGAGTACACTCTTCTCATGAAGGTCCCTAAGTCGTAACCATCAGGGAATACTGTTTTGTTAACACAACTTATTTTTACTTTTACAATATACTTAGATGAGGAGGATAAACAAAAGACTACAGTGGACTGTGTACCTATTTATCACTATACAATAAAAATATGACTTAAGACATCCACAATAAGTAACCGTCCACTATCACCCCAACACATCACCCATCCACAATTCCACATACATCTTTATTTATTGCAAGATGGCGGCGATACGATCTTTCGGCGAATAGCCTGAGTTTTTTGTCGAGGACTACTGGTACCGAGATCTGAAGACGTGACTGAGCTGGTAAGAGGGCTGGCTGAGATTGTGTCGCTTCTGACTTCTTTATGTGCTTCGCTTATCGCTGGCTGAAGGAGATTTCGATAAGTGAACATTGTGTTTATTTATTTATTGGGGATAACAAACAAATATACAATACATCTTACATTAAAATACAGTAACCACATAGTAAATCTAAATTCTAAATTCTCACAACATCTCATACGTTGACCTGATTCCGTACTAAGTAGCTTAAGCACTTGTGTTACAGATATCAGACAATAGAGGTACACATATATATACTTAAATACATATATTACACCCAGACACCGAACAAACACAAGTGTTCATCGCACGAATGTTTGTCCAGGGTAGGGAGCGAACCCACGACCTTTGGCGTAAGAGGCAGGGTCACTACCAATTGCGCCATCCGGTCAGTCAAGTATTTAGTAATTAATTATTTAGATTGTAAGAACATTGCAATGCCTTGTTAGGTGTTAAATATTTAAGCTACATTGTATTATTTTAATATCTTACCACTTAACATGCAATAAACGATTATGATTATGATTAACATTTTCCATTTCCATTACTCCTAACGGAGTATGGTATGGTGTTTATTATCGTACTCATACTAACACATATATAATATAACTATATTTTAGTCGTAATGGACAACGTTTCAAAATTGCTAAGCTCTGAAACAAAAAATACCAATTCTTTATTTACTTTTCCGCTGCTCGAATATATATTTATTCATTTTTATATTGCTTATTTACTGAGAAAAAAATTAAAAACTAAAAAACGTAAGATGACGTCATCGGACGGCAGAATGTAAAATATTTCTTTGCTTAGCACATTATAGTTTTAAATTTACGAAATGCCAAACCCATGACATGCAACTGTCAAAAAAAAGACAACTTGTCAACTTTGAATGAATGAATGACGTTGACAATGTTGACACTAGTATTATTTACCTTTGACAGTAGTACCTTTTTTTTAATTAAAACAATGATAAGCAAAGGAATATCGCTGTATTCAGCCGTCCGATGACGTCATTTGGCGCCTACGTCTATTTAGAATATAAAGAATTTAAATAATTATGTTATGCATGAAAATGGACAAATTTTGAAAAAAGAAAAAATATGGGTCTGTTCGTTTTATGTCTATTTTGATATAAAAAACCAATATGGACATGTTAAAAATATGAAATGTTGTTCATTAAGTTCAACAATGCTGTATTTACCTATAATAGGCATATAATCTTTTAGTTAAGGCATCCTTGTACTGGTATTGTATGTGCAAATTGATATGTTGTTGGTAAATCTTTATCAATAAATAAAATAAAAGACTCATACTTATTTATATTGCGTTAACATGTTTTTGTATTTTTTTCACAACAAACAAGTGATGTTCTGGTAGAGCTATAGTAAATAGAAGCTCTTTCATTGCATCATCCATGCACAAGAAAATGATTAGTTATTTATTAACCTACCAAGTTTCAGCCTAGGTATATATAGTCCCACTGCAGGGCGAAGGCCTCCATCATAGAAATCAAGTCATCGTTACTATGAAGGGATTAGGCTTAATCACCACGCTTGCCAAATACGGGTTGGTGATCACAAACCCGAACTATGTTCGAAAAATTCGAAACATACTTTTTGCTCGACCCGGGAATCTAACCCAGGACCCCGAGATCACGGTTTGGTACGTAAACCACTAGACCAACAGGGCTAAAAAAGATAACGAATTGTTTTTTTTTGTAATAAATTAGATTTGAGGGTTGAGCGTCTTTTTTAGACCGAGAGTTGATCTCAAGAATTTACTAAGCAAATAAATACTAGTGAGATCACTATTAGTTGATCAATCAGTATAGATCACCGTTGTACAATTGGTAGTACGGATTGATTATTGGCAAGATGATTACGTAACTTATTTTAAGCAAACAAATGCAACATTATTTATAGTGTGTGTCGTAAACCTTTTAATGTTCTTCAAAAAAGAACACAAATGTTGTACCCAAAATGTCACATATCAAGAAATTTATGATCGAAATCACAACGGTTTTTAGTATTTGCGCTTCTGTGGTTTCATTGTTCGTGTCATTTTTATTGCCGATGAGATAGATAGACAGATTGATGGCATAAGGGTGAGTTGGGGTGTGACGCGATCGGAATATAGAGTGATTCAATTATACCGACATTTGTGTCAGAGAGCATCTGAGAGAATAGGGGCATGTGAATAAATGATGGTATATTTTTAGCCTCTCACACATTCATACAATAAATAAGACTTAAATAAAAAAATACTTTTTTTGGAC
Organism: Marasmia exigua; assembly: GCA_019059595.1. Taxonomy (NCBI): domain Eukaryota; kingdom Metazoa; phylum Arthropoda; class Insecta; order Lepidoptera; family Crambidae; genus Marasmia; species Marasmia exigua. The sequence continues at coordinate 17,595,398 of CM032470.1, forward strand.
ACAAATAAATTATGAGACTTTTTATATGAACGAAAAAAACTATTCCGCAACACTAAGGGCGTAAAAAATAAACTATTTCGTGCTTATTTAGAACGTAAAGTAATGTATGAACCATCATTGTTAGCGATGATATAGTTACTAGGTAACTCTTTATTGAAACATTTTTTATAGAAATGTATACCTACTATGATCAAATGGAAATAAAACTAAGGTGATCTTACTTCCCCAACCATAGTTACCTTATTTCTACTAACGGATATCCGGAAATAATTAAATTTACCATTATGTGTATAATTAATTTAAATACCTCTCCACGTTCAAGAGTGATACAGAAATTCCACTGAAGATGAAAGTACCTACTTTTTATCAGGCAAAAATATTTTCTGGCTCCTAGTCTATACACATAACAATTAAAAATCCATTACGTTAAGCACTAACGGGACGACACTAAAGACACGGCACTAACGCGGCACTAACTCCGCACCAACTCTGCTTATACGGCACTACCAGACGAAACTCATTGTGTCCCAAATACAGAGGGTAATAAAACCGCAGTAACTAATGCACTGTTTACGAACAGAAACGCTTGTATTTGCTATATTTCTGTGTTTGAATCAATAAAGATGGCACATTCAGCATCACGGCGCATGATTTTCAAAGAGATGTAGTCAAGTTACCCCATTATAATGTGTAATATGTCTGTGCCAACATACTGCAGGACAGTATCAGGTCAGCATTCACCTTTGTACAGGTTAACTAACATTTACAATCATATTAGAACCTCTTTTGATATTTTTCATGGTTCTGTGGCCTCGGCGAAAGCCGATATAAAGCTTGCCGTGGCTGGGTAGTTTATCTATTTATATTATATAAATATATATATATATTTTCGCGTACGCGTGGCGCAATGGTTAGTGGGTCGCACTTTAAAGCGACGCGTGCGCTTGGGGTCAAAAGCTGAGTTTTTCTGTTAAACAATTCTCAGTGTTAGCCCGGAGTCTGGAAATTGGAGGTCTTGTACCTCCGTGCCTCGGAAAACTCGTTAAGCCGTTAGACCTGCGCCTAATCCCTCTTCGGTCGTGTCACACTAGTGTCCCATCGATATAAGAGGGTACGAGAATAGAGAGTGCACTTGTGTCTGCGCAAATACTTGTGCACTATAATATGTCCTGCGTCGATGGCTGATCGCTTAGATTGGCCGCCATGACCGAAATATCGGTTTGGAGGACATTATTATCAGGCCATAGGATGTTGTTATCTATAGGTACACTTTTAATAATTCTTTATTTATTGCAATGAAGATTTTTCCACTCGTGTTTTGGTGGAATTAGAACAGTCAGCCATATTTTTTATCATCTGAATCCATCGGTTTAAACCACTACACCCCTAGGTAGCCAAGCACCACGAACATTTGTCCGCCGCTAAAATAATGCTACTTTCATATACGAAACGAAACTCATTGTCTCCCAAATATAGTCTTGTAATAAAACCGCAATAAAGTCCCTCTATTTTCGAAATAGGAGTTGCTGTTTTTGCCGGTTTGCTCCTTTTTTAGGGTTCTGCAACTCTAAGGTAAAGAAATCTTTATACCATTACGTTATGCGTGTGTATAATTTAGACATCTACGTAGGCATGATAAATGACAGTTAAACTCAAATTTATAAGGCAGAGACGTCGTACCCCAGTATTTTTTATATTTTAGTTTTAAATGAAAAAAAAACAAATTTTAAGTGAATAATTAGCAAAATAATATTTTTTTATTATACGCCAGACACAAGGTGGGCCATGCTTGCCCGTGAAAAGCCTATTCACTCTTGCCTTAAAGAGGCCCAGGTTATTGTTCAGGAAATAGATCGGCGGGCAACGAGTTCACACGAGTACACACTCTTGGCTGTCCTCAACCGCATTTCACATCTCTCGCGAGAGAGTTACAGACTTGTATGAACTAATGTATGAAATCTCTGAATTCGACTTCAATGTCGAGTGGTCGGGAATAGGCCCTCAGGACACTGGAGCCTATATCAGTGATGTATGCCATCGCATCCAAGGGCTCTCCTTTTGCTTATCATCAGGTTAAATTTTAAGCTAATATACTGTGCTGCTATTAATATCATCTAAACCGTATCTCCTGTTAACTTAGCATCATGAAATTTAGCCAAGACGTTTGACATAAAAAAATAAGTAGTTACAGTGTACATATATAAAGAGTTTAATCCTACAGACAGTGGCAACGCTTATAGGTAATTCGAAAACACGAAACGCTTACGCGCTGTAATCGACTCCTAGCGCCATCTCTTGGTATAAAGTGGAAATACTTAGATTAAAAATATGATACTATTAGTTAGTAAAAGTTAGTTTTTGTGTTTTTTTTGTTAGTTTGTAACTCAGTTATTCACTACCTATGTGTTCTGTATATTATTTTGCTCCCAACTACTACTTTCTATGGCATTGTACTTTCCGTGATAGACTATAAGTAAGGCAGCACTATGTACATGTTACCTACAAAATGTAACATTAGTTTGTAAGGTGTATGTCTTGTTGTTTGTCCTAAATATATAAATAAATAAATAACTAATGTCCCAAAACTAAGTAAGTGCGGGCCAATAAGTAACTTATATACTCATAAAGTAAAGTAACTCATATACTAAATAAGGCTGTACGGAACCCTGACTGACCGAGACCAATCTCTTAGTTGTCCTGTTTTTTGCATTCGGAACAATAAACGGTTAAATAATTCATAAGGGCGCGGGCTGCGCCGGCGCGTCACGTGCGCGTGCGCCGCGATGGTAATGCCAACATGGCGAAAATAATGCGATTCCCACGATCGTAAAATCACGATGTTTTACATGAATGCCTCGCAGGTTGCTTTGCTTTTGGTATGGGTCATCTTTGGGTTCTTTAAGTATGCGCCACTGGATTCCTCATTTGAAACTACATATATAGATTCAGAAGTTTGAAGAGGAATTGTTTCAGACTCTACATTCTTGATGCAAAATATCTGTTTTGTGACAAGAAAATTGAGATTTTCTTTTTATATAATATAATAAAAAAAATGCTGCCGATTTTTTTTAAAGAGACCTACTTACATAAAGTAGTTAAGTACTCTTGTATGCTTAGCACGTAAAGCAATTTCACAAAAACACCGACACTTTTACATCTATAATATTAATGAATATAAATTCTTTACACGTCTCTGTTTTGGCTTCATTAAATCTTAATAAACTATACTTATATTCTGATAAAATTTAATAAACAAAAATTCCATATTATTACATATGGCAGGTTAGGGAAAATACATATTTCGGAAATAATAAACGCAGCCTTACAGCAAATTACAGTTGTAATTTCCCGGCAATAATTCGCATACAATTTAATTTAATCACTGCGCAAGCGCCGCTTTCTCATGTGTCCCCGAATCCGGGAGATTACGAAAATACGGGCTTAATTCGTAATAAGCGTGGATAACTCGGTAATTTGGTAGATGCAACGGGGGAAAAGTGAATTAGTATTACATTTAACACTTTTGAATAAAAATGTAAGATAGAACTCATCAGAAAACGAACAGCTATCATGTGAGATTCAGGATACAACTGGTGCCATCTATTATTATAGTTGGTACTACAGTCACTAGGGTAACATGATAATCAAGAAAGTCAAAACAGCATTAAGGTGACGGGTAGGGCACACTAGCGACGCCAATCGATTTTAATTTTTATCTACTAAACCGGATCTATTTTCAAAAATTTCGGGGTTACAATCTCTCGACAAACACTTGTACTATTGCCCGAAGGTTGTCTGGTAGAAATCGCTACCAGCGATAAGACCGTCGAAATTGTAGATTTAAGTTTCTGTAATGCCTAGTTTTTTTAGTTGTGTTTTTGTGCAATAAAGTATATCTATCTATCTAACTTCACTGTATACCATACCATCACCATAAAAAGGTACTTTTTAAAACCAAATGGGTACATTTGGTTTTGAAAAGTACCTATTTATGGTTACCCTTCCTTTCAGTGGCGTAGCGTAAAATTTGCCGCCCTCTTTTCTTCCTCGACCCCAAATTTAGGCCCACGACAGGTATTTAGGTATACAACCTAAGTACCTATCTCTTTAAGGCATAAGTTGGTTGTTAGAGTAATGAAATTCATAATGGATGAGGATCACGCGAATGCACTGTTATGCACCAAACGAGAACGCAACTCGTCAGCCATAGATATTAAATTTATACGGAACCTTCCGTCACATAATAATTAGACGGAAATAAAGCTTGACGCGCCGTGTGGTCCCCGGCAGAGTAGAATAGGCCACCCTCACTCTTACCGAGGTGTCGTAAAAGGCGACTAAGGTAAAGCTGCTGGCATGATCATCAGAACCCAGAGAAGGAAAACTCTGCATTTATATCAAAACCCTTCTGCCAAACGCCAACCCGTCTGCCAAGCGTGGTGAGTATGGCAATTACCCCTCATGTGATTGAGGGCCCGTGCCCCAGCAGTGGGGTCTTAAATGGGCTGATGATGATGATGATGATGATGATGACTATTATTATTGAAAATAAGTATGTTTACCTTTGATACAGCAGCGGAGAAACCGGCCTGACACACGCCTGTCTTGCGCTGTCCGTGTCTCGCTGCAAATTAAACAATTATCAACAATTAATATCAATAAACAAATTAAAAAAAAAGAAAGAAAAGTAACTAAATAACTGCAATTAAGTCTATAGCAGTTGTTCGGTTATTCTCTGGAAAGTTCAGCGGTTGTAATGTCACTTGCACAAACTTGTGAGTTGAAAGAATTTAAAAAGGTTCTTATGGAAAAAGTTATAATTAAAAATAAAGGTTTGCCAATACAACCTTTATTTTTGCGTAACTTGCGTAATTGTAGCCACTGATTTTACTTATTTTGAACAGCTTTGTTAAAACTATGTTATTTATTTATTCATCGATACAACCTTTAAATATGATAATAGAGATAAATACAGGGTGCATCTGTGAACATTTACATCCCTTTAACCACGTGTTGAACAATATTTATTCTATAACTTTTGAAAATGGACAAAATGAAAAATACCGTTTTCTAGATTAGCCTTATAGGATTTAGAATAATGTAAAAGATATTTAAGGAGAAATTAAATAAAATGTAAAAATCCCCGTATGACGTCACTGCTCGGTATGACAAATTTATGACGCCTTTGCTCGCGTTGACTTAAGAAAAAAGAAAATGGCTGACAATGACAATAGTGAATAATGACAGAGAGAGTCCACTTTTTTATTGTATAGCAAAGACATCACCTACGTAGACAAGAGATTTTTATCTATCTTTTATTATTATCTATTTTTTATTCAATAAAAACACACATTTAATGAAAACTAAAAAATACGGGTCATCTTTTTTTTCTTTCTTTATTCGAAAAGCATATAAAAATGGTAAAATATTTTTTTGTCGTATTGTCTATTTGCATTAAAAAAAATCAACTTTGCCTACAAAGTCGGTCACGCGACTTGGTCATTTTGTATGGTGAGTCGAAAAAATTTCCGACGAATTTCGAAAAGTCGTAGAACAAATGTTGCTCAGAATGGTTGGTAGAACTTGTGGTTAAAGATGTCCACAGATACACCCTGTACTGTATAGAAGTCTTGTCATATGAATAGATTAGGTATTTTAGGTATTTTATTAGAATAATAAGTAATAATTATTTTTTTATTAATAGATATATGTTTTTCGTTCAATTATTTCAGAAGATTCACACGATTTTTGAAAGATTCTTTTTGTGGAAAATTAATTTTCACTCCAACCTTATGATATAGATATGTCGCAGTCGAATTGTATAATCCGCCGTATTACATTACAGCTAGTTATCATCAAAAACAGGGCCGTTTTGAAATGCGGCAGTTCAACGATACGTTTTCTTTGTTAAATTCGAGTGAATTAACTATAACTTATAACTTCACAATTTAGCAACACGTTTTCAGTATCCAACGCCATTTTTGTTTACTGCTTCTAGCAGCGCCGCGATTGTTAAGAATCGGAACTAAAAACTGTGAAAGCGGCGGCCAATCTCTCGCTTTATTACATTATGGCTAGCCGTGTTGAACGTAGGCCTGAATACATTACGTCCGTTTTCTATTCACCGCCGCATTCCAAACGGGCCTGTTTTTGATAACAGCCAGCCGTAATGTAACACGGCGGATTATACAATCCAACTGCGACAGATATACTAATCAACAAAATAGATAAAAGCTTACACTTTATTCGCAAAAAAAAAGATAATGTACATCATTTTATTATATGTATTAACTAAGTTATTGCATATACACAGTGCTTCATTAATACACCGACAGATATCTAGCACTCACCCTCATCCACATGACGATATCCTAAACAAAGTATGTCATATAATTTATATTATATTTATAATATAGAATAATATATAAATGAATAATTAATGTTTAAGGGGCATAACGCGACTATTTTAAGGTTTAAGTAGTACAGTACGAGTACCTATGTACTTATACAATTAATCTCGTTTTGTCCCGTGTACATTAATTATTTGTACTTTTTTATGTGATAGGTGGCAGACGAGCAGACGGAGCGCCTGATGGTAAGCGATTGCCGCCGCCCATAGACACCCGCGCGACACCAGTGTCGCGCAGACAGCCAGATTGAGCCTCCGATACCCTCACTCACGCAGTGAAACACACACTGTGTCACAGTTTGGCAGATGTTGAATTGTAATTTATGGATTATTTTAGTCTGAACAATGAATTTAAAAATAAAATATTGATATGACTAATAGTAATATGGCATACAATGTTTATGGCAGGGACCTCCTTCAAAGAAAAACTTAGAATACCTATTAAAAAAACGTAGAGGTTTGCTCTGTACCATGTTTTAAGATTGAAAGTAACTAACTCTAGTAAATATAAGAAAGACAGATTTTTGACTTGATTTGTAGCTGTCTTTTAATCCAAGGCCATAATAACCTCTTTCATTTGCAAAACAAAACCTAAACAGCCGTTGTGCTTAGAGCAGTAACATTTCACTTACACCATATGTAAAGTGTTTAACAGCTTATGCAAAGTGTTCCTATTCATTAACTTAAACGTAGACGTAACATTTCATTTACAGCAAGCATTTAACAGCTTATGCAAAATATTCTGTGAATGTGTGCAAAGTTAAGTCATTAATTCTTACTATATAGGCTGTATAAATTGTGTTTTCTTTGCGCGCCCTAGCGGTGCGAAAGCGCGCGAAAACGCGCGTCACTTCCGCCGGTAATGGCGCGAAATTGCTGCGGGTGGGCTGCACGCTTAAATCGATACGTCGACACACCCAGACCGATAACCATCAAACAGTTATAATCAAATTAACCTAAACTGGAATTAACTCGTAACCTTTTCAGCTTCAGCTCTCTTTAGTGTTTTCACTGTAATGGTAACCTCATTTATTTATTGTCTTTTTATGCCCCTTGCAGTGTGTTCAATTTCTAAATATTATTTTATCGCGTTTCACTAATGTTACGACAAGGTTTATCAGAAGATCAACAGGTCTAAATCGGTTAGACAAGTATCACTACAACCAGTTTGATCTATTGCGATCGCATTATGCTATCTACATATCAGTCACAAGTCCTGCACTTTTCGGAAAGTGCACTAATTATTTGGGTATGCGATGAGCGATCCCTATATTGAGGCTAAGGGAGTTGCCACACTGGCGGTGTTTTCAAAGCGGAGCGACGACACGCAGCGAACACGCGCGGCTGCGCAGCGTTCAAGCCGCGGATGCGCAACGGCTTCGCCGGATTTGCCGGCGTTTTTTCTGCGTGGCCGCCACAAAAAAACAATGTTGTTCAGACTTATCTCCGCGGCGAATCCGTTGCGCATCCGTGGCGTGAAGGCTGCGCAGCCGCGACGTGTTCGCTGCGTTGTCGCTCCACTTTGAAAACATTCGCAATCCACCAGTTCAAGTGTGGCAACTTCCTTAGTATGTGCTTTCGCAGATGTATGCTACGTTTACAAATCAGTCATGAAAGGCTAGTTTACTCACTGGTTCGGCAAGGCGAGATCTCTTCCACCCTGATGGCGTCAGATGACTTGGCGACGTAACAGGTGCCCACAGGGTCTCGCTGGTTCAGCTTATAGGAGACGAATGACACGTAGCGCGGAGCACAAGCCTGGAGCAAGGAAAACAAGCATTAAGATTATTATTCTAATTCAAATTATTTTTTAACCAAATTAATTCAACAATAACTTGGCCACTTTAGGAAATTTCAAACAATAGTACCTTGTAATGCTGAAAGATTCTGCAGTGTACCTACGATTGTGGGTTGTTTGTCTAGGATACCATTGCCCATAAAGTACCAACCTAATGTTATTTGTCCACAACGATTACAACTTCGCAACCCCAGTGGAAAATAAATATAAGTGATTTTACTTCGAACCATCGATTTTATCATAATTGAAAAGAACGTTGAAGGGTACATATCGACGATGATGTGCCAATACCTCCTATCTAACCAGATTTATCGTGAAAACTACTTCCTTATGACATAGGTGTTAAGGTTGATTATTAATGTCAGTTAATTTGTTAGATAGGAGTATTACGCCACATCATCGTCGATATGTAGAACTTTTTTCATATTTTTCTTCTGTAATTTTGCGAATTAATTTAAGAAATTCAACATATTATGTATTTTTAAACGTACTTTTTAAATATGATAAAATCGATGAGTCGAAGTAAGATCACTTATGCTTATTTTCAACTTGAGGTGCGTTTTATAACTTGATTTGAATCCAGTAAAAAGTCACTTCTCTCTGAATCGTTCATTTATTACGAGTGTACCTTAGGTAATTGCTTCATAAAGATGATGCATATTTTTCATATATCTACGTATTAAAAATTATGAGAACCTTTCGTACAAAACATAATAATATCATTCATTTAGGTAGCTACCAAAAAAATTGGTAATGGAAATAACTATATTTAGTGACTTAAATACAGATACGAAAAATGGATCATTTTTTAAACCGACTAGGATTAAAAACTCAATGTTTACGTTCATTTGATTTATCCTCAGATCCGTGTGAGTTACAGCACTGGGGTGTTAAGCTACTAAGCCATCAGAAATAGATTTCTGAAAATACCCCGACGTGTATGAACTTGAAATCTGTTCCGCAGTTAATCTTTACCACTATTACGATTCAAGGATAGTAACCTTTATACAGGGTTGGCCATTCGTGTTACTATGATTAAGCAATAACCATAATAATATAATATGGAACACTGTTCACTTGAGATACCTAACCGAATATGGTGTCTCCACTAATAATCAGGATGTGTCGCCCAATACAATGAAATTTTAAAATTTGACAGAGATATGGATATATTCTATCTAAACACTGCAACAGTTCCGGCGACAATTGTATAATAATAAGTCATTGTTATCTAATACCTAATTATGTAATTAAATTGTTAATTTGACTTGTAATTATATTTTACTTTTGACTTGTAATTAATTTAATTTATGATTTGACATTTAATTTATAATTTGGTATAATTTAATTTAATTTATAATTTAATACTTCATTTGTTTATTGTTGTGTTAATTAACTCTTGAGCTTTTAGGCATACATCATTTTGGACTACAATCTCGTTATGTACATTTTCATGCTACTAAGATAAGTCTCATTGATTGTAATCTGTTTTGTGTGCTATGATAATAAATAAATAATGTCCTGAAAAATATTCTACAGGAACCTTTCGGAGAAACTATAATATCACGATCTCTTTTCGAAACTTCTAAGATTTTTTTGATTTCGGAGTAGGCAAAGAGTTTGGAGTATTTTTATATATAAAAAATGCAGAATCAATTTTTGCAATTTTTAGACGAGACGAAAAAAAATATTTTCTTTCCCTTTACTTTCAAGTATTCACATAAGTAGCCAACTGCGAGTATAAACTAAGGCGACGGGTAGCCCTAACTAGCGACACCAATAGATTTAAATTGTTAGCTACTAAACCTGGATACTATTTTAAACAATTTCGTGGTTACAACCTCTCGGCAAACACTTAATACTTTTTATTATATAACCATGCACAAATTGATACGCGTTGGACCAATATTATTTAATTTTACCCGTTATTTAATAAATAGTATAAGTGTTATACGTGTTTGCCGAGAGAGAATCCGGTTTAGTAGCTAAAAATTAAAATCGATTAGCGTCGCTAGTGTGCCCTACCCGCCACCTTCCCGTCTACTACCCGTCTTGTATGCTGATAAGCTTATTAATATTTCATTAACCAACAACCCTACAACTTCCACCTTCCCCTCGAGCTCTGAAATTAAACGAAAACATTGCCATCTGCGCGTGCGACGGTTCAAGAGATCAACCTAATGCACACGGCGACATCTGGCGGTAACGCCCGGATTTGGATGAGTTTCATTACTACTTTCTACATTAAGTTAAAAGACGGAAAATATGTATCGTCATCGTCAGCCCATTTAAGTTCCCACTGCTGGGGCACGGGCCTCCCTCAATCACATGAGGGGTAATTGCCATACTCACCACGCTTGGCAGACGGGTTGGCGAGGGTTTTGATATAAATGCAGAGTTTTCCTTCTCTGGGTGCTGATGATCATGCCAGCAGCTTTACCTTAGTCGCCTTTTACGACACCTCGGTAAGAGTGAGGGTGGCCTATTCTACTCTGCCGGGGACCGCACGGCTGTACGAAAATATGTAACATGGGAGCAAACCTTACGGAGAGGATATGGAACTCTATTTGCTCCACAATGTTACATACAGGGATGGTTAATAATTTCATCAAAGAACAAGATTGTGGGCCGTCTAAGGCACTGCAAAAGATATAGGTAGTTTTAACTTGTAGATGACACTGCTTGATTTTTTAAACTTATGATCAAATTATTCGTTTACATTATTTAGGTTAATAATTGCAACGCACCTCCCCTCCTGTAACGCACCGCAAAGTTTTTCTGCCCCCCCCCCCCCCCCCCCCGCACTAAACGACACGTAACACTCAAGTGATCAGAACAAATTAAAAATGAAGACCAGACTATTACAATCAAGGGATTCCCCGTAAAACGAAAAGGAAAAGGGTTGCCTAATTTGGAAGTTTTAATTCCCTATTTTTTTTTTGTTCAAAGAAAGAAAAAGAATGTTACGTAGTACGTGTAATGAGTAAGACCCCCTCTCGCCCCTGTAACGCATCGTAACGTTTTACGAGACGGGGGGTTGTCCCCCCCCTCCTCCCCCAATTTACGTTACGTAATACTTGAACGCTCCCTAATAGTAGGTTCGGTTACCAATCTGCACATTGTACATGTTAGGCTACCAACGTAATGTCTGTACATTTTAAGTTATAAATAACTCATTAACAAACAGTACACACAGAACACGAGTCAACACTCACAACAACTGACACACGGTCGTAACGCTTTACGGTTGACATAATTAGTTTACGATGAAGTTATCAATGGGTGCGCTTGCGCAGCTTTCGTGGAAGTGTCGTCGCGGTTCAACGAACTAGATAGTGACTCATGGTGAGAGGTGATGGAAAGAAGCAGCGGTTATTGGTGACTAAGAGGTGATAAGTTTGAAGCTGTTTTATGTTACTTTTTTTTACGACCACAATGTAGTATTCCAAATTTATTCAAAGCTGACGCTTTGGAGTACGCTACCTACTAGGTATTATAATATCTGTGTCTTGGACTACGATCCAGCATTTAGTGATTTGCTAATTACACCACACACAGGTTGTCCGGTAACAATTGCTTTCAGCTTCGCTTATAAGACCGCCGAAATTGTAGGTACTTAGTTTTTTAGACTTTTGCGTTGTATTATAACTATAAAATTGAAAAGAAATTCAAAAGTACTTTATTTGCAACAGCTCTTACAAATCGTCATACATGAAAAATATAAATTAATATATCTATGTATATTATACATGTAATTAAACATATATGTCGATAGAAAAAATATACTAAGAAATGAATAAATATAATTTGATTCTACCACCGGATTCGGAAAGTTGATTCTGACGAGAAGATCCGGCAAGAAACTCGACAGTTACTCTTTTTAATCACCAATTTTTTTTTAAGTACAGTATCATGGGTGTAGGCGAACAGTTTATCATTTCCACAAATTCTTGTCATTTAAGTAATCATTAACTGTATAATAGGCTTTTGCCATTAAATAATTTTTAACATGTGTTTTAATAAGTTAATATAATTAATTATAGTCAGCTTGTGACTACGGCTGATGTACGTAGCCGAAACGATCAAGCAAAATATGTGAGTACATAATGTTCTCATAATAAATTTCGTGTTAATCCCCGTCTTAATTAATTTTAGGTAGGTACTTACATCAAATTTTTGAAATGTTCAGTAAGTACTTTTATTTTCAAGACTTAAAGGTTTAAAGAGTTTTATTTGAGATTTCACTTCGTATATTATAGAACTTATTTGGGACTTTGTTTGGCCATCTCCTGCGAACGGATACAGGATATTAAGTTATATATTTTGTGCGGCTGCCGCCTGACCTTCACAACCCTGGCACGGGCACCAGCCCAAGTGAATCATGGTTACACGCTCAGAATCATTATCTGACATAGATTAAAAAAAACAGATTTGCATGCTCGAATTTGCACCTACAAGGCGAGTGTTCTTATCCACTGAGCTACCAATGCTCCCAATTTCAACAACCCCTCCTCCTCATCTTAGCGTGTAATTCTCGGTTGCATCCAAAGATGTCGCTTTGGAGCCTGAGGTACTCTTAGACCCACGATTCAGGATTTGGTGAGTGTGGTAATTACAATGAAGCGACTGCCGCCTGACCTTCGCAAGCGAAGCAAACCTACTGAACCATGATTATAAGTTTTAGAAACTATCCAAACGTGCAGGTTTCCTCACAATTTTTTCCCTCACCGCCGAGCTAATTTATTTATTTATTTTGGCTCACAAAACTAGTTACATTCATAAAAAAAATATTGGTAAAATTATAGTTTGGAACTAGAAGGTAATTCTTAACATGCAAGCACATTATGAAACACAAAAAAAATAAATATAATATTTGAGGGTTGTAACATCAAACTAAACTAGGCTAAACTTACAAAATAACAGAAACCGAAACAAGGTCAAGATAAGTCCAAGATAAGTCCAAAAATAAAAAAAAATAAAAATAATAATGACAGTACATTTTATACATCTTATTAACATTAACCATGCATGACTGCCTAAACTTAAGATTGTTATTGTAATTTAATTTAGTTTAATTTTATCGCGGAGCAAATTTCAAAAATAATTTGTAACACTTAAACAACGAGCACAAGAAAGGCACGGAACCAGTGTCCGTGGAATTTCATTAAAATTAAAAAAAAAAGATAAGTCCATTACGAATTTAACCTAATGATAGATATACGAACATAGATTTGAAAAATCTAGATATGCATGCTCGGATTCGAACGAGCCCCTGAATGGGAGGCGCGTTCTTATACACTGAGCTACCATCGCCGCCAATTTCAACAACTATGCCATCGTAAACTAATAACGTGCAATCGTAAAGCTTTATGTTGCCCCATGTTGATTCGCGGCTAAATGTTTGGCAATTAAGGCTAGCATGCTCGGGTGAGCTGACCCGATTTGGTCGTGTGTACTTGTGTGCGCCTATTTATCACAATTGGTATTCAGGCAGTGAAACATGAAAGATATCGTAAAAATTTCTATTGATATGGAAATTTCTATATATATTTTTTAATATGAGAGGTGGCAGACGAGCAGACGGATCACCTGATGGTAAGCAATTCCGCCGCCCATAGACACCCGCAACATCAGTGGAGTCACAAGTGCGCTGCCAACCTTTTCCCCTTCCCCCCATTGGGTCTTCGGTAACCTCACTCACACGGCGAAACACAGCGCAGGCGCTGCTTCACGCCGGTCTTCTGTGAGACAGTGTATCACTCCGGTAGATACATAGAAATCCGAGAATGTATTAGAAACTAAAGCAATGATTATGACGACCCGATTGGAACAGTGGTAGCGAACGCTGCCTTTGGTCCAAAGGTTGCGAAACAGTAGAAACATTTGTGTGCATGAACATGTCTATTTCTATTGGTCTGGGTGTTTTCTATGTATTATAAATATGTATTTACAAAAGTATTATATGAATGTTTAAATCATATTTAGTTTCCCGAAGCTATTGTTACAACCATAGGCGGAGACTTATTATTGGCACTGCTTTTTCTTATTGATATAAGTTTAGTGTATTATTTAGCTGTTAGTCTTCCAAATAATAAATAAATAAATAAATATATTTGTAAACCCACTCTTGATTCTGATATCCGTAACACAGGTGCTTGAGATACCTATCTCGGAGTCAGATCAATGTATGTGATGTTGTGAAATATTGTTTTTTTTATTTATTTAATGAACCACTAACAAGTTTACAATAAACTTAAGCTAAAACTTATATAAAAAAAGAAACTTAACAATTGTAAACTCAACACCGATGGTTACATTGTACGTAAAATTGAAATAAACATGCGGGACTCAAGTTTTTATTACATAGTCGAAATTAACTTTATTGGTTTGTTGGTGATGTGTGCGTAATATGTGTGCTACTTTTTAAACGGAAGACATAATAATAATATCAGTGTGTGTGGAATAGGTTTCTAGTGTGTGTGAATGTGAATTATAACTCACACTTATTTATTAATTATAAAATACTCACTAACAAATGTTAGTGAGTAATTCTACAATTTCTCTATTATAAGAGCCAGCACTACATGTGAAAATATCTATAGAGTTACATTTTTTATTGTGTTAAATTGATATTGATTATTGATCAAAATTATGTTAATTTAATGTGATAGGTTGCAGACGAGCAGACGGATCAGCTCATAATAATGGATTGTCGCCGCCCATAGACGCCCATAGGCAATCAGTAAAGTTATAACTCTGCCAACCTCTTGCTTAACTCCCTTTCCTTCCGATTGGGCGTTTAGTACAGAACAGAGCACAGGCACTGTTTTATGCCGGTTTTTGAGGCCATGGTAGGTAACACTCCGATAGACAACAGACAAGGATGCTCTTAGGAGCGTTAACAGGGCATTATGCAACGAACAAAATGCTGATGAAGATAAACATGACATCGAACAGCGACTGCAGAGCATGCAAGGAGGAGACGGAAACCATAGAACATCTTTTATGTGAATGCGACTCACTAGCCAGAGGCAGAATGTGTCTTCTAGGTAACGCTTATCCTAAACCAGGAGACTACAGGCACTTCGATCCGAAAGACATCGTGACGCTGATGAAACGAATCTTTCGTGAGTAGGAGCGCAAAAGATCCCTAAGGGTCGACGTGCCCCATGAAAATGACCCCCTAACAGATAAGATAAGAAGATAGGAACACTCGATCATTCATGCCGAAACATAGCTCTTCTACGATTTACATTTCCAAGAATAAAAAATACAGTGAAATATTAATTTTAGCATCCAATTATATGAGTCAGATAACTCGAACTAGCACACTTCATTTTCGTCACACCAACACGTGAGGTTTGTGTAAACGGTGCATCAGTTTGCACAAATCAGCGAGCAGACAGCCGTGCGTGAGTCAGCTGTTCTTTGTCACTGCTGAGTCAGATACCTCCGCTGACCACAGCCGGACGGGTGCCTTGACCTTAGCACACAATGGATTAAGATTTGCTTGTCCTGCGAGAGGAAAGGGCAAATATGGCCACGAAAAAATCTTGGAGTAATCAAATTTGGGCATACCCACTCGTGTGCACTATGTAGGTACACGAGTATATGTAACGAATAAGGCAAGAATTACTGAACAGATAAAAAAAATCTCCATTACTAGTTAAATGATATGTGGTACTTGATACAGATATACGAGAGGGTATAATTTTGCTTCCTGGCCTATGACCGGCAAGAGGTGGAGCAGGACTAACCTAGATGGAGACTCTTATTATCGGAGGCCAAGGCTCATTTTGAGTTACTGCTCCAACCTAGTTACTTCGTTACAGCATAATCTTTTATA
The DNA here is from genome assembly GCA_019059595.1 of Marasmia exigua. Lineage (NCBI taxonomy): Eukaryota > Metazoa > Arthropoda > Insecta > Lepidoptera > Crambidae > Marasmia > Marasmia exigua. The sequence goes on from CM032470.1 coordinate 17,611,451, forward strand.
CCTGAATTCGGGAATATTAAATTAGTCCATGCGGCCAACGCTGCGAGCGGAAAGCTAGACCTATAACTTGAAAGGAAACTAAAGAATAACAATTTATACTAAGGCTCGATTCGACCAATATTTATCCAAGAATATTTTTTTAACGCTACGTATCGTATGGTTTCACAGCGTTATAGAACATTATTTTAATCCTAAATATCAAAATACACACAAAATAAAAATCAAAATACACATATATAATCGAACACCCTGTATTCATACGTGCAATAGCCCAAGGACGACTGCGCACTTCGCAAGCCCGTAATGTATAATGGTCGCCAAACTACTCAATACTTGGTGCCCCGGTTGATGAACCAAAATATTATAAAGGCGAAAGTTTGTTTGGATGGATGTATGGATGGATGTTTGTTCCTCTTTCACGCAAAAACTACTAAACGGATTTTAATGAAACTTTACAGTAATGTACCTTATAGATCAGAATAACACATAGGCTATAATCCTTACTAATATAATTTATTTTTAATGCACATTTGGTAGTAATAAATATAAGCTACTCGAAATACTAATACTGCGCACACGAAGTCGCGGGCACCAGTAATTGATACATAAAGACCTTGCTTTTATTCGAATTACACGCAGACGAAGTCGCGGGCAAAAGCTAGTCTAATATAAGTAGATTGTAAGAATTTAAAGGTTTGAATTTGAGCCGTGTGGTCCCGGCAGAGTAGAATAGGCCACCCTCACTCTTACCGAGGTGTCGTAAAAGGCGACTAAGGTAAAGCTGCTGGCATGATCATCAGCACCCAGAGAAGGAAAACTCTGCATTTATATCAAAACCCTCGCCAACCCGTCTGCCAAGCGTGGTGAGTATGGCAATTACCCCTCATGTGATTGAGGGAGGCCCGTGCCCCAGCAGTGGGGACTTAAATGGGCTGATGATGATGATGATGAAGAATTTAAAAGCGAAATTAAAATTACACTTTCTTATGAATTAGGAGAACATTTACCTGATTTCCACTTCTTTGGTAATGTATAAATGGAACTTAAATTAGTAGTTTCTTTGTGAGTTATGTTTGTAATAGGTACTACTCGTAGACTATTATTTTTGTATTCAATGCGAGCAACAGGCTGGCGTAAAACCCAGCATTGTGGACAAACCTCAGCGGTTTATACAATGCCATCAACGTAATTGTTTGTCAAAAGTCTTTGTATGTGATAATAAATAAAAAAAAGTTACAATAAATTTATTCTCAGATATAGATTTATCGAATCGGTCCTAACACTAAATGAAACTATAGATTCAAATCCTAGCAATCTGAACTTGATTCCTTCCATTCAGCTTCGTAAAGCAGCACATTGCAATGATGCAAGCGAGGCTGCGCTCCCAATAATTTGCAGGCAAGCGCCTGAGCATCACTGTGTTATGAAACATCTAAAAGCAATGCCATCAATAACCGACTCGTAAATAAAAAGTGTATCGCTTGAGACTGCACACACAAACACAATACAACAGTGTGAGAGTTCCGCACAGTTTTTTAATATTAATAATTTTGCTTCCTATGAAGCTTAATTCTAATTTTCAACAAAATTAGCCAGTAGGTATTAGGTTCTTAAGAACCGCCAAGTAAAATATTTTATGTTAAATTGGATTAGGACTATGATCTATGATCGATGACAAATGGAGAAAGATTGTAGAGGCATATGTTATGCAGTGGGATAAATTGCTGCTGAAGTAAAGACCATTTAATATAATAATAGCAGCACACTTGCGTGAAAGCGTATGTGAGTATGTTTTTTTTTATGTGATAGGTGGCAGCCGAGCAGACGGATCACCTGTTGGTAAGCGATTGCCGCCGTCCATAGACACCCGCGACACCAGTGTAGTCAACCTTTAAACCCCCCTTTACCCGGATCGGTCCTCCGCTACCCTCACACACGCAGTGAAACACAGCACAGTGCTGCTTCACGCTGGTTTTCTGTGAGGCCGTGGTATCACTCCGGTCGAGCGGGCCCATTCATGCCGAAGCATGGCTCTCCCACGGTAAAATTATTTCTTTGTTACAATGATTTATAAATGTATGACTGTAACTTGTATTGATAATCTTATAAATAAATAAATAATTAAGTTCATTAACAAATGCCATGGCAGGATGATAATATTTAAATGAAGCAATTAACTTGGGGAGCTGCTCAAAGTTAAGTGTTGGGGGATAAAAAGAGATTTATACGAAATTTCGATTCACTCTTTGATCATTATAAGTCTTCAGGGAATCCCTTACCTCATAATCCATCTTTATGAAAAACCCTTTCATTTTCCATTCATACAACATATCCCTAAAATCCCAGTTACACAAGTCGCTTGCAATTGACACGGTACACCCGGCCCACATCGCCCAGAATAGCGCCACCCGCGGCTGCGCGTGCGCCGCTGCGAGAACTGGGTCAGGGAGACCCCGTGTTGATGCCCATCGCTCACCATGAGGCGGTAGGACCGAGGAGTTGTGACAGAGTGTAAATTAGGCGAAACCATTATGGGTCATAGAGCTTGTCACGCTTTTATCAGAAACCATGTAATATAAAGGGACTTCTATTTAAACTCTTAATCCTATCCTAAAGTATTTTATGTACTTATATATTTGTAATCCTACTGTTGTTTCTGATACAGATATCAGAATCGACAGTAGTACTTATTATAAATACATACATATAATACGTACCTAATGTTAGTGGTAGTGAACGCTGCCTCTGGTGCAAGGGTTGCGGGTGCGATCCCCGCACAGAGCAAACATTTGTGTGCATGAACATATATGTTTGTATTGGTCTGGGTGTTATCTATGTACCTATTATAAGTATGTATTTACAAAAGAAAAGTGTTATATGTATATATTTGTAATCCCACTGTTGATTCTGGTATCCGTAACACAGGTGCTTGAACTACTTATCTCGGAGTCAGATCAATGTATGTGATGTTGTGAAATATTATTATGTATTTAATCCGCAGTCTGATCAGACAGAAAAATAGAATATTTTTTGTGATGAAGTAGCAAGAAGAAAATCAAATTCGATATAAGTTGACTTGTACCACTTTTCACAGGACGCACAGAATTATACTGTTCCGTATTAAGTCTGTACTACTGAGTTACTCCAATCCAACGTCAGCCAGCCACTTGGCAACACAAAGCATTTTAGCGATAACTCGTAAACCGATGAAATCTAATCTCGTCAACGGCCCTTGTTTCTGCGCAGCCATAGTCGTCAGTCACCGCGTCTGTCAGCCGCGCAGTAAATCAAAACACAATGTGCGCTTTGTGGCGCGCGCGCAGCCTCTGCCATGCGCGGGATTGCATCCGACATTGGACGATATGTTTGTTGGTTTAGCAGATAAATCAAAGACGGTTTCTTATAACTGGTACTATCTTAAATAGTTGTTTGAAGGAAACAAAATAACCATTTAAAACGGACTAGACCGCATACTCTTAGTAGTTTTAAGTAGAGTTAGATATTTATCTTTTTGTAAGCTTTAATAGGTTAACTGTAAAATAGATATATATTTTTATGTGATAGGTGGAAGACGAGCAGACGGATCACTTATTGTAAGCGGTTGCCGCAGCCCATGGACACCCGCGACACCAGTGTAGTCAACCTTTAAACCCCCCTTTACCCGGATCGGTCCTCCTGCTACCCTCACTCACGCAGCGAAACACAGCACAGTGCTGCTTCACGCCGGTTTTCTGTGAGGCCGTGGTATCACTCCGGTCGAGCGGGCCCATTCATGCCGAAGCATGGCTCTCCCACGGTAAAATTATTTCTTTGTTACAATGATTTATAAATGTATTACTGTAACTTGTATTGATAATCTTATAAATAAATAAATAATTAAGTTCATTAACAAATGCCATGGATGGATGATAATATTTAAATGAAGCAATTAACTTGGGGAGCTGCTCAAAGTTAAGTGTTGGGGGATAAAAAGAGATTTATACGAAATTTCGATTCACTCTTTGATCATTATAAGTCTTCAGGGAATCCCTTACCTCATAATCCATCTTTATGAAAAACCCTTTCATTTTCCATTCATACAACATATCCCTAAAATCCCAGTTACACAAGTCGCTTGCAATTGACACGGTACACCCGGCCCACATCGCCCAGAATAGCGCCACCCGCGGCTGCGCGTGCGCCGCTGCGAGAACTGGGTCAGGGAGACCCCGTGTTGATGCCCATCGCTCACCATGAGGCGGTAGGACCGAGGAGTTGTGACAGAGTGTAAATTAGGCGAAACCATTATGGGTCATAGAGCTTGTCACGCTTTTATCAGAAACCATGTAATATAAAGGGACTTCTATTTAAACTCTTAATCCTATCCTAAAGTATTTTATGTACTTATATATTTGTAATCCTACTGTTGTTTCTGATACAGATATCAGAATCGACAGTAGTACTTATTATAAATACATACATATAATACGTACCTAATGTTAGTGGTAGTGAACGCTGCCTCTGGTGCAAGGGTTGCGGGTGCGATCCCCGCACAGAGCAAACATTTGTGTGCATGAACATATATGTTTGTATTGGTCTGGGTGTTATCTATGTACCTATTATAAGTATGTATTTACAAAAGAAAAGTGTTATATGTATATATTTGTAATCCCACTGTTGATTCTGGTATCCGTAACACAGGTGCTTGAACTACTTATCTCGGAGTCAGATCAATGTATGTGATGTTGTGAAATATTATTATGTATTTAATCCGCAGTCTGATCAGACAGAAAAATAGAATATTTTTTTGTGATGAAGTAGCAAGAAGAAAATCAAATTCGATATAAGTTGACTTGTACCACTTTTCACAGGACGCACAGAATTATACTGTTCCGTATTAAGTCTGTACTACTGAGTTACTCCAATCCAACGTCAGCCAGCCACTTGGCAACACAAAGCATTTTAGCGATAACTCGTAAACCGATGAAATCTAATCTCGTCAACGGCCCTTGTTTCTGCGCAGCCATAGTCGTCAGTCACCGCGTCTGTCAGCCGCGCAGTAAATCAAAACACAATGTGCGCTTTGTGGCGCGCGCGCAGCCTCTGCCATGCGCGGGATTGCATCCGACATTGGACGATATGTTTGTTGGTTTAGCAGATAAATCAAAGACGGTTTCTTATAACTGGTACTATCTTAAATAGTTGTTTGAAGGAAACAAAATAACCATTTAAAACGGACTAGACCGCATACTCTTAGTAGTTTTAAGTAGAGTTAGATATTTATCTTTTTGTAAGCTTTAATAGGTTAACTGTAAAATAGATATATATTTTTATGTGATAGGTGGAAGACGAGCAGACGGATCACTTATTGTAAGCGGTTGCCGCAGCCCATGGACACCCGCGACACCAGTGGAATCACAAGTGCGCTGGCAATCTCTAAACCCCCTTTCCCCGGATTGGGCCTCCGGTACCTTCACTCCCGCAGCAAAACAACACAATGCTGCTTCATGCTGGTTTTCTGTGAGGCCGTGGTATCACTCCGGTCGAGCCGGCCCATTCTTGCCTAAGCGTGGCTCTGCCACGAAAATATGTGTGTATGTAACAAAAAATTTCTGACTAACTGTGCATAGGAAAACTCTAACTTTTAGTCATATTTTTTATAGACCAAATTTAATATACCTAAGTAGTAAAGAATACCCTATTGTGTTTTTATGTATCACTTTACTATGGTTTCCACTGGTGTCGTGTCTAATTGCTTACCTTCAGGCGATCCGTCTGCTAGTCTGCCATCTTTCACATAAAAATAAACTTACTATGAATGAATATAACATAGAAAACCAAATAGCGCAAGTACAGTAAGCTGTAAATACTGAATGAATGACATAACGCAGATTAGCTAATAGTAACCTCAGACTATTGACCGTGTTATTGACCTCGGCATTAACCGCAAATCCATTGTTAGTAATTATAACATGCGCAGTGACAACGACCTGTAACTGAAGCTTGCGATAAACTCAGTTCACTCCGGATTATAAGGAAACTGATTATTTTTTTTGCAATATTCAAATCTATACAATTTATGAAGATGTAAATTCTATAGATAAATAAAATAAATAATTCATACAACATGTCATTTATTGACCTGATTCCGTACTGCGTAGCCACGTGGATAACGACATGCTTGATCTGCGAATCTCTTGCGCGATGTAATCGACACTCAGCACCATCTATTGATAAGGTTTTGAACTAAAAGCAAAATTAAGTCCCGAAACGAAGATGAGGGCGTGCCACTAGTATGCCATAAAGACGCTAACTACTTGTTTATTTAATTTTTTTAATTCCTCTACTATTTCTACTACTATTACAACGGATTTTAGTTACCTACTATGATGGGTTGATATCTTCTTAATTGATTGATTTACTTTTATTTACGTAGCTAATACATTGTCACAAGAGCTGCGGGCTACCCCCAGTCCCTTTATCACTTTCTAATTTCCATTTATGCCCAATCTAGAGCATTTACTGTTGTCACGCCATCGTTTTTGGGTTTTTCATCTTTGTCGTCAGTTATAAAGGCTGGCCGGTTGCCATTGGGTGTTATTTCCAATGCTTCCTTTCTACCAAAATCTTGAAAATCAATGCAAGAATAAGATGATCCACTGCTTGAGGAAATGTTATATTAAGTAATAAGAATCATATATATAACAGCGAGAAATATAAGAGGAACACATGATATTTTTTTCTTCAATACTAATAATAAAGGGTTCTCTTATGATTATTGATTACAGAACATTAAGTTCAAGAAGAGTAAAATACTTCAAAAGGTCGACAATCGAGAGAACCATAATTTCGACAAACTGCCGGACATTATGCTAATCGGAAACAGACGTAACCTACCATTAAAAGATCGTACGAATTCAATCTCGAACGGCCCAAAACAAACAGCGCATTCAAAAATCTCGTTCGAAATCAATTCTTTAGCGATAAAGGCAGATAAATCAAGGCCTGCGCCGGCGGCGAGTGCGGTTGTAATTTCCTGCAGATCGGTCAGCACTTAATCGATTATAAGCATGAACATCGGGATAAAGAAAGTTAAATAAAATAAAAAATAAAACAGTTAAATATATGTATGTAAGTAAATAAGTAAATAACTGGTGCTTAGGTAGGTAGGTTGCAAGATAAATAACTTTCTTGGACAACCTAGGCGTGTTGATATTTTCTTATTTATCACCACATTACGAAATCCAAAAATAGAGTTAAATTTGTGTCAATTTTTGATTACATATAATTAAAAAGCGCTTACACTCGATTGCCACCTATCACATAAAAATTCGGAAAATAACAAAAGGTCAGATTAAAACAACAGTACTCGCATATTTACAGTAACATAACTAAATATACAAGCAAAAATAATAACAAGAGATGAATATTTAGATACATTTTGTGCAGTCGTTCTTTATGCAATTGTACGAATTGTAGCTTCATGGTTTTAGTAATACATTCTAGTATATAGAGAAACTTATTTCGACAGAAAATTAGTTATTTTCTATTATACTCATTCAAAACATAATTATTTTGACATTTGGTTTTTGGTGTAAGTACAACTACAACTAATGAGAATAATAAATTAGTCACAAAAGGACTAGGTACCTACGTCACTAAAAATGTAATTTTACGTATGTATAGTCGATAACTAAAGACACATGACATGCACCTGTGACTGCGATAGATAAGGCACTATTTAAACAAAGCATTGCAGTTACTCATCCTGTGACTAACATTCTTATATTTTAATGCTAAATGCATGTTCAAACACGGGAAAGTGTTAGAGCGATAAATCAATACACGACGGTACATTTGTAATTTCCTGCGGCACGGTCAACGCTTAAATCGATTATGCGCGTGCGCAGATACCGTGGCGCGCAGGATGCGTTTAAGTGCTCGCGCATGTTGCGGGCGGACGCGAATGCGGGCGCGTTAACGCGTTAGTTTCAGGTATAGTAGATGTACTTGTTAAAGCAAGGGGAATAATGTAGGCCCCCATACTGATCCCTGAACCACTCCATAATTTTTCCTTGAGTCTATCTTCCTTCCTTGTGTCTTTCAGTTTGGAGAAGTCAAGTAAATCAAATAATTTTAGAAATAAACTACTAAGTTATAAATTCTACGAATCATGTTATTAATTTAGCTGGACACGAGTAGTTTACTAGATCAAAAGCTTTACCTAAATAAATTCTTACCATCCTTTGGCCACGTCACTGTAATTTAAAATGTGTAAACTTCTAATGATTAAATATATTTACAGAATTTGAAATTATATTAATAGAAGTTGCAATTGAAGCAGTCGGTCACCAAAACCATACTATTTTGCTATTTCAAAAGAGAAGGATCATTAGGTTTAGTTCTCCACGTAGGCTATTACATAACATATTACTTTTAGTATAATAATGACCTGAACTGAAAATAACATAATAGTATAATAATGACCTGAACTGAAAATAACATAAACCTAAATTATTCTCATCATCGAAGCGTTTTCTTCCCAGTTGTGTAAAGTATCGGAGCCGAAGGTCCGCTTTCCTGCTATGTGCCTGGGTGTGATGAACTAAATATCGCGACCGCGACCGCAACCGCTAGCTTCAGTGCGAGCACTAAGTGGAATGCCATGTTCACACGTGCCGACCCAAGGGATTTACGCCAAACGCGCCGAGCCTTAGCGGTTATATCTCCAGCATCGCCGCAAATCGCGGCTCGGATAATGGCGAAGTCATGTGTCTACTGAGAAATTTGGCTTTAAAACCATAAGATTAATGGATAAAGAAAAACAAAGGTTTAAATCCTTTGTTTTTCTTTAGGTATTTTTAGCGTGATGTGAAACGGGTCTTTCTAAATTATTTGATGGTAAAAATGGATTCAAGCAAGAAACTAACAGATTTCATTTAACTGAACAAAACGATAATGAAAATTTTCGAATATAAATTTCATTTTGAGTAGCATTTTGAGTAGATATAATACTCTATATTGCACAAAATTTTACTCAACCTAATGCTATGATAACTGGTAAGAACAGTCTCGGCGGTCTTATCGCTAGTAGCGATCTCTTCCAGTATTCCAGAAGTATTTCATTTTTATTTAATTTGCGCTACGGTTTCAGAAAAATAACAGATTTTGCAGTGAAGCAATTTATCTTCCTACATGCCCTATTTGGTAAGCTCAGATTAATATCTCCAATAATAATGTCATTCAGATTATATCACACTTATCCATATTTAAATTGCTTTATGATTCATGTGCAGTCATTGCAGATTTAATTAATATATTTGTAAGTTAATTAAACTGGATTAACATACGCTTAAGCCATATATGTTAACTGGTCTTAATTAATTTAACATTTACGATTAAACAGTTAAAGTATCTTAATAAGAAAATGTATGCTTAGCAGTTTAACGAGTTAGCTTAGGCCCTATTTTAGATACAATCTTGTTTATATTTACTATATCCTATACGAGTGTTAATGATTCCACTAACTAGATACTTTTTTTTAAGTACCTACAGTATTTTATTACTGGGTAAAACTACAAAATAATATTGACGGAGAAAACAGTGCCCAGGACTGGGTGGTACAAAACATTATCGTTACAGTTCTAATAATTCTTCAATAAAACTTTCAAAGAAAAGTCTTGACATATTTATGAAAACTCATAAAAGTAAAATTGAAGAAGTGAAAATCAATGAAGAAAATGATCAATAATTCATCAGTCTAGCCATATCTGAGAAATGGATGGGAGAAAGAAAGATACACTTGACCCAGTTACAACAAAGTGTAAGTAGATAAATTGCTTGTGATTCATAAATCATAGTTTTTCAACATATTATTGCTACTACATCTTACAACGATAATCTACGATCAGTGATCTGAAGATAAGTAGGTCTCACATCAATGCTGGTTTTCCTAGAAGGTGTTTCCTGATCTGCGTTAGCTGGAAGTATAAAAAGGCAGTTTATCCGCCGTCGGGTTGCTGTTAATTTTCGAGAATCCTACTGCTGACTGTTTAGGGAGAAGCGAAAAAACCGTCGGAGCAACGGTGCCGCGCTATATGAGGCTTGAGGATAGGGATGGCGAAAGTGAAGGAATTATTTTTCATGTCATGATTGCCATTAAGGATATGCGAAAAGTAACAGATACAGATGAGGCTCAAAATAACTCACTGTTATTCATTATATAGAAATAAGTAATAGCATAAGATATAGATGGGTATTGGAGCAATTTTTTAATTTAGAAAATAATGATGAATATAAAATAAATTAATAACTAGACAATGATATAGATATAACTGCTACCTACTATAATATGATTGAAAGAAACAATATCTCAGAAGAAGTAAAAGTAAAGTAATGTAAACATTTATTGACCACATACACAAATACGATCACAGGGTAACATGATACATTAAAAGACATTCAACAATAAGACAAAAAGGAAGAAATTAACAATTTGGTGCGTACATGTTGTATGTACAATTACCAACAGGATCAAGTGGTCAACAAGGTCCTATCTCAGCTTATGCTGCAACTACTTGAAGAAGCTGCAGCGCTGGTTTTCAGTTTGGACCTTGAGTGACGAATTTAATTATACAGGGTGTATCTGTGAACCTTTACATCCCTTTAACCACGTGTTCAACCAACCATTATGAACAACATTTGTTCTATCACTTTTGGGAATTCGCATGAAATAATTTCAACTTTTCATACAAACTTAGTCACGTGGTAATTTTGTATGGGGAGTCGAAAAATTTTTCGATGAATTTCGAAAAGTCGTTAAACAAATGTTGTTCAGGATGGCCAGTAGAACACGTGGTTAAAGGAATGTAAATGTTCACAGATACACCCTGAATAGGAGATATCTGGTAAGAAATGTTTCTATACATGAAAAATACTTGAAAGCATTCGACTTATTTACAGCCCTAAAACCGGACCTTGGTCTAATAGTATCATTGATATAGTCGAAGAAGTATTATTTGTATTTGCTCCGATACACTTATCCTTAAATACTAACAATCTATACACTGCGCATTAGAATAATATCGTAAACTGCTAATAGTTTCTATTAAACATTCAAACAAGTCAATAAATACTTAAGAAGCTAATGAACATTAAAAGCAGGTACTTAGTGAGTTGAGTACGAGAATAAATTTCAATTCTCACTTGATTATTTCATTAAACTTTATCTTAAAGAAAGCAGCGCCTATTTAGATAAGGAATCTAATAAATATGAAGAAGTTGTTTCTTGGACATATGATAAATAAGTATGGATCTCTTTAACCTATGATCATGAGTAAAAGAACGATATGTACTTTGCGTCACGTAAAATGATGGGTTCGATGGGCTCCATACCAAGGATGACCACTGGAGTTGAAATGAACTAAACAGACAATAACGCTAGGAAAACGATTACAGAAAAAAAAAACAAAGTGCCTTGTTTCTTAGGAATTTCTCTAGAATCACAAAGGAACTTCTACACCGAAGTGCCTTGTTACTTTCGAATTTCTCTGGAATCACAAAGGAAATTCTACTGATGAAAGAGTTACTTCATTTCTGACTATCAGGATATTCCATCAGGCAGGATAGGCTATAAAGTTTGCAACAATCATGTTATAGAAACAGATGTAGAAATGTGTGAACTTCCAAATACACAAGTCGTACATTTGTCAATGTACCACTTGTGTATTTGGAAGTTCACATACGTGACGAGCATGACCAAAAAAGGCAGAAAAATGTCAACCGTTATCCTATACAACTAATTCGTGCGCATGCGCCTGGCATCTTAAAGAGACGAATCTCGCTGTCATCTTAAATGGTGGCGTTTTTTGTGGCCGGCAATTTCCCGATGACATTTGCTTAATGCGTGCGCAAGAGTTATGGTGAACAAATTTGATTTCATCAGTTTTTATTATGAATTTTATCATCAATCTTTACACCCACTTTCAATATGGTAAGGATTTTTAAGAGGAGAGAGGTTTGTTAAGTAAATTACATCCTATATTTTTAAACTCAAAATTTACAATGCAGACTTTTTTTAATGCTGATTACTTGTGTTTGTCGTAAATCCGGACCAAGTACATATGTGATGGTGTCTCAATTTATTTATTTTGAGAGCTGATCGATCGAAGTCAGTTGATGTTGTCTAAAGTGTTAAGATTAATTCATAAATTTTAAAGGACAGTTTAAAAACATCCTGTTACAACAGTAATATAAACTAAAGCTTCAGTGCCAAAAAAAGGTTTAATCCTTAATGTTTAATTGATATAGCTTGAAACCCTGGGCCTAACACGTAACAAGTTTATGAGGATTAATCCTTGTAAGCATTATTATTATTATTATTGCGACACTGGGTGACGCGTCACACCGGCTGAACTTTTTTTATTTTTACTTTTACTTTTTTCAACTAACACTATATCATAAGTTAAATTGTAATACTAACACTATGGAACCTGGTTTCTGAAATAAATTATTTGAATTGAATTGAATTGAATTATAATTTCAATAAATGCAACTTTTTTGAAGTCCGATCAGAGCTATCACGGGTTGATTGGCAATCTGTGTTGTCGTCTCCTGATGTTGATATTGACCTTAATAATTTCTATACTTTGACTAATAATATTATACACAAACACACACCACTGACAAAGAAACTAAAAGCTTTGACTGTAACTAAAAGCTTTGATCTCAAAGCGCCCTGCACTACAATATCACATTATAATTATTTGACAAGATAATATCTTATTCATTAACCCGCTACATAGAAAAGTAGGTTAAAAATACCCCGCTCATTTGCAGCGCGTAACTGTAACGTTTTTCAACCCGTCACCGCGTCTCTAATTGTGCCTCGGTCCCACACCGTTACCCGTCAATGAAGGGTTACCAGGAAACTCTATAAAAGGGAAACTACTCGGTCAGTACCGGTTTTTCGGATTTAACTGTACCACTTTGTATGGGGTTGCCGTTAGAGAGAAAAAAAGCTTAGAATAGTGTTAGTCTGCTCTACACTTTTGCATTCCATTCTATCTGAACTGGTCTAACCAACGACATCATTTATGGGCCTAACAAACCCTGATAAAGCTTTGAAACAGAAATAAAAGGTTATATAAATGTAAGCTATGGAAGAGTTTTTAAGACATTTACTATTCCAAAATAATGCTTAAGATTCTTTCAAGAATAATGACGAATGGTTTTAATTGAATACATCTTGATATCCCGTTTAGCTGGGCCATGTTCTTTTTAACTCAGCAACTGATGCTGAGCGGTGAAAATATTTTCATTCTCTGTCACTGACGTATTAAGTCAGCTGCACAAAATATGATCAAAAAATTTTGTTTCTAAACCTAAACACACATCAAATAGAGTTTATTTTGCCAGTCCTAGCTGTTCCGTTGCTGGGTAAATGCCTCTCTTTAACTCCTCTAGCCGTCTCCTGTCGATCATGGGATAACTGATTGAAATCGCCACGCATCATTCCTAGGTGAGGAAAGCTGTGTCCGCATCTAACACTAACAAGGATGCTTCAACGTGTCATCGTGACGACCGCTCTGATAACAAGACAGAGAAAAGATCTTCATTTTTTTCCAAGGGAAATGCATTACGCATACCCATCCGCCGGGGAGCGGATGGGTTATGTCGGACTCCCCCCGCATGACGGCGGGAGTCTACCGACTAAAACCCCTGGGCACCCTCTCATCTTCCATAGTCGGGGGATCGGAGGCGCGAAGTCAAGTGCACGATCCAGAAGAGATAAGTCCAGCCAGCGCGCGGTACGGGAATACCAACGCTGGCATTACACAGGCCTCCTCCTCAGCTTGGTAGGGATAGCTCGGCGCTCCCGGCTGTCCCTGTTTCCCCCCCAATCCATCTGGAAGAGGCATAGGAGGGTTCGCGCTGTAAGCGGGCCAACCCCTGGGAAGGAACGTGTAGTCAGAGTTCATTAATACATGTAACATTAGTACACATGTCTCCTTCCCACTCTGGCGAAGAGGGAGCGTCGTGGGAGGTTTAGTCAGTAGGGCTTCAGTTTTACTGGAGGATAGCCCGACATAACCCGTCCGCCCCCCGGCAGGCGGGTATGCATAAGGCGCCGCCGAAAGGTGGCGACGTCGGCCAATTGAACATCGATTCCCCCAACGCAAAAAAAAAGGGTAGGCCTCTAAATGGTCATCAATCTCGTCAGTATAGTTATTTGCGGGATTTTTACCATGCACCTTATTTTTGAGTTTCCGATATTTCGGCGCTGTTGCAAGCGCCATGGTCACGGAGTAACTGAAGTTAAAACAATATATCTATCTCGTCGTTACTGACTTGATTATTTTAGTTCACGTCGCTAGGAGCATCCTGCAGATGCAACCCGTCCAGTAAACTGTTTATATCTGCCATTTAAAGTCGTCGATGTACCGGCAGCAATTTCAATTGTGCGCAGCCAATTTCAATTCTCAGCGATCATACCAGCTAGGCGCGGGCGCACACTGAGTCAATAGTGGCGGCCATTACGAGCTACCAATAGATGATGATGATGAGAAAAGTATGGGGAAACCGAGATATCACTAAAGTAGACGTAGGTAAACGTAGCATAACACATCCTCAGCCAGATGAAGTCACGATATGGGCAAGATGGTTGACAAGAACTGAAGGAGAGTATCAAAAATCTGAGCAGTTAACTGCAAAAGGCTAATGATTGTGAGAGTTTTTTATGTGAGAAGTGGAAGACGAGAAGACGGATTGCCTGGTGGTAAGCGATTGCCGCCGCCCATTGACACCCATGATACTAGTAATATATATTGCAATGCAAGGACAAGGCAGACAGAGAAGGGACGTGTTTTTTGCGCACACACTTGAGCACTATAATATATCCTGCGTAAGTGGCTGATCGTTGAGATTGGCCGCCTTAGCCGAAATCGATTGCAAACATAATACCAGCCAGAATCTGGTCCCACCAGAATACCAGCGCTGCTGCGGCATCGCAGATAATGCCATAGCAGCTAATGCTGAGGCTGGGACCTGATTGGCCACTCCCTTCACTTATTCCTTATAAAATGTAATATCCACCATTAAATGTTTCCACTGTTGTAGGCATTCTGTATTATTGTATATTGTTTGTGGCCAATAAATGTATTTTCTTTCTTTCTTTTCTTTCAAACAAGTAAGTGGCTCAGTTGCCGCTTTTGAATGCGGCCACTGATCGCAACTATTTGTGGTTCTACTTTTGGTGGAGAACGCTTTACATAGGAATATTTTGTTTAACGAAAACGAAAAAGTTTCCCTTCAGGACCATATTTTTTTCTACTCTCTATCTACGAGGAGAAGCCGACTGCTATAGAGTGTATGCGCACAATACGTGCAATAGCAAAATGCATTAAATATCTACAGTCACTTGAACCTTTTTACAATGGATATGAGAAGACTAATCAGCATCTTGTGATCGCGTTTATTGGCCACCACCAGAGACACAATGTATGATTGGCTGTACTGCTCAGCAGAATCCGGAGATGAGATCTTCGCTTGAATGCAAGTCTCTGTCCAAGTTTGAGGAAAGCTCAATGAACCACAGTGAAGCAGCTACAACGATAACTCTCTGATTTTGCAGATAATCATGGGCGGCGGCGATTACTTAAGGTGACGGGTGAGGCACACAAGCGACGCCAATCGATTTTAATTGTTAGCTACTAAACCGGATCTATTTTAAACAATTTCATGGTTACAACCTCTAGGCAAACACTTATACTATTTATTAAATAACCATGCACAAATGTTAGGTCCGTTTTTGTACGCGAAAAATTGATTCACGCCGAAAGTGGCCGCTTTTGGTGTGAATCATTCGTTGTTGTTTCCTGTGGAAGCGACCAGCAAATAGAGATAAACAAACGCAAGATGTATATTTCCTTTGATTTATTTGTGGTTCAAACGATAGACTTATGGAAGACAAAAAGACACGAAAGCAGTCAATAATAGTCATAGCTATGTATTTGGCCCGCCATTTTATGAACAATGTAAATTTTAATGACTTCTATGAAGAACTTTCTTAGGCTGTATTCGACTAATCTCTATCCGTGGATCAATCTATGATATAACGTCAGATTTGTATAAAATGACAGCTCTATACCATAGATTAAGTATTGGAATACGTTTGGTCGAATCGGCCCATAGTCAGATCAAGTCAAAGAGATTAAGGTGAAGGGTAGGGCTCACTAGCGACGCCAATCGCTTATAATTTTTAGCTACTAAACCAGATCTATTTTAAACAATTTCAGGACTTCAACTTCTCGGCAAACACCTATACTATTTATTTAATACGTATAGTTAACTGTTTGGTCTGCTTTTGCACTCGAATTTTGAATTACCGCCAAAAGTGGCCGCTGTTGGCGTGAATAAATTTTTCGCGTACAAAAACGAACCTAACATTTGTGTATGGTTATGTAATAACTAGTATAAGTGTTCTTCTAGAGGTTGTAAGCCCGAAATTGTTTAAAATAGGTCCGGTTTAGTAGCTAAGAATTAAAATCGAATGGCATTGCTAGTGTGCCCTACCCGTCACCTTAATTGCGTTTCCATTATGTAAAATCAATAAATAAATAAAGAAAACTTATTTTATCAAATTCACGGGATCGGGATCTACCCTCATTTACTCATTTTATCCGTGGGAGAGCCACGCTTTGGCATAAATGGGCCGGCTTAACCGGAGTGATACCACGGCCTCACAGAAAACCAGTGTGAAGCAGCATTGTGCTGTGTTTCGATGCGTGAGTGAAGGTACCGGAGGCCCAATACAGGGGAAAGGGGGTTTAAAGGTTGGCAGCGCACTTGTGACTCCATTGGTGTCGCAGGTGTCCATGGACGGCGCCAATCGTTTACCATTAGGTGATCTGTCTGCTCGTCTGCTATCTATTACATAAAAAAAAACTCAGCGAAACAAAATTTCTTTGAGGCTGTCGTATCACTGCAGTTGAGCAGGCCGATTCATGCCGAAGCGTGTTCCACCTCACTCTCTCTCCCTACACTATGCCCGGGTAGTGTCGATGGTATCGGGGGCTAATGCGCGATACTATCGGCTAAGTTATTACGAGCCGGGCGACAATATCTGGGGTCATCACCGGTAATGGACACGCTGCGCCCGCGCACGCGTTATTTATGTGCAAATTGCCAGTCCTGTGACTTATTCAGCGCTTTAAGGATGTCAAAGTATGCTTGTGTTGAAGATAAGAGATTCAATTTTGTTGTTTACATTATATAGAAGGTAAGATGATGGCGATTGGAAAAGATGACAAGGGTATCTTCGCCATGTTTCCCCATTATTAGCGATGAGGGAGAAATGCAGGGAATTTAGTAGTGGGTTCTCGTTAGAAGAAGGACCCATCAGAGGAGAACCCCCACATGGTTATGTCGTTGGTGGTAACCGGCTGGTTCGCCGTTCGTCTCCAAGCAAAACCAGACTGATCGATAGATAGATAGATACACTTTATTGCACAAAATTTACAGATCTTAGCCTAAGTTATTATACTAAAACAATGTAGGCGGTCTTATCGCTAATAGCGATCTCGTCCAGACAACCTCAGGGTAGAGGAAAAGTATATCGAATTAAGAAAAGGGGTAAGCAAGTCAGAAAAAGAGAGAAAAAAAAAAGACATTGTATAAATACGAGTATGGTATATACATACATACATTATATTAAATAAATATGTACTAGCTATAAATACTAATACATACTAGTACGTTACAAAACAAATAAACATACATACTAACAGTTTATTGGATTGATAGATACATACATACTAATAGTTTATTGGATAGATCGATAAATTTTCGAAGACACAAAACTACAAAACTCCCCATTCTAAATTGACCTGGCCTGGAATAAAAACTTTAACCCACCACATTTGGGCAAAATGCCTGGCTATTGTATCATTGTGGATTTTTGTCAGAATTTCATCCTTCACACAGTGTAAGTAGATTTTTAAACGAAAATCGTTTTCACACGCAACATAAAAATTCATCGTCATCGTCAGCCCATTTAAGTCCCCACTGCTGGGGCACGGGCCTCCCTCAATCACATGAGGGGTAATTTGCCAAACTCACCACACTTGGCAGACGGGTTGGCGAGGGTTTTGATATAAATGCAGAGTTTTCCTTCTCTGGGTGCTGATGATCATGCTAGCAGCTTTAGTCGCCTCGGTAAGAGTGAGGGTGGCCTATTCTACTCTGCCGGGGGCCGCACGGCGGGTTATATTGTTTACGAGTAGATATTACAGCGTTATTTTGTACAACAATACTCTATGAATTATTTCAAAATATTATGTCTACTTCTACCTATTTGTACCATTTACGTGTACCTACTCGTACAAAGTTTCAACTGCGGCCAAGCACAAATTGCTGCGGCCTGGAAATATAGTTTTTTGTTTGAAATGACATAAAAATTATGTCATTTCAAACAAAGAACTATATTTCTAGGTTATCTCTTTTTATTTTGCTGAAAAAACTTTTCTTTGCGACGAATAATCAGCCACCAATTGAACACCCGGTACCCACACGTTCCGTAGCTCGACGTCAACTGAGCTGCAAATCGTCCCGCGCGAACAATGAGAACGGTAGGCGAACATTTTAATTATATTGTTCCTCGACTAATAAATAAACTACCTACGGAATTACGGGATGAATTGACTACAAAAAATAACAAATATAAGCTCAAATTACACTTCTCTAATTCCCTCATTAATATTTAAGATTGAAATGAGTTATGATAAAAATCATAAATATAAAATGCATTTGTCCAAGTCTTGTATGTGTCTTTTGTGTAAATATGGATCGGCGTAATCAAAATACTTAGTATATAATTATAAACCTTAGTGATTTGCAGTGCTAAGCATAAACCTGATTAATGTAATATGTAAGAGTTTAATGTGATAATAAATAGAAAAAAAAATCCTTATTCAATATTGCAACCTACCCCTCCTCTGCTATTAAATATCCTTTACCCGAAGATTATCTGGTAGAAATCGCTTTCAGCAATAAGACCGCCGAAATGATACATACATTTTCTGTAATGCCTAGTACTTAAGTTGTGTATTTTGTGCAATAATATATATATATGTATGCAAGATGCAAGCGATTTTTGCTATTCAGGTGGTTAAGCGCTAGACTTCACGACCGTACGTAGGTATATACAGAACTCACATATTCCTGCCTTCACAATTTCCGCAGAAAGCTAACAATCGGCCACAAAAAGTTAATTGCAGGACAAAACGCAGAGCTATCCATTTCACGAGCCACAACAGAGGTGTTCCCGGCCCCGCCCCTTTTCGATACGATGCGCGCGCGCCGCGTGACCGCCACAATGGCGCTTTGTGCAGCGCCGCCTGCCGGGGCTATTCGCAAACTGTGAAAATCATACAGGATTTGAAGAATCACTGTGGTGTAAGTAAGAAACTTGAGACTGCAAAATTCAAAATCTTCGACTTCGACAGCGACTTCTTTATTTTTTAAGATCATTTAAGCACTGTAAATCACATCATCATTAAATCAACGTGTCATTCTCAGTGGCATCCTGACTTCGTTTCGGAGCCCAGGCTACGCTACCATAATTCAGGAAGTTTGGTAAAAAAATACAATGAAGCAAAGACCTAAGTCTAAAATGGCGCTTTGTGCAGCGCCGCCTGCTGAGGATATTTCGCAAATTAAGTACAGGATCCAAATGACTACTATGGATTAGTCAAAAACTTGATACTTCCTATTTAAATTTTAAAAAATAATTGATATAAGCTTTTTAGAAAATTCCTAAGATGACTGAAAAAATCGAAAACAAATTTTGACAAGTGTGATAAGAACCTTATAGCTGTATTCCCACTAATAATATCCTCCAACCGATTACGGCTACGGCGTAAGCAGGATATATTATAGTGCTCAAGTGTGTGCGCAAACACAAATGCACTCTCTTATTCTGATGGGACACTTCTGTGACACGACCAGAGAGGGGTTGGGCGCAGGACCAACGGCTTAACGTGCTTTCCGAGGCACGGAGATACAAGACCGCCAACTTCCAAACTCCGGGCTGACACTAAGAATTTCTTACCGAAAACTTAGGTACAAATTTTTGGCCTGACCCGGGGATCGAACCCGGGACCTCATGCGCAGCCGTCGCTTTAAAGTGCGACCCACTAACCACTACGCTGCCGAGGCAGTCATACATATTTTGGATAGTAAAACTATCCAAAATATGTAAAAAACCCCCCTTATGAACACTCTACCGTCTGCCGCAAGTCCTTGTGTTTACTATAGTGGATTTTTCCGAGTATAAAATGATGGAAGAGTTTGGGAATAACTCGCCGGCGCGCGCCTGGTTTTGTCTAGTTTTTTTAGTTAATTTATAGTGATGAGCCCCGTGTGTTAAACTTACGTGCGAGAAGCTTAGCACCTCGGCGAGGAACCGTTTTATACAGGTACAGATAGGTGCACAAGCATTGCAGATAAGAAAATGTAAAATGTTTGTGTCATTTGAAAAAGATGGAAACTTTGGCTGACCACATTCTCCATCCTCCAGATGGAACACCTGAATATACGTCATCCATTGACACCGGCAACACCAGTGGAGTCACAACTAAATTAGTTACCGTGGGAGAGCCACGCTTCGGCATAAATGGGCCGCCTTGACCGGAGTGATGCAAAGCCTCACAGAAAACTGCACTGTGCTATGTTTCGCTGCATGAATGTGGGTACCGGAGTCCCAATCTGGGGAAAGGGGGGTTTTAAGGTTGGCAGCGCACTTGCACTGGTATCGTGTGGACGATGGAAATCGCTTACCATCAGGCGATCCATCTGCTCGTCTGCCAAATATCACATAAAAAATAATAACCTTTTAAAAAGGAATACCCTCTTTCTTTGCGTGTCATTTATCTAAATCTATGAATGCTAAAGACCATCCGAGGTGGTGGATAGGTAGTACCTCGTACTTAAAAGTGAACCCCAGGGCTCGAGAGCCCCAGCTCGAGACACAACCATCGTTATAGTCTGTTTAAATAACGCAACCGAAAAATAACGTTATGATGATTAAAATGATAGTTCATCTTGAAAGGTTGAGGGATGAATTTAGTGGATAATTCAATATGAAAATCTTGGTTCTACATTAAGATATGGTACCAAGGTCAAGGGCCCCGCGGCCTATCACATCATCGGAGACTGCACTCGACGCAATGGAGACTGCACTCGCTTTAATAGCGCGTTATGTTTCCTGTGGAAGCGACCAGCAAATAGAGATAAACAAACGCAAGATATATATTTCCTTTGATTTATTTGTGGTTCAAACGATAGACTTATGGAAGACAAAAAGACACGAAAGCAGTCAATACCATAGCTATGTATTTGACCCGCCATTTTATGAGCAATCTAATTTTTTTTTACTTCTATGTAGAACTTTCTTAGGCTGTATTCGACTAAACTCTATCCGTGGATAAATCTATGATTTAACGTCAGATTTGTATAAAATGACAGCTCTATACCATAGATTTAGTATTGGAATAAGTTTGGTCGAATCGGCCCATAGTCAGATCAAGTCAAAGAGATTAAGGTGAAGGGTAGGGCTCACTAGCGACGCCAATCGCTTTTAATTTTTAGCTACTAAACCAGATCTATTTTAAACAATTTCAGGCCTTCAACTTCTCGGCAAACACCTATACTATTGATTTAATACTTATAGTTAACTGTTTGGTCTGCTTTTGCACTCGAATTTTGAATTACCGCCAAAAGTAGCTTTTGGCGTGAATAAATTTTTCGCGTACAAAAACTACCCCACATTTGTGCAAGGTTATTTAATAAATAATATAAGTGTTTGCCGAGAGGTTGTAATCCCGAAATTGTGCATAATAGGTCCGGGTTAGTAGCTAAAAATTAAAATCGATTGGCGTCGCGCCCTACCGGTCACCTTAAAATAGGGAATCAAGAATGTGTAAATATTTTGATCCTCATAACTTTGCTTACATTTTTAATTTCGTATTGCTAGCCTTAATTGACACTCATCTCTTTGCTTTCCAAAAATATTCTTGCCATATTGTATGATTTCTAGAGCTTCAACCACCAATTCACCATCATTTCTCATAACACCTATGACTCACACGTGTGTCATACAAGAAGACGTCACATTGTGTGGCTCGCGGATGACCCCCGAAATTATACTTTCACAAATGAGACGTCAATAACAAAAGCCAATATCATGAGTCATGATGTTAAATATTACTTTACGAGTGCCCGCTTGTACCCCACACCACAGCATCGAGGAGGCGATATGCTATAACTTAATATGGCGACGACGGCCGCAATAAATACCCTATTGTCCTCGGGTCAGCGGCGGACAAAGAGATTGGAACTGACTTTGACTGGAATTTGCTGACCGTATTACAATCAAATATGGTCAGCGAATTGTCTATACCCAAAACTGGAATTCAAGACCAAAAAATCTACTACAATGTTGCCACTGCAATAAAATCATCGTACAATAGTATATACCTATTTATTAAAAACATACGCCAACATAATTTGTATAATAGTAATTTTAATTCTATAATATAAAAAAGTAATTATATTGACTTATATTTACATAAATACAAGACAATTTAATAAAAACTTAATCATCCGTAATGTTTGGTAGAAAAGCTGGTATTGAGCTTGTGTCACTTCAGGTGTTAATAACATTTGGTACAACATTTGAACCTACATGTTATTTCGTGCAGTGAGCAAAGGGATATTAATATAGGAATCTTTGAATTTTAATCGTTTTAAACAATGCTATTGTGTGTTGAGTGAGTTGTCACCTGAACCACTTGCTAGGACCTAAGAGAGTCTTAAAACCTGCGATTTCGTTAAGATTAGTCTCGGCAGACTCCATAGGTCGAGTGACCGACTCAGATTCCATAGTCAGAGATTATGACATTAGTGATGGTGAAGATGAAGATGTAATTAAGTTTCTATTTTTTGAGAAAATCCTTATCATGAATTGTGCCAGCCTGTACTAAGCATATAACAAAAAGGTTGAAAAAACCTGAAAACTTAATTTGACAATGACATAAGTGACATTGATAGATTTGACACTGACGTATCTGTCGTAGTTTTTTTGGTCTTGAATTCCAGTTTCGAGTATAGAATTTGTACTGACTTGAAAATAATAGCAGGGCTGGCATATTTTTGAATGATTCCTAAAGGCGGCTCCTTTGCAATTTACGTAGATTCGACTTATCTTTGGATATAGAGCATAAATATGATGACGATTACAAAACGATGCTTAAGTGAGTCAACATTACATAGAATCGTGTCGTAGCGTAGAAACAATTGAATCTGAAGACGACCCGTTTGGAACAGTGGTAGTGAAGGCTACCTTTAGTTCAAGGGTTGGGGGGTCGATTTCAGCACAGTACTGACATTGGTGTATAAAGACATGTCTGTTCGTAAAGGTCAGGGAGTTTTCTACGTATTAAAAATATGTATTCACAAAAATAGACATTATACATATGTATATATTTGTAATCCCACTGTTGATTCTGATATCCGTACCACAGGTGGTTGAGCTATCTATCTCGGATTCTACAGATCAATGTAAGTGATGTTGTAAAATATTTATTTATCTTATGTCAATGAGAGGGTTGTCCCTTAAAATGTGTAGTTTAAAATCTGCCATAATATAAACTGTAGCTTAGTTAAATCCTTCCAACATTCTTTGCCAACCATATTTCCAGAAACCCTCTGACTTGCAAATCGTGATCAATCATTTCACATATGGAAAAATGATAACCGAAGAGCTGCTATAACAGTATTTGCCCGAGATATTGTTTTATGCGCAAGCAAACTGTTATTTCATCCGAATAAGGGGTAGTTGGCATGCACCGTCTAATCTGCGTGCGCGCATATCCCTACTTGGAGAGCCGCGATGAAGTGATCAACTTTCGCTACCGACCCGGCATGATGGCTGGGAATGCTTGAGGCCTGTAGGCAAATTGTTTTACTGCTTTTGAACAGATACTCTGAAGGAGGTACTTGTAATTTGGCACCCACCCACGTTGAGTTACTAAGATCTAAAAAAAATTACAAGCTTTTTTCACATCATTTTGAAATAAGTACCGAAATGAATAATAATAACCCAACGTGTGCTTGGCCGCAGTTGAAACTTTGTACGAGTAGGTACACGTAAATGTTACAAATAGAAGTAGACATAATATTTTGAAATAATTCATAGAGTATTGTTGTACAAAATAACGCTGTAATATCTACTCGTAAACAATAAAACCCGCAGTGTGGTCCCCGGCAGAGTAGAATAGGCCACCCTCACTCTTACCGAGGTGTCGTATAAGGCGACTAAGGTAAAGCTGCTACCGTGATCAGCTTTTCGTTTTCGTTTATCAGCACCCAGAGAAGGAAAACTTTGCATTTATATCAAAACCCCCGCCAACCCGTCTGCCAAGTGTGGTGAGTATGGCAATTACCCCTCATGTGATGGAAGGGGGCTCGTGCCCCAGCAGTGGGGACTTAAATGGGCTGATGATGATGATGAAACAATAAATAACTAAGAACAACCTCAGATTTTTGCTATGCAGATTTTTTTTCCTGAATTTGTGTGTGTGTGTGTGACTGGTTTTCGGTAACTCCATTGTCAAAACACAATCAATTGTCAATTGCCAATCTTTTTTAAAACACACCAAAACTCTTTCTCATTCCAATGATGATCTTATTAAGAAAATTCAACTTACCTACTTACAAAACCCTTATGGTAAATACGTAGCACATATTTGAAAAAGAAAAAAACATCGTAGCAAAATATATCTTTGTACCTTCTACGTATAAAGTCCTCCCTTTAGTACCTACTCTCTCAAAGAATCCTTACAAATTATAACTTGACCAAGAAATCAATCACAATTAATTGATAACCCTCTCAGTAATAACCTCATTAGACGAGGGTTGAACCCTCAGGACTGGGCGAGACGAATCGGTGAGAGCAATCGCTTACTTAATGAATAGCCAGTAATGAACTAAGAGGGAAGACTAAAGTTAACAGAATTTTCTGGGTACCGCGTCAAATTAAACATGTTTTGATCTTTAGATGGAAATTTATTGAATTTTGAAAGGATTTTTTATAGTGTGTTTATTAATTTTTACTGAAACAATGTTGTTATGACAAGCCGCAATTTACCTGCTACTTCTATCAGACCGATGTATGTGATATGGGTATGCCTACATAGATTATTAGCTAACTCAAATCTTCTTTGAGCGTGTTAATAGAATTCGTCCAAGTAGGCATGATGAATCAGAGAACAGGAGTCTACTTTGGAGTTAGGTGAGTATAATAATAATATCCTCCAACCGATTACGGCTATGGCGGCCAATCTCAAAGATCAGCCACGTACGCAGGATATATAATAGTGCTCAATTGTGTGCGCAAACACAAATGCACTCTCTATTCCCTTACACTCGTATTCCGATGGGACACCAGCGTGACACGACCGGAGAGGGATTGGGTGCAGGACCAACGGCTTAACGTGCTTTCCATGGCACGGGGGTACAAGACCGCCACCTTTCAGACTCCGGGCTGACACTAAGTATTTCTTACCGAAAACTTAGGTACAAATTTTTGACCTGACCCGGGGATCGAACCCGGGACCTCTTGCGCAGCCGTCGCTTTAAAGTGCGACCCACTAACCACTGCGCCACCGAGGCAGCATAGGTGAGTATACGTACATGATGTCATCAGATATGACATTGCTGTTACTTCGTATTTGGAAACTATACTATTTGGAAAAGAACACTCCTTGCAAGTTCCAAATGAAATGGGAACAAAAAAACCACAACTTTTTTCCACGGAACCTGACGCTCTAAAAATCTGATAATAGATTTTTCTCATAAAACCTTACGGCGCGTGCGTGACCAATCCCAGACTATTCTCAAACGATAATGGAGATTTAAGTACCTCAATATTTATGCCTTTGGAATTTTACATAATTTATCACGTTAATAGGCATGAAATTAAGCTACTTCTGGATATAGAGCGGGATGGTAAAGTTTTGGTAATTTGAGATTAACCTATGAAGAATAAAGATTTAAAAGTAAATGAGTTTAATTTTTATCTTTGATACAACATTGATGAGACTCCCTAGCATGATTCTTTTGTCTCAGGTATAAATGGATCAATTAATTAGTCCAACACTGAAGATCATGTTTATGATTAAACGTCATGGTGAAAGATAGATAATAAAGGTTTTAATATCCGTAATAATCCCTAATAAATAAGATGACTTGTTCGTAAAGTAAATAGATTCAACTGCAATGTTTACATAGAGTTTCAATTCTACAATCATCTTAATGGAATGGACGTGGAAATGTAGGCGGTTTCGTCGCCGTATTAATTATGTAAAGTTGGTAATTTTCGTGAAGTATAAACAAACAATAAAAAAGAAACACCTAAAAAGTTCCAGTAAAAAAAACAGCTACCGCACCAAAAAACAATGGACATTGCACAAAATGTCTTTTTCCCCAATGTTTTCGTGTCCGACCGAAAAATGGCCGCGGTGGCACGTCGGATATTTGCCGCAAAGACGACGCGCGCACACAATACGACGACCTGCCAAATAAGGACAGGGCTGCCAACCTTGAGGAATTTGGATATTTTCCAACTTTTGTCATGACAACCTTTTATGGAAAGCGTTATGTTAATTATTTTCATAACGTTGTATGGTGGAACTATATTGTTTCCAACCTTTTTACGAAAATTCTGACACTTATCGAGCATCAGTTAAAATTAAAGGAAATTTCATCTTGATTGTGAATTAAAAATATGTCCCATTCATTACATCTTATTGTCATAGCAGCGCTACGCCAAAATTGATCAAGGATTTAGCGAATTATAAAACATTCTACCGGTTTGTTCGTTTGTCGCCTCTAGCATCAAATTTTTTTAAAATGTGACTGTCAAAATTAAGTCTGATAACTTGGTAAATTGCCGTCTTCGAAACCCTTATAAAGAGAATCCAGACTAAATGGCCACCACTCACATCACAAAATATGAATAAATAAAGGTTAAGCCACCCCAAACTGCAAATCATCTGCCTGAAAGAGCCAGATGATATTGTATGACTGATGAGCAGTAAATGACGCATTTATATGACAACCCAATAATATAACATATTGGATGCATAACTCATCCCTGACAAGTCCCAGCAGCCCTGCACAGGTCTCGCAGAGGTGGCTGTCACTGACGCCATATTGGGTGCGTCGGCGCAGACCGAATGAAAGCTCGCCGTTGACAAATCACACAACAATTTGTTAAGTCCCACTGACGTACAGGATGAGGCCCAAAATGTTGCAGTAATTAGTATTTGGGAGCGTAAAAAGGGAGGTGAATTAAAATAAAAGACCGTTATTAATCATATAGTCGTAGAATGAATGTGTGTGAAACTGAAAGCCATGCCACGAAATTTTAAAAAATGACAGTGACAGAAGTGCAGATGAATCAACCGATGCTAAGCGTTTGCGGCCTCAAACTCCCCTTTACCCTCGGTCGAACACAGGACTTCACGCTACTTCATGCACGAGGGTTTTTTTTTATAGAAAGGCCAATCAGGATGACCTCACTCCGCCTGATGGTAAGCGGCAGTGAAATCCAAATATGAGGTTGACAGGCACAAAAGAGCTAACAAAGTACCCATTGTGTCTGCCATCCTCACCCTAATGGCCTGCTGAGATGCCGTTTCACGACCCGCCTAAAAGACCCCGGATTGTATGAAGGAGGAAACACATGAGCTGGGAGGGCATTCCATGTCTTGATGGCTCGGGGCAGGAACGAGGAGCCAAATCCATTGTCTGGATGGTATGCGGATGGCAACGCAGTCCAGCACGTGTTGTTAGGAAGTGGAAAGGGAAGGATGGGATAAGTTGAAATAAGTCATCAGAGCATTCCCCATTATAGAGGCTTTCGGTCTTTTGTCATAGCCTAACTTGACGATTTAAAATGTAGTCTTTTTAAGCGATAATAAATAGTTTCATCACCAGCTCATTAATTCCCTCATGTATATATACAGGCACAGTGAATCACTTAGTCTAACCACTCTAGTCTACTGCAGGCAGAAAGACTTCACACACAGTTTACAATTTTTTTTAACACATGGAGGTGATGGTTTCCATCCCCTACACATAATGCCTCCTCATCATCTTAGCGTGTAATTCCCGGTTGCTTTCAAAGCTATCGCTTAGCCCGGGGTACGCTTAGACCAAGATTTAGCATTTGGGGAGTCTGGTAATTACAATGAAGCTACTGTCGTCTGACCTTCGCAACCCTTTTGACAGCTGAATCAGACCAACTGAATCATAGTTACACGTTTCAGAAACTATTCGAAACCTGCAGGTTTCCTCACGATGCTTTCCCTCACCGCCGAGTTAATAAATACGCACATAGATTTGAAAAATCCAGAGGTACATGCTCGGTTTACAACCACGACCTTCCCGCATGGAAGGTGCGTTCTTATCCACTGCGCTTCCATCGCTCTTAACATGATGCCTATCTATGACTAACGTTATCCCTATACCTAACACATAATGCGGCAATCCGAGTTAGGCACATAGCTGTTTACGATCGCGCTAAAGTAAATACAATGCGTACATAGCCGTTCGCGTAGAAGGCCGGTATCGCAGCATCAATCAGACCATCTATTACCATATAGAGAAACTGCGTGCGTCTGCCATAGAACAAGGAGTTGCAGATGTTACAGTTCGCGCCACCAAAGAAGTTCCGTGATTGGCGCCACATTTCACACATTCAAATTTGAGCTTTATCTTTTTTTATGTAATAGGTGGTAGACGAGCAGACGGATCACCTGATGGCATGCGATTGCCGCCTCCCATGGACACCCATGACACCAATGGAGTCACAACTGCGCTGCCCCTTTCCCCCGGATTGGGCCTTCGGTATTCCTCACTCTCGCAGCAAAACAGCACAGTGTTGCTTCACGCCGGTTTTCTGTGAGGCAGTGGTATCAATCCGGTCGAGCCAGCCCATTCATGCAGAAGCGTGGCTCTCCCACAGTCACACACGGAATTCCAACGGTTACTCAAGGAATCTCATATTTTAGTTTCGTGTTTTACCGCGGGACTTCCTTCGTGGCGCGGAGCCTACTACCGTACTTTACGCCGCTGGCTCAGTAACCTGAATAGAGTCTTGGCCTCCGAAGATCGTCTTGTCACTTCGGTCGATTCTGCATTACCTGTAGAAGAACTTCTCTTGGCAAAAAAGAAAGTCCTACGTTGAATTCCAGGCCCAGTGGGAAGACGACTTGCAAATGTCTCTCTCGACTCGTATTTTCTTCACCTTAGAGCTGAGAGCCCACACCAAAACCGACTCGTAACGAACGAAAATATACTGTTGTATCCAAAGATTTGGTCGTGGATTCTGTTCAGTTATAGGCTCTTTGGTATCGTCGGGTTGAAGCACGAGGGCCTCTTCTCTTGAACCAATGATCCAGGATTTGGTAAGTCCGGTAACTAGCGCCTGACCTGATCTTTGCAACCCTTAGACAGTAGAGCTATCCAAATTAGATCACTCATTATCATCGTCATTTCAGCCAATAAATGTCCACTGCTAGCCATAGATCTCCCCCAATGATCTCCACACAGATCGGTCCTATGCCGCCCACATCCAAGGGATTCCCGCGACCTTCACCAGATCGTCGATCCACCTTGGGGGTCTTGCCTCCACTCATTTAAATTTACAGTTTTTAATTTATTTTATCTACAATTAGATCATCATCATCAGCCCATGTAAGTCCCCACTGCTGGGGCACGGGCCTCCCTCAATCACATGAGGGGTAATCGCCATACTCACCACGCTTGGCAGACGACGAGGGTTTTGATATAAATGCAGAGTTTTCCTTCTCTGGGTGCTGATGATGCTGACATGATCAGCTTTACCTTAGTCGCCTTTTACGACACCTCGGTAAGAGTGAGGGTGGCCTATTCTACTCTGCCGGGGACCACACGGTACACGGTACAATCAGATACCAGGTACGTATCTCAGTATTCTGTAGTTTAGTTTTAGTCAATCAACATCATACAGCTGTGTAACAAAGCTTTTTCATTGTTGATTGAGGTTATCCAGAAGCAGCCTATTCACTAGCTTAAGTATTTTCGCATCTGTCCCTATTACTCTTTGAGGAGTCTAAAACATGCGTACGCGCAACAGGCGACGCGAGTGACGAGACGTCGCGATATCTCGCGATTTATCGCAGGAAATTTATTTGCAATTATAATAACGCATTGCCGTTCCTCCGAGAGTGATGGCGGAGTTCGTCTCATTTGCTCAACATGCCGCCGGTTGTAGGAATTCAAGGAAACCTTTAAATATTTATAAAAGTGGAAAACTTGTGAGACCCGCAAAGAGCGTGTAAGGAAAGTTGTAATGTGAATGGGACATATGTTTTCGCCAGAGCTACTAAGCTAGCAGCTACTAAAAAGATAATGTCAGTAAACCAAGCTAAAGAGATTCGTTTATGTTTTTATAGGAATTGAGAGCAAACGAGGCAAAGCGGAATACCTGATGGTATGAAATAACCAGCGCCCATGGACAATACATTAAAAAGCCAGATACATTTGTCATCAAAGATTTCAATATCATACTGATCCGCAAATACCGTTCCATGAAAGTGATTCCACAATGAGTAGATACGAATCTGATCATTTACTGTCAATATTTCTCATCTCTAAGGTTCAGTGAAGCCAAGAGCAAGCCCATCATCAATAAAAATAGGTTAAGCTGGGCTAAACCTATGGCAGGAGAACTAAGGTTACAGACATAGCCCAAAGGATTGTATGCCTCAAGTGGCAATGGGCAGGGCACATAGCGAGGAGAACAGACGGCCGTTGGGGCGGAAAGATCCTCGAGTGGAGGCCATGTACAGGAAGTCGCAGCCGTGGCAGGCCCCCCACAAGGTGGACCGACGATCTGGTGAAGATCGCGGGAATCCATTGGATGCGGGCGGCACAGGACCGATCTGTGTGGAGAACATTAGAGGAGGCCTATGTCCAGCAGTGGACGTCTATTGGCTGAAATGATGATGATGATGAAGCTGGGCTACGTCCTTGATATCGAGACTAAACCCTTGCCAAACGCCACAGCATTTTAGTAGCGTAAAAAGTTTTGACCACAGCTGCCTCTCCAACAAGTCACAATAATTGTCTTTTACTCTGAGGTCAATGTATTCATGGTACCATCCATCTGCTATAACTCCGTGAGAAGCATCGAGGAAGGTCGCAAAAACTAAACATTCATTATTCATTCCATAGAAAAAGGCAAGCTTTACTACTTTACCTAGGCGGGGAAAGTAAAATTATAGCTTCCGAAATAAATATTCAAGTAGGTGGTTTCTATAGTACTTTTTCTTGCGTATAACCTCGTCCTTGAGAAGATAATGAAATGGTCTATTCTGTAATTCCATTTGTCTCTTCTAACTACTCGTATCTCTTTTACTTTTGAGGAATAGATCTCATATAATTGTAAATAAAAATTAAAACAACGTTTTCACTCACCGCCCGAGCGAATGGCTTAAACATCTACGCCATCAGGCGATCCGTCTTCTCGTCTACCACTTATCACATAAAAAAAAAGATTTGAAAAATGCAGAAGTCCATACTTGGATTCGAACCTACAACCTCCCGTTCGGACGGCGCAAATTCTTATCCACTGAGATACCACGTTATATTGGTCACGTGTCTTTCCACGCAGAACCCTAACTAAACTCAAGCAACAAAAGGCGTACGCCATAAGCACCGAGTAATTTGTTATAAGCAGTCCGCGCAAAAAGCGGTCGCCAGGACGCGCTTGCGCAATTATAAATCAATACGATATATTTAGCGCGGGAAATAAAGGACGTGCACAACTTTACAATAAACAATATGGTATTGTCTATAAAATATTTTCAGATTTATTTGCTACCCTAAAACTCGGACAAATTTAGTCCTATGTAGATACAAAATGTCGATGAAAGTCGCGTTGAAAAAAAAGCACAAATCAATTATTTAAAATTGGAAATGGCATTAAAAATAATTTATTTATATTCTATTTTCTAGCCAGTCAACGATTTATATGATCGAAGTAGCCAGTGTTTGAAAATAAGATTTCTTAAATTAACATAGAACATCAAAAAAAACTTGGAAAGGTCTCAAAGGAGTCTTCATGTATTCATTCAACAATAGAACTAAAATTTAAAGTTTTCTTTTTAATTGTTTCTTTTTTTGACAATTTGGTTTACCTTCGTTGTTAAATCAAGTACTTGAACATTTACGTATAGTGCCTATAATGCAAATTCGATGAAAGTAGAAATGTATGACAATGCTATTCTAAGTTTCATTCATCAGAGCTAATCACTTGATCATCATCAATCACTCACTGGGTCATGAGGTGGGAGCAAGGGCTGCACAATATTAATGATGGCTTAATTAATATTTCATGCCAAGCCTAGAGCTTTCTCAATTTTAACATTTACATCGTTGGTTGGTTATTGTTTATAGTAAGATTTCTACCAAAGTTTATTTTTTTGATATTTTTTATTGATGATGGTGCTTTGATTTTGGCCGCACACTGAACCCTAACTTGAGAAGTAACTTCAAATATTACCAAAGTTTTCAATAGAATTTAGCCCCTGAAACTAATTTGAACCAAAGAACCATTTGGTTGCGGTTCATTTGACCAGCTACCTAAAAATAGTATTTCAAAAGAAACATGATTTTTTAAAAATTGTTTATTAGGGTAGTTTCATTGCCTAGATAGATAGATACTATAGATAGATATTCTTTATTACACAAAAATCTTCTTATCGCTTGTAGCAATTTCTTCCAGTCAACCTTTAAGAGGTAGAGGAAAGAAATAACGTATTCGTAATTAAAAAAGTAACTATTTATTGCACTTCAAATGAACTAAGTATGGTGATATTCAGTGTACTACAGTTAAGTGCGGTCGTGTCGCTGGGAGCGATCTCTAATATTCTCTCAGTCTATTTATAATTTTTACTTTAAAGTTAACTATCTTTGAGATTACATGCTAACGCTCGACCACAACCGCACCTGATGGAAACCGACTTATAAACTGCAGATATTTACAAGCAAGTATACAATTCAGGCGGTCATATAGCTGGGAGCGATCTCAACCAGCCACAAGCAAACTCCTGTTCCAATTTCCAAACATTTTTTTATATCTTTTTCTTTTTTTTTTTATGATATAGGTGGCAGACGAGCAGACGGATCACCTGATGGTAAGCGATTACCGCCGCCCATGGACGCCTGCAACACCAGTGGTGTCACAAGTGCGCTGCTTACCTTTTAACCCCCCTTCCCCTGGATTGGGCCTCCGGTACCCTCACTCACGCAGCGAAACACAGCGCATGCACTGCTTCACGCCAGTTTTCTGTGAGGACGTGGTATTACTCCGGTCGAGCCGGCCCATTCATGCCGAAGCGTGGCTCTCCCACTCTCTAGTAGAGTTGTTGAAAGATTACTAAAGGTCCTTATTGCCTTATCTAACACAGAGCACCCTGTAGCCAATTAAAAATTCCCGTCCAGCCCTCCAACGTGCAAATGGAACAAAATGCCTAAACAAATTGCCGGAGCCTGAGAGCGTCCGCTTTTTGCACCAATTCGGCATTCCGAAATAAAAATTCCACTCCTTACGGAGAAGGACAAAAACAATATCATCTCTGACAGCGCGCTTCGCCGAACCGTTCGAGAGAAGCGCGGTGACACAGACGATGAGCACAGTGGCTGGGCGACGGTTCTGTATGTCAAAAAATCAAAATAATAAATCTCATTATTCAATTAAAGTCTACACCGACATTTATAAATGTCAAACATTATGTAATCAACCGCTGATTCGGAATGTCAATTTATACCGAGAAGAATCAGCATGAAACTCAGTAGTTACTCTTTTCAAATAATAATAATAATTCTCACAACATCTAATACGTTGACCTGATTCCCTAATAAGTAGCTTAAGCACTTGTGTTACAGATATCAGACAACAGAGGAACACAAATATATACTTAAATACATATATTACACCCAGACACCGAACAAACACAAGTATTCATCGCAAGAGTGTTTGTCCAGGGTGGGGATCGAACCCACGACCTTTGGCGTAAGAGGCAGGGTCACTACCAATTGCGCCATCCGGTCAGTCTGACCGAAATAATATGGTAATTACAATTTTCATTCGTATACAAATTATGATAACAGTGACAGTGTTAGGGCCGATTTCACCGTTGAATTTTTTTGTGATTGTGATTTTTTTGCGAAATTAAACGTGATCAATGCTTAGACGCGATCAATGCGCGCGAAAACAAAGGAACAAGACTCAGTTTAGCGTGTAGACCGAGTTCAAGTGAATTGATCGCGTTCGATTTCAACGGTGAAATCGGCCCTTAGTGAGCGAGGGAGTGGAGTAAAAATAGCAATAAAATAATAAAATATAGAAATAAAATATATAAATTTACGTATCGTTTGCACCAAAACAGATTAATGACAATATAAAAACGTTAATAACTAAACAAAAACGAAAGTTAAAATAATTAACTTAAAGAGGTCCTTTGCCACAGACAGTATGACATACTTAATACTCAATTAGCAGTCCTAGTAGGTATTTATTAAATTTGAAATTACTGACTAGATGTCTCTATATATTTCAGGTGTTGGATGATATATCCTGAGATAGATAGATAGATAGATAGATAGATAGATAGATAGATAGATAGATAGATATTCTTAATTGCACAAAAATAAAATACAAGCATGATACAACAGCAACAGACAGTACAATAAGGCGGTCTTATCGCTTGTAGCGATTTCTTCCAGACAACCTTTGGGTAGAGGAAAGAAATATCGTATTCGTAATAAGGGAAGGCAGTGCAAAGTAATTTAACAAATGAAATTGAGAATGGCAGAAATATACATTATTTTATATATTAATATTATTACATTACATAAATAATAATAAACAATACATACATACCCAATAATATATACATAGATAATTTATAACAAAAATTCAATACAAATATTTCTTATAGATAGGTATAAATGACCAGAGAGCATTGGCAACACTTTATATGCCGCGAACAATAGCTGTAATTTTTATACAGATACAAGTAGCGCCATCTGTTATCAGTATAGAGAAACCGACTGACTAATGTCATTGGAAAACTCTTCATTATGGACAATGCAAACCAAATACATAGGATGTTGCCCATTATTAGTCTATGGTACAAATAGATAATAAATATTTAACACAGCAACCAAGCCCCCGATCCCGTAAGCGCACTGCAATATGAGAGGGGACAGCATATTATTTAAAAATATTTATTACCAATTTTTCTTTTGCTTCTCTTATAATTTTTAAAAAGGACAACCCAATAAACACCCAGCGCTATCTATTGGCAAAAATTGTAACTAATAGCCAAGGTATGTCTTGAAAAGAAGTAAGGGCGGGTCATTATAATGTAAAAAGGTTAGTATGATATATTTTTTTAAATATTTACATAAAGATAAATAAAATGATAAGTATTTAAGTAGATATTTGGTATGAATAAAATAATGAGACGATAGATAGACAGATAGATATTCTTTTTTGCACAAAAAGAAAATACAAGCATGATACAACAACAACAGACAGTACAATAAGGCGGTCTTATCACTTATAGCGATTTCTTCCAGACAACCTTTGGGTAGAGGAAAGAAATATCGTAATCGTAATAAGGGAAGGCAGACAATATAACGAGAAAAGTGGGGAAAAAGTGGATCCATATTGCACTAGACCGCGATGAGTGGCGTAGGGAAAAGGAAGCCTACTCCCGCAAGGTCAAAATAAGCTAAAGAGAGATAGAACTTTTCGGAGAGGATTATTGAGTTTTAAGCTCCTTACTCTTGGTCCTTAGGGAACCACTACCTATTATAGAAATCGGGATGATAGCCATTGTAACTCATATGGTCACCGAGAAAAAATGTACTAACACGAACCCTTTTTGATGATGATAATTATCCGAATTGTAATGCCTAGTACTTAAGTTGTGTATTTTGTGCAATAAAGTATATCTATCTATCTATCTAAACATCACTTATTCATAAATGTTTGTTAAACCTTTGCCTACTAAAACGGTGTTATTAAAGAGTTCTCATTATTTTTTCCAAAATTTTATATGTATTTTTTTTGTTTCAAATGTCAAAACTGCTCTATAACACCGTGTTAGTTAACTAAGGTTTATTGTACGTTTATAAATGAAACCTTACGTCTCTAGCAAGTTAAGGCATCACCTTTACTCTGCCTTTATTATTTGCCTGTACTATGTATGTAATAGATAAATAAATCCAGACAATGGCAGCGCGCACCAAGAGGTTTGGCTCCTCGTTCCTGCCCCGAGCCATCAAGACATGGAATGCTCTCCCAGCTCATGTGTTTCCTCCTTCATACAATCCGGGGTCTTTTTGGCGGGCCGTGAAGCGGCATCTCAGCAGGCCATCAGGGTGAGGATGGCAGACTCAATAGGTACTTTGTTAGTTCTTTTGTGCCTGTCAACCTCACATTTGGATTTCTCGGCCGATTACTATCAGGCGGAGTGAGATCATCCTGATTGGCCTTTCAGAAATCATTCATCATCCCATACCCAATATAAATAAATAAATAAATATTTCACAAAGTCACATACATTGATCTGACTCCGAGATAGGTGGGTCAAGCACCAGTGTTACTGATATCAGAATCAACAGTGGGATTACAAATATACACATATAAAACTTTTCTTTTGTAAATACATACTTATAATACATAGAAAACACCCAGACCAATACAAATAGACATGTTCATGCACACAAATGTATGTACTGTGCGGGGATCGAACCCGCAACCCTTGGACCAAAGGCAGCGTTCACTACCACACTGTTCCAAACGGGTCGTATAGAAATGGATTGATCTTGGAATCTTCTGAAGAAATTCATGCATAAGTTTACTCAGATTTAAAACCTTGCATAAATTGATTACAATATTGACAGGCATAAAGTTACTCTTTATAGCCCCGATTAAATCGTATACTAAATACCAAATATCAATGCAACTGTTAAGGTGACGGGAGGGCACACTAGCCACCCCAATCGATTTTAATTTTTAGCTACTAAACCGGATCTATTTTAAACAATTTATATATAACCTCTCGGTAAACACTTATACTATTTATTCAAATGTTGGGTCCGTTTTTGTATGCGGAAAATTGAGTCACGCAAAAAGTGGCCGCTTTTGGCGGTACACGAAAGATGACCACAAATGTCGACCGACTACGCATGTAATCTCATGAAGAAATGTCTCATTCTCATTTTGACACATTATAAGGGCGTAGACTAAACACACTCTATGTTTAATTGAAAATGTTTTTTTGTGTTTAGTGTTTACTTCATGAGATTACATGCATAAACGCTGGCCATTTCTGATCATCTTTCGTGAATCGACCTATAATTAATTTTTCGCGTACGCGTTGGACCCAACATTTGTGCGTGGTTATTTAATAAATAGTATATAACTGTTTGCCGAGAGGTTGTAACCCCGAAATTGTTTAAAATAGATCCGCTTTAGTAGCTAAAAATTAAAATCTTTTGGCGTGGCTAGTGTGCCCTACCCGTCACCTTAATTACTCGTATCTTAGTAAACCTGTAAATGTCAGATAGTCAGGCTTGAAGTATTTATGCGGCCCAGTACTACCACTCCCAGAAGTTGGGAAACCTGCCCATGAGCACCTTAGACCAATCGTTGCAGTGTGAGGTTTCACCGGGTATATTTCCAAAGGATTCTCTAGTGTAAAGATTAACGATGGCGATTATATTTATCTTATCATAGATATTTAGTTTTATTGAAAGAGTGGGTATAGTATGCTTCAGCGAATGTATCACATCGAAAGCCAACAAGCTGCCAATCTCAACGCTCAGCCATGTACGCAGGATATATGATAGTGCTCAAGTGTGTACGCAAACACAAGTGCTCTCTAGTCCCTTACCCTCATATTCCGATTGAACACCAGCGTGGCACGACCGGAGAGGGACTGGGCACATGACAAACGGCTTAACGTGCTTTCCGAGGCACGGGAGTACAAGTCCGCCAACTTCCAGACTCCAGGTTGATACTAAAAATTTCTTACCGAAAACTTACACATTTTTGGCCCGACCCGAGGATCGAACCCGGGTCACTAACCACTACTCCACCGAGGCAGTCAAACAAGCCGACATACTAAAACACCATAAACCTAAAAGTGGAATCCATAACCCTTATTCCCAATCACCACCTGCTTTTATGACGTCACAACTGGACACGTAAAGATAACTATATCACCAGCCATATCTTTATCCGCGTCGTAAAGGCGACCCGGTGACCTAAAGCCGACATGGCAACCCCATCGGGCCTTGCTCTGACCCCATTGCGAAATGCCAACACTGGGGGGTTGATGGCAGGCTATTGTCAACGGATGAGCTAATTGTGTCAGGGGATGGGACGATGGCTACGGAGGTTTGGGAATTCTAGGTTGATTTGTTTGACTTTGCGTCATTTGTTTCCAGGATAGTAATTTTATAAACTAAACGCAAATACTGGTGGTAGAAGATGTCAAAGCTACTGCGGCGCCCCCTATACGTTTATATGTTATCTGTGAATGAATGAATGAATATACTTTTATGGCACTCAAAATAAAGCATGAAAACTTAAAAACTAGATATTACAGGATGTGTACAACGAAGGTGGCCTTATCACTATGAGCGATCTCTTCCAGGCAACATTTGGATAAAGGACACTTGATGAAGGTGTAGGGCGGTGCAATCTTAAATATTTATTTACTTAAACAGAAAGGTTAAATGCAAATACATAAATAAAATAAGAATATACTAATACATACAATATATATAATTTATCTATGTTAATTTATATGTGGTTTTATCTATGTTCATTTGTCTATGTGTTGTCTATGATTCATGTAATTTAAAAAAGTATTTTTTTCTGCCCATTCATTCTGCTGCAACGATAGATTATTTCCATGACCTCCAGAATAGAAACCCAAATTAAATGATAGAAACTGAGCTATTGAACAGATAGTATTTCATTCATTCATTATTATGAATGAAATGACTGCTTCGGTTGCGTAGTTGTTAGAGGGTCGCACTTTTAAACGACGACTGCGACTGCGCAAGAGGTCCCGGGTTTGATCTCCTGGTCCTAAAAAAATTGTACCTAAGTTTTCGGTAAGAAATTCTTAGTGTCAGCCCGGAGTCTGGAAGTTGGCGGTCTTGTACCCCCGTGCCTCGGTAAGCACGTTAAGCCGTTGGTCCTGCGCTCAATCCCTCTCCGGTCGTGTCACGCTTGTGTCCCATCGGAATATGATGGTTGGAGGATATTATGAATGAAATATTACACCGACCACCACTAGACTTTGGCTCGAGTATAACCATTACTTTCCTTTAAACCTACTTGTCATTTTGAACAAATTAACTGTCATATATTATTCATTATTAATTAATGAAATACTGTGAGGTCTGCCATGAGTATTTGCGATTAATGTAGGTTAAGAGATGTGCGTCCTACCCGTCATGACATACGGAGCCGAAACGTGGACACTTACGGTAAGCCTTGTCCACAAGTTAAAGGTCGCTCAGCGGGCTATGGAACGAGCAATGTTCGGTGTCTCTCTCCGAGATCGAATCCGAAATGAGGTGATCCGGCAGAGAACCAAAGTTATCGACATTGCTCACCGGATTAGCTAGCTTAAGTGACAGTGGGCTGGCCATATTAGTCGCAGAACCGACAACCGATGGGGTAAACGAGTTCTGGAGTGAAGACCGCGTCTTAATGTAGGGCGCCCTCTGGCTAGGTGGGGGGACGCTCTGCGCAGGATGGCTGGCACGAGCTGGATGCGAGAAGCCATGGATAGATCACAGTGGCGAACAATTGGAGAGGCCTACGTCCAGCAGTGGACTGCGATAGGCTGATGATGATGATGATGATGAAGAGATGTAACAATGGAATAAATTAAAGAATGTTAAAAATTGTAACGACTTTGTAAGAAACTACAACTTCAAGAAGTGTAAAATCAAGATTTGATTCATTCAATAGTTTATATAATATAATTAATACTCAGAGCTGATGTGGTTCGAAATTGAAAAACGAGAAAACCAGGTCATTAAACTGATAAAGAGGATCTATATGTTAATATAAATCATAATAACGTAATAATTACGCACAGTCAACGTGATTCATCATCATCATCAGCCCATTTAAGCCCCCACTGCTGGGGCACGGGCCTCCCTCAATCACATGAGGGGTAATAGCCATACCCACCACGCTTGGCAGACGGTTTGGCGAGGGTTTTGTTATAAATGCAGAGTTTTCCTTCTCTGGGTACTGATGATCATGCCAGTAGCTTTACCTTAGTCGCCTTTTACGACACCTCGGTAAGAGTGAGGGTGTCCTATTCTACTCTGCCGGGGACCACACGGCGTCTGGCGGGGACAACGTGATTCAATGTTGAAATACTTTAGACATTGTCCACCTTATTATAAATCGCGATCTAAAGTTATTACCGTATTAAAGCTCATGCCATCCCGTTCCAACACGCAATGTTAAAACGGGCTGGCACGAATTTTTGGGACTATCCTTAGTTCGCGAGCAATGTGTAGCCGGTTTTTTAGAAAGAGTACGGGCCCTAAATCATAACCTTCAAATGCAATAAATGATTTGACCGAGTAAGGTACATTTTCTTCCATGGAGAGCGCTCTTTGGAGCTGTTTAATATCATACCAGGGTCACCATTCTACAATCGCACGACTAAACACCGCGGTAAACTTCACCAATACTACCTGGAACCAATCCCTTCCAGAACTCTTCGTCCAGCGCTCCTTTTTCCCACGCTCGTGCAAACTCTGGAATGACCTTCCAGCCGCGGTGTTCCCTGATCGCTATGACATGTCCTTTTTTAAACGAGGTTTGAAAAGAGTTCTTCTCTCACGGTAGGCAGCGGCATGACTGTGCTCCGGCATTGTAGATGTCTATGAGCGGCGATTACCGTTTACCATCAGATGGGCCGCAAGCTCGTCTACCTACTATAAGCAATAAAAAAAAAAAACAATTTTATTGCTACAATTCACCAACGATTTTTCAACGATGCTTCTAAGAAACAAGCTATTCTTGCAACTAGTTCAAGTCGGCCTTCCTCTCCTCGCCTCTTCCTAAGCGACCCGAGCTCGTCCCAGCGACCCGAGCCGTAACACTGACCTATAAACGAGTTGGCGCCGAGCCCTTCCGGCTGCGCCCTACCTCCAGACATGATCATTACCCTAATGAAGATGTTTGAGGCTTGTAAATAAAAATTTATGATGGAGGTAAGCGAAATTCGTGTGCGAACTTATAATCTCCCATAATAGGGTTATTTCCCTTCCATCTACCTTCAATATAGGATAACCGTGCTTGGAAAAGTCAGTGAGTTTGTTTTCCATTAAGGTTACGGGTAGGGCACACTAGCTCTATTTTAAACAATTTCAGGATTACAATCTCTCGGCAAACACTTACATTATTTATTAAATAACCATGCACAAATGTTGGGTCCGTTTTTGTACGCGAAAAAATTATTCACGCCAAAAGTGCCCGCTTTTGGCGTCAATCAATTTTTCGCGTTGGATCCAACATTTGTTCATGCTTATTTAATAAATAGTATAAGTGTTTTCCGAGAGGTTGTAACCCCGAAATTGTTTAAAATAGATCCGGTTTAGTAGCTAAAAATTAAAATCGATTGGCGTCGCTAGTGTGCCCTACCTTAAATCCACTGTGAATCAGAATTCATAATTTTAATTCAATTCTAAGATTTAAATACAAAAATTTGTTCCGCCCTAATTTTTATATGACTGACCAAAAAGGAGAATAATGTAGGGGTCATGTAAGAATATATGTCTTTGTGAGAATATAACGCCTAAATTAATATTTGGTGTCGTTACTATCCTTGCTGTTTCGTCAAGTGTCATATGCTTATTTTCCTGGGTATAATGTGGTGCTGTAAAGGTTAGGTAGGGAGATGACTCACCACAATGGGACCATTCCTCCCCGTGCTGGTGAGGGTGGCTCCGAACCACTGGCCGGACTTCTGGATCGATCTGGCGCTGATGCATGTCCTCCTTGTTTGCTGGAACAAAGTAAACATTACATTTAGTAATATGCAATTACATATTATTTATATAATGATAAAACATGTATAGAGACTGATCACCTCGAAGTAGTTTCGCGATGTTAACTAACAATCTTTCTAGTTTCCTGTTAGTCAATGTCCTTCTTCTTCTTCCTCTTTCATTGGGTTACAAAGGAATAATATGCAAAATTTAAAAAAAACTTTGACGTAAAAAAAAATTAAGGGCTTTATTCATAAATTTTCAATATACCTTTGTTAGCTAAAACGGTGTTATAGAGCAGTTTTAACGTTTGAAACAAAAAATGTTCATACAACATTTTTGAAAAAGGAATGAAAACTGTGCTATTTAACAAAGGTTTAACAAACATTTATGAATAAGACCCTGTGTAGAATGTTTGGTTAAACCTACCTCAGATTAGGTGGGATTTTGGTTAGAATTTGAGTCCCTACACTAGCTTATTTCCTATATGACAGGGCTATGATGGTTTCCACAACAATAATTCACACGATTGTTAAAATTAAAGTTACATTTTCAACAAAAAAAATCAGGGTCGCCATGCAAAGACGGAGGTTCCGGACGTGTAAAAAACAAGTGATGCGTTATGACGGTCTCTTTATTACATAATATTCATCATCATCATCAGCCCATTCCCCACTGCTGGGGCATGGGCCTCCCTCAATCCCATGAGGGGTAATTGCCATACTCACCACGCTTGGCAGACGGGTTGGCGAGGGTTTTGATATAAATGCAGAGTTTTCCTTCTCTGGGTGCTGATGATCATGCCAACAGCTTTACCTTAGTCGCCTTTTACGACACCTCGGTAAGAGTGAGGGTGGCCTATTCTACTCTGCCGGGGACCACACGGCCAACCTAAGGCCAACGGCCAACCTAAGGACCAAAGCCTAACCTAGGGGCGAGGTGCGTCACACATTATACCTGGGACACCAAAAAAAGTAACGACAATAATATGTGACGTTATCATAAAAAAATTCAACCAGGTCGCTCTCACCATAAAGCCTCAATAAAAAATTTGTTATTGGCGTAGCTGATGAGTCCAACCAAGTCCAACTGTTCGGTGATTCCGACCATATAATTTCTTGAACTTAAATACGTTTATTAATTACCTTTCACTCATATCGTCCACGTACTCATTTGGCCAGCCTCAGGGCACACCAAAACAATACTCAAAATGAAACCTTCGTTTAATCTGAAGATGCAACCCTTTATTAGAGAAGGGATGTGAAATAATAATGATTTCCATAAGCGTTCTTAAGATTGCAAATAATCGATTATTTTAAATCGATTTTTTTTTCTGGCATACAAACAAGGCATAGCATACAAACAAATATACAAACAAGGTTCCTACATTTAACGCCACCTTTGCATCAGGACGTTTTCTACGATTGCCTATAGATGTTTAACTAGATTTTTTAACTAGAATAATTTAGTTTCGTATTATATTGATTATAATTCAAAATCTTTAATTAGTGTTGATTATTTTAAAACATCTTATTTCTGATGTCAAATGATGTCAAAGGTTGGCTTGTATCAGAATTTGTGCAATAAAGTTTTAAATAAATAAATAAATTAATGCATATTTTGAAATGTTGGCGTTTCATTTTTATTTTATTGAAATAACTCGATTATTTTATAAAAGATCGATTACAAAAATATCGATTTCTCATAATAAATAAATCTGATAGCTGATAATCCATTTTTCATTCGAATAGCCAGACATTTATGTAGAACATCCCAACCCTTCATTACGGGTCCGCTCGCGATAATTAAAAGCAACGAGCGCTTTCACCCAGTATCAATTATGACGTGAATTAATTCTCGACCGAATCGCACCAGGCGATTATCGGAAGATGCCTCGGCCGCGTTTCCATTGTTAGATAAATAAAGAATAATAAAAAATAAAAAGTTTTTTATTGGAAAGGTAACAGAAGATCAAAAAGGAGTGCACCATAGTAGCTGAGGTAGTTTAAAAAACTGTGGCGCTAAGGCCCACCTCTAAAATCAACCACCCCCAATCCAAGAAGAATCATCGGATTCTGGGGAGGGAAGTAAAACGAGTCGTATCGGATGATGCAATTCGAAGGTTTTAAATTAGTTGTAAGTGGTATTTAGTGTAAAATTTGATGTTGTTTTGTGCAGTGAAGTGCCGCAAAGTATTATTAATAATAAGAATCGTCGAGTGAGTTGTCACGTGAACAACTCGCTTGGATCTGAAAGGGTCTTAATACCTGCAATTTCGTTATTTATTTTTTATTATTCGAAGTTCTGGGGAGCGTTCGTTGCCGAGTGGTAACTGCGACCAAATTTGATCTATTGTGACCTCCGCTCCCACTTACAGATCGTCTCCGAGGCCCACGGTTTGCATAAACCGTATAATGGCCATGGGAGCGATAGCCCCAAGTACCGATAGGTACCCGAGGGCTTCGCATTGACAAAGGACAATTTCGTTAAGTGTAGTCTCGGCAGAATCCGTAGGTCCATAAGTCACCACCTACAACA
This sequence comes from Marasmia exigua, assembly GCA_019059595.1. NCBI lineage: Eukaryota > Metazoa > Arthropoda > Insecta > Lepidoptera > Crambidae > Marasmia > Marasmia exigua. The sequence continues at coordinate 17,656,184 of CM032470.1, forward strand.
CCTACGTTTTATTTAGTAACTGAGACTTTGACTGACTTCGACTGTTGACTACGCACTTTGTCAAAATATCATATGATTTTTTTCCTGACGAGTTGTCCCGCTTAATAACGCATAAAATCTAAAACATGATAATATCAGCAGTAATTCTCAGTCGAGAAGTGTATTGCCACAAATAAAATAATAAGAAGAAGAAGAATCGTCGAAATATTGTGCCAGACATTTCACACAGATCGATGAGCGTTCGTTAGCAGCTCAGAGGATATCACATCATTACTTACCATCACGTGAGATTGTGGACAAAAGTCTGGCAATTCAAACAAAACGAAAATAACGTAGGTTTGGTTAGAGATAACGCAGATTTCTTCTGATGAAAGAATTTTCGTCGATTTCGTGTTAATAGGTTAGATACCTACTATAAAAAATAAGAAACTTTAAAATATAAATAAAATCTTTCATCAAATATTGATTTAGCAATAAAGTTTTAGGGACATTTATCGCGCGTTGATGTCTTTTCTATTATAAAAGAGCTCGTTATACATAAATAATTTTATTATATCTCTGCCATATACAACTGTTGTACAATCTTGAAGTCAGATCAATGTATGTTATGTTGTGAAATATTTATGTTATTAACTCACATGTTTCTCCTAAAAAACGAAGAGCATAAATTTAGGCGGTCTTATCTAATGTCCTGTACCTAATACAGGATATTAGATAGAAGAGGGGGGAGGGGGGGGGGGGGGGGGGGCAAATTTGAATATCAACATTGATCAAAGAAATATATATAATATTTTTTACACAAAATGAAACAAGTATACACAGGCCATAGTAAACAACTATTAAAAATTCATTTCATTGAACATGTAAACCATACGGGACCACCAGATTTTTAACTTTGTACACATGAGATAAGGTTTGAAACCAGTGACATAAATGATGTCTAGATGCCTGGTTAAGGGTTAATATTTTTTGCAATAATGTAATGGAAACAGTGCGTTGCGCCTAAAAGTCGCGTCCATCACCTTTTCCCTTCGCATTCAATCGGAGGCCGCTGATAAACTACCTTGCTCCGAATCAAGGATGGCTACGGTTCCGATGCATATCTTTCTCTTCTTCTTTTTTAGTTGTTTCAACTACTTGAGTGTAGGCCTCCTATAGCATTTTCCATGTTTTCCGGCATTGAGCTTTTTGCATCCAGTTCGCCAGGAACCCTCTTCACGTCGTCTTTCCAGCGCATCTGAGGTCTTCCTTGAGGGGGTTTATTTCCCAATGGCTTCCACTCAAGAAGACGCTTGCACCAAGATGCTTCATTGCGGGCGACATGTCCTGCCCATCTCCATGATGCATGACGCATATTCTTATTCTTCTTCTTCATCTTAGCGTGTGATTTCCGGTTTTTTTTTTGTGAGTAAGGCAGGCAAACGAGCAAGCAAGTCACTTGATGGTAAGTGACAACCACAGGACATCAGCCACCACAGATGGAGTGGAGTGTGGAGGTTCCGTCCAAAACTGTCGCTTTGGGGCCCGGGGTACGCTTGAACCATAATTTCAACCTGACAAACTGGATCACATTGCACACTCTATCCGAAACGTGCAAGTTTCCTCACGATGCTAATGGTAGAAATATCGGCCTCATCGCTATAATCGATCTCTTGCTGGCAACCTGTGTGTAGAAGACATTTAAAAAGAAGTTATTTTAACGAAAATAAACTATGAATGCACAATATAGGTACTATTAGAAGTACATCAGCCAATATTTATTGGCTTATTATCCAGAATATGTTTTTTTTTCATTTATTTAACAAAAATAATAATTAATACAATTTTCGTAAGCATCACATAAACGCTATCGGTTTGTATATGCATGGATGCTTAGAGCATCTTAAACAGTAAGAAATAGCGAAATTCTATAAATTTAATTTTACAAACGCTAACCATGAGTTCGTGATATTCATTATTTACGCTCGGCTCAAGCCACAGTGCTCAGCTCTCCACCACGTGACTCCAGTCGTTCAAATACAAATCCGAATCAAGTCAAAGTCGTACAAACGATCTTACAATAAATAAACAATATTTGCTTAAGCTTAAAATATTAAGCTACGCAATGCGCCATAAACCCACCTTGGGAGTGCTATTAAGTTTCGCTTATAGTCGGTAATAAAATTTGATGATTATTTTATTTTAAGGGCGGGGCACAATGTGAACAGATATCACAATCGTTTGAAACATTTATCATGTCTCACTATTATTTCAGAAGTGTTTTTTGGCCAGAATCTTTTCGCTTAGGTCTTTATAAAAGCGATAAATTATTCCGTTAACTAATATTCCGACTAAGAATTAAGCTAAAAACCTGGATGGGTATTTCCACCGATTAATTAATCTCCCAACAAGTAAAAATTAAAAATTGCAGGTTTTCTGTAATTTTAGTACTCATTTATCACTTTACTTGATGTTTAGAATATGTGTTAGCGGTAACGTTACATTATATTTATTGTACACACATAAGTGTGGCCGTGTGGTCCCCGGCAGAGTAGAATAGGCCACCCTCACCCTTACCGAGGTGTCGTAAAAGGCGACTAAAGTAAAGCTGCTGGTATGATCATCAGCACCCAGAGAAGGAAAACTCTGCATTTATATCAAAACCCTCGCCAACCCGTCTGCCAAGCGTGGTGAGTATGGCAATTACCCCTCATGTGATTGGGGGAGGCCCGTGCCTCAGCAGTGGGGACTTAAATGGGCTGATGATGATGATGACACATAAGTATAAGTTATGTAAACATTCGTCTGGTGAACACTTGTGTTTGTACAGCTTCTGGGTGTAATAAGGCAATTCGAGTACCTACGTACGTACTATTTTACAATCGAGTAAACGGATCACCTGATGGAAAGTAATCACCGCTGCCAACTGATCAAAGAGGTCCCCGATACGTTGCAGGGCTTATAGAGAGGACTACGCTCTTCTCTTGAAGATCCCTAAGTCATAACCATCAGGACATACTACTGCAGCCAAGCCGTTCCACATAGCGCTGCACCGCTGCAGAAGCCGGCACCTAGGAGCACACATAATCTCAGCAGACGAGATCAAAAGCTCCCCATCAACTCCATTCTCGGGTTTATCCTGGAACTGGAGCTACATGGGGTGCTGTAATAGGTTACGGGGCTGCCACAATAGATCATCTACTGTTCGCAGTGGCTATGAGACGCAGGGCTCACCCCATTTCTATCAAATAATAAAATAAAGCCGTTCCACAAAGCTGACCTAAGGTACATCTGATGCTTTATGGTGATGGTACTTTTGCGCTGTTTTATATAAATTTAGACTGTTGCTCACCTTGCATATCCATGCAGCAACCCTGATCCCAATGAAGATATTGCATCGGTCCCCCTGTCCCGCCGCATTGTATTTCGATTGTATATGACGTCATTATGAATCAATTGATCGCTGCGCGCACGCAACTCTCGCTGCGTAAGGAAAGTCGTATCCGATGCAAGAGTTATTGCACCTCTCCATATGAGGTTGTGTATTAAAAATGAATTAATATTATGCAAAATTATTTTAAAGGGAAAATTGGTCAGAAAGGATATTCTATACGGGCTACCTACCCAATTGCAATTTATTTAATAAGCTATAAAAGTCTCGCGCTTAAATTTTCGATAGTAAGGCCTCGTAAAATTTATGGAAAAACAAAAAATACCAGCCAAGTGCGAGTCGGACTCATCCATGAAAGGTTCCGTAGCAGCAAGCAAGATATAATGGAAGGTAAATTGCGGTTTACGGTTTGTAACGTATTAAAAAAAACTATTTACTAGATCTAGTTCAAACCAATTTTCCGTTGTTAGTTTCCATGGGAATGTATATCATACATATTATTTTAAGTTTTATAATTCTTTTATTATAGAAGTTAGAGGGTGGGAGGACACACATTTTACCACTTTGGGAGCGCCTCTTGCGCAAAGTTTTCAGTTTAGAAAAAACAATTAGAAACCTCAATAACATTTTAAAAACCTATCCATAAATACCCCACACGTATGGGTTTGATGAAAAAATATATATATACAGTTCTAAGTATGCGCACCCCCCCCAAAAAAAATTTTTTTTTCCTATTTATGTGTAAAATTCGTAATGCGGTTAACAAAATACTTCTATTTACCAAATTTCAATAGTATAGTACTTATAGTTTCGGAAAAAAGTGGCTGTGACATAAGGACATACGGACGGACCGATAGACAGACATGACGAATCTATAAGGGTTCCGTTTTTTGCCATTTGGCTACGGAACCCTAAAAACACCTTTTGTTTAAAATACCCTTTTGTATTTCTTCACAAATTGTTTACTTTGTAAAGAAACCTTGATTTCATTGCGCATAAACTCGAAGTTGAAAACGCACTATATAAAATCATACAACATCTTATACATTGGCCTAATTGCGTACTAAGTAGTTCAAGCACTTGTGTAACGAATATCAGACAACACATCTGTTGTTACAAATTTTTACACTCAGACACTGGACAAACAATCATCAGGCAGGTTAAATGAAACACACAAAAATTTTACCGCCATGAATGTAACTGCTTATGCGCCAATATTAATATCCTCCAAACGATTACGGATACGGCGGCCAATCTCAACGATCAGCCACGTACGCAGGATATATTGTAGAGCTCAGGTGTGTGCGCAAACACAAGTGCACTCTCTATTCCTTTACATTCATATTCCGATGGGACCAACGGCTTAACGTGCTTTCCGAGACACGAGGGTATAAGACCGCCAACTTCCAGACCCGGGCTGACATTAACTATTTCTTACCGAAAACTTAGGTACAAATTTTTGGCTCGACTTGGAGATCGAACCCGGGACCTCTTGCGCAGCCGTCGTTTGAAAGTGCGACCCACTAACCACTGCGCCACCGAGGCAGTCGAGTATTACTTAAGCCAACGATTGCTGAACAAAGAACCTAGCTTATCAAGGTTGGTGACCTTGGTCAAGTGACGTCACAAATCCTCGGAACAGTTGCAGCCGAGCCACTTATGACATTGTTACCAGTGACAGCAAGGTACAATCAGGTACAAGCGCCGACCCGACAGGCCGCGCCCGCGCCTAATCACCGCGCACCCTTTTAAACTGATTGACTACAATCGCACACGAAATTGTTTCGTATAGTTACAGTCCGATGGTAGCTGGTCAGGCCTTTTTTATGTGATACGTGGCAGACGATCAGACGGAACATCTGATAGAAGCGATTGCCGTAATACCAATGGGGGCAAAAGTGCATTGCCAACCTTCGTGTTAGCGATGCGTTTCCAATTTTATAATTATTATTTTCTGTAAAAAGGATTCGCGCGGTGGCCGCTGTGTCTTTCGCTCTCAACGAGTAAAACGTTTTGCTTTGATAGCTGTCATCACGCGAACCCTTTAATTCCTGTATGTTTTTATTATTTTCGGCACAAATATATCCCCAAATTCCCCACATAAACCTGTTTAATCTTCACTGCACAAGTTCAGACTGCCTTCACTAGCTCCCCTTTCTCTCCGGGTTCGGCCACCGGCACCCTCACGCACGCGCCGAAAAATAGTCTTCTGCGCCATTGCCTTCGGTGAAATAATTTCAAAATTTCAACAGACAAGTTTTGCGTCGGAGTCACTCTAGACGGTCAAGTTCCTAAAGGAATTTAAGCGTCCTGAATTTGAGGAAGGTTTTCCGGATACGCTAGATATGCATTAAAATATACTGGCGTACTTTAACAGGGTGCAACTGTATTTTGTAACATTGTATTGTATGTAATGATTAGATTATGTAATGATTAGGATAATAAATAAATGATTGAGTACACGAAGATATGACTGCCCGGTTGGCGCAATTGTTAGTGTCCCTGCCTCTTACGCCAAAGGTCGTGGGTTCGATCCCCACCCTGGACAAACATTCGTGCGATGAACTTGTGTTTGTTCGGTGTCTGGGTGTAATATATGTATTTAAGTATATATTTGTGTTCCTCTGTTGTCTGATATCTGTAACACAAGTGCTTAAGCTACTTAGTACGGAATCAGGTCAACGTATGAGATATTGTGAGAATTATTATTATTAACTGTTAACATGCAAATGTTTTGTTTTATTGATATAGCCTTATGCCTACACACTTTGGTTTGCCATTAAAGTCGCAAGTCAGTTTCATCAGTTTTATTCAATGGACAATTCCAATAATTTTGTTGCTCAAGGTTTTCATACGGTTGTTTCCAGTCAACCAATTTCCTCCAAGAGTGTTGCGAACACTGGCATTTGCGAGACTATCGCACACACACATACATTTTTTCTACTTAAATTAAAAGCGAATTAGACATTTAGGTAGATATCGCTACACAAAATACACAACTTGAGCACATAAAACATGTTTAAGTTTAATGTTCATCCATTTCCCATAAACACACTTATTTTTTACTTTTACCAAAAAGTTCTAAGCACTTTTCTTCCCGAGCGTCCCTCTAACGACAAAGTGACACGTCACTCTCATTAGCTACCATTCCAGCTATCACAGCAGTTTAGCTTTTGTTGTAAAGTTGTAAGTTAACCACTCTAGGTGCGCGGGCGCAGTTAAGTCTACGGCGAGGGTTCCCAAACTTGTATAGATCCATAATTATTTTTAGTGAAGGATCTGAGAGTCTTTTGGGGGTATAGTACAACTCAGTATCAAGCCTTTGGTAAATTGTCTGTCTAGGCTGAGGGCTGATATTATCGGGCCCTTTTAATGTCTACAATTGTAAGAAATATTTTGTACTTTTTTACCACATTATCATTATTATAATTTGCGCTTGGGGTCCTGGGTTCGATCCCCGGCTCGGGCCAAAATTTGTACCTGAGTTTTTCTGTTAAGAAATCCTCAGTGTTAGCCCGGAGTCTGGAAGTTGGCGGTCTTGTACCCCCGTGCCTCGGAAAGCACGTTAAACCGTTGGTCCTGCACCTAATCCCTCTTCGGTCGTGTCACACTAGTGTCCTTATCGAAATAAGAGGGTACGGGAATAGAGAGTGCACTTGTGTCTGCGCAAATACTTGTGCACTATAATATGTCCTGCGTCGATGGCTGTACGCTGAGATTGGCCGCATGACCGAAATATCGGTTTGGAGGACATTATTGTTATTATTATAAGAATCCGTAACCACAATGTTCCACCACTATCTGAATTACACCTGCACTGAGAGACTTGCCCCACATTGCGCAGGTTTCTTTCCCAAATAAGTGCAGCAATTTGACACGTCCCTCTTAAAAGAAAGTTCAAAGGAAGCGCAAGCTCTGACCTTTAAAACTTAACTTACTCATATATCTCTGTTGCCCAGGAACAGGGGGCGATAAAATTAAAGATAAAAACTCCCAAACACCGGGGAATTTGTATGTTTTCGCTGTAAACGTGGTAAAAACACTTATGCGAGATTTTATCGGCGATGATACCTTATACGTCACTTGGATACAATCGCGCGCGGAATTGAAACCGGGAAAGATGTCGGTGAAGCGCGAGCGCAGGTAAATTAACAAGGCTTTATAGGCTTCCGTGTAATGAAGATAAAAGGAAATTATGTTTGTTCTTTAAAAACTGCTATATTTTAATACAATAAGTATTTAGTTATTAAGTTATGCTAGATTAAGTGTCAAAATTGTTAATAAAAAGTAAGTAATGTGCTAAAATGTACATATGAATCAATATCAAATTAGAAATTGGATTGTTAACGTTGCCCTAGACGTGCTGTTGATTGTACATGAACTGTCCGGAATTAATTGTCAATTACGTACTGATGTTGTGTTTGCCTGTAATTGTTGTTACATTCTAATCTTTAGATATTAATTAATTTTTAACACACATGCTGTAATTTAACAATGTTGGCAGACCTAATAAATAAATAAAAACCTTTACAGCCTTACACCTGATTCTATGTATGAACGATCCCTTGTAGGTACAACTCCAGATAAATACCATACTCTATAGTATAGGGTTATAGCACATAACAAACAGTGGTATTGAGCCTATAATAACCAATGTTCGTAAAAATATATATAAAAATAAATGTATTTGATTTGATGGATTTCATTTTACTTGTGATAGATCATCATCAGCCTATCGCAGTCCACTGCTGGATGTAGGCCTCTCCAATTGTTCGCCACTGTGATCTATCCATGGCTTCTCGCATCCAGCTCATGCCAGCCATCCTGCGCAGATCGTCCCCCCACCTAGCCAGAGGGCACCCTACATTACGTTTGCCAAGACGCGGTCTCCACTCGTCGTTGTGATAGATAGATATACATTATTGCACAAAATACACGACTTAAGGTGACGGGTAGGGCACACTAGCGACGGCAAGCGATTTTAATTTTTAACTATTAAACCGGATCTATTTTAAACAATTTCGGGGTTACAACCTCTCGGCAAACACTTATACTATTTATTAAATAACCATGCACAAATGTTGTTAAAATAGATCCTAAAGTTTAGTAGCTAAAAATTAAAATCGACTGGCGTCGCTAGTGTGCCCTACCCGTCACCTTAAGTACTAAGCATTACAGGAATTTTGTGTACAATTTTGGCAATGCAATGAAGGCAATATTATTTTAATAAGATTGTAAAGGAAAAAAATATCTGCTAGTGTTAGTCTTGAATCTGTAAGTTGGCTTTCCTGAGACTAGGAAACCACTTTAGGGATTTTGGCCTTTCTCCAAATCCCTCTCTAGTCGTGTCTGTTCCACACAAATATGAAGGAAAGGGACTGCGCACTTCTAGCTGATGGCTGAATTGGCCAGTATAGCCAAAATATCAGTACGTGAAAGGATTTTCGTGCTCTATAATAAAACTATGGAATACAAACTATAAAGAACCCACGTCAAGCCGTCAAGGAAGATCATGTAAAAAGGAAACAATCGCGTCCAAAAGTCGTAAAGATAAAAACGAAGCACACACTTTAAACAAAGCATGTTATCGTGCGCCGGCGCATGTGTGGCATACTACGTGTGGCATCGCTCCACCATAACTCAGCCGCGATGGCCAATAATTCCTCCCCGGAATAAAGACATCAGTATTTTGACAGCACCAACTGCGCGTAATTGAACGTTATGACAGATTCGAACTCTAATATCCGCCATATTTGGGCCGCCATTTTGGATCCTCTTATCTCATATCTTAAAATTGATGGTTAACGAGAAAATCGATTACACGATGGGTGTTAACTTTTTTTTAGGGCAAGATTGATGTCTTAATAATTAAGTTTTCACTCCCAGCTTTTATGGTGACATGTTTGCATTACTGATCGATATCGCGGCCATATCTGGCCGATAATAATGTACCGTGGAGAAGGACCCACCATATTCTTATAACGGGCTATACTCATTATTGGTTTTTTTATGGAATCTTATAAGATTACCATCGAGATATTTTTTACAACATCACTTAAGATTTTAATCAGGTAGATTTTAAAACTACAACCAAATATGATTCTCCAATTGGTAGGTTAGGTAAGTGAGTTGTAACTACTATGCTAGTAATAATAGTTCAATGGTCATTTTTTTATTAGAGTACATCGTCCCACTGCTGGGCAAAGGCCTCCCCTAAAAGCCGCCATTGGACTCTATTTGTAGCGATGGTTTGCCAATTACCGGAGAAGTGGTCAAAATCATCACGCCATCTCTTTGCGGGCCTGCCTCTCAACTGACGTCTTGCTGGCTGCCAATGTCTGGTCCACCTCTCCGGGTGTATCCTACAAACGTGTTGATGAAATACCTACTTGTTGCTTTGGTAAGGCAAATGTGTATGTGATAATTCAATCTCATTATGTATTTATTGGTTTTACAACCGAGCGTCACGTAAATTATTTACCTCATTTATACTCATACTTGCAACTCATATGTATTGGAAAAATGGACATAAACCACTTTATTATAAATCGCGATCTAAAGTTATTAAAGCTTATGTCATCCCTTTCCAACACGCAATGTTAAAAAGGGCTAGGCCTGAATTTTGTTCCGGGACTACCCTTAGTTTACGATTTGTAATAAGGGGGGAAACATATTTTACTTTTGTTGAATATATCACGTAAGTGACTATTTGTCTTAAGTGATAATTATTATTATGTAAATTGATGTGGAAGAGCGGGACTCCTGGCACAGGCGATGCAAGCTTAACAGGAGATCCCAATCATGTGTTGTTAATGTATAAGTGGAGACAAATAAAGAATTTATTTATTTATTTATAATAAAGCTCTTAAAACCTAAACCTAAACGTGGCCGGCCCAGTCCCATTTTAATCGAGCGGATTTTTCGCCCACATCCGCAATTCGGGTCAAAGAGGGCCAAATTCGGGACATTTGAATGATTGTTGCAAAAGGCAGTGTCATAGTCCGAAGGGTAGCTTAGGAGGGGCGAAAAGGTCAGGGTCACTAGCTCAACCGAATTGATCGACGCCGACACCTGCCCACCCTGCCTACCTACCAGAGCTGGAGAGATTTTGGTCATATTTATTAAAAGGGAATACAAAAATAATAGTAAGACTTCAAAGGAATACCTGATCATCTAAAGGATTTATTCGATACTTTTAGATCCACACCAGATGACCTAAAATGATATGACCTGATGATATTAGTTATTTTATACGGATTTACATAAGGTAATATCAGTATATGATGTAACTTTTAATAATCTTGCAATACAGCTAGTCAACTATTGAGACGGTTGACTTAATCAGTACAAATGATTTATAAACCTATGGACCTGATTCACGTAATAATTATTCATTGTACCTATCATAAAGTTACTCAACTGAAAAATGTGACTGATTTACGCTCACATCATCACAACCTAAAAAACCATCGGTCACCATCCCAGCCGTGACAATGCGATGCAATAAGTTAATAAATATCTTCGAGTGCATCCGACCATCAAGCGGAAGCGCGGCAATTACTCACTCCACTGCGCCTGCGCACACGATCATCGGTGACGTGTAGATGTGTGAATAAAACATGATAGTCTATACGGATATGGCAAAAATATTGTGTGATTTCTACCTATATTTCTACTAGGTTGCTATTTGAATGCCTCTGCCGGCAAAATTGATTTAAAAATAAAACGCAGACCGATTCTAGAGACCTGCATTCAAATAATTAATCTTTATTACGCTAAATAGATACATATAGGAATAGTTTAATCTGCGTTGAAGATTATCTGTGACTTAATGTTTGATTTGATTTAAATGAAAATTGATTTAAATATTTCACAACATCACATACATTGATCTGACTCCGAGATAGGCAGCTCAAGCACCTGTGCTACGGTTATCATAACCAATAGCGAAATTACGAATACATTTACCCAATAACACCCACTAATACAAACAGACATGTTCATGCACACAAATGTTTGTACTGTGCCGGGATCGAATTGCAAGCCTTGCACCAGAGGCATCGTTCACTACCACTGATCCAAACGGGTCGGGAATAGTTTAATCTGCGTTGAAGATTATCTGTGACTTAAGGTTATGTGAATAAAACATGATCTATACGGATAATGCAAGAAGATTATGGGATCTCTACCTATGTGATTTGTACTTGGCTGGCTGAATGCCTACGACAAGTCTGCTCTGCTGGCGGAATATTATTAACAACAAAACGTAGGCCAACTCTTAGAGCAGTCGATGAAATTAAATTGAAAAAAAGGAAAACATCAAACAGACCCTAAATCTAAATCCAAGCTAGATACATGACAGCCTAATGTAACTGTCACATATTCAATCAGAACAAATAATGTTTGCGCAGAGCGGGAATCGAACCAACTACCCGAGGTCGACTGACAGGCTCACTACTAAACGCCAAGGGGACTAGACCAATAGGTATGTGGAGTATGACATTCCGAGAATACGAAATTTTGAACTCGAATTATATTCCCCCCTTCATAACAGGATAGGAAACAACAAACATTTAAATTAATTAATTAGCACTAAATCTCCATCACTACTACCATTAATAAAGTTCCAAATCTTTTAACAAAGTAGCCGTCGTAAGCGGACCAATCCCATAAATGTTAATTATCGTTGTCACCCTACAATGCACAGCATGGCGGGGGGCCGGTCGCAGAATATGCATAAAAATAATATATTAGAAACATTAGACATAATATTAGGGCTTTCGAAGGGGGGACCTTCCCTAAATTATTGTTATGAAAATAGCCCTTCCTACGGTTGATTTGAAACAATGACGAGTAGTAATTAACGCCAGTGATACAGCTTAAGCGAGGCGAGGCAACAGCGAACTAGAAGCGAATTCAAGATTTGATAGATAGATAGATAGATGCTCTTTATTGCACAACATACAAAACTTAAAAGCTAGGTATACAGAGATACAGTGTACAATTTAGGCGATCTTATCGCTGGGAGCGATCTCTACAAGACAACCTTCAGGTAAAGGACATTAGATAGAAGAGGGGAGGGTGGTGCAATCCTTTTGATTTTGAATATTGATTAAGTAAATTTATAGTATAAATACATATATCTAGATAATAAATAAATTAATTTGTTGATCTTTCAAGCGAAAAAATCTTGAATTCACTTCTTACATAGACATACCACCACCCACTACATACTTACATACTCGTACATTCTCACAAACATTCATACAGTGCGCGGCACCAAAGCAGTTCCGTGAAAAGCGCTCTTGAGTGGGGACTCAACATTCAAGTTTGAGATTTATAGTGTCTATGAGCACAAGGCTCAAATTTAAATGTTGATGGCGACTCAAGAGCGCTTTTCAAGGGACTACTTTGGTGCCGCGCACTATATGAATGTTTGTGAAGATGTACGAGTATTAAATTTTAGTTCCGTAATTTTCCGCGGAACTTTTTTCGTGGCGCGAACTCTAAACGTGAATATAATAAGTATATTGGTAGTTTTACATACATTTGCAATTACATATTTCAAAATAATGTCGATTAGGTATGTTGATCGACTAAGCATTAACACTTTTAAGTTATTGTAACTTAAAACTGTATATTTTTATTTATTTATTTATTTAAAAAATCGTACAACTAAAATTACCCCAATGCGATAGTGTAGATTATTTACTTAGCTTGATTTATTTGGCATTAAGACAAACAACAAACCAAATAGCCTTTGTGAATTCAGGCAAAGAGCAGCTAAACGTCGACGGTCCCAGCGACTTTGTTAAGCGTATGCAATGCTCGTGCTAATGGCGCTTCTTTTTACCCGACTACGGCGAAGCAAAAAGGAGGGTTATGATTTTGACCTGTATGTATGTATGTATGGTTGTTCATCTGTTCTCTCATTATTTCTAAACTAGATGCGTCTTGATTGTCTTCTGGTTATAGGCTACATGACGTCAAGTTAAATTGACAACAAGGCCCTCTAGGGGACTTAGAATAAGGAACAAAAAAAATTTACTTGACGATACCGTGTGGGGTATCAAATGAATGAGCTTTTTTAGCATATTTCAAACATGTAATTTTATTTACATAACTAAAAATATGTTAAATAAAAATAAAGTTTAAAATACGACCACAGCAATATGGCATAATAATTTCAGCATAGACAATTTTCTTGTTTCAGTACTTTTTAGAGCGTGTTTTTCTGATAGTCGGGTTTTAGTTTTTAAACTTTATTTTTAATAATATTGGTCTGTCCGGCACGCACATTATAGATATACATTCAAAATAATAGATATAACTGGGACTAAACATGTTTACTGTTTGACGCGTCGGCGTTATCGAATGTAATATACCTCGTAGCTTTACAGCGCATAGCTATAACTGGATTGCAGGAATTATTCCTTCCTTTAACTATGGAAACTGTGATTTATAGCACCCGATTAATTGGTCCGATTAATTAATCCTCTGCTAGGTGCAGCTGCTCATGTGAGGGTGGGTATCCACCAGGAAATATACAACGATATCGGTAGAATCCACTAACTATTAATGTAATTGTTTAATAGTAAATTGCAAGTTAAACTAAAGTAAACGCAAGGACTCGCGGCAGATGGTAAAGTATTTCATTAATTAATAATAAATGATCAAAATAGACACTAATTTAAAAGGGAAGTAACTGTTACACTTGAGCCAAAGACTCGTGGCAGTCCGTGATATATTTCATTCATAATGTTGGAATCCTAATAATAAATAAATAAACAACTAAGTTTAGAATAAGCTAGCTCGACCGTAGGCAGATGCCTATGAGAAGATTCTCATGGTGGCCTAGTGTTCAGTTTGACCAAGAAAAAGCTCATCAACAATAAAAACCATCCTCAAAACAAATTAGGTCGAATTCGCATGTAACTTGGAGTAGTAAGTAATATTTAAGTTGGTTCCTATGTATCCCTGGAAACCACTTGACAATAGCAAGTAAATTTAGTCTCGACGGGTCCTTTGATAGGTATACCACAGCACCTAGTGGCCTAGGTTTTTTTCCCCTATCCCCCGGATTGGGCCTCCGGTACCCTCACTCACGCAGCGAAACACAGCACAGTGCTGCTTCACGCTGGTTTTCTGTGAGGCCGTGGTATCACTCCGGTCGAGCCGGCCCGTTCATGCCGAAACTTGGCTCTCCCATGGCAAGGTTTACTCGATATTAGACAAGTTTACTACCAACAAACTCATAAATAACATAATACCAACGTTTATACGCAGTCGGTAAACGTTGTCATAAATTGGACAACGCAGGTGTCCCAGCGTTTCAAAACTTAGGTAAGTACAGTACATATTTAGCGTGTAATCTACTGAGACTTAGGTGCCTTTGATGTTAGATTAATCAATTTAATAAATTTACTTACTTCGGACCTGTTTATTACGTCAACCAATACATTGATATATGTAAATATATCGAATTCACTCGTACTATTTATAAAGAGGTAAATCCTACAGGCAGCGGCAACGCTTATACGTAATCCGAAAACACGGAACGCTTGCGCGATGTAATCGACACTTAGCGCCATCTATTGGTATAAAGTCGAACTAGTGCCCCGAAATGAAGTGAGAGCGGGCCACTAGTTATTGAATATTTAGCGATGGTATGGTATCTCAGTGGATTAGGAAGTGGGAATCCAAGAAGTCTGGATGAACAACTCTGGATTCTTCAACCCTATGTTTTTCTTAATGTGATAGGTGGCAGACGAGCAGACGCATCAACCTAATGGTGAGCGATTGCTGCCGCCCATGGACACTCGCGACACCAGTGGAGTCACAAGTGCAACTATGTGCCTAATTCTTTCACTCGATCAGTAATGGATGAGGGAAAACATTAAAATCAAAATCAAATATTTTTTATTTGCATAGGCTTGTACACAGCACTTACAAATCGTCATACATTTGAATGATTTAAGGCTATTTATAAGTACTTATGTAATAATTTACATGTTAATACATATATATGTTGATACATAAAATATACTAAAGAAATAAATAAATATAATGCGATTCTACCAACGGCTCGGAAAGTTGTTTCTGGTCGAGAAGATCCGGCAAGAAACTCGCCAGTTACTCTTTTTAATCGCCAACTTTTTTACAATGGTTTATTATCCTCATACCAAGTCATACAGTCTAATGCAACACAAAATATAATGAAGCAAATTAAAAGCTAAATATGAGGTAAACCGAAGCGGACCAGTCCCCAAAGGTGGCACCTGTTCACAAGTATGACATATGTGTCAGCCATCATTTCACATCATCGTAACAGTACGTAAATTACTGGATACCTATGTAAAAAATAAAAGTAAAAAAACTAAAACCCAACTACGACAAAAAACGTCGCTGAAAAAGTATAAAACAAGCCTTCGTTGTCAATTTATGCAATATTCACTATGTAGAGATAAAATTTCATGTTTGGAAATCCGCAGTCACACGTTGTCAAAGGGTAGTATATTTAACGTGTGACTACGCCTTTCCAAACATGAAATTTTATCTCTACATAGTGAATATTGCATAAATTGACAACGAAGGCTTGTTTTATACTTTTTCAGCGACGTTTTTTGTCGTAGTTGGGTTTTAGTTTTTTTACTTTTATTTTATTTGTACTATTTTGGTGTCCAAGTGCTAGTAATATATATATATATATATATTCAAAATGTACAAGTCAAGCGCTTTCAAATGATACCAAACACGGCATATTTATCATAACTTTATTTTTTTACTCTGTATGTTTTGTCCGCTAGAGGGCGCCACATTAGATTTTGTGAAACTTTATATAGCCTATAACCAGCGGACGATCAAGACGCTTATAATGAATGATATGTCATTTGTCGAATTCTGATAAGTAGTTAAGAAGTTACGTGGAAACAGATGAACATACATACATACATACATACATACATACATACATAGCCTGTCAAAATCATAACCCTCCTTTTGCTTTGCCGTAGTCGGGTAAAAAAAGACACATGAGTTCTATAAAAGGTATATTTAAAATGTCTATAGATAGATGATTCCGACGGCTACAGAACCAAAAATGGTTTCTTATAGGAAAGCGAAGCAACGATGCGGCCTAAGATGTTATGGGTTTGCCTAGAAGATGCCCGTTCACTCTCGCCTTAAAGATATTCAGAAGATGATTATTACTATTTATTATTATAACGGGAGCTATCAATGATAATGTAAACACAAACATGGCTGTCTTCACAGGCAATCACTTTACCCCTCAGCAATCCATTTGTTTGTTCAATTAATCACCAAACAAAATCGGTTACTGAGTACTCGAACATTGGATTATCTATTTGCGTATAGGAAAGCCGTCGTCAAATTGTGTGGAACCCGTTACCCTGGGGTCGAGTGGATGCGCTCGCTACACCTTGGAGACAGTAGGGTTGACACCCGTAGTTTTGATATCTACGCATTTTATTTTGACACTTGAATTGGGTGTCAGATTTTTTTACAATAAAAGCATGCAATAACCCATATCATCTAAATGTTAAGTAAGTAAGTAAGTTCTTTATTGAGTATGGAAAACAAGGTTACATAAATGATCTTAAAATAGTTACATATATAGTATCACTTGATCCTACCTTTTCAGGCATATACGCATTATGGTTATACTCAGTTATAAACCATGACCAAATTTGGTTTTTTAACAAAAAAAATCAATACTATGACTAATGGTCTAGTGGGTTAAGTACCGGGCCGTGATCTCGGGGTCCTGGGTTCGATTCCCGGGTCGAGCGAAAAGTATGTTTCGAATTTTTCGAACATAGCTCGGGTTTGTGATCACCAATCCGCATTTGGCAAGCGTGGTGTTTAAGCCTAATCCCATCATAGTAGCGATGACTTGATTTCTATGATGGAGGCGTTTGCCCTGCAGTGGGACGGTATATAGGCTGATAGTTTACTTACTTTATGACAGTTGAGCAAGACTAACTAGATAAAAATATTTATTCAAATAATATAGAGACATCACGTAAGGTCCCAATCTAAGGTTTTACTTTATTCTAAGGAAATCAGAAAAAACTAAGGTATCAAGTCCCGGATATACTACACTAAAATCTGTTCTATCACATTTGCAATACGGGTGCAAGAATAAAACTTAGCAAAACTCACTTACCATCAAGTGACTCACTTGCTTGTTTGTCGCCACAAACATAAAAAAAACCCTTGTTCTGAAGTGGCACGTCCTAGTCCACTGAACAACCGTAGCTACTGCTTTGTAAAATTATTAGGTGTAAGTTTCTAAAAGAGATCTGTGGAAATCACTTAAAAAAACAACGTAGCAACCCTAACTAAAAGTCGGCAGCTCACCAGTTTTGGTAAACATTCAATTGGTATTGACCAAACCGTGATGCAAATGGAAATTTACCGCTGATGAAAAAAATGTCGGCGACTGCTGTCAACTCATTCAGCTTCATTGTCCATGACGGGGATCAGCTTGTGTTTATTTAAGTACCACGCGCATGAGGCAAGGAATTTGTGTTAAGGTGACGGGTAGGGCACACTAGCGACGCCAATCGATTTTAATTTTTAGCTACTAAACCGGATCTATTTTAAACAATTTCGGGGTTACAACCTCTCGGCAAACACTTATACTATTTATTAAATAACCATACACAAATGTTGGGTCCGTTTTTGTACGCGAAACATTGATTACCGCCAAAAGCGGCCACTTTTAGCGTGAATCATTTTTCGCGTACGTATTTGCCGAGAGGTTTTCTAATTTTTAATAGATCTGGATTAGTAGCTAAAAATTAAAATCGATTGGCGTCGCTAGTGTGCCATACCCGTCACCTTAACGTAAGAAGCCAAGCCTTTTCGGGTCTACCCTTTCTACCTGGACCCGGCGATGGTAGCATGGTCAGACATCTATCAGATTTTGGTCAGACATAGGCGTAGCAGCAGCTTTTTTTATGTGTGATAGGTGACAGACGAGCAGACGTATCACCTGATAGTAAGCGATTGCCACCACCATTGAACACCCGCAATGCCAGTGGAGTCTACGCTGCTAACTTTTAAACTCCCCTTTCCCCCTGGATTGCGCCTCCAGTACCCTCACTCACGCACCGAAACACAGCATAGCGCTGCTTCAGTCCGGTTTTCTGTGAGCCTGTAGTATCACTACGGTCGAGGCGGTCCATTCATGCCGAAGCGTGGCGTGCGCCCAGCGTAGGCGACTCTCTTACTTCTACTTTGTCACAGATGATGTAATCGAGAGTTGAGCATTTTGCTCTGAATAACGAAAACGAAAGGTTGTAAATTATCATCATCATCAGCCCATTTAAGTCCCCACTGCTGGGGCACGGGCCTCCCTCAATCACATGAGGGGTAATTGCCATACTCACCACGCTTGGCAGACGGGTTGGCGAGGGTTTTGATAAAAATGCAGAGTTTTCCTTCTCTGGTCACTGATGATCATGCCAGCAGCTTTACCTTAGTCGCTTTTTACGACACCTCGGTAAGAGGGAGGGTGGCCTATTCTACTCTGCCGGGGACCACACGGCATTCTGTAAATTATAATCTAAATGGTATATCAATTAATAAAAAGATATAATATCCGGTTCTTTAGAAAAGATAGCCTTACATGTCAATAACCATTAGATACAACCCCCTTTGAACTTGACCCTAGCCCACATCAATTTGGGACTAACAAAATAATCGACTCCGGCGCAGAGCGATCGATCAGCCAATAACAGCGAGGTACGCGCAATTAGCGACAAGTGGCGCAACTCGCTGGATGACGGCGCAATTGCCCACTGATTGATGTTCCTCTTCCTTAATGAGGACAGTTTGGGCAGGACCGAAATCTGGAGTTCAATGTTCAGTCATGTCATGAAAAATATATATGATCTCATGTAGGTATAACTTTATAGGAAAGTGAGGCACATATAGGAGTAAACATTTACATCTTTTTAATTACTCCTTTCTATCAACCATTCTGAACAACATGTTACACCTTCACCTTCAGCATGTCACTTGACTGTAAGTGGTACATATAATAATTCTCACAACATCTCATACGTTGACCTGATTCCGAACTAAGTAGCTTAAGCACTTGTGTTACAGATATCAGACAACAGAGGAACACAAATATATACTTAAATACATATATTACACCCAGACACCGAACAAACACAAGTGTTCATCGCACGAATGTTGGTCCAGGGTGGGGATCGAACCCACGACCTTTGGCGTAAGAGGCAGGGTCACTACCAATTGCGCCATCCGGTCAGTCAAATAATTATGGAATTACCAGACTCCCCAAATCTCCCTCCACCCTAAGCGTACCCTGGGATCCAATGCAACAGCTTTGAACCCAAGCGGAACTTACACGCTAAGATGAAGAGGAAGACATATTATCGCTCCGGACTCGTGTCCACACCATGTTTGTCACACTGGTGTGGACACGAGTAATTTCTATTACTCGTGGTCACACCGCTTCGCGCTTTGCCGAAATACATTTAGTGTCCTGAAGTGCATGGACATTACAGATAAATAAGAATAAGTAATAAATCTGAAAAATATTCACAAAATACATCAAACTTCGAACATTCCAAGAAATGTTGTGTCGCACACGCAGAGACCGGCCACCCAGCACATCTCCCTTTCAAAAACGTCTCATTAAAAAACCACTCGAACCCATGATTTATTTTCAGAAGGCGCATTTGCAGTGTCAATAAACACATCATCGGCAGATGTGGAATAAAAAGCGCACGCAACATGTGGGGTCACCGAACCGTGCGCCGGCGCAACCGAATAAATGGCGCTTCTTGAGATGCGACCCCGATGTTAGTGATATGGACTAGAAGACTGGTGGCGCCACGGTGTTGAATGGCGGAAGGACTACATGGGACATTGACACACATGGGAAAAATGAAACACCTCCAATGGGCATTCTTAACTAATCTTTGTAACATAGAGCTTAGATGAAGATAATAAATTTGTATGAGAATGAGCACCTTACGAAGGAGAGGTTGAGGTGCCGAACACGCACCTCTAGATTTTTATAATCTATGTGTGTAATTCTATCAATAGCTCAGCGTGAGGGAATGGTGAGTAAATCTTCACGTCTCGGATAGCTAGTCAAAACTTTATATATCAGTTGTTGATTCTGAACGGTCATAAAATATACTGTTGAGTCTGCTTCCCCAGTCTAAGAGTAGCGAAGGTCAGACGACAGTCTAAATCTTGAATAATAGCCCAGGCTCTGCACGGATGGCTTTATACGCAACCGAGAATAACAAGCTGAGATAATGAATATTTTTTCCTACTCCTCGAATACCTCCGCTGGTACCCTCATTCACTCGAAACACAGTTTAGGCGTTGCTTCACGATGGTTTTCTGTAAGTCCGTGGAAGCATTGCATTCAAGTCAACCCATTCATACCAAAGAGTAGCTCTCCCACGGTATTTATCCTAAACGAGCCATATGTTGGGCACCCTGTTCGCGAGTGATGCGTCATCTCTCGCTAACGCAGTGCGAAGCGTCCTGGCGATCTTAATTCGATGCTATCAGTACCGGCGCGATCGGCACTCGAGCGCAGACGCAGGGATGCAACGTCATGCAACTGGCCAAACGATATTACACATGATTCTAAAGTCAATTTGATCCTATCAAGCAGCTAGCATTTCAAACTGCCAAATGGTTAGACGACATCAAGCCAAAAGCTAGGACAGCATGCTCCAGGAAGACCGACGACAGATGAAATTGGATTATTGGAGAGAAATTCTCCGATCTCTATACATAGTGCTGAAAAAACCCTAGTTTCCATTCTGCGACTGGGAATTCCTTCTGAACTTCTTTCTCAACTGTCTTTCTATTTTAACCATGTCCAAATGAAGAATAAATATTCCCTAATTTTCAGAAATTGAAAATACCTTTAAAAGAACGTAACTCATATTGAAATTGTCGATGATTTCCCTAGCGACACGAGCGTCCCTGCGTACACGCATCCATCGCAACCAATATTGCACCGCGGCGCCGATTGGAACTCGGTCAGGAGTGCTTCTCAGTATCTGGCGCTACATGTTGATTACATTACATTACACATCCCAACATACTGCACATCACATGCTTTGAACTTTTGAATGATGATAAGTTACCTACTTTCGATGGTGATCTGAAATAGCGAAGTTAATGTTATAAATAAATAGTTATAATTTTTAAATGTATGACGATTTGAAAGTGATGTATAGTATGCAAGCTATGCTATGCAAATAAAGATATTTTAAATTTTGAATTGTTTTTTTTTTTGAACTCTTTAGTTCCTTTTTGTTGCTATGGAAGGCACCAAAAAGTACTTAACTCTAAACAAGCTGATAGTTTTAAAACTACTCCCTATAGACTATTGTTGTAAACTACATGTACAAACGTTCATAACCATCAAAAGGACTATGGAGGTCATTCCCATAAGTACCTACACTTTTTATCTCAGGACTTAAAATGTACTAAACGTACTAATATGAGGAATGTTTAATTTCATCGTCAGCCCATTTAAGTCCCCACTGCTGGGGCACGGGCCTCCCTCAATCACATGAGGGGTAATTGCCATACTCACCACGCTTGGCAGACGGGTTGGCGAGGGTTTTGATATAAATGCAGAGTTTTCCTTCTCTGGGTGCTGATGATCATACCAGCAGCTTTACCTTAGTCGCCTTTTACGACACCTCGGTAAGAGTGAGGGTGGTCTATTCTACTCTGCCGGGGACCACACGGCTAATGTTTAATTTGTCTTTCATAATTTCGTCCTTAGTCGTTCACACTCTTGACAGAGTTGTCGTAGTTGACGATGCTGCATTTCGTTTACTGATGCGGTTCACGCGATGTGTCACTTGTTACGGTTTACAGCGTCTCGAGAGGTCTGGACGATAGGAGGTTTGAGTGGCTCTAATGAACTTCTTTCTAATATATGATGTTACCTGTGGCTACCACATTGATTGAGCAACTTACTTACTTCGCTGGCTCAAATAGGTTGGAGAAACAAGAGCCGAAGTGCATTCGTATACTCGAACCAACTATTGACACCTTTTTATCGAATTATGGAAACATACCAATTCCGATTAACAGTTACTTAGCTTTTCATCCACATCAGTTGATATCGGTAAAGCTTATAGAAACGTCTGGACGATGGAGGTTTGAGTGGCTCTAATGAACTTCTTTCTAATATATGATGTTACCTGTGGCTACCACATTGATTGAGCAACTTACTTCGCTGGCTCAGCAATCCGAACCATGTCTTGGTGTCCGAAACAAAGGAACGCCACTGTGGTCGATTCTGCACTACTTCTTGACAGTTATTGACCTGAAGGTCCAGTCTTTCCAGCAACGGTCGACATCAACAACAACGAGCAACTATCGGTGAAGTTTATCTTCAACAGAACAACTCACAACCATACCTACGCCACAGTATAACAAAACAAAAGCTTACCTCCTTGGCTTGCTTCCTTGGTGTTCTACCCTGTGCACGCTAAAACATTTAAATTCATAGCCTATCCTATTCGGACAGTGATCAATCAACGTCACATCTGTCGGCGCGGCCTACATGCGGTCGCAACTGGACACTATGGCCGGCCACAGGCCGCAGACCGCTGCGTATGCGCACACGTCTGATTTAATCAAGAAACGTGGGTAGATGAATGTGCTCCAGTTTCACACACATGAGTTACACCAGTTCGTTTTGATTGAATGGGATAGACGCATTGTAAGATAAATGGAAATCTGTCAATTACAAGTCAAAAATATGTTTAGTATTGTTAGTTGTAACATACTGTTTTTTGTTGTTTGACTATTGTTTATTAATACTAAGTCTATATTTGTATAACTATGGGTGTCCATTTGTAAAATTATCGCTAATTGATTAAATATCGCTAATCGCTAATCGAATAAACTTATTTATATATTCACCCCTGTTCTGTATAACTTCAATGTATGTTTAATGTGGTCTGTGTTCTATCCCTGTATGTTTACTTATTTACTTACTGCAGAATTAGATGATAAAGAAGCTTGTAAAACAAATTATTCATATACATCTGCTAAGAAAGCAGAGAGAGTTTGTAGGAGTAGAAGCATTCGTACTTATGGTATTTGTAACGAAGATTCAAACAAAAGTTCAAAATAAAAGGACCTAGACTCTTGATAGTTAGAAATGTCAGTCATTTTCAATTCAGACAAAATATAAGTCAATTCAAATTACAAAGCTCAGGAAGATACAGTAACCACGAGTATTATGTAAACTAAGCACCTAGGTTCTAGGCAAGGCAAAACGAAATAAATAGACAAATTCTAACAAAGAAGGTGTACCGAAACATTTACTATTTTAACAGACAATCATATATTTAAACATTTTCCTTGCAAATCTTGTTCTGCAAACAAGTTTTGCCAAATCGAGTGCTAGGCACGTTCGTCGCGGTCAACCAACATAGCGAACCGGTCTTCGTCAAACATAGTATTTACTTTATCATTCTGATGTCATCTTTGTTCACGCCACGTATCTGATACTAACATTGAGCGTTATTGAAATCTGACGGCCCGAGACACAAATCAAGTCAAAGATCTTTCAATTCGGCGTTTTATTCATTTGAAATCACCAACTTTTCCTCTCATTCTGTTCGTGAAACATAGCGTCAATTTTAGGTGAAAATAATAAAATTGAAAGTTTATTATAGCGCTAGTCTCTGCCAGTTGCTCCTAGCGGTTTTGTTCTTATCAAAATTAAGATATTTTTATTCAAATAGGTTGGAGAAACAAGAGCCGAGTGCATTTGTATACTCGAACCAACTATTGACACCTTTTTATCGAATAAATCGAATTATGGAAACATTCCCATTCCGATTAATGTTATTTAGCATTTCATCCACATCAGTTGATATCGGTAAACCTGTTGTTGTATAAGGGTACTTAAGTTAGGTATTTATTCGTAATATTATGATAAGATAATACGCAGGAGAAGATACAAATAATTGAATTAGAAAATAAAATAAGAAGAAAGCAGACAATGTTAAATAAAATAACATTTGTTGTCAATCAAATTATTGACAACAAAGTACACAGTTAAACTTTGTATTTTGTTCAGTTACATTCTCATATGGGTTGAACTGGATTCGCGTCGCAGTTGTGTTTCAACACTGAAAGCTACACAGACAGTTAGATATACTAATAAGTAAGTAATTACATTTATTGAGCACATACAAGATTTACAGGGATAGGACACAGACAACATTAAAAACAGATATTGCACAATAATACATAGGGAAGAAGTTGTAAAACAAAAAAAGGTAATACATAAACTAGTGACCAAAGAAGAAAAAAAAGAACAAAGTGAAGTAGTAAACAAGGTCCAAGTTCAGCATGTGCTAATAGGAATTAGTGTGTAATAGGTATGTATGTAACAATTCAATGTATGGATCAATGTATGTGTTGTTGTAAAATATGAAAAAAAAATTGAATGATGAAAAACATTAAATACTGAATTAATAACCAGTATTCACGTAAAAAATCAAGTCAAATAAATTATTTTTATTTAATTTTAATTTTTTAATACTGGTAATCATGGGTAGATGAGCTATCTTTAGATTGAGGTCATTTGACCTCAGCTACAAATGGCCAATGACTCACACTTTCAATCGTAACTGAATGATAAGGTAATAAAATTGATGGAGTGTTGTTTTTTGCTAAGTAACGTGATTCATAAGGTTTTTGTTACTCATTTTGTTGAGACGTCATTCGATCTGTGGCTAGTGGGTCGAGTTACAGGGCGCCCAGGTTTGCTTCCTGACACTGTAGAAGTGTAGATCAGTGAATCCCTTAGTGACAGGAAAGGGAAATAAAACAAATAGGTATGAAAGCGTCGGTAGAGAGGGGTGGGTATAAACGCGCTTTTTTTTATGAGATAGTGGCAGACAAGCAGACGGATCGCCTGATGGTAAGCGATTGCCGCCCATAGACACCCGCGACACCAATTGCGTTGCCAACCTTTTAATCCCCCCTTTTCCCCAGATTGGACCTCCGGTACCCTCACTCACGCAGCGAAACAAAGCACAGCTTTTTAATGGGGAGGTCTTCGGTTCGAATCCGACCACGCTCTTATGGCTCTTCCAAATCTATTATTTATACTACAAGCTAAATTACCTGGAGGGAACCTGCACTATTTGGATACCTTTTCAAACTGTGGATTCAGAACGTG
Organism: Marasmia exigua; assembly: GCA_019059595.1. NCBI lineage: Eukaryota > Metazoa > Arthropoda > Insecta > Lepidoptera > Crambidae > Marasmia > Marasmia exigua. Next base: position 17,681,803 of record CM032470.1, read on the forward strand.
TAACCATGATCCATCTGGTTTCCCTATTTATTTATTTATTCTTTGGGAAACAAACAATTACATAACTTATACTTAAAATAATTAGCAAATAATAAAAACATAAATCAGTGAAGTTTCCACATAAAAAATATAACAAACCAAAAAAAAAAGAATGAATTAAATTACAATAATACTTGTCAAATATTATAACATTAACACAAACGCCATGTTGGTCTAGTGGTTTAAGTACAAGGCCGTGATCTCGGGGTCCTGGGTTCGATTCCCTGGTCGAGCGCAAACTATGTTTCGATTTTTTCGAACATAGCTCGGGTTTGTCACCAATCCGCATTTGGCAAGCGTGGTGATTAAGCCTAATCCCATCATAGTAGCGATGACTTGACTTCTATGATGGAAGCCTTTGCCCTGCAGTGGGACAGTTTATAGGCTGATACTTTACTATTATAACATTAAAATACAATCCAAAATAAAAAGTCATCTAGTCTAAATTAAAATTATAAAAGTAATTGATTTCAATTTTATTAAATTAATTAAATAACAATAAAAAAAACAATAAAACTAGTACAAACTGTGCGGATAAAGAATGGGATCAGAAATGGCGGCGCATCTATTCACTTCTCGCTCGCACACTATTTGCGTCTATACTCGCACTCGTGGGTGCGCGAGCGAGAATTGAATAGATGCGCCGCCATTTTTGATCCCATTCAGGTTGTAGATATTTAATGTCTCTGTGCCGAGTACAGCAGATACTATCTAGTAGTTTCGAAGATGAGCCTGCAGTCGCGTATTTACCAGACTCACCGAATCCTGGATCATGGTTTCAGCGTTATTTCCTAATCAAAGGCTTTGGATGCCAGCGAAATGTAAGATAATGATTAATTTATTTATCGTTTAGCTCAATGTCTTTACTTACTTCATATTGATCGATTTTATTGACTGCCTCGGTGGCACAGTGGTTACAGGGTCGCACTTTAAAGCAACGGCTGCGCAAGAGGCTTTGAAAAAAAATCGATTTTTTTTTTTACTGTAGATAGATAATATGGTCTAAGATGTAGCACGATTACCTAGAAGATTAACTTAGAGTGAAGAATCGAAGAAGTAACCTATTCACTCGCGCTTTGAAAACCCCCAAATTGTAGCCTCTAGGGAACACCTCGTCAGGCAGCTGATTCCACTGTTTCGATTCCCGGGTCGGGCCTAAATTTGTACTACTTGTGCGGATAAAGAATGGGATCAGAAATGGCGGCGCATCTATTCACTTCTCGCTCGCACACTATTTGCGTCTATACTCGCACATCGTGGGGTATTTATTTATTTATTTTATTTATTTTATTTATTTTATTTTCCACACTTACAACTATCCTTAGTTAGCGGTATTATACTCCCGTGCCTCGGAAAGCACGTTAAGCCATTAATCCTGCGCCCGATCCCTCTCCGGTCGTGTCACTCTGGTGTCCCATAGGATTATGAGGGTAAGGGAATAGAGAGACCACTTGAGCACTATAATACGTCCATGGGCGGTGGCAATCGCTTACCATCAGGTGATCCGTCCTCTCGTCTGCCACCTATGACATAAAAAAATATCCTGTGTTTGTGTCCGATCGTTGAGATTAGCCGCCGTAGCCGTAATCGGCTTGAGGATATTATTATTATTAACTAAATATTATTTACTATTGAACTGCAAAAGACTAAAAAAGTTATAGGCTTTACCTCATTCACCCACATTGTTACTTAAACCCTTGACCCACTTCCCATCTATTTTACAAGCAAGTGACTCTCGTTAATTCCCTGCTGTTAGCAATTAGACGCAAAGTGACCATTCATTCAGTTTTCAAAGCCTATTGACAGATAACTAGTTGGTAACTAATCTGTGGCCTTTTAGCACAAGTACCAAACGGTGAATTCCGTCGACTGCCATCATTTAATGCTCAACTGTTAATAAAGATACAAGTTAGTCAAGCAGTGGGACGACGGACAACAGTAGCCGACCTGTTGTTGAAGAAACGCAGGGTTGCCGCGACCGTGAAAATTTACAAACTGTTTAATGGCTTATTAAATTAATGAAAAAAAAACAGTTTGTAAATTTTGAAGAACACGTGAAACGTGTGACGTGTAAAACACGTGTTACAATTTAATGGACTATTCAATTTAGGTCCATACAGAAACTAGTGATTGACTTAATCAGACAATATCGACGTAACCAAAAAGCAAATTGCTTAAACAATGCGTTATGTGTGTATTGGGACGAATTAATGAATGCACCATGAATAAAAACTAAACACCCTGACATATAATAAATTGAAGTGACATAACAAGAACGTCAATTATGGTTTGGAATGGAACCTTCGTAAATGGGACAAATAGATAGGTAAAATCCATAGGTGCGAAACCTCCCTTTTCAAGCGCTTGCATTCCACTGAGTTAATAACTTTATTTTTGAAAATTATGCAATGCACAAAGAGCTACGGAGCGGTCCTTGTTAGGCATCAAGCTCCAAGACCGCATTCCCAATACAGAGATAACAACACTACGAACCAAGGTGGTTGATAATGGGATTCGCGTAATGTCACACAAATGGCAGTGGGCATCCATAACACACTGATGGCCAAGACAAGGAAAACGAAATAGATGACGCCCATTAACCAGAAAGGCTGACGATATAGACAAAGCGGTGGATAAGACTTGGATGAGGCTGGTACAGAGCCATTGCGAGTGGCAAACACAGGAAGAGGCCTATACTCGGCAGCGGGATCATAATACACGCTGATGGTGATGCAATGCTTGATTATTCTACTAGACAGACAACCCTTTCACCAACGTTGACCGGATGCGTGCGATTCTCAAAACACACGGGAGGGACCCACGCGGCTCGATTCGCGGCGCGGGCGCAGCGCAACACGCGTGGGCGCAGCGACCGGTAGAATTCCGAGATATTGCACACGTTTCCGACTACTGCCATCTCATTAATTTATAGGTTTGTGAATTTTTAGATAAAGAAAGGGAGATAATTGGTTATAAGATTCGTTATCATGAAAGGTAAGATAAGATAAGAAGACATTTTTGACAACAACACATTTGACTGAGTAGTAACTCAAGTTTATAGAAAATGTTGTGAGCAAAAAAATACCTTTATATTGAGGACGCTCATGGAAAACTTTAAAATACGAACGAGCCTACTTTCAGCTTCCATAAAGGCCGGCAAAGCATTTGCAATCATCTGCCGTGCAATGAATTGATGAAACAGACCCCATGGAAGGGATTGATCATTTTCCATCAGGTGGCAGGGCCGTGCCAGGCCCTCCACAAGGTGGACCGACAATCTGGTGATCCCTTGGATGCGGGCGGCACAGGACCGATCTGTGTGGAGACCAATGGGGGAGGAATATGTCCAGCAGTGGACGTATATTGGCTGAAATGATGATCATGATGAAGTCGTGTAAATACAGAAATAATACGTTTCATATACGACAGAAAATTAGATTCAAGATCAATTACCTCAAGTAAACGCAATGTTTGTCATAAATACACGTTACAAAATCCGTGGGTCCTTCGCCTACGCTGCGCCTACGTCGCGTGTGGGTTCGACTCCCGGCGCAATCGTGTGACAAGCGACCAAATCGTTTTTGTAATAACGCCTGTGGGTTTGCCTTGACACCTTGGGATGCTTGGAATGCTGCGCATGTAGGCAGCCGGCCTTCGGGTTAAATGAGATGGATACCTACTGGCAGTTAATTAAGTTTAATCTGCCGGTAATTGAGTTCTGGGATGTGTTTTCAAATATTTTCGACATTTTAAGTAAATTAAATGTAGTAACCAAACGTGAGTGACCTAAATTAAAAGTTAAATACCAGAATTTGGTCACAAAACCAGTTTCTTTGTAGGCAAAGCATCGGTATAAAACTTATCGGTTGACCTATTTTTTGCCTGGCGTCAAAATTTCCAAAACGTGTTAAGTGATTTAGTAACGCCTATAAAACGAAAATTAAACTTTAACTGCCTAAACTTAAGATTGTTATTGTAATTTAATTTAGTTTAATTTTATCGCGGAGCAAATTTCAAAAATAATTTGTAACACTTAAAAAACGAGCACAATAAAGGCACGGAACCCGTGTCCGTGGAAATTTCATTAGAATTAAAAAAAAACGAAAATTAAAGCAAAATCTACTCGTACATTTTATGAGATAGGAGAAGAATGTTAATGTTCATTTCGTAATAATTACGTACTTGAACTTACTTACTGTGCCGTGTGGTCCCCGGCAGAGTAGAATAGACCACCCTCATTCTTACCGAGGTGTCGTAAAAGGCGACTAAGGTAAAGCTGCTGGCATGATCATCAGCACCCAGAGAAGGAAAACTCTGCATTTATATCAAAACCCTCGCCAACACGTCTGCCAAGCGTGGTGAGTATGGCAACTTCCCCTCATGTGATTGAGGGAGGCCCGTGCACCAACAGTGGGGACTTAAATGGGCTGACGATGACGTACTTGAAATGTCAATTTGCAGACGAGGTACGTAAATAGATATAACAAAATATTAAGTGACTCGATAAGTGATTCTCTGGTTGTGTCAAAATCGTTTATCTTAGGGTTGGTGGTAATGAAAAGAGATGAAGAGCTTGTAAAGAAAAGAGTGATAGGCATGAATATGAGGATGAAAAGAGATGGATGAATTGTGTGAAGAATGACATGATTGAAGTAGTAGATATTTTAATGATGAATGACAGGGACGTATGGAAGAAGTAATATGCCACCCACCCCAGATCACCAGGGAAGAGGACAGGAAGATAATGATCATTGTACAAACTGTTAAGTAACAAGTTTGTTTCCAAGGAAAAGCATCCTTACGTACATATATATTATATGTAGCCCACTATTAATATGATCGCACCAAAAACATCATGTAAAAGTAGCCAAGTCACGACGGCACTGCTTGTTTCTCTTTTTTTATGAGAAAGTCACCTGATGGTCATCAGCATCATCACATCAGCCACACCAGAGGGAGTGGAGATGCGTTGCCGGCCTTTTAGGAAGGTAAAGGCTCGTATTTTGAAGATCTCAATGTTGTCTCTATAAAAAGGAATGAAATCTCTAAGCATAGCCAAGTCTATGAGGTTCTATACTGCGATTTCTTTATTATTATAGTTACATTGACAGAACTACAGACATAAAATTTTGTAGTTTAAGTGATTGCTTGTTAAATAACGTTAACTTCATTGTTCTAAACCAATTCGAAGGTCAAATAGAATCATGAAAATACGGCTAAATGGTTCCAGAAAAGGTGCTACGGCAGTGTTTGCATTGCGCTCGACTTGGCAAGGGCACTGCCGTGCCGTGTCCCCAGATAAACCTAAAAAGAATTCGAGTTCTGATGATACGGGTAAACAAAAGACAATTTGCTCCTCTTCATCTTTAGCGTCCAATTCCCGGTTGCGTCCAAAGCTGTCGCACTGTAGCCCAGAGTACACTTGGACCTAGATTCTTGTTTTGGGGAGTCTGGTAATTACAATAAAGCGACTGCCGTCTGACTTCGGAATTCTTAAACAGGGGAACTAGACTGAATCATAGTTACACGTTTCAGAAACTATTCGAAACGTACAGGTTTCCTCACGATGTTTTCCCTCACCGCCGAGCTAATGGTAGAAATACGCACATAGATTTAAAAAATCCTGAGGAGCATGCTCGGATTCGAACCGTCCCCTTGTATGGAAAGCGCGTTCTTAAAACACTAAGCTACTATCACTCTAAAACAATAGGCAATTTGCTATCGCTTCTCATTCACCATTCCTCACACACGATACTGATCGCTAAACCCCTCTAAAACATCTACACTTCTACAGGATGTCCAAGACGAGCGCTGCATCGCGAATCGTGCGCAATCCGCGCCATCTGCCGCGCCAAATACAGGGTGCGCGCGCGCATGCTTCGCGCATACCTCATGCGAATCGCATTGCATCAGTGTCTTAGGCGTGGGTTTAGCGAGAATCGCTTTTAAATCGGGAAGTATGTATGTCCCGAATAGTGTTTGCGAAAAATTTGTTAGATAGCTTAACCAAGGCAGCAAGTCTATTTCTATCAAGCTTTTTTTATGTGATGTATAGCAGGCCGTGTGGTCCCCGGCAGACTAAGCCGTGTGGTCCCCGGCAGACTAGAATAGGCCACCCTCACTCTTACCGAGGTGTCGTAAAAGGCGACTAAGGTAAAGCGGCTGGCATGATCATCAGCGCCCAGAGAAGGAAAATTCTGCATTTATATCAAAACCCTCGCCAACCCGTCTGCCAAGCGTGGTGAGTATGGCAACTACCCCTCATGTGATTGAGGGAGGCCCGTGCCCCAGCAGTGGGGACTTAATGGGCTGACGACGAGTAGCAGACGAGCAGACGGATCACCTGATGGTAAGCGATTGCCCCCGCCCATTGATACCCGCGCCACCAGTGGAGTCACAAGTGCGCTGCCAACCTTTTAACCCCCTTTCCTCCGAATTGGGCCTCCGGCTCCGGTACCCTTTTGGCAATTTATTTTTAGCAAACCCAACAATCTTTACGGAAAAAAACCGCCTTCAAAACCACAAACTAAAAAGTGTGAAATAACATTTTTACACTTCATACACTTTAAATAACATTTTATAACAGTACACTCGAGAAAAGATGTTATTGAAGTCGGTGCCCAAGACTATTTTGTAATACTTCATGCAATTATTCAACAGGGATTTGGTTCATGGTTTTTGAAGGCGCTTTTTTCATAGATGTTTTTTTCATGCTTTTTAGTGTTTCATTTTTATAGGTTTTTGGTTTGAAGTTGGTAAAATTAATTCCGTTTGCTTCTTTAACATCTACCGAGTCTTATATTCATGTCATTACGTGAGTAGATTGCTGGCGTTACCATTAAACGGTATTAAATAGGCTTTTTTCCTTATTAAACATAGGGATTAGGCTTTATATCGCATTTACATGACAGCCGCGAGTTATCAGCATGCGGCGCACGCGCACTCGCGCCGTTGTGCGCGACACGCCGGGCGCGACACCGCATGTTTATTGCGGCTAATCACAGCCCAAGAAACAGGCACCAGAGTAAAGAATAGACAGAGTGAAAGATAGGACAACTCTCTGCAAAATCGAGGTCGAGGAATCTGGCCCTTAACGACCTGAAGAGAAAAAATCGCTTGCAGTTTGCATAGTTTTTTGTTGAAATGACACCATTTCTGTGTTAAGCGTGCAAGCGATTTTCGATTGAAAGGGGGTAAGCGCCAGATTCCCCGACAGTATCTACACAAGTATAACACTGAGGGGTGCGTGCGTGTTTGATGGCTGAGCTTGCTTTTTCGGTACCCTGATGGACAGCAAATGAGAGCACTCTTGCTCTAAAGAAGACGCGATGGCATGGCATCAAACGTGTTTGACTCTATCGATCGAAGTGAATCGATGAATGGAATGATACCTCGGCCTCACAAGAAATCGGCGTGAATTTGTGTTAAGCCAAGAGTAAGTGAGGTCACCGGAAGCCCAATCGGGAGGAAAGGGGAGAATAAAGGTTAGCAGCGCACTTGTGACTATACTAGTATTGCGTTGCCGTTGGTGTCTATGGGCGGCGGCAATCGCTTACCATCAGGTGATTCGTCTGCTCGACTGCCAGATAAGAAAACGTTATTCCTATTACTTTCCACTCTATCCATTATGTACTCACTTGCCTAAGGTTTAAAGATACCGACATGTTACTACTTAGGTATGTTGTTCTAATACGTACATTAGACAGTCAATTATACAAGTCACATCTGTTTGTGCGGATAAGATAGTGTAATATATGCTAGTTATCTTTCCATCTTAACCGATACACGGTATGCCGGCAAATAGTTGCATTGAATTTAAAGAATACTTTTTGTAACACCCTATTTTGGTCCTTAGAAAAGTAAAGAAACCATACCTTTCTCAGCCTGCCTGAAAATTACACTCTTGCATGGTGTTTTGCCGAATTACATACAGAAGATACAGGCTAAGCCTAGTTTGGGATCCCCTGTTACATTCATGGACACCAGATCTTATGTTCTAATTTTAAGTACACACTACCATCAAATGTATTTTAGTCTAAGTAAGATTGTTCAGACAGTAATAAAGCATTTTCATTTTCATTTTCATTAATAAGGGTACAGAAGGCCTAATCGGGAAGAAGGGGAGTTGACAGTTTGGCAACTCACCTGTGACTCCCCTGAAATCGTCGAGAAGCAGCGTATGCGCTGTGTCCAAGTGTGAGTGAGGTAGCCGGAAGCCCAATCGGGAGGGAAGGGGAGATTAAAGGTTAGCGGCAAACTGTTACAATCATGAGATCTATCAGCTCGTCTGAAAGTTATCACATAAAAAACCCCGTGACACCTACTACTTGCCGTGTGGTCCCCGGCAGAGTAGAATAGGCCACCCTCACTCTTACCGAGGTGTCGTAAAAGGCGACTAAGGTAAAGCTGCTGGCATGATCATCAGCACCCAGAGAAGGAAAACTCTGCATTTATATCAAAACCCTCGCCAACCCGTCTGCCAAGCGTGGTGAGTATGGCAATTACCCCTCATGTGATTGAGGGAGGCCCGTGCCCCAGCAGTGGGGACTTAAATAGGCTGACGATGACCTACTACTTCTTCTGATACTAACTTATGATTTTAGTAGCACCAGGCCTAAATGATACCTGTTGATTACTGCATTACCTCTCAATTAGCACACGCTGAGGTAACGTAACGAGCCACGTGGGCGGCGTGGGCTGCGCGTGGGCAACGCCGGCTCGCTATCGATCTAAATGTAGGTTAAGTGCCCATTTGGGATAGGCTTTTGTTTGTCGGTGTCAAAATATGTCGTTTTTTGTCCGGATATCAGATCGAGATTAAATACCGGTGTACGTTTACTTGTTAGAAAAGGTGGGGCGGAGGGGTTTACCTATTGAAATGAAGCATTGGTGTTGCTGGTGCCTATGGGCGCCGGCAATAGCTTATTGTCAGGTGATTCGACGACTTCAACAGTGGTAATGAACGATGCCTCTGCTGCAAGGGTTGCGGTTCGATCCCCGCACAGTACAAATATTTGTGTGCATGAATATGTCGGTTTGTATTGGTCTGGGTGTTTTCTATGTATTATAAGTATTTATTTACAAAAGAAAAGTATTATATGTCATATATTTGTAATTCCGCTGTTGGTTCTGATATCCGTAACACAGGTGCTTGAGCTTGGATCTTGGAGTCAGGTAAATGTATGTGATGTTGTGAAATATTTATTTATTTATATATTTATTCATCAGCCCGTTGCCACATATTACATGAAAAATGAATGACCAATGTAATTTTGTTCAAATTGCTCAAACTAACATCATAGTTATTGTTATAATTATTTATTGCAACAGGTTGGTAGCACAATGATGTAATGCAATTTCTTTTTCGTAGGGACGGTACCGGAAGCCCAATCCGGGGGAAAGGGGGGTATATAGTTTGGCAGAGCACTTTCTGACTCCACTAGTGTCGTGGGTGACTATGGGCTGCGGCAATTGCTTACCATCAGGCGATCCGTCTGCTTGTCTGCCACCTATCACATAAAAAAGAAAAAAATCATAAATGTATTATTTGAAACGAATGTCAATTTAGCCAATGCCTTTCCCATAAAATATAGGAGATTCATCTCCTAAATCAGGGTGAATAACACGAGGTCGTAAATAGTGTAATCGCTTCCTCCCATCGGTGTTTCTTTTAAGTGATAACGCAACAGTAGGCTGATAACATGCGCAGGAGTCGGGACGAGATATACCGCGATAGTACTTCGTCTTTACAATGCATCTTGTGAAATAACGTGTTAATAGTGTTTTTTGTGTGATAGGTGGCAGACGAGCAGATGGATCGCCTGTTAGTAAACAATTACCGCCGCCTATAGACATTCGCGACACCAGTAGAGTCACAAGTGCGCTGCAATTTTTAACCTGTCCTCCGATTTGGGCCTCCGCTACCCTCACGCAACGAAACATAACACTAACACACTAAGTTATATTTTAACATTTACAGTTTCTTTTTTTTTCTTATTGAATATTGCACCCCCTACCCCTTCTCTACTAATCAAATGTCCTTTACCCAAAGGTTGTCTGGTAGAAATCGCTTTCAGCGATAAGACCGCCGAAATTGTACACAAAATTTCTGTAATGCCTAGTACTTAAGTTGTGTATTTTGTGCAATAAAGAATATCTATCTATCTAACACTGCTTCACGCCGGTGTTCTGTGAGGCCGTGGTATCACACCGTCGAGCCGGCCCAATCATGCCAAAGCGTGGCTCTCCAACGGACGAGAAGAAGGTTATAGTTAGACGTAAGTTTTCTATTGTTATAATGTGTTAGATAACCCTCATACGACAAAACTATGGCATTAACTACTTATCGCCTGTGGTGATTCCGGACTGCTCGACGACTAGGAGACCTATTTTTGATTTATTCGTATGACTTAGCGTCGTCGCATGCGACGTATGTCACATTCGCCTTCTTAGTCGCATGAAGCCGATTTTATTTACTTTTGAATCATTCGATTTCGATGTTGCCAATCTAATACGGTACATTCTAACCCTTCCATGCAGAATTTTACAATAACTTCTGCATTGCAAACGGAACGCAAAAACCATAGACTATTGACCGAATACGAATATCTTTGCTTTTTTGACACAAAAATCTATGAATGTCACATTGTGTCAACTGTCAAAACTAGTCAAAGCTGTTGACAACTATTTTGACGTTGCTTCTACCGCTCGCTTTAAATCACTCGACCAACAAGTGGGTGGGGTCACTCGTGGCAGACGAATTATTCAAAAATGCGGAATATCGTATGTCGAAGGAAAATCAGTAGAATTCGTGCGCTCGTCTCGAGGCGAGTAAATCAAAAATTGAGCTCCAGCAAATCTTCGAGAAAAGAGCGTATTCCTTTTTAAAAAGGCTGGCAGCGCACTTGTGCATGGGTGACGGTAATCACTTACCAGGTGATACGTCTACTCAAATGCTCGTATGTCATAAAAAAGGTACCTACTTAGGACATGCCGTGAATTGCAGTCTGCACATTAGAGACGCCAATGCGTTATTATTAATTGTCGTGAATTTAGGCTAATTTATATTGAACTCTTTTTCTCTATCCATAAAATCACCAGGCTGAGGAGAGTCAATATACCTACTATGCCACTATTAAAATTTAAAAAAAAATAGGTCAGTAAAAGCGGCACGTGTCCACTTTCACCTTTAATCCCATCAAATCGCATAACGAAGCTGAACCGTTGCTAATGCGGGTCATTAGATCAGTTGCGCAGGCGCACAAATTAGCGCTAGTAATTTAATTGTCAATAAGTGCAGTTGGCAACTCAAGACAAGAGTCAGTGATGGCAATTTGTTTTTCATCAATCATTATTTTATGCTTTATTGCAGCGGTTTTTACAGAAACAAGGTCTTCAATCTGTTGTGAGCTAAAGAGGGTTCTATAAGAGCATTTGCAAGGCCATAATCAGACTGTACTCAAACTCAAACTCAAATAATTCTTTATTTGCATAGGCTTGTACACTGTACTTACCAATCGTCAAACATTTGAATGACTTCAAATTATTTTAAGTACTTATGTATAATTTACATGTTAATACATATATATGTTGATACATAAAATATACTTAAGAAATAAATAAACATAATGCGATTCTACCACCGGCTCGGAAAGTTGTTTCTGGTCGAGAAGATCCGGCAAAAAACTCGCCAGTTACTCTTTTTAATCGCCAAACTTTCATACAATGTTGTGTCATCATTATACCAAGCCATACAGTTTAATTGTAACACAAAATTGAATAAAGGAAATAGTAATAAAATAAATATTAAGAGGTAAACCGAAGTACTGTACTGCCCATAGACAAAGCCATAGAGCATACCCAACAAGTATCAGCCTATATACTGTGCCATTGTAGAGCAAAGGCCTCCATCATATAAATCAAGTTATTGCTACTATGATTGGATTTGTCTCAATACCATGCTTGCTTAATGCGGATTGGTGAACACAGACCCGAGCAATGTTCGTATAATTCGAAACATACTTTCTGCTCGACCCGGGAATCGAACCCAGGACCCCGAGATCACGGCCCGGTACTTATATCACAAAACCAACAGGGCGTTGAAAACGGCATTACACGGTCCCATATAAAAAAGCACCCAGCGTGTAGAAGATGAAAAAAGCAGACTAAAATAAAAAGTATCTTTTATAGTTGACACCTTCGATACTTTAAACACAAAACCGTAATGTTAAAACAACCACAGTAGCAATAAACCCCTCTTTTCACGCCGAGTGTTTGTGCTTCTTAACGATATTGACTACTTGCTCTTTACATTTAATATTTCAACTTTCCAATCATATGTTCTATGTAGTCCAAATTTCACCCACATCACTTGGATGGATTTTACTCCACCACAGTGCGCTTCTCACGCCACTTCCGACCGCGCGTGGTAAAACTATGGAATCAGCTAAACGATGGTGTTTCCGAAAGTAACGACCTGGAGATCTTCAAGAAAGAGCTATTCCTCTAAGAGCCGCAACGGCCTTAATTCAGTTACCATCATTGAGTTCAACTCGTTTGTCTGAATAATTGATAATATTAAAAAAAGTGATGAGATAAAGTAGTGTGTGAGGAACAGAAGCAAAAGAGATGAGGATTGTGTGAAAGAATGATATGATGGGAAAAAGGGTGGATGATCCAATAACGAATGACAGGGAGGTGTGTAAAAAAAGACATACTGCGCCGACCCCAGATAACCTGGGAAAAGGGCAGGAGGATGATAATTTTGGTTCAATCATTTGAGTAAATTTGACAGATTTTAGTAACCCAACGAGTGTCTGTCTGTACCTTGTAAACAGTTGTATTTTTACTCCCGCGTCATTCCCACGCGTTCCTGGTAAATATAGACGCCTGGATGCTGCAATCTCCAAGGCGAAATCATTTGTGTTACTGGAATTAGGTCGATCCCCAAATATGTCTTGAATGAAACAAATAAACGGTTTTTAGTTTGGGAAATGCTGGATAAAATACGTAGGAATTTATAGGTTGCTTTGGTTTTAGATTTTATTAACCACATCCATGGTTTATTGATATTGTTTGGTCTTTCGGTCCCAGCTCCCGGGTTTTAGAATATTCTAAACATACTGCGTGTCATTGAACATTATGCTTACATTCAATTCTTTGTCATATTTTTTTTACTTAGTCTAACGCTGGAAAGCGATGATATTTGTGGATTAAACGTTATGTACTTTTTGCATCTCATCAGTCCCACCCACATACTATTGTCTTTAATTTTACAACTTTTATTAAAATGTTTTTAATAACATTTTAATTTTTTTTTTAAATTTATAATGGTCATTTATGTATTCGTGTGGAATCAGCACAAACACATGTTCGCTTAACCTCTAAATGCAGCTATAAACAAATTAGTGCGAATAAATTACTGGAACACATTCCTAAGGTAGGATAAGGTCCTCGCCAACCCGTCTGCCAAGCGTGGTGAGTATGGCAATTACCCCTCATGTGATTGAGGGAGGCCCGTGCCCCAGCAGTGGGGATTCCTAAGGTTTGCATGCATTTGGTCTAGCCGGTTTGCTTTATCTATTTTAACGCCTGATTAATTCAAATTCGACAATATCAGGGCCTTATCTATAGAATTTCTACTACAACAATTTGTGTTTGCGCATCACTTAGGAAGGTTTTTCCCTGTCTCGAGATCTAAGTTACAAAAACATCATCGCAATTATTTATCCTACTGCTTTGTACCGTTTCGATATGGGATACGCTTGGAGCACGATTCAGGATTTGGCTAGAAGCGACTGGCCGGCCTGCGCAACTTATAAAACAAAAAGGGAAGATCATGGTATCCACCTATCATGACAATCTATACTATTTTCCTTCTTATCCTTACCTTCTTAGGAAGGTAAATTCCGGCACAGAATAATTTCACCGTTGATAAAACTCTCCTTCGGGAGACATATCTGTTCGCTTACCTCCCACTCACACAAAAAGAAAATGTTTACACCCTCAAGGCAATTTATACTAATATTTATGTACGAATACTCAACATGCAACTCACAACATTAAACCTTTCACCTTCCAAAAGGCTGACTTTTTCAATTACAGTACAAAGATAGCCAGTTATAAAGCACAGGACGTACTGACGAATATTGAACTTTGCACAATTAAGTTGGATATAAACAGTCTGTCGAACATTATATTCGCGGGGCACAGTTATTTTTTTTATGCTATTGGTGACAAACAAGCAAACAGGTCACCTGATGCTAAGTAACCTCCGCCGTCCATGAACATCTGCGAAATTAGAGAGGTTACTGATGCCACTGATTGCCGGCATTTTAGAAAGAAGTGCGCTCTTCTCATGAGGTCAGACAATAGAGCTTTATTGTAACTACGAGACTTCGCGAATCCTGAATCATGGTTTAAGCGTACCACTTAGGTACAAATTTTTGGCCCGACCCGGGGATCGAACCCGGTACCTCTTGCGCAGCCGTCACCTTAAAGCGTGTTGACTTTGCGGGGTTATATCGGTAGAGGGGCAAAGTAAATAGGCATATTTGCATTTACATACGACATATATTTTGGTAAGCAGACAATTGAACATCGAATAGACTGACACACAGGATGTCTTCTTAAATCCAGAGTGTAGACTTTGTCTATGAAAACCCAAGTAGGTTTAACAAAGTGGGATACACTAACCACTGCGCCATCGTAGCTGTCATTCGAGACAGTCTACTGGCAATGTAAACACTGTGATTCAGCATACAGACAGGGTCGAAAATACTGGCCATTATGGCCAGAGTTCGATCCTCCATTGAGCGTGATAGGTCGTAAACTTCAGCCACCGGCCACAATTATGTGGGTTTTAAAAAGGCGCGTTAGCTGAAACCCGCGGGTTTGCCTGAGTTATGCGTCGCGTTCCGCCCGGGGCGCGCATAACGTGCGCCTGCGCGTGCCCATTGTGCAACATCCTGGATCTGTCTTAGGGTTGCCAAAGTTATTTAAGTTGTCTTTTTAACGCACGACCAAGTGTATGCGCCTTGTATATCTAACAGAAAAGTAATGAACAGTGGATAACTTTACGAACTTTACTCACTTACGCCCATGTGAGTATGCCATACATCATGCTGCGTGGGTGAGGGTACCGGAGGCCCATCCGGGGGAACGGGGGGTTTAAAGGTTGAGAGCGCACATATGACTCCACTGTCGTCGCATCCATAGGCGGCGGCAATAGCTTATCATCAGGTGATCCGTCTACTCGTTTTCCACCTATCACATAAAAAAGAGAATTTAGGGAAATAACTATAAGCACCACATATTTTGACTTACGTGTAAAGTTGACTTAACGTTTCACCTGAGCGTCAGATGGTCTCGTCTAGACAACATTTTGATGAACATGTTTATTGGTGGTGTTCAATTTACAAATTAGATTAAATATTACAATTACAATAGTATTCCTTTGATGATCCATTAATACACCGGTATTATTTTTTCCTAACTTTAAATAGAATGTTGACAGCCCTGGTCCTCAACACTTTTATCTAAATTTAGTGCGTTTTGCGGAATCCCGAGTGTTCCGTGATTCATGGACTTCCGGCTCGATCGGAATTGGGTTGACTTCTCAGTGTTGAGTGTTGAGGGGCTCACCTTGGCTATAAAGATGGAAATACATACATTCGTTTGTGATGAGCATTATGTAACGGTGCAACTATAGGAAGACAAAGGAAGTTTCTTTTTACCGATTAAAAAAATGAGGAGGTACAGTCAGCTGCACAGAGATCTATACACTTTAGTACCTTGTCACAAAATACCGTCCGAATCCGTGTATAAAAGTAAAAGTCAGATGGTACCTAGATATTGTGACCAGATCATCGTCAGCCCAATTAAGTCCCCACTGCTGGGGCACGGGCCTCCCTCAATCACATGAGGGGTAATTGCCATACTCGCCACGCTCGGCAGACGGGTTGGCGAGGGTTTTGATATAAATGCAGAGTTTTCCTTCTCTGGGTGCTGATGATCATGCCAGCAGCTTTACCTTAGTCGTCTTTTACGACACCTCGGTAAGAGTGAGAGTAGCCTATTCTACTCTGCCGGGGACCACACGGCGTGATCAGGTATTAAAGTGCATTTCTTTGCAGCCGATTGTACTATGTTCGACTGTAATGTGTTTTATTTGTATATTCACCGATTTCTTGGCCAATCATTGATCAGTTTTACATGTTTTAGGTATTTGTTTTAATCTATTCTGCTAGTGGATACTGTAATTGAATAACTTGAATAATAATAATAGTAATTAACTAAATATGTTATGGCCAGCAGCACTACCTGTAGAGCATGTGGCGAACAGGACGAGTCCATATCACACCTGCTGTGTGAATGCGACGCGTTGGCAGGCATGAGAATGAGGCTGATGGGCTTAGCTTATCCTAGACCAGAAGATTAAAGGCTACTCCCCTTGAAGTGTATATTGCATCTAATGCAATATATTCACAGGGAGATAGTAGGAATATAGGGTAATGGGGATGACACAAAAGATCCCATTGGGTCGAAGTGTCGCTGGCTATTCCTAGTCAGCCCCCAATAGCAAGATAAGATAACTAAATATGTTATTCAGTGAAACATACATCGTTACATACAGACAGAAATAAAATAAATTCAATAGGTAGATATAAAATAAATAAATAAAATAATAAAATATTTATTGCAAATAACTGAAATCGATTACAAACTTATGGTCATCTTACCATATTAGTACTTATATTTGACATTTTGCCAGAACTGGGATACCCTATGTTTCAGGCTAAAAAATAGCATAAAATTAATTAACTATAAACACTAAATTATGATCACTGAAAAGGCACATACTAAATGTGTCGGGATGTCACAGACGCCATGAAAGCATGAATGTCACTGCGCGCAAAAGTGGAATGGATTTACAGATTTCAAAAGTTTTAAATTTAATATAGTGAATAATAATAATAACCTTATTCTATTACCTACACTACAGATATGCTACTGCAATCTTGAGTCAGAGAAACTGTAGCTAATAATAATACAAAATAAGTTACAATGAGATAACAACAATCCTTTTGTAATATAGTTTCCGCAAGATGTGACTGTTCAGATTATCTCAGGCTATGACTCATACAGATACTAAGATATTGCAACTTAAAAAAATCTCCCTAGTTAACATTTTCACATTACGTATCAGTCATATTCATATTATTTATTGCTTTCATGTAGTACATTAGGTCTTAAAATTATTTACAAGAGTTTAAACATGAACCCCGCAGGGGCACTGCAATGTATGTATCCTTTATAAGGTTACTATAAATTAAACTATAATAAACTATAAAGAATAATAACATTATAATATTTGTGTTCCCTCCTTCATACAATCCGGGGTCTTTTAGGCGGGGCGTGAAGCGGCATCTCAGCAGGCCATCAGGGTGAAGGATGGCAGACTCAATGGGTACTTTGTTAGTTCTTTTGTGCCTGTCAACTTCATATTTGGATTCACGGCCGCTTACCATCAGGCGGAGTGAGGTCATCCTGATTGGCCTTTCTATAAAAAAACCCAGTTCCAAACCGAGTAGTAGGGTGTTGTGTACCTTGACGTATCCGCATACGATAGGAAAGAAAGGACCCTTGTCCTCCTTCGAAAAAACTTCTAACTAAAAATGCAGATCTAAACGCCAACCTCATCATCATCTAAACGTATAAAAACATTTAAAAAAGCTCTTAGTTGTATCAACCTAAGAATAAATATATAAAATAAAATATAAACAAATCCTCCATCCCACACCCGACAGGCCCGACTCTGGCTCGGGGTCTGGTCGCATGCCTACTGAGTACCTATATAATATTTAGATATAGCTATATAGATAACTAGCTAACTAACTATCTATCTTTCAACTGTATATTACTTGTACCAAAAAATATTACTTGCATAGAGAAATTAGTGAGAAAACATGTCTTCAACAGTATTACTCTATCAATGACATTAAACAGTTAGATATTATACCAAGCAAAGCCAAATACAGCCACGGCTAGGAGCTATACATCGTGCCTTACACGTATGACTTACGGGTCTCGGGCCAGAAACAAACATTCGCGCAGGGGCTATTATTTTATTTGACGTGTACGCATTGCCCCCATCTGTCTCGGCGCGGGCGCAGAGCGCGCAAAGCGCTGGTTCTGGTATAGGTAAGTACCTACTATAATAGTGATAAATAGAGGTTACCTAACCACTGGTGTCTTTCTCGAGTCTGGAGACATACTGGGCAATAAATAAATAATTAATTGATAATCGTTTTTATATGAAATTGACCTAGTCCCACTGTGAGCTATGGAAACTAATTGGATTGCATGAATAAAAGATGATTTGAGTAAAATAAAAATTATATTAATAACCAAACCAAAACTACTGCTAATATTATTATTAGCAGTAGTGAGGAGTGAACTTCTCAAAGCATTATTGCTTTGAGAAGTTCAACGCTAAAAACAGACATTGACAGAACAAAAAGAAAAAAGCCAGACCGAAAGAAAAATCAATATTAAAACTCTCTTAAATAGCTTCCTAGCCAGCCACTGTAATCCACTAAGAAGTGCCAAATTTTTTAATAACCCTACAGACGACAAACATTTCATGGCGGAAAATTCCTAAACATTTCTCCCTAAAAAACCAAAAAAAAAAAATTTAAAAATTCAAGCTCAAAAATTATGTTTAGTATTGTCATCAAAACAGTCCTGCTAACTCAAAAACCCTTTTCCCAGCGACATTAATAAGCAGTAAGGTACCTCGTACGTCCGCCGGCTACCGTTACGCGTAGAGATGCGCCAGCTCAGAAACGACTCGAGCACAGTAGATATGCGCTATTTATCTACTGTGACTCGAGTCAAATTTACGTAAGAGTTGTTTAACCCGACAATAATTGAACGGCATTTTATGGAGGTGGCAAAATCTCGGCGGAAACGACATCGTTTAGCGAACAATAACTTTTTGCGGGTGGAGGGGTACGAAGAAGATTAGGATATCATCAACAATGCTACATCAGAAATGTTCCTGATCAGTGAGTCAGTGCGTTTATTTGCTATGTGGATTCATAATGCGCACTGCAAAGGAATGGAACGCATTATCTGGGTCTAATTAGGTTAAGAGCAGAGACAGCTCAAATTCAATTAAAAAAAAAAAACAAGAACCAGCTCGTGTTCAACCGAACTTCAAACCTTCAAGAAAAGATAATTTATAATAGGAAGGCTGGTAGCGCACTTGTAACTCCACTGGTGTTGCGGCAGTTCATGGGCGGCAGCGATATCTTACAATGAGGTGATCTATCTTCTCATCTGCCACCTATTACATAAAAATAACTCTAGTTGGTTCGAGTTCGTAACTCTTACACATCTCTAGATACGCGGCGCGCGCGCACGGTAGCCGCGCGTCGTGCGCACGAGCGCGCGCTGTATACACGTGCCTCGGATCTATGCTCCGGCGCATGTGGTCTATTTGACATGCCATTGCGATGACTTTAATGTTTACTTGACTTTCTTAAGTTAAGTCAGAGAGTTAATAAACATTACGATTGGAATCCGAAGGTTATGATCTACATATAATAAGCTCCATTGAAGTGTATGTTAGTTTTGACAGATGATTAATTTTTATGATTCAATCAAGGAATGAATATCATATAAGTTCCAGTAAAGCAAGACTTTTATCTGTATCATCACATATATTTTTGAATGTTTTATCTGTAAAATAGGTACATAACGTAACACAACTACCTAACGTGCAATTTAAAAGCTACTTATCTCAATGTAAACGACAAGACAAATCTATACCTACCTACATGAGTTCCACTTTATAACTATAGATGGCGCTAGATATAGTTTACATCGCGCCAGCATTTCATGTTTTTGGATTACCTATAAGCGTTTTCGCTGTGTCTATGGCAGGCATTAATGTGCAATTACTGCTTATCATCACAATCACTCATACCAAACTCGTCTCTATATAAAATACTAGCTTTTGCCCGCGACTTCGTCTGCGTGTAATTCGAATAAAAGCAAGGTCTTATAGATATCTTTATAAATTATAGCCTATGTGTTATTCTGATCTATAAGCTACATTACTGTAAAGTTTCATTAAAATCCGTTTAGTAGTTTTTGCGTGAAAGAGGAACAAACATCCATCCATACATCCATCCAAACAAACTTTCGCCTTTATAATATTAGTAAGGATACCAGCAATGTACGTAATAGAAATGTACACCCATTTGTCTGTATCAGTCGCTCACATTAGTAAAGGACTGAGTTAAATGGTCGCCATAGTTGCCATAATATGGCGATCATATTGTGATAGCGAACTCCCACAGAGGACTACTAAGATCCGTCAACGTCGTACTCGTAGATGGCGTGCGCAAGCGCAGGTACATCACTGCCGAATTCATGAGACAAATACTGATCATAAATGGACACTACTATTTCAATTTTCTTTAACAGACACACATAATGTATGTAAAACAAAGTCGTTGCAGACAACGTATAAACTCAAAAACGGCAAATCTCTGTTTTATTTGATAACTCTGTTCCGTAAAAACTATTTTTTTAAATAAAGTTAAAGATGCTAGAAGTATTATGAAGAAGACTCTGTATACAAAAATAAATATTTTGAAATCAAATACGGACGTTAACTGTAAATTGATATTTTTATGACATAAAAGCTATTAGGCAACCATTCCGGTCCTGGTCCTTGTCACGAGGAAGAATCCAAAGTTTCCCACGTTGGCATACTTTTATTAGACTTTCCATTGTCTATCGAGATTGAGCAGAGTTCTACTCCATATTACGTTATTCTGTTATTTGTATTCAGTCCTAGAACTAGTACATTTTTTTTCAGAAAACGCAAGCTGGCTGCGTCTGAGCTATTTTTAGTAATACCTAAACATTATACAAACAAGCGGACCGCTCAATAATCGTCTAGATTAATCCGGGAATCCAGAGCGTCTAGACATTCCAGGCCCGCTTGCAGATCTGTCCCGATCTCAACAGCTAATAAATGCAGCCCCTTGTACGGCGCACGCGCAAGTAGTTGCAGCTAAACGGCCACTCTTTTACTTACGTATTTGGAGGTAGAGAAATGCGGTAGAGGTAACATAGATAAGTTTCTTGTAGAAATAAGATATCAGGATCAGGAATTATAAAACCTCTCTCAATGATACCCATTAGTGTAAGAACGTGAAATATGACACATCATGAAGAAAGGTTTCCGTTTCCACCGTAGACATTTTTTTTTGACCTTCCAAAGAGAGGGCTTCTATTACCCCGTACATAAAAAACAATTTATTGACCAACACATTACACATAGAACAAAACAGAGAAAACAAGGTACAGAGACAAAGAGTTGCGGCCAACAAGGCTCAGCCTCAGCATATGCTGCAACTGCCACACACAGCAGCTGCAGCGCTGGTTTTCAGGCTGGACCTTGGGTGACGCCTTTGCATTGAAAAAAATATTATTAAAGATTGACATGCAATAAATACAAGGAAAAAGAAAATGAAAAATTACATATACAAAACAAAGAAATAATAACACAGAGAATGCGTTTCCTCATTGGTTGTTGTAGGGTGCAATTTTTCCTATCGAACGCCGAGTGCCTGTTGGGGACCAAAGATGCTTCAGGATCAGCACGTCGTTTGTCGGCGTTCCTGCTACCGCATACTATGCAGATAGGATCGTCGAATTCTTCGGGGTTATCCACCATAGACATTAGAGGCGGCCGAAGAAGTTTATCTTTTATAATTTTATGAGAATTGCAGGATAGTTATGATGAGTCTTTATTAGATCGCCAGGTCAGGTTAGAACAGACAAACTTGCAGACTTGTCTTGGAATTGAGCCTCGGTTACGGAGGCGTAGTATAGGATTCCCTGCCAATCGTTGGGCTGTTGACCTTAGGAAGACAGCTGGCAGTGACTGAATGGGGAAAGACTATAACGCATAACGGAGTCGTACGTCCAACAGTGGATGGACTCGGGAGATGATTAATTTATTAGACCATCTGCCAACTTGCCATCATTTTACTCTAGATCTCCACTCTTGATCTATTAGATTATAGAGAGGTAAGTACCTTGGTTATTTGTGCGATGCCTGGACGGGCATCACTAGAACTAGTGCCAAATAGGGCGTGCAGGTGCCATTCGTAAATAAAGAAAGAATAAATGACTCTTATAAACGACTCACCCTTTACCCAGAGTTGCGGACTCACCTAAACACATTAAAGACACACAACAAACAAACACACACACACACATATCACACACCGTCAGTCACAATGCATTTTTTTATCACTTGAGTCACTTGAGCTGCTACACCTCATCATAATTTCTTATAAATCACTTTTTGTTTTTTTTTATTATTATTATTATTTTTTGTTGTTAGATAGATCAATTTATTGCACAACAAACAAAACTTAAAAGCTAGGTATACAGAGATACAATGTACAATTTAGGCGGTCTTATCGCTGGGAGCGATCTCTACCAGACAACCTTCAGGTAAAGGACATTAGATAGAAGAGGTAAGTACCTTGGTTAAAATAGTACCTATAGTCTAGCTAACCGTAAGGTAAGAAGCGGGTTATTCCCAATACAAATGTCTCTGACTACTTAAAGGGAAAACTCGAAGAAAAATCTGTAAAAAAGCACTGTTGAAATAAAGGATTTTTAATTTGCTTTTTTAAATTCAACTTGTCTATCCACTGGTCTATGTCACAGACCCCTACTCCTCTTCAGGCTTTCTCATAATTCGTAGTCGACTTAAGACTCCTTTTAAAATAATATAATGAATTATCTTAAAGTACTTACTCCTGATCTTGTCGAAGACCATCTCGGAGCACATCTCGAGGGGGCGCGAGCGGTCCCCCTCCGCGGGGTAGCCCCTGTACCCTGGCTCGCAGCGGTACACCGCCCCGGGCCGCGTCACGCCCTCCACGTATGTCGGCTGGTCCTCTGGCGCGCCCACCAGGATCCTGGAACAAGAGGTAGCTTATGTCAGCCAAATTTGCAAAAAATATTGTGAAAACAGAAGGATTTTGCACACACAAAACTTCAAAGAAGTGGCAGGCCGTGGGAGACCGCGTCGGCATGAATGGGCCGGCTCGACCGGAGTGGTACCACGGTCTCACAGAAAACCGGCGTGAAGCAGCACTGTGCTGTGTTTCGCTGCGTGAGTGAGACCGGAGGCCCAATCCAGGGAAACGGGGGTTTAAAGGTTTGCGGCGCACTTGTGACTCCACTGGTGTCGCGGGTGTCTATGGGTTCAAATTTTTCAAATTCAAATTCAAATAATTCTGTATTTGCATAGGTTTGTACACAGCACTTACAAATCGTCATACATTTGAATGACTTAAAACTATTTATAAGTACTTATGTATAATTTACATGTTAATATATATATATGTTGATACATAAAATATACTAAAGAAATAAATAAACATAATGCGATTCTACCACCGGCTCGGAAAGTTGTTTCTGGTCGAGAAGATCCGGCAAGAAACTCGCCAGTTACTCTTTTTAATCGCCAAACTTTCATACAATGTGTGGTTCACCATCAGGTGATGTTGTGAAAATGTTATTATTATAATATTATAATTATCTCAAAACAGAACAACATGATCCCACTAATCTAAAGCTGTGTTTTCACTGCAGCGGATCTAACAAAAAATTACTTACGTTACTCACACACACATCTTCGCAGATTTGAGCAATACTGTTAGTAATTTTTTGTTGGCATTTATCAAAGCCGCACCCTAGAAACACCTTTGACACAATCATTATTATGCAAGTTAACACTATGGCATCGGGTTTGATCACCAATCAATTAGACAAGCGTGGTGATTAAACCTAATTCCCACTATAGTAGCGATAACTTGATTTATATGATGGAGACTTTTTGCCCTAAAGTGGGACAGTATATAGGATGATACTTTACTTTACCATCGCATACCTATTTCCAAATAAGTAATACGACATAGCTCACCATCAATTGGCGAGTCCTCCAAACATGACCCACTATACTATCTATCGCATTCCGCAGAACAATAGCTCTGATGAAGCGTTGATGAGGCTCATTGTTGCGCGCACGCAGCCTGCATCGGCGCGCGCGCATTATGTCCCTATGATAAATATGCCAAACGCACTTCATTGTAGGACTGAACTACTTATGGCCGAATCAATAACCGATTCATCAGTTCGGAGATCTAGTACTTAACATGCGAGTTAAAAAAAAGTGATGCACTCACCAAGGCGCGAGCGTACCGGGGCCTATTTTTATGTTTTGAATATTCATTTTTATTTATTAGACAAACAACGGTTTACATTAAAAGTAGAGTAGTCCCGCAAAACCATTTGCATAGTTTGTCTGCAGGATCACGAGTCTCTAACTTAAAAAATAAAAATACGTATATGCTACTCTAAAATAGCTAAAAAAATACGCTTTAAGTTTATTTAATATCTAGTGTTCTCTTTTTGCCAAAAAGACAAACAACGTTCAACGTCATCAACAATCAATCAAGAATCAACAGTTTAGACTAAGGGCTCAAAGGAGACAGAAGACCATAACACTAATATCGAAGAGGTCGATGACCTACGCACTAGGTTAACTTTATCTTCCCAGCCCAATACTGAACCTTGCAAACGGCGCTGCCGGTAGCATGTAGCCGTAATAGGAGGGAGGTTGACATAGTGCTACCGGCCACAAAAGGTAGATTGCTCTATTATCGTGTTTATGACGTATGTATTTTTTCCGATGTAATATAAAATATCATCATTTCTACCTACTACTAACAGCGAAGGCAATCCCTAGACTGGAATCACCAAGGAAAACGGAAACATGGTTGCCCGAAGCAAACCTAGCGGCGGACAAACACTGCAGGTCATCGTCATCGTCAGCCCATTTAAGTCCCCACTGCTGGGGCACGGGCCTCCCTCAATCACATGAGGGGTAATTGCCATACTCACCACGCTTGGCAGACGGGTTGGCGAGGGTTTTGATATAAATGCAGAGTTTTCCTTCTCTGGGTGCTGATGATCATGCCAGCAGCTTTACCTTAGTCGCCTTTTACGACACCTCGGTAAGAGTGAGGGTGGCTATTCTACTCTGCCGGGACCACACGGCCAAAACACTGCAGGTGCAAAGACGATAGGACTGACTTAGAGTGAAGTGGAGCGCGATGCTCAACACCATTCGGGATAGCGGCGTACTGTGCACGCCCCCTGCTCCATTTCGGAGGGGACACCAGGTCCAAAAAAGACTGACAGTGAACACGCGCCTGCGTAGCACCTGCAATAGCACACCGACGCCACACTGTATAGACGCTGCTCTGCGTCAGATAGTCAAATTATTTGCACCTTAAATTGTAATACCGTGCTCTTAGATTAATAGAAAATAGCGGGAGATACGGCACGCCCCTTCAATTAGACATATGAAAACTAGTTTGATGCACAACTACATGCACTCCTACTCACAACTCTATGACACATTTGTTTAAAGCTGTACAATATTGGAAGACAAGAGACCAACCTATTTTTGACATAAGCGTGAATATCTTCCGCTATTTTCATTTAATCTAAGACCGTGCTATAACTTACGCAGATAAAGATATTTAAAAATGAACAGGAAACAATTACAGTAGGTCCACTGATAAAACATTGAAATTAGTCACCCTGAATGCATCTTCCTTACATAGTAAGCAGATAGATATAAGTATGCAATAGTGCCTTAAAATTCTCAATTAGTCGCACCCACCGCTACCCGCGGTACACGACCACTTGTGCAAACGTCTCCATTCAAGGGACTGTGGCATCTATCGTGGAAGTTATAAAGGTCAGAATAGAAACGCTTTTGAGGTCAAATTTGAGCAATTCACAACGCATGCTTGGTACCGGCGAACAGAATTGGGTAAAAGGCGTGAGCCGATAGTAAAAGCATGGATCGGGTGGCCACACAATGCACGTTTTCTACTGAAGTCGTAGAATCAGTGGCGAAGCTAGGGGGGATCTGATGAAAATAATGTGAGTAGATGATAGCGAGTCTGTCCCGCATCTTCCTTCGAGTATCACCCCCACTAGGTAGGTCATCATCATCATCATCAGCCCATTTAAGTCCCCACTGCTGGGGCACGGGCCTCCCTCAATCACATGAGGGGTAATTGCCATACTCACCACGCTTGGCAGACGGGTTGGCGAGGGTTTTGATATAAATGCAGAGTTTTCTTTCTCTGTGTGCTGATGATCATGCCAGCAGCTTTACCTTAGTCGCCTTTTACGACACCTCGGTAAGAGTGAGGGTGGCCTATTCTACTCTGCCGGGACCACACGGCCCTAATCAAATGCCACTCAGTGACCTAGGTAGGTCACTGAGTGGCATTTGATTGGCTTGGACAACTTAAGATGCGTTTTCCAAATTCCCGACACATCTCGGCGTGACATTCCCGGTTGCGTCCAAAGTCATCGTTTGGAGGCCGGGGTACGCTTGGATTACGATCCAGACTTTGGTTAGTCTTTTAATTACAACGAAGCGACTGCCGTCTGACCTTCGCAACCCTCAGAAAAGGGAACCAGACCAACTAGATATTCTAATTTGTAAACCAATTTTTTTCTTGTAAATAAACAAATTTTATCTTTTTATAGGATACTCAATACTCAATTCTTTATTGCATCATGATTACAAGTTCAGAATCATGTAGGAATGTAGGCTGCAACACATTTTCGAATGATTCTGAAAGGGTAACCTATCTACTACACGACACGATGGAAAGAGTCCTGCAAAGTCCCTATTCGCCATTCCGACTTGGTATTAGGGTGGCGGCGGCCTCTCCCTGTGCGATTCGCCGCGGCCACCCTCGCGGTGACGCGACGTGGAAATATCTTTATCGCCCGTGGCCATGATTTTACACTTCCTGAAGGGGAAACTTTGTAAGCTAATGAACAACTAGTTTAACATGTGAGGGGAGCAATACTTGCGTGTAATGAGCAGATTTGCCATATTGGCGAAGTCAGAAACATTAGTCATAGTGTGTGTAGGTATCTGTATACATAACTACGTGGTCTAACAACCATTTTGAATAACATTTGTGTTCTACGACTTTTCGAAATTCGTCGTAAATTTTTTCGACACCCCTTACAAAATCACCAAGTCACGTGATCGACTTTGTCTAAATAGTTGAATATTTTTTATGCGAATTTGCAAAAGTCATAGAACATAGAATAGGTAGAACACGTGGTGGAAGGGATGTAAATTTTCACAGATATACCGCGTGGGTAAAGTCTTAATATCTACCTAATTACCTAAATGTACAGTGTAGTTAGCCACATATTTCAATATGGGACACCAATGTGCCACGACAACTTAATCGGGATCGGGCACAGGAGCAACACCGTCAACTTCTAGGCTTCGGGCTAACTTACACTGAAGAATTATTTGACGACCCGTTTTTATCAATGGTAGTGAACGCTGCCTCTGGTGCAAGAGTTGCGGGTTCGATCCCCGTACAGTACAAACATTTGGGTGCATGAACTTGCCTGTTTGTATTGGTCTGGGTGTTTTCTAAGTATTATAACATACTTTTTGCCGTGTGGTCCCCGGCAGAGTAGAATAGGCCACCCTCACTCTTACTGAGGTGTCGTAAAAGGCGACTAAGGTAAAGCTGCTGGCATGATCATCAGCACCCAGAGAAGGAAAACTCTGCATTTATATCAAAACCCTCGCCAACCCGTCTGCCAAGCGTGGTGAGTATGGCAATTACCCCTCATGTGATTGAGGGAGGCCCGTGCCCCAGCAGTGGGGACTTAAATGGGCTGATGATGATAACATACTTATAATACTTAGAAAACACCCAGACCAAAACAACTTTTTACAAAAGAAAAGTATTATAATGTATATATTTGTAATTCCGCTGTTAGTTCTGATATCCGTGACACAGGTGCTTGAGCTACCTATCTCGGAGTCAGATCAATGTATGTGATGTTGTGAAATATTTATTTATTAACAGAAAACTCAGGTACGTATTTGTGCCCGACCTAGAAATCGAAACCAGGACTCGTGCAAACGCAATGCTACCGAGGCAGTTGAAGACGACACCGGTATAATAATGTCCGGTGGACGCCTGATACCTCAATTCCGGCGGTCACCCATCCGAAATAGAGCCGCAGGTGTGAGTCACATGTGGCCCGCTGCCAGGCGCCGGCACCTGGTTTGTTTTGCTGTTATTACGACATGTCTCACTATGTCATCAGGTTTTTCAGAATCGACACTTGTTAAAATATTTTAGGAATTGCGAGATCCGGTTTTGAAATATCTTTTGGCATTAGGTTTAGTACCTACTTACATTACTAGTTAGTTTTCATTTATTCGTCTTTTAAAATTTCTTAGGCTAGACATTAAAAAAAGTGTATTGGAATCTAGATTAGTCCAGATCAACGTCAGGTTAAGTTACCTTAACCGGGAGTTCCCGGCAGATGAAAAATAACACTTGTGTCTCAGATATAAGGACAATTCAAAGTCCATCAAGATTAACTCGACGTGATGGTGTGTGTATATACAAAAGCGATAATCGCAAATTTTACATCACCTGTCATGAATTTTCTAGCTAGAGTATTAGGTAGGAACGTTATTCCTTACTCTACTTTACAGGAATGGCGACAATCGTCCAAGGTACGCTCAAAATAACGCCCTTTTCCGGTGACAAAAATACCGACTCCTGCGCACGCTCCCGAGGTGAGATGTCACGCTGGATATGCCCCACTCACAACATAGCTACTGAAATGAGCTTGTTATTTATGAATTTATATTTAAATAACACTGTCTCTAATATATTTCACCACCATTATTACTATTTACTGTAATTATTAACCAAATATTGCTCTAATTATAACTGTCTCAGAGAAATCGTACGCGATAAATTGATTCACCCTAAAAGTGGCCGCTTTAGGCGGTAATCCAAAGGTCGAGTGCAAAAGCAGACCAACTATTTGTCCATGGTTATTTAATAAATAGTATAAGTGTTTGCCGAGATGTTGTAACCCCGAAATTGTTTAAAATGGATCTGGTTTAGTAGCTAGAAATTAAAAACGATTGGCGTCGCTAGTGTGCCCTACCCGTCACCTTAAAGGGACCCCAACCAACAAATACCTACTAAGTAGCTCAACACGGTTTCGATTCCCACACTGATTTCAGTTTTGGTACTTTTCGTATAAACTCAATTATCGTTTTCTTGTAGTCATAAAAAAAACTTAAATTAATCTATTGGGTTAGACCAATTACAGCGATCGATATTTTGCCTCAATAAGTAATAAAGAAATGGTAATAAGATCAAAATAAACCTAGTACTTAGGTAGTTTTTAGAAGACTTATTGCGCCCTGGCCCTGAACCTAGGGTAGTTTCAGTGCCAGGGCTGCAAGTCGTCAATCAATTCCAAAAAGTGTAGCAACAATTGCATCTTAATAATGACGAAGTCACAAAGTCATGGTCCGAGTAGCGAACCAACTATTAGTCCACGTCACAGCTGAGTCAGGGATATAGAAATACGATTGGCGAACGGTGCCGACCGGGATTGAACCCCGGCTATTTCGGCGTTGGCATAGCGCCAGCGGCCGACGACCACGCCTGCCTTGCTCGCTACGGGCACCATTTAGAGATGGGAAAGGGAAATGTCGATATTGATTAGGCGAAATAGTAAAATCATTTTAATTATGTATAGATTATGAACAATTTTATCAACTCAAATATAACAAATGTATATAAAGACACCATATAACATCTATCTTTTTTATCGTGGAAACAATTGATCAGTAATTCCTGATTTTACTTATGTGTCAAAAGTGGATATCCTTTTAAGCTAACTTCATCAATCAGTAATGACATTGATTAAGAAACCAACAAAATTTAATAGTACTATAGGTACTGTTTGCCGCTAAATGAGTTTTAAATTAACAAATTTGTAGTAGAACCTATTTTTCTTGCTATCCAATGTAAATGCACATTCGAAAAGAATTCCTGGCTGGTATTACTATAACACACATTTAATAAGGGTTGAATTTAAATCTGACAACGACTACACAGCCCATTCTTGAAAGAGAAAAGATTTTATCGACAAGTGTCCCTATCAACACACATCCCTATGTGACGGTTGTGTTGTGATGATCGATTTGTGTCTGGCCTGCTCTAGAATGGCACATCTTAATTGAGGATATCTCCTATCCTAGGTAGTGATAAAATTTTATTGAAACTTGGGTATTTGTTTACCCCTCATCAACGTTCAAAGATGGTGCAGTTGCATCCGGCGCTCGCTGACAATATTACGAAATAGTTAAATACAATTTTGCACGAGTCGAAAAGGTTCTATACTAAGGTTTTACTTTTACTATGAAAACCAAAAACCAAACCCCTTACACACGAACGAACAAATGAAATAGATATCTATTTCATCAATATTTTATTTTCGTTATGTTTTATTCTTTGCAATTTATTCTTAAGGTGACGTGTAGGGCACACTAGCGACGCCAATCGATTTTAATTTTTAGATACTAAACTGGATCCTTTTTAAACAATATCGGGGTTACAACCTCGGCAAACACATAGGTATTATTTATTAAATAACCATGCACAAATGTTGGGTCCATTTTTATACGCGAAAAATTGATTAACGACAAAAGTGTTCAATTCAGTTCATCAATTTTTTCCGTACGCGTTGGACCCAACATTTGTGCATGGCTATAAATAATATAAGCGTTTGCCGAGAGGTTGTAACCCCGAAATTGTTTAAAATAGATCCGGTTAAGTAGCCAAAAATTAAAATCGATTGGTACCTATCACTAGTGTGCCCTATCCGCCACCTTAAGTAAGTTCAAAGCAAGTAAAAATTCTGGTGCGTTCAGGTGCGAACTTGCACGTACAGAGCGGATGTTCTTCATACTCAACTATCGATAGCGTTAGAAATATGACTAAATTTTCACACAGTACGTAAAAGATCGTTCCCATCTGATGGTGCCAAGCTTTTATTGATCTACCTATTTCTTCAATTTGTTTTAATGTGGAATCTTTTTTTTTTATTAGAATAGCCAGACATTTGGCCACAATCTCACCTGATGGTAAGTGATGATGTGGCCGAATCTAACCCGCGACTCTTGCGTTTCAACTTGTGCTTAACTGGTCGGCAAGTTGTACGTACACAAATGATTAGCTCAGCTGACCCCTCGTCATCTGATCCTGCGCACGAGTGAGTAACGCGATGACCTCACGGATTCCGAGGATTCCTCGCCGCAGGGATCGAGGGTAAAAAGAAAACGAGAGTGGAACGAAATTCTTTGTACAAGGTTACGGGTACGGTGTATAAAACTGCTAATTCATTCAAAGATCATTTAAGAAAAAAAGTGTTTCTTATAAGAGGAACATTTTGTAATTAGGTACGAGTACAATAAAGTTTCTTGCAGCTCTATAAAGGACAAAACGGCATTACATTGGATACCAACTACTAATGTAGATATCTCAGTAAAATTTCCCCATAGTGTTCTTTTTATTTTATCTGCTGACACGAAATTATCAATGTAATATGTTTGCCTATGTAGGTTGTTTTTTTGTGATAGGTGGCAGATGAGCAGACGGATCACCTGATGGTTAGCGATTGCCGCCGCCCATGCACAACTGAGACACATGTGTTGTCACAAGTGCGCTGCCAACCTTTAAACCCCCCTTTCCCACGGATTAGGCCTCCAGTACCCTCAATTTTTTTGGTGACCCAGGAGAAATGCGTTAAGCATACCCATCCGTCTGTAAACGGATGGGTTATGTCGGACTCTCCTATGGCGACAGCTTCTCCTAGCGAGAAGCCGGCCAGTCACTGACGCAGCTAAACACAGCACAGTGCTGATTTACGCCGGTTTTCTGCGAGGCCGTGGTATCACTCCGGATCCGATGCAGAAAGTCAATACATTTTTTTTTATGTTAAAGGCTGACAAACGAGCAAGCGAGCACCTGATGGAAAGTAATCAACGCCGCCCATGAACATCCGCGAAATCAGAGAGCGGCCTTTACATAAACATGTCTAACAAAAAAAAACATTTTAATTTATCATCTGTTCTGTCATAATTTATCAACTGAAGTAATTTTTGTGACTGCTTTTAACATACGTTAAGAAATGTAAGATCTTGCTCTTCCTAATATAAATAAATAAAAAAGAAAAATCTACGAGAATGGATTGTTTCATTCGTACCTACTGGATTAATTGAATTAATTGAACTGGATTAATCCTTTCACCGTGTGGTCCACGGCAGAGTAGAATAGGCCACCCTCACTCTTACTGGAGGTGTCGTAAAAGGCGACTAAGGTAAAGCTGCTGGCATGATCATCAGCACCCAGAGAAGGAAAACTCTGCATTTATATCAAAACCCTCGCCAACCCGTCTGCCAAGCGTGGTGAGTATGGCAATTACCCCTCATGTGATTGAGGGAGGCCCGTGCCCCAGCAGTGGGGACTTGGATGGGCTGATGATGAATCCTTTCACAGCATGCCTGTCATCACAATTTTATTTCTCAGTATCTCTGATGAATAAGACCGAATTTTGAGAAGCTTGAGAGATGCTCAAATGGTCGTCACTACCAACTAGCAAATTGACACGTCTGGCGCGGTTATTAATTATGCGCAATTCGGCGCGCTAATTGCCGGGAGCCGGCGCACGCGCATACAGCGCCTTTGTGCGCTGATTCACGCGCAGCTCGTTGCGAAATTGCTTGGTCGTTTGACAAATTGGTGAGCCACTTTTGGGCCGGTAGCTTAATTTGTCTCCTTGCTTTGTCTCTTAAATAAATTGTTTGTAGATTAGTGAATTATTGCTAAGAAAAATACCTACTTGGTGAAATAATAATCATAATATATAATAATACGGTGGCCCAACCCAGGGCAAGGGGGGTTAAAAGGTAAGCAGCGCACTTGTGACACCACTACCTATTACATAAAAAAAATAATTACAAAAATATATATATCCCCAACCGCTGCCCACAGGCAACGTGCCCGGGTGACTTAGCTTATTTCCTTTCTGACCTTTCGTAATGTAATTAATTTCATTTGTTGTAACTATCATCTCAGTTGGTCGAAATAAAATTATTTTATTTTATTTATTTTAATCAGGGTTTCTTCTAATCTCGCTTACGGGTGATTCTCCGAAATTTGACCTTCCGGTTTCTTTACGTCTGATTTCTATGGGCTCAAAAATATTGTTCAAATCAGAAGTTTAAATTGATAGAAGGGTATGTGTCTTTACGTGTTCTTATTTAAATTTAAAATTTTCAATTTGAACAATATTTATTGAGCCCATGGAAATCAGACGCAAAGAAGCCGGAAGGTCAAATTTCGGAGAATCACCCTTACCTTTCCTACGATAGCACCTATAAAGAGTTATTGGGCAAAAATGAATCAGAACACTCTTCTCTGCCCCAAGCTTGTCTGAAAGAAATCACTATTATGGATATGACAGACGAGATTTATATTAATATATGTAAATAGCATGAAGTTATGTTACCTTTTGTGCAATAAAGAGTATCTATCTCCTATATAAGTCGAGAACTCTTGCAAATAACTCATAGTTCACAGGGAATTTAATAAACTTGAACATGCCGAAAAGAACAGTTTCCACTGCAGATGCATCCGCATGCAGTCCACGGAGACATTCCACGTATCTCGAGCGGAGCGGCACATGCATCACGATGAGCCCGAGATTTACAACGCTCGTGACCGGAGCGCAGATAACTAAATGCTTACCTAGTTAATGTAAGCCGGGCTTACCCACTGTCCTAGGTGAGCAAGGAGACGCGATTAATAGCTAGCTAAACAAGGCAACGTTGAGAGCGTATTTCTTATTAGCGCACACACGTCTTGTGTTACACATGGACACCTCATCGGAGCTGGCTATGTGTAAACACTATCGAATTACTAACGAATCTATTGTATTTTCGCAAGTTACATAAAAAAAACTGTTATATCCGGAAACGAAATACGCGGCGAAATAGCAGCGATATAGGAACGCAGTACGAAGCAAAACATCAACCCCCTTATTACAAATCGGGAACTAAAGATAGTCCCAGAACAAAACTAGTGCCAGCCCGTTTTAATATTGCACATTGGAACAGGACGACGTGAGATTTAGTACGGTGTTACCGTTAGATCGCGATTTGTAATAGGGTGGCAAACAATTATAGTTAGGTACATGACAGCAGGTTATCAGGTGTCAGTACATACTGACAAACATAGGTAGGGTTATCAAAAGGCAAGTCATCAAACGTCGCGTAAAAATACAATTTCCTACGTAGTCACTTGGTTCCGCGTTACATCAAGTTGGTCGTTCACATAGGACACACATGAAACAATGTGCTCACATCTTTAATCTGGGAAAAAAATTGTAGAACATGGAAGATTTAAATAAAACCCAAGGATGTCTTTGACGGAGGTCACAGGTTGCGCCCACCGTGGAGTAGAGGTGTGCTGAAAATGTTCTATTTGCCCGATCTTGAATCGAAGCTGAACCGTCGGTTGGGTTACAGATTAAATAGAGGACTTGGGCTTGAGCTCAACACCTATGTAAGTCTCTGCGTCATCAAGGTATTCAAGATACCTAAATGGGACTTAAAAGCAGCTGCTTTGGGCTGGTCAAAAACATACTTAACCTACATTACAGTCGTAGTCATACTAATAACAGTAGGTACAAAAATACGCTGTATATACGCGTAGGTATATACCTACTACAAGTTTTTTGTGGAATAATGAAAATCAATAAAAAATACTACTATTCTACATTGTCAATTTGCAATACTCCAGATATCAAGTCGGTCAGATCACAAGCCCGCATGCGCCCCCTCGCGGTTCCTTCTGATTGCTACAATGAGAAGATTGCGCGGGCGCAGCGACGGAACCCGTGGGAATGGCCGCCGGCACGCGAGCGTATGGACCCCTAAAACGGGGACCTTATGTCTAACGTCACACGACTCATTTTGTAAAACTAACTCCACCCCAATATCTCTTAAACTAGATCTTAAAAGGAACGAAGACCTCCAAAACGGAGACCTTATTTTATTTGAGAGAGGGTTCATTTTGCCTTGACATTGCCCTTATAATTCGAAAAGTCCTAGTCTTTATCTTAGTGGGGTAAAGCTGAAAATCGATTGGAAACGGCGAAGGGTTTTGCATGTAAACAATTAAATGATATAGGGGTAATTGAAATGGTCTCGTATCTGTAAAACGTGGAACTAGATAAATTGCGAATGATGAGAGTGCATTCTCATTCTTAAGAAATTCTATAAGGTATTGGCAATTTTTTCTTCATCATCATCAGCCTACGAGTAGATACCTCCACTGATTAACATAAGCCTTCCCCATTGCCTTCTAAAGTGTTCGGTCGCAAGCGGTATGCATCCAACGGGGTCCTGTGACTCTGATCAGCTCGTCCATGCATCTCTTGGGTGGGCGCCCCACGCTGCGTGTAGTAAGTATATGGACTCCACTCCAAAACCTTTCTCCCAGCGGCAGTCAAATTTATGTTATTCCGATGGAAAGAAATAGTCACTTACCTATAAGTAGGTTAATTATATACCTACTATAGTAATTTCTTTGCAAGGTAAATACTACACGTAAAAAAGTTCTCGATGCATCGTCACTGGGATTCGGACCCACGATCTTTCACCAACCGTGTGACAGCTCTACGAGTATTATCTAAAGCAAAATAGGACAACAATAAATTGAGGAATTTTCTTAACGACGAAGTTTAGACCGAAAATAGTCTTACAAGAGAAATTGCAAATGTTCAAAGGTGTTCAAAAATGTTACCTAAGTAAAGATTTTAATTTATCGATACAAGCTGTATGGTCGTTTGTTTGTTATACTGTGGTATCGATACGTTGGCTCGTAACTGAATTAACGAGGGGCGATACTTGCTCGTTGATTTATAACTTTATTGATACCGCTTCCTATGTTTATAATAGTTCTTTTATTTTACCGTGTAGCGATATACCACCAATGAAGCCAACAAGTGCTAAATATAGCACTTTTTTCAATAGTTAAACATAAACTTTACAATTAGCACATAGCACTATTTTGTAATGATCTTTCAGGTTGATTTTATAATGTAACTAGAAACTTGGGGCTGCTATAAAAGACCTCAATTTTAAGAAAATTATCTTTCTACTGTACCTAGGTATGACTCTGTCCTGCAATCGTAGTCTTCATGTTTATCAGCTGTGCGTCTTTTTGCCGGTGGCATCCAAAACTGTCTATTAATCCGAAATCCCGAAAAAAATAGATAGAACAGAAACTATATTTTATTATTTTGACAACAATTTGTTAAATTGACGACCCCTTTGAAATGGTAGTGAACGCTGCCTTTCCAAGGGTTGCGGGTTAGATCCCCGCACAGTACAAACATCTGTGTGCATAAGCATGTCTGTTTGTATTGGTCTTGGTGTTTTATAAATAGATATTATAAAAAAATATTTATAAAGAAAAGTATTATATGTATATATTTGTAAACACTGTTGATTCTGA
The DNA here is from genome assembly GCA_019059595.1 of Marasmia exigua. Classification (NCBI taxonomy): domain Eukaryota; kingdom Metazoa; phylum Arthropoda; class Insecta; order Lepidoptera; family Crambidae; genus Marasmia; species Marasmia exigua. The sequence continues at coordinate 17,718,414 of CM032470.1, forward strand.
TATCCGTAACACAGGTGCTTGAGCTACATATCTCTGAGTGAAATCAATGTATGTGATGTTGTAAAATATTTACTATTATTATTATATTTAACCGTACTTATATCTATTTAATCCTGTGTGATGTACCTATAATAAGTTGAGTCGGTAAAACATTTTGATAAAAGGTTGATTAAATTAATGCTTTAATTTCGTCAAAACGAACACAAAAGTTTAAATTTGAGTTATTTATTTGGAAAATCTGAACAGTTTAGCACTTTTGACATATAATTAGCACCCATTAGTGCTATCGAGGTGGCAGCCCTTGGTCCCATTCATTCATCAGCATGATGCCACTTAAAGAAGAAAGGTTTATCAATATTTTTCGATGGGAAGCATCTAAACATGGAAATAATCAATTTGTTATGTCAACTAACTTTGTACTTTCGATTACATTAGTCAATTTGATTGAGAGTTCAAAGGGAATACAAAATGGATGCAATACATGGATGAATTGTATTGATATCTCAAATTTATTTTTTAAAAGATAAAAGTAAAAATAGATAATTAATAAATTTATTTTATTTTATTAAAAAAAAGCTTCTTACAATACTATGTATGTATCTAAATTATATAATTAAAAGCTAATTAATAACCAAATATTGTTTTAAAACTGAACTATTATCATTTAATATTTTACAAACAATATTTAATGTCATTTGCTATTAATAGGTAATAGCACAATACTTAGGCATTCCTCTGTGACAAAACAAAAAAGCTAGGAGGCTGAATAACATACTATATTTTTGTTTGAAACTTAGTTCATAGTTTTCTAAATAATATGTACTTAAATATTTAATAATGTCTAAACTTCAAGCTTCAAAATTTAGATTATCAGTGTTGATAAAAGCTTACAAACATTGCGATGGTTTGTAAAGAGTAGAGATGCTCTACTTACGTAACAATACAAGTGTTCCTAGTGCTTATCGGCGCTCTGGGTTTATGATCTCCCGCCTGCGCATGCGCACATCGCAATGGTGTGGTCATAGTAAATTTACGAAGTAGTAAAGCCTCCTTTTTTCTATCGCGCTTTTTGTGAAATAAAGAGTGTATCTGTTTAGGTAGATCCTACTGTTTAATTCATATGATAAAACATACGCAGCAATAAATGATATGATTATGAAGCGTGCTGAAGCGTATATCCATTCCCCTACCCCCGGATCTGATTTGATTTAGGTCGACAGATATGATCTATGGTTTCCATAGTACAAGGGAAAACCTTTGTTTGAGACCAGGACAATGTACGAGTATGTAATGTTGTCTTAATTAATTAGTTTATTTATATTTACCTAGATAAATACAGAAAAAGTTCTCGTGAATAACCACATGTCTGATAAAGACAGAATTTGTTTTAGAAATCATTATTTACTTACCTTAATAAATAATGATTTCTAAAATTAATATTGCTTTTATCATCACCGTTGATTCGCAAATTGTATATTGGCTTCTTGTGCAAGGTATGACTATAGCAAAGAAACAGTCATCATCATCATCATCAAATGTAAATGGACTATTGTTTACATAAATACTATGGCACCGGCGCGTCGCGAGAGTGATGCAACCAGGGTGCAGCGCTTGTTTCCAAGTGCTCACTATCTGATACGGCTGCAATTAACACCGATTTTTAGCACCAGTGTACACGAATAAATTAAACATTTACATGACCTAACTTAGTTGTTAGAAATAATAGCTTTGCTTTGAGTTTTCAGACTGTTCTTTTAATATGTAAGTAGATTTCAATCAGTAGATATTGGATAGATAGAGGTGCTTTTATATCACGACGAGTAGCGATGTTAGTTTAGTGGGTAAGAACGCACCTTCCATATCGGTGGTCGTGGTTCGAATTCGAGTAATGTACCAATTGAATTATTGCGTATGTGCGTATTTCTACCATTAGCTCGAAGGCGAGGGAAAACAAGCCCGTTTCGGGTAGTTTCTGAAACGTGTAACCATGATTTAAGGAACAGTTATCCAGTAGGTATTTATTAAATTTGAAGTTACTCGCTAGGATGGTGCAATATATCCTGTGCTCCCTAATTTATGGGAAAACTTCCCAATGCCAGGTTTCTCACGTTTACCTAATATTTCAATATAACCATATGGTTGGTTACATGTAAAATAACACTTTATACCAACACTTTATAAAATAACAAATATTCAAAATAAAAAAAAACATTTTTGAATAAAACCTCTTTCATTAATTCATGGGTAAATATGTCAACACTTGAAACGCCGCGCCCAATCGCTGTAATTTTATTCAGATACGGGTAACGCCATTTGTAATCTTTTTAGAGAAACCGACTGACTAATGTCATAGGAAAACTCCTCATTGGTCTAGTTGAAAAGGCAGTCGCTTCATTGTAATCAAACCCAAAATCCTGAATCATGTTCAAGCGCACCCTGGGCTTCAAAGCGACAGCTTTGGACGCAACCGGGAATTACACGCTAAGATGAGGACTTGTGTATATACGACATTGCCCTTATAATTCGAAAAGTCCTAGCCTTTATCTTAGTAGGATAGAGCTGAAAATCGATTGGAAATTGCTAAGGGTTTTGCATGTAAACAATTAAATGATATAGGGGTAATTGAAGTGGTCTCGTATCTGTAAAACGTGGAACTAGATAAATTGCGAATGATGAGAGTGCATTCTCATACTTAAGAAATTCTATAAGGTATTCGTCCACTGCTGAACATATGCCTCCCCCATTGACTTCTAAAGTGTTCGGTCGCAAGCGGCCTGCATCCAACGGGATCCTGTGACTCTGATCAGCTCGTCCATGCATCTCTTGGGTGGGCGCCCCACGCTGCGCTTAGTAGGTACATGGACTCCACTTCAGAACCTTTCTCCCAGCTGCAGTCAAATTTATGTTATTCCGATGGAAAGAAATAGTCACTTACCTATAAGCAGGTTAATTATGTACCTACTATAGTAATTTCTTTGCAGGGTAAATAATGCATGTAAAAAAGTTCTCGATGCATCGTCGTTCACTGTCCGTGTGACTGCTATATGTGTGAGTATCATCTGAAGCTATTGAAGACATTGAGGAACTTTTCTTAACGACGAAGTTTAGACCAAAATTAGTCTTACAAGAGAAATTGCATATTTTCAAAGGTGTTCAAAATGTTACCTAAGTAATACAACAGTCTAACTTAGATGTTAGAAATAGAGGTTTGTTTTTAGTTTTCACACTTAACTAATTTAGAATGTAGATTTCTACGGCTAGTTCTGTGTTTGTGTACTAATAAGATCGTATAGTGAATGGTAGAAAGTTTACTCATTTAAGAATGGCATGTAAAAGCGCCACAAAGCCTTTTACAGTACTATAGAGTCGTCCGCGGCAAATAAGAACATTTATTCCGCTCTTGCGTCCATCTTAAGGGTGCTGGTTCAGTACACCATTGGATGTTTCTTAATTATGATGATCTAAACACGCCAGTGGCAGCATTTGAATAATTTTGTTGTTTCTTTCAAAATCGGAATACTTTTCTTGTTTTTTTTTTAACATTATTTGTACTCCTGGCTGAATACAACTAGCGGGATATTCTACATTTAAAAAATTTACATGTATCGAAATGTATTTAAGGAAATATATTTTTTTTTTCTTATTTTGTGGGAGTCCGAAGCTAGTGGTTCTGAGCCCGGGTACGCTTTCCTGCAACACGTCCTTCCTTTTCATTCTACTGGTCTGTGACATCATTAATGATAAGGATATTTGTTTGTTTGTGGCATGAGTATCTATCTTGTAATAAGACTCACAAACTACAAATACTTTTCTTAACTCTTTTTTTTCGGACTATAGGCTAACGCTTGACCACAATCATATGTGATGGAAAGCGACGATGAGGTAATCAATTGATGATGGGTGATGATGATGACGATCTCTTCGTAAATTCAATACAATTGATCAAAAACAGCGGCTCTCGTGGACCAACGAAGTGCCCTTAACTCTACTAATGGTACGGAATGGGCGGCATTCTCCAGATCACATGATGGCTCTTTGAATGGAGATTAGCGCTATCATGGGGGCATAATGTGTCCATCCGTTCGTGAAACTGAAGCGAATTATCGCGAAGACTCTCGCATTAGCATCGCAATGGGGCCGCTCTACGTGGCTCTACAACGACGAGCGCACGCGCACGACTAAATGTAGAAACAATATGTTTGACACAAAACTTGAATAAAAAACTAAAACCCGACTATTTTTTGGTAGTCGGGTTTTAGTTTAAAAAGTACGAAACAAGAAATTTGTCTCTGCTGAAATTATTATGCCGTATTGCCGTGGTCGTATGCCAAATTGATTTCATTTTATTATTATAATGAATCTGTTTTGCTACAGTAAGTGGCATACGACCACGGCAATACGGCATGATAATTTCAGCAGAGACAGTTTTTTTGTTTCGTACTTTTTAGAGCGTGTTTTTGGTAGTCGGGTTTTAGTTTTTAAACTTCATTTTTATTAGATATTTTTAGTTATGTATATAAAATTATATATTTGAAATGTGCTAAAAATGTCCTTGCTCTAAGTCCCCTAGAGAACGCTGTTGTCAATTTAACGTGACGTAATGTAGCCTATAATCAGAAGGCAATCAAAACGCTTCTAACAACACCTTTTTTGTTCAAATATGATAACTATGTAGTTTAGAAATTATGAGGGAACAGACAAACAACCGTACATATCACAGGTCAAAATCATAACCCTCCTTTTTGCTTCGCCGTAGTCGGGTAAAAAACGAAATACATACTTGTACATCTCCTGTAATACTTAGTTTTAAGTTTTCATAGTGTTTAAGTACCTACCTACTTAATTAATAAAATTAATAAATTACACTTTACTGCTATATTAGCCGGCGTGAAGAAGTACTGTGCTGTGGTTTGCTGAGTGAGTGAGGGTACCGGCCCAAACCGGGGGAAAGAGGAGTTTAAAGGTTGGCAGCGCAATTATGCCGCCACTAGAGTCGCGGGTGTCCATTGGCGGCGGCAACCACTTACCATCAGGTATTGGTTATTTCTAGTTACAAAGTCATAACACAGTAAATTGCATCTTAAGTAATATTTACAATGCAATAAAATTATTGCATAGCGTGACATACCACCGCGGGGCTCCAATCATTAACAAACCAAGGTTTTTGATGATGAGGAATAGGTGATTTAATAATTGAACTGGTTTTGTTGGAATTCTTTATTTAATAACTAGGATATAGGTAGTTAAGTAATATGCGTGAAACTGTTTCTGTATTATTTCTTCTATTTATTTGCGTTTATATATACATCTTGACCGTGGGAGAACCACGCTTCGGCATGAATGGGCCGGCTCGGCAAGAGTGATACCACGGCCTTACAGAAAACTGGCGTGAAGCTGTGCTGTGTTTCACTATGCTATGTTTCAGTGAGTGAGGGTAACGGAGGCCCGTTCTGCCGGAAAGGGTCAAAAGGTTGGCAGCGCCCTTTTGATTCCACTGGTTTCGCGGGTGTCTATGGGCAGCGGCAATCGCTTACCATCAGGTGATCCGTCTGTTCGTCTGCCACCTATCACATAAAAAAATACGTGCTCCAATGTTACTCTCCTTTAGAAATACTTACTTGAATACTAAACGGAAAGACTCGTGGCAGACGGTAGAGTACAATGAATGATAGACAGTTACGTTTTTCAAAATAGTCAGTAGTTTTAAAGGGAACTTAATGTTATGCACAAGTCTTTGCGTTAAGTATATCTATGAACAGAAGACTGACATACAGGGTGTATCTGTGAACATTAACATCCCCTTAATAACGTGTTCTACTAACCATTATGAACAAAATTTGTTCTATCACTTTTGGAAATTCGCATGAAAAAATTACAACTTTCCATACAAAGTCGGTCACGTGGTACTTGGTAATTTTGTATGGGGAGTCGAAAAATGTTTCGATGAATTTCGAAAAGTCGTTGAACAAATGTTATCCAGAATGGTTGGTACAACACGTGGTTAGAGGGATGTAAATGTCCACAGATACACTATGTATGTCAGTCTTCAGTGTGTATGTGATAATAAATAGTAAGTTGTAATAAATAACAATTTAGTAAGGTAATAGTAATAATACTCTGTAGTAATAGTATCTAGTAAAAGTGTTATTAAAACATTGCATTCTCGATACGGGTAACTATTGATACCTACCTATCGTGTGGTCCCCGGCAGAGTAGAATAGGCCACCCTCACTCTTACCGAGGTGTCGTAAAAGGCGACTAAGGTAAAGCTGCTGGCATGATCATCAGCACCCAGAGAAGGAAAACTCTGCATTTACATAAAAACCCTCGCCAACCCGTCTGCCAAGCGTGGTGAGTATGGCAATTACCTCTCATGTGATTGAGGGAGGCCCGTGCTCTAGCAGTGGGGACTTAAATGGGCTGATGATGATGATGATGATGACCTAGCATATAAAATTACCATCTATTTATGTACACAGTTTTTGCAATAAAGAAAGATTATTCATGTTCTTATGTAAGTAAGTTAACAGTCAAACTTATGTACCTACTCCAATAACATTCCTAACGCGGTTTAAAAGAGGGTACGACAGATCACATTTTCTTTTGCTGTCAGAAATACCCTATCACACTTTATGACATCCTTCCTCCAAAAATTCCCCGCCCTAAGTAAGTAAGTATTTATTGTGTAAGAACAAAGGTTACATAGGCTGTTACAATTATATTTCAGGCATCACTTCGTTCTACCTTTTCAGGTGTATACACAAACTGAGAAAACTTTATCTTTTTTATAAATCGGTAACTTTTCTTCCTCTTCCTCTGTTGTAGAATATTTATGTAAATATATTTACAAATATAATATGAGACTCTAATTTTACATGAGAATCTCCCTTTAATATTGTGACGTCTTTGTGTATGTTATGTTCTGTCTTGGTTTTAGATGGTGTTTGGTGAACTCGATTAAAATAAACATCCAAAGGATAACCATTAAATAAACGTCTCTTTAATCACTCGACATTGGCAGAGTTATTATATGTTCGCCGTAGGCAACACAGTAGCAGCCATAAAGAAAAAAAAAGAACATTCCTAACAATAACATTCCTAAACTATCAAAAAAATATTATAGCTCGATACCCCGTCACAATATTGTCAATATTAAGACAGACGCTTAGACGACTGAAATTTAGTTAATTTTAGTAAAAAAAGTGCATTTAAATGTGCAACTGTCGCAAGTGTGCGCTCGCCCCACGAACATTATGCAAAGTAAGCTTTATAGAGCCGACAGGTGCCCTAAATAGGAGAGCGTTGGGCACGCCGGGAATTTGTTAGCCACGCCGGAATAGCTGCAGTGTGCTGATGTACTCGTTTCCGGCCGCGGCGTCGCCTGCCGGCTGTCTACGAGATACTATCTATTGTAATAGGTAGTATCTTTCAAGATAAAATACTTATCTTGTAAGATAAAAGGCTTTATTAGGGTGGGTGCTACTGTGTGACGACGGCGAACAGCAATATCTTACATATAGTTTTCGAAAATTTGTCTTTACCTTTTGTACCAGCAGGGAACGTGAATATGGCGTTTTAATAATAAGGCAGATCTTTGTAAATAAAAATAATCTAGTTTTAAAAAATTTTGCGTTGCATTATAACTATAATTAATCAAGACGAGAATTAACACGATATTTATTATGTGATACTACATTGTGTACTCACATATTTTACTCGACGTTTCAGCTACGATACAGCAGCCGTGGTCACGAGCGTGTATCACATAATAAATATCGTGTTAATTCCCGTCTTGTTAATTATAAAAATAAACTAATTTAATTCCATAAAAATAAAGGTACAAGAAAACAAGCGGGGTAATAATAATAAAGGTGACAGGAAAAGAAGTAAAACTTTCACAATTCACATAATAATAAATAATAATAAATATTTCACAACGTCACATACATGATCTGACCTCCGAGATAGATAGCTCAAGCACCTGTGTTTACGGCATATCAGAATCAACAGCGGAAATTACAATATATACCATATAAATAAACTTTTCTTTTTTGTAAATACATACTTAATGACATAGAACACCCAGACAATACAAACGACATATCCATGCACACAAATGTTTGTACTGTCGGGGATCGACCCGCAACCCTTGGACTAAAGGCACGCGTTCACTACCACTGTTCAAAACGTCGTCCAAAACAGTAAAACAAAAGACGTTCGAACTTTAAATTTGGAACCCGCGCGCCTTGGCTCAAAAAATGAGCACAGAGCTGCAGTCTCGGCGTGTGTCCTCGACACCTTTTCAAAATTAAATTGAAAATTTAAAAAACCCCCGACACAACAAAAGCTCTTTCATTAGATACCTATATTGAGGCAGTTGGAACAACAGATAGGTTATTCGTCATTTTCTGACGACGGCCATCTTGGATTTGAAATTTTTCACAATTAATGTATTCTGCTGCTCAAGCCCTTTTATATGATACCCATATTGTGGGAGTTGTGTTAAAACATAAAATCCAAATATTTGTGACGGCGGCCATCTTGGATCGATTTTTATCCAACATAGCTAAGAACACTCCCTCCTTATTCATCTTTCAAAAAAAAAAACAAAATCAAAATCGGTTCATTTGTTCGGGAGCTACGATGCCATAGACAGGCACACAGACACACACACAGACACGTTAAACTTATAACACCCCGTCGTTTTTGCGTCGGGGGTTAAAAATTAATACATTCAATACAGTATTTTTCTAAATTTTACAGGAGGGAAAAATGTTTTGCAGATTTAGAAACTTGCACTTGCTTTGAGAATTCGGTAATCATTCATAGGTCACTGACTTGAAAGGTAAAGTACTTTTTTGTTGACAAATGACTAACGCTTGACCACGATCTCACCAAGCAGAGCGACACGATGAGGTCTAGGATGTTACGCATTTGCCTAGAATGTCTATTCACTCTTTTTTTATGTTAGCAATCAAGTGGGTCACCTGGTGGCAAGTAATCGACGCCGCCCATGAACTCTTGCTTTAAAGATATCCAGATTGATAAACTTAGTACTTACTTACCAAATATGATAAAAAAAATACTGCAAACGATATGATAGTGCAATCTAATTCAATATGCCCGCACAGAACCACTAGGACATTAATGCAATAATATATCAACCCTAATTGGACGCATAGGTCCATATATATTGTTTGAAACAAATATTCTATTAACATTATAGATAAATAAATCTTTATTAAGATCTAGATTCTAGTAACGATACTCTAATTAGCATAGAAAGAAAACAGATTCTAGATCCAGACTTCCGATGACTATCAGAGGCACAAACATCTAATAGACGTTGTAGAGACTTAAAACAATAGAACACAACAGGCAAGGTGGAAAAGGCACCCCTGTATAGTCGGGTGAGGGAAGAGGGAGAAGAAGAATCCTCCCGCTTCGGACGTGGAATCAGCTCCATTTAGAGGATTTCCTAAGGGACTCCAATATGAACTCATTCCGCCATCCCCTTTTTACCATCGAGAGAGCAGGAGAACTGGGGATATCATCCCTTCTTGGTGAATATCCCTCGATTGCGTACAAAGCGCTTTTCCTCATCATTCGTGATGCGCACAGCCAAGGCGTGGAACGAAGTGCCAGTACTTTTGGGCAAGCTCGCTCCAACGTAGATTTAATCTCAACTCTAGAGTTCAGTGTAAAGCCAAGAGCAAACCCATCTTCAATAAAAATAAAAAAGAGGTTCCACAAAAAATATTTAAAAGGTTGGCAAAACGTCCTCTGGTCCTCTAGACGTCCATAGGTTGCGGTAATTTCTTACCATCAGTCAGCATGCTTGTTTGCCACAGACCTTGTATAAATTAGAACGTTCTATGTACAGCACACGGGTCCGTGACAATACCGGCGCCCGCGCATTGCGCAAGCGATCGCGATGCAAATCAGAGAAAGCTGCGTAGGACGCGTTTTATACACGTGGGTAACTGCGGGCGTCACGGCATACGGAACCAGGGTCACACTAGACCATGAGAGCATGGGAACCACGAATAATTTATCGAACCATAGCCGTTGTAGAGTATTTATTATATATTTTGGGAAATAAAAAACTTCTATGTATCTATAAAGCCTACCAGCGTGTAATTTTTTTTTATGGGAAAGCATAGCATAATTTTATCAGTCCTCAAAACTTCACCACATATGTGATGATGAGGGAGAGCCGAAGCGAGTACCTATATTTATTATGTCTCTGGTAACTATCTATCCATTATTTATAATAATAAGTCAATGAATACAACCAAGAATCAAATCTTTTCATACACGGATGTCCATCCACCAATAGGTAGGTATTATCTTATATTTAGGACCGATTCGACCAATCTTATTGCGATACTAAATCTTTGGCATAGCGCTATCATTGACCTGACATCAAACCTGACGTTATAGCATAGATTTATTGACAGATAAAAATTGGTCGAAGCGGGCCCTAAAATACAAAATTATTATCTTATTTAGCAGAATTTTGGAATTGACAATATTTTGATTGTTTTAAAAGGATTGATAGATAGATAGATATACTTTATTGCACAAAATACACAACTTAAGGACTAGACATTACAGAAATTTTGTGTATAATTTTCGCAGTCTTATTCTCAGGATATTTCTTTTAATAACATTACTAAGCAGACAAAGTCACGTGCACTCTCTAGCTAGCAATTAGAAATATTGTTTATATGGGAATTCTTAGTGAAAGGCTATTGATTACGAATAGATTAAACTGTAATCTGTTGTATGAATGGCTCTAATCCAATCATTGGGCCATAGATCATGCTCGCTTGGGTGGTCCTGCGGCTTCGCCCGCTATAAACAAGAGATGCGTATGCGCCGTAAATTTACATAGTTTGTCGTAAACGCGATATGATTGAGGGCTAAGCGACGAAAGGGGCGTGGAAAAATTATGATAAATTGAAGTCAGAAACGGGTAGATCAATTTCAAATACAACGAATGGAGTCGGATCTAGCTGTGAAGAGAAGATACCTGGGTAGACCATACACGAAGTGCCCAATAGGACTCCTCAGACACAAAATAAATGGACACACAAGGTGACTCTTCCAGCTGACATCAATTTCGAAGATTTATGTATCGTTTCATGTCTCTCTCTCCTGCACACGTTTGGCATAGGTAGCCTGTTTCTGTTTAATGTGGAACTACGCCGAGATCACTGTACGTGCGCATGTATTGTATATGTCAACTGGAGTTCTGTCAACTGGAGAATCTATTTTGTGCCCTCATGTAACTAGAAAACATGCCAAACGTGTCATTTTCGGAAAAAAACGTCACAGAGTGTGAAAGAGCACTCACGCAGCGAAACACAGCACAGTGCTGCTTCACGCCGGTTTTCAAGTAAGCAGTTTCTCAAGTAAGGCTTTCTATGAAAAGGCATAGCCTGTTTAGGTATGTATGTATGTGGCCCTTGGGCGGCGATGATTGCCGTCATCGGGTGACTTGCTCAATTAGTTACACGAGGCCGTATTAAGCCTTTGAAGCATTAGGCAGGGTTTACCAAGTTTTGTCATCAATCCAGTAGAACCAATGGAATCGCTGGCTCTTACCACTTGCACCACACCTGATTGCAGCACTAATTATTTTGTGATCGTCTCCTGCATCCATTGTTGGTTTTGACGCGATAAGCGACCGCGTACAGGAGTTGCTGGTAATTTATGGGTTGTGTAATCGGTTTTATCGCTTAGGTAGGGCTGTTGACGTTTACAAAGAATTCATTTTGGAAAATCAAACCAAGATAACAATGATGACTTTTATCGGATATTTCAACTACTGTAGCCATTCTTAACGGTAAGCTATATAAGACATGGCCGTGTGGCCCCCGGCAGAGTAGAATCTCACTCTTACCGAGGTGTCGTAAAAGGCGACTAAGGTAAAGCTGCTGGCATGATCATCAGCACCCGAGAAGGAAAACTCTACATTTATATCAAAACCTGGCAATTACCCCTCATGTGATTGAGGGAGGCCCGTGCCCCAGCAGTGGGGACTTAAATGGGCTGATGATGATGATGATGATATAAGACATTAGTGTTCAAGTGTGAATGCAAACAAGGGCAGGTGCGCATTCATACAAACACTCATAGGTATTCCGAATGGCTTGAGAGTGAGAGGGATCGGGTGCAAGATCATTGTTGTGTGCATAATAGGTAAGTGTATTTAGGGTAAAGAATTTGTTCCTACTGGAAAGGCGAAATAAATTTAAATTAATCTTCATCTTCTTATCATCTGATAGAGGTGGCAGACAAGCAGACGGATCACCTTATAGAAAGCGATCTCTGACATAATCACCAGTGTTAAAACTCCGTATTTTTTCACACAACACCCGTTTGACGATTGTTTACTCAATCGTGTCGGTTACAAAAAGCGGCGGTTGCGCGCGCGCAGCCCGAAATAACCGGGACCCGCGACTTACGACTTCCTCCGGCTATTCTCAGCGTGCTATACTTAGCTTGATCCTGATTTGTTGGTACCCGCTCTCGGATTTTGGGAAAATTTACAATATATCCTGATTAACTTGGAATAAGGCTAATACGGTTAGGCATGAATGGGCCGGCTCGACCGGAGTGATACCACTGCCTCACAGAAGACCGGCGTGAAGCAGCGCCTGCGCTGTGTTTCGCCGTGTGAGTGAGGTTACCGGAGGCCCAATGGGGAGGAAGGGGAAAAGGTTGGCAGCGCACTTGTGACTCCACTGGATGTTGCGGGTCTCCATGGGCGGCGGAATTGCTTACTATCAGGTGATCCGTCTGCTCGTCTGCCACCTCTCAAATAAAAAAAATAAATAATAATAATAAAACTATACACATGGAGCATTTCTTTATACAGGCCGCGCCACGTAGGTGTAGCGCTGGCTGTGAGCTTGCGCACTTGTAAAATGTCTCACTTTATACTAAAAATGGTTTCTGCGCACTTAAGGTCGCCGCTAGACTTATTTGGCGCTGCTTGTACCGGTGCGGAGACGTGGACACAATGGAAGAAAAGTGGAGGGATGGCGGAAAGAGGAATGCCAAGAAGAAATGATGTACGACAACTAAAGGAAATAGTAAATGTCATGACGTACAAGGCATTGAAGGTGCTACAAGATTAAAGCCATCGCCTGAGACCGTTCTGCCGTCCTGCTACGCCTCTTCAACTTTTTTTCCCCTATGTATTTTTTCTCTGTTTATTTTATATATGTAGATAGATAGATAGATAGATACTCTTTATTGCACAACATACAAAACTTAAAAGCTAGGTATACAGAGATACAATGTACAATTTAGGCGGTCTTATCGCTGGGAGCGATCTCTACCAGACAACCTTCAGGTAAAGGACATTAGATAGAAGAGGGGAGGGTGGTGCAATCCTTTTGATTTTGCGATTTGATACAAAACTTATTGTATTTATTGTGTTCTGATTTATAACTATAGTTTCTTAGCGCAGTCTTTGGTAATGTGCAGGAAGCTTCCTTTATTATAAGGGAGCCAAGCCAAGCTTACGTTGATTCTAATAACTTGAGTAGTGCTTCAAACTATTTCATCAGGTGGATGTTTAAATGTTGACTGGTAATTTATGTATTTTTGCGTTTTTTTTTTCATGTGATAGGAGGTGCCAGACGAGCAGACGGATCACCTGATGGTAAGCGATCGCCGCCGCCCATGGACACCCGCGACACCAGTGGAGTCACAAGTACGCTGCCAACCTTTAAACCCCCCTTTCCCCCGGATTAGGCCTCCGATACCCTCACTCACGCAGCGAAACACAGCACAGTGCTGCTTCGAGCCCGTTTTCTGTGAGGTCGTGGAATCACTCCGGTCGAGCCGGCCCATTCATGCTTCGGCATATGGCTCTCTCTGGTATTGCGTCTATCCTTTTTACCGAGACCCGGCAGATGTAATGTTCGCGACCTTTGGCCCTGTTTTCAAATAGTTGCTATCGATTCCTTCAAACGAAGCGTGAAGAAGAATCTCGCGGGCCAGTATGGCAGTGCCAACGGAGGTGATGCCTTGACATCGCGTTCGTTCTAACTTGCTTACTATAAATTATCAAGGTGTAGGAACTCCTTTTAGATAGATAGCTAACTTACTCTTCTGAACTTTTTGAACTACGACAGTTAACTACCAAAGGAAGGGATGTATGTACTTCAACCAAAACCTGAATATGATTATGGCTTATATTTCAATCTCCGTGTTTATGATTAAGGGCCGGTCTCAGCGCGATATCATAAATACAGTTAAACAAAGGCACGTGCGCACGCGCACGCGCGGGACCGGGAGCGATGGGGTTGTGAGTGAGCCAGACGTTTCTGGTTTCCTGGTATAATTTATTTATTTTATATTTTTGTTTGTATATAAAATCTGTATTTATGTTATCATACAATCTTAACGATATCTGCTGTACAGTGTTAACTCGTATATTTTGACGACCCGTTTGGAACAGTGGTAGTGAACGCTGCCTTTGGTCCAAGGATTGCGGGTTGGATCCCTGCACAGTACAAATATTTGTGTGCATGAACATGTCTATTTGTATTGGTCTGGGTGTTTCTATGTATTATAAGTATGTATTTACAAAAGAAAAGTATTATATGTTCTGATATCCGTAACACAGGTGCTTGAGATAACTACCTTGGAGTTTGATCAATATATGTGATGTTGTGAAATATTTATTTATTTATTTGTCTTTTATCTTCAAATCTTAATATATCGCTTTTAAGTATCCATGAATACCATCTTCTTTAAGACAATACAGCACAAAAAATTATAGCAAAATATGTAACGTAGACCTACCTATATTTAATATGTTTTAGTGCAGATAAGGCGACGGGTAGTGCACACTAGCAAGCCAGTTGATTAATTGTTAGCTGCCAAAACAAATTGGCAAACACTTACACTATTTATTTAATAACCATGCCCAAATGTTGGGTCTGTTTTTGTACTAAAAAAAATTGATTCACACCAAAAGTGGCCGCTTTTGGCGGAAATTCGAGTGCAAAACCAGTTCAGATAGCTAACTATTACTATTAAATAAATAGTATATGTGTTTACCGAGAGACTGAAGCCCTCAAGTTGCTTAAAATAGATCTGGTTTAGTAGCTAATAATTAAAATCAATTGGCGACGCTAGTGGGGTATACCCTTCACAATTAAGAACCGCAAAGTGATATAAAGTATATTTGTAATTCCACTGTTGATTCTGAATCCGTAACACAAGTGCTTGACCTACCTATGTCGGACTCAGATCAATGTATGTGATGTTGTAAAATATTTATTTAACTATCTAATATCATTGGATTGTTCCGTGCCTATCATTCAGTTTTATGAATAAGTAAGTTTTAAATCAAGCGATTCAGATTAGTAGTGATCTCATCAGAATTTGACTAACTTCACTTTTGCTACAAATTTACATTAGGAAACTACTTTCACTTAGAAAGAGGAAGTCTGTTTAAGTGGATATTTTGTTGGTAAATATATCGATTGTAGTTCTCAAAAAGTCCACTGAACCTCGATAAGATGGTCGCCACAAGGGCACAGGTGTCGAGTGAGTTAACGATGCGCCGGCGCAGGACGAGCCGTACCGCGCCTCTTCCGCCTCCAGGAACACTTCCCAATATTGGAACATTTTAATTAACTCTTGCGCAGGGGAATGAACTCATACGCTTATAGACTGAATAGACTGGTTTCAGATTTTTCCTGTTTTTGGTAATGAGTTTTTGGACTTTTTAGGGTTCCGTAGCCAAAATGGCAAAAACGGAACCCTTATAGTTTCGTCATGTCCGTCTGTCCGTCTGTCCGTCTGTCCGTCTGTCACAGCCGATTTACTCGGAAACTATAAGTACTACAGTGATGAAATTTGATGGGAATATGTGTTGTATGAACCGCTACAAAAATATGACACTAAATAGTAAAAAAAAGAATTGGGGGTGGGGCCCCCCATACATGTAACTGAGGGATGAAATTTTTTTTTTCGATGTACATACCCGTGTGGGGTATCAATGGAAAGGTCTTTTAAAATGATGTAAAGTTTTCTAAAAAACATTTTTCTTAAAGTGAACGGTTTTTGAGATATCAGCTCTCAAAGTCGTAAAAAGTATGTCCCCCCCCCCTCTATTTTTATAACTACGGGGTATAAAATTCTAAAAAAAATAGAGGTGATGCATGCTAATTAACTCTTTCAACGATTTTTGGTTTGATCAAAGTATCTCTTATAGTTTTTGAGATAGGTTGATTTAACTGTAATTTTGGTTAAGTTATTGTGCTTACACTGAAAACGATGGCTGAACCTTATAAGATAGATCAAAAAATATACTACAGTATTGTACACCTTTAAAAATCCGCGATGATATAAAATCTTTATAATGTATATTTGCTGCTACGGAACCCTTTGTGCGCGAGCCCGACTCGCACTTGGCCGGTTTTTTTTTTTTAATTTTGAGAAGTTCATTACGTTCGGTTCTTGACACGCCATCTCGTTGTCAATCTAGTTAAAGAAAATATGAGATTGTTTTTGGAAAAAAATCTTAATCAAATGTGTCAGTCAAAGCAGATGCCGGTTTAAAAAGAGATTAAGGTGACGGGTAGGGCACACTAGCGACGCCAATCGATTTTAATTTTTAGATACTAAACCGGATCTATTTTAAACAATTTGGGGGTTACAACCTCTCGGCAACACTTTTACTATTTATTAAATAACCATGCACAAATGTTGGAAATTGTTTGAAATAGATCCTGTTTAGTAAAATCGATTGGCGTCGCTAGTGTGCCCTACCCGTCACCTTAACTCAAACTTCTAGGTCGCTTTCTGCTCCCAAGATTGACTAAATTTATGTTCAAATAGTTTTATTGCTACTTAACAATATTCTGATACTACTTTAATATGTACTCAATACTGCCTCGGTGGCGCTTGAGGTCCCGGGTTCGATCCCCGGGTCGGGCCAAAATTTGTACCTGAGTTTTTCTGTTAAGAAATTCTCAGTGTTAGCCGGGAGTCTGGAAGTTGGCGGCCTTGTACCCCCGTGCCTCGGAAAGCACGTTAACCCGTTGGTCCTGTGCCTGATCCCTCTTCGATCGTGACACACTAGTGTCCCATCGAAATAAGAGGGTACAGGGAATAGAGAGTGCACTTGTGTCTGCGCAAATACTTGTGCACTATAGTATGTTTTTTATTGGCCGCCATGACCGAAATATCGGTTTGGAGGACATTAATATAGATAGATAGATAGATATACTTTATTGCACAAAAAACACAACTTAAAAAAACTAGGCATTACAGAAACTTAATTGTACAATTTCGGCGGTCTTATCGCTGGAAGCGATTTCTACCAGACAACCTTCAGGCAAAGGACATTTGATAGTAGAGAAGGATATGTACTGCTGTTATATTGTGATCACGTTAATTTACCATTTCTAATTCATTAAACCTTTTCAAATAAATGACTTTTACAAGTGGAATAGGTCAACAGCTTCAAATTGATTAGAATGTCAACAAGATGGCATTCACGACGACCTTTAAATTTTAATCCAACTCTTCCGGAAAGATCAGGTTTGTTTACTTGAGGTAACTTATTAGAAGTTTATACAATGTAGATGGATAGATATACTTTATTGCACAAAAAAACATAACTTATAAAAACTAGGCATTACAGAAACTTAATTGTACAATATATTAAAATATGTATAGTACTAATACATAAATAAACATAATAATTATCATCATCAACAGCTTATCGCAGTCCACTGCTGGGCGTTGGCCTCTCCAGCTCTTGCCAGCCATCCTGCGCAGATCGTCCCCCGACCTAGCCAGAGGGCGCCCTACATTACGTTTGACAAGACGCGGTCTCCACTAGAACTCGTTTACCCCATCGGTTGTCGGTTCTGCGGCTAATATGGCCAGCCCACTGCCACTTAAGCTTGTTAATAAACACAATATTATATACTAATAATATATTATATAAAATATGTTACGTTAATATGTTACGTTAATGTAAAATTGCTAGTAAGCATTTTATTTCTTTTTACCATTGGAATCTTTAGTAAGCTTTAGTAAGTGACTGCCTCGATGGCGCAGTGGCTAGTGGGTCGCACTTTAAAAGCAACGGCTGCGCTAGAGGTCCCGGGTTTATCCCCCAAAAAATGTTACCTAAGTTTTCGGTAAGAAATACTTAGTGTCAGCCCGGAGTCAGGAAGTTGGCGGTCTTATACCCCCGTGCCTCGGAAAGCACGCTAAGCCGTTGGTCCTGCGCCTGATCCCTCTCCGATCGTGTCACACTGGTGTCCCATCGGAATATGAGGATGAGGGAATAGAGAGTGCACTTGTATTTGCGCACACACTTGAGCACAATAATATATCGTGCGTACGTGGCTGATCGTTGAAGGGTATTAAGTTTTTTTCATAATAACACGAAGTCGTGCGTATGTCCATGAATAGCCCACCGTAAAAACTGAACAACTTTGATGTGTTTTAGAGACGAATCGTTACGATCTAGATCCAAAGAACCGGTTGTTTAATTACCTCTAATTAACAGCACTCATGACCCACTAAACTAAAGCTTATAAAGGTTAGGAAGGCCAAATTCATTGCCATAAACCTTTGAAGGCTAAATATTTGCTAGACGCAAAATCAGCCAATTGATAGGAATACATTAGGACAGACGGCCACCCCTACATTGTAATACAGACACACCAAAATCTGGATGATGCTCCAAAGCTATTAGGTACTTTAGGCGCAACCGGGAAAACAACACTATTGAAATGATGATGAAGTAATAATCCTCCAACCGATTTCGGCTAAAGCGGCGAATCTCGACGATCAACCACTTACGCAGGATATATTATAGTGCTCAAGTGTGTGCGCAAACACAAGTGCACTCTTTATTCCCTTACCCTCATAATCCGTTGGGATACTAGTGTCGAGACGGATCGTCTGATGACACTATTGTCCCAACGGATTATGAGCTCTACATAAAAAAAGTGTGACACGGCCGGAGAGGAATCGAGCGCAGGACCAACAGCTTGATGTGTTTTCCGAAGCACGGGAGTCCTAGACCGCCAACCTCCAGACTCCGGGCTGACTCTAAGATTTTGCTGCCGAACACTTAGGTTAATTTTTGGCCCGACCCGGGGATCGAACCCGGGACCTCTTGCTTTAAAGCGCGTCACACAACCCACTGCGCCATCAAGGCAGTCAGTTAGAAGTAATACACAATCGGCCAAATCAGTCAAAATATTTTAGCATTCAACGCTTGTGCTCTCTAACTACAACAGTTATTGCTATCATCGTCATCATTTCAGCCAATAAACGTCCACTACTGGACATAGGCCTCCCCAAATGATCTCCACACAGATCGGACTTGTGCTGCCAGCATCAAAGGGATTCCCTCGACCTTCACCAGATCGTCGGTCCACTCGAGGACCTTTCTGCCCCATAGGAAGTCTGATCTCCTCGCAATATGCCCTGCCCATTGCCACTTGAGGCATGCAATTCTTTGGGCTATGCTAAATAAAGTCGCATCAGAAATGATGTAATCCGACAGACAACCAGAGTCACCGACATAGCCCACATAATTAGCAAACTGAAGTGGCAGTGGGCTGGTCATATTAGCCGCAGAACTGACAGCCGTTGGAGCCGTAAAGTCCTTGAGTGGAGACCGCGACTCGGTAAGCGTAGTGTAGGACGCCCTGCGACAAGATGGGATGATGACATTCGAAGGCTGGCTGGTGTGGGCTGGATGAGAGTGGCCGAAAATCGGGAGCAGTGGCGTGCATTAGGGGAGACCTATGTCCAGCAGTGGACGAGTGTGGGTTGCTGATGATGATGAAATAAAGTTATTGCTAGTAAGTTCGCATATACATATACCTAATAGATACCCAGTGATACCACTTAATCAAAAAAGCCGATGCGAAATACTTAATAACAACTCTACACACAAAAGTCCCAGTTACCATTAGCGTGACGTTTGCACCTTTCACTGAAATTTAGCACCAGTTAGAGGCTCCTATTTAGCGGCGTCTGCGCATGTTTCTGTTCCTCAATCTGTGAGGCCCTTTGTTTCGTTTCTTTTCGCTTGGGAACCAATAGATACACTTTTATGCCCGATGCAGATGACTAAATGATGAATCTAGGAAACGACTTTACGAAAGGGTTTTAGAAGATGTTTTTTTATGTCATAGGTGGCAGACGAGCCGACGGATCACCTGATGGTAAGCGATTGCCGCCGCCCATGGACATCCGCGACACCAGTGGAGTCACAAGTGCGCTGCCGACCTCTAAACCCCCCTTCCCCCGGATTGGGAACCGGTAGCCTCACTCACGCGAAACACAACACAGTGCTGCTTTACGCCGATTTTCTGTGAGGCCGTGGTATCACTCCGGTCGAGCCGGCCCATTCAAGCCGAAGCGTGGCTCTCCCACGATTAGATATGATGATCTTGTGATCATGTTTAAGGGTAAAAGATCTCAATGTACAGCCAAGGAAATAGGATTCCAGGTATATCGATAAAAGTTATTCCTGAACAGGACTTACGAGTGCATAGGTGTATGCGCAGTCACAAGTGCATTCTTTTATTATATTGGACAAGACAGGAGAGAAATAAGGCGAAGGGTCAACGGACTAACGTGCTTTCGAAGGAACAGAGTACGAGATCGCTAAATTTAACAGCTACAACTTTTTATCTTCCCGGGAGGCGAACTTAAGACTCCAGGCATAGTACTATCCAATACGCTACCGAGCAAGTGACATGATATACTCGTATTTCCTATTTAATAAACTGGCAGTTCTCAAGAAATGTCAGTTCCCTTGAAATAAATAGACAACAAATAGACTCACGAGGTAGGTACAGTGGCGGACAGGTCAAGCTATACAAAACTGTCAAATTTCCTCAATCGATTTCGAAGTCAATGTGTAACAATATAAGGTTTATAATCAAATGTTGAAATTTGACAGTTTTGTATAGCTTGATGTGTCCACCACTGTTCATACAAGTTCCCTTAGTTTGTTTTCAAACGACTCTACAACCATTACACTAGTTCAACCCACACAAACAGACGATCAATTATTATTAGTGTTCACGGTCTTCGGCAAAGTGTCGACGAGGTGCACCGTAAGCAACCAAAATAAACCACTGAGTGCGAGCTGCTGATTCAATACACACACTCATGTATACCTACTGATGCAAGATGACCCCGACAGTACAATGATCTGTGATGAGAGTGACGTGTCACTTTGTCGATAGAGGAACGCTCGGGAAGAAAAGTGTTTAGAACTTTTTGGTAAAAGTAAAAAATAAGTGTGTTTATGGGAAATGGATGAACATTAAACTTAAACATGTTTTATGTGCTCAAGTTGTGTATTTTGTGAAATAAAGTAGTGATATCTACCTAAATGTCTAATTCGCTTTTAATTTAAGTAGAAAAAATGTATGTGTGTGTGCGATAGTCTCGCAAATGCCAGTGTTCGCAACACTCTTGGAGGAAATTGGTTGACTTGGAGGAATTGTGATCTGTGGACAGTGGTATGAACTTGTGATTTGTGCACTGTGTTACACTATGTATCTTTTTACTACTTATACATTCGCGAGCAAACAAATCGACTCAGACTAAACATCGATTTATATTAAAATTATCACTAAAGCACATATACTGAGCATGATGAGCGTCTCCACAACAGATTATTTTTCGGCTTGCGTAAGTATGACCACATATCAGAGTATCGAGCTCGTCTCCAATGGCTGCCTATCCGTCTTCGTCACTCTCACATTCTATCCTTACTATTAACTATTCTTTTCAGTCACAAATCTCCACCTTATCTTAAAGATCGTTTCCAGTTTCTATAGCCCACCCGAGGTCATATGCGTGCTACCAAACAGCTGTATGAAAATTAGGTCTTGAGTCGATTTGGTTGCTCGCGAGTGTAACAGAGTGTACGCATACGTAGGATCTAATTATGATCCCCTTTCTTTATGGATTTAGAAAATACCTGAGTAAGCCGTCGCCACCAAAGTCCCGTGAAAAGCACGCTTCAGTCGCCATCAACATATACATTTGAGGTTTATGATCATGGACCAAATGTTAGTTTCGTGTTTAGCCGCGGGACTACTTTCGTGGCGCGGACTCTATTATGCATGGATCCTAATGACCAGGCATGATCCTTGTGTCTATATAAATACCTATGTATCCAGACACGTGTGATATCTACGAACGCCCTGTTGGTCTAGAGGTTTAAGTACCTGGTCGTGATCTCGGGGTCCTGGGTCGAGCAAAAAGTATGTTTCGAATTATTCGAACATTGCTCTGGTTTGTGATCACCAGTCCGCATTAGGCTTGGGCTTTAGGCATGGTTACTGTATTTTAAAGTAAGATCTATTGTCCATTTGTTTGTATCCCCAATAAATGAATAAAATACATATTAGACAAGCGTTTTTTTTTACTTACCATTAAGATAATTTCGCCGTGTGGTCCCCGGCAGAGTAGAATAGGCCACCCTCACTCTTACCGAGGTGTCGTAAAAGGCGACTAAGGTAAAGCTGCTGGCATGATCATCAGCACCCAGAGAAGGAAAACTCTGATTTATATCAAAACCCTCGCCAACCCGTCTGCCAAGCGTGGTGAGTATGGCAATTACCCCTCATGTGATTGAGAGAGGCCCGTGCCCCAGCAGTGGAGCCTTAAATGGGCTGACGATGACGATGATGAGACAAGCGTGGTGATTAAGCCTAATCCCATCAAAGTAGTGATAATTTTATTTATATGATGGAGGCCTTTGCCCTGCAATGGGACAGTATATAGGCTGATACTATACTATACTATATGTGTGATATGCGAGCAAGCAGAAACACGAACACAACGTCTAACATAGTCTAACCTATATTTTCTACGAGCTATCGTGTCCCCTTTCTATCAATAAAACCATTGTTCTCGAGAAATTGAGACAACATTCTCGGAAGTGCCCTTTCTTGCTCGCTGCCCATAAATCGGCCCGGGTGTCACGTTACGTGTCCGGCTGCGCTTGCGCAGGGCTCGGTAGCGTGCGAAGTAACTGTCCTGCGTTGGCACCCTGATATTACATTTCGCTCTCCTTCGACAGATGTCATGGGAATCATGTAAGTGTAGCATTTTATTGTACAGGCAACCGCAAATTGTGTTACAATCTGTGGAATTTCTTCATCCGGTTCTTAAATATCCTTGACTGCAGCATAGAGTCCAATGACAAAGTTGCAAAAAAAATTTGGCATGTTTTTTTTAATGTGATAGGTGGCAGACGATTAGATGGATCGCCTGATGGTAAGCGATTGGCCGCCGCCCATAGACACCCGCGACACCAGTGGAGCCACAAGTACGCTGCCAACCTTTAAATCCCCCTTGTCTCTGGATTGGGCCCCCGGTACCCTCACTTACACAGCGAAACGCAGCACTGTACTGCATCACGCCGGTTTTCTGTCGAGCCGGCCCATTCTTGCCGAAGCGTGGCTCTCCCACGGTCTATAATCCCACCATTGAGTGTATACTTATAGAACATTCACGCGGATTGTGGAAGGTTTGGGTTCGAGTCCCGCCTGAACATGAGATGAAAGTTTTAAGTGTGTTATTTACTTAAGAATAAATTGCAAAAGATTGCTATAAAAATATCAACTATTGTATACTTATAGTTTCAGAACTTACTTAGTCCTCTTTGCAGTGATTTATGCAAAAACAATGGATCGACATGCTTGTAAATATTAATGTGTATTATTATTTACCATATTTACAATGTCTTACTGATTAACAATACCCTGAAGAAGGTAATAGTTTGCTTTGGGGACGTGCAATGGAAACAAGTGATGCGTTGTAACAGTCTTATTTATTACGTACAAATAACTTATATACTAACCTAAGGGCGAAGTGCGTCACACAATTCACCTCCCTCATTTTTTGTTTGAAAAAAAAATCTTATTTATTTTTTTAAATCTAAAAAAGGATTTTGTTTATGAAAGTCTTAATATAGGCCTGTTTTTCACACACAAGTCTGTTTAATTAATTTAGTCCGTCAGAATTTTAATAACAAATAAAACAACGTGCGCAGCGCCGCCAAAGGCAGCACTATCAGGGTCGCCATGCAATAATGGGTTTTGGGGACGCGTAATGGAAACAAGTGATGTGTTATAACATTAAATCTATCTTATACATTTTTATTTTAGAGTTAAATATTTAACGCATTTTAATCATGAAAGGGCTTATCCATAAACGTTCGATACCACCATATTTACTTACAGTTTGTTTCTTTCAAAATTTGGAAAGAACAAATAATATATTTTTTAAGTAAAATGGTATCACAAAGCGTTTGTGAATAAGTTCGTAAGGTTGATGTTAATGCTCGTAGAATGACAAACGAAAATAACTGTTAATAGTAATTCCTTGTTTAATCCAAGAAGTAGTAGGTATTACCTGTAACTACTATCGGACTGACGCACTAGCTCTAAAGAAACGTGTTAACTTACTTTGTTCGTCTAAGTGTTGAATAAAACTAGCATTAACGCCTTGTTTTGCGCGTGCGACTGTAAGTGCCGGGCGGTAAGCGTGTTGACATTGGTTTAGTCACGGTGGTAGGGTGACCAGATCTTACCTGACCGTGTATTGCGCATCATTTAAACAACAATTGCCATACTATAGCAAAAACAGGGCAAGCCTAAGTTTTATTACTATTTTTATAAGCAAAATATGATGGAAATAAAGATAAAATATGATGAAAACAAAATAAGATAAAAATATAATGGTTTCTTATTCATAATAAAAACTTCTTAGATACTTACCAATATTACATACAATATTTTTTCAAGTATTTTTTAGTAAATACATATGTATATTTCAGAAAATATTATATTAGAGACTACACTAAAAAATCTCAGAGGTCATCCGAAATAAGTTTGGCTATGGTAACCCTAAATCAAATAAAGACAACTGGTCACCCTACACAGCGGCCATATGGCGCTGCGCGTGGGCACCTGATGTCGCTTCTGGGAAACACCTCTGCGCCCGCGCACTGGACCCACTCATCAAACTCAGGGAACGACGCTGCGCTAATAATTTTGAGAATTTAAACGGAGCTGCGGTCTAGAGGACATTTGGTCTGGAATACCTCTAATTGTAATTCTACACAACAAACAGGCTTCCCCTGACCCCCCGTAACACTGACAGAAACCGCTAACAGCGACAAGACTACCGAAATTGTACATTCAATATCTGTAATGCTTAGGTCCTAAGATTTGTGGATTATACACCTACCCACTTCTATCTATTATACACTAGTCACTATGTTTTCATAACTGACAACTGTTGCTCATGCATATTATGAATACCTACCTAATAAGAAGGGGGTTTTTAATATCATAAAAAATACACGTATAACATAACAAACAAGGACCCAGTCATCATGTATGATTAAGACCTGTTACAAATCAGTCACGTCAGCCCAGTAGGTAAACCGCAGGTAGCGACCTAACTCGCGAATGGCTCGGCCAGTGACTCTAGGTGACTGCAGTGACCTTGCATCTCGGCTACAGAATAATTCGTATGCCACGGTTTTATCATTCTTCTCGTGTTTACTAATAAACGTGACTGTTGGCGTGCGGGAGGTTCATTACATCATCTAGATAAATAATTCGAGAATAGTGTAACTCATTTTGGGACTGGAAGCAAACACATGTAACTACACTGGTGTTGCGGGTGTCCATGGGCGGCGGAAATCGCTTACCATCAGGTGAGCTCGTTTGCCACCTATGTCATAAGAAAAAATACTTGTATCTACATATATTTTTCTTCATGTTTTTACGAACAGTTTGTTGTTGTCATTTTTTTTTAATCAGCCTAGAAACTGTCCCACTGCAGGGCAAAGGCCTCCTTCATAGAAATCAAGTTATCGCTACTAAGATGGGATTAGGCTTAATCACCACGCTTGCCAAATGCGGATTGGTGATCACAAACCCAAGCTATGTCCGAAAAATTCGAAACATACTTTTCGCTCGACCCGGGAATCGAACTCAGGACCCTGAGATCACGGCCCGGTACTTAAACCACTAGACCAACAGGGCGTTTCTTGTCATAGCGAAATAAGAATTTCATCTCTCTCCTTTTTGCGCTAGGAACAGAAAATATTAATATTACAACATAATCCAATAACCAGCTTTCTCCATATCGCGATCGCAGTAAACGCCATACTATACGCATACAAAACAATACCACTTGACATGATTCCAATTTCGCTCACGTACCACCGACCTGATCTCGTCGTCCTTCGCTGCTTTTGTCAACATGCGCCTGCGCCGAATAAGACGCTGGTGAATGGGCGGTGACGTCACATCAATGGCTACCCACGCGCATCCACGCGCCCGCGCTGCCGCCATATGGTTGCAAGACTGGTCTTGTTTCTGGCCTCGTTTGCTGTTACGATTTAGGTGAATTGATCTAGTGGTAATCGCCTTTTGTTGCGTGGAATGGAAAAGAGAAAATAAAAGCCGCCTACCGATTACCGATGGTGTAATGTTTAAGTAAGTAACTTAGGGCTAATGAATTGTAAATAGATATATCAGCTACCAATCAGTTAACAAAATCAACAATAGTGGAAGACCGCTTCTTGCTATTGGGCTTCTTCAATGTTGTCAGCTAATGTCTATAAAAGGCAATTCAATGCAAAATCTTTGACAAGATATCGCTTTTAGGCTCATCATCATCACAGCCGGCCCACTCCTAGTGAACCGAGAAATATTCTAAAATGATATTATATGTAATTAGGTAGATATATATGCTGCCTCGGTGACGCAGTGGTTAGTGGGTCGCACATTAAAGCGACGGCTGCGCAAGAGGTCCCGGGTACTGCGCCCAATCCCTCGCCGGTCGTGTCACGCTGGTGTCCCATCGGAAGATGAGTGTAAGGGAGTAGAGAGTGCACTTGTGTTTGCGCACACACTTGAGCACTATACTATATCCTGCGTACGTGACTGATCGTTGAGATTAGCCGCCGTAGCCGTAATCGGTTGGAGGATATTATCCAAAAAACCTGCGGTCTTTATAAGGCCGCGGTCCACCTGTCTTGTGGGTGTTTTGATGATGACAACACGCTACTAGTTATGCAAATACCTAACATACATTATCTATCTATCTGGTACATTGTAAAAATAGTCTTTTATAAAACTATCCTCTTTAATTAGAAGCAAATTTGAAGATCTATCAAAAAATCTTCTCTTTCAGATCACCCAAAAACATAGATACCTTTTGCTGAATGAAAGGAGATAGATACAAAGATAGAGACTTTATTGTACAGCTACATCATTATTCGATTCTAATAAATACCCCTCCTCAATTATCAAATGTCCTTTGCCTGAAGGTTGTCTGGTAGAAATCGCTTCCAGCGATAAGACCGCTGAAATTGTACAAATAAGTTTCTGTAATGCCTAGTTTTTTTAAGTTGTATTTTTTTGTGCAATAAAGTATATCTATCTATCTAAATAACACATCAACGTTTAAATTGCTATAAGTCTAGATTCACTTTCTTCACGCTTTTTACATATTATCATAGACTATTTACATAATTAGTTCATTATATTATTCCTCGTATTCGATATTCAAGATTTCTGCTTAATTTCTTGATCCTGTGCTAATCTCTCTTCGAGTAATCTACTCGCGACAGCTAAACCGGTCCATTTTTGGAAGTGTTCCAAGCTGAACCACAGTCACACCTACACAATGCCGGATTCAGAAACACTTTTAGCACGCTCCGGTGAATCAATACGGAGTCAATAACAGCTTCCATCAGCGAGATGTTTGTCATCGGGTGACGTCACTCCACCAAATTGCGTAAGGAGATTCGTCAATGTTTCAGAGTCATTTTTCGAAACTCAACGTGTTTCTTAGACTTATGACGGTAGCTTGGAACTGGTCATTGTTAGTAATCGTGTGTGTTAGAAAATGAGGCATCCTCTGAACATCAACATCAGAAACAAGTTACGTTTTCTTTCAACACATCAGCAGAGTGATGTTTTTTTTTCAATTTCTGACTGTATAGCCGCTTTTTTATCAAAAAAATATTTTGTTTGAGTGCCATATGATCTTTGGCAGTGCCATGGTAAAAATAGGTATAATTCCATAGTATAGCTCATTTTATATTTGCTAACATTATTCAATATATGGCTAACCTTAACGTAGTATGGATAACATATAACTAACTGTGACTTCACTTCACTGAAGGGATTGTCTTTATAAGACACAGATTTAGATACTTTTTCGCACATTAGAGTGGTAGTGTGAACTCGTCATCGGGAGTCCCCATCGCGTGCGTCGATATCAAATGGTAATGCGTCATAATGTCACGTGAGTAATGAACTCCCCCTGCCTGACCTGCCCCACGTTTCGGGATTTGTCGAAGGTTTTTACAAATTCATTGTACTGCAGTATACCTAGATGATATGTTTTATATCGTTTATTATCTTGATATACCTATAATGTGTAAATCATTTTTTCCTTCTGGAACTGATCCTCGACATGTAGGTTATCCGCTGAAATAAGTGTCATAATTAATGTTTAATTTATTTATCCTATTACTTATTTATGTTAATATTCCTTAGCAGACATATCTAATGTACCTTACATATAATGTATAAGTTATCTCATGCTTAATTGAAATTAGGTCAGTAAATCTTGAACTCTGCTCTTACTTTTGTAAACATGTTGATAATTAAATTTAATTCGTCTAAAGTTAAATGCCTCTTATCAATTATTATGCTAAATAGTTGTGCCTAATCTAATCATATTCTATTTCGGTATTTTCGAACCCTTAAGCATTGAAATCCTCTAAAAACAAGCCAACGCAACTTCCTACTTCTGAAAAGGCCGGCCATGTCCTTGGTGTAGTGGATATTCACGGGTAGTGCGTGGTTCCTTACAATCAGATTCATAAATAAGTAGATAGATAGATACACTTTATTGCATAAAGTTCATAGATCTCTGTCTATGGTATTATACTAGTACATATATTATATTAGTTAAATGTACGCGGTCAGATGCCTGGCTTACTGGTATGCCTCCCTACTACGGCATAAAATAAATCATCGAGAGGTTACTTTGATATGACAATAAGAAAAACACAAAAAACAAATTCATATATTCAATGATACAGGAAATAAACAAATGCATTTCATATTGATCAAGTAAGGTCAAATCTAAAATCATACAGTATTGTATCAAGTCTGCATCTTAAGTCAACGAAGTAAGGTTCATATTATTACTGTTTTCCATAAGAAACATTTGAACCATTCATACAAAATAGTAATGAACTATAATTATTATATTGGTGGCGTCATGATAAGCTATCGTCACCGGCGCTTTTGAAGCCGTTAAATAATATATACTATAATAAACTTCGTTATGTAATATGCTACTGATTGTTCATTCTAAGTATTATTTATATATTACGCTATTAGAAGGTATATAGAAACAACATTTTTTTGTATCAGAATAAGAAAGAATGATAGCAATACGATACATTTATTGCTATCGTTCTTGTCAGCCGAGAGACGTTTGCTGAATGTAGGACTCCCCCATTTGACTACCTCTTCGAATCAGTCATGTAAAATGCAGAGTTCGGAAAAGAAATTAAAGTTAATTATTAAACTTAACTTCCCATGTGGACATAAAAACATAGTTTACGAATAATTAGATACTCAAGCATAGAAGTCATAATCACGCACGATAACTGTGGGCCCTAACAACCTAGCTTTCATTGTCCTATAATAAAACCGCTTACATAATATATTCATTCATTAAACTGCTGTTTGGAACTGTTAATTGCATTTAAATATCAATTACTTTTTATTTTATGGTCCTTCCGCAGTATGGCGGCGCATCCGGCGGTGACGTGCGCCCGCGCATTCAAAGCCTGCACTGCGGCGCCATCTGGTGGCCGTCCGCATCCTGCGCGCCGCCTTTAATGTCCTGCGCATCGGACGAGGCGAATTTGGACAACTTACTATTGTTTCAGCTTGTATTGCAAGTGAAATAATAAGGGGCAGGTATGGCCCGTGCTGCATTGTGATTTAAGTATGGCAGATGTATGGATTATGGCCTACTTTAGCCATATACGCTCAGATATTATGTATATAGTGGCGTGGACACTCAATTCGGCGTTCTTCTTCTTTTTATTTTGGAGTAGGCTGCTGGTCCCAAGTACCAAACCAACCGCTCTAAGTACCTCTGACTTATTTGGGTACCACCACTTAGTAACAGTGTGATGGGACTTAACCATGGTCGTCTCTACATCATCAGCTACTACTAACTTACTACGTACTTATTTATATCGCTGGGTCAACGATCCGAGAACCGAGTCTTGGCCGCCGAAAAAAAAGATCGCCCATATGATCGAACCTGTGTTACTTCTCGCCAGTCACTGCCACGAAAAGTTTTTGTCCTATTCCATCTCAATGTCAATTCCATGCAGTGAAGAAACGCACCGGGGAAAGAGGATATAAGCAAGTACCTGGTAAACGCCTTCCAAGATTCGGTAATCGGTCCGTATGTCGAGACTGTAGGAAGGACCATGAGCTGGTGGCGGGATAAATCATGTACTGGTGCGTTAGAAAACCTCTTTGAGCAGTAGACAATATTTATCCAGTAAGTTAGTATGTTTTGTGGAAACAAGATTCAGTGAGTACGGCTACGCAAGCTCACGAGTGACATTCGGCGGCTCACCTTGACTCACGCTGCGCGGACGATGACATAACTAGCGACTAATGCCCGTGCTGATTAATAACTCGTTAGATAATGTTAACTAACTTACTTACTGCGACTAGGTGTACTCAGGCGCACCTGTCGTAACTTAGCTTCCATTGTTTGAAGTTTTACACAGAAGCAACCAATGTGTGTGATGGCCGCTCATAATTGTAGATAAGTAAATTTTTGATATAATGACTCAACTTGGTCTCTCTTATACAAGATGTCAATGTCAAATCCTAGACCATGATAATTAAGCGACCAATGTATGTACCTCTTTACGTAGCTACGTAAAGAAATAATGTAAGCGCTCAAATGGCAAAGTTAGCTAACAAGACTTAACATAGCAAATTGTGTTCTTCAGAAATAAAGTGTAGGTCTGGTCGGCAACGCATTATGGATCGGTTTGGTTTGCTTTATTTGTTTATTAGTATCCTTTACTTCGTCTCAGGACTTATGCAATAAATTCCAACTTTACTAATAGATGGGTGTCGAGTAGATCGCGCAAGTCTTTCTTTTCTGGTTACCTAGATAAGCCTTATCGTTGTCTATAAAATTAAATTTACCTTTTGATAAAGACTGGCTACGGATTAATTAAAGGTAAAAAAATTATAATAGATAGATAGATAGATAGATATTCTTTATTGCACAAAAATAAAATACAAGCATGATACAACAGCAACAGACAGTACAATAAGGCGGTCTTATCGCTTGTAGCGATTTCTTCCAGACAACCTTTGGTTAGAGGAAAGAAATATCGTATTCATAATAAGGGAAGGCAGTGCAAAGTAATTTAACAAATGAAATTGAGAATGGCAGAAATATACATTATTTTATATATTAATATAATTATATCCTCCAACCGATTTCGGCTAAGGCTCGACGGCCAGTCACTTATGCAGGATATATTATAGTTCTCAATTGTGTGCGCAAACACAAGTGCACTCTCTTTTCCCTTACCCTCACAATCCGATGGGCTAGTGGCCCATGTGACACGACCGGAGAGGGATCGGGCGAAAAATTGATGGTATAATTATATGGGATCAGGCATCAAATTTAGCGAACAGTGCGAAGGAAGGTAGAACGAGGCATTTAGTAACCTGCATCTCAAACAATTATTCGGTGATTTATAATAATTCAGTAGGTAGCTATATATTGTACTAAACTTTCATGGTCACTAACATTAGAATAGTTATTTACGAGACGGGTTATTTAGTAGGTAGCTACTTACTCAGGTAGGTAGTTGCATTTGCATATCAATAAATTTATAAATAAGAAAGCGTAGTGTAACGCAATGCCTCGTCAATGTGCATTTCCTTTCTAAAGCTTTCGTTAAAAAGTCCGATTGCAAAGATATTAAATTAGTAAAAGTCTCTTTGGGGCTAGTTGCAAAGGTCACCAGGGACGTAAAGGTCACGTCACAGTGAAAGTAGTTATCGATAATTTAGAGCACTATTGCGAAACCGTGAATCAACTGCACTCGTTACAGCAGTTCTCAACCTTATACAACAACAATGTAACAAATATATTTTTAAACAAAGCTATATTTTTTAATGGGAAATGGAGGCAATGATCTGACGGTAAGGGATCACATGACATTGGACATAGGCTGCACCAAATAGCGATTCCAGAAATAGAAAGAAACATTTTATTAACCATCACAATAAATAATTTAACAATGAACATTCATTAGAAAACATAGGTAAGGTAACATTGACACATTAAAACTACAGACAAAGGTGAGTACGAGAACAGACGATAGGTAGGTAAATACACAGTTAAATAAGTAGGCGTGTGTAAAGTGTGAGGTCAATCAGGTCCTGGCCTCAGCATGGTGCTGCCACGACAGAAATGCCGCGGCAGCGCTGGTATTCTGGCAGCACCTGTTGTGAGTGACGACCGTGTTAATGTATAACCATAAATAAATAAATACTAATGTACATAAATAAATGATAATGTGAGAAACGATGATGTGCAAGCTTGCTTACCAATATTTCGAAAGTTGGGACACTTCAATTAAGTACCTAATATTGGTGCTAATAATATTGTGAAACACAAATGCTTTGCTTTCGTAAATATTGATTGTACGTCATTTTTTTGTAATGCTAGTACTTAAGTTGTGTATTTTGTACAATAAAGTATATCTATCTATCTATCCCGCACAGTTGTGTGCATGAACATGTGTTTGTATTGGTCTGGGTGTTTTCTATGTTTATAAGTATGTTTTTACAAAAGAAAAGTATTATGTGTACCTATATATATATTTGTAATCCCACTTTTGATTCTGATATCCGTAACACAGGATGCTTGAGCTACCTACCTCGGATTCCGATCAATGTATGTGATGTTGTGAAATAGTTAATTTAATTGAATACCTATAATAATATCCATCGCTTCGAATTCGCTTGCAAATGGGTGTTACTTGAGGCTGAGCCTTGATGATACTTCTTTTTGTCGCGATGCAGGGCGTTTTGCGGCAGTTTGCGCACCACTGGCCAAAAGTGTTAAGACTAAGAGAGAGGTGGCTCCACCACTGGCATTTAATACCGATCGACCAGTAATCAATTACGATTTCTTTACGGGCCTGGGCCCTTGTAACTGATTAAAGCGGCGATTCGGCGTATTTCTCGCGGGAGAAATTGACTTGCACCAATTAGTTTGGAAATAATTGTGGCAAAAACTCGGGCGCAATTTAATGTTACTTTAACAAGTTGGTGATCACTCAAATTAAAATTGGACAAGGAACAAGACATGAGAATGTAAAGAATGGCGGCGATTTCCAAAAATCGTTGTTAAAACAGCAATTATTTTATTTAAATCTGTAATTGATTTTTGCCCCCTTCCCTTAGCTCTTTGGAGTGCTTTAGGAGGATTGCTGGCAGTTACTGGATCAGTATCAGATCAATCCTAAGTAAAAAGACACTATGTGAATAAATGAAAGATATTTTTTTATGTTACAGGTGGCACGAGGAATCGGTTCGCCTGATGGTAAGCGATTGCCGCCGCTCATAGATACCCGCGACAGCAGTGGAGTCACAAGTGCGTTGCCATCCTTTAAACCCCCCTTTCCCCCGGATTGGGACCCCATAGTCCGGTACCCTAACTCACGCTGCGAAACACAGCACAGTGCTGCTAATTATTAAAAACGGTCCGGCCGTTCTTGAGTTGTATAAAAAAGTGTTGTAATTAAAGCGGCTTTGTTTTATACATACCTAGGTATAATCAATTCATTCTTCCATTATGCAATTCTTATCAAAAAAGGTTATTAATACCCGGCCTCAAGGGCAAACGCCTCATAAGACTATAAAGCGATTACCGCACATGACATTATACCGTTTATCGAGTGCGCGCGCGCAGCAGGTCAAGGGAACCGACAGGGATGCCTTCGCGGAACACACGCATCCCAAAAAGGAAAAATACTGGCATTGACACTGACTGTGATTAATATAATATTTTGTTTACTCAGACCCAAGGTAGTCTGCGTAAAGTACCATGGTC
The DNA here is from genome assembly GCA_019059595.1 of Marasmia exigua. Classification (NCBI taxonomy): domain Eukaryota; kingdom Metazoa; phylum Arthropoda; class Insecta; order Lepidoptera; family Crambidae; genus Marasmia; species Marasmia exigua. Next base: position 17,752,677 of record CM032470.1, read on the forward strand.
ATACAAGTATGGCACGGATAAGCTGGTGATGCGTCACAACAATCCCTGGAAGAGCCAAGCTTCGTCATAAATATTTAAAAAAACGCAATTTATAAGTTGCTACAAATATTATAGTGCCCTAACAGGGGCCATATCAACACTGAAACCACTTTAATTTAAAACCTTTTTTTTTTACATTATAGCGGACAAACGAGCAGACGGCCACCTGATGGAAAGTGATCACCGTCGCCCATGGACATCTGCAACACCTGAGGTATCACATATGCGTTGCCGGCTCTTAAGAAAGGAGTACACCCTTTTCTTGAAGGTCACCAAGTCGTATCTGTTCGGAAACACCACGGATGACCTAGATTTTATCTAAGTTTCACCAACATGGAAAAATAAAGGATATGAATATGAATATAAATGAAGGTTGTCATCGCACTTGTGACTCCACTGGTGACGCGAGTGTCTATGGGCGGCGGCAATCGCTTACCATCAGGCGATCCGTCTGCTTGTCTGCCACCTATCATATAAAAAAATAAAAATAGGCTCGACCGGAGTGACCGGCCTCATAGAAAACTGGCGTGAAGGAACGCCGGCGTTGTGTTTCACCAAGTTAGTTCCCTTCGGCCACCTACGACACTAGTTTCGAAACATGGTTTCGAAGGTGGCCGAAGGGAAGATAGTAAACGTACTGGAGGAAGCCCCTGGAGGAGGGAATCTGAAGGTTGGATTTGCAATTCCACTGCAGCACTAGTGTTGCGGTTGTTGGCAATTTTAATAGCATACTATCAGATTATCCGCTCCTCGTCTGCCGTGAAAAGGTATGTGCTTGTAATCGAACTACCACCCTTTCGTAAGGCGTAGGTTGTCCACTGAGCTATTTACCCTAACTAAATAGATATCCACCTAGAGGAAATGAAACAGACAAATATAAATTCTAAGATTTATCAGCTGTCTTTGTCAATAATTTACTGTTTTCTTCGTAGTAAAGTAAATACTATTGTCATTGTTATTGGCCTGTGTATCTGTAACTAACTATGCTTTTGTAATAAAATTGAATAATTTATCGATCCGAATAAATTACGCTTGTCGATATGCTGTAGCGCCCTCGTCATAAAACTATATATGAGTTAAATTATGTGCCTACTTAGGTTTAATAGCGGGCATTCTTCATTTGTACCAATAAATTGTTAACTTCTATAGATAGTTGGTAGTGAACGTATTCAAGAAAAGAGTGAAGTGGACTGTTACTAGACAGACATGGAAACGCCCTGTTGGTCTAGTGGTTTAAGTACCGGGTCGTGATCTCTGGGTCCTGGGTTCGATTCCCGGGTCGAGCGAAAAGTATGTTTCGAATTTTTTGAACATAGCTCGGGTTTGTGATCACCAATCCGCATTTGGCAAGCGTGGTGATTAAGCCTAATCCCATCATAGTAGCGATGACGTGATTTCTATGATGGAGGCCTTTGCCCTGCAGTGGGACAGTATATAGGCTGATACTTTACTTTTTATTTATCTGTTAAGTGTTGTGTTTTTACGTACTTAAACAATGTTAACTAAATACCTTCTTGTGGTTGGTAAATACATACATTGTAATAAAATCGCGAACACTCGCGTAAGTCATCGTTCCATTCACCGATCTAAAGTGAGATAAATTGTGTAGTGACAAGCCTTGATTCACGAACAAGACTTCATTTACACTCATATGATTTAGAATATCGTGATGTCATGAGTCCAAAGTCTTCTGTTTGAGGCGAGTGGGTTTTAGCTAACATCCAATTAGAAATATAATAAGTAAATCTAAACTATAGTCTTGGACATCTAAATTTTACCTCAGCTGTATAGATATTTTTCGTTCCTTCAGTGAAACAAATGAAATCAAAGTGAGCTGTTACAGCATATTAAACTTAAATACCACAATCTTGTTCCTTTTTGGAGGGAATGGTACCCAGTTTAAAAATATTACTTTTATAAAATATCAATAACATAATTTGTAAGGACTACCTCCTAAAACATAAGCGATTGTTATATTAATGGAAATATTTAATTTTATTCAACATTCATTTGTGACACATTATATGGAGGTCTTACAGTCCTTGTGTCTGGTAGATCTGAATTCATGTCAAACCAACTTATTTTCCGTTTTACTTCGTATTCAGGTCAATCAAAACACCTAATGACTAACTATTCATTAGTAAGCCACTCAAATCGTACCTAAAACGCGTAATCAAAAATATTCTCAATTTGTGTCATTGTCATCGTAGTCATTCTGTTTTTACTGAATCAAAGATGTGTTTCAAGCAATGTTTACGTTTTTCCTCGAACAACTTTGTTGTTGTTGTACCTACCAATATAATCAACAAACCTATTGTTGGCTGATAATAACTATAATCTGACAGGAAAGTGCGTAATGTAGAGAAATGTCTATCTATTTATTTGAGTTGGCATATCGTTATTATATCAAACATATTTATTTTTAACTTTATTTATTTTTATCCATACTATTAATAAAGAGGTAACGCCTCGGCGGGCGACTAACTGACTCTTGGTATTTGCACTGTTCATACAAAATTAATATCAATACTTTCAGCATATTTTATATGCAACCCCCTAAATAGGGTGAACGGGGGTTAAAACGTCGTATGGAAGTTTGGTTATTTTTAAAGCTACGGTCATTCACTTCAGCGCATCGGTGATCTGCCGCGTGATCTCGTTCCCTCTATCCTCCCCTGAACCTTCTTCTGAAACCCTGAAATCTTCGGATACCCTATGATTTTTCTAACTTTCTTTGTAAGGGTATTTTATTGTAAATAAAAAAAAACTTGTTAATTGGCTATTAGTTTCTACTAAAAAAATCAGATTTTTATTTGATATCTTAAGTACTTAAAATTAAAATTATCGTAAAGTAGTTCGTCCGTCAACCATAGTCAGTAATATACCTACTATGCAAAATAGTAGCATTAGTAGCAAGTTCAAAGTCATATCAATTACGGACCAGTCAATTACGTAAACCGAGTCAGTAATTAACAGAATGGCCAATTCCTCGGGGGGCAATTCTCGTTGACTCTCGCGATTTGGCATCGCGGCGTTTTCCTAAAGTAAACGAAAATAACCATGTATTTTTAAAGGTACACGCTAATCTCAAGATCAGATAGAAAACGGCCTAATAATCTCACCTCAGCGTGTAATTCCCAGATGAGTCCAAAGCATCGAAACCAGAGCACGCTTAAAATCGCCTGAATAATATACCTACTTAGGTTCATAATACATAATACCCGAACTTGATATTTCTACAACTCCTTCCAGCTCTATTTCTGTTGAATGCATGCATTCCTTACCTCATAGCTAAGATTAGACATTCACCTAATTACGGTATCTAGATAACGGACAGACTAAAAACATTTCAGCGTAGTGGTAGTTCGTAGTACCTACCTACGGGTATTTTTCGTTGGAGATTTTGTAACAACTTTGTTACCCTACCTATGTACTAAATTAGGTAAATTACCCCTAAAAAGGTTATTCATAAATGTTAAATCTTTGTTAGCTAAAACGGTGTTATAAATCAGTTTTAATTCTTTCTTCGTAAATTTTTTATGAACATTTTTTGTTTCGAACATGAAAACTGCTCTATAACACCATTTGAGCTAGGTTTATTGAACGTTAATGAATAATGCCCGAAAGACTCTAGAACAAATGAAATCTGTCGCCAGGGATTAACAACCCGCACGATAAGGTCACAACTTGTTAACCTAGACTAAAAGGTGTCGAAAACATGCTTGTACGAATTTCAACAGCACAATGCGTATGAATGTGCGAGTAAGTAAACGTCGTGAGGTCGTCCGCCATGTTCGGATCGGGGTCACGGAGAATGCGCCGGCGCGCACGCGGTGGAAAAATGCACATCTATTTGCTTTTCGTTCTCGTCGCTAGTTGGACACTTTCTTTGTCAAGTTGATGGGTTAGGCAAACATAAATACAGCGTGACACGTGTGTGTATAGATTTCGAAGGTCGTTATTTCAATTCTGTTTTTTTTACCTTCGTTTGTTTTGATAATAACAAAAGTGAATAAGTTAACTTTGAAATCAGGTCGATGTATGTGTCTGATGTTTATTTTTGGAAAAAAATATGCCTTTTGTAGCTAATCCGTAGAAAAATAAAACGCTCAACCGACATTTTTTGAATGACTATAACTTTGATTAATTTTCCCTCTCAATTAGATATATAGGTAATTATATTATGTATAAAGGATAGCAGCAGGCCTATATATTCTGTTACTAATATTGTCCAGTGGAATACATAAATCGTAACAACAGACATACCTACCTACAAGTCAACGTTATTCAGCAGTATCAGCAAGACATTTCTGCGAAATTAACAACGTGGATCTGTGCGCGTGCACTGGTCGCATTTAGCATCTCTCTTTTTCTACAGTTAAAGTATCTACCAAATCAGAATTTTTGGTCAGAATGTTTTCGTTTTTATATTCCGATGACTAATATTCCGACTAAAATCATGATAAAAATCTGGATGGGTTTTTCTACAGATTAATGAATTACCCAAATAGTTACATTTTGAAATAGCGAGTTATCTGTATTTTGTATAACACAAACAGAACAAATTCGGTAGCCAACAAGGCCCAACCTCTAAAATCCAAACCAACTAACCTCCCAAAATTACTAGATATCTTAATTAAAATGCATAAGTAAATCAACATTAAGTACCTACTTACATACGTAAGTGATACAAAATTCCTCAATTTAGCAAACATTCAAGGATATTCTACTGAGAAGCTGTCTATTCATGAACACTGATATGTAATTGTTCATTTAGCGACGAACTCCAACAATGAACAGACGTAATTACCCGGAGGTGAAGTGCGGTAGAGCCGCAGGGTGCCTTTCCACCAGAGATGTGCTATGCAGCGAAGATGTGAAAGATACGCTACGAAAAAAATTGACAGTTTCCACCAATACTAAACTATGTATCTGGGCGAGAAGATGCGCTTTGTAGATACGCAGCCGCAAGGTGAGCCTAGTGACATGGCTACATGACTAGCGACCCCATAGCTCGTACGCATCCATGGCAACGCACCTCGTAGGGCAAAAGTCACAGCTCAATTGAACTCGTTTCCACCAATATGACACCCAGACACTGAACAAACACCAGTGTTCATCACACGAATGTTTGTCCAGGGTGGGGATCGAACCCACCTGTGACGAATGAGGCAGGGTCACGACACAGTTAGTCAGATTGATGGATATCGGACGCATCCATAGCAACGTAGCGTAGCGTAGCACAGCCCTGGTGGAAAGGCACCCGTAGTCGGCGGAGATAGCTGCAGGCCGCGGGTTATCGCGCTCCAATGCACACAGTTTTACATTTTTATGATAAAACCAATTTTTTATGAGTTCGGATGGCGAAACAAAACGAAAGCCGGCCTGGCGATAAGCTCGTTTCTAATTTATCAATGCCCACATAACTTACGAAAGAAGAAGATTTTTATTTTATTCATTCATTCATTTAACTTAATTAAACAAATTTTATACAATGGGGGAACTTAATTCCAAAAGGATTTCTCCACCAGTCAACCATTACCTAAGCCTAACCTTTAGTAATATTTATAAATCTAAATTAGTTATACTAAACGGACAAAACTGTTTTTTGAGCAGATGGAAGTAGACTTTTAAAAGAAAACAGATGTCATCGTAACTATATATATAACGAGTTCAAAAAAGAGCAGTAACAAGGATAAAGAAAAGCAATAAGATTGATAACGTTATTGGAATCAACGTCGAAAAAACGTAAAAAGCACCATCTATCACACCGCAGATGTGGCTAAGTATTGTAATTCGACCACAAATGCGTCTTTATCATTAGTATCTCGATAAATGGTCCCGACCCACTTGTTGGCAGCTCCGACCCCTAATGACGAAAAAAACTGTATTTGTATGAACGAAAAAAAATTGTAAGTCTATAAATCAAGAGGCGTTGCACCCCATGGACGGGAATAGCCGTGTCCACGGCAGGGGTGAAAAAAAGCAATACTAATGTATTTTGACAACCTGGAGTTCCGTACGTTACGAGTATACCTATTTATTTTTTCTCTAAGATTAAATTCTGACGCCTCCTCTACTTTCAAATGTTCTTTACCTGAAGGTTGTCCGGATGAAATCGTACATTTAAGTTTCTGCAATGCCTAGTTTTTTTTTAAGTTGTGTTTTTTGTGCAATAAAGTATATCTATCTATCTAAATTGTAAGAAAATCTCCTTTCTCACTTCATCATCATCAGCCCATTTAAGTCCCCACTGCTGGGGCACGGGCCTCCCTCAATCACATGAGGGGTAATTGCCATACTCACCACGCTTGGCAGACGGGTTGGCGAGGGTTTTGATATAAATGCAGAGTTTTCCTTCTCTGGGTGCTGATGATCATGCCAGCAGCTTTACCTTAGTCGCCTTTTACGACACCTCGGTAAGAGTGAGGGTGGCCTATTCTACTCTGCCGGGCACCACACGGCCTTTCTCACTTGCTAGTGGCTAATTCAGATATTTTTAATGTTAGAGAGGACAAACGAGCAAGCGGGTCACATGGACTGATGGTAAGTAGATAATCACCGTCACCCGTGAACATCTGCGAGATAAGAGAGGTCGCTAATGCGTTGCCGGCCTAGAACGGAGTGCGCTCATCTCTTTAAGGTCCCTAAGTAGTAACTGTCGAGATTCTATTATTAGAAATTCCGTGAGAAACGCAAAGTAGGTACAGTTAGTAGTTATTTTATTTATACAGAGTAAAAGTTTTTATCTGTAGTAATTTACATAATTACAGTAATTAGTATATAGTAGATATTACTCAAGGTCTCTGCTACCGACAGAAATGATAGCTCCTTTGTTATTTTAGGGTAAAAAGTAAAAACGTTGAAGTCAAAATCCCTTTATTGTCCATTGATGATATTCATGTATTTATGTACCCAGTTGTTTTGTGTAGCATCAGCATTCAATCAAGAACTATACCAAAATATAGGTACTAAGAGATTTGGTCTGTCTTTTCGACTATATACCTACACGAATCCTTCATATTAATTTATAACCGATTTAGTCACCTTGTTCTCTGATCAACCTAACACCATCCCAAACTTTCCGATTTCATTACACACTTGGCAATCGTCACGGAACCCTCAAAAGAAGGTAAAAAGGGCGCATGGTGCGCGGGCGCATGTGCTTGGCATGTGACGGTACTGTTTCCGGTTCCTAAAAAGTAATTTCGCCGGTTTTGTCTGTGGGGCGTCAGAGACAACAGAGGGTTGACGGAAAGACAATAAACATGTGAATCTTTGGTGCAAGCGCCAAATGTACGGTTTGATGGATGACTGTTTTTCTGCATTGGGTGATCTAGGACGATTTGCCATGCTTACTAACAATAGTTAGAGATGTGATCTGACTTTGGAACTTATCGCAGTGGACGGCGAAGATTTTTTTATGAGATAGTGTGCAGACGAGCAGTAGAATCTTATGATGGTTTACCGCCGCTCATGGATCTGCAATACCAGAGGATTCACAAGTGTGCCAAAGGCCACACTCATGACACGCTGATTGATTTCGAAAATGCATATCATAATGTTAAGACCTTGTCATGTTCCGAAAAATAAAGTCATTCGATACGAATATTGGATGGCGAGAGAAAGTATGTTATAATTGCTTATTGGTTATTTCGTCACTCGCGATTATGTCGCTGACCTTAATGTGCTGATATAAGTATTGTTTGAAAAAATTGAATGCTAAAATTTATAGACCCTATTCGACCAATCTTTGATTCGAGAATAATCAATGATATAACGCTACGAATCGCATGGCATTGTTATGGGTAACGTAGGTTTATTATCGAATAAAGATTGGTTAAATACTCATCTAATTTACTTTACATGCCGTGTGGTCCCGGCAGAGTAGAATAGGCCACCCTCACTCTTACCGAGGTGTCGTAACAGGCGACTAAGGTAAAGCTGCTGGCATGATCATCAGCACCCAGAGAAGGAAAACTCTGCATTTTTATCAAAACCCTCGCCAACCCGTCTGCCAAGCGTGGTGAGTATGGAAATTACCCCTCATGTGATTGAGGGAGGCCCACGGGCCTCCCTGAATCACATGGCCCATTTAAGTCCCCACTGCTGGGGCACGCCCCAGCAGTGGGGACTTAAATGGGCTGATGATGATGATGATTACTTTACATTTATTTATTTTTATTTAATTTACGGAAGACCAGCGTCGGGGTGTCCTTTAGACACTGTGCCACATGCTGAGTGGAGCCCATTTCAGTGGCATTCTAATGTCCATTTCGTTATATTTTTATTTTGTGTAAGTTTGGCGCTGAATAAATTACTTTATTCTTATTCTTTATTTAATACTAGCTAAATTTGGGTAGAATTGATTATTAAACCTAAGATTTATTTATTTAAACTTTTATTGCACAAATTTTGATTCAATGAGGCGAACTTAATGCCAAGAAGCATTCTCTACCAGTCAACCTTTGGGTCATGCAGAAAGTTACTAGTAAGGAAAAAAACATTAATATAAAATAACTACACACTACTTAACATTATTAGATTAAGATAATTAGATATTACCAACTCTACATTTTAACATTTTGGTCGTCTATCGAAACTTATTTAAATACTAACCTTAGCTGTTCCGGCTCTGTCTACCCACGTTAAAACAGTGGTAACCATCAGATTGTTAGTTTAGAAATCCGTCTCTACATTAGTCATAAATGCTAATATCGGGCGCGAATCGCTCTATAGATCGTATACGCTCTACTTCGCGGGTGATGTCATTGGCCATAAAATAAATCTGAGGTGACTCTAGATGCTAGTAAATAAAATCCTTATGTAGAGTTTGAGGAATGTACCGACAATAGTACGGAAGTCAGCGTTTTATAGCCATGTAGAACTGGTAGATCTTAAATTATGGCTCAAGCAAAAAGGTAGTTTGAAATACCTGGTTATATGATAGTACGTATTGCAGAACGTATAAGTTTAACATTATAAGTAATTCCTAGTTGCACCCAAAGCTGACTCTCTGGACCCCGGGGTACGCTTGGACCATTATTCTTAATTTGGAGAGTCTGGTTATTACAATGAAGCGACTGCCGTCTGACCTTCGCAACCCTTTACAGGGGAACCAAAGTGAATGATGGTTACACTTTTCTGAAACTATCCGAAACAGGTTTCCTCACGATGTTTTCCCTCCCCGCCGAGCTAATGGTAGAAATACGCACATATATTTGAAAAAACCAAAAGGTGCATGCTCGAATTCAAACCCGGTATAAGTATACTGTATGTCTTAAGTTCTAAGAATGATCTTTTGAGTTCTAAAACCGTATTTTCTGAAAAAGTTCAACTACATATTTAGTTTTGCAACAACAGTTTGTTTGGCGTCGTATTATTCATCTTAAGAAGTAATTTACCAATAAAAAAGACATAATTAGGTCCCTAATATTAAACAAGAGTACTTTTGAGACATAAATGCAATTCGTTAAGGTCTGTTACATACATATGTACCTGCATATACATATGTACCTACTATAAGTACCTGTTTGATAAGAATATTGCAAGTAATATCTGCGCGCAACATCTATCACACATCTGTATTCATTTTATTGTTTATCAAACACATTCCGTTAACTTACGTCAGTGCATAAAATACCTATGAGTAATTTGACATTGAATCGTTTGGTAACTCAAGACCCGGCGCGAGATCTCGCGTCTCGCGGAAAAATATTAATTTACAACGTTTAGAAAAAATATATCACTTACATTTTCCGGTCCCCGTCGACATGAGATTGCACGGTGAATCCAAACATAGATTGGCGGTTTCCCTTATAAACCACCCTCGAGGGTATGTCCACATTGAAGCCCAGGACACCGGCGCACGCGCACATCAAAACACACAAAAACAGCGCCATTGTCACAACCTTAACACTTCACAGAGAAAATTAAAAATACAGAGATATACTTTTTCACTGTTTGTTTGAAATTACATAATTCAAACTCATGTTTCGTTCGCATGCGGTTCGTATCGTCGCGTCGGCTGGCGTGCGCTCCGCGCGGCGTGTGGCGCGAGACTGGCGGACTGTGCGCTTCTTGAAGGCCGGTGAGGTAACCGAAAGAAAATAAAAGCTAGGAAAATGACGGGAGATATTTTCGCGCGGTTTTCCTTGCAGGCTCGTAGCCTCGTAGACTACGCCGTATACTTCGACTTATTGCAATTGATATTTTGAACGGGATTCAGCAGGTAAACTTGGATTTATTGGCATTGGAGCTGTGAAATCAACTGGGACAAGGTTATGAATGAGGTATATTCAATTCGTAATGTTTTATCGAAGACGATACATTGCGTATATTAAATTACAGCTAAATTAAAATGTTAAGGAAAACGCCTTGCTTATTGTTTAACGCGTGTAAAAAAATCATTTTTTTCCTTCTCACTTTATTGACTTTAGAATACGACGTGCCTAGTGTGTGTTAAACTTTTGGATTCATTAAAATGCGTAGGGCAAAAACAAAACAAAAATATATGTTAAAAATATTTATTTAATAATAACAAATGAGTTTCTTATATCTTCATAACATGTACATTATTATTATAGATATTGATTTAATATAAAAAATAACGATAGTATAAAAATTACTAATAATGCGATATTAAATCATATTATTCACGACCTCTCATTGTTCGCTTACAAAATACGGAAAATGTTCAATCATGGGCATAAAAAATTGGGCCACATTTTTTTTTTAATTTTAAATTACACTAAAAACGCAAGTAAGTGTATTCGATAATCGCCAGCGAGATTATTATTAAAATTACGCTCTGCCTTAAATCTATTTTTTTACCTAACCATGTCAAGAAGGATTCTAGGTTTGTTATAATGAAGCGGTGCCTTTTATCTTTACTTCGAAATTAGATCTAGACCCGACATTTAGCATAAGATGGACCGCTTTCATTTTTATTACATTATAATTTACATTAAGGTGACGGGTAGGGCACACTAGCGACGCCAATCGATATTAATTTTAGCTACTAAACCGGATCTATTTAAAAAAAATTCGGGATCACAGCCTCTCGGCAAACACCTATACTATTTTTAATACTTACAGTTAACTGTTAGGTCTGCTTTTGCACTCGAATTTTGGATTACCGCCAAAAGTGGCCGCATTTGGCGTGAGTAAATTTTTCGCGTACAAAAACCGACCCAACATTTGTGCATGGTTATTTAATAAATAGTATAAGTGTTAGCCGAGAGGTTGTAATCCCGAAATTGCTTAAATAGATCCGGTTTAGTTTAGCTAAAAATTAAAATCGACTTGGCGTCGCTAGTGTGCCCTACCTGTCACCTTAAGTAATATTGCACTTTACAACTCACGGAGAATTAAAAGAAAGTTAAAACAAATTACCAAACCTGTTTACTCATTCTTAAAATTTGTCTATATAAAGGACAGGTTTTGCTATGAATAGAATTCTAACCGTTACATAGAAATAAAATTCACCGAAAATTGTTATGTTATATCGATAAAACCACTAGCTATGTAATAGCCCGTATAATTATTTTAGTCTAAATTAACAGTCTTAGGTTTTCGATGAGATTCGCTGCGGCGAAACTAATCAGGCGATTTACGCAAATGGTACAATGTGTTAGGGTACCGTCTCATAGCTGGTTTATTTAGTAGGTAGATAGATACTCAATACTCGATCATTTATTGCAAAACCATAATGTACAATAAGATGTTACAATAGTAATGGAACAATGTTATGGACCCTGTCCGGCACGCAAAATTAGGTTTAGGGGGGGAAGCGCTTTTATAATAAACTTTAATTTGAATTAAATCATTTGGAGAAACTTATATAATGTATGATCAGCAAAATATTCATTAGTGTTGTAGTAACTTTTATCAATTAGGTAGTTCTTTAATTTTTTAATAAGTATTTTATCATTTTTTTCATTCTGTAGTATGTCTAGTAATTTGTTATATATTTTTACAGAGGAACTGAAGGTGCTTGTGGAATTTAATTTAAGTCGGGAATTTGGTAGAGCTAATTTACTTTTATTTCTTAATGTGTATATTTACATTGTACATCTTCGCGTTTTGTATAAATTCTTTAAATTTACGAACAATATTGCACATTTCGAAAATGTATAAGCAGGGCAGAGTTAATAGAACGTTTATTGATTACAACAACATACACACAGACGTGTCCCGAAAACTCGAACAATAATGAAAACTTAAATTGCAATTTTGGTGGCATTCAATGATTATGAGAGTTTGCCTGGAGATTCTATCTTTGTATGAATTCTGTTTAACCGTGGTAAAAATAAATAAAAGGTAAATTAACAAACAGTTCACGTTTTTTTTATAAACATATCCTTCAACCGATTACGGCTACGGCGGCCAATCTCCACGATCAGCCACATACGCACGATATATTATAGTGCTCAAGTGTGTGCGCAAACACAAGTGCACTCTCAATTCCCTTACACTCATATTCCGATAGAACACCAGCGTGACACGACCATACCAGAGAGGGATTGGGCGCAGGACCAACGGCTTAACTTGCTTTCCGAGCCACGGGGATACAAGACCGCCAATTTGGGCAGACTCGACAGTTCCAGACTCCGAGCTGACACTAAAAATTTGTTACCGAAAACTTAGGAACACATTTTTGGCCCAACCCGGGATCGAACCCGGGACCTCTTGCGCAGCCGTCGCTTTAGAGTGCGACTAACCACTACGCCACCAAGGCAGTCGAGTAGAGTTTTTTTGTATAAACAATCTAAAATAACTATATTTTATTTGCTTGAAAATACGATTTAAGATTTTTATACCTACCCCATCATCACGTTTAAACTTGGAAGGTTTCTAACCTTCAACCAATGAGGGTTTTTTGTGTGTGGAAAATCCGCTAGATGGCGTACTATTGGACTGAGGTCCAACATCAACCGTATTGGTTGTTTAGTTTGTCAATTTGACATTTTGACAGATCACGTTTAAAAATAACCAATCACATTGTATATGGACCTCACTCCTATATTACTCCATCTAGCGGATTTCTCACATGCGAAAACCCTCATTGAAGTAATAAACAAATACTGGTTTTAAAAAACTAGCGTTTAACTAGAATAAATCAATAGTATAATACTTCAATGGATTATTATAATAATGCACCTTATTTGTATACTGTATAGATCACTGTACTTCACTTTACATTAACAAGAATGTTATAAACAGATGTCTTTCAATGCTAGCAGGAACTGTGTTGTAGTATAAAACTATGGGAGTATAATAAGTGGTTCACTAGGACGATTCTCATAATAACAAGCGCATATTTCATTCATTTTGCAATGAGTCATGAATGTGATAACAGAAACAGCAAATCTATTGATCAAAATATTATTGGTATCTAACCAACGACATACATACAGGGTGTATCGGTAGACATTTACATCCTTTTAACCACGTGTTCTACTAACAATCCTGAACAACATCTGTTCTGAGAATTTTGGGAATTCGTTGAAATTCACGTGTAATTCAGTCACGTGAAATTACTCAAAGTAAAAGTCAAAAGATTCTTTATTTGCATAGGCTTGTACACAGTATGAATGAATGAATGAATGAATGAATGAATGAATATACTTTTATTGCACTCAAAGTACATTACTTACAAGTCGTCATACATTAACATCTCTTGAAACTGTTAATAAGTATAATAATAATTTACATCTATTTATACATAAAATATACTAGGAAATAAATAAACATAATGCGATTCTACCAACGGCTCGGAAAGTTGTTTCTGGTGGAGAAGATCCGGCAAGAAAGTCGCTAGTTACTCTTTTTAATCGCCAACTTTTTATACAATGCTTTATTATCCTCATACCAAGACATACAGTCAAAATAGAATGAAGCAAATTAAAAGCGAAATATGAGGTAAACCGAAGCAGACCAGTCCCCAAAGGTGGCACCGTTTGTGTCAGCCATCATTTCACTTTTAGAGGGAATGCGATGACCCGCTACACAGCGCTATCACATTTACGTATGAAACGTTGTATTTTTAATGCGAATTTTCAAAAGACACAGAACAAATGTTGTTCAGAATGGTTAGTAGGACACGTGGTTAAAGGGATGTAAATGTTCACCGATACACCCTGTATTTAGATTTAGTGACAATTTCACCTCCAAAAATAAGTCTTTGGGATTTCCAACTACCAACACCGTGCCATATATTGTAAACACATTAAAATTGAACGAAATATAGATTGTTTCGTAAACGAAAATATTTAAATCATTCTTATTCTATCCCTTATTTGGAACAACCACTGTAAAAAAATGTATTCGTAAAAATCTACTTTTTTCAAAAAACCTGCCGATTTAATTATGAAATTGAATATAGTGCGAATTAAAAGTTATTCCAAATAACGAGTAGAATACGTGTAAAGAAGGATAAAACTATTTACTTAATACAGACTATATCAGAGTTAGATTACTTCTGTAAATAATGATTTATTCACATATCAATAACAAAATAAATAAAAAAAGCCTATTTACCTTAGTCTATAGTAAATATCTTACTAATGTCTTTCGATTCTGAATCTTAGTGCAGTCTATATTTGGTTCTGATTGCTTGGATAAATGCTACGCGCGTTACCGGCGCGCGCGCCGCTACGACTTGGAGAACTTGAACACACTTGGAGTGCCTTTCTTCTGTGGCTTGTTTTCTGTCACCTACATAAAAAAGAACAGAATCCTTCAGAATTTGCAGTTACCTCTTATATCTAGTTCTTCTTAAACTACAGGATCTTAAACACGTACATACATAATATATTGCTTTAAACTTTCATGGTCACTAACATTAGAATATTATTTACGGGACCATGGAGCTTGTAACAGTGCCGAAATATCGGAAAACTCAAAAATAAGGTACATGGTAGAAATCCCGTAAATAACTATTCGTAACATATACAATAGGTCTCAATTTAGAAATGTGAAGTTAGAGATACTTCTAAATCATCGTATAAAAATAACTTAATAGGTTTTTAATGTCATAACTATTACAACAATACATATTAACGATACGATATTTATTGAATTCTACTGATAACACACTTCACGAGCAGTGCCGGTACCGTGACAGGTGTGACGGTGACATTAACTAAACTCTTAATTTGTGCATTGCTTAGGCCAGATTCGATCAATCTTAATCCGATACTAAATCTAGTACAGCGCTATATTGTTGTAAACTTTGATGGTCACTAACATTCGAATAGTTATTTACGAGATTTCTGCCATGTACCTTATTTATGAGTTTCCGATATTTCGGCGATGTTGCAAGCGCCATGATCTCAGACTCTCGGAGTACCTAACTGAAATATCGGAATCTCAAAAATAAGGTACATGGTAGATTTGTCCTATATAACTATTCTAGTACAGCGCTTTCATTATATACAAATCTGACGTTATACCCTTTATCAACGGATAAAGATTTGTCCAATCGGGCATAAAGAAAGTATTTTTACTACGAAGTTTTTTTTTGTACCTAGCCTAACATTGTCCTATTGCTGGGCAGTGACTAACCAGAGTCACTCTACTGCTCTCTATTAAATGCAGTTTGTGTACAATCTACCTAGCTATCCTGATTCCAAAGATAGGGCTGTACAATGAGATAGGCATGTTAACGGTAATGACCATGGAGGCGATTCTCCTGTACACGATTTTAAACTTTCGCGTTGCATTATACTAAAATTCATATATCGGGGCTAAACGTCATGGTCACAAGCGGAATGGCCGCGGAGAGTCCGCTGGTGACCACGACCGTTGTAACGCGTTCGTGTTAAGCAGTAAGTACTATAATGTATTTGTTAGTTTTCTTCGCGTTTAACCCCGATATATTTATTTTCCTGTAGTTTGTATGATATGTCATGAACGTGAAGGCTGCCAGAGGGGAAGCTCGAATATTCAAGGAATTCGTAGCGAATTCGACGAAATACTTTGTCACCTTTTAATTCCAAGTGAGAGAGTAAGAGAGAAGATAGTTATGCTTATGGTACGATAGAGGGCGCTCTTCAGTTTTCATACAAATTGCTTACGATACGTATACGCTAGATGTATAGTAAAGAAGGAGCCTATATACTGTCCCACTGCATGGCAAAGGCCTTCGTCATATAAATCAAGTCATCGCTACTATGATGGAATTAGGCTTAATCACCACGCTTGCCTAATGCGGATTGGTGATCACAAACCCGAGCTTTATTATGAAAATTAGAAACATACCTTTTGCTCGACCCGGGAATCGAACCCAGGGCCCCGAGATCACGGCCCATTTAAACCACTACACCAACAGGGCGCTAGATGTATAAAAGAAATAAATAAAAAAAATCTGCTAACCAGACAATCAATCAGTGAGATAAAAAGCGTTCTGACATGCATCTCCCTCTGACTGATCGCTGAGACTGCCCCTATCCTCCTCCTCCCAGAGAGAAGAGCGCTAAAGAGCCGCAGGCAGGCCTCACCAAAAGTCGAAGACCGCCCCAATTGCGCCATGTCGGGAGGCCTTCTATCCAGGAGGAACGAGCACCATGTAGAGACAGACGTGAAAAGCCGCCCGGATAAAGGGTTTACTCCAAAGCCCGAACCGCATACAAGCGAGAAGAAATCATGTAGCGTACGATCCTTCGAAAACTTCCTGCTATCCTTTCAGTACGTAAATGCCAACACCGCTATTCCTCGTAACATTACCGCAGCATTCTTCTCCGTGCTTATGTCGCACAAGCAAAGGCCATGTCAAAACTCACCAATTGCTACAAGACTGTAGGTACAATTTGCTGAAGTGTATAATGTATAGTTGATATTTTATAGCAATCTTTTGCGATTTATTCTTAAGTAAATAACACACTTAAAAATTTCATCTCGTGTTCAGGCGGGACTCGAACCCACACCTTCCACAATCCGGGTGAATGTACTACCAATTATACCACTGAACGCGTTACTAAGTCGACGAAATTTGTAAGTGCTTGATTCGACATGAGCTGTCGATAGTCTCATCAATATTGTAGGTGTATTTACAATATCCAGTGGAAATATTATTACAAATATTTGACCACCAGTTAAGATGAGACTGCTTAATCAATAGTTGATATTTTATAGCAATCTTTTGCGTTTTATTCTTAAGTAAATAACACACTTAAAAATTTCATCTCGTGTTCAGGCGGGACTCGAACCCACACCTTCCACAATCGACAGCTCATGTCGAATCAAGCACTTACAAATTTCGTCGACTTAGTAACGCGTTCAGTGGTATAATTGGTAGTACATTCACCCGGATTGTGGAAGGTGTGGGTTCGAGTCCCGCCTGAACACGAGATGAAATTTTTAAGTGTGTTATTTACTTATGTATAATGTATGTTTGAGGGCAATAAACCAATTTTTATTTATTAATTTATTTTAAAAGAACCGGCCTGATGTAGTCTAGTCAAACCAAGGGAATACTACTAACCGTCCTCTCCCCCAGCAGCAGCCTCGCCTTGTCGTCCTCGTGCGGCTCCGGAGCCGCTGCCGAGCGCCTGTGTAGCTGCAGCTTCTGCCGGATGGCTTGAGATAATATTACCCTGTGGAGACATCATATTATTTAAGGCTGCGCGGTAAGCACACAAGCCCCCCCCCCCCCCCCCCTACACACACAATATATAAAAAATGAATTGGTGTCGCCAGTGGACAGTCTGAGCTTTCTTAATCATTCTTTTTGATATAAGTTTTTTTCTTTCATGAAATAAAATTGACGAATAACCGAAGAATAAAATACTATAGAAGAAGCATTTACTGTCTTTCGTATTCCTTTAAAAACCAGTTTTTTCTTTATACTGTTTCGAAACATGTATAGTGCGCTCGCGCATCGATGGTGGTGCCAACTGGTGCCATTCATTTGAAGTAAGTAGTCAATACAAAGTGCTGTCGGTCCACAAAGACGGAGGAGTCAACTGGTGCCATCTATTTGAAATTGTGTTAGATTAATTTGCCCTTTAGTCAATATAAAGTGGTGCCAGCTAGTGCTTGAGAACCAAGGTCCACCTTCAACATCATAGGCTGATTTAATCGTAAACTGACAATTTGACACATCACGTCTAAAAATACCTAATTACCTTGTAGGTGGACCTCAATCCTATAGTACGCTATATTGCGGATTTTTCGCACGCGAATAGCTCTCATTCTGCCTAGGCAAACACGTAAAATCCTAGGCCATTCATAGTAATCTAATAGTAAGAGAAGAGCGTACTCTTCTTCAAAAAGGCCGGCAACACATTATCGATCTGACCGGATGGCGCAATTGGTAGTGACCCTGCCTCTTACGCCAAAGGTTGTGGGTTCCCCACCCTGGACAAACATTCGTGCGATGAACACTTGTGTTTGTTCAGTGTCTGGGTGTAATATATGTATTTAAGTATATATTTGTGTTTCCTCTGTTGTCTGATATCTGTAACACAAGTGCTTAAGCTACTTAGTACGGAATCAGGTCAACGTATGAGATGTTGTGATAATGAAAAATTAGAGCTCATAAAATCAAAAAATCAAAAAGATCTCACTGATTTGCACGGATGTTTATGGGCAGCGTTCATTACTTTCCATCAGATGACTCGCTTGCTGGCGTTGATAACTTTCCATCAGGTGACTCGCTGGCTCGTTTGTCCGCCTCTAGCATAAAAAACATTTCTTTTACCTCCTGGTGTCGCTCTTGGTCGCCAGCAGCAGGTCCAGCCACGTCCACGTGACGTTGTGGTACTCCAGGGTGGGCAGCACGAGCGGCAGGTCCCGCACGTCCTCGAGGTTCTTCTCCTTGCTGCCCTTGTACGAGACGCGCACCGGCACCTCGGGTATCTTGATGTAGATGAATAGCTTGTTCTTTTCTGCTCGCTCCTGTTAATACCACATGTTTATTAGCACTGTTGCTGAGGTTTTGGAGGTGTTCAAAACATCAATCTACCCTTTTCTAAGTTTACTTTATGAACGAGACAACAACATACTTAATTGATTAGCACTCAAATGTTAAGGCGACGGGTAGGGCACACTAGCGACGCCAATCGATTTTAATTTTTAGCAACTAAACCGGATCTATTTTAAGCAATTTCGGGGTTACAACTTCTCGCCAAACACTTTTACTATTTATTAAATAACCATGCAAAAATGTTGGCTCCAACGCGTACGCGTGAAATTGATTCACGCCAAAAGCGGCCACCTTTGGCGTGAATCAATTTTTCGCGTACAAAAACGGACCCAACATTTGGGCATGGTTAATTACTAAATAGTATGAGTGTTTGACGAAAGGTTGTAACCCCGAAATTGTTTAAAATAGATCCGGTTTAGTAGCTAAAAATTAAAATCGATTGGCGCCGCTAGTGTGCCCTACCCGTCACCTTAAGAAACATTTGTATTCAATCGTTCTAGTAGTTATTTTGTAAGATGAAGCCAACCTGTTAAACTTTATAGTACCCTTTTAACGAATAGTCAGATATTTGGCCACAATGCCTGATGGCCCTCCGGTACCCTCACTTACTCGGCGAAACACAGCGCAGGGTTGTTTCAAGCCGGATTTCAGATCTGCTCTTACCTACTATTAGAGTGCAAATCTTCATCTTCTCGACATCATCTTTGTCCTTTTATCCCTCTTTTTTTATGGGATAGGTGGCAGACGAACAGACGGATCACCTAATGGTAAACGACCTCTTGACGTAGAAATTGGAAGTAGAGTCTTTGCGTTCTTCTTCTTGACCTTCTTAGACCCTGTGGAGACAAGGCTGGCAGTGGACGCACCTCGTCTCGTCATCCCCGTCCTCGATGGAGTCAGGGTTGCGCTCCGGGAAGCAGAACTTCATCATCTACGCCTTGTCTCTTTAATTTATATAGTCCCCTTTCAATGATCCCTACTCAGATGTTTTACCTACTTATATTGTCCTCCTAACCGATATTTCGGCTATGGCGGCCAATCTCAACGACCAGCCATTGACGCAGGACATAGTAATGGTGCACAAGTGTGTGCGCAGACACAAGTGCACTCTTGTATTCCTTACTCTCATATTTTGCTAACACACCAATGTAACACGATAGATGAGGGATGAGACGAAGGACCGGCGGCTTAACGTGCTTTCCGAGGCACGAGGCTTTACCTACTTAAACAGTTACATACCTTCATCTTCTCGACATCATCTTTGTCCTTCTTATCCCTCTTGACGTAGAAGTTGGAATTGGAGTCTTTGCTCTTCTTCTTGACCTTCTTAGACCCTGTCGAGACCAGACTGGCGGTGGAGGCGCCCGCCTTCAGCGTGCCCTCGGCTTCGTCATCCCCGTCCTCGATGGAGTCAGGGTCGCGTTCCGGGAAGCAGAACTTCAGCATCGTGTTGAAGAACTTCTTTGTCAGACCTGATAAAGATAATGCAGGTATGAGGATAAAAGGCGGAGCCACGCTTCGGTATAAATGGGCCAGCTCGACGGAAGTGATAAGATTTTATGGGCTCACAGAAAACCGGCGTGAAGCAGCGCCTGTGTGGTGAGAGTGAGTGAGGGTACCGGAGGCCCTGTTCGAGGGCAAAGGGAAACTGTTGATAGCGCACTTGTGACTTCACTGGTGTTGCCAATACACTTTGTCATTGGTGGCAGACGATCAGACGGATTACCTGTTGGTAAGTGATTGCACAATTCCAACATTTCAACTGCCATTTTGGACCTTCGGTACCCTAACTCATTCTGCGAAACAACTTATCGCTAGTTTTCTGTGAAGCCGTGGTCCACTTTTTTGTCATTGGTGGCAGACGATCCGACTGATCACCTGATGGTAAGTGATTGCACAATTCCAACATTTCAATTCCCCTTTTAGGCTTTAGGTACCCTAACCCACTCTGCGAAACTACTATCGTGAATTGGGATCGCCCCAGTCGAGCCAGCCAATTTTTGCCGACACATGGCTCTCCTACGTTTAATTTAGACGAGCAGATGGATCACCTGATGGTAAGCGATTGCCACCGCCCATGGACACCCGCGACACCAGTGGGGTCACAACTTTTAAACTTCCCTTTCCCCTAGATTGGGCCTCCGATCCCCTCACTCATGCAGCGAAACACAGCACAGTGCTGCTTCACGCCGGTTTTCTGTGAGGCCGTGGTATCTCTCCGTTGGAGATGGCGCATTCATGCCGAAGCGTCTCCCACGGCTAAAACTGAAAATATCTTTTAACATACCTATCCGAATAGGCACAATGTTGACTTCGAAGTGTTCCTTGACGGCGATGCCGCCCACGGGCGGGCGGTCGCGGCAGAACACGCGCAGCGCCGCGCGGCGCGCCAGTGGCGCCCTCCCCGACGGCGCTTGAGGAACTAGCACCTACAATATTTCAGCTAGGTAAAGAACATGTGTGTGTCGAAAATCTTTCAATGAGAGGTGTTACAAAATATAGATGGCGTTATGTACTCGTCTGATTTAACTAAAACTAATACTTCTATCTAATATCCTTTACCTGAAGGTTGTCTGGTAGAGATCGCTCCCAGCGATAAGACCGCCTAAATTGTACATTGTATCTCTGTATATCTAGCTTTTAAGTTTTGTATGTTGTGCAATAAAGAGTATCTATCTATCTATCTACTTCATACTTGTTGGCACACACATCATACTTGTGAACAGGTTTGGGGACTGGTCCGCTTCGATTTACCTCATATTTCGCTTTTTATGTGCTTCATTCTATTTTGTCTTGCATTATACTGTGTCTTAGTATGAAGATAATAAACCATTGTATAAAAAGTTGGCGGTTAAAAAGAGTAATTGGCGAGTTTCTTGCCGAAATTCCTCGACCAGACCCAACTTTCCGAGCCGTTAGTAGAATCGCATTATGTTTATTTCTTAGTATATTTTATGTATCGGCATGTTATATATGTTACATCTTAATTATTATTATACTTATAAAGAGATTCAAAAGATTAACATCTTTTGAATCGCTTTAATGTGTCTCTTTAATGTATGATGATTTGTGAGGGCTGTGTAAAAGCCTTTGCAAATAAAGAATCTTTTGACATTGACCTTGACTTCAATAGTTTATCGTCCTTACACCAGGAAAAACCAGACCACCTGAATCATGGTTACACGTTTCAGAAACTATCCGAAACGTGCAGGTTTCTTCACTATGTTTTCCCTCACCACACAGCTAATGGCAGAAATAACCATAGATTTGAAAAATCCAGAAGTGCATGCTCAGATTCAAACCACGACCTCCAGTATTGAAGGCGTGTTCTTATCCACTGAGATACCAAAGCTACAAAACAATAAATTCCGTCAAAAGTGGACTTCACGCCTTCATAACGCCATCGTGATTGCAAAAAAATTACGATAATGCAAAAAAAACCTTATGTTCCTATTTTAGGCAGGAAGTATATCTATTTTACCTCTGGGAAAGGTTCGTTGGGTAACAAGTTAGTTACGCGCACGTAGCCGACCTCGAGCTGATGCTCTACAGAGTCGTCTGATCGAGACGTTTTGGTATACCTGGATAGAAATAAAGTCAATATATAAACAAACAAGAATTATTAATAATTCACATTTCATAATCTTTTCTACTTCCTATAGGATGTAAAATATTAAGAAATGGATTGTTATCGCTACAGCTTAGATTACACATCTGACACAGAAAGTTAGTCAGCAGTAAGCTCAACTCTCCGTCCACCTCCAAGCGAGATAGAGCGACGACTAATTTTGGGCAAGCCAAAGTCCAATAGTGGTCTTTGGCAGATATAATGACTTATAGGAAGTTAGTAATATAATATTAAAAAAAATTTCACAACATAACATACATTGATCTGACTCTGAGATAGGTAGCTCAAGCACCTGTGTTACGGATATCAGAATCAACAGTGGGATTACAAATATATTCATATAATAATTTTCTTTTGTAAATACATACTTATAATACATAGAAACACCCAGACCAATAAAAACAGACATGTTCATGCACACAAATGTATTTGATTGATAAGAAATATATTCGTTTACTCTTTGTTTTTACAGAATGATAAAATATGCTTTCGTTATTGAATAGTAATCATTTACGTCAAAGGCGGTAATTACGACGCTATTATCCCACTTGCGCATGTGTCGTCATTCCTAGATGACATTTCGTTGTCAAGGTTGAAGGGTTAATGACTCACAGGAAGTTAGTGAGCAGCAGATCTGCTATGCCCAGCTGTCCGTCGGCGTCCGTGAGCCTCCAGCGCGCGGACTTGAAGCAGATCTCGTTGTAGCGGTGCGGCGCCGCCACGCCGGCCGGGCGCGCGCCCGCCGCCGCGCCAAAGCCGTCGGCCTCGCGCCAGGCGCGCACCATCGCGTCCAGCTCCTCGCCCAGGGACCACACTACTTCTTTGCATTCGTTCACCTACGAGATTTATTATAATAATAATAATTCTCACAACATCTCATACGTTGACCTGATTCCGTACTAAGTAGCTTAAGCACTTGTGTTACAGATATCAGACAACAGAGGAACACAAATATATACTTAAATACATATATTACACCCAGACACTGAACAAACACAAGTGTTTATCGCACGAATGTTTGTCCAGGGTGGGGATCGAACCCACAACCTTTGGCGAAAGAGGCAGGGTCACTACCAATTGTGCCATCCGGTCAGTCGAATTTATCATAGATAGATAGATACCCTTTATTGCACAACATACATAATTTCCCCTTTTTCAATATTGCACCACCTACCCTTCCCTATTATCAAACGTCCTTTGCCTGAAGGTTGTCTGGTAGAAATCGCTTCGAGCGATAAGACCGCCGAAATTGTACAATTAAGTTTCTGTAATGCCTAGTTTTTTTAAGTTGTGTTCTTTGTGCAATAAAGTATATCTATCTATCTATAAAAATAAATAAATAATAAATAAATAAATATTTCACAACGTCACATAAATTGATCTGACTCCGAGATAGGTAGCTCAAACACCTGTGTTACGGATATCAGAACCAACAGTGGGATTACAAATAGATACATTTAATACTTTTCTTTTGTAAATAAATACTTATATTGCATAGAAACACCCAGACCAATACAAACAGACATGTTCATGCACACAAATGTTTGTACTGTGCGGGGATCAAACCCGCAACTCTTGGACTAAAGGCAGCGTTCACTACCACTGTTCCAAACGGATCGTCAGACAAAACTTAAAAGCTAGGTATGCAGAGATACAATGTACAATATAGGCGGTCTTATCACTGGGAGCGATCTCTACAAACGTTTTACCTCTTCCACCTCTTTTATCTAATGTCCATCTGAAGGTTGCCCTTCAGACGGACATTAGATAAAAGAGGCGAGGGTGGTGCAATCCTTTTGATATTCAACACAAATTATATAAAATAACTACTTATAGATACGTTATAAGGTTAGAAAAGACACATTTCTTATGATCATGTCTTAGGCTGCCTGTCCACTGAAGCGGGCGAGGCTTCGGAGCGGCGAGCGATTGGTGAACCAATAGTATTACATAAAAACTCCGCCCCTCAGCGACCAAGGTTCTTCTATTGGTAGATTTTAGCCTACACCGCTCCGCAGCGTTGCTCCGCTTCAGTGGTGCTTTAATTTATCATAAAATAAAGAGAAAAATGGCCGATGGGGCAGAAAGGTTCTCGAAGTGGAAGCCGCGTACAGGAGATCGAAGCCGTGGCAGGCCCCCCACAAAGTGGACCGACGATCTGGTGAAGGTCGCGGGAATCCCCTGGATACGGGCGCCACAGGAACGATCTGTGTGTAGATCATTGGGGGAGCTCTATGTCCAGAATATTCGGAAAAATCTCACGTGAGATTGGGGGATGGGGGAGGGGGTTGAATAGAATCTCACGACATCTCACCAAAGGGGGAGGGGGGACAGAAAAATTAAAAAAAACACCTCACATAAGTTATGGACGGCCCCAAGCTGTTCTGATGAAAAATAAGAAAGTGAAACATACTTGGTTGTCGAGACTCTTCAGCTCCTCAATGGCCACGGGGTCGTCGCCGGTGATGGACCGGTTCTTCAGGTAGTACTCCTTCTCCAGCCGCCGCAGCCGCGCCAGCGACTCCCGCACCTGGTGTATCCATACTAATATTATAAATATGAAAGTGTACGTGTGTGTGTGTGTCTGTCAGTCTGTTTGTCCGTCTTTCACGGCAAACGTTCACGTCGATTTTTTAGTGGAGATAGTTGGAGGGATGAAGATTAACATAGGCTACTTTTTGTCTCTTTCTTACGCGAGCGAAGCCGCAGGCAAAAAGCTAGTACCTCAAATAGCACAGCTATCGATTACAATCCCAAACTATTTATTTTATTTATTTATACAATGTTTTAGGAGTAATTCGATCGATTGTGTGTAGCGGTTGTCTTGTTGCACTAAAGGCGTAGAGGCACCATAGCGTTTAGTTTCAAGAGAAGAGCGTACTCTTTCTTAAAAAGGCCGGCAACACATTAGCGATCTCTCTGATTTCGCGGACTCGCTTGCTCGTTTGTCCGCCTCTAGCATAAAAAAAATAAGAAAAATATGTCCATCAATCGTTTCTCAAACAAAAGATTGATAACATTTTTAAAACAAGTAAAAAGCTAATACATCCCCAGCCGTAGAATACTTCTATTTTCTACATGGACTCCCCGTAGTCAACCGGCCAAGTGCGTAACGGAATGTTTCCTAAGGTGACGGATAGGGCACACTAGCGACGCCAATCGATTTTAATTATTAGCTACTAAACTGTATCTATTTTAAACAATTTCAGGGTACAACCTCTTGGCAAACACTTATACAATTTATTAAATAACCACGAAAAATTGTTGGGTCCAACGCGTACGCGAAAAATTGATTCACGCTAAAAGTTTTTGGCCGCTTTGCGTACAAAAACGGACCCAACATTTGTGCATGGTTATTTAATAAATAGTATAAGTGTTTGCCGAGAGATTGTTGTAACACCGAAAATGTTTAAAATAGATCCGGTTTAGTAGCTAAAAATTAAATACGATTGGCGTCGCTAGTGTGCGGGTAGGGCACACTAGCGACCACCTTAATTCCTCTTGATGGATCCCTTCCATAGTCGCCGACTATTGCCGCACCGGCCCAGCAAACTAACCCCGCGAAAACCGCGTTCTTTTTTATTCATCTTTTTATATTTCATCCACTATTAGGTACTTGTGCTTGTGACCTTGTAAGAATTCGTGTAATGAGTCATAGTATATAATGTACTTATGAATGAACTCTTGATTAAAAAAAAACGTGGTATCCACAATGAAATTGCTCATTTGTTTTATCTCATAATACGATTTTTAATGAGTAGGTACATATTTTTTAAAATTCATTGTTTTTTTTTTTCATAAACAAAAACTGTTTTCCTAAAAACACAAAATAATTCATAAATCCGATATTGTTTACATTTCTTCGTATTTATTTCATTTATTTAATCTCAATCATGATGACGAAAATGATAAGTGCAGTTACTTAATACAATTCTAGGTTTTTCATTATTTGTTTACCTTAAATAAACATGATGATAACACTATTAAGATACCTAAAAATATAGATATCATTCATCACAGCTGCGGGCAATAGGATTGTTCGATTAGTCACGCTCAAGTGTGACGGTGCGCAGCGCTCAAACCAGTTTCTCGAGAAGCGAATACTGACCCGCTATTTCACTGGCTCTGATAAGTCCGCGGTAGTATAGTGGTTAGTATCCCCGCCTGTCACGCGGGAGACCGGGGTTCGATTCCCCGCCGCGGAGACCCTTTTTGTTTTTTTTTTTTTCAAGTTGTTTTTTTAATGCTATTTTGAGTGAATATCATGTTACATATACATTATTTACAAAATTCCTGTATTATAAAACTATTATTTATGTCAGTCAATTAACTAAAAAATAGTTCTGTCTTAGCTAGATAATCGATATTTTGTCTATATTTATAATATATTACAAAATTATGTTTTTTATTTTAACTTTCATATTAAGTATTATTATTATTTAGCTATCAGAAAAAAATGTATACATCTGATGCGATTCTTGATTTTTTTATTGGAACTTTTAACCGTAGATCAAAAATTGTAAATTAAGTTTTAGTGACCCTAAATTGGTTTTACATTTGTCTGCATTGATTTTGGCTGAAGTATAGACAATTTTTTTCTCTTACGCTTGCTGTCGTTTACATACAGACCTCACCTCGTTGGTATAAAGCTCGAAATTGAAATTATTTATTTAAGTACCAAAATAAAAATTATAAAGCAACATATTTCTCAATGCGGCACTTAAAAAGGTCTCCGCTCAGCATCTGCCATGGACACGTGAGGTCCCCGTGGCGCTGGTATTCTGCAGATACCTTTCTTCAAAGGCGCACGCATTACAAAAAGAACAATTAAAAATTATAATAACATGCAAATTGCTGAAAATTTGTAAAGAGAAAAGAAAAAAAGATCTATGGCACACAATATTTGAAGTTTTTTGATTTCGATGAAAATGAAATAAACTTTCGATGAAAATGAAATAACTTTTTTTCCATTATAGTATTTCGATTCACGTTTGCTTGAAGTACATATCGATTATTCACTTTAATCGAAGTTTTGTAGTAGGTCACCTCTCTATGAATCTAAAATTTAGAAACGTCAAATGTGGCTCGAGGACTTTCTTTTATAAAGCTGATGACCTTTTTTGGAGCTAAGTCTTTTTCAAAAATGAAAAAGACTGTAAAATCTGACTGTGTAATCAAAATTATCACTGGTGTCGCGGGTGTCCATGGGCGGCGGCAATCGCTTACCATCAGGTGATCCGTCTGCTCGTCTGCCACCTATCACATACAAAAAATGTGATTTACTGAAGTAAAAATAATAAAGTTATCTGACACCCCAGCTTGTTCGTAACTTTCTCAAAGAACTTTTCTTTGAGAAACTCAAGAATAAGGGCGGATCCAGCTTTGGCGCCAGGTAGTGTCCCCCACATTAATTAATTTCGTTATAAGTGTAAAAAAGGAAGTCAAATTTTCGATACGTTCGTTGCCGAATAATGTCAAACGAAGTATTAGGTATATTAAATTGATTAAATATTTATAGAATACACTATTTATAAACAAAATCCCCCCTGTTCTGGGTCTTCCTGGACTAAGCCAGGGGGGGTCATGGGCCATGACACCTAGATCCGCCCTTGCTCAAGATCAAGCTTGGGTGGCTCAGAGAGCCTGCATCTTGGCTAAATAATACCTGCTTGCCTTCTTTTTCCAAGCTTCAAAAGAACACCTTGACGTGTGTAGGTTATACGTCACTACGCATACCTGTGTCTGCAGCTTGTGTATGAGCTGCCTGGGGTCCTGGTCGCGGTGCAGCTGCAGCTGGAAGCGCATGCGCGCGCGCCGCTCCAGCGTGCGCCGGCGCTCCGGCTCCACGTGCAGGACCACGTTGTTCACCACGTCGAGCAGCATTGCGTACTGGTGGAGAAGAACGTATTAGAAAGAAAGAAAGAAAAATTTATTATTTTGGACATCACAACACTACATACGAGTACAACATTAGTTACAAAAGAACAAACAAACAAAAAGAAAAACAAAATAGATACAGAAAATAAAAACAAAACAAAGGAAAAACAAAATAATGAGAACTAATAACCAGGCAGTGCAAATAGTATATTGTGTGTTGTGACCTCCAACATAAATGGCCCCCACTCAGCCTATGTCATGACCCTGAAAAAGGTCATGACGCTGATTTTCAGTAGGGCCAGCTGAGTGAGTGCCACGGACGTCAGCCTTTATTATTAAGAATAATTTTATATGTATAACATAGGTATAAGAATAAGCTGACATATTACTTTGTAGTCCTCCATGCCTTTACAGGTATACAAATATTTGATTATTATTGATGTTATAAAAATTGGTGTTTGAGTCCTATATCCAAACGATAAATAAAAAACCAGCAAAGTGCATTGCCATTTTTTCTATAGAACATGGCTCACCTATTTATCCGCCGTTTGTTTTTCTTAAAAATGTGTAGGTAAATATAAAACTCCGGTAGGTCACACCCATAATCTAAATTGAACTATGAATGGCACCAATTTGGAATTTCAGTTGTCATTCTGTACTTTTTTCCAAATCACGATAAGTCCCCAGAAACTCTATAAAATAACGGTCAAAATCAATGATTTATTTCAAACCCCGGCACGTCCATTGACATGTGTATATCAATCTCAACTTCTCAAGCACGTCCACATCGACCGATGAGATAAAGTATGGCGGCCAAGATGGCTGCCAGTGCGAAGATGGAATAGTCAAAAATTAAGTAAAGTCCAGCAGCTACTTTTCAAAATCAGTCAAGTCCACAATAAATTCCGATATATTTCGATAGTGTACATCAAACACCGATATGTCAACATTTCAACATGGTTTTAAAGCGTAATCCCTTAATTAAACTTTATTTACACATAAACTCCTATATAAATCCCCATGTTATAATAATTCCAAATAAAAATTATATCACTAGCCAAGAACACATTTCTCTAATTTCCCATTTTTTGTTTACAGTGGACATACCGGGGTTTGATATTTGTCTACACAAATAGCGGCCATTAATGAAATCTTCCATACTTAATAGATCAGTATTTTATTGTGATCGATCGTTTCAAAAAGTGAGTCAAAAGCCCATTATAAAAGTAATGGCTCCTAAGTTTACTGAGGAGCTTTTGAATGACGTACATATAGCACCTAACTTCGGCATACTAAAGTAATATGAAAAAAAAATTGCCAAAAATGTGCGCAGTTGACGGTTGTCGCTCGATCATATTGCGTCCATTGATCACGTGACCGCGGTAATCGGTTACCGCTCGGGTGTACCTGCAGCGAGTTGGTGCACACGTCGAGGTCGTGGTGCATGAGCGTGAAGGAGTCGTAGGGCTGGTGGGAGGCGCCCCACGCCTGGTGGCTGGAGGCGTGTACCTGCAGCGAGTTGGTGCACACGTCGAGGTCGTGGTGCATGAGCGTGAAGGAGTCGTAGGGCTGGTGGGAGGCGCCCCACGCCTGGTGGCTGGAGGCGTGTACCTGCAGCGAGTTGGTGCACACGTCGAGGTCGTGGTGCATGAGCGTGAAGGAGTCGTAGGGCTGGTGGGAGGCGCCCCACGCCTGGTGGCTGGAGGCGTGTACCTGCAGCGAGTTGGTGCACACGTCGAGGTCGTGGTGCATGAGCGTGAAGGAGTCGTAGGGCTGGTGGGAGGCGCCCCACGCCTGGTGGCTGGAGGCGTGTACCTGCAGCGAGTTGGTGCACACGTCGAGGTCGTGGTGCATGAGCGTGAAGGAGTCGTAGGGCTGGTGGGAGGCGCCCCACGCCTGGTGGCTGGAGGCGTGTACCTGCAGCGAGTTGGTGCACACGTCGAGGTCGTGGTGCATGAGCGTGAAGGAGTCGTAGGGCTGGTGGGAGGCGCCCCACGCGTCGCCGCTGGCGCTGGGCTCCGCCTCCTCGTGCGACGCGTAGTAGAACTCGCACGCGCAGCGGGACACTATCCGTTGGAGCTGGAAAGAAAGACATTAGTAAATCAATGCAATCGCCGTCCACTAATGAACATGGGCCAAAAACAAGGGCAAACCACACACAATATTCATCTAACTCACGCTAGTCCGTCATAGGGCAACGAATCCTACACTACGTTTCGTTATACATAACGACTACTCCACTCAATGGACAACATTTCATATTTTTAACATGTCCATATTGTTTTTTTTATATGAAAATAGACATAAAATGAACAGACCCATATTTTTTCTTTTTTCAAAATTTGGCCATTTTCATGCATAAAATAATTATTGAAATTCTTTATATTCTAAATAGACGTAAGCGCCAAATGACGTCATCGGACGGCTGAATACAGCGATATTCCTTTGCTTATCATTGTTTTAATAAAAAAAAGGTACTACTGTCAAAGGTAAATAATACTAGTGTCAACATTGTCAACGTCATTCATACATTCAACGTTGACAAGTTGTCATTTTTTTTGACAGTTACATGTCATGGGTTTGGTATTTCGTAAATTTAAAACTATAATGTGCTAAGCAAAGAAATATTGTACATTCTGCCGTCCGATGACGTCATCTTACGTTTTTTAGTTTTTAATTTTTTTCTCAGTAAATAAGCAATATAAAAAATTAATAAATATATATTCGAGCAGCGGAAAAGGAAACAAAGAATTGGTATTTTTTGTTTCAGAGCTTAGCAATTTTGAAATGTTGTCCATTATGTGTTGAATCCATCGTTCTTCAATCAAATACTTTTGACACGGGACTTGAGAATATAGGTGTATTTTGTGCAATAAAGTATATGTATGTATGTATGTATGTATGTACCTGCGCGAGGCCGGTGTCGGCGCCGGGCCCCACGGTGCGGCCGATGACGCCGCCGGCGGAGTGGCCGCTGCCCACCAGCCGCGGCACGTCCGGCAGCGCGCTGATCTCCGCGCCCGCCCAGCGCTCCGATATCTCCTCCACCGACACCCACTGGATGTTCTCTGTGTGCAAAGTATCATGTGATCAATGTCAAAAAAATGTACCTATGTTTCACGTTAAGCTGTTGCTCCTGCGCCCGATCCCTCTCCGGTCGTGTCACAGTAGTGTAAAGGAATAGAGAGTATACCAGGCCCTTGACAGCTTTTTTCTCATCTTGCCGCCAGGCGTCACTGTGTCCTACGCCATTTTGTCTGGTGCCGCCATGTTTCTTGTTATGACTGACAGTCAATTCAGTCAACTGTCAAAAATTTTCACCCAATAATTTTGAACTATTTTTAATTATTCTTTATTTTCCAATTAATGCATATTCTCGTGAATTTGCTAAAGTCCCTATTTAAGGTGACGGGTAGAGCACACTAGCGACGCCAATCGATTTTAATTTTTAACGACTAAATCGGATCTATTTTAAACAATTTCGGGGTTACAACCTCTGGGCAAACACTTATACTATTTATTAAATAACCATGCACAAATGTTGGGTCCGTTTTTGTAAGCGAAAACTTGATTACCGCCAAAAGCGGCCACTTCAGTGGGACAGTATACAACGTTTGAAAAAATTAGCAATAATATATTCTTACATTATTGACGCGCGGATATTCTATTTTGGAACAGCTGATTTTTTTTTTTGCTCAGATGATGCTCATATTTTGGCAGTAAATTCTTTACACGGTATATGTTCAAACCTTTAAGTATTATTGCTCATTTTTTGCACGTTGTATAGACTGATACTTTACTTTGTGAATAAATTATCAGATCTTATAATGTTCTCAAAAATTCCGAGATCAAGGAGCTTGTGTGTGAGCCTAACATAATCGGAGAAACAAAAGCTTACAGACTCCGATGGCTTGGCCACATGGACAGAATGGGTGAAGTCATCTTACTTATCAAATAGGGTTCAGAAGGTCAATGTCAATGGAACTAACTCTTCTGGCGCCCCTCTAACCATGGGTGTGCCTCAGGGCTCTATATTGGGGCCCTTGCTCTTTTAAAATCCATATAAGTGACCTTCCTTATTATACCAAAGATCTATGTGAGATAGTGTTATTTGCTGACGATACATCCTTGATTTTTGAGGTTGATAGACAAAAGAAAAATGTTGACGAAGCAAATAACACACTTTCTCAAGTACTACAGTGGTTCACTTTTAATAACTTGGTTCTTAATTCAAAGAAAACTAAATGTGTTAAGTTCACAATGCCTAATGTAAGACAGGTCAAAATGAATGTTATGAATAATGAACCTATCGAAGTCATAAACTCCACAGTTTTTCTAGGTATCACTCTGGATACAAAATTGCAATAGAGCCCTCATATTGCTGTCTTGGTAGGAAGACTTAGTTCGGCTGATATGCAGTTAGAGAGATAAGGAATCTGACTGATATCGGGACAGCGTGACTGGTTTATTTTAGCTATTTTCATAGTCTGATGTCATATGGTCTACTACTGTGGGGATCCGGTGCTGACTTACAAGCCATCTTCATTTTGCAGAAGAGGGCCATCCGTGCCATCTACGGTCTTAGATCACGTGACTCACTCAGAGAAGTATTCAAGGAAATCAATATTTTAACCGTATCATCTCAATACATTTTTGATTGTATTATGTTTGTACGCAAGAACTTGCACCTTTACTCGCAAAAATAAGATTTTCATAGCTTTAACACGCGAAATAGACAGAGGCTTGCTGTCCCAAATCTAAGACTTCATAAAATATACTGGTAACTTATTAAACATTCTAATGCTCAATCCTACAAATGAATTTCCATCATTTGTAGGATTGAGCATTAGAATGTTTAATAAGTTACCTCAAAATATTATTAATTTACCAGTACATAAGTTTAAGTTGCAGGTAAAAAACATACGTAATGCAGAAAGGGTACTATAAAGTAGATGATTATTTGAATGATAAGGATTCCTGGACATGTTGATCTCTTCGCCTGTCCTCTAATGTATAATTCATTTCATAAATTTTCTTTGACGATTTATCTAAACGATATTGATTATAAGCATTGTATATCATACTGTCACTGTAATCATAATTTGTATAAGAATGAAAATTGTAATTACCATATTAATTGAAAAGAGTAACTACTGAGGTAGAAATTGACATTCCGAATCAGCGGTTGATTACATAATGTTTGACATTCATAAATGTTCTGTATGGACTTAAATTGAATAAAGACATTTTTGATTTTGATTTTGATCGCAGTGTCAAGAAAGCCTATCTGGGCTGGCCAACCGGCAGATGCACGGACGGCCGCTCCAGATATCGCTGGGATGACGTCGTGCAGGCGATGGATGATCTTCGCGAGCTGCAAGTCAGCGACTGGCGTGAAACCGCGAATGATCGAGACCAGTGGAGGAGTCTTGTATCGGAGGCCAAGACACACTTTGGGTCGCTGAGCCATCGGAGTAAGTAAGTATAATGACTCAAGCTAGGGCCTGTCTGAACATGCGATCTGAGACTTTTTTCATAGTATATAATTTCGTCTTGGCAATATTTTACATGAAAATGTTATTGGTGCTATCGATAATTCTGGTTGCTTACCATCAAGCTGGTCCTTGTCGGCAGCGCTGACGGTAGCGTAGTACTGCATGGCCTGCAGGTCGCCGGACCACGCCGTGGCGGGCGGCTGCTTGCGCACGCGCTGACGCACGGACGCGCGCGCCGCGCATAGTAGCACGTACCCGCGGGTCTCGCAGCCTTTCAGGACCACTTGCGAGTTCACTAGCTCGACTAGAATGGAGAGAGAGATTTTAAAGTAAAAGCTTATACAGGGTGATTCTATGAACATTTACATCCCTTTAACCACGTGTTCTCTCAAGCATTCTGAACAACATTTGTTCTACGACTTTTGGAAATTCACATAAAAAATTTTCAACTTTTCAAACAAAGTCGATACCGTGACTTGAAAACTTTTCGACTAATTTCTTTTCGAAATTAGTCGAAAAGTTCGTAGAACAAATGTTGTTCAGAATGGTTGGTAGAACACGTGGTTAAAGGGATTTAAATGGCCACAGATACACCCTGTATGCTTTACTGGAATTCATTTCAACTGAAATGTTTTAAAAAATTCAAACTTGTTGTATAGTGGTGTGGGAGAGAACAACCCAATGGACAGAATGAATAACCTCAAATAATCAAATAATCAAATAATTCTTTATTTGCATAGGCTTGTACACAGCACTTACAAATCGTCATACATTTTAATGACTTAAAACAACCTCAGGCTCCTGGTCGAATCTTTGCATTTAGTATAACTAATGTAGATGCAACTGAAAAAAAAAACCGCCAGTTTAATAAACAGGTATAAAGATTGGCATCGCTGGAAATACGAGGTGCAAAAAGCATTTTAGTCACCTCCGACAGCTCGATTGACTGTCTCACAAAATTTCATGATCCTTACTCTTATTGTCACAATCAGTCTCATTTGTGGCATCTCCCCATCCTCCTTTTAGGAAAAACTGACCGTCTGTGTCCACTTTTAGGCAAGTTTAGTGTGGGAGTCGTCCTGGGACTGCTGGCAGTTACTGAATTAAAGGAATGAGATGGAAAACTAGGTTGAGCAAAGAAATGATATAACTATTATTCGAATGCTGACGCCTGGTCCAGTCGCAGCACTTACTGAGGAAGGCGGTGTGCGCGTTGTCGTCGTCCAGCACGTGCCTCGCGTGCTGCTGCTGCGGGTGCGGCGCGGAGTCCCCGCTGAGCTCGTCGCTGAACACCACGGGCGCCTCGCCGCCGGCCTCGGCCACCAGCGCGGCCAGCATGCCGCCCGCCGTGCCCTCCCCGCCGCCCCCGCCCCCGCCGCCGCCGCCCGACGCCGAACATGACGACTGGTTCTGTGGTCAAAGTTATAGAGATTGGAACTTATAACTTTACCGCCACAAAGTCGACCTTCCCATGATCTGCGGGACGCGGAGGGGCGGAGCGCGCTTGAGCAATCGAAAAGTTTATTTTCTCTTTGGACCAGTCAGCGGGGGGCGGAGTGTGCATGACCAATCGAAAAAGTTGTATTTGGAGCTCTCGCAGTCGCACGGTTCTAGCTGTGAACGTCATTCTTCTTGGTCTGTGACGGCGTCGGTCAACATCCGATTGATTAGCCCAAACAGAACATAACTTTTTGGATTGTCGACCGCACTCCGCGGGTCGCAAACAATGGCGAGGTCGACTTAATAGAGCTATAAATTTGGTGTAGGACATCGTGAGGCCAGATGGAGTCACGTTTCCGCAAAATGGCTGACAGGGCCTAGCTGAAAGTCGATCGTCGATCAATGGCCAACCTTTGTAAAGGACTGTGTTAAGAAATGGACTACTTCGACAGACTGATGATAATGTAATAAAATGTAAAAAGTATGACTTAACCTAACTCGTTTTAAATGCTTAACTTAATATGCTATAGAATGATGAATGATGGCTTTAACGTTAAAGTCAGACTATAAGAGACAAACTGAGATCTTATTACATTACTTTAATACCTGAGCACTGGATGGCGGTGGAGACACCACGTCAGCTTCACGTTTCGGCGAAGTGTTCGGCTTCTCTTCCTCTTTCAAAGCTTTCGTAGACAGATTTTTCTTCAATTGCTAAAAACCAAAAATTTATTTAAGTATTTTTATAAAAAGTCTTTTCAAGGTGACGGGTAGGGCACACTAGTAACGCCAATCGATGTTAATTTTTAAAAATTAAAATCGATTGCCGTCGCTAGTGTGCCCTACCCGTCACCTTAATATCACATTTATCTATTATATTATTGAGATTTACCATTGACAATTTCATTATGTTCTGTAAAATTTTGTGCAGTAAAGAGACATCTACTTATCGATAGATCGTGTGAATTATTTGTCAGTCTAATCATAAACCTGTTTTTTGATGTATGAGTCAATGAGTGCAAATGCTAAGTCCCTATTGAGTTTAGTCCAGGCGTCCTGCAGGTCGTGGTCGGCGAGTTGATGCGTGGCGGAGCCACTCCTCCTGCGCCCCGCGCCGCTGGTTTCCCGTAGCATCGGCAAATTGATACCAGTATCCATACTTACATAATATTATTTAAAAAAGTAAAGTATCAGCCTATATACTGTCACACTGCAGGGCAAAGGCCTCCATCATAGAAATCAAGTTATCGCTACTATGATGGGATTAGGCTTAATCACCACGCTTGCCTAATGCGGATTGGTGATCACAAACCCGAGCTATGTTCGAAAACCTCGAAACATACTTTTCGCTCGACCCGGGAATCGAACCCAAGACCCCGAGATTACGACCCGGTACTTAAACCACTAGACCAACAGGGCGTTATTATTTTATTTTGTTTTATTAACGAAAACTTACTGCTTATAATTTTATGTTTGTATCTAAAGTATTTAATTAAAAGCTAATTACAAGGTTCCACATAATGCCATTCCACAGTCCAGGCGCCCCGCAGGTCGTGGACGGTCAGTCTATACCTCCCCCCGGTCCCGCTTGCCTAACACCCGCATCAACAAATCAACCATTGTTGCTTTGAATCTTACCTGCGTCTTGATGTACATGTCAATAAGGGCGAAAGCTAAGTCCCTGTTGAGCTTCGTCCAGGCGCCCCGCAGGTCATAGAAAGCCAGTCTTTCCCCCTAGCCCCGGCCAGCCTCTCCCCCGCTCCCGCTCGCCTAGCATCCGTATCAACAATCAACCAGTGTCGCTTCGTAACCTTGCCTGCGTCTTGATGTACGTGTCAATGAGGGCGAAGGCCAAGTCCCTGTTGAGCTTCGTCCAGGCGCCGCGCAGGTCGTGCACGGCGAGGCGGTGCGTGGCGGAGCCGCCGCCACCGCCGCTAGCCTCCCGGCCGTACGACACGCGGCGCACGGACACGCAGTACCACTTCTCGATCGCTGGCGGTCGGAGGACTGACGAGTTCTTATCCTGTTTAAAAATTCAGTATATTTCTTAAATTAAATCAAAATAGCGGAAAATAGGTGACTCGTCTCATCCGCGTGGACCGCTCAAATTAGGTCCCCGTCGCCTAATTATGTACACAGTCGCAAATTGGTCATGCTAAAAATATTCTTTAATTATTTTAAGTGGGATAAAGGATACCAAGATGCCGCGTTGTACAAATTATTCAAAAAGAAATAACAAATCTCATGGAATCACATTTTACTCATAAGTTCTACCCCACGAGTGCGAGTATAGACGCAAATAGTGTGCGAGCGAGAAGTGAATAGACTGCGCCGCCATTTCTGATCCCATTCTTTATCCGCACAGGTTATAAAGTTTAATTTCTTAAGATATTTCTAAATTCATTAATGCTTTGGTCACCATTTTGCAGAGCGAGATAGAAATGTACGACATCTGAAGCGTAGCTGCGCGCTTGACTCACTCACACTTATGTCAAAAATAGGTTTGTCTCTGTCTCTGTAATTTAGTACAACGTTAAACCAATGTGTCATAGAGCTGTAAGTATGTGTGCAAGTAGTTTTGTATATAAGCCAGTTTTCAGTTGTCTAATTGAAGGGACGGTGCCGTATCTTCCGCTATTTTGTATTAATCTAAGATATATTTATTTGAATTTTTCTTTTATGTGATAGGTGGCAGACGGTTCACCTAATGGAAAACCATTTCCACCGCTTATAATACACGCAACACGAGTCGCCCCGTTAGTCTAGTGATTTAAGTACAGGTGTGTACCAAGTTTATAAGTTACATCGGCAAAATTCGTCAACGCAGAAGAGCAAATTAAATCAGATTGATTACGAATGCGAAAGCAGACTTACAGACTTTATTGCGATACGTTGAGATTAAATACAATAAATCCAGAGAGAAATGCTATCTCTCTCTTAGCCGCACTCGCACCGAACATGGCGCAGACGCATCAACCAATAAGAAATTGTAATTTTTGGCGCGCGTAAATGGAGCGTTGTGATTGGTTAAGATTTTGTCGCAGTATTCGAAAATAAGACTTCTGCGCAGCTACATTGGTGTAACTTATAAAATTGCTAAAAATGTACCAGGCCGTGATATCTAGGTCCGGGCCAACTGTAATATATGTTTTGAATTTTTCGAACATAGCTCGGGATTGTGATCAAGAATCCGCAGTAGGCAAGCGTGGTCATTAAACCTAATCTCATCATAGTAGCGATGACTTGATTTCTATGATGGAGGCCTTTGCCTTGCAGTGTAACAGTATATAGGCTGATACTTTTAACATACGTGACACCAGTGGAGTCACAAATGCAATGACAACCTTTTCCCCTCCCCCGAATTGAGCCTACTAGAGGCTCAATTCGGGGCCTTAATAATTCAGTGAAATACAGCAAAAGCGTTTCGCTGTTCGCCTTAGTTTGTTTTACGATTTTTGGAAATTCACTTAAAACACAACTTCTCATAAAAAGTCGGTCAGGTGATTTTGTACGTAGGAAATGTCTAAAAATCATGTAACAAACGTTGTTAAGAAGAAGAAAGAAGTTGATGTGACGGTTAAATTTTGGCCCAGTTGGAAGTTTGACCCAGTTATGCAATGTTTAAGCCGTGTGGTCCCGGCAGAGTAGAATAGGCCACCCTCACTCTTACCGAGGTGTCGTAAAAGGCGACTAAGGTAAAGCTGCTGGCATGATCATCAGCACCCAGAGAAGGAAAACTCTGCATTTATATCAAAACCCTCGCCAACCCGTCTGCCAAGCGTTGTGAGTATGGCAATTACCCTCATGTGATTGAGGGAGGCCCGTGCCCCAGCAATGGGGACTTAAATGGGCTGACGATGATGCAATGTTTAAAGGAGCTTGTAGGGTTTACCGTACGTTAGCAATTTTATCATAACGACCGCAACAATGAATAACTACTTACATCATAATTTGGGTCACCTTTGTTATCAATATAATGAAAGAATTTAGTGAAATAAACGCAGTCTAAACCATCAAATCGCGCGGTGTTTCTGTATAATATTTTTATTATTCCCTGCCGCCTCCATTTCATATCATCACCTATCATCAGTTTGCAGTCGCTTACAACACCACACAGAGCTGGTAACATAGGCTCCTAGCATCTCTATGCCAAATTTACACTATATTAGTTAGCTACGAATTATATGCTAACCTCTTCGCTCTCTTTATCCTCTGCCACGGGCGCCGTAGTTTTGAGCCATATCTCCGCGTCGTTAAGGTCGCAGTTCATGTACACTGTGGTCCAGTTGGCCCTGGGCCTGCGGACTAAGCCATCAGAAGAGGGAACCAGAGACAAGCGATGTTTGGAGCCGCAGGTAACACGGACTCCTAGCATCTCTATGCCTCGCTGCATTGATGATGAGGACCAGTAGAACACCTGAAGAAAGAGATCAATTACGATTAGCTTATTATAATGCGATCAGTTAAGCAATAAACTCTTTGCCGAGGTCTTTGTTCCGTGACCATTTTAATGTTGACATCTTTGAGGCAATAGTGAACAAGCATCTTCTAAGCGAACGCGTGACAGCTTTAACCTCTTCATCGCTCGTCCATCAAGAGTGATAGTAGTTTAGCGTTAAATAAGTAAGTAAACATAGACCACCTTATTATAAATCGCGGTCTTAAATTATTACCGTACTATGGCTCAAGCTATCCCGTTCCAACACGCAATGTTTAAAGGGGAAAGAAGTTTAGTTCCAGAACTTTTCTTAGATCGCATAATGTATTATGATGGTTATTGAGCACATACAAGATTATGTAACATGAATATAACACAGACAACATTAAAGACACACAGTCATACGTTAGCATTCAAGCAATAAAAAAACTTAAAACACTATCTCTTAAATACCTGTAGATTATGCAGCGTGAGCGAGACGCTGACATTTCTGTAGTGGCGCGACAGCTGCGGCTTGCGCGGGCGCACGTTGTTGAACACGCGCCCGCGCCGCGTGGGGCGCGTCACGCCCGACAAGATCAGCTTTAGGCTCTCAAACCATCTACAATGAAACAAATTTGACTGACCGGATGGCGCAATTGGTAGTGACCCTGCCACTTACGCCAAAGGTCGTGGGTTCGATCCCCACCCTGGACAAACATTCGTGCGAAGAACACTTGCGTTTGTTCAGTGTCTGGATGTAATATATGTATTTAAGTATATATTTGTGTTCCTCTGTTGTCTGATATCTGTAACACAAGTGCTTAAGCTACTTAGTACGGAATCAGGTCAACGTATGAGATGTTGTGAGAATCATTATTATTATTATAATAATATAATTGTTTATCTGTAAAATCTGATTACGGACTAAAACTTTGCGTGAAAACGTCATAAGGAAACACATGAAAAATTGCATACGTAAATTAACACGATATTTATTATGTGAAACAACATTGTATACTCACTTAATTGGCTCGACGTTTAGGCTACGTTACAGCAGCTGTGGTCACGAGCGGACCACGACCACGGAGCGGAGCGGTTGAGTCCGCTCGTGACCACGGCTGCTGTAACGTAGCCGA
The DNA here is from genome assembly GCA_019059595.1 of Marasmia exigua. Lineage (NCBI taxonomy): Eukaryota > Metazoa > Arthropoda > Insecta > Lepidoptera > Crambidae > Marasmia > Marasmia exigua. Next base: position 17,793,640 of record CM032470.1, read on the forward strand.
AACGGTCGAGCCATTTTTTTTTAAATTTATTATTGAAACCAAATACATTTTTCACGATATAAAAGTTAGCGTTAACACCTGCAGTAGTCTAAGACTGTGTCGCAAATGTTAGCGCCCACCTCATAAACGGACAGGCGTTTCAGACAAAAGTATAACTTAAACTAGACTAATTAAACATATACAATGAAATTAAGAACAAATTTTGTTTTTTATTTCATAATAGCTTCCACACTATCATAATCAAGGTTGAGGAGCCATTCACTTACAATCGTCTTACAAATATAGTGAGTACACAATGTTGTTTCACATAATAAATATCGTGTTAATACCCGTCTTGATACATTATAGTGATAATGCAACGCGAAAATGTAAAAAACTAAATTGCATACGCTTTCTCCGCACTCTCTGCGTCGAGCTAGAGCACGGAACGTAACGGACTTTCGTGCGTATAGCCAGGTTTTTTTTAATGATGATGGGTTTGCTCTTGGCTTCACACTGAGACATAGAGTTGAGAAGAAACCTACGACGGAGCTAGCTTATCCAGAAATAGCCAATTCACTCTAGAGCGTTAAAATAGTGAGGTTGTATTGCAGTGGCGTGAAACAGCACTGTGCTGTGTTTCGCTGCGTGAATGAAGGTACCGGAGGCCCAATCCGGGGTAAAGGTTGCCAGCGCACATGTGACTCCACTAGTGTCGCGGGTGTCTATGGGCGGCGACAATCGCTTACCATCAGGCGATCCGTCTGCTCGTCACCTATCACATAAAAATAAGTATTCACATGGGAAACAGACGCCTTCTTGGCAGTGCGCATCACGAACATCAAAGAGTTCATCGACGTTTATATCGAATAAAGCTCTAAACTACTGCATTGACTACAAAAGATTCAATAATTTTTTATGCAATCAACATACCTAAGGGTACTTCCATAGAGTAGAAGCACGGGTCCGTCCCTGTCTATTGGTTTAGTCTCCATGCTGAGGTGGAGATCCAGACCCTGGGACCGGAACGCGCGGTACGAGTCGTGTTCCTGAATAACAAATGTTGACACATATGAATGGTTAATCAGGAGTGACAGCTCCTTCATTTTCATATCATTTTGCACTTCTGCAATAATCTATTGTACATATTTTTCCACGGACATCCGTGACACCAGTGGAGTCACACGTGCGCTGCAATCCTGTGTACCCTTACTCACGCAGCGAAAAACGGCACAGTGCTGCTTCACGCCGGTTTTCTATGAGGTATTACTCCAGTCGAGCCGGCCTATTCATCCCGAAGTATGGCTCACCTAAGGTCAAAATGATGATTCTCAAGATGGCTGGCAGGAACTGGATGCGAGTACTGGAGCCCATCATAGTAACCAAAATTTGGAAAGGCTTACGTCTTACAGTGGAATGGTAATGATTGTTCAGGGTGGGCAGTCAACACTAAAAGCATGAGGCAGGCTTCAGGAGACGATGGTCTCCGATGCTCTGCCAGCGGGGCGTGGCGCCAGGCTGCTGGCGCGGGCGGTACCTGGTTGCTGGAGTACTCGGGCAGGCGCGTGGGCGCGCAGGGCTGCACGGCGTGGTGGTCGCGCGGGTCGCCCACGCTCTGCCAGCGGGGCGTGGCGCCGGCTTCGCTGGCGCGGGCGGTACTGGTTGCTGGTATTACTCGGGCAGGCGCGTGGGGCGCAGGGCTGCCCGGCGTGGTGGCTCGCGCGGGTTTCGCCCACGCTCATGCCAGCGGGGCGTGGCGCCAGGCTGCTGGCGCGGGCGGTACCTGGTTGCTGGAGTTACTCGGGCAGGCGGTGGGGCGCGCAGGGCTTGCACGGCGTGGTGGTCGCGCGGGTCGCACACGCCTGCCAGCGGGGCGTGGCGCCAGGCGCTGGCGGTGCGGTAACCTTGGTTGAATGGAGTACTCGGGCAGGCGCGTGGCGCGCAGGGCTGCACGGCTGGTGGTCGCGCGGGTCGCCCACGCTCTGCCAGCGGGGCGTAGGGGCGCCAGGCTGCTGGAGCGGGTCGGTACCCTGGTTGCTGGAGTTACTCGGGCAGGCGCGTGGGCGCGCCAGGGCTGCACGGCTGTGGTGGTCGCGCGGTCGCCCACGCTCTGCCAGCGGGGGCGTGGCGCCAAGGCTGCTGGCGCGGGCGGTACCTGGTTGCTGGAGTACTCGGGCAGGCGCGATGGGCGCGCAGGGCTGCACGGCGTGGTGGTCGCGCGGGTCGCCCACGCTCTGCCAGCGGGGCGTGGCGCCAGGCTGCTGGCGCGGGCGGTACCTGGTTGCTGGAGTACTCGGGCAGGCGCGTGGGCGCGCAGGGCTGCACGGCGTGGTGGTCGCGCGGGTCGCCCACGCTCTGCCAGCGGGGCGTGGCGCCAGGCTGCTGGCGCGGGCGGTACCTGGTTGCTGGAGTACTCGGGCAGGCGCGTGGGCGCGCAGGGCTGCACGGCGTGGTGGTCGCGCGGGTCGCCCACGCTCTGCCAGCCGAGCTTCACGCTGAGGCGCAGCGCGGGCACGCGCAGCACGCGGCAGTCGTCGTACTTGCTCGCCGTGCGCACGAACACGTTCAGCTCGCCGAGGAACCCTAACTTCCCTGATAGGACACAAAATATGTATATTTGTTTTATTCAGGAAACATTAGATCTCCATTGTTCTTGCAATTTAACCCTATCGGTCACACACTGTGTATCAAATACAGAGCAAGGGAGAACACAAATACGTTAAGCAAAACAAATCCTTTGAAAGAGAAGGAGAGAGGGGCAATCATCCCAGGGAGGGTCAAATTAGTACAATCAAAAAACATATCAACTAAACTAAAAAAAAATCAACCATCCTATCCCATCTCATGTGATCAGGGATGTGTCATGCGTGCAACATAACAGTTATGACGGGAAATTAACATTTTTCTGACGAAAAACGATGTTTCACAGATATGTGCTAATAATTTACAAGAACTTAAGAGTTATTCATCGTATTGTCAAATTAGTGCTCACCATTTGTCCAGTCCAGCACCAGATCTGTCCAAGTTAACTCCATCTCCTCAGTAGTGTTGTACGGGTCGAGCGACACGTGAAGCAGACACGTGAACCGCGCGCACTTGGCGGTCAGACGCCCGTGCATCAGGAGTCGAACCTTGTCCCACCATGCTAGTGGTAAGGAGGGGTCCAACGACGGTCGCGACACTTGGTCGAAGGCTGGAAATTAAATGAAGCTGAATAAAACCGTAGTGTTACAGCCTGTGTGCGGTATGTTGAACATTGCGCCCTCAAAGGCCTCAGCATTGACCTTGGCGATAACATTTAAGTTAGGGCTGCTACACCAACCCGGCTACGCTTTACTTTAGTCAGCAGTGCTATCACAGTGCGATCGGTCATATTCACTTTACACGTACAATATTCCGCGCAAGAAACATAAACTCACTTAGAAAATGAACTTGAACATACATAGATAAACATAAACATAAGCTCTCTTTGTAAAAAGCAATCCAATGCTATTTTTACGATTGGAAGATGTAGTCAGTCGTAATCGTCGTGACAACAGTAAACTTCGTATGCCTGCCACTAAAACGGCACTCATGGGAAAGAGCATTTTATGTATGGCACCCAGAGTATATAATAAGCTCCCCTGGTCGATGAAAGAACTACCCTTAAATAAGTTCAAATATTGCCTAAAGATGCATTTAATTAAAAAATGTTATTATGACGTCAGGGAATTCCTAAATGAAAAATTTGACAGTTTACTTTGACATTTTAATTTAATTGAATTCAATTATCTATATGTAATTTACTAATTTAATATCAATTTGATTCATGGTGGTTGATTATTTCTAATTGTATGTATTGTTTAAGATAATACGGTATTTGACTATTTTGTTTTTATTTTTGTAATCAAAAGACCTCTCAATGATAGAAACATCGTTGAAAGAATTACTTGATTCTCATTTAAACTACCTGAGATATCACAACTTTAAAATCACATTATTTTGGGCAAACCCAAAACGCTCCATACAAATGGCTACGAAGATGTGACGTCACACGCTTGTATTTTGTATGCATTTCATTTTAATTTTATATGGTAGCTATATCAAATGTTTCGTTTATGTCAATGGTTCTTTTATAAAAGTTGGTGCAAATTGTATGGATTATTCAATGGTATAATTATTTTTTAATAGTTTCATACTTTTAAAATGGACTTGCCCACGAATCTTTGAATGACCATAAAACCGGCTAAACGTTATATTTTTAATTGAGAATTTTTGCTATTGGCACATGTCTACCTATATTTTGATAAAATATTTATATTTTGTAAAATCTCGAGCTTAGTCAAATACCCTATTATTTAACTCACAATTATATTTGTACACCGTAATGGTAAAGCATGTTGGAACTTTTACAATGCATAACACCTCATTGTACACATGTTCAAGCAAATAAAGTTTCTTTATCTTCTTTTTCTTTAATATTTAAGATTTTAAAGTTTCGCATTGCATTACACAAATAATTAATGTACACGGGACCAACCTCCACCTCCAGTCCGCTTGTGACCACGACCGTTGTAACGCGGTCGAAACGTCAAGCTGTGAGTATATGTTACTACGAGTACAACCCGATATCCATCCATCCATACTATTTGCGTCTATACTCGCACCCCACGAGTGCGAGTATAGACGCAAATAGTGTGCGAGCGAGAAGTAAATAGATGCGCCGCCATTTCTGATCCCATTCTTTATCCGCACAGGTTGTATGTACTTACATATAATAATAACCGCGTTTTGTCCCGTGTACATTAATTATTTGTATAACATAATATTTATAAAGGATGAACCAAGATTATTTTATCATTAAAGGTACTGTTACACATGCTTATTTTCATGCTATAAGCATGCTAATTTTGAGCATGATCCAAAAATCGCACGCCGGTCGATTTTAAGCATGCTACATGTAGTGCTGGTGGAAAGGGGTGTGTAGCGGAGGGCTTTAGCACGTGTAAACTGGTTTGCTTATTTTTAAGCATGGTAATAGATGATTATTAGCATGCTTATTGATAGCAAATGTGGACAGTTAATTAAGGATGCTCATATTTGGCATGCTTTTTAAGCATGCTACAAATGAGCATGTGTAACAGTAGCATAATAGATCTGATAGATGCTGCTACAGTTGTAAATATTTCAGTGGATGAGTAAATACTTACAAAGATTGCAGTGCGCTATGACAGGCTCCCAGCAAGGCCCAAACGCATAGCTGTACTGCGCCATCTCACAGCAGAGGTCGTAGTACCACTTCAACGGCATCATACTGCGCTCCAGCTCCTGACTTCCCCACGGCTCGCCTTGGTCTATTAATACTGTGCGGACGGCTGAAAGATGTATGGGATACATGACAATATGAAAATTAATGTCTTATGTCTTGTAATCCATATACTTCCTAAGATCCACAAGTGATTTGAGTTACCCAACAAAAAACAACTAAACCGTTTGTCTAAAATTCGCAAATAGAATTTTAAATGTGGCGCTTTGTTGACAAAAACGGCCCGCTTTGGTTGACGTTTAACTGACGACACATAGCAAGACATGCAATCAGTGACAGCCTGTCACGTATACAAAACATGAGTATAACCGAATCTCCCTCATAATGTTGTGCTGTATATGTGTTTGTTTGTTTGTATACGTTTTATTATTTTGTTTTAGGTGGTGTAACCCTCAATTAAAAAATTAAAATCAGAATGAGTAAAATATCCTTACACCGGTCAAATTCTCATTAAAACGTGTCTCTTTAATCGCTCGACATTGGCAGAGTTATCACTACTATGATGGGTTAAGGCTTAATCACCACGCTTGCCAACTGTGGATTGGTGATCACAAACCCGAGCTATAGTCGAAAAATTCGAACCACACCGAGATCACTAGACCATCGGGGCGTTTGACTAAGTAAGTAAATAATGATAATAAAATTATTTGCAGGCATTGAACCTCTAGGCGGCGGATGGTCCTCGGCAGCCAGCACGGTGCCCCACATGCGCAGCTCGCTCATGCTGAGCAGCGGCTGCGGGAAGTCGCGCAGCAGGATCTGCCACTGCACGCAGCTCAGGTTCACCATGCGGCACCACAGCGTCGTGAACTCAATGCCGTCTTCTGGCCAGGGGCTGGAATAGTAGGCGTTTTGAAAGTACGACTGAAGGAAAAAGGGCGGAACCATGTCTCTCGAAGACATTACGTCTGGATAAACTATGGAACCTACACGTATTATAATGGTTACCGGGTTGTTGGGACAACTTCGTCGTACGCGCAAAAGGAGCGGTGCAGGCGGCATTGCGCCGGTGACGTCACAGCAGCCGCCGCGGATGACCCCGCGACGAAGCATCTATCTGCCCGCAACCCCCACCCCCGACACTAGCCTTCGCATCTTACCTATTCTTTGTCATTTAACCGGCAGATTACAACCCGTATTCAGATTACAGTCCGCTTTTATTTATATTTACATCCCCCAATCGTTAGGACACTAACACGGGTGGTAACCTATGTGGGTCATAGGGATAAATCTGCTTAGAGTAATAATAAAATGTTGATTGATTTAGGTGACAAGGGCTACGACGAGGTTAGAAATGACAAGATGTACAGGCGTCTGAGGGGATAATGAATGTTTTTCATATTGAGGGATATTGATTATCTCCCCTGACAAGCTTTAGATTTATTGAGACTCTCAATATAACCTTTGCGTGTTGTCTTGGCCGTGTACGGACGGGTCAGCGCTAATCTAAAGCTTGGCAGGCAACAACCACCAGACTGGAATTGGGAGGTGGCGTCATAGTGTATAGTGGAAGAGCTACGCTTCGGGATGAATAAGCCTTCTCAACCTGAATGATACCACGGCCTCACAGATAGCCAATATTGTTTTAACCTTTCATGGCCGCTAACATTAAGAATTTACCCGCAAAAACTTCAGTTACTCCGTGACCATTGCGCGTGAGGCAGTGCCGAAATATAGGAAACTCAAAAATAAGATACAAGGTTGAAATCCCGTAAATAACTATTCTAATCACAGATAGCCGGTGAAAAAGCTCCTGAAAAAAACAACTTACCTATCAAAATCAATATCCCTCATCTTAGCCTGCGCGTTGTCCTTGCCATGTATGGACGGGTCCGCCAGCGCCAGCAACCTGAAATCAGATATCATTTATTTGCCAAAATAAGTGGTACAAGAGGTGATTTAAATAATGTAGCTCGCACAATGGGGACCATCGCGGGTGAAATATCCGCTAGATGGCATGCTTGTAGACCGAGGTCTAAGTACAACAACATTGGCAGATTTATTCGTTAATTGACAATTTATGGAAGCAATAAATAATAAATTGAGTATTGACATATCACGTCTAAAAATACCCAATCACCTTGTAGATGGACCTCAGTCCTATAGTACGCCATCTTGCGGATTATTCGCACGCGATAGCCCCCATTCACCAGTAACTGGCATGCAAAGCGTGACAATAATTAAAATTAATAAAATAAATTATAAAACGAGAATTACAATGTCAGCTTCTGCAATCACATCATAAAATAATTATTAATTAAATATTTTATGTCAATAAAAACTATACAGGGTGTATCTGTGAACATTTACATCCCTTTAACCACGTGTTCTATCAACCATTCTGAACAAAATTTGTTCTATGACTTTAGGAAAATCGCATAAAAAAAATTCAACTTCTCATACAAAGTCGGTCACGTGACTTGGTCATTTTGTATGGGGAGTCGAAAAAATTTTCGACTAATTTCGAAAAGTCGTAGAACAAATGTTCAGAATGGTTGGTAGAACATATGGTTAAAGGGATGTAAATGTCCACAGATACACTCTGTATTATGTCACTAAATATAAATAATAACGAAGGAATATATTTCTTTTGCTCGAAGAATTGGAAATATTCTTCTATTGGTTAAAAGCATTCCTGCGCCAAAAAATCCTTTAATTTCTTTTTTAACAATTTTAATGGTAGTGCCTTTATGTCATCATCCAACCTACTATTAATTCATATAGCTATACGGTATGCATTTTGACTGTATATTGTGGTAGGTACTGGAGGAATATTCAATTTATTTGGGTCCTTCCTATTAAAAATGCAAACTTCTCATTAAGATGACGGGTAGGGCATACTAGCGACGAGAATTGATTTAAATTGTTAGCAACAAAACCGGATATCTTTTTAACAATTTCGAAGCTACAGCCGCTCGGAAAACACTTATACTATTTATTTAATACTTATACTTAACTTTTGGGTCTGCTTTTGTACTCGAAATTTGAATTACCGCCAAGAACGGCCAATTATGGTCATATATGGCCAACCGCACATACTTAATTTTATATCATACTTTATATCATATTGTTATATTTTTCACTTGACCTAGATTAATCGTACGTTGTTTTACGTCACTCACATGTATTTCTTACAACTAAGCAATTTCATTTTAAATAGCAATAAATCAGTGTTCAACCAACGCTCTACGGGTTCGGTTATTTAGCTCTCCTCGGAGTCACCACCCGTCAGCATCCCTATAAGAATCCTTGTGTGGTATATACCATACATATGGCGTTAATTCAAATTTCGAGTGCAAAAACAGATAAAAAAGTAGTGCACAATTATTAATTATTGCTATGAAAATTAAAATTGTTTATTCAATTTAGGTCCATACAGAACACCTATGAATGTCAACATGTTTACCACTGGTTCGGAATGTAGTTTTCTGCCAAGAAGACACCAGCAAGAAACTTAGCAGTTACTCTTTAAAAAAAATGCCCTTATAGGGCGCTACATTGTATCTATGAAACACCTAAGTACAATAATATTTTAAAAGAATCGATCCTCCAATGTGGTATGCAATAAATTCATCATCATCATCAGCCCATTTAAGTCCCCACTGCTGGGGCACGGGCCTCCCTCAATCACATGAGGGGTAATTACCATACTCACCACGCTTGGCAGACGGGTTGGCGAGGGTTTTGATATAAATGCAGAGTTTTCCTTCTCTGGATGCTGATGATCATGCCAGCAGCTTTACCTTAGTCGCCTTTTACGACACCTCGGTAAGAGTGAGGGTGGCCTATTCTACTCTGCCGGGGACCACACGGCTCGCAATAAATTATGATTATGAAATAAATAGTATACCGGAAGCCGGTGAGGCAGCACGCCACGAGGCGCGTGCGCGGCGGCGGCGCGGCGCGGCAGCGCTGCACGTAGATCTGCGCGTCCTTCTGCCGCAGCGCCGAGTACAGCTCCTCCACCTTGCCCGCGGGGAGGAACAGGTGCGGCTTGCATAGTTCTTGGACCTGGTGATTTGATAGACAAGTCGATTTCTAACCAAAAAATACTATAATGTATCAATACGGGGATTAACACGATATTAAATATGACAATACTGACTTCACTGACAATTCATCTAGAGGCGAATTAATATCAAAAAATGCGAAGCACGGCGTCGTCTGCTGGGGCCGGGCTCCGCCAGTCCCCTCGTGACCACGGCTGCTGTAACGTAGCCGAAACGTCGAGCCAAATATGTGAGTACACAATGTTGTTACACATAATAAATATCGTGTTAATCCTCGTATTGATACATTATAGTTATAATGCAACGCGAAAATTTACAAAACTAATTAAAAAATATTAGTTAACTTTTGCCCCCTTATTACAAATCGCGAACTAAGGATAGTCCCGGAACGAAATTCATACCCCATTCCCTTTTTTGGCGCAGTCCTCTGCAGTGTGCTTCGGAGCCTACGTTTCTTGAGGTGATTAATAAGAGACGTGGACTGTAGGAGGACTAGGTATAATAAGACCAAAAATAAGAACGTGCGCGCGGTTCCGTGTTCGGAGAGGTCTCTCCGGGTGTGAGTGCGCGTGTATATGCTTCATCTTCGTCCCGCGCGCCCGCCCGACCCGCGCCTACATTTTACAAATGTAGATGGCGTTATGTGGGCGTAAGTCCAATAGTTAGTCATATTTTGACGTGTCACATGAATCACATCTGCATAATGCCATCATCGGCTTTGCATTTGTACAGTCGCCCTACGGTTATTTGGCACGTGGCCAAAGTCGGAACTAACGCTGTGTCCTTTACAAGTGTCAGTGCTTTTGACATTTTCCCATAAAAAAATATTGTATAGCGCCCTCCTGTCAATGTCACTGAAGTGGCTTCTGATTGTGATCGGTCTGTAAAAGAGTTGTATTTAACGTTCCCTCAAAATTTAGAAATTGTTAACCTAACCTAACCTTTTTCACACCAAAAAATTCTAATTGCACATTTTTGGTGTGCAAACAGGTAATTTTTAGTGGGTTGGTTTAATATAATCCTTTGTAAAAACCCTTATTTACATCATGTAAAAGTCCCTTCTATAAGTAGACTTAGTTTTTTTTTATGCTAGAGGCGGACAAACGAGCAAGCGAGTCACCCTATGGAAAGTAATCAACGCCTGCCATGAACATCCGCGAATTCAGAGAGATCGCTAATGTGTTGCCGGCCTTTTTAAAAAAGAGTACGCTCTTCTCTTGAAGGAAGAATACTATCTCAAAGCCATCCAATCGCGACCAGTGTATAAATATGAATTACCTTTGCATCAAGCATGGTCCGCCTCTTCTGACTCTCCTTGTATTCATCTTCTAGAAGCTCGTAATTGTCACGAAGTTTCACTTCGAATGGGTCGTCGCTCATCTCTATTACAATTTCTTCAATCTATAAAAACACAGTAAGTAAAGTAAAGTAAAGTCATCATCATCATCATCATCAGCCCATTTAAGTCCCCACTGCTGGGGCACGGGCCTCCCTCAATCTCATGAGGGGTAATTGCCATACTCACCACGCTTGGCAGACGGGTTGGCGAGGGTTTTGATATAAATGCAGAGTTTTCCTTCTCTGGGTGCTGATGATCATGCCAGCTTTACCTTAGTCGCCTTTTACGACACCTCGGTAAGAGTGAGGATGGCCTATTCTACTCTGCCGGGACCACACGGCGTATCACCACGCTTGCCAAAAAAAAACAATCCCGAGTTATATTCGAAAAATTCGAAACATACTGTTGACGATAGAAAAACCTTATAGTGTCAATGTGTCACTTATGTTTGTTTAGTCAATAAAAATACGAAAATATTTAAGTACTTATTTTATTTCACGATAAGAACCAGCCTCTCCAACAGTAATACATAATTTTGCTCGACCCGGGGATCGAACCCAGGTCCCCGAGATCACGGCCTGGTACTTAAACCACGAGACCAACGGGGCGATAAACACAGTACCTCAGTTTTATTTTACAGGTTTCAGTGTATTTTATTAATATGTTAACTAGGGCTAAATACTCATGGAGTTGGTTGTAGGATCACGCAATATACAGGATGTGTCGGTGAACATTTACATCAATTTAACCGCATGTTCTACCACCCAGTCAGAACAAAATTTTTTCTTCGAAATTCCCCCCAAATTTCGAAATTCATCCCCATACAAAATGTAGGTAATTTTGTATGGGGAGTGGTCATATTATTATAAACTTTGTGTGAAAAGTTCTTTTTTATGCGAATTTCCAAAAGGCATAGAACACATGTTGTATAGAACGGTTGGTACAACACGTCGTTTAAGGGATGTTAATGTTCACGGACAGATACATCCTGTATGGAAATGTAGATACCAAACTCCATGACGCGATTTATAGAAGCAGCAAGCGCGGTTTTTTGGAATCGGACCCGTGGACCGTGGGAGAGCCACGCTTCGGCATGAATAAGCCGGCTCGACCGGAATGATATCACAGCCTCACAGAAAGCCGGCGTGAAGCAGCACTGTGCTGTGTTTCGATGCGTGAGTGAGGGTACCGGAGGCCCAATCCAGGAGAAGGGGCGTTTAAAGGTTGGTAGCGCACTAGTGACTCCACTGGTGTCGGAGGTGGCTACGGGCAGCGGCAATCGCTTATCAGGTGATCCGTCTGCTCGTCAGCCATCTATGACATAAAAAAAACGCGGGGTTGAGCTTTCTGCTTCTCCCACGAAACTGAGAGTGGAAACTTTCCTAGTCTTAATAGGAAACTATCCTTATTTATGACTCTGCAATTTCAACAGACCTTGATGTGCAAGTCACTCGGTAACGGACTGTCAGCAGTGAAGGGCTTTTTCTTGACGCCATGCACCAGCTTGACCCACTTGAAGAGCGACACGAAGTCGCCCTGCACCGCCTCCGCGAAGCGGTGCTTGTACGGGAACACTACGCGGACGGACTCCACATTCACTGCCCTGTGTTAAAAAATACCATGACATTCACTCACTTAGTATCAGATGACCCGGATGCTTGTTTGCCTCCGTTTCTCATAAAAAAGATGACATCCTGTACCCCTCATTAGGAACGTAAGGCTTTGAGAAGAGATTTATAATGTCTTCGAGTTTGCGCGGTAACTTCTTGGTCCCTCCAGCCGAGGTCAGTTTCTCAACTGAAAACCTCCGAAAAACATAGGTATTTCATTTTTAACCGACTTCAAAAAAGGAGGTTCTCAATTCGACATTTATATATATATTTTTTATGTTTTTTCGCCGATAACTTTCCCATATGAAACGATTTAGATGATTATTTTTTAAATGGAAAGTAGATAGTCCCGGATTGGTACCATGATCAGGATATCAGGATCTGATGATGGGATCCTGGAAAAATTGAGACTCTCATATTTTACACTGACACGTAATGTTTTACGGTTTAAGATTTTTATTTCTCAAAAAGAATACATTATTCACTTATATTAAATACAAGATTATGTGGGTATATAATAAAAATTCATGCTCTTAGTGCGCGGCGCGCGCACATTCCAAAGCGTTAAAGTATTCAAGTAATTGAACGCGACATTTAAAAACTCCAATGTTTACATTTCGTTCTTTCACATCATATGAGAATATTTTTACATATTATTATTTTAAAATAGCATGTACATAAAACAATTTTGAAAACATATTATAATTATAATTATAATACATTAACATTATAATTTTAAAATAAAAAAGTTACAAATCATACCAAGCACATAAGTAGTCTTGAGTTTGCAACTTAACCGCGTCAAAGGCAATGTACTCAAATACGTAGCGCTTAGCAATTGCTATCAAGTGTGAGTGAAAGACATTTTACGGCTTGGTTTGATTTTTTTGACAATAATTTTAATAAATACCTAGCATGCAGTAGATTTGTAAAAAAAAAGTTTTTGTATCTTTTTTCAAAACTGCACCGGTATTTACGCCTGACTGTATTAATTTTGTGGCTCTGCTGATGATAAAGGTCAACTCCACAACGGTAAAGAGTTAAAGGATAACTCTTTCAATACTGGCGATTAGGCGCCGACTTCGGTAACACCTTTTCTCGAGTGTACTGTTATAAAATGTTATTTGAAGTGTATAAAGTGTTAAAAATATTATTTTATACTTTTTAGTTCGTGGTTTCTGAAGGCGGTTTTTTTTCACAGAAAACTTTTTATAGTCATTGATCGCCTTCAGATGTATTTTATGTGATTTTTCTTTCCGACGATTCTTTTAATAGGGACCATGTGGTCAACAACACGGTCGCCATTGGAATAGCCGCCCGCTTGATTCATAGATCAATTTTGCATGCCGTTTCTCTAACCAATGACAAAACGTGACCTTGACCTATTGCTCTGCTACCTCTGCCACTCTTTTATTTCACATTCCTGACGTCACCTCAATTAGTGTAACTCCAGCTCTCACTGAATGGGTTATAGGAACATTTTTTTAAGTATGGTTTTAATATTTTTTTCCAATGCCTTTTACTAACTAATTTAAGTAACTAATTTGAATATTTTTGTAAAATAGCAGGTAGTTATTTTTTAATTAATTTTCAAACATCTTGTATTCCAAGCGTATTTGTGACATCATAATTTTTTTTTTTTGTTAATATGTTTTTACGGCTCTGGGTTCTAGCCCTTTTGAGCCTAACGTTTTGTTATTTTTCAAACTTCTACAATTGTATATGTCACTTTTCCAGCTTGAGTCACAGTCACATTTATATTTTGTTATTGTTTAATCACGTTCACACACAGTTCACTTCACTGTTCTATTTACACTTTTGAAACATATTTACACAATGTATTTACAAGGAGCTCACTGTTCGTGCCACAAAATTATAAAGAGGCTTGAAATATTTGGGGTTTGATAATAGATTTTGGAGGCTTGTGCTAACTTCTTCATTTAGTTCGATAACGGATTGAAGTTCATCGACTAGAACGAGCCTGTCGATGCCGAATCGTGGGCACTGCATTATGATGTGTTCAAGGCTTCCTTCATCTCCCGTTGTACAATGTGGGCAGACGGCGCTTTGTACTATGTTCAGTTTCCTAAGGTGAGTTGGTGTGCGGCAATGTCCAAATCTCATTCTGTTTATTATAGTTATAAAGTTTCTGTTATCCAATATGTGTTCGTTTTGATGGTACCACGGATCGGCGGGCATAGTCTTTTGTATCCCACGGTACCACCTGCCCTTTTCTTGGCTTATGGTGTTCCAGTATGTCTCCCACATACGTCTTTGGAATTGGTTAATATGTATGTGGTAATCTGTGTATGGTACTTTTACAGATTCAGTGTGATCTGCATCGGGGATACTTCGAGCTGCGACGTCAGCCACTTCGTTCCCCGTGATGCCTTGATGTGCAGGTACCCACATGAACTTTATTCTTTTTCCGATTGACCTTAACTTCAGAACCTCATTCTTTATATAATACACCAAATAATTAACATTGTGTTTAAGGTTATTGTTGGATATAGCTACTATGGCACTATACGAGTCTGATACTATTATAAATTCACATTTATCTATATTATTTACATACTTGAGGGCACTATAAAGTGCATAACGTTCTGCAGTGAATATACTACAATTCTTATCTATTTTGAAACATTTAGTAATCTTTTCCTGTGGGTCATAAAATGCAGAGGTAACAGTGTTTGTGGTTTTAGAGCCATCGGTATATATTCTGTAATTACCAGGAAATGTTGCTAAATGTTCCATTAATTGGTTCTGATTCTTAGCCTTATTGGGTATCACCTCTATACATGTATTTATTATGTTATATTCTAATTTATATACAGTCAAAATATTACTATTATACATATTTACAGAAAGGTTTTTTAAATGCAAAGTTATTCTTAGTAATTCAGGGAAATGACCAGAAATTAGTTGTGTAGAATCAACATAGGGTCCTATCATAGATTGAGGCAATTGCTCATTGGGTAAAATCCTGTTTAAAATGCAACTGTTCTTAAAGGCTATTATTTTGAGACAAAATCTTTCTATTAACTTTAGACGATGTAGTACAAGTGGTGGTATACAAGTTTCACATTCTAAAGAATTTATGGGGGTGGAGCACATGGCCCCTGTTATAATTCGCAGAGCCTTATTTTGTATTACGTCAAGTTTTCTTAATAGAGATATATTGGCATTAGCATATGCAATTGCACTATAGTCAAAGTGACTTCTAACAATACTCTTGTAGAGCATAGACAGGATTTTGGGATCTGCTCCCCAATGGACTCCAGCTAGTGATCTTAAAATATTGATACCTTTACATGCATTTTTTATGACATAGTTAATGTGATTTGTAAAAGTAAGCTTCTGATCTAAGTAAACACCTAAAAACTTTTTTTCTGCAAGTAAAGGAAGTGAGCAATTGTTATATAGAATGTCAATATTATTGCAACAAATCTTTTTACTATATATTACAGCACAACTTTTGTTGGCATTAATTTTTAGCTTTAAAATATTCTCATAAAAATTGTGTAATTGAGCAAGACCCTTATTTAAGTTCCTAATAGCTATATTTACATCTTTATTTACACAGTATACAACAATGTCATCAGCAAATTGCAAAAATTTGACTCCCTCTTGTGTTAAATATTTTGTAATTTGTGCAGTATAAATATTGTACAGTAGAGGTGAAATTGTTGCACCTTGCATACTTCCTTTGTATACATTTTTAGGTCCATGAAGTATGTTATTAAATTTAAGAAACATTTGTCTATTGTATAAAAATGAAAATATCCAATTACAGATCTTACCTGGGATTCCCATCTCAGACATTATACTGACAAGGACTGTGGGATTGAGATTGTCAAATGCTCCCTGGATATCCAGAAATGTACAGACTGATACTGAGTGACTGTGAAAAGCATTTTTAATATCTGAAGTTAAGGAAACAAAACTCTCAGCTGCACTTTTTCCTTTGCGGAAGCCAAATTGTTGTGCAGGTAAGATACCTTGTGACTCTATGTACCAATCTAATCGTGTCTTAAGCATGTATTCAAAAATCTTCCCTACACAAGATGACAATGCAATAGGCCTATATGAGTTATAGTCATCCTTAGGTTTATTTGGTTTAATAATGGGAATAACACATTGTGTTTTCCAAGATTCTGGTATAATGAGAGTATTCCACAACAAGTTATAAATTTGTAGTAACTTATCTTGTGCTGTTGGATGAATATGTTTTAATACTTCATAAGTAATATTGTCTAATCCTGGGCTTGTATTTTTCCTGTTAGAAATAGCACTTATGAATTCCTGCCATGAAAAGGGTTCTAATAGAAAGTTGGTATCACTTTTACCTTTTTGATTAAAAATATTTTTTAATAAATCATTATTTGTTTGTTTTTCTGGAGGATCTGTAGGCGCATATTTATCAAAAAAATCCGGTAGCCATTCATCATTTTTGGGTCTCTTGGGTAATGATGCCCCTTTAAACCGCCTAATCTGATTCCATATGATACTTACCGGTGTGTGTGCCTATTAAAAGATTCTGACAGAGTTGTCCAACCACTCTTTTTCTTTTCTCTTAAAAGTATTTTTTTCTGTGCATCTACTTTTTTATATAAAATATAACTCTCTAAAGTGCCATCTAATCTATATTTCTTAAGTGCCTCTTTACTATTAGTCACAGCAGTATCACATTCTTTGTCCCACCAAGGTACTGGTTTTCTAACCTGATATTGTGAAGTCTTTTTAAATTTAGGAATACATATATTCATTACCTCTATCAAAATGTCACAAAATTGATTATATGATTGAATAGGATTACTACTGTCTATAATTAATTTGGTAAAATGATTTTCTGTTTCAGATCTGAACTTTTCCCAATCAGCTCTCTTGTAAACATACCGTTCACAAGGCTCACCAATTTCGTACTCATCTGAATAAATTTGTATATCTGTAATTGTAGGATAATGATAACTACCCATGGCATCATCATGCACTTCCCATTGACATAAATGTGCTAATGAAGGACTAATAGAGCTAATATCTATAGAGGATTGACTATGAGTGGCGGTACCAACAGTGGTTGGAGAACCTGTGTTTAGGATACACAAATCATACTCATCAAGAATATCATAAATTATATTACCTCTAGAAGAAGTAGAGCGACAACCAAAGGCGACGTGATGCGCATTCAGATCTCCAGCTAGCATTAGTGGTTTGGGCAGATTGTGAATTATGTTTTTATAATTAATGGCGTTAAAGCGCGTTCCACTTGGTGGGCTGTATGCTGTCAAAATAGTTAATTTGCCAATAGAAGTATGTAAAATTATAGCTACAGTTTGTAAATTATTGTAATATGGAGTTGTTATTATATCATACTTAAAGCTATTCTTAATTAAAATACCAACTCCACCTCGACCATCTGGTCCATCTTGCTGTATGAAATTGTAATTAGTTACATTAAAATTATGTTTTTTATGTAACCAAGTTTCATTTATTAAGCATATATCTATATCTTTGTCTTTAAGAAAATTAATTAAAAGAGGTTTTTTACTGTTTATGCTTTGTACATTAAATTGCACTATCCTAATAAAACTTTTACCCATATGACTTGAGTTTTTTTATTAGGACCTCTTTAATAACCGAGGAGGTCAATTTCCGCTTCTCATTACCGAGAGATACTAAGGCGCCAATTAAACCTTTCAATATACTGTCATTTTTTAGTACTTCATTAATTAAGGACTCTGTAGTCATTTCCGTTGGTTTTGTGTGTATATTCTTTGTTGGCATGGTTGGGAAATTGGCGTCATAGTTTCTCATCAGAGACGTATCATCATTTTTATTACTTGTCACGTTTGCGTAACTTATTCTGTTAGTTTTCTCCTGTATTTTAGCTTTTTTGATGGGACAATCTCTAGAGATAGCTAGATGTTGACCTCCACAGTTGAGACATTTATGTATTGCTTCACTACTACACGCAGAGTAGTGATGGTCACCAGCACAGATTGAGCACCTCTGGATAGAGCTGCAATTTTTAGCCCCGTGATTAAATTTGAAACATTTGTAGCATTGCAGCAGAGGAGGTATATATTCAAAAACTTTGAATCTGAAAATGTCCAGGTATACATAGTCTGGCAGTGAGTCTGCCAAAAATGTGATGCTTACTGATCCGAGTGGTTGTATAGCGCCATTTACATTTTTAGTGAACCTACGTACTGTAACTATTTCGTAACAAGAGGTCAATTTTTTAAAGAGCTCTTCGTTGCTTATGTTCGTGGGAACGAAGCGGAGTACCCCGATTTTTTCCACAGCCCTTGCGGGTATAAAGGCACTGAAGTTGTGTTTCTTCAGGAAATCTTCATTTTTTAGTAAGTTATTTGCGTTGCTGGCCTGACTGAATGATATGCCGACTTTATTCACGTTGACACGCCGAATGTTTATGATGCCCTTAATCTCATTTTTGAATACACTGGCTATAGCCAGTGGATTTTTGTTACCTAATTTTTCGCCTTCGACAAACACGGTATAAGATTCCCCGGTTGAATTTTCCGGGAAAACCCTTTTATATCCAGTTTTTGTGTATGTTTTGTAAAATTTAGCGTCCTGATTCGCTGTTTTATGGGTCTCACCCTCACCACCACAGTCACTGAAGTCTTTGCGTCTTTTAGAAGGACGGAGTGTCCCGACCCCGGGGCCGTCACCCCCGGGGATCTCCGTCATTTTAATCAACTATTTACACTATTTATATACACTATTCACAGTATTTTAATTAATTGAAAAAGAGTTTGAAAATTCGCGCCTTCACTTCGAAAAAGCCCGCCAAAAAGTCTGTGACATCATAAATACGCTTAGTGTTTCCATATGTCATTTTCCCCAATTTACGGGAAATATATCGTAAGAAAAAATAACATACTTCAAAATTGCCTTTTGATCGGGGTAATTTTAAATCACTATATGGTAACATTACAGTAAAATAAAATTAAGACAGCCCACTGTCTTAGTTTTGGTGTCACCCTGCAAATAAACATCAAACTAGCGCCATCTGTTACTTGGTCCGGGTGAACAAGTCACTGAGACATAGTTGTCACCTAAAAGTAATCTTCTGAATACAACACAACTAGCGCCATTTGTTACTTTGTCCGGGTTAATAAGTCACCTAAATGTAATCTTCTGAATACAACCTGTCTCATCAGGGCCCCTGATAACAGTGGCAGCTACGCCCCTGAAATACATCTTAGAAGTACAAATCACACCAATACTAACCAAACCTTATTCCATGCCAGCACAAAGCCCTCCGTTGCCTTCCTCTCGACCCTAATGTCGTGGTCATCCGCCGCGCGCTCCATGGAGTAGCCTTCAACTACGACCACTTCGTCCCCGTTGAGGATCATCCTCAGCTGACCCCACAGGATGGACAGACCCGCCTCGTGGTCGTATGCTATAGTCATATCGTCTGCAAGACCAAGAAGAATCATTACAAACACAAATTCTTTATTAGCAAAATATGGGTGGGTATAAAAAGCTGTTAAGTTTTGTACAATATTTGGCCAAATACGGCATGCAAAATTGGGCCAATGTTCAACTTATATGGGATACATTCAGCACTTTATAAAAGGGTCACAAATATGTCAAATTCAATTAGATTATATTTTAAATTACATTGGAATAATATTATTGTAATGTCACAATACAAAATTATATAAAGTTTTATCAGATAAGTAGTCATTAACACTGTAGTAGCTTTTTTCTGGTAGGATCTTTTAACCATTTCTTTGAACGACATAATGTCTTCAGGATGTAAAATACATTTAGGCAAGTGGTTATATAACCATATATGCCATGCAAAATATGCTGTTATTAAATAATGCAGTCTTGTTTGGAGGTAACCGTATTTTATAAGTATGTCTTCTGTGATTCATTCCTCCTGATTCAGTCCTATGTTATGACAAAACGTGCTGTACTCTTATACCTGTCATTCCAACTTTTTCACCATGTTTTACGCAAATAAATATCATTCATTCATTCATTCATTCATTCATTCATTCATTCCTTTGTCACTTTGTAACTCATTCCTTTTAGTAAGTGTTTTTAAGTGTTTAGTAAGTTCCTTCCTCAAATCTTCAGTCACGTCTAATTTACAACCTTTATTATAGACTGAATACGTTAGGTACACATCAGGTATACGATAGCTTTTTAAAACGCTCAGTCACCCGAGCATATACCCGTTTGTTCCGGAATGTTATAGAAAGTTTTAGAACAGTCTAGGTTGGTGCACAGCACACACACCACACATATAAATAGTGTAGTGTGGATGTACAGTAAAAGTAGCTTAGTATCTCGTACTATTAAGGTGACGCATCGACGTTACTAACGCCGGCAATATATTTGAATTAACTGTAGCGTTTATGAGACATTTAAAAAAAAGTACAACCGTGAATATGTTAACCATAAAGGAAAGTATCAAGATTTTTTGAGATTTATTTTGTGTTTTTTTTTTAATATATTAAATGGGTTTGCACTTGACCTCATTTCACCTGATGGAAAGTGACAATAAGGTCTAAGATGTAGCGTGCTTACCCAGAAGAAGCCTATTCACTCTCGAATTAAAGAAACCCAAATAGTAGCTCTCTGGGAATACAGAAGCCGGCAAGTTGTTCCATTCCTTAGCAGTTCGTACCAAGAAAGAGGAAGCGAAACGTTTAGTACGAGCTGGTGAAACTTGCACAGTGTAAGGGTGGATTCCTGTCGTCTTCCGTAATGTCCGGTGGTAGAAAGGAGAAGGTGGTATCAGGTCGTGAAGCTCATTCGAACACTCTCCAAAATGCATCCTATAAAAATCCGATAGACAGGCCACTCTACGTCGGTGAGCGAGGCTTCGGGATTTACCCTCCACTAATTCTGCGTCACCAACTAACTTCATGGCTCGACGCTCAATCGAGTCGAGGGCAGCCAGCTGATACTTGGCAGAGCCATCCTATAGGTGACTGCAATACTCCATGCACGACCGAACTTGAGCTTGATAGAGTTTGGAGAGCATTGTGTAATATTATCTTCGTACATGTAACCATAATTTTTATTATTGCCTAAAGTGGCCACTTATAGCAATTATTATCAAAAATATGGTTACTTGTAGGAAGAAATTAAGACATAATTCACGCTGTACGTTTTTAAAAAATGTCTCATAATCGCCACAATCAATACAAATAGCGGCGCTAGTTTCATCGATGCGTCACCATAATGTCAATCACTGATTTTTCGGATTTTTCTGACCGTGACGTCAATGTCGCCGGTAAAGTGAACTATTAGCGAAATGAAATACTGCTCTGCCAATTTAAAATATGACTTACCAGTAGTAAACAACATATCATTCTCTGCCGACAAATGCAGTCCAAGATTCGTTTCCCCCTTGAACGAAACTCTCCAGTCCAACGCCCTCCCTTTCTTTCTCGTATCCGTAGAGAGAGACGGCGCACCAGTCTTCGCTTTCAAATCCTGTCTGAATCCCTTCATGGCTCTAACTAGAGTCAATATCTTCAGATGCAGGTTGGCGCTCCATTCGAAGTCCACTGTCTCGATGAATTGGAAGTCTAAAAGGGCGGAGTGTCTCTCCTTGGAAGGCACGTGCTCTATCCGAGCTAGGCGGACGTGGAAGAATGAGGTGGCGATCTCATCTGATCTTTGACAGTGGAAATTACCTGTGGAAGAATTAAGTTACGGTAAAAATGTAGGTCGAAAACCAAAATATGAAATGTATTTTTCTGCCCGCATTGGTTGTTTTTTTTTAAATATCTAAAATAAAAACAGAAAAGTATTTTAGGGCTCCTTATAAACAAATGAATACCCTAAGATAGTTTTCAGAATTTTGTCAAATAGCCTATTGTACCCGCGCTTATAGACATCACCCCGTTCTGTTCCCCGTTCGCTATGAGTTAAAAAACAGTCAGCGGTGTCATTTACCTCAAACACTTTGTGAACTGCTCAAACTTCTTCTTTTTAAGTTAACTTTATGACAGACACGATAAAAAGTTTGAGCAGCTCACAAATTTAAGAAGTTTTTGAGTATTCAGGATAAGCTTTAAAGGTCGCTGAAGAACACAACCACAAACTTACCCTTATAAGGCACCATATCAACCACTTTCAGCCCAGACACGACCGCACCAGACTTCGTGACCGTCTTCTCCAACGTAACAGCATCGACCCTCGTCATCAAACACATCTTCTCATCCAGGATCAGGAACAGGTTGATGTGCGACAGCGCCACGTTCACCGCGATGCTGCAGGGGGAGGGGGCGGCGGTCTCAGGGGGAGGGGGCGGCTCCGGGAGAGCCTCCTGCGACTTGTACTCGCTGAGAGACTCGACGAGGGTGATGATGGTCTCGGCGATGGCTGCACTCCATTCAAGACGGAGGCAGTCCATCATAGCTTCAACCTGAGATGAAAAAATTAGAAAAATCTACGGTAGATATAGATTAAAGCTGGAATATTATTACAGTTAGTGCTGCTGAACTAATAGCTATCTTAAAGATCGTTGTTTTTTCTGAGCCATCTACGCGCCAGTGCCGCCGACCTGCAACGGAGCTTAAACTGTCAATATTAGACGAGTCGCTTCTGTACCGCCATGAGGCCTGGCCGCCGCCAAACCCGGCGCGGGCTTGCTCGGGCTCGCATCGTCACTCATTGCTATGCCCGTTCTTTACACTTCCCATGTCTAACATATCAGGTACTTCCACGTGAGAGCCGCCCAGCGGAAAAATCCGTTGTTCACTAGCAACTCAGCAATCAACGTACTGGTATGTCAGTTCTGACCTTCATCCCCTCAACTCACCTTAGAATCAGTGGGTCCATGGCTTCCCCACTTGACTAGTGCTACAGCTAGCATCGCAGTACCCCACGCGTGGTGCTTCCGCGCTGGAGCCGCTCCTGTGCCACCACGAGCCCAAGATAAGGAGCCCCCGTCCACTAGCAGCTCAGCGCTCCAGTGCCGACGGCCCACCACGGCGCGCGCCATCGCCCACTGGTATGCCTCGTCTGTGGGGATAAGGGATTTCGTGATACTGGTGAGTCATACTCAATATTTGGATATCAAGTTCAGCGAAAAAAAAATTAAAATCGAGTAGTAAAACTACTTATGTTACATGGCAGGAGATTTTTTCATACTTTCTAATGCAAGGAATAATAGAGTAAGTAATAAACATAATAATAAGTGTCAATCTGTACATCGCCAGTTACCAACCTCTAGTGTCCAGCAGCTGGTCCAGCTTGACCTTGACGCCAGCGCTACCCAGCGTGACCTTGACGCCGGTACAGCCCAGCGCCTGCGTGCACCGCTCCACCAGGCTCAGCAGCAACGTCAGCACCCACCTCTAGTGTCCAGCTTGACCTTGACCCCAGCGCAGCCCAGCGCCAGCGTGCGCCGCTCCGCCAGGTTCAGCAGCGAAGTCAGCACCCACCTCTAGTGTCCAGCAGCTGGTCCAGCTTGACCTTGACCCCAGCGCAGCCCAGCGCCAGCGTGCGCCGCTCCGCCAGGCTCAGCAGCGACGTCAGCACCCACCTCTAGTGTCCAGCTTGACCTTGACCCCAGCGCAGCCCAGCGCCAGCGTGCGCCGCTCCGCCAGGTTCAGCAGCGAAGTCAGCACCCACCTCTAGTGTCCAGCAGCTGGTCCAGCTTGACCTTGACCCCAGCGCAGCCCAGCGCCAGCGTGCGCCGCTCCGCCAGGCTCAGCAGCGACGTCAGCACCCACCTCTAGTGTCCAGCAGCTGGTCCAGCTTGACCTTGACCCCAGCGCCAGCGTGCGCCGCTCCGCCAGGTTCAGCAGCGACGTCAGCACCCACCTCTAGTGTCCAGCAGCTGGTCCAGCTTGACCTTGACCCCAGCGCAGCCCAGCGCCGGCGTGCGCCGCTCCACCAGGCTCAGCAGCGAAGTCAGCACACACCTCTAGTGTCCAGCAGCTGGTCCAGCTTGACCTTGACCCCAGCGCAGCTCAGCGCCGGCGTGCGCCGCTCCACCAGGCTCAGCAGCGAAGTCAGCACCCACCTCTAGTATCCAGCAGCTGATCCAGCTTGACTTTGACCCCAGCGCAGCCCAGCGCCAACGTGCGCCGCTCCGCCAGCCTGCTCAGCAGCTTGACGCCGCGCACCTCGGCGCAGCCTTGCACCACACAGCCGCTCACGGCGCGGGAGACCAACGACACAGACCAGGCTGAAAGCAAAGAGCGTATTCCTGAAAAGCCGCTAGCGCGTTTATATCTCCAGTGTTGTGTGTGTCCATGGGGAGCGGCGATCAATGGACAATATGACAAAAAATCATTTTCCGAAATGAAAAATACTATTTCTAGACTAGACTCATAGAAATTTCAGAAAAATTTCATTTTACGATGTTTCTCGATATCAAAACGTGGAAAATTGTTTAAAAATATGTAGTCCGAGGTTGTGGAAGCAAATGATATCCTGGATGTTCCTTAATATTTCATAGGTGAGTCACAAGTTACCATAAAATATTGATAGTTTCATTTCATCAAAAATTTAATTTTTTACATAAAAGCCCTGTATTTTTTAGTTATTTACTATAACGCACGCATGCAGTTTCCAAAGTATTACAACAAAAGAGGTGTCTCGTGTCCTCCGTCGTCGTATTTATCCGGAGGACACGAGAATATGTCCAATGTCTGAGTATGAAATTATAGTTGTATGGATACCCTATTAGAAAGAGAGGGTGACCTGACCTGACCTGAACGGAGCGAGAAAGAATATTTGCCTTCAAATAGGTATAAAGGAGCGTGGTCTCCAACGTTATACTATAACCTTCTTGGACATAACCCAGTCGCCACAACTATTTTTACTGTACATATAGCACCGACACCACGTTAAGCCTCAGGACTACGTCACTTCCGGCATATTAACCAGCCAGGACGTAATGCCTGATTCCGGTCAAACCGGCACACCAGGAAACGCCAGTTTAAAGGAGGTAAGGAGGGACACGCTCTGGGATGGGAAAGGAAAATCGGCAAGCCGCAGCCGGCCGACCACAAATAGGCCGGGGTTCGGTCAGCATCAAAAGTAGCTTAACACTTTAGTACCATGTGAAAGTAACTGTTTTGCCTATTATAGTCAGTTTCTAGAATTACGTACAAAATGTTACTTCGACATGGTACTAATGTGGTAAGCTACTTTTGATGCTGACCGTACACCGTAGCTACCAGTATAGGAAATTAGGAGGGGAAGGAATAGTTTTAGGTATGAGCTTTGATGAGGTGGTGGGCTATCTAGCCTTTGTTGGATTTGGTTTCTTGGTGGAGTTGTCGGTTTCGCTATCCATCTCTGAGATTCTTTCACAATAATTACAATAGACGGTGGAGAAAAATATCGTGCAAAAACAAATAAATATCCACTCTATTTCTTCGTCACTAAGGTACTCTGATTACCACTGCTTAGTACGACATAGTTATAGGTGTATACTTATTTACCTTTGTGATTTAAATTTAAATGAATACCAGTTCGGGTTCCTAAAAAACAGGTCAACAACTTTTGCCATTTACAGGTTCATTCAACAGGCAATGCGGAGAATTACAGCGTGGGTATCCTGTTGGACATGACGAAGGCCTACGAAAGAGTCCAACATAAGACCCTCCTTCATGAGCTCTACCAATGCGGTATCAGAGGTAAAGCACACGAGTGGCTAGCCTTCCTACCTTAGCAACAGATTACCTTAGCGACAGACAATATGTGCAAATTCAAAATATAAATAATGATACTGGAGCAATTATAGAGTATAGATCAGACCCTATAACCGTCAACTCTTCAATACCCCAAGGAAGCGTATTAGGTTGCATTCTCTTCCTGATTTATATAAATAATCTGCCTAAACTAATAAACATACCATGTGACCTATTTGCAGACGATGTCTCACTGCTTTATAGATTTAAAAATGCTGAAGAATCAGAGTTAGAGTTAAAACAATTATTCATAAAAACAAAAGAACGGCTAGAAAAACAGAACTTACTTATAAACTACACTAAAACTAAATTAAAAGAATTCAGACCCCAACCAAATTCCCTTTAAATGCTCAACTTAATATTGAAGGCACTCAAATCGAAAATGTGAGTACATGTTCACTGCTAGGCCTAGAGATTGACTCCCATTTAAATTGGAAGAACCACATAGAGAAAGTTAAAGCCAAACTATCACGCTTCACTTATGCTCTAAAAAAAATAAATAAAGACAGATAAAAAAAACAGCTATCACTATATGCCTATGCCCACTCATGGTTGACAAATGGTATCATACTCTGGGGAAATAGCACAAACGTAGATGATATTTTATAATACAAATAAAATGTATCAAATTAATTATGAATACTTGCAGACCCCATTTCAAACAGCTAGAAATATTAAAAGTAACTTCTCTATATATACTAGAATAATATGCTACTGAACAATAATATACTTACACTTGGAATCGACGTGGACCTGCAGTGGTCTGGACTGCTTGCGCTCCAGCATCGCGGAAAACCACCGGAACACCTTCGCATGCTCGTACACGATGTTCAACGTAGTTATTATGAGGTACAAGTTCAGCACGCCTTTCTCCAGCTGAAACAGTCAACATATTTAAGTTCTCTTTCACATGTTTCGCTGATTAGAAGTCTGTGTTACAAAAGCGTCCAGCTTCCAAGTCAAGGGATGCTTAAGTCAAGCCAGTTGAGACCCGTGTTCCGCACAAGTCTGTGTAAACCAGTTATTGATTGAAAAAGCCACAGTTTCTTCACGCTTATATCCTTCATTGAGAATAATTACTAAGACAAACATGATCTTAAGCCACGAGAACACGAATAAAAATATGAAAGTCAGAGTATTCTTAAGAAGTAATATTGTATGAATAAAGAGTGCAGAAGAAGCCACCGGTTATGCCTTATAGCCGACTGAGATGACAATGATTATAACAATGAAACAAAGGTTCAGCATCCCTGGATCCCTGGTTAAATTACTGGTATACACACCTTGGCGTCAAGTTACAAAGATACCAGCGGCTGCAGGTCGGCTGATAGCTGGTACTGGTCCACCTGGAACGTGACGTACACCTGTGGAAGCCCGGCCACCGCCACGCCGCTCTCATCATGTTATAAACATTTCTAGACCCACCTAGATTTCTTGTATACCCTTGGCGTCAAGTTTTAACTTGTTTAAGGACACCAGCGGCTGAAGATCAGCCGAGAGCTGGTACTGTTCGACCTGGAATGCGACGTACACCTGCGGGAGCCCGGATACTACCACGTCGCTCTCATCCACCATCATCGACACTGCTGGAGTTAAGTCCACCTGGAGATATTATAGGCATCCCTGGACTTCTGTATACACACCTTGGCGTCAAGGTTGAGCTTGTTCAAGGAAACCAGCGGCTGCAGGTCAGCCGACAGCTGGTACTGGTCCACCTGGAATGCGACGTACACCTGCGGGAGCCCGGCCACCGCCACGCCTCTCTCATCCACTATCACAGATGCGGCGCTGAAGCGGGAGTTCACCTGCAGACATTATACCACTTGAAAAAGAACCAAGAAGACAAATTGACGACGGGTTCCAGTTTTAAATACGGTAGCATATTTATAAACATTTTAAAGAGTAGAGTGTGTTTCATGTACATATTATTTTAAAGTGATTCAATGAACCTAAATCCCGCAATGAAAATGAAAGAA
This sequence comes from Marasmia exigua, assembly GCA_019059595.1. NCBI lineage: Eukaryota > Metazoa > Arthropoda > Insecta > Lepidoptera > Crambidae > Marasmia > Marasmia exigua. Next base: position 17,821,568 of record CM032470.1, read on the forward strand.
AACATTAATTTGATGAATGAATGAAATCAAAATTAATTCATCAGTATGTCAAAATAAGACGAAAATGTTTTACTTACATGTAAGCTTTGTAGCGACATTTCGAAGATTGTTTTCGTGATGTTGTCGACGCATCCAATCGTCGTTGCGTCTAATCTTAAGCTAAATATCTGCAATGTTTACAAACATTATAATAAGTTCATTTATACCATCCAGTTCAGTTGTCATGATAAAACTTAACAGTAAAAAACTGTCCTATATGACATTGGCAAAGTTGTGTACGAAACGCAAAACCATAAAGTAAATAGATCCGATGTCAGAAATTAATAAGCCTATTATCCTGTGTCCTCATACGTATGTGTCTTCATACGTAAACACACAGCTCTTTTGTTTGGATGCGACAGGTGATCCTCGATCGTTACGGAACGGTTTCGTTGCAGACCCTCTGAGCTGCAGGCCAATTGGAAACACTTAATTAACAACCCACAGGATAAGACAAAATTGACCGTGGGAGAGCCACGCTTCGGCATGAATCGGCCGGATCAACCGGAATGATACCACAGCCTCACATAAAAACGGGATGAAGCAGCACTGCGCTGTGTTTCGCTGCGTGAGTGAGGGTACCGGAAGCCGAATCTACCTCGCTTACCAACCCGCCTGCTCGTCTCTATCATTCAAGAAAAAAAAGAATGTTTGAGTATAACTACTATACCTTTGGTATGACTGGTGATAAACGTGGAATGATCGTGCCAATGTGGTCTTCGTTAATGATATCTGGCTTGGCAGGAGTTAATTTCTGCTTTTTATGTTTCTGTACATAATTGTACAACTCATCTTGAAATGATATACTCATATTGCTTACTGCTGCATGAATTTTCTGTAATAAGAACGTTTATTCAATTGTTTGTATAAAAATTGATAAAAGTTTTCAATTTCATCTAGCTTAACGAAACCAAATTGTATTTAAGGTTCCATTCAGATCCAGTAAGTGCGTCAGAAATTTTTAGTTTTCGAAGAACAGCAGCTAGGTCTGAGCAGAATCTTATTAAAACAAATAAATAATAATATGTATGTAATTTTGTTCACCTCCATCCATGAGTTTGTCTGTAATAACATTAAATAAGTTTTAACTACTTTTTTCAGTCAAACTTAATTGATTCTGTAACATTTCGTTTGTTCCACGAACATTTCGTAAATGCTTCATTGTAACAATGTAATCATCTGCCATCAGATCTTTATTCTGATAAAAGAACTGATGGTAAAAGATTCGATTGTTACATTGAAGCATTCTGTTGACAAAACATTCAAGGGACAAAGGTTCATGGGCAAAACATTCATGGTCAAGACATTGTTGGCGAAATGTTCTGAAACCAATTTAATCCTAGATATCTATCTATACATTATAAAAGGAGAACCTGAGTGACTAAATAACTAGGAATGGAGCCACAGCCTAAACTACTGACCCTAGAAACTTGAAATTTGGAACGGGGTTTCCTTTAATAGAGAAAGTGAGCACTAAGAAGGGATTATTTAAAAATTTAACCCTTAAGGGGGTAAAAAGCGGGTTGAAAGTTTGTATGAAAGTCCGCTATCTTTGATGTTAGAAATGTAAACTTTGTAACATTATACTAATAATTTGAAATAAAAAGTAGACCAGTAAATGTTTTAGCAAACCAATTAAGGGGCTAAAATAGGGGATGAAATGCAGTATGAGGGTTTAACCATTTTAAAGTAAGAATCTCTTATCAAACAGATTTTTAAGTGAAAACCAACACTTGTGCGAGCAACGCCGTGGGGAATAGCTAGTTCATAAATATAAATAAAACTGTTAAGAGTATTATAGGCTTTGTAAATATACATAACAATGTTTACCTCTACATTCAAAGGTCCATCTGCCTTGACAGTGCCTTCAACCAGCAGGCTGCAGCCAGCCTGTCCCAAACAGTGTGTGTCCTTGAAGATCCTAGCCTTAACTTGCACTAAGTTGGCGGAGAACACGAGGGCCCTCGCAGGGCCACCGGCAGCCCCATCCGCATGCACTTCCGATGCTGTCACGTTTACATAGCCATCAGGGGATATTACGTTCTTTATAGTTACTGATGCAGTTGTACATGTGAACCCCCATGAACTGGAGATTGAAAAAGTTGATCATTGAAATCTTCATTCAGTATTAAGGATATAAAGAAATGGCAGATACTGGTGAAATGAAGGGTATAGGTACTTAGGATTTGCCTACATCAAACTATGTTTACAATATTATCTGACTGACACAATCTAACATAATAAGATATAAAACTATAAAATCAATGGGAATTATGGGGCCAGGTTACTTGTGTCATGTTTAATACCTGTTTTAATTATATATAGTTATAAATATTAAACTATATCTCTATAAAAACGACACCTACATAATGAAGTAAAGTTACCTGGGCAAACATAATCAAACTCGGTGGCAATTTCTTGTCTCTAAAATCCAGCAACTTTTGTTTTGCTGATTTATATAAATCATTGCTCAGGGACTCTACGCCAGCGTCATATTGTCCCCTTCAGCCCGTGAAGCAGAGTTCTGTTTGGATAACAAGGGTTTGAGGATAGTCTCAACCTACCACGCTTCTTTTCTCCTCAACATTGTTGGTGATTTCCACACCTTTTATCACAACCCATACTAGCTTGTTTATTTCGGAATTGAAGAAGCTGCTTCTAAATGAAATTTCATCAATGTGCTGAAAAAAGTAGTGTAAATACATTACTACAAATATTTGAAAGATTGAAAAATAATGCTGCATGCAATAAACTTAATTTCAACTAAACACCAACAAAATTATAGTTTGATGGCAGTACAAATGTTTCTGTAAAATGTATAAGATTAAAGAGATTTTTTTCATCATCATCACCCTAGTGATCTCCACATAGATTGGTCCTGTGCCACCCGCACATGTACTTAGAATCTTATCTGATTCTTATCAGAATCTCTATACGAGATGATAGCTCATGTAAACATGTTTAAGGCCGCATGTATAATTTCTGTTAGCTGATATAAAATCACCGTAGAAATGGGAAAATCATAGAAACATACAGTTTGTTTTGGGACCTATTAAGATATAATAAGTATGATACAAATATACAAGCTAACGGCTATGTACACTCAAGTATGATGTGGAAACATTGTTCTATACGGTAAAACATTGGTACTTACTACAAAATATCTGCCTTTCGACAAACTGACGTCTTTAAGTATCAACTTTAAAACGGCGATTCTCCCTATTTTCAGTTTTATATGGTATTTTCTCTTGAACAGCCATGAAAGTAGAGTCGGCAATAGCCTAAAAATACACGAAACGAATAGTAAATAGTAAGCAAAACAAAAACAATAACACAAAATAGCGATGACACTCTCTCGCCGCATACTTACCAAGAAACACACGAGTAAATAGCCACAAATATGAAACTTAATATCAGTAAAACATTCATGGTGAAATACTCATATCATCGCGATCATTTAAGTGGGATTTTCAAAGGAAATTGCGATTATTCATGTATTTAAAATAGTATAACCACAGTATAACCTCCGCTCTCCTCGACGATTGAGATTAATGTCACTGTCAAACAACAGTCAAGTTCAGCTGCTGTCAAATGACAGGACATATTCGTTCAGAAATTATACATAATAAAAAAATACTAGATTTTTTTAAAGTCCCAAAATGGTCTTCATGTGCTTAATATTTAGGGGGCTTAATATCAGGTGGCTTAATTGTTTCCACCGATTCCACCTCTGCCTGCTTAGACAATTTAATCTCAAAGTCTGCCTCTGCATACATAGCCCTGAAAGGGTAAATCATAGAGTATAGTAAATATACCTTAGAAATATTTCTATATTCTAAGAATGGGTAGGTATCATGCCAACCAAGCTAACCAGAACCCGAGGCCGCGAGCTATGCTGTGCGGCTTAGCCGGGTTAATTTACTCTCAAGCCGTAAAATTTTTGAGAATAATGAGCTTTCATGAAATGAAGGATGATGGATCAAAAGAAGAATATGCAGCTAAATTAGAATCCATTTTTTATATGTGCAGTAAGTTTACTATAAACTAAACCAATTTTAAGGAACTAAGATTTGGAATAACATAACCAGGTAACATTTGAATTTTAAATTAGTAAGTAGAGGTAATCTAAGAAATTAGAGTTTTATACTTGAAAGTCTTTGGGCTCTGAGGGCCTAATTTAAAGCACACGTTACGACCGAATCGTAGTTATCCTCTCCTTCACACGCGCTGTGTTTCTCTTTTGTTTGGATGCGACAGGTATATTCTCGTTCGTTACGGGACGGCTTTAAATTAAGCCACCTGATCTCAATGAAATGATAGTTTTCTTCAGAGTTTATTTTATCTAGAACTATACATAAGTTAACAAAATAATCAAATTAATTAATATTTAAGGCCATGATCTCTTGGCACTGTAGCCCTCATACTTCTTCCTGGACTTCAGACCAGTTACTATGGTGGAACTCTTGGGGAAAGCTGACATACCATTAGAAAGGGTATCAGTGTCTGAAATATTTCAAATTATTAGTAACAGTAAAATAATATTTTTATATTATGAAAAATCAATATAGATATTTAAAATAATCATTTATATAAAAATAAATGTGTATATAATGATATAAACACAAAAAATCAAAACTAACCAGGATGAAACCGCACATAGTTTTGCTGTATGTGCAGATTTTTAGGTAAATCCATTTTCACTAATGCGTCAAATGGAGTCAATGTGTCCACTGGTGTTCTGTAAAATTTCTTTAAATCATCTGAAACAATAAGGAATTTCTTACAAATTTAAAATATAAAATAATACATGAAATACTAAGGACATCTTTAAATTTGGTCCAAATTCGGGCCAAAAAAATTTTGCTGTATTCTGTAAGAATTGTCCCCCTGAGTATTTATTACTATGACTAAGCTGTAGAGTCATTATCCTTGGTTTTATCTTAGTTCAAGATATAACATCCTCATAAATTTTCATAGATAAGTATATCAAACAAAAATATATTTTCAGTATTCCAAATCTTGACATTGGGGGACAATCCCCATCAGAATACAGCATTTTTTTGCTGGGACTTTCAAATTTGGACCAAAAATATAAAAAAGTCCGAGGATCTCCTTTAAAAAGGTGAAAAAAATATTTGCTTCAAAATTTGGTAAAGCAGAATGCAGAAATAATAATAATCCTCACAACATCTCGTAGGTTGACCTGATTCCACACTAACTGCCACACTCAGAGTCTTTGATTAACTTAGTTAGCTACTTAAGAAAAAATATTGACACTTATTTCGATACGCATAAAGACTAGATACTAAAGTTAATGAACATTAGCTTAAATGATGTCTCTGAGTGCGGCCGTTAGTAGCTTAAGCACTTGTGTTACAGATTTCAGACAGACAAGAGGAACATAGATATATACTTAAATACATATATTACACCCAGACACTGAACAAACACAAGTGTTCATCGCACAAATGTTTGTCCAGGGTGGGGATCTAAGCCACGACCTTTGGAGTAAGAGGCAGGGTTGCAGCTACCAATTGCGCCATCCGGTCAAATGTAAAATAATTAAAAAGTTACTTAATGCCTCCCAGTGCCTCCTGGCATTCACAGCATCAGGTAGGCATATGCTAAGCTGCAGCCAATAAAATACCTATTCATCATTATTAAAGTAAGTATTGTTACTTGTTTGAGAAGGGCTTCATAAATCACTTTTATTCTTAGTATTCTGTTTACCTACCAACTGTTTCAATGGAGTGAAGTAATGAGTTTGGTACACTGTGTCCAGTTTCCTTGAAACAAGCGTTTAGCACCAAGAACTTGGTATCTAAACCCTCAAATTCAGCACCTGGGTTCAACCCATTTTCAACACAGATTTTCATAATGGTCTCATCAATATTGGCAGGAGGATCCCATGGTTTGTTGGGTCGCAGAAAACTGAAATGTTAAGTTCCCTAATTTGTAATAGACAGTAATAAAGTTGTATGATAATAAATTAAACAAAATAAAAATCATTTACCCTCGAGCAGCTAATGATTCTGCACTTGCCTGTAGCTTCTTGTCCACTTTGGGGTACTTTTTATGTTTATTTCTAACAATTATCGTCTGTAAAATAATCGGTTAATATGTAAATACGATTTATTAATAAAATATTGTTGAAATATGAAAATGATAACCCAAAATAATAACCTGAATGGTACTGCGTAAAGATGGTAATAATGCACGTCTCAACATTTTGAGGATTTGGATTTAATTTATATAAATGTACTCTGTGCTTACAACTAAATCATTTAGTAAGTATTTCAGAGCACCTATTTATTCTTTGATAATACTACAAGAAAAATAGATAGATGTGACGTTTTGGATAATTTTAGTTTTTTTTTGTTGAACTTTTGCTTGCTCGGTGAGTGATGCGTTCAGTTTCACATAAAATTTTATTTACATTTACATTACATTATGATATTAGCACAATTTTTTTTATTGAAATACTTATATAAAAAATAAATTTATTTCAACAATAGGTTATATTATGGTGGCCTTATTGCAGCAAAATACACATATTTTCATATGAATCCGTCTTAAAGGAATTTTATAAAGTAAAAATACTATACATTATTGAAAGGAATGTTTCTAATTTCCGAACGAAATAATAGTTCCAATTTCTGCCGCTGCGAGCACCACTATCGGCTTGGGTTGTTGTTACCTATCCGCCACCGCCAATGGCGCCGCCATCTTCGAGTGCAGTCGCCATTGGAAGGTGAAAACTACGCTAAATGTCGGTGATGATTTTAAGATTTTGAGTGGTTTCTTTGAAATTGAACCTGTTTTTAGTGTTGTGAAATGAAAATGAAGTGTCCGGGACTACCATGACGCATCAAAATCACCAAACAAACGGTGCAAGTCTCGAGGATTGCCACACAAACTTCTTCGCCTTGGTAAGTCACTTTTACATTGATGAAAGAACTCGTATGTACTTTTCTTTCGAAATCATTACGATATGCACGATATCAGTATTGTGCGTTGTTATTCTGGAGGGGTCATGTCTTATGATTTGAAATTTCTAAACAAAATTAGTCCACGATGCCCAAGTAGACGTTCAGATTCTCGATAGCGGACGCTGATATACAAAATTTGCCTTATTGCGATACGGCAAGCGCATCGATCTATTGCGTTAAATTTTTTGTATGGAACAATTTATGTTTAGGCGAGTAATGACGCCCGACCGTTAGTCATCCTGGCATCGTTCTCGCCACAGTACAGAGGCATTTGCGTTGCTAACCCACAAAATGTCAACGCTTTCGGCAAGCGAGGCCACAAGAAGCCACCGGCCCATAGAGGTCATTTTGAATTCACCTGGCCGTAACGCGGACCGTAATGCGTTCATGAGACTAGTTTCGCCAGCTCGAGGAAATAAACTTTCTTGATACAATTTGTAAGGTTACGCTTGCGACTGCGTCTTATGAAAAATGTGTTTACGCGGGAGCATGCAAAAGAAACAGTCGGGGTCATTCATTATCGCTGTGTTGTAGTGTGGAGCCGCTTTGCGTAATGTTCATAGCTGGCGCGAATTTTATCAGATTGTGTTCGGGTGAGGATTAGCGGGTGTGGGGGGCGGGCGGCGGGGCGTGGGGGGGCTGTCGGTCGTCCTCGGCGAGACCGAGAGCAGCACGGCGCCACTTCCACCTGACGCGTTGCCACATCTCCGCGGCGCGGCGGCGCGCGCCTCCACCGCCCTCACGTCTCCCTCTGCGCTCCGCCTATCTTGCCGCGATACAAATTACCGATTTCTTGCCCTGCCTGCTTATTGTCTAATTATTTATGCGTCGTTTGCGGACACCGCGGCTTTGTCCTGTGGAATTTTCTCATTCGTCCGACGAGGTGACGCATCGGGTGCTAGCTTGTCAATGCGAGAGTTCAATACACTCGCGACTTTGATCGTATTTTGAATACATTGAGTAACAGTATTCTTTTATATAAAATTTAGATCAAGGGCTTCGATTCCTAGATGTATGAGATCGTGTGATCTCGGTTGGCGTTGTATTTGTCGAGTATTTTTCCGGTTGTGTGAGAGTTATGCGCGGTGACAACTGTGATGTCGCGGGGTCGCGCGCGCACGGGCGCTCGGCCGGCTGCGCGCACTGCGCAGGCGTCTTGCGCTCATTCAACCGTTTATGAATGGTCGTAATGATTGTAACTTTCCCATAAGCGGGCCTCCGCCCAGGCCCCAATTGCGTGCACTGAGATTGGTTGGCATACTTGTCTTTGTTCTACTAGTACTTTGTAGGTCTTTACAGGTACTACTTATTGTTTCTTTCAACCTAATTTTAATTGCAAACGCTGTCATGTTGCTTTTTAAAAGACAGTTTATTGTAGTAGTATCAAGAATAATCAAGACATTGTTAAATAAAAAAATATATTGAGGACATCAAACCTAAACAAATAGGTCAATGGCACTTGGTTCTTTGACCTATAAGCCTAACTTTTTTTAAAATATTTTGCAAGTTATTTACTAGTCTGAAGCTTTTAGCCCTTGTGTCCGCACTCAGGAGCCCTGGAGTCTGTTGACTGTCGAAATTCGTTGCTAATTTATTCATGGTATGTGGCGGCCGCGGCCCCCCCTTATCACCCTTATGAATACGAAGGATGTCTCGTTCGAGTCTTGCTGCTCGTGTTCTCATTTTCTTCTCAATATTAAAACTTTTGTAATAACTACGAAATGTGTTTGCTTATTTGACAATCATTTACCCACTTTTGTGTTAAATCATTACTCATTAACATCAGTAATCATGTTGAATCCTACACTACTCAGTAATAATACAAGTTTCAGTCTAGTAGTGTACAGGATTAGACCTTACTTGGCCATTACACATGTAGTATTATTGGTCACTTAAAAACGACCTTAAATAGCAAAATAAAATTATGTTATGTTGGGTTATGATCAATAAAATATTCAATAGCCGTTCATATCTCCTTGATTTACTGTAACTGCTTGTTTTATGATGCAAATCTGTTAATTAATCTGTGAACTAGATTAACAATGTAATAAGTTGTTTACCTTTGAGAGCAACTAATATTACCAAATTTCTGTGCTAATGGCGGCACTTTTACGTCACTTTAATCTTAAAATTACTAGGATGACCTACTTGAAGGCTTAGTACCAGACTAAATTGCCTTGATTAGTAGTCTTTTTCATTTCTCAGAGCCTGCTTCCAACATCGCTTTTTCACTAGCTTCGTTTTTAGACTGTTCCTTGTTTGATGTGGGAGCTCGTGCGGATGGATGACCAGTAAAAGAAATGGCGTTCGGCGCTAGTTGCAACGGACAAATATTAGCAGAACCAACAGAGGTAACGAGCGACTGTGTCGCATGTCGTTGCATGGACTCTCTATTTTTCATCTAAGACAATGAATTGGTACAAAATCACTATTCATAGAGCTTCATTGCTAACGAAGTCTAAAATTTGGTCCAATTATCTGTAAAATCTTTTTGGCGATTTACGAATTACCTACATAAATGGATTTTTAATATTCCTATGAGACTGACATCGCTATCTGGGCTCTTGCCGCGGACGTCCGCTATGCAATGTTTTATTTATCATGACTTCACAAAAACCATCTCGCTGATATAATTATGCCGACTGCAGAAACAGAAGCCACGGCGAAGTAAATAAATGGGCAATAACGCCCAAGAGCTGGCTTTCGGTGCCTGAGCCAAGGTCGCAGGTACTACCTGCTGAATCTGTGCGATACCTGGCGAGACATCTCAGGGAAATATCGACTTTAAGGCCGTAAAAATACGTCGCAAATTTCGCGTTGCGACAGCCGATCTGACTAATGACCTCCCTTGTTAAATACAAGTAGTATTTATGGGTCACAGAAGTCATTTGGTAATGTCAAATAAGAGATACAGTTGATAAGCCGACGAAAAACAAGTCTATTATAAAGTAAAAGATTTATTTTGTAGTATAGCTTTCAACACATGTAAGAAAAAGACATGATTGTTGCTGCAACAGTTGACGGTTATGTATTAATTTATATTGCTCATATTTGTTACATTTTAAATGGACGGGCTCGTGTAAGTTTTTATGGTGGAAATAAAAAGTTTTCCAATTGTTTCTGGTAAGCGAATGTCTGTTTGTTTTGCCGATGGTTCGTCTGCCCTGCCGCGTTATCGGCGCGCGCAGTATCAAGGTCTCAGTGAAACCGCGGTAACCGACGTTATCTGTTACAACAAGTACAGAATTATATGGAACTTATCGCAACTTAAATTTTCCTAACGTCAACAAACAAGCGTTTCTAAAGGAAGTTATTTAAATAAGGTTTGGATGAAAGTTTGCTCTGGAATGCACATCGTCTCTAATAAAATAATAGCCTGTCTATCCATGGAGATGATTATAGTATTCTAAATTCTGATGTACAAGTAAATCACCAACCTTTTTTGCTTTCGTATAATGAATTCATCTTATCCTTATGATTACCTACATACCAGCAAAAAACACTTTATAATAAATTCACGCAAAATATTCTTACCTTGAGAAGATCGTACATACCCAGAACTCAGTTAGGGTCGCCTTTTTCAAGTTATACAACCACCTGAGCCACCCACCCTCATCTGATAAAGATGCCGGTAGGTACCTACTTTCCTAAGTAAACCGGTCCGCGAATTGTTAAGTTTCAACAATCAGTGGCATACTATCGTCACGGTATTGTAACTATTGTTTTATTATTGTGGTTTAATGGTAGGCCGCCTGATATCAGCGCGATATGCGCATGCGCGGTGCGATGCCGCTATCGTAGCTCCTTGGTTATTGTGATGCGTACACGCTTTGTATGTTCTTTGTCTGTATTTTTATTTTGTTTTTTTGTTAGCTAAATTTTATTTACGAATGCGTTATGTAAGTTATGCATCCGATCTTCCGATATCTTATCTTACCGTCAACATGATCTTTTCGCAAAAGTGCCATCTACATTTACAGGATAGCGAAAATGGCGATGAAAATTATTGGTTGTGTATTTGTCTGTCTCAATAATTCTCTGAAAGATGAAAACAAGTTTCTAAATTGCCGGCAACGCATCGACAACTTAATCTGATTTTGCAAATTAATGTTATAGGCGGCGGTGACTTGCCATCAAATGACCCGCTTACTCGCTTGTCGCCTTTAACATAAAAATAAAACTAGAAGTTAATATTGTTATATGCCGAAATGGAAATTGCCTGTTAATATAATAAGCTACAATTATGACACCATCTTTACTTTGGAACGTCAGCCATTACGCAGAGCTGTAACTAAGTATGATAAGGGCAATGTATTTAGAAAACAAACAACAATATCACTGAGACTTTAATGGTTGGCTGTTTATTAAAAAGTGTTAAGAGCGCTAATTAGATGTCGCCAGATCGAATTGCCTTGTAACGGAATGATAATGTTATCGAATGAGAGATATCACTCAGCCCGGAGCTATATTGTCGAAGCGCTGAACGTTTTCGTAATGTTATTTCTCAAGGTTCTTAGTCCTTGACGACGGCGATAGCGAGTAGTAAGTAGCGTCCTTCGCCCACATTGCGCCCTAAACGACTGGAGTAAAGGAATCTTGATAAACTCTTATTATCATTGCCTTGGTAGCGCACTGCTAATGGGTCCCCACTTTAAAGCGACGGCTGCGTTTGGGGTCCCGGGTGAGACCAAAATTTGGAACCTGAGTTTTTCTATTAGGATTTTTTAGTGTCAGCCTGAAGACAGGAAGTTGGTGGTGATGTACCCCTCTGCCTCGGAAAGCACGTTTAGTATCGGGTCCTGAGGGAGGGCCTAATTTGAAGCATACATTACGACCGAATCTGAGTTTCCCTCTCTTTCAAACGCGCTGTGAGTCTCCTATGTTTGGATGCGACAGGTATATTCTCGTTCGTTACGTGACGACTTTAAATTAAGCCACCTGATTGATCCCTCTTCGGTCGTGTCACACTGGTATCCCATTTAAAATTGAGGGGCGTATTGACTTGTATCTACGGATACATTGTCCTGCGTCGATGATTGATCGTTGAGATTGGCCGCCATAATCGTATCGCTAGGACATTATTACTATTACTCACTTAATAAGTATCATCAGTTTGTAAGTTCGCGGGTTGGCTTATTCAATCTTAATTCATGCCATTTACGTCATCTTCACCGTTACGTGACAAATATGCTGCAACTCCTTCCTGTTATAAAATCTATTAATGTTCTCAGATACATCAAGCTAATCTCTGACGTAAAGTTTTCCGTAATATAATTTTACTTAATGCAGAGCCCGTACAACATGCAACTCGTCCTTTCCTCTTGTTTTATTACGAGAAGCATTCTGGGTCAAGGTTTTGTTTTGATGAGAACGTCTCGGGGAAAACATTGTTGCCGCTTTCTTATTGGCCGCTGCGACGCGGACACGCATACAGCTGCATCGGGTTAATTAGTCATTGCTTGACCGGCTGTCCGTTATGCTCCCACTACCATGATCCCAGGTCATAGAAAGCTTTTGAGCTTCGCATGACAATAAGGGTTACAATCAGGGAATACTCAAAAATTCCCATTGGGATCATGCTATAACTCTATTACCCTCTCGTATCATAATGGATGTGAAAGCAAACGCTGCATCCACACTGCAGTTACTATCTATCAACAAACAGTTACAAGTAGCAACAAAAGTATAGTATGTTACTGAATGTTACCGTGCAGTTGCAGGGTGTTGCCCAACAAGGAGTAACTGCAATGAGGATGGGCTGTAATAGCATTCCATTATGCCGCTTGACCGTTTGATGAGAGAAAAATACGCAAAAGGTGATTTGGTTGACTTTCCTATTTGCACTTCTATTGCTAAATTTTATTCATTTCAATCCACTTTCAATTCGATTATATTCCAGTGGATGCTGTTCAGGAAACACATTGAAAAATATTTCCTATTTTAAAAGTCGAGTGTAATATGCATTTATTTTTAGCGTACAAACTGGAGCGATGTTACCATTTTAGAAATTGATATTCTCATTTCATTTGCTTGATGAAAAGGCAAGGACGAATTTGAGTGCCCTTCATGATATGAACAAACCCGCTCGAGCTCGCTTTGAATATTATTCTCATATTTGGTCCCGTTCCACCCCCAGTCTCAGCTAGTAGTTGTGTAACCAGCATAAGGGCTCTATTGTTCAAAGTTTGGGGTTGTATCCCTGCTCCGAAGGCATTTTCAATTAAATTCCAATTAAGGTCTTCCGCTAGATTAGCGCGGTGTACTGGCCGCGACCGCGGTCGCGTATGTGGGTCAAGATAAATAAGAGTGGCCACTACACGCTCGGCGCCCGCGCCTGGTCGCGCGATCGCTACTTCATTTATATCCCGCCTTTTAGTACGAGGGACAACATGCCGGAAGAAGTTAGATCCTCATCATTCATTGATTTGGAAAGTATGTGGGTCCAGTTAAAGAAGAGTGACCACCGAGTATCGCTATACCGTCTACGACGTATCTAGCCTTCTTTTGACTATTAGACGCAAATTGCTCCGCATAAGAGTAGCCATTACAAGGTAGCCGCCCGCGTCTGATTTTGCTACTGTCTTCGTTATATCCCGCCTTTACTTTTAGTATAACGTCGATTGCTACGCAAACCGGTACACCTTGAAGTCATGGTTTTTTTCCAATTAAGATCAGTTTTGTATTTTTCCTAATGTTAAATTAGACTGGACAACTACTACTCGGAAGTGATAATAGCATATATTTATGTTAGTATTTTCCAGTTCTAAACATCACTAAAATGTCCCAAGATTGAGACGTTTAGTAACTCTGCTACTTCTGCTCGCTCATCAAAGCAGCAGTTGTTTTTCTGTGCCACTTATTTTAGGATCTCAATGCCGACGCTTGCGAACTTTTCAGGTGAAGATTGTAATATTTACGATGCTATTAAATTTCAAAAAACTCCAAAGCACTTAAAATGTTTCGCTTTAAAATGCTCACAAGTCGGGGATATGCAACCGCAATAGGCACATTAGCGGTTTGTATTTTGCTTGCTAAACAAGAAAGATGAATGTAAACATGCAAAGGCTCGCTTATTTAGCATTGACACGTACTCGGCACGATAAGGAAACTTTTAATTTAATAATAATACCTCTTCCGACCAATGTTGCAATACTTCTTATTGTATGTCTCAGGTATTCATATAGTATGTTTTTGTTTCTCTTAACACCGTGGTTCAAGGAAAAGTCGTTTTAGCAACGTAAAATATAGATAAAACGTTTGATCTGAAATGATGTTTATTATTGTTTCTGTAAGTTGGCCCTCAGTCCGCGGGAAACTGGTTTCACTTAGCGATTAACGAAATATGCGCATACACAGACACGCGTGACGTATGCCAGTGCACGCGAGCGGCTTCTTCCCTCTGCGTCGGGCCTCGACTCGAGCCTCGACATGAGGTGCAAAGAATGCGAGCACCTCGAAGTAATTTACCCTGATATTGTCATTTCTGGGAACACTTACAATTATAATAGTAGGCTATATAGTTCATACTTATTCGATTCGACCTCGTTTAAGGAAACAGTAAAGATTGCACGATTAGTACCTCCCTAAACGACCATTGAACGTTTCTACCTACCCAGTAAACTATGAAATAATTACTTAACTGTTTATTGAGTCGTAAAAGTCACTATTTAGGGCGAATTCTATTGAAAGGCAGTAAAATATTATTTACTGTCGTGGCGTGGCCACTAACATGAGTTTCTAATCGATACCTTTGTGCTAAGACTATAATGTAGGCATTGAAAGGTTACATAATGTGAGTCACATCGCCTCGCATTACACTTCTCGACCTCATTTTGCCCAGTTGGTGAACAAATCAGTTTGGTTGCTGACGATACAAGTTGACTGTTGGTAGTTTACTGTCAACGGTTAATTGCGCAACGATGACTGTTTTGGGCGTAAACAAGGGCCTCTCGAGCTCTGGCCGCAAGGCGAAGCGCTGTCAGGCGCAGAGGGCGTGCGATCGAATTTAAAACGCTTTCACCCGTACCCCCTCCGTCACGCCACCGCGGCAGACGCGAACTTGAGTGGCGACGGCTCTCGCCACCTTCGCACACCGCTCGCCGATATGTTTCATCAATGCTCTAGCAACGAATCGTTTTGAGTGTCGACACAGCAATTAGACTAAAGAGTAAAGAAACCACTTGCTAATTTAACACGAAATCTCAGAAACTTTAACACCTAGCTAGATACTTAAAATTTGGCAGGATAGGTTCTTTATAGGTTAGAAACATCCACTAAGAACCAATTTTACGAAACTCCATCCCTAAAGGGTTAAAACTGTGATTGCTTTGGGTCGCATGCGGCCGTTAGGACATAGAAGTATCCCAAAGCGATGAATACTTCAATTCATAACTAAATTCGAGTCCATACCAATTAAAAGCTGAGCTATTTGAATAAGATAGATTAGTTGTCTTGTGTTGAATTGCAAATCGCCGTGAGTCATTACATCAAGGACATATCAGTTTTAGTTGTCGACAAGCCATTGTCTGGTTCTGGGCGTGTGGCACATAATAATGGTGGTAATACATCAGAGGCTGGGATAGGTGCTCTATGCAGTAGCATAGTGTACAAGAATATCGGTGAAGTAACAAAAAGTCCACAAATCATCTTCATAAGACAGAAGTATCCAACAAAAAAATGTACGTATATTTTGAGCTATTTGTCATCCATACGGGGATTAACACGATATTTATTATGTGAAACAACATTGTGTACTCACATATTAGGCTCGACGTTTCGGCTACGTTACAGCAGCCGTGGTCACGAGCGGAGTTGTCATCCATTTACTCTCCCTGGTGTAACACATAATCATGTATGTAACCAAAATTATGTGAATTAAACGATTTGTATTCTAACTCTCTTTTCAGCCTTGTTCATTATTGTATAGAGTAACAGCATAACAGCAATGGTCATGACGAATCATTATTAAGAGCTCAAGTAATCACAATATGTTATGCATATAAAAATTTGAATCTTAGTATATAAAAAAAAACAAATATGTCAGACTATCCAAATATTGCATCTGATTCAAACCGATCAATTAGTCTCAAACTAGTACGTCCACTATAATTTGAACCCGGAGGGCGCGACGTCTCCTAATATACCCAGAAATAAATAAACGCTTACATGAACACGTGAAAACTGTGCACGAGACCGTCAAAGTAGGAGCTGACCAACCGGGACAAAACGATAAGTTTATGATGATAATGTAATAGTGAATTTTAACACCGATTCTAGACTTACGACAACAAGCTTCAACGCCAAATAAGATGGCTCACTGTTTTAGATCTATTGTGGAATTAGGTTCGAATGGCTTGTTGCAAAACCGGTCGGCACTCTGTGCTTGTAGATTAGATTCAGCATCAGACGCGTTCCACTTGCCAAATGGTGCATGGATTCGTGTTTACGTGTCACCATGGACGGAGGTATCTTACCAGCTCCAGATGCACGGTTTTATTATAATAACATCAATGAGATACGCATGCAATTAAAATCGAGAAGTTTGAAACGATTGCCGAGGTCTTGCGTTTTGAAGTTGAATCTCAACGATTAGTTAGCAAATGTTTGTAGCACTTTCTCTTTGGATTCAAAAATGTAGGTTGCATACACTATTTTATTTTGGTTTCGTATCAAGTTCACTTTGACCCCAAAATCTGATTAAAATGAACAGAGAAAACGTTATGCAGCAAGGTACGGCACCGACTGAGAGTCCTAGAAAATGAGGGATAAGTGGCTCAGTGGATAAGATGATGTGCGAAATCGGGTCAAATTAGAAATTGACTTTCCTCAATAGGCCATTTTCATCTATCAACAATAAATTATGAAATTATATTACTTGTATAGTTTTCATCACAGAAAATGCAAATATAACGTTATTTTCCCATGAAATCCTAAGATAAATTTTATTTTTCAAAATCGAAATTGAGGTTTTAGTATCTGTATGTCACGTGATTTCAAACGCCGACCGCCATGATGTGAGGTCATTATACTAAAACATCTTTTTGACATCTATGTTTACTTACCTACAACGTTCATCGAAATTTTGACATTTCTCAATTTTAGTTCAATGCCCTTTGATTTAGTTATAGTGACGTCATGCGCCGTCACCATCATGGCGGTCGGTGTTTTAGCGCGTATATTTTACGTCAAATTATTGATAATTTTTTTATAACATTTAGCAGGCACATTTTGCAGAAATAAAAATAATGCTTGATTATCTAATATATATGAGCACTATAAAAAATATTTGAAAAAATAGGAGAATTCCCTATTGTCTTTGGTTTTGGGAATGCGTGACGTCCTCGGTAACCGTCTTCAAAGTCGAAAGTACAAGAAATGGTCTATTTTAGTTTGATTACGTGATCTATGTAAATTACTTGGCGCATTTATTAATTTGTTTAGTGATCCTATTTTAGCATAGGGTCACAAATAAAGAGACACAAAAAAATCGGCTCTAGCTGACAATAATATCGAAGAGTTCGTTGACCTACGCGCTAGACTAAGTATATCTTATCGTGTCTCTCCCACACACGTTCCTAGTAGTTTCTCTGTACACCGAACCACGCCGAATCACTGTACTTATGCATGTTTGTGTAGCCTGTTAAGTTAGATAGACCTATCTATCTATCTCTCACAGTCTACTATTTTGTGATTGGGTGGTCTCGGAAGAAAAGGAACATTCGGTATCGTCAAAGCGCTTTATCCGAACGTTGCTCGTGGATGGCACCAGGCACCCACGCGGTACCGTCTGCTCCGCAAATACCGCTGCAAATCCTTTGTGTGCACACAGGCCCTTACCGAGGAGCGGTGACATTGTGGCCTGTCATTTTATCTGCTTATCGCTCTTGTGAAACGCTGGTTTTTTATTACCCACCGGTACAGTACTAATCGGCAAAGCCTTTTCTTCCTTATAAAAAGGCAATTGAAAAGTATGCTAAAACAAAAATCCGACTAGAGAAGTTTCTCTTTGAATATTTGAAGAAATGTTAACGATTTTTATCTTTGGGATATTCTGAGTTGAGAATTTTACGTTTGTGAGAGAGACAAGGACATGTTTAAAAAGTTATCAAAGATTTTTTATATCCTTAATTTGATAGTACCTTTATAAAGTGCTGTTCTTTTTCATCAGGTTTTGAATACCAAATTCACAGTGTCAAACTAAGATACTAAAAACGTATAAAAATAATACCTGATAATATTTAGTTAGAAATAGGCTTTATGCCAAAATCGAAAAACACATTATGTAATGTCTACTGTATTTTAAAAAGATGTGTAATTTGAAAACATACAGTTAATGTAAATTGTATGTCTATAGAACTAACATAGTACAAAATAAAATGACTTTGGTACCTGCGGAGCCTAGAGCGAAAACATTTATAGCTAAAAACTAGGCCGAACCAGCCGAACCCTCGAATTCGTAGACGCTAAGGTCGGCGGGTCGTTGACCGCGCGCACCGTTACCCGCTCGCTCCGCTTATCTTTATCCTGGAGCCTCCTGGCAAGGGATGGAACGAGGATACAGGTGTATAATAAGAAATTATTTATTATACGCCAAAGTAACAAATTTTACACTTAAAAAGGTCTTCCTGCTCAGCATCGGCATCAGCCAAGGAAACGTGGACTCCCCGTGGCGCTGGTATTCTGAGGAAACCTTTCGCGAAAGGTGTATAGGAAACAAACTTTACCAGAAACTTTATTTATGTGACGTCATAGTTGTGAAGTATGTCCAATATTATACCAAATAAAATATGTAAGTGCGGAAGTGCTTAAAAATAGGGGATCTATGTTTTACTATTAGTAGGTAGAAGTTTCAAATTGAAGCTACAAGTTCAAGTGGGGTTATTATATGAAAGGGCCTAGTTTGTATAAAATTTCAAAATATGTTTCATTTATTTAATACTATTCATATTTTAAGAAAAACATCGCGATCCTCTATGATATATCGCGAGCGGTGTTGATAAATGCTCACCCGTTTAACACGAGTTACACATCATAATCCACTACATAGTTCGCAATTGTGATTGATTGATGTTACGCCCACGTATTTGATGATCGTTCTGATTTTGTGAAACAGCCATAATTCAGCGATGACATCATTTCTGGAGAAGCTGTCGAACAGTGCATTTGAGGTCTTACTAACTGGTCATGACCGTTTTTTTTTAGAAAATCTAGTTGGTCTGCTTCCCTTGTCTCTAAGGGTTGGGATGGGCAGACGACAATCACTTTGATATAATTAGCAAACATGTTAAATCTTGCATCAATGTGCCAAGCGTACCCCTATCCTATAGAACGGTATATGGGAATAGTCGTGTTATACTCGTACTGCCATAGGGGAACCGAAATTGTATTTTTTTTTTTTGCGTGTATGTCATTTACTTACTGTTCTAATGAATATTGAGTAGAAAGAAACACGCACAATATATCCAAGTAGACCAAGCACGTTTTATTTCTTATGCCTTGTCTTTTTGCTAATATTATATTACATTTTGTGATCTAATCTTACGCCAGCCGCATATTCTTTGTACACTGGTCGGGAGATCTGACGCAGCGCAGACATCCATGTTTACTACTGTAGCGGGCAAACATGTACGATGCACTTTTTTATTGCAACCCTTAAATTTCCTTTTAAAAGGCTGGAAATTAAGGCTCTCGGCGAAATGTTCCGTATTGCTTTTGCTATCCTTATATTGTTGTTATTCCAAAGCTAACAGTGCTTTCTGCCTTTATCCGTCGACACACGTGCTCGTCTCAATCGCACCTCCAAGTGGGTGTCCCCTATTCAGACGTATTTAGTTGGCAAGTTCATTGCATCTTCGGGCCGTCCATTTTGATTCGCATTACGAGCAGCAGCAAACAATAGGCGAGACGATGCGCCGTCATACAATTTCAATCAATCTGTCGTCTAGCTAGAGATACGATAAGAAATCGGTTTATCATTACCATGAATTGCAATATCGCACAAATAGAGCTGTTATATTAAAAGGTGTAAATGAAATGTTGAAGTGTCGACTTAAAGTTTTTGTTGATGATAAGAAGGATAAGATAGTAGCAGCATTATTTGAGCGATAGATAAATAGTGGATTAGAACGCGTCTTCCATGTGATTGTAATCCGAGCATGCCCCTCTGGATTTTTCAAATTTATGCACGTATTTCTACCATTCTCTCTGAGGCGGTGAGGGAAAATATCGTAAGGAAACCTGCACCTCTCGGATAGTTTCTGAAACGTGTAACCCAGGATTCAGTTGGTCTGGTTTCCCTGTTAAAGGATTGCGAAGGTCAAACGGCAGTCCCTTCATTGTAATTACCAGACTCCAAATCCTGAATCGTGGTCCAAGCGTACCACAGGCTCCAGAGCGATAGCTTTGGACGCATCCGGGAATTACACGCTGAGATGAAAAATAGAAGAGTAGCAGCATTATTTCCTAATAATAAACTTGATAACCTAATTTATTCTATGCATTAGCATAGAACAAATTCTTGACGTGCAATTAATTTCACCAAGTTGATCTAGTTCCTCTCGCAGGGGTCAGATGTCAATCGATTCAATGCAATAACCAATTTAAATCGTACCCCGAGTAAACGGGACCAAGTGCTAGGAAGGTTAGGCGTAAACATCTGTCGGCGCGTCAAGTCAACATTGTATTATAAGTTGTTGTGATCCTGCGCCCGCGCCGCGCCGATGCGGGCCGGTGGCCTCCGCGCGGCGCGTGCTTGCAACCGCGTATACCGCATAACAATTCCATGCTGATTCTATAAAACGACACGACCGTTTGTGATGTTACCAAGGTTTAGCTTCCTTCAACTTTGTTTATTTTACCTTTAACTTATGAGTATACGCGCTGAATGTTCAATTCCCTGTCAATCTAGTACAAACACCGTCTTAAAGTAAATAACTTAAGGAGTTCCACTAATCTAAAACGTTAATGGCGTCAGAATAGTACCTTATCGGCCTCGCCCTTGACGACAAACAAGCATTGTAGTCAGACTAGAATGTAAATCTCGTTTTAAATCACCGCCGTCGCCGTGCAGTTTCCCTTCGCACTCGCTCGCCGCGCCGCACTCGACTCGACATCTACCTACACGACGCGAACGATGTCCCAACTCGATGCTCGGCTTGTTCCGAATCATTACATCTGCGTATCGCCTATTCTTTCCATACCAACTTCTAAATCAAACCGACTTGTACCGTCTTTGAAGTCGGAATAATCGGAATCCTAGAGGTCAGAGGTAATCACTTATCGTATCATTGGTACTGTAACTACCGTTTATGCGGTTTGGTAACGTGTTTATTAGTACAGTTGTCTCGCTCGCCCGCATTAGTTGGAGTGTTGTGTGGATAGAGAAAGGTATAGCGAGTCGTTGGCAGCCGCCCACTCCAAAGTTATGGCAGTTTGATGTCGGAATGTACAGCGTTTGCGGCAGCAATGTATGTGTGATAAAATGTATGTGCGCGTATCACCTAGGTGTTCAGTGTCGGGTTATTGTTGATGTTAACATTGTTTACAATGGTTTTACTTAACTCGCTGATGTGTTGTTACGTCGGCGTAAAACCCAATAAATCAATGATGATGTCTATTGACATCATTGCTTTGTTGCTAGAAAACTCTTAAGACTTATACATATAAGGTTTAATATTCTACATAGCTCTAAATGTAAACGATAGCATTCTATGACATGAGTTTGCATGTTTCTACCAAACGACTGGCAAGCGCAGATTGGTTTAGCGATCCGTGGCAGATATTCTACCACCCATCCGCACAAACCACTTAGCGAATTCCTTTGTATTGTCAGTGGATAAGGAATGGAACTCGCTTCGAGGATTTCACTCAACGCTACTACTTGCCACGTAAATATCTTCAAGGTTACTAGTAATTTCCTATCTGGGAAAGAATGCATCGTACATATATCAACGACTGACTTAATAATGAAAAAAAGTAAAACTATTTCTATTGGCCGAGGTACCATTGCTGACTGGTTCGCTCGCTGACGAAGGACCGGTGAAGTAATCGTAATGCCCTTATCAATTTTCAGATTAGATTTTTACGTTCATTAATAACATGTAATGCCAGTATAAAAGTAATTAGACTTAAATGTTATTAACGATACGATTAACCATTTTTTTGACACTAACATTATTTTCCTGATAAATCATATGTGATGATTCTGTTATCCACCTCTTTTCACCGGTTATAAAGTAGCACCTATCTTGTTCTGTAACCTTTGCGCAAGAAAGATTTCGTCTACCTATCTAGTTCCAGATGTGGTTATGGTCTACAGCGTGACCAAAATTTATATGCTCTGTTAAAACGATCTCAGATATGTTCATATCTATCAGTCAACCTGCGCGTTATCTTGATAATTCCCTGACCGTAGCACAACAAACTCCCGTACCAGCACCGCCCACGTCTAAAGCTCTCAACAATTTTTTGGCCTTTATGGTTATCAAGTTAAGGTCCGAATTGGCGGCTATTGCCGGCTATAGGCTCGTACAACGGTGCCGTGTAAAATAACGCGTTGTCCATAATAATGCAGTTTCGCGGAAGTGGAGGACAGTACACGTAGCGTTTCTGTCACGCACCGGAGTCGCTGCGCGCGAGTTGGGTCTGCGCCGGCGCGCGGGATGTTTTTCACTTGATGTTTTACTTATCTAACCATCTTTCCGGGTCCTACTGAGACAACAATGGATGTACTATAAAACTATCCCTATCAGGTCGTATAGCAGAGCAACAGCGACAGCAATAACTTAACTTTCCATCTGGTACCGTCTATCTGAACAACAAGGCAGTTAGTTTGCAATCGTACACATATAATAGTCAAATTAAGCTTATATAACCTTTTGTAGAAGCTGTGAAAGTCGTCAGGGTTGGGCTGAGACCAATTTTACAACGGCGATTAAACTAAATTGCCATCGATTCTCTATAAACAAATTTTCGCCTGATTGTGTAACGTAGAGATCATATCTGTGGAGATGAAAACTTTTGCTGATAAATATTCATGCCTTTTCAGCAGACGTTCTGAGAATAGTATTCAAATCATAAATAATATCCTTATCTCCTGAAGTTATTAAAATACTCTTTAGATCTTAAGCGATGACCGACCACTAATATGAAATGTTCTGCAGCTATTCCGCTTCTCTGCTAGATTTAAAGCCAACTAAATGGTAACTACAGAAAAGAGTCCGAAATACAAATCGGAATCAACTATAAAGTGGCATTAAGTTTGCAGGCGCCAGAGGATTACCAGACCATACATTTAATTTTGTTTGTATTTGCATACGCCATAGAGGCCGCTGTTTGTAACGAACAAACATTTTAGGTGACAGTGTTAATTGCAATTAATGCGGATTTGCGGTCGCTGCCACTTAACTGCACTGTTTTAAATTCAGATTTTTGTCAACTTTTTGTTTGGTGAAGTTGAAACCTTTAACGGAGTTAAAAATGAAAAAGAAATACTTAAAGTAAGTTTTGGAGGTCCGTTTCCCACTGAGCGGAGAATGAAATGTCGATATTAAAAATGATCAAAAAGCTGATGATTGAATAACGAATTTAATGGTGGCTTAAAAGCTAGGGTTTATTCCCGCTGTCCACCCTCTGCTAGTCCACCCCGGGTGGACATAGAAACGAGTAACGCTCTGTGCTAAACTATATTTATCGTGGTGTTTACAAACATGTTATGCGTAGTTCACGCCTATAATGTCCCTAGCTGTCTATGTCTAACAGTTTTCGGAAGCCGATATCGTCCCATTGCGAATAGGCTATATAGACCAGTTAAGTTCATATTTTATATCATCTACTTAAGTAGAGCGTGGGTTTCTCGCGTCCAGGCCATTATGTACATCATTGTAATTGGGTCATCTGTTGTAAGACTTCTAGAAGTTCTCTTACAATTTGAAAAAGAATCATCCTTTCTCTCTCTCTCTCTCTATTTTGGAATTAATTAAGTTCTGGAAATAAAATCATGTTTAAAAGAAATGCTTTTTTAACCTATAATATTTTAATTCTATTAAATTATAATTTTTGAACGCTACCAATATATTATAATCAAATTTACTATGTCTTTGTCAAATAAAATAGGAAAGTTAGTGTTCACTATTCAGTGATACCAAGATTACAAATAAACAAATCACTGCAGGTAGCCGTAGCCGGTAAATCACAACCCCTAAACGGCGTGTGTGTGACGTCACGCAACAAAAATGCAGAAGCCGAGTGCACGGGCAAAGGCGCGGGCGCCGGGCCGAGGGCGGGCGCACGCGCATCGCGTCACCGCGCCGATTGTTTACCCCGATTCGTAACGTAACGCGCGCAGTTGCCGTGCCGCATCGTGCTCGCCTCCTCTCACTTTCGCGATTGCGCCGTCCCGCTCGTTCGAATGCACCCGTCTCTTTCGCACGACTAGCGGTGCTCGACTTTTTTGGACATGCAGTTTATTCCGTTCTCGGTTATTATGATCGGTTTACGGGTTATTGTAGTTAACAGACAACTGTAATTATTTATTTTTGCATAAACAAACTATTCCTATATGACTATTATTTTATTGTGTAATTTAATGAAATCAACAAAACTTTCGAAGAAATTCAATTCAAGCCAGTTAAAATGACACTATGTCTACCACAAGAAAGTATCCTAAGAGGTCCTCTCTTATTCCTGATTTATGTCGACGACTTGCCAAACGTCACTAAAAATAGATGCGTTATGTTTGCTGATGATGCAACTATCTTTATACCCGGTACTCAGACCAATCTAGAAAGTAATATAATTAACACATTAAAATTAATTATTGGCTGGCTTCAGAAAATAAATTTAAAAGAAAATCTATCGAAAACTAAAATAGTTCAATTCAGGAACTACAAAACAAAACTATTAAATGTGAATATAACAGATCATAGCACTAATATAGAAATAATTGATAACATACATTTTCTCGGGGTCCTATTGGAAATATCAGATTGTAAAAATAAATAAAAAAAATGTGTAGCTTATGTTACGCATTATCTATATTATCAGAAACAACTTCAGTCAAAGTAACAAGAGCGTCATATTTTGGCCAGATATCCTCTGGTAGTGAACGACATCATATTTTGGGGTAATTCCACAAACGTACAATCAACATTTATATTGCAAAAGCGGAGTGTACGAATTAACTAAATATATTCAAAGAAAAAGGTTATCTCACCTGACTAATATTTATATTTTAGAAATTGCAATATTTATTAAACAGAATAATAATATATTTTCAAATAAAGCAAAATTTAAATTCACGTCGCAGCCAATATAAAAATAATGTACTTATACCTAAAGCTAATAACTATATATATTAAAATCTTTAACGATTTGCCACTAGATATAAAAGTTATGGACATGCCAAAATTGAAAATACGACTTAAAAAGTGGTTAACTGAAAATGTATTTTATAATTTAAATGAATATTTCAACTAAAATTTCTATTCCTATTTTATATTTTGTAAGTTGCAATTTAATTCCTAAGTATTGCATACCCGATATGGGTAAACTGTTGTTGTACTTAATTGTATGTTGCAATGTCACCCGCAAATTGTAATACCTACACTTACGAGCAATAAAGATTCTGATTAATTCCACGCATTAACACCACTACTAATGTTCTACGTGACAAATAGAACCGTATGGGAAAATTCAAGAATGTAAAAGATGATTCTCCTGAAACCCAAATATAGCCATGCAAAAGACATCAACGCAAGGACGCGCTTGCGCATCGCGCTGTATACATAATTCAAGTGGGTCACCGATAGAAATGCAAAAATGAGAGCATAGCATAACCAAACCAATAATACATGATTAGTGATTCTTTGATGCATCATACTAAAATAATTATAGAAATAATTGGGACAACGTTTTGGCTCGTTTTGCTTACTTGTCCGTAGCAAGCGCTTCCACAGTGCAATAAGTCTAATAGTGAAGTAACAATAATTTTATATAGCGCAAAATAAAGTTACCGTCAAATTTGAAAATCTCTTGCACTTTGAAGATCTCGACTCTTCGTAACGTCTCAATCCGTTTACAAAACAAGGGAACGAATTAACATTTACAACTACTAATAGAAAAAAAATACATGGAAGTAAATAATACTCCTTGACCTCGTTAGATAGGACACAACTTGTTTTAAACAATATCCATTACAAGTAAGAAGTGCTTGCACGTGACATATTACCATCTTACAACGCAGTGGTTTACACACCAACAGTCAATTGACATACTTTTTTATATCTGTCGCAGAATACAATTAAGTATTGTACACTACTGACTGAACGCACTGAGCGTCTTATATTTTTTTATTGTTATTTTAAACCGAAGACAGTTATCACTATGCTCTACTAAGTAGGTAGACTATTTATAAATGCCATAAATTTTTAAAAGGAACCAAATATATTATATTAATCCACATGCGCATACATCTGTAGGTTTTTTTGTATATCTGTAAGGATATTCATACACATTGTACGTATTTCAAAACTTTTTATCAGTTTAATATTTGAGTTTAAAACTTCCATCTCTACAACCATAATGTACTGTGCCCGGCAGTGGTACGCTCGGTACTCTCATTTGGGTTGAAAATTTTCAAAAGCTCTCTGGGTGTGACGTAAGTCCGCTTTAGGTCCGGTTACGGTGGGTTTTTCCGAGCGCTCTGGTGGCCTTCGACGGATCCACCCGGGTGTTATCGCCGGGTCGGCTCGCCCATTCGTCGCTCGTTTAGGTTTAAATTCGAATAGCCCCAGATTTACCCCGTGAACTCTTGATGCTCGGAAAGAGTGCTTATTATCGCTTAATGTTTCCGTAATTGTGGTTGACTTGCGTAAAGAGTTGGCATTATGTACCATTTCGTGTTAGACAGACGAGTGATTTAACCCCGCCACTTGAGCTCTTTAGTGTCCATAAAGCTAGGGTTAACAAACCACAAAGTGAGAAAAATATAGGTCTCCAATTAAGGTAATTAGCATGGAGATAACTTACAAATTACTGTATATGATCCAATGTAGAAGTTATGTTATCTAATGATTCTAAGAATGAAGCTAGTCTAAGATCGTGTAACCGTATTTCGAGTGAAACTAACTATTCATTATAACCTTGAAGAGGACCTATTTTTCCGCGATGTATTTACTGTATCTAAAATTATCGTTTACGATGCATAAATTAAAACTTCAATGTTAAAAATATCAATTTGAAACGACCTGTTATAGATTCATGTGTATGACCAATCAAAACAAGGCTATTCATTTGCTCACTATAACAACTACTATATTTGTCTAATAAATAATAAAAAAATATGTATATATTGTTTCACAAAAATAGGTCCAGTGATCAATTTTCACCTTATTGACAATATATTGTTTTTGTTGACCTATTTAATGTAACTTCATTAAAATCCTTGTCTGACGGCGAAACAGATCTAGAAGTGGCGTAAATATCCGAATCCGTAAATATTCTATTGCCGCAAGTATGCTCCAATAAAGGCGTTTTGGTTTAATGGCGGCGCAACGTCACACAATAGAAAGTGAAGCGGGCGGCGCTGGCGCATCGGGCGTAGAAAGCGGCCCGGGCCGCGCGCGGCCGAACGTTCACGACATCGCGTCGGCCATGGCGCATTCTTTCACATGTACCTGCTCTACATGTGTACTAATGTACCTGCATGTGAAAACGATAAATAACTTAGTTGATTTAACATTCTAAGAATCGGTTAGTATCGATGAAAGAAAGTGTTTCTGTGTAAAGAGGTAGTATTTTTGCAACGGAACTTATTTCACTCCGGAAGATTAGTACAAACTTTCGATTGATTTCCTTCTTAGAGTATACATTATTATTGCACACAATCATCGTCATAGTTAAAAGAGCATAAGTAACTATTTGTAATATTGGAATTTTAACTATTTCGAGGGAAATGTATATATAAGACCGAGACTAACACAAAAATTTGTGGTTGCAATCCTTGTATATCCTTTATAAACAAAGCATGGTTTTGAGATCCAAGATAAATAAGTATAGTAATTTTATATCTAGGATGTTCTAGATTCATATTCCCACGCATGTCTTGTCGCCTCATAGGTTCAAAGACATTTATTCTCATAAGAATTACATAAATTCACTTAAATGAGAAATACATTAAAAAACAAAGTATAAGTACGTAGTGATAATTTTATCTTCACCGAGCGTGTCAAGCGATTTGTAATGCACAAGAATAATTATTACACAGGCCAACTCGAACTAGCAACGCATGAGGGTAGAAGAGTGTACCATTGTGACAGGATCGGTCACTATGCAAAAAGTGCGCGAGCGCCGAGCGAAAACAAATACACGGATTTACAGATGTTTAACTAGATGTGGCCAAAATAGCATTGTGATATGAATTGAATGTTGCAATTTACTGGTATTTATAAAGGTGTTCTGTTAATGATTTGGTTTTATTTTCTTTATAGGAGTCACTTCTATTATTATTTTTTTTTTTTTTATATATATTTATTAATTTTATCGTTGTACATGTTTGTATGAGTAAATAGGGTCAGTGAGTAGAATTTAGTTGATAATAATTATCTATTTATTAGTATATACGGGAATAACATTTGCGTAATTTTATATATACTAATCATATTTATACACATATATTATCCATATAATTTTTATACGTGTTAATTTTATTCGTAGTTTTTAATTTGTACATTTTTATATTACAAATAAAATATGCTATATTACTAGAATATTTTGTTGTTTTGTAGGATATTTTTTAATTGCTTTTTAAAATTTAGCATGCTTTTAGCTTCTTTGATGGCAGTAGGCAGTTTATTATATAGTTGTGCGCTCTCGTAAGTGATATTCCTTTTCCCATAGTTAGTTCTAGGTGGGCGTAAAATTAAATTATTAGCACTTCTTAACATTTTTGTTTGAATTGATTTCTTTTTTGTAAAAGTTATGTTAGTGTGTATCTTTTTGTTCAAAATTTTTCTTATCAATAAGCATGAAAAATATTTATATGATTGTTGTATATTAAATATTTTAGTATCTTTATATATTTTTACTGTAGGTGTTAGAAAATCATAATGGAATAGTGTTTTAATCAACTTGTTTTGTGCGATTTGGACAGTATTTAGATTAGATTTAGCAGCTGATCCCCAGATCTCCAGCAAATAGTCAATGTGCGGCTTAGCCAAGGAATTGTAAATATAGTAACAGACTTTTCGTGGTAGACAGCGAACTATTCCGCGTAGTAATCCAGTGAGGGATATTAGTTTCTGTTTTACTTTTTTTAAGTGTACTTTCCACGTCAGTTGATTATCCAATTCAAGGCCTAAGTATTTTTCGCTATTTGCTTTATTTATTACCATATCGTCAATTTTTAGTGGGGTAAAGTCAGGTATTTTTTTATTTTTTGCGCTAAAAATCATATAGTTTGTTTTGGCTACATTTATTGTTAGAAGGTTTGAACGAAACCACTTATTTAGTACATTTAGATCACTTTGCGCGTCCTGAATGAGTGATTCAACTTTGTGGCCGAAGTAAAAGAGGCTAGTATCGTCCGCGTAAAGTGATAGGTCTCCTTTTAGTCCTAATGTGCTTACACCGTTAATGTAAATCAGGAAGAGCAAAGGTCCCAAAATCGAACCTTGGGGAACACCGTAAGTTATTAATCTGGGATTGCTTTTATGTTCTGAAAGTTTGACTATCTGATAACGATCGCAGAGGTATGATTTAAGAAGTTCAAGAGCTTTCTCGGTTATACCAATGTCGTTTAGCTTATTTAGGAGTATTCTATGGGATACTGTGTCGAAAGCTTTTTTTAGATCGATAAAGATACCGATTGCGATTTTTTTATCATCGATATTATTTTTGATTTTCGTGACAAGATCTACGGTTGCCGATAAAGTGTTAGACTTAGGTCTGAAACCATACTGTTTATGGTAGAGGAAATCAATGGAGTTAATATAAGTTTCAATCCGATTGTAAATAACTTTCTCAAAAATTTTGGACACTATGGGAAGTACGGATATCGGACGATAATTGCTGGGATCAGTTTTTTTGCCAGATTTATGTATTGGTATAACTTTGGCGATTTTAAGGCTAGCAGGAAATATACCTTGATCCAAACAGTTATTTAAGCATTGAGTTAATTCTGGAGCAATTAAGGTTTTTAAACATTTTATACTCTTAGTGCTAATATTATCAATGCCCGAGCTGGTATTTGGGTCTAAATCATTAATAATTTTAATAACTTCGTCTACCGTGGCTGGTATCATTGCCGTTAGTTTTTTATAGCTTTTATTACTTCCTGCCACAGTGACGATCCGGTCATTATGGTACTGAAGGGGAATTTTTTGTGCTAGTTCAGCTCCGATGGTTGAAAAAAAGTGGTTGAAGTTCTCGCAGATCTCTTCGGTATCGGTTACTAATGTGTCTCCTATTATCAATTTTGGTACTTTTAAGGTGTCTTTAGCTTTGTTGTTGCAGAGGTTATTAATCAGTTTCCACATCTTGGATGATTTGGTTTTATAATCTGCAAATTTCTTGTAGTAATAGTCCTTTTTCATTTTCTTGATATTATTGGCAACCAGATTTCTTTGCTTTATGAATTTTTCCTCAGCGAGTTTGTTCTCAGGATCGCGTTTATGTTTCTCCCATAGGATGTTTTTGTAGTCAATTTCTTTAATTATTTCTTTGTTAATCCATTCTTGTTTCGGGCCATTTATGATTTTTACTTTCTTAACTTTGCAGACTTTAATGCTTTTTATTAGCTTATCTTCAAAACTTGAGTAGGAAATATTGATGGAGTGTTCTAAGTTCAATTGTTTAAATGTATCGTATAGTTTTTTGTAATCCACTGCTTCATATTCTATTCTTTCTTTAGGTTTTATTTGGTGCTTTTTTATTTCGAAGTAGATTTGTTTATGATCTGACATCGAAGATTCAACAATGGCAAAGTGAAATTCGTTTACCTTTAAGTCTGTAGATATGTGATCAAGAAGAGTTTTAGTTTTTGATGTTTCCCGCGTGCAATGCTCAGAACAAATTTTATTGATTATTGTGTAGCCGTTTTCTTGGAGTGAATTTTTATAGGCTTCGACAGAGTAATCTGGTTTTAGCAAATCGAGATTAAAATCCCCGAATACTACAGCCCTTTTTCTTTGGTGTAATTGTAATGAAAAGGTTTCTAGGAAGCTAGTAACATCAGTTCTACCCGGTTTGTATATTGCACCGATATCTATTGAGAACTTATCCACGTGAATCCACAGGAAGTGATTTTCGTCCTTTTCAAACTCATCAATTATATAATGTTTTAGAGTATTGTGAATAAAAATTGATACTCCGCCGCCAATTGCGTCTTGTCTGTACTGATAGTAGTGAGTGTATCCGGAGAGTTGGAATCTTTTAGCTTCTGAATCAGATTTAATCCACGTTTCTGTTAGAATAATCACATGTATTCTATTTTTGAAAGACTCAACAACACATTTCAATTCATCGAATTTGCCGGGCGTTACCATGCTTCTAATATTAGCGTATAAGAACCTTAGGGATTGCCTATTTGTTATCAGATTATCGTAATTATTTGTCACTTGATATGTAGATGTTTCTTTATCCTCTATGGTGTTAAAGGTTGTTGTTGTGTATTGGACTTTTTTGGCCAGTTCTTAACAATTTTAGGCACATTTTTTATATATTTAATACGCAAATTTTCTTCACCCTTTTCAATTCTTATTTTTAGTTCTTCCTTCAGTTGCTTAAGTTGATTTTGTTGGAATGGTGTTTGATCAGCAAATATTTTGATTTCACTGTTTTTCGAATCTCCTTTACTGCGTAAGATATGTTTCACTATTTCTTCCGATTCAAAAGAAACTTTTATTGGACGGTTTGTTCCAGGCTTATATCTTCCCACGCGTATGTTTTTGGTAGGCTCTGGACAGTCTTTCAAATATATTTTAAAAGTCTCTAGTACTTTATTCTTATCAATAGCAGTACGTTCTTTTGCATCAGTTGAAAGAGGTTCAGGAATGCCGATAACGATTACATTTTTCCTTCTTATGTTTTGTTCGATTAATTCGGCCAGTATTTCATCGTAAGAAGATTTTGAGGATTTGTCGCATTGTAATTTAATTTTTTCCAAGTCAGTTTCTAGAGAAGCAATTTTATCTCCGGCATTGTGTGTAACATTTTTAAGACTTTGTATTTCATCTTGAATATAACTTTGATTCGTGGCTAAATCGTTGATCTGCTGTTCAGAGGATCGCACTGAATCTTTAATTTTTTGAATTTCGCAACGAATTATTGAAATTTCACTTTTTATTTCATTAGCACTTCAATACATCATCGTAAGACAAATCATTGTTCTAGGCTAAAGTGAAGTAAGCACAATCATTCTTGATGTTAAAGATCATCATTACAGATAAATCCATTTTATTGCCGTATTTATCTGTCTATAAATACAAAGCCAATGGGTGTCTCATGATGACGAAATAGTGATTGAAAATGTGTATAATTTATTTGCTTTGTTTATTATCCTTTGTGAGTGTCAATAACGAAAATATGAATATCTGATTTCAAGGCCAGATCTTAAGATCTCAATACTACTGGACCATTCTTTGCACTTGATAATCAAGCGGCAGCAAGTTCAATTATTGTATTTGCAAAAAACTGTGTAAACAGCGTTTCTCAGTCTGATGGCTTCCTCAGGTGTATACGATACATTTTTTTCACACTAGTGCGCGCGGGTTTATGTTATCCTAGGTCATTAACTCATAGAGCTTGGAGGCAGACGGTCAGTGATACACGTAACGGTGTTCTTTATTAGACGATATCAATAAATACCAACTAATCTGTTGGACTTGTGATCTGAGTAACAACAGTTATAAGATTAACTCGTACAAAAGAAAAGTATTATATGTATATATTTGTAATTCTTATGTTGGTTCTGATATCCATAACACAGGTGCTTGGGCTACCTGTCTCTGAGTGAAATCAATGTATGTGAAAATATTTATTTATTTATAACTCGTCAGTAGCTCAGCCAGTAAGGTTATTAGTCCTTTAATGCAGTGCGTCTATTATGATGCGGAATTCGGTTCTATCTAATACTCTTATTTTAAGGATGCCATTTCTTTAGATAAAGGGATAGAGATAATGATCATTGTCATCATTTCGCAAAACCATCCTTTTAGTGCTTTGTGTAATGATGACCATTGCTGTAAGTTCTTTGATATGTAATTGTTACCTGTTTGTCATAAAACTCATCATTATGGGTTTTATTTAAGTTTTTTTATACTAGTGCTTTTCCTAAGTTGACTGAACTACAGCTTTCCATCGTAAAAACTTAAATGTTTTTGGTTCTTTACTAGTAATTACTCGAGGTCGTGAAGCAGCGCCTGCACTATGTTTCGCCGTGTGAGTGAGGTTACCGGAGACCCAATGGGGGGAAAGGGGAAAAGGTTGGCAGCGCACTTGTGACTCTACTGGTGTTGCGGGTGTCCATGGGCGGTGGAATTGCTTACCATCAGGTGATCCGTCTACTCGTCTGCCACCTCTCATATAAAAAAAAGTATTTTTTTTAAATCCCATTCCAATATTTCTTGAACACGAATAAGTCTTTATTCGACCGTGTGGCAATTATTAATTTAATTATTAATTCGCACATACGTCAACAATTCGAATACCTACATCGTTTTCCTGCGTGTGAGAGGCGTAGCGACCACAAGCGGACAAGCAACGCTTTGCGCATCGTGTAATTATCGCTTCGTATCAGACGCCCTTCCAAACATTACACGATTACCCTCTGGCCGCGAACTGCGCCTACAACGAAAGCATCCAGTAACTATCGCGAATATACCTGTCGCAGTCTAACAAAAGAGACGCACAACGCGTGCGAAAGAGCCGGGATCAAGATTCAGTCGTGAATTCTGTATCGTTGTAGAGCGTCTGCTTGGTAATTAGCGTCTCCCCTTATCGGCCGCGGGGCGAGCGACCCCCGCCCCGGCCTGGCCAGGTGTGGCGGCCCTTGCAAGAAACAGTACGAAGTTAAACACCCTTTATTATGGCGAGCCGATCATCTACAATGTATTTTGAATGAAACATTTTGTGTCTTTGTCTCAAAAATATTACATGACAACTAAACAAATAGGGAAATGTTGCTACTGACTGTTCAGTTTGAGAACACATCTGGCTCAAACCCTTTGATTTACATAAACATCACTAATCCGATTTTTGTCTAACCCCCTTATTACAAATCGCGAACTAAAGTTTAGTACCGGTACAAAACTCGTGCCCCTTTTAACATTGCGTGTTGAAATGGGATGATTCGAGCTTTAGTACGGTAATAACTTTAAACCGCGATTTGTAATAAGGTGGAAAAGTCAACTTGCTCAGTTGCAAACGGAAAAGTTAACTGCTCTCACTTTTCACGTTAAGGTATTACAATATTTATTTATTTAAAAACTGATATTAGCAGTGGAGACACATTAGTACCTATGACGCGGCATACCTCTTGAGATGTCTTAAAGTATTTATTCCAGTGATTTAGAAAGGGTTTCATTTTCAATAAATGGATTATTTTGCCTCGTCAAGTATAGACTAAATAATAACACTAACAAATTGTTAAGTTCTATTGACTTGACTTCCATAGTTCGGGGTCGATACTGCAGGGCACGCCGAAAGCGCAGACGGATGGTGGGGTGTTTGACCTGATATGAATATTTGCATACGATGCGAGCGCCAAGGTCGCCCCGACACCTGCCGCTGATGCGAATACGATGTGTTTATTGCTTCGCGTCATTATGGTATATAATGACTAAGATTCCAGCCAGAAAGTCCTTAATTGCTACCTGGTCTCACTATATTATAGAAATCGTTGTGATATTTGACGACTCATTTAGTGCAAATGATTTAGGTAGGGCGTGTATTGCCACAAAAGTATTCCTGTGGATAAGAAGTACGTTGTAATGCTCCTAGGAGCCCAATTCTCGAGATTTTCGATATGGAAAAACATGGCGGATATCACATGAAATCCATACAAAAAGTATGTTTTTGCGATGTGTATCTACTCTCGATAAATATCACAAGCACGAGAATTGAGGTCCAGAAGTGCATGCTTGGGTTTGAGTCTACATACAACCTTCCATTCGTATTCATATACGGCGCTTCTTCTTCATCTTCAAAAGTACTTTTGCTATATTATGAATTACAAAGACATTCTAAAATCTCAGCGCCAATACGTGTAGAATAATCCCTTTTAAAATTACGCATTTATGCACCAACTCACATGCAACTGTGCACAAGCACCGGCCAAAATTTGAGCGTTCCGCTACAAAACGTTAGTTCCGGGTACACTCTCGTGGGGCTTCAGCGCCAGGGTTGCCAACGAAGACAACTAGCCAAGATAAAGGGCAAGATTTAGGGCGCGAATGTTGGATCTAGACTTTTATCAAAAGAAAGGAGCTATAATAAGGAGAGGCGGGGGGCCGAGCGCGGCAGCTCGCTAGGGGTCAGATAACCAGCATTGTTTTTACGTGACAGGAATTACGCAATCTACGAATTTTCAATAATAATACATGTACATTTCTTTAGGGATATTTCATCTTGATCTTAGAATGTTTTTTTTTTGTGTCGATAACCCTATGCAGCACCTTTGTCTACCTGCTGGCCCGCTGCCAACGCCGCTTTTAGCATGAGCCCGAGGTCCCGCGCCTCCTGCCCATCCTTGTGTACATACATATTCCTGAATAAGAGCCACACGCCCCAATTACCCAGTGCTTTTGTAAGTACGGTACTACGGTCGGTGCAATACAGGTTTTTAATATCAGCCATTCGCTAAAAGCTGTCCGACATATTCGACTAATGGATTACGTTACTATCGATTCTTTATCGTAGGTACCTTTTACGTAAATTATTTTGACTGTAGACTAGGTACAACTTAAAGTTTCATTTATTGTTTTTATTTAATTTATACTGCATAAGATATTAAATATGGGAGCTAATAAAAAAAGTTCATTAATGAAAAGTTGGTGATCAACATTGAATAGGTATCGTGGACTAATTTTTTAGATAGGACTAAATCATAGTAATATCTTTATACAACTTCGTTGTCGTTGTGAGTCCTTTTTAATGTTCATTACCACACTACTTGATTGTTTCTATCAAATATTTTAACCTAAAACCCTTAAACAAACCTACTTATTGCATAGAAGCTAACACTTGACGCTAAAACGTCGATGATGTCTAGGATGTTACGCGTTTGCCTAGATGCCTGTTCACTCGTGCTTGAAGCCTTAGTTGAATAAAGACGCATTTGATTGAAATATTGGCAATGCAACTGAATTGTAAATTTTCTTTCCAGACCGAGCTATATGGCATAAAATGGCGTAAGCTCGTATGGGGCGAGACGAGTGGCGGCGGCGAGGGCGAGGAGGGCGCGGCGCCGCTGGCGGACCCCGTGATCAGCAGCTACGCCCGCTGCCTCGCCGGGGACATCCTGTGCGTGTGGCGGCGGGTGGCGGCGCCGCAGCCGCCGCCCGACATCTACGAGACCGCCGCGCCCGCGCCGCCGCCGCCGCTCTCGCTCCGCGCCGCCAAAGAGCTCTGGATCTTCTGGTACGGCGAGGAGCCAGATCTTAACGGACTGGTTGCGCCCGAGTTGATTGCTAGCCGTGAGTATTTTGGTTTTTCATATACATAGGTACATAAGCCTTTTCATCTGTGGCAGATGTTTTAAGCACCATTTCGCGGTGTGACATTACAGCTGCACCCCTATGAAGTCCTATGCGGCAATAAACCCACATTTCATATACATATACCGATTTCGTGTAGGTTTTGTCATGCGTTCTTTAATTGATTCAAGATAATTTTGTATAACCCAATAACTACTAAGTAGAGCTCGTCACTACCACTAGACTCGATATAGTGTGCTGCAAGACATTGTGTTGCACGACACTTATTGCCACCACTACATTTATTCATCGTCAGCCCATTTAAGTCCCCACTGCTGGGGCACGGGCCTCCCTCAATCACATGAGGCACATATGGCAATTACATTGCCATTCTCACCACGCTTGGCAGACGGGTTGGCGAGGGTTTTGATATAAATGCAGAGTTTTCCTTCTCTGGGTGCTGATGATCATGCCAGCAGCTTTACCTTAGTCGCCTTTTACGACACCTCGGTAAGAGTGAGGGTGGCCTATTCTACTCTGCCGGGACCACACGGCTTCTGATTCATGTATTACGTGTTACTAT
This sequence comes from Marasmia exigua, assembly GCA_019059595.1. Classification (NCBI taxonomy): domain Eukaryota; kingdom Metazoa; phylum Arthropoda; class Insecta; order Lepidoptera; family Crambidae; genus Marasmia; species Marasmia exigua. The sequence continues at coordinate 17,858,866 of CM032470.1, forward strand.
TCTGTGACGAAATGCATTTATTCGTTTAGTGTGTGATGTACGCGATACCTTGACTAGTGATCTTATCATTTGGAACTGTCGCAACACAAGATTTCTGCAGTCAGCACATATTTAAGTTATTTGACATGAAAGCAAACAAATTTGTAGCAATTCCTGTAAACAATGCTTGTAACGGCTCGTTAACCATTCCCTGGTCAAGCAACAATGCGACGTGACGGCATCACTCCATAAAGGCACCGTGGCGGCAGACAATGCACAGTCTCCTGACGGGACCCTCCAGTAATTAATCTAATGAATGCGGTCTTGACTACAGCAGATAAAGGTTTTCTGTTTAACTTGGGTTAAATAGGATTTTAGGCGAAAATTGTAGCGAGGTTATGAGATGCTTAACCCATTTGTGGGGATGTAATCCGGATTACATTGTTGCCTACATTTTTCTGTAGGATTAGCCTTTATGATGGTCAGTGATCTCATTATGTTTGAATGCACTCGGAAAATTTGTTTGACCATAGTAGGCATAATGTTAGATGAATGTATGTCATCACTCTTTATTATTCACTTATTATTGTTTGGTGCAACTCAGTGTAGACTACTTTTCTGTAATAACTTAGTTTACTTAATAAAATTTATAAAATGCAGATTGTGTGCATGCTAAGTCTGACCAACCATTGTGTACTAAAACCGTTTTACCTACTGGTATATTTCAAAAGCTCCGTCTGTTCCTGAAGTAAACTGTGATGCTCAAAGAAAATTACAAATAGTTTTGACAGCACCAGGAAAATATAAAAGTAAACAGCTTCCAAGTAACATAAAGTGTCAAACCGATAGGTGGTCCCCGTCATGAACTTGCTAAAACTTTGAAAAGTGCCATGTGCTGAAATGGTGTAATGTTATTGCCACACAAAAGTTTTATAAGTGTTGTTGTGCTACCGATAGTAATGGTTCAAGTGGAGTGTGTTTCCGTGAACTTGGTCGGCGGTGTCCGCGCGGCTGGCGACAGGTGTGTGGGCGCGGGCGGCGGCTTCAAACACCGCGGGACGACTCTTTTTGTTCCCACGCCCGGTGCGCCCCCTACCGGCCACGCTAGTCATGCAAAAATTGTGCGCTGAAATGCTGTTCTAGGTAAACGTCTGTTGAAAGATGTGGAAACCTTAATAATGCCTTTCCATAAACCGTACATGTTTCCATACTTCCAATAACTTCGCTGTTATTCCTATGGTACTGCTAAGGTCCCTGGGCGGTGGTTATCGCTTACGATTTGGTGATCCGTCTGCTCCCTGTTTCATAAAAAAGCTTAATGGTTTATTTGATGGTAACCGGTCCTAATTAGTCTGTTTTATTCAATTTAGAACAATTTAGTAATTTATTCTAAACTTTTGGCTGATCAAAGCTCAATTGAAACGTGGTGCTCCGACCCAAACTAATATTTGCCTATGACTAAAACTCGAAGAGAATTTAGTAACAATTCAGAGTCTAAATGGCTAGAAAATCTAGTTCAAACAGTGTCGGCCTACTCGGTCGCATCCGAGGCGCGCGGCCTTCGGTAAACACAGGGTGTTCCCCCCACCGCGCCCACGACGCGAGCCGGGGCAGGCGGGGCGCGGTACCACCGTTACCAACTCAATATCATCTGTTAGCTGCCATATCACTCAAAATTCTATGTTTTCTGATATCTGTAACTCAAGTGCTTACGCTACTTAGTACGGAATCAGGTCAATGTAGAGATGTTGTGAGAATTATATCACTCAAAATGATATTTTAGTTTTAAATTTCATTGTTGATTTCAAAAAATGTAAATGGCCTCTAATGATACGTCTTCTTTAGTTTGTGCTAAAGCCCTATTTCCACTTCTATTCAACATCTTTTATATTTGCTTTATGTTAGATAATTTACTGGAGGCGTCAATAGGATGTGGTAGTCGCTTACAAGCGACTCTAGCGAATAAGCGTTTGTCACTGACGTTATATAATACAATTATTAATATTCGAAATTTTACACACATACAAGTAAATTAATTGTTTAGGATCGATTCGACCAATCTTAATCCGTTGCTAAATCTATGGTATAGCGCTGTTATTCTATACAAATCTTATACAATGCCATAGATTTATCCACGGATAAAGATTGGTCGAATCGGGCCTTAATATAATTAACTGGAACTAAGCAAATCGCATACTGTGTTCGCTATATAATGTCACAACGATGTCAAAAAGCATTAAATAATATGTACAGACAGCGGTGAAACAAACTCCTTGTGATCCGCAGCTCACCCTCCCAAGCTCCAAACCCGTGCAAATCTCCTTCTCAATGTCACCTAAACCGTTATTTATCGCAAATACCCAAACACGTTTACCAACAAAACAATCTCAGATCTAAACGGAAAATCTAGCCCATAACACTAGGCCTATTCAGTGGGGGGTGCGCTCGCCACACCCCGGGGGTGTCGCCCCGCGTCGCCCCCTCGGGGCGCCGGAGTCATCAGCCTTTCAAGGGGCGCTGCAGAAACTGCGCTGGGCTCTTTTTTGCTCCCCCTGTACCGCTATTCCGTGCATAATGCAGAATCATAAACGTTTATGTCTTGGTCGCTTCTATCTTCCTTTGCATGGTCCCGAGCTTCCTTTTTGAATATTTCCATGTCTCATGTGGGTTTATGAAGATTTTGTCGAGTCCCCGGTTAAGTATATGCGCCGTAGCTTATTAAAAAGTTTCTAATTATACATGACCCTCATTTTCTCACTTCACTGTTGTTCATATTTCCTGCAGTGCATTTTAATAACGAGCATGCAATGACACTCAACTATTAAGTGTTTATTGCAAGTTCAAAACCAGATTTAAACTTTTGAAACCTGTTCAAACAATGCAATGCGAAGAAATGCACAATAACAAAGGGAACATTCGATGACGCATAATAATGACTTCACTTTGTAAATCAGTATGTTCCTTCTTTATTGTATCAAGTATTGTGTCAAGTAATATCATCACAACTTAAAAAAGAGTATTGCTCATTCCACATACGATTTTCATTCACTATTAGAACAAAACATATAAAAAATCACTTCCATTCTGTGTATAAAAATGGAAATAACTTGAACCAAGTGAAGGTTAAAAAAGTCATAAATCTTTTCAATAGCTACCCGTCGATGTTATTTGCAACTCAACAGGTGGCGGGTACAGCAGACATCGCTGCGTCTACCAAAAGTTAACTTTCTCCCGTGTCTTGCTTCCTTCTCCCAACTTTTATCGCCCCTCTTAAAACTACACCACGGCTTAAACTCCGGATTTGTTGCGCCAATAAAAGTTTGTTAACCCCAAATTGCAGCTACTTAAGAATCTTACAGTTGGTTCCGCTACAACCACAGACTTCGCAATGTTTACAAACATTGCAGCCAGGTCCTTGTCCGATATGTCTGGACGCGAAATATTTTCATGATATCGTTGGAAACTGAGGATGAACCGGCCCCAAACATTTAATTGGTCGTTAACACCAGTCGCGTCGACGCCCACGCTCCGACAGATAGAAACGTCACACGCTAATCATACACGTGCGTGACATGCCTAAATGACTAATGTTACTCTAAAACAAAAGTTTGCGCAGTTTTCCTATACGAGCGGCGCGCGCGCACCCGCGCCCGCTGAGAGCAAGTTCACGCCTGAGCGGCCGCATCTCGAAATAGATCGTGACATAAATCTACATAAACGGTCTTTATTTCGGTCGCCGCCCATTGTGTTGCTTTGCTTATAATTTTCCATATGACGTTTGTAAAACTTGCATTGTCCATGGTCCTCCTACGTCACTGTACATAAGTTAACATAACATATCTTTGTTGGTTTTCCTCGCTAGCTAGTTGTCATTACATTACACAGTCATTCGCTGAGCTAATACATTCTTGTGCTGCTTCTTTAACTGTGTCAGATCTTATTTCTGTATCTTGTTGAGATACACATTATGCTACTTCTGACATGAATGGTGTAACAATACCAGGGTAATGTGATGCAAATATCGTCGGTAGATCATGCATTTCGCACCTCTAGAGGTCAACAGAATACTCAGCCTTGACATTGTAGGCGCATGTTTGCTCTTCACTCGTAACCTACGATTTCGTTTACGGAAAAGCAATAAAGTAATACAGTAGTAAGTTGTGTTTTAGATTGTAATCAATATTAATTTGTTAGTCAGTGTGCGTCGTTGTAAAATGCGGAACGAAAGAAAGATTCGCATCGTTTCTGATAAGCTTAATGTTGTTTACAGAATCTTAAGCGTCTATTGGCATGATTTATCGGCTATCATTAGCGTATTGTAGTAGGTGGCGAGGTGCGCTTGCGACCCGCGGCGAGTTGTTTGGACACGGGCAATAAGGGTCCCATTACGGTGCGCGCGTGGCCGCGTGGAGCGTGGTCCTGGCCGTGGTCATCTCAATTGTTTCAACCTTGCGTTTCTATTAGGCGCAGGGGCATCACTCGGTAGTCGGTCCACGCTGTCGCACGATTCAATGATCGCCTTCTGGCGATGATATAATCGTGAACTTGATCATCATCCTTCATAAACAAACATATAGTGCAGAAAATTGGGAACCCGCACTACTTCTACTCATAAATAAACAATGCGGTGTATATAGTACAAGAGCGATAATATGCAAATAATTATCTCGAGAGTTTGCAAAAACGTGACCGTATAATTCTCGTGCCTAAGTCGTCGCTGCATTATAATTATGATTGTTCAATATTTCTCACAACAAAACCGATTGAAAACACTTTCCACAACCAAATCCAGTTTCAATAATTCTTTGAATGCAGTGCTTCCCACGTCGCCGCGGATATCGTTCCCATGTCTCGTGACGTAAACGGGTAGGCTCAATAATGTGAACAGAACGAGGTCTTTGTTTCCTCCTCGCAGAGTAAATAGTCTGAGTTTAATTTGGTGCGTATCGCAATGTCACCACTTAGCGCGTGTTGTGCAACATCGCACCCGAGTGCTAAGTGGGTGTAACGTTTGCCCGCCGCCGATACAACTGCTTCGAATCCTATAAAACCATTCAGTTTTAGTGTTACAAGTTACTCGTGATTTGAGAACGGACGTGAAGCGTGTTAGCACATTGTTACTATAATTTATTACCGAGAAAAGGGTTGGGTTGAGTCGTTTTTCATCTCGCCGGCGCCGCCGGGAAAGCAGTTAGTGACAGTTTTCATTTAGTCTTGTTTGTCAAGAAACTAATTTATTTCTACAGTGTTAAATATCTTTGTGGAAATTGAAAGTTCTTACGATCAAGAGCCTTAGTTAAAATATTTGATACCTCTACATAATCATATACGGGTTGTACATCTCGCAATGGTGCTTCTGTAAGTATGTCTTCAATAGAATCCCGGTCACGTAGCTGAGCAAGTTTCGGCCGAATCCCGGCTTTTCCACTAGTTACAAAGTAAATGACCGGGGTCCCACGCTCTTGGCGGTTGCGAGAAGCGCAGAACGCGGAATATGTTATAAAATAAGTTACAACTCGTTATTACACTTGTAGAAACGAATCGGCGGCTCGGGTTGCGTGCCTCACAAAATTGCGGCTACCGTGAGAATCCCTTATTGTCTACTTTGTAGGGCTTAATAATAACGTTGTTTGTAGTAGCCGCGGAGCCGGAGGGTCGACATGGGAAGATTGCGCTGTCGTATCTCAAATTATAAATAGTTGGGATGTTATTCTGTCCTTCTGTTTCAAATAATGAAATTTTCACCGAATTCCATAAACATCTCTCAGCGAATCCAAGGCCGTTCGATGCTAATATTTGCCTGAGTATATTCGCACGTCCGTGTCATGCTATTTTGAGTGAAGCACACTGTACATACGCTAAAAATAAACCCGTTATTGAGACGATAAATCTCTCCCGGTCACCCAGTTTCCGCTTATATGGAAAGGCGGCTCGCAAGGACTCCGACTCCCGGCGCAAGCGCACTCGAGTCCGCACGACTACCGGTCGCGTTATATCCTCGATAAACTAGACGAGAGAAAAAAACAAGTCTGGTCTGAAGGTGAACCGGAGTGCATATGATTGGATTCCTATTTTTCTCATCGTGCTGCACGTCTAATTTCGCATAAAATTTGCACTAATACTATGCCTCAGTGATCTAGTAATTTATATGACGGATAAATTGAGATGTATTTGTCTTTGAAGACGGACGTAATGCTTTTTTTGTGCAGATTAAATCGGATGGTTTGAATATCTATTGAGATTGAGACATAGATCGTGCGGGTTCGGTTCTGCATCAGTACAAGGGAAAGTTTTTTTGTAATGTGATAGGTAGCAAAAGAGCAGACGGATCGCCTGATCGTTATCGATTGCCGCCGCCCATAGACATCAGCGACATAGTGGAGTCACAAGTGCACTGCCAACCTTTAAAACCGCCCTTTCCCCCGGATTGGGCCTCCGGTACCCTCACTCACGCAGATAAACACAGCACGGTGCTGCTTCTCGCCGGCTTTCTGTGAGGCCGTGGTATTATGCCATTCATGCCTAAACGTGGCTCTATCACGGTCAAAATGGCTACGGTTATTACGAAAATAATAAATATTGTGCTTGTGCTACGGTCTAGAATAGAAATATCTTTTTCGGGGTCATTACATGAACTTCCCGAAATGTTTCTTCTGACTTTTGTTTTATTATATTAGGTAGATAAAAACTTACAAACAAGTTCATTGCTAAAATACCGTACTGTACCGATCGATATATCGCAGCAATCTGGTTAAATTAGCCATCCAATTGGTCGCCTAGGGCGTTCGTTACACGCCTGCATCTTATCAAATGGCTGAAGAGTAACTAGCCATGTTGTTGACCGCAACGTTACGTTGACCGATACATCGGACGCAGATTCAAACAGCGGTCTGCATCTCACCGAAGGTCGGCGCGCGCGCGAGTGGGCGGACGGAAATAGCCGAACGCGGCAATGCCGGCAATTTCCGCGCTCGGCGCTCGCGGCGTAACGTCGCAGATGCCAGGATATAAAGCATTGTCCTAAATGTTGGTACGCAGCATGAATGGGCCGCCTCGAACTTCGTGATACCACGGCCTCGCAGAAAACCAGAGTGAAGATATATAGATTTATTGCACAAAATTTGGTTTATTCCAACCCTCTGCTTGTCCACCCGGGGTGAACAGCGGGAATAAACCCAACATTTTAGAGAACTTTTAATGCTATGGTCACTGGTATATACAATCTCGGCGCTCTTATCGTTAGTATCGATCTCTTCCACACAACCGTAGGGTGTAGGTAAAGCAGCGTCTGTACTGCGATTCGCCGAGGACTGGAGGCCCAATCCGGGGGAAAGGGCGGATTTAATGGATGGCAGCGCACTTTTAACTCCACTGGCATTGCGGGTGTACTTCTCGTCTTCCACCTATCATTAAAAAATCGTCTGCATCGGAACGAAGGTCGGCGCGTGAGCCGTCGGAAATAGCCGAACGCAATATCCGCGCCCAGCTCTGCCCGCCGCCGGCGTCGCACGATGCATCGCGATGTGCGGAGACAATCGGTTTATTATTGCGTATATTGTTTACTCGGACACGACTACGCAATAGTGAATGGACGTACAGCTTTGTCAGATGAATATTGTGGTAACGCTTTAAAAACGGTCACGTTTTATATTTACATTTTCTCCTTATCACCACCCGTTATATTATGTACCAATATCAATATCTCTTCTGCATGCTGCTGATGTAGCAACCCTGACAGTTTTCTTTTAAACCACGCTGAAGAACAAAATTGATTGTTAAACTACGCTTGCTTAGCGACCCAAAGTGGATCTTTTTTTAATGTCATAGGTGGCAGACGAGCAGACGGATCACCCGCGACACCAGTAGAGTCACAAGTGCGCTGCCAACCTTTAAACCCGACCTTGCCTCCGACACGTGAATTCGCCATTCCGTTCTGTTCTCAGCCACCTGTCGCCAATCCGGCCTTTGTAGATGACCGAGATCCTTCTCGAGCAGGTCTATCCAGCGATACCTAGAAAAATTTAGTGTTGCGTAAAGGTTATGCCATCTACCAGTGTTACTAGATCTGTCTGTATAATCTGATTAAGGCGATGGGTAGGGCACACTAGCGACGCCAATCGATTTCAATTTTTAGCTACTAAACCAGATCTATTTTAAACAATTTCGGGGTTGCAACCTCTCGGCAAACACTTATACTATTTATTAAATAACCGTGCACAAATGTCGGGTCCGTTTTTGTACGCGAAAAATTGATTCACGCCAAAAGTGGCCGCTTTTGGCGTGAATCAATATTTCGCGTACGCGTTGACCGACCCAACATTTTCGCATGGTTATTTCATAAATCGTAAGAAGTGTTTGCCGAGAGGTTGTAACCCCGAAATTGTTCAAAATAGATCCAGTTTAGTAGCTAAAAATTAAAATCGATTTGCGTCGCTAGTGTGCCCTACCCGTCACCTTAATTACAAATTGTGTGAATAAATGACCATGACTAATATATATGTCATATTATGTCCCAATTTCACGGTCTTTGCTCGGCCGATCTCATATTTAACCCCTCGTAGCACTTGCTACGACTACGAGAATAGCTACGGCATTTCTGTAGTATTAATATAGGCAGAGGCTCGGACATACTGTACTCTCAAGTGTTAAAGCTGTTAGAGATCAGCCGCGTTTACTTTCAAAGATTAACACTAGTAATAGTGAACGGAATTCATGACCGAATCTTTATTCCTGCCCCTTTCACAAGCGCTGTGCTGTGCATATCTTTTGTTTTGTATGCGACAGGGATATTCTCGTTCATTATGGGACGGTCTCTAGTCGGAAGGGCTATCGGAAAGCGTATGTCTGTGGTCAGTCGGGTTTTCCAACTGGAAGTTAACGACATGGGCACTATCCCTAAAACTAAACGGGATATAATAATTTGGCAAAGATGTGATTCGATTCAGCATATTTTCCTGATTCAAAGAAAGTCAAAGGGTACCGATCGTTCACTTAAGGCTTTATTGCTAAAGGACGGCAGCGTACTCATCGCCCATAAACCACATGGTCTACTCGTCCTCCTCATCTTAGCGTGTAATTCCCAGTTGCGTCCAAAGCTGTCTCTCTGGAGTGGGGGTACGCTTGGACCATGATTCTTGTTTTAGGGAGTCTGGTAATCAATTACAAATGACCTGCCGTGTGACCTTCCCAACCCTTTAATAGGGAAACCAGACGAACTGAATGATAGTTACATTTCAGAAACTATCCGAAACTTGCAAGTTTCCTCACGATGTTTTCCCTCGCCGCCGAGCGAATAGTAGAAATATGCACACATATTTGAAAAATCTAGAGGTAGAGGCGTGTTCTGTACCGTACGATCGCTCTAGTGGTCCTCACCTCCTGTTTTGTGTTATTCGCGGCAGACGCGGCTAACCCATCGCAGGGACTCGCGGTTAATTCGATTGCGACGCTAACCGAGGTGGTTTGGTGGTTAATATTTTACCGCCGTGGCCGCCGGTTATAATTTGGGGATCCGACGCGGTACGTGACGCTATTTACGCGGAGATTAACAGCAGGCGGATAGCCAGGGTTGCCAGATGCTTTCGCCGGTTTGTTTATTTTTATCAGATTGCGATGTTACTTGTGGCCCGCCCACAATTCATATCGCGACATTAGTTCCATTTTATACAAATAGATGGCGCTAGGTGTCGATTACATCACGATAATTAGCGATTAACCGTGATACTAGTCCCGGCACGAATGTCTAGCGGTGACCTTTAGTATGCAGAAACCATTTTTAGTTAACGAAAAGAAGCTTATTTTACAAGTGCGCAAACACCCCCACTACTTACACCGACCGCCAGAGTTAGGTGCCTACCATACAGATACATAATAGCAATTATAGGATATCATAGACATAGAGCGAGATAAATTAGATACAAGAAAAACAGATGACAGATTACCTCTCCGCGCGCCGCGCCGAGCAGAATGCCTGGGTCTTTTTGTACAGGTACTAAAGTGAACATTTTTTGCAGCCGACTGTCCCTAATCATCTGATGCACAACTTCCTTATGCATCAGAGCTCAATCCGGTTCTATAGAGGCTTCTTTTTGAAACGTATAGTAACAGCCTTCTTAAGTTTATGGTTCTCTATATTATTTTTATGTGCAAAAGAAAAATTCACACATGTACTCAAACCAAGTGGCTAATATATTGATGTTCAGTGAAATAGCCGGATGTAAAGCATGAAGATATCACCCGCTACATAATAAAGTAGGCGATAATATCTATACGGTCTACCCAAGATACTTAGCGGACAACCCTAAACGGCGAGTAATCTGTTTAGGGAGGGGGGAAGGGGTTGCCAGCGATTTGCAGAATATTGAAGGAAACGTACGTAACATGTAAATGCGCGTGTCCTGAATCTTGATTCGCTTTTGTTGTGACCGTGAGAAAAGTGATGCTTTATTTGATTTTGCTCTGTGGGTGCTATGTCGAGACTGTGGTATATTTAGTACTAAACCATCACCCAAATTCGAATTGGAAGTACCTTCCTTTGTCCGTAGGAAACTGCCCCCCTTAATTTAATCAAGAACAAATTAAATAGTTCACAATATCACATACATCGATCTGACTCCGAGATTGGTAGCTCAAGCTGTGTTACGCATATATCAGACAGAATCATTAATGGGATCCCATATATGTACATTTAATACTTTTCTTTGGAAATACATACTTATAATAACATAGAAAACACTCAAACCAATACAAACCGACATGTTCATTCACACAAAGGTTTATACTGTACGGGGATCGGACCCGCAACCATTGGACCAAAGGCAGAGTTATATCTTCAAATAATTATCTCCGAGGTATTCCTAGATTGCAATAACAATAAACATTGAACTATCAAAATTCAACTAATGCATATTTACATACAAAGGGAATGTTGCATTCTCTGTCAGTATAGTAATTTTACATACTTCTTGTGAAAAATAGTTCTTTGTGAAACTATATTTCATGACGACCCTATAGGTGATTTCGTATTAACACTTTAATTTAATCCCCATATGGTGAGATCACACGCAATCTAATATGAATTTTCCCCAATCAATGAAATCTATGTTAGTTGGGTGAGGTATTTGAAATTACATACTCTAAATTGAGAGAGGCCTTATTGGCAGGCAGAGAGGCATTTATTGTTTGGTGGTGGATAAATATTTTTTCCAATAAGAATAATATTTCTTTCAATTCAGCTTAAAGACACAGAAGGTTTACACAGTTCGAACTGCTACCTAGCCAGTAGACAGTAATCGGTTTGCCATGCAAGCTACTTTCTACCTCGCTCGTGCGAGTGACTTACTACGAGTGAGTTACTGCAGTGCAAGCTACCGAGTAGCTTGCACTGCGGTAACTCGCACTGTTTGGCTGACTCGTACGCTAGCTCGCAAACAAGTCTCGACACTTGTAAATTGAGACCTGTCTGATAAGCAACCCAGTTTGTTTACTATGAACATTACGGTATTCGGAAGGCTGGGGTATTGTTCGGGTGCGGCACGTGGGCCGCGGGCGGAGGGGCGCAAAGGGCAGGGTGAAGTGGGGGGTAAATGTCACGTCGCCCCCCCGTGTGGGCGTACTCACCCCGCAGATACCGCTAGGCTTTATCACGGACCCTAATGAAATTAATGAAGGTCTCAACTTCTAGATTTGCTAATTACAGTCAGTCCTTGAGGCAATATCACTCCCCCTCAAGCTAGCTAACCAAATGTTTTTATTCCCAAAACTATTAATTCAACTCTTAATTGAGTACGCAGTAGTTCAGTACATTTCTCATCTTTCGCGTTATTAGCATTTCTGAGTCGCTCTGCGGGAAGATGTAATGATAAATGGAAATGACCCTGACATTTTCAGCGTAACTCTCCTCCCCAATGAGATAATGAAATGATGTAATACCGTTTCGAATCTTTCGCCCACATTCTGCCCGCTTAACTTGTAATTATATGATTCGGTTTCATTTAAAGTAGTTTCCTTCTCAATTTTAATAAGAATTTTCGGGTTTTTAATTAAAATTGGTATCCAATCAATCATCCCAAGTTAGGCTGCTCGTTAAAGCTCAGCCAATCTGGCCATGTCACCAATCCGTTCGGCGTAATATGAAATCGTCGCACCAATTAGGGCGTCCGGCGTACACCTGGTGGCTGCAGCGCCGTGGGCGTAGGGCTCGCGGGGGCAGCCCCTCACCGCGTGGGCGGCCGCTACAATATTAATACTGAGGTGATATCGAACTACGCCGGCTCGAGGCGGTGATAGATGGACTTGTCCATTGCTGTTACACCTGGCCGGGCTCTACGATAGTCTGAAACTTGTAAGCCACTGTTGCTGGAGTGGGCGGGCGCAATTATGTTTCATCGCTTAATTGGCATAGTATTAGTCGTAGTAAGTACAAAGTTACAAACGTATATGGAGTGCATTTTTTTTACATCTCATACATTGACCTGATTCCAAACTAAGTAGCTTAATGCTTAACCGCTTGTATTACAGATATCAGGACCCCAATTCTCGTGCTCGTGATATGTTGAATCACCTGAAAACCATACAAAAAAACTATGCTTTAGTGATATATGTCGTATGAAAATAAACGTCAACGAGAATTGGGGTCCAGGCAACAGAGGAATTGCAAATATAGGTATGCTTTGTTGTGTTTGGGGATCGAACCCACTGCCTTTGGCGTATGAGGCGGGGTCACTCGTCGAGCCAGTCACACATATGACACTAGTTCTTTGATGAAAGTTTTACTTAAATTGCCGATAAACAATACACAACTGCTTCAAACCTTACTGCAGACTACCACTGCAGCATGGGATTACTAAAGGCCAAAAGAGCCGGTTTGCCACCCTTTGTTTAAGTTGCTTTAAATAAAGGTTATATTCGTGTTATCGCTGTAGGTTTATACGACGCTTATGAATTATCCAACGCTTTGTACGGGTTCACCTGGTACGGATGACGTATGGCTGCAGCGCCGTTTGGAAAGCGTCGGGCGGACCCTGCCACCCTGGTGGAGGCTCCCGATGCTTGAAAGTTTTTTAAGGGTATACTCCCTTTTTAAAGTCCGGCAGCGCATCTGTAACTCCTTTGGTATTGATTGGCGGCGGCAATTGCTTACAGACTGCTGATCCGTCTACTCATCTGCCGCATATCACATAAAAAAAGCTGATAACGCGTTCTCGCGTATCTGACTACAGCTTTGACGGACATCGCGGTTAAAGAAGCGTTGTACGCCAAGTGTAGGCGTGATGCAGTGCCGGTGGCGTAAGGCGATCGGGGGATGCGAACCACCCCCGCGCAATAACCGACCGCTACTAACGTGCATATTAACGTAACATGTCGATAGAATTGTTGTCCTCAAGTATTAATTTGAGCTACATTTAAATTAAAATTAAATATTATTTATTTCAACCAAATTACAGGTCATATACAAAATAGAATAGTTAATAATAGCAATACAATATTGACAATAATATGTCAAGTTAAATTAAATGAATAGAGGATCTTAAATAGAAATTCAGTACATAAAAATTCAAGTCAAGTTACATTAAAGTTGGATATAAAATTGAAACTTAAAATTATCATAAAAATGTCAATTAAAACAAATTCAAAATGAAAATTAAATTGAAATTAATGTATTATAAAATATATAATGCCAAATCTTGTCGTTGCAGCACGGGACAAGCGATTTATCTACGAAATCATAATTTAGGCCACAGCGTACAACGCTACCAGAGCGGGAAGCTAGTTCTGCATAAATAATGAAATAATATTGGGCCCATATTCGAGGCGACAAAATTTTACTTTACTTTACTTTACTCAAATAACATTTTTACACCTTATGGTGATGGAAATAAGGAAAATAATTAACAATATGAAACTTTCTACGACGTGTTGCATAAATTGCGATATTACGATATTACTCAAGGCGCACTGCCTCGTTTAGATAACAAACCAAAATAAAAACTCAGCTCAGACAAAGGAATATAAAATGCCGAAGTATTTTTACCTTCAGAAACCGTACTCTGAAGTGTCTGAAGCCTGTAATGTGTGAGTGTCGTAAAACGAAATTCGGTCAGGAGTAAAGTTTACTCCTCAGCCGTGTTTAGTACGGCTGAAATAAATATTTTAAAGTATTAAAAAATATGCACATAAATTAATATCTTCGAAACTTTCCAAAATTCTTACATCGAACCACTCGCAAGCGATTGTCATTCCATCCTCATCATCTCGATGGATGGAGTCTAATACTGTGCGTTTTTCCCGGAACTTTCCACCACGTACCTCAGTTCTGTGGAACGGTCTGAACGCTGCAAGAGTATTTCCGGACGGCTACGATTTAGGGCTCTTCAAGAGAAGAGCGTACTCTTTTTAAAAAGGCCGGCAACACATTAGCGATCTCTCCGATTTCGCGGATATTCATGGGCGGCGATGATTACTTTCCATCAGGTGACTCGCTTGCTCGTTTGTCCGCCTCTAGCATAAAAAAAAGGATGCTCATTGGAGTTTGGTTTCGGAGTTAATTTTTTTGTTTACTGGCTAAGATTGGTACTCTGAGTGTATAAATGAGTATCTGGTACAGTCGACGTATCACATTTCCCCTTAGCTCGGCTATTAGCTCCCGATACCCTTAATATTAGTGACGTACATCTACCCACCCCCCTGTTTTGGTTTTATTCGCGCGCCGCTAGCCGAAGCGCTGTGCGCTGGGGGGTAGGGTGCTTAACTTGTACGCTATTCTCATTCTATAAAGCTCTTTTTTTTCGCAGAAACCTCAATGCTCTATAAATTAAGCTCAGATTTCTACCATTAGCTCGCCTGTCAGGGAAAACATCGTGATGAAATCTGCAAGTTTAGCTACATGTAACCATGATTCATTTGGTCTGGTTCCCCTGTAATTATCAGACTCGCCAAATCCTGAAACATAGTCTACACAAAACAGAGTTGTAAACATAATTGACTGGCTCGATGGCGCATTTGGCAGTGACCCTGTTTCATACTCCCATAGGGTTCAATTTCAACCCTTGACAAATATTCGTGTAATAAAAGCTCGTGTTTGATGTTTTAATACTACCTATTTAAATATGTTTGTGACCCACGGGTACCCATAACACAAGTTTTTAAGTAAGTAAACATTTATTGACCACATACAAGATTTACAGGAATAGACATACAACAACGACAACATTAAATTGTACAGTAATACATAGGGCCTATTTCAGATACTTAATTTAGTAACGGGTCAACGTATGTGATGTTTTATTTTATTGATTCAAACAATGCGTTTTGTTTTTCTATTAGAAAACCCATTGCATCTAGAAAAGCATGTTTAAGATATCGAGTAAACGCTACGTGCTACGAAGCTACAGCGCTTAGGCTACGAAGCTACGAGCAGGGCGGTGTATGTTTATTACAGTATGATTATCATGCGAAGCGCAAGCCATCGCGTACCGTACCGTATATCGATCGAGCCCGCCGCGCTGGCTAGGGGCTGAGGCGGCCCACGCGGGGAGCCCTGCGGCAGCCCTGCCACATCGGCTTCCACGCCCGCACAATGCAAACACGCACAGCCCTACTAACACACTGAGAACAGCTGTCCGCGCCCACCTCGCGGCGCGTAACTTAACAGTTCCGGTCTGTTATTTTATTATGAGTTGCATAACTGCTCTCGTAAACTTTTGTGGCTGTATCGTCACCTGGAAGGCGCGGCGACGGGGACATCGGAAGCTATTCTCGTGTTAATGTTACATTAACGATATCGATGGACGCAGTAGCTACGGAGTTGTGCCCAAGCGCGGAAAATTTCAGTTTCGATTCCCGGTCGGGTCACTTAATGAAACGAACTTTCTATATTAACTCAGGTCGGGCTAGGACACGCCCCAGACTATTGTCAGCTATCATAATCACTCAGTGATTTATTTACATTGATTTAGTCATAACGTTTTTCTATAAGAAAACTGTCCTTTGGCAATATTTTTATTTTACTTAGAATTTATATAAGTAGCCACAAAACATCCCATATTTGATTGTATGTGTTATGGGTAAAACATGAGTGGTGCTACGGGGTGGTCGTATAGTTGGCATCGATCGGAGCCGCGTACGCGGGGCGACTACGCGGCTACGGCTCGCGGCCCACGCGCGTCGCGCGTCTTAGTCGCTGCAAACTCGAGTGAGCAGCAGGGAAATTACATATTAAAGTACCAGCACATACGAAAATTTGTGTATAGCTCTTATACTTAAGAATCAACGAAAAGTATATTTCCATTTGATCGACGTAAATATACTACCGTTTGCTCCCTATTATACAGAAAACAATACTTGTAAACTATTGTAAAGAATTTCCATTTGTAAAAATAAAAACCTGAATTACGTTATTCGTAAACCTTATCACCTTTATGAACAGATGCACTGTTCTCAGTAAGCTGCTACAATAGTCACAATGTATTTACGCTACGCGTTTAATAATTTGATATGCTACGAAAATTTCGTAGGCTGCTGCTACGGGCTACGTTACGGGTGTATGCAACTTAGTAAGCTGATAGTGGTAACTTCATGAGTTGCTACGAGCAATTTATATCATGGCCCAGTGCAAATTGTTGGCTTGCTACGGGTAACTTTATAAGTTGCTACGAACAGCAAGTTTCCGCGTGTGTCTTATCTCTTTGTTAACTGCTATCACTATCAATCGGCTATGTAACTATCGTCACCTACTTACAGGCAGTTTACTCAAGGAGTACTTCAGTTTACTCAAGGAGTAATTCTTGTGTAGCTGCTACGAGCAACTTAAAAAGTTCCTACGAAAAACTTTACTTGCTACGAGCTCGCAAAAGTCTTAGCTTTGCTACGCATATGTAATCGGGATCACTTTTGACCCTCGGAGAGGTTAATATTGTGTCTTGAGTGACTTTTTATAGTGACAACAATGCAATTACTGACTTACTAGCCAGTATGCCATAAGTCCCGACGTTCCGCGCCGCCATTTGACGCAACCTTCCCCTCTACAGCAAACTAGTGTGATGATGACATGCTCTCACGCAACCTTATCTCCCTTTGATTCAATTTCAATACGGATCGTTAGTCTTTATGTCGGCATTTATCCATAGATTTTGCTAATGATGCTATATCGATAGTGTTTCCTTTCGACTTTGGGTCTTATGTAAAATTGATTACTATGTCAAAAAGCAATTAATGCAGTAAAGTATCAGCCCACTGCAGGGCAAAGGCCTCCATCATAGAAAGGAAATGCAAGTCATAGTCATATGATTGGATTAGGCTTTATCACCACGCTTGTCTAGTGCGGATTGGTTATATATCTATAATGCACTAGGTAGTAAATAGCTAGGAATATAAGTTATATTCTTTAATTGCATACACGTGCTATCATCATTGGTGCAGGTCGTTAAAGAAATCGGAAACCTATTTGAACTTCAATAATATCCTTATCGGCACTGAGCCTTTTATTGATACAACTAGAGCATTATCGTTATCAACCGCGGGCGCTATCGCAGAATCACCAAACGATGCACAAAAGCGCATCTGTACAATGCGCGTGTGTACACAAACATGCGCGATCCGATCGCCGCGCGATAAATTAGGTGTGAAGACGGCGATAAGTGGCGGGGACTGGCGCGGCCCGCCCGCCGGCGCCTGGGTTGCCAGTACACAGCATTTTTAGGTTTACCTATTTTTTATTATGAGAACTTATTTGACAATTGCAAAATGTCAAGTGCCCACACATTTTGCATCTGATAAAACTGGTCAAAGCAAAAGCAAGACATTCAAGGTCACATAATTAAAAATCACACCTACTGTGTATGAGTACGCTCTATTTAATAAAATTAGCTGACGGCCGCGAATCAGTTCTTTCGTACTTAATTTGTTCATTTAACTTTTAGTGCAATAAACACTCTTTATTCAATATTTCGTTTCGCTCCCGCTGAAACTTACTACGATAACTTACAACTGCAACAAGCCGTTCTAACTACTACTTACATTTATCTACAGCTTAAGAATTTGTGTGTGAATTTTCAAATTGCAATGTTTCACTGTGTCACGCCCCATGGAAAAAGCGCACCAAGGGACTCACAACCAAACCGTACCGTAACGAACGATAATACACCTGTCTCATCTGAACAATAGAGACGCACAGAGCATGTAAAAGGGACTCGGCCGTGAATTCCGTTTGTGGTTTGCCCGCAGGATTTGCTTGCAATCCCGCACACCATACACCAGCACTGCCACCGGCTTCGTGGACTCTCAATATTGACATTACTCAACTAATAACTAATATTGAACATTTATCAAATAAATGTTAGTAGACGTTGGCAACACCGGGCGCTGCACGCTGATCGATACGCGCCTGCGACGCGACGCACCAAGATTTGCTTGTAACCCCGCACACTATCCGACAACACGCTTCTTGGAACCCCAATATTCAATATTACTCAACTAATATACATCACTTACCGAAACAAGTCTGATTAAGTTTGTAATTGAAGACATAATTTGCGGAACCGACTATTTCCTCCTAGGTTTGCAAAGCAATATGGTCTTGTCTTTAGTTGACAGTCAGTAATTCGTTGGTCACGATATTCTTGTCTAAATAAAAAATATTAAACTCAAGCTACCCACATTTGATTGTAGTCTAGGTTTCACGAATAAACAGTGTGAATGAATAATCGCTCCAACGATTTATTATTTGGGAACCTTCCTTATTTTCTTTGATGTTATTGTGTTCTCGTACGCCCTCAACATCAACCTCATTGACGCTTCACGTTTATTGCATTTCTCAAAAATGGTTGAAAAGATCTCCCAAAATTCCCAATGACATCTTTTCTTGTTAAAGAGCAACATGACGTATGTCGGGAAAGGGCACATATTTTATTAAATCTCGTGCAAAAGGAAGGGGTCGGAAGGTCACGCCGACCACGACCTCGCAAACGTGTTCACAAGCTGCGGAACGAGCCATCTCGCCCGAGCCCACCCTACATGTCGCCAGGGTGTTACCGCGACCGCGGCCGGGCGGGCCCGCAGTCACGCCGCGCCGGCACGCGCTAATATCACCCTTATTCCACTCGTATCATACTTCCGAGACGCGGATGCCATCGGCACTCAACTCAATCTAACACACCATCTGCCATTTGTTTTTGAACCGGTGCCAAATACTAGTAAAATCTTTCCAAGTTCATTGAGGAGGCCAATTCACATTCTACTTTTAGTGTTGTTCTTCGAAACTTGGTGGTGCTACATGCGCTGGCAGGTCCGAATTTATGTTTATTACTCAAGTTGGCTTTTCTCAAATACTTAACAAAAATGACAGTAATATATTTATTTACTCCTTGCTTTTAAGGAGGGTTTCGAAGGGTGGTGATGAACAGTAACGCTAAGAGCTCCATTATTTCCGCTATCCTAATCTCTGGAGCCGGAAACAAAGCCGGAATACGTCTAGACAGTGTAACGCCGCCGTAACGAGAGCCGGCTAATTAGCCGATTAATGCCGCGAATCAGCCTCGCGAAGTCACGACTTACGAAGCTCCGGGATCCTCCAGAAGCCGCGGCCCCCGCACTCACACAACCGTACCCCCTTCTAATTATACTTAAGGGGTATGTTACTCTGCTACTCTTAATCACTGTCGAACACAACGAAAATCTGGACTTCTATCGGTGATCAGAATAAGTCTCTCTTTACCGTTGAAACGTTTCAGGAATGCGAACGCAACAGGTTGTTTTGTAGGCTAATTGTGGACGCAATTAAATCGTTTCTTTTCGCCTTCGCCTCGGAGGACGCCTCGTTATCCGTAACGAGCCTCAATCTAGCTCTTTTTGTTCTTGTAGCATTGTTCAGTTCGAATCTAATAGTGTAATCGTCGCTCTCGTTCGTATTCCGGTGACTCCAGAGCCCGACGGCGGGGTTGACAATCTTGCGATCGGTTTTAATTGGTCCAGCATGTCGCCGGTGGCCGTGTGGAGGCATTTAATTTGTCAGAATATTAGTTTTTACTTTCTCTCGTGTCTGTAGGCGCGCGGCGAGTCGTTCGATAACCCGTTCCGCCGGGTTTGCCCGCGGTCAGTGCGACACCTGATCCCTCTGCACATGTCCCCTACGTGTGCCCCGACATTATGCAGACAGATGTTCAAGGACTACTCGCTATCTGGTTTTGGAGGGCTGCTTAGTACATGCGTACACGCCGGTGTAATTTCGCGATCCTAATAAAATTAGTTCACACTAGCTTTACGTCTTCACTTCATGTAGTACATGGTTAAAATCTCTTTACACGTTACAATTTATTCGAAAAACTTGTCGTACCACTTTGAGGCATGTTCTTGTTTCGAGGGCAATTTATAAACAGTCGACGATAAATGGTTACCGTGCGCGTGGTCCCCGCCGCCCGGCGCGCGGCGCGGCATCGCCCGAATTCCTCGCAGTGCCTTGTTTGATGGCGGTCTACCGTCTACGTGCTGTCGGCCTGTCACTCAACTCACTTGTTTTAAATTTTAACCGTTTATCGTCTCAACTTAACAAGCTACAGCTTTTGAGAACGAAGCATTTATTCATTGATTCTATTTCTACGAAATTAGAAAGCTGTAGGTAGAAGTATGATAGGTCAATTATCAAACCAATCATGATTGTGAAAATAAAAATATTCCAGTATAGACAAAGAAACTTGTGTCATAGAAAACGCCATCAGAGGAAGATACCGTTACATGTTTGCAATTTGCTCTTGCCGAGCGCAGCGTTACACGTAACGTGTGACCAACCAATGCCGCGATCGGCATAGCGCAAGGCGCAACATTCTCCGCCCCGTGTCGAATGGTGGACTAGATGAATTATTTTACGGCGGCCGGGGCGCAGTCGTTGACCCAGCCGCGCGCCCGCTCGATGCCCGTGCCCCATGCGGCCATGCGACGCCCTCCACGCGAAGGGCTCTGCCCGCTCAATCCCGCCGTCTATGTCCCAGCGAAATGACTTCATTACAACTCCTACACTACCCAACACTGATGTACGTCCACAGCGACTGCATATCTTGTAACATGTAACGTTTCTGTTATCTAATACAAACATTATCTCATCGGGGACGATTTGTTTGTGATGAGTTTAGATAACGCCACCTTCTTCCGCCACACACTTTGTTTTTAGCTTATTCTCATTTCATAGTTTTAGCAACAATGTTATATTTCGTAACTAGAATCTGTATTTTAATTCGGAGTTAAGGTTTCGTATCGCATTTAAGATTGTTATAAATGTAAATATTTTCATGAATTCAATCTTTGATTTGTCATATAAATTTTGAATCATCTTACAGTAGAAAGTTCCTGCTAATTCTAGTTTAAACGTGTTGTATAACAGTTGTAACATATTATTAATCAACTAAATCAAGCATTTTATAATATACTTGTATATCCTGAGCATTTCCATATTTGTAACTGCTGAGGGGCCAGTTACGTAAAGGTCCTCTTGTATTACTGTATCAAGGCGAGTCTCTTCGTTTCGTCAAAACGCCGCGAGTTTCGAGACTCTCATATTGTTCCGCTTGGTCAAATAAATCAAGAGAGTGTGGAAACGACCCGTTAGCTTTATTAATTAGTAGTTAGGGCCGCGTGGGTTGAGTGCGCGCGCGCAGCCGACGCGGTTATTGTGGGAATTGAATCGAGTGCACTGAGGACCAGGAGAATGCATGCATACCGCTTTCTACACACTGAATGATTGATTATTTTTTGTTCATCGACTCCTGCTTTAAGGTGATATTTTTATAGGTTAAGGGTTTTCTTTAATGTTTATCTCGAAATTTTGAAAGTATTATTAAAAGTTTGTAAAATTATAAATATGAAGAGCCTTGAAACGCTTTTATAGCTACGATGTCGTCAATGTAAGCGAAGTTGTGCCGAACATGGCTCGGTAGCGACTGCGAGGCCGTGGGAAAGATGCTCTTCCGACTCGTTGCGCCCGCGCAGCTTGTCATAGTTCATAACGGTGCTAACGTCGCCGCTACCACTCTTGGAATGTTCTAGTCTTCAATGTGACCCGGTTTATTTTGGTCTTGCACCAATATAGAGTATATTGGTGCAAGACCAAAATAAACCGTACTGTACCATCACTTTGCAAATTCCGATCGTTTGAGTGGAGCTCTCAATATTCCCCGAATTCCGCAAAGTTTAAACCCTTTAAGAATAGAATAGAATAGGCGTTATTTAGGGTGAGCGTGTAACATCTTAAGCGAGTTAAATACGCACTTACAAGCCGCCATCAATCAATGTGTTGAGTGTAACATCGCTAGTTTTGCACGATTCTGCACCGCTTGTGTTCCGTTTCCAAGAAACACTTGTAGTTTTCGTTCTAGTGATGTAACAACGTATGTGAGAGTGCGCGTAAGAATGAGCTTCTTGCGCGGGGTTGTTGAACGTTTGGTGTGTTCGCGCGTTGTTCGGCGTTTTATTAATAAAATGCTCGTGACGTATATCGACGGCCGCGCTCCGGATCGGGCTATTTATTGATGCGCGTGCGCCGCCCGCCTCTAGCCGACTATCGATCGGTTACCGCTTCCAGCCAATGCAACACATATTTGGGTCTTTATAACGCGTTTCGTGTTTTCATTCCGGATTAGTGAGTAATCGAGTAGTCGTTATCGCTGTCTCGTTCATTGTATTGATATTAACAGTTCAATACATGCCGTTTATGACCGTAGTTTCCACTTTTATCGCTTTTTGATTAGATATTTATTTCATTAATGTTATGTTTATTGTTATCTGGCTATTGCATTAAATAGTATGTTAATGGTTTCAAATAATTGTTGACATTAGCATTGCCTAAAATAACTGATTATGTTGATTATATTGAAGATTCATCTTTGATATTGATCGTTAGAATAATGCCCTCGTTTTTTATCACTATTATGTCCTATGCATTTATAATGGACAACATTTCAAAATTGCTAAGCTCTGAAACAAAAAATACCAATTCTTTGTTTACTTTTCCGCTGCTCGAATATATATTTATTCATTTTTTATATTGCTTATTTACTGAGAAAAAAATTAAAAACTAAAAAACGTAAGATGACGTCATTGGACGGCAGAATATAAAATATTTCTTTGCTTAGCACATTATAGTTTTAAATTTACGTAATGCCAAACTCATGACATGTAACTGTCAAAAAAAAAAGACAACTTGTCAACGTTGAATGTATGAATGACGTTGACAATGTTGACACTAGTATTATTTACCTTTGACAGTAGTACCTTTTTTTTATTAAAACAATGATAAGCAAAGGAATATCGCTGTATTCAGCCGTCCGATGACGTCATTTGGCGCTTACGTCTATTTAGAATAAAAAGAATTTCAATAATTATTTTATGCATGAAAATGGACAAATTTTGAAAAAAGAAAAAATATGGGTCTGTTCATTTTATGTCTACTTTCATATAAAAAAACAATATGGACATGTTGAAAATTTGAAATGTTGTCCATTATTTGCATTATCGACAAGCCACGACTACGGTCCTGAATATCGCAACAAGCAGTTGCCTTAATGTGTTGTGTTCATGTCGTAGCCATATCGTAGATTTGCTCACTTCGTGAAATGCTTGATATGTTTATGAAATATTCGCGTTTCATGATACGTTACACAGACTTTTGGCCACCATCATGATGTGGTTTAGACAGAGCAATGATAGGAAATCCTTTCTCTTTATGGGCAACTAAATGTGCGACTAATTCATAAAATGATCATGATTATTTGATTGAGAGAATCTATCTAAAAAAAGATTGTTTAATTAAAGGATCAGCAAAAAAGCTCTATTTGCGCAGCAAGTACGATCTGATTAAACGTGGGTGACAAAATTGTGAACGTTAACGATTTAATGATCTGATCAAATTAAGTTGCCTACATCATGAAATGTGACCATTTTATGAAACCATCGTGTATTTCATGCGAGCGAGTATATCTACGATATGGCCTCGACATGCATATATCGTATGCGCTACGTCACATCTTGACACAATCGGTGAGGTGCGCGGTGGCGTGTACGGTCTGAGACAAAGCGCTGAGGGGGAGGGCCGGGACGAGCAGCTGCGCCGGAGTCGCGCAGATGGTCGCCGAGATCCGTCCCGCCGCTGACGGGACACGGTGATATCCTAAAACTTGTACCACCGGGGTTTTGTAGTGGCGGGCCTTGAGACTTAACCTAAAGGTGCCACAGGAAATTATCGTCCATGTAAGTATAGCGCAGTGTTCACTCAGAAAATTTAAGCTATACCTCCTAAAATTACTTGAGCGCAACTTAACCCCAAGACCCAATCATCATCATCATTTCAGCCAATAGACGCACAAAGCTGCACATAGGCCTCTCCCGATGTTTCCACACATATTGGTCCTGTGGCGCCCGCATCCAATTTATTCCCGCGACCATAAGCAGATCGTCGGTCCATCTAGTGGATCGCCTGTCAGCAAATATCCAAAGACCAAATAACTGTTAAGAAGTAAAAGAGAACCCTTTCTCTTCTCGTAACTTTCTCACTATGAACAATTATTCTGCCAGAGTATTGTGTCTTGTGTACTTGAATCCACGGGGATTGCAAGTGTAAAGTTCAAGTGTCCCACGACTTCACGTAAAGGAGACGATGCTACATTAGCTGCTAATGAAGCAAGGTGATGCAGAACACTTCCGGGGGCTCTGGAGTGTTGCATCTTGAGGCTCAGCTCAAAGGCGACGTTGAGACTTGGAATGTTACTTTTTATTTATTTAGGCTTCACAACAGACAATAATCAAAGACAGATTACAAACAAATGATAGTTTAGGACCAGATTAGTGTCCACAAAATGTGAGCACAATTGAGGTAATCTTTTATGCGTAAACAAAAATACCTTATTATAAATTAGAGTACACTAAATTAAGAGATATAATTACTTGACAAACTAAAAATACAATTACATAAAATAAGTCCAGATAAATTAAATTATTACAATAAAATTCAAAAATTATTACGATAAAATTAACTAATAATAATAAATTCAAGTAAAATTTAATTTTAGAAATCTTAATAGAGGGCGAGACAGTCCAAGCGATTGAACTTGTGGCGCCCGCGAAGGCATAGCTTAGCAGCCAGACTGGGGCCCAAAGATGTCCAAATCAGGTTATTGTAAGTCCGACACATTCTGGCTAGAGGACCATAAAATGAAACATTATTTTTATATGTTGATAGCGAGAACGTGGGCAAAGCGCATCTCGCATTAGTCTTACAGCTTATATTCAACAACGATGTCAGGATTGGAGAATCGAGGCTCCCATGCAGGATCTTGTGCAAAGTGAATAAGACATTTAGGAGGCGACGTGTTTCGAGGCTATTTATACCTAAGGTTCGAAGATAATCTTGGTAATCGTATCTTCTACCATTTCTTAGCCTGAATGAGAGGATCCTTAGTTGTACGCTTTCTAAGTACTTAATGTGAGTAGCATAATAAGGTGACCATATAACCGAAACGTACTCAAGTTTAGATCTCACTAACGAGTTAAATAACAATATTAAACTAGTGGCCCACTTGAAATTCTTTTTGATCCTAGCTGACGAATCCCAGTGTCTGCAATGAGCCGCTTATAATTTGTGAGAAATGAGATCTAAATGACATATTAGAGTCGAAGAGGACTCCGAGATCTCGGGTCCTGGGTCAAGTGAATGATCTTGCAGTTTGTAGTCAAATAACATTCCGCGCTTCTTATTGGTGAAAGATATAACAAAGCATTAAAATTAGAATATTTCACGAGTTTTCATAGATTAGTTTTAGGATAATCGGTTTGGTCGAATCAGGCAGGACCTTTAAGTTGACTTTATATTATTAGCCTCTTTATAAATAGTATTTTTTTTTCGATGATGTTTTTACATCATAATTTTGATGGTATTGCTTTGCATCTGTGAAACAGGGTATGCACCTACTGTTTTCCAGAAAACCTATCCTGAGAGATAAGACATCTTTGATGTGTGTCATTGTCACGGAAATCAATACCACAATAATAATTTTACAATTTTTAATTGTTCTGTCCTCCAAATTGCTCGTTTTTTTGCTGCGATAAGGAAATCAATTATAAAATTAGCCTCCAATCATTTATTCTGCAAATTAAATAACACTACACGAGTTTCAAGTTGAAATAATCACATGCAAATTTGATGTTTCTAATCGTCAACTAACTGCATTAATGTAATACGATGCATTTAACTTAACTACTTCAATGACATCTTATTCATTTTAAAACTATGTTGCTATTTCCTTTCTGCAATATGTCATGCTGTACTACAAGTTTATATGTCAGCATAAAAACCAAGAACGGTTCCACATCCTGACAGTTCCATATCAGATCATATTCTTATCTAGATTATCTCTAGGAAAAATTGCTAACTAAAACAACGGGGTAGGGCTTCTTTCGCCTGTATCGGGCGGGTGGAGAGGCTCGCGGGCGGTCCGTGACGTAGGCGGGGAGCGTGCGTGACGTCACGTGCACGTGGGCGGGCGCGACAGAGACAGCAACGCGAGGCGAGCGCGAGGGACAAAGCCGGAGCCGCAGAGGGAGCGCGCGAATTGACAGATTTCCACGCGCTCGATACGATCTTGAATTACATTATCAGGCGGCTCCGAATCAGGTTAAACGCCGTATCCGCCTATACAATTGCAAAGAATTTGGTACGCTTCTATGTTTTCGCTGGCTATTGTTTTAAGTTTTCATTCTATGCGGGCTGGTTTATGTAACGAGGAACAACCGGTCGGGTGCAGCCGGTCCGTTCGACCCGATCGTTTCTAGAAGCTGCATGGCTCGTGCCAGCCGCTCGCCTACAATATCATCAATGGCAGCGAGGCACCTCTCTTCGACAACTGGATCACAGACAACTTTGTTCCAACAACTAAGAATAACTTATTATAACATAATGTAATCTTGAAACTAAGTGGTTTCTCGGGAGTATATCGTCTCTGGTTAGACAATGTGACACCTCCTGAAATAACAGAAACGAGATTTTAGTTGGTAATCATTGATACATTGCAATTTCCAATTTTATTTCGTTTCATTGTCATTGTTATCTTATACAGTCTCTTAGACATCTTACTCAAGTAAAGCACGGCAAGAGTGACTAAGTTCATAATTCAAAAAGTAAAAGGGTACGCCTTAAGTTGCAAACATCATGAAAAGAGTTGCAATTATTTCTGTGGTCTCACAGTTAATCTCTCTCTACCATATCGTGAAACTTAGTGGTTTCCCTAAAGTAGATCATGAACAAATGTAGGAATAGTAGAAACTATCAAACTCTCAAATTACCTTAAGGAGATTTTAGTTAGGCGTTATTTATTTGAGTTTGTGAGACAATTTAAATCCTGAAATTGTCAATATCGAGGAATTGTAGTACTTACATGTGTCTCTGGACACACTGGTATCGCTGCACTATGTCAGGTAACCTCGCCGCGCGACCCGCGCTGTAAACAAAGCGCGCGCAGGTTTCGCGACGCGGCCGACGCCATGCGCCATCCGAGCACCGTGTTTAGACTGCTTCGTGTTTACACCGTGCCACTGTTTGCGCGCCAGTGTCGAGCATCAGTATCTCTTCTATATTCTTATCTGGCAGTCGCAGAATCTTAGGAACAATTGTAAATACTGCTTCAATGTTCCCCATTCCAAGTTTACGCGCGTTCTCACAACATTATCTTTTCTAAATTCTGATCTGGTTGGAAGTATCATAGGAACAATTATAAATACTCACTGCTTCAGTGTTCCACTGAATACTGATACGCGCCCATTAAGCATCACTATTATCTCTTCTATATTCTGATCTGGTAGCAGAATCATAGAAAAAATTGTAAATACTGCTTCAGTGTACCAGTGCTATGCAGCTCCATTCTCTGCTACATTCTGATCTCATCGGAATTTACCATCACATTCTGCATAGCAATACTTGATGCCATTCTCTAGCTAGATAGTCATAATAAATACTTATCAATTCTGAGAAATCTTCTATCTATGCATTCTAGATTAATGAACCCAGCCTATACATATAATCTTTATGCAGGGATTTACCTAGTCTTGATTCCTTCTCAGAAATCGTATTTGCTCTTCGCGTCCTAATTGACTGCTTAGGCGCAGAAATGCAGATGTCATCATCATATCATCATTTCAACCAATAGACGTCCACTGCTGGACATAGGCCTCCCCCAATGTTCTCCACACAGATCGGTCCACAAGATCGCGGGAATCCATTGAATGCGGGCGGCACCGCATTCAATGTATTCCCGCGATCTTCACCAGATCGTCGGTCCACCTAGTGGGGGGCCTGCCACGGCTGCGACTTCCTTCCTGTACGTGGCCTCCACTCGAGGACCTTTCCGCCCCAACGGCCGTCTGTTCTCCTCGCTATGTGCCCTGCCCATTGCCACTTAGAGGCATGCAATCCAGATGTAATGCCATCAATTATCATAATTAAGCTTCAAATGAAAATGTTTGCGTTTAGGGCATTGGAAACCTCTCCATGTAAACATTGACACTCATGCATTAATGGTTTAATAACTTATAATGGATTTTCTGAGAACAGTCTCTTAATAGAATCTCATAATAGTTAAATATTATTAGTCGTTTTGTCCTAATGAAGGTACATGCACTGCTTCCTTGTATTTTATACTTACTGTTGTTCTAAGATGCAGAAGCCAGATTTATCCCTTACAGAAACTATGATGTGTAGCGGATTCTAGATAGAGTATGTCGAAAAATCAATATATCTATTCCCACACGGAAAATGTGCTATTACCAAGGCAAAACAAGGTATCTAAACGTATGTATACAGGTATATCTTGTCGAGTGGAAGCACTCGACTCGGCGGAGATTGTTCTGCGGCCGCGCGGGTGCGAGCGAGAGCCGGCCGGCCCACGTGTCGCTCCACAACAACACAGCGCACGGGGCTCGGCGATCCACTACAGTGCAACCAGCAAGCTATACCAATCGTCCAAAAACGCGTACACAGCTTAACGCCAAAGCAAATCCCCAGGGTTGGTCTGACACCCTTACATCATTCTGACAAATGTCCAAAAGGCATGCAGTAAGATTTTTCACGACATATTGTCTAGCGCTGGCAATGGATTTCATAGCTGATCGATCACTTTTTTCATTGGTGCATCGTGAAAATTCTCACAAGACTTTCCCAGAATTTAGAGCAGGTGCAGGGTCCAAGAGGAAGGTCCGGAAATGTAGGTCATACTTATCTAATACTTGATTTTATTAATTTCGTCGCTAATTGTAAAAATCCGCATTATTTCTCCTTCATCGTGCATCTCGCTGTCCCTTCTAGAATTAGTTAGTCAATTCATAATAACACTATTTATCAGGTAAATACATTTACAAAAGCTAGCCCTTCACTCTAACGTCCGATTACAATCGCTCATCAACTCGTACTTATCAACGTAATCGGCAATACGCTATCAACCCGTTATCGCGTACATTAAGTGTCGGCGTCCTCGGAACATCGGCAGGGTCGGTAGGGTCTAGTGATAACCGCAGGGCGATCGCAGCGAGAAGACGGGCAGCGGGGCGGCGGCGCGCGTCGTCTGCCCGCTATCGATCCCCGCAAGGTGGTGCCAACCACCGTTCCATCGCTCCACCGCGACAAAACGCGCGACCTTGAACCTTAAACTATACCCGTAATTGCATATCGAAAATGCAACGCTCGTTCCACCGTTGATTGATACCAACTGCACTCTAAGCGCCGCAGGAGCCTTAACCCGAAATTTTACAATTATAGCCGCTACAGTGAAGTGTATAATTGTCGAGGCTGCATTTGCGAAAGATGATAATGCGAATAATGATGTTGAAATCTTTTTATGTTACCGCAAAACCTTATCTTTGTATACCGCAAAATCAAATAGAGATGAGGTTCCCACTAAAAGTGCATACATTAAAGTTAGAATACATATACTTTTTGTGGGTTTCGTAAAAATATTAAATTTTCCACTAATTTCATAAAAACATTTTGAAATCTTGAACGTTTGTTACAGTAATGAGAACGTACTACAACTTAAAAAAGTGCTTTATACTCGATTACTTACATGATTGAAGAATTGTTTCACATTGATCAATGCTAAAGTTCGAATGTAGAATAGTGGATGGTACCATGGAGCGGGCTGAGTCGTGACTGGGCCCCGGTATTCGAGCATATCGGTATTGGATACAGTAAGCGCACCGTTCGTTGCGATAACGGCCTTGGGATGGAGAGCCGATGGTGCCGAACCGGCCGACACGATCATAATTGCAGCCCGACCGACCCGCTCATGTTCACTACTTTGGTAGCGGTTCGATTGTTGCTTTGATTCACTATTAGGATAGATCAAGATTCAAGACTAATGAAAAGCAATAGTTACAAATTAAATTCAGTTAATTCTAAAACTTCAGTTTAGATAATTTTAAAGTCTTCTGCAAAAGTAAATACCTATAGGAGTATTTTTGTACTCAGGGCAGTTCAGAGTCCTTCGTTGAAATTCCTTAGTGGCTTTTGAGTTGTCATGCTATTTTTTGTCTGATTGTTTTAACAAAGAAGTATTTGGACACACGTCGATTGTGTTAAACCCGACAAGACCTCGGCTCGTTCCGCTGACTCCACGAGCAAAGCGATCGAAGATGTCTGATTCATTTGTTATGGTCAGGTTACTGCCTGACCGCGATACTTGACGCCCTTGACTAGTGATTTTTAGTGGTCGGTCGACTGTCCGGCTCGGTTGTTGTTTCCTTTAAAGGTGCTATATTTCTGTTACGCAACTTGTCGCAGTCTCGTTCTGTAGCATTGCAAACGCAGAACCTCGCCATGTACGTGATATTGTGACAATTTTAAATATACTACTGTTACAATAATCATTAAATGGAGGCAATATCGCGTGATTTTTATGGATTGCATACCATTAGAAACGTGCCAGATAAGATTAAGATTTGAATGGAATGGTCAGCTAAGTCAGACAGTGCTAGATACTGGAAAAACTAGTTCAGTTGCGGACGGGAGATGGCACGCGCACACCTGGAGCACGAATGTCAAGGCTGCACTCTTGGAAACTCTCCAGCTTGATGACTGCAAGCGCAAAAAATATCCAACTCCTCTCCGCGCTCTGACACATGCGAACATGCTTCTATGTTATTATATCAAAGCAAGTGCTTGAACGATAACAATTTTATTATCTTGACAGTAGTCATCATGCACGATTACTCTCGCTTGGGTTTATTCCTTTGCGCAGATGATAAGACACCCAGTTGTGAACTTGGTGTCGAATCAGGAATGCTAACGTTTTTATTACCCCAAGACCGTACAGAAAATTCAATGTCAATTAAAATGTTAGCGGACGTTTACCACTGGCTCGCATGTGTTCGTGCGCGGCGCGCGACACAAACACAAGCACGTGCGCTACGAGCGACCGCCTGACGTCACACACAGGTCGCCCCCGCCCCGCCTCCTGCCAGAGAGGGATAGAGCTGTGCTTGCGGAGCGGCAACATCGCGCGCGCCGTTTTGTTTTCGCATGTAACGCCGGTGATAGGCCGAGTTTATCTTCCGATTGCAAATGCAACAACAGCTATTTCTAGCGATACACATAGCACTGCAACATGCGGTTTTATAGCTCAGCGACCAGTCTTTCTTGCTTGTTTGTAACATCTAACATTGTCACATCGACCTTGACCACGGATGCTAACATTGACAAACAAACCTAACTGACGAATTTAGATTTATTATTATCATGTTTATCAGCTGTTCCGGTTATAAAAGTAGCGCAAGGTTTAAATTTGGTTCTAACCATTAAAATGCAACAAATTGTGAATGTTAGTAGCTTAAGTTCTTGATGCAGCATTCCTTTGCTTGCCTAATTATAAACTTATTCTTGTGGCGAGCCAGTTGAGTAACAAGTTTGTTTTATTTGTTTTTTGCAGAAGGCGATCAGGGGTCGTGGGAGATCGGGCTCTCGTATGAGTGCCGCTCTTTGCTGTTCAAGGCTCTGCACAACCTCATCGAAAGGTAAAACTACATTTTAAAGTAGAATACTAACCTGCATCTTATCAATTTCAATATCTGGGGTGAATATTTGTTATTCAATTGAACATGGTAAAAATACAATGTTTAAAATTTGATCAAGGTCACTAATAGTAGATTTTTTTATCATTCTGATACAAAAATGTCTTGATAATGGTTACTGGACTACTGGAATGTCGCTATTATGTCTAATTTAAGACTTGAATAGTCGCCGAAGAAAAGTGAATAAATTAAAACTCGTTTAGAAATTTATTCTGTGGCTACCGATAAATTAATTTGTAATAATGTTGTCTAGTTTGACGATGGAGCGTAACGAAGCGTCGCGACTCGTCGCGATCGCGATGCAACAAATGCACGATTAATTGCTTCTTATTTTTAGAATCAAACAGGTACCGGCCATACATTTTTACTCACGAACTGACGCAAGGATGCATTCTAAGTCCATTGTTGTATATTCTATTTAGAGGTGTTCTAAAACTTTTTGCGGAATTTTGATAATTTGTGTCATTAAACCTGTAGATTACGATATTAAAGTAATTATATTCCTTATTTTACTATTGAATTATTTATACTAATTCGAATTTTCACAATATTTATAAGAATCACAAATTATTTGTTTGCATAATTATTCTTATCCTGATTTTGTCTCTGTTACTGTAATCAGATACTTGAATTGTTTATCTGGTTTTTACCCGACTACGGCAAAGCAAAAGGAGGGTTATGAATTTGACAGGCTATGTATGTATGTATGTATGTATGTTCATCTTTACACGTAACTTCTAAACTAGTTATCATATTTGAACAAATGAGGTGTCGTAATAAGCGTCTTAGTTGTCTTCTGGTTATAGGCAACACGACGTCACGTTAAATTTATTACAGCGCCCTATAGGGGACTTAGAGTAAGGAACTAAAAAAAAAATTTGCTCGACGGTACCGTGTGGGGTATCAAATGAAAGAGCTTTTTTAGCACATTTCAAATATGTAATTATATTTACATAACTAAAAATATGTTAAATAAAAATAAAGTTTAAAAACTAAAACCCGACTACCAAAAAAACACGATCTAAAAAGTACAAAACAAGAAAATTGTTTGTGCTGAAATGACTATGCCGTATCGCCGTGGTCGTATGCCACCTACTGTAGCAAAACAGATTCATTATAATAATAAAATAAAATCAATGAGGCATACGACTACGGCGATACGGCATTTAATCATTTCAGCAGAGACAATTTTCTTGTTTTGTACTTTTTAGATCGTGTTTTTTAGGTAAACTTTATTTTTCAGATGTGATATTAACATTATTTTGGTTTTATTCTTCATTGTTTTCATTGTTAGTCGTTACGGAACCTACATGAACAATCGTGCGTCGCGGTTGTAATTCGCGCCAAAAGATTTTGCACCTGGTTGCGCGGGCGCACCGTCCGCCACCGGCGTCATTGTATGCGAAGGTCGATGCATCGCCGGGCGCTCTAATGTCGTTTTTTTGCCGCGGTCTTTACGACGAGTATCGGTGTCTGTAGTCCCTGCCCATTGTAAACGTTTATACCAAGTTGTTAAATGTTGCTTTATGTGTGGTAATGCTTTTGATTTTAATGACTACTAATTTGGAATAAGTTATTTTATTTAAGCTTTATGAGGATTAGAGTTAAACTTTTTAGACGTATATGAACTAGATTCTTTTTAAGTATTGAACTTCCTGCCATCCACGCACCTACTTTATTCTAACTGGTTCTTGATGCGGAAAGGCTAGGTTTTATCAACTATGTAATACCAACCAAGCAAATCATAGTATACACAGCTTGCCTATGCTGTAGTCTTCAATCTCATCTTTATTTTCTCTTGAATTGTGACCTTGATGAAATATTAGGATCAATGCGACGATTTTATTATTAATATTAAGTACATTATTATTGATTATACTTACTTGACGTTTCGCCTAGGTTACAGCAGCAGCCGTGTTCACAACAAGCGAAGTGGCACGGCGACTTCTGCTGGGGCCCGGCTGTGAATCTTCGGACACGTTAAAATTTGTTACAAAAAAGTACTAAATTACTAATTATTGATAATCGTCGCGTAAATCCCCGTTTTACTTAATTATAGTAATGATGCAACGCGAACATCTAAATACTACTTGATGAAATGCTTGTCCATAATGAAAGCTATATTTTTCTTGAAGAAAATAGCTTATCCTTATACGTAAACGAGATTTGGTAATCCAGTCGGAGATCAAAACGTCGCGTCAAGTTAGTTAAACCTCCTCCCGTCCCAGCTAATGAACTGTGATAGGGATTACGTGTAATCGCGTCCTGATCCACAGCCATTGGCTTTTGGGGCTAATCTTTTGTTATATTTTTCAGGCAGCAAAATAAAAGCCAAAATTTTACACTGATCTCGATTATCCACGGATATCCAAAGAGGAACGTGAGGGTAATTATTTACTATGGCTGGATTCGACTAATCGTTATGCATGGAAAATCTATGGTATAAAGAATGAAGAATTACAGCGCTATACCATAGATATATTATCGGAATAAGGTTGTTCGAATCAACCCTAAATCGTCATAACCTTCTGCCTTCTTTGCGAAACTCCGAAGTTGGTTTTGAATATTATTCATGTTTAGGATAGCTATTTCAATATTTGGAACATCTTAGGTCCTGTCTTCTTCGATAGTTCAGAAACTTAGAAGTATCAAACTGTGGTTTTATGCAAATCCTCATCTAGGAGTCGGTCAAATTGGTGTCAATGTAGACAAGTCTGAAGATAATTATTAGCCGGTAGAGCTAGAATGGTGTAAGCCGAACTGAACGTGCCGACCGGTTAGCAGAGGCTCCAGCCGAGTGGCGGGCGCAGGCTGATTGCATGTGGCCGGGTCCCGGTCCTGGCTCCGCCTCGATCTCGGGCGCAGTGCAATAATAGCCGGTAGCAACACGTCATATAGCCACATAGTAAATAGACAAGGACCTCACTCTTACCAAGGTGTCGTAAAAGGCGACTAAGGACAGAGAAGGAAAACTCTGCATTTATATCAAAACCCTCGCCAACCCATCTGCCAAGCGTGGTGAGTATGGCAATTACCCCTCATGTGATTGAGGGAGGCCCGTGCCCCAGCAGTGGGGACTTAAATGGGCTGATGATGATGAAATAGACAAGAGATCGGACGTAGCTGACATTCATATCGAAGGGTTCGTCGTATAGACACCTACGCGCCAGACAGTATACCGTATCGTGTCTCACCCGCACACATGCCCCTCATGTTATTTGCGGATTCTGTTTAGTAGGCAGTCGGCATTTTGTATCTATGTATTTTGTGATATAATGTTTTGACGAGAGCTGCTTCCATGATTTCCGTTTACAAAGGAAATAATGGTAACAATAATACATATGTAATTTGTTAAATAAAGGCGTCAAAATTTTTATCTGCGCACCTAGACCACATTGAGCATCTGTGTCACCTAAGTGAAGGGAGGGAGTAAGGTGAACAAGCGGATTGCATTCCGCCCTCCGCCCTGACCCCTATCTCAGCGCTGAGATGTTAAGAGTACATATGCAATGCCACTGACTTTATTAAACTCTGTGGTCTCGGGCCTCGGCAGACATGAACGAAATCCGTGCGAGTCGTTGACCCCGAGCGGCGGCTCAAAGCGGCCGTGGCGACAATGAGTTCGCCGCGATCGCGCGCGGCGCGACAACGAGCAAACGATCAGCGCTCGTCAACGCAACTGTACTAGAGTGGATGCGGTCACTGGTTTCTGATGCGACATTGTTTTGCGAAAAAAATAGCTTCGGTTTTGGAGGCAGGGATAAGTATTTTTACTTTAATTAAGCAATGGTAGCTTAATGGGAGGATAAGAACACGGTTTCCACGGCGCTGGGTCGTGCTTCGAATCCAATTATGCACCGATTTTTTAATCTATGTACGTAATTCTACAATTAGCTCGGCGGTGAGGGAAAACATCATGGGGAAACCTGCTCATTCGGGGTAGTTTCTGAAACTTGTAACCATGTTTCAGTTAGTCTGGTTCCCTTGCAAAAAGGTTTACGAAGGTCGGACGGCAGTAGCTTCATTGTAATAACCAGACTCTCTAAATCCTGAATCATGGTCTAAGCGTACCCCGGACTTCAGTGACAGTTTTGGACGCTACCGGGAATTACACGCTAAGGGCCGATTTTTAGATAACTTTTGGTTAAATTAACTGTAGTTACCTGTCTAACTAATAGTCAAAGTCACGACGTCAAATTGACGTAATTCTTTATAATACTATTGGTTAAACTAACTACTGTTCAAATATATAGCGATATTTTGCCATTGGTTACTTCTTTAAACCATTCGTTTTAACCGTTAAATACAGACCAAAAAATCGGCCCTAAGATAAGGAAGACTTAATATCTAAATATCAGATTATTTTTCAAGTTACTTACTTAGTTGTAATGAAGTTAAATAACTGCTGGTTAAGTCACATTTCTATAACTAATTAACTGTCCTCCTTAATCGCAACTCTACGCCACACAGCATACGATTATATACAAACTGAACACGTCACTTATAGTAATTATACAATTTAATAGTTCGTTTTAGTATATTCATTACAGTTGGACAGGTTTATGCATTTTTAATAGTTTAATAGTCGGCCAATTCCATTGATAGTGGCGTAAAAAGCAGGAAACTGGTGGATCCTCGTGCCTCTTGTATTGTTTAATTGTTACTTTATTTATTCGCATGATAGATTGGCTAGTCGTTCAGGGCAGTATAGAGGGACCCAGATCACGTGGCAGACCACCGATGCGCTGGACTGAACAAGTGAAATCCGCAATAGGAAACCCCGTGTCAGCTGTGCGAGATAGTCTTGAACAGAGATGGCGAGAGATCGTAAGGAATGCTGTGTCCGTCTCTAACCACCAACAAGGGCGCCTCAAGGTGACCACGACCGCTCTGGCAAGAGCGTAGCGACAGAGAAGAAGATGTTCACTCGCCCTCCTCCTCTTCGTCCTAGCGTGTACGCTTGGACCACGATCCAGGATTAGGGAAGTCCGGTAGAGTTTATGAAGCGACTGCCGTCTGACCTTCGCAACCCTATCTAATAGGGGAAACGGACCAACTGGATCACGGTTACACGTTGAGAATAATTATTTCAAATATTGTAGGCATCTACAATTCTGAGAAACTAGACGACTAGACAGGTTTCCTCTCGTTGCCGAGCTAGTGGTAGAAATATGCACAAAAATCCAGAGGTGCATGTTTGGATTCGAACCACGACCCCCCGCGTAAAAGGCGCGCTCTTATCCGCTGAGCTATCATCGCTCTTTATGTTACTCTCGTAGTTGCAGTAAAATTGGTAGCTCAGGTTGGCTATGTCGAAAGGTCAACGGCCGCATCAAACGTTAAGTTTAACTTTTGGTGGTTTATGTTTTTCATTAAAGTAATTTATCTTTTGGATATTACGTGGTTGGAGTAGTGACAACATTAACGGATGTCTCTTTATGAATAAAGTTACGGGATTTTCTTTTTTTTTTTTTTTTTTTAATAAATAAATATTTCACAACATCACATACATTGATCTAACTCAGAGATAGGTAGCTCAAGCACCTGTGTTACGGATATCAGAATCAACAGTGGGATTACAAATATATACCTACATATAATATTTTTCTTTTGTAAATACATACTTATAATACATAGGTAACACCCAGACCAATACAAACAAACATGTTCATGCACACAAATGTTTGTACTGTGCGGGATCGAACCCGCAACCCTTTTGACAAGATTTTATTTGACAAGATTTTAATAACTTTGTACCTCGTGAACTGATTATGCGGAATTAATGACAGTCAAATTTTTTTTTTTATTTATGATGTACCACGGCATTACGTGGAGTTACCCTTGTTGGACTTTGTATCGTCCTTATGTCTGAGACACAAGTGCTATTTTTGCAATGCGGGGTTTAACAGACGCCGGTATAAATTTATACCAACATATTACAGCCATGTATATTCTTAAATATTGAAGTACCTAGTATTCATGACATTCAGAAACCATCTCAGTTACATATTAATATAAACTCGCAGAGTTTGCACGTGTATCGACAGCCGACACTGCGCGGCGTGTCGCTGCGTGCGCAAGCGCATTCCGCGGCCGCAGCACAGTAAACTCTGGATGACAGTAAAACCTTATTTAAGTCACGCGATCCTATCGCGGGTGTACGTGGAACCTCTGGCGCTTTGGCGGCTGCACTTGTGATATGCATAATTTAGATTCGAAGATTGTCTTCCTAATGGTTTCAAAGTGTATTTATTATTGGAATTGCATTTAAACAGAAATTCGTTTACCGTATAGGGTATTCAATTCAATTCAATTCAAATAATTTATTTCAGAAACCAGGTTCCATAGTGTTAGTATTACAATTTAACTTATGATATAGTGTTAGTTGAAAAAAGTAAAAGTAAAAATAAAAAAAAATTAATAAAAAAAGTTCAGCCGGTGTGACGCGTCACCCAGTGTCGCAGCAAGGGGGCGTCCCAACGGTCCTTGAACACCCTAAGGAGGCCGTTGGAGCTGGATCGGAGCCTGGTAAGCATGGAGGCGCATCTTTTTCTTATAATAGCGAAAAAATCATCTATATGCGCCTCCGCAAACATGCCTGACGCACTGCACCGCCACGACCGCTTCAACAGTATCCTCAGTGCGTTATTATATTGGACACGTAGGTCGGTATTGATTGTCCGACGAACCTTTTTACTACGTTGCTATAATTCAGGAATGGCTTTTAGTACATCATATCCCCAAAATGCTCAAACCAAAACCTCATTAGTTTAACACCCAGCCTTTTACACCAAAGTTGAGGTGGTGAGTTCATTTCCCTG
Source organism: Marasmia exigua (assembly GCA_019059595.1). Lineage (NCBI taxonomy): Eukaryota > Metazoa > Arthropoda > Insecta > Lepidoptera > Crambidae > Marasmia > Marasmia exigua. Next base: position 17,897,754 of record CM032470.1, read on the forward strand.
TTCGTTTCGACTAAAACATTCGAGTGCGTTCACACTTGGCTTTATTCAGTGACTGGGTATCATAATATATATTTAGTTATACGTTTGTTGCCTCTGATAAGTGCTGTTTTCTGATCTTAATTTTTAAAATTACCTGTGATATAAATTTTTGCTTAAGTCTGTAATTTCTGTCAGTTGTGTTTTACCTGGATCAATCAATAGCATGTCAAATAAAGGCCCGCGGGAGATATCTCAGCGTAATTTATTTCGGCGCGGTGTAGCTCAGACACCTGCGCGCGCGGCGTTCTCTCCCGTTACGCGCATGTAATGTAGAGCTGCGCGTGCGCTCGCAAGCCATTGTGGTTGTAAGTAGTATGTGAAGGCTTTATTGGACTTGGAAAGAGTTACTTTCTTGTCCTAGCTAGCACTATCTAAATATGAACTTTTGAAGTCGGTTAGAGTTATATAACATACATATTTAATTGTTTGGATGATAATCCATCACAAAGAAACTTGATTAAGTTTGTTTCAATATACTTTTGACACCTATTTTATTAATTACATAATTAAATCATCTTACAATTTTAATATTATATTATGCATTTAGTTCTAAATTGATACTACATAATAATATAACGATTCATTTATCCTTTCAAGAACATATTACATTTTCATGACGCAAGAATCTGACCATATCGACTCATTAAAATAAGCGGCACTAAGCAAGTCGCGACATGATGGGCACTCCGGCTCAGCCAAGTGTGCGCAGGCGCAACCGAAATAAACTATCAGCTAATTATTAATTCAAACTTTGTGTGTGCACCATCGATCGTATCTGCGACCTTGGACGACCGTTTGTTATTGTTAGCTGAGAGACTAGATTTCTTGTTTTTACCTAATTCCATTTCTTGCGTAGCCTATTTTTTAATTGTCTCAAAATATCAAGGTGTACTTCCACACGTGTATTCCCTTCATCCTATAAATATGTTCTGATCTATATTCCCTTAAGATGACGTACCATACTTACCATACATTATCGTAGATTAGTGAATCAGTCATTATATACCAATTCGACACACAAAGTCCAGACCAATTAAATAGTTTACCATTACAAATTGTTAGTGACCAAGTACATGGTATTTTTTACGACACCACAGCATATTGACCCCAACTCCTCGGCCGAAAAACGAAAGAAAGACCCGTGTTACTATGATGACAGTTGCCTTAGCGCCTATGCCTATTGTGGTAGATATCGTTGAACAAGGATGATTAAAATTCCTCTTTGGTAGCCGTCCAGTCTCCACACGACCTGCGATTCCCTTTAAAACATGAGTGTCTCGACGTGCAATCTCGCACAGTTTATGGCTATTCCTAATAGGTAATTAACAATGAGTCGGTCCAGGCTCTCGCAACAATTACTATAAACTAGGCATTGCGCAAGCGCCGCAAGTAACAACACGGCGATTATTCATCGTCTCGTACCACTGGTACGCCTCTACGGCACCATCGCGAGACAATGCAACGACTATGTTCATATAATAAATAAATATTCATTGCAAATAACTTAACTCTATTACAAACTTCCAAAAAATATATATTTTCCGTGGGAAAGGGGGGTTTAAAGGTTTACAGCGCACTTGTGACTCTACTGGTGTCGCGGGTGCATGGACGGCGGCAATCGCTTACCATCAGGCGATCCGTCTGCTCGTCTGAACCTTTCCATATCAGTACTTGTATTTGACATATTGCCTGTACTAGGATGACCAATTGCTATAACAAGACTTGCTACAACTTGCTAAAATGTATGTTTGCGAGCAAAAAACCAATCTTTTTACCTGGGTTTCAGGCTACAAAAATAGATCCTAGAAAACTATATTTGTAAAAAACAATAATTATACGAATAACAGTAGTACAGTATCGACTCTATTATTTACAAAGGAGCGCATGAAATTTTGGAATACGTATCATACTAACTTGAACTCCAAAAAGCTTAAATTTCACATTATACGTGTCATTTATAAGAAGACATATTATGTGGGTGAGAGGTTATCTAACTGGTCTCTAAATTTTGAGGCGGTTTATGAAAATGTTAATGCAATATTTGTTTATGTGATACTGGTTGTACCTGTGATGTAGCATGGTATATCACAGAAAAAGTCACAAGACAAATAGGTTTTCTAATGTACGATTGTTTTACTACGCATGGAAGCAAAATTTGAAGCTGTTACTATTAACTGTTCTCAAATTAAGTTTGTGGTTAAACACAGCTTAGCTTCCAAGATCAAAGTGAGGAAATCTGTGTTGCACTCGTAAGGCATGAGTGTGTGACTTCGTTCCACTTCAGACATTTCCATCGATCCTAAATCGTTTATGATGTGGTAAAAAAAGCGCTGATATATTCGTACGTCTTAATATTTTTTTCAAAGGACAAACGTTCGAAAATCAATCCAGCATTCATTTCATAACATAGCTTTGGCATAGTTTATTTTGAAGTATTATCTGCTAAGTATTATATTATATTAGCCTAAGAAATATGGCAATAATTCATCGCCTCCGTACTCGTATACTTCATACGCCCAACACTGCGCATGCGCAGAGCTGACACAATAATGTTCGTTATGGTAATACAATCGATATGCAGCAATCTCTTACAAAACACTCCCTCCCTACTTGTTTTTCCTACATATAGGTAGGGTTGATTAAAGGAGATCTATTTTGTTTTTTTTTTTACTAAGTCCCCACTCAGTAAATGGACTTCTGTTATGTCTTCCTTCCATCAGGTGCGATTGTGGTCAAGCGTCAGCCTATTGACAAAAAAAAAATGCAGCAAAATCAGTAAAAATATATTCAAATCACAACAAACGTTTCACCACTAAAAACATTCACACGATACATTACGAAACGCGTATATTGCCATTCTTGGCTGCTCCAACCTAAACGGCAAGATGTGTAGCAACCCTGCGAGGCTTCGATATGAAACGTCTGATTTTGTGCGCAAATCACGAAGCACATACGCATGTAACCACCCCGCTAAACACCCGGGCAACGAGCATGACGATCGTCTCGGCATCAACTATCTTCATAACCGGCTGCAGAGGCTCGGGTTACATCAGGTCCGACTGGAACTAAACTGAGTTAAGGACGACTGCAATAGTAACATAATATAGTTTATAAGCCGTAGCAAATATTTCGACGAGCGCCGCTCCTTGGAAACGGATATTTGAGATTACCAAACAGAAGGAAAAATTTTGCAATGATTTTCTCTGGTGTAAGTTAAGACCAAAGTACCAGGAGCCCAATTCTCGTGCTTGTCATTGTCTCGTCTTGTCTCGTGCGTGACATTTTGAAAACATGGCAGATATCACTTGAAAACCATACAGAAAACTATGTTTTAGTGATATATGTCGTATGAAAATAGAATTGGGGTCCTGAACTGGTAGGTAACCATTCGGGATTTGGGGTAGAAGAGTTTTTGAGTGGATACCTCGACTCTGAAATTGTAGCGTGCGTAGCTAGCCGGAGGCCGCCCGGCTAGCAATGAGTAAAGACTGGATGCATCAATCCGAAGACAGGGTATAATTCCGCCCCGATCTCTACTCGAGAGAGGGATCTATACTGTGATGATAAAGGACTAGATTTAGTGAAAAATATCACTGGTACATGTTTTTTATAAATAAAACTAGCCAGGCCTTTAAGGATATCGGATTTCAGAATGTTGTCGAGTAATTTGCTTTTTTTAGAATTTAATACGAAGTAGCTTCGCTATAAGAGTATCCAGAGATAGACAGACATGTGACCAAAATATAATTTTACTTTCATACAGAGCAGTGCTAAGTTTTATTTTCTTTTTACATACAACGGGGAAGACCTTAACCTTTCTCCCACCTAACGGTTTGTGGCTTTACGGGCGAAGGTTGACGGAACTGACGACTTTCGTTGGCTTTGTTGACATGTACGTTAATAGTGACGTTTTCTATTTCAGATGTCTTCTGTCGCGGGACTTCGTGAGGCTGGGCAAATGGTTCGTGCAGCCCTACGATGGAGACGAGGAAGACGTCGGCACGAGGTGACTATCATCCTTTGAGACCCTTTAGGAAGTATTCAGATATTTATAGAACCTACAAATTGCTCCTATGAATCTTGTAGGTGTTTTGGTAGCCTGTCGATTGTTTTATTATTACGGAAGTAAATTTTGAAACTGTTACTATTGACTGTTCTCAAATTAAGGCTGTGGTAAAACACGGTTGCTTAGCTTCCTAGATCAAAGTGAGGAAATCTGTGTTGCACGCGTCAAGGCATGAGTGTGTGACTTCGTTCCACTTCAGACATTTGCATAGATCTAAAGTATGAACGATGAGCTATAAAAACGCTGTCATATTCGCAGCCAACTGTCGTTAGCCCGTTAACATCAATTTGCATGTATTGCTAGAAAGTGCCTCGAGATGAGTTATATTTCTATCCATTCACTGATGCTGATACAGAGAGGTACATAACTTTCGATTTCGTCGGAGCGATAGAATGACGAGTCGTAACTGTTAAGATGGCACAGAACGCACGCATAACCGTTGGCGCAGACTAGTTGCGGCGTACGTACCACATCTAACAACCAGATAACGGGGCTAAAACCATATGAAAGCCATGCCGTAGATTATCCAGACGATAAAATTACTGTGTTTTTACGGTCAAACTGTTTATATTTTGGTAACTAAATCTTGCAAAATTTTAAAAGTTCTACGGTTCAAATAGCTTGTACAGTTTGCAAGCCCCCCTTCGGCAGTAATGTACAGTCTACATAAGAAACCCTATTTAGTAAAGTAATAAGGCTGTTGAAGTTTTTGTTCGGGTTCAAGTTTGACCTCGTTTCGTAAGTTATGAGAGAAATGGCGATGGATAGAACCAGCGGTTATTTGATACTCGTTCCAGTCGAAGCTTGCTGTAATAGCAATAAAAGTCTCCCTTTATTATGGGTCGCGTTTGCAATAAAATTGGATTATTATGATGTTCTCGCTGACTTAATCAAACCCAATATGATTATTCTTCCAAGTGGATTTGAAAATCTAAGTACAGAAGGTTGAAATATCATTAATTTGCACAAAACTTTCATTGATGTTGCAATATTAAGGTGCCCTATAATTTATCAAACAAATTTTGACAGGCTCGATGCGCATTTGGTAATAGTGACCTTGCCTCACGCTCCAAGGGTCGTGGGTTCGTTTCATTCTGCACAAACATTAGTGTGATAAACACTTGTGTTTGTTCAGTGTCTGGGTGTTATAATATAATCATATTTTTATAAACAGCGCCTTGTAACCGTCTTAGAAATTTCTTGCAGGCTTTATAATGATGAAACCAGTAATTTTTCGCCAAGGAACATGGGTTAAGATAAAAAAAAAACACGTTCCCATACAAAAGTGATCGGCTGATTTTTTTTTTGTATATTTCACCATATATTCCAAAGAGGAAAATGATTTTTACGAATAGAATAGATTTAGAACAGTTTCTAAGGGTCGATCTGATACTAAATCTATGGTATAACGCTGTCATTCTAAACAAATCTGACGATATAAAGGTTGGTTGAATCTGACCTTAGACGGTTAAAAAGCACCCTGTGTATTCGTTACCTTGATGCTGATACCCTGAGATATGTGCATAAGCTACTAAATAGATAAAATCTTTATTGCCAACAATTTTTTACAAACAAATATAAACAAAATATGTTCTATCGTCGATGTACGAGTGATGTTTTAACAAGTTTTCGTTTTTTCGTTTCCAGCCCCTGGCACCTGTCGTTCTCGTTCGCCTTCTTCCTGCACGGCGAGAGCACGGTGTGCGCGTCGGTGGACGTGCGGCAGCACCCGCCCGTGCGCACGCTCACCGCCAAGCGGCTGGCCAAGCTCAACACCGCCGACCCGCCTGAGACCAAAGGTATATAGCGAAAGGGTGTTAACTGAGGTCCTACAACGTCAACGTAAGCGCCGCTCCGGTGAACCTTTTAACCAGAACTATGTATATCAGAAGTCATTGTAATACTACCGTATTGAGACAGCTGTTGGTCTTACGAATAAAACAAAATAAAATAAAATAAAACTTAAGGTTGCCAACACTACTGACTGAAAACTGACATCTGCTTCCGATGTGTCCGACAAGAGTGCGAGAGCTCGCCGCCCATGAATGCCTACAACAATACCGTTCCGTAACAAACGAAAACATACCGATCGCATAAAAACTAAAGAGACACACAGCGCGTGTAAAAGGGTGGGGGTTAAGAATTCTGTTTCGTTGTAGGCCCTCCGTGTTATGAGGATATACAATGCTAAGCTGATAATGGATTTGATAGTGAATTGTGCAAGATATTTTTTGAACTTACGATACTTACAGTATGGCAGAGTTGTTTTGGACGAAAAAAGAAACTACTGCTTTTGTAAAATTTCATTAAAATGACACTCCGATTTTTTCCATTGGCTAAGGTTTAACTCTTTTAATTTTGGTATCTAGTAAGTAATATGAAAGTCTGTTTACGTAATTTTAGCGTCCGTTTTGTAAGTCAGATCTATATAGCAAAGTCAAAAGAAGAGTTGATTGACCTTTTGTGCACGCTTAAATGGCACGGACTATACTAAACCGTAGGTGTTTTGATTTTAGTGATCCTGGCTCCTTTCGGCCTGGAAGGCACGGTGACGGGGCGCGAGTGGAGTGACAGCGACGCGGCCACGGCGCGCCTGCTCGACGCCTGGCGCCAGCTCTACCCGCTGGAGCAGGGCTGCGGCGCGGTCGAGGTGCGTGCCCAGCAGCCACTGCCCAACATTATCACAAAATAAATAGACACAGAAGTTCTGCTCTACTTGACTTTGAATTTGATGTGCTGGTGGCAGTCTATCGTAACGTATCTTTCCTGCACACGTTCCGTATAGTTTGTCTCAGATCATTTCGTGGGCATGTAGCCGTGTGGTCCCGGCAGAGTAGAATAGGCCACCCTCACTCTTACCGAGGTGTCGTAAAAGGCGACTAAGGTTAAGCTGCTGGCATGCTCATCAGCACCCAGAGAAGGAAAACTCTGCATTTATATCTAAACCCTCGCCAACCCGTCTGCCAAGCGTGGTGAGTATGGCAATTACCTACCCCTCATGTGATTGAGGGAGGCCCGTGCCCCAGCAGTGGGGACTTCAATGGGCTGATGATGATGATGATGTATCCGTGCATAGCCTGTTTAGCATAGTAGGCGTTCTGTATTTTGTGATTTATTCAATGGATGATTCAAGGATGAAGACATTGTGTGGGAAGAAAAACCCTTTAGAATTTAAAGTTTTCGATTATTGGGCTCCCATTATAGGGTTACCATAACGTAGAAAAGGAGCAGTTGTCAGTCGGGAGTACGAGTATGCAATTTGGTTGCAGGTGATCTGCGGCGGAGCGCGCATGCGTTACCCGCTGCCGTACGCGCTGGTGACGGACATGCGCGCGCCGCCCGCGCCGCGCCCGCGCGCCGACGCGCTCGCCACGCGCGCGCTGCACGCGCTCACCACGCCCGCGCCGCACCAGGTACACATACACACACACACACAAACACGCACCGACAACATTACCACAGTAGATATATACGCAAGCAGTATGGACACTACGAACAAACGCTCGATTACGCACGCACACAGACGCACACTTTACACATCGGAGTACACTGTACAATCGTAGGAACTAAATTCAGGGTTGTCGGTTTTACTCGACGGCCGCTTATTTTATTTTGGTAGAGAAAATAAGTAGATACATTATTATGTATGTTATCAAAAAAATTCGTTCTTTCTATTGTAGTCGAAATTTACTGTTGTCTCTGCTGTAATTTACGAGTTACGATCACAATTACATTTTGGGGGGTCAGAGATAGAAATTGATATGGGGGGAATGGTGGGACCTCACTGTGTCTTGGCCCGAGCGATCGGGTGCATAACCAATACCTTAACCAGTAGTCCCAAGTTAAGAATAATATTTTACAAAAATAAGAGACAACCCTATACGGTAGGTAACTTTCTGTCCAAAATGGCGGAGTCGATACTGCTTTAGCGTATTTATCTACTGTGACCTTACGTTTGTTTACATGAAGTTTCGGTCACAACAACAGCAATACACAACACATGCCAAACACTGACTACAAACTCCCAACACTATCCGGCATCCCCCCACGCTTGGAAAACATGTACTCTGAATTAGAATCGCCCCATTGGTCTAGTGGTTTAAGTACCAGGCCGTGATCTCTGCTTTTGCATTTGGCCGACTAGCAGTACTTACCCTTCCTCCTTGCTTTTAATCGTCTTTTAAATTTATCAAGGGCGTTATACTGCTAAAAATAATTTCTACCCAAAGAATAGTATCTAGCTCTAAAAAAACTTCCTAATAATGATCTGTTGATGATACCAAATTGCGAGAAAAGACTTATATATTTATGTCAAATTTGACCCAATGTTCTTTAGTAAGTAAGTAAACATTTATTGACCACAAACATTAAACAGACATTGCACAGTAATACATAATGAAGAAACAGTCAAACTAAAACCAAGAAAATAACATAATACCATGATAATATATAAACCAAAGTGAAATAGTCAACAACTTCCAAGCTCAGCATGTGCTGCAACGGTTTGGAACCGCTGCCGCGCTGGTTTTCATCTGGCTGGCTCTTTAGGGGAAATACTTTTTAGCGTAGTCGTCCCTGTTCGTCATCAGCAATTGCAGTAACACATTATATTTGACGCACAGGAGGTCTACTCTGAAAACTAATTCACTACTAGATAGCTAACTATATTTATACTGTGATATTTTATGGAAGATGGAAACAGAACTCTCTCCTAGTTATAAGATGGTTCTGAGTATTCTTCCAAGATTAATAAAGAGGTAATTGAAATTTTTGGCAGTGATGTAAAATATTAACTATCTGGTTGACATTTAAGTTCCCAATGTCAATTTCACTTTACTTCTTACATATACTTACCTATTTAATTAAATGTAATGTAACCCAATTTGTAATATAATATAAATTATCGGCAGTTATTTTATTTTAGATCTTTAATTCAAATTATTATAGCTCCGAGTAGATTAAACTTCCCATTTATCTTTCACTCTGGCAATTCCTATAGTCAATCGGTTTAGTTTATGATTGAGGGTTCTGAATTACAGGTCGATTCACGAAGAATGACCGTCTACCCATGTAATCTCATGAAGAAAATACTTATTTTCGGTGAATTAAGTATAGAATGTGTTTGGTCTAAGTCTATAAAATGTGTCAATTCTTTGTGAGATTACACGCGTAGACGGTCGTCATTCGTGGTCATCTTTCGTGAATCGACCTGTACCATACTTAACAGTATTTTTATGAACAACTTCATTATTCTCCACCTAAATGACTACCTACCTATTACCTATTGTGCTTTGTTTTTGTTTTATTATAGCTGTATCCCATATTGGTAATCCTATTAATAAACATCACACGGTCACCATAAACACAATAATCGCTTTGCAGACCCCAGAGATCTGCTACAACACCCCCGCGAGCGACCGCGAGGACTTCGTGGAGCCCACGCGCAAGATCCCCTGCTCCTGCGCCAAGTGAGTACCTGCCGCGCCGGCCGCGCCGACCTAACCTCTACCACATATACACAGAAGGACGGCGCCAACTGACATTGATATTAAAAAGTTCGTTGACCTACGCGTTTGCAGTACCATATCGTGTCTCTCCCGCACACTTTCCGTTTAGTCGAAGCAGAGGTCACTGTACGCGCGCATCTAGCCTATTTGAAACGTCAGCTGCCCGGCGTTCTGTGTCTATTTTGTGCCTCAACCGTGTACAGTCGGGCCTTAGCTGCGCCTTACCAGACATACCTAATCCTGGATCATGATGATGATGCGAATGAGACGTTTGTCCTTTGTAGAGTGTAGCGTGTGTTACTCGATGATTACGTAGATTTCTACTGGTGTAAGTTACAAATACCAACAGATACAAGAGATATGGGAAGTGCAGAAAAAAAAACCAAGAGGTCACCTAGGGTGCATTTGCTTCATTCAAAATGACTCCTATAATAAGACACTTACATTAATATTCAAAGCTAAACTGATCAGTTTCTTTTATGCTCACATCGAATTATTATCTACAGCTGTTTTATTTTTCGCTAAATATAAAATGGTTTGGAAGTGGTTAGTTTTGTGTTTTTGGACCAGATACGATACTATGTGAAAATGTTTTTTTTTGTCTCGGAAGCGATTGGCCAGCTAAGGTCACTGACTGTACTTGTTGCACAGTTGTTTACATAAGTATGTGCTAATGCGTGCAGGCGAAACCTGCGCTGAGGGACCTCCTGCTATCACATGCAACTCGCTGCGCGTAACGTTGATCCGTATCAAACAAACTGAATTGTACCAATAACTTGTATTGGAAAAACGACTCTTTGATTGCTTAAGTATCATGTACGTGTTTTGTACTTTAGATAATTACACAACGTTTTTAATTCAATTTCCCATAATCAATTATTCAATATTGAACTGAACCGACTTGTGTTTAAGATTGATTTTCATTTGGCAATCCCCACAGTGCATGTTTTGAACTGCGTAATTATACATAGTAGAATAGGAGCAGTATATAGCCGTAGTTGTACGAACGTTGTGTGTTTTGCATTTATAATATCTATCTAAGTATAATATGTATGAGAGTATTACTTATGAGGAATTGCATTTTAATGAGCCAAAGCTCGACGGGTCGCAGCCAATAGTGAACCTTATTTTCTAGAGCATGAGGCACTATTGACGGTGATCGGGTCTTCGTAGATTTTAGGGTAATCGCTGCCATGTATATAAATAGGTAGATGTTATGTATTTGAATGTTTTATAGCGTTATTATATTAGTATGTAATATGTAGATATAAGCAGTAGTGGGTTACAGCAGCTTTACTACCGGGCAGGCAATAATCTGCCTGGCCGGGGCCTGCGCAGGACGGCGAAGGAAATGTGGACGCATTCACCGTGAGTCAAACGGAAGAGACGGAATGACGTCTGCAGTTCCTTCGTCGACGACGTCACACACACTCTTGTCACACTTGAATCTCTTTTTTGGAAATTGGTCACGGGTGATAATGCTCGTCGGTGGATTTTGGGAGTCAAAACGCTGGGGGTTCGCTACCTCCCCGTCTAGTGTCCGAGCTGAGTAAAAGTCGGAGGGGCACGAAGTTATAGATACGCCGGGATACTTGAACGGATTTTTTCTAAATTTAAATCCACCAACGTTAAACGTTGAAGCCACTAACATGGGGACGGGGATTCGCGCGAAAAGAAGCCGGGGCTCGCTCGGGCGACCGGGCAAAGAGATGAAGTGTGAGAGGAGCTGGCGGGCGCGCGTGCCGGCAGTAGCGTTGTGTTGGTGCAGGTGGCGCCGGCGCCGGCCCCCGCGCCCCGCGCCCTTCCACCGCCGCGCCGCGCGCGCCGCCCCGCCCCGCGCGCCGCGCCGCGCCCTGTGAGTACCCACACACACACGCGCACACCACCCATCCACCCGCCCACACGCCCACACGCCCACACGCCACCAGCCACCAGCGTCCGGGTCTAGGAAGCCTTCGGTCGATTCGGTCCGGGCCCCGCGGGCAGCCCGGTCGCCTTAGATACCGGTATCGGTCCCCGGCGGTCTAGTCGCGCGTCTCGCTCTCGCTTAACTTGCATGTTTAGCCTCGGTGTACTACCATCTTTGCATTTTAGAAAGTTTAGTGCATGAGTAACCTAGCGAATGTTTGAATGCCATTCGTAAATTGCATGTTTCGTGTCCTCTGAGTTATATTTTAAAATGTTATTTATTGCTTCTATTATATCAATATTTCTTATTAATATTTTATTATTATAAAAGTAATGCTGCCAAATAAAAGTTAATTATCGAAGGCTTAATTTAGAAAAGTTGTAAAATTCGTATTTAGACCGTACTCTAATAAAAGCGGCGTCATGAAACATAAACCATCAATATCGCTTCATTTCTTTCACTTATAATAGCTTGGCACTTTATATCACTGTCGTAACAATGCTTCCATCTTGATACCTATTGTGTAATACGATACGAGCGGTGATATAATGCAGAAGCGACCAACTCATGATAACATCTACCTTTCATCTCAAGGCTTGGTTTAACTCTAACTGCCGCTCATAGAAGGGTTACTTCATTTGTCGGTGAGAAGATGTATAATTCTCTAATTTTAGTAGTTTTGTTGGAACTAAACCACTTTTACGTTGACGATCTGACCAATGGCCAAATTATTCTATTTTGTTTCATTAATAAAAAACTACAGGTTGACATCGTTATATTTTAAATGTTTTTCATTTGTAAATTTTAATATATTATTTTTAAACTTTCACACTACTATTTACCATAGTGTCACCATTTGTAGAGCGGCTGGAATATGAATTAAAAAGACCTCTAATTTTCAAAGTTGGTTTAGTTTCAGCTACCCAATCTCGTCGTTGACTAATGTGAACGTGGCATATTCCAGGGGAGGGTTGCGTGTGGGCGCGGAGAGCGCGCACGGCGGGCTGGGACGCGGCGCGGCGTCGCCGGCCAGCTGCGGCGCCGCCACGCCGCCGCACGCCGGCTCCGCGCCACCCTCCGCCGGCGCGCCGCCGCCCGAGCCCGAGCCCGCCGACCTGCCGCACCACCACCCACCGCGACCAGGTAACCACCGCGGACCACACACGACCTGCCTCACGCCACCGACCGACCATGCCGCAGCTGACGCACGCGACCAGACCGCCCTCCGCCGGCGCGCCGCCGCCCGAGCCCGAGCCCGCCGACCTGCCGCACCACCACCACGCGACCAGGTAACCACCACGACCACACACGCCACCCGGCCAGCTGCGGCGCCGCCACGCCGCCGCACGCCGGCTCCGCGCCGCCCTCCGCCGGCGCGCCGCCGCCCGAGCCCGAGCCCGCCGACCTGCCGCACCACCACCACCGCGACCAGGTAACCACCACGACCACACACCGCCACCCGGCAGCTGCGGCGCCGCACGCCGCCGCACGCCGGCTCCGCGCGCCCTCCGCCGGCGCGCCGCCGCCCGAGCCCGAGCCCGCCGACCTGCCGCACCACCACCACCGCGACCAGGTAACCACCACGACCACACACGCCACCCGGCCAGCTGCGGCGCCGCACGCCGCCGCACGCCGGCTCCGCGCCGCCTCCGCCGGCGCGCCGCCGCCCGAGCCCGAGCCCGCCGACCTGCCGCACCACCACCACCGCGACCAGGTAACCACCGCGACCCACACCCGCCCACCCGGGCAGCTGCGGCGCCGCCCACGGCCGCCGCACGCCGGCTCCGCGCCGCCCTCCGCCGGCGCGCCGCCGCCCGAGCCCGAGCCCGCCGACCTGCCGCACCACCACCACCGCGACCAGGTAACCACCGCGACCACACACCGCCACCCGGCCAGCTGCGGCGCCGCCACGCCGCCGCACGCCGGCTCCGCGCCGCCCTCCGCCGGCGCGCCGCCGCCCGAGCCCGGAGCCCGCCGGACCTGCCGCACCACCACCACCGCGACCAGGTAACCACCGCGGACCACACACCGCCACCGGCCAGCTGCGGCGCCGCCACGCCGCCGCACGCCGGCTCCGCGCCGCCCTCCGCCGGCGCGCCGCCGCCCGAGCCCGAGCCCGCCGACCTGCCGCACCACCACCACCGCGACCAGGTAACCACCACGACCACACACCGCCACCCGGCCAGCTGCGGCGCCGCCACGCCGCCGCACGCCGGCTCCGCGCCGCCCTCCGCCGGCGCGCCGCCGCCCGAGCCCGAGCCCGCCGACCTGCCGCACCACCACCACCGCGACCAGGTAACCACCGCGACCACACACCGCCACCCGGCCAGCTGCGGCGCCGCCACGCCGCCGCACGCCGGCTCCGCGCCGCCCTCCGCCGGCGCGCCGCCGCCCGAGCCCGAGCCCGCCGACCTGCCGCACCACCACCACCGCGACCAGGTAACCACCGCGACCACACACCGCCACCCGGCAGCTGCGGCGCCGCACGCCGCCGCACGCCGGCTCCGCGCCGCCCTCCGCCGGCGCGCCGCCGCCCGAGCCGAGCCCGCCGACCTGCCGCACCACCACCACCGCGACCAGGTAACCACCCGACTAAGTAACCACTCGACTACGGGAAATAGCCTCAAACGACCAACTAACGAAACTCCATGGAAGAAACCCCGAACGGACACTCAATAATTCATTCAAAAAAAATTTGGACTTTGTGGGTCCACCACGCAAATGCAAATTCCCCGGTGTTGCAGACTAGGCTGTGGTCTTATCATCAGGCGAGTCACCCTCTTTTCTGCCGTCTACGTTGTAATTACCACGTACCTAGTAAATGAGTCTACACACCGAAGCCGCCAGCCCGCCGGCACGAAATCTCCACGCACGGCGCCGGCCGCACCCTCCGAGCATTTGGCAATCACTTATTGTGAATACTGCATGTCCGGCTCCCAACTTCTAAAGACGCCGGCACACCACGAACCCGGCGGGTCAGTGCCGGCGGGCCGGTAGCTTGGGTGTGTAGACACTTTTACTAAATCATAAAAGCGATGGCTGAACGTTCCCGGTTGCATTTAAGCAACCGGGAAGGGCATGCTGACGTGAGACAAGAATTTGTATAGAAACTATTGAATGATCACACTTTTTTACAGTCTCATAAAATTGCTCCTTCATTATATACATAATTGCAAACATTCTTCATATATTATTTTGACGACCAGTTTGGAACAGTGGTAGTGAACGCTGACTTTGGTCCAAGGGTTGCGGGTTCAATCCCCGCACAGCACAAACATTTGTGTGTATGAACATGTCTGTTTGTATTGGTCTGGGTGTTTGTATGTATTATAAGTGTGTATTTACAAAAGAAAAGTATTATATGTATATATTTGTAATTCCGCTGTTGATTATGATATCCGTAACACAGGTGCTTGAGCTACCTATCTCGGAGTCAAATCAATGTATGTGATGTTGTGTTTACGTTGTATTTATTGCGTAAGCATTTAACCGAGTCGTTATTCGATCGGCCAGCAGAGCGGCGGCGCCATGCCCACGACGCTGCACACGCCCGCGCCCACGCCCGACCCGCACGCGCCGCCCACCCCCGCGCCGCCCTCACAGCCGCCGCCTAAGCATTACTCACAGGTATGTATATTTTAGTTTAGAGAAGTAAAAAGATAAACTACTTTTGATTACAATCTATTTTTATGAAATATCTGTAACTTCCTCATCAAAATCATTCTAATAAGATCAAACACGATGCTTCTGTTGCATATTGATTGGAGAAGGTACTCCACCATTAAGTCTTCTGTTTACCCGACTACGGCGAAACAAAAAGGGGGGTTATGATTTTGACCTGTATGTATGTATGGTTGTTCCTCTGTTCCCTCATATCTTCTAAACAGTTATGTAAATTTTATTGTAGCAAAACAGATTTATTATAATAATAAAATAAAATCAATGTGGCATACGACCACGGCAATACGGCATAATAATTTCATCAGAGACAGTTTTCTTGTTCCATACTTTTTAGAGCGTGCTTTTTTTGTAATCGGGTTTTAGTTTTTATACTGCTTCCACGATCGGGCGTCATGTGTGTCCATTATGTATGTAGAGGTGAAGTTGGCCGGTCGTCACTCCAACAGGTCAAGTATCATAAAGTATCAGCCTACATACTGTCCCGCTGCAGGTCAAAGGCCTCCATCATAGAATTCAAGTCAAGGTCTTTATGTATTGGATAATTTTGTATCTGTCAATTTGGTTTTGTAATCTTCTGTATTGCATGTCAATATGAATATTTCTTCTAACGCAAACGCGTTACCCAAGGTACAGCCTGAAAACCAGCGCTGCATGCTGAGGCTGAGCCTTGTTGGCCGCTATGCTCTGTAGCGTATTTATTTATTATTTGTTTTATGTATTATGTGTTGTGGTCAAAAAATTGTTTCTTTCTTTCTTTCATCGTTACTATGTTGAGATTAGGCGTAATTACCATCCATGCCTAGTGCAGATTGGTGATCACCAATCCGCACTAGGCGGTTACAGGTTTCGAAACATTCGAAACATACTTTTTGGTCGACCCGGACCCGGAACCCGGCCGCTGACTACCCCCCTGCGATACGAGTATTTTAAACGTATCTCGAATTACGAGTACTTTATCATTAGGTTGTTGTATTCCACCAGGGCGAATCACCGATGGGCGGGACGGGCGCGCTGGCGGGAGGCGCGGGCGGCGGCGCCGAGGCCGCGCCGAGCCGCCGCCCCGTGCTGCCCAGCCCCGAGTGCCGCCTCGACCCGCTCGAGGACGAGACCAGCCTGCACATGCTCTACGACTACACCACCGTGCTCGCCTGGTCAGTCACACGCTTCACGCCTCTAGCGCCGAGTGAACAATGTCTTGCTAAAGCAGAGGCCGCTATTTATACACGATCACGAGCGCGAAAAAATAAATGGTTTTTCTTCTAAAAAGTTCGAGAACAACACTTTATAGAATTTTCACCAGCATACTCAGTACCTTGCGACTCTGCACTAGCCTTGACTGCTTTAGAACTTTCCACAACATTCCGGAACAAACTGGTATATGCTCGGGCAATTGTGGGTATGCGACGTAGTGCTCAAAATATGGAACTTATCCATTAGAAATAAGCTCAGTTTCCTCTTGCAGGGAGCAGTATCGACTATGAAATTTTATAATCTACTGGATTTCATTCATTTTGTACTACATATCTTATAGTATTTTCTCGTGACATTAAAATTACGTGAAGTTGTATTAGTAGCTTCCTACGCTTTGTTTTTACGCGAGATATAACGGACAACCTACTAATAAGCATTGTAGGTGTGAATCTGTGTCTCGCAAGATTATGACGTCTGAGTGCGCATCGACAGCACTTGAGCTTGTCAACTGTCGTGTTCAACTTTAGGCTACATTCCAATATTATGATATAATATGAAGGATTTCTTGTTTTGCGGTCCTCTAATCTAATAAAAACGTTGAAGAAAATGCCTAAAGATAACTCTTGCAGGATATCAACATCTCTTGAATGGCGTCTTCAGTTCACAGACTATTGTATAGGCTGACCTAACTAGACTAAAATATAAATAAAACTTCTTATGCTGGCGTTTCAATCGATTTATTATCTGTTTTCAAACCTTGATTCACAAAATTCGCTATGTAAAGAAATTAACGCAGCAACCCATAGTGAGCCATAGCCTCTAATAATAAGAACCTTCATCTTGGCACAGGCTCTTATTGTCAGTTCCTGCCAATTATCTGCCAAGACCCCGCTCAAATCTTCATCGACCTAATCTTACTGGTTATCGCTGATTTGTACGCCTCTAGTATTCTCTTTACCGATTTACGATCCTCTCCCAATCTTTCGAGACGTTCGACTCGATGACCCAAGTGACACAAACTAAATCATCATTCTCATCATATAGGTATAGGTTAACGACTGAATGTTTTCGCTACTGTTCTTCGTATAATTGATTGCATATCGTATGTGATACAGGTTGGAACACCCGGTGAAGCGTTTCAAGAGCTCGGCGAACACGTTCCGCGAGGAGCTGGCCCTGGGCGCGGCGCTGGGCGCGGACCTGTACGCCGGCCACGACCACACGCGCATGGCCGCCATGCCCGCGCACGACGCGCGCCGCCTCGACATCAAGCAGGAGCACGTGAGTACAGCCGGACACGGTGCAGTACAGATTTAAACATGGGAGACACACTTCGACATGGATTGGTTGCTTTGTTATACTTCACCATCTGTTATGTACCTACATTAAGGAAGCAATATAGAATTGAGTATTCAATGTCCGCCTAGCCAGTATTTTGCTTATGTCGGCCAATCTCAGCGATCAGCTATCGACGCAAGACATATGCACAGGTGCACAGCTCGACCATATTGATATCACGACGTCAAAAAAAACCTAGCTTAGTGTGTGAAGGTATCGGACGCCCAATCCGCAGGAGTTGAAAGTTTGGCAGCGCACTTGTCAATCCGCTGGTATTGCGGTTGTGTCTTATACTCGTCTGTTTCATATCACGTAATAAAAACGCCCAACGAGTCTCAACCAGGGGCCTTAGCGCGAACCGGACGTTACGACCAAATCAAGAGTTGCCCTACCTTTCACACGCGCTGTGTTTCTCCGTGGATGCGACTCGTTTGTTATGGGGATCTTCGCGCTAAAACCCCTGACTTGTAAAATCTTATTCCAATAATGTGTCTTCACGTACCAGGAGGACGTAAAAGAGTACAAGAACCTGTTCACGTCGGACGGGCTGTGCCCCACGCTCAAGGACCTCGAGCAGATCTTCGACAACTCGGACGACGCCGCCAGCGGTGATGAGACGGTAAGACTTGTGAGTGTGAACCCTTATTTATTCACCTTATATGTTTCTCTTCCTTTTTCTTATCTTACAAACTCTACTGCTGTTTACTTACATATGAATTGGGTTGATTTAGTCAAAATGGATCTTCTTGACTTAAAACTAGCCATTTGATTCGGTCCAGTTATTGTGTGTGCAAATTCGTAGATGTATTCGATATTATATTGAAGTGAATTACATGAGATTATATGCACATATTTTTTGTATTAATGTTTTAGTGTATCATGTTAAAACATGATACAGCTTTAGTATACAGTTCTGATGTTTTCTTTAGGCACTTAAAACTAGTCTATTTTTCTTAACCCAGCTAAGAAATTAAATTCTCTATGTCTTCTGGTCGTTATAATCTGGGTATCTTTAATGCAAGAGTGAACCGATATCTATTAGGAAAACCCGTAACATTCTAGGCCGCATCGGCCTTGTCGATAAGGTACGATTCTGGTCAAGCATTAACTAATAAAAAAAACTACATTTATTATAAAACATTTTGTATGAAAGTTCTGCATTGTGAACAATTTGACGTGTATATTTGTTTACCCCACCAGCTGCAAGTACAAACGCCACCCGACTCGAACAAGTCTGCGGAGGAGTCGCGCTGCGCCGGGCGCATGGTGCGCGCCGAGGAGCTGAGCAAGATGTTCCCGACGCCGCCGTCCATGGAGGCGCACGCGCAGCCCTCGCCCGGCTTCTGCCTGCCCGACGACACGCCCACGCACCACCACGCGCCGCACCCCACCGGCAGCCCGCCGCCGGACCCCATCGAGGTATGTGCGACGCGACGTGCCCCCACGCCGCCATGCAGGCGCACGCGCAGCCCTCGCCCGGCTTCTGCCTGCCCGACGACACGCCCACGCACCACCACGCGCCGCACCCCACCGGCAGCCCGCCGCCGGACCCCATCGAGGTATGTGCGACGCGACGTGCCCCCACGCCGCCATGCAGGCGCACGCGCAGCCCTCGCCCGGCTTCTGCCTGCCCGACGACACGCCCACGCACCACCACGCGCCGCACCCCACCGGCAGCCCGCCGCCGGACCCCATCGAGGTATGTGCGACGCGACGTGCCCCCACGCCGCCATGCAGGCGCACGCGCAGCCCTCGCCCGGCTTCTGCCTGCCCGACGACACGCCCACGCACCACCACGCGCCGCACCCCGGTAAACTCTGGTATGCGGTGACGCCAGTCTGTCTTGTATTGTAATGATGCACATGATGTTGGAATTAGCATACTTTCTGACCTCTTTCTGTTTATCTAAACGCTTATACGTTTAGATAATAAATATAAATAAATATAAATGTATTTATTTCTGGTAAATCTTTTACAATTAAGTTGCCGGGGCTTCCCAAAAAGTATATCATCATGAATTTTGGATTGTTTTTCTATTGTCCGTATATTTGTGTGAAGGGATTGGAAACCGTTATTTACTTTTTTTAATTTTGAATCTGTGGTCTTTTAACATTGTTTTAGTTAAACCAGAATATTTTAGGTGCTGTAGTTTCTTTTTTGTGGGCTTTTTTTTGTAATACGTGGCTCGGCCACCGTTAAGGAAACCTGTTTTTACTCGAAACTTCAAAGGCGATTTACCCGAAAAAAATTATTTTCTCTTGAGGTCCCTTTTTGGGCCACCACTCACACTTACGCCCTATTGGTCTAGTGATTTAATTACCGGGCCGTGATCTCCTGGGGTCCTGAGTTGGATTCCCGGGTCGAGCAAAAAGTATGTTTCGAGCTTTTCGGACATAGCTCGAAACATACTTGCCTGGACACGCCTGGTGATTAATCCTAATCCCATCATAGTAGCGATGACTTGAATTCTATGATGGGACCGTTTATAGGCTGATACTTTACTACTTTACTTTTTTGTCACACTTGTTATTTTGGGACCACCAGGACTGGTCGTACGTGTTCAAGCCGCCCACAGTGTACAAGTACGTGGGGTCGTCGAAGTACGCGCCGCTGACGGCGCTGCCGTCGCAGCTGCTGCCGCCCGTCACGCTGCCGCCCAACTCCGTGTACCGGCCGCGCTGGCAGCACCAGGCGCCCGCGCCGCCCGCCCACCCCCCGCAGCCCGCGCCGCCCGAGCCGCCGCCCGACACCAGGACAGGTAACTACCCACATACACAGGGCCGTAAATAGCTCAGCAAAAATGGACAGCAAGACTATTTGCTCCTGATAAGCGAATCTTTTATGCAAAAGATTGGCTACGGAAGTCATATGCGAGCCCACTAACGACAATTGCACAGGAGTTGAAGCGATCGCCATGGCCGAAATAGGCCGGACTCCATCATCATCACATACATTCACTAATTCTTCCATCACACCATTATGGATATCATTGGTTTACGGGGAATAATGAATAACTGCTGCAGTTATTAACGCCCACCTCTGAGTTTCGACATTTAAGTTCTACCAAATTTTTTTTTTACTAACATAGTAAAAAAAAATTTGGAAGAAGATAGAATATGTAAATGACGCCCTGTTATATGTATATATTTGTAATTCCGCTGTTGATTCTGATATCCGTAACACAGGTGCTTGAGCTACCTATCTCGGAGTCAGATCAATGTATGTGATGTTGTGAAATATTTATTTATTTTTTTAATGACGCCCCGTTGGTCTACTTGTTTTAGTACCGGGCCGTGATCTCCAAGTCTTCATTCAAACTTCAAACCCGCGCAATTAGCCTCACAAAAAAATTAAAAGTCACTTTTTTATTTAAAACCGGTGCCCAAACATCAATTTTTAAGATTTTAAATTTTAAACTGCCTAATCTCCCATACTGCACTTCATCTCCTAATTTACCCCCTCAAAGGGTGATTTTCCAAAATGTTTAAGTGAATTAGTTTTGATTTTAATATATACTATTAACTAAATTGTACGTGAATATACAATTATTTACTTTCCTAACATCAAAGATGGACTTCCATACAAACTTCAAACCCCCTTTTCACTCCCTTAAGGGTTGAATTTATAAAAATGTTAAAACAACTTGTTCTTGGTTTAAAATAAGGAGAACGTATAGCGATTTTCAAGATTCTCCCCCTATACTAATGAGAATCTTGAAAATCGGATGAAACCTAAACCCTTATACTGGCATTTCATCCCCCATTTTACCCCCTTTAAGGGTGTTTTTTAGCAAACGTTAAATGAGTTACTTTTTATTTCAAATTATTAGTCTGAATACAAATTTTCACATTTTGAATATCAAAGATGGCGGATTTTCATTATTAAAGGAACCCCCTTCCCAAATTTCAAGTTTCTAGGGTCAGTAGTTTCGGCTGTGGGTGCATTCCTAGTCACTTAATACTTTAGTCATTCAGGTACGCCTTTTATATTAATAGGCAATTTGACTTTTTGAAAACCTTCTCATATTATTTATTGGTGTATATGAACTCTGAAAATAGTATTTATTTTCATGTATGAATATTTCGTTTAGAAAATCATTATAAAATATAAGGATTATTGGGTCATTTAATCTGTCAAAAACGCTTTATTCAGAAACATGGCGTCGAATCATTCGAGTGACGTCAACCTTTTGTCAATGAATATATTTAAGAGCAAGTAGAATTGAGAGTTTTTTGGTTGAGTATTCAAAAGGCTGACGTCACATTAAAGAAAGTGTAAACCGATTATGGTCACGTGGTCCAAGCACAAAACATTTTTTTTTTGTGAAATTATTCAATATTTTCTATGTGTTTTATTGTTGATTCCTTTTTAAAGCTATAAACTACGCGGATGACTATAAATAAATGTTAATTTAGAGATGAGAGATGTGTTATTTATCGCCTCCCAGGAGTGAAGCGAAGCGCGTCGCCCGCCAGCAGCACGGGCGGGCGGCGCGCGCGGGCGTCGCGCGGCGCCACGCCCGCGCCGTCGCCCGCGCCGCCCACGCCCGCGCCCGACGCGCCCGACGCCGCCGACGCGCCCGACGCGCGCGCCGCGCCGCACGCCTGCCCGCTGCTCGTCAACGTGCTGCTCGCCGACACCGTGCTCAACGTCTTCCGGGACCACAACTTCGACAGCTGCACGCTGTGCGTCTGCAATGCGGGGCCCAAGGTAAGGAACTCTTTGCCGGAGGATGTGTCCCATCAACGATTTGATATGAACGTATTCAACAAAAGAGTGAATAGGCTGTTACTAGACAGACATGATCCATCCTCAGCCATATCGTTACTAACTATCAGATGAGATTGTCGCCAAATATTTTAAAATATAAAAAAGTGTTAAATCTACCATTCATTCGCAATGTCGATTTCTACCGAAATGGCTTTTCTTTCTACCGTGCAAAAGCTAAAAAGCTTTTGCACGGTATGGTCCTGAAAAATTACGTAGTCTTTCTGCGCCCAGTCCGTAATTATTGAATGTGAAAGTGTTATAATCCAACTTGAATAGTTACGTCGGCAATGTGGAAAAAGTTAAAAGATTAAGTAGATTCTATTCTCATTTAGTATCTGGTTTATCACCAACCAGCCTGCGGCGTCATGTTACCTGCTTGCTGTTGATGAACAAGTTATTAGATAGCGCAATGTTCTTGACTACAGGGGCCTTAGCACAAGACGCCCCGTAACGAACGAGAATATACCTGTGACATCAATACAAAGGAGAAACACTGCGCGTGAGAAAACTCCGATTCGGTCATAACCGGCGGCTGCTAAGGCCCCAGCTCTTACAATGGATTCTTTTAGTGTCATATGTTTTTGTTATATATTAAATATATATTTGTTTGCTGTTATTCAACGTGTTGATAGCAAATAAATCATCATCATCACAAACACTTTTCAACGAAATTCGTGTACACCTTCCATTCCTTTTTCTTTGTCTTCTGTAGGGCTGTTAGCATCCCATTGTATTCTGCCACTGTAATTATGTAATATCCTCCAACCGATTACGGCGTCGGCAACCAATCTCAATGATCAGTTATGTCCGCAGGATATATTATAGTGTTCTAGTGTGATCGCAAACACAAGTGCACTCTCTATTCCCTTACCCTCATATTCCGATGGGACACCATCGTGACACGACCGGAGAGAGATTGGGTGCAGTATCAAAGGCCAACTTAACGTGCTTTCCGAGGACTGCCGCCAACTATCAGACTTCGAAGCTGAGAAGACTTTTTTATCGAAAATTTGGGTACAAATTTGTATAGATATTATTACATAATGAATGTTGTGCATTTGGCAGGTGGTGGGCAACATCCGCGGCGCGGACGCGGCCACGTACCTGGCGAGCGGCGCGGGCGCGGGCGCGGGCGGCGCCAGCGACGAGGAGGACTCGCCGGGCGCGCGTGACGACGAGCCCTCGCGCTGCACGTGCGGCTTCAGCGCCGTCGTCAACCGCCGGCTGGCGCATCGCGCTGGACTCTTTTACGAGGTCAGTGGACGATCTGATCCCGACGCGTTTTTCTAATCCTGTGATTTTGGGAACATAGAAAGGCACTAGTCCCGGTATTGTTAGTAAGTATCAAGAAGAAGAAAAAAGTGGGGAAATCATGGAATTTATTTTTTTATTTAGTTTCTTATAACTACAAAAATTTTAAAAGCGACTCGTTTGGATCAGTGGTAGTGAACTTTGCCTCTGTTGCAAGGGTACGATCCCCGCACAGTACAAATATTTGTGTGCATGAACATGTTTGTTTGTATTGGTCTGGGTGTTTCCTATGTATTATAAGTGTGTATTTAAAAAGAAAGTATTATGCGTATATATTTGTAATCCCGCTGTTGGTTCTGATGTTCGTAATATAGCTGGAGATCACCTGAAAACCATACAAAAAAAACTGTGTTTTAGTGATATATGTCGTATGAAAATAAATGTCACGAGCACGAGAATTGGCCCACAGGCCCTAGAAACATGACTATTTTCACTGGGGTATTTTTAATTGCGGAGGGGAGCTTTATAGAAGTATATTTTTTAATTATATTTTTCAAGGGGGTAAAGCTGAGGTTTAAGCCTTGGAGATGTTCTCACATTATGCCATTTGCATTAACAATAATAAAACAGTTACGTATACAACATCTGGTGCATCATTTCTTCCGGGCCACCAGTTGCCTCCTGATGGATTGGTGGCCTACCAATGGACAATATGACAAAAAATATTTTACCATTTTTATATGCTTTTTGAATAAAGAAAGAAAAAAAACATGACACGTGTTTTTTAGTTTTCATTAAATGTGTGTTTTATTGAATAAAAAAATAAAATAAAAGATAGATAAAAATGCAGGAAGTGACGTAGTCCTGAGGCTCTACTTAGATGATGTATTTGCTATACAATAAAAAAAAGTTGACGCTCTCTGTCATTATTCACTAGTCATTGTCAGCCATTTTCTTTTTTCTTAAGTCAACGTGAGCAAAAGCGTCATTCATTTGTCATGCTAGCTGTGACATCATACCCCCCCCTGTATGACGTCATAGCTATCCCCATTTCTACATTTTATTTAATTTCTCCTTAAATATGTTTTAAAAAAATCTAAAACAATTTCACAAAGATATAAGGCATTTCTCATTTTGGAAAAAAAGAAATTGTCGTGATGTCCATTATATGTAACGGTCCCCGGCATAGCGGCCACTAGCGTATTGATGTATTGTTCGTTTTGTTGTAGGATGAGATGGAGATCACAGGCTTAGCGCCGGAGGGGGGCGGGGGCGGGGGGGGCGCGGGGCGGCTGGGCGAGGTGGCGGGCGTGGTGGCGCGGCAGTGCGCGGGCCCGGGCGGCGGCGCCGCGTCCGCGCTCGCCCGCGCCGCCATGCGCGCCGCGCGCCCGCCGCCGCCCGACGAGCTGCGCCTCAACCTGCTCGAGTGAGTGCCCGCGCACACCCACGCACCCGCAGCCGCACACACCCGCACACACCCGCACACGCATACACACACACACGCCAGGAGCCCAATAAGCTATTTGACTGACCGCCTCTTACGCCAAAGGTCGTGGGTTCCCCACCCTGGACAAACATTCGTGCGATGAACACTTGTGTTTGTTCAGTGTCTGGGTGTAATATATGTATTTAAGTATATATTTGTGTTCCTCTGTTGTCTGATATCTGTAACACAAGTGCTTAAGCTACTTAGTACGGAATCAGGTCAACGTATGAGATGTTGTGAGTATTTAAATATTATAAATAGTAAAATCTTTATGTGCACGAGAACTACTGCCGACAAACTGCTTCACAGTTTGGCAGATATGAAAATTGTAATTTGTAAATTTACTTTAAATAAATAAATAAATAAATAAATATGTCCAGCAGTGGACGAGTGTGGGTTGCTGATGATGATGATGATGATGAAATAAATAAAAAAAATATATATTATTATTTGACAGAATTCTGAAAACTATCTTAGGGTATTCATTTGTTTATAAGGAACCCTAAAAAAATACTTTTCTGTTTTGATTTTAGATATTTTAATAAAAAAAAATGAAAAAGAAAATGCAATATTCAAATAAGCCGCAACAATCACTGGCCGCCATATTGCTAAAAGACGTTTAGCAATATGGCGGCCAGTGACATAGATCATCCATAAATAAACATTGAGTTTGTTGGTGTTTCAGTGTTTCTTTGTTTTATAGACTTTTTTTTGTTTATTTCTACCTATGTAGGAAAGGCAATCAACCGTAGGTAGTAGATTTACGCGTAATTTACGCCACGGGCCGTTTTTAATCACGTGACCCCTGTTTAAAAATTAAAAATTTTGAAGACGAATTTTTATGAAATAATGCAATATTTTTATCTCACGTTATTACAAATCGCTTCACAAAAAATATATTAACACTGATGTTATAAAAGAAATGTATATTTTTATCACTGTCAAATAGCCTATTCTCGTGCTCGTGATACATATTTTGAAAACATGGCGGTTGTCACATGAAATCCATACAAAAAAAATTTAACTTGATCTGAACATTAAACGTGATGAATGGCTTAAGGTAACGGGTAGGGCTAACTAGCGACGCCAATCGATTTTAATTTTTAGCTACTAAACCGGATCTATTTTAAACTATTTCTTAGTCATTGAAAGTTAATTCGATTAAAATTGGTTACAAATCCAGAATTGATACCACTGAGTATCGATTTCTAAGGGCACTTCCCTAGTACTGAATTATTAAAATCTATCAAAAAGGACTGGATAATTGGAATAGATTATAGTGATAAATAAATAAGTCATTAGATGATAATAAATGTCACGAGAACTCACTCTCGAGATGTTCGATATGAAACAACATGGCGAATGTGTTTTTTATGTGATAAATGGCAGAAAAGCAGACGAATCACTCACACAGAAATCAAAAGCGGCCACTTTTGGCGTGAATCAATTTTTTGTGCGCGTTGGTGGCAACATTTGTGCACGATTATTTAATAAATAGTATAAAAGGTTGTAACACCGAAATTGTTTAAAATAGATCCGGTTTAGTAGTTAACAATTTAAATCGTCCCTCCCCTCTTCTATTTAATGTCCTTTACCTGAAGGTTGTGTGGTAGAGATCGCTCCCAGCGATAAGACCACCTAAACTGTACATTGTATCTGTACTACAGCCGTATTAGACTTGCACCGTCACTTAATGTTACGCGCTGCTACATGACGTATGTCGCTGATGACCTACTAATTAGTTAAGTTAAATATAATTGATTACGTTAGAATCGCTCTCTTGTATTGTAACCTCAGACAATACAACATGATATTGCTAACTGCTGGTTTTACTTAACACATCCCCAACACCTATCAACCTCAAGATACTTCATATCTCTGTATACCTAGCTTTTAAGTTTTGTATGTTGTACAATAAAGAGTATCTATCTATCTATCGATTGGCGTCGCTGGTGTGCCCTACCCGTCACCTTAAGAATAAATAGCAAAAGATTGCTATAAAGATATGAAGTAATGAATGATTAACGGCTTGATTGTATGTGTGTAGATATTCGGACGGAGACGCGGCGGCGGCGCGGGCGCTGCGCGCGGCGGGCGGCGGCGCGGGCGGCGCGGCCGTGCACCGCTGGCCGTTCATCGGCGCGCGCGCGCCGCGCTCCTCGCGGGACGTCGTCAGGTACGCCCAGTGTCTGCTGTGTACGCTCGGAACTCGTTCAGGGGTCAAAGTTACAGGGGCTGAAGAAGAAATGTCTCAATGAAAAAAAAATCTACGAAAAAAAACTTTGACTGACCAGATTGCGCAATTGGTAGTGACCCTGCCTCTTACGCCAAAGGTCGTGGGTTCGATCCCCACCCTGGACAAACATTCGTGCGATGAACACTTGTGTTTGTTCGGTGTCTGGGTGTAATATATGTATTTAAGTATATATTTGTGTTCCTCTGTTGTCTGATATCTGTAACACAAGTGCTTAAGCTGCTTAGTACGGAATCAGGTCAACGTATGAGATGTTGTGAGAATTATTATTATTATTATTAAAACCGCCTTCGAAAACCACAAACTGAAAAGTGTAATATAACACTTTAAATAACATTTTATAACAGTATACTCGAGAAAAGGTGTTACCGAAGTCGGCGCCCAAGACTATCTTGTAAATTTCATTCAATTTTGTTTTTTTTTTCATGTTAAAAAGCAATATGGTGACTTTGAAATATTAGGCAAACGTAAAAACCTTTTTTTTTTTTGGTTTCCCGGGAGAAATGCATTACGCAGACCCTGCCGCCGGGGGGGGCGACAGGGTACTGTGGCACTCACCCTCCGGGCCGCTTCTTCTAATAAGAAGCCAAACCTGAGAGCATACCCACTAAAACTCCTGGGGCTCAACCACCCGTGGGTATGGAATGGAGTCACGGGAACTGCACGAGGCTATTCCCCGCAACCCCACTCCCCAAAACGTAAAAAAAAACCCTGGAAAATTTTCTCAAAAATTGGGGAGCACAAGATATATCATCCAACACCTAAAATATATCGCTGCTTAAACCATCTAGCGAGTAACTTCAAACTTAATAAATACCTACTGAAAAACTGCTCATTGAGATAAAGTTTAGCACGATTTGAGCACAAAGTTTGACAGTTGTAGTCAAACTTTGTGCTCAAATCGTGCTTAACTTTAAATTCTCAATTCAGGAACCGGCCCTAAGAGGTAGAAGTTAAGTTTCTTTCAGTGATTTATTAATGAAGTTATATATAAGGAAGTTGTTGACTTTCGAGTGTTTTCTTTGTGACTTTTCGTATTTTGCCCCTGTACCCTTCAATTACTTTTTTGTGTATTATGTTGTACTGTGCCTCCGATTAGCGAAAATTGATAGCACTCGCTATTTCCATGCATTTTCAGATGTTACGTAGCCATTACTTCTTTCTGAAATCCATACGCGTTATATCAACAATTTCATTTTATTTTTATTTTCTTTATTGAGGAAACAAGCAGCTTCAATACTAATACATTTAGACTTATTAAATAATTAAGTAACTCACTTGAATGAGAAATTCGCACTCCAGGAATTAAAAGTTAGTAGTTTTCCCTTGAATAATGCATGCAAAACTCGTAGGTACTTATCATGTATTGATGATATTTGCTTACTGGTCGATATGAGAGGTTTTTCGACGAGTGTACTAAGAACAATGTTCCTCTACAGTTGATACCCTTTAATCAGATTTACAGCAGGGATCTGTCTTTGAGCCTACATTGACAATGTATGTATGCATTCGTTTGTTTTCCTTGACTGTCTTAGTTTTGCATTATTGAAGAAAGAAACAGCAACAGCGCATTTTTTTTTCGTAGGAAATGTTGATTACACTTTTATGTTATTGATAGGTTTAATCTATTACAATATGGCTTTGAGTTTTATGATAATTTTGATGTTTGTCGTACAGATTAATGCGCCGGCTCCGGCCGCTGCTGCAGGACGCTATCCAGAAGCGTTGCTGCGGCGCGCGCATGTGGGACGGCGTGACGGGCCCGCTCACGTGGCGGCAGTTCCACCGCCTCGCCGGCCGCGGCAACGAGGACCTGTGCGAGCCGCAGCCCGTGCCGCCGCTGCTCGTCGGCCACGACCGCGACTGGGTGTCGCTCTCGCCCTACGCGCTGCGGCACTGGGAACGCCTCGCCCTGGAACCCTACGCCCTCTCCCGAGACGTCACCTACGTAGTCCTAGCGGCGGATTCGGAGTCGCTAACGGAACCGGTGCGGGCGTTCTTCAGGGAACTCTCCGCGGCGTACGAGTCGTGCCGCCTGGGAAGGCACCGGCCGCTGTCGAGGGTGGCCCGCGACGGCATCTACCGCGCCAGTCCCCGGGGACCGCGACCGCGACCGCGCCGACGACTGGCTCGGCGAGCCGCCGCCCGGCCGCCTCGGCGACTACCTCCGCGCCTACGCCGACGCGCTCCGGACGAACCTCCTACCCTTACTAGCCGCGACGAGTCTAGACAGAACGGCGGCCCCGGCCGCCCCGCCGGCGAGGCCTCCGTCGCCGCAAACACCCATGAGACCCCCGTCGACGCCAGATCCAGCGGCCCCGAGCGAGACGGAGGAGTCTGGCGCGGCTCCCGGTGCAGCTGTGGGCGCGACGGCGGGCTGGAACGCGGAGGAGGAGGGCGGCGCGCCGGCGCTGGTGGTGTACCTGGTGGAGCCGCCGGCGGCGCACGCGCACCGGCCCGCGGCGCTGCACGCGCTGCTGCGCCTGGCCGCGCGCGCGCACCACCATCTGGCGCACCACAACCCGCTAATCAAGGTGTGTATTCTTATAGGAATCTAGTATAGTATAGTATCCGCCTATATACTGCCCCACTGCAGGGAAAAGGCCTCAATCATAGAAATCAAGTTATCGGTACTATTTTGGGATTAGGCTTAATCACCACGCTTGCCTAATGCGGATTCGTGATTATTAACCTGAACAATGTTCGGTAAATTCGAATCATACTTTTTGCTCGACCCGGGAATCGAACCCAGGACCCCAAGATCACGGCCCGGTACTTTAAATCACTCCACCATCAAGGCGTCAACTTTCTTATAAAAATAACTTTTTCTAATAATTTGTATAAATAAACATTTTAATTCGACAACAATTCGACCCATAGCATAATTTTATCCGAAAACATAACAAAAAAATGTGCAGAAAGTTTTTCTTGTTGAATAAAAGTAAATGAATATACAAGGTTTATCATTATACAGCTACAGCCCTTTAACAATCACTTCCATCTATAATAAACAAACGACATCCGTTCGTGGCCGACTGGCCAACCTGTTTGAATTTTTTGATGCCAAAAGTAACAGTTGGTGTTATTTATTTATTTTTATTTTACTTATAAACGGTAGACCAGGATTTACATTTCTTATATATGTTACATCAGTATAGTCACAGATTGGAGACACAAGTGCGCTGCCGACCTTTAAACTCCCTTTTTCCCCGGATTGGGCCTCCGGTACCCTCACTCAAGCAGCGAAACACAGCACAATGCTGCTTCACGCCGGTTTTCTGTGAGGCCGTGATATCCCTCCGGCCGAGCCGGTCCATTCATGCTGAAGCGTGCTCTCCCACGGTCAAATGATTTAAATAACATTTTATTTCTACGAAACATCTTAACATTTATACACTGTGAACATAAATGTTATAACTAGATTTTACTTTTAGATTATATCGCTGGAAGGCGTGTGCGAGACGTGGGGCCTGGGCGCCGCGGGCGGAGCCCTGGCGGCGGCGGCGGACGCGGGCGCGGGCGGCGGCGCCGACACAAGGGCGCTGGCGTTTAGCGTGTTCAGCGGTGCGAGGAGGATGTTAGCGCACACGCCCAATGGAAAGTCGCTCACTGGCTTCGGAACGCACGCGGATGCTAACCTCTTCCTGAACAACAAGGATGTGAGTACAATAGATAGAAGTTTCAATTGGAAACAAAGGAAAGAAAATAGTCGGTTTTCTTTACAGCGTCTAGTCAGGCTCGATTCATCATATTCAGCGTTACATGAACGTCACTTGCATGCATGTTTCATAAAATGTTTCTCATCATCATCATCATCATCAGCCCTTTTAAGTCCCCACTGCTGGGGCACGGGCCTCCCTCAATCACATGAGGGGTAATTGCCATACTCACCACGCTTGGCAGACGGGTTGGCGAGGGTTTTGATATAAATGCAGAGTTTTCCTTCTCTGGGTGCTGATGATCATGCCAGCAGCTTTACCTTAGTCGCCTTTTACGACACCTCGGTAAG
Organism: Marasmia exigua; assembly: GCA_019059595.1. Lineage (NCBI taxonomy): Eukaryota > Metazoa > Arthropoda > Insecta > Lepidoptera > Crambidae > Marasmia > Marasmia exigua. The sequence continues at coordinate 17,929,255 of CM032470.1, forward strand.
AGTGAGGGTGGCCTATTCTACTCTGCCGGGGACCACACGGCAAAATGTTTCTCACTAGCTAGTAACGAAGCTAGTCTGCTTTAGTCGAGATCAAAGCCCTGAGAGGCAGTTTTCGTGCACTCGACATTGAAGTCATCTGGGTTACACATGGCAAAATCCATACATTTTTCACGTTAGTCTCTTTCTAACGTATCGCTTACGTATATGACTCTGTCCTGCTGTCACCCAGATCATGCTATGTGAAAAGGACTATAGTCTGCTTTAGTCGAGATCAAAGCCCTGAGAGACAGTTTTCGTGTACGTTGAAGTCGAATTTAGAGATTTCATACAAATCTTTAACTCGACTTCTATGTAGAGTGCTCGAGAATAGGCCCTATAGTTTTTAATATCTTCTTTAACGCCAGGGCAGTCGGGAACACGAACATAGGCCAGGCGACCTACATCAATCTATGGCAGACATGATCAATTATATCAAAGAGCTCTTTGACCATACGGTGGTAAGGTCCAAAGTCCTTTTTATGGCAAACAATTGATTTTGTATTATATTTGCTGTGCTCACATTTCGTGTTTCGAATTTTAGATCCTATTAATTATCTGTCCAGTATGTAGGATGCCTGTTTTTAAGCTTCGAACTTCATCTTCTTTAAATCCTCATTCACATCCTGTATAAGTTTGTCTCGTATCGGTACTAATTACAATTGTATGATTGTCCCAGGAAAAGAACCGAGCCCCCTACAAGCTTTTCTCGCCGGCGTGGGTGCTGGCGCCGCCGCGCGCGCTGAAGGAGGTGGCGGAGACGTGGGGCCAGGCGTGCGGCGAGCAGGGCGCCGTGCTGTTCCTGTCCTACTGCCTGTCGCACGACCAGCGCTGGCTGCTGGCCGCCGCCACCGACGCGCGCGGCGAGCTGCTCGACACCGTCGCCATCAACGTGCACGTGCCGCCCAGGTACTGACGACGACTCATCATCATCACCCTATCGCCTACTCGATCCGCAGCTACTCGCAATGTCGTCCTACCCGGTCCGAGGGCGTCTTAAACCACGTTTACTGAGGCGTGATCTTCTTTCGTTACAAATCATCCAAACCAAACTCATATCAATGGGATGGGAAAAATGTTCCACCTCAACACCTTCATCTGTAACATAACATAGTGCAAGGACTTCACAGGATAATTCTTGTGGGTTATTTGATATAAAAATTAGAGACCACAATATTTTTGTCTGTATAAATGGCTCAGGAATAGGGTTTTTTTATCTTTTCGCGTGCCAATATTTGCTAATGAAATTAATGGGGGGCTATAGTGGCGTAGCGTAGGTGTCGCCCGGGAAGATTATGCCTGGAGCCTTTGATAGTTGCGGGGCGTGGTTTCCCCATCTCCGGCTTATATTGATGGTGTATGCGGTCGCAGGTCCCGGCGGAGGCGGTGCGGGCCGGCGCGGCGGCTGGGGCTGAAGAAGCTGATGGACTTCACGCTGGGCGTCATGTCGCAGGCCGCGCAGCCCTGGCGCCTCGTCGTGGGCCGCGTGGGCCGCATCGGCCACGGGGAGCTAAAAGGTCGGTCACTTGATTCTACAGCCATTCTCTTTGTTCATTATCAAATTTTAAGTAAGTCTAACAATGCTTCAATGCAATAAGGGTAGGAATCGTTTATATGTTTTATATATTCTTCATGGATAGAGTTAAATATTATCATGCGCTGTATCCATCGATTTTTTTAGTATTTTATTCAGGAGTAAAATATTTGCGTTAATGTAAATTTTACGTACATTTTTGAAAGTAACTCGTGAAAAAGAAGTGTTTTGTTCAATTTACATTGTTTATAATTTTATTGTTTTTGAAATCCTAACTTTCGCACAAAGCTTTAGGGAAGTGGGAGTTGCTGTAAGTCAGGGCTGTCCTGTCAGCAATAGCTTGTAGTGTGTGACGCACTTCTCCCCTAGGTTAGGCTATATATAAGATTCCCCCTGCGAAACCAAAAGAAAAAATAAAGTCTATTCCTTAACTTAGACGTTCTGTACCTCCGAGCGAGGTGTATTATTACAAGCTGAACCACTTCTATTAGCTTTCCAAAATAATTCCATTATTTATTAATGGTGTCGAAAAGCAATTAGCTATGTCTCTGTGGTGCGGAAGTCATTTCACGGCTGCATTCGCATCTACATGAAAGTAATGTTCCCGCGGCAGGGTGGAGCTGGCTGCTGTCGCGCAAGAACCTGGTGCGCGCGTCGTCCATGCTGCGCGAGATCTGCGGCAGCTGCGCCGTGCTGTACCCCGGCGGCACGCCCAGCATCGTGTCCGCCTGCCTCGTGTCCACCGAGCCCGACTCCTGCCTGCGCCTCATGGCCGACCGCTTCACGCCCGACGAGCGCTTCAGCCAGGCCTCCATCCAGTCGCACCTGCACACGCCGCGCGACGTCAGCGCCACGCACATCCTCGTGTTCCCCACCTCCGCCACCACGCAGGTACCGTGCCTCCCTGTGCCTCACCACCTACTGACGCACCTGCACACGCCGCGCGACGTCAGCGCCACGCACATCCTCGTGTTCCCCACCTCCGCCACCACGCAGGTACCGTGCCTCCCTGTGCCTCACTGTGCCTCACTGTGCCTCACCACCTACTGACGCACCTGCACACGCCGCGCGACGTCAGCGCCACGCACATCCTCGTGTTCCCCACCTCCGCCACCACGCAGGTACCGTGCCTCCCTGTGCCTCACTGTGCCTCACCGTGCCCAGTGGCACATCACCTACTGACGCACCTGCACACGCCGCGCGACGTCAGCGCCACGCACATCCTTGTGTTTGTTTTTTAAGCCTACCTTTTAGATGATGACCATTTATAGGCAGCCATTGCCTGGCGAAATTCGTCCACATCCTGACAAACACGACCTGCTTGAACCCATTTTCATTTTATAATTTTTCACCCGAATCTAAAATATGTACCAGTTTTAAAGCAAGTTTGGAAGATGTGGTATTCCTTATAAGGGCTCTGTTATTTAACCCCCGACGCAAAAACGACGAAGTTTGACGTGACTTTGTGTATGTGTGTGTTTGAACAAATGAACCGATATTGATTCTGTTTCTTTTTTGTTTGAATAGTGAATCCATCCAAGATGGCCGCCGTCACAAAGATATGGATTGTATGTATTGACACAACTCCCACAATATGGGTATCATATAAAAGGGCTCGAGTAGCAGAATATATTTATTGTGACTAATTTCAAATCCAAGATGGCCGCCGTCGGGGTTTTTTTTTTAATTTAAAACTGAAACAAGCAGGCTAGGGTACCAATTTTTCTATAAAAATTCAGGTCACTATTTTTTTTACGAAACAAAGAAATACGTCAAAACAGAGCACTTTTACCCTATACTTACAATGTTTAGTATCAACTGTTGATTTCACTAACCGTACTTTGTTTGTTTCCAGTCAAACCCGATGCCATTCGAGCAACCGATGGCGAACGGCGTGGAGAACGACATGATGTTCCTCGACGTGGACATGGTGGACGAGGACATCGGCGAGGACAACATGACGGAGCTGCTGATCGGCGACATGTTCAACCACATGTGGCCGCAGGGCAGCCCGCGCAACAGCCCGCGCCGCGCCGACCTGGAGCAGGACGAGCCCAGCCACGACCCCGCCGCGCTGCACCCGCACTGCCACGCGCACCACGAGCCCGGCGACGTATGTTATCACTGTTTCCTTTAGACCCATGGACGACCCATTTGGAACAGTGGTAGTGAACGCTGCATTTGGTCCAAGGGTTGCGGGTTCGATCCCCGCACAGTACAAACATTTGTGTGCATGAACATGTCTGTTTGTATTGGTCTGGGTGTTTTCTATGTATTATAAGTATGTATTTACAAAAGAAAAGTATTATATGTAATATTTGTAATTCCACTGTTGGTTCTGATATCCGTAACACAGGTGCTTGAGCTACCTATCTCGGAGTTAGATCAATATATGTGATGTTGTGAAATATTTATTTATTATTTATTTATTTAGAGGGTATACGGCAGGGTCATTTCACTTATAATCGGACGAAGTAAACCGACAGATGCAAATGTCAAGTCCCTATACATTTTGACAGTTTGCATTTTGCAAATGTATGGAAATGACAAATTGACATCTGTCAGTTTACTTCGTTTACTTTTCTCCTTAATATGGGAAAAATAGTTGAGCGGTTTCCGTTAGATGGAGCTTATAAAAAGCAGATTTAAGCTACATAAAAAGCAATCAAACAGATCTTTATAAGTATGTAGTATTATGATGGGTGTTTTCTATGTATTATAAGTATGTATTTACAAAAGAAAAGTGTTATATGTATATATTTGTAATCCCACTGTTGATTCTGATACCCGTAACACAGGTGCTTGAGCTACCTATCTCTGAGTCAGATCAATGTATGTGATGCTGTAAAATATTATTATTTGGCGTTGTTTCGGTAGATGTCACAATGCATTTTTACATCGCGCTAGCAAAGCGTGTTTCCGAAGCAATGACCTGAAGCCGCCTGCCTACATTAAATTTTTTAAAACAGTATGGGAAATAAACCAAAGATCAGAGGTATTGGCAATTTAGTTTTCTAGCAAACAAAATTTTGATATTCTAGTCAGTCGTCGCCCTGACTGATTCTCAAAGGTGGCCGTACATAGCCGTTAGCGATTGGTCGTTGATCTCAGCATATATAAATTGCTATAGAGTAATTTATATATGCTGAGATCAATGGCTCAACTACAAATATTAGATGTGGGAACTCCCCTTTAGGCAAAGCATTGCCTGTGGTGGGAAGAACCGCTTTTGCAATCATTTTAGCTATCTGACTAAATTACAACAACTAGACACTAAATATTAAAGAAATACTATAAAAGTACTATTTAACGGTAAGAATGTTATATTTTATCTTAAATTGCATCAACGGTAAACGATACGAACGCCATATAAAGACAACCGCAACAGTGGAATTACAAGTAGTTACAATGTGTTAAGTAAGCAAGGCACGAGCCAATTTTTCGGAAATATCGATATGAAAAAAATATGGCTGATAATGTATGCCACAAGCACAAGAGTTAGGCTCCGAACAGACGCAATGTCTGATAGTAAGCTGCTACTCAGACACTCACAACACCAATGGGGCCATACGAGTGCAGCTTTTTTCCGTTCTCTCCGAATTGGGCCTCCGGTACCCTCACTTACTCAACGAATTGCTTGTGCTAGGCACAGCTTTATGCCAGTTCTGTGAGGCCGCGTTATCACTATGGTCGATCCGGTTTCATCTGTACTGAAGTGTTTTATATAGTGAATTAATCAATAGACCTCATTATATTTAACAGTGAAGACCTGTTGTTTGGTCGTAATACAAGGTATTTATTGTAAGTAGTTACAGCTTAAATAAAACATTTTATGTTTTGTGGTGCAGGAGCAGGTGGGCACGGTGCTGCAGCAGCCGCTGGCGCTGGGCTACATGGTGTCGACGGCGCCGCTGGGCGGCATGCCGGCGTGGTGGTGGGCGGGCTGCACGCACCTGCGCGACGCCTGCCCCGCCTTCCTCAAGAACGCGCTGCACCTGCACGCCGGCAGCCTGCAGTCCGACGACATGTACTCGCTGTCGCTGCGCCGCGACCACAACGCGCACCCGCTCGACTCGCAGCTCACCACCGACGTGCTCAGGTAACCGATCTCAGCGTTCCGCCGACAGGGTGTACGCGCTACGTCGCACAGACCAACTCGGCAACGACCTACATGCAGCGCGCCTGACTGCTGTGCTAGGCTATGTTCCTCGTATCATCTACGACGGGGGGCCATTGCCCCCACAATGCTCCTCCAGCTCTATGGCCCTGCCAACAATGCAGGATACACGTACAAGTGTGTACATAGACACCAATGCATGTCTGGGTTGACAACTTTTACTTGCTCTCTTAACCCAACTCATTTAATGTCATTACGTCCATCATGTATTCCCTCCCGTCCTCATTGTGTGCAACAGTTTAACAAAACTTACTGGTATTACCTTGACAATTGCTGACTCTGGCAGATGAAAGATGAGACGGCGATGACCGTTATAGTATAAGACTCATATCACTAAAAAAAAGGTAATGTATCGATTTTTTATGAATATACTGATGGAAGGATCTCTAAAAAAATTTGCTGTTCCACACATTTTGTCCAGTAAGGAGATGTCCCTATGTATTTTATGTTTTCAACTACATCATTTTTCCCTGAGGTTTTTCCTGTAATTGTTAAATAAAATAAGCCTTTATTACTGTTAATCAATATACATGACACATTTATGTAAGTTACATTTAGGTATCGGTTTTTATTTCAACAGCTTGTCCTTCGACAAAGGTCTCCTCCAAGGACTTCTACTTATTCCTGTCTTTTGCAGTTCGGCTCCATTCTGGACCGGCGACTCTTTTTAGGTCACCTTCCTGACTGATCTTCCTGTACTTGTTATCACACGCTAACATCGTGGTTTGTTTCCACAGATACGTGCTGGAGGGCTACAACGCGCTGTCGTGGCTGGCGCTGGACGGCAACACGCACGACCGCCGCTCGTGCCTGCCGCTGCACGTGCAGGTGCTCATGCAGCTGTACCACACCTCCGCCGCGCTGGGCTAGGCCCCGCTCCCGCGCAGTCATCAGTGCAGTGTTAACTAGTGCCGCGTTATCCCTCGAGCCGTGTCGCTATCGTGCTCTTTCGTGGAAGTGTCGCAGTGTTGCAGCTGAGGTCTCTAGACGCCCATCGCGTCGCGAAGTGACGGCGGCGGGCCGGGCCGCGGCTCTGCCCCGACCTACTTATTAAAATTATTTATTTGCATTATTTATTCCTCTCGTTTCGTCGGCGCCGCGCTCTCGCCCCGGCCGCCGACGGTTCTTAGGTAAATTAAAGTAGGCTTGTTAGGGTTCAGAGGACCGTTGTCTGATATTGGCGTTTTTATCCAAAGATCGAGTCGTGTTGGTTGATTGTTTTGACTGTAATATTGACCTGTGGATACATAATTTATGTTCCGGTTACTATGAGTTGCTGATGAATTGAGTTGCTAAATGATTCCATAATACTTTAATAACGTAATTGGAACAGTTTTGAACTAATACATATTTTGTATTAAAATATCTGTTGGGTAAAAGGCAGGTATCTTTTTGCTAATTCTAAGCAACTTGTGGTAAATGGCCCGTGTGAATGTTACCACGAACAGACCTGACAAATATCAAATGTTATTAAAATCTAGGCAATTTAAAAAAGTAGTTGGTAAGCCGGGAATACTAGTTTGTTATAGTTTCTATGACACACAAAAGTCCAATCTGGCTTGTGAGATTATTTCTCTTTGAGGGCATTTCATTTTCATTATTTTTTAACTTTTTATGATTATAAGAAACCACTTCCATTGCAGTCTTTCGCTACAATACTTCCTGATCTCTTCTCCATTTGAAATTACCATGAACCTCATTTTGTGTAGACTAGTGTCCATTTTTACTGTATATTACTAGCAGTACAACAATATATTAGCTGACATTGGCGATAAGAAAAGACAATGGACAGATGCTGATATACAATGATAAGAATGTTTATTTTAATCTTCCTACTTCCTATTTCTATTAGCATTGATTTTAAAGATCACACTTGTAATTTGATAATAACAAAACTTGACAAAATTTTGTACCACTGCAAACATAAACATTTTTCATAATTGTCTGTTTTATTATACAAAAAACAAAAGAAGGCAAGTGAAGCTACAACAGCTATGATTTACTTTTGCCAGTCATACTTTCACTTTTATAATAATTCTAGAAATCATGTTTATATTGTTGAACAATTATATTGTAGCTATGTTATGGGGATTAACACCAAACTACTAGCTAGGCGAAATACAAGCGTTAGGGATATTGTGTGGTAGGTTGATGCTAATATAAAGTGTTATGAAAGGAATAAACCTTCTTCTACATACATTACTGTCTAGTGGTTATGTCAGAAGAAGGCTATTAGAGAAACTTTCGAAATGTAAATACTGTTTTATTTCAGACATAGAGTACATAATATTTAATATAAATTTTATAGCAAATTGTAATTTTTGGTTACTTTTATTGCAAATCATGATTTTAATTTGAAAACATTTCATAAGTACTTATTTTTCTAATGAATTATTTTTACGAATTATTTATTTATTTCAAATATCCAAGGCAGAATATGAAGGAACTAAGTAGATTAAAAAGGCCTGTTTGGGGATGTGTCGCAGAGAGTGTGTGATACTCCTGCCATGCCCACAACCCCTTGAGTTCAGTGAACATGTTGTCACAAGTTATCTATTGCAGTTGTAATATTACTAATATTACGTTGTTGTGCTATATGTATAATGTAATATATTATCATTATTTTACGTTATATTGTAATAAACCGGTATGAATTACCAAAGGAGTTAGCTATGTGTAGTGTTTTTAGATATTTTAACACCATTAATTGTAATAGGACTCGTTCCGCAGACCATCTCGATTCACAGGGTTCTCGTTTCATCTCGGCATCGCGTAGTTATGATTTAACGTCGACAATTGTTTTACTCATTAAAATGTATTATTTTTTATAAGCTTTTTTACTTTGAATAAAATGAAATTAGGTATCTATAATTTCTGAGTCGGGTTTGTATTCACGAATCATATAGTATTACAATTTAGAGACAATTATATTAGACGAATTGACCATTTTGACTTAGCACTTGGGTTATACTCTTGTACAGTTTTATACGAGGGAACAATAAGCTCAAGGTCACAGCTCACCGCGGAGCCGAGTTGACCCGGCGCGACGCGTGACATGCTCGTACTGTTCAGATTTGCTAGAATATTTCTTACAATGACATACAAAACTCCGTTTGGAAAATAATTAGTAACACCAATAGTTTACGTCTAGATAAATAGTTATAAAGAGAGTCCCTAGATCATGTTTGAAAGTAGCATTTGTATAATTAGACATTGTCGTTTTATAAAAATATAATTGGAGCCAACTGAACCGGCAGCGATGTCGATTCACCGAATTTCCGGCAGTTTAGTAGTTATATGAAATTTTCTATTTTAATATATTATTAAAGCGTAAGCGTAGGGAGGTGTGCTGTGAGACACGTGTAAATATGTCCGGCGTAGTGTGGAGCGTGCGCTCCTGATGATGTACTCGCACCGTCTGTGGTTATCGTTTCGCTGCGTTTCTGTGCACACTGGAATGAGTTCCTTAGCATTCAAGTCAGCATATTGAACTAAAAATTGTCCGAAATTCTTATTGGTTAACAAAAATTGTAAAGTCACTTTTTGTTGCTTAGTGTCTAATTATTATTTCGTGTTTAGTGTCAGCGTCAGTCGCATCAACTGATGCAGGCCTGCAGATGTCTAACGTAGCAGCGGTCCGGCCGCGACTTAACTGAATTAATGCCTAGTTGAATATGAAATGTTTTAAATGTGTTACAGCATTTGAGAATATTTAATGATGTTGTATATAGTTTATATTTTGTTTTGTAAAACGACATTTTGTACATAGGATTGACGTAATTATTTGCCCACATTGCCGATATAATGGAGCATGTTTTAAAGAAACCACTCGTAATATTTTGTACAGTTGTTAAGTGAGATTCGTAGCTGAATGAATTATTTTTAGGGTTTCGTTTTTGACCTCTTTTTGTTATTGTGAATTTGTCAATTTTTTTAGGGAATTGGGATTGTACTGTATATAGACCACACCATTTTGTCATATATTAGTTGTAAGCGGTCAAATCTGATGATTGATGTGGAAATCAAATTTTCTAAATGGAGCAATCATTAGAAATTCATAAAACAAAATTAGTGTAATACTTGATATTAATATAACTTTATAAATAACTGTGAAAATAGGTAATAATAATTATGAATAAAATATTACATATTTAAAAAGCGTTGTTTTATTATAAGAAATACTAAATACATTATTGGAAACGCTGATCAACTTTGAGAGTTGCTCATCTTTTGTAGTCTCAGTAAAAAAAATGGGATTATATTTGAGCTGCGTTTGTACACCACGGCATCACGTCGAGTTACCCTTGTCTCAGTCTTCCTGGACCTCGCTATTCCAGCTTGAGCCTTAATTTCATCGGACCATCTGGCAGTTTGGCCGCCAACATTCCTCTTTCCATCTCTTGGTCTCCATTCATGAACACCTTGCTCCACCTTTCATTCTGCACACATGACCGGCCCACCCCCATTCTAGTTTTGCGGCTCGGTACCCTATGAAGTGTATTACTATTGTGCGTTCCCTGATGATGGTATTGCGCACTCTGTCTCGTATGGATATACCGAGCATTATACGTTCCATAGCTGTGCAGTGCAGAGTACGATAATAGTCTGGATAGTTCATTGCAAGGCCAAAAATGTAATTCGCTGGCACAAACTAAGTAGAAGATATTAAATATTTTGCTGAACTGGGAATCGAACCCTGAATTCATAAAGCAACCCATAGAGTAAGTATATTTCGTCACTACTCGGAAGTCTTATGGTGACCGCACACGGCTGATATTTTTTTAAGACGTAAATCGGTCCGAGAAAAAGTCGGTCGTGTGTGGTCATCCTTATACCTTAGATTTGTTACAAGACGCCAAGTGTTGTATATATTGGTGTAGGTGGTATTCATAAAGTAAGATAATAATAGTCTGGTGGTATTTAAGCCATGAATTTAATAGATACTACGTGGATGATATAAGTTTATATTGAAGTAAAATTATTGTTGTCTCCTGCGGGAAATCACGGCACGGAGACCGGTCCATTTGGAAGGCGTACGTGGAGATACCGATCCTACACGAAGAGACCCCTTTGAGACACAATAATGATAGCGGGGATGTGTACACCTAGCGGGTACTGACTCTGTACTATCAAGATACAACCAAAGTCAGCACCCGCCAAATGCAAGGACTATTGCTTATAAGATGGAAACTGAGACAACGGGACGCCTGCCAAATAAAATATCTCATGTTTATAATCATGGCAGACGGTGACTCGGCTCCCGCTAGATGGGCCTCCCAATGCCCAAAATCAGCCACCATTTTTGTTTAAAATTATTATTATAGCTTCTTGGTAGTTACCCTGGTTACTAGTATGATCGGTCCACGGATCGGTCGATGGCAGAAACGATAAGTCGACGTCGATCGATAGTTTGACAATCGATCGACGTTGTCTTAAAATAACAATAGGGTATTTGACTAAGCTCGAGATTTTACAAAATATAAATATTTTATCAACATAGGTAAATATGTGCCAATGGCAAAAAATCTTATTATTATTTATATTATTATTTATTATTATATTTATGGTCAATAGTTTTTTAGATTTTCGCGTTGCATTATAACTATAATGTATCAATACGGGGATTAACACGATTATTATTATGTGAAACAACATTGTGTACTCACATATTTGTCTCGACGTTTCGACTCACCAGCGAGCGGAGTCCGCTCGTGACCACGGCTGCTGTAACGTAGCCGAAACGTCGAGCCAAATATGTGAGTACACAATGTTGTTACACTTATTAAATATCGTGTTAATCCCCGTATTGATACATTATAGATATTTATGGTCATTCAAAGATTTATGGGCAAGTCCATTTTAAAAGTAGAGATTCGTGTAGTCACGTGCACTAATAAGTATACAGCCTCATTTGTTCCGCCGAGTCGAGGTTTACATTTCAATACAGGCGACTGTACGTACAGACGGCGTCAGATCAAGTTACCCCCCAGCAGTGCAAAAATAACACTTGTGTCTCAAATATAAGGACGGTCCATAGCCACCTTAAACAATTTAACACGGGACGTGGTAAAGCGCAGATTTAGTTTTGAAAAATTCTGCGAAAATCCGCGGGAGGGAAGGGAAGTTTAGCAAGAATAAGTAATGAATTGAAATGATGTTTGTTTACGAACATTGATAAATCACTTGCTCACAGCAGTGAAAATTCAGATAAGTACTAGGAAAGTTATAATTTAATACCGCGGTAGCCTAGTGGTCTGGGCGGTCACCAAGATGGTGAACGGGTTGGATTGTAAAACAGTCATACAGCCATTTAAGTACATTTAAGTTTATATAATGCCTATTTTTTAAGTTGTCTATTTTGTGCAATAAAGTAAGTATATCTATACAGTGTTAGCTGTTTATTCTAGTAAAAATGTAAATGTATCTAAAGCTGTGCGTAGAAAATTTGCTAAATATTTTTTGTTTGAAAGAATGTACTCCTGCCTGTCACCATGTCAGGATCTGATGATGAAATCTTAGGGAAACCGAAGTGACTCTCCAATAACCAATAGCAAATGAGCCGGGATAACTTTTATTGTTGTTTCTGGTATTTATTCTTCAATACTTCTCGCAACGAACAGTATCCTTTCAATACATTTGTCATTTTGTCTCATTTCTTTCAATTTCTATTTTACCTCAATCAATTCAATTAGAAGGCTAATTGAGTACACAGTTCAGTAAAAAGTCCATCTGCTCTGGTAGTAACATACCAACCAACAGTCAAATAGTGAGACATGAATTATTCATTCTTTCTATCATTGTCACAACACTAATCAAGATCGTGAAAGATCGTGTCAACGTCGTTGAGTACGTTGTCTTTGAGTACCTACCACGAAGAGCACGATATCGCCTATTGTCTTTTGGGGTTATTTCTGTCGCAAAATATGTAGATGAAAAATGTTATTATTCTGTGAAATAACGTTTATTTTATTAAAAAAATACTTATGCGTGATAAGAAAGATAAGTTAGATTTTTCTGATCGTCGTACGCAAGTAAAAACTGCACAACAACCACTTTGACGAGTTCCGCTCAGTATCTTCTACTTAGTTTGTGCAGCGACAGATACGAATTTCCGGTATATAATACTACTCTTTGGATACGAATTCGAACAACGTGATTCCACGTGTACTTAGGCAGAGGGGAAATCGTCCACATGCCACGTCCCGTGTTAAATTGTCTAAGCTTGCCAAATTATTATTATGAGCAAAAATATCGACAAAAATAATCTTTTAAAATTGAAAATCCCGCACATTTTTGAGGCCACAGGCTATATAGAGAATTAAATAAATTTAATGGCCCTCGACAATTTCAGAACGAAATGTAGAACAACTAAACCAAACCAAAAAAATCAGTCAGTGAATTGCCACACCTAAAAATAAGAAGAAGAAGAAACAATCAGTCAACTGTCAAAATGTCAAGTTTTGTTAAAAAAAACAGCTGAGGGTGTTTTGCTTGTATTGTAACTCATTTTAAAGCAAAAAAGTAAAGAAAGTATTTTAACGAAAGAAAGTGCAAATCTTCGCTTACTATGCAAATAAGAGTTTGATTCACGCGAGTTTTTCCGTCATACCCAACGCTCGGTTTGAAGTCAAGAGTGGTGTGAAATCTTGAAAATGAAGATAAATGAGAAGAATTTGTCCGCTTTCGCGTCGTCAGCGACGCCGGTGGACCGCGACGGCTGGCTGGACATGCGCGCCGAGGTCGGCAAGAGCTACCAGAAGCGCTGGTGCACGCTCAAAGGGAACCTTCTGTTTTACTTTGACAAGAAGGGCGATAAGGACCCTGTAGGGGTTATTGTTCTCGAAGGGTGCACTATTGGTAATATATTTGAGAGATAAATAAACAAAATATTTATTTTAATAACGAGAAACTTTAAGAGTTACTAACAGAATAATTTTATATTGTAGTAAATCCTCAACTGTTAATGATTGCTGAATTTGCTTGGTTACAGAGTTGACTGAAGAAGAAGCATACAGCTTCAAGATAGTTTTCCAATGTGAGGGTGGACGCACTTATTACCTATGTACAAACTCGCAGGCATCCATGGAAACGTGGATGAAAGCTCTGGCCTGTGCCAGCTATGATTATATGAAGCTGATGGTGGCCGAGTTGCAGCGACAATTGGACGAGGCACAAGGTATTTGAATAAATTAAATTTGCGATTGTCAAGAGATTTGGTGAATAAGAATTTATGTAATGGAATAATAAAGTTAGTTATAGTCAGTCACAACACATCTAAAATAATAAAAGTTATATGCATGATATTAATTATCTAGACTGCATATTCCTCCTGCAAATCCTAACTTATATGTATTCATTTTTTAATTAACAGCAGAGGCTGCAGCAGAAGCAGCCGCTTTAGTGACAATCACACCACCCGAAGAGGAGCCTAAAGTGCCTCCGAGGGGACAGAGATACAACCCCTTCAATAGGGGTCTGGAGACACCCGCAGAGACTGGCAAGACGGTGCAGGGCAGTAGACATCGTAAGTTCAGTATGAAAGAGAGATTCTATACAAACATCATCTCAGTGTGTCATCCTGGACATCCAAAATCCGTGCTTCAGCATCAAGGAAGGGACTTAAGGAAATGCCGTCTGACTATATTTAATTAGGTATCCCCAAAATTGAGAGATTATCTGGAATTCAGTTTGTTTTGATTTTATTTAGTTTAATTATTGTAAATTAATGTTTTTTGCCTTTAACCTACAAATATGTAAGAGTGTGTTGAGGAAAAGTGGCCTTTTGGTATAGGTGCTGTTTGCACTTAATAGAAGAGGTCAGTTAATGAAACTTTTGCCTATTTAACCAACTGCCGGGTTATGTTTATGTGTATACCTGAGTTATGATGTAATAAATTTTCTTGTAATTTTAAATTCTTTCACATTGTCTCTCTTTCTAGACAAAGAGAACCTCCGCCCGGAGGTGCCCCGCAAGAAGGTGCCATTCCGTGAAATCCACACTTTGTGCGGTCGCAAGATCCTGTCGGACCGCAGCGAGTGGCGCGCCAAGATCGCCAAGCAGCGGACCGACACCGACAAGCCCCTCATACACCTGTAGGTGATGAGTGACCGGGGACAAAAACTGTGATATGGTTAAAAAATCTTCAGGGAAATTAAAACGGGGATTAAAACGCGACGTATTATTGATTACATGGTTATGTACTTAAACTTGTCTTTTCGGCTACGTTATACCAGTCCTAGCTACAAGTGTATGTGCATACGAAGTTTTGCCAGGCAGTAGGTACATAACAATGTAGTTAATTGTAATCATCACATTAATCCCTGTTATAATTCTTAATTCTTAACATTGGATATTGTGTGATTGGAAATACCGTATTTGGGTTTATTGTAGTAAATAATCGTGTATTACCATGATCTTAGTATTTTAGAAATAAGATACTCATTGGTTGATGTATTAGTCCTGAATCAAATTAGATTTTCATAGTACAATTTTTAATCGCACTAATTTTGTGTTAGATCACTACTTGTTTTCAATAGGTAATTGTGATGCAATGGTCAATCTTTAGGCTAATAAAATAGACAGTATTGTGAAGACTGAGCTATTTACGATTGAAATGTCTTGTTTCACTTCACTTCTTCAACTAATTCTGTGTTTTGAAATTCTATCCAAAATTAATAAGGATGGGTGTAAATCAGAGTTGAATTTAAAGTAATATAATTTCCTATCATGAAGTAAACAAGTGCATACAATTGTACCTAATCTTTAAAACATCTTTAGACTGTAATCATTTGTTTATAGTGGTGCTCTCACACAGCAGTTTTTATGAACACAAAACAATTCGGCTATAACATGTCAATTTGTAAAGCAAATTGTTAAACACCAACATTTTATAATTGCTATGTGGGTGCACCTTTGAAGAGATTGAATGAGTTAAATATTTATAATCGAATATAATTTATTTTTTATTATCTACAAACCAATTAGGTATATTATTATACTTGCCTTAAGTAACATTTTACGCTTAGAATTTGATAAATAAAACAAAAATATTGTATTAAGTAGTTTATTTTAAAAATCTTTGTTACATAAACCAACACTTTACAACGTCAACTGATACAAGGGAGAGCCGTAACATAAGTTAATATATTATATTAATAATAATCATCAGCGTACCGCATTACGAGTCGTGCAGCCGAGGACAGTGAAACATTGCGACCCACAGTTTTGGTATTCAAGTTAAACGCAACTAGATAACATTGAGCAAACGATACTAACTACACAGCGCACGTGACACTATACACAACATGTGAGTTACATACGAAAACGTGGTGGAAGACGGAATCAATGCCCAGCGAGAGAAATGGTAACGAGTTACACGCGATGACACGGATTAGCTACCAGTGATACATACGATACGATACTGTCATATACTCAACTCTATAAATAGTGTTAATGTTACATAACGATATATGCCTCTATAAATATAGTTTGCGTTAAATATCGGGTTTAGTAAGACATACGCAGTCCTTACATTAGCCTCTGACATCAAATAATACTCTGTTAAAATATATAATCTAACTTCTTGGAAAACGTTCATAAAACTCAGAAAACGTATGTCACAAACGGGACGCAGGTGTTTAAACATACAAATAATTTGAAACACTCCATAAACAATGCTATATAAGACTTGAATACGATAAAATAGTTATCATGCATGTCCAATCATAATGTCTATGTATAAATCTACAAAAATAACAAACGTGTGAATCTAACAGGGAACGCCGCGGTATTTTGTATTCTCGTGACATTGCAGCTTACATTTCGTTTACAAGTGACCTATAACTAATATTCAACAATAATAGTCAGTCATTTTGAACTTATAATAATTTGAAAACAGCTGCAATGCATGTAACCGCATGTATTTAACTTAAAATACATGTTACATTACTTTTGAATGAACCTGGCGTCGCAGCCGAGCAGGCAAAGCACCGCCGCGTCCCCGACCACCCAATAGAGCACAAATGTCATAAATATGAAAAATATTTGGTAACGATTCCTTAAAGATACGAAACACGGAGGCCCAGAGGCGACAGAACCGTTAGTATTTACACATGTTACAATTTTTACAAGTGTTTGAAACATCACTAACCCAATTATATAAAACTAACTTAGTATTTAGATAAAGGACTTAAATAAACGAAAGGAAAGACTTTAAATAGAAAGATAGGAAGAAAGTAATGTACAAACTACAGTTAATTAAAATTACGTAATGAAAACAACTCATATAAAGTTATATACAATTTGTGTGGTGGGTGGGAAACTATCTGGCCACTTCATAGGGAAACTTGTTTTTGGTCTTAGTACATAACTTAAGCCTACTCTAAACATATAAATTATGTGAGTCAGTACTTTAATTATCTCATTTTGTTACCAAATGCTAAACTCTAGGCAAATTTTATCTGACGGGAATACTTCATAAATATAATTTCATTGTTAATTCATATTTGTGATAAATTAGACAATAGTCGATTGTATTAGGCATGTCACCTACGCCATTAAATATTTGTGACTGCTCCGACCTTATGACCTATTAAAAAAAAACAATATAAGCCTTGTGGCGTTAATTTTCTTTGTAAACAAAATATACTTAGATATAGTAAATGTTTATACCAAGAAAAAGTCATTGTTAAAATAAAATAATCTTGGTTATAGCATTAACGTATACTTTTCGTAGCTAAGTCAAAATTAGTATCTACCCAAAACTTTACATTATTAAATAACTACTAATTTCACACTCGCTTACTAAAACTATTTCTAAAATGTAAATCAAACGTGTTTTGACTATATATCTGTTGAAACGTGCACATATAAAATATGAACTACCACATAAAATAACATAAATTAATAAAATCAACCAGAGGTTCACTATGAGGATCTAAACTGAGTTGGTTTTCAAACAATTGAGTTTAGGTCCTATAAGGCCCCAGTTGGCTGCTAATTGTGGGAGGAAGCAAGTGGCCAGGTGCTAGCGTGGTGGGAGACGTACAGACGATCCTCTCGTAATGAAACGCGTAAACTTTGGCTTAGCGCGCGTGTCGGCGCGTATCGGCGCGTGTCGGCGCGGTCGGGCGCTTACAGCTCGAAGCGCTTCTTGCGCTCGGCCACCATGCCCACGAGCGGCGCCACCGTCGCGAGGCTGCTTACTGAGCAGCGCTGGCGCCCTTTTAGTTCTGGAAATAGATAACATTGCAAATTGAAATAAGATTGTTATAAGGTACCTACCTACCTAGGTGCCTACCTAGGCAGCGAAAGGTATTTTGAGTAGGTAATAATGAATATACATAGTGCTTATTTATTCATTGAACTTAAATTATTAACCGACTTAAAAAAAAGAAGTTCTCAATTCGACATGTATATCCCTGTTGAATAATTGAATGTTGTATTAAATGACAAGATAGTATTGGGCGCCGACTTCGGTAACACTTTTTCTCGAGTGTACTGTTATAAAATGTTATTTGAGGTGTATAAAGTGTAAAAAATATTATTTTACACTTTTTAGTTCGTGGTTTTTGAAGGCGGTGTTTTTTTGCAGAGTTTCTTTTTAAATTCTTATGGTAATCATCATCTCATCTCTCGACATCAACCTGACCTCGTAGCTCAAGGACTTCAGCAGAGATATTACAAATATAATACTTAAATACATTTATTCCATCCAGAAACTGAACAAACTCAAGTGTCAATCCTGAATGATGAAACACCATGTCCAGGGCGGGAATCGAGCCCATTATCATTGGCCCCTCTCTTAGGTCTACTGAGCAAGTCTCACCTGGACGGGCGACAGCTGCAGGTTTCGGGTGCTCTCCGTCTTCGCGAACTGGATCTTGGCGGGGCGCGACGGCCTCGCCGCCTCCAGCAGCGGGCTCGACCGGGACGACTTCCCCTGTACAACCAGCCGCAATGTGAGACAAGCTGTGCTTATTTAAGGTGACGGGTAGGGCACACTAGCGACGCCAATCGATTTTAATTTTTAGCCACTAAACCGGATCTATAGTAAAACATTTCGGGGTTGCAATCTCTCGGTAAACACTTATACTATAGTTTTTTAGATTTTCGCGTTGCATTATAACTATAATGTATCAATGTGATCTATAATGTATCAAATGTGAGTCCGCTCGTGACCACGGCTGCTGTAACGTAGCCGAAACGTCGAGCCAAATATGTGAGTACACAATGTTGTTTCACATAATAAAGATCGTGTTAATCCCCGTATTGATACATTATAGAAACACTTATACTATTTATTAAATAACAATACACAAATGTTGCGTTCAATGCGTACAATAACGGACCCAACATTTGTGCATGATTATATAAATAGTATAAGTGTTTGCCTAGAGGTTGTAACCCCGAAATTGTTTAAATTAGATCCGGTTTAGTAGCTAAAAAATAAAATCGATTGACGTCGCTAGTGCGCCATACCCGTCACCTTAAATGAGCACAAGGCAGTTGTTATCTACATAGGCGT
The DNA here is from genome assembly GCA_019059595.1 of Marasmia exigua. NCBI lineage: Eukaryota > Metazoa > Arthropoda > Insecta > Lepidoptera > Crambidae > Marasmia > Marasmia exigua. Next base: position 17,948,528 of record CM032470.1, read on the forward strand.
AGCTAGGCTAAGGGTAGTGTCCGCCATAGAGTAACTTATAGGTATCTGTCCGCTCTGTAAGGGTGACCCTACACGGCCGATAATTGGTGACCGATTTTTTGTATGAGAAAAATAGAACGTACTGATTTCAAAGTGCAACGCATATTTCCTAAAAGTTGGTCAGAAATTGTGCAAAACGACAAAAAGTCTGTTGTGTGTGAGCACTCTAATGCTTTTGTGTGGGAGCACCCTAAAACTTTAGTGTGGGTGCACCCTAAAGCTTTTTTGTACGAATCCTATAATAGAGTGTGTTAAGGCGACGAGTAGGGCACACTAGCGCCGCCAATCGATTTTAATATTAAGCTACTAAACCCGATCTATTTTAAACAATTTCTGGGTTACAACCTCTAGGCCAACACTTATACTATTTATTAAATAACCATTCACAAATGTTGAGTTCAATGCGTACAATAACGGACCCAACATTTGTGCATGGTTATTTAATAAATAGTATAAGTGTTTGCCGAGAGGTTGTAACCCCGAAATTATTTAAAATAGATCCGGTTTAGTAGCTAAAAATTAAAATCGATTGGCGTCGCTAGTGTGCCCTACTCGTCACCTTAAAATCACAGTATATGCAGTAGTTTATTACATAGTGTATGCTGGACGGTTTATGTGAATATACAGTCCAATCATGGTTATTTGGCACGTGGCTTAAGTAGGAACTGATGCTGTTTTGACATTTTTGCATTGAAAAAACGTTTTACAACGCCCCCTGTCACTAAAGTGTCTTCTGTACCCAAAACGGACGGCTGGATTTGTCAGAATAAATAAAGTATAAAAGACTATAACAAAATAGAAGAATATAAAAAGTAAACGTTTTAAACAAAATAGGTAAAAAGGTTGGTTGTGGCCATCGCCAACAGTACCCTTACCATGAGTTTGAAAAACTGTTCTTGCTATCGAATACTATCGCTTTGTCCCTTTCATTGTGGTACATGTGAAAGAGACAGGGCAATAGTTTTGGATAGCGAGGATAGTATTTCAAACTCTTGGTAAGGCCTCAGATCGTAATCGCACTGTATGTTGTGCTATAGGGAAAGTACGCTTCGACGAAGATGCCAACTGGTGCCATTCATTTGAACTAAGTATTCAATACAAAGTGCTGTCAGTCCACACAGACGGAGGTGCCAACTGGTGCCATCCATTTGAAACTGAGTAAAATCTATTTGACCTTGAGTCAATACAAAGTGATATAATAACACGTTTCGTATTTGCAATGACCATCCCTAATATGGATACGGCAGGCGTGCGGGCTGTAGGTACCTACCCTGACTGAGATCGCGCACATTCTAATTTCAAAGTTTTCAAATTCTCAAAGTGACAACCCTAACGGAACGCATTTCTAGACCCCAGATTATTGCAAGACTGCCTTTGGAATATGCCTTTGCTACGCCAATGTATGCATGTTAGTAAATAGTTAAAATGAACCATGAACCATGGTTTAGTTACATTAGGGGTTATTTACTTCAATAGTAAAAAGGAATATGTTAATAAAATGTAAAGAATACAAATAGTTACGATTTATTTAAAAACAAAAAAAAAGTGTGATAAATCCTGCAAGCACTCAAAACCAAACTAAAATAATGTAAAACTACAGCGAAGCATTTAAAAACCAATGAGCATGTAGTTGTAGATGTGATGAAGTATTTTTATGCAAAAAAGAAAAATCAAAATCATAATAATATGTGACTCTTGAAATAGAATAAAAATATGACGTATGTCTCTGTAATTATTTGTAGAGTACATTAACGCCCATTCATATTCTATATCGAAGGTAAATTATGTAACGAGGGTCGTAGCTAGCAATACGCTAAACTTTGGGCAAAATTGAAGATGTCGATCAAAATAGGTAATAATTAAGTACGACGGCCAAATCAGACGCACTTTATGCTCATAAGTAAGATACTATTTTAATAGTATTTGATCTTAATTTATAAAGCAGATAAACCCAAACACAATTTGGTAATTAGCCTGCTGGTTACGACCCTGTTCGTCTGGTTACCTGTATTGCCGTTGGCGCGTTGCCAGGCCGCCGCCAGGTGGCGCAGGTGGGTCCACAGCGGCGCCTCCGCCCTCCCATGCTGTTAGTGCACCCGAATGTACCATGACACCTTGCATTATTACAATGGACTATACACTATCTCTACTACAAGTGCACGAAGTGGACCAAGTAGGGTAGAATCCGGCGCGAAGGACCAATATCGAAACAGTGACCAATAAAAAAGTTATCTCCATTCTTTAAGATTGAGTATTAAAAAATCAAATAGAAGTATTGATTGAAGTTTCAATGGTTTTGCACTAACTTAATAGTTAGAAGCAATATCGCTTGTAGCTAAGCATTGGATTCAAAACCCGATTATAAATTCAATTCGTGCAGTTGTAAAAATGAGAAGATCTAATTGAAAAGTATGTTGGTACTGATATTTACACCGTGAATGTGAAATAACAAAAAACTTTCCGACTATTTATCATTACTATTAATATTATATTCTTATTATTGTTAATCTTTTTTTAATTTAACGAATATATAATGTTCATTGCAATAATTACACATTCCATCGATCATTACTTTGTCAAAATCTTTCGAAGGGGAGTCTAGCCTAAGTCACATTACTGCAATATGCTGAAATTTATAATTGAACTGTTAGGCCCGGTGCACTAGATGCGGCTTTGCAGTTATTTTATAAGTGCACCCTAAATCGAACTTAATCACGAATCGGTTGGTTGGGAATAAGACTAATACCCGGTTTCACCACAAGTGTTGGTTAGCTATAAAGACTTATCAGACTACCTATCAGATAAGCTCATCCAAATGTTGAAAAGTGGACCGAAATGCTATGAAATCCTGCTATGTTTTAACACTACCAATTTTGCCAGATATTGGGGAATTCAAATTAAATTCTCATTCCAAATTAGGTCTGCCTATTTACCAAGTAGCCAATGTTGTCTCTTTTTTTTCAAAGCAAGCAGTCTTGCTATTTTAATAACTCCACCATTGAATAGTATATGTTATGTTGGACAGACTTTTCGTCTTCTAACTATGTTGTTGATTTTTTTTACATTGTTTTACAATTACGTGCGTGCAATATCAAGTGCATCGAGCCACACCGATGTCTCGTGCGATGACGTCATGCAAGCGATGCGCGTGAGATAGCAGAAGCGCGTAGCGTCAAGCGTGTGCCGTGACTCGTGAGGTGAGGTGAAGGAGGGGGGGTTAGGGGTACATACCGGCGCGGTGTCCTCGATCAGCTGCGACAGGGAGGAGGCCTCGCCGTTTTTCATCTCGTTCGCTTCGGAGATGAGGTGCGCGCGCAGCTGCTTATTTCTGAAAAACGATAAAAAGGTTTAGTCTAGCTATAGTACAATGTTAAGGTGATGTATCTATGTAGTTCGCTCCAATTGTGTACCTACCTCTACACCGTGCTTTTTTAACCGTCTTACTCCCTTATCGAGAGCATTATACTGATGAAAACCATTTTCCCCCAAAGAACAATGGGGTTTATTTCCATACAAAAGTAATCAGCTGATTGGTGTAAATTGTATAGGAAGGCAATTTTTTTAGATTAGACCCTATGTTCTTTGGGGAAAATGTTTGTTATCATCAGTATATTGCCCTTGATAAGGGAGAAAGGTGGTTTACATGGTGTATATTTGTGGAATTGTGGACGCCTCTTACCACGAGATGCCCGATAAAGGTTAGCGGTACAACCCATACGTTTTATACGTATCGTTATGTATTTTTGATCTGCATTGGTAGGAGGGTGTGAATGACCTTTCATGCACGGAGATTCCTTTCAACGGTTGTGTTCATACCTGGAGTCGAGCTGCATGATGTGGTTGTGCGCGTGCGCGAGCTGCGCGGTGGCGGCGGCCAGGCGCTCCTCCAGCGCCGCCGACTCCACGCACTTGACGGAGTACTTCTCCGAGAGCGACAGGATCTCGCGCTTGATCTCCTCCATCTCTTGCCTGGGGAGCGGACTGTTGTTTACTTATTGCATGCACTTTTCTACTATAATGCGGCGAGAAAGACGTGTAAAATGTTTGAGAAACTACTTGAGTTTCTATGTCAGGCCATGCCATGCCAATGGGGTTGTTTGAGGAACTAACGGAGATCCCTTGCCATGCCATCAATGGGCATACCTTACCCTATGACGTAAATGGCACCATCATTATTTATCATGACTTTATTGACAAATTGTAACATCTATTTCAAATTAATATTTTTTAAAGATATCTGGGCAAATTATAACTCAGCCCCACCAATCTTCTCAAAACCTAATTGGTGGGGCCAAGTGGAATTCCATCATTAAAGAATGGGAGTTTAAAGGTTAGCGCACTTGTAACTCCACTGTTGTTGCGGGTGTAGGTACTTTACATGGGTGGCGCGGCTAGTACTGATTTTTTTTATTTATCTCCCAAGTTAAGAATTTCACACTTTATGTGTCTGGCGAAATTGCAATTTGAAGATATCTCGACATTTCATTGTTGTTACTCGTATTAAGGAAGTATTTATCTTCGTCTCGGTTAACACCTGCTCTTAAAATTATTTATCCAGTAAAAAAATATGCAATTTTTCGACGTTAACAACTATTTTCTGCCTATTTGTTTTATATTAAAAACTCGATTATTCACTATGAAAATTTAACAGAGACACAGCATGTATGATCTAGTTACACAATTTCTTAAAGAAAATCAAAATATAATCAAGTTTCATTCATCATTTTAGTATTCGCAAATGCACATACATTTCTTACTAATTTGAAACAGCTATCTTGCTGTTTCTACTCGCGCGGAAGGGCCGCGATGGTGCGACAGAGATAGCGAGATGTCCTAGGAACGGCGAAGCTCGCTGCGAATTGTATTTGAACGACGCTTCGCCGCACTCTTAAGATCTGTCAAACTGCATCGTATAACAAAGCCACTCACTGGTGCCGGGAGCTGAGCTGGCTGATGTCGTGGTGCGGGCGCTGCAGGAACTCGGTCTTGAACTTGTCGACCTCGCGCCGCACCTCGCTCTCGTGCGCCTTGCGCATCGCGTCCAGCGCCGCCAGCGTCGCGCGCGTCTCCTCCGCCAGCGCCTGCTCCTTGTCCAGCCTGGAATAGTTCATTAAATATTAGACAAAAAGATAAAAGATAAAAAATCTTTATTCAATTTAGGTCCACACAGAACACTTATGAATGTCAAAATAGGTTCATAATATCTACCGCTGGTTCGGAATGTCGATAATTCTCTCACTTAAACTATCTATCTTAATTTTTAACATCCGATACAGCTCCTGGAAACTACAAGTAAACACTAACAACACCTCTTTTTATAATCCAATCGTCAAGATGTGTCGTACCTATAACGAGCTAGTTAAAGTACATGGGAACATCGATCTCTACCGGTACATCATCATTCATCAGCAACCCACACTCATCCACTGCTGGACATAGGTCTCCCCTAATGCACGCCACTGCTCCCGATTTTCGGCCACTCTCATCCAGCCCACACCAGCCAGCCTTCGAATGTCATCATCCTATCTTGTCGCAGGGCGTCCTACACCACGCTTACCGAGTCGCGGTCTCCACTCAAGGACTTTACGGCTCCAACGGCTGTCAACAAAAGAGGCCCTGGCGAACCACCCACCAACCCGCACTGGACCAGCGTGGTGGGTTATGGTCCATTCCCCCCGAATGACAGATACTACCGGTACAATTTTAGTCAATTCAAGAGGTACGTCCACTCAGTCCCTCTTCTCTATTAAATTTTGCATGTGAGTGGGTTAGCTGTGGATTATAGTTCTAGTTTTAATTATATTTTAACTGTTATCTTTCTTGTAATTTTTTGTCTGTGTATACATGTTCTTGTATTGCAGCCGGGAACATAATGGAATTACAAAATAATTTACTCATATAAGATTGTCATTTGTTTTGTATACCAAAATAAAAAAATAAAAATAAAACTGGCAAAAACGTATCTTTCAAAAGATTGGAATATTTGCATCTGGATCAGTGCAGAGATGCGGTATAATGAGACACGCTTCATTTGGAACATCGACTCTCAGATAGACTTTACTCGGATCATTCCGTTCATTCGGATCATGTGGTTCACTCGGACTCAAGATCTGTTGGAGTCGAATAATAGATTCGGAGCGAACAATAGATATTCAGAACAGTGTATCATTTGGCTGAGTCGGATCACTGAGTCGTGTCAGTAAAGAGTTACACACGTCTATTACCTGAGTTGCTCCCGCTCGGCGCGGTGCTTGTCCTCCATCTCGCGCACGATGCGGCGGTGCGAGCTCTCCATGGCCAGCAGCCCCTTCTCGCAGAGCGCGCGCAGCTGCTCGATCTCCTGCTGGTAGCGCGCTCGCAGCCCGTCGCCGTGCGTGTCCGCTGCCACTGCGCTCTGCAACACAACCGATTCCATAAATACAATCATTATTTATTACTAGTAACATACAACAGGTTTTTATGAATTGGCGACTTCTGTATCCGCAAATTGTTACAAATAATAAAGATTCTGATTCTGAAAAGCATGAATTCTTTTCAGAGTCACGTGACATTTATTAGCTATTGTGAAATAATCAAATGGTTTCTCTCAATCTACCAAGGGAAAATGTGCTTTACATGTATAGAACATTTCTGAAATCTTGCAATCCCGCATGCGTACTAATCCATACTAATGCAATGTTTGAGGTCGTAGACCCTGAAATGGACAATACGACAAAAAAAGATTTTTTTTACATTATAGCGGACAAATGAGCAGAAAGAAAATGTCACTTTCCATCAGTTGTGCCGACACCTGATAGAAAGTGACATTTTCTTTTCCGAAATTTTCCCATTTTTCACATTTTTCCGAAATGAAAAAATAGTATTTCGAGATTAGACTCATAGAAATGTAAGATAAATAATTTTAGAATTTTTAACCAGTTATATAAGGAGAAATTTATGGCTAACCTGGTAAGCAGCGCGCAGGTTCTCGAGCTGCGCGGAGTACTCGGAGTCGAGCGCGTGCAGGCGGCGCTGCAGCGTGCGCGCGCGCTCCCGCAGCGTGGCGCGCTCGCGCTCGTGCGCCGCCTGCAGCTGCGCGCGCGCGCGCCGCGCCGCCGCCAGCGCGCCCGCCTGCTGCGCCAGCGCGCACTCGCTGCGCGCGCGCTCCGCTTGCAACCTGCACGTGCAAACACGCACTTATCAATTGATCCCGATGGATGGTTGCCTTGTCTTAGTGTTGCGAAAGTCAGATGGCAGTCGCTTCAATGTATTCACCAGACTTTCCGAATCCTGGAACCGGGTCCAAAAGTACCCCGGGTTCCGAAGGTCTGGATGGGTGAAATCTACCACCGTGCGTTTTACACGTCATTTTTTGCCACGCACCTCCTCATTGTGGAATCAACTTCTCGCAGCGGTATTCCCGAACCGGTACGATATTGCGATCTTCAAGAAACGAGCCTATACCTTTCTAAAAGGCCGACAACGCATCTCCACTCCCTCTAGTGTGGCTGATGTCTATGGGCGGCGGTAATTCCCCTGTTAAAGCGTTGCGAAGGTCAGACCGAAATCGCTTCATTGTAATGGACAACATTTCATATTTTTAACATGTCCATATTGTTTTTTTATATGAAAGTAGACATAAAATGATCAGACCCATATTTTTTCTTTTTTCAAAATTTGTCCATTTTCATGCATAAAATAATTATTGAAATTCTTTTTATTCTAAATAGACGTAAGCGCCAAATGACGTCATCGGACGGCTGAATACAGCGATATTCCTTTGCTTATCATTGTTTTAATAAAAAGAAGGTACTACTGTCAAAGGTAAATAATACTAGTGTCAACATTGTCAACGTCATTCATACATTCAACGTTGACAAGTTGTCTTTTTTTTGACAGTTACATGTCATGGGTTTGGCATTACGTAAATTTAAAACTATAATGTGCTAACCAAAGAAATATTTTACATTCTGCCGTCCGATGACGTCATCTTACGTTTTTTAGTTTTTAATTTTTTTCTCAGTAAATAAGCAATATAAAAAATGAATAAATATATATTCGAGCAGCGGAAAAGTAAACAAAGAATTGGTATTTTTTGTTTCAGAGCTTAGCAATTTTGAAATGTTGTCCATTACCAGACTCTCCAAATCGAGAATCATGGTCCAAGCGTCCAAGAGCAACAGCTTTGAACGCAACTGCGAATTACACGGATTTAGGTATTTACGTCATAGACATCTATGGTACCTATTTTTTTTAATGTAATAGGTGACTAGGAGGTAAAATAATACTTCCGATTAGAAAAATAAGATGATTAGTTTGTTGTAGCGAAAACTTAGATAGACACTTACCTATCTAACGCGTCTTGGAGCTGCTTACAGTGCTGGCAGGGCACCAGCGCTTGCAGAGCTTCCACGCGCCGCCGCAGCGCCTCCACGCGCTCCAGCACCGACGCCGGCGCCTCGGCCTCGGCCTCGGCCTCCGCCCCCGCGCCCGCTAGCTCGCGCGCCACGCTCGCCACCGCCGCCTCCACCCGCTCGAGGCTCTCGCCGATCTTCATCGAGTCTTCACTGTTGCCCGAACAGTCACTGGAGAAGAGCGCTCGGCACTCGTTCGAGAACCGCTGGAAGAGGTACACGAACTCCGCCTCCTCGGCGGGGTCCGCCTCCAGCGAGGAGATGGCGTCCTCGGCGGAGCGGCGCGCGGCGTCCTCGTCGCACGGGCCGGACGCGCGGTACGTGCCCTCCAGCACCGCCACGCGCGCGTCCACCAGCGCGCGCAGCGCCAGCACCTCCGCCAGCTCGTGCAGCGGCGCGCGCGACGCCTCCCGCGCCGCCTCCCGCGCCGCGCCCGGCTCGCGGCTCGCCGCCGCCACGTCCCGCGCCACGGCCTCCATCTCCGCGCGCAGCCGGTCGTGCGACGCGCGCCACCACAGCTCCAGGTCCGCCCGGTCCTGCGCCGTCAGCGTGAGGTGCGCGCGCCGCGCATCGTCCAGCCTCCGCTCGCAGGCGGCCGCCGCCCGCGACAGCGCGCGAGACACCTCCGCCCGCACCAGCTCCGCGCTGAGAGCCTCCCGCGCCGCCGTCCAGGCCTCCCCGCACCTTCGCTCGGCCTCGTCGCCTCCCAGAGCGGCGCGCAGCTCCCCGAGTCTCTCGGCGCGGTATCTGTCCACGGCCTCGCCGACCTCCCGCTGCGCCGCCTTCAACGCCTCCAGGTCGGCGCCGTGTATGGCCAGGTCGATCGGCCGGGGTCGCGCAGGGTCGCGGGCGCTGTTCGCTAGGTCGATTCGCCGCGACAGAATCTTTGCTAAGTAGTCGAGAGAAGTTCGCGTGGCCGCCTGACTGCGTGGCCCCTCCCCGGACAGTCGTCGTCTTAGGTCATCGACTAGTCTTCCGGCCTCGGCGATCTCGGCGCGGACGAGCCGCGCGAAGAATGCGCCTCCATCTGCAGCCTCTAGCGCCTCCTGGATCTTGCCGACGAGCACCGCCTCGTAAGCCAACTTTTCAGCGAGCAACTCAAGGTTGCGGCGCTGCGTGAGCTCGCCGGCCTCGTATAGTGCCGCCTTTCGCCTCGAGATCTCGAGAAGTTTAGTTCGCAGTCTCTCCTCGAGTTGTCCAACTGCTCGCGCGACGCCGTCGTTGATCTCTCGTTCCTCGCCGCATCGCTCCGGGTCCACAACGCATCTGTCGAAACACTCCTGCAGTCGTTTGCTTACTTCTGTGAGGCACCTCTCCATGGATCTTACGCTATACTTTTTCTCTAGACTAGGAGACGGTGACCTCCTCGACTTGGCGGCGCGCATCGCGCTCATCTGGCACAGGCACTCGTTGACTTTGTTTCTCGAGTGAATGACTACGCTTTCGAGACTCTGGAGTCTGTCGAGAAGATGCCTCTGGTATTGAGTACCAACTGCAGTACTTTCAGCTCCCTCCGTGATAGTGTTCACGGGACTGTCGGTCGATCTTGGCTGACTGAGAGACTCGCACGAGTTGGTGAGATCCTTTCGGCTTTCGAGGGCTGATGCCACTTTCGTTTCTAAGGAGCTCAGTCGGACTAGCATTTTCATGGGCTCGGAGCTGGTCGCGCTGTCGAGCGACTTCCTCCTAAGTCTCGCGGCTAGCCTCTTCATTCGCTTCTCGTCCGAGAGGCTCTCTGCTTTGGCACCTTTCTCTTTGGCCGGTGACGCGCTTTTGGACGGCGAGTTGATGGTGGGCACCGGGTCACCAGACTCTAGCATTGTAATTTTGTTCTCCAACTCAGACAGTTTCTCTTCAACCTCCTTCCCTAGTGTTAAAGCTTCTCTACCTTTTAATGATAAACTGCGTCTCTTCTCTCTAGATTCAGACTTTTGGATTTTATGTTTTAGCGTTCGAACTTGCTTGTCAGACGCTGTTAACTTTTGAGTTAAATCTAATATGCGAGCCGCCATCAGATCGATTTCGGATCTACTGCACTGCTCCCTCAACTTCATTTCGTTTCTTAATTTCATGTTGGTAATTTCAAGCTCATCATACATATTGTGTGATTCACGTAGTTCTTTCTTCATTGCCTTAATCTCCTGGATAGCCTTGAGGAATCTCTCCCTCAACTCTACGTATTCGTCAATCAGTCTGCTCTTTTCGAGCGTCTCCAGATTAAGTTCTTGATTTATATTAGTGAGGTCACCCAGAGATCCGATACTCTTTCTCTTTTCCTTTGACGGAGATTCTGCTGCTACACGTCCTTCAAGATCTCTGATTCTGGCATATAAACCATCATTTTCTCGGACACTTTTCAGGAGTTTCTCATTCAGTTCATTCAGTTCTCTTTGAAGCTGTTTGACATTCTCCTGGGCTGATGTTAGCTGTCTCGTCAACAACTCGCAATGTTCTGTCGATTCTTTCAAGAAGTTCTGCGTTTCTGTTAGTTTGTTTTCCCACATCGTCTTATCTTGATTATAAAGTTGCTTTATCGTGTCCAGGTTTTCAGCTTCTTTCGTCCTCTTCGACAATTCCTCTTCCTTCTGCTGCAGCGTTGACACCAATTCTTCCATTTTCTTCTCCCGCATGCCTGCCTCCGACTTAAGTTGTCGCAGCCTGGCGAGTTCGGACTCTGCTGCGTTCACATCGCTCAGGGCGAGCTTCAGTTGCTTACGAAGCGCTTCGATTTCGATAGATTGTTTGTCGATCGTCGATATATAGCTGCGTTTTCTCGGCTCAGATGGCTTTTCATTTTCATCGACTTCATTGGATGGCCTTTCTTTTTCTTTGGTTGCATCGATTTCGTCTTTGTCGGCTTTCGTGTTGTCCGACTTCGGTTGAAGGTAGTTTCGGGCTCGAACTTTTTCTTTGACTTTAGATATAGGTGTTCGGTTGAGGATTGGTGATGGTGGTGGCTGTGGAGCCACGTCACCCCAGTCGGCGCTATCTCTTCGTCCACCTTCAGATGCGGTTCTGTACTCCTCATCCGACGAGAAAGGTGCGTTTCTGCCAGTAATTGGAGTCACAGGCGTGACTGGTGATGTCGACGATTCCGATGCTTGGTCGACTGTGTCCTCACGAAGTATCAACGTTAGAGGCCCGGAGTCGGGTAGACCAGCTGTTCTTTGAATAGCTGACATCCAATTTGCTCTAATACCGGCTGTTACTGCAGAAAGTACTATGTGTTTGCCGTCCCATGTCTGGAAAAGAAAAAATAACATTTAAAGGAAATCTATTATATTATAAAATGTAGGCCATAATACTCTTTACATGTACAAAATTATACTCACCTCTGTTTCAAAGGCGTATCCATTAGTAGATGCAGACGTCGGCAACTCCACAACTCTTGCGACTCCGCTAAGGTCAATGACTCCATCCATGAGTCCCCTGTGTTCGGCGTGAGGATCCCTGAAGTACAGCAGGGCTGCCCCTCTGAGGACAAACCAGTGCCGTGACCAGCCACCTGCCCCTCTTCTCTGAAGCCATCCAGCTCTTGCGTGGAGGAGTTTCTCTGCAGGCAGTTCGACCCTTCCACCCTCACCGCCTTCGTTGACTTCTACCGTGTCTGTGGGTTCGCTGCCCTCACTTGACGAGCTGGAACTGCCTTCTTCAGGTGGCACTCCGCCATCAGGAGTTCCTCGGACCTACGAACCAGAACAATTTTCATTAGTGCCTTTATTGGTTGCATGATTCTACACATCTATTGAAGTTTTGATTAGGTTTAGAGCTGTTGGTTTCCTTATGACTTACCGGTAGTCGGTCAGGTGGCGGCAGCCTGGTCGGCCTCTCGAGAGTGGGAGGCAAGGCTCGCCTGGACCGTGGCCTGGTGAGCGACGCGGCGATGTCTCGTAGTTGTTCGTCATATTGTTGGTACTGATGCTGTAGGAGAGGTGATCGTACGCCCACACCTGAGGATAAAGAAAATTTTACATAAAGGTCGTAAGCCGTGTGGTCCCCGGCAGAGTAGAATAGGCCACCCTCACTCTTACCGAGGTGTCGTAAAAAGCGACTAAGGTAAAGGTGCTGGCATGATCATCAGCACCCAGAGAAAGAAAACTCTGCATTTATATCAAAACCCTCGCCAACCCGTCTGCCAAGCGTGGTGAGTATGGCAACTACCCCTCATGTAATTGAGGGAGGCCCGTGCCCCAGCAGTGGGGACTTAATGGGCTGACGACGAAGATAAAGGTCAGAAGATTATATAGATTGAGAGTTAGTCGGAGACAGTGTTACGCGGTTGGCTTATTCTTCCTTGACCGCTAGTCTTACGAGCATGATCCTCGTCGCCGGCACATAAATAAATACTTACCTATTCATGTCTTCTTCTCTTCTTCATCTTAGCGTGTAATTCCCGTAGCGTCCAAAGCTGTCGTTTTGGAGCCCAGGGTACGCTTAGACCATGATTCAGGATTGGGGGGGTCTGGTAATTACAATGCAGCGACTGCCGTCTAACCTTCGCAACCCTTTACAGTGGAACCAGACCAACTGAATCATGGTTACACGTTTCAGAAACTTTTTCTGAAACGTGCAGGCTTCCTCACGATGTTTTCGCTTACCGCCGAGCACATGGTAATGGTAGAAATACGCACATAGATTTGAAAAAACCATTGGTGCACGCTCGGATTCGAACCTCGACCTGGGTGGAAGGCGCGTTCGTATCCATTGAGCTACCATCGCACTACTAACTTACTTATTCATGTGTGGCGCTAAAAGGCTTAGGAGGGGTCGTACCGTCATCGTCGGCGATGGCGGGGGTGGACGAGGGCTCGGCCCAGGTGTCCCTGCGCCGGGAGCGCGCCTTCTCCTCTCCATTTATCTTGTCTCTGGTCGGGGGGGACGCGGAGGATACTGGCTGGTCGGTGTATACTGTAACAATGGAAAATAAATATTTATAATTATTAATCACAGGAGTATACGTATATAGCATTTTTCTTTACACATACAATTTAATCCAAAGTAAAATTAATGCACTTAAACTTAAAGGATTACGAAGATCAGACGGCAGTCGCTTCTTTATAATTACCAGACCCCCGAAATGCTGAATACAAAGCGACAGCTCTGTGTCGTGTATTACACGCTGTGTCTTCGAATGGGATCCGAACCCACGACCTTTCTATCCGGGCAAATGGTCGGACCCGCTCAGTGGTCGGAACCTTAGCAAGTAAACGAATTTTGTTTAAGTGCCGTGAGTTAATGATGTTACATCAACAATGTGGGTGTCTAAGTTTATAGACCGATATCCTTTATTTCCCTAAAACCTAAACCTTATTATAGGTACGGAACGCGGTCTAAATATAGTTCCGAAACACAAGTTGTTTAGACCCTTTTAACATCGCATGTCCCCTTTTAACACGCATGTGTCATTCCTGACAACCCTGTCCTTAGTCAACGGGATGGCATGAGCTTTAGTACGGTAACACGCTTAGATCGCGTTTTGTAATAAGGGTATAATCATCATTGTTACGCGTATACCTACATCCAACATCAAATCTACAGATTCATTGCCTGTTTGCTTTCGGTTATTATTGAGCCGCAGACGAAGGGAGGGCATAATTGAGCAGATTTAACGAGCGGCTCGCATGACTCAAGGTCGCCGGGGTTGCCACCCTTAACTCATGCCAGGTTAAGTCTATTAAAATGGTACGCATTTTGTAACTATGGAACTACGCACCTGGTGATTTACCCGTTTCGGAAAGTCGATTTTTACCGAGAAGAACCAGCAAGAAACTCAGTAGCTTCTCTAAATATGATCATAACAATTTTAATGTTGAATTAAATGCAGATAATAAAAAAGTATATTAAGATTACAGTGACAGTATGACATACAATGTTTCGTATAATTAGTATCGTTGAGATGATCATCAAATAAATAAATTTTCAATATGCATGCTTTGATTTATCTACAAATGAATGTCAGAGACATTAAGAACATCCTATACCTACTTTATTCGGGATTTAGCTTAAGAAAACTTTTCTATAAATTTGCTTAACTTTTATAAGCGTCGATACTTATTATATTTTATTAAAGAAAACTTACTGCTTACTATATCATGTAGGTATCTAAAGTATATATAAGTTTAAACATACGGTTAAAAGAAAACCAAATAGGTAATAACCAAAATTCGAGATTTCTAGAGATAGGTACACGCATAATACAGAATTTTTTTGAAGAATTTTGAAAACTATTTTAAATTTTCAATAATGTTACATCACATTACCGGCATCAGCCTATATCCACTGCTAGACTTAGGCAATACTTATATGACACGCCACTTGACTCAGTTGGGGATTTTGTGTATTAATAAACGTTATTTGTATTTGTATTTGTAATATTAAAGTTTGAACCGAATTAAGTTTATCTTAATCATCATCATCTTTCACTAATTAGTAAATTAGTAATTTCCCAAGGAAATAGAATCACTTCCGCCTTTGACCATATTACAGGCTTAGTCGCACTGTAATTTTTGAGTTTATTCTTGGAAACACTGCCCTTAGTCTTTAGCCAGGGCCCTGCGCCGGCGCAGGCGGCCACCATCAAACACCGCATATGAACCTGTCATTATTCAAAATGGTGCAGTTCTTCAGAACTCCTCGAGATGCCCGTCGGCTCACGCGAACATTTACCTTCAGACTATTTAATAACTTGTAAGTAAGTAAAGTTATTGTAATGGACACTACCTGTAATTTAAAAAGGTGCCCATTCAAGACGTGGTAGTTAACATTTTTATACTCGAATGAGTGGGACGAGCTTTGAATAAAATTTAGTTTGCTATGGTAAGACGGCAGTTGCTTCATTGTACCAGACTCATCAAATCCTGGATTTATGGTATACGCCAGACCTCCTCCTCACCTTAGCGTGTGATTCCCAGTTGGGTCCAAAAGCTGTCGCTCTAGAGCCCGGGGTACGCTTGTTGGACCATGTTCCAGGATTCGGGAAGTCTGGTTATTCATAATTTCAGTCAATAGAAGTCCCCTGCTGGACATAGGTATCCCCCATTGTCTAGTTATTTACTAGACATCTCTTACAATGAAGCGACTGCGGTCTGACCTTCGCAACCCAGAACAGAGGAATCTAGACAGGGGAATCAGACCAACGGGATCAATGTTACACAGAATCATAATCTCAAATATTGAAAGGAACCACAATTCTGAGAATGTATTCGAGATATGCACGTTTCGTTACGATGTCTTCCTTTACCGCCGAGCTAATGGTAGAAATATGCACATAGATTTGAAAAATCCAGAGGTGCATGCTCGGATTCGAACCACTATCGCATAGAAAACGCGTTCTTATCCACTAAGATACCATCGCTCTTACTGAGCTCGTACATGGTCTACGAGAATCCCGGCTTTTAAAGCGACGGCTTTCAAAAGACCATGTAACTACATTCAACCCAACCAGGTGGCCAAAAGTTCGCTGGTGGCCAACAATCAGTAAAATATTATAAAAAACAAAGATTAATTAGTAAACCAGAGGTATTTTTGATGATAATAACTTGAACATAAAATGAGGCATACGCCCAAGTCAGTAAACATGAAAAGGCTAGACAAAGTTAAATAATATCATAACTTAACTATTTATAAAACTCATCAACATTACAATATTTGTTCAGATGGCTCTCTGCAAATGAAGACGTATAAAACGCGCTTACGGCTCAATATTAATTGGCAACTTTGTGCGGTGAATGTCGACGCTTTGGCGGCGCACACGCAGCGCTTCCATTTATTCGCTTTATAGAGACATATTATTATCTGTGCCGGTATAAATCATCATTACGGCTAAGGGCATTAAATCGGGGCATTATAGATATCTCCGCGCGTAATGAAGCTATATTTTTGCTTATTTCATCCATTACTAACGGTTTAATCGCGGTGATAAGTGACACATATTTTTCTAAGTGCATAAGAATTTGTGTCAATTTGATTAAAGTAATCGAGAATAAACTTACTCGTTTAACTTAACGTTATGAAGCTCGTAAGCTAAGGTAAATATTTAAATTTTATTACATAGTGACAAGTTTAAGATACGTAAAAGAGAAGATACGTAAATGTATCTTCATAAAAGAAAGTCGTGTTAATTACATCACTTAAAATCATATTAACGATCGAGCAAGGCGAATCCAACATAATGTTATATGTTGGATTTGCCTTGCTTGACCCTGAATAGCAGAATGACTTAAAATATCGAAAACAACCCGGCAGAGTAGAATAGGCCAACCTCACTCTTACCGAGGTGTCGTAAAAGGCGACTAAGGTAAAGCTGCTGGCATGATCATCAGCACCCAGACAAGGAAAACTCAGCATTTATATCAAAACCCTCGCCAACCCGTCTGCCAAGCGTGGTGAGTATGGCAATTACCCCTCATGTGATTGAGGGAGGCCCGTGCCCCAGCAGTGGGGACTTAAATGGGCTGATGATGATGATGATGATCGAAAAAAACAAAAACTGGGACGGAACGAAATTTTCCACGGGCCACTTTAGTTATAATATCCTACAACCGACTACGGCAACGGCGGCCAATCTCAACGATCAGCCACGTACGCAGGATATATTATAGTGTTCAAGTATGTGCGCAAACACAAGTGCACTCTCTATTCCCTTACCCTCATATTACGATGAGACACTACTGTGACACGACCGGAGAGGGATCTGACGCAAATTTGCCACGGGCCACTTTAGTTATAAGAATATAAATAAGTATAATTTATTAGATACTTAAAATGGAGCCTGTGGACATTATAAGCTTCTGTTTGAATTTAAATGACTTAATTATTAGCTACTAAAGCGACAAGTTTACTTATTTGGTAAACTAAGACGACCCGATTAGCGCAGTGGTTTGGTTGACGCAAATGTTTGTTGATGAAACAGATATTTGTGTTGGGTCTATGGTTGCCAACTATTTTTTACAAGAAATAAACTATATTCAGGTCTACAGGGTGTATCTGTGAACATTTACATCCCTTAAACCACGTGTTCTACCAACCATTCTCAAGAACATTTGTTCAACGACTTTTCGAAATTCATCGAAAAATTTTTTGACTCGCCATATAAAATGACCAAGTCACATGACCATTGTATAGATAGATAGATAGATACTCTTTATTGCACAACATACAAAACTTAAAAGCTAGGTTTACAGAGATACAATGTACAATTTAGGCGATCTTATCGCTGGGAGCGATCTCTACCAGACAACCTTCAGGTAAAGGACATTAGATAGAAGAGGGGAGTGTGGTGCAATCCTTTTGATTTTGAACATTGATTAAGTAAATTTATAGTATAAATACATATATCTAGATAGTAAATAAATAAATAAACACGTTATCAAACACTAATATATACGAATGTTACCTTACTATAATACAATATAGCCTACACAAATATTGTATGTGTGACTTTATATGGAAAGTTGATTTTTTTAAATCGAATTTAAAAAAGTGATAGAACAAATGTTGTTCGTAATGATTAGTAGAACACGTGGTCAAAGAAAAACGAACAGTATTTTATTTATTTATTGTTTTAAATACATACTTTTCGCTCGACCCGGAAATCGAACCCCTGAGATCACGGCCCGGTACTTAAACCACTAGACCAACAGGGCGTTGGGTTTGTGATCACCAATCCGCATTTGGCAAGCGTGGTGATCAAGCCTAATCCCATCATAGTAGCGATAACTTGATTTCTATGATGGAGGCCTTTCCCCTGCATTGGGCCAGTTTATAGGCTGATACTTTACTTTACTTTTTAAATACATACACACATTTTTAGAGCTTCTTGCTATGTAACATAATAATAAGCGTCAAAATTCAGACAAACAGTATTTTGTATACTTTATTTTTGTTCAACAGTGAAAGTATAATTTACTGAAAAACAGTATAATACTGTTTAAAACAGTATAGTTGGCAACACTAGATGGGTCTGGGTGTTTGTGTTAGTTTCGCTTTGCCTGGTTGGCCATAATACTATTATAAGAAAACCTTAGTTTGGGACCAGGACAATGGACAACATTTCATATTTTTAACATGTCCATATTGTTTTTTTATATGAAAGTAGACATAAAATGAACAGACCCATATTTTTTCTTTTTTCAAAATTTGTCCATTTTCATGCATAAAATAATTATTGAAATTCTTTTTATTCTAAATAGACGTAAGCGCCAAATGACGTCATCGGACGGCTGAATACAGCGATATTCCTTTGCTTATCATTGTTTTAATAAAAAAAAGGTACTACTGTCAAAGGTAAATAATACTAGTGTCAACATTGTCAACGTCATTCATACATTCAACGTTGACAAGTTGTCTTTTTTTTTGACAGTTACATGGCATGGGTTTGGCATTTCGTAAATTTAAAACTATAATGTGCTAAGCAAAGAAATATTTTACATTCTGCCGTCCGATGACGTCATCTTACGTTTTTTAGTTTTTAATTTTTTTCTCAGTAAATAAGCCATATAAAAAATGAATAAATATATATTCGAGCAGCGGAAAAGTAAACAAAGAATTGGTATTTTTTGTTTCAGAGCTTAGCAATTTTGAAATGTTGTCCATTCATGTACATTGTGTGATGTTGTATCAATTTTTTTTTACTCAAAAACTGACGAATCTTATATACCGTTTATCTTATTTCATTGTCTATACTACGGGATATGATTGGTCTAAGATAATGAATTTTGGTAAGTTAGGTAGCGAATAACTATTGTTATTCGCTTGGAAGTCAATGGCCAAGATTCCTAGCCTTCATCTGGTTTCATATTTTATTAAGGTGATTTTTTTTTGTTTTTTTTATATGTTAGGTGGCAGACGAGCAGACGATTGCCGCCACCCATGGACACTCGCGACACCAGTGGAATCACAAGTGCGCTGCCAAACTTTAAACTCCCCTTTCCCCCAGATTAGGCCTCCGCTACCCTCACTCACGCAGCGAAACACAGCACAGTGCTGCTTCACGCCGGTTTTCTGTGCGGCCGTGGTATCACTCCGGTCGAGCCGGCCCATTCATGCCGAAGCGTGGCTCTCCCACGCTCAAGAATACTAATAGCCGTTCAAGTTTTGAACAATTTAAACATAACAGACAGTTCATACATTTTTGACATATGCTCTGACAATAATAGACTCAATTTATACGCATTTATGCGCAAGAGGTGCTCGGCGCGTACAATGCGAACATTTTGCGCGCGCACAGTTCAGGTGCGCGCGCGGCGTCACTGGAGATTTACTGGCGAAAAAATTGCGGCCCAATAAATATGAATGAAGCGTAGACGAGCCGCGTAAATCATCGACACCCACTGCGCGCGCGCAACCCGCATTGTGGCGCGGTAGGGTTGTCACTGGCGGTAGTGATGTGGTTGACTATGAGGCTTACCCATTTTTTATCGTGTAGGGTGTTGAGAGCTGGGTCAGAGCTTCAAACCGCCTAAGGTACATCTGACTTCCACCACGACCACGTTACTTAAGCAAGTAAGATAGTGGTATATCGCTGGGCCTGCGTCCTAGACCTAAGGCCATTGGATAGTCTGATGAAGATTATTTTTCTATGTGATGTCTCGTCTGCTAAGACGAGCAGACGGATCGCCTGATGGTAAGCGATTTCCGCCGCCCATAGACACCCGCGACACCAGTGGAGTCACAAGTGCGCTGCCAACCTTTAAACCCCCCTTTCCCCCGGATTGGGCCTCCCGTACCCTCACTCACGCAGCGAAACACAGCACAGTGCTACTTCACGCCGGTTTACTGTGAGGCCGTTTCATCACTCCATTCGAGCCAGGCCATTCATGCCAATGCGTGGCTCTCCAACGGTTAAATGATGATAATTATCGCCCATGATTCATTGAGATTAGATGAGAGGATCTGTTTTACAGTAGGTAAATAACAGAAACAAAGATCTCATTTTTACAATATTGCTCAGATGACCACAATTAAATAATTGGTTTTGATATCAAATTAAGTAAATCATTCGTCGACCCGCTTGGTTCAGTGGTAGTGAACGTTGCCCCTGGTGCACGGGTTGCGGGTTCGATCCCCACACAGTACAAACATTTGTGAGCATGAACATGTCTGGGTGTTTTCTATGTATTATAAGTATGTATTTACAAAAGAAAAATATTCAAGGTGTATATTAGTGATTCCGCTGTTGGTTCTAATATTCGTAAAACAGGTGCTTGAGCTATCTATCTCGGAGTCAGATCAATGTATGTGATGTTGTTAAATATTTATTTATTTATGTATTTATTGTCCTGGTGTTGAGATAAGTATCTATATCCTTTAATTTCGAAACCTTGCATACCTTTATGAAGCACAAACTCGGTTTGTTCATTATTTATTACACCTATTAAAACAAAAAATAAATCAAAACATAAACTCTTCAGATTTTATTGTCAATCCCATAATAAGGTATCATTTAACAGTAACTTATATTACATCCCTTCAATGCAGTAACTCTTTTAATATCTTTTTGTCACTGTGCAGAATTTGAAAGAAGAAAAAAACTTTTGTTGTGGAACCTTCAAGACCCGTCGACCTCGCTTAAATTTGCGATCTGACTGTACCTCCGTACAGTCGTGTCCGAGAGCGAGATAAACCCGAGTTATTGAATAAGAGCGCTATTTATTTATTTTAATGAGCTATGACTGATGGTGTTCCATCTCTCTCCTTCAAAAGCAATTTAAAAAATGTGCGGATAATTTAAATAATGGTAACAGAAGCTATTATTTTTTACTGCAATATGCGCAGTTAAGTGAGTTTTCATGGGGCTATAACGTAGGAGATTATTTAAATGTTTTTACTTTATTTTAATGTGTCAAAGGGTCTATAACGCGTCTTTAAATGCTAGCTGTTAGCTTGATTGCCACATTAGAAGCAGACAAAAGATTCAAGTTATTTTATAGGTTTACCTAAGAACCTTCTAGAATCTAGATTATACTGTACACCTATAGATACCTCAAATTTATGTGCGTACAACCTGTGCGGATACAGAATGGGATCAGAAATGGCGGCGCATCTATTCACTTCTCGCTCGCATACTCTCGTGGATACCATTAATAATATGGTAAGAAAACGTCTCAGGTAATTATTCAAATTAGTGGATGTACCTACACAATCGTTGATCTAAATATTCTGATTTGTTTCAATGTAAAAATAGTTGCATCTATAGGTACTTGTCTAATAATATTATCCAAAATATTCTTGTAGATAAAAGCGTAAGGTGACTCCTCCCCTTCTTTTCCCAGGGGAAACCAATATGGCCGTCACCTTTCTACGTGTAGCGAACCAGGTGGTGTGTGGGACTTTAACCCTAACCAAAATCCCTGGGGTGTCCATCTCTGCGCAATAGCGGTTGGAAACCCCACGGCCGGGACTAGACCGCACCGCTGATCGCCCTCGCCTCTTCACTCCTACCTGGTGCAATGCATCCCTTCATCGCTGTACGACCTACCAGGTCACCCGGTAACGTTGTCCCCCACGGAGTCTAATGCTGAGCTAGCCACTGAGGTGACTCCTCCCCTATCTTATCTATGCCGTGCCCGACAGGGTCCATAATTATACTACACTGTGTTGACGAAAGAAGAAATTTCCAGATTTTCTTCTAAATTTCATGAACTTTGAGTGACTCTAGGCGACAACCCTATAGCATAATCCCACCCCGTGCGGCTCATGTGGTCAAACCTAGTGCTAAAATTAATGTCTTAAAGGCACTCTGTCATATAGTTCAACCTTTTTTAAGACTGCACGATGATGCACGTGATCTGGGAGTTTGGAAAGATCCTAATGGCAGTGGGGTAACTCTGTTGTCTTTGTCTGAAACTCATTGGCCTAGAAAGGCTTTTCTAGGCAACGCTCGGAAGACTTCAGGTTCTCAGAGTCCGTAAGATAGTGACGTTGATGATAGGAATCTTGTGGTAATAGGGCTAAGTATAGTCACCTATACGTTGGTCGAAGGTCAGACGGCAGTCGCTTCATTGTATTTACCAGACTCCCCAAATCCTGAATACCCAAGAGTACCCCGGTATCCATAGCGACAGCTTTGGACAGAACGGGGAATTATACACTAAGGTGACCGTAGGAGAACCACGCTTCGGCATGAAGCAGCACTGTGCTGTGTTCCGCTGCCTGAGTGAGGGTACTGGAGGCCCAATCCGCAGGAAAGTGGGTTTAATGGTTGGCAGCGCACTTGTGTCGCGGGTGTTCATGGGCGGCGGCATTAGCTTAGCTCTGCTCGTCTGCCACCTAACATATAAAAAAAAAGATGAGGTGGACTTTATACCTATTACCTATACGTTATAGGGGAACTACAAAATACTCTTATAGTCACGTCCCCGGATAAAATCTAGATCTTCGAGTATGGATGTTGGTTAAGCTATTATTGTAAGCTGTTTTACTAGTTATTAACTATATTGTGTCAATGTATGCAGCTGTACAGACATTACATTATTCATGATATTCAGATACGGTACATGTATCGATAATAAACTGATAAAAATATAAATTTAGAGAATTGTCATCTAATGGTTTTTAAGCACGAGAAAGGAAAAGTAATTTTGATAGCGTGTGTATAGAAAAGTAATTCAATCTGTTCATTTTGGTTTGACATGAAATCGTAAGATCTATCTTTGATTTAGGTAAACTTTAAACTTATTTATTATGATGACTCAATTCAGAGTTCTACCATCGGAAATATTCAACATCAGTAGTGGCACCATACAGTAAACATTACGGCACATTAGATTTAATTTCGTCCCATCAACAATAGCAGCGAGGGTATTAGACGTAAAAAACGCCCAACACAAAAAGGCAAAAGCATTATTACGGAGGCAACGACCTCCATCACTCAAACATGAGTTATGAAGGCTCGGTGATGATCCTCAACGTCACGACTGGCTCTCAAGGGATTTAGACAGAACGACAGGAAGGATTTTTCCTTTAGAAACAACCACTCAATCTATAATCTTTATAAGTTACCTTGTAAGCCTCGTTATTGTTCATAAGCTTTCAGGCAGGTTACCCGAAAAGACTTCACTTGCGCGACGTAATCAATAACTACCGCCACTGTGACTTAACCAGGCACTGGATCATACGGGACCACCAGATTTTGAACTTTGTGCAGTTGAGTTTAGGTTGAAACCCAATGAAATAAATGATGTCTAGTTGCCTGGTAAAGGGTTAAGATGATGATCATCATCAACGCCCGTAAACCTGATGAGGAGAGGTTCTGTGAGTCAGATTAGACCATTCCTTTCTGTCAGATGCATCATCTATTATTTATCCGCCTCCTGAACATCTTGGGACCAATGCAGGTGGTCTGGCCAAATGACGTTGTCTTTGTTGCCATTCGGTAAGTATCTTTCTTCTTCTTTCTTCAGCAGCATATCTTTGCCCAATTCAATTTCATACCGCTTTCTTCTGTTCTCAGGCTTCCTGGACCACGCTACTCCAGCTTGAGCCTTGATGTCATCGGACCATCTTGCAGTTTGTCCGACAACATTCCTCTTTCCATCTCTTGGTCTCCATTCAAGCACCATCCTTGCTCCACCTCTCAACTCCCCTTCTGAACACATGACGGGCCTACGCCCATTTCAGCTTTGCGGCTCGGTACCCAACGTCTATCACTTTTGTGCGTTCCCTGATGATGGTATTGCGCACTCTGTCTCGTAATGATATGATACGTTTCATAGCTTTTGGTGCAACTGCATATCAGCGTAGCGGTGAGCGGCCAGGTTTCACAGGTATACGTCATTGTCGGAAGCACACATTGGTTGAACAGCTTCGTTTTCAAGTTCGGTAAGTATACATATAAGTTACGTCACTATGATTCCACCTATCGTTCCAACTAGTTGGACTTTAAGATCGTCAGATGTAAATCCAGCGCGGGTCCTTTTTTGCGGCATTACCAGTGCGTTAGCGCAGACTGATGTGCGCTCCACCGCGGCAAAGTGCTCACACTCACGAGAGGGCGCGACCACGTCCGATCGCTTTTAATTCTGTGTTTTGCGCAGGCGCATGCTTGATATGAAACTGAATTATTCCGACCTGTTACCCCGTTTGTCCCCATAGGTTGACGGATAGGACAATCGAACTTTTTGTCCTATCTGTCACCTCATGGGGACGAAGCGGGGGGACAGATCGGAATTGACTTCATTCATGATACCTATAATGAGGATTTTGGGATTTAAACGATAAAAAAATAACGAAGTATAATAATGTATAATATACTTCTATGTATTACTGAGTAATGTACCTCAATTATTGAGCTTTAAGACAGCCGGAGCGGTATGGAACTTTCTTTTTTATGCATTTTTGATTCCGCGATGGGCTTCAACTTCGCTTCGACGCGGGTCGGCAACGGCGTCATACAATCACGATAATCGAATCTATTAAATATCGATTCATTCGGTGATAGGGTTGACACTTGCATTCACCAAATATTACGAAAACACACATATGTTTTTTCAGTGTCGGGGTGTAATTATATATTTGTAATTCGTCTGTTGTCTGATATCCGTAACACAAGTGATTAAGCTACTTAGGGACGATACGACCAACCTTAATCAGATGCTAAATCTATGGTATAGCGTTGTCATTTTATAAACATTATATAGAAATCTGGTGTTATACCATAGATTTATTCACGGATAAAGATTGGTTGAATCGAGCCTTACTTAGTACGGAATCAGGTGTTCTATGAATTTATCATAATTTATTATAACGACTCTTGTGCATCGGTATTGCCTAAGTTATAACTTTCATACAGATACGTGTCTTTCCAAAATTTTATTTCTTATTGTATTTATTTCATTTATCGAGTTAAGATTTTCTATATGAGAACGATAAAGTAGAATGACGAAAAGTGAGTAAATTAAAATGCTGATCAACATAAGATTATACAAAGCCCAATTTTTCAATCGTAAGCGATTGCCGCTGCTCACGGGGGTGTGCAACACCAATGGAGCTGTACGCTGCAACAACACAAGTACGCTGTACAAGTACGCTGCCAACCTTTAAACCCCCGGAATGGCCTTCGGTACCCTAACTCACGCAGCGGCACACAGCACAGAAGCTGTTTAAGA
The DNA here is from genome assembly GCA_019059595.1 of Marasmia exigua. Lineage (NCBI taxonomy): Eukaryota > Metazoa > Arthropoda > Insecta > Lepidoptera > Crambidae > Marasmia > Marasmia exigua. The sequence goes on from CM032470.1 coordinate 17,974,065, forward strand.
GTTAATTAAGAGTTAAGAGTTAAAATAATTAGTAAATAAATAAAAATCAGGCCCTTAGTCAAAATGACGAGTGACAGCCCTATCTCAGCTGCACCTCACCGGTTCTCGTCTTATTGTGCCGAGTGGCATAATAGATATTACCAGCTCTTTGTCAATAATTGTATAAGTAATTACTCGAAGCATCGGCTTTCTTTGCCTTTCGCCAGTTTCATCATACTTTCCTCGCTTTGTGACGTGCAATTACGATACCATACAGGTCTCCCATCATTATTATTAAGTACACATTTTGTAAGGTAATTTTAACGATACAACCGGTCAGTTTATATGGTATTGAGGGAGGCCTATGTTCCGCAGTAGACGTCTAATTGAAATGATGAGTGACATTAGATTAATACTTAGTCCATGGTGAAACTTTGGTTAAAAAGGTGAAAAAACGCGCTTCCTTTCAAAATAATTTTAAGACGTTTGAATTCTGTTAGCGGAAGAAAATCGAAGTCAATGACATCACTAGTTGCTACTGACAGGCACCCCTATAGCGAGCTGTCACTTGATCTGTCATTAGAGATGCGCGCGCGATTGTATTGTTAAATAATTTTTAAGTAAATGAGTTGATCAATTAAAATGCGTTTTATTGTATATTTCATGTATCATCCTCGACTATCTCTGTGTGCGTCCACTCCTGGACATAGGCCTCCTTCATGTTGCATCATAGATTCACTATCCTAGATTTCCCCTCACTAAGAACTTTCTCGTTCGATTCTCATCATGTCTTTAACACCATTAAAATGAGAATCAATAGTAGAATTGTGCATGAACTGATGAAGAATGACACAAATAAAATACATTTTCGATATGAAGAAGTTTAGCGGATGTCGCATGAAAACTGCATTTTTTATGTGGTGGTGGATGAACGGATCAAATTAAGGTTAAGGGATTGCCACCGCCCATGGACATCCGCCATGTGGCGGAGTGGAGTCACAAGTGCACTGCCAACCTTTAAAACTCCCTTTCCTCCAGATTGGGCTACAGCACAATGCTGCTTCACGTCGGTTTTCTGTGAAGTTTGGTGAGAGAAACCATAAAAAAGTGATGTTTTTACGACATGTAGGTAAGTATCGATTTTTGATAAATATTCCAAGCACGAGGACAACAAACGTAGACACAAGATTACTAAATTCAGAAATTTTGATCATTTTTGCGTTGACTAGTGTAATTGCCAAGTGTTAGTTATTTTAATTCAAGTTTAAACGTAATCCGTATAAACCTTTTCCACAAGTTCTAAAACACGGCGCATAAACTTCACAAAAGTCAGACATTGTAATAACAGTTCCTGCGCACGATTTATCATTTTATTATTAGTCAACAGTAAACACAAATGGTATTTAGGCACACTTGGGAATTCACAGCGGGCTGAGACGCATTTGGTAAACCGCCATATTTCATGGAGGCAGATAACTAAAATGTTAACTTAGCGGATTTTAGTTGCTGTTGCCATAATGCGCAGGAGTACAATTATTATCACAATGTTGGTAAAGCCAGTAGCTTGACGTATTATTACTACATATACTCCGTAAAATATACAGTCCGATTACGGTTATTTGGCACGTGGCAAAAGTCGGAACTAACTTTGTTTCCTTCGCAAGTGTGCTTTTGACATATTCCCATAAAATCAAAATTGTAAGGCGCCCCCAATCAATGTCACTAAAGTGCCTTCTGATCTTGGTATCCCCCTTTCCCTCGGATTGGGTCTCCGGTACCCTCACTCACGCAGCGAAACACAGCACAGTGCTGCTTCACGCCGGTTTTCTGTCAGTCAGCAGATGATTTTCGACGCATGTTTTGGATGCTGTTTCTGTGTGCGATTTATAACTATCGTATTTAATTAAACTTATTTAAATAAGTAAGGAGCTGGGATGATAAGCTAAAGCTTACTGCAGGCCCGAAATGGAGACCGGTCGCCCACGACCGTAAACAGTGGAAGATATTTGGAGGAGGCCTTTGCCGACAGGCACACTGAGCTAAGAGACTGTATAAACGAAATATCACTCAGTCAGTCCAAAGGGCTATATAATAATTTAAGTAAATAAATACAAACAAAGAGACCATGCGCAAGCTCTGGACGTCACGGTGGTCACGGTATGCGCGCGCGCAGCGAAAGTGAATCGCACCTGTGAGCGAGTTCGGCAAACAATCGCGCGATTAGCCCGCGATACCATCGGCTACACCTCTTGCTTTGCTTTTATTTATTACTGGTCGCAGGTGGTAGGTTTCATTGTAGCATTTAATTAGATGTTTTTAATTAATTTGAGATTAATTGAATGTAAATCTTGCTTTGTTTTTTTGATCTGCTTTAAGATGCTGTCTATTGTTGAATACGATGTAATTTTATAACTAGTTCTCTTTCGTAAGTCGGCCGCCCTCTGAGCATCACAGCTGCACAAGCTTCCACCGTTTCTACCCAGCGTATCCCCTTATATTGTTGGTGTTGAATTTGGGTTAGGGGGAAACTCGCCCTAGAATTTTAGGAGTTTTTTGCTGGCCACTGTTCTAACCTAACCTAACCAATATTTTGATTTTGTAGAGTTCAGTATGTATTACTGCCAAAACATATTGGTTGGGTTATGTTAGAACAGTGGCCAGCAAAATAATCCTGAAATTCTGGCTCGCATGTGTCCATGGGCGGCGGCAATCGCTTACCATCAGGTGATCCGTCAGTTCGTCTACCATCTGTCACATAAAAAAAAAATGTTTGCACATCTCATGTACACTCATCAAAATGAATATTATTGGAATATCTCTAAATCTTTTGATGTGTGTGTACTAAATTAAATTAAATATTCATTTATTTCAGATCTTCAATCCATATAAAATGTGTAACATAATGAACTTATTTTAATGTTAGTACTATTGCAGAAGATATCAGTATTAAACAAACACGACCTGACTTCATCTTTCATAAAAGAAAAACATCATTAAATCAGCCTCAGTTGAAGCTGGAGTAATTAAAGGTTCCTAATGCCGTTAGATCGGCAATTAGGATCGCAGGTGCGCGGGCGCAGCCTGGCGTACTGATATGAAATGCTTTGGATAGCTCCAACTTTTGCAGTTATAATAATTGAAGCTTGCTGGGATTGTACCAACTTGTTTTCTAAGTAAAATCTCAGTGCAAAAAAAAAAATGTAAAATCTACAAAAATATTTTAGCTCATGGGGTTAGGGGCCGAGGCGGGTGGATTGAATCGAACCTATGATCACCCGTTCAGAATAATGTCATTATCCAGTTAACTACCATTGCTTCATCGAGTAATCAAGATTTAATTTTGTGATTAAAACAGTTTAATAGTTATTATATGCTGAAAATTTACTTTTACATCTCAAGTTCAATAAGGCTACAGCGAGTTCTTTAACGTCTGGCGAACTTATGATTAATTTTATATCCAAAATTCTTTAGAAAACCGTTAAATATTTCAAACTCAAACTGAACTGTAATACATCAAGCCTGTTGGTTGCGTCAGGATTATCGCCGCGCGACAAGTGCATTAGCCATCGCGCGTCCCGCTCGTACAGTGCGCGTGCGCACCGCCCCGTAGATATCGATAGAATGTTCGATATTACGATGTTGACCGATAAGTACGATAATAATTAGTCATCGTCATCATATCGCGTTGCCGGAGGGTAACGAGGTCCACCGAGGTTATCGAGGGCATCGAAGACAAAATTAGTATCCCCTTCCCCTAGACATATATTTTGGCTTCAGTTTAAGCACCTGATCTATACAATGTATGCCTAATCCTTACGGGGACCCCAATTGTTTTTAATAAAAGTAAAGTGTCAGCCTATATACTGTTCCACTGCAGGGAAAAGGCGTCCATCATAGAATTCAAGTCATCGCTACTATGACGGGATTAGGCTTTAATTACCACACTGGCCTAATGGGGATTGGTGACCACAAACCCGAGCTATGTTTGGAGAACTCGAAACATACTTTTTGCTCGACCTGGGAATCGACCAGGACCCCGAGATCATGGCCCAGTACTTAAATTAGGTTTAAGTATCGGGCCATGATCTCGGGGTCCTGGTAACCTGGTCTAATGACCAACAGGGCGTTTTTAATAATATCGATGTCAAATGAATTTAATTATTATATCCTTATTTTCATTGAATATCATATATTATGAAGTTGACAAAACTAAATGATAAACTTGAGACGGTGTAACGATGTATCGATATATATTGCAGTTTTTGTTATATCGACATCGATGAAAACAGAGTCATGCATCACTGCTTGCGCCGGCGCATAAATCTCACACAATCTGATCACACGTTAGATCTAATTAAAGCCCGTTAGGTGTCCGATGGCGTAACCTTTAATGGACTCGCTGACACCAGCGCGGCGGGAATTGAAGCTTGACCCGAGTTAGTTAACAAGAAGTCGAGGATATGGCTTAGGGGAGAATAGGTAGATAAATATACTTTATTGCACAAAATAAACAACTTAAGTACTAGGCATTACAGAAATTTCGTGTACAATTTCGGCGGTGTTTTCCTAGACAACCTTCGGGTAAAGGACATACATAGGTATGTGCTGGTTTTAGGATTTATTGAGATGAATATTATTGAAAGCCTGCATAAGCTCAGGAGGTCACGTAAATTTAGAGGTGAACTTGGAATCTAAAATGTTAGATAAGATATAGTCTGCTGACCGGATGGCGAAATTGGTAGTGACCCTGCCTCTTACGCCAAAGGTCGTGGGTTCGATCCCCACCCTGGACAAACATTCGTGCGATGTACACTTGTGTTTGTTCAATGTCTGGGTGTAATATATGTATTTAAGTATATATTTGTGTTCCTCTGTTGTCTGATATCTGTAACACAAGTGCTTAAGCTCCTTAGTACGGAATCAGGCCAACGTATGAGATGTTGTGAGAATTATTATAATTATATTATTATTATTCTGTTAATAACTTTTTATGTACATATAGAGTCACCAAAGAGGCACTCGTTGAATCTTTATACGTCTTCCTATTCTTTAAGCTGTGTGTAAGTGTCAAAGATAAGATTCAATCAAAGAGAAGAGTCACGAAAATCAGAGGGCAGTCGCAATACTGTAATTACCAGACTAAGAAAATCCTGGATCACAGTCCAAGGATGCCCTGAAGCGACGTCTTTGGACGTAAAGGGTATGAGATGCTGAGATTATGACTCGAAGATAGATGTTCCAATTGACCCCAGTAATTGGCTAGCTGCTAACCTTAATCTGCAGATGACATATCAATGAGTAACTATAGTGGGCCATCCCATCTGTTACCGAGTCGCGTGAACAAACGACCTGGGCCCCGGGCCTGGTAAGCAGGTTTCTCCGACCTTTGGTCCTCGGGCCCTTCGCGGCGACGGAATTAACTGCCGTGGGAAACTGACTTCATATTAGTGATGTGCTCGATTCAGTTTTTCACTCACTCTGTATATACACTCCTCGGTGCCTCGGTGGCGCAATGGTTAGTGGGTCGCATTTTAAAGCGACGGTTGCGCCTGGGGTCCCGGGTGCGAATCCCGGGTGGGGCCAAAATTTGTACCTGACTTTTTCTGTTAAGAAATTCTCAGTGTTAGCCCGGAGTCTGGAAGTTGGCGGTCTTGTACCCCGGTGCCTCGAAAAGCACGTTAAGCCGTTGGTCCAGCGCCTAATCCCTCTTCGGTCGTCTCACACTAGTCCCATCGAAATAAGAGAGTACGGGAATAGAGAGCACACTTGTGTCTGCGCAAATACTTGTGCACTATAATATGTCCTGCGCCGATGGCTGATTGCTGAGATTGGCCGCCATGACCGAAATATCGGTTCGGTTTGGAGGACATTATATACACTAACTAACTAATAACATGGTATATACAGGTCAAGCCGGATGGGGGCAAACTGCCCTCTGATTTGATACGCCCTGAGAGCTTTGATAATAGCTACTAAATAAATACATGAAAAAAAAGCGACAAATACCGAAATGAGTTTGACGCGTATTTGAGCAACTGCCACAAATTAAAAACTTGAGTTTTACTCGTAATTGATTACTCGTAAATGATTGAGGGTACGCTTTTACACAGAAACCGAACATTATGGGCTCAAAATTGTAATAATTGGTAAAGAATCAACTCTCAGTGAAAATTGAGTAATCGGAGGCCGACCGAGACCAAGGAGTCGAGTGGTCAGATAACAATCCGTGCACTCGACTCCTTGATCTAAATGGTCACTTTTAACTGCACTGTTGCATACGAGACTCAAGAAATTCCCTCGCATAACCCGTTGGGTTCGCGGCTATCGCGAATCAAACGCGCTGACATGGCAAGAGTCGCATAGTGTGTCACTATACTTTCAAGCACTTTTATTACTGAATTGACTCATGACAAGTTCAGTATAGATAGATATATGCACAAAAAAATCGCAACTTAAAAAAAACTAGGCATTACAGAAACTTAATTGTACAATTTCGGCGGTCTGGTCGCTGGAAGCGATTTCTACCAATATTTCACCAGAAAGGAATTTAACTCAGTTTCTTACTCGAATACAATTTTTTTCACTGGACTATTCATTGCAATTTCGCATCACTAATTCAAGCCACTAGACACGGCACATAGCATGGAATTGGAGACCCACTTTAGATTTTCAATGTTCAATTTGAGGTTATGGGTATTCTATGGGTGCAGTTTATAGGGCTCTGGCACACGGCATTACGATGCATGGTGGGAGGGAAGTATTGATTGAACCGTCGCCAATTGATTGTGCTGATGGTTCCGGTTTGAAATGCAGCTTAAATGAGTATTAAATAAGCCTTTTAAAACAGATAACGGTCTGAAATAAGTAGATTTGGTGCGTGGGAATAAAACATACGTCACTGATGACGTAGGCAGGGAGTTAGCAAGTAAAAAAGGTCAGAATTTGGTGTGATGACGCAATACTGAAGAAACAAGATCAGTTAATACTGATCAGGATGTATATAATAATATATATTGTAATGGAAATGCTTCTAAATGTTATCAATAAACTTAGGTAATGAGATCCAGGTTAGGAGAGATTGCCATCGCTCCTTAGTGGATATAGGTCGCAAGTTGGAATCTGAATATGCCAGCCGTCCATTGAGCTGGGCGGATTATTAGATAGACAAGGATAGAGAAAGTAGGAGGAGGCTTAATAAATAAAAAATAGAAGAGTACCTAACACTAGAGTCCGGGTCATCAAAGAAGTCCCGCGGGAAAACCCGGAACTAAAATTTTAGATTCCTTGTGTTTATGGATATAAAGCTCATATTTGAATTTCGAAAGCGACTGGAGCGCTGATTTCACGGGACTCACACCATTGTCACATAATACAAAGACAATGGCCGTGTGGTCCCCGGCAGAGTAGAATAGGCCACCCTCACTCTTACCGAGGTGTCGTAAAAGGCGACTAAGGTAAAACTGCTGGCATAATCATCAGCACCCAGAGAAGGAAAACTCTGCATTTATATCAAAACCCTCGCTAACCCGTCTGCCAAGCGTGGTGAGTATGGCAATTACCCCTCATGTGATTGAGGGAGGCCCGTGCCCCAGCAGTGGGGACTTGAATGGGCTGATGAATGTGATGACAAAGACAATGAAGATATTGATATCGATATCATAGATATAATTAATAACGACGGGGAAATGTATTATGAGATACAACATTTTGTACTCACATATGTTGCTTGTCGTTTTGGCTACGTTACAGCAGCCGCGTTCACAAGAGGTCAGTCCGCTTGTGGCCACGGCTGTTGTATCTCATAATAAATTTCGTTTTAATCCCCGTCTTAATTAACCAACGCAAAAATCTAAAAAACTAGATAATACAGGTATCGTTGACTTACGCGCTATACAGTATACCGTATCGTGTTTATATCGCACACGCCCGGATAGTTTGTCTCACGTCAAATTACCTATATGTGAGAAGCCTGTTAAGCACGCAATGTAGGAAGCCGGTGTTTTGTGCCACAGTTATGAAATTATTCACGTCAACAGTTTAACACGTTAAACACATCCCAGAACATCTCCTAGGCTAGCTCAAACACGTTTCCAGTGACTCATGCGCAGGCGGGCGGGTCAATTAAACGCGCACCGTTAACGCATACAGCGACGCGCGCGCATTCCGCCGCGCAAGGCCGCGCCATCCTAACATAAACATCGTTTGTTTGACATGCGCAAGAGTACGTATTGAAGTCGAGATGGAATCTTACAAGTTGTCTACATCTGGTAAAGGGCCGATCTGTGCGGAGAACATTAGGGGAGGCCTATGGACGTCCAGCAGTGGGAGTCTTTTGGCTGAAATGATGAAGATGGCTGGCGTGGAAACACAACCCTCGAGTCTCAAAAGGAATGAATTGGAGATCTCGCCTCTACAGAGTAGCCCTAAACCCCAGCAGCAGCGAGAATATAATTTGAAAATCTGATGATGACTTCGCTATATTCTCTCCTAAATTTTGTTGTGCCTTAACAGGGTCCATAATATGTTCTAATAAATTATATAAGACCCACCTTATTGTACGGTCAGCATCAAAAGTAGCTTAACACTTTAGTACCATGTCGAAGAAAAATTTATACGAAGCCCTTGGAAACTGAATATAATATGGCAGAACAGTAACTTTGACAGTTACAGTTACATGGTACTAAAGTGTTAAGCTAGTTTTGATGCTGACCGTACCTTATGGAAAGCAATAAACCATTGAGTATTGAGTACGTTAGGCTGCTTCTCGATCTACACATGAACAAAGTCATTTGAGGCTGAGATATTGCACCTCTGCTCAAACTTTTATACGTAGATGACATTGTTATGTATTCTTATGTGTTATTAAGACATGGATATAGAAATAGGCCAGTGGAAGGATATGATATCCCCCAAACCAAACAGTAAATATTTTTTTTATTGAGTGAATGTTACAACCACAGACCCTGAGTCCGTGCCCTTTTTTAGCTAGTCTTATAATAAAAGTAAGGTAAATTTCTATAATTGCTTCACGTATGGTAGGTAGGTATCTCCTCTTAAAAATGTATGTATATTTCTAAATTTAAATGTATTGTGTTTTGTATTATTAACAGTACAAGGTATAAATGTTTAAACAAGTAAACTAAGGTACAATAAAAAGAGTATGAATGAGTGTTAATAAGGTTCATACAAAAGACATCAACGAGTACTTCGCAACCTATTACTAGTCGCGTGTTTTATTTCTATCACTGTCGTTTCTCAGATACACGGTAAATTGATCCCTTATTCCTCATATTCTTTCGAACCATTACATTCCTGTACATATCAATTTCAAATTAGTTTCATGAAAACAATAAAAAAAAGCATTATTACGACAAACCAGGTTATTGGTCTGGCTCTTCCTGGGTTGCTGGGTTTCCGTGGCCAAAGGGTTGCGAAGGTTAGACGGCAGTCGCTACATTGTAATTATCAGACTGCCCAAATCCTGAATCGTGGTCCAAGCGTACCCCGGGCTCCAAAGCCATAGCTTTGGATGCAACCAGGAATTACATGTTGAGTTGAGAGGTTTTTTCGTAATTTACATAATAATTTACGTAAAATCGAAAGAACAATGCGTTTTATAAAGTAAAAGTGGTTGAATATTTAACTTTTTATAGCTTATAATGGTTGTAAAAACATCTGAAATGCATTTATGCAAACAGCGAAAATTAATGTATGCAAACTTTCTGTTGAAAATTAGTCGCAGCGGTAACTTTCAACTCGCTGGCTCATAATGTTCGTGTTGGCTCCCTCTCGGTGATATATGCAAACACTGCATGCTAAGTGTCTAATAAATCCATAATTAGGATTTATCTTAGCGTTAAATTTGTAATGCAAATGATTCCTGACCGTGTTTGAGTATAGTGGGAGCTCAAACATGGGACTAATACTGCAATGTAAGGACGTGTTGTTGACTGAAATGATTGGTTATTATTTGCATTTTTCAACGCCTATCATCATCCTCTTGCCCTTTTCCCAGGTTATCTGAGGTCGGCGCAGTGTGTCTTCATTTTCCATACGTCTCTGTCTTTTGTTATCTAATCATCTACCCCTTTACCCATCATGTCATTCTTCACTAGAATCCATCCATCTCTTTTCGGACGTCCTTTGTTCCTCCACCCACTTGCATTTATCACTCACCACTCTTTTGGTTACAATTTCTTTCCCTCACTTTATGCCTAACTTCATAAACGTCCACTGCGAGACATAGGCCTCCTCCAATGATCTCCACAGCTCGGTCCTATGCCGCCCGCATCCAAGGGACTCCCGCGACCTTGACCAGATCGTCGGTCCACGGCTTCGACCTCCTAGACGCGGGCTCCACTCGAGAACCTTTCCGCCCCATCGGCCGTCTGATCTCCTCCCACTGTGCCCTGCCCATTGCCACTTGAGGCATGAAATTCTTTGGGATATGTCTTTGACCTTGGTTCTATTGCGGATCTCATCATTCCTGATACAATCACGCAAGGAGACACGGAGCATAGCCCTTTCCATTATATTATTATTATATGCCTGACTTACCTAGACTTGAAAACCTTAAAGCATTTACACCCCACAAAGCAAAGACACCGTCATTTATACTGTTAAATATGCATATTTCTTATTTATTTAACTTATTACTAAACAAACCCTTTCCTTTCCCAGCGTTTCCTATGAATTACGTCCTTTAGTCTCTCACATTCATTCCCGGGAATTGAAGGTACAATTTAAAGCTACCGCCCACTTTTGAATTACAGCCCAATCCATGGCTCCAGTGACGTCAGACTGTAAGTCAGCTGCGTGGATCTGATATAGGGTTCGTAATAGGCAGACATACCTCCAAGGATTTACCTATAAGAGAGCTTACACACGAGCGTAAGCATGTCACCGATAAACAAACACCCAAGAAGACAAAAGATAAGATGGGTAGCTTATTGCTCTGTGAGCGCGGTGACAGTTGGTTATTACGGCGATTTGGGCGGTAATTGGCATATTGGAGTATGTAAACTCCCTAAATGAAACAACTCAGGTTCATTGCATAATAGGCGCACCACCAAAATTGATATTTGTTTACGGCGTCAATTCAATATATATATTTTTTGTGCTTTTTAAGCTGGTTCATTATTTCCTGCAAAGTTAGTATGTTCTAAGTTACAAGACTTATTCATCCAACCACAAACATTTATCTCCTGATCTAATTGTAAATATGATAGTGCAAACGTCAATAAAATGCTGTTATGAATTTGATGATCACAATTTCAATATTTGCGTATCCTAAGCATACGGATATCCTTAAAAGACGCCAATAAATAAAACCAGGAATATCGAAGTCCTTATAAAGCGCTAGCAGAAACCTAGGTTAGAACCTCCTGGAGTTTTGTGACATAACATTCCATTGGAGCGAAATGATCCCGTCGCTATTTTATACTTGATTTCCATTCGGGTTTGTTTGCTTGGCTGGCTGTCCTGGGGCTTTCCTTGCATAGTAGTTCATTGACCTCGGTGAGTTAATATCATATAAAAAAATCATCAGGTAACTTTTAATATAACTTATTAATATTTTTTGTAATTGACACTTTTTTTTATAGTTTTGTATAATCCCCCTTATTGCGCATCTTTTCTGTGTCTTATTATTTATTTCTTTTTTGTGTCTCAATCTCAATTTTATACATGCGACTGTTAAATAGATACTCGTATTGAACAGATTCACAATAATGTAATGGTAGTCGCTAAAAACCAGCGTCGAGGTTGGTCTCTTGGATCAGCACCGACTATTGCTGAGCGGCCGTCTGTTTGGCACATAAATAATGTTGTCCTACTTTTCTTTTATTATTTATGTCTAGGTTATGTTTCTAATTAAGTTTCCTTATTTTGTATTGTGCCAAATTATTAATATATTACATTACTAAATAATAATAACAATACATACATACCCATAATATATACATAGATAATTTATTCACAAAATTCATAAAAATATTTATATAGGTATAAATGACCGCAAAAAGCAGACAATAAAAAAGGGAAAAGAGACAAGAAAAAGACAGTGTACCTATTTATAGGATAGGAAGTGAGATTTTGACAACGGGACTTTGAATATAGAGGGATTGTGATTTCTGATGGAAGGGGTAGGGTTTTCCAGAGACGAATGACTGAACATTAAGGATAGTGAATAGGATTCTGAGGAATGAGAGGGAAGCTAAGATGGAGTTTGCGGCATGAACCGCAATTTTCCGACCGTCGGCCAGGTTTTCAAGAATTGGAATCGCTCTTGAGATAAGCTGGAGCCAGAGGATTAAATTGGACCGGTATATAACAGGGAGAGGATCATGAAGGGTCGCACCGCCGACATTGGTGAGCCAGTTAAGCTGTGCACGGAACTCAGACAGTTATCATTCATTAATAAATATTCGGAAACACGATTGATATCAACAATCGATCTATTTGGCTTGACGTTTCGTGGTTAAAAGAGTAGCTACTTCTTTCGTCGTGGTTTAAAGTAGACTGGAGGCTTAATCGACCTCACCCCAAAGTAAGTAAGCGTATGAGGCGGTGTCACTCACTTCAAACGTTTGGTGTATTGCGCCGCCCGCCCCCGCATACGCGCAAAAACGACCTAATGCGCTCGCGCAAGCCGCGAGATCTATAATTTGTGGCCGCAGACGGCGCCGTGGCATCAGTGGTTGGTGACACAATGTGGCCATTATGTCGTAATTCGTAGACATTTTGTTTTTGGCGGTGTGGGCGCTTGCGGTTTGGCACCATCGATAAAGTTAAGCAATTATGGTTCAAAGTGGGATGGGTGGTCGCTGCACCATATTGTTTTAAGTCTTCATTATTTGGAGGTTGTGCTAACGTGATTCTGTAATCCTTTTTAGGTTGGTCTGTTTAGCCAAGGCGACTTGTAAATTTCTGATTGGAACTGGTATAATACATGAATTTGATACCTAACTTCATTAGACAGGGTACAAGCCGCGGCATGTAAGTGTCGCGCTGGCCGTTAATTTGCGCACTTGTAAAGTAGCATACTTAATACTAAAAATGATTTCTGCGCACCCAAGGTCACCGCTAGACTTTTTAGCGCGGCCTGTAGCATACTATATTATACCAGAAGACGTAATATATGAACAAATTGATTTTGATTGTCACGTTGGGCATACTTTAGCGCAGACTTGAACTTAAATGTCAAATTAAAGGTCTCAATCACACTTCAGAGTCGTAAAAAGGGATAAAAAAGGTAAACATTTAATGACTCCGGTCCGAAGTTTGGTATGTGGTGAAATAAAAGGACGAACAGCTATAATGAGGGTACACGGCTTAAGGGATCTCATAAATCGGACGATGTACATTTCAATTTTGGATTTAGTGACGTTAAAGTAAAAATACAGGAAAGTAAGGTCTAAGTTTGTTACAAACCATCATGATTCCGCTCTACCTAGAATAAATTAATTTCTGTTTAATGTATCACACCTAATAATATCCTCCAATTGCGGCTATGGCGGCCAATCTCAACAATCAGCCACGCACGCAGAATATATTATAGTCCTCAAGTGTGTGCTCAAACAAAAGTGTACTCTGTATTCCCTTACCCTCATATTCCGATGGGCCACCAGCGTGACGACCGGAGAGGGATTGGACGCTGCAACGGCTTTCCGAGACACGGGGGTACAAGACCGCCAACTTCCAGATTCCGGGCTGAGACTAAGAATTTCTTATCGAAAACTTAGGTACCTACACATTTTTGGCCCGACCCAGGGATCGGATCCGGGACCTCTTGCGCAGCCGTCGCTTTATAGTACGACCCACTAACCACTACGCCACTGAGGCAGTCACACATAATGTATAGTGAATGTAATTAGTGAATAAATGTTTTGAATTAACTAAATGTGTAAAAATATCGCTGACTCCAATTAAGAATAACCAGGGATTACAATGACCACAACATCAAAATAAGATAAAAGGTTTGAGAAATCATGTATGATAGAAGATATATGTAACCGATATATGAAGAATGGATTCAGTAGGTAGTTAGTTTCCATCGAATTCCCTGTCGAAGTTAGTTGGATGTGTACATGAGTTGGTCGTGCGTTGAAGTATGAGTAAACTTACTTTGCTGTATTATACTATGACATCTCAGACTAACTCGGAACCAGTTCTTGTTTTGGACATGGAAACAAAAATAGTAAAAACAAAATGGCAGCTGAATTAAGTTACAGCGGCAATGAATTCTATGTTTGGACATAAAGTGAAATGGTGTCAAGAGTAAGACCATTTAAGTCTAACCAAGTTTTGAAACAAATTGCCTCCTAAAAAAGAAGTGCGTAGCTTAAACACTTCTTTGAGATGTTTTATCAATGCCGACACAGGTGGTTATTATGACTTTCTCAGTAATCATAGATGGTAAAGGCCATGTAAGGAGAACAAGAGAAAAACTAGTTCCGAGAATTCGAGAAACAACAAAATTATACTTCAACACACTAACACAAGGTGGACCGACGATCTGGTGAAGATCGCGGAATCCATTGGATGCGGGCGGCACAGGACCGATCTGTGTGGAGAACATTGGGGGAGGCCTATGTCCAGCAGTGGACGTCTATTGGCTGAAATGATGATGACGATGACACTAACATAAAGCTTTTCTTGCTCAACGCAGATCTCTTCTTTTAATAAGTAGTAGGTACGCCTTTATTGAACAATATTTTCTTGTAATGTGTAAGCTTCTTTCTAGAACAATATAAAATGATACCTACACTTGCTGGCTGTTAAGCCGATTAAGGACAGTATTATAATCGGGACCAATAGTCCGTCGGGCCGTCTGAGGAATTGTCTCAGGTGATAAGGGGATTACCTCAGAGGCCAATACTCTCATCTTCATATATTCATTACATAACATAACCGCGAATTGATGTGTTTAGAAAGCAGCGACTGCTGTCAAATTTTTAAAAACCCTTAATTGGACATTTAGACTACAGCGACTTCAATCCGAAAGACATCGTGACGCTGATAAAAAGAATCTTCCTTGAGCAGGAGTGCAAATGATAGTGAAGGTAAAATCCGACGACCCGTTTAGCGCAGTGGTTTGTGCGCCGGTTGAGAAGCAAGGGTCGCGGGTTCGATTCTCGCACAAGCACAACTGTTTTTTGTTGAAACAGATAAATTTTGTCTGGGTGTTTTTGGTACCGTCGTTGTTTCTGGTTTTCATAGTACCAGGGAAAAAATTAGTTCGGGATCAGGACCATTTATGTGATGTTGTCTCAATTTATAAAAATAAAAGATCCCATAGGGTCAACGTGCTCAAATAAGCCCCCTCACATATAAGATAAGATATAAGTTAAATTAGCGTGAAAAATTTACCACGCGCGTTACCACATATAGAGAGAGCTTTCACAGCCTTACCTTTGGTGTCGATAGGGGTGGGCGCAGCTAGGCTCGGGATCTCCGGCTGGGGGGGCTGCACGCGCGGCCCCGGCCAAGTGGTGGTGCCCCCGGCGCAGTACCGCGGCCGGGAGGTGGGGCAGCCGTCGGCCACGTCACGCAGGGTTGACGCGTCGGCGGAGTACTCTGTAGAGGTGATTTTGGTTACTGAGGTTGAGGTGGAGGCGAAACTTCATATGATGTAATGACTACATGGAAAAACCATGTGCTGCGCGCAAATTATAAGTACTTTAAAGCTTAGGGGGAAACTTGGCCGAAAATAACTCGGCCCAGATTTTTTTTTGTTGGCTATTGTTCTTTTTTTTTTTGTTTTCCCGGGAGAAATGCATCACCCAACCCAAACCAGCATTGATTAGTAGGGATTGAAGGACAAGGGGCCGCCCAACTAAAGAGATTATGTTAAAATAATTTAAAAACCGGCCCAAGCGCGAGTCGGGCTCGCGCACAAAGGGTTCCGTAGCAGCAAAGTCCAAATTACAGTAAATCAACCTATCTCAAAAACTATAAGAGATACTTTGATCAAACCAAAAATCGTTGAAAGGTTAATTAGCAATGCATCACCTCTATTTTTTTTAGAATTTTATACCCCGTAGTTATAAAATAGAGGGGGGGGGGACATACTTTTTCGACTTTTGAGAGCTGATATCTCAAAAACCGTTTCACATTTAAGAAAAATGTTTTTAGAAAACTTTATATCATTTTAAAAGACACTTCCATGATACCCACACGGGTATGTACATCGAAAAAAAAATTTCATCCCTAGTTACATGTATGGGGGGCCGACCCCAATTCTTTTTTTTACTATTTAGTGTCATATTTTTGTAGCGGTTCATACAACACACATTCCCCATCAAATTTCATCACTGTAACTTTATTTGCTTGGACAAAAATGGCAATCTTCATTCCTAACAGGACGAGGTAAACTGTCGTCATCGTCAGCCCATTTAAGTCCCCACTGCTGGGGCACGGGCCTCCCTCAATCACATGAGGGGTAATTGCCATACTCACCACGCTTGGCAGACGGGTTGGCGTGGGGTTTTGATATAAATGCAGAGTTTTCCTTCTCTTGGTGCTGATGATCATGCCAGCAGCTTTACCTTAGTCGCCTTTTACGACACCTCGGTAAGAGTGATGGTGGCCTATTCTACTCTGCCGGGGACTACACGGCTTTAAAGTAAACTGTACTTCAGTATTTTCTTAAGACTAATAGCTACTCATTTATAATATCTCACTGCAGATTAAAAGCTACTGCACCTAGCGAAAATTAACAAACAACCACTCCATTCAGCTGAAATTTCAAACACGTTTTCTTATAAACAAGGTGATGGACATATTCTGCAAGAAATCCGACCTTCATAATTGATTTACCTAGGACTCGCCTAAGTCCTGGGGCTAGAAAACATTTTTATCGCAAGTCGTGCACTTTGGGTCCGAGGCGTGCCTTTCGGTAAGGTCAAGGAATCTAATGAATGGATGAATAATGGCCCCTGGTACCGCTATGGACTGTTTCTTGTATTGCAGTAGGTGATCGATATGTATTGCTTGGTTATAATCGAATATTTTTAACAATTCTATTGGGTGCTTTGAAAAGCCCATTTGATTCAATAATACACACTCGGTTGAAGGCCACTTCACTTTTATTTATAAATTAAAATCAATCAATCAATTGCTTTCGGATTACATCATTTCTGATGCGGTTCTTCAGAGATACTGCGAGCATAGCCCTTTCCATAGCTCTTTGAGCGACTTTGAACCGGTGGACTAGTCCAGCCGTGAGTGTCCACGTCTCGGCACCGTAAGTCATGACCGGAAGGACGCACTGGTCGAAGACTTTCAACTTAAGTAGTGTAGGACGCCCTGCGACAAGATGGAATGATGACATTCGAAGGCTGGCTGGTGTGGGCTGGATGAGAGTGGCCGAAAATCGGGAGCAGTGGCGTGCATTAGGGGATACCTATGTCCAGCAGTGGACGAGTGTGGGTTGCTGATGATGATGAATCAATTGCTTTCATCCACTGCACAACACAGGACTTCTTAATTCACGTTGCTGAATTTACGTCACATTTACAGCAGATAATGCCGTAGCAGCAAAAGCTGAGGTTGGGACCTGATTGACCACACACACTCACACCTCTTCTCGTATATCTGCTACTTATCCTCCTTGTATCCATGTCGTGTCATGTGTGCCTATTGTATCGTACTTGTTCTATGTTCTATCATGTTGCTCTCTGTGCTGTGAATTTTGTGAAGGTCAATAATACCCTTATTACAAATCGTGAACTAAGGATAGTCCCGGAACAAAACGCGTACTAGCCCGTTTTAACACTGCGTGTTAGAACAGTATGACATGAGTTTAAGTACGGTAACAACTTCAGATCGCGATTTGTAATAAGGTGGTAAATGTTTCTCTTTCTTTCATTCTTTATTTCTTACATTTGAAAATCTTTTATTTTTCTACATATATACGAAGAAAAATGTTTATTTGGCATCAAAAATACACATAACAATATTTATACGCGTTTCTTGCCGGATCTTCTCGACCAGAAACGACTTTCCGAGCCGGTGGTAGAATCGCATTATGTTTATTAATTTCTTTAGTATATTTTATGTATCAACATATATATGTATTAACATGTAAATTATACATAAGTACTTATAAATAGTTATAAGTCATTCAAATGTATGACGATTTGTAAGTGCTGTGTACAAGCCTATGCAAATAAAGAATTATTTGACTTTGACTTTGATACAGTACAATGAGAAATAAATTTAATCTAATTATATTATTTTTCTCATTATTATGACATAGGAAGACCAGATAGCACGCCTGTTGGCCTAACATGCGCACCGCGACATAATTTTGTCTACTCCGTATCTCGCGGTTAATTGAATGAACGAAACCAGTGTAGCTATATAAGAAAACAAATGTATATTTCAAAGGGCAACACTGGTTTGTCTAAACGAGTAATCCTTTGTCTACCACGAGAACTTTGTCGATCGTGATGCGCATGTTAGAGAAAAAGACATTAGTCGATATCGACAAATTTGTCGTATCTCTTCCGTGACATATCTCGCGATGGCATGTTAGCCCGACAGATGGTAGTCACGTCAGCCCTTGGACAATTTAACACCGTCAGCTCATGGAGACTGTGGTGGAAAAGAGTAACAAAATATTTAATTTTTGGCCAATATTTTTTTAGTAGGTACATAATATTTTAATAAGTGGAGCCAACCGGAACGTAGAGAATGTGGGTTCAAGTCCCGCCTGAACACGCGATGAATTCTTAATTCAATTATTTACTTAAGTAACCAATTATTCTTGCCCTGCGGCAGCAGTGCCAGGTAGGAATATTTGCCTGCCTGAGACGACAATTATTGGCTCGTAATGTCATGAATGTAGGTACTCACTTCTCGTGGTGGACGACTGGAGTAGGCTGGCTGTTTGACCTCCGGGGAAGGTGGCGTTGCGCTTGTGACGACCCTGTTGACAATAAAAAAAAACAATATTTATTAGATGTGGAACAGCACTGTTCTGTATTTCGCTGCGTGAGTGAGGGTACTGGAGGCCTAATCCAGGGGAAAGGGGGATGTAAGAGATTGGCAGCGCACTTGTGACTCCAGTGATGTCGCGGGTGTCTATGGGCGGCTGCGGTCGTTTACCATCGGGCGATCTTTCTCACCGAAGTGATACCACGGCCTCGGCCGGCGTGAAGCAGCACTTTTCTGTGTTTCGTTGCATGAGTAAGGGTACCGGAGGCCCAATCCTAAGAAAAGAGGGTTCAAGGTTTGGCAGCGCACTTGTGACTTCACTGGTGTTGCGGGTGTCTATGGGCGGCGGCAATCGCTTACCATCAGGCGATTAGTCTGCCACCTATAAAAAAACATCTGGAAATATAAGTATATTATATTCAAGTACTCTCTTAATAACATAATAATAAATATTTCACATATGTACATTGATCTGACTCCCAGATAGGTAGCTCAAGCACCCGTGTTACGGGTATCAGAACCAACAGTGGGATTACAAATATATGCATATAATACTTTTCTTTCGCAAATACATATTTATTATACATAGACACACAGAAAACTACAGTAAACTCGTCACCGTGTGAGGTATGTCTTCCACTTACTCAAGTAGGTATAAGAAACCTTGGTTACTCAACAGAGCATAGGTCACGGTAAGCTCAATAAATATGGTTTATTTATACGGTCGTATCTCCAAACAAGGCAGTGAAATTCAATCAATCCCAAAGAGTAAACTTTTAGTTAGATAACTTTTATAGACAAGTTATTTAAGAGAGATGGCAATAGATTTTGTCGCAAAGTGAGGGAAAAGTGTCTTTCAGCGGAACTAGAAAGTCGGGGCTAAATCAGGCGTTTTGTCCTGTTGTGATTACGTGTGTTTAGAACGGGCAATTATTAGGGATGCGTGTGAGCTTCGATGAAAATATCGATAGGAAATCCGCCTTCTGAATCATCATCATCATATCAATAGAACGTCTACTGATGAACATAGGCCTCCCCAATAACATCCAGATCAGCTTTGTGGATGCGGCCTGCATCCAGCGAATTCTTGCAATCTTTAATCAGGTCGTCTGTCCACCTTGTTAGTGGACGTTCTACGCTGTGCTTGCTGGCGTTTATTTCAGAATGTTTCTGCCTTATCTTCTGAATAGAATCTAAAAAAAAAGAAGAAGTCCTTGAAAATAGGTGCACTTTTTATTTTTTGGGAATATCGAGAGATTTTTTTGGTTAATTGTAATGCACGAAACATGAGAATGTGGATGTATTAAGTAAAAAAAGTTACTTTTTGAAAACGGCAATGAAATGTTTCAGTCATCATCGTGTTTTTGGGAACAATACCGTGTGGCGTCACTATTTAAATGCTGGCTTTTTGAAAAAGGAATACTTCATCTATTGACCGCACATCGACACAGCTACGTTCTCATAGCAGAAATATCGTTGCCAACATCCCTACAGCTGCAATGGAAAGTCTCACCGCCCATCCTAGCCGGTCCAATTATCGTTTTTTCCCATCCAAATACATCTTCATCGGCTGCCAATACCTTGCCAAGCTCCCACTGTCACCCCGACGAGTTACTCGCGAGAAAACCCGGCTAGAAAATTGTCAGCAGTTTAATTGTTCGAAAGCAGATAACTTGCGTGTAATGGCCTCGAATGGCCATTACCAATAACCTTAATGGACTAATTGTCGTTCGCGGAAGATTGCGCTCGCGCACCGGATCTGGGGCGGGACATGTGTTTTGACGGTTTCACGACTTGATTGCTTTTTTTAAGAACTGAGTAATGGCGATGTAGTACGACAAGGATGTTTAGGCCGAAAATTACATACGATACGCGATGCACTGCAAACATTTTATAGAGAAATGTAACAAACTTCGGATTGCCAATGATCCTATTTATGAAATTATAATTATTATTACCTAAAGTTCGGCACAAAACAAAAGATAAAAATGCAATCAGTCCTAAGTTTTTGCTGAAACAATATTTTCAATCTTAAGGTAACGGGTAGGGCACACTAGCGATTTTAATCTAAACCGAATCTAATTTAAACAATTTCGGGGTTACAACCTCTCGGCAAGCACTTATACTATTTATTAAATAACCATGCACAAATATTGGGTTCAACGAAAAAGCGAAAAATTGATATACGCCAAAAGCGGCCACTTTTGGCGTGAATCAATATTTCGCCTACAAAAGCGGACCAAGCATGGCTATTTAATAAATAGTATAAGTGTTTGCCGAGAGGTTGTAACCCCGAAATTGTTTAAAATAGATCCGGTTTAGTAGATAAAAATTAAAACCGATTGGCGTCGCCAGTGTGCCCTACCCGTCACCTTAAGTTGAAAATCATTAAAATAAACTAGCTTAAGACCGCCTCGCCTGTGTTTTCAGATTGTCAGGGATGATTAAAAAAAATGTCCAATTGCATATCTTGTAAAGCAAAGATATTGACCTGACCACCATAAGTACCCCGGGTGCATCTGCATTTAGGTGCAACACTGCTATGGTGTTGTTGACTGCACCAATGACGTTGTCGAATCTGTGTTTTGTGGATCTTCGAGAGATGAGCATACTAAGGGTTCCGCTTTTTTCAATTTTGCAACGGAACCCAATAAATACTTTTCAACAAAAACTTAATGAACCCTATTGTCTAGTTCAAACGGTAGTCCGGTATCTCCACGTGGGCCATAAGACCCGAGAATATAAAATTAATTGCTCCAAACATAAAACAATAATGAAATTGGTGCGCCGGCGCCGGTCCCGTTAGCGCATTAAGATCGGGTCGATTGCTCGGGACGTAGGGGGTCGCTGAACTGATATATTGCTGAGATTTTATTGATACATGATTGTAAATAATGCCAATAGACGGTGTTTGGCTTCGTGTATTTTTGAAAGTGTCTTTTTTTTTCAGAAATTACAAAACATGATTACTTTTACAATGGTTATTATGGAATAACCATTGAAAAAGAGTTAAAAACCTATAGGTCAGCCGACGTGCGCGATTTAATTTACACCCAGCGCCATCTATTGATACAGATCAGAAATTAAGTCCCTAAATGAAGTCCTGGGACACTAGTCGAACTATTTATTTATGTTTGTATTTCGTATTTGTTCTGTTCAGGTTAGAATCGGCCAGCTGCAAACCTTCTACCTAAAATATATATAAGAATTAAGACCACTCCACTGGTGATGCAGGTGTCTATAGTTGGAAGCAATAGCTTACCAGCACTTAAATCCGTATCCTCGTTAGCTCACTACCACATGAGAAAAACCCGTTTTTGGAGTCATGAAGATTTCTACGAACTGTTTAAGTAAAATTCAATTTAGGCAAGGTGACATATTTTCCTGGTCCTAAACTGAGGTTTACCTTTGTGCATCGAAAACAATTAAGAATAATACCCAGGCATAAGAAAAAATCTGTTTTATCAATAAACAATTTGTGTAGGTGCGGAAATCGAACCCGCGCCCCTTGCGTGTCAGTCGGCGCTCAATGGTTCGTGAAATACATAGTTTGGCTCGCCTGTGCGCATGCGCCTTCTACATACTGGTAGAAATTACAGAAACAAACATCAATGTATACAAGCCTGTCTCACCATTATGTCAAATATCAATTCATGAAATTTGACACACATTGAAGTATCCTGATTTGTGTTTGTGTGTACCTTGAAGCTGTTTATTTCCGGCCCACGGTTCTGTTTCCTTAGACATGACAGGTAAAATTAAAGTTCATTGACAAGCCCTTAATAGGCCATAACCTATTCACATTAACATTTATAAGCTACGGTTGGATTTAAAGGATTTACACTTGTCACGACATTTTCATTTTGTTTGAGCCTCAATTTGTATTCACAAGTCGAGGTTTAACATAACTGCCATCTTTATTGGTCGTTTGTTCTGTGTCGGTTTGTGTGTCACTCAAGTAGAGATGTGGATATACAATCTATTAATGGAAATAAAAAAAAATATGGTAAAAAAAACGAATACGAAATCGTCTTTTGCATTTTTACCAGCTGGCTCAAAAGAAACTGGGCTGTAAGATATCTCGTATAAATGGACGAATACTTAAACACTTCTTAACTTTGAGAGCTGTTCAACCATGTTGTCTCACAGTTGATTCAGAAAGGGATGGATGAAGTTAAAGTATTTGAAGGCAAATCGATTTGACGAACAAATTATTTTTTGAAAAGTCCACTGTAAAATTCACTTCTTGTATGACAAAAATGGTGAATATTTCAACGATTTTAATGCTAAGTACAAAATCGATTGAATATAATCGATTTTTCATGCAAATTTTACATCTCTTTAATCGGGTATTAAGGATGTAAATACCAATATTTTGGCGTCGAATACGATTGACCCCGATGACTTCTCATAATCGAGAGATAATCGGGGTTTTGGTATACATAGAATTGATTTAGATGCATATTTAAGTAATATCTGTTGTGTCTAATCGCTATTTCGTATTTCTAATGTTATCGGGTTACTTAACATTCAATGTATTAGTATGTATGATACCACGGCCTCACAGAGAACCGGCGTGAAGCAGCACTGTGCTGTGTTTCGCTGCGTGAGTGAGGGTACCGGAGGCCCAATCCGGGAGATAGGGGGGGTTTAAGGTTGGCAGCGCACTTGTGACTCCACTTGTTTTTGCAGTTGCTTACCATCAGGTGATGCGTCTGTTCGTCTGCCTACCTATTACATAGAAAAAAAAATGTACCAACAACAAAAGTATCCTAAGCAATTTGATCATGTTTTGTTTTTAGTATTTATACATTTTTCATGTTAAAATCACACAAAAAACCATCAGAACATCGGCCAGAATAATGAATTCCCGTACAGGTACAGGTACAGGGTGTACCTGTATATTATTTTTCTGTCAGCATTAACTAATTTAATCCCGAAATTGGGGCTATAAACGTCTTACGGCGACTGATCGATTGAACACGATCCTTCCACATTCCTTAAATAAAATGATTTAAGGTGACGGGTAGGGTACACTAGCGATGCCAATCGATTTAAATTGTTAGCAACTAAACCGGATATCTTTTCAACAATTTTATTTATGGGATAGGGGGCAGACGAGCAGACGGATCACCTGATGGTAAGCGATTACCGCCGCCCATGAAAACCTGTAACACCAGAGGAGTCACAAGTGCGCTGCCGACCTTTTAAAAAGGAATACGCTCTTTTCTTGAAGGTTTGCAATTTCGCCAAAAATGGCCACTTATGGCGTTAATCCAAATTTCGATTGCAAAAACAGATCAAAAAGTATTGCACAATTATTAAATAAATAGTACAAATGTTTGCTTAGAGACTTCCGCTCCAAAATTGTTGAAAATAGATCCGGTTTAGTAGCTAACAATTTAAATCGATTGGTGTCGCTAGTTAGGGGCTACCCGTCGCCTTAACAAACTCTTGTGTAGGTACATGAAATATCTATAACACGCATTAATAAATGATACAATCATAATATCGTAGGGTACAACATAATAGTAATAGGCACCTCGGCAGGTCACCGACCTTGCCAGCCGTCACGAACTTTTTGATGCAAAATGTTTTTGTCGGCCCATACATACATACATACACATGCATAGTATATATTATACTTGTGATGATGCACGATTACGGCTTTTGAAATGTCGTGTAGCTAATGGAGGTGAGATTGCTTCCAAATTGCTGTAACTTACTTTATGCTATTAAATTGAACTGTATTCCAATGGAATAGAGGATTCGTAAAATGATTTACGAAAGAGGTATACTTAGGTGTATTATTATAAATAAGACAGCATTTTAAAGCTAATGTGTAGATACCTAACTGATGCGGGTTTAAAACCATTTTAGATCATTCAGTGTTATAAGAGTTCTTTAAAAAGATTTATATAAAAAAAGGGTAAAAAAACCAGAAGCTAAGAAAAGTAAGCAACGCTTTAATAGTGCTAATTATAGCTACATTTCCTTTCCCCGTTTTTATGAAAGTAAATTCAGAAGAGCAACACAATTCACCTCGCAAAAAACGACAGTCACTCTACCGAGAAAAGTAAGCCAAAGTGTAGGAAAAGTGCATTCTAGCGCATGTTAGAATATACGGCGCACACGCACGCAACATTGTCGGCTCGCTGCATTCGAAATAAGTAGGAAAATTGAAAAACTAGAACACACGTAAACATCACATTGCTATGTCCCAATAAGGTTGGCCACACCTGACTTTAAAGTAAGTAAGTAGTTAGTTGAGTAAGTGGAATATTTACAGTGATTTTTGCATCTACTAAACCGCGAATAATTAGAGAAAGATCGTTAAACAAATTCATATTCAAAAAGAAACTACACAAATGGCTGACTGAAAAAAAATCTATAGTATAAAAGAATTCTTTAACAAGTGATATTGACATTTAATAATATAAATATTGACATTTAATTTAAAACATTTAAAACAATTAATTTATAATATTTGTATGCTATGTAACTAGCAAGACACGAGATCTAATAATGTAATATCCACCATGTATATAAACCGTGTTTTATGCAAATAAATAACTTGAATCTTGAGAAAATTTGCTTTACTATCTAAAAAAAACTCACGTGTTTATGGTGTAAAATATAGGTAGTTACAATAGAAATATCAATGTAGCAATTAGCAAAGTCGTAAGTGAAAAGAAACGACTTATCAAAATATCATTTACGACGTTGTTTAAATTTGAGACATTTCACTTATGACATTATTAGTTGCTACCGTCAGACATTATTGCTGAATCAAGAAATATACTATAAAAATGTATATATAATATTAAATTTAAAATGCAGGTGAAAAATAGGATAGACTACATAGAATGAATATAAACAGTGAAACAGCTCTAACCCAAAACTTTACGACCTTAAAAAAGGACTATTAAATTCAGCAAAATAATTTTTTGTCGGCATTGATTTATTTATTGGTCGCAAGTAAATCAGAGTTCCTTGTAATAAATAATCAAATATAAAATATGTTTTTCGAGTTGCAACAACCTCGCGCGTGTGTAGCCTCCGAACTAGGTTTTATAAACCGGTACGCAATCAGCCTAGGTTTTTTACCCCTCGCGGAAAGGGCATCACATCACATTCCCGGTCTGTGATGACGACCAAACATGGTGATGAGGAAGTGAAGACGCTTGGAGCCAATTATTGGCGTAGTCCGATGCATTTCAGTGAGGCACCTCTGATTATGCTCAATAGGTTTGACATACTTTTAAAAGTCGACAACATGATTGAATGAATGCTCTCAAAGCGAAATCCAGGTTTAAATTTATGCAGGCCCAGTAGCGTCAATAAAATTATTTAAGCTTATGGATAATTTGCTAAGACATCGCCGGCTTTTAGGTGAAATAAATTGGTGATGGATGATATTAAAACGAATTTGTGAAGCCCAGACCCTTCCATCAAACATTCCTAACGCATTAGGTAACACAGACTTCATATGGACAAATTTAGAACACGATACGTGTTAATTATGAAATCTGATTTGCATAGGAAATAATTAACCCAATTCTGTACAAAGAATGAAAAATATTTATGTATTTTTATAAACCTATAAAATCAATTCCTATGAGTAACAAGAACAATTTCAGATTATGCATGTAGATTGTAGAACATTTCTTACTGTGGCGTCTTATACTATGCCTACCTAGGAAGCGCGTCCGATGCGCCGAGGCAATCGGCACCTAATTGATATTAGTTCTCAGAGAAACGGCAAGAGGCGACACTACTCGTATGTGTCGCATTTATAATTGCCACGATAATTGTGTTCCTGTGATTGTTGGGAGATGTCGTGTTGATTGGTTTCTTTGGCGCGCCTTACGTGGCTAGCTGGATTAGCTGCGGAAACAGGACTATATTTGGCTTACGTTGATAGATAAGCACTGTGACATCTGTATTTATGGCGACTGGATTTAAACATGAAGTAGGAAAAAAGTAAGTGTACACGATAAAAAAAGCCAGCTTATATAGAAGGCATCAATACTTCAATAGATTTATAACCCGGCACTAAACAAACGCAAATGTTGAAATAAATAAATAAATATATATATTTCACAACATCACATACATTGATCTAACTCCGAGATAGGTAGCTCAAGCACCTGTGTTACGGATATCAGATTTTTTTCTTTTGTAAATACATACTTATAATACATAGGAAACACCCAGACCAATACAAACAAACATGTTCATGCACACAAATGTTTGTACAGTGCGGGGATTGAACCCGCTCACTACCACTGTTCCAAACGGGTCGTCTGAAGTTTCACTCACTAATGTTAGTCCAGGGTGAGAATTAAACCGACAGCGAAACCGTCCCATAGCGAACGAGAATATACCTGTTGCATCTGAGCAAAAGAGGCACAGCGCGTCTGAAAGGGACGTAGATAAAGATTTTATTGAGAATTCCATTTCGTTGTAGGCAACGAAACGACATTTTTTCCTCTGCCTGCATAGCAGGGGCCTTACTGAAAAATAGACGTCACGACGGAATGGCAGATTCCCTCTCTTTCACACGCACTGTGTTTCTTCTTTGATGGAGGTGACAGCGAAATATAGGTATGTAGATATAGGTGTTCGTTACGG
This sequence comes from Marasmia exigua, assembly GCA_019059595.1. Taxonomy (NCBI): domain Eukaryota; kingdom Metazoa; phylum Arthropoda; class Insecta; order Lepidoptera; family Crambidae; genus Marasmia; species Marasmia exigua. The sequence continues at coordinate 18,001,617 of CM032470.1, forward strand.
GACTTAAAAAAAAACTTGTAATCACTAAATGAAAGCCCATATAAAAAATAGAGCTCCATTTTAGATTACATCACTATTAACATCACACCCATAAACATACATGCATCGATTCCGCAATCATGATTCACACTACCAAAAATGTAGTGTAATGATTTCGCATTTAGTGATCCTGAGCGTGTCGCTTAGCGGCGCGTGAGTCAGTTGCGCGGGCGCATGTAACACGATCCTGCTCCAATTAGCTGCAGCTTTTAGAGAGGTGTTGGTGTTAAACATCGATAATTAAAAAAATTATAACGACACATAAATTGACTTAACACTAAAGTAAATAAAATAATTTGTGCAATGTAACGTGTTTGCTTTTTTAACCGTTTTAAAAAGTTCTTGGGGGCATTTTTTTTTCAAGGGAAACCATCATCGCCTTCACTGTGTCACGTAGGGAACAAGATGTGGGACTCTATCCCTAACCAAACCCCTGGGGTGTCCATCTCAGCGCAATCACTGTCTGAAACCCCACTGCTGGACTGAACAGTACCGCTAATCGCGCTCGTCCCGCTAACCCTTCTCAAACTATCGTTTTCCCCAGAGAACATAGACTCTACTTTTAAGAGTAAAATTCACCTTCCCATACAATTGCATTAATCAACTGATTGTAAGCGGTCACCGTCGTCAACCAATCCATTCACGTCAATACCAGAAACAAGGAGTTTTGGGGGAAAACCTTTTTCATAAAGTTAACCTTGTACTATCATTGTCAATAAGAGACAATAAACGATTGTATTTATTTATTTATATTTAATGTAAATTGCGATTCAGCAAAAGTTTAATCTTTGACGAAGAAATTATTTTATAGAAAATACAACCATTTTCAATAAAATAATTTCCATTTATATCGACTTTTCGCATCTCTAATCGCATCGCTGCGTTTGGGCAGCAATTGGGCCGAACGTGTAGATTAATCCACTAATGCGTTTTTGCAAGGGTCTTTGACGAAGCATATAGCGTTATATAGACGATGTTGGAGGTACCTACTCCAGGGTTGTTGGGGGAAGATTCACTTGTTATTACCATACACATGATATGAGTACCAATGGTTGCTAATTTCCATTAAATAAAATTTGGTCATATGTATGGAACAAAGCATCAATAGGCGACGACAACACTGTAGGTTAAAAGTTAATCTAAATACATAAGTTAAATTAGTGTACATACTCGTAATTAAAGATAGAAGTAATATTTAATTATCTTATAGGAATGGATTATATTAATAATAATAATAGTTCACACAACATCTCATAGGTTGACCTGATTCCGTACTAGGTAAGTAGCTTAAGCACTTGTGTTGGAGATATCAGACAACAGAGGAACACAAATATATACTTAAATACATATATTACACCCAGACACTGAACAAACACAAGTGTTCATTGCACGAATGTTTGTCCAGGGTGGGGATCGAACCCACGACCTTTGGCGTAAGAGGCAGGGTCACTACCAATTGCGCCATCCGGTCAGTCAAGCTAGCTTCTATGGATAGATGGAATTTAGATTAAAAGGACTTTACATAAAAAGAAAATCGGTAGGTTTGGCTAACTATATAGATAAAGTAAAAGTAAAGTATCAAATCCCACAGGCGAATGCATCCCACGGTCAAGAAAAGTTTCCAGAATATGTAGTACTCGAAATTGATCACGTACCGATTAACCGGAACATAATTGGGTCGATTCCTGTGAGGTCACGGCTTCGAGTCCGAGAATAAGATCGCAGTCATCGGGTATTTGGGTTGAGGGTGATTCTTAATCTGGTTTCGCGAATTTAGGTCCGTGGAAAGTGAAGTACGTTCCAATTAAATCGCTTTCGTGGTGGACTTGTTGAAATCAATTAAGTTTTTGGTTCGATCCCCAGAAGGAGGTTTCAAGTTTGTTTCATGTGTCTTGATAGTATTATAATCTTGGAGAGTTTTCATACTAACGGAGTCATTCTTACACCCATGTTTTTAATTTTGAGACGTCCTTTGAGTACCAATCAGAAAAAAATTGGATACAAACCCATTGCTTACAATTACGACTAAATGTGATAATAGCAATGGATGACAGTTATTAGTATTTATTATAATTGTATTATGAATATTCTAATACATTCAGGTCTATAATTATTAAACGAAGACTACTGGAAGCAAATTGTATTAATAAATATCAACTTAGGAAAAATTATAATATCTACTGACGTTGGCATTAATTAAGTAATTTTAACAAACTGCCATTACAAATGTATAAGATTGGATTTGCTGGTTCCCTTATAATAAACAGTGGTGTTCTATAAGTATTTAAATATGTAAAACACCTGTTTATTCAAATTCTGCAACACATACCGAAATAGCGGAAAGAGATAAAGATTACTTTACTGGCCACAGAACACAAATTCTAACACATTGTTTTTATGTGATAGGTGGTAGACGAGCAGAGCGGTAAGCGATTGCCGCCGCACATAGACACCAGTGGAGTCACAAGTGCGCGGCCATCCTTTAAACCCTCCCTTTCCCCCGGATTGCGCCTCCGGTACCCTCACTCACGCAGCGAAACACAGCACAGCTGCTTCACCCCGGTTTTCTGTGAAGCCGTGGTATCACTCCGGTCGAGCCGGCTCAATCATGACGAAGCGATCATTCATGATTTATACACAAATAGGACAAAATCTGCAGCAACAACGCTCAACCTCAGGATTAGCTACAGCTAAAAACAACTTCAAAACTTTCAACTTTAAAAAACAGCTTCGGTCGCTGTAGCGACCGAAGTCGCTGCAGCGCTGGTTTTCAGGCTGAGCCTTAGTAGAGAGAGGTCTAGTGAGCAAGAAGGAAGATATACTGTATTCATAGTGCCAGGACTGTATTCCAAAGAAATAAGAAGTTGCAACTATCATAGTAAGGTGACCACCTTACGATGCATAACTTTTTCAAATATATTATTTTAATTTTGGTATCTATCTTGAAACATTAACCATTATACATTGCAGTTTATAGTAACAGTTACTCTTTACACAACTTCCAAATAGGTGCGCAGGCGCAAGTCGGGTTCCTTCCTACACGCATCCCGCTGGTCCAGCCTATTAAGGAAGTGCCCGATTATAGATTAACATATTCCGCTATTTCTCAAATTGCCGACGTTCATAGGACGGCGCACGCGCCGCTTTCGCCGCGGGTAGCTGTTTCAGGGCTGGCCGTATAGAAATTTTAGTATGCCAATGAGAAGAGGGGAAGGACATGAAACCAAAAGAGTGATGAGTATAAATTTAAGTGGGTGGAAGATTTGACGACGGTCGAAAAAGAGATGGATGAGTTGTGTGATGAATGACATGATGGAAAAAGGGGTGGATGATTCGATGACGAAAGACAGGGACGTATGGAAGAGTAAGACATGCTGCGCCGTCCCCAGATAACCTAGTACCAGGGTAGGAGGATGATGACAAGCTTTGGCTCAATGTTCTTTGGTGTGGGCCATCAAGACAGGCAGGCGACTAAGGCTACGCCTCCACCAGAGATGAGCGAGTATTGTGTTGCGAGAATTGTGTTTTAAAGAGCCAATAGAAGCGCTTCATTTACTTAGCTTCTTTAAATGCGATTACGTAACTACTACTCCTTGTGACCTATGAGGGGAGCCTAAGTAGTCATGCTCACTTATAAGTCTCTGAGGTGGTGACGTTACTTGGCGGGTCATTGCATTCCCTCTAATATGGTTGAGTGAAATGATGGCTGACACATACGTCATATTTGTGAACAGGTGTCACCTTTGGAGACTGATCTTCTTTGGTTTACTTCCTAATAATGATTTTATTTTTTCGTTCATTTTATTTTATGTTACAATTAAACTTTATGACTTGGTATTAGGATGATACAAAATTGTATGAAAATGTTGCGATTAAAAAGAGTAACTGGCGAGTTTCTTGCCGGATCTTCTCGACCAGAAACAATTTTCCGAGATTTTTTTTTGTATATTTTATGTATCTGCATATATATACGTATTTTACATAAGTACATATATAAGATTTGTAAGTGCTGTGTACAAGCCTAGTTATTTGCAATAAACAATATCATAATTTGAATTTTGATTTTATTGGCTCTTACCAAACACACCCTCGCCTCATCTCTGGTGGAAACGCAGCCCTAATATTATACTCTGAGTCATTACCGGCAACCCTGCGCACGCGTCTCATTACCGTCTCCGCGTTCGTTTAGAAATGTAAACACTGTATTTTGGGACCGGTCCGTTTCCTCGTCCGCAACGGAGTTAATGTCGGGAGATATAGCAGGAGGCTGCGCGGGCGTCGCTATTAGGCGAGGAATGCATCTGATGTTGGGTAATTGCATGTTGTATGGATGTTTATGGGAGAGTGGTAAATGTCGGCCGAGTGTACTAATCATCCGGTTTTGTCTGATTAAGGGTACAGTTGAGTTATGTTTTTGGTGGCTGATGATGTCTGGTGCACTAAAAGCGATAGCTCAGTGAATAAGAATGTGCGCCTCTTGAACTGGAGGTAATAGGTTTGAATCTGAGCACGAATCTCTGGATTTTATAAAACTATATGAGTATTTCTACAACTAGCTCGGTGGTGAAGGGAAACCTCAGCGTTTCAGATAGTTTCTCAACTCATCACCTCATCGTGGATACCCACAGCACAGCAACGCATTACCGCAGCTTATCGTGTCCCACTGCATAGTAAAAGGCTTCCCAGGAGCCCAATTCTCGTGCTCGTGATATTTATTTTGATACGTGATATCCGTCCTGTTTTCAAAATATCACGGGCACGAAAATTGGGCTCCTGGCTTTCTCCAAATTTCACCATTTTCAGCGACTGTGGTCCAGTTCGGGATCATCCCGGGTTATCGCATTATTCTTAGCGTGTTCCAAATGTTCCTTACCTTACTCCTCGGGTACACACTCAGCACGTCGGCCCACCACCTCGCCTCCTCTCTGCAGGTTCCCTTGACGAAGGTGACGCGCTCAGGAGCCGTGATGGCCAGGCTGTGGGCGTGACCGGTGACGCTGTCCGCCTCGCTGACTTCCAGCACCGTGGTCATGTCCACGCTGGCCTGGGGCACCGTGTCTGGCTGTGGAAGAAAGGAGATGGTTAGTGCTTGTCGAGATACGAAGGAAGATTCTAATAATCGAATCGCTAACGCTAGTCTTCGGCAGTAAAAAGAAAACCGGCGTAAAGCAGCACTGTGCTGTGTTTCGCTGCGTGAGTGAGGTAACGGAGGCCCGATCCGGGGAAAGGGGGGGCGGGGGTACCAAAAGTAAACTATTTTTAAATATGATACATGGCGATTGCCACCGCCAATTTACACCTGCAACACCAGTAAAGTTACAGGGGCTGCCAACCTTTATACACCACTTCTCCCCGAGTGAGTGAGGGTATCGGGATCCAAATGCCTCCAATACCCTCACTCACTCAGCGCAACACCGGCGCTCCTTCGCACCTGTTTTTTGTGAGTGTGCTATCAATTTAGTAGAGCTGGTCCATTTATGCTGAAGCGTCGCTCTCCCACGGTCAACATATTTTTTTGTCTGTTGTAAAATTTCAGTTGCAAAATCCTGTTATTAGTTCCGTATTCTCATAGTACGAGTATAATAATGATAATTACTATTTATTTATCATACATATATTTAGTATTGACTTTTCTGTTGAATATCCTCATAAATAATCGATAAAATCTCATTTTAACTATTGTAGATATGGATCGTTAACTGTATGTGGTGGTTAATCGTTTCAGCTAGAGCATTAAACAGCGTAGACACGGGTGGGAATTGAGAAATGGGGGGTGTAACTCCCCCCTCCGCCTGAGTAATGTCCCGGAGCGCGGCGCTGTGTCGCTGCGCCCGCGCAACTTCGCTATCTCACGCGGACGCGCGAGATTACTCACTGACTCATTAGTGGGTGGTTTATTAAAGCCTTAATTGTTTTACATTAATTATGAAAGAAATATTGAAAGATTTTTCCACACATTTTTCATTTGATAAGGTTTTGAAAGTTGCGTACTCCAACTGCAGATAAATTTTATTTTGTATTAATTACGTGCCTAAGACCTCCTTAACATAATATAATATGTTAAGGAAGTCAGAATAGCGCATGAACATGTGCATGCGCTGGTCTGACCTCCTTAACAGGTTATCAGGATCACTTATCTAGCCATGATAAGTGTCATGCCATGACACACTAGGGTGAAGCTGTCGCCAGAGGAGAGTCCGACATAACCCATCCGTTTACAAACGGATGGGTATGCGTAACGCATTTCTCCTGGGTCACCAAAAAAAAAAGGGTTTCGGGTCCCGTTTGTTGATGAAACAGATAATTTGTGTTGGGTCTGGGTGTTTGCGCCTGCAGATGATTCAAGCAGCATCGTGCGGCACGGTGACGTGGTGAAAGGCTCCGAGCTTTGGCCCCATGTCACCCGCCCACCCATGGTCAGATGAGGGAGAGTCCCAGGAGTTTTAGTCGGTATGCCTCTGGCCGGCTTCTCGTTAGGAGAAGCCGTCGTCAGAGGAGAGTCCGACATAACCCATCCGTTTACAGCCGGATGGGTATGCGTAACGCATTTCTCCTGGGTCAACAAAAAAAAAAAATAAAGCATCGTGCGGCACACCGTGTGTCAAAAGACGGTGCGTTCATTGCTGTAGAGTCTGCGCTACAAAACAAATCCCTGCGGCAAATCACGGAACTTAAATTATAGATTCCTTGTGTCTATGTACATAAAGCTCGAATTTGAATGTTGATGGTGACTGAAGCGTGCTTTTCACGGGAGTTCTTGTTGGCGCCCCGACTCTATCGTCGAATCGGGCCTAGGGCACATTATAACACAGCACATAGTTTTTTTCCCTTTAATAATATCCTCTAACCGATTACGGCTACGGCGGCCAATCTCAACGATCAGCCTACGTTGCTGATAGTTGAGATTGGTTGATCGCAGGATATATTGTGCTCAAGTGTATGCGCAAACACAAGTGCACTCTCTATTCCCTTAACATCATATTCCGATGGGACACCAACGTGACACGACCGGAGAGGGATTGGGCGCAGTACCAACGACTTAACGTGCTTTCCAAGGCACGGGTGTACATGACCGCCGACTCTCCGGGCTGACACTTAAGAATTTCTTACCGAAAACTTAGGAACAAATTTTTGGCTCGGCCCGGGAATCGAACCCGGGACCTCTTACGCAGGTCTCACTAACCACTGCGCCACCGAGGCAGTCACTTAATGCATTTCATGGAAGTCTCTAATTCTAGCGCCACTGTTGCACTTATAGAACTAGCGTTTAAATCATGTTACTTAAGGGATTACGTTGTTGGCTGTCCTTAACAAATAAACACAAATGTTTATTATACCAATGTAAACAGTTTTTTATACCACTGTATACAGTTTTCGGTGCCACACAAACTCTTCCCACAGAAGCCCAACATTCCTCATTGTTCCAGTCTAGATCAAGTAACTGAACATAATTGCTCGGGCGCATCTCCATGCCGCCGCAACCGCAGTGATAAACACTAAATTACTGGGCTCTATTAAACTGGACCCACTGGGTGGAATCAGTGTTGCCATCAGTATAGTTTTAATTGACGACCCGATAGGAACAGTGGTAGTGAACGCTGCCTCTGATACAAGGGTTGCGGGTTCGATCCCCGCACAGTACAAACATTTGTGTGCATGAACATGTTTGTTTGTATTGGTCTGGGTGTTTGCTACGTATTATAAGTATGTATTTACAAAAGAAAAGTATTATATGTATATATTTGTAATCCCACTGTTGATTCTGATATCTGTAACACAGGTGCTTGAGCTACCTATCTCGGAGTCAGATCAATGTATGTGATGCTGTGAAATATTTATTAAAAAAAATGCATGAGAACTTCTGATGCAATGACGAAACTACTGCTTGCTACTTATATGTTTTATTTTATTTTTATTTTAAAAGTTTTTGGAAAACTTATTACTTATTATTAACTTATAACATAGGGATACAGTCACAGAAATAAAAACATTGAGGGCCAATTACAAGTTTCCACTGATAATCACTTGGTTGTTTAACAGAAATGCAAGTGGGTAATGTTAAGAAAGAAAAAAGTTACTAAATTACAAACAAACGAACAACGTATTTGCCACTCTTGGAAGAAGAAACATTGAAATTGATGAAGTCATCTGACATTATCAGGAAAAAAAGAAATTAAATAACATTTGAGAAAAAGTTATCATTTAGTACACGTTTCAATGTTACATGTATAAATAATTTACTGAATTTAGAAAATGGCCCTAAATGCACCCTCTATTCCCTAATCGATGGGACACCTGGGACACTTAACATTATAATGTGTTACTCTACTCGCATAAACTACTATTATATTTAATCATTTGGTCAATATGCCTTTTCTAATAGGAACAGTCAACATCAATCACATAGGTTATATTTGGTACGGATTCCCTGGTAATAATTCCTTCAATCCAAGGTTTATGAACCCTGCTTCGATATAAATTCTTTCAAAATGAATAAATATTACACCCAGGTACAGAACAAACACAAGTGTTCATCACACGAAACCAGATAGGGCATCGAACCGACCTTGGTCACTATGAACCATCTGACCAGTCAATTATACTAATATACCTTCTACCAGGTTAAGAATATAACCCATTTCTTGTTTCATATTTATAAGATGGCCACACCGGACAACCGAGGTCCAAGGTTCGAATAAACAATATTCGCTGCGACGCTAAAGCTTCATAAATCGCAATTAACTCGATAACTGTTGAGATGTTACGTTATAGGCCGCCGGAGAGCTAGCTAGCCACTAACTTTATTTCGCTTGAGTTCTTTCCCCTTTTGTTTCTATCATGTAATTTATTAGATCAAATTTAACAAACCTTTTATTTATTTATTTAATTAAAAATTGCTTTTTCATTTTAACCTGTAATATTGTTTAAAATACTGTAGGTAAATTATATTTAGGCATCTGCGCCGCACACTTCGCGACCAGGATGTTCCGTGACCCAAAGGATCCCAATGGAAGAATAAAGCCAAACGCAATGCCTACACTTCACTTGCCACAGTCTACCGAGTTTAAGATTAATGTCGATGATGATGAAGAAGAAGCGAATCTGGATGATTTTCAAGACCTACTTGACTTAGAAAAATATACGACGTTTTTCTTTGGTATCGAGAAAAAGGAAGGGTTCCTACCCCAGGCACCCAGAATCGCTGCTAGCAGTCCTAACTACTAAATTTTACGCAAAAGAATATAGAGGGGTAAGTTGACCTGACGCCTAATGGACATTCAAAATAGGAAAGAACCAATATTCGATTGGTTGATTCAGATTATTCAAAAAATCGATCTGTTTAGCAAAATACATAATATTGTTGATGGCGCTAGTTAGCTAAACTCTGCACCTTAATGTGAAATTATTTCTTTCACGATTTGCTGTTATTGATACCCGCGATGAGGTGGAAATAGTTCCGCCTATGGTTTAGTTATGGTGTCAATAGCCTGCCAACATTCCGATCTAAGGATTGGACACGTTACAGAGAAGGATATTTTTTTTACGTGATAGGTGGCAATTGAGCAAACGGATCACTCTATGGTAAGCGATTGCCGCCGCCCATAGACAACCGCAACACCAGTGGAATTACAAATGTGCTGCCAATCTTTTAACTCCTACTTCCTTCCTCTACCGATTGGCTCACTCGGTAAAAGATAGCGCAGGCACTGTTTCACGCCAGTATTCTGTGAGGTCATGGTATGACTTCGGTCGAGCCGGACCATTCATGGCAAAGCGAAGCGGTAGAGGAGCGTTCTCGTCTATATTTAGTTTATTGTTAGTGGTCCTGGCGAATTTTGTAGCATGCATCACACGCTAAAGGTTGTGGGTTCGATTCTCATTTCCCGCTCTGGACGAAACAGCCATCTGATGAAATTACGAGTCTGCTGTGGTCCAGGTCTATTGATAATGTCCACCTAAGCAAGGTTCCATGAGGAGAGGATTTTATTAATTTTACTAAAACACATTGTAAACCCTAATTAAATAAGGTACCTAAGTAGCAGTAGTCTAAAGACATTGCGCAGGCGAGCCACGTGCGCACGCGCCGCGACACACGTCAAATTAGACCATTTTCGGAGCCGGCGAAAGTTGAGTAGTAAATTTAAACATTGTCGCATTGTCTGTGAGTTATTGCCGAGATATGTACAGCCTGGAAACGTTTACCTACGTTTAACACTAAAGCATTAAAGTTCAAATTGCAGTGAGTTTGTTTGTACGTGTTAGACTGTACATGGTATGGGTGGAGTTGATTGCTCTATAACGAAGGATTGGGTAAGAAGCAGGAACAAGAAACTGGGGTAGTTTATTGATATATCATTGTTGACGATTAATCGAGAATCAGAATTTATGTTTACTCCAAGGTACTAAAACTGGGATTAACGCGACGATAAATAAACGTTATTTCTATATATTTTTTTGTGTCACTAATAAAATGCCCCATTTTACAGTGCGGATTGTCATACTCGTTTCTATGCGCGCTGTGTGTGTCCACCGTTCCTTACGCGCTGTGTGTGTGTCCAGCCATTCCTGACGTGCCGACTTCGTGTCCACTATTCCTTACGCGCTGTGTCCACTGTTTCATGCGCACTATCCACTGTTCCTTACGTACTGTGTCCGCTTGTTCCTTACGCGCTGTGTCCGTCGTTTCTTACGTGCTGTGTCCATCGTTCCTTACGCCCTGTGTCCACCGGTTCACGCGCGCTGTTTGTGTCCACCGCATATAATTTCGGCCTGCGTCCGCGCAGATAACGACTCTCAATGGGCGGAATTCCTAACAGTAGTATTCCTATTTGAGGACCACAAGGCTGGTTTGTTGGCTATCGGTTAGTGTTGTATGGGAATCGGTATTGGGGTGCTTTCCGGTTTTATTTCGTAAAACAATGAGACAATATTCGGAGCTCCCTATGCTCATACTAGGAACCAGGGTTCTTCAATTTATGGCTGCTATTTTTATAATTTGATATATTACAATGAAGTCCTGTTGGTCTAGTGGTTTAAGTACCCCGGGTTTGATTCCCGGGTCGAGCAAATGTATGTTTAAAATGTTTCGAGCACAGCTCGGGTTTGTGATCACCAATCCGTATTTGGCAAGCGTGGTGATTAAGCCTAATCCCATCATAGTAGCGATGACTTGATTTCTATGATGGAGGCCTTTTCCCTGCACTGCAGTGGGATATAGGCTGATACTTTACTTTTATATTACAACCAGGGCAGAACCTTTGATGGCTTCTGTCGTGCCGCCGGGGGGTAAGTTTGGATCATGATCCAAGATTAGGCAAGCCTGGTAATTATTCGTACAGTTAAAATTTTTATCTTGGCAACACTAAGAAGTTTCTTGAGCTGCGGCAGCTCTAATCGACGTGTGAAATAGAAATTAATTACTAATGTGGTACTTAAATCATCTTTATATCAGCGTGTCTTCCTGGTTGATAAAAAATGTGATATGTTTGATTAGGATTTAAGTACGTAATATAAGGTAGGTTATTTATCTAACGATAAGGTATTTGACTATATGATTGAGACAAATATTTAATACAATTTCTTAGTCATTAATCCTGCCTTTGTTTTCCCTATCCTAACAACCACCACGGCACCGGTACTAACCAACCGATTCCTTCCCACTTATCGATTCTAACGTCGAGCGACACCGCCTCAATTCGATTTATACTCGGGCCTCGGCCGTAACTATAACAGGACATAATGCAACAGACAGCCCTGAGGTTTATTACGTATTTCTATGATAATTCCGACGCTGATTTAAGGTCAAGAGGATGAACGGCGTCGTCGGAAGCAAAGCCTAAAGAAGAATTGACAAGTCTTTATAAGAATCGATAAGGGCGATTCAGTTCGAGGTACGTCTTAGAAGAGATGATTTATTTTTATGAGAAAGGAAGAATGAGCAATCATCATCATCATCGTCATCATCGTCAGCCCATTTAAGTCCCCACTGCTGGGGCACGGGCCTCCCTCAATCACATGAGGGGCAATTGCCATACTCACCACGCTTGGCAGACGGGTTAGCGAGGGTTTTGATATAAATGCAGAGTTTTCCTTCTCTGGGTGCTGATGATCATGCCAGCAGCTTTACCTTAGTCGCCTTTTACGACACCTCGGTAAGAGTGAGGGTGGCCTATTCTACTCTGCCGGGCACCACACGGCCTGCATGAGCGATGAGCAATCAGATCAAAACAATCTCTATCGCCTATGGATATTCTCAACACTAGAAGTCCATCCATACGTGTTCCTGGCCTTTTTGAATAGTTCCTTTTTATCAAATATTACGAACACAAAACACACGACAAGAGTGGATAGGTTACTGGTAGATAAATATTATAATGCAACAAGATTATGAACCTCTCTGTTTTATATTATACAATACATCTGTTTAGCAGTACTAGAAATGACTACAATCCAATTAGCGGATGTATTCTCTTACTAACAATACACATACGTACTCATAGGTTTGTTACATAATGTTTAGCAGACGACTTGTTAAATATAGGGCCAACCTTTTTTTTTATAGAAAGGCCAATCAGGATGACCTTACTCCGCCTGATGGTAAGCGGCCGTGAAATCCAAATATGAGGTTGACAGGCACAACAGGTTGATGGTTTGGGGCAGGAACGAGGAGCCAAACCTCTTGGTGCGCGCCGCCATTGTCTGGATGGTATGCGGATGGCAACGCTGTCCAGCACGTGTTGTTTGGAAGTGCAAAGGGGAGGATGGAATAAGTTGAAATAACTCATCAGAGCATTCCCCATTATAGAGGCGGTAGAGAACACTAAGACTGGCAATGTCTTTACGTAGCTGAAGAGGTTCTAGGGACGTACTCACCTCATAATCTCTAACAATACGGATAGCACGTCGCTGCAACCTATCGAGAGCCTCCAGCAAGTACTTAGCAGAACCATCCCAGAGATGGGAGCAATATTCTACACAACTTTGCATGCCTACCAAAACCATTGTGAAATTTCTCACTATGTTCATCAGGATACTTGTAAACATTCGGACAAAATCAATGGCCTCACTAAATTCCTATCCTAATGACCAAACTTGTTTAACGGTTCTTCCCGCTATTTTTGAGGGAGTGCCGAGTAAGTACATTCCCTCCGTGAGTACCTATCACTGAGCTGGGCGTGACGTCATAAATCTAAAGTCACCGCACAAAACAATTAGCCTTCCACCTTGAAGGTGTCCTGACCAGTACAGATGGAGCTCCCAGCTTCGACGCAACTTCCCCTTGGGGTTCCCCATTTATTAGTTGAAGTAGGGACGGAGGAGGTCAAATAGGACGGTTTTTGCTACAGTGTGTACATTACGGATTTGTCACGGAGACGGAGTTTGGCGAGGAGTGGTGATGGGGTATTGTGGATGAATAATGATTGGCTGTGACATTACGACTTGACCGGCTGTTGGTATAAACCAAATTGTAAGTGATATTTATGTTTTGTTGCACCAATCGCGAAACAAGCAACTTCCCGCAGCGGTATTTCCGAAACGGTACGACATTGAGACAAGAAACGAGCATATACTTTCCTATAAGGCCGGCAACGCATCTCCACTCCATCTGGTGTGGCTGTTGTCTATGGGCCGTGGAGACTTAACATCAGGTGACTTGTTTGCTCGTTTGCCTCCCTTTCTCATAATAAAAAAAACATTTCCAAAAATCGTCGAGGTAACTAATATCTTCGGTTATTGAGTTGGTAGGTACAAAGCATTCACCCGGGTAATGAAAGTTCGTAGGTTCGAATTCGAACAAAAGACATATCTTCGATTAATTTAGTACATACATTAATTACTTGTTCCTAGTATCTTATAACTTTGTGTTAACCTTACAATGTTGCATAGAGCTTCATACTCAATCTTTGCAACTTTGTAACGTGCATTGAATAATTAAGTTAATGTTTCAGTTATGATAAATGTTGAATGGGATGGTGATTCATCAAGTTTTATTTTACAAGATTAGAGATGTTAAAATTAGATTCATACGTCTTTACCTTCTTACCATGATCACACTGTCCCATGATGGTATTGGGGATAAAATAATATTACAATCTACATCGTGTGAAAAAATAATATCAAAGTGTCATATCAATCTTTGATATTATTTTAATCTCTAAAAAACTACCTTTGACCCTATTATATAATCTGTGCTTTGGCGGCCATGACGGTTGCAACGGCACCGAAATATCAAAAATTCAAAAATAAGCGACACGGTAGCAATCCCGTTTTAAAACTAATTCTAAAGTTAGTGACCTTGTAAGTTGAAAACTACAGATCATACATATAAATTAATATATTCTGTGTTTAAAACAAAACCTTTTTACAGTATACTCGAAATTTCCGACAGTACAACACATTACTCCAATATCGGTATTTTTGCTGAGTCCTATACTTGGCTATAGCTAGGGTTCTTCGCGGTTCATCCAAAATTATCAATAGGCCATTATTAATGAGCGCATATCTCATCAAGGATTGGTCATGGTCACAGTCTAGTCACGAACGGGGAGGTTCTAAAGGCATGGGTTCAGAGTCGAAGGTGGTGGAACAATGGATGAGTTGTCACCGTTTTGAACTTCGCGCTTTGAAGGTCTTGCGGTTTTGTATTGGTGTCAAGAGTATTTATGAGTATACAGCATATTGGCGCCAGGGAAATAATGTATGAATTCATTAAATTATTAATTTGGTATCAGGAACGAATTGAAGGACGTAGCTAGAGCAGAAAAGAGTACGAACGATTATTTGTATGAAATGGTAACACACGGTGAGTTAAGGTGACGGGCAGTGTACACTAGCGACGCCAATCGATTTAATTTTTAGCTATTAAAGCGGATCTATTTTAAACAATTTCGGGAAAACAACCTATCGGCAAATACTTACACTATTTATTGAATAACCATGCACAAATGTTGGGTCCAACGCGTACGCGAAAAATTTATTCACGCTAAGATTGGCCGCTTTTGGCGGTAATACATTTTTACCGTACAAAAACGGACCCAACATTTGTACATGGTTATTTAATAAATAGTATAAGTGTTTGCCGAGAGGTTGTAACCCCGAAATCGTTTAGAATAGATTCAGTTTAGTAGCTAAAAATTAAAATCGATTGGCTTAGCTATTGTGCCCTACCCGTCACCTTAAGCAGTGTCGATTCCATTGTCATTAAAAAGTGGCCATGTGATCATTCCTCACCATAACGCCCTACTTGTAGACCCTAATAAGTTAGATCATGAAAAAAAAAACTCCTTGCAGTCCAAACAGGAAACACTCACAGTGAAACCTAATGTGGGGGGCGTCCCGGATAGGAACTTTGCGGAATGATTGTCTAACGGCGGAACCCGTTAATATGTGAGATTTATAGTAGAAGATCCGTGATTTGAACTTGTCGTTTTATTTATTTATAACAAGCCTAAGGCGTGAAACAAACCCGATCCTGGGCTCCCATTACACTCGGCCTACAATCAATCGTCCTTAAATCTATCCATTTGAATAGATAGCACCGGCCGCCATCCCGTTAACGCAGGGCGGGCACAGTTAGTGACGTCACGCCCACGCGCGCACGCGCACCTAGGGCTGCCAGATCTTAAAAGCAAACAGCTAAATAAGCTTACAAAATTAGCTGGATATTTGAGTGATCAAACCGAACACCCATAAAAATTTAAGAAAGAAAGTTATTCTATCATTGACTACTCGACTGGCGTTACGACCAAATAATAACATGGAATAAATTAGATTTTTACGTAACCAAATGCCTGCCTGGTCTGGCTTTATTCGGAGAATGGTAACCCTATGCGCACGTCACGGAGTTATGGGCTAAGAGCACGCACCCCTAACGGGAATGACATAGGGACCATATTGATTTGTACATGCATTCATATGATAATCAGAATAATTAGTGGGTGCTCTCTCTCTTTGGAAATGGCTGAGACCCGGGGTCTTCTAAGATCTTATTAGATCCTAAGTCTATGGGTCAGGTCGTTGTATTGCTTTGTTACTAATCTGTTGAAATAGGTCACTCGATATCCTCCTTACCTACATATTTGTCAGCGAAGCTATGTTTAGAATTAAGTGTCATCGCGTTAATTACAGAAATGTTAATAACTATCACCTTGATCCTGAGATGATTGACTACGCAATCTAGACCTTCAACACGCCTCATAAATTGGAATCAAGACCCGCAAATTGGAGGATTCATGCTTCAGAAACTCGTTCCCCGATCGATTCCGTCGTTCCTGATACATTGGTTATTTGCAGCGAATGTCTATCAATAAGCTGGGGCTGGCCACCCTATAATTGGGTCGGCTGTCCCATTCGCAGGGTAATCCATTAGCTGGCGACACTGTCCACGCTTGATTAGATATCGCGCGGTCAGGGGCTTTACATGGCACGGGACCTATTCGACGACACGAGATCTTTACTATCAACAGACAGTGTAAAATTGCGCGAGGCTCCACCATCCATCTCACCGTGGGGAGCAACGCTTCGGCATAAATGGGCCGGCTCGACCGGAGTGATATCACGACCTCACAGAAAACCGGCGTGAAGCACCACTGTCCTGTGTTTCGCTGCGTGAGTGAGGGTACCAGAGAGACAATCACAATAAAGCTCCTAACTTTTAAAACCCCCTTTCCCCCGGATTGGAGGGAAAGGGGGCTTTAAAAGTTAGGAGCGTAATTGTCATTTTCTGCTCGTCTGCCACCTATCACATAAAAAAATATTAGATTTTCATTCACTGTTGTATTCAAAGCCATTGCTTCGGAGCTCGAGGCACGCTTGGATCATCATAACCAAGAATTTGGTTAGTCTGATAATCACAATAAAAATAAATAAATAAATAAAATAAATTTATTTCAGACACAGGTCTATATCGTGTAAGTAACATTTTTTCTTAGCTTATTATGTTAGCATTTACAATATAGCTGGAATTGATATCTTATACATGAGTTATAGCAACATTAAAAAAAGAGACGAAAATACTACCAGATTTTTTGGTGAGGAAGAGTGAAGAAACACAAACTGGAAATGACTCTTGAAAGACCCTTGATCTAGTCTGCATTCCGGAATGTCCGGTAAATCCATGGGAAGACCCAATAAATCCATTCACACACAAATCGAACTCAGAAGTTCAATACTTCTGGTATTGAACTTCTGTGAAAGAACTAGTATTTGAATAGAATAGAATAGAATAGAAAATAATTTATTTCCTGACAAAAACATAGAAATATTTATATAAAAAAAGTACTTATACATAGTGTCAGTGAAAAAGGCGTTCACTCAGCATAATATCGTGTCGTCTACTGACGCCGCGACGCTGGTCTTCCGTGAACACCTCGAGAGACCACTGCGATGCGCACGAGAAACACTGTATTATGCACAACCAAAAGGTACAACATAAAGTAGAAGCTAAAATTAGAAAATAGTTCAGGTACAATTTTTTATCAAACAACATCAACAACAAATCCAGACTAATTCATGAAATTGGTGTAAATAGAGTAGCCAACGTCAAATCATTATAGGCAAGTAGGTACTTCATATAACTCACAACAATAAACCCAAGCTAAGAACTACTCCTCTGCGATTCCAAAATAAACTCTTTGTAATTTTGCATAATGTTGACCCTTGTAAATCGCACTCAAACATTACCTCCGTCACCCGGAGCTGGTCGAAAGTGGAGATTCTTCACGGATGTCATGCAGCCCTTATAGGTCAGCGGTAATTCGAACGGGTTTGCTTATTAAGTATTAATGAGTGACCAACATTCTGCGCTTTGCATGCGAGGAGGTCACTTATCGAGTTAATAACTTGCATGTCAATTAACTATGTAGCAGTTTTAGTCTCATGGTATATGATTTGGTTCTTGTGAAAGGATTAGGTCCTTGAGGATCGAAATAATATCAAAAAGAGAAAAGCCGTTATGCTGTAATGACTATTACAAACTTAAGTCTCTTGTAGCTACAGTAATTACTTCTATAAAGTAACGGAGAAGACCAAAATATGTAAAAGCTTCCATATATTTTATAGATTGATTGTCAGAGAAACAAAAACCTTAAAATTACAGTAACGCAAATAATTTTCAGATAAGATAAGAAACAAACATGAAACGAAAATCTTAGAATGAAAGAAAGAAATTGGTTACGTTAAAGCAAATTTAATGATGAATAATAAAAGGTTTAGGATAATTATTAACACAAAAATTACAAAGCCAAAGCAAATAACCAGGTGTGTAAATACTGGTAATAACATAAGACAGCTAATTTAGCTGTGGTCATTACAAAAATAATATACAAAAGAATCTCCGAGGCAAAACAATAAGGGACAAGATTGACTTATAACAGTTTATCCGCAATCTCGGCAGCCGCAATGATCTGAAGAAAATCGCCGGTTTTCGAGATCAAATACGGATTGCGGACTTTCTCCGTTTATAACAAAGTGGCGATCGGAAAATGTCTTGTGCCTGGCAAAAATTATATCGATAGCGGTTCCGTAGTCACAGGCTGTGACGGAACGACCTGGGGAGCTGCGGTGCAAGGTTTGGGCTGAAGCGGGCGAACGTGCACTTTTTTATGTGATAGCTGGTAGACGAGCAGACGGATCACCTGATTGAAAGCGATTGCCACCGCCCATGCAACACTAGTGGAGCCACAAGTGACACCCGCGACACCAGTGGAGTCACAATGAGCTGCCAAATTTTAAACCCCTCTTTCCCACTGATAGGGCGAGTAGACGATGGTGAGGGTTCAAAGGTTGGCAGCGAACTTGTTTCGCGGGAAGTTATGGGCGGCGGCGGTCACTGGCCACCAGGCAATCTGTCTGCTCGTCTGCCACCTATCACATTCTCGTGCGCCCGACATAAAAGTCGAGTTAGAGCATTTGTATGGACGAATGGATGACATCTAATGAATAGGGCCCAAGATCCTATCTCTCATCGCTCGCCCCACCAGACCATCGGACGTGTATTTCCTACCTGCGGCTTTATTTGTATTACTACTATATTGAGGGAACGCTTGCTTTTTGCGCTAGCTGCGCGCGCGCCGCGGGCCCGAACGGACCTGCGGTCTGCCCCGATTGCGCGGGCCGTTTCTTAATTTGCTATTGCGGAAGGGATGGATCCGATGGAAATGGAACTAGGTAAAAAGCGGGCCTGGGGCATGGAAACGCATGCGCAGTTATTTTGTGTCTAAACTAAGTATAGGCAGGTGTGGGTACACCTACAAAGCAACAAAATGAACTAAGGAGTAGGTGAGTTTCAATCAGTCAACTATATCGAGCGTCTGCCTCTCACACTTGGGTCATTAAAAGTGGAAATTACTTAGTGTAGATTCTAGATTGTTTAAGATCATATAAGTGTACATGAGGAAATAAATACATTTTGAAATTGATTGAATTGAACTCAGCACCGATTAGCCCAGCTCCGCGTCAGTGGAAACCCAGCCATAAGATATGTAGCAGCTTGTGTAAGTTGGATTATCGATGCTCTTTCAGGAAAGCCTACGATCAGAAGTGGACAAATAATATCCTCCAACCGATTAAGGCTACGGCGGCCATTCTCAATAATCAGCCACGTACGCAGGATATATTAAGTGCTCTAGTGTGTGCGCAAACAAAAGTGCACTCTCTATTCCCTTACCCTCATATTCCGATCGGACACCAGGGTGACACGACCGGAGAGGGATTGGGCGCAGGATCAACGGCTTAACGTGCTTTCCGAGGCACGGGTGTATAAGACCGCCAACTTCCAGACTCCGGGCTGACACAAAGAATTTCTTACCGAAAACAAAGGTACAATTTTTTGGCACGACCTGAGGATCGAACCCGAGACCTCTTGCGCAGCCTCGGAAAGCACGATAAGCTGTTGGTCTTGTGCCCAATCCCTCTCCGTGACACGCTGGTGGCCCATCGGAATATGAGTGTAAGGGAATAGATAGTGCACTTGTGTTTGCGCACACACTTGAACACTATAATATATCCTGCGTACGTGGCTGATTGATACGATCGGCCGCAGTACCCGTAATCGGTTGGAGGATATTATATACCTCATACTAGAGGTAACGATAGAAGAGTCACAAGTGCCATAGTGATTTCTTCCAGACTACAGGCTAGAGGAACAGTGCAGTGTATTAAAAGGCAATAGAAGTAGGCGAGAAGATTGTGGAAAACATCCACAAACAAGGCGTGTTTATCCTCGTTAACGATAGGCGATAGCGATCGCAGGAGCTGTCACCGTCGGATGCGCCGGCGCAGGAAGTGTCGCGCCACAATGCGCCATTGTGGAATAATTACCAGCGCCCGCGCCGCCAGTGTGCCCTATTTTACCTGATCTAAAGGTGTGTTTACATATGGTGTGTGTGAATAAAAATATTTTATTAACAGATTTCGAATTTCCGTATTTTAAGTTAACATTCCTCATCGTATCATAATGTTTTTACGTAAATTTTAGCAGAAAGATTGCACGAATTTCCCCTCTTCTATCTAATGGCGCCTACATCGATAGTACCGTCTAAACTGTATACATAGTTATTAAGTTAATTAACGAATTTATTACATTAGATGTTTTTTATGTGATAGGTGACAGACGAGCAGACGGATCACCTGATGGTAAGCGATTGCCGTCGCCCATGGACACTCGCGACACCAGTGGAGTCACAAGTGCGCTGCCAATCTTTAAATCCCTCTTTCCCCCGGATTGGGCCTCCGGTACCCTCACTCACGCAGCGAAACACAGCACAGTGCTGCTTCACGCCGGTTTTCTGTGAGGCCGTGGTATCACTCCTGTCGAGCCGGCCCATTCATGCCGAAGCGATCGCTAATAGCAAAATCTTATCTTAGTAATGAAAGAAAGAAAGAAAAATATTTATTCAGTGTATAACAATAACATTAAACATTTAAAATAATGACGGCTAATAATATTTTGCGATATTCATACAGAGTTATGTACTGGACTCGAAATATATTATCATCTTATACACATCCACACGTACAGTGGCGGACAGGTCAAGCTATACAGAACTGTCAAATTTCCTAAATCGATTTCGAACTCAATGTATAACAATATAAGGTTTATAATCGAATCGAGTTTTGTATAGCTTGATGTGTCCGCCACTGTACATGTTGACATGAGTATTGTGCAATAAAATTTATTAAAAAATTAAAAAGTATCTAATCATCTGTATCACAAAAATGCTTAGTGTTTATGCAAAATACATTTTATTTCATGTGAAATGTATGTGTGTAATTAAGGTACCGTTAGTTCGATTCGTTGATATTGGAATTGAAGCGATATCCTCATCTAGGATACGTTCATATCTGGAGCCCAATTCTCGGGCTCCTGATATTTCTTTTCATACGACATATATCGTGTGGTCCCCGGCAGAGTAGAATAGGCCACCCTCACTCTTACCGAGGTGTCGTAAAAGGCGACTAAGGTAAAGCTGCTGGCATAATCATCAGCACCCAGAGAAGGAAAACTCTGCATTTAGTTCAAAACCCTCGCCAACCCGTCTGCCAAGCGTGGTGAGTATGGCAATTACCCCTCATGTGATTGAGGGAGGCCCGTGCTCCAGCAGTGGGGACTTGAATGGGCTGATGATGATGATATCACTAAAACATAGTTTTTTTGTATGATTTTCAAATGATATCCGCCATGTTTTTGAAATGTCACAAATCCGAGAATTGGGCTCCTGTTATTATAATAAAGCAATAAGTACAGCTATTAAGAAAAATATGTACTAGTATTGAATATTTAAACTTAACACTGAAAATGCATTTATTACCATGATCATCAGAAAGAGAAACATTAGTCCTTTGTTGCATATTTCTCAAACTGCATTTGTCAGAACCTGCAACTTCGACTGAGAAGTCCCCAGTTTTTGTTATAATCTAAAATTATTGTCTAGATCTGATCTAAATAGATCCCGGTATTTTTGCTACCTTGTGATAAGAATAAATGAAAAAAAAATGTATAAAAAACACTTTTCAATTGAAAACTATTTTTTTTTATTATGAATTGTAGGCTAACGCTTGACCACAATCTCACCTGATGGAAAGTGACGATGAGGTCTAGGATGTAACGCGTTTGCCTAGGAGATGCCTGTTCACTCTTGCCTTAAAGATGTCCAGATTGTAGTGGTCCGGAAAAACACTATAAACTAAACACGCCGTTGAGCACACACCTCTACAGTCACAAATTATCGTCCTGTCCCATTGTAATACAATAAGCCATCAACTCACAAACAATACCACTTCCGAGAGAAAAGTATGTACAAAATATTACACAATGACGGTACACCACGTCCCGTTACACGCAACTTTAATAAGAGTAATGTTTCATGTATTATTTATAATTTCATCATCAGCCCATTTAAGTCCCCACTGCTGGGGCACGGGCCTCCCTCAATCACATGAGGGGTAATTGCCATACTCACCACGCTTGGCAGACGGGTTGGCGAGGGTTTTGAACTAAATGCAGAGTTTTCCTTCTCTGGGTGCTGATGATTATGCCAGCAGCTTTACCTTAGTCGCCTTTTACGACACCTCGGTAAGAGTGAGGGTGGTCTATTCTACTCTGCCGGGGACCACACGGCTAATTATTTATAATTTTACCGAAAGAAGTTTACCATTTTTTTATCTTCTTTTTATGATATAGGGAGCAAACGAGCAGGCGGATCACCTGATGCGATTACCGCCGAACATGGACACCTGCTACCATCAGTAGAGTCACAAGAGCACCCGCTAGCCTTTTAAGGCGACGGGTAGGGCACACTAGCGACGCCAATCGTATTTAATTATTAGTTACTAAACCGGATCTATTTTAAACAATTTCGGGATTAGAATCTTTCGGCAAACACTTATACTATTTGTTAAATAACCATGCACAAATGTTGGGTCCGTTTTTGTACGCGAAAAATTGATTCACGCCAAAAGTAGCCGCTTTTGGAGGTAATTCAAATTTCGAGTACAAAAGCAGATCCAAAAGTTATGTATAAGTATTTAATAAATAGTATAAGTGTTTACCAAGAGATTGTAACCCCGAAATTGTTTAAAATAGATCCGGTTTACAAGTTCCAAATTAAAATCGATTGGCGTCGCTAGTGTGCCCTACCCGTCACCTTAAGCAGTGTCGATTCCAGTGCCATTAAAAAGTGGTCATGTGAATACACTCTTTTTTATGGTCGTATATAAGCTGCCCGTTTCCTAAGCATAGTTTCCTTAATGCTGCACCAAAGATTTCTATTCCATATTTTCTCCATGGTACTCCTAATGTCGAGTGGCCAACGAGTGGCAGAGCAAGAAGTTCTGGCACTCGTTGGGTGGCTCGTCTGCCACATTACCGTGTCATATGACCGTGGGAGAGCCACGCTTCCTCATGAATGGGCTGGCTCGACCGGAGTGATACCACGGCCTCACAGAAAACCGGCGTGAAGCAGCACTGTGTTGTGTTTCGCTGCGTGAGGTACCGGAGGAATCCGGGCCTAAGGGGGGGTTCAAAGGTTGGCAACGCACTTGTGACTACACTGGTTTCGTGAGTGTCGTTGGGCGGCGACAATCGCTTACCATCCATAAGGTGATCCGTCTGCTCGTCTGCCACCTATCACATAAAAAAAAAATACTCATGCCTAACCACGACCTCGAGTCCATGACAGGTCTACACCTTTTTTTACTCATACTTCCAGCCACTTTTGTAAAAACGCGGCAGCGTGTCAACGCCAAGTTCAAGCGAGGCGGACTCGCCTATGCAAGTATGCCAGAATTAAAAAAGACTACAAGCCCAGAGGCGTTACAACATTGTATAACCTAATAATTTGTAAAATAATTCCTTTTTGCATCTCAGGTGTTGGAGCAACGCTTTAAATTAGCTGTAGCATGGAAACCAGACACTATCATTACTACGTAGACACCTCAATTTATTGAAAAACATATCTTTAAACCACTGACAAGCAAAATAAAAGCATGCATTTTAGTTATTTGTTTACAAAACTGTCGGGACTCCAATAACAGGCTGTGGCTTGCGAAATTAAACATTCCATTTCACAAAAAGCACGAATAAATCAAAGAAACCCGCAATCAGCGTTCATATATAATACGAATCGATTATAAAATCGATTTAATTATTCAGCGTTTCGTTTCGATGTATCGGCGATCCTTATCTATTGTATGATAAACTTGATGGGGTCATTTCGACCGTTCCACTTGTGGTAAGTGAAACTGTTGATTATTTATGTACGTACAGCAACACATCAAAGTATACAAGACTCTCAAAATCTCAGCCGACTCTCACCTTAATGTCAAACACGTTCGGTTCAATATCAATTGAGGAATGGTGACAGATTGTGATAACCTGATGTGTGACTGTCTGTACATTTTTAATTCGTTAAACTTTCGACCTCGATTGAGTATCGTATACTGATTCAAAATCGAAATGCATTTATTTTGAATGATAATGAAATTAATATTTTAATAATTGTAATGTCAGGAACAAGATGTTTGAAGCGTCGTTAAGATGTGCCAAGCTAATATTTCTCGTTGGAGAGCTATCCTTCGGCGTCAATAGGCCAGCTTGACCAAAATGATACCTCACCCTCACGGCGTGAAGCAGCGTCTGTGCTGTCTCGCCGAGAGTGTGAGAATACAGAGTGAGAGAACTTTTAAATGTTGGCAGCCCATTTGTGACTTTACCTGTGCTACGGGTGTCCCTGAGCCGAGGTTATCGCTTATCAGTCCTATCACCTATCACGTTAAAAAAAGTGTTTATTTCAGTTGAAGGATCCATGACAGCAGCGGTCTTTATTTTCTCCTCGAAACAGGGAGCATGACGTGCGTATGATCTCGCCGCCCGCGATATGTTACTGGGCCGTCGACTACAGTCAGCGTCGAGTCAAATCCCGCCTCCTGTCCAAAAATAGCACTTGTGTCCAAGACATAAGGACGGTCCAAAGTCCACGTGTCGTCGTATGTACATGTTGCGTGGACGGGTCATCATTTAACATGTCGTATCGGTCAGCGGCCCACGAGGGCACCAATTGCGGGCTTAGTGATGTAAGGATGTAGGCTGGATTGTATCCGATATCCGGAAGGTAAAATCATTTTTATTTTTGGAAATTACTACAAGTAATTCGTTCTCGGTATAGTATCATACTCTTCATGTTCTATAATTAGTTTATCTTTAAAATAGATCCCAACTATTCTTATTTATTTATTTTTCAAGGGAAACATACATACTGATCAGAAAAATTACATAACACACATTTCCAACACAAATAAAAACAAAGTTTCCACAGCTACTAGTAAATAGTTCACATACAATAAGCAACCAAGCAAAATTCTGAATTAAAATACAACAATTCATTAATATTTATACAAAAAAGATAAAAACTGGGTAGGTATGGGTAGAAGGACAGTTTAAATTAATTTAAGTGCATTCTCAATTTCCTTTCTATATCTTCCCACTGACGAGGCAATTAAGCTTACTTATAATTAAGCTTTAAAAGCATGGCCGTGTATTTTGTAGCCTATTATATTTTTTCCAAATAAACCTCCTCATCTAAGCCTGTCCGACAGAGAACCAGAGTCACCGACATAGCCCACCGAATTAGCAAACTAAAATGGCAGTGGGCTGGTCATAGTAGCCGCAGAACTGACAGCCGTTGGAGCCGTAAAGTCCTTGAGTGGAGACTGCGACTCGGTAAGCGTAGTGTAGAACGCCCTGCGACAAGATGGGATGATGAAATTCGAAGGCTGGCTGGTGTGGGCTGGATGAGAGTGGCCGAAAATCGGGAGCAGTGGCGTGCATTAGGGGAGACCTATGTCCAGCAGTGGACGAGTGTGGGTTGCTGATGATGATAATGATCTAAGCGTGTAATTCCCCGTTGCATCCAAAGCAGTCGCTTCGGAGCCCGGGGTACGCTGGGCCCATGATCTTGGATTCGGAAAGTCTGGTAATTACAATCAAGCGACTGGCGTCTCAAATCTTTTCCAAATAATACTAAAATAAGGTAATGAATCAATGATCATATTAACTTATACAAGGTGAACGTATAAATTCAAATTTGTGATAGTAAGTAAAAATGAACGATTCTATTAAAAAGTAAGAAACTTTTCGAAATATGCGTTGTAAAGCTTATTACGTGCTGTAAAATAAATTGTTAACCATTTATTTTCAATTAAGCTGCTTAGAACCTTGAGATAAAACGATCTATAATGTGCAAAAGGTAGATTTATATTAATATCGTGAAGTCGTTTAGTATGAAATAGCATTGCTCCAATATTTTTCACTTTGTAGGCCACGTGCTTGGCCTATGGCGTTTACTTATGCAATCTGGCTAAGTAACAGATGCAAAAACAATCTAATATCAATTAATCTTGGTCCTCATTATGACTGCTCACTCCGATTGATTATAATATTTTAATGTAATGCCCTGCGGTTCGAGTTGGACGTCTATTTATCTTTACTAAATGTTAAAGTACGTTCTTCTTCTTTGGGTGTCTCTTCAGTCTTGAAGGTTGGCCGCCAGTTTCTTGAACTTCTCTTTATCTTTTGCGAGACGGAAAAGTTCTTTCACTCTGATAATCCCGAATCCGCTCGTAATGAAGAACGGTACAGAGAATAAAAAGAAAGATCTGCCAACCTTCTTTAAATTTTCTTTACATCAAAAGGAATCAATGTTGCTACAAGCGAATCTGAACTTTCTGTTCTAACAGTTAGCGTCATTTTCTATGTAACAGGTATTACTCTGACAAATTTACGAAAGGTAATAAGTGTTCATAGCATATCAAACGAATCAACTAGAAAACTGACAAACCATTTCATTCTTGTACTGTACGTTGAAAATAGTATTAAACATTTACTGCTTTAATCTTTAATGTACAGATATATATGCTAGGGCATCTAAACCGTTATTTTTTGTATAAGAAAACCCAAAAATTCGGGGAAATATCTCAGTAAGCTTATGTAGAGTAAGAAATGCCTAATTGGGAGGCAATAATCTGATATGTGTTTATTATTTATATATACAAAATTATGTTACTATATGTAACCATGAATGAATGTAGACAAGAATACTGACATCACGGAAAAGTATTATTTTATTACTTTTGATAACTTGACATTGCATTATATACATTAATTAAATTGGATTAAAAGTAACCAAATTCGTTACTAAGCATATATTATTAACATCGTCAATCAATTACATTATGTATAACTGATTTAGGTGATTTGATATTGTGTATTAAGGTTAATGGAATAAATTTTGTTAATAGTTAGAAATGTCTGAATTCTAATAATAAAAAAATATATTGGAAAATAAAATGATGTAGTTACTAAGTCGAAATAGATTGTCAATTAAGTTTAAATAATATGCATACACCTGTAAAGGTAGACGTTAGAGAACTAATTGTTTCAAAAGATCTGTAAATATGTACCTGATTTCATGCACAATAAAGTTTATGAATTATAACCAAGGTATACGTATCCGTTAGAGCAAGGGCTATGTCCGTCAGTTGTAGTGCGTACGCCGTAAATCAGACTACCTGTATGTGGCGACGCCCCTGAATCAAATATCACAACCGGAGGTTAGCCGCTGGCCTAAGTGGCAAACTTAAGAGATAGAGATCATAAGATGTACCTACTCGTACATTGTAACGTGCCATCACCCCGTGGACCGCGACAAGGAGAGAGACACGCTTCGTCATGAATAGAATGGCTCGGCCAGAGTTATACCACAGCCTCACAGAAAACCGGCGTTAAGCAGCACTGTGTTGTGTTTCGCTGCATGAGTGAGGGCACCGGAGGCCCATTCCGGGGGAAAGGGGGTTAAAAGTAGAAGGGTGTAAATGGGCGGCGGCAATTGCTTACCATCAGATGAGCCGTCTGCTCGTCCGCCTATCACATAAAAAAACAATATAAATGTATCTTTAAACAGTAAATACTCATAAAGGTGAGATGGTGAGAAGCTTTGCGGTTTCTCAATGCTGATCTTTCTGGTCACCGGTAAAAATGTGGCAAAGTTCATATAGTCCTTTATATTTCATCTCAGTAAAATTGTATATATGTGATAGGTGGCAAACGAAAAGGATTAACTAATCTCTTTTCTTCATTTTTTCATTATATAACCCGCTGTCGCTCCAGGCATGTCCCATTTCTGTACCACATTTCACGGTCTGACTGTCGGCCCGGAGCCGCGTTTGACATCTGAGATGGTTTTCGGCGATCTCACTGCCCCACTGGAAATTAGGGCGCCTACGACTTTAAGTGGGTTAAATGGCTTAATGACGCATGCACATTGAACTGGGATGGGGACTACGGTGCGGCGGCCTCCTCGTGTGGCCCCTTCGGTAGTATTTTTGCTCTGTTTGGAGCTGCTACCGAAGGGGTCCTGGCGTCCCTGGGCAACGGCGGATAGTAATTTGGCGCGCTCGCCATATTGCTACCCGACGGCCGACGGCTGCACACATGGAGGGGGGGTTATGGTTCATAACCCCCCCTACGGACCTAGGCCGGTCTCGGTCTGGGTCTTTGAGTGGACCGCTCTGTTCTGGAGCGAGGCGTTTGGTGGGGGGTGTTCTGACACCCTGGAGTTTTGGTTGGTTGTGCGCGGACCTGGGTCTCTCACCGGCGGTTATCCGGCATGCCGTCTCTGACCGGTGGAGGCCCACGGCACTCGCCACGAAAGTGATTGTCCCCAATTCGTCCGCGCACTTAAGGCGGTGCAGGACCAGTGGCAGTTGGGGGGATGTCGGACGACTGAGGGCTTCAGTGCCCAGTCCAGCCCTCCCACTCTGGTCACGCTTTGTCTTGTGCCACCCCTTCCTGGGTGGAGAGCCCGCGGGCTCGGTGGCCGTAGGGCCGTGTGTTTTGGAGGTTCTGCGTCGGGTTTCTCAGCCAGAGCGGCTCGGCGGCAGTCCGGTTTTGCCAATCTTCCTGGCTCCGCATCCAGCGGAGTTGGGACTTGCGGCGGCTTCGTTTGTGAAGCCTGCAGGTTTTGTTTCCCCAACCCACTCTGCACTGCAGCCAGCAGTGTACGGGTGGGGAGGGGTACCTGCAGTCCTCCTCCCGGTGGTATTCTGCACTGCAACCAGCAGTGTGGATGCCACTCGGGGGGCGGAGTTGGTGGGCCGTGGGAGAGGCCCTGGGTCCAATGGACCAGCGTTTTGGAAGGAGGCCGTGCTGGCGAGCCTCTTCACCCAGGACGGTTCGCGGTGGCAGCCTGGTGGTAATCCCGCGTTCCGTCTCGACTTAGCGGGTGTGGAATGGAAAAAGCCCCGGTGGTTTTAGTGGGTATGCCCTTGGACGGCCTCTGATTAGCAGAGGCCTAATCCAGGGGAGAGCCCCACGCTACCCGGCCGACTCCCAGCGGCCGGGTGTGCATAAGGCGGCGCCGGCCACCCGGCGCCGACGTCGGCTCCTATCAGTGGGCCGGCGGCATTTCCACCGGGTCAACAAAAAAAAAAAAAAAAAAAAAAATTGAACTGGGATAAAAGAAAATAGTTCATTAGGTTTCGTATAACTACTTATATTATTATATGTACGAGTATGTTATATAAATAAATGGACCAGCCATTATTTAATTACATAAGAGACGATTATCCAGATTTAAAATAAAACAACATCGGATTAGGAAGAGCCAAATAGTGTGTAAATAGTAACCAAATAATCCATTCTAATTAATAATCCACTATAATCTGGACATCTTTAAGGCAAGAGTGAACAGGCATCATTTAGGCAAACGCGTATCATCCTAGACCTCATAGTGGGTTTCCATCAGGTGCGATTGTGGTCAAGCGTTAGCCTATTGACCAAAAAAAAATAAAATAATTATGCAGGTAATAAGTTATACTATACAAAAATGTAGTGTCATTTTTTATTTAACTCCCATAACTCATGCAAAGCGTTAAACCAAGATGGTTGCAAAAAGTCGTAATTAACAGTTCGATTCCACTTGAAGTCTATATGACAAAATAATCACCTGGTTATAATTGGCGGGCGAGGAGATTATTCAGTTTAACCGTTAGAAGATTATTTGATTTCAATGTTTATGTGGTAGTTGTGGAGATTTTAATGTTGATCAATATTTATGATTGCACAATTGGATTGCAAAACGTAATAAAGCAAAAAGTTACAACCGAAATTTTGATAATAAATAACTGTCTGTTACTTTCTTTCAAAAATCTAAACTTGGCCAGAACTTTACATATTTTTTATACAATCCAGCAAATATGTGAAAGTTTCTTTGTATGCCCTATGTTCTTCTATCATTATGTAATTACTATGTGGATTTATTGTCCGTAAAATTGTGTTATAACATTTTCATCATAATCCTTTTGACTGAATAAATGATTTTAATTATTTACGAATGATTTTATTTTTCTGCTATCCTCACCACTTCGCGCGGTCTTTAGCATCCATTGTAGGCAGGAAGGTTTGGCACGCATGTCATGTCATCCTTTACGACGCCACTGCTGTATGAACTGAACTACTGAATGAGCTGAATATTCTTATTAGTAACTAGAGGTCCACCACCCTCACCTCGTCTCGAGACTTTGTTAGTTTCTAATTGTGCCAATAGGTAGCGTTAGGTGTCGATTATATCGCGCAAGTGTTTCTTCTTTTGGTTAACGTTATCGTTGTCTATAGATAGATAGATAGATAGATAAAACGTTTATTTGTACTGCTGCATATACACACATTAAAATAAAACAAATGACACACATGCAAGAACACAGGAACATTACATTATAATTAGGCATTAAATTAACAAAAAAATAGAAACAACAACAAGCTGTTCACCTGTTGTGATCCGTGTGTGCGCTGCAGCAGTTCAAAAAGGCCGTGGCTCAGTGTATAGCTTTGCCCGAGCAGACAAAACACTGGTATTCTGCCACTACCCCAAAATACAGTCTAAATCTAATCTAATTTTATCTACGTTTAGAAAATCTATATAAAATATAGGGACCGTGTAGAACTGTTTTATTGTAATGTGTGAGTGAAGTATAATATCAGATGAATGTATGATGACAGCAATCGGAAAGGGAAGTAATCGATAAGTGCATCAAAATACTTTGGTATACCCAACATGAGTATGCGTGTAAGTGTAAGTTTTGCATGCTTATATATTTCTACACGGCAAAATCCGCTACCGATTGACCCCGTGG
Organism: Marasmia exigua; assembly: GCA_019059595.1. Lineage (NCBI taxonomy): Eukaryota > Metazoa > Arthropoda > Insecta > Lepidoptera > Crambidae > Marasmia > Marasmia exigua. The sequence goes on from CM032470.1 coordinate 18,032,841, forward strand.
GATACCTAAGCGTTGTTTATCTAGAAGAGCAATTTTCATATGATTCTTGAAAGTGTATTTAGATTACTATAGAAGTTACCTCTTTAACTATAGTATATATATTAATAATAATAATTCTCACAACATCTCATACGTTAACCTGATTCCGTACTAAGTAGCTTAAGCACTTGTGTTACAGATATCAGACAACAGAGGAACACAAATATATACTTAAATACATATATTACACCCAGACACCGAACAAACACAAGTGTTCATCGCACAAATGTTTGTCCAGGGTGGGGATCGAACCCACGACCTTTGGCGTACGAGGCAGGGTCACTACCAATTGCGCCATCCGGTCAGTCAAATATTGATAAATTATAACTGATTATTTTGTTAGGAGATACAACAGGTTTTAAATGTAATGATTACATTCCCTACAGGTTGTATCTACTAACAAAACCACCAGTCTACAACTCTAGGTAAATACTTAAGTCCATAGTCAACTTCATATTCATAAATAAATTCTAATCCCGCGCAGGAGGCATAAGCCGCTAAGTGATTCTGTTATCGCGCGTAAGACGATCAGCCGGATCAGCTGATTGCGCCCGCGCACTACCGCCATCTACTTACGGTTTTAATGACATTCTCAAGGGATACGCTTACAATGTTAGTAAACTGTTATGCGGCGTCTTTGAAATTGTGTATAATTACTTTGTATGGTCTTTCACGTTTATTCATCACTAGCGACCTGCCCGGCTTCGCACGGATGAAATACTATGCATATATGTATAATATTATACGTATAAACCTACCTTTTGAATTACTCTATTTAAAAAACTACATAAAAATCCGTTGCGTAAGGGACAGACAGCGAAAATGACTTTGTACACTTTTTGCTATGTGGCTTTGACTTTGTGATTTTGACTGTTATTGACCACAGGCTACGGAAACGAAATGATAGCTTTGGACGCACCCAAGAACTACACGCTGTATATGATGATACAATTTTTGGACCCTTGAAAAATTGTGGAGTCACAAGTGCGCTGCCGGCCTTTTTAAAGGATTCTATGAATAAATAAATAAATATTTCCCAACATCACATACATTGATCTGACTCCGAGCAGGCAGCTCAAGCACCTGTGTTACGGATATCAGAATCAACAGTGTTTGTACTAACACAACAAACAACACAACACAAGTGTTTGTAATGTTGTATATAATGTTACCGGAAAATAACAAAATCCGTAAGTTAATCAATTTACTAGGAAGTTTATAAACTTTCGTAGGATTCTAAACGGTAGATAAATTGTATTACTTTACGTCCACACTTTCGTAAATTTATCAATTTCCGACGTCACTTGGTAAATTTATAATCTATTCGTAAAATTTGATATGGTTTGACCAATCACATAAAGCTCTTTTAAACATACGCATCTTTGAAATACGTAAAATAATACACTGCTCTTTGATTGGTCAATGTTCATAGTGGCAATGCCAATCAGATCGCGGGTAGCGTTTGTATATTGCTTACTTCTTATTTTACGAGTGAGTTCAGTAAGTTTATCAATGTACGAAAATGTGAACGTAAAATAATACAAAGTAACTCCCGTTTAGAATTCTACGAAAGATTATAAACTTCCTAGTAAATTGATAAACTTACGGATCTTGTTATTTTCCGGTGACATTATATACAACACCCAGACCAATACAAACAGACATGTTCATGCACACAAATGTTTGTACTGTGTGGGGATCGAACCTGCAACCCTTTCACCAGAGGCAGCGTTCACTACTACTGTTCCAAACGGGTCGTCGAATGTACTTTTCTTGAATATTTAAAGGTCGTATCGGCTCGGAAAGTAACAATTAAACTTTATTTCCTAACTACATACCTCTGACGGCAACCGCCTAACTATTATCACAAACATTGCACAGCTAAATTAACTTGTACAGCAATGACCCTAGAACAGGCCTTTTACTTACATAACTCCAAATTAATTTTCAAATGTCAAAATCACACAGGCAATAAGGGAGTTGCCGCACTGGCGGATTGCTAGGCGTTTTCAAAGCATTCGCGTCGGATTAGCCGTGGAGATAAGTCTAAGAACTTACCATGAGTTTGAAATACTATACAAAACTATTGCTCTGTCTCTTTCACGTGCACCACAATGAGAGGGACAAAGCGATAGTTTTCGATAGTGAGAACAGTTTTTCAAACTTGTGGTAAGGGTACTGAACGCCATTGTTTTGGTGGCGGTCACCCAGAAACACGCTGGCGAATCCGTTGCCGCGGCGTGAACGTTCCTCAGCCGCGCAGGATCCGGAACCGGTTACCTTTATTAGGGTTGTCTTTTATCAAAAACCGTATCAAAAAGGTAACATTATTATTGGCTTACCTCATCAATATGCTTACCCTTTCATTACGGTAAGCGCTATCATCATGGAAAACCCTATAATAGGCTTACGATATCAAGATAGGGTTTAAAAATTCTACCAAGCTATTTTAATCTCTACGCGCAAAGAATTTGAATCAATATTGCGCACCTCGCTCACGGCGGCAGCCGATTGGTCGGATTGAGTTCGTTTGTTTGACAGGTCGTAGAAAAGAGATAGACAGTCAATAGGGTAACCCTTACTATACGGTAAGCGGTTGTAACCCTATCAATTGGGGTACTGATACAATAAGGTTACACAATCAATAGGGTAACCCTATAATTTGTTTAGGTAACAATAGGGTTGCCCTATCGATAGGCTTAAGTTTTTCTACACTTTGAAAACGTTCGCAATCCGCCAGTGTGGCAACTCCCTAAGACGTTAAAGGCACATTGTAATAAATTTTAATAAGCTGATAATATATTGTTTGTTTAAAACAATGATTGGAGTGAAATAATTCGTTCGCACTCCACTGCCCTACATTGCTAAGTGATGTTTCGCATGTATGTAATTTCCTTGCCCTAGCGCATGTCAGAATGTTGCAACCTACATAGAAGATCGATATATTAATATTTATTTCAGCCTTGACTTTTGAACTGAACTTACATATACAGAATTGATGAGCAGATATTATCTCAAATCAAATATGTATGTTTATGCATTGCGTAGTGGTAAGTGTTGCGCGAGAGCGATAAAGGTTTCGGATTCGATTCCCAATCGGCGCAGTTTAGAAAACTATTCTTTCTGGATTATCTGCGACCTGCGTGTGCTGGGCTGAGAACCCCCTGTTATCGTCATCGTACATGGACGATAACACCAGCAAATATTGATGCACTATATTTGATCATGACTATTATCCCATCTCGGAATAAGAGCTAGAAACTGGGAGATATGTGTTACTACATCTGTTGACTGTACTTACTCCGAGTACAAAGATTGATCACACACTTTGTCATAACAATATTGAAAAGGTTGGGAGCCGTTTATTAATAAAGTTACCTACACTTATTATTAATCAAGCTACACAAGATGACGACCCGTTTGGATCAGTGGTAGTGAACGCTGCCTTTGGTCCAAGGGTTGCGGGTTCGATCCCCGTACAGTACAAACATTTGTGTGCATGAACATGTCTGTTTGTATTGGTCTGGATGTTTGTATGTATTATACGTATGTATTTACAAAAGAAAAGTATTATACTATGTATATTTGTAATTCCGCTGTTGATTCTGATATCCGTAACACAGGTGCTTGAGCTAGCTATCTCGGAATCAGATCAATGTTTGTGATGTTGTAAAATATTATTATATTATATTATACTTATCCTATGAAAAGGTATGAACCGTGGTATGAGTGCGTCGGAAAATAATTTAAAAGATAAAAGAAAAAAAATATTTACTAGTCTTTCATTAAGTCATGTACCGCTACTTCTTACGACACATTTTCCGTGGAGGGCTTAACACCAGTACAGAAACAAGAACGAGCCTAAAAGCTTCGATCTCAATACAACAATTTAAGGCTTCAACAAAATGCCTTCAGCGTAGAAGGCTGAGTTTAGTAACCACTTTATGGCCCAGATAAGCTTTATCAGACCGTGTGTGGTCTCCTAAAAGGTAGATTTTAAGTGAACAGATAGTTCTGCGCGCCAACAATAGTGAAATCTTTAAACTAGACCCTGCCACAATATACGAAAATAGAGCAGTAAGATGCTCTTCTTATACGAGTCATCATCATCATCATCATCATCAGCCTATCGCAGTCCACTGCTGGACGTAGGCCTCTCCAATTGTTCGCCACTGTGATCTATCCATGGCTTCTCACATCCAACTCTTGCCAGCCATCCTGCGCAGATCGTCTCCCCACCTAGCCAGAGGGCGCCCTACATTACGTTTGCCAAGACGCGGTCTCCACTCCAGAACTCGTTTACCCCAACATGAGCTTTTTTTGCTCGACTTGGCGGATCGAGGCGATCCAATGCTTCTAAATGCTCCGGTGGATCGTTTGATGTGTGGGCTAATCGTGCACTCGTGCACTCGACTATAAAGTAGAAGAGATTTCAAATATTCGTCCATATAGATTTCGAATTCGAGTTTAATGTCGCACGTCCCACGAGAATATAGGCTCCCTGGAATATACGCTGATTTGTGATGTCATAAAAAGCGTTCTACGCTTATATGCAATCATGATGATGTTATGTTACGTAAACACCTCACTGCAATTCACCTAAATTGTGTCCCTATTTTGAGAGAAACGCAGGGCTTGTCCCCCATTTGTTACCAGATAACGCAAAGGTAGATAAAGGTACTTTTAAAAGTGCAACATGAATTAATGGTGACCTTATTCGGTAAATAAAGTGGCCGAGTAAAACTGGTCATTAATAGTGGTTAAGTAGAGGTCTGTACAAAGAAACAGCGATAGCTTTGCTACTTTAATTAATGAGAGGACTAGAGGAGGTGCCGCGCATTCTAAGGGCCATATTCAAATTGGATAGCATGAATAAGTTCGAAGATTTTTACAGAAATAGTAACTCAGAGATGAACTAAATTGGAAGATCAAAAGTTCAAATTCGAGCATACACTTCTGAATTTTTCGAATATATGCGCATATTTCTACCATTCGCTTGGCGGTGAGGGAAAACATCGTGAGGAAACCGGCACATTTATAAAGTAAGAAAGAAAATATATTGATGGACCATCACAATACACAGGAAACAAACACATACAGTTGGTACACGGTTTAAAACAACATAAATTTTACAAAGAAGAGGGACAAAGAGATGTGGATAGTGTGTGGTCAATCAGGTCCCGCCTCAGCATTAGCTGCTACTACAATATATGCATTGCCGCAGCAGCGCTGGTATTCTGGCGGGACCTGTTTGCGAGCGAGTGTGATGGTGTGGTGTAGATAAATAAATAAAAATATATATACACGTACATATTATAGATAGGTAATATGTGATGTGGTAGATATAATAAGATTAGTATTTAAACACACAAAAGCTAGACACAATACAATGATGAGAATAAAACGGTAGTACAAAGCACAAACACTTTAAATACTTAACAAAAAAAAATACGATGTCGTTATGCGACAGTGGCGCCATCTAATAGGACAGATTGCATTCCTACCAAAATTTCGAATAGTTTCTTAAACTAGGAGTATTGGGTTAAGACACTGGGTGTTTGTGGTTATACTTAATGCAAGGAAAAGCCTTAGTTATGCATTTGGGAAAACGATAATGTGTAAATGATGATTCAATTTATTTATTTATGTTTTAATGACGCAACGCCTTCGCAACTTTAACAGTAATCAAATCATCAAGTTAATTTTGTTGTAATCATACCTTACACGAAAAAAGATTGAATTGACTCCAGCCCCCGGTTCCAAGAAATAATTGCAGACCTACCTGATGTGAGAAATTTTGCAAACTGTTGTTAATTTGTGTTTTAATTAGGCAATTAGTCGAGACCTAACGAAGTACCTCCAACCTACAGCTCGATGATAATAGCATCATTGGAAAGTTCATAAATACCCCTACTTTATATCACTTGCTGGGCAGATCTGAACCCTAAGGCTTCGTTTTAAGGGTTGATGGAATGTGGTGGTTTAATTTTTTCCATCGCATGTGTTATGTAGATTAGCTCAGCATTTACACACGGAGGCTCCATCATGTTGTTGCTGCCGGGAGGCCTAATGATGAAAGGGCAGAGGTTCGATTCACGAGCGGTAGCGGGAGATTTTCAATTGTCCATTATATTATGCAGTATTTCATAGTCCATTTTATTATGCAGGGCATCTTCAGAATAAGAATAGCTCTAATCACTTCAGGGCTACCGTGCATGTAATGTTCGAGTTCAGAAAGAACATTGAACAATGTGCGAATAAGTGTTCCTTAGTGAACAAGAAAAGGTCAGACTATAGAATAACATATAGTAAGGCAGGAAGAATTTATGAACAATACCAAAAGAACATCAGACTCGTTGTCAGCACCTAAGATAATTAATACCTCGTTCTAGAATGTTTTCTCGTTGTAGAATTACACGAACTGATCATGTCTGTGGTCAATGACACCCCGCTCCCGCTCCCACCCTACATCGCTTCCCACATGCGTCCACGCAGGCCGCTGGACCCGCCTTTTGCCGTTTCCATGACGACGTTCCAGAGCAAATCACTATTTATTACAGCTGCTATTTCGCGGCTAAACACACGCCAATACCGCATGTCATCGCAGACCTGACTCATGTGGTCTAATCGAGCTGGACATTCTGATTACGATGATTATTGTGTGCCTGAATGAGACCTGCAGCTCGGTTGGAGTTAGTGTTGTACGTAGGATCTTGCAGTCTTGCTAATCCGCAAGAACCTCCTTAAACAACACTATGAGCATGTTCATGAATCTGTCAAACTAAAGAAGGAATTATCAAGTGAAATAGTTTTTGAGTTGTGACGGGGTCAAAAGTTGCTCCAAATAGATCATGTTATATTACATACCGTGATGCTCACTAGTGCGCTCGCCGTGCTTGAACTTTGGCTTATTTACTTTTGCAACATTCGGATTTATGTTGCAGAACTTGCAGATATTCATAGTTCTGACCATCCAGTCAGACAAAGGCGTATACCTTGGCTCCAAAATGGCATCTAATTCGATAAACTAAGGTGACGATGAGTTATGAATTATTTCCTATGAAAGTTCTCTTCTCATCTCAGCGTGCAATTAATTTGGGTTCAAAACGACCGCTTTGGAGCCTGGGATGCGCTTGGCCTTGAACCATGATCCAGGGTTCGGAAAGTCAGATAATTTCCAATAAAAGTTATCAATGTTAATCAATCTGTAAGATAAGTAATATGTAAAGCTAAAAGTAATAAAATCTGGTCTGATTCGAGGTAGGCTATTAAAAGGAATTTGATTTTGTAAGAACCCTGAGACTCAAGTCATAGTTAAGTAACCAAAGTAATCAGAATGAAACAAGAGCTGTCTGAGATTAGGGCCAGTGTGCTTCAAGACCAATATCGACCAAATCTCGCCTCGATCTTTGTCATGAACAACACTACTTAAAATCGTTGGTTTTCGAATGACATGCATGAAAATGAGTAGAATAGGCCACCCTCACTCTTACCGAGGTGTCGTAAAAGGCGACTAAGGTAAAGTTGCTGGCATGATCATCAGCACCCAGAGAAGGAAAACTCTGCATTTATACCAAAACCCTCGCCAACCCGTCTGCCAAGCGTGGTGAGTATGGCAATTACCCCTCATGTGATTGAGAGAGGCCCGTGCCCCAGCAGTGGGGACTTAAATGGGCTGATGATGATGATGATGATGATGCATGAAAATGTGATTCACTTGACTAAAGTATGGTCGTTAGGAGTAGCGAAATGAAGGAATGTTGGATCCCATCCGGACTTCAAGTATTTGCCCCAGTTCCGATGGTATCAAGGTGACACGCTTGCAAGTTTGTCGCCTTTGCATTATAAAAATTACTTAGTTCTCCTGTAATTTAGTACCGCGCTACCGTAGCCTACCTAAGGCTACGGTAACGAAAAAAGTTTTGCGATGATTATTATCATAGAGTTTTGAGAACTGCATTAATAATCATATTCATTTATTACATCCCTTTAACTACGTGATCTACCAACCATTCTGAACAACGTTCGTTCAACGACTTTTCGAAATTCATCGAAAGTTTTTTCGACTCACCCATACAAAATGACCAAGTCACGTGACCGACTTTGTATGAAAAGTTGAAATTAATCATGCGATTTTCCAAAAGTGATAGAACAAATTTTGTTCATAATGGTTAGTAGAACACGTGGTTAAAGGGGTGTAAATGTTCACAGATATACCCAGCATTTGTACATAACATACATGTGTGGTTTGCAGTTATTTTAGCTTTGTTATATTATGCATTACTTAGATACAAATATATCCCTTCTTGACTACCACGGTGGCGCAGTGGTAAGTAAGTCGCACTTTAAAGTCACTAACTGCAAAAAGTTGTAATGCACACTTTTCGCAGCTAGTAACTCTTATGCTCTTCGGAATAAGAACTACAAACTACGAAATATGTGTAGCTACTTCTGCTGTCGGCTGTACTCCCGTGCCTGAGAAAGCAGGTTGAGCTGTTGGTCCTGCGCCCGATCTCTCTTCGGTCGTGTCACAGTAGTGTCCCAGGGTAAGAGAATAGAGAGTGCACTCGTGTTTGAGCACTAACTTGAGAACTATAATGTATCCTGCGTACGTGGCTGATCGTTGTGATTGGCCGCCGTAGCCGTAATCGGTTGAAGGATATTATCCCTTCTCAAAGTTGTCCTATAATCTACAGCGTAGGTAGACTATTAATATTCTCAGTAACGAAAAGTTGCGCTAACCTGACCTTACCGAGTCGTGTTATTAAACTTATGAAACCTCCGTTTGTCTTCAGCGAACACAGATTATATCAACTAACGTTTACAAGTGCTCAAATAACTGTCTTGATGTTATCTTAGAAACTTATGTTCGCATTATAAAAGGCTGATAACTAACCGTTTCGCCGTAACTATCATCTAAAAGTCATATTGCAACATAAATTAAAGTAAAATAAGGTTGAAATTTGTTTGTAAACATTTGCATGTTAAGGCATTTTTAGAAAATATCAGATTAAGTTTGGGCATAAATTGATGACGGCTATAATTTTTAATTACCCGAAAAGATATGTTTAGGAGAGTGATGAGTTGTGTGGGCCCTTTTTAGGGTTTCGTAGACATATTTTCGAGATAACAAATGTGTGTAAATGTTATTAATTGGAAATGTAACGTTAAATTTCAATGTGAGAGAACTGTCATGTAAAGATTGTGTTTATGGGATGGGAAGACGTCGGAAATACATGTTATAGGCCGTAAATAGCTTAAATAGAATGATAGATTCATTTGACCTTTATTTCAATGAACATAGGGTTTATAATTATCAAGTACTATTAAATAAATTTTGTTATTATTCATATAAATATCTTTTTTCCGTGACATCAAAATAGTTAGCTGTCATTTTAAATAAGCTATATTTTGGGGGACTATAGGCTAACTTAAGCTAAAAGACTTCCCACATTTACAAATACTATACGCATTTCGCTCATTCATAACAAAATCCATTATCTCTGACGTCACATCACAAATATAAACAGCTTAAGCACGCCACGTGACGCCACGCTGGAAACACGCACGCATCGACGCGCGTCAGAAAAACAGCTGCACGCGCGAGCGAGAGGGAGAACGCGGTCGAAGTTAAGCGGGGGGCGCGGGGACGCGGCGGGCGCTCGAGCGGGGGACGCGCTGGGAGACGCGCGGGGAGTGGCGGGCAAGTGAGCGCGCACCAGTGTTGCTAGATTACAATGTTTGTAGCATTTAAATACAAAATAAAAAGCAAACAGATCTATTTACAGATATTAAAAAGTGTAAATCAGGAGAAGCATGTTGTTTTTAAAATTGCAACGGATACAGGTCAATGAGATGTAGTATGAAATTATTTATAGCTATTCCCAATAAAGGAAAATGGTTAGACACCCTAAATCAAACAATGAAATAATATGTTGTATTTATTTAATTTTCTCATTGCTGTATAATTTTCTCCCTTTTTTCAGCTGTCAAAATTTTTTTTTTGCGCATTAAAACATGACTTGAATAAAAATTGCTTCAAATTATCATATTCCAACCATTCTAGTAAACTTTCCATACAAAACTGTTTCATAAATGAAATCATAAGAAACCTGACGAGCATTTTATTATTCAAATTTATTTAAATTAAGTAAAAAACTACCCATTTCCATTTACTGCAACACTGTTAAATTTAGACTAAAGCATAATGAAAAAGCACAATTTAAATTATAGGTAAGTAAAAACATACATAATTTTAAATGCAAATATCGTTTTATTTAATAACTGTTTTTCATAATCATACGCAGGGCTTGAAATATTGGTAAAAAAGTATCACAGTTCCATTATCATAAGCAATAGTTTTGTTTAAAACCTGTTATTATACGTAAAAATACTCCAAAAGCAATATACACACGTCGTCACGTCAAGCTACCCTTGTTGACCTTTGGACCGTCCTTATGACTGGGGCACAAGTGCTATCTTTCCACTGCAGGGAGGTAACTTGATCTGACGCTGACTGTACCTTTAGGCACTGTAGCTTATACCCTCACATTACTAGCAACCCCCGCTAGTGAACCAGCGTTTCTCGCGCGTGCGGCCGCGATGATGGCGGTGGAGCGTTACAATGCCCAGGCGACCGCGCTCAACAACCAAATAATCAGCAAGATCCAGACCAGGCCCGAGATGTGGCAGACCACACACCCCATGTACAGGAACCGGGCGAAGATTAAGAGCTTCTGGGAGGAGATGTGCGAGGAAACGAACATCGACGGTACGTAAACAACACGCGAACGGCCGTGACTATTCAACCCCTACCAACGTCCAGTAAAGATGCGCGCGTGTAGCCCCTACCTTTTGTGTTCAACTCGCTTTTAATTTATTTCGAGTTACTATTTTCTGACCATTTTATGTTTACGTCACGTTTGTTGATAACATGTAATTTTTTGAGGTTATTTTATTTTGTCTTAGGCGCCATCTTAGTTTGTCAGATTTTATTTGCAAACAAATATCATTTTTTTGTGAGAACGTCCTACTAAGAACGTTCTTATATCTTTCAACTTCAATTTTTTGATTAACCTTAGATTAATACATTTTGATTTAATCTAAGGCTTGAACTTTTAAAGCTTTATATTTCAACTATGTTACTACTGAGATGATTATGAAGATACGTTCTTGGGACCACTCGCTTTTCTGTACTAGTAATTAACTACCTAAAATGCACTATGAAACTTGAACTTAAAATAATTCCACGGATTTACAGCAAAACGGTGTGAAGCAGCACTGTGCTGTGTTTCGCTGTGAGTGTGTGAGTGAGGGTACCGGAGGTCCAATCCAGGGCAAAGGGGGTTTAAATGTTGGCAGCGCCCTTGTGACTCCACTGGTGTCGCGGGTGTTCATGAGCGGCGATAATCTAGGCTTAACATCAGGTGATCCGTCTGCTCGTCTGCCACCTATCACATAAAAAAAATTCTTATTGCAGAAAACACATTAAGAAAAAAATGGAAACACCTCAAAGACCAATACCGGAAAGAATTCAAAAGAGCTATGGATAAAGGTCTGCCAGAGTCAGGGATCGCGTGGCAGTACTACGAAGGCCTCGCCTTCCTCCGGGATGAGCTCGTTAAGGACGTGGACAAGTCCTCGGCGACAAGAGCAGAGTCTCCGGAGTACGACAGCGACGAGGAGCCCGAGCTAGCCAAAGTGAGAATTGTGGAGACCAAGGGAGATGACATGAAGCTTCACATGATCTACCAGGGGATGATGGAGACAAAGGTGAGATTTGGGTCTTTTGAGATATCTATATAAGCGCCTATATGAAGATCATTAACTTGTTTCGCATGGAAAAGAGACTCTACACGTATCCTGGAGCTCAATTCTCGGGTTCGTGACATTTATCATCATACGACATATATCACTAAAACATAGTTTTTTTGTATGTATTTCATGCGACATCCGCCATTTTTTATTCATATCGAAAATCCGAGAAATGGGCTCCTGGAGCCCAATCCTCGTGCTCGTGATATTTTAAAAACATGGCGAATATCACCTGAAAACCATACAAAAAACATTTTTTTTGTGATATATATGTCTTATGATAATAAATGTCACGAGCACGAGAATTGGGGTCCTGTTCCTTTTAAGTTTTTTAAAATTATATTTTTGAACACTATGAGCCCAATTCTCGGGCTCGTGACATTTCTTTTCATACGACATATATCACTAAAACGTAGTTTTTATGTATGGATTTCATGTGACATCCGCCATGTTGTCAAAATATCACGAGCACGAGAATTGGGCTCTATAACCTAGGCATCTTAGAGTGAATAGGCTTTTCAAGCAGTGCCCACCTTTAACCTCATCTTCACTTAACATCTGCCAGTCATATACTCTTATCATCATCATCAGCCCATTTAAGTCCCCACTGCTGGGGCACGGGCCTCCCTCAATCACATGAGGGGTAATTGCCATACTCACCACGCTTGGCAGACGGGTTAGCGAGGGTTTTGATATAAATGCAGAGTTTTCCTTCTCTGGGTGCTGATGATCATGTGAGCATACTCGTATAATAAAAAGATATATTGTTCACTAAGTTTTTAAGATGAAGATGAATATAAGTGACATTAAAATACTATAACTCTGAAGAAGATTTGGGATTGAGCTTATTAGTATAGTTTTAACAAACAAGTACATGAATAGATCTTTCTAGCTACAGGACTACATCTATCTATGCAAGGTGTATAAGTGAATAGTTAGATTCTTTTAACCGCCACTTCCAACAACCATTTTGAACAATATGGGCTTTATTCATAAAGGTTTAACCAACATTTATGAGTAAGGCCGTGTGATCCCGGCTGAGTAGAATAGCCCACCCTCACTCTTACCGAGGTGTCGTAAAAGGCGACTAAGGTAAAGCTGCTGGCATGACCATCAGCACCCAGAGAAGGAAAACTCTGCATTTATGTCAAAACCCTCGCCAACCCGTCTGCCAAGCGTGGTGAGTATGGCAACTACCCCTCATGTGATTGAGGGAGGCCCATGCCCCAGCAGGGGGGACTTAAATGGGCTGACGATATGAGTAAGACCCTATGTCATTCATTCAAATCATTCATTCATTTATTTGCACAAAACATGGTATACAAATATGACATAAAAACAAAGTAAAAAGTCCTCATGTTTCGCTAATATAAAAAAATAGCATGCAAATATTTACAATGTCAATAATAAATTAAATTACATTACATAGATTCAAAATTACATGGATTTACAAAATTATTAAATAGTCAATTGTGGAAATATAAAAATAAAATTAAAAAAAAAAAAAGTCAAATACTAATTGTCAAAAAATTCCTTAACACTGTAAAAATTTTTCTCATTAAGCCATTTAGTTAATCTTTTTTTAAATAAATAACTATTTAGCACCTTAAATTCATTTGGGATCTTGTTATATATTTTTACGCACATCGCAAGACAACTTTTACTATACTTACATGTTTTGGAAATTCACATAAGCAACCTTATTACATCAGTATAATCCCCGCCTGTTCCCAAATTATCTGTAATCGGCGCAATTTATATTTTTTCCGTGCATCCTCGACATATATTTTTAAAAGCATCTGATTCTTCACCAATATTCTTTCCTCAGGCTGCAGTTGAAGAGATTAAAGGCTTCGACGACACCATGCGCCACGACCCCGACTACATGTACCTGATGAGCTTACTCCCGACCCTTAAGCAACTCACGGAGATCCAGAAGCTGCAGCTGAAAGGGAAGATCAACGAATGGCTGTTGGATGCGCTGACCACCAACGAATACATGGCCCAGTGTGAGACGAAATACGTGCCGCTGGTGTCGGATGTGCATGTGGATAAATAATTGGACTCAATACTGAGGGGCTAGCATAAACATTCAAGGGAATCGTTGCGTGCCCACGCAATACTTGTGAGAAAGAAAATAGTCAATCAAGTGCGCTAGAGGGAGCTCTTCAGTTTTCATACAAATTGTTTACGATACGCTTACGCTACGATTCTTCGTGCTAGCTCTTCTGAAAAATTTAAAACCATTTCAACTGAAAAATAGTGCTAAGGTACTTAATGGCTGAGACTGACGTTGTTGTAGGCTAGTTTTCTACATTGTGAGAAGTTATATCTGTTAATGATCATGAAAAATTTCTCTAGATAATTATTTCAAACACTGCTGTGACTATCTCCACCTTATTATAAATGGCGATCTAAATTACCGTACTAAACCTGGTGTCATCCCGTTTCAACACGCAATGTTAAAAGGGGATGGCACGAATTTCGTTCCGAGACTATCCTTAATTCGCAATTTGTAATAGGGGGTCTGAATTAAATGATCTCGTGTTAATGAATGAACGAATGAATGAGTTGTCTATTTTGACTGCTCAAAAGAGATTACCGTTTGTTTTTTCTGTGCTTCTAGAGAAATAAAGACTCAAAGTGAAAATTTACAGTAGTTAGCACATTAGTAGATAAACGGAAGTAGTAAGTAAGTTTTTTTGTGTATAAAAACAGTGATAAAGACTTGATCATAGTTTATGTAGATTTTGATAACCAAAAATAAATGGAAGATTTCTTCAAGAGAAGAGCGTACTCTTTTTAAAAAGGCCGGAAACAAATTAGATGTTCATGGGCGGCGTTGATTACTTTCCATCAGGTGACTATATACACGCCTACTCGTTTGTCACCTCTAGCATAAAATAATGGAAGATTATTCTTTAATGAACTTCTTGTCAGTATAAATGTGTGTTCTGTACTGAAAGCAGTGACGAAACGTAACACACCAAAGAATACAAATCTGTAAACTTTTCTTATTTTATCGTTTCTGATTAAAAATATCAGTTAGATTGTTATTCCTGATAATTTTATTTTCCCTGCAGCCTGAAATGTACATAGTTTTCAACCTTGGATTTTTTGATGTTGCAGCCGAGCAGACGGACCACCAGATGGTAAGCGGTTGCCGCCGCCCATGGATACCCGCAACACCAGTGGAGTCACAAATATGCTGCCAACCTTTAAACTCCCTTTTCCCCCCGCATCGGGCCTCCGGTACCCTCATTCACGCAGCGAAACACAGCACAGTGCTGATACACGCCGGTTTTCTTACTTGTTTAATAACTTTCTATTCATCAATAGAATTGTAAAGGCAATCCTTATTTCCTTCGATGTTTATAGTTTTCAAATTTATTCTGGTACCAGGGTGAGGAACTGACTTCAGATTGATTAACCCTGGAACAAGAGTGAGTGATAAGAGCTAGCCAAGTGAGCTGGCGCAATTGAACTCATTCAAGACCTTCTTCTTCTTCTTCATTTTAGCGTGTAATTCCCGGTTGCGTCCAAAGCTGTCGCTCTGGGGCCCCCGGGCTCCAAAGCGACAGCTACGCTTAGGCCGTGATGCAGGAATGGGGGGTCTGGTAATTACAATGAAGCAACAGCCGTCTGACCTTCGTAACCCTTTAACATTCTTTTCTTTAACAGCGTTTCTTTAACAGGGGAACCAGACCAATTGAATCATGGTTACATGTTTTCAGAAACTTTTTCCGAAACGGCAGGTTTCCTCACGATGTTTTCCCTCACCACCGAGAAGATGGTAATGGTAGAAATACGCACATAGATTTGAAAAAACTATTGGTGCCTGCTCGGATCCGAATCTCGACCACCTGCACGGAAGTCGCGTTCGTATCCATTGAGCTACTATCGCTCACTCAGCTGAGGTCACTGAGCTGAACTCATTCAAGACCTAACAAGTCTATTATGGGGTGGATTGGAAACGTTCCGGTTTCAACAGAGTAAGATATTACACACGTAATAAAATAAGGTGTTACGAGTGCAGTGTTAACGTCTCTAATAGTTGCGGTGGAAATTGGTTTGGTTGTATGAGAAGTGTGGCCAAAATTTTCGAGTTTTGATGGAAATTTTATGATATCAAAGTCATGCATTTGTTACAACTAATAGTAGAAAAGACGACGATAAAGTCAGATCTAATCAAGTGGAAAACAACAGAAAAGGAAAAATAGCTTTTATCTCAATTTGTTTATTTAGTACACCACAAGTTTTAACCATGAGTCTGCGCGTAACCTAGTTTTTACCCGACTACGGCGAAGCAAAAAGTAGGGTTATGATTTTGACCTGTATGTATGTATGTATGGTTGTTCATCTGTTCCCTCATAACTTCTAAACTAGTTGTCATATTTGAACAAATGAGGTAAGGAGCGTTTTCATTGTCTTCTGGGTATAGGCGACATGACGACACGTTAAATTGACTACAGCGCCCTCTAGGGGCGTAGAGTTAAGAACTAAGAAAAAAATTTTTGCTTCACGATACCGTGTCGTACTTTATAGAGCGTGTTTTTAGTGGTCCGGTTTTAGTTTTTAAACTTTATTTTTTACGTCCTAACAAGTGTCTGTTCTCATTGTTATTATTATCTGTACTGGAAAACAGGGATCTAAATTTAACATTGAATCTCTGTAAGTATACCACCTTTGTAGGATAGAGTATCTATCTATCCAACAAAGGTATCTCTTTGTCATACGTTTGCTACAATGACACCAAATACCACACTAGTTTTGTTAAGTACTAGATAGGTAGGTTAACAAAAGTAAAATCAATGATTTTAATTTAACGGAACTTAATTTAAAAATGATTTTGAGGAAAGTCAGAAACAAATTGAAAATAAGTATTACCTAGGTACTAGAATGCAAAGCAGAATCTTATCAAAATCCCGATTTCGTCAACGTCAGCATGGAAACACTACAAATACCACATCTTCGCATTCGATTCAAGCTCAATGAATGGGTTTCCGATGGAGAAACCGGTGTTGCCATTACGCAACAGATAATATGGTAATTGCGCCGAAATTACTCTTACCGTGTTTACCCGTAACGTAATAATACGATGGCAAGATAAGAATGTTGCCCCATTAAAATAATGTATCACTTTAGATAAGGTGAGACATGGTGAGGTAAACGGACGCAGGTTTGCTTCCTAGTAATTTGGTTGGCTAATAGCCAAAAAAAGGTGAACGCTTAGTATATAATATTCCTAACCGAACACCCATGCGGACAGTAGGTGGTTTGCTAGGAATTAAATTCCTGATTGAGTGGTCAGTTGATAATAAAGGGCGCAAGAACCTAAGCTTTTGGTCAGTTCCATGTTATACATGGACATGGGTCGTGGTACTTGACATTCCATAAATTGGCCTATTCTTTTGTATGGCGGTGAGATATGGACGGAGCCCAGTTCTTGTGACGTGATATCTTGTGATCATACGATAAATATCGCAAAAACATCGTTTCTTTCGTATGGTTTTCATGGGACATTTGCCATGTTTTTTCATTTAGTAATCCCGAGAAGAGGGCTGGTCTGCCCTCAAATCAAACTCAAACTGCTCTCAATGGTCCACTCCAAGAATTCACTAGAAAAGCATCACTGCGAGAGGAATGGCGAAGGATTGTGAAGCAGGCCATAAAGGCTGATGACTACGACTACTCTGTCTAGAGTGTGACGACAGAGAAGAGACAGGGAATACTTATGTACTTATTCGACACAAACAAGAGCTGCTTATTAAAGGGATGGGTGGATACTCATCCCCTTCCTTTCCATATAACTCCACACATCCATTGCAGGATCGCAATACATGGAAAGACCGTGTGAGGAACTCGCTTACGTGGCATCCTTCATATCCGTGACATAGCAGACAAACTGCAGGAGATTGCCGCCTTCGCAGGTACGGCTATATGCCATGGGTAGATGGAAACCAGATTGTAAAGTGGGTAGCAGATCTGTAAATGGCCATGGTGCCTACGGCGGGTCTCGGCAGATTCTTCTTCTTCTTTGGGTGCCTCTTCAGTTTTGAAGGATCATCATCATCAGCCTATCGCAGTCCACTGCTGGACGTAGGCCTCTCCAATTGTTCGCCACTGTGATCTATCCATGGCTTCTCGCATCCAGCTCTTGCCAGCCATCCTGCGCAGATCGTCCTCCCACCTAGCCAGAGGGCGCCCTACATTACGTTTGCCAAGACGCGGTCTCCACTCCAGAACTCGTTTACCCCATCGGTTGTCGGTTCTGCGGCTAATATGGCCAGCCCACTGCCACTTAAGCTTGCTAATCCGGTGAGCAATATCGATAACTTTGGTTCTCTGCCGGATCACCTCATTTCCTTCCTCATTTGAAGGATGTCCGTCAGCTTTCCTGTTCTCTCTGTTCATTACGAGACGAAACCACCGTTCAGCCTACTCCTTTATATTACGCAGCCACGACTCAGCAGATGATTGACTCCAAAAAGGTTTAAACTTATTTAAGTTAGACAAAAACATTTTTTTACGAATTACATGAATTATGTTGTGTTAATAAAACCCGATAAATCTATTTTAAAAATAGTAAGGTACGAAATAACAGACCGCTTGCTAAACCGCATCCGGTGCCTGAGCGGATGCGCTTGCGCAACGGCACGCGACAGGCTCCACGGGACACAGTGTAGTAGACAGACAGTCAAAACACACACAGTAAAATTTATTCCTAATACAGTATCAAAGTAAATGATAGAACAGTCATAATTTTAGCGATGGTAGAGAACTCAATGGTTCAGAACGCGCTTTCTATACGGGGGGGTTCGGGTTCGAATATGAGCATGCACATCTGAATTTTTTCGTATTTCTACCATCAGCGTGACTTGACCGTGGGAGAGCCACGGCACGAATGGGCTGGCTCGATCGGAGTGATACCACGGCCTCACAGAAAACCTGCGTGAAGCAGCGCTGTGCTGTGTTTCGCTGCCTGGGTGAGGGTACCGAAGGCCTAATCCGGGAGAAAGGGGGGGAAACCTTTAGTTGGCAGCGCACTTGTGACTACACTGGTGTCGCGGGTGTCCATGGGCCGAGGCAATTGAGGTCCGGACCTCAATTGCATGGCAGACGAGCTGACGGATCCGGATCCGTCTGCCACCTATTACATAAAAAAAAAGCTCAGCGGTGAGCCGAGCGAAACGCGCTGATAGAAACTTTATTTATTTATTTATATAATTAAACGTCAAAAGGGCTGCGATACGTCTGTCTCATTTCACTTAGGTCTGTCACTGTTTTGCTTTTAGAATGATAGAGGATGTCCTCCATGTCCATTAATGTAGGGTATGTACTCTACTGTTCTTCACCCGACTGCGACATAGTACGTCGTACAGACGGACCGTGTGTATGTCTCATTAGACTTGCACTTCCGATGCGCGCTATCGGCGCATTTCACTCGGCTAATTAGCGGCGCCCGCGCCGACCCAACCGATTTCAAAACATTTATTTATTGCAGAACGAGGTGTTTAAATCTAATTGTTTATTTACGACTTATTTCCGCTATTCAATTCCGAGAGGATTACGACATGTAGAATCTGAAATATTTTGTTATTGATCTCACGAAAATCTCTCAATGATACCAATATCTTCTCTTCTGTTAACAATATTATGCCCAAAATCTTTCGCGAGTAGAAGAGTACAGGATAGGATAGTTCAGGTCTTTCTCTTTCCTTTTAATATCTTTTGGATATTTTGTAAGATCCCATAGAGTCGATGTGTTCTATGGAAATGCCCCTTAATAGATATGATGTTCAATGGTATCAGTTTCAAAAAGAACCCTACTCAATTACAGTATGAATTCGTTTACGAAGCGATAAATATAACAAAAATAAAATAAACAAAGCCAAGTCGAGCTAACAAGAAAATAACAATAAACAAGAAAAAACTTATTACAAAATAAATTTCCTCAATTGCTCGAGAAACAGGGTAAAAGGCCCACTCCTCGACACGATGGCGAAATTTTTCTCTCGTCAATTTTGTGTTTGGCGCCACAAATGCCACAAATCACCGACCGATGTGTTGCGCCAGCGCAGGTCACGAGACCGGCAATCTATGGGTGCCTGCACACTTGATTTGGGAATGGAACTGACTGATAAAGAGTAAACGTGTTGAGAATTTTGTCTATATTAATACCAGTTTGAATAGAATTTAGGAACTAGTAATCTTGAGTCAATTTTGGTAGCAAGTAATTATCATTAGCATGTTGCAGTCCACTGCTGGTCAAAGGCCTTTCAAATTTTCGCCAGTCCGATCTATCGTAGAAGTAATAGTCAGAGTAACCAAATCTGTCAAATATCTTCGATCGATTGAAACCTTTAAGTCAAAAACGTTTGGTTCAATTAAAGTAAATTAACAGATATTATGGAGTAAGTAATAAGCTGAGGTGTGGCTGTCTGTCTGACATTAAAATAAAGTCGAAAGTGCCATTTGCAACATACTAATGTAACACGTAATGTGCGCAGCCCCTAACATTGGGCAAGCGCACACGGAAGCGCCCAGGCGCAGGTGATCGCCGTGGGTGCGCCGGCGCATCGCTTGCAACACGCGGCCGCATTCCGCCGGTGGACGCCGCGGCGGACACACGTGTTTACCAAAACGGACTTTACAAAAGCGTTTCATGGAAATGAGTATTGGGTCTTTGAACATAACCTTTTATATTCATGTCACCGAAAAATGATACTTTTAATTGTATTTCGCAAGATTTGTAATCTATCAATACATTGTGAGGACATGAATAGGGCTCAATCCTAAGGAGCTATGCTACATGTCTGTTAACAATGACAGGGGAGGGTTGTGCCTACTGCCAATTTTCTGTGAAGAAATCTTAAACTGCAATCATTGTGATCAAATGCACTTATGTGACACATTGAATGAATGAATGAGTGAATGAATGAAAACTTTATTTGGCACAATACAAAACAAGGAAACTTAATTAGAAACATAACCTAGACATAAATCATAAACGAAAAGTAGGACAACATTATCCCTGTATGCGCCAAACAGGCGCAAATAAAGCAGACTTATCGCTTTAAATTTTTATAATTAAACAGAACTGTGTTATTAAAAAATTCTACTTACTTATTCTACATAGTCGCTATTTAAGGATTTTGTTACAGGCAAAGGCATTCGCACTGCCATAAAAAATACGCGAAATTAAAAAGCTTAAACAAGTGACCGCTATACACCAGTGCACTGCAGACGGCCGCAAACAAAAGGTTAACGGGCACATCTAGCAAAATTCCGCGATCCTAATTTGAATCCGTTCAAAACCAGAGGTCATCAAGATAGCAGCTTTCCTCGCTGCCCAATCTCCACGACGATCAGCCAAGTCCTGTTTACATACAATCGCTGAAAACCACTCGCCAATCAATGCTTTACTTTGCATACAAGAACATGTCACTTATGAATTAATCATAAATTCAATTGTATACTGATCACAAAAACAATACAAATATTAATTGCTCAGCAATTACTTCAGTGATTTGTGGCCACGATAGTATCAAACAGCGACCTACACGTTATGAACTAGCTCAATAATTACTAAGAACAATTCCTTTGGACAGGTCTGTTTAAATTCCCCTTGGGCCGGATTAGGGTAAAGCACCAAGTAATTGGCACAAGCCAGTTTACAGCTGGGTTATTGACAGCAAGGTTATTTACGACTTTGGAAAGTGGGTAAGTAGTCATTAACAATTTATCCTGGGTAGAAATGGATTTAAGTCTTGATATTTTGGGCGATTGAAATACATTCCCGGCGTAAACCTATCTCCAGTTCTGGCTCCATAGAATTAATGATGGATAACATAGAAGCTAGTCAACCATTTTTTTGTTTACGGTTTTTAGTTAGACTTAAATATAATGGCATTTCAACGTGGGGGAGACTTTACTGTTAAATATACACTGTGGCACTACACGTTTCAATTAGACGTCACCGTGGGCTGTTCTTTATTCAAAATTAGCCCATGACATGTATATTGATGGGTTCGGGAATGCACTTTGACAGTTGCAAGCAAACATTTTCAACATTGAAAACTGCCGTGAGCATTAAAAAGGTTGTTGTGAAAATTGCGTGATAGTGATAAATTACTGTAATCTCTGAGGGACATTTGCGTTTGACGCTCGGAGCGCTGAGAATCGAATCGTGGACCGAGCCAGTGGGTACGTGGCATTTAGTGGTGTTGCAAAAACGAAGACACTCATTATTCGACGGTAACACGGCACACGGTATTCCCAGCTAATTGGCTGCTCTGATGCTTTATAATGCTGTGCTTGTGTCAAAGTGTCAACATATTTTGTAGGTAAAATAGGGGTCTAAAACTGTGCCGTTCACCTTCGTTTCTGATTTAGTAGCTCATTGTGAAATAAAGTGTTGACTTACCTACTTATCTATTATTTGAATAGGCATTCGAAGATCAGATAAAAATTAATTTCAATACTTACACAAAATCGATTCTAATGCCTATATTCGAACAAATTGTATGGTTTAATTACAATAGCCCGTGTCAATATTATTTTGTGCAAAACATTGATTTAATCAATCCACGCTCATCAAGTTAGAGTGTAGATTTATGTACTCTTTTCAAGTAATTTGTGAGTAAGACAAACAAACCCATTCTATCTGCAATCGGGACTATCGTTTATCAATAGACCTAACAATTGCAATTGCCAATTACAAAGGTGTATCGATCTACCAAGAGATCCCACATTTTTTTTTGGTCCTTGGAGCCGGATCTGAACTAACCTATGAATATTTATCTTATTCACTTCTTAGGTTGGGACTCCTACAAAATCTTAACACAAAGACGTATTGCGCTACCAACAGATCCGACATCTTTTTTTGGTCCTTCGAGCCGGATCTGAACTAACCTATAAATATTTATCTAAAGTTGGAATCTCTTACAAAATCTGAACTCCTGGACACACTTGTCAGATTTGCAAGTAGTACCCCGGCCGGGTGACCCGTCCTGGTAATCGAGTGAACTTATAGGGTTTTAATCCAATAGCGTGCAGGGCTTCGCTTGACGCATCGATTTGTACCGCATTCGCGAAGACGAGTAAACGATGTTAAAGGAGAGTGTGCATTCAACTTTATATTAGTCATAAGGCACCTTAAATGAAGTTCCTATAGAACTTCTAAAAGATCACGCCAGATGTATCTCGATGTAAATTCCATTTTGTTTTTTTTTTGTAATAGGTGACAGACGAGCTGACGTATCACCTGATGGTAAGCGATTGCCACCGCCTATGGATGGGTATACATAAACGGCGCCAATTGCTTACGTGGCAAGAGCAGTGGAGGCACAAGTACGATGTACCCTCACTCATTCAGCGAAACATCGGTTTTCTGTGGCCGTCGTATCATTCCAGTCCAACCAATCTATTCATGCCGAAGCGTGACTGTCATTCAAACATCGAAGGTAAGAAATAACTCCATCACCCTTACCACTCAACGCGATCTAAGAAAAGTCCGGAACTAAACTCGTTCCAGCCTCTTTTAAGAGCGCGTGTTGGAACGCGATGGCATAAGCTTTAGTATGGTAATAACTCAAGTTCTGTAATAAGGTGGCCTAAGTATATTTGTGAAAAGTTGCACTGTTGCACCCACACGGCGTGTTTAACATTCGGTTCCGCGTTTCTCATTAACTCTCACATCAATTTATGATGTCGTGATTGCATTTTGCATATGCAACGAGTGACTCGCGGAAGGCGCGGGTACTGTGGGCGGTTTTTGCTACTTCGTCGAGTAGACGAGGTGTAATGGTGACTAGTGATGAATAGGCACTTGGAGAGGACCGTGCGAAGTTATTTTTTATGTGATACTTGGCAAACGAGCAGACGGATCACCTGATGATAAGCGATTGAGCTTATCATCAGGCCGGATTCGACCAATTTTTACTGAGTAGTAAGTAAGTATCTAAGTAATTGTTTACTTGCCAGAATTAGGTCACAAATCGATGTCGTTCAGCCGATGTGCAAATGTCATTCAAAATTTAATTTTTACTATTCAAATTATTTTTGCCGTGTGGTCCCCGGCAGAGTAGAATAGGCCACCCTCACTCTTACCGAGGTGTCGTAAAAGGCGACTAAGGTAAAGTTGCTGGCATAATCATCAGCACCCAGAGAAGGTAAACTTTGCATTCATATCAAAACCCTCGCCAACCCGTCTGCCAATCGTGGTGAGTATGGCAATTACCCCTCATGTGATTGAGGGAAGCCCGTGCCCCAACAGTGGGGACTTAAATGGGCTGATGATGATTCCAATTATAGATAGATAGATAGATACTCTTTATTGCACAACATACAAAACTTAAAAGCTAGGTAAACAGAGATACAATGTACAATTTAGGCGGTCTTATCGCTGGGAGCGATCTCTACCAGACAACCTTCAGGTAAAGGACATTAGATAGAAGAGGGGAGGGTGGTGCAATCCTTTCGATTTTGAATATTGATTAAGTAAATTTATAGTATAAATACATATATCTAGATAATAAATAAATAAATAAACACGTTATCATACACTAATATATACGAATTTTAACTTACTAAAATACAATATAACCTACACAAAATATATAAATTTATATAAAATATACTACTATAAGGTTATAATAGAGAAGATATATTTTATACCTACAATATATTTAATTATTTTGATTAATTTTATTTTATTTACATAATTATTACTCAATACTTATTATTTCTTATTATTTCTTTTTAAATTAAAAATCGAAGAATAAATCTATGGTATAACTTTATCATACCATACGAATCCTAGCATTTATACCCTAGACTATTCTTTATTTCGATTATCGGATAAAGAATAGTCGAGTCGGGCCTTAGGGACCTTCAAGAGACGAGCGCAATCCTTGTCCAGATGTGGAAAACTCGCCGCGAATTTAGTTACACTAGCGTAAATGTTGCAAACGTCTGTGACACACTTCCCTTTCAGCAAACAATGTATTACGAATAGACTCCCATTCACGCGTAGGGACTTAGGTAGGGCTGTCGAGCATAACCTTTCGGAGCCAGGAAATGAAAAATAATTAAAAGTAAACAAATAATTGCTTCAGCCACACTTATGATTAAATCTTTTACTAGGGCATTACCGGTACTATGGTTAGTATCAGACGACTATGGCCGGGGCCGTCAAGTACTCATAGTTATCTATTAACACCCAATTGTATCTGTGTTTATTGGTAGGATAAGTAGCAAGTCGTTAATTGCAGAAACTGGGTAACTCAGAACATTAATTAAATACCAACTTTCCCTTCAAAAGTGCTGGCTAGGCTTTACGACGTACCTTTTCCATTTTAGAGGTTGGAATAGGGAGGGGAAGGAACATTCAAAAGTTTAACATCGATTAGATTCGAATAAAAATCAATATGTCAGCTAAAAAAAATAATTTCTCCGTTCACATTTTGCATTGCACTCCCAGCACAGATAATATAGGTCGCAGTGTGATGCATAAGTCAAATTATACAGAGTACTTTGTTTTATGGAGTACTTATTCAATGTAAGCTACAATTAAAATCCGATAATGTTATTTAGGAACACACAAACCGTAACTGCGGTAAACATATTATACTTTCAAACTGAGTTCTATAAAGATCTTCTGACATTAAATAAAAAAAAGTTATAATTACCTTTCTGACGAAAATCTGTCAATTCCTTCAAAACTATTGACTGTAAGTCTTAAACTAAAACTTTTCTTGCCAAGTATATTATCGATAAATATATCCATACGTCATCTATGTAGTATGTCACATCTCTGAGTAGGACTAGCATTGCAAATGCTGTCCCTATTCGCATGATAACAAGGTGTGAATACCTGGGCATATATTAGAATGTGTCGGCGCTGATGCAGCGGCCTAGTGGCCTATCCGGGTCCATTGACTAGGCCTGCACAAAGCGTGAAATATCGATGGTTTGACACATAAGCGTTTCGCTTCTCAACTACATTAGTTATGTGTATGAGCATTAATTTTATTAGTCTGAATTTTAGGGCAATAGTAATTAATGTTTTAGTTTTGGTCACATTAAAAGTACTAACCACATATTTTCGTAGATTTTGGATGCCATCTAGGTTCGAAGATTACAAAAACAACAATAGAATTTAATAAGTCACGTATGTTTCATTGCAATGTCTTCCAAAAAGGAATGTTATTTGGTTCAAAATAATTTTGATAAAAGCAAAACATGATTGTATTTTAACCGACGCCTATCGGTTTCCGGTTTAACTTCCGAGCTTAAAACATTCGCCTACTCCAATTCAATTTATTTATCGATATCATAACCACATATCTTCCCATTTCATATCCACATCCCTATCCTAACGGCTCTAGGACATTAAACTGAAATTTTACGACGTCAAATATTAATTTGTTGCAAACATACGAGGCCTGTATGAGTTGTTCCGACGGGGCTTGTACTTAGTAGCTCAATGAATAAAGATTGGTTCGTTAGGGTCCGTCCATAAGCGCGGGCGAGCTTGTGAGATCAGATCAGCAGCTGCAGAACAAATATGTATGGACCCTTGAACAGATATGGTTAGACATCTTGATACTCAAATGATTCTTAACATTGAGAGATGATTAAACATGTGGTTTAAACACAACGTAACCACTCCAGGCCACTAAATATGACTATAACTATAAATCTATACTATGAACTATGAGAACTTGTATTTAAGCCCTCTTTTGTATGATAGGTGGCAGACGAGGAGACGGATTATATGATAGATAGATAGATATACTTTATTGCACAAAAATACCACAACTTAAAAATACTAGGCATTACAGAAACATAATTGTACAATTTCGGCGGTCTTATCGCTGGAAGCGATAAGACGATGTCTACCAGACAACCTTCAGGCAAAGGACATTTGATAGTAGAGAAGGGTGATGTTAAGCGATTGCCGATCACGGACACAACACAAGTGGAGGATTCACAAGTGCGCTGCCAACTTTTTCCTAAATTAGGCCTCCAGTACTCCACACTTCGAAACAGCGCAAGCCCATACTTTTATCGGTTCCCAGGACCCTCATTTGCTCAGCGAAAGAGCGGCAGCTCAGGCAATACTTCAGGCCAGTTTTCTAAGAAACCATGGTACTATGGTTGAGCTGGCCCATTCATGCAGAAGCGGGGCGTTCCCCCATGGGTTTTTTTTATTATGAACTGTAGGCTAACGCTTGACCACAATCTCACCTGATGGAAAGTGACGATGAGGTCTAGGATGTAACGCGTTTGCCTAGGAGATGCCTGTTCACTCTTGCCTTAAAGATGTCCAGATTGTAGTGGTCCGGAAAAACAGACCTTGGCAAGGAGTTCCATTCCTTAGCTGTCCGAAATAAACATTAAAAATATTTAGACATGCTTATTAGAAGTTGCCAGTGGTCCTTTCTCGTCACTCCACACATCCATCCTTCGTCTTATGCAATTGTATTTCTTTCATTATTCTGATCAAGCTTATTTATAGCGCATAACCAACGAAATAATAAGCTCCTTAAATCAACGCTTAACAATATAAGTAAACAATCTCATAAATTCTAAACAAAACCTTTTTTCTCTAAGCTAAGAGCTCACTAGCGGCGCCATCAGATTTTTATTCTGATGAGTAGGATATTTCAAGAAAAATATAATGTAACTTTTGAGACTTCTCCTGTACACGTTATTTGACACGTATCATTTGACAAACATATGTACACTTTTAATAATAAGATTACTACATGTACTCAACTAACTTACACAAGTTAAATCTTAAAAATATTAAAATCGTCTTAAACAGATTTTCTAAAATGTAATATTAATTTCTCTTTCATATCCTGCCCAATCTCAATCTACAATCAGCCACTTGCGCAGAATATATTATATTGAACACTATAATGTGTGTGCGCGAACAGAAGTGCACTCTCTATTCCCATGCCCATATTTTCCGATGGGACATCAGTGTGATACGACCGGAAAGGGATTGGGAGCAGGACTAACGCCTTAACGTGCTTTCCAGACTCCGGGCTGACACAGAAAAACTCAGGTACAAATTTTGGCCCGACCCGGGGATCGAGCCCGGGACCTCCAGCGCAGCCGTCGCTTTAAAATGCGACGCACTACCCACTGCGCCGACGCGGCAGACAGAAACCGGCGCTAGTGTACGCGCAACGCCTCTTTAGAATCCTCAACTGTTTTTAAACGGGCGGTAATAGTTTACAGAACAATGTGACACGGCAGCGCTTCCTACTGGTTAGCCCATCACGTGCGCGCGCGCAGCCTGACCAGAAAGAGAGGGTTTAAATTAACGCCGGAGTCATCGCCTTTGACTGGACAGGGCATAGAAGAAGTAGGCGCGGAGACACCATTTGTAAACCCCACTGCCTTTTAACGTCACAATTTTAGGGTCCATTGAGATCGATTGACTGATGACAATTTAACTCTTTTTCTATAATCGACACACTAACAGCATTAACTTGTATTAATATTTACAAAATGTGTAGTCAGTAAGTATTAAATAAAATAACAAAATTTTATGTCAAAAAAAAAGCGCTTTTGCTGTTTCTCCAAGTCAGTGATGGTATCGAAGGCCTAATCGGGGAGAAGAGGACTTCAAAGGTGCGAGTGAGCTGCCATCATTTGTGACTCCACTGGTGTAGCGGGTGTAAACGAGTGGCAATCGCTAACCATCAGGTGATCCGTCTACTCGTCTGCTTCCTATCACAAAAAACGGTTGATGATGATATTTGTATATTTTTTATATTTTGTATCTGGATCGCTAATAGCTGAGGTCGTGAAAAATCTTTCAAAATTATTTTATTTTTTCAAAGATTTTAGGCCTCTGCAGCCGTCTAAGCTGTGATTCTAGTCTTCCTGACTCATTGTCCAGGCAGGCTTAGTGGTAGTTCCAGTTTTTGTCACCGGAGCGACGCGCGCGCAGTCCGGCCCTTATACGACGAGCGAGTATTAATATTCACGTACGCACATGAAAATTGCAGACGTGCCAATAATTATGAATATTTATGATAGAGAAAAACTTGTCAAGTTCGAGTCGGGCCCCGGTGTGGGTTCCGTAGGTAAGACATTGAGAGTATTTGAGAACTACCTAACTTTGCGATCCGCTCGAACATGTTGTTCCAGACATAAAGTTGAATTAAAGATAGCACGACGTTGAGGTCCCCAAGGAAAAAAGGCGTTTAAGTGTTTGGGGGCAAACCAAACATTTACACAAATAAAGATATGAATTAGTTTAGCTTTGCGTTTCATTCTAAAAAACTGTGGAATAAACTATCACCTGCGGTGTTTCTTCTACTCAGCCGTGTGGTCCCCGGCAGAGTAGAATAGGCCACCCTCACTCTTACCGAGGTGTCGTAAAAGGCGACTAAGGTAAAGCTGCTGGCATGATCATCAGCACCCAGAGAAGGAAAACTCTGCATTTATATCAAAACCCTCGCCAACCCGTCTACCAAGCGTGGTGAGTATGGCAATTACCCCTCACGTGACTGAGGGAGGCCCGTGCCCCAGCAGTGGGGACTAAATGGGCTGATGTTGTTGATGTTGAATTTCATACTTTTAAAATGGATTTGCCCATGAATCTTTGAATGACCATAAAGCCGGCTAGACGTTATATTTTTAATTCAGAATTTTTGCCATTGGCACATATTGACCTATACTTTGATAAAATATTTATATTTTATAAAAACTTGAGCTTAGTCATATACCCTATTATAATTTGGCGACTTTAAAATGCAAGTGTGGACTAATGTTTGTGTATAATATATGAATTGGTTTGGCAATACCGCTTAGCCCAACAAAAGTCTTGCTAACAATACTAACAAATTATATTCATATTGACTAACAATCACATCGTCTACGACCATAGGCTATCGACATTGCATATGGTTGTTACTCATAGTACTAGTTTGAGAAATGTGGGAATTGTTTGCCACATTTATCCATCAATAACTCTTATTATCTAATGGGATCCCCGAAGAAGTTCCGCGAAAAAACACAGAACTAGAGATTCCTTGTGTCTATGAGCAAAAAACTCAAATTTGAATGTTGATGGCGACTCAAGCGCGCTTTTGACGGGACTTTTGGTGGCGCGGACTCTAATAAACATTCAAACTGCTTTCCACACAGAGACCACATTCCACACGTAAAGGTTTCTCATATTTGTCGAAGGATCTCCAAACTGCGTATGGCTGGATCCTGATTCCGAGGTGGCGATGAAATCGAGTGTTCTGGCGCCTCTTTTGGATATGTCCATTACCGGGACAACGCGAGTGTTTTTCTGAGGTAGTGATGAAACTTTAGTGTATTTTTGAGTCACATGAGTGTTTTCGGGAATAATTGACATTAGAGTGACAGAAACACTTTGCTTACTTGCTCTATAGTCACATTATTCAATGCTTTCATGTATTACAAAAGATCCGTGCTAATATTATAAATGTGAAAGTGTTAGTCTGTTTGTCCGTCTTTCACGGTAAAAGGGAGCGTCGCGACGGATTGACGTAATTTTAAGTGGAGATAGTAGAAGGGATGGAGAGTACGATAGCCTACTTTTTGTCTCGTTCTGCTGGCGAAAGCTAGTATTAAAATAATTAAAAATCCTGATCCGCAGGGGCACTGCCATTTTAACAGGTGTTGCTCATAATCCGACAGTAAAGTCCGCCATGCGTTGTTGCGTCTATTTTGTGCCAGCTGGAAAGACGGAAGTTGCCAAACAGTTCGGGCGAGCAAAATTTTCATTTGCAACAATTTTGAGATAGGGGGCAGACGAGCCGCCTACACCTGCATCACCAGAGGAGTTACAATCGCGATGCCAGCCTCTTAAAAAGGAATACACTCTTTTCTTGAAGGTTTGCAGGTCGTATCGGTCCGGTGGTGATTTGCTTGAACTACCCGATCACTCAGGGTTCTACTCGAGTATTTTTGAGTGACATTGTGAAAGTTCTCGAATCACAATTGAGACGCATTTTGTCAGGGTCGCAACACTAGTTACTGTTTGCGGGTGTGTTTTTGTGAGGTCTGGGAGCGGGATGAAATTGTCAGCTCATAACAATAACACTGATTTATTGGAACTGATAGTGGAATTTGTGACTTTCACATCTTTGGATTCTGTGTTACAGACGTGAAAATATTTCGATACTGGATTTATATGATATAGAAGATGCACAAGGACTCACTGGGTAGATGACACCCGACCAGATTGCCCTTGGGTACAAAAAATGCACTGGTAAAATAAGAGTCTCTTTGCGTGATCGAATCAGAAATGATGAGATCCGCAGGAGAACTAAGGTCACAGAAATAGCGCAAAGGATTGCATGTCTCAAGTGGCAATGGGCAGGGCACATAGCGAGGAGAACCAACGGCCGTTAGGGCGGAAAGGTCCTCGAGTGGAGGCCACGTACAGGAAGTCGCAGCCGTGGCAGGCCCCCCACAAGGTGGACCGACAATCTGGCGAAGGTTGCGGGAATCCATTGGATGCGGGCGGCACAGGACCGGGGTTCTGTGTGGAGAACATTGGGGGAGGCCTATGTCCAGCAGTGGACGTCTATTGGCTGAAATGATGATGATGATGAAAATGAGAGTAATGACAACAGAAAAAAAATGGTTTCATATAAATTTTAATGTGAATTGCTGGAGCTGTTAGTCTTGCACCCGATCCCTCTTTGGTCGTGTCACACTAGTGCCCATCGGAATATGAGGGTAAGGCAATAGAGAGTGCACTTGTGTTTGCGCACACACTTGAGCACTATAATATATCCTGCGTACGTGGCTGATCGTTGAATTGGCCGCCATAGCCGTAATCGATTGGGATATTATTATTAATGTGAATGGCATTTTCACACCAAGTCCAAAAAATATTAGTCGTTGATAAATACACTAGCAGTCGCCCGCGGTTCGCCTTCGTTCGAAAGAGACAAAAAGTAGCCTATGTTACTATCCCTTGCCATAAAAGACGGACAAACAGAGAGACAGACAGACAGGCACATACAGCTTTCACATTTATAATATTTTTTATTTTTTTTCACAACATCACATACAACCCGTGCGGATAAAGAATGGGATCAGAAATGGCGGCGCATCTATTCACTTCTCGCTCGCACACCCACGAGTGCGACTATAGACGCAAATAGTGTGCGAGCGAGAAGTGAATAGATGCGCCGCCATTTCTGATTTCGACTGGAGATATGGGGAATTCGTTATGACACCTAATAAATTAGGCAAATTGATAGCAGGGGCTTATTTGCATTTCGAATCCATTGCAGCCGTGATCTTTAAGTGGTTGCGCTTGCGCACATTGGTTCATATCAATTGAATCTGAATAAACATTATTCATAAATTCAAAAATCATATTTAATTATGACAATATATTTTGACCACATATAAATTAGCTTCCAAAAGCAATTAAAAAGAATTACGTGACAATATATAGTCATATTTATGTTTCTCAATGATAAATGGCGAAAGTTTAGAAATCTAGATTTATTCGAGCATTCCTAAGAGGTAGACGACTGTGACTCAATATTAAGAATTCAATTAAAATACAACAAGAGGCAGTTACAAAAAGGCGTATCTATTACTATTTAAGTATTCGTAAGCATAATATAAATAAATAAATATTTCACAACATCACATACATTGATGTGACTCCGAGATAGGTAGCTCAAGCACCTGTGTTACGGATATCAGAAACAACAGTGGGATTACAAAAATATGCATATAATACTTTTATAATATTAGTTCTTCTTCATCGTTTTTTTCATTGCTTAAGGTCTTGCCTTTCTTGAAATGCCATAATATTAGTATAGATTCATATTTAGTGCGTGTCAATCTAGTTAACATTTGAAAATTTCTTGTAATTAGGTGCAAGGCATGACGACCCGTTTGGAACAGTGGTAGTGAACGCTGCCTTTGGTCCAAGGGTTGCGGGTTCGATCCCCGCACAGAACAAACATTTGTGTGCATGAGCATGTCTGTTTGTATTGGTCTGGATGTTTCCTATGTATTATAAGTATGTATTTACAAAAAAAAAGTATATTATAAGTATATATTTGTAATCCCACTGTTGATTCTGATATCCGTAACACTGCTTGAGCTACCTATCTCGGAGTTAGATCAATGTATGTGATGTTGTGAAATATTTATTTATCTATTTATTATTTAATTTACATGCCTTTGCCTCAAAGAACATGCATTCACACTAACAAGAAAGCCCTAACAAAATATGCGCATTTAATACCCGACAAAAACCACTCGCGATTTGTGTCAACGCATGCGCACGCACACCAGACAATGTAACAGCCGAAGTTATTTAAGCAACAAATTCGTTGTACAACGTTCGCAGCGCTAATATTGTGATGGTAAATGTGTCTTACATTACTGCGCAACACTTAACTATGCAACACTGAACAAAATCAAAGGAATTTTCGACGTTTATAGTAAAAATTTGTAAAAAACGGTGAGGACGTCTATATTTGTATCCAAGCACGAACAATTTTAACAAAGGAGAGAGAGAATCCCCCCACCATCTGGTGGAAATCGCGGGAATCATCACAGGACCGATCTATGTGGAGAACATTGGGGAAGGCCTATGTCCAGCAGTGGACGTCTATTGGCTGAACTGATGATCCTAACCTAACCCAACTATCATAGTTGGGTGTCCAATGGAAAAATCATGGCGGAATGGATTTGGTTGGGTGCACTCTTGGTGAGATGGCTGCAGGAAGTAACAATGCAAAAGTGGCCGCTTTTCAAAAACGGACCCAACATTAGGGCATCTTTATTTAATAAATAGTATAAGTGTTTTAGCTACTAAACCGATCCGTTTAAAACAATTTCTGGGTTACAACTCTCCCACAGTTAAACGGATCGGAACACATGACCGACTTTGTATGAAAAGTAGTTATTTTTTGTGAAAAAAAAATCTGTTACATCAAACATCATCATCGTCATCATCATCAGCCTATCGCAGTCCACTGCTGGACGTAGGCCTCTCCATTTGTTCGCCACTGTGATCTATCCATGGCTATGAGGTGATCCGGCAGAGAACCAAAGTCATCGACATTGCTCACCGAATTAGCAAGCTTAAGTGGCAGTGGGCTGGCCATATTAGCCGCAGAACCGACAACCGATGGGGTAAACGAGTTCTAGAGTAGAGACCGCGTCTTGGCAAACGTAATGTAGGGCGCCCTCTGGCTAGGTGGGGGGACGATCTGCGCAGGATGGCTGGCAAGAGCTGGATGCGAGAAGCCTTGAATAGATTACAGTGGCGAACAATTGGAGAGACCTACGTTACATCACTGCCACTACAAAAACTGTGTTGCCACATTAGTTGACCGAACGTTGCCGACATACTCGCACTCGAGGATTTCTACTAACGAGTCAATTAAAGGGCGTGTTACCCTACTTGGAGAGGGTAAAACATTGGAATAGGCGGGAGAAAACGGCTTGTAATAGTTTGTTCCACTTGCATGGCTATATCACTTAAAATAATGTGTACTCAGTGCAAACATCTCTTTCTGGTTTCTAGAGTGCAACGGGTCGTAACAATGTAAACATACTGTGGACATAATTGGGTTCGTTACCCTACTATGTTAAGGGTCCACTGTAGATACCTATAGATGCTAATTTTATTCATAATGTTACTGCTTTGGCGAAGACGCTAGCGAAAGGTTTTCAAATGCGTATCTACCTACAACGTGATTTTTTCAAAACCCGAGAATCTTCTCTAGGGCATCATAATATACTCGAAACTGGAAATCAAGACTTTATAGGCTATGCATATAGGCACAATTCATGATAAGGATTTTCTAAAAAAATAGAAACTTAATTACAAACATTATTTTCAACTCAACTAACATTGACAAGTTTTTCGGGTATTGAAAAAGTCACGGTATATATTAAAATCTATAACTTACGTGTTCGTCCAGCGAATATGTCAGTTCGCCATCGTCGTATAAGACGAACCACCTCCGCTGCCATCTCTGTAACAAAAGAAACATTTTTGAGTATAATTTCAATAAAAATGGTTGAACATCGTGCGATAAGGAGTAAACCTGGGGAGGATAAATGCAAAGGCTTTGACCATCCCAGGTATCGCTAAGATTAATTAATTTGACTGACGAGCAGACGGATGACCTGATGGTAAGCGATTGCCGCCGCCCATGGACACCCGCGATACCAGTGGAGTCACAAGTGAACTACCAACCTTTGAATCCCCCTTTCTCCCGCCATTGGGCCTCCGGTACCCTCACCAACGCAGCGAAACACAGCACAGTGCTGCTTTACGCAGGTTTTCTGTGAGGCCGCGGCATCACTCCGGTCGAGCCTGCCCATTCATGCCGATGTGTGGCTCTCCCACAGTCATTCATGCCGAAGCGTGGTTTTCCCACGGTCATGATGACTGAGGGTGGCTCTATAAGACTGTTCCTATCGGAGGTCGACACTTTGGGTCGCTTTTTTATATTAAATGGGTTTGCACTTGACCTCATTTCACCTGATGGAAAGTGACAATAAGGTCTAAGATGTAGCGTGCTTACCCAGAAGAAGCCTATTCACTCTCGACTTAAAGACACCCAAATTGTAGCTCTCTGGGAATATATAAGCCGGCAAGTTGTTCCATTCCTTAGCAGTTCGTACCAAGAAAGAACGCTACGACAATTTCATTACAGTAGATAAATTACTAAGAATAAACAAACGTGTTAGCTTCCGCATCCTTCTCATCTTAGCGTGTAATTCCTAGTTGCGGCCAATGCTGTCGCTACGGAGCCTGGGGTACGCTTGGACCATCCAGGTTTCGAGAAGTCCGGTAATTACAATGAACCGAATGCCGCCTGAACTTCGCAATTCTTATACAGAGGAACCGCCAACTGGAACAACGGTTACACATTCAAAATTATTATCTCAAATATTGTAGGTATCCCTTTTGGGAAATTATTCGACGAGTGCGGGTTTCCTCACGACTTATTTCCTCGCCGCTGTGCTATCGATTTCGAACCACTACACTATGGAAAGTCGACTGAGCCACAATCGCTCATCGTGTTACCTCAGCTTAATTAAACATTTTATATTTCAGAGGTGACAAACAAGTAAGATGGGTCGCCATTTGATAAGTATTCAACGCCGCCTATGAAGATCTGCGAAGTCAGAAAGGTCGGTGATGCGTTGCCGGTTGTTATTGTTTTCTTACAAAGACAAGTTACATAACGTATCAACGTCTATAATTTGAAGAGAAGCTGGAAAATTATAAATACCGCTTGCCAATT
This sequence comes from Marasmia exigua, assembly GCA_019059595.1. Taxonomy (NCBI): domain Eukaryota; kingdom Metazoa; phylum Arthropoda; class Insecta; order Lepidoptera; family Crambidae; genus Marasmia; species Marasmia exigua. Next base: position 18,068,999 of record CM032470.1, read on the forward strand.
GTACAATTTAAAATTAATACTTAATTTACCTATGTAACTGAAACTAATACAACTAGGCACTTTATTATGTAAAAATGTACAAGAAATTGCAGCAATAAAGGCTATTTTATTTTATGTACATAACGTATTGAGCCACTTTCCCTACATCCATTTGTCTGCATTTCCATCCGACAAACTTTCCTAAACATTTGTATTTGCTAATTAATTCAATAGCACTGTACCTACATTAATAAACAATTACTACTCGGCTACAGACTAATCTTGCATCCTAATGGCCTTTGTACAGTCGGCTACATAGCTATATACACAACGCAATAGTATTCCATATATTTGTACTATTTTCCCATGACATTCTCCCATACGTTTTGACATATCGCAAAGCGATCCTGTCATATCAGTAAATAGGCTTCGTGGTTTTGATAGACAACCAAGACAGAAAAAGGTATTAGTCTTTATCGTCATCATAGGCCTTTTTATCAATAGCTGATGTTTGGAGCAGCATCGCGCGGTGTGGTGACATTACAGCTGCGCTCGTGGCTGTATAGTTCTATGCGGGAGTGAATTTTCCGTCCGCATTTGCAACATGTAAATTGAGCGCTGCTACGATTGGGGTGACAGTCATAGCGTTTAGCACGTTTTGCCGCAAGTTGATTTAACCATTACATTAGTCTAATACACACGTTATATTACAGGGAATGCACAATATAGACACAGAAGGACTGCTCTAGCTAACGATGATATCGAAGAGTTCGTTAACCTACGCGCTAGGCAGTATGTCATATCAATTCAATTCAATTCAATTTATTCAGATAATAATTTTAAGTAAGTAAGTAAGTATTTATTGTGTAAAAACAAAGGTTACATAGGCTGTTACAATTATATTTCAGGCATCACTTCGTTCTACGTTTTTAGGTGTATACACAAACTGAGAAAACTTTAATTTTTTTATAAATCAGTAACACACACAAATAATACATATGTAAACCTATTACAATAAGGTCAGAGATAAATACAAATGCCTGAACTAGGCGAACCTGTTTCTCAGGCTAGAAAGTTAAAACATAACAGTAAGTACTCATAAATAATCAAAATCGAAATTGTACAATTAAGTTTCTGTAATGCCTAGATTTATAAAGTTGTGTTTTTTTGTGCAATAAAGTATATCTATCTATCTATCTATAATCACAAAAATATTTATCTAAGAAAATACAGAGTAAAAAAAAAACAATAACTTTTATTAATTACCTACTTTAAAACAATAAGCCGTTTCTCTGTATCGTCATATGACATGTTAAGTAGAGCATCATGGAGGGTACGCTTGCATTTAGCAAAAGTAAAGGAATACAGATCTAAAGTACCGTTTAGTCTATTATATAAAAGTGGGCCTAAATATACAAAGAATCTAGAAGCGAAGTGATGTGTTTTATAAATTTTAGGGCAAACAAGATCTTTTCGTCTTTTATTAGTAATGGGAGTGCTATAAGGAAGTGCAGCATGCAGTTTAAGAACTGTGCTTAATATAAATAATTGTCATACTGTTAATACTTTTCACTCTTTGTAGAGGAGGTTTGAAGGAAAGAGAAAAGGGCGGTGAGTTGAGACCTTACGAATAGCTCTTTGTGCTCTCTCAAGGGTTATTAGGGAGGATTTGGCCGAACCACCCCAAGACGTAATGCAGTAAGTTAATAGTGATTGACATAAGGTAAAGTACACTTGTTTGATGATAACCATGTTTGCCACTAAACGAAGTTTTTTTTAAATACAAATATTAATTTACGAACTCTATTACTAAGGGCTTCAATGCTATCGTGTCTCTCCCGATCATGTTCCGTTTAATTTCTCTCTGTTTGATGCCGAATTGAAAAATTGAATCCCATCATAGAAGCGATGACTTGATTTCTATGATGGTGGCCTTTGGCCTGCTGTGGGACAGTAAGTATATAGGCTGATTGTGCGAATGTATGTGTCCGTAGCGTGATGTAGGCAGCCGCCGTTCTGTTTCCATTTTTTTTATCAGTGTCAATTTTCTTAATTCACACCGATCAATTAATCTCACATTTATTTATTTCTTTGATCACAAAGGAACAATATAAAATGCAAGGTTGAAGTTTTGCCGAGTATACTTCTTACAGAATCCATTGCTAATGCATTGACCCGCGATTAATTAACAGAACGTGATTAGCCGCCCTGCTGACTGCCATTCGCGCTGATTAACATATACTACTGCTTAAGAGCTAGCTAACTGTATCTAAATGTCAGAGGATAACTATATCTATGTTCTATTACTATTTATATACAGGTAAATTACATTAACAACGAAAACGCGTATAGATAACTGAGTGATCAAACACTTGCGCGATGTAAACGACGCCTAGCGCCATCTATTGGCGAAGGTTTGAACTAGTAGCAAAGTTAAGTCCTGACACGAAATGAGAGCGGTCGAGCGATAAAAGGAGGAATTGATTGACTGACAATTCAACTTGTTGTTGAAAATTCATCAAATTTATCAATATATTCATTAAGAATAAATATTTAAAAAATAATAATAATGTTTTAGCGTTTCTGGAGTTATTGCTTACTATCATGTAGACTTTAAGGTTATATCATCACCACCACAAAAGCTAATACGAATACCCTCATACTATACGCAATTAATTTCAAATGTACCTCATCTGTATCCATACCTACTACGATTATTATTATTTGTATCTCTCCTGCGGGTAATCACTGCACAAGGCCGTTCCTTTTGGAAGGAGTACGTGGGAATACAGATCCAACACGAAGAGGTCCTTATGAGACACAAAAATGTACTAGAGCTTGCGGTCCATCTGATGGTAAACAGCAACTACCGATCATAGACATCAACAATGCCGGAGCACAGTCATGCCACTGCCTACCGTGAAAGAAGAACTCTTTTCAAAGCTTGTTTAAAAAAGAGCATGTCATAGCATGGCAAGTGGGTATTCATATTAGCCATTTTGGTTAGTGCCCAGGACAATGCAAACAATGTCATGTTAACATTAAATCATAATTCTAGTAAGGTTGCAAGCGGAGGTCATGTGGGATGCGTTGTAACTGCAATCACCCATGAAAAATTGCAACACTTGTAAATTGCCTCCACACATTCGCATACTAAATTGCAGCGGTATCCCATCTTCCTAGTTTCTTAACACTTGGAAACTTCAAACTTCAAACAAACGAGAGAAATCTCGCCGTAAATGCAAGGCCACCAGACAATGGTACAAGATAATCATGTATTCGCACAACTGGAGTCTGGACCGTAGTGGAATAAAGGGCAGTAAGGTGACGTGCCAGTATAAGATAGCCAGAGAAAAGACCGAAGGTTTCGACAAGGGTCGCTTCGATAGGCCTTTATACGGAGACTTGGGGTTGACAAAATAGTTTGATCCCTGGTCGGGCAAAAATTTGTACCACAGTGTCAGCCCGGAGTCTGGAAGTTGGCGGTCTTGTACCCCCGTGCCTCAGAAATGACGTTAAGCCGTTGGTCCTGCGCCCGATCCCTCTCCGGTCGTGTCACACTGGTGTCCCATCGGATTATGAGGGGAATAGAGAGTGCACTTGTGTTTGCGCACACACTTGAGCACTATAATATATCTTGCGTAAGTGGCTGGTGGTTGTGATTGGCCGCCTTAGCCGAAATCGATGTTTGAATTAGAATGACGTGCGAGAGTGAGATAGAAGACGAATGGCCGACGATGTAAAGACGTAGCTAAGAAGATTAATAAATATAGAAATACTTATTCTTTACTTCGAAACCCCATCCCACATATGTGTATGTGATGTCAACTCACTGCGACCCATTCCACTGTGTGCCCACACCGTCGCCCAGTAATAGGACAATTGCGCTATCGCCGAGCCCGGTATCAGGGACTAATAGGTTAATTGGCCACCATTAATTGTGCTAGGTGCCGACGAACAAGACGACAACTCCGATAGACATCGGTTCCTACTTCTCTTTCTATAGTAATAGATGGCGCAATAGAATGGGAAAATTTTCTAGGTCTAGACTAATTGGTAAGGAGCACCGAAATTGGCGCCGATTGTGTGGCACGAGTATTCTGTTCCAGAATCCAAGTGATTTTGTCACAGAGAACGAGAAGACCTGAGTAAAAAATATATACCTAGACAGTAAAAGTAAGTAGTCATGCTTACTCAAATGTCTCTGAGGTGGTGGCGCTATGTGGCGGGTCATTACATTCCCTCTAATATGGTTGAGTGAAATGATGGCTGACACGTACGTCATACTTGTGAACAGGTGCCACCTTTGGGGACTGGTCTGCTTCGGTTTACCTCATAATATTTATTTTATTATTATTTCCTTTATTTTATTTTGTGTAACAATTAAACTGTATGGCTTGGTATGATAATGACACAACATTGTATGAAAGTTTGGCGATAAAAAAGAGTAACTGGCGAGTTTCTTGCCGGATCTTCTCGACCAGAAACAACTTTCCGAGCCGGTGGTAGAATCACATTATGTTTATTCATTTCTTTAGTATATTTTATGTATCAACATATATATGTATTAACATGTAAATTATACATAAGTAATTATAAATAGTTTTAAGTCATTCAAATGTATGACGATTTGTAAGTGCTGTAAGGTTGCAAGCGAGGAGGTCATGTGGGATGCATCGTAACTGCAATCACCCATGAAAAATTGCAACACTTGTAAATTGCCTCTACACATTCGTATACTAAATTGCAGCGGTATCCCATCTTCCTAGTTCCACGGAATCAAAGTAACTGACATGATGAGTTTTATAAATAGTAGCTGAATACGATATAAGTTTCCGACGATTTCGGATGGAGTTCAAACTGTCATATTATGGCAGGTTTCTGGCCTATGCAAATAAAGAATTATTTGATTGATTGATTGATTGAAAACATTAGAATAGTTATTTACGGGATTTCTACCATGTACTTTATTTTTGAGTTTCCGATATTTCGGCACTGTTGCAAGCGCCATGGTCACGGAGTAACTGAAGTTTTTGCGGGTATGTAAAACATGATGAGCATACGCACAAAAATGTATTTGTTTTTAATATGGACTTTATACTTTTTCATTGTGTACAATGTCATGTGAAAATAATTGATAGTCAAACAGTCTGAGATTCTATAGAGACCGCTCATATCGAAATTTCATTTTAAGACCGAAGTCCCCTTGGACTTCACAGGTATATTATCTCTTGAGCTTAATTAAGCACTGTTGGTCCTGCGCCCGAACCCTCTCCGGTCGTGTCACAGTAGTGTCCCACCGGAATATGAGGGTAAGGAAATAGAGTGCACTTGTGTTTGCGCACACACTTGAGCACTATAATATATCCTGCGCAAGTGGCTGATCGTAGATTGAGAGGTGGCAGGATATTAAAGAAAAATTAAGGATACCTTTTAGAAAATCTATTTAAGACGATTTTAATATTTTTATAATTTAACTTGTGTAAGCTAGTTCAGTACATGTAGTAAGCAGTCTTATTATTAAAAGTGTACATTTTTTTTTCGACTCCCGAGTTTTTTTATTAGGTACGTGGCTGATCGATGAGATTGGCCGCCGTATCAGTAATCGGTTGCAGGATATTATCTCTTGATAATAAACCAAATAAATAGACATAGAAACCTAACTTAGTCTTAATTTTGGGTTAGTTAGGTCATTAAATAAGTAAACCACTGACACCTAACGCCTAACACATTTACTAACTACAAACCTGGCGTAATAAAGTTATATTAGTTCCGTATGAATGGTTCTACGACATGCAAGTTTTCGCACAGTGGCTTACAACACAAGCTCCTTTTACCATACAGAATAGGGACGTTATGAGGTTCCGAAACCGAACCGAAACTTTCCGATATTCGAAATAAAAAACTATTCGAATCCGTATGTAAGGATAACACACACACACACACACACACACACTCACACACTTTTCATTTTTAGATTTTTTTTTTTGATTGCCGATAAATAAAATATAACATTCAAAATGTAAAACCATTATTGGCTGTAGGTTAAATTTAATTAAGTTCATATAACTTGTAAATAGCACTAAGAGCTGTGGTTTTTGTAATAGAAATAAAATAAAATAAAATAAATAAAATAACACACCGGTAAACAGCTACGGAAAGGTAAAGGAATCATGGTCCTATATGAGAGTGAGAAAGTCCTGGATCTTGGATAATAATAAATATACTAATATATATATACCGTTCACTCTTATTTCCTTTTTTCAATATTGCACCACCTACCCCTCCTCTACTATCAAATGTCCTTTGCCTGAAGGTTGTCTGGTAGAAATCGCTTCCAGCGATAAGACCGCCGAAATTGTACAATTAAGTTTCTGTAATGCCTTTTAAAGTTGTGTTTTTTTTGTGCAATAAAGTATATCTATCTATCTATTCGACGGATTCCGCTACGGTAGCCGATCTTAAGGATCATCCATATACGCAGCACAAACGGCTTTTAATGTGCTTTCAGAGAAAGCGGGGTAAGGGATAAGACTGGTCTTATCTAAAATCAAGAAGTGATTTGACCAGTAAAGGACCGAGCACAAGAGGAGGCCTCTACCCTGCATTGGAATCAAAGTAACTGACATGATGAGTTTTATAAATAGTAGTTGAATACGATATACTACTATACGATATAAGTTTCCGACGATTTCGGATGGAGTTCAAACTGTTATATTATGGCAGGTTTCTGGGTCTCAAGCAGCCGTCCAATTTTAGCGGCGCGAGCCTTTTGCATTTTTTCGTTATATAATTACCTATTTATTTCCATATTCCTAAATTCCGATATAGTATCGGAAAAAAAATCGATATAATATGAAATTTTATGTTATGACCGTTACATCCCTAGTACATACAGAATAGACACATGTAAGGTATTTATATACCTTTTGCTAATTGTCGGGGATAATCGGCTATTTGCTTTCCCACGCGACTGCGCTTGCGCATCGTATTACGCAATGGTGATTTATCAGCATTCGTTTCTCGTGGCTAGACAACGCGTTTTTTTTTAGTTTATTTTTATAAAAATACATGGTTTCGAAGCTCATGGTATGGACCAAGATTTGGGACGTCTAGTAATTACAATAAAGCGACTGTCGGAGGTCCTAGCAATACTTAAATGGAGGAACCAGATCAACAGGATAAGAATAATCATCTCAAGAACTATAGGTAGGTATTAATAATTTGGGAAATTATCGAAACCTACAGGTTTCCTTACGATATTTTCTCTCACCGCCGAAATGGTTGATATACGCAGTTAAAATATCCAGAGGTACATGCTCGGATTTGAACCTAAAATCTTACGTTCAGAAAGTAACGTACATTCTTCTTCACTGAGCTACCATCGCGTCAGTGTAACACATGTATAAGACATTAAGGCGACGGGTAGCCCTAACTAGCGACACCAATCGATTTAAATTGTTAGCTACTAAACCGGATTTATTTTAAACAATTTCGGAGCAAGAGTCTCTAAGCAAACATTTATACTATTTATTTAATTATTAAGCACTAATTTTTTAATCTGTTTTTGCATTCGAAATTTGGATTAATGTCGTAAGTGGCCGTTTTTGGCGGTAATTAAAACTTAGAGTACAAAAGCAGACCCAAAAGTTAAGTATAGTATTAAATAAATAGTACAAGTGTTTTCCGAGAGGCTGCAGCTTCGAAATTGTTAAAAAGATATCCGGTTTAGTTGCTAACAAATTAAATCAATTGGCGTTGCTAGTGTTCCCTACCCAAAAGATCATCAATTCTTAAAAATACTTTACAGGCATTGTCAAGAATCTTGACGCTGATTGTACGACCCACTGTAATTTTGTAATTATTAGTTTTGTAACTAGAGGGGCATTCATCATCATCAGCAACCCACACTCGTCCACTGCTGGACATAGGTCTCCCCTAATGCACGCCACTGCTCCCGATTTTCGGCCACTCTCATCCAGCCCACAGCCAGCACCTTCGAATGTCATCATCCCATCTTGTCGCAGGGCGTCCTACACTACGCTTACCGAGTCGCGGTCTCCACTCAAGGACTTTACGGCTCCAACGGCTGTCAGTTCTGCGGCTAATATGACCAGCCCACTGCCACTTCAGTTTGCTAATTCGGTGGGCTATGTCGGTGACTCTGGTTCTCTGTCGGATTACATCATTTCTGATGCGGTCCTTCAGAGATACTCCGAGCATAGCCCTTTCCATAGCTCTTTGAGCGACTTTGAACCGGTGGACTAGTCGCACGCACTGGTCGAAGAATTTCGACTTAAGACTTTGAGGGATGAGAGGGCATTATACAAAAGTATTCAATCTTGATAATGTCTTAATCTTGTTTTAAATTGGCTACTTAATTAGCATTTCAGCAAATAGAATTTGATAAATAATGGAAATTTTTATTGAAAACTATGGTTGCAATGCAATGCAATGTACAGTTGTACAAATGTAATGGCGGCTCTGCACCAAAACAGCTAGTAAGCATAAAAGTCCTGTTATAATATAAATTCGTCGGACTAACATAGTAACTGGTATTACACAGTAAACTGAAACGTGTTAAGTTACACAGTCCACTTTTCTAACCGTACTAAATTAGGGTAAACGGGCAAATGTCGGCACCACTCAATCGTGCGAAGTTGTCACGTACGAGTCGCCGGCACGCTCGGCGCTATATCGCGCCATCTGCGCAGGAGTGCCACAAACCCAAAACACTAATTATGTCGATGCAGAGATACAACGCGACATTTAACGGTGTAACCCCTTTATAATGCCAACTGACATTAGGCCCGATTTACATATTATTATCTAATTATTGAATATGGTTCTGGTCTATAGATGGTGAAGGCTTAAATCCCAGGTGACAATGGTATAAGTAGGTTGGAAACGATTTTATTACATTGCGAGACATGTATTGGGCTTTAAAATAAGTTTACAAGTACTACATTCCAGTACTTAAGAGTAAATGTAACATTTCGATAGTTGAAATATTAATATTAATAAAATGTTCAATTTATATATTGCATATTGAAATATTTACGACGACATTCTTCTTTTCTTTATTTAGGCACCTTTTTTACTTTAGTGAAAAATATATCTTTTTATTATACGACTGACAGATGTTAAGTGAAGATAAGGTCTGAGGCATGGCCCACCGGCCATGCGTGTCCGTGAAAAGCCTATTCACTCAAAGAGGCCTAGGTTATAGTGTTTAAAAAATCTATATAAACATCTTAAAAGGAAGAGGCTTATAAAAACACGTTAGATGCTGGTCCCGAACAGATGGGTTGTCGGTTGAAAAGAAAAAATTGTCAACCCTATCCAGAACATTCAATTGAAACAGGAACTCAATATTTCTGCCCTACAGCATGAAACCGAAATAAATCATAACTCTATCGTGTACTGACAAACCAGATAGACTAATAAAAGCCTTGAGATGGGCTAATGCAGTCCAGCTTCCGTGTTGATAGCACGCCGCCATTCGTCGTCTATCTTAATTCATCTTTGTTCGGCGAAGGAATGCTCCTCATGGCAGAACATCATGATACATTGCGTTAAATTGTGTTGCGCTATCAGGTTTGCGATCGGGTTCCGTAGGGAGCAATGAGCCATCTGACCGCGATCGGGAATTCGATCTGAGCTCTGGAATGAGCCGGCCATGACTCTAGATGTGTCTAGGATCGAAAATGAAGACGACACGTGGAGTGGCAGTAGTCGCCACGTTGAGAAACGTCATGTAAGATAGCACTTTTTTCTTTTTTATGTCATGGATAGCAGACGAGCAGACGGATCACCTGATGGTAAGCGATTGCCGCCGCCCATGGACATCCGCAACACCATTGAAATCACAAGTGCGCTGCCCTCTCCCTCGGATTGGGTCTCCGGTAGCCTCACTCACGCAGCGAAACCTAAGACATGTAATGCCCTCCCAGCTCATGTGTTTCCTCCTTCATACAATCCAGGGTCTTTTAGGCGGGGCGTGAATCGGAATCTCAGCAGGCCATTAGGGTGAGGATGGCAGACACAATGGGTACTTTGTTAGTTCTTTTGTGCCTGTCAGCCTCATATTTGGATTTCACGGCCGCTTACCATCAGGCGGAGTCAGGTCATCCTGATTGGCCTTTCTATAAAAAAAAAGCATGGCTCTCCCATGGACAATCAATGCTCTGAAGCAGTATGGACTGTCACTTTGAAACAAAATGGTCGGTTTAAGTTGGCTGCAGACAGGGCTGGACTAAGTTGGACTAAGTAGGCGCTGTTTAGAGTGGGCGTATTCCGCACGTTTAGCTCGTACGTAGAGGCCCAGTGGACGGTCAATGGGGACTATCGAGTGTGAAAAATCCATTCGATGAGATGGCGTACTACGGAACTGGGGTCCGTTTACAAATTGATTGGATATTTATGAAAGTAATATGTTAAAATATTAATAATAGTAATATGTTAATATATATGTGAAGTGGGACCTAAGTCCTACAGTATACCATCAAGCATTTTTCACACATGAAAGCATCCATTGGCTGATTGATCGATCTGAAAGGTAGCTGCAATAATAGTGGTTAAATTGGACGTTTTGGAATGTGGAACTAAATCTCTATTCGTTTGTAGTTACATTCAACAGATTACTTAAGTGAAACAACCTTTGTAATGTCTATCCAAGTCCATTCAGGCGAGATTTCAATCAAAGGCCAATAACGTCAGCCCTAAACATGATTATTATAATCAGTAACCGTCCGTATAATGACGCTAGTGTAATTTCATTGTCCCAACTCGTTTGTACGCAAATGTATGCGCGATTTGAGATTAGCGAGTCCTTCGCCCACAGTGCATCCAGCATCTACCGTCACTCCAAGTGGCACAAACATTGAATAATTAGGTATTGGTAGGCCTGTGGGAAATATCGATATCGATGTCTCGGTTTAATTTTTCATAAATACGATAGAACATGTCAAGAAAGGGCTACTTTAACGCAACATTGTATCGATATGCTAATTTCATATCTGGAGATGAATTCTTTCCTTCTTTTTTTATTTAAGTTAGGTTTGTATTGTATTTTCAGGGAGACACCTATAGATAGCAATATGTCGGAATATGTAACTTAACTACTATATCTATATCATGAGAGAGAAAAATAGTATCTATTGTTTCAAGAGTAAATAATAAAAGAGCATTATTGAGTAGACAAATAGCGGCTGAAAATCTTACCCGTGGAAATTGGAAATCCCTGCCCCTAAATAAATATTTCTAAAATGTAATATTTCTAAATTCACACACCACTCACACACTTATATGCACCACACACACACACACACATATACTACACGCACACACTCACCCTCACGCAACACAAGTTTAATAACAGAGTGCTACTTTAATTATTTTATGTATGTCGGTATATTGTTTTCGTAATCTAGGTTTGAGAGAATTTTATTGTTTGTGTTATTTTTGTTCTAAGCCCAATAAATTATGAGGGCGAGTTATTATGAATTACGGAAATACCTATGTACCTATTTTGTTGTTATTAGCCGTGTGGTCCCCGGCAAAGTAGAATAGGCCACCCTCACTCTTACCGAGGTGTCGTAAAAGGCGACTAAGGTAAAGCTGCTGGCATGATTATCAGCACCCAGAGAAGGAAAACTCTGCATTTATATCAAAACCCAATTACCATTTACCAGGGCAATTACCCCTCATGTGATTGAGGGAGGCCCCTGCCCCAGCAGTGGGGACTTAAATGGGCTGACGATGACTATTTTTTTGTATGAGAAACCAATAAACGTATTTTTATTTTTATTTATTTATTTTTATTTTATCTTTTTTTTTACATATTTTTTATACATTTTATATTTTAATTTTTAGCTACTAAACAGGATTTATTTTAAACAATTTCGGGGTTACAACCTCTAGGCAAACACTTATACTATTTATTAAATAACCATGCCGGTGCCCTTACTCATGCAGCGAAACACAGCACAGTGCTGCTTCACGCCGGTTTTCTGTGAGGTGGTATCACTCCGGTCGAGCCGGCCCATTCATGCCGAAGCGTAGTTCTCCCACGGTCCCAAATTCGCACCAGACTGACACCAGACAGAATTATGGTTACACGTTTCAGAAACTCTCCGAAACATGCAGGTTTCCTCATGATGTTTTCCCTCACCGCCGAGCAAATAATATAAATAAATAATAAATAAATATTTCACAACATCACATACATTGATCTGACTCCGAGATAGGTAGCTCAAGCACCTGTGTTACGGATATCAGAATCAACAGCGGAATTACAAATATATACATATAATACTTTTCTTTTGTAAATACATACAAGCACCCAGACCAATACAAACAAACATGTTCATGCACACAAATGTTTGTACTGTGCGGGGATCGAACCCGCAACCCTTGGACCAAAGGCAGCGTTCACTACCATTGTTCCAAACGGGTCGTCCAAATAATAAATACGTATATAGATTTTAAATATCATGACGTACATGCTCGGATTCAAACCTAGACCCACCGATACTACAAAATTAATAAAACTATTAGATCAAATCACCTTCACTAAGCATACCGAACAGTAAATCAGCAGCCCAGCCTATCGTCCTATCATGCTCCAGCCCATAGTTGTTAATCGAACTACTTTCGAATTGTCATTCGCCTGCGCGCGCGCAATGAACTTGTACGCGATAACATCTGCGCGGGAGCCGCTTGACGTTTGTATGTGGCAAATTGGGGGTGACAGGAACGTAAGCATACAGCCCATGTTAGGTTTTTTAAACACTTGACTGAGATGTGAAGAAAGAGGTGTTTTAATTTTAGTTGGGACTGTATTTTTTTAAACTTTTTACTGCATCGGTGGCGCAGTGGTTAGTAGGTCGGACTTTAAGGCGCCGCCTGCGTAAGAGATCCCGGATTCGATTCTCGGATCGGACCAATTATTTGCACCGAAGTTTTCGTTCAGAGATTCTTAGTGTCAGCCCGGAGTCTAGAAGTTGGCGGTCTTGTACCCCAGTGCCTCGGAAAGCACGTTAAGCCGTTGGTCCTGCACCCGATCCCTCTCCGGTCGTGTTACACTGGTGTCCTATCGGAATTTGAGGGTAAGGTATTAAAGAGTGCACTTGTGTGTGCGCACACACTTGAGCACTATAATATATCCTGCTCGTTGAGATTGGCCGCCGTAGCCGTAATCGGTTGGATGATACTATTTGTACAAGTGTCATGAGTTAAGCGTGTTATTAGGTGATATTTTTTTAGCAACTTCTGCAATTTATTCTTAATTTAAATAACGCACGGGAATTGGTGGAACAGCCTCATGGAATTTGGATTACAGTTCGATTCCAGCCTGAACACGGGATGAAATTTATAAGTGCATTAGTCACTTACAATTTTTTAATAATTGCCGAAACGTTTTAATACTCAGCTTTTTTAAGAAGGGACGGTCTAGCAGGAAACATCAATTCATCACCATACTGGTATGTCACTTCTAGTGACGTCCATAGCGGTCACTCACTTCCAAGACGAACAACGAAACGCAATTCGTTTTTTTACTTGCCTTGACCAATTTTTTATCACCGTTCCCTTCATATGTGCTTTCTCTTTTCTTTGGATGAAACAGGTATATTTTCATTCGCGTTATGGGACGCAAGGAGGAGACGGAAACCATAGAACATCTTTTACGTGAATGCGTCTCACTAGCGAGATGCAGAATGTGTGTTCTAGGCAACGCTTATCCTAAACCAGAAGACTACAGGCACTTCAATCCGAAAGACATCGCGACGCTGATGAAACGTATCTTTCGTGAGTAGGAGTGCAAAGGATAGGGGAGGTACAAAAGATCCCTTAGGGTCGACGTGTTCATGAAAATGGTTCTAAACAGATACGATAAAATAAAGACACGGGACGGTTTTTTTTTATGTAATAGGTACGGTCAGCATCAAAAGTAGCTTAACCCTTTAGTACTATGTCGAAATATCAATTTTTAACAAACCCCTTGGAAACTGCCTATAACAGGCAGAGCAGTTATTTTGACATGGTACTAAAGTGTTAAGATGCTGACCGTACGAGAAGACGAACAGACGGATCACCTGATGGTAAGCAATTGCCGCCACCCATGGACACCAGTGGCACCAGTGGAGTCACAAGTGCGCTGCCGACTTCTAAACCCCCCCGGATTGGGCCTCCCGGTACCCTCACCCACGCAGCGAAACACAGCACAGTGCTGCTTCACGCCTGTTTTCTGTGAGGCCGTGATATCACTCCGGTCGAGCCGGCCCATTCATGCCGAAGCTTGGCTCTCCCACGGTAAAACGGTTTCGTTGAAGGCTCGTTGAACGGGCCCTATGGACCTTTTCATTCGTGAAAACCCCATTAGGAGACATTAAACGTACCTGCCCGCCCCACTTCACAAACCAATTAGCGTGCTATATCTGCCCCTTTAAATCTCTAGGTCCAACTAGTCATATTTGTAGCTCGTTACACTGGAAGACAATCGTCAACAATCGATGCAGTTACCCTATGGGGAAAGTCGGTCGCCTGGTAATGGGACGCCGGCTGCCCGATACACCGCCCAGATAAGATTGCCATTATCTACTGGATAGCTAGCACCGGAATGTGTAATATACAAGTTGTTAGTTCCGGAAATGTGATGGTGACTAATACCGGGTATTTTTGTCCAAATATTTTTAAGGCGACAATTGGTGCAGACACCTTACGCAGTTTTCGTACCTTTGTCATCGTTATCGTCAGCCCATTTAGGTACCCACTGCTGGGGCACGGGCCTCCCTCAATCACATGAGGGGTAAAAGACGGGTTGGCGAGGGTTTAGATATAAATGCAGAGTTTTCCTTCTCTGGGTGCTGATGATCATGCCAGCAGCTTTACCTTAGCCGCCTTTTACGACACCTCGGTAAGAGTGAGGGTGGCCTATTCTACTCTGCTGGGGACCACACGGCGGACATTTTCTTCCTATTACATTTTGCCCTTTTATGGATTTTATAATTTATTTTTATTGTGATGGCGACGTGATAAATCCAATAAATGGCGTATTATTGGACTAGTTTTTTGAAAGTATTCGAATGTCAAAATGACAACTTGACGAACGAAACAAGCTATGTTGTTTAAGTTGTAGGTATCTCAGTCCAACAGTATCTAACGCCATCTAGCAGATAGATAGATAGATAGATAGATTGATATACTTTATTGCACAAAATACACAACTTAAGTACTAGGCATTACAGAAATTTTGTGTACAATTTCGGCGGTCTTATCGCTGAAAGCGATTTCTACCAGACAACCTTCGGGTAAAGGACATTTGATAGTAGAGAAGGGGTAGGGGGTGCAATATTCAATAAGGAAAGAAAAAGAAAAAAAAAGAAACTGTAAATGTTAAAATATAACATATAACCCTAATACATAAATAAAATTTATAAACTAATAAATAAGTTATGCTCAAATACATACACATAATATTGTGAGATTTGATATCAGATATTTCATAATATTTTTTTTATTCAATTTGATTCAATTCATTTATTGCACTGACACATACATAGGTCTTATAAATATCAGAGTTCCATATCATATTTTTCATTACATCCTAATTATTAATTTCCTGTTGATGACTCAACAATTACCATACCACGAAATTTAGTCATAAGGACAGGTGCGTTTTCAACAAAACGTAATTATGATATCCGCATTACTCACGAATCTCAATAGAATCGAGAGCTTGTTACCGTATCATCATTAATTATTTTCTAATACCATTTCGCGGATGCCGCGCGATCAAATTCTGCAGCGCGCATGCGCGGGTATCGACCAATCGCATTGCGCGAGTTTCGCGCCGAGATCCCGCCATATGATTAACTCCACAGATTATACGATCAAATATTTTTTTAATAGCACGCCCGCCACGGCTTCGGATTAGAGCTATTCAACCATTTCCGCCGATACTTTTTGAAGAACTTTTTTTGCGAATACACATGTTTGTTATGTACCTACTTAATTAGTAACAATGATTGTTAGATAATTTATGTACGGTTCTTAATCTCATTGGGTTATCTTAGGAGGCAGAATGAAATAAATTAACAATAATGACCAATTTTTTGTTTTAAAATTATTGTTTTACGACGGTCGTAAATCCGACCGCTTCTTGTGCATAATTTGTAGCTTAATAGTCCATATAAAACAAAACAATCGTTTTGTTTCTTCTGGTTTATATTTCTTGATAAAACTGAGATTTTAATTGAAATTATTTAAAAATATACATCCTTCTAAAGCCCATACAGCATACACGATAGAAAATCAAATGTTTTAGGTTTTAAAAAGGTCCTCTTTACAATAGGGTCTTAAACTAAAACTTTGGGACTTACGACATTAAATATTTTAGGCAGTCACAAATATCACTTAAATAGAGTTATTTGGAGAATAATACATTTCCGCTGTTCCGAACAACAGTTTCCCAATCAACAAAGCTAATATTTATCCGGTACTTACGACTAGGGTTGGCCCTTGTCGTTAGTACGCGATAACATGAGCGGCCCTATTATGTCTGGCAATATATCTGTGAAATCTAGCAACGAACTTTCCTGCTACTTTATTATAGCATCTACAACTCGTAAACCAGCTTTGGAACCACCATTATCAGCCCGCATTGTCTGATAATGCAAAAACCGGCCGGCGACAGTCCCGGTAGGGCTGGCGAAATCATACATTTAATTTTAGTTACGTAAAGCATAATTTTGTTATTCATTCATGACTTCGAAACCGATCCGTAACCACCCAGTTAGCAAAACCTACGTGGTTTTCGGATCGATTTCGGAAGACCGTCCATGAAATTTTTAATGAGGTAGTAACCATTCAATTTCAGATTAAAATAATTACTGTACTGTTGCATTCAACTTTAACCGGACTGTTTGGCGTATTTTTTCGATTGCTACTCTAAACAAACATAGATAGATTGTAATGTACTATTGTATGTACTATGTATTGTACTAAGCACTTGTGATTATTCAGTATAACATTCACTTAACTTAGGAATACAAAATAAATGGCTAAAGGGAAATGATAATAATTTTTTTTATGTGATGGGTGGCAGACGAGCAGACGGATCAATATTAGAAACTTTCTTTTAAAAGACTTGTTTATACCGTGGGAGAGCCATGCTTCGGAATGAATAGGACAGCTCGACCGGAGTGATACCACGGCCGCTCAAAAAACCGGCGTGAAGCAGCACTGTGCTGTGTTTCGCTGCGTGAGTGAGGGTTACGGAGGCTCAATTTAGGGAAAGGGGGTTTAAAGGGTGGCAGCACACTTGTGACTCTACTGGTGTATCGCTTACCATCAGGTGCTACGTCTGCCACCTATCACATAATAAAAACCTTTACCTATCTATCTCTATGAGGACGCTAATGTTGGTCCTTCGCGCCGGATTCACTACGGTATTATGTAGCATATTAGTATTATTTTTACATACATTATTATAATTTCTAACTCAAAATGTAATATATTTTTAATATGTTTGGGTTCTAATCACTTCTGTTGTACAACCCTGGTCTAGAAAATGCAAATTCGAAGTGAAAGTGCCGCCATTTTATGTTCATACAATAATTACGCTGCGTTACAGCGAATAGGAGTTACTGGCTCTAAAAACATATCGGTCCCACAACCGCTGCTCCAGTACCATTGTCATGGTTTCTCACTATTTTTAATAATTCAACAACAACTGTTTCGATGTTTAGAAAGTGCTTAGTAAAAAGGGTTTATGAATTAGTAGGTGATTAAGCTTTCTCATTTAAGCTTTCATGCGCTGTCTCAGTTTTTGGATCTTTCTTCTAACCCTGTATTAATCAATACATATAAAAAACAATAGCACATACATCGATCAGAATCAACGAAGGAACAGCCAAATATACTTAAGTAGAAATTGAAACTCCCGGACACTCGACAAACACAAGTTCTTAGTTGAGCGTTGAGATTGGCCGTTATAGCCGGTCGGTTGTTGTAATAGAAGAAAACAAATGACAACGCCCAATTATGTTCCATTTTTATGGACTTTTTTTTTATTGATAGAAGTGTTGTACGTCAGAGACGCAGTCAACTCTGCCAATGTCAAGTGAGTAGAGAATTGACCACGAACGGTTACGGTCCGCACGTGTGATTCCGCCAATGTCATTAAGTTCCATTGGTGCACTGACAGCTTTGACATATCGTTTCGCGCGTAAAACTGGGCTCGTTGGATGTTCTCACTTCTGACCACGGAGTAGGTAAATTGTGTTTTGAAGTAAAGTTTTACGGTAACAGTTGAAGATATTATTATTTCGATCTATTGATTATATACACACACAGTGACACGTTTCTACGGGTTAGTTTCTATTGTGGTGGGTATTAAGGGGAGAATACACCGTGATTCGTGATATAATCTTCACGCCAAAGTGGTCACATTGAGCAATGTTTGTTTTGAGTGTGTGACGGTCGGCATAATTTATGACTTTAGTGATATCGACATAATATAAATGGACGAGTCAACGCAACATTTAATATCGGTTTGACGTGTGTCGTTTCATATTGATGGTTTCTTCCAACTGACAAGTACCTAACCTAGATATCTATTAAGATCTAAAAATGTCGCAAGATATATTGCCAAATAGTTACAAATATTTAATGCCAATAACCTTTGAGGTAACGTTAATCCATAGACTTAGCTAGCCTGCTAGCGTTTACCAGAGCCTAACTTATTGCATTTATTTTTCATCGACATTGGCAGAAACAAATCTCCCATATGAAGACATTGTAGAGATTCTGCGGAAGACGAGTCGTATCGATTGATGCAATTCAAAGGTTTTAAATTAGTATTTAGTGGTTTTTAGTGTACTTATTTGGTGTTATATTGTGCAGTGAAGTGCCGCAAAGTGATATTAATATAGGAATCGTTGAATTGGAATCATTTCTAATACTACTATTGTCTCGTGTGAGTCACGTGAACAACTTGCTTGCACCTAATAGGATCTTAAAAACTGCGATTTCGGTAAGAGCAGTCTCGCCTGACTTCGTAGGTCGATAAAACGCTAAACACCTCCGCTTTATTGAGTGGCTGAGACTTTGACTGACTTCGACTGTTGACTACGCATTTTGTCAAAATATCACTTGAATTTGTTCCTGACGGTTGTCCTGCTTAATAAGGCCTAAAATCTAAAACAAGATAATAAAGTGGAATGCCTCAAATAAAATAATAATAAGAAGAAGACATTGTAAGTAAAAGATCAACCTGTCACATGAGTGGACATTTTCAAACAGCAACATAATTCACAACGCATTATTGACTACAAGCGAAGAATTTAATCTCCATATTGCGAGCTTATGACAACCGAATAATCAAATTTACTGAACGTACCTACTACTAATGTAGCACGTAAAGAGTATACATTGTATTCTCGTGTATTCAAATAGCAGGTAAACGACTAAATTGGCTATTAGACAGGTTTCAAATTGATTTCTTATTAATTTGTTGTTTAGTGTTTATGGATTAGAAATAACAGTTTAATTTCATATTTATAAACATTTAACATACAAGAAGTTTTTTTTCTGTTTTTTTTTATTCTCACAACATCTCATACGTTAACCTGATTCCGTACTAAGTAGCTTAAGCACTTGTGTTACAGATATCAGACAACAGAGAAACACAAATATATACTTAAATACATATATTACACCCAGACACCGAACAAACACAAGTGTTCATCGCACGAATGTTTGTCCAGGGTGGGGATTGAACCCACGACCTTTGGCGTAAGAGGCAGGGTCACTACCAATTGCGTCATCCGGTCAGTCATTTTGTAGATGGTATGATGATAAGAGTCACCGACATAGCCCACCGAATTAGCAAACTGAAGTGGCAGTGGGCTGGTCATATTAGCCGCAGAACTGACAGCCGTTGGGGCCGTAAAGTCCTTGAGTGGAGACCGCGACTCGGTAAGCGTAGTGTAGGACGCCCTGCGACAAAATAGGATGATGACATTCGAAGGCTGGCTGGTGTGGGCTGGATGAGAGTGGCCGAAAATCGGGAGCAGTGGCGTGCATTAGGGGAGACCTATGTCCAGCAGTGGACGAGTGTGGGTTGCTGATGATGATGATGATAAGATATATAGATAGATAGATACTCTTTGTTGCACTAAATTTTACAGAACTAAATGCTTTTCTCACTGGTCGGCGGTCTTATCGTTGGTATCGATCTTCCAGACAACTGTAGGGTAAAGGAAAAGTACAGCGAGTTGAAACGGCACGGTAAGACAATGCAAATCTGTTATTACTAGAATGAAGTGATAATATAAAATTATTAGTTGATATTTTATAGCCAACTTTTGCAATTTATTCTTAAGTAAATAACACTTAAAAATTTCATCTCGTGTACAGGCGGAAATAAATTGCAAAAGATTGCTATAAATATATCAACTATTGATTTAGCGGTCTCATCTTCACTGGTGGTCAAATATTTGTAATAATATTTCCACTAGATATTGTAAATATACCTACAATATCTACAGCTCATGTCGATTCAAACACTTACAAATTTCGCCGGCTTAGTAACGTGTTTAGTGGTTTAATTGGTAGAACATTCACCTGGATTGTGGAAGGTGTGGGTTCGAGCCCCACCTGAATTATTTATTAATATAATTTTATATACTTAAGGATATAAAATTATATTAATAAATTACTAGTTACAATAAAACATAACTAAATAAATAATCAAACATAAGGATAATTGTTATCGCTGTACTAATTCTTGATTATCTATCTGACAAAATTTACCATTATTTTCCTTTGACCATTGTTAGCTAAAATAAAAACAACCTCAAAACACTATTCCTACTAAATTACACATCTACACCACTCGATCATCTGCAACCCTTAAAAACGAAAATAACAGCGAAGGAAGATTAAAAAAATACGCACCACCCATTACTATCGATAACCAAGTATCGATGTATCACAACGAGACGATTTGTCAACCCGACGCCATCGCATTGCCGGCCGACTGCATGACTGCATCGATCAGAATTAATTAGCCCATTGTCGAGATTTATCTCTCGTGAAAATTACCAGTGTACACCACTCGATGCGATAGTGCATCGATCATGCGAGTTGCGTGTTAATCGATACACGTCGGAGTTTAAAAGAACGTTGGTTTTTTGAGAGATTTCGTCTGGCTGATTGTTGGACCAGTGATGAAAAAGGGATGTAAACGATGATTAAATGAATGATGAAGGCCTTACTTTGATTGGCAATCTTCTGATATTGTGGAGCGTTAATATACCTCTGACCAATTATTCAGAGTTTAGTACATAAAAGCTCAATCATTTTTGTGGTTAAATTTAAGTTTGGAGGTTTTTACGTCCGCCAAAGGTTAAAGATGTTCTGAACTTATAAATATATACATAATGTGGAACACTGTGTCTTTTCATTGCTATCCCCCTTAGGCGGGAATCGCTTAACAACAGGTGATCCGTCTGCTCGTCTGCCACCTATCACATAAAAAAATATCAATTAATACATGTATAATCATTCATCATCATTGTCAGCCCATTTAAGTCCCCACTGCTGGGGCACGGGCCTCCCTCAATCACATGAGGGGTAATTGCCATACTCACCACGCTTGGCAGACGGGTTGGCGAGGGTTTTGATGTAAATGCAGAGTTTTCCTTCTCTGGGTGCTGATGATCATGCCAGCAGCTTTACCTTAGTCGCCTTTTACGACACCTCGGTAAGAGTGAGGGTGGCCTATTTTACTCTGCCGGGGACCACACGGCAAGACATACATGTACCTATATAATTATTTGTATTCAAAAACACTTTGTCAGCGCGGCGAAAAATATCGACCCTTCCGTTTGAAATCCCATTTATTACCACTTACACGCAAGTACTTTCGACTAAATTACTTTTGGCTCCGAGTGTTGCGAGACTGCATACCGAACTATAATTACTACTCTTTAGATCCAATTGTCATAAATGGTTAATAATCTATTTGGCGGTCATCTAATCTGAAACAAACCGGCTTATACATAGGGTTGCCACTCTAGCAATTTAAACTGGTTAGTTTTAAACTCGAACATTAAATTGATCCGGCCGAAAATCGAACAAGAGACCTTCCGCACTTTGGCACAAAACCACCACGCCATCGAAGCCGTTGTTGACTTGTTGAAAGATGGATTTTAGTCACAAGTGCCGTGCCAACCTTTAAATCCCCCTTTCATGCGGATTGGGCTTTCGGTACCCTCATCAAATCAACACAGCGTAACACAGCACAGTGCTTCACGCTGATTTTCTGTGAGGCCGTGATATCACTCCGGTCGAGCCGGCCCATTCATGTCGAACCGTGGCTCTCCCACGTTCAACGGTAATTGAATAATAGTGTTGTGTTTCGTATGGTAAATACCAATGTGTCGACAACCCTACTTCTAACGGAGCTGCCAAACGCTAAACATCGCTAAATGGTCGACGATTGGCCACAAACAATAATTATTATTCTAAGGATAACTACTATGTAAAAATACATAATTTGAAGTGTTGCTTTTTGTTTGCAGCTTTTTACTAACACGTTTTTCGTTTATGTTTCATACAAAAACGTCTTTGTCAGACTAATTTGTTGAAAGAACAAAAAATATGGAAATATGTCAAAGTAGACCAGGCAATTTAAAAACGTATCTTTTAAAAGATTGGAACATTTGCATCTGGATCAGTGCAGAGATGCGGAACAGTGAAACGGTTCTTTTAGAACATCGACTATCAGATAGATCCGTGATTCATTCCGCTCATTCGGATCATTCGGCTCGCTCGGATCATTCAGCTCATTCGGATAATTCGGCTCATTCGGATAATTCGGCTCATCGGATCATTCGGTTCACTCGGAATCCATTTGAGTAGAATGATACATTCGGAGCGAACATTCTCGGAACAGTGTGTCATTTGGCTGAGCCGGATCACTGATTCGTTTTAGTAAAGAGTTACACACGTATATCTTAAAGTTAAAGGAAGAAAGTTTGAGCATCCACGTCTATCCTATATTTTTTTTTTCTATTTATTAGCACATAAAAAATGCAGTTTTTTATGTGATAATCTTAAGAATAATAATAATTGTTTGTGTACAATCGCTGGCCATTTCGCGATATTTAGCGATTGGCAGCTTCGTTAGAAGTAGAGTTGTTGACACATTGGTATTTACCATACGAAATACGACACTATTATTCAATTAATCTATGTACAAACAGTCTGACTTTGGAGTCCTAGAAATAACTTAGGTTGACTTTTTGACCAGATTAGGAATCGAATCGAACCCACGGCAAAAATATGTTTAACATCATCATACAAAGCAGTCGTATGTTTTCGCCTTTACAAAGCGCATTTCGTCATACTTCTCGCAAACAAGTTAATTTATTTCTCCGAAGGGAGTTCCGGGTGGTAATAATATGTGGTACAGTAAACGCTACAAATCACATCCATGTAGATAATAATTTACTGAAACAACCGTTGGCACACCATTTATAACGAGACCGTATCAATAGCTTCCTAGACCCACAGTTTCAATTTGTAAGAATTAATGGCAATCGTTGAAAAATAATGAGGAAAATAAGTCATTTATGCAAACGGACCTTGGGGTGATAACCTAGTTTAGTACTATTCGTCTTTACCTATGAAAGTTGCTGTTTTGTACGGCGAATTTTTTAGAAATTGTATTTTCCATATTAATTTTTTTTTATTTGTAAATTAACTATTGCATATGCAACTACTCCATAATTTACTGTGTTTTAATGGACAACGTTTAGGATAGTTTTTCCAGAAAACAAAGTTATGATAAAAAGGTCAATTCTGCCAAAAAAAAAGGATAATTATCATTAATTTTTTTTGCATCAAGAATACAATATTATCTGATCACTATTTAATACAAACCTTAAAATATAGTCTTAAATTAAAATAAAATCATACAATGTTAACTTTTTGCTTATTAAAGAAGTAATAAACATACTATTAAACGGCTATTTTATATGTAAAGACGTATTATATATTGTTCAAATACAGGGTGTATCAGTGGACAGTTACAGTCCACTTAATACGTATTCTACTCGTTCGCGTAATTTAAAAATTGTCAAATAGATTTTTATTAATTCCTACAAAAATTTTTGCTTTACAAAATGACCTAATAGAAACGGTTGGCTTTGTATGAAAACATTTTTTTTATGAATATCAAAAAATATTCTGACGAAAGTTATTTAAAGTAACATTTTGTCCAGGGTGGATATTAAACCTCTGAGCAAGTAATCACTTATGATTAAATCCACGATTTTGGGCGTATGAGGCAGGTTCAATACGAAATGCACCATCGAACCAGTAAAAACAAAGAAAATAAAGAAATTAGATTGATTGTAGTAACCAAACGTCTGCCTATATCTGTAACTATTACAGCCTTTGAGCCTTCATTTATTTTTTTGGTCAATAGGCTAACGCTTGACCACAATCGGACCTGATGGAAAGCGACGATGAGGTCTAGGATGATACGCGTTTGCCTAAAAGATGCCTGTGCCTAAAAGTGGTCAGGAAAAACAGACCTCGAATTTATCTTTTATTGTCATCCGTTGCTCTCACAATTTGTTATTTTACTTATGATGACTCCTTACAACAATCAATACCACATTACTCCTCATCATCATTATTAACATCACGTCGGTCCCGTGCACGATGTACCGCTACACGTGTGTATGTCTGTACCTGTAACAATGAACACAGAATTTGAGAACCGACACAAAACAATATTTAAATGTCTGCACAAATTAAAACGCCATTAACCAGACTTCCGTACTGACGTGACGGTTATTGCTGTCCGAAATTATACAGGGTGGTACAAAAATAAGAACAGACTTAAATAAAATCGTGAAGAATATGCGCAGTACAACTATCAATTTCATATAAACGTGTGTCGTAATTGTGTCTGCGTTACAGACAGACAATATAACATCCATACAAAAACCGAAAAAAAACGACAAACAGAACAAAACGTTTGTAAAATTCTTTACAAGATCTAGAAGATAAAACTCCACCAGTAATCTAGGTTTGTCCTATTTGCTACTTCTCGTTTTTAGTAAAAATCCGTCAATTACAATGTTACATTAATTTACTTTACATTTAGTTCATTGTGGAATGTGACAATCGGTTACAAATAACATCTACGGAAAACTACGACTACTAATAATTAATGTTAGAAAGAATGTCACTTTTGTATATTTTCAACGCCTCTGTGGACGACTTCATGTCATAAAAGCATGTTTTTTATTCAATTGCGCGAACTGACTGCAGCTTTGAATCGGAGCTATACAAATCATGTAATTGAAATAAAATCTTTAAAAGACAAATTGATTCTTCCCACCAAAATTTCATCCCACAGCACAAACAAACCAAACCGAACGTCCTGTATTTTTGCGACTCGTTCGCCCAAATTACACGTATTCGATGCGGAGGAAGTTTTGATACGCAATTAAATAGCGACAACTGATTGTTTAAAATTACGTAATTTCATGTAATTTGTCACCACGGGCAGCCGAGGTAAACGCATAATGACGTATTGCCATATACGCGCCCCTGATTGGTGTAACGGGATTTTGTAAGGAGAAGATACTGTAAAAAATCGAAAAATGTCCTATAAATCAGATGGTCAGGATTTATATTGGTCTGTTGCACATTGGGTGATTTATCCCTGTCCGACTCTGTGTCTTCCCGTGGCCGAGCAGAGTACGTCTGAATTTCCTGATATTCGAATGAAAGTATTTGTCTACACATACAGACTAGTGGTTAAAGTCACACAGCAGGGTGACCCGCTCCAGCATTGTAATGGATACTCCGTTTTCCGAGCTATAAAAAAGAAGGAAAGTTGTTTTGTGTAAACCTAGGCTTAACACCATAAAAAGGCATGTTTTGTTGGCCCAGCAGAAGGGGTGGATCCAAAAAGGTGTGGCATGACGTCGTAAAGGTGGATATGCGTGCCAATGAACTGACCACTAGGTGCACTGAACATGCACAAGACCGTGAGAAGCGTATAGTGCTTCTAAGCGAC
Source organism: Marasmia exigua (assembly GCA_019059595.1). Taxonomy (NCBI): domain Eukaryota; kingdom Metazoa; phylum Arthropoda; class Insecta; order Lepidoptera; family Crambidae; genus Marasmia; species Marasmia exigua. The sequence continues at coordinate 18,095,085 of CM032470.1, forward strand.
AGCTTGGGACGCAAACGGGACAAAAGATGAGATGATGATGATGATTATTTACGGGCCAATAACATAAACACTATGGATGCCAAAGACCGTGCGAATTGGAGTAGGTATTTCCGAAAAGCGGATCCCGGGTTTTAGACGCAAGAAAGACGCAGTTGGTTTTGTGCAATAAATTCATAAGATTTAGTATAGGATCCAGCAACATCAGAATCTAAAGGGTTGTTTAAAACTCTGAATCTATACTATTCACCCTGGACAAACATTCGTGCGATGAACACTTCTGTTTGTTCGGTGTCTGGGTGTAATATATGTATGTAAGTATATATTTGTGTTCCTCTGTTGTCTGATATCTGTAACACAAATGCTTAAGCTACTTAGTACGGAATCAGGTCAACGTATGAGATGTGAGAATTATTATTAATTATCATTATTCAGCAATTCACGTGGAAAGTAGGAACAGGAACACAAAATTCCAGAGTAAAAACTTTATCAGATGAAAATTATGTCGTACAACACATTATCTGCATATCCAGTTAGTAAGCTTTAGATTGCTTGTCTCAATCGCTCGTCAAAGTAATAAACCCGTCTTATTGTGCTCTCCCTTCCACATTACCATACAAACGACGATGCTTAGTTGGTGGAACTCGAGTGATGTCACGCGTCTCTCAACTAATTAATCAAGAGGGCAGGGCGATGCCCTCCGAGAAATTCGGACGAGCTAAGACAGGGCTGGCAAAATTAGACGCGGACAGATCACAGAGATGTCCAAGTTTCACGGCACGGTGGTCAGTCCACGATCTTTGGCGCTCTTTGGTGATAGGCTGATTTATTGATCTAGTCTCAGATTAAGACACTCCCTGAGTCTGTATTCTAGATGACATAGCCAGTAACGTCACGCAAAGCTCGTTTTCTAAATTGAACCGTTTGGGGATCAAACCTAGGACCCTACGCGTCTTGATGCAAATCTGTTTTAATATTTATTTTTTATTTTTGTCGCCTATCTTATCTCATGTAACCGACTTTTAGAGTTTGAGTAAAGATTTAATACATAAACTTTCAACATGGATAACTACTATTGAATACTAAACAACTTAATCTTGTCTTCTCATGTATTGAATCAAAGGCCAACGTCGCCATAAATGTAAAGCTTAGCCAGATGGTCGTTCTGCTGATAGAGAAAGTCAGTATGGCTTAGCATAACTTAATATAAATTCGATCATCCATCACTCAAGAACAATTTACAAGTTTAAGATTCCAGGTTTCCCAATTCATTGCATCAACAGATGGCATTGTTTTTTTGCAATTTGTTCGTTGTTTTCATCCTCAGCAGTTCGTAAACATACCAGAAAAAAGCTGCTTAGTTTATTATTTTAATCCTCATCTGGAGTAAAGGAAAAGAGATCCCACTAGATTTTGTTATGATATAAGAGTGAAAACCAATAAAGTTTTTTAACCTTCCATGCTCATTTAAGGTAAGGTACATCCCCAGCATCTCAAAAGTCAGGGCCGTCTTATTAAGTCTTCTCCATGGCGACAAATATTACATTTGACATCAGACAACATCTGTCCACAACTTGTCTGGCGACAGCCCTGCAGAACCAGCTTTCGACACTTGTAATTACGTACGCGCACTTTTTTAATTGCGACACCAACAACAGCACTTTACTTGCAGCCTCCGCCTGCATTCTCCACTTTAATCCACCGAGATAAGAACTGCCGCCAAATTTCCGAGTGCTAATCTAATTTTGTTGATTATATCTTTTGTTTCTATTGCTCCCGCGCAGTCGGTTCCCTTATCGACGTGTCTATCGTGTTTCTGTCGTCTTCGGCCTGGCATTTTAATGCTGGGTTAAACGTTTCGTACTGACTTGAGTATTGCAAAGTGTTAGCCAATGTGATGCTAAAAAAATTCAACCCGTGCCTATGTTATGTAAAGGTATTAAAGGTTTGCAATGCACTTTACACTCTCTATAGTAGAGTACGGAGCGCTTTCCTCGTCGAGTCGTAAATGTATGTTACTAATGTGGACCATGATCCAGGATTCGGGAAGTCAGCCATAAGAGCGCCGAAATTGTACACAAAATTTCTGTAATGCCTAGTACCCTAGTTGTGTATTTGTGCAATAAAGTATATCTATCTATTTAAGTCTAGTAATTACATATAATAGCTCAAAGGAATAACACAAAGAAAGTCGGTTCTAGCTGACATTGATATCGAAGAGTTCATTGCCCTATGCGTTAACAGTGTATCGTGTATACCCGCACGTCTGTTCTGTCATCTACTCCGAAACATGCCGAGATTACTGCAAGCCAATATGTAGGTAATACAGTTTTGTTTTTAACTTTTTCACTTACCTGATAGATACCTAAGGGGTATAATCATACACAGTTCCGCTGGATTCCGGTTGCAATACTATGTAAACACCTCAACTCTCAATAAGGTCCATATTTGAATGTATACATATTAGTGCAGGTGACTGTATTGTACGCAAGAATAATTGCTTATCTTCAAGCCATACTTGTAGAATATCTTCATACCTTCAAGATAAACATAATCAAACGAAGACTTAATTTGAAACTGACGAAAATTACGTAATACAATAATGTTCCATGTTTCAAAACTCCTTGGACATACTATCTATTATTTATAGAGCACGAAAACAATGTAGTATAAGCGGAACAAGGACCGCGCTACAAGTTTTCTCAATTTCGCTGTCAGTCTGACGCAAGTGCGGCAAATGTCAATCTGTGAGAGCGCACGCGCATGCTCGGATGATTGATTGTGTTCTGTGTTAGGTTTTTGATGCAAGTATTTGTTTGGTATTGTCAAGGGTGGACACTGGTTAATCTAGAAAATAAAAGGTGCTTCAACTAGGAGTGGAGTGTATAAGAACGTGCGTCTTTGTCTTCGAAGTCGAAGGTTCGAATCCGTGCACCTCTGGAGCACAATTCTCGGGATGTTTGACATGAAAAACATGGCGGAGTGATACCACGGAATCACAGAAAACGGCGTGAAGCAGCACTGTGCTGTGTTTCACTGTGTGAGTGAGGATACCGGAAGCCCGATCCAGGGGAAAGGAGTGTTAACAGGTTGGCAGCGCACTTGTGACTCCACTGGTGTCGCGCGTGTCTATGGGCGGCGGCAATCGGTTACCATCAGGCGATCCGTCTGCTCGTTTGCTAGCAATCACATATAAAATAAAGATGCAAAACCACTACACTAGCAACACTTAATTTTTTAACACAAGTTTCGTTAAGAAACGCTGCGTGATTGTTTTATAATCTCGTGACGTAACGTGCGCACGAGTCTGCCGACGCGGTATGGATTTAATCAACGCTGTAACGCTGCAATTACATCTGTTGAACTTAATTAAATAATGTGGGTAGTTATTAATTGTTCATGAAGCATGAAATAAAAAGAATTCATCATTCGAGTCATTGAAACGCGTGATAGCTTTGGCTCGGTCTATAATTGCAACTATTTCAGTAAATATTTCTACAGCTAGCCATAGTTTTTCAGGTGGTAACTGTTGTATAAACAGCCACATCAGAGGGCCTAATTTAAAGCAGACGTTACGACCGAATTTCCGTCTCTTTCACACGCGCTGTGTGTCCTTTGTTTGGATGAGACAGGTAAATTTATGGACGAAATCAGAAATTTGTATACATTGATGTGTGGCTGTTCGTATCAGTCAGTGGCGCCACTCCTTTGAGGCTAGGCCAAAACTGAGTCTAAACAATACAAATGCCAACATTGCGCATGCGCTACAAAAAAGGTGCTCTGACATTTCACAGGTCGGTTGTATGCATAATTCGCATAATTACCGCCTTTGTTGAGCCAGAGACAATGGGGTGAAGTTTTTAATCAATCTGTGGCTGTTGGTTTTGGCATAGGTTGCGCAAGCGCATTGGTAGCGAAAAGCACATAACACGGGGAAACTTGACTAGGATTTAATGTGATGGACACTCGCAGCACCAGTGGAGTCACATGTGCGCTGTGCCGGCCTTTTAAGGCGACGGGTAGCCCTAACTAGCGACACCATTCGTTTTTAATTGTTAGCTAATAAACCGGATCTATTTTAAACAATTTCGGAAAGATTAGTTTCATCTGGGTCACGATATCTTTCGGATCGAAGTGCCTGTAGTCTCCTGGTTTAGGATAAGCGTTACCTAGAAAACATATTCTGCCTCTGGCTAGTGAGTGGCATTCACATAAAAGATGTTCTATGCTTTCCGTCTCCTCCTTGCATTCTCTGCAGTCGCTGTTCGAGATTTTGTTCATCTTCATCGGCATTTTGTTCGTTGCATAATGCCCTGTAAACGCTCTGTTGCCTTAATGCTCCAGCCTTAATTGATGATGATGATGGCTTCCTAGCCGATTTCGGCTACAGCGACCACTTTGTGTACAATCGAGATGTAATTTTGAGGACTAAGATGTTGCTGCCCTCTGGTGCGCTTTCCAATGACTAGCATAGCCAATCTTAGCATTGAACGTGCGCCCGCAGAGGGGACACGTTAGCGCACCGCTATTGTAGTGGTAGGGGATGGCTGCAGGAGGCCGCGCCTTAAGGTCATCTCGTTTCTTGTCCAGATTTGACCTCCTACCTTCTTCAAAATCTTGCACCTTCTGATGGATCAGGCGCCTCCACTCCGGTCGCTGTGCTGCCTGCCTTTCCCAGTGAGCTGGATCTATACAGCATCTTTTTAAATGTCTTTTCAGAGCATCCTTATATCTTAGGTACTGACCACCGCGTTTCCGCTTGCCGTACTGGAGCTCTGAAAAGAAGATGCGCTTCGCAATTCGCTCTTCTGCCATTCGCGAGACATGTCCACTCCATCGAAGCTGTCGTCGCATGAGGTATGACTCAATACCACCGACGTTGGCTCTGCGCAGCACTTCCGTGTTCCGCACACGGTCGGACCACCGAATTCTCATGATGTTACGCAGGCACTTTAGGTGGAATTGATCCAACGTTTGTATGTGGCGGCGATATAGTGTCCATGTCTCCGCAGAATATAAAAGATTGGGCAACACAATAGCCATGTAAACTGATATTTTGGTCGCCAGTTTAAGGTCATGTGAACCGAAGACTTTCGAGCTAAGTTTGCCGAATGCTGCAGCTGCAGCACTGATCCTGCAATTGACTTCTGAGTCAACGTCACATTTTGATGTTATGGTGCTTCCTAAGTAACGGAATCGGTCGACCTGCTTTAGCACATCTTCTCCGAGTCTTACGGTAAGTATTATCGGTAAGTAGCCTTAATTACCAAAGCGATTTAACGTCAAACTCTAACAAACAATGTTTGCTCACACCATCCGTCTGTTTGTGTTGGTCAAAGTTTCGGGCGGGTCGGGAACGTAACTCAATTCACCACTTAGCGTGTTGTTATTCTAACTCCATGTTTACAGATTAAGACTTTGATGAGACCGCCAGAGTTGTCCAAAATACCGGGTAAACTTTTATTTAGCTGATGAATATTTTACGATTTTTAGTATGTTGACAGACGAGCAGACAGGTCGCCTGATAAGCGATTACCGCCGCCCATGGACACCTGGAACTAGTCACAAATGCGAAAATGTTAAGACAGATTTTATCACACCCGTTTAAGACACCCCATATTTTTACCATCAAGTGTACGCGCTGTAATCGGCCCAAGTTTTCTCAGAAGCTCACAATGTTAACAACACCGTGTCAGGGAAAAGGAACGCGTCAGGAACATTCAAATGGGCGTCGATGATTGGTCACGGACACCCATCATACCGGTAGCCCAAAATCGAGCAAAATAAAACAAAAAATAGGCCAAGTGCGAGTCGATATTCCGTACGTAAGATCTTCATAAATAGTTCAGCAATCGAATTTTTATATTTATTATATATTTTTCAGTATCAGTAAGAAATAATGTAAATATTTTACGAACGAGTATATACGTATGCGTTTCTGAAATAAAGGGACTGACAGACGGACTGACAGGGACAACAAAGTGTTTTTGTAAGGGTTCCGTTTTTTTACCTAAGTACGGCTCGGATTTATGTACTGAGGGTTCCTAACAATGAATCTTAAAAGCAATAAGTAACTAATATCGTGAAAGTATGTATAAGTAGTAGTTAAATCTATCCCGCTTGCTCGTTTGTCGCCTTTAACATAAAAAAATTCTTAATAAATTTTTGCGGTTTTAATGCTAACGCCAAAGGCTTCTTAATTTTTTTATTCTTTCCAAAAGTCCCTTCAGCGAGTTACACTGTCGAAAAATAATATTAGAAAAAAAATGATCAGCTGTGACAAAGATTGTTCCGTGGGTCTTATTAAATATATTAAAAATTAAATTGAAAATTAAAAAACCCCCGACACAACTAAAGCTCTTTCATTTGATACCTATATTGAGGCAGTTGGAACAACAAATAGGTTATTCGTCATTTTCTGACGGCGGTCATCTTAGATTTGAAATTTTTCACAATTAATATATTCTGCTACTCAAGCCCTTTTATATGATACCCATATTGTGGGAGTTGTGTTAAAACATAAAATCCAAATCTTTGTGACGGCGGCCATCTTGGATCGATTTTTATCCAACATAGCAAAGAACACTCCCTCCTTATTCATCTTTCAAACAAAATAAACAAAATCAAAATCGGTTCATTTGTTCGCGAGCTACGATTCCATAGACAGAGACACAGACACGTCAAACTTATAACACTCCGCCTTTTGCGTCGGGGGTTAAAAAAGGCAGATTCTATGTCAAAGCAAACAACTAATTTAATTCATCAATTTCAGTTCAGCAGTACTTGTCATCCCAACAAATTATGTTACAAGGAAAGAAAGAAAACTATTTATTGACCAAAACACATACATTATACATAAAACAAATAATAATTAAAAACGGTACTGAGCATAAAAGTTGCGGCCAACAAGGCTCAGCCTCAGCATATGCTGCAACTGCCGCAATCAACAGCTGCAGCGCTGGTTTTCAGGCTGGACCTTGGGTGACTCCTTTGCGTTAGAAGAAATTTAAATATTTACATGCAATATAGAAGACAAGGCAACGTAAAAATCTTAAAAAATATTACGATGCTCTTTTATTTTGGAATACGGTACCCTAAAACGCCTTAAAACGTTATTAAAGCCTACGCGAATGATCATCAACTTCAGGAAGAAAAGGACGAAAGATTTTATGCGCACCCGTTAATAGGGATGCGGGCAGAGTCGATTTTTTACGATGATCGATTAAGGTATCCGATTGGAACTTTTAATCGATTTTACCGCTCGGATGGATTTTAAGTGTTAATTTAAATCTATATGTATACTTTTAAGTTTTGCGTAATTTAAAGGTTTCTTTTTAGTATAACTAGACGTAAAAAAAACAGATTTTGATGATTCTGCTGGGATACAATTAGAATACAATGAACGTGTATTATTCTTAGACGTCATCATCATCATCATCATTACAGCCAATAGACCTCCACTGCTGGACATAGGCCTCCCCCAATGTTCTTCACACAGATCAGTCCTGTGCACAGACACAGGTGTTCTTAGACGTGATAGATTGTAATAAAATCAATTTAATTTTAGGGCATACATCTATCATTAAAATTGAATGACCGTTTATGGTTACATAAATGTGTAAAAAGTTTAATTGCTTTCACTATTATTAAATTAAAGGGGCATTAATAGCACTTTCGTTTTATAAGCCTACAGTCTCAGTCCCATCATTTTTCTTTCCACGCTAATAAGGCGCATTACCAATATTTTATTAGTTTATGGCTGTAATAATAAAAATACGTCGTTATCTTTTACGATATCAATAAACGGATAAAGGTTGTCCAAAATGTTAAGTCAGTCTAAACATTGGAACACGAAACCTGCGTCACGTCAAATTTATCGATTCGTGCAGGTAAAAAAATCGATTCGAATTATGGTAAACTGGGTCTTTAATAACGTCCTGTGCGCAAGCGCAGGTTTCCCGACGTGATTGGTGGTAGCAAATTATTTTCTGATGGTAGTGTTGCCTACTTAGCACTTTTGGTGCTAGGTCTAGCACTATTTTTAACTTTTCAAGACTGTTTAACCCTTTAACGTTTAGCACCTAGCCTTCAGTTTTATTTTAGAATCATACACTATGTTGTTAAAACAAGTACTTTCACTTTTAAAATTAACATCAATGTGAACTTTTTGTACACGATTTCTGCCCAGTGTTTGATTTTAAAAATTCAAATTTTACCACGTTTCCACATTTTTTATTAGCACCAATTCGTGAGATTGAGTTAGCAACACTAGGTAGCAAATTAATTTGTGGTGGTAGGCCTCAGGATCACGTGCGTTGACCTGAAGCGGGGTGTACTGAAGATGCGTTGGGAACATTAGATCCTGATAAATGAGACAGTATTCTAATGTCAAATTTCTGATGGGTCAGGGTTAGCATAATATTTGGGGGAGAAGACTATGCTCGGAATTTCCTTGCGTGGTCGTGCCAGGAAAGATGAGACCCGCAGGATGAATAAGGTTACAGACATAGCCCAAATAATTACAAGCTTCAAGTGGCAGCGGGCAGAGCAAATTGCAAGGAGAAATGACGGCCGTTGGTGCGTGAAGGAAACTGCCACACTGACGCGGCGGATTGCAAGCGTTTTCAAAGCGGAGCGAACACGTCACGTGTGCGGAACGAACACGTCGCGTATGCGGAGCGAACACGTCGCGTGTGCGCAGCGAACACCTTGTATACTCGCAACTGATTCGCCGCGAATGCACAACGTTTCCGCCACATAAAAAAACAATGGCCTCTCTTCGCGGCGAATCAGTCTAACGGTCTTCGAGTGAGGTCCAACCCTCACAAGGTGGACCGACTGGTGAAGGTAAGAATAACAATATTAGGCAGCCCTGTCTTGTGTACGAGAGAGCGCTTTCTAATATGATATCGCTAATTGCCTGTTTGGGTCGAACAGGAATAATTACTCAGTATCCTGCCGGTTTGACTTGACCTCTGGTAATGCGGGGTCGTTATTGAATCAGTCGCGGCTCCATTAGAAGGTAACATCAATCACTGATTTAGACAAAAAACAGGATTGAGTCAAAGCCTTCCTCATCTTGTTTGCTTACGATTTGAGAGATAATTTTTTGGGCGTATTATAACAAAAAAAATTGTACAACATCTCATATATTAACTTGATTCAGTACTAAGTGTAAGATCGGACAGTCAGCCGTGGTCCAGTAAAACAAGAGGGTTTTACCTCGGAATGTGAGATATTCGGCTGAAAAATTGTATGAATATTTATGATAAAATCATGAAATGCAACTTATCTTAAAACTACATGCTGTAATGGTGTCCGCGTCTATTAAAATCTAATTACAAAAGTTTATTCATACAAACTGCATAAAAATCTACAGAAAATGAGTTTTTTTAAATGATATACATGGCAGACGAGCCGACGGATCACCTGATGGTAAGCCGATTACCGCCGCCCATGAACACCTGCAATACCAGTGGTGTCACAAGTGCGCTGCTTACCTTTTTACCCCCCTTCCCCTGGATTGTGCCTCCGGTACCCTCACACACGCAGCGAAACACAACGCATGCAATGCTTCACGCGGGTTTTCTGTGAGGCACTGTGCGGTGTTTCTGTGAGGTAAGATAATTAGTTCTTTTCAACTTTTGTCCTAACATTTTGACAGACATACACCCTACAACTTTTATATTTCGAGACAAGTTGTAGAATGTCATGAACAGGTACAATTCACGGAACTGTGGTATAGTCAGCCTAAAATTTGCATGAACCTTTGCAAATTTTCGGCTGACGATCCTACACTCCGAGATTCTTACCTTGACAACGCTTTGAATTTACTGGACTGTCAAAACTTTATCAACAGTTTATTATACATTATCACTATACAGAGTCCTTTGTAAGTAATATGCTCCAGAAATAAATTGCAATAAAATCTGGTAACCTTGACTTAGCTTTAAAATGTTCGTTACATGGCATTTTACAACACGACGGATGGGTCGACGTATTAAAAATTTAATTCGCCGATCAAAACATCGATTAGAGCAAATATTTTATTGCACTCACGTTTGTTGATTTTAACGTTAATTTTATATAATTTAATTTGCATTTAAATTACTTCAATATATACTATGGTATTTTTGTTGGTTTAATACCAAAGTTTTAAAAGATACTAAAATATTGAGACCGAGAATACTTCTTAGTCAAAACACATTGAAAGCTTAAAACCATAAATGGTTAGACGCCATGATAGTTGAACAAAATTAACCCTTTCACTATCTATCACAACAAAACACAGCTATAAAAAAATATGTTCCATAATACATATATGGAAAAAATTATAAAAGACAAAATCGAAAGTGAATTTTGTACAAAAGCAATTCAAATAACCAGTAAATTTACTTGCCATGTAATCTCGGATTCTATTATTATCTGTGGACGTCATTAGGGAATGGGGTTAAGATAAAAAATAAATGGGGACCGGTAGAGTGTTTGTTTTTCGATTTTTTTGGGGATCCTCTAGCTGTCAGATCAAGTCTGGTGAATCAGTTTTTCTCTGGCCGGATATAAGGCAACTGACTTTTTTATTTTTTGTGACTTGTGTTTAAAATGGGATCCTGCTTCGTAAGTCTTTTAGGAATATCCCTAAGTCTCTCCTTATCATCATCTGTTGATAATTGCATCTTCATAGATAAACTCTTTATTGCACAAAAGGTTACAGAATTTAATGCTGTGGTGATAGGTAACTACGATCCCGGTGTTATTGCTAACAGCAATCTCTTCTTCCCAAAACTTAAATAATGGCGAACTGAAGGATATTCCTGAAGGCAATTCCATTTTCCAAACTATATCAAGCATCATCATCATCTTCAGCCTGTTGCCGTTCACTGCTGGACACAGGCCTCTCCTTATCTTAGCCACTCCGATCGATCTTTGGCTAATCCTGCGTAGATCATAGGCAAATCTTTATATTAAGCATATTTTTTTTTGATATTACATGGACTACTTTTCACTAAAATAAGCTTTAATAGAATAGAAATATAACAGTTTACATAAAGAATAAAAAGTAACTATTGTATCCTAAAAACAAAGGAGGAATATTAAAGAGAGATGAATGAATGAATTAATATATTTTGATTGCACTCAAAATAAAGTATGAAAACTTAAAACTAGGTATTACAGGATGTGTACAACGAAGGCGGCCTTGAAGGCGAAGAAATGAAGGATGAGATGAAAAATGTTTACAAAAGATTGTAGTCCGGCCCGCTACCCATCGTGCCCAGAATGCTGGCGGCTCTTTGAATGGCCAGCACTAAGCATTGGCAGAGGTAGGCATTACTGTCACCTGAAATGTCGACATAACTTTTTATAACACGGAACCCTACATCGTATACACCGGACATATTCGTGTGCCGTGTCCAGTTTTTAGAGAGCCAGTAAAAAATGTGATGGGCCCAGATTTGGACACGCTCCCGACCAAAGTTCCTAAATTGGGAAAGGACATTAATTTATTGTCGGGTATTTGTTTCTTCGGCGGCGTAATTAGGGAGTCTTACGAATTGGTTATTTCAAAATACGACGTTAAATGTATTAGCCTGGCGGTTTGGTTTTATAATGTAATTATTTTTCGTTTTGAACATGATTGGCGATATCTTCCTCTGAATTCAGCGGAGTGAGTCTAATTCGGAATTTAATTGACATACTAATTTCTTTGCTTACTTTATTTTTATAAAGTTCAATCTTTTTTTTTATAATGGCTGCTACTGTGTCTTTCGACACATCTATAATTCTGTCAATGTCGAGTGATTAGAGAGACACGTTAATTAATAGATTGACAAGTTCAATCTTTTTTTTTTTATATATGGCTGCTACTGTGTTGCCTACGGCGAACACATAATAACTCTGCCAATGTCGAGTGATCAAAGAGACACGTAAATTTAATAATTTATCTTATAATTCGAGTACCATATCAGATGAGATGTGACGTTGTCAAATGCAATGTTATCCTCATGGAACTAGAAACCGCGGGCTTTAAACGAAATGTGCCATTTGCAGAAAAAACGTCACAGAGTGTGAAAGAGCTCAACCGGCCCCGATGTAGATGCTATACGTGTGCGGTAGGGAAAGAACGTCGCCCAGCACGTCACCCCAGTACTACAGCGCGCGATTTTTCAAGTAAGGCTTTCTATGAAAAGGCTCAGTCTGTTTAGGGTACAAGTCTATGGTTATCCCACCTAGATATGCGTACGTTAATGTTGTGAGACGGAGATATGAGTTTTTTTTACATTGTAGTATACAATCGAGCCGTGGCCGTGTGGTCCCCGGCAGAGTAGAATAGGCCACCCTCACTCTTACCGAGGTGTCGTAAAAGGCGACTAAGGTAAATCTGCTGGCATGATCATCAGCACCCAGAGAAGGAAAACTCTGCATTTATATCTAAACCCTCGCCAACCCGTCCGCCAAGCGTGGTGAGTATGGCAATTACCCCTCATGTGATTGAGGGAGGCCCGTGCCCCAGCAGTGGGGACTTAAATGGGCTGACGATGATGATGATGATACAATCGAGCCGCTCACCTGATGGTAAGTGATCTCCGCTGCCCATGGACATCTGTAGCACATGTCTGTGTTGCACGCCGAGCCGTTGCTGACCCATAAGGAAGGGTTCTTTGAAGATCATCAGGTCGTATCTGTTTGGAAACTGTAGTTGATTCCACAGTTGTACTGTGCGCGGTTAAAGTTATTTTTTTATTGAGCACGAGCCAATTCAATGTCATGTCCCGAAATTCCCGAAAACCACGACCGTCACGATTTTAAGATAAGTGTAAGAAGTAAGGACGAACAGGAGTGTCCAGGAATGTCTTTGAGATTTTATCTAAAGATTAAATTCGTGACTCGTTCCGAAATGATGGCACTCGGACATGTTAGGGTTAAAAAGGGTATATTTGAACTTGACTGGAAACGCTACCGTGTTAAGATGGAATAACTTTTTAACTTTAGAATATTATAAATAACGTTCAATACATATGATTTACTTTGTTGTTCATGACGTCGATGGCCAGTGGCTAAGAAGTTGCACTCAAGCGCGGGCGGTTCCGAGTTCGATTCCCAGTATGCTGGGCCTATATGTGGGTGAGGGTGTCCTGTGCCTCCCAGGCTCGAGACATTTTTGTTTAGGAAGATAGTATTTTCTAAGTTAAAATTTGTCAACGTTTGTTTTTATATTCAAATACTATGTAAGGAAACTTTGATATGTGGAAGGAAATATGTATATTAAAAAGCGAGGTGCGCAAGCGCACGCACTGCTGCGCGGCGTCACCTTGCGCGCACAGATGAACGCCATTTTGCGCCATCGATCGTGCGTAAAATCGCATCGGTGCTATACCATTACACTTCAATCCTAAGGATTGTTTATTTTATCATAACGGATTACTATATGTAATAAATACGAGTATCAAATTATCATAATACGATTGGCCCGAAGGAGCATTTGGCCTGCCTCAGGGTCGTGGGTTTGATTCTTACTCTGGCCTGTAGAGATGTGGATTTCTGAATACAATCATTATATACGAGTACTATACAAGAGGCCAAACATTATTGTAATGAATAGCTACTTGTGTGTTTTCAGGGCTTGTAATTTCGAACGAGCTCATTTTAATATCCCATAGCTTTAAGGATTTCAATATAAGTAGGTATCAGTACCCTGTTTTTTAATTTTATTGCACTATGTTTATATAATAGGCGAACTTAATGCTAAGATGCATAAAGTTATTGCGTAATGAGATATCAAAAGAACTTGTATAAATAGATAAATAAAATAAATATTTCACAACATCACATACATTGATCTGACTCCGAGATAGATAGTTATATATGTATAGCGATAAATGTAACTATTATGGTGTTTCCGATACACAGGACACTCATTCGTCATTGAACAACATGTTAACAGAAATCAATATTATGGTTGGTCTAAAAGCCAAGCCTCGTCAGCCCAATGATGGAGTACGCCTAATTCGACCGTTTACAGACTTATGAATCAGAGCGTATATCACGATGTCGCCGAGCAGATCAATCTGGCCGCTGATATCGTTAATACTGTCAGCTGCGCACGCGCACCGGTCACGCACCGCGCAGATCTCGATGCGATAGTGAGATTTGGGGGCAACTGTTTGTTTGTGGATATTTTTGGAAATATTACGTCAGTGGGTTTCAAATATAATTGTATTTTTTGTTTCTCAATTTTAAAAGACCTGTTTATACAGTAATCTAATGAATCCCGTGCCTCGGAAAGCACGTTAAACTGTTGATCCTGCCCCCGATCCATTTCCGGTCGTGTCACAGTAGTGTCCCATCGAAATCGGAAGGTAAGGGAATAGAGAGTGCACTTGTGTTTGCGCACACACTTGAACACTATAATATATCCTGCGTACGTGGCTGATCGTTGAGATTGGCCGCCGTAGCCGTAATCGGTTGAAGGATATTATTTTTAATCTAATGAAATGTTGACAAATTCTTTGTTACGTTTGTCTTGCGACCATTAGGGTAAAAACTCAGAATTATGAATGTCAAAAGTCGGGAAAAGAAGTGGAGGAGGTATAGAAGCGAAGCGGTTCCCGGGCTTCTAAACGCCTTTGGGACGCAACCAGGAATAAACACTAAAATGGTGATGGATGATATTCTATTAATTCCAAGTAATATCATCATCATCATCACTCAATGGTAAAAACTACATTTACCTGATGTTCGGTAAAGAAATTTATATCTAGGCTATCCTACAGACAGCGGCAACACTTATGTTTTCCGAAAACATGAAACGCTTACGTAATGCTTTCGACACCTAGCGACATCTATCGGTATAACGTGTAACTAATGTGTAATGAAGTGAGGGCGGGCCACTAGTAAATAAATAAATCATCTAAAATATTAATCATCAATAAATATATCAAACTATTAAAAACAATTAGATTTCCGACTTAACTGTCCAAATTCAATTAAACCAATACATCATATCTTTGCAGACGCGCCATATTAAGTCTGCTACGCAAATCGTTAGGAAATCAACTCCCACGCAGGCACCAGTCACGTTTGACAAGGTCCACGTCACTTAGGTACTCCTAAAGAACGATACGTACGTACCCTTGGATGCGTGTCAAACTACACAGCCAGAATGAAGGGAAGTGATGTGAACAGGATTCGAAGTGAAAATGTATCAGCCTATCATTCACATGACATGTCATATTGATCTGATTCTTAGACTAGAATGTCTAAGATAGATGTTTGCCTATTTCTCTTTGACATTGAAGTCAAATATTTTGTACTTGTGGACGCTTGTAGTCCTATAGCATTCAGTCGGCAGCTGAAAGATTGTATCAAAATAAACTATGTATAGATATGGATTTTGCCCAAAATAAACAGCTATACAAGAAAAAAAAACTATTCAAATTCCGTTCCGTAGTTTCCGAGATCAACGAGAACAAACAGACAGATAATAAATACAAAAAAAAAACAAAAACCATTGATTCATGTTCTGTTACTGTTTTCTGATCCCCTGAGTTAGTTTTAGGTAAATAATCTACCTATGACAATTTTGTTTAATAATGAGTATCTGTATCGCCCTGTTGGTCTAGTGGTGTAAGTACCAGGCCGTGATCTCGGGGTCCTGGGTTCGATTCCCGGGTCGAGCAAAAGATCTGTTTTGAATTTTTCGAATATAGCTCGGAATTGTGATTACTAATCCGCATTAGGCAAGCGTGGTGATTAAGCCTAATCCCATCATAGTAACGATGACTTGATTTCTATGATGGAGGCCTTGTCGCAGGGCATAGGCCTATATAGGCTGATATTATAAAGAGTTATTATAAAGAGTACAGCTAGTTTACAGATGTAAACTATCTATAATGTACAGAAACAGTTTTATAGATGTTGTAAGTACCTTTGACATATTTTTTTTTATTCCCATCACTAGTAAAGAGTATCATTATAAAAACCCTGAGAGTAAGGATTGCGATTAAAAAAACCTCTAACGACATGGGAATCGTTAACCATATCAAAAACCGCAGGATCTGCCCGTATAGGGTTAACCCTATCGCTGCGGTGTTCAGTTTCATTATACCGATGGAATGATATGACCTGCTCTATTATTCTTTTAAAGAAAATAAATACATGAACGATAAAATAAAAATAATAACTAGGTCTATTTAATGTGAAATGTGAACCTTATTGATCCGCATCCAAAGTCGAGATGTTTACATTTTATTGCAGGCGACTGTACAACTATAGTTAACCAAAGCCATGGGGCTAATCATTAACTATGTAAGACGATGTTTACACCTTAATTGAAGTCAAGTTAGTAAATATCAAAGAAAATATACTAAAATAAAATCACTCATTAGGGGTAGGCCAAATGTGAAAACCACAATTGTCTAATATCAATCAAGATACATAAATAAAATAGTACTTAAGAGGCAAGAATGCCTATAGCCGACGCTTGAAGTCTAAAACATACGTTTTAAATTCCCGTAAGTAACATTTTATACATATCCATACTAATATTATACATGTGAATCTGTCTGTTTGTCTATCTTTCACGGCAAAATGGAGCGACAGATTGATGTGATTCTTATAGTCAAGACAGTTGAAAGGATATAAACATAGGCTACTTTTTGTCTCTTTCTAATGCGAGAGAAACCGTGGGCAAAAGCTAGTAATTAATATAAAAGGAACAAAACGCGATGATATTTCAAAATAAGTACAGTTTTAACGATCTGGTGAAGGTCGCGGGAATCCATTGGATGCGGGCGGCGCAGGACCGATCTGTGTGGAGAACATTGGGGGAAGCCTATGTCTATTGGTTGAAATGATGATGGTGAATGATGACATCTTTTAATAAAATACTTGAAGAACTTTTCCAGGCATGAACATCTTAACAACACTTTAGGGTTAAGCCGCGTTACATACAAAACTTCCTGCGGCGACCGCAAGAGGGCCAGAGCAAAAAGACGCACAAGGAACTCGATACGACTCCTAGTCGCGCCGACCGCAACTACGTGAGCAGCAAAAAACGGGTTAAGATACACCGATGTGGTCTGAGATTTTAATTATTATGACGACAAATTATACAAGTGATTTTCAATAGAAGTAAAAAATATGTATAAACAATAATTGTACTGGAAGGAAACTAAACATAAAAGTAATACACCATGCTTATTTAACCGTCTTATTCCTTTATCTGCTGCACTACACTGATTATAACAATTTTTTTTTCCTTTGGAACATTGGGTTTGATCTCAGAAAAAAACTCACCTTTCCATACAAAATTGATTGGTGCAATTTGTATCAGAAGGCGAAAATTTTTTTAGAAATAAGGCCTTATGTTCCTTGGGGAAAAATATTTGTTTTCATTAGTATACACTGTGATGGTAGAGTTCGATAAATTAGACGCAGAGATAGATCAGGAGACAGACTATATTATATTGTGGCAAGCAAGACCAATGGCTTAGCGTGATTCACCGTGCACGGAGGTAGGCCTATATACTGTCCCACGGCAGGGCAAAGGTATCATAGAAATCAAGTCATCGCAACTATGATGACATTAGGCTTAATCACCACGCTTGCACAATGCGGATTGGTGAGCACAAACCCGAGCAAAGTTCTAAAAATTCGAACTTACTTTTTGCTCGACAATCGAACCTAGGACCCCGAGATCACGGCCCAGTACTTAAACCACTAGACCAACAGGGCGCAACCAGCAAATTCTGGGACGATTTTTAATATTACGAGTTGTCCTGGCTGGAAATCAACACTTGAAGCGCAGCCGTCGCTATGAAGTGCGACACACTAGCCATTCCACCAACTACGCAGCGCAATTGCTTGTCTAAAAGGCAGTTATACAAAATCTATCTCCTGGACCACTTTTATGAATACCGATCATACGAGTATGTCGCCTTAATGACCGCATACGAGTATCTATATCACTCTACTTGTCAGACGAAAGTGAATCGGCAGGGTGAATAAAGTTCCCAAGCCATGATAGTACGGGAGTCAACGATGGAATTAGTGTGCATTTTATGATGAATAATCTTGAATTTTGAACTATGAATTCAACGCTATTTTTGATTGAGGCTTTGAAGGTTAGTCCTTTAGAGAAAAAATCTAGCCAAGAAATTTTTAGCTTAGTACATTCCAAAATCTCGAACATCAATTAACACCGACCGCGCTGCGCACTCGCTTCGCTCGGCACGATGACATAAGATTTATTTGACGACCGTTTGGGAAACATAATTAGCATAATTATTATTATTATTTATCGCTAGGTATTATTAATTAATTAATGTTTTTTTTGCATTATATTGTTCTATAATTTTAATGTTATGATTTACTTAATGTATTTTTTCTCGTTTTAATTTGAATAATGTTATCTAATGTAATTTTGGGATAAATCTTGTTGACGATTAGTTGTAAACTGTAAGTCAGCAAGTAATAATGTTTATATATATAAAAAAAGCGGAAGGGTCGCTTTAATGAAAAATTAAGTGTTCTCTGTAAAAATGTATTTACTGTTGGTTGTAAATGTTAATGAACTGTGGGTGCATGTTTCAAATTGTATCGAATGTAGCGAAATGATCAGTCCTAATTAATATATTCTTACTAAGATGAAGAGTTTATAGAGTCTGTTGTCTTGTGGAGTTGGAAGCTTGAGTCTTTATTAGGTTCTGATAACTTTTTGACAGTGCCAGTTAATGGTATCATCTCGGAAACACTTTAAATGAAAATGTTATTGGATATTATAACAGCTAGCTAGTTTAACCCGCGGCTTCGCTCGCGTTAAAAACAGACAAAAAGTAGCCTATATTACTCTCTATCTTTTCAACTTGTCCACTAAAAGAACCACATCAATCCGTCGCTCCGTTTCGGCGTCAAAGACGGACAACAGACAGGCAAACACACTCTCATATATTAATGTGTAACTAAAGTGTATCTCTCTCTACTCATGCAGTTTATTAATCAGACGCCTCCTGCACTACGATGTTCCCATGTCATTTCCCTTTCGGTGTCGCGGACGTCATAAAACTTATATGCAAATCCCGTAATGGACAGCGTTTGGGCGGCGCGCGCGCAAAATGCTCCTTTTTTGGTTTTGTTAATTTATAATCCTATCAGACGCTCAGCGGCGTAATTACGAAGGACGGGATGAGGTGAGGAGGCAAAGATTAAGCACGCAGAGGGGGAAGGTGGTTGAAATTTTGTTAGTGATTTCATTGTCCAGTATAATAATGCCTTTATAATCCTATCAGACGCTCAGCGGCGTAATTACGAAGGACGGGATGAGGTGAGGAGGCAAAGATTAAGCACGCAGAGGGGAAAGGTGGTTGAAATTTTGTTAGTGACTTTCATTGTCCAGTATAATAATGCCTTCAGGATACTGCTGGGACTGCCTCGATTCTGTAGCGCATCAGGTATGTTTGCAGACGCCAATGTCAGCTGTTTCTTTGCTATAATACGCAAAAAAATTGCATATCTGGGGCGCAGCGTTCGAGGCAGTGGCAACAGTGTCCTGAGTATGATAGCTACCAGGCTGGACTGTAGGTACGTGAATCACTGTTGTGCAGCGGCTGGCGGGGTGGTACAGCGTGTGTGTGATTCAGTTGTCGACGCAATGAATACCTACATACTTATTTTTGTCTTGCAAGTTGTGTGATTGTATTGTGTAGTTATTTTTATGTTTTATTATTGTGCGTATTGAGTCCTGGTTAAAATTAATTTAATTAGTACCTAGTAGCAGAAACCAATAGAAATTGCCAATAATCATAGGCTAAGTACAAAGTCATTAAACGTAAACTTTTTAGAAAATAACGCTTAAATTTATCTGTAAGAGCTTGCAGCTTAGTGTTTCGAGGGCTACATATTTTTTCTAATGAAGGACATGTAGAAAAAATATTATGTAATTCAAGTACATATATATTGCACCCAGACACTGAACAAATATCCATTATACGAATGTTGGTCCAGAGTGGGAATCTAACTGACGGCGTTTGACGTATTATGTAGAGTCAGTCACTCTACAAAATGCGCCAATCGGGCCAGTATTTTTTTTTTATTTCGGGTTGCTCTTCGCTTCGCACTGAACGCTAGAGTTGAGAAGAAACCTACGATGGAGCGACCCGGGATTTTTTTTCGACCCGGGAATCAAACCCAGGACCCCAAGATCACGGCCCGTAACTTAAACCACTAGACCAACAGGGCTTCGTCAAATGTTAACAAAAAATATATTTTTGTGCAATACCATGACAATTAGGTACAAATAACTAACCGTCCCATCTGTAGGTACTTTCTAATCTATGCCCTGCCAGTCATATTTCATTATGGTCCCGATTATAATGCGGAAGGGTCTCTAATAACAGAGGCGGTTGTGACGAATCGCCCGGACTTTATGGTGCATCGGCGGAAGGGTTTGACGGGCCTAATGATGGGCGGGTCACTAATTTTAAAACTCGAGTCATTTTTATAAATAACTCAAGAGAGTGGCAAAGTTATGTAATTAGGATTTACCGGATAGTTAGCAATCAAAAACGTAATTCAAGTCGAATAGCTCTAATATACCAAAGTAAGTTATTTTTAGAATCAATGAGGGTACCAACATATACTTAAGAAGATATTTTAAAACCAAGATAGGATTGGATGAACATGAAGGTTATTTAATTTGATTTAATTTAATTTAATTCTCTCAACATACGTTGACCTGATTCGGTACTAAGCACTTGTGTTACAGATATCAGACAACAAAGGAACACAAATATATACTTAAATACATATATTACACCCAGACACTGAACAAACACAAGTGTTCATCGCACGAATGTTTGTCCAGGGTGGGGTTCAAACCCATGACCTTTGGCGTAAGAGGCAGGGTCACAACCATTTGCGCTATCCGGTCAGTCAAGAGTCAATATATACATGGTTAACATTATACTCGTATTATGAATGTTTGTCCTCCTCGTCTTGGCGTGATTCGCTAAGCCGTGGGTACGCTTAGAGCATGATTCTGGTAATTACAATGAAGCGACTGCCGTTTGACCTTATATAGTTAGTATAATGCCCTTCAGAAGTTTTTAGGGTATTCAAAAAATCACGGTGTGAAAAAAAGATTTCTTTTTCACTATTCTCCCTTTTTCACTCGAGTTAGTCCAGTCCCAACACTAGCCAATTTGTCCCAAACGGGAGACAATTAACCCAGGAATGCAGATAGGCATTAACGAGATTGTGGTTCGGCCTGGCCATTATGATTACACGCTCTATGATACCAAGGCATTAAGCCTGATCCATATCTGTGGAATCGCTCGCTAGAATGTAAAGAGGGCCATCACTAACAATTCCCAAAACAACATATAGAGATACCATAAGAACATTGTGTAAAGAAACTTCTTAAGGGGATGTCGCAGGTACGAATCAGAATACAGGGTGTATCTGTGAACATTTACATCCCTTTAACCACGTGTTCTACCAACCATTCTGAACAACTTTTTTTCAACAACTTTTCGAAACACATCGAAAAATTTTTCGACTTCCCATACAAAATGACCAACCCATTGACGGACTTTGTATGAAAAGTTGACATTTTTTCTTGCGAATTTCCAAAGTGATAGAACCAATTTTGTTCATATTGGTTAGTAGAACACGGATACGGAACGGACACCGATAGAACGGAACGGAACGGACGAATAGAACGGAACGGACATTTCGGATAACGGATTCTGGAACGTGTAACCAGATTAACTTTTATAACCTTCATTAGTGACCCGTCCTCACTTCCTTTCGGAACTCAATTTGTTTCATTAGTTCCTAATACCCAATAGGTGGCGTTGGGTGTTGATTGAATCGCGTCAGTGTTTCGTCTTTTCGGTTTACCTATAAGCCTTGTAGTCACTTATACTATTACAGATATGATTGAAATTGTAACACTTACACAATTGAAGTTGATACACTATTCAGCACGGCACTCCCGCAGACAAGTGGCTAATAAGACAGTAATCCCGCACGCGGAAGCGGCTGCGCCCGCGCGTCAGAGTCGCGCTTTTTAATACCAACACAACATACCAGTTTCAACTTTGTAATGCAGGCCACTGACCCGCGGTCAGGTACAAATAGCCACAGGGTAGGGCTGGTACTCGAGGAAAATAATGAAAAGCAACAAAAAATCTTTCTATAATATTTACATCCTTGGTAAAAGTAGACGCTGATGGTGCAAGTAGTAAGCAAATTATAATGTATCGGGTTAAGACGTATGCATCTCCTCAAACTTTACAGAAAACCGGCGTGAAGCAGCGCAATGTTTTTGCCCAGTGAGTGAATGTACCGGTAGCCCTACGGGAAGAAGGAGTGTTAGAATGTTGTTTGCGCAATTGTGACTCCACTGGTGTTGCTTGTGTCCATGGGGGGCGGCAATCGCTCCTTAGGCAATTCGTCTGAAAAGATTTATTTTTACCGACTTCAAAAGGAGGAGGTTCTATGTTCGACTGTATATTTGGTTTTTCTACTTTTAAACCCCCCTTTCTACCGGATTGGGCCTCTAGTTCCCTCGCTCACGCACCGAAACACAACACTTTTTCACGACGGTTTTCTGTGAGGCCGTGGTATCACTGCGGTCGAGCCGGCCTATTCATGCCGTGGCTCTCCTGCGGTCAAAAAACGGTCTCCATTTCTAGGGAACGCTTAGATCATACAATACACACATTGAAGTGACAGTAATCTGACCTGCGCAAGCCTGAAGGAGGAATCACACCATATACATGATTAGTTGTCAATAATTTTAAAAGGTTTTACAAAAATAGAAAGAATATGGAAATTCGTATGGATTTGTTCATTACAAAAAGTAAAAGTGAACCAACCCTAGCAGGGATCTAACTCACGCGCACTGATTGCAGGCTTCATCGCGCCTGCGCAGCTACCGCCCGCATCAGCGATGCAGGTGATTACTACAATACTAGACTACACTATAGCGACAAGAAACAAGCACTTTTTGCCAACCTCTGTTGATAATGTTCTCATGAGATTGTCTTCATGAGAATAGAAAATTTCTAAACTACTTTAGGGTTCGAGACCACACGGCACCCTTCATTAATGTTTTTTTTGTTGTTGTCTGTCAAGATTGGAGAAATCAAAAAAGTTTACTAAGGCTGGATTCGACTAATCTTTAGCCGTGGATAAATCTATAAAGTCAGATTTGTATAGAATTTATCAGACTAAAGTTTGGTCAAATCGGCCCTTAGAATAATAAAATTTGGCAAAATTGGTACTCTGTTGTAGAATAAGCACGACAAACTTATATTAGTAGTTAATTTCATACTAATTAGATGATCAAAAGAACTTCTTTCCAGTGACGTTCGGTCCAAATTGTCCTGGCTTCGTCGAAGACATTTGACAATGATAATGAATGAATGAGATGATCTCAGGATGGAACCATTATACCCTTATTTTCGGACGACATCATCACTATAGCCACTTGGCCAAACTGACTTCATGGTTATAAATCTCGGAGACGAAGTCAGGACAATACAGTAAACATGTTTGAAAAAGTTTATATTCCTGTGATGGACGAACTATTAACATGTCTCCGATTCGCACATGGCAGTGTTTTCAACTTAGTTTCATACATGTAAATTAGATGATTTGTCAAATGCAAATTACCAAGAACAGTTATCGTATAGGGCAATAATACTTTTACAAAATAATAAATAATTACAATATTGATGAAGAGATAGTTGCAGATTTAAATTTTAGAAAGACATTCTAGAGAGTCGCCTCGGTCATTCAACAGTAAGTCAATAGTATAAACATTGCGAAACGCAACACCGATTTAGTCCAGACGATGACACATCATTCCTCGAAACGAATGTGTGTACTGTCTAGACAAAATACGAGGAATATAATTTAGATATAGCCGCTCAAGTAGAGTTAGTATTTAATAAGTACATGCGAGAATATTATGATGATACTAGCATGTGTGCGATAAGTATTACTCAAAGAAACGATGCAGCTATGTTTACTAACAATCATGCTCCATTAGAATACACATAACATTATCTACTACATATATTCATTCTTGTAAGTATATAAAAACATGATAGATCGCTTTGATATATTGACCTTACTATATTATATTTCCATAGCCGAATAAAGGAAGCTCTTTGTTTCTCGTATCAATTAGATCTCAAAATCAAATACATAAAATATGACTCAAACACTATTCCGCATACAACGAACAAACAATTTGATAGCTTTTGTTTAACATCTGATAATTAACATACGTTTTAATTCACTAATGCACTTGTACAAAAAACGAAGCCTTGTTTGCAAATGTTCACAAATAGCAAAGATCCGGTTTTCGGTATCTATGTGTTAATGAATATAGGGTGAATAACAATACAGGTTCTTGTGCTGCCAGCGTGTTTTGTAACGTTAAACATTTTGCATTGAAAACACCTGTCGGCAATACAAGTGCCAATAACATTACGTCGCATGCCCTCAGAACAAGAAACGACACCTACACAAGAGTATGCATCGATGTTAGCGCAAAACAAAGACCAACAATTGCAACCAACATCAATTTCGGAATAGTCAATGACCAGCAATACGAGTACATTGAAATCTTTTGTAAAATCTTCGCCTCTTTTATAATGTCTGTCATCCTTTATTCATGTACGTACAAGTGTACAACACAAAGGATTTTTGGGATACGACCATTCATGTCAAAAGAATACGCGATTACATACCACATAAAAAGAAATAACGAATAAAATTTCATGTGTATAATATTGAATATTTTACTAAGTAACAAATGTACAAGGTAGGTATTAATTTTATGATTGCTAAACCATATTAGGATGTAATCATCTTCGTAGAAATCGATGCCATAAGAAAATAAAAACACTCCGCATAACAAACAGGTCTAAATATCTGCCTTGGTTTTATGTAGTCGTTATAAAATATATATATATCACTTAATTGAATTCAGGTTAAAGAATAACTCAACTCGCAATAAGAATAACAAGATTATAAGTGGCTCAAGATTATATTGTTGGAAACATGAATGAATGAGTGACGTAATTTTTATTGAAGCTCAATATTGTGAATGAATTACTACCATGATAAATCTTCGTAATCATGAGTACTTTTGATAACTTTGTACTTGATTGTGGAAAATTCGAAAAGGAAAGAAACATCTATAAATTAAAAGTTGGGACCTGTTACTTTCACTCCAGAGTGCAAAAGTCAGCACGGATACCACATCCCGGCAAATCTTCTGCGTCCGGAAGACGCGGTGATATATTGGTTTGACAGACAATTCCTTTTCATTAAGGCGTTCCCCAACATTTCCCAATTATGTTGGTGTTGGTTCGTGAGGCACCGCCTTATTAGGATGCACTCCGGAGTTTCGCAACGAACATATCGAGTCGTGAGCGGCCTTCGTTCGGTACCCGCGTGGGAATTGCGCCTATGAATAGATGGAAATTATCAGTTGTACAGTCGGATGTTCAGATTAGTCTATTACCACTTGTTTCATATAATTATGTCTCAAGGGCATTTGAGCGAGATAGTTTGGTTATCTCACGTCGCGGTATCGCATGCAGAATCTATTGCGGAGCTTTGTTTTCAGACTTAGACTTTCAATTTCATGTCTGTTTCTAATAGATTTTGAATTGCATTTACTTTATCGTGTTTTGATTTATCTAAACCAAAGCAACAAAAAGATTTATTAACATTTTTTAAAACCAACAATACTTTTTGCATATTGATTGATAAGGTCAGGTAAATGTTATATCAAATAAAGCCAATAGCCAACATTGTTTATTACGCTATTTAAAATACACCAACAGGGGTCACACAGGGTCCTTATTAAGACCCATAACTTAAGTTATTACTGAACCTATTAAATATGTAATAACATTCGCTGTTTCACATTTTAAAAGGCAATTTTACTAGGCACATATCATCTCAGTAAGGTCAACAAACAAATGTGCGTTGCGCATCAACCGGTCTCGATATCGGCATGAATGCGAAGATGCGCGGACCGCGCGCGCTGACATTTGGCGCGCACCTGCGCCCGCGCACGCCTCCATCGGCCATAATTAAATATAATAGCTCCCGTATTGGTAACAATAATTATTATCTCATTGAACGGTGTCTTGTATGTTAACTTGTACGGAGGTTGCTAGTTTGGTATCGATCACATGTCATGGATATTAAAATGTCTACGGGTATGTCTGTGTGTTAGTGAGCGGCGAGCGTTCAAAGATTTATGTGGACAAGGCAGGTGTTTACTCATCTGCGTAAGAAGAATATTGAGTTTTTTAAGTCTATCTTAGTTACGTCAAATGCTAATATCTACCAGTTCTTTTATGATTCAGTGCAGTATTTCAAAACGAACTATATAATTATTTTCTATACACAATTATTACAATATTAGGGATGCTTTTGTTTCTAGACACTGTTTTTGGAATCGATTAAATCTGATGGAAAGTGACGATGAGGTCTGGGTTGTTACGCGGTTGCCTAGATAGTTTCACTCATGCTTTAAAGATGTCCAGATTATAGTAGTCAGAATAAACAAACCTCGGCCATCGGCATAGAGTTTGAGTTTGTAAATTTTTACGCCTATTTTGTCAGCCTTCTAATGAATCCATACATACTAATATTATAAATGGGAAATTGTATGTACCAGTCTGTTTGTTTGTCCGCCTTTCACGGCAAAACGGAGCATTTTATAACTGGAAATAGTTTAAGAGTTGACATAGGGGTTTTTTTTATGAGAAAGTGAGGCAATCGAGGAAGCGAGTCATCTGATGTTAAGTGGACACCGCCGCCCATGGACATCAGATGCACCAGCAGGAGTGGAGATGCGATGGCTACTTTGTTTCAAACCGATTTCCACGGGAGCGAAGCTAGATTTTTTTATGTGATTTTGAAAGGTTTAACTACCTGTCTCAATCACATAACGAAGTATGAAAAAGAAAGCATAACAAATGAGGAAGTACAACAAAACTTTACAGGAACTGTAGACTAATCCCGGCAACAAACGCTAGATGAGGATCGCGTGATTGTGAGCGGGCTCCATTACGCGGCTGATTGCGTATCGCGCGGATTGCATGCGCGTGCGCCGCACAAAGCCGCCGCCGCCCGCGCCGAAGCCGACCCCCATCACACTAAAAGCTAGGCATGACTAAGCCAGCCGGAGTGATACCCCGGCCGCACACAGAACTGGCGCTGGCGCTTTGATTTATCGAATGAGGGTTAGCGCTGTACTTGTGACTCCACTGGTTTTGGTGTCTATGGGCGGCCATAGTACCTTACCATCAGGTGAGCCATCTGCTCGTCTGTCACCTATCACATAAAAACAATGCCATATCGCGACTCGTATCGACGACTGCATTCGTCATCGACTATAATATTTTCTTGACATTGCTTGCTGGGAACTACTTAAATCTGTTATAGAAATTATAGAGACATTGAAGAATACAGAGGCCTACAAAGGCTTTTGCATTTTACGCAATGCAATTTGGCACTATGCAACGAACAAAATGCTGATAAAGACGAACATAACATTGAACAGAGACTGCAGAGCATGCATGGAGGAAACGGAGACCTTAGAACACCTTTTTTGTGAATGTAACTCACTGGTCAGAGGCAGAATGTGTGTTCTAGGTAACGCTTATCCGAAACCCAAAGACTACAGGCACTTCAATTCGAGGGTCATCATCATGACGCTGATGAAAAAACTCATTCGTGGGTAGGAGTGTAAAGGATAGGGGAGGTACAAGATCCCATAGGGTTAACGTGTTCCGAGATATGTAATGCAGTTAACCGCATCGCTTGAGTATGGAAGCTCGCCCTAACAACCAGGATCATTTCCTCCAGGACACGTCCGTCCCACGGGACGCTCTAACATCATTCTGGAATTATCTACTATAAGGAAGATCGGGTTATTTCTCGGACGGAATGGCGTTGAGTTTATATCTGTTGAGATTATGAAAGTTTTTAATAGCGTCGTCCTTTTCATGTTTATGAAGAATGCAGCATGCCAGCATTTATAGATGTCCTTCGGTTATGGATCTTATATTGTTAAGAATAAGATTTGAAACATTTCACTGTATTTCTAGGAGTCCATTCCATTGGTTTATTGTGATTCCAGAAAGTCAAGGGCAAGAGATGGTTCAGCCGATAATAACGAAAAGGAAATACATCAGTAAGATTAGTGCAAGTAAATTCATTCGCATTTAGCCATTACAAGTTATTGGAGAGAGCTTGAAAGAAGGCGACTACAGCAAAAAGCATCATGGTCATAGCCACTTCAAACGAAGAATCAGAAGAAGCCTAGCAGAGTAGTAGATATGACTGTGTTATTAATATTAATACCTAATAGTTAAATGATATGAAGTGTTAAAAATATTATCGTACACTTTTTAGTTTCTGCTTTTTGAAGGCGGTGTTTTTTTCGTAGTTTTTTTTTTTACAGTAACGTCAGACGTCAACAATTCGAACAATGTCAACGACAGAGATAGAGTTACACGATTTATATCTTTTCGCGTAATTTATGTGGATGTTAGACACGAAAGTAGGTTTACGTCTAAAGTTGCGCGAGCGCGGGTCTAAGGCCCGCGTGCGCCGGTGTCGTTACAAAATTTGTTCCGACTTAATTTTTCTATCGGTGTAGTATGGTCCCACTTTATTGAGCAACATTTTTATTTTTAAAAATTTACTAATCTCATTGCAACTTCCAAAGGACTATTTCTTCTTCTTCTCTTTGCTGTCATCGGGCAACCCTTTTTTTTTGTTGTCACTGTGAAATGCGGTCCACGCGAAGTGCAATGCAGGGACATCTTTAGGCATACCCGGCGGACGGAGTTAGCACGAGTTATGTTGCGCTCTCCTCTGGGATGATAACCCAGAGGCATACCAACTTAAACCACAGCGGCGGACCCTCATCGCCATATTAAGGGAGGTCGAAGAATCCAGCGTAGCCTTGGCTCCATAACCTCTCAATAGGGGAATCCTAAACAGCTTCAATGGCGTAGTTGGTAAGGGAACTTTATAGACAGAGACATACGTGTGAAAGAGACACGATGCGACAAACTGGAGCCCCGTGATATAAATATCAAATTCGACATTTATATGGAGGAATCTAGTAAAAATTCTCATCACGTCCCGAGAATTGGGCACCTGAACTCATCGATACCAAAAAAATAATATCCTCCAACCGATTACGGTTATGACGGACAATCTCAACGATCGGCCACGTACGCCGGATAGTGTGTGCGCAAACATAAGTGCACTCTCTATTTCCTTACCCTCATTAACCAAAGGGACACCAGTGTGGCTTTACGTGCTTTCCGAGGCACGGGTGTACACGACCGCACTAAGAATTTATTACTTTTTTAAATAGTGACATTTTGCTAATTAAAGGTCATGTAATTGTATCTAGAAAAAAAAACAGCAATTTCATAGGTAAAGAAGACCTATTATTTTGTAAGCAGCATGCGGTGGGCCTATCTCCGCGGAGGGCAGGCAAATATATTATCGGCTAGCAAGAAATGATTAGAGTATTGTTGGCCGTGATGTTTCTTTATTTACAATGTAAAAGCCCTAACAAGTTGCTGATTGAAGTCGGCCGACGTGAAGGGATCCTCGATTGCGAATAGGAAAAAGGTTTAGAAAAATAGTTTGATCTCTAGAGGTTGGATAACTTGGGGATGATGAAGAGGCGTGGAATGCGGCAATCTTCGTAAGATATAGTAACAGCCATGAACGTGCCTTCCCCAAAATCGGCATTGATATGGAATGCCTGAAGCGAAAAGAAAAAATCTTAGATAAAAAATATGACATCGTAGGATAGTGATAGTAAGACCTAAGACAATTTTGATTCCGGATCGGATTTCGGTAATAAAAAAAATCTAGGCATTCGAAAACAAACTCATAAAAAAATCTTGCAATTCCTAAGGCACATAACTCCAATTGCAAAGTTGCAATATTAGTTACACATGTTCAATAATATTGTACGGTCAGCATCAAAAGTAGGTTAACACTTTAGTACCAACCATGTCAAAGTAACTTTTCTGCCTATTATAGTCAGTTTGTAAGGGGTACGTACCAAATGTCACTTCGACATGGTACTAATGTGTTAAGCTACTTTTGATGCTAACCATACAATCATCAATAAAAAATATATTTTATGTAATATTATAGAAGGTGAGGCGCACGCGCAAGTCCTTCCTATTTAACTTTTTAGGAGGGGGCGAGCAGACGGATCACCTGATGTTTAGCGATTGCTGCCGCCCATGGACACTCATCATGACATGTTTTTAACCTTCATAAAACTTGATTTTAAAATTGAAAAATAACAAAAATGGACGTATATAAATCAAACCACTTTGTTAACTAAATTAGATGTTGACACTTAACCTCATCATCATCATCATCATCATCAGGTTATCGCAGTTCACTGCTGGACGTAGGCCTCTCCAATTATTGTTCGCCACTGTGATCTATCCATGGCTTCTCGCATCCAGCTCTTGCCAGCCATCCTGCGCAGATCGTCCCCCCACCTAGCCAGAGGGCGCCCTACATTACGTTTGCCAAGACGCGGTCTCTCAGAACCCACTCTAGAACTCGTTTACCTCATCGGTTGTCGGTTCTGCGGCTAATATGACCAGACCAGCACACCAATTAACCAATCATAAAATTAACAAATTTTAGACCACACAAAAAAGCTTTCAAATATACTGCAAGTTTCCTTTTAAACATTTTAGTGTCCGATTGTACAAATACGGTAAATAATGTTAGTTTTTCTTATCGATTGGGCCTTATACAAAATAATAGGCTGCGCTGAGGTTACCCAAGTTGGTCGTCGAGGTCAGTCAGTGGGTAAGCAGGTGTCCTAAATAAAAAGCTGTCGTGGAAACATACGGATCATATTTAGGCTTTAAACGAATAACGCTGCGTATATGAGGGTACCGGAGGCCCAATCAAGGGGAATGGAGGGTTTAAAGGTGGGCAGCGCATTTGTGACTCCACTGTTGTCGCAGATGTCTATGGGCAGCTGCAATCGCTTACCATTAAATGTCCTTTACCTCCTCTACTATTTAATGTTTTACTCGAAGGTTGTCTAGAATAAATCGCTTTCAGAGATATGTAGACCGAAGAATTGTATACAACATTTCTGTAATGTCTAGTACTTAAGTTGTGTATTTTGTGCAATAAATTATATCTATATCTTCTACCATCAAGGAATCAGTCTGCATGTCTACCACCTATCACATAAAAAAGGGGATAAGGTAAGGCACCCCACTAAAAGTGTGACTCCACTGGTGTTGCTGGTGTCCGTGGGCGGTAGTAATCGTTTATCACCTATCACATAAAAACAAATAAATATTATATTTCTGTGCATAATATGTGACTGACCGGATGGCGCAATTGGTAGTGACCCTGCCTCTTACGCCAAAGGTTGTGGGTTCGATCCCCACCCTGGACAAACATTCGTGCGATGAACACTTGTGTTTGTTCAGTGTCTGGGTGAAATATATGTATTTAAGTATATATTTGTGTTCCTCTGTTGTCTGATATCTGTAACGCAAGTGCTTAAGCTACTTAGTATGGAATCAGGTGAACGTATGAGATGTTGTGAGAATTATATGAAATTAAAGAAACTTCGTATCTAGACATCGACGCACTACTGATCAACAGATCACAGACACTCACACTCACAGATTATAGAACTGACAGGAAAGCCTCGTAAGTCGTAACGTGCCCGCTCGCAACACCCGCCCGTGATACCACCATTGACTGACGGCCTGAAGGAGGGCGCATTACCATCTCATTATTGGTGGTCCTCATTACGGAATGCCGATCTCCGGAAGTGATGAGCCGCGGATCCAATAATTGATGTTCGTGGTCGCAGGAAGTCGGTAATCGTTTTACTTTCAATTTGCGCTCGCGCAGATTGGGGTGAAGCGCGAATCTGCGCGAGCGTTTGCTCATTGTAGGAAAAGGTGATTCGAAAATTAAATGTTTTTTATTTAGGTACGGTTTGAAAAGGTCGGTCTAGACGTCCAGTAGTGGTGCGTATGACAGGTGGCAGAATAGCAGAAAGATCACCTGATGGTAAAAGATTGCCGCCGCCCATAGCATAGAGTAACTTATACATACTGAGAAAGAGGCATTATTCGGCTAGCCAATGCTAGCGCCATCTAGAGGAAAACAACCAATACTCAAAGTCTATGTAGTACGGCCACCTTCGAGAATCAGTCAGGGAGACGATTAAATAAAATATCAGAACTAATTTTATTTGCTTTATAACCAAATTCCTCCTAGATCTCTGGTATATGTTCCATACTTTTTAAAATTGTTAATGTTCTTTCTAAAAACGCTTTACTAGAGCGATCTCTCTGATTTCGTGGATGTGTATGGGCGACGAAGATTACTTTCCAACTTTCCATCAGGTGACTCGCTTGCTCGTTTGTCGCCTCTGGCATAAAAAAAGATGTAAAGATGCATAGTGATATCTAGTGAAACGACGCTGAACCATCTATCTGCTCGATTGCTTGTTAAAGCTACATCTGCTTTTTACAAGCTCCATCTAACGAAAACCGCTGAATTTTTTCCCGTACTAAGAAAAATAGTACCAAGTGAAATGACCCTGGCCCATAGACCCCAGTGGAGTTACAAATACGCTGTCAAACTTTTCCTGTACCCCCATTAACTCGGCAAAATACAGCGCAGACTCTCCTTCGCTTCGGTTCTCTTTGAGGCCGTCGTATCCGGTTGAGCCAGCTCATTCATTCCGAAGCATGGCTCTCCCACGGTATTCTGTAGTATACTATGGAACCTTCCAAGTAAAAGTCTTCTATAATCACTTTGATAAATTCAATTGTATTGTCTTCTTTTCAAGTAATTAAACCGAAACTTTTACCCGAACCTTTTTACCACCTGATCGTGTATTGTGAACATGGAATCATGTGAGAATTCTCGAGTAAACGCTAATACACTTTCTTTCTTCTTATTTAATCGATGCGACGTGCGGTTCGCGATGGTATAATAACACGTTTTTTAATCGATTAGATGATCGCATGATTGTATGATACTATGTTGTGATACATTTCCCATTATTTTGATCACGCATAGTATTGATTTGAAAGTGAAAATCGGATGTAATGTAACTGTTGTTAATTGAATGTTTTGTGATGCTTTCTTAATAGGTATCATGAATGTCCATACATTATTGCCAAGTGGGCGGTTTTTGATTTTAGGCTGAATTTGTTGGTTTAATTTGTCATTTAAAATCTGAACAGTAGCATACATAGGACACTCCGAAAATGTCGCAAAATATGGCAGGGGCGCCCGTGTACCAGCTTTCCCCTCTGGATCGGATTCAAAGGAGAGCAACTCGAATCGTCGACTGCCAAGATATCTCTAATAGGCTAGACTCCTTAGCACTGCGTAAAGATGTAGCCTCGCTATGTATACTCTACCGCCTATACTATGGAGAATGCTCTGAGGAATTGTTCGGACTGATCCCTGCCGCATCATTTCGCCATCGTTCCACTCGACATCAGTTCCATCGACATCTTCTGGATGGTTGGCAGTCTTCAACTGTGCGTTTCTCAAGAAACTTTCTGCCTCGTACGACAAAACTATGGAATGAACTATCGCCTGCGGTATTTCCGGACAGATACGACCAGCAAACCTTCAAGAAAAGAGCGTATTCCTTTTTAAAAGGTCGGCAGCGCACTTGTGACTCCTCTGGTGTTGCAGGTGTTCATGGGCGGCGGTAATCGCTTACCATCAGGTGATCCGTCTGCCCCCTAAAATAAACAAAGGTATAAAATTGAAAGCATGCTCGGATTTGAACCAAGGGACGCCCTTTATGGAAGGCGCGTTTTTATCCGCCTACCGTCGCTCCCTTGACGTATTTTCAGTCTAAACATGCTAGTAATAACTAGATGTTTCTCATAGATGGCAGTTTTCTCATTCACTCGCCAAATCAGACAATATTCCGTTAAGTAGTTGTCAGATTTACGCTTACTATGTCATACTTAAAAGTCTGAATGAATATCCATTAATACACACGTGCAAAATGAAGCTAAACAAATATTAAAAGTAAAAGCGCTATCTTTTTTACACACACCCAAAAGCAAAATTTTCACGAATTTCAACTTTATTACCAAGATATAAGGAAATACTAGTTTATGCAAAAGTTAGGTGTCATGCGCCCACGCACCACTTGAAACACTTTCTACAAACTACGGCTTTCGGCGATAAACGAAGTTTACGTCGGGTCAGGGGTGTAGATATGGCCTTTACAACCTTTTGCCTATTAATATAGGATTCTTATTTGTGCCAACGATTTATAAGTAGGCCAGCTTCGGTCAGAATAAAACCTCTTACTAGACCATGACTAGTAAAGAAACAATGTAACCCAATAGATCGATGGTAGCTTTGTGGATAAGGAAATGCCTAATATACCGGTGCTATGATGGGCTAAGTGTGTAACTCTAACTCACCATAAAGTTAGGTTCAGTTGATAATAAACGCAGTTATAACGCATCCCTGGTTTCTACTACACGTCCCCAAAGCCCATCATTGCATGGCGACCCTTGCAGTGCTGCCTTTGGCGGCGCTGCGCACGGGTAAAAAGTAAAGTAAAGTATCAGCCTATAACTATCCCAATGCAGGGCAAAGGCCTCAACCATAGGAATCAAGTCATCGCTACTAAGATGAGATTACGAGCACGGGTACATGTGTACAAAATTTTGTAATAGTGCTAACAGACTAATTTAAAAAAAAAAAGACTTACTGCCACACTCAGAGTCGTTGATTAACTTAGTTGTCTACTTAAGGTGACGGGTAGGGCACACTAGTGACGCCAATCGATTTTAGTTTTTAGCTACTAAACCAGATCTATTTTAAACAACTTCGGGGTTACAATCTCTCGGCAAACACTTACACTATTTATTAAATAACCATGCACAAATAATGTTGGGTCCGTTTTTGTACGCGAAAAATTGATTCACGCCAAATGCGGCCACTTTTGGCGGTAATCCAAAATTTGAGTGCAAAAGCAGACCAAACAGAACCGAAATTGTTTAAAATAGACCCGGTTTAGTAGCTAAAAATTAAAATCGATTGGCGAAGCTAGTGTGCCTTACCCGTACCCTTAAGAAAAAATATTCAGAATCAGATTAGAATCAGAATCAGAATACTTTATTTGTATAATTTCAGGTACATAATGTGATGTTACAATGTTAGTTGGTATCACTGAAGTTTGCTTAAGTTAAGAAGCGTGAAAATGTTTAATAACGGTATACATAGATTTAAAATAACAATTCAATGTCACTTAAAAATATATTTCAGTAATAAATAATTATTTTTTACTCTATTGCCTAATAAAAATACATTCAAATATTGACACTTGTTTTGATACTCATAAAGACTACCGATACTAAAGTTAATGAACATTAGCTTCAATGACGTCTCTAAGTGCGGCCGTTAATGTGTAAAAAGAAATAGTGGTTGGATCTGAGATTTTCACCTCTGGACTTTTCAAATCTATGTGCGTATTTCAACCATTAGGTCGGCAGTGAGGGAAAACATCGTGACAAAACCATCACGATTCGGATAGTTTCTGAAAC
The DNA here is from genome assembly GCA_019059595.1 of Marasmia exigua. Taxonomy (NCBI): domain Eukaryota; kingdom Metazoa; phylum Arthropoda; class Insecta; order Lepidoptera; family Crambidae; genus Marasmia; species Marasmia exigua. The sequence continues at coordinate 18,130,751 of CM032470.1, forward strand.
GAGTAACCATGATTCAGTTGGTCTGGTTCCCCTGTTAAAGGGTTGCGAAGGTCAGACGGCAGTCGCTTCATTGTAATTACCAGACTCCCCTAACCCTGAATTATGGTCTAAGCGTAATCCCATAGCTTTGGATGCAACCGGGAATTACACGCTAGGATGAGGAGGAATCTCCCTGCGTGATCGTATCAGAAATGATGAGATCCGCAGGAGAACTAAGGTCACAGACATAGCCCAAAGGATTGCATGCCTCTAGTGGCAATGGGCAGGGCACATAGCTAGGAGAACAGACGGCCGTTGGGCCGGAAAGGTCCTCCAGTGGAGGCCACGTACAGGAAGTCGCAGCCGTGGCAGGCCTACAAGGTGGACCGACGATGTGGTGAAGATTGCGGGAATCCATCGGATGCGGGCGGCACAGGACCGATTTGTATGGAGAACATTGGAGGAGGCCTATGTCCAGCATTGGACGTTTATTGGCTGAAATGAATGAATGAATGAATGAATGAGGAATCGACTGTAAAAAGATGTATTAACTTTATTACCATGTGTTGGACCGTGGTAGAGCCACGATTCGGCATGAATGGGTCGGCTCGTCCGGTATCACTCCGGTCCTCACAGAAGCCCGGCGTGAAGCAGCATTGTGCTGTGTTTCGCTGCGTGAGTGAGGGTACCCGAAGCCCAATCCGGAGGAAGGGGGAAATGAAGGTTGGCAGCGCACTTGACTCCACTAGTGTCGCGGGTGACCATAGGCGGCGGCAATCGCTTTCTAGGTGATCCGTCTGTTCGTCTGCGACTTATCACGAAAAACTATAATATCTATCTACGACTTCTATTTTCTTATTTTGTAAAATTTTGTTTTTGATAATAGATTAATAGGGGTTGTTCATTTAGAACAAACCATAAAATAATAAAATACACAGAAGGTATAGTATTATCAATTATCAATCTCCAAAAAGATAACACTTTAATACTACTATATCAGAAGGTATAGTAGTATTAAAGTGTTATCTTTTGGGAGGCGACTGTACCGTGGAGGTTATTCACGCCCAGTACAGAAAGGTCATTCATATTCAGGATCAAGCCACACTTCATAATTGCCTGTGATCACTTACGCGATCCGCTGCGCGCGCGCACTCGCTTCCAAAAATTGACCGCAAAACAATCTTTCCCCATATTTATTCAACGAAAAACCACGAGCCCGAAGCGTCTGGTAAACGGCCAGCCCTTATTGGGCCGCCATAAAAATCTCCAAGATAACACGCCGAATTTACTTCGAGGACCTCGTAAAACATTATAGCATTTCTTTTAAAAGGATATTAGGGTTCGGTAAAACCGAATATCGTTGGAAGAGTCTTCAAGTCAAAACAATAGACATCCATTATGTTTTTCTAAACAACATTCAAAATAATTGATAATTTTGTGGCAACCTTTTTTAATTTATTCTTAAGTAAATAACGTACTTAATTTCGTCTCGCGTTCAGGAGGGAACCGAACCCACATTTTCCACAATCCGGGTGGCTTTTCTACCAATCAGACCACTGGATATTGTAAATATATCTACAATACTGGACAATAATAGACGACCCGTTTGGATCAGTGGTAGTGAACGCTGCCTTTGGTCCAAGGATTGCGGGTTCGATCCCCGCACAGTACAAACATTTGTGTGCATGAACATGTCTGTATTGGTCTGGGTGTTTTCTATGTATTATAAGTATGTATTTACAAAAGAAAAGTAATATGTATATATTTGTAATCCCACTGTTGATTGTGATATCCGTAACACAGGTACTTGTGCTATCTCGGAGTCAGATCAATGTATGTGACGTTGTGAAATATTTATTTATTTAATATTGATGAGACTATCGACAGCTCAAGTCAAAGCAAGCACTTACAAATTTCGTCGGTTTAGTATCCTTTCAGTGGTCTAATTAGTAGAACCGGCCACCCGAATTGTAGAAGATGTGGGTTCGATTCCCGCCACGAGATGAAATATTTAAGTGCGTTATTTGCTTAATATACAAGTTACCCATATGTATCTAGAGAATAACCATTGGTATTAACGCGATTATAATTTTCTACAAAGAAATATCCAAAAAGGTATCATTTTCTGAAGGTTCAGTAGCACAAACCGACACATACTTTCCCGGTATTTTTTCAACAGCATTGAATTATTTTTTCGAAAATCGTGCGCACGACGACTTTCGGTTTTTAATAATTGACTATTTTACCATCTGGTGATGGTATATAAGATTAAATGGTCCCTGTCAATAGTACAGTGCTTAAATAATTAGGTATATTCTCTGACTAAATATATAATAATCTCTGGCTACGGCGGCGGCCGATATTCACGAACAGCTACGTAAACAGGGTATATAATATTAGGGGTTAAAGTATGAATTTATTTTTTGTTTAAAGAAGTACCGTGTGGTCCCCGGCACAGTAGAATAGGCCACCCTCACTCTTACCGAGGTGTCGTAAAAGGCGATTAAGGTAAAGCTGCTGGCATGATCATCAGCACCCAGAGAAGGAAAACTCTGCATTTATATCAAAACCCTCGCCAACCCGTCTGCCAAGCGTGGTGAGTATGGCAATTACACCTCATGTGATTGAGGGAGGCCCGTGCCCCAGTAGTGGGGACTTAAATGGGCTGACGATGACGATGATTTAAAGAATGATAAAAACGTCAATTCTGCCAATTAAAAAAAAAGGTAATTTACAAGATTATTATTTTTTTGCATCAATGCATACAATAATATCAGATTTTTATTTATTTTTATCTTTTAAAATAATAGTCTTAAATCAAAAAGTAAAATTATAGTATGGAGAATTTTTGCTTACTAAGAGTTATACATACATCTTATTGTGTCGAGAAAAATAGCGGCATTCATACTTTAAGGCGACGGGTAGCCCTAACTAGCGACACCATTCGTTTTTAATGGTTAGCTACAAAACTGGATCTATTTAAAAAAAAATCGGGATTACAACCTCTAGGCAAACACTTATACTATTTATTAAATAACCATGTACAAATGTTGGGACCGTTTTTGTATGCAAAAAATTGATTAACGCCAAAAGCGGCCACTTTTAGCGTGAATCAATTTTTCGCGTACAAATTTTAGGTCCGCATTTGTACATGGTTATTTAATAAATAGTATAAGTAATGGCTGAGAGGTTATTACCCCGAAATTGTTTAAAATAGAACCGGTTTAGTAGCTAAAAATTAAAATCGATTGGCGTCGCTAGTGTGCCCTACCCGTCACCTTAACCCCTATTATTATAACGCACAAGTGTGTACGCAAACTCAAGTGTATTCTCTTATCCTCATAATCCGATGGGACGCCAGTGTGGCACTACGACAGAAATGGCGGACGGCACGACCAAGCGTGCTTTTCATCGTACGAGAGTACAAGATTTTTAATAGTATCGATTTGAAAGGCGTGATCCTACCCGTATCGATAGAATCGGTAGTAACGATGATGGTCGATAGTGTCGCTTAATTTTAACTTTCCATAGTCATGAATGTCAATTTCTACCGAGAAGAATGAGCAAGAAACTCAGTAGTTACTCTTTTCAAATAATATGGTAATTACAATTTTCATTTTCAATATAATGCAATATTCTTTCTTATATGATTACAATCACAGTATGATATACAATGCATTAAATCAGTATCGTTTAGATAAATTGTCAAAGTCTAAAATTATGAAATGAAATAATATGTCAGAGGACAGGCGAGGAGATCAACATTTTAACTAACTATCGATAATAAGCCTGATTTTGCCATTTCCACATACTAACATCGAGCTACCGGCTATATTCCCCCTGTGCCCCACAAGGCGTCTACACAACCTAGACAATCTCCTCTGCGTTATGTAAGGGTACACCCACAAATGATTTACTTCCCCATTATAACAGAAAATAGTCAATTAACTTTTTAATTCACAATTTAATTAAGTCCGGACGGAAGTCGAGAGCCGACAAAAGAGATAGTATATCAAGACTAATTTATACGTAAGAATAAACATCTAACGTGAAAATGTGTAAATTAAATAAGATTAATTTGACGATTACGGTCCAGTATGCGCGTGCGCAGAGCGTTTAATTGTCTTCTATGCGGGTGGTTTATAGCTCTTTATTATGTTTTTCACGGCAAAATTACAATTTGAAACTTGTTTTAAGAAACCAGAATACTTTATCTAATACAATTAACGGTCCGTTTTTGATTTACGGACATAAGACAGATGGTCTTTACAAATGCATCAAATCATTCAATACAAAATCTTTTGTGGAAAATGAAACAGTCTAGCAAATCGATTTTCTTCAATGAATAATGTATCTCAATCATCATCCATCACGTACCGAATTCACTATTGAAATCAAATTCATTGACTAGATTGTGTATAATATCAACATAAAATAAGAATCTTTGTGAATTGGTAAAGGAGAATTTGCTCGAAACTATAGCTATAAGCTGGAGCCCAATTCTCGTGCTCGTGACATTTATTGTTATCATACCACATATATCGATTAAACATCGTTTTTTGTATGGTCCCCATGTGATATCCGCCATGTTTTTGACGTGTGGTGCTGGAGGAGGATGCTCGGAATCCATTGGTCTGAGCATCGGACTAATGAATCTATACGAACCGAGCTCAAGTCTCTGCACCACATGCTTACGGAGGAGATTTGATTTCTTTGGTCACATCGCCAGAAAGAGAGATGACAACCTGGAGAAGCTACTTCTGACGGGAAAGGTGAGCGGAAGAAGGCTTAGAGGCAGAAGCCCTTGGTTTAGTTCTGAAGTGACTTGGTTGGTAATTTTGTATGGGATGTCGAAAAAAGTTTCGATTAATTTCGAAAAGTCGTAGAACAAATGCTGAAAATGGTTGGTAGGACACGTGGTTAAATGGATATAAATGTTCACAGATTTATGATGCTTCAAATTCATTTAAGGTGACGGGTAGGGCACACTTGCGACGCCAATCGATTTTAATTTTTAGTCACATAACCGTATCTATTTTAAATGATTTCGGCGTTACAATCTCTGGGCAAACACTTATACTATTTATTGAATTATCATGCACAAATTTTGGGTCCGTTTTTGTACGCGAAAAATTGATTACCTCCAAAAGCGGCCACTTTTAGCGTGAATCAATTTTTCGCGTAGGTACAAAAACAGACCCAACATTTGTGTATGGTAATTTAGTAAATAGTATAAGCGTTTGCCAAGAGGTCGTAACCCCTAAATTGTTTAAAATATATCGAAGCGGGAGTCTCTAAGCAAACATTAATACTATTTATTTTAATAATTGTGCAATACTTTTTGATCTGTTTTTGCATTCGAAATTTGGATTAACGCCATAATTGGCCGATTTTGGCGGTTATTCAAATTTAGAGTACAAAAGTAGGCCCAAAAGTTAAGTATAAGTACTCAATAAATAGTATACGTGTTAAAAAGAAATCCGGTTTAGTTGTTAACAATTTTAAGCGTCGCTAGTGTGCCCTACCCGTCACCTTAACATGTTAGTTAAAATAATATCTTATGAATTGAGTTTGATCGATCTGAGCTTCATGATTAGGGCTAGGGTGAAATCGATAAGTCACACGATGCACCCATACATTGCACTTGTACCACACCACGTGTTTCTGTGTGCTGACAGCCGTTTGAGGTAAAACAGCCGCACTTAACTTTCATACTCGTGATGCGTTCGCTTTCTCGGGACTCGTGTGAAAGTTACCTGAAACAAAATTGGTTATTATGAAACTTGTGCGTCATGAACATTTTGCGAAACGGTGTAATCGGAAAGGAATGGGTGACATACCCACTAGAATACTAGTTGTATGGCTGTGGTATGTCGACAGACAGTTGATATACCACAGCCATACTATAAAGCTAAACAATGTGAGGCTCCGTTAAGTAAGGATATTGGATAGCCAAACATTATTTGGAACAGTGATAGTGAACGACGACGAATGTAGGGCGCCCTCTGGCTAGGTGGGAGGACGATCTGCGCAGGATGGCTGGCAAGAGCTGGATGCGAGAAGCCATGGATAGATCACAGTGGCGAACAATTGGAGAGGCTTACGTCCAGCAGTGGACTGCGATAGGCTGATGATGATGAAATATTTCACAACATCACATACACTGATCTGACTCCGAGATAGGTAGGTCAATCACCTGTGTTACGGATATCAGAATCAACAGTGGGATTACAAATATATAATATACATATAATACTTTTCTTTTGTAAATACATACTTATAATACATAGAAAACACCCAAACCAATACAAACAGACGTGTTCATGCACATAAATGTTTGTACTGTGCGGGGATCGAACCCGCAACCCTTGGACCAAAGGCAGCGTTCACTACCACTGTTCCAAACGGGTCGTCTAATGCCTTCGATAAGTGAGTAAGACGGTAAAAAAGTACGGGGTTCATTATTATATAATTTTTAATAGGAAAAAGGAAGCCAAACGGGTAGGCCGGTCACCTGGTTAGTGATCACCGCTGCCTATTTTTGGATTTACGGTACACCAGAAGAAGTGCAAGCGCATTCCCGGCATTTTAAGAACACGTAGGTTCGTTCCTCAAAGACTTCAATGTCGTACCGGTTTGGAAGAACCATTTTGGGAAGTTCAAACCTTTCTTAAAATAAGAAAATTTGCATTAAAGATCTTCCAATAAGACTTAGACCTTAAGGCGAGGAATGTGTTTAAGACCCAATAGAATCGCTTCACTGACAAAAGCAAGGTAAATTAAGGGATTTGCAAGTTTAATATACTCGCTCATCTCTGGTACCAGTACACAATGATGTTAGAATAAAATATCATTGCCAGTACAGCTTATAATCTTACCCTCACATTTATCTGCCATATCTAGCAGAGTAACATCTCACTCGAAACATACGTTATAACATGTAAGAATGTCGCTCAGCGGCATTTTATATTGTTGAACATATTATCTAGTCGGAGATTATTGGAAAGCAATAAATAATAATAAAGCGGACAGGGCTCGCTTGCGTGTCGCACGCTACCGTGCGCCGACGCAGCCCGGGGCAGCGCGCGGCGCGTGCGCGTCTCCGTACACACACGACGCGATTCGTAAGTCATGCGTCTGACTGACGTGAGCTTTGGATAGCAGGGCTACCATCTTAAGTCTATGGCTTTAATTGACTTACAGTCCGATCACAGTTAATCGGCACGTGGCAAAAGTCGAAACTAGTGCTGTTTTAACATTTTCGCATAGAAAAAACGTTTTACAACGCCCCTCCGTCAGTGTCACTGAAGTGCCTTCTGATCGTGGTCGCAGAGTACAGGTTTTTGATGTGGAACGTCGTGGGGCCTGTCATCCTATCCTCAATTTTTTTTCTGTGTGCTAGGTGGCAGTCAACTAGACGGATCACCTTATGGTAAGCGATTGCCATCGCCCATGGAAACCTGCAAAACCTGAGTCACAAAACTCCCCTTATCCCATGATTGAGCTTACAGTACCCTCACTCACTCGCTGAATCGCACAGGCGCTACTTCACGCCGGTTATTGTGAGGCCCTATTATCACTTCGATAGAGCCGACCCATTCGTGCCGAAGAGAGGAACATGTAAACATATTCAGAATAAAAAATGTATGGAAAGTATTTTACCCGTAAACTTGACTACTTGGGTGCAACTGATTTGTTGGCAGCGACCTAAACCCGATTTTGGTGTTTCTCGTTTGTCATGCATTACGCTACTTGTCGTGCCTGGAGCCGAATTCTCGTGCTCGTGATATTTATTTTCATACGACATATATCACTAAAACACAGTTTTTTTTTATGGTTTTCAGGTGATATCCATGTTTTCAAAACATCAGGAGCACGAGAATTGGGCTCCTGTTGTTCTATTAAAATACTAATTATCTGGTTCGATAAATGCTAGTAATCGACGATTCTAATTAAGATTGTCTCAAAGGAGGGCTATTACTACTTTCACCAAATGACGGATCGTCATTGACAGTGGAGACCGACCAAGGCCGCCGGCTATACCGATGTAAATCACAATTGTAAATCTTTAACAACATATCGCTCCGGTAGAACGTGAATACTTTACAGACATATTTGCATGCAGTTATACTCACCGCGCGCCGTGCTACAATGGATACTAATCACGACCGCGCCTTGTCGGCGATCTACATCACCCGTTTAGACTATTGTAGAACAGCTAGACCTTATGATGTAAGATTAAAAGACTCAGCTATGCAACATTAAGTTTATTAAATTAAAATGATAGATACAAACTATGCTAAGACGTGCTCTTAAATAAAACCTTACGTCTAAAACACGAGAATCTAAAATATCCTAACAATCTGAATGCTTTAGAATCAGAATATTTGCGAAACGAATTTTACAACGAATAGCCGTGTGGTCCCCGGCAGAGTAGAATAGGCCACCCTCACTCTTACCGAGGTGTCGTAAAAGGCGACTAAGGTAAAGCTGCTGGCATGATCATCAGCACCCAGAGAAGGAAAACTCTGCATTTATATCAAAAACCTCGCCAACCCGTCTGCCAAGCGTGGTGAGTATGGCAATTACCCCTCATGTGATTGAGGGAGGCCCGTGCCCCAGCAGTGGGGACTTAAATGGGCTGACAATGATGATGATGAATTTTACATTGCTAACAGTTAGTCAGTAAATTATAGTACAGTCAGCGTCATATCAAGTTATCCCCCTGCAGTGGAAAAATAGCACTTGTGCCCCAGGCTTAAGGACGGTCCAAATATCAACTCGACGTGATGCTGTGTGTACATAGTTCTAAATACGTTTTACCGCTCTTGTTGTACCGATGTGCAAATATTTATATCACATTATATTAAAATAAAATATAGGTAAAATAAGTTTATAATTGTCAGAAAACTATACGTATTATAATAATACATAATAACGGATGTCAATTTCGGCATGGCATTCAGGCAAATTATTATTATTTTTAATAAAAATTGTATGTTCAAAATGTACTTCTTTTTACCCTTAGACAATTTTTATCTTTGTCGTGTCCTTGTCTGGCGGTTCTCCCAAGAGTGGAGGAGTTGGAGGCAGCTGTCTCTCAGGCCATTTTATCATCATCATCATAGGCCTTTTCATCTACTCGTATAGCAGATCTTGGTCATTTACGGTTGATATGTTAATAGTTCTAGACTCTCTCTCATCTCAATACCCAGTTGTGTCCAAAGCCGTCGGTTCCGAGCCCAGAGTATGCTTGGACTATGATTCAGGATTTGGGGAGTCTGGTAATTACAATGAAGCGACTGCCGTCTGACCTCTGCAACCTTACAGGGAACCAGACCAACTGAATCATGGTTACTCGTTGCAGAAATGAAACGTGCAGGTTTCTTCACGTTGTTTTCCCTCACCGCCGAGTTAATAGTACGGCTCATGGTATGGTTAAAACGCACATAGACTTGATAAATCCAATCCAGAGGTGCATGTCGGATTCGAACCATGACACCCCGTATAAGGCGCGGTCTGGCCCACCGAGCTACCATCACTCCACTCAATTATACAAAAATAACATCACTCCACTCAATTATGCGAATGTGGGAGAGCCACGCTTAGGCATGACTGGGCCGGCTCGACCTGAGTGATACCACTGCCTCACAGAAGACCGGCGTGAAGCAGCGCCTGCGCTGTGTTTCGCTGTCTGAGTGAGGTTACCGGAGGCCCAATGGGGGGAATGGGAAAAGGTTGGCAGCACACTTGTGACTCCACTGGTGTTGCGGGTGTCCATGGGCGGCGGAATTGCGTACCATCAGGTAATCCGTCTGCTCGTCTGCTATTTGTTTTATCTTTTATTAGCGTCAGCGTTAGCTTTGGCTAAATATTCTAAGCTTTCATCATCATCAACATTTCAGCCAATAGACGTCCACTGCTGGACATAGGTCTCCCCCAATGTTTTCCACAAAGATCGGTCCTGTGCCGCCCGCATCCAATGGATTCCCGCAACCTTCACCAGATCGTCGGTCCACTTTGTGGAGGGCCTGCCACGGCTGCGACTTCCTGTACGTTGCATCCACTCGAGGACCTTTCCGCCCGCCCCAACGGTCGTCTGTTCTCCTCGCTATGTGCCCTGCCTCAAGTGGCAATCCACTTGAGGCATGCAATCCTTTGGGCTATGTCTGTGACCTTAGTTCTCCTACGAAGCCTTCATCGCGTAAATGATTTTAGGACAGATAACGTTTTTTCAGTGAGTTAAAATAAATTTTATCGAAATAAAGTCAAGCACCGTTTAGGCCAATTTTACAGCCACTCAAGCATCTCTTCTAAATGGAAGCACCCATTAGCATCTCCAATTATCAGTTAAGCTTAGAACTCGAACTATTATGATCAATTATAATGATATGGTAAATAAATGCTTTTTCTTATTACATCATTTATTAAAATACAAAAACAAATACTAACTAAACGCCATCTTAAGGCAGAAACCTTCATAATATAAAACTAAATAAGTACACATAAGTCTTAAAAGTATTCAAAATATAAAACCATACAACTAAAATCCTTCAAAACAAATCTAGTTCAGCGTTTGAAATATCTAACGCTGTCCGCATAAAAACTAAATACACACTCAAAAGCTTTACATAATTATTCCATTCTCTTGAGCTTCATTTTTTCTTTTTCTGCCCTTTTTTTACTTCAGGCACCACTACGACTTCAGGCTCCGGAGGAGGGGGTGGAGGAATTTGCTTATCTGGCCACTTTCGTTTGATGTAGTCGACGACATCGCATATATTGATCGTAGTTGATTTTTCTGCCTTTGGACCAGCGAAAATGTTACTTAATTCAGTCAGCAAGTCATCATCGAGGGCGGCCCCAGCTCTTCTGACTGCTCGGAAGAACTCCTGCGTCATCCAAGGTTCAGGGTTCTCCCTATGAAGCTCCAGAATAACCAGGGCTATATCAACAGCACTCTTCTTCTTTGCTCTACATATAGAATCGGCTCTATTAAATATGATCTCCCTGATATCTGTGCCTTTAGGCTTAAAATCGGGCCTAAGACAACCCCAAGTGATAACAGCGTTTTTACGAAATTTCAACTGCAAAACCTGTTCTCGGAGATCCATAAACCTTTGGTCGACCACCACATTGTCAAGCAGAAGCTGCTTCAGCTTCACCTGCCGCTGTTTCATCCACGTCAGTAGTTTTATAGCATCGTCGAATGATAAAGGATTGTAAGATAAATCTAATACTTGAAGTTTAACGGCTCGTTTCAAATTTGCGCCGATAGCTTTTATAGCCGGGCCTTCTAGCCTGTTATTAGACAAGATTAAAGTGCGCAAGTTTTTATTTCTCATCAAATTTTTAATTCCATTCCCGACTCTTTGACCGCCTAATGCGTTCCATGATAAATCGAGTTCTTCAAATGTATTGTTTTCTGCCAGACGCGTGCACAACGCGAATATTGCGTTGGGCGATAACATTGAGTTCCAGGATAAATTAAGGCTCCTGAATTTATTATTGATTTCTAGTACCTCTGAAAGATTTAATGCCGCTTTTCCACTCAGTTTATTGAAGCTTAGATTAACATCAGTAATATCTGATCCTTTTAAAATTGCGTTGGCTAAATATTCTACACCTTCATCTTCTAATTGATTCTTAGATAGATTTAATATTTTTAGAGAACGATTCTCTTGAAGTTTGTTAAGCAGCAATCTAGCTCCATTAGGGCCAATTCTGCAGCCGGTTAGATTCAGTTCTCTTAATGTTATGTTTTCGGTGAGCATCTGACCTAAATGGAAGCATCCGTCTTCCCTTATCCAATTATCAGTTAAATCTAAAACTTGAACGTGTCTGTTCAGCTTCAAAGACATTGCTATAGGACGAAACCCACTTAAACTGATTCCATAGTATTTTAAGTCAACCTTCTCTTCTAGCAGTTGTTTGTAGAAACTTCTGATTGGACATTCGCGCGTTTCGTTGCAAATTGCCAAATAAAGTTCTTGGCCATCATCAGGGTAGATGATTTTTGGGATTGGATTAAATAGAGCCTCTTTGATTCCTGGGTCAAGAACACCAGGGTAGTTATAATATGGATGTCTTAGCACAGAGCTAGCTGAGAGTGCTGCATATTTGCCACAAATTTCTCCGCTACCGGGGTGGTACAGTCCTAGCTCATAATTGTCTCTTTTGTTGTTCTCTACTTCGCCAACGTCGAACATGAGGGATGACCACTCCTCCATAGGAGGCTCCTCGGAGGATTCCACTTCTGCCTGGAAAACCACTTCAACAGTCGGAGGTTCAACTTCCATGGAGTTTTCGCTGGACATGATGTATAATTATTTGTACAAGTTTATAAAAAGAATATAATTGCTATAGACATGTGGTGACTCAGCTTTAATAGAACTTCTATTAATGACATCTTGCCCACCTGACAGTGACAATTTAATTATAATAAAAAAACTATGTATGTAACGTAAGAACCTTTTTGAAGAAGGATAGGTTGAGAAAAGACAATATTGGAAAATTATTAGTTCATTATATTGGTAATTGAAAATGTATAATGGGTACATATAAATTGCAAATAAAAGAAAAATATAACATGAGCACTTTTATTAAAAATTAATATTAGATAATAATAACTCTAAACTGAATATTTAAAATACAAATGAATACTTAAAAAAATAAAGGTTATAAGAAAAATTACAATAATAAATTCATAATCTAAAATAATGTAGCCTATAAAAATGATTCTCAAGACAACATGAACAGCATAATAATTTTTTATCATTTCTTTTTGCCCCCTATCCCCTTCCCTTTTGGTTCAGGCACCGGTTCGGGTTCTGGTTCCGGAGGTGGGGTGGGAGGCAGCTTCCTGTCAGGCCATTTCCTTTTCATATAATCTACAAGAATACCCACATCGATAGTTTTTGTCTTTGCTGCTTTAGGTCCAGGCCATACATTTGTAATTTCTTCCAATAAATCAGAATCCAATGGGGCACCAGCGCTCTGCACGGCATTTACAAAATCCTTAGCGAGCATAATGACATTCCCATCCTTCAATATCTGCATAACTAAAAGCGCTATATCAACAGGTCGTTTTTTAGGCTTCTTTGCCAGATATTCAGCTCTATCTAATACTACTTCTCTAGGATCAGTGCCCTTAGGTTTGAATCCTCCTATAACACCGCCATATGTCACCACGAGATTCCTCTTTGATTTTATTTCTTTAATAGCCGCCAGAAACATTAAAAAGGTATCATCCACAAACACGTTATCCATTAGAAGTCTTTGCACTTTGACTGAGGGAGCTTTTATTTTTAGAAGAATGTTATTTGCATCTTCTGGCGACATCGGGTTAAACGATAGGTCAAGGGTTACTAGCTTCTTAGCCTTATGCAAATAGCTAATGAGATTCGTAATTGCTTCGCCATTAAGTCTATTGTTGCTAAGATTAAGATGTCGCAGATTTGGAGCTGCTGTCGCATTTCTGATAGCCGTGCCCAATCGAGCACTTGATAGTGAATTCCATGATAGATTCAATTCTTGCAACACTCTGTTCTCAGACAAGCGGTTAAGCAAGTTGAAGGTTCCAGCAGGAGTGTACAAATTATTCCACGACAAATCAATATGAGTGAATTTGTTGTAGATTTCGAATGCTTCGGCTAAAGCACCGGCACCCTTAGCACCGATACTATTGTAGCTCAAGTATATCTTTTCTAAATCGATGTTTTTAAGTATTATTTGTGCTAACAACTCGGTCCCTGTATCCATTAGTTGATTTTTATTCAAATTTAGCACTTTCAAAGCACGATTGGTGGGCAAACCAGCAAATATCCTTTTTGCACCACTCGGGCCAATCCTGCACCCTGACAGATTCAGTTCCTGTAGACATGTGTTTCTGGATAGCATCTCACCTAGATGATAGCAGGCGTCATCATTTAGAAAATTGTCCGTCAAGTCTAAAATCTTCACGTATCTATTCAGCCTCAAAGCCATACTCATCGGGCGAACTCCAGCGGGGTCGACACAGTAATACCTTAAATCTATAACTTCTTCGAGTAAACCTCTACAGAATGACCTCACTGGACAAATGTTCATATCAGTGCATAGTGCTAAATACAGTTCCTGACCGTCATCTGCATAAATAACTTTTTCTTGTGGGCTGAAAAGAGCTTTTTCAATGCCTGGGTCAAGTACCGCGGGGTAGTTGTAGTATGGATGTCTGAAAACATCGCTGTCCGACTGGGAAATATACTGATCGCATACGTCTTCGATACCGGGGTCGTACAACCCTTCTGCGTACAGAAGTTTCTTCTTGTTAGACTGAGGGAGTTCCAGGATGTAGGAAGACCACTCTTCCATGGGAGGGTCTTCAGAGCTCTCTACCTCAACCGGGGCGACAAAGACTGCCTCAGTTTTGATATCCTCTACTGAGCTTTCGTCTGACATGGTTATTTTTTCTTAATAAATATAAATAAAAAATATTGTGAAAACTGGAATAAACATGAATCAAAACATCAAAAACAAAATATGTCACAGTCACAATGAATTGTCATTGATGTGGTTTTAAAATGACTTAAAAAGGTTTGTAATGCTTAAATCTCCTAAATGAGTTTTAATATTAACCAATCCGATAATAACGGAGTACAAGTCTACAACTCCAATTAAAGAGACTTAATGAGTGGCTTTATAATTATTTATGATCATTCTGTAAGCACGAGCATTGAGAAGAACATGGCACCACAAGACGGTGCTTTCTTGAGCTGCTGATCATAAAATTTTAAATTCCAAAGAAAAAAAACACAATAGATGAAACATTACAAAAAGACTAAATTTAATATTAGCTTCTAGTTATCAAAACGTTTTGAAATAGGCCATTAAAGTTTTAATGGCGGTTTAATTACGAAGGCTGGACGAGGCGCGGGCTGCGCCGGCGCACGCAACTCGTTATACTTTAATAATTATGGTGGTACTCGCAGGGGATGAGATACTAAAGCAATTGCCCTTATTTTACCAATAGGAAAGGCTATCGTTAAACATTCAATAACAGAGAAATAGGGATCTAATAAAAACCATTGTAGAGTTGTCTTTAATTATGAATTTATTATGTAGGTTCCTTTGAGTTGTTACTATAAATGTAATTACAATTAAATCTCACCATGTTTCTCTTATCTTTGATGATTCTCTATATTGTCGGATTAATCATTAGATAATCTGTAAACATTCATCATGGTCTCACCGAGTAATTCCCAGTTGCGTCCAAAGCTGTTTCTTCTATAAGTTCTAGAAGCGACTGTCGGACCTTCGACCACGATATTAATTTTCTTAACTTTATTCTATGCAATTCTGCCATCCGCTAACTAAAAAGTCGCTAAGCCACAGAGACTCCCTGTGGTTTAACGATCTTTTAGTTAGCGAACGGCAGTATTGTAGATAAGATGACAAAAATTATAAAGGACATTTTGGTTCAAGTGCCAGCCAGAAGTATTTTTTGCTGTCTTTTGTAGGACTTGTCCCCCTGAGTATTTATTACTATGGCACCAAAGCTTTTAAAATCATATATTTTCAGTGAATTAACTAACAAAATATTTCTTTGTTTTTAAATCTTGACATTAGAACATCAGGGGGGCACTTTCAGATTTAGACGAAAAAGATATGACAGATCAAGGATTTCCTTCAATTTTTTAGCTCTTGAGTGAAACGGAGCGATACCACGGAGATGAGAATGAATCAAACCTAGCTCTATTTTTAAATTCATTTTAGTTTACGCCACGTCATAAGCTATTGAAAGTTGATCCGTTTGGAACAGTTGTAGTGAACGCCGCCTCTGGTGCAAGGGTTGCGGGTTCGATCCCCGCACAGTACA
Organism: Marasmia exigua; assembly: GCA_019059595.1. Lineage (NCBI taxonomy): Eukaryota > Metazoa > Arthropoda > Insecta > Lepidoptera > Crambidae > Marasmia > Marasmia exigua. The sequence continues at coordinate 18,146,586 of CM032470.1, forward strand.
AACATTTGTGTGCATGAACATGTCTGTTTGTATTGGTCTGGGTGTTTTCTATGTATTATAAGTACGTATTTACAAAAGAAAAGTATTAAATGTGTATGTTTGTAATTCCGCTGTTGGTTCTGATATCCGTAACACAGGTGCTTGAGCTATCTCGGCGTCAGATCAATGTATGTGATGTTGTGAAATATTTATTTATTGAAAGTAGATCGCTTGGAATAACTTTGGACGACTAAAATTCTTAAGAAAATGTTTTAGAATATTTTTTGCAGCGGGGACTTTTAAGAACAAATTGCGAAATATTTTGCAGCCCATTAGAATTAAATCAGCGGTGGCACCAACGGGCTAGTGGTCATCAATAAACACGCCACCGAATTAAGTGACCCCATTCACATGTAATGTCCACAATCTTACATTCGTCACACGTCCAAACATGCGCAAGAGCATGTGAAGCTCCCTTCAATTTACTGGTGGCTTTATTTAAAGCCGTCCTGTATCGAACGACAATATACCTGTCGCATCCAAACAAAGGATACAAACAGCGGGTGTGAAAGAGAGGGTGTGCGATTTGGTCGTAAAGTCTGCTTTAAATTAGACCCTCTGGTCACTTCTTGGGTTGTTTTCAGGAATATTTGCACTATATGCTTTTGGTCACTGTTATCTTAATCATTAATACATGTTCAATGCTAAACAAACATCCCGCTCAGTCATAAAATATATATACATACAGGTCTAGTTGACATCTAGTATCGAAGAAGTCGTCGACCTACACGCTAGGCAGTATATGGTATGCGGAACGTCTGCTTGAGACCGTATCTCTCCGTCTCTTGTTCCCTATAGACTATCTCTGTATCACGCCGAACCACGCCGAGAGAGTGTGTACAGTGGCACGCACACATTAATGCGCGCAGCCCGTTTAACAGCGTACAGCAGAAATATGCAGTTTCAGTTTCCGTTTCAATGGCCGGCGTGAAGCAACACTGTGCTGTATTTTCCTGCGTGAGTGAGGGTACCAGAGGCCCAATCCGGGGGAAAGGGTGGTTTAAAGATTGGCAGCGCCCTTGTGACTCCACAGGTGTCGCGGCTGTCCATAGGCGGCGGCAATGGCTTACCATCAGGTGATCCGTCTGCTCTTCTGCCACTTGTTACATAAAAAAATGTCCTGCGACTATTCTACTCATCTTAGCGTGTAATTCCCAGTCGCGTCCAAAATTGTCGCTCCGGAGCCCGCATCAAGAATCATGGTCCAAGCGTACAAACGTTTGAACTATGATTCTTGATTTGGGGAGTCTGGTAATTACAATGACACGACTGCCGTCTGACCTTCGCAACCCTTTGACAGGGGGAACAAACCAACTGAATCTAGGACTTCGGATAGTTTCTGAAACGTGTAATCATACGTTTCAGAAACCGTAAGAAATTCGGATTCCTCACGATGTTTTCCCTCACCGCTGAGCTAATGGTAGAAATACGCATATATATTTAAAAATCCAGAGGTACATGCTCGTATTCGAACCTCGTCTTGCGACTATTCTATATTGCGCAATCACGAACTACTAGGAAGATACTCCAGCCAAGCCCTATTGAAAGCAAGTCTGCTACAGAATCCACAAACATTTAATCAAGTCCTCTTCGCAAATGTCTCGACGCCTCTCGCGACCTCTCACCCCGCCCCAGGCGGGCACCAGTCGGGATACGTGAAATAGCTTTCGCAGGGCTGAGTGAAAGTAAAGGAAAGGCCAAGGCCGCAGCGCCCAAGATCTAATTGATATGAGTTTCTGTTGTTGTAAAACGATGTAGTAGTAAGGTAAAGCTGCTAGCATGATCATCAGCACCCAGAGAAGGAAAACTCGGCATTTATATCAAAACCCTCGCCAACCCGTCTGCCAAGCGTGGTGAGTATGGCAATTACCCCTCATGTGATTGAGGTAGGGAGTCTCCCTGCGTGATCGTATTAGAAATGATGAGATCCGCAGGAGAACTAAGGTTACAGACATAGCCCAAAGGATTGCATGCCTCAAGTGGCAATGGGCAGGGCATATAGCGAGGAGAACAGACGGCCGTTGGGGCGGAAAGGTCCTCGAGTGGAGGCCACGTACAGGAAGTCGCAGCCGTGGCAGGCCCCCCACAAGGTGGACCGACGATCTGGTGAAGATCGCAGGAATCCATTGGATGCGGGCGGCACAGGACCGATCTGTGTGGAGAACATTGGGGGAGGCCTATGTCCAGCAGTGGACGTCTATTGGCTGAAATGATGATGATGATGATGATGATTGAGGTAGGCCCGTGCTCCAGCAGTGGGGACTTAAATGGGCTGACGATGACGATGATGAAAACGATGTGTAGTAACGATGGTAAAGAGTGAAGGTAGCTAGAAAATATGCCTTCCGAACGGGAGTTTGTGAGTTAGGATTCGAGGAGGGATCACTGGATTTTGCAATCTCTATTGAATATTGACCGAGGGAGAGCGACGCTTCGTTAAAAGTGATATCACGGCCTCACAGAAAACCGGCGTGAACCAGCACTATGCTGTATTTGGCTGCGTGAGTGAGGGCACCGCAGGCATCTCTTCCATTTTTTGAAAGTACCTTTGCAGCAGCGGGACACTTATTACAGTGCAGGTGGTCTAGGACCGCGCCTCTCCTTCTTTTCTTTGTACAGCGCCAGGAGCGACACATTGGTCACCTTCACCACCTTAAATCTGACTCCAGGAATGTCACCAACGGCGTGACCTTTACGACCGAATCCTGCTACTAGCACTTCATCGTTCTCTTCAATGTGGTTGAGGCAACCGTCGCGGGGCACGAACGCCGTCACCTTCTTGCCTCTCTTAGGGAGGCATATTCCTCTTCGGGGTATATAAAGGGGGATATAAAGGTTGGCAGCGCACTTGTGACTCCACTGATCGCTAGTGTCCACGGCGGCAATCAATCACCACCAGGTGATCCGTCTCGGCACTCAAAAACAATCAAGAAGGCAGTTCGGCTTTGGTTTCGGTAAATGTCACTATTCATAATTACATCGCGCTAGCAAAGCGTGCTACCGAAATAAACATCTGCCTAACTTTGTCAGTTCAAGACAGGATATCTAACAGTGCGATAATAAACGTGAAGTGAATCAGACGGAGCAAGTTTTTTATTTCTCCGTCTCCCTGCCTGGACCTCGAGAGGACCCAACACGCGCAATTAACCAAATGGGAGTCTAAAAAGGAGTCCACTTTATAATACATGAGGACCTCGAGGACCTCGAGGGTACCTCTCTACATGTTAGTTTAACATTAAGACGACGACTATAAAAACCTCTTTGTGTCGCCATAAATCACATACCTACCATAGATAAAACCTTCATTAACACAGTACATTTTAAAGGCAGTGCTGACCGGATACAAGCAACTCGAGTACAAATTATCTCGGACTCTCTACAGTTCAGTATTAGTACGAACATAATAATCGCAATGCAAAACCCTCGTTATTTCTCTAATAAAAGCACTTAACTAAAGCAATCGCCGCTGATAGTCGAGACGAGGGTATGTAATTATCTTCTTTAGCTGAGAGAAATCGTTACTATAAGTACTGGAGCTGTGTGTCTGTATGTACGAGGTGGAATAGATAACATCGTCAGTATGTACGAGAAAATTAAATTGAAAATTTAAAAAAACCCCCGACGGCGGCCATTTTGGATTTAAAATTTGTATTCATAAATATATTCCGCTCCTCAAGCCCATTTATATGATACCCATATTGTCGGAGTTGTGTTAAAACATACAATCCATATCTTTGTGCTACATAGCTAAGAACACTCCCCCCTTATTCATCTTACAAATAAAAAAAGAAAACAGAATCAAAATCGGTTCATTTGTTCGGGAGCTACGATGCCATAGACAGACACACACACATAGACACGTTAAACTTATAACACCCCGTCGTTTTGGCGTCGGGGGTTAAAAATCCGTACACACTTATAGGCGGAAAGGCTTTTTATGGCTGAAAAATTAATCGACAGGATCGCATCTATCAGCATTAAATATTACCCTACAGTCCGATCACGGTTATTTGGCACGTGGCAAAAGTCGGGACTAAAGCTATTTGCTTTATAAGCGTCAGTGCTGTTGACATATTCCCATAGAAAAAATATTGTACAGCGCCCCCATGTCAATGTCACTGAAGTGCCTTCTGATCTTGGTCGGTCTGTACAAGTGGATGAAACCCGTGTCATACGGAAATTGGTATATGTAAAGTAATTACATGTATTAATAAGAAGTTTCTGGTTGCGCCCGTAAAGTAATAAAATATGCTAAAAATGTCATTTGTGACCATTACAACAAGACAGAGGGCTCAATCTTGTTCGTTTCTAGTGTCACTCATGGAAAACGCGCGCGCGTTAAAAGGGATGTTCCATTTTCGGAAAAAAAACGTCACCGAGTGTGAAAGAGAGCCCACCGGCCATGATACATATTATATACGGGTGCGGTAGAGAAAGAACGTCACTCAGCAATTCTCCCCAGTACTAACGGCTTCGCGGGGTTTTTCAAGTATGACTTTCTATGAAGTCTGTTTAGGGTGACACATATTAACGTCAAATTTCCAGTTGCTTGAGAATCAATTACAGATGGCGTTAGTTTGTAAATAATGTAGACGAATTTCTAACTGATGGCGTTGGTTTCCAAATAATAATCCTATCCTATCTAGTCGGTTTCTGCAAGCCGACTTTAGAAGTCCTTAGTTAGATAAAAATAGTCGTTTAAAACCGTTAATATGGAACGGGAACACAAAACACACAGACGAAACCGCGTGCGCAGCTAGTCGTCCATAAACTCCAGCTTATGGAAACCGATAGAGAAATCAATCTCGACAAACATTCAGCCGACACTTTCTACGTCGGCGATTTGCTCTCTACCAATCAAATGAACTCATATGGGTTAGTAGTGTGTATTGAGTGTGGGATAATGGTTTATAGTGTTGTGGGTTGTGGCGCCATAATATACGTCTAACAGAATGTCAACGGAAAAGATAGCCAGCGAAAAAGAAGTGAGTCGGACTTGTGACAGCGGTAATAGATATGTAAATACATAACTAGCATAAGATTATAACACACACTCGTTTACAAGCACACTCACACATAAAACTCACACATACATGCTTTACATACATCTTTTTTTTTTAATCCTAATTAAATAAATAAAATAAATCTTTAGTGACATTAAATGTTACATTTGGTAGTATCATCAACTATTGCACTAGGCTCACAGGCCTGTATCGCATTAGTTGAGTTGAGTGAACATTAGCAAACTTTTAACGTTTAACGACAGCTTCGGTTCTATAAACAAATATATTTAAAACATATAATTAAGTAATTAAGGATAATGAAAGTAATACTGTATGGATTTGATGTGTGTGTGTGTGTGTGTGTGTGTGTGTGTGTGTGTGAGTGTGTGTGAGTGTTTGTGGTGTGTGTGTGTGTGTGTGTGTGTGGTGTGATTATTATTTTATTTTAATTCTTTTTCTCTTCCTCTCCTTTGTCAATTCTGACGGCCGAGACGCGTCGTAAGGGCTAGTCTGAAAACCAGCGCTTGGGCATTTAGCCGAGCAAATGCTGAGACTAGTACCTTTTGTCAATAATTGTACTACAGCCATACTTAGTTTATAGTTTTCGTTTATATTATTTTGTAGCCTTAGATTTATTGTTAGTTGGTTTCTATCTTTTTATTGACAACAAAGATCTTTTTACTTTTTACTTACTTTACTAAATAATTCATTCATCAGAGGAAAAAACCATCTCATCCATACTTAATATTATAAATGTGCCGTGCAAGACAGACAAACAGAAAGATTGACAGGTTCTTTTTCGACACGCTTGATCATCTGCGTAGAGATGTAGCATCGCTGTGTTTTCTATCGCATCTACAATGGGCAGTGTTCCGAGGAGACGGCCTTATTCCGGCTGCAAATTTTCATCGTCGTACATTACGATGGAACTCCAAATTCCACCCACTTGGATGGATTGTATTCCACCGCAAAGCGTTTCTCACGCCACGTCCTACCGCGTTTAGTAAAACTATGGAAACAGCTACCAACGATGGTGTTTAGGAACAGATACGACCTGGTGATCTTCAAGAAAAGAGCTTATTTCTCCCTGAAGAGCCGGCAATGCATCTGTGATGGCCCATGTGTGGCAGACAAATAAAAACATGTACACATGTTTGTCTGTTTTTCACGGTAAAACGGAGCGACGGATTGACTTGCATTTAAGCGGAGGTATTTGAAAGGGTGTATAGGCAACTTTGTGGCAAACTGAATTCGACCGCTAGTACAAAATAAGTGTAACAATTATTCAGTTTAGAAAGGTCAGACGTCAGTATAGTATCAGCCTATTTAGTGTCCCACTGTAGGGCGAAGGCCTCGATAATAGAAATCAAGTCATCGCTATTATGATGGGATTAGGCTTAATCACCACGCTTGCTTAATTGGTGAACTAAATCCCGAGCTATATTCGAAAAATTCGAAACATACCTTTGCTCGACCCAGGAATCGAACCCAAGACCCCGAGATCACGACCTGGTACATAAACCACTAGACCAACGGGGCGATACGGCAGTGGCTTCATAATAATTACCAGATACCTACACCAAACCCCAGTGGCTTAATTTACAGCCGTCCCGTAACAAATGAGAATATACCTGTCGCATCCAAACAAAGGAGACACACAGCGCGAGTGAAAGAGATCCAATTCAATTCAATTCATATATTCATAGAAAGAAAACTCCTATTCGGTCGTTACGTCTGCTTTAAATTAGGCCCTCTGGATCATTGTCCAAGCGTTCCCCGAACTTCAAAGCGACGGATTTCTACGCAACCAGGAATAATCGAGGAGCTCAATTTCCATACTGTGCTTCCTCATCTAAGCGTGTAGTTCCCGGTTGCGTCCAAAGCTTTCCCTTTGAAACTCAGGGTAAACATAGACCATGATTCAGGGTTTATGGAGTCTGGTATTTACAAAGAAGCGACTGCCGTCTGACCTTTGCAACACTTTAACAGGAGAACCAGACCAACAGCTTTGGATGCTACTGGGAATTGCACGGAAAGATGAAGGAGCTTTTAAGCCAATATTTCAATAAACCCTCGAAGCTATACTTAGCGCATCTAAAATTTCGCTTTCGTCCGTCCACTTTCGCTAAATACCCATGCATTTGATATTGTTATCTGCTATCGCATACTCCGGGCGTCTTGGCCTTTCCCTTCAAATAGGACCTTATCAGCATCACGCTTTGGTACCAAATCGAATGGCGAGTTGACGTGTCGCTAGAGTGGCCAAGTCACGTTGCGATGGAGATAGTATTTTATTTAATTACTAAAATAGTTATCTAATTTACTAAAAATCTCCCTAATGTTTAGGGTGACTATTTATTGGTACCAAATCGAATGGCGAGTTGACGTGTCGTTAGGGTGACCATGAGCGCAATTCTCGTGCTTGTGACATTTAATTTCATACGACATATATCACTAAAACATAGTTTTTTTTGTATGGTTTTCAGGTGATATCCGCCATGCTTTCAAAATATCACGAACCCGAGAATTGGGCTCCAGGTCACGATCCGACGGCTATCTATTTTAATAAAATAGTTCTCTAATTTACTTACACTATTATTTTGCGCTGTACTAAAGTAGAATTCGGTACTTTTTAAAATTTAATATATGGTAGACAAATGAAAATATGAAAATGGATTTAAATGTATAAAAATTATGTAACTTATTTTTTTATTTAAATAGCCAGACATTTGGCCACAATCTCACCTGATGGTAAGTGATGATGTGGCGGAGTATGGATCATGCCTGTTTAGTAACAGCCTATTCACTCTTTTCTTGAATAAGTTCAGATCATAGCGTTCAGGGAACACATCTTCCGGCTGTTTATAAAAACAATTTTGTAGTGGCGTACCGAGCTGTTTCATTAAAAATGATGTAGGGATCGTACAATACGTTAATAGGCAACTTTCTAAACAGGTGGAAAAGTCAACTGAGTGGGGGTTAAAGGCTTATAAATTAAAAAATAGTTTTTCTGTCTCAAAAAAACTACTCCGTATTTTTTAATCAGGTTCGGGTAATTTTTGATGTCGTAGGTCAACGGAGAATGTATTCATTCAAATAGTTGCAGCTGGTCACCCTACATGGCGCTTTCTTTTCCTAATTAGACAATTGAATGTCGTACGTGCGTAGCGAACTAACCTTGGCGTGCTTCGGTTATCGCGAATGTTGTCAGTACTTGCGCGGTCGTTGACCTGGCGAAGTTTAGGCACTTACAGTACTGGAGTAATTCCTAAAGTATGTCTACGACTAAATGTTTAATGGTTGGCAGTGCACTTGTGACTCCCCTTGATCGCGGGTGTCCATTGGCGGCGGCAATTGCTTGCGATTAGGTGATCCGTCTACCCGTCTGCCACCTATGACATTAAAAAAACTGTGTTTCGCCGACCGACTGAGGGTACCGGAAGATCCATTCGGAGGAAGCGGATTTTAAAGCATGGCATGCGCTTATGACCCACTGGTGTAGCATATCTATGGACAGCAATAATCGCTTACCATCCGGTGATCTGTCATCTCGTCTGCCATCACATAAAAAAAAAACACTTTAGAAAACGACATAGTGGGTTGAATTTCAACGACGTCGGCCCGACTGCAGCACGGATGCCCGCCCATTCAACCGAGACATGTTTAGAATCCTGACCTATCTCACGAATAACAATGTACAGAAGGCGCAGTATCTACAATGCAGAGATTTAGGTGGGTTCGAAGTGCCTACACGTCAGTGTTGGTTAATTTTTTATGCTCATCTTAGCGTGTACCAAAGCTCTCGCTTCGGAACCCGGGGTACGCTCTGGGACTATGATCCATGATTCGGAAAGTCTGGTTAAATTACCCTTGCATTGACTTTTATGTTTGTTATGAAAAAAAAAACCAATATAATTCAGGTACAGTTACAATATTTTTATAGTTGTATGTGTGTGCTTTTTTTTAATCTATACGCATATCTTTACCATTCCTTCAGCGCTAAAAGAAAACATCGTGAGTAAACGTAGTTCCTGAAACATGTAACCATGATTCATTTTGTCTAGTTCCCCTAAGGTCAGACGGCACTCGCTTCATTCTAATTAACAGACCCTCCAATACTGTCATGGTGTACTTAAAGCGACCGCTTTGAATGCATTCGAAAATAACGCACTATGATAATGATGTCTTAAAATGTAAATTGTGACTACTGACATCTATTTCATTGCCTGCGCTACGAGCGCCAATATGTAGTGGTGGGCGTTAAAACCATTGAATTAACAAGTTAAAATAAATTAACTATTGACACAGTTATCAAAAAGTTTTTTTAACGAAGTTGTTATTTTTATCATTTGTTATTTTTAACATTTTGTTATTTCCAACTTATTAGTTATTTTTACATTTGTTATTTTCAACGCCCCAATAATTATGACCTCAATGAAGAGGCTTATCTGTACGGCGTGTTTTGTGCCTTTCTTCAGAAATTACCATAAATCCATTCATTCATACCAGGCTTATAAATCATCGCGTAGGTTTCGATTAGGATTCATGTTGCCAGACTAACGACGGACAGTGAATGCATTACTGAACAATGCATATGCTCCTATATGATTTCACCAGGTAATTTATTCTAACATCTTAACAATTTCAGAAGTACACCTGTACTTTGAAATATTAATTTATTCCGCCTGCTCATAGAATCTCGCTTCTAACTATTAGGGCATTGCCGTTTTGTATGCCGATTTTCTTAGAAGTTGTCTTTTCCATACTAACATTTTTTTTTTATTTGCAATGTTACTATCAATTCCACTTTTCCATAATTAACTGTGCTTTAATGGACATCGTTTAGAAACGTGTAGGAGAGTTTCTCAGATATTTTTTAATTAAAAACAGTTAGTAAAGTCAATGCCAAGTAAAAAAGGGTCATTCTCAAGTTTTTTTTGGCATATTACCCCTTTATTACAAACCGCGAACTAAGGATAATTCCAAAACAAAATTCGTGCCAGCCCCTTTTAACATTGCGTGTTGGAACGAGATGACATTAGATTTAGTACGGTAATAACTTTAGATCGCGATTTGTAATAAGGTGGTAATAGTACAATACTATTATAATATGGCGACTGTTTGCTTATTAAAGAAGTAATACATCATATTATGTCTAGAACCCGATTACCCGACCGACGCGACTCGATTTACGTACCGAAGTGCTAAGTTTTAAAGTAGAATAAAACAAAGTCGATTTCGATGTTTGTCTCTCTATACAACGGATCTTGATGTGGTTTTTTAAATAGAGTAATTCAAGAGGAAGATTTAAATATACAATTATATAATACACGGATAAAGTGCGACACCGGGGCAGGTCGCTATTTGGATATAAATGTCTATATAGAAGGGTACAGGGGAAGAAAGATCATAGTCCATTTTTGTAAATTTAACACATTGTTTGGATAAAAAAATCTTACATATTTTTTTCTAATTTAGCAAAAATCTGAATTAATGTTATTCGATTTGATAACACATAATATCATAGCACAAAAAATACTTTACAACGTTTTGAAATAATGACTTTGAGAAAATGTAATAAACATTAACAGTTTTCTCAAAAAACCTTAAGTGACAATGATCTTTCTTTCCCTGTACCCTTAAGTAACAATGATCTTCCTTTCCCTGTATCCTTCTTTAGTGACAATCTTTCTTTACCTGTACTCTTAAGTGACAATGATCTTTCTTTCCCTGTATACGTCTTAAGTGACAATATTTCTTTCCCTGTACTCTTAAGTGACAATGATCTTTCTTTCCCTGTACCCTTCTTAAGTAATTTTCACTGTTGTTGTTGTTTTATATATGTGATAAGTGCAGACGAGTAAACGGTGATCCGTTTGTTTAGGTGATCCTAATGATAAGCGATTGCCGCGGCAAATGGACACCTGCAATACTAGTGCAGTCATAAGTGCGCTGTAAACCTTTCATCTCCCATTTCCCCGCGATTGGACCCTGACACTCGGCGTAACACAGCGAAAGTTTGCTTCACGCTGGTTATCTGTGGGGCCGTGGTATCACTTTTTGCAGATGACCGCGACGCTTCAGCGCGAAGCCTCGTATTAATTACCTGCGTAGGCGCAGGCCATCGAACCTCCAGTTTAGAGATTTCCGACGCACCTTAATTGGTTCCATTTTGTTTTTGGTCCGGTATTTTTATTCATGGATTCCAGCGGCGGTTCTGTGCTTTTTATACCCTCCTTTTACGGTTGTCGCCGTATTTTTTGCGTTCAAACGATGCGCACGCGACTGGGACGAGACGAGTAAGCAATTAACATTATTTTGTGTTTTGTCCGGTTATATCTTTCGGTTAGCGATCGCCGTTTGACGTCTACGCGGCTGGTCGGCGTGTTTTTGCGCGTACGCACGATTTGGACTGACTCAAACAAGATTGCTGAATTTTTATTACACAACTGATATCGTGCAGCGTTTTGGGTTTTGGCCCGAGAATAATGACAAGGGGGCATTGTGCGACACATTTTTACAGAGAAGTCTCAAAAACAGAGACACTATTTAACATTTCTTGTGAAGATCAATTATTCGGACTGAACAGAGGGTTCTACAGTGAAATTCACGATCGAATCGTTATACGTCACACGCGATGCGTCTCTTTTGTTTGAATGACAGGTTTCACCTCCTTGGTTACGGTTCGGTTGTGTTATTCCATCAGAGTCAACTTTTTAACAATTCATGCGTTTTTTATTTAATCAAATTACTTTAGCAAAATTTACTCTCTCCGTAATTTCAATGAACGTTAACAAGCTATCTATAAAACGATTAGTTCTCGTTCCGCTCTGTACCAGCTGCACTTTCCTCGGTTCAGCTAAACGGCTTTCATTATCAGACCAAATACAGTTTATCTAGGTTCAGTAAATTTTAAAGTGAAAACAATGCCGCACCACGCCTTTCCATTTCTCTAAATCAAATAGTACCGAAACCGGCCGTCGGTCTGAGGGGCGCTGTCGGCACGCGCCCACACCTGCGCGCCCGCAGCTAGGCTGAAGCGGTCTGTTTATAAAGCTTTTTGGTGGTATTTATGTTAGATATAGAAAATAAAAGCGAGCATGTCCCCCGAATCAGTCATCCGGCGCCCACACTCACTCGGTGAAAAAAAACAGTGCAATCACTGCTTCACGCTGGGTGAGGCCGTTCTAATTTCGGTTGATCTGGTCCATTCATGCCGAAGAGTGTTCCACGAGGAAAATTTCTGAACTCAAAAAAGTAGTTCCATCTGTACTCCGATCGAAACTTTTAATCCCGCGCGCGGGATTAATGAAGACATCACAATGTCGCAAAAAATGCTGTGAGCCTTAACAGCTCACATGTTCGCTCGCTCTGCTCGCTCGGCCCCGCACAGATAAAAGTAAAGAAAAAGTCAAGAAAAGAGTTAATAGGCTGTTACAAGACAGACATGATCCATCCTCGGCCACATTATCACTTGCCATCAGGTGAGATGGTGGCCAATGTCTGTCTATTCTAACAAAAAAAAGCGGTCATTTTAGGCCATCGCCTTCATGTTCTTATAGTGTATATGGCGAATTAAATAGTGCTTCCGCTGTATGTATTACTATCAGGTAATCCGTCTGCTCGTCTGCCACCTATAAAAAAGGACAGAGACATACGAGTGGAAGAGACACGATCGTCTGGCATTTATCACAAACAAATGTATTACTATTAGCCGATTTCAAATCACTTTGCACTGGTGACTTCGCAGTCGCTCTGCTCGCTCCGCTCCCGCTCGCACCCCGCGCACGCGTCGCTGATTTACGGCTGCGCGCGCGCATTCGCAATTTATTGCGATTAGAGTCGTTCTAGTAGCCGGACGGTGCGAGCTAAACATCTCCGGGTCGGGTCCGTTTGTGATATACAATTGTTATTAAAATAGGACCATGGACCGTAGGGCTATCGACTAACGGGCAGTATTAAGTTAGAGATGGGACTAAAAAGCCTTAGTATCATTGATAATATAAGATTATCTCTTTATCTTAGCATGTAATTCCCGGTTGCATCCAAAGCTGTAGCTTTGGAGCCCAAGGTACACTTGGGCCATGATTTGGGGAGTACAATGAAACTACTGCTTGTGACCTTTGCCACCTTTTAACATGGGACCCCGACCAACTGAATCGTGGATATGCATTGCAGAAACTATCGAAATGTGCTGCTTTTCTCACATTTTTGTCCCTCACTGCCGAGATAAGGGTAGAAATATGCACATAGATATAATAAATATAAAGGTGCATGCTCGGATTTGAGCCCCGACCCCTCGCATGGAAGGCGTGTTCTTATCCATTGAGCTACATTAACACATAACAAAATAGATAGATATACTTTATTACACAAAATACACAACTTAAGTACTAGGCATTACAGAAATTTTGTGTACAATTTCGGCGGTCTTATCGCTAAAACAAAACAGGATAAAATTAAACAGTCATATTGTTATTATAATGTACTCCTGACCGATATTTCGGTTATAGCGGCCAATCTTGACTGTGGGAGAGCCACGCTTAGGCATGAATGGGCCGGATATGGATACCACGGCCTCAAAGAAAACCGGCGTGAAGCAGCACTGTGCTGTGTTTCGCTGCGTGAGTGAGGGAAAGGTTGGAAGCGCACTTGTGACTCCACTGGTGTCGCGGGTGTCCATGGGCGGCGGCAATCGCTTACCAGTGATCCGTCAGCTCGTCTGCCACCTATCACATAAAAGAAATCTTAACAGTCATTAATCCACGTGTGCACTGTCTTTTCCTCACCCTTATATTACGAATGGGACACCAGTTGCAGAGAGAAGAACAGCGTGCTTTCTGAGACACAGTCGTACAAGACCGGGGATCGAAACCAAAACAAAACCGCCTTCATCGTCGTCAGCCCATTTAAGTCCCCACTGCTAGGGCACGGGCCTCCCTCAAACACATGAGGGGTAATTGCCATACTCACCACGCTTGGCAGACGGGTTGGAGAGGGTTTTGATATAAATGAAGAGTTTTCCTTCTCTGGGTGCTGACGATCATGACAGCAGCTCTACCTTAGTCGCCTTTTACGACACCTCGGTAAGAGAGAGGGTGGCCTATTCTACTTTCCCGGGGACCACACGGCCTAACCAAACCGCCTTCAAAAACCACGAACTAAAAAGAAAAAGTTTTAAATAATATTTTTAACACTTCTAATAACATTTTATAACAGTTAACTCGAAAAAAGGTGTTACTGAAGTCAGACAAGTTTTTTTTCTTATCGACGCCTTCTAAGCAGCAAGGAGGTCTGTCATCGACAATAGCTCTTGGTAAAGATGGTCACTATAATATGGATGTTCTGCCTACATCCACCATACTCAGACAGTACACACGCGACACCGTTGTTCTAGGTATAAAAACCTGCGCAGGCGTGGGAAAGCACCCGGTACAGCATTTACTCGTATTATTAGCCGCGATTATTGTCCAGTTAAATACTGGCACTCAGATAAAAGATTAACTCATTGTAATTGATTCTGGCTGGGTGCGGCGTATGCGCAGTTTACACGACACGACCGTCAGATGTCACATCAGAAATGTATGTATAGTAGAATAGAATTAAAATTATTGACCAGAAAATGTGTACATATAAGTAACCGACCCGTTTGGAACAGTGGTAGTGAACGCTGCCTTTGGTCCAAGGGTTGCGGGTTCGATCCCCGCACAGTACAAACATTTGTGTGTATGAACATGTCTGTTTGTATTAGTATGGATGTTTGTATGTATTATAAGTATGTATTTACAAAAGAAAAGTATTATATGTATATATTTGTAATTCCGCTGTTGATTCTGATATCCGTAACACAGGGGCTTGAGCTACCTATCTCGGAGTAAGATCAATGTATGTGATGTTGTGAAATATTTAAGTAACAACTTAAGTAACAATAATAAACTACCGTTGGTCCTGCACTAAGCACGAGGCTTGTATCGCAGAAACCGTATCTTTTTACATCAACATTTAGGAATTTCAGACACCAGTTGGTAGTCAAGTTAGGAAAATAATGAAAGAAAAATATAAAAATAGTAACAAATTTAGACGTTGGAACTATCCAATATTTTAATTGTTTCCTGTTTGTGCCATATTGTTTTCTGTTTACAACTGCTTTAGGCACTGTGTTGTGATGTCTATAATAATAAATGTTTTCTTTCCTTCAAATAGACACAGAAAGCTGGCTGGCTAAACAGGCTATACACACATACATGGGTAATAATCTCGGCGTGGTTCGGCATGAGATAGATAGACAATACAAAATGTGCTGGAGAAATACGATGCGATATACTAGCCTAGCGTGTAAGACAAACGAATTCGATCTAAATGCATGTAACATAAATTTGTAACACAGTTTGACAATAAATGGGAAACAATGACTGAGGTCTCAGTTATTGTTTTAATAAAAAAGCTAAGGTTTCTGTGGCAGTTTCCACAAAGTGCTGCAAGCATTACCCCGCTGGATCGCGATGGAAATTCGCTGGGCGAGATAGCTTTGGCTCTCCCGTGACTTCGACTAAACTCTTAGCTAAGTCACAGAAGAAAGAGAGAGCGTCGGAACCCCACGTGCTCCGTGTTTCAACACCGAAAGCTACGTGGTAGATACTGGATAGATGCCTATACTTTGCAGCTTAGATGATTAGAATAGAATATAATAATCTCGATATTCCTTGACTTCGATATCGATGTAATTTTGCAGTCACATCACAGTGCCACAAGATATCGACAGGGGGCAAGGTAGGGTATACCTTATAATTTCGATGGTAGGTATCCACAAATGCGACACGCTCAAATAGGGCGCAGGACCAACAGGACCTCTGAGTTCTAGGGCCAACACATTAAGAATTTGACTGACAGGATGGCGCAATTGGTAATGACCCTGCCTCTTACGCCAAAGGTCGTGGGTTCGATCCCTACCCTAGACAAACATTCGTGCGATGAACACATGTGTTTGTTCAGTGTCTGGGTGTAATATATGTATTTGAGTATATATTTGTGTTCCTCTGTTGACTGATATCTGTAACACAAGTGCTTAAGCTACTTAGTACGGAATCAGGTCAACCTATGAGATGTTGAGAATATTATTATTATAATTGCCAACCCGTCTGCCAAGCGTGGTGAGTATGGCAATTACCCCTCATGTGATTGAGGGAGGCCCGTGCCCCAGCAGTGGGGACTTACATGGGCTGATAATGATGACGATGATGATAATTGCTTGCACTGAAATACTGAGAAAGAAAAACTCAAATATATTTAAGCTATTCCCACGAATCGATCCATCAGGCGATCCGTCAACTCGTTTGCCACATATCACATAAAAAAATCGAACCCGGGACACCAATCTCAAACGGATGGGATTAAATAATAGCACAGTGCAAAACCCACCTAATTGTTTGCCTGTTTGTGTAATTCGATAGCTTGTACTGGGTATCTGTCCATTTAAGCTGTTGGTTCTAGGAATTGAATGGCCAATCAGAAGGCAATATCTGCGATAACCAACGCGGAAACATCGTTATTATTATTGAGGGGAAAGTGTAAAATTATATGGACAATATCAGGTAACTTGAGAAGCTTTTCGATGTCCGTTTTCTAAAAGCGAGAATCTTCCTTGGATCTGATAAGGTAAATGAAATAACTGTTGGAGACATCCTTTCTATAATTTCACTTTTGATACACAATCTACGGTAAAAATATTAATTAATAGTCTATAGGACTACCCGTTTGGAACAATGGTAGTGAACGCTGCCTTTGGTCCAAGGGTTGCGGGTTCGATCCCCGCACAGTACAAACATTTGCGTGCATGAACATGTCTGTTTGTATTGGTCTGGGTGTTTGTATGTATTATAAGTATGTGTTTACAAAAGAAAAGTATTATATGTATAAATTTGTAATTCCGCTGTTGATTCTGATATCCGTAATACAGGTGCTTGAGCTACCTATCACGCAGTCAGATCAATGTATGTGATGTTGTGAAATGTTTATTTTTTATTTTATTTATTTTTAAGATCACCAACAAAATTTACATCAGTACATGATACAATAATAACACCAGAAAATTTATAAGTCAATCTAAACGAAATCTTATTTATAGGTGACAACGGCATGCAATATTGACAACAGTAACAGTAGGTAGTGTTGAAGAATGAATTAAATATTACTAAAATCAATTTCACTACAAAAATAGGTGTTTTTGACACCGTTTGGGGAGAACTAGTTTTTTAAATTTAACTAAAGAACCACAACTTATATCGACATCCGTATTTTTAGATTTTATGTTATACTGGCGAATCATTCTGTTTAAGGGAGAAAAATTACCAACATTTGATTTGGAGCTCTTCAAGCCGAATAAGTTATACCGATTTATTTATTTATATCAGGTAACTTGAGAAGCTTTTCGATGTCCGTTTTCTAAAAGCGAGAATCTTCCTTGGATCTGATAAGGTAAGTGAAATGACTGTTGGAGACATCCTTTCTATAATTTCACTTTATTATACATACACAAGTCTACGTTAAAAATATTAATTAATAGTCTATAGGAGTGCGATGCCCTGTTGGTCTAGTGGTTTAAGTACCGGGCCGTGATCTCGGGGTCTTGGGTCGATTCCCGGGTCGAGCGGAAAGTATGTTTCGAAGTTTTCGAACATAGCTCGGGTTTGTGATCACCAATCCGCATTTGGCAAGCGAGGTGATTAAGCCTAATCCCATCGTAGTAGCGATGACTGGATTTCTATGATGGGGGCCTTTGCCCTGCAGTAGGACAGTTTATAAGCTGATACTTTACTTTACTTTTAGGAGCGCGATGGTAGCTGGGTGTGGGTAAGAGACCGCTTGGTAGCTCATTAGATAAAAACGACCATACGGGGGCCGTGGTTCGAAATGCACCTCTGAATTTTTCAAATCTAGGTGCGTATTTCTATATTATCTCGGCGGTTTCGGACACTTTCCGAAACGTGTAACTTGAACTTAAACAGATCACGTATGAGGCAGACGAGCAGACGGATCGCCTGATGGTAAGCGATAGCCGCCGCCCATAGACACTGACGTGTGGAGTCACAAGTGCTCTGTCAACCTTAAACCCCCCTTTACCCCGGATTGGGCCTCCGGTACCCTCAATCACGCAGCGAAACACAGCACAGTGCTGCTTCACGCTGGTTTTCTTTGAGACCGTGGCATCACTCCGGTTGAGCTGGCCTATTCATGCCGAAGGGTGGCTCTGCTACGGTTGATCTATTCCCGGTTCGATTCCCGGGTAGAGCGAAAAGTATATTTCAAATTTTTCGATCATAGCTCGGGTTTGTGATCACCTATTCGCATTAGGCAAGCGTGGTGATTAAGCCTAAGCCCATTGTAGTATCGATAACTTGATTTCTATGATATAGGCCTTTGCCCAGCAGTGGGACAGTATATAGGCTGTTACTTTACTTTACTTTATTTAAGCTAAAAAGCTTGTGTGGATTTGCCTCACTGGTATTTCTGCCCTGTACCCGATGAGAGCTTTCTCCACTTTAAAGGGACCGTCTCAGTATAAATACCTAGACAATGAGGGTGCTGTCGCAATCCCGAAACGGGCCAGGCTTGATGTGCCTTGGTTTGGAGTTATCAATGTGGGGATCAGCTTATAGAAAGCGAAGATTTGAGCTGAGGGATGGGAGAGGCCTGTGAGGAAATGAGGGAGGATGGTTTGTTGGTAGGGCATTTAGATTTTCTGAGTTATCGCAAAATTAACTAACTAGATAGATAAACAGATAGCTTTTCAGATTTTCGCGTTGCATTATAAGTATAATGTATCAAAACGGGATTAACACGATATTTATTATGTGAAACAACATTGTGTACTCACATATTTGGCTCGACGTTTCGGCTACGTTACAGCAGCCGTGGTCACGAGCGGACTGGCGGAGCACGGCGTCGACTGCTGGGGCCGGGCTGTGAATCTTCGGACACCCTCACATTTTTTGAAATTAATTCGCCACTAGATGAGTTGTCAGTGAAGCTATTCGGACACACTACATTGGACAGACGGGTTGGCGAGGGTTTTGATATAAATGCAGTTTTCCTTCTCTGGGTGCTGATGATCATGCCAGCAGCTTTACCTTAGTCGCCTTTTACGACACCTCGGTAAGAGTGTACGAAGTTCGCCATGAGCACACCATGGGTCCCTCTTATTACAAATCGCAAAGTAAGGATAGGCCGGGACAAAATTCGTGACAGCTCCTTTTAACATTGTGTGTTGGAACGGGATGACAGGAGCTTTGTACGGTAATAACTTTAGATCGCGATTTAAAATAAGGTAGTATGACTATGAGATTAACGTAAACATACATACATATGTACGAAGGTTCATAATTGCACAGTACCTACACAAAATACTCGCCCACAATTTCGTAACTCCATTTCGACACTTACAATTTTAATTTATCACCAGATAATGAGAAACATGATAAATTATTATCAAAAGATAAAGACTGATATTACTAACTCTGCAATTAGTGTACTACTAATTAAGCCAATACTAAATCTAATTATGCAGGATAAACTGTATCACGAATTCCTCAACAAATTAAACAATATAAATAAGTATTTGTATCTATTGTTCGAACGACCTTAGCATATGGTTCTTATAATTGTGAATGGTGAAGGAAGTTACTTTTGAGGTCCACTTGTTGCGAAATGGGCTATGATAGAAAATATGAAATAATTACATTTTGATTGGATTATTTTGGTCTCTTAACCTCCTAAGGACATCATCGTCATCGTCAGCCCATTTAAGTCCCCACTGCTGGGGCACGGGCCTCCCTCAATCACATGAGGGGTAATTGCCATACTCACCACGCTTGGCAGACGGGTTGGCGAGGGTTTTGATATTAATGCACAGTTTTCCTTCTCTGGGTGCTGACGATCATGCCAGCAGCTTTACCTTAGTCGCCTTTTACGACACCTCGGTAAGAGTGAGGGTGGCGTATTCTACTCTGCCGGGGACCACATGGCTGAACCTAAGGACATAATAGATATCAATTGTTTTGGGCTTTAAAAAGAACTTTGGGACTTACGACATTAAGAGAGTAGTGGAAACATAAAGTATTAGAATTTATAATAATCGTTCGAATCAAATAACATGGTTCATCCAACTTTAAAGTCCTATATTAGATAGATACTTAAATAAAATATGAACATTTTGACGAAAAAAATAATTGTCATGAAATGTATGCAAATGCAAAGGTTGGTGGTGACGCTTTTATTTAATAATTTCAAGAAAATAAAATGCATACGAAAATAAATAGGTACGAGAAAACAAAAATAAATATTTCAATAAGCGATTCTTATTAGTGCTAGGTACATGCTGAGATCAATAAATCAATATCGATCCTCAAAATCGATTAACAACCGATCGATGGAAAACAAATCGGAAAATCAACAGCCACCTGTCATAAACACACTTGTTATCTGGAGCAAGGTGAAATGTTAATTACACCGCCATATTGATCAACTTACAAACATAACTTTACAATCGTTGAAACCCTTTTTACGTTTACACAAAGTCTATTTTCAAATAATCGGGTGTCAGTTGAAGTTTGTGTTTGCGTGGGACACTGTTTGAGGTTACAATCGGTTTCTTGCAATTCATTACTGATGCATTCGACTCGTATCGATATATCGCCTACGGGTAAAAAAGACGAGGTATTTCGTTCTAAATAGCTTGAATTGATACAGATAAGTACTTGATTAACTTTCAATTTTGTTTTTTTTATAGAGGCTCAGTATATTGGCTCTACTCAGCCTGATGGTAAGCAAGAGAAGAGCCCAAGTTGCCCAAGAGCCCAACGGAAGCGATATCAAGGCATCACCTCCGTTGCGAGATGCTTTTTCACGCTTCGCTTAAGGAATCCAACTTGTCATCAGTCATCGTCAGCCCATTTAAGTTCCCACTGCTGGGGCACGGGCCTCCCTCAATCACATGAGGGGTAATTGCCATACTCACCACGCTTGGCAGACGGGTTGGCGAGGAAGGAAGGGTTGGGAGGAGGAGGGTTGGGAGGTTGGTGGGTCCAACTTGTAGGAAGGAGGAAATACATGCGCCGGCAACGAATGATTTCTTGATGGTGTTATAACTTGTACCAAACGTACGGAAACAAATAACAGAGTACCTATATAGCATACCTGTGATTGTTGAGTGCAAACGAATGATAAAATAAATATTAGTTCAGTCATGTCATTGACAAACCTTCATCAAAGAATTCGCTCAAATATCACAAAAACGTCATTGCGTCGCTGAACGTGTGATAGAGTCTACAAAAAAAAGAGAAAAACTTCAATAGAATTTAAGTGTGTGTGTTGTATGGCTGCCAGCATATCACACGATTGCAGGTCCATTCAAAAACCGAAACGGACCAAAGCCATTATTTGATCGCCAAATAAAATCGAAAGACGTTTTAACGTCTTAATAATAAGTTAAGACCCCATACCTCATCTAAACATCCATACAAACCCCGACAAAAGAAACCCCAAAAAATATTGAATTGCATTTTGACAGAGCCGGGTCTATTATTGAAAATACAAATCATAAGTACCTTCCATTGATTAATACGATGCGAATAATCTCATCGAGCACGATCGCGATATTCGATAAAGAAATCGTAATAACAACCCTTGAAAGCCGAAATAAATTTAAGGCCCGGCATTTGTTTTGCTTTTGGCCTTTTTATTGAATTGTTTGTAATTCAAAAGATTTGCGCATATCCGATGTGGGTACCATTTGGAAATAATTACGGTGCACGGGATTTGGAAATCTTTTTGGAAAAAAATATATACTTAAGTCGAGTGAGATTACACATTTTATTTGGGCATCGATTTTTAGCTCAGTTTTTTCCTTTTTGTAACAACTTAAAAAGACATTATCAAACAAATTGAGTTACAAAATATAAATATTATAATTCCTTCCTACAGGATTTCTTGCTCACTAAGGGCAGAGTTCACCAACTTTCATACAACGGTAATCATACTTTAACCGTGCTTGCTATTGGTGCTTGCATGGTTAAAGCGTGATTACCGTTCCAACAATTCTTAGGGCCGAGTTCACCAACTTTTAAACAAAGCGTTGTCGACCCTAATCATTGTTGGATTTTCTAAAAGATGCTATAGCCTATACTCGAAACTGGAATCCAAGATCAAAAAAACTACCTCTATCAATGTCACTTATATCGTTGTCAAAGGTTCAGGTTTCAGGTTTTTTCAACCTTTGTAATATGCTTATTTTCTGGCTGGTAAAATTCATGATAAGGATTTTCTCAAAAAATAGAAACTTAATTACATCTTGATCTTCACCATCACTAATGTCAGAATCTCTGACTAAGGAATCTAAGTCGGTCACTTGTAGAATAAAGTTTTCCACCACTGCAGTAATTAATTCGTCCAGTTTTGCACATGCCTTAAAAATTACTGGAAGTAAAGTAAGAAAGAAAGAAAAAGTTAGCTGCTTTGTAAAACTGCTTTAACTGGACAAAACACAAGAAAACACTGTATTTATACACAACACTTCTAAATATAGGCCCAAGAATCGATTCCGCGCGCGATAATATTATTGTAATCGGATATTCACGATGGGTAACATCGTAAAGGAATCGATAAAACTGTATTCTAATGTTAAAAGGTAGTGGTTCCAACTGTATACAAGATTTCAATGGACTGATTTAAAAAGTAACATCTGAATACGGCGATATTACAGCACTTACAGTAGGTTGTAAAAATTCAATCAAATTATTCATTTTTGTATGGAATGTTTACAAAAAACCACATGTTTACGACTTTTGAAATGACGAAATCGAAAATAGCAGTTTTATATGAATTTTCTAATGTAGGTCAACAATAGCCATTGATTACTTATCTATTTATGTTAGTCGTAAAAGTGTAATAAAATGTGTTGACTTTGGCCATTTTCATTAACATTCATGCCACAGGTCGCAAGGCAAACACACCCACGGTTCAAGTGATGGGATGCTGTTTCCATAGTCTATAGATTTTAGGTACCTTTTGAAAATATGTCACTAAGATAATAATAGTCATACTTTGCTAACAAAAATTATAGCCTTAAAAACAGGTAGATATGTATATTAGCCACTCTTGTGTGTTTGTAATGTTGGCAGTTTTGTGTGCCCTAGTCATTTTGAGACTTAGTTTCAGTATGTCAATCTTTAAGTTATCTAATAGTTAATAGACCTGCCAACTCTCTATTAACAGTTCTCCTCCAAATAACATTAGCTTAATACTTAAAAGAAACATTCTAAATAAACTCCTAAACAAATAAGTCTGCTAATTGGTTACTGGAAGTTGTTGATGACTCATCAAATCTACGATCAAAGGTTAATTGTCCAATCAGAGTTCCGTAATTTAAATCACACAAGTAGAGATGGACGCCTACCCAGGTAATACCCATTTATTTCTACTTACACCCACCTTTTTTTTTACTGGGTACAAACGAAACACTCAAAAAGTTAAGTTACAAAATTTTGATCCATTATCAAGATTTACACAAGTATGCCAAATTTCAGCTCAATTGATAACATAGAAGTGGACCAAATGATTGTAAAGATAAAAATACTTTTTTGTTAAGTATTTTTATCTTTACAATCAAAAATAATGAAAAGACGACCCGTTTGGAACAGTGGTAGTGAACGCTGCCTCTGGTGCAAGGGTTGCGGGTTCGATCCCCGCACAGTACAAACATTTGTGTGCATGAACATGTCTGTTTGTATTGGTCTGGGTGTTTTTATGTATTATAAGTATGTATTTACAAAAGAAAAGTATTATATGCATATATTTGTAATTCCGCTGTTGATTCTGATATCCGTGACACAGGTGCTTGAACTACCTATCTCGGAGTCAGATCAATGTATGTGATGTTGTGAAATATTTAATAATTTATTTTATTTGTTCGACCATATGTATGTACATTAAGGTTTATTTATCTATATTTAAAAATACCACACAAAAAATGCGTATTAATTAACTAAAACAGAAATTAAGTGTGTAATAATCACTAATCAATACATCGTATTTATCAAAATATATAGCCAAAATGGACCCTGTACAATGCGTACAGGAAATCGAAGACTTTGTAGGGATCCACAAAGTGAACCGACGATCTGGTAAAGGTTGGGGAAATCCTTTGGACGCGGGCGTCACTGGACCGATCTGTGCGGAGAACACTGCCGGAATCAGTTGCCCAGTGGGCGATTTTTGGCTAAAATGATGATTACCCAATACGGCATAATAATTTCAGCAGATACAGTTTTCTTGTTTCGTACTTTTTAGAGCGTGTTTTTTTGGTAGTCGGGTTTTAGTTTTTAAACTTTATTTTTACTTAACATATTTTTAGTTATGTAAACAAAATTACATATTTAAAATGTGCTAAAAAAGTTCTTTCATTAGATAAAAAAGTGATGAGTTTAAATGTAAGTGGGTGGAGGAACAGAGGACGGCCGAAACAGAGATGGATGGATTGTGTGAAGAATAACATGATGGAAAAAGGGGTGGATGATTCGATGACGAATGACAGGGACGTATGGAAAAGAGAAAACATACTGCGCCAACCCCAGGTAACTTGGGAAAACGGCAGGAGGATGATGATGACTCTAAGTCCCCTAGAGGGCGCTGTAGTCAATTTAACGTGACGTCATGTAACCTATAACCAGAGGACAATCAAGACGCTTCTAACGACACCTCATTTGTTCAAATATGATAACTAGTTTAGAAGTTATGAAGGAACAGATGAACATACATAGGTACATACATACAGGTCAAAATCATAACCCTTTTTTTCGCTTCGCCGTAGTCGGGTAAAAATGGGATATTTACCCTGGCAAGCGCCCATCTCTACTCTCAGGTGTAGACCCTAATGTGCTTCCTATATCGTGCCTCTAAATTTTCCGCTTAATTTAAAACCAACTAAAGAGTTGACGACACGTAGCCCTAAAGGGCTAAGCTTAAGGGCCAGCCTTAATTAAGGCCTCGGTAATGGCGCCGTAAAGGCTGATCTAAATTGTACTTAGCCTTTTATTGCGCACGCGCACACAGCTTATAAAGCTGTGCGGCTAATTTCAAATTGCTTAATAGGATTTTTATCTACTACTAGCTGTCGCCCGCAGCTTCGCTCGAGTGGAATTCGGGTTGCCACAAATGGTAATATCATATATATTACACAAATGGCATATAAAATCACGTCAATTCGTCGCTCCGTTTTGCCGTGAAAGAAGGGACAAGTAAACAAACAAACACATGGGGTAAAAGTATGAAATTGCCGTTTTGTATGAAGATTTTATTAGAAGTTGTGTTTTCCATACTAATATTATTTGCAAAGTAACTATTAATGCTACTCCATAATTAACTGTGCTATAATAACGTGTAGGACATTTTTTCGTTACGATGGGGCTGGCATGTATTTTCAATCAAAAGCCCCTATATAAATAAAGAATAAAAAAAAGACATTTTTTTCAGAAAAAAAATTATTGGCGTATTGAATGTTTGCAAATTCCGAATTGATTAATCAAGACTCAAACATGTGATTCAAATTTGTTTCTGCTATTCTCCACTGCAGCGCTAGTGATCATCAAAACAAATATGGCGTCAGCAGCGAAAACAGCTGTGAATGTTATGGTTCGATTGTATCTTTCTTGTGTGCAATTTTAAGTAAGTAAAAGTGTAATGTTGTCAATAAACATGGAATTGCCAAATTTTAGTACGCCGTCTGCAAGTTACGAAAAGTTTTAGTCGAGTGATTTTAGTTTAAACAACTATCGGTCTAGGCATCCAACTGGACGATGGTGGCGATAAATGTTCAGCCGTCTGCGTAAACTTTTCAGTCACCGACATGGCTAGTTTTTCTTCAGCCATTTGATTAGATGCCGGCGTTACGCTCTAGGCATAACTTTTGGATGGCTAATTTAACCAGGTGGCTTCTACAGATCCATAGCTCTAACTAGAAATCATCCTTAAGTAAAAACAATATGACTTTCAATAACAGCGCAATATTTAGTACACTACATTATGATCGTAATTTACATTTATTAAACGTATTTCAGATGACCAGTAATAGTTAAACGATGCATTCAATAATAAATCTTATACCTTCGTAACAGGTTCCAGTATCTGTTGACTAAGTTCGGCCTCAATAATGCAGAGTTATAGTACAAACAAACAGACAAGGTAACGTTATTTTCGTTCGTGTTCAAACGGAAATAGCGCTTATGAAATTATGACTACACTTCGATGCTGGCTGGACGACTAAAGGCGCGACCTGAGTGATAGTAATTGTCACAGTAGAATTTTTTTTTTTTACATGGTAGAAGAATAAATTTATTTACAATATTTTCATAATAATTCGAATATAAAAAAGTACGTATTTACAGAAATAAACAAAAACAGGAATACTATTTACAAGGGATGATGGATGAGATGGAACATCTACCCCGCTACTCATCGTGCCCAGAATGCAGGCATTACCTATTAGAATGGCCAACCCAATGCTTTGGCCGAGGTAGCTGCCAGCATTACTGTCACCTGAAATGTCGAGTAGCCGAGCAGACAATTCGCGGAAGAGCTTGTGGGCCTCGGGCCCTCACCACGGTCCCAAGGTTTGTAGAATTATTAAATTACTCATATTGTGGCGATTGGCAAAACTATGTGTAATTTCTAGTATTATCACAGACACTAGGACAATAACTAAGACAATTATAAAAACAACACAATAATATATCAAAATCATTAAAAAAGTATTCAAAACAATAAAAGAGGCTGGTCCAGCCGTCGATCCTCAACATATTAATATATGACTCGTGAGATTGTAATTTATATCCTTAATAAAGAAGTAAATATTATTGACAACAACAAGGATTATCGATAACACACAAGCGCGATGCAAAGCGACACCCAGTGCCATCTATCGGTACTATTTGAAACACATTTTCTGAGAGCAGGTGTCTAGTCTATATAGTCTAACAAATGATTATAAATTATGATATCAGAGGACCTACAGTCGAAATTCACGACCGAATCTTTATCCACGTTCCTCTTCACACACGATTTTCGTTTGTTTTGTTTAAATGAAAGTATATTCTCGTTCGTTAAGAGACGGTTTCATTGCAGACTCTTAGTATCTAATCCGCTTCCGCTGATCCCAACACAACGTCCCTTAAAGAGATAACGTTTCTTGATAATTGATATTAATAAATATCGGGATCGTCGCCAGCGGCCCTTGCGCATATCAGGAACAATACTGTTGCCCCACAACCACTTACTACTATTTAATTTCTTGGTGGGCGGTCTGCGAGAGTTGTTACCTGAAAACAAAGGAAAGTGAGGTTATTACAATATACCAAAAATTAATTAAAATTAATAATTTTGATGGCAAAAATACATCATCATCAGCCCATTTAAGTCCCTACTGCTGGCCCTCAATCACATGAGGGGTAATTGCCATACTCACCACGCTTGGCAGACGGGTTGGCGAGGGTTTTGATATAAATGCAGAGTTTTCCTTCTCTGGGTGCTGATGATCATGCCAGCAACTTTACCTTAGTCGCCTTTTACGACACCTCGGTAAGAGTGAGGGTGTCCTATTCTACTCTGCCGGGAACCACACGGCTAGGCAAAAATACAGTAAAATAGAAATTCTCTCCCTTTACCCCCTTCGATTGGGCCTCCGGTACCTCACGCAGCGAAACACAGCACAGTGCTGCTTCACGCCGGTTTTCTGTGAGACCGTAGTATCACTCCGGTCGAACCGACCCATTCATGCCGAAGCGTGGCTCTCCCACGGTGATATGTAATACCTCGGGTGTTGCAGATGTCCTTGGGCGGCGGTGATCACTTACCACAAGGTATGCCGTTTGCTCGTTTGTCCGCTATAATGAAAAAAAAAGAGTTCACATGAACACTTCTGTTTGGTTAGCGTCTGGGTGTCATGTATTGAAGTGTTTGGGTGCGGGTTCGATCCCCGCACAGTACAAACATTTGTGTACATGAACATGTCTGTTTGTATTGGTCTGAGTGTTTTCTATACATTATAAGTATGTATTTATAAAAGTATTAAATGTACATTTGTAATCCCACTGTTGATTCAGATAACCGTAACACAGGTGCTTGAGCTACCTAACTCGGAGTCAGATCAATGATGTCGTGAAATATTTATTTATTACGTAAACGAACATTTGAGAATGTAACTCAGTTCACTAAATTGATCGCATTCAATTTCAGCGGTGAAACACTAAACAATCCTTCTTGAAGTAGGTTAAAAACATTCACACACTCCTGAGAAAAAACATCGGAACAAGATTATATTGCAAAACAAAATATCTAAGCGTTTCTAATGAGCACGCACGAAATTGATTCTGCCATGCGCACACGCAACTACGCAATATTATCGGTAAAATTGTGAACTGGAAAAGTGTCATTATTCCTAATGCAATAGAGTTCAAACGGATGACTCTATCATCTACTGTAGGTACAAATATACATTTGTTTTTGCTGAGTTATTAAAGTCGTGGGACTTAGGATTAATTCCCATACATCGATGTTAGTTTGAACTTTGACAGGACAGAAAGACATACCTAATTGATTGATGTAAAAGGTAATTTGAAGTTATTGTAAAGATTACAAATCTTTTGAGGGTTAGACGGCCAAGGACTTTACAGAAACAAGTGGTTTTTTACCTTGCAACTGACAATAACATTTTTAAGTTGTTAAATTATATAAGTTGTAGAATTATAAAAATTAGCAACTTCAAATGATTTATTTATTGCTATTCATTAAATAGCATACTATTTGATATTGCTAATTATTTCATTATTAGGGCAGGGAGTGACTATACTGGATATAGTAATCATTATTGAAGAAAAATATTCAAATTTGTATTTTTTTTTTCAATCGACTATTAACTTAATCTCAATTACATTTGGTTTAATATCAATTGACTGCTAATTCGATTCGGCGGTAAGGCTTAAAACAAGCCGCATGGGTTGATGCAATTCAAAGGTTTTAAATTAGTGTCTAGTAGTTTTTACTGTACAAATTTGGTGTTTATTTGTGAAGTGAAGTGCCGCAAAGTGATCCTAATAATAAGAATCGTTGAATTGTATCGCTTTTAACACTGCTATTGTGTTTGATGCACCGGCGTTTTATTGAGTGACTGTGACTTTGACTGACTTCGACTGTTGACTACCTACTTATTCTTAATAAGTTACTTGACATTGGCAAATTATCTTCGGGTAGAGCCATATCCGTAGAATCCCGCCGTGTGACTAGACAGTCACACAGACAGACGTATGTGCCAGTGTACAGAACGCAACCCGTATATCCTTCAACACACTGTCATGCAAACAGTTAAGACCCTTCTTATCTCGAAAAACCAAAGGTCAATATTAAATGAACAGCCGAATAAGCAAAAATACATACACATGCAAAAACAGCTTTAAGTCTCAACAATAAAGTTGCTTATCCAACCACATACGACGCTGAGGTCGTGGGATTCCTTATTGTAAGACGCTAATCGCACCTATTGTTTTCGCCCACAAATCTTTAAGAGCGTATTTCAATGTCACGCGTTTTCAATATCGATTAGCGTATATGACATTGAAACTTTCGAGTGATCGCCACACCCGCTATTGTGATCCGGCGTGGCTGATCACTTGTCAGCGCTAGACAAATCAAGATCGATTCCGATACTATTCTTAATTTGAATTTATTTCACCGCGCATTCTATCCTTATCGCTCTCGTGCGCAGTCGCATTGTCTCCTTACTCTCGCGTGCGCGTGAGTGTACAATCGGTTAGTATCATTTGTCATGGTAATTCTTTCGACTGGAGATATGGGGAATTCGTTATGACACCTAATAAATTAGGCAAATTGATAGCAGGGGCTTATTTGCATTTCGAATCCATTGCAGCCGTGATCATTAAGTGGTTGCGCTTGCGCACATTGGTTGATATCAATTGAATCTGAATAAACATGATTCATAAATATAAAAATCATATTTAATTATGACAATATATTTTGACCACATATAAATTAGCTTCCAAAAGCAATTTAAAAGAATTACGTGACAATATATAGTCATATTTATGTTTTTCAATGATAAATGGCGAAAGTTTAGAAATCTAGATTTATTCGAGCATTCCTAAGAGGTAGACGACTGTAACTCAGTATTAAGAATTCAATTAAAAGAAAGGTTTATTCCCGCTGTCCACCCTCTGCTAGTCCACCCCGGGTGGACAGTGAAACAATTGTAAAAAAAATCGCTCTGTCCACCCCCTCCTTCAACCAAGAAGGGGTGGACAGCTTGAATTTTTTTAACAACTGTTTCACTGTCCACCCGGGGTGGACAAGCAGAGGGTGGACAGCGGGAATAAACCAAATACAACAAGAGGCAGTTACAAAAAGGCGTATCTATTACTATATTAAGTATTCGTAAGCATAATAAATTACGCCCTGTTGGTCTAATGGTTTAAGTACCGGGCCGTGATCTTGGGGTCCTAGGTTCGATTCCCGGGTCGAGCCAAAAAGGCCTCCATTATAGAAATCAAGTTATCGCTACTATGATGGGATTAGGCGAAATCACCACGCTTGCCAAATGCGGATTGTTTTTTTTTTAAGTGATAGGTGACAGACGAGCAGACGGATCACCTGATAGTAAGCGATTGCCGCCCCCCATGGACACCCGCGATATCAGTGGAGTCACAAGTGGTGGCCATGGTATCACTCTGGTCGAGCCGGCCCATTCATGCCGAAGCGTGGCTCTCCTACGGGCATTATCATTATGTTAATAATATGAGAGTAAGGGAAAAGAGAGTGCACTTGTGTTTGGGCACACACTTGAGCACAATAATATATCCTGCGTAAGTGGCTGATCGTTGAGATTGGCCGCCGTAGCCGTAATCGGTTGGGATATTATAAATAAGAATGTAACTTGAAAACGCAGGAAAGTTCCTGAGAGTCACACTTTTCGTAAAACCATACGATAATGGTTATCTGGTAAAAATAGTAAACACAATAATATACATGTGTCTATTTCTTGATAATGATGATATTTGATATCCTCTCTCATTTCTAGGGACATAAGATTTTAAGAAGGGGGTTTCCACTGCATCTGTTGATTTATCCATCTATTTGACAATATCAAGTCAGTGCATTTTCTTTACGATTCATCCCATTATTTTCATCCACTCCCATTTCAATCAAGTCACCTTTTAATTTTGATCCGGGACAGTTCATCCACCTGGCGACCCTGGCCAGATGCCGTAGCGTAGGGCGGAAGGCACGCATGACCTGGCATTTGCGGGATGCGCCCGCGCCTCCCCAGTGACGCAACTTAACGGCTCCGTTTTCCTTGGTTTCCACGACCCTTAAATGTCAGAGGTGGTTTCCTGGTCATGTTTAAGGGCGATACTTATCGTTGACGATGGTGAATTGTTTTTGTGACCGATGATCTAATAAAGATACAATGCGATAAAGTTGTCTTGTTCGAAAAGTGACATTGGCGTTGGCAATACGGTATATGACTATTTTTTTTTATTTTTGCAATCAAAATATCTCGTAATGATAGAAACATCGTTGAAAGAATCACTTGATTCTCATTTAAACT
Source organism: Marasmia exigua (assembly GCA_019059595.1). NCBI lineage: Eukaryota > Metazoa > Arthropoda > Insecta > Lepidoptera > Crambidae > Marasmia > Marasmia exigua. Next base: position 18,178,290 of record CM032470.1, read on the forward strand.
ACCTGAGATATCACAACTTTAAAATCACATTATTTTGGGCAAACCCAAAACGCTCCATACAAATGGCTTCTTACATGTGACGTCACACCTAAGTATTTTGTATGCATTTCATTTGAATTTTGTATGGTAGCTATATCAAATGTTTCGTTTATGTCAATGGTCCCATTATAATAATTGATGCAAATTGTATGGGTTATTCAATGGTATAATTATTTTTTAATAATTTCGTGCTTTTAAAATGGACTTGCCCATCAATCTTTGAATGACCATAAAACCGGCTAGACATTATATTTTTAATTGAGAATTTTTGCCATTGGCACATATTGAACTATATTTTGATAAAATATTTATATTTTGTAAAATCTTGAGCTTAGTCATATACCCTATTAAAAACTGCACAAAAAGCTTAGCCACTTAAGAAGACATCATTAGCTCCAATTTTGCCACCAGCCTAAATAGCCTAAGTCGCACTGAATTTAATAAAAGTCCTGTTATAGAATTTAATCGAATTGGGACCACTCACATAAGGAAAAAGAGGTTTTTGCATCGAGTTGGCATATATACTGCTGGGGAGATCGAGTTCTTGGTGACTGGGGAGATCGAGTTCTTGGTGGTATTCGGCGACGAGAAACTGCTCAGGACTGGATGCCAGGATGGAGCTGGCGATCTTTTGTGGTGGAGGCCAAAATTCATCTGGATTGATTGAGGTGATATGAAAACGCCGTGTGGTCCCCAGCATAGTAGGATAGGCCACTCTCACTCTTACCGAGGTGTCGTAAAAGGCGACTAAGGTAAAGCTGCTGGCATGATCATCAGCACCCAGAGAAGGAAAACTCTGCATTTATATCAAAACCCTCGCCAACTCGTCTGCCAAGCGTGGTGAGTATGGCAATTACACCTCATGTGATTGAGGGAGGCCCATGCCCCAGCAGTGGGGACTTAAATGAGCTGACGATGATGATATGAAATTGGAATAAATATGGGCGTGAGATTTGTGTGAACTCACAGATGGTGGAAAGACGTTATATGATTGATTACAACATTCTCATCACATTATGAATGCCAAAATCACAATTTCAACGTAACATAAGACATCAGCTTACAATAACTCAACCTCTATATCAGTTAGATACCAGAAACGTCGAGATACGTTAATTGTTTTGAATATTACGATGTTTCCGCGATAACTCAGAACACCTCAATAAATTTGTTGCACAATCCATTATGACTAATTATTCGTTACGAAACTTCGGAAGAGTAACATTCTCGACGAAATACATTGTGGGGTAAAAAAGAACGCCAGGTCGCGTGGTGGCTTGAAATCAGAAGGTTCAGTAGGTACCAAAAATCTTGCAGAAGAGAAGACGGATCGCCTGATGGCTAGCGATCGCCGCCGCCTGCGACACCAGTGGAGTCACAAATGCGCTGCCAACTTTAAACCCCTCTTTCCTCCGGATTGGGGCTCCGTTACCCTCACTCACGCAGCGAAAGACAGCACAGTGCTGCTTCACTATGTGATTGTATGTGTATTGTGAGATTATGATTGAAGTGTGTGTGTGTGTGTTGTTTGATGTGTGTGTTTTGTGATTATGATTGAAGACATACCATTTTTTACATCACAGCAAATGACATAGCCTGACTTTGTTGTTACTTTTTTATTGACCGGACTGACCGGATGGCGCAATTGGTAGTGACCCTGCCTCTTACGCCAAAGGTCGTGGGTTCGATCCCCACCCTGGACAAACATTCGTGCGATGAACACTTGTGTTTGTTCGGTGTCTGGGTGTAATATATGTATTTAAGTATATATTTGTGTTCCTCTGTTGTCTGATATCTGTAACACAAGTGCTTAAGCTACTTAGTACGGAATCAGGTCAACGTATGAGATGTTGTGTGAGAATTATTATTTGATAGATGGCAGACGAGCAGAAGGATCACGAGATTGCACCTATGCGATCGCCATTGCCCATGGGTGTCTATGCAACACCAGTGGAGTCACAAGTGCCCGGCTAACCAGGGTGTTCAACACCCTTTCCCCCGGATAGGGCCTACGGTACCCTCACTCACCTGAAACAGAGAAAGCGCTGCTTCACGCCGGTTTTCTGTGTTGTACTTGAGCTAAGGCAGACCCCTAAATATGGTTTCCAATACTTTGTATACTGATGTAATTAAACAATGGAAGTACTTTACACCATCATTGTGCAATGACGGGAATAGAAAGGCCATACTTCATGTTTACTGTGGGAAATGGTAAGATTTAAGAAAAACGTTTGCATTGTATTCTTAATAACGTATCATCTGAATATTTAGGTCACTTTCTTAGCAATGCGGTAATTATGAATACCGCCTAAAAGATAAAGATAAAAAAGATAAAAGATATTTATTTACCAAAACATGTGTAAAGACATATTACAACAGAGCATAATATGGATTGGTACAAATTTTAAGTTTCTAAAATGATTACTTTTCTCTTTATGTGATAGGTGGCAGACTGAGCAGACGGATCCAACGGTAAGCGATTGCCGCCTCCCGTGGACACCCTTTAAACCCCCTTTAGCCCAGATTGGGCATCCGGTACCCTAACACTAGTGTTAGCACAGTGCTGATTCACGATGTTTTCTGTGAACGTGTTATCACTCCGGTCGAACCGGCCGATTCATGCCGAAGCGTGGCTCTTCCACGGTCAAAATTCCTTCTGTATTAGTTTATTTTGTGAGAGTACGAGTCCTGGCACGAATGTCTAGCGGTGACATTGAGTGCGCAGACATCAATTTCAGTATTATACTATTTTACAAGTGCACGAACATTTCCACTACCTACGCCGACCGCTAGAGTTACGTGCCGGGGCTGTACTTTTTCAATACATTCCTTGCGTAACATGCAAGCAAGCTAAATAATTAAAAAGTAACTGTTTACGGATGTTAGAAAGATTATTTAATTATCTGCACTAAATAATTTTCAAAATTAATTAAAAGTAGAAGTTATTGAAGCCATAATAACAGTAAGACATAAATGGGCTGGCTCGACTGGACATATACCACGGAATCACAGATATCCGGCGCGAAGCAGCACTGTGCTGTGTTTCGCTGCATGAGTGAGGTGACCGGAGCTCCGCGGAGCCTCAATCCGGGGGAAAGGGGTGTTTAAAGGTTGGCAGCGGAGTTGTAACTCCACTGGTATCGCGGGTGTCTATGGGCGGCGGCAATCGCTTACCATCAGGCGATCCGTCTGCCCTTTTGCCACCTATCACATAAAAAAGTTTTTAGCAGTAAGGACAGTCCCACTTCAACATATACAAATGTTTCTTCAACGTGATCTGACTCAATGTCCAGCACGTTTGTCTCAATATCAATTGAGGAAAGACAGATTCTAGTCACTGATATGTGGCTGTCTTTACCACTCACCCCTAATCCATGTAATTTTTCGGCCAAAACAGTTTTGTCACACTATAATCTCTCTCTTCTTCTTCATCTTAGCGTGTAATCCCCGGTTGCATCTAAAGCTGTCGCTTTGGAGCCCAGGGTACGCTTAGGCTCTGATTTGAGAAATCTGGTAATCACAATTAAGCCACTGCCGTCTGACCTGAAACGTGTATCCATAATTCAATTGGTCTGGTTCCCCTGTTAAAGGGTTGCTTTAACAGGGGAACCAGACCAATTGAATCATGGTTACACGTTTCAGAAACTATACGAAACGTGCAGGTTTCCCCACGATGTTTTCCCTCACCGCCGAGCTAGTGGTAGAAATACGCATATAGATTTGAAAAATCATGTGCATGCTAGGATTCGGCCAAAACAGTTGTCACACCATAATCCAGAGTATCGCAAGTTAGTAACTAGTCGTAGATATAGGGCGGGGGTGCTCGAGCGCAGCCGGCATGGCGCCGAACACTTTCACTCGGGGTCATCGCCCTCAGCGCCAAAAATAATGTCGTCGCATCGCGTTACGTCATGCGCACGCGCCGGTCTCGCGCTTTCCGCAACGATACGGTTGCGGTCAAGTGACAACTGACAGCTGACTTTTTGTCGGAAATGTGTCTAAGAGGAAAGTGTTTTTTTTTATAACAAAATTATGAGATTAGACAATTTTATTTATAGACCAGCAAAATTAAGCGAAAGTAAGTTTTTTTGAGGTAACCAAGAGAACAATGTACTTATGTTGTTATAAAATTCGAACGTAGAATTAAAGCGTAAATTCAGAACATTTATTGTAGATACTTAAAAATATCTTAGCGTTTAACAAGGCGCGTGGGCTGATGCAATTCAAAGGTTTAAAATTAGTGTCTAGTGGGTGTTTAGTGTACAATTGGGTGTTTATTTGTGCAGTGAAGTGCCGCAAATTGATCCTAATAATAAGAATCGTTGGATTGTATTGTTTTTAACACTGCTATTGTGTGTCGAGTGTGTTGTCTCGTGACAACTTGGTTGGACCTAATAGTCTTAAAACCCGCTAAAACGTAACGCACCGGCGTTTATTGAGTGACTGTGACTTTGACTGAATTCGACTGTTGACTACCTACTTATTTGTAAAGTAAAAGGTTTATTTACAAAAAGTGGTCGTAGTCACCTTGTAAGCAAAAGAATGCGTGTGTCAGGTGACTACACTCTTGCATATCTAATAGTTAACATACAAGTTTGTAGGTTTTGCAAAAGTATAGATACCCAATTCTCAATAAGTTACTTGACATTGGCAAATTATCTTCGGGTAGAGCCATATTAAAAAAATACTTTCATTAATACGTTGCCATTTCTTCTCGAACAACAAATGAAAATGCACCTTGTCGTATAATGCTCACTGCTGAGATATTGATGCTAGGTTTGAACGCTACGATATTTTTGTACCTATGTGTAACCTATGTGTATCTGTGAACATTTACTTTTCGAAATCAGTCGAAATTTTTTTCGACTCCCCATACTACAATACCATATCATGTACTCTGTTTTTTGTGAAATAAATTATCATTATCATTACAAAATGACCAAGTCACGTGACCGACTCTGTATGAAGAATTTTTTTTTATGCGAATTTCCAAAAGACAGAACAAATGTTGTTCAGAATGGTTGATAGAACACGTGGTTAAAGGTATGTCAATGCCATTTTTAGTCATTTTCAAACTGGCAAAAACTTGTTGGATATAAATGTGAACTACAGAAGGAAAAGAAGTTCTATTGAAGCTTCAATAGAATACATATCTATTGAAGCTTCAAAACAAAAGCGTTATTTCTTTAAAAGCCATAACAAAAACAAATAGTCACTTATGAAATTAAAAAGTAAAAGCTAATAGTAAACAGCATTGGCATTAAAAATGATAGATACTGAATCGGCGCCGATAGCCGAGACAATAGAGAGAGCGCAACATTTGACACGGTCGGGTGCGCCGGCGCAGCGCTGATCGATTACACGCGGTCACCATACTGGCCTGTTGTAAGGAGATACTCTAAGGAAGAAAATCTACCATAATATTAATATCCTTTTTTCAAATCTGCAAAAATTAAATAACTAAAGCAAATAAGTGCAAACATTTGTGTACAGTCAACTCCAAAAATATGTATACACTTTAGGACGTTGTCACAATATATAATATAAGAAAGTAGACCTCTACTTTCTTATAGGCAAGTATTGTGACAAGGTCCTAAAGTGTATACATATTTTTGGAGTTGACTGTACATGAATTCTGTTTGTATTGGTCCGAGTGTTTTCTATGTATTATAAGTATGTTTTTACAAAAGAAAAGTATTATATGTATATATTAGCGATTCCGCTGTTGGTTCTGATATCCGTAACACAGGTGCTTGAGCTACCTATCTCGGAGACAGATCAATGTATGCGATGTTGTGAAATATTTATTTATATATTTATCTATGGGTGCTAACAAATGTTTACAGTGCGAGAACCACGCTCCGGCTTGAGTGGGCCGGAAACGTGTTCTGTGGTGATACCTCAGCCTCTAGAAAACTGGCGTGATACCAGAGTCAAAATTGGGGGGAAAGGAGAAAAGAGTGGGCGCTGGCAATCGCTTACCATCAGGTAATCCTACTGCTCGTCTGCCATCTATCACAAAAAAGAACAAAAACCTATACGCGATATATAACGTTTGACGACCTGATTGGAACAGTGGTAGTGAACGCTGCCTCTGATACAAGGGTTGCGGGTTATTTGTGTGCATGAACATGTTTGTTTGTATTGGTCTGGGTGTATGCTATGTATTATAAGTATGTATTTACAAAAGAAAAGTATTACATGTATATATTTGTAATCCCACCGTAGATTCTGATATCCGTAACACAGGTGCTTGAGCTACCTATCTCGGAGTCAGATCAATGTATGTGATGTTGTGAAATTTATTTATTTATTATATTTATTTATTTATTTATTTATTTATACATATTGGCCCGACCTGGGAATCGAACCTGAAGCACAGCCATCGCTTTAAACTGCAACCCATTAGCCACTCTGCCACCGTGCCAGTCATTCGATATTATGAAACTACAAAGCAGGTGATTATACCATTTCAAATTTTATCATCATCATCATCATATCAGACAATAAACGTCCACTGCTGGACATAGGCCTCCCCCAATCTTCTGCATATTTATCGGTCCGCCCGCATCCAATGGATTCCCGCAACCTTAACCAGATGAATTTCAAATTTATAATTCAATAATTGTCTCGCAACTTAAGATCCCTTCAATACTCTCATACAAACATTTTTGAAAGTAACCAAGTGTGCTCATAAATCATAAACTGCAGAGGTCCTACGTTATCTAATACAAATCTAAGTACGAGTACAGCCATACACGCGACGCCAATGCCGAATGCCATAGGTACTCTATACTCTATGGCAGAGTTTCTCAAACTTTTGGCTTCACGAACCCCTGTTAGTTTCTCGATGACGGCGAACCGTTAATAGTCCTCCGCCCATTCCCAAAATGAGGATTTTATTTCAATAATAAAATGTAACAAATAGAAAAGACGGAGTTAGTCTGTATCTTATTAATATTAATAATTTAATTAATTAAAAACCTTTTTTACTCTTCACAAAAGGCAATACAACTTAATGATTCCTATTATATATGAGCGTCTGACACCTGAAAGAGTTATATAATATCTTTAATACAGGTCACTAGGCCCTACTCATAAGATCTGGCCACTGATATAGCTTCCAAGTTCCAGCTTTTAAGCTCCTGTGACATGATATACTTTTTTTTCGAAATAAATGAACTAGTTGATAAATTTACTAAAAGTAAAAGTATTAATTACTAACTGTCGCACTCAGAGACTTGAGATTAAGCTAAATATACACTTACTTAATTATGGAAAGTCCTTATGCTTATTGAAATAAGTGTCAATATTTTTTCTTAAGTACCAATTAAAATTAATTTGATGTCTCTGAGTGCGGTAGTAAAAACCTGTTTTAAAAATAAACAAATACCTTTTGAATCTGGGTGCGAATGTGTATTCGTGTGTGATTTATATTGCATATGTCAATTGATGTGATGGGGCATGTTTGCGGTAGCAAATTAAATCTATTTTTTTATGCCGCCATTACATAAATCTTCTCACAAACTCCCTTCCGTCAAATTACGAACCCCAAGGGGTTTGCGAACTTACTTTGAGAAACCTTGCTCCATGGCGTTCACCACTCGCACGAGTTGTATGACAGCCGTTCCCATACATTCCGTTTGAGTGGTACTGGCAGAAGCGAAAGTGATTTGATTCGTGTCAATTGTGCTTAAAGTGACGGGTAGGGCACACTATCGACGCCAATCGATTTTGATTTTTATCTTCTAAACCGGATCTATTTTAAATAATTTCGAGATTACAACCTCTCGGCAAACACTTATACTATTTATTAAACCATGCACAAATGCGTACCCAACATTTGTACGCGAAAAATTGATTCACGCTAAAAGTGGCGGTTTTTGGCGGTAATCAATTTTTCGCATACAAAAACGGACCCAACTTTTGTGCTTGGTTATTTAATAAATAGTATAAGTGTTTGCCGAGAGGTAGTAACCCTGAAATTGTTGAAAATAGATCCAGTTTAGTAGCTAAAAATTAAAATCGATTGGCGTCGCTAGAGTGCCCTACCCGTCACCTTAATAAGTTACAACGAAATGTTATTGATGATCCGTTTATATTGGTTAGACAAATAAGGTAATCAGAAAGGGCGAGAAAAAATATTACATTAACAATTCACAGCATTCTTAAAGAGAACATTATTTTGTAGTCTTAGATACTGCTTTGCTATGAGTGAGTTAGGGTACTGGAGGCCGAATCCGGGGAAAAAGGGGGTTCAATGGTTAGCAAGAGCAATGTAACTCATTGGTAAACAAAAAAAAAATAGCGGACTCAATTTAAAATTTAAACAAATTCCAAGTCCTAAACAGTTTGTCATCAACGTTGCACCAGACCTTAAACACTGTACAAATAGGAAACAATGGGCCTAAATACCATCAGATACGATCAGGCCCGTGGAAGCCCTGACCGCATCTCCGGACAATGGTTGATCACCCCCTGCCCGATACGTTAACCGATACCTGGTAACGGTACCAGGCACCAGGCGAATTCCATTTGTTAAATGCTATTGGGATTGGGACAGCTAAGCTTTATGGAAAAAGTCAAGGTAAAAACCATCCATAATTAGAGAGAAAAGAAAATACATTTCTTGATCATCACAAAACACAACAAAATAGTTAACAGAGGAATAAGTCCATGGTATTACAAAACGAATATCCACATTAGACTAACCGGATGGGGCAATTGGTAGTGACCCTGCCTCTTACGCCAAAGGTCGTGGGTTCGATCCCCACCCTGGACAAACGTTCGTGCGATGAGCACTTGTGTTTGTTCAGTGTCTGGGTGTAATATATGTATTTAAGTATATATTTGTGTTCCTCTGTTGTCTGATATCTGTAACACAAGTGCTTAAGCTACTTAGTACGGAATCAGGTCAACGTATGAGATGTTGAGAGAATTATTATTAGCAAGGGACCGCACAGTGGAAAACATTCCTTAACGAACTAAAAAATTTGGCAGTTCCTATTTCTGCCGCACCATCAAGAAATGGAACACGTTGCCGGCGCATGTATTTCCTCCTTCCTACGATATGGATTCCTTCAAACGAAGCGTGAACCAGCATCTCGTGGGCCAGTATGGCAGTCCCAACGGAGGTGATGTCTTGACATCGTGTCCGTTGTAATTACAACGAGGGCTCTTCTCGGCTGAGGAGAGCTAATATACTGTGTCACTATCAAAAAAAAAAAACACGAACAGATACATACATACACGAGAGGCAAATGCAAGGCGAGGAGGACTGGACTGGCGTAGAGAGACATCCTAAAGTCTAAAGGTGGACGGTTCATGTAAATATTATTAACTGTTAGAAGCCTAAAGAGTCCCCAATCAGGGAAAGGCCTCTGTACCCTTTCAAGAGGACTGGCCTAATGGCATAGACAGACACCCTAAGGTCTAAAGTCGGTCGGTTTTCTATAGCGACACAGTATATGGACTCTCCTCAGCCAGATGGTAAGCAAGAGAAGCCCACGGTGCAATTACAACGGAAACGATGTCAAGGCACTCCATTGGGACTGCCAAACAGGCCCGCGAGATGCTTCATGTTTCTACAAGTTTGTGTAAATATTTATTAGAAGTATAACGTGTCTCAAATCAGGACAACAGACCTATCTACCCTTTCTGCACATAATACCATTTTGGGAGCAAGTGGTCAAGTCGACCTCATACTGCCATCTAGTAAATATTGAAATGAAAATTTGGAAAAGTGGTTCTTCAATTTTGTAATTGTGATTACGATTATTATATTAATCGGGATTGATGTCATCACGATTGACTTTAGTCGATTCTTCTTTGATAAATCGATTAATGCCAACACTGCCAGGACAAATCCTGCTCTCGTTGAAACTCATTCATTTACTTAGCACCAAATAAAAGAAAACCTTGAAAAAAGGTTTATTGCTTGGCATTCAATACAGGCCATTGAGATACGAGATCTTGAGCCATGATAAGATCTGTCGAAGGAACTCAAAGAATGAATTATGTACTCAATAGAATGCTAATACATGATCATGAATATTTAAGAAAACAGACACACAAGTATACTTTGCTACTGAAAGTTTATGAGTACGGGCGCTAACAGTATATTAGAAATTGGTTCCTAAGATCAATCGATATAAGAACACCACAAAAAATACCAGAGGTCTACAAGCCTTGGTCTTGACTGTGAGAGAGCACCGCTTCGGCATGAGTGGGCCAGTCTACCGGATTAGGCCCGGATTAGGCCTGCGGTACCCTCACTCACTAGAGGAAATACAGCTCGGGCACTGCATTAGGGCGGTTTTCTGAGCACATGTTTAAGACCTCTGCAGTGTGGGATCAAATATTAATATTAAGTTTTGAATATATTTGATTGTTGGTTTCAAGCTTAAAAGCCTACCTAGAACCTCCATAATCCATCAAACAGAATCCATATTGTCTCTGATTGTACAGTCGTCCCTGACTCACTTGCGCACACGACGATCCTCAAATTAACATTTAATTGCCCACATCAGATTGCCGATACGCTCTATAAGGTCGCGTTTGGGTCGGTGGCCTTACTGCTCAAGCGCATGTACTTGCGCTTGCGCATCTCGCGTAGCCTAACGTACGATACTACTGTCAGACGTGTAACATTGTTGCAGTAGTTCTTAATAAGAAACATTAGCTGTCTCTTTTGGCGTTGTCCGGTGTTCTACAGATATTATTTATGTAAGAGAAGGACAAATAATTCTGTGCGTCCTGTGAAAAGTGGTACAAGTCGACTTATATCGAATTCATTATCTTCTTGCTACTTTATCACAAAAAAATCTTCTATTATTCTATCTGCTCAGACAAAAAATAGGGGTTTTTTTTTTGATGAATTAGCAAGAAGAAAATCAAAATCGATACAAGTCGACTTGTACCACTTTTCACAGGACGCACAGAATTTAAAGGACTTTCATGGTACCTAACTGTTTATCTATGGGAATGTAACCGTTTTATAGCTGTCTATACAGATATTAGAAAAATTGCAGATCTATTGTCTTTGCCTATAGATATAATAAAAAAAAATTACAACATCTCATTATATTGACTTGATTCCGCATTATGTCGCTTAAGTTACGGATATCAGACAACAGAAGAATCACAAATGTATACTTAAAATCTTAAATATTTACATGTTATTTATTATTTGTAAGAATGTTCGGAAACACCACCTATTTGATATACAGGCATTATAATCCTTGTACTAACATGTACTTGTCTTCAAAAGATGAACACATAACACGTACTTTACTCTACTTAATGTTTTTATAGATTTAATAATGTTTTGTAATTTTGTTATTTTATTTGTGTCACTAAATAAATATTTTTTCTTCCTTTCTTTGTCCTAGTTGAGCAATGGGACACAAAAATATCAAAGCGACGTAATGCGACAAATACTCTATACAACTTGTGTCCTGCGAGTATGACATTCGTAACGACGGTGATGATGAAATCTCAGTACGTAGCCAAACGTCAAACAATAAATAATAACAGCAGGTTGACGGCTCAGAGTGAAGATATATCATAGGACATGTCAGCATAAATCTTTGTACTAAAATAGTCGCAGTCTCACTAACGCAACAATGTAAGCCACTATTACAAACTATATATACTTTTTATACGGGTTAAAGTATGAAATTGCCCTTTTAGATAGATAGATATCTCTCTATTTAACTATAACTATCTATATATCTATATAGTAACTATCTATCTATCTATATAGCAAGACCTTCCTTTCGATTCGGTTCGATTCTAGGTTGGGCTGCGGTAGTAAAGGTTTTTATTCTTATTGTCTTATCCAAACATTGGCTACATCGACATATAAAGTGGCATGTAGATGTATCTATCTAGATAAATATTCTTTATTGCACAAAAACAAAATACGTACATACGCATGATGCTACAACAACAGACAATTATAATAAGGCGATTTTCTGAAAAGTTGTATTTTCCATACTAACCCTTTTTAATTTTACTAAGTAATTATTAATGCTACTACTCCACAATTAACTGTGCAAGGGACGTGTAGGATACTTTTTCAGAAAAAATTTTTTTTTAATAAAAAGTTATTATTCATAAAAACGTCAATTTTACCAAGTAATAAAGGGGTAATTTTAAAGATTTTTTTTTAACTTTTAAGAATACCTTAGTATTTGATCTCTATTTAATTTAAACCTTAAAAATATAGTCATAAATCAAAATAAAACTATATTATGGTGACTTTTTGCTTATTAAAGGAGTACTACAGTTTATTGTGTCTAGAAAAAAAACGGTTATTTAATACTTTAACCCCTATTAATTTAGCGTTGCGTTGTGCTCTACAGGAGGCATCCACCTAGGACAAGGAGTTAGGTACTTTTTGTATGTCACAAGTGGAGGAAGAGCAGACGGATCACCTGATGGTAAGAGATTGCGGCCGCCCTTGGACGCAACACGAGTAGTGGAGTCACAAGTTTGCAGCCAATCTTTAACCTTCACTATCGGATTTGGCCTGTACCCTCACTGAATCAGCTAACATAGCGCAGATACTGCTCCACGCTGGTTATCTGTAAGGCCCGTGGTATCCGGTCGAGCCGGTCCATTCATGCCGCAGCGTGGTTCTCCCACAGTAAAACCTACGTGTTCTAACTAGGCCCTAACAGAGAACAGGGGTATTAGCGCGAAGACGTCCCGTAAGGTACGGGAGTATACCTGTCGCATCCAAACAAAGGTGAAACACAGCGCGTCAGTGAGGGAGGGGAAATACGATTTGAACGTAACGTCCGGTTCTCGCTAAGTCCCCAGGTCCAAGTTTGACCCTACTTCCATTCTTACTTTGTGCCCTACGCTCGCATAAAGTAGCCATCTATTGTATTTGTGCAGTCGACTTGAAAGACTGATCAATACTAATAGTCCAGTAATTAAACATAATTTTGCACTAGCAGACAATGCAATAGCAAGATTCTGCCCATAGATAATAAACAGCAACCACAGACAATAATAATCACCTTCCATTGGATGCAAAAAGGTACACTGGGCGCCAGAGAACAGGAAACAATGATAAATATTGAGATAATCACCACATTTTCTTGGAATATTGTATTATTAATAATTACGGGGAGATAAAAAATAGGATCAAGTGTGAGAGGTACCACGTTTAAGAGTTCACGATAAAATTATAATACTTAGTGAACATTTAAGTTAATTAACCACAATGATCCATAGGCGGTGGCAGTAGCATTCCATCATTATCTGCCACTTATTATTAGTTTTAAAAGGGTTCTGAAGTACGAAATTCTATGACCGATTTTACCTAATCTTTTTTGTGAACGCCAACACTACACAACAACCTCACCTCATCAGGTGACGATGAGGTGTAGGATGTTATTACGGAAATTAATAGAATGATTTACAAAATCATCATCATCATCATCAGCCCATTTAAGTCCCCACTGCTGGGGCACGGGCCTCCTCAATCATCATGAGGGGTAATTGCCATACTCACCACGCTTGGCAGACGGGTTGGCGAGGGTTTTGATATAAATGCAGAGTTCTCCTTCTCTGGGTGCTGATGATCATGCCAGCAGCTTTACCTTAGTCGCCTTTTACGACACCTCGGTAAGAGTGAGTGAGAGGATTTACAAAATAACTTTAATTAATTAAGACGGGGATTAACACGAAAATTATTTTGAGATTCAACATTATGCACTCACATATTTTGCTTGAAGTTTCGGCTAAATTACAGCAGCCGTGGTCACAAGCGGACTCCAAGTGGTTCAAGCGTCTTAATTAATTATACCTAGTTATAATGCAAGGAGAAAATCTAAAAAACGATTTACAAAATGTTTGTAAGACCCTATCCAAAACTCCAATCTCGGTCGGATACCAAATGCGAAGAATTCAAAGTTTTGCTGGAATACTAAATACACCTAATAGTTTAAACAAAGATCAAAAAAACATTTTTTTTACATAATAGCGGATAATCGAGCAAAAGGTACACCTGATTTCAATTGATCATCGCCGCATATGGACATCTGCTACACCCGAAACAACACAGATGCGTTGCCGGTTCATGAGGAAGAAATTAGCTCTTTTCTTGAAGATCCCCAATCAAATGACAACCATAAAGCTTGCAAACAAAACATAAAATATCCACATTTGTAGTATATTAAAAAAAAATGAGGTATTTATAGTTTATTTTTTTTTATATTCTTGACTAATCAATACAAACGTTTTTCCACAGTCAAACGGAATCCTAGTAATCACTTATCTCAGTAATCACACCTCCGTTTGTCAGGTAACGCATCGATTTATTAAAAATTCAAAACAAAAAACAAGCAAGGACAACACCTTTAATCATTAAGACTCAAAGAGAATACTAAAAAAAAATCCCGATGGAATTTCATCTTTACCTCCTTACAATAAAGTGTAAAATGTAAAATGATGAAATATGCAAAAAGTCCGGGAGGCAGTTTTAAGATTGCAATGGCTACTTGAAAAATTGCCTTAAGTCTTAAATTCCCTTTTAAAATGCAGGTTTTGATTTAAGAGCCTGCCTTAAACTAGTTAACAAGACACTCGATTGGCGAATTTGCTACGGTTTTCGTAATTAAAGTTTAAGTTATTTATACGTTGCATATTAGTATTTTGCAAGAACCAATACAGGTTGTACTCCGATCTATGAAGAAATGTTTATAAAAAGTGGTCTACAGACAATCAATAAAGTAATCTTTATTGTTAATTAAAGAAAAATGATTAGAATTTAATAGCTTTAACGATTAATAAAAGAAAACAGATGTAAGATGTAAACTGTATTAACGAAAATGTTCTTTCGTTAATACATTTTTGATACTGAATGATCTAATATTATTAAAGTATGAAAGTAGTACGACTCAAATCAAAACGAAAACAGCGATTCCAAATAGGGCGGGGATCATCTCCAGATATCGATATTCTATTAACTCAATCCGATTAGAGACGCCATCGATACAATGGAGGAGTAACGGCGAAACCATGACACACTGGCACCAAAGAAAAAAACCGTGATCTCGATTCTTAATTCAAATCCACACATCAGTCCTCGTGACTCCAGAAATAAATGAAGTTTTGTACAGAAGGTAAAACCTCAGTACACCTTTAATACTTCCCAAGAGCATGATTCTGACGAAAACAATTAAATCATCTAAGCTATCCCTTGGGAACATAGAATCTAATAAAAAAAACCGCTTCTCCATCCAAATTTTGTACGAGGTATTTTTTTTCTGACATGAGAAGACCCTTAGGAATAAGTGTTTGTTTTCATTAATACTTATAATGCCATCAAAAAGTTTCCAAGACTGTTACAAAGCACGGTGTATGAGGCACTATCAAATAATAGTATGTACGAGTATGCTTCGGTTTTGCAGGGTGAAAGAGTACCTTCAAGAAAATAGTCTACGTATTTATTTTTAAATGGCCGTCGGCGCTCTTGTGACTTCTTTGGTGGTCCATGAGCTGCGATAATCACTCACTATGAGATAATCCGTCTGCTCGTCTGCCCTTAATTTCATAAAAAAAAAGTAGGTGTCTATTATCATTTGAATCTCAGAGTAGTCGCATCCATAAGCGTGGGCACCACCACGAGCGGGGAGCAGCCTTTTTGTCACAAACAATAATTTCCCCTTATTATAAATCGCGAGCTAAAATTATCACCTTACTAAAGCTCAAGCCGTCCCGTTCCAATTCACAATGTTAAAAAGGGCAGGCACGAGTTAAGTTCCGGAACTTTTATTAGACCGCGTTTTGAAATAAGGGGGTTTTCGTCTCAGTCGATTATTAGTTAGTTAACCTTTCTGTGCGGTCTTGCTCTGTGCGCAGGTCAGTTCGGATTAACTCGCAAGGTCAGCTCGATCGCGAGCGATGTCATCGGTTCACGATCGCATGCGTCACCCACTATCTGTTGATAGTACGCTTCAATAGGTTAATTCACGTATTAACTGGATTATACGCTTGGGCTGGATCGATGTGTATGAGAAAAGAACGCGGTTTAAGTGCGCTCTGGTGCCTTTGTGTATTTGTGTGGTCTCTCTTTTTAAGGTGCTGTAACAGAATTTTGATGCTCATATATATATCACAGTGGATAGGGTGTTGGATCCAAGAAAGACCTTCCTTTCGATTCGGTTCGATTCTAGGTTGGGTTGCGGTAGTAAACGTATTTATTCTTTTTGTCTTATCCAAACATTGGCTACATCGACATATGAAATGGTATTTTGATGGGATATGAACCACCTTCAATTTTAGAGATCACGATTTAGGAGACATTTAATAAAATAATAAGCTTTATTATACTTAATATGTGTATATTTGTGAAGTAAAACTTTAAACTCATTTTGACGACCCGTTTGAAACAGTGGTAGTGAACGCTGCCTTTGGTCCAAGGGTTGCGGGTTCGATCCCGCACAGTACAAATATTTGTGTGCATGAACATGTCTATTTGTATCGGTCTGGGTGTTTCTATGTATTATAAGTATGTATTTACAAAAGAAAAGTATTATATGTATATGTTTGTAATTCCACTGTTGGTTCTGATATCCGTAACACAGGTGCTTGAGCTAACTATCTCGGAGTCAGATCAATGTATGTGATGTTGTGATATATTTATTTATTTTATTTATTTAAAGGTTTCAGCTTATCAAAGCTGTATAATGAAAAATATTATACACATAAAATATAAGTGTCTTAATAAAAATACGAAACAGGTGGCTTAATTAGGCCGTCCCGTAAGGAACGAGAATATACCTGTCGCATCCAAACAAAGGAAACACACAGCGCGTGTGAAGAGAGACGGAAACTGCGATCCGGTCGTAACGTCTGCTTTAAATTAGACCCTCAGGAACTTTCTCCTATTACAAGCGAATGAGGTAAGTGACATATCGATTACTGAATCACATTGTATTTAATTCCAATCAAAAGATTTTTTCATTCGATTACCCAGTTCTTAGGTCAACTACAATTTTCAAATATCAAGACTCGAACACAAATTGATAAGAGAAAGTTGAATTCTCGAATAGTTACATAAGCGTTAAAAATTAATCAGCAATCTGCTGCCGACTCGAGTATTCGATTATAATCTAAAGCCGAAAATTTATGTTTGTTCGGAAGTGGACAGGAATCGATTATGGAATCTCTCATCTACTTGTCAGGCTTTTAATAATGTACTAACAATAAACACCTAATAATCGATCGATATCGCTGTTGCCATCGGTTAGATTAACACTGGCAACGACAAACTAATTTGAACCTTACGTCGATAACAATAAGTGGTAATTTCGAATGATGTATCAAATAGGGTTGCGAGATAAATTTGTCGATAGTAAGGAAGTGGTCACTCATCTTAATCTTACTTTATTAGCAAGTGCATTTAAGATTATTATGGCATACTTGTATGTGACGAAGGATTAGCATAGATTAGATCGTTGACTGTGGGAACGTGTGTAATTATCAATAGACGGCGCCGGCCTTACCGTGTGAGAAGTGGCCATTCTAATATTATCAGGTGGAAATATGCGGAAATCTGGCGTTTGGAAGTATACGTATTTGGCTAGATCTTGACGCTTTTCAACAACGGTAATATATAATTTTATAATTACAGTAATCACAAAGTCAATTCGATAGTGTGTACTAAAAAATACCAAAGCAAACAAGCTATTATTTCTTTGAGTTTTGACATGAATGGGTCATGGCGCATTAGGTAGTCCCTGCCTCATACGCCAAAGGTCGTGAGTTCTGTCACTCTGGACAAACATGAAGTGATAAACACTTGTGTTTATTCAGTATCTAGGTGTTATATCTTTTGTGTTGCCATATTTGACTCTGATACCCATAACACAAGTCCGTATGCTTTCTTGCTTTGGGTAGGATCGATGAATGATAAATGCTGTTGTTTGAAACCTAAATATTTTATGTTCGATAGTATTTTTAAACTTTTAAAAATGTTGCCCATCCCTATTGCTCGTATTTAAGGGCAATACCCACAACTGAAGTAAGAACTCAATTCAACATGAAGAAAACAATTGTCTATGTTACGTGATGACAAACGTTGAGACATCTTGTTCCCAGGTACGGCACAGCTAAAATATTCCTAACACCATCCACACCACAGAAAAATATACTTTAAAGTGGTGTGAATAAAGTTAAAGATGACATAGGGTGTGTTATTTAAAATATGTTCGTACAAATCGTTTAAGAAGCAACGCAG
The DNA here is from genome assembly GCA_019059595.1 of Marasmia exigua. Taxonomy (NCBI): domain Eukaryota; kingdom Metazoa; phylum Arthropoda; class Insecta; order Lepidoptera; family Crambidae; genus Marasmia; species Marasmia exigua. Next base: position 18,196,585 of record CM032470.1, read on the forward strand.
AGCGATTGCGATGCGGCGCGCGCGCAGGGGCAACAAACGCATCACATTGTCATTCTGGCGGTGCGCGGGAGTCGTGCGAAGTGCCCATGTGTGGAGAGCTAATTTACAGGATTGGTTAGGAAATAGTAAGGATTAGATGCAAGTAAAAGTTTATGTAAGTTCCTGCTCTTACTTGAGGAGTTAAAGATAAATCGTTTTTTAGATTTTATCGTTGCATGAATTAAGACGGGAATTAACACGAAACACGTACACACGAACACGTAGCCGAAACGTCGAGCAAAATATGTGAGTACATAATGTTGTATCACATAGTAAATTTCGTGTTAATTCCCGTCTTAATTAATGATAGAGATAAAGATACTTTGTTATATTAGTAGTAGGTAGGTATTTACTCGTAACTCCATTTAACTAATAGGTATGCAGTCGCCGTGTTTGTGTGTAACACCTTCAATAGGATGGCACAAATAACACACAGACGGCTACTGTCTACATAAATCGTGAGCTTAAAATGATCCGCACACATACATGCGCGCTTAAAGTAATGTTAGCTAGTTTCGGCTGTAATGATATAGATACCTTAATAGCCTAGGCTTTTCAATACTGCACCACCTACCCTTCCTCTATTATCAAATGTCCTTTGCCTGAAGGTTGTATGGTAGAAGACCGCCGAAATTGTACATAAAAATTACTGTAATGCCTAGTACTTACTCGTAAGTGGTGTTTTTGGTGCAATAATAATAATAATTTATAATACATAGGAAAGACACCCAGACCAAGTACAAACAAACATATTCATGCACCGAGAAACAAATGTTTTTAACTGTCGGCGGGGATCGTACCCGCAAGCATTGGACCAAGGCAGCCGTTCACCGTACTCGACTGTTTCCAAACCGGTCGTCAATACTAAAAAAAATATACCCATCTACTTAGAGTAAATCGAAAATAGCGGGAAGAGCCGATCATTCGAATTAGATAAATGAAAACGGACCTATTTGTTTTGACATACATAATGCTTGAAGGGAGTAATCAAACGTGCTAACGGCGCATGTTACGGTTCAGTCTACGTTAACCTAAAACTGATTGCGGTCAACGCGGTAGAGACGAGTCCCTATATTCCGCTATTTTTGAATTTAATCTGAGCGCTATCACTCTAAAGACTGGCGCTGCCGTCCGCTAACGAAAAAGTTCACTTAGTCTACAGCGCCTTCCCCGATGGCACACCAATACCAACCAATGATCCCGTCCTGCTCGTCTGCCTACATATAACCATAAAAAATATGACATACTGATAAAACATAAGGAAATCTTCGATATCCAATGTTCAGGCTACCGTCGACGACGCCGTGTGGTCCCCGAATAGGCCACCCTCACTCTTACCGAGGTGTCGTAAAAAGTGACTAAGGTAAAGCTAACCCGTCTGCCAAGCGTGGTGAGAATGGCAATTACCCCTCATGTGATTGAGGGAGGCCCGTGCCCCAGCAGTGGGGACTTAAATGGGCTGATGATGATGATGATGAAGTTCAGCTAAAGCTGACTGTTTGTTAGTTCTTATATTGTGACGATGGACTGACAATTTGAGAAAGATAGCTAGCGGATGTTCAATACAGAATGCGGATGGTTAGCTATTTTGGGGAGATCTACGTTACATAATAATATAGCCTAAGCCTATGTTCAGCAGTAGACGCCGATTTTCTGATGGAATGGTTATAGAGGTTGGCAGCGAACTTGTAATTCCAGAGGTGTTCCTAAAACACAATATCCATGTGCGGCGGTCATTATAATGTTAAGAGCCTTCGTCTGCTACCTATCACATAATAAAAACGTTTCATATCTTGGTGTGCACAATTTTCCCGAAATGCAAGTAGTTATGCGTGACTCCTTTACACACTGCAAATATTTTTAAACTTGTACTTTGGTATTCACCACGATTAATGTCGCCCATTAATCTTTTTACCTCTATCATAGTTCGCTCGACAATTAATTTCGTCGGCACATCACTAGCCTCACATTCTCGCAAGTGCGAAATTGTGATTTATTAAACCTGCAGTGATAATTGAATTTAAATTGCAGTGATTATGCTGGCCTGTGTTTCGATCTCCAACCGTCATTATGGCGCGTTGACATTCAGCGGAGGGATGCGCTTGCGCATCAGACCGTATAAGGCGGGAATTATGCGAGACGATGAACGATTTTTGATGGATTCGGGGCTATTATTAAAAATCACGAGAAATAAATTGAAAAATAAGACTTTTTAACATATTTAGCGATGGAGATAAGAGTAACAAGTATCTTGTACTGGGGTCATATGTGGCAATTACTTTACATGTATTCTTTTTTGATCTCAACTTTAATGTTCTATGTACACTAATTACCTATACTCGTATAAATCACTTCAGTAATGAACTAAATTGATTCTTAAATTTAGAAAAAACTTAACTTTAACATCCAATTTAGGTCTTGAAAATTAAACCTAAATTATCATTTTCATTAATTTGAATTGGCCCTTCAAGAATTATTTATAGTACTCTTCTACCAATGCACTTAGTTGAAATTATAGTAAAAATAACACTAAATTACTTTTTAAAATCAGCCCCCATTTAACCTCTAAAAATTCCGACATATACTAAAGACAGTAATCCTTTCCACATATTTATCCGAGATATATAATTATATCGAGTGTAGTGTCCGTGCGTGCGGATAAATATTATTTCTCAGAAATTCGTTGGGCTTAAGGCTGGGTGTCCACTGTCTATGTGCGCGCAAAATGTGCTTTTAACTGTGTCATTAATTAATAGCTGTATTCGTTGTATTCGTGGAGCAATTTTAATATGATATAGACAGACTAGGAACTGGACCACAATATTTACCAATATGGACAACCTTACCTAATAAGTCGGTTTTTATGTGAGGAAAAGCGTTTATATCTTGTCCCATAAAATTGACATTTAATTTCTAATGCATTATTTTTTTATGTGATAGGTAGACGAACAGACGGATCACCTGATGGTAAGCGATTGCCGCCGCCCATCTCTTACAAGTAATAAATAGTATGTATTTTGTTTTTTGCTTTTTACTTACTAATGGGAGATTAGTCTCCTGGCACAGGCATTTCCTGCCAATAGATTTAAGAAAGAAAACTATTGTATAACTAACAATAAAATATTTTTTCATTTTCAATACATGGATATAGGCTTTTTACTTACTAATGGGAGATTAGTCTCCTGGCACAGGCATTTCCTGCCAATAGATTTAAGAAAGAAAACTATTGTATAACTAACAATAAAATATTTTTTCATTTTCAATACATGGATATAGGCTTTTTACTTACTAATGGGAGATTAGTCTCCTGGCACAGGCATTTCCTGCCAATAGATTTAAGAAAGAAAACTATTGTATAACTAACAATAAAATATTTTTACATTTTCAATACATGGATATAGGCTTTTTACTTACTAATGGGAGATTAGTCTCCTGGCACAGGCATTTCCTGCCAATAGATTTAAGAAAGAAAACTATTGTATAACTAACAATAAAATATTTTTTCATTTTCAATACATGGATATAGGCTTTTTACTTACTAATGGGAGATTAGTCTCCTGGCACAGGCATTTCCTGCCAATATATTTAAGAAAGAAAACTATTGTATAACTAACAATAAAATATTTTTTCATTTTCAATACATGGATATAGTGTGCTGACAGCTTTAAACCTGGACAATTATATCAAGGACAGGACACAGGACATTATATTTTAGTAAATTGCATATAATTCGAAGCTAACTTTCTTAAACGTGTAATGATATAATCTGCTTTGAAAAACATGTTTTTGAAGGTATTACAGGTCATTGAGTCCAAAACAGGAGGATAATGAGATCTTGCGTATTTTGTAACAGTTTGAAAGAAAGAAAATACAATTAGTATTGATATTATTTAACTCTTAAAATTTCTTTTAAATTTCGTTATTTTTTTTTTTTCGTTGTCTGGAAGAAATCGCTACAAGCGATAAGACCGCCTTATTGTACTGTCTGTTGTTCTTATATCATACTTGTATTTTGTTCTTATGCAATAAAGAATATCTATCTATCTATCTTTGTATCTGTCACATTCAAACCGGTACCCTCACTCACGCAGCACAGTGCTGCTTCACGCCGGTTTTCTGTGAGGCCGTCGTATCACTCCGGTCGAGCCGGCCCATTCATGCCGAAGCGTGGCTCTTCCACATCATCATCATCATCATCAGCCCATATAAGTCCCCACTGCTGGGGCACGGGCCTCCCTCAATCACATGAGGGGTAATTGCCATACTCACCACGCTTGGCAGACGGGTTTGCGAGGGTTTTGATATAAATGCAGAGTTTTCCTTCTCTGGGTGCTGATGATCATGCCAGCAGCTTTACTTTAGGCTCTCCCACGTTTAAACTTATTTTATTTGTTTTGTTTAAATATTTCTTTCTTATGTATTACTGTGCAATCTCCTTATGTTTATATTATGTGTCCTATATATGTAAATCTTGTATGTTGTCAATAAATGTTTACTTACTTACAAGAACTAAAGATGTGTTTTCTCCGTCCAATTATCAAGGAATCCTTCAAACGAAGCGTGAAGAAGCATCTTGGCCAGTATGGCAGTGCCTACGGAAGTGATGACATGCCATCTCGTCCGTTGTAATTGCAACATGGACTCTCCTTTTGCACACTACATCAGGTTAAGGTGAGCCATTTCATTCGAAGTTCTGGGGAGCGTTCGTTTCCGAGTGGTCACTGCGACCTTGTTTGATCTATTGAGACCTCCGCTCCCACTTATAGATCGTCTCCGAAGGCCCACGGTCAGCATAGACCGTATGGCCTTGGGAGCGATAGCCTAAACATCATCCGGGCAGATGTGGTAGCTGCCCAGGGTGCGGCTTCTTTGGTACCCGGGGGCATCGCATTGACAAAGGACGCGCATCGGTGTCTCGTCCTCTGCCTTACAGAATCTGCAGGTGGGGTCTCCGGCCAGCCCGGTTCTGGAGCCGTGTTTGATCAGCCTGCAGTGACCAGTAATGGTTTTGGGGGGATTACTCAGCTGTCCGCGAGACAGCGTTAGGGCCTCTAGCGTGAACTTGTTGGAGAGTCCTGTCAAGGTCTCAATAAAAACCCTGTTATTTCTTTCGTGATTTTCATTTCCTCATCCCAATAAGAGGTTATTCAAAGATACATCGTCGATCAATCATAAACTCTCTTAGCTAACCGATGAAACCTATTTTCAAACGACATTATTACATCAGTACTTATTTAGCTGTAAACCTTTGTGTTGTGTAAATCGCTTCGACATCTCATTTATAATCTTTGTATGAATATGCCTTAAAGACCGTTACCTCAGACTCATTTCTAGTTTATTATCGACTTTAATGGGCTACATTAAAGGCTATGAAGACATTCTGATTTCCATACTAATATTATAAATGGGGAAGTGTATGTGTCCGTCGTCCACGACAAAGCGGAGCGACGAATTAACGTGATTTTTAAGGGGATACAAATGAAGGGATGAGAGTGACATAGAATACTTGTCTCACTCTAACCCTCTTTTCCTTAAAATGGGGGGTGGAAGAATCTGTATGCGGACTGTCTTAGCGTGTAATTCCCGGTTGCGTCCTAAGCTGCTGCTTTGGAGCCAGTAGTACGCAAAGACCAAGATTCAGAATTTGGGGAGTCTAGTAATTACAAAGAAGCGAATGCCGTCTGACCTTTGCAGTCCTTTTTTTACAGGGTTCTTTTAATCTAAGATTATAAACTTTCGCGTTGCTTTATATGGTTCATGTACGGAGTGACGTCAGAATACTGTTCTGATACTGTGTAACCATGTATTTTTTAATGTCTGTATGTGATGTATTCGTAATGTCAATGTATTCATTAATTGCAATTCTTTATTTATTATTTTACTGACATCTAATTTTAATTAATTGATTTTACATAATTTGATTGACATTAGGACTATGTGTACTTAAATCTATGTAGTGTTGGGGCGGTGAAATTATACGCAATTTGTAAAATATAGTGTTTTATTTTATTTTCCACTAAGAGCACACACCGTCTTATCCTTTGACTCCCGCGCCATGATGATCTATCTCCCATTCAATCCTACTCATTCACACTTAACAGTTCATTCCCTCCTTCACTCGTTCACCGCTCTCACCGTACATGCCTACCTATAGTTAGCTAGGATAGCAATCCTCTATCTATATCTGTATTCCGTATTTTACTGTATATGATCCGCATGATGGTCGAAATAAATGTTTTCATTCATTCATTCATTATACAAATAATTAATGTATACGGGACAAAATACGGTTCTTTTTATATGTAAGTACATAAGTACTCTTAGTAGCATCTACTCACAGCTTGACGTTTCGACCGCGTTACAACGGTCGTGGTCACAAGCGGACTGGAGATGCACGGTGTGAGTGGAGTCTACTACGAGTATGTACTTACATGTAAATATAACCGCGTTTTGTCCCGTGTACATTAATTATTTCTTTTAATCTGTTGCGGACTATTTGTGATTAACAAAAAAACGTCCATTATTTTTTTTTTGGAAACGTGTTTCGCCGAATTTCACGCGAGTGAAGCCGGGGGCAAAGGCTAGTTTATCATAAGAATGCAAGTCTGCATCGGTCACTTATCCATTCATCGAGTATTAGCCATAACGGGAGGCCTCAGCTGTCGACGACCTTCTCGGAGGCTCTATAGAAACGCGACTGAATTCACTATTCTTATATTTCCTACCGGAGACTAGGGTTAACACGCTTTTAAAGTTCAGTAGACTCAAGTGAATAAAATAATGTATATAACAGAAGAAACAGCAGGTTTCGCTGGAAGGATGAAGTCGCCAAACTGCAGTAGGAGAGCCACCCTTCGGCATGAATGGGCTGGCTATACCACGGCCTCACAGAAAAAGCAGCGTCTATGCTGGGTTTTGCCGGGTACCGGAAACCCAATCTGGGAAAAGGGGGAATCAAAGGTTGGTAGCACACTTTGGACTCCACTGGTATTGCGTGTGTCTATCAGGCGATCATGAATGGGTCAAGCCAGCCCATTCATGCCGAAGCGTGGATCTCCCACGGTCAAAATTGTGTATTTTCTTGGTTACCCTACTAAGCAAGGTGTTAGTTTTCAAAGCAATATGCACATGGAACATGCAATATTCCTGCTATTTGCTGATGCACTTCCTCGTCTGCTAAAGGAATCGCATGAATACATTTCCGTCTTTGAAATCGACGTTTCAGTTCATCAATTCACAAGGCGGACAGAAAAGGAAATACTTGTAGATGCTTGAGCTTAGCCTTAAGTAAATCGATCTTGAGATATCCTGTTTACGATGTTATATACCGTTATTTTTTTATCGTTTACATTCCGAAAACCTCTATGTCCATTTATCACAGTACAAAATAGAATAGGCGGGGCCAACATCCCCACACATCCATCCCCAATAATGTATGGAACAGCTGATGTTTTTCGCTTATTTTGTTGAACATGCCATGTTTGGGCCTGTTCAACCTCCTCATCTTATTTAAATCTAACCAAGGAAAGCGCGATATTCTAAATTTGAATTTGGCACCAACGCCGTATAACCGGAGTGAAGTCTGTAGTGAACTGTGCCTTTTTTGGGGTTCTCACGTCAAAAAATCGTGGGCAACCGCTGTGTGCGTCTCTTGTGCGAAATTAACAAAATATATAATATACGTTGTGTTACGTTGAGTCTGGACTGTTTAAAGCTCAGGTTTAAAGTGTTGTGAACGTCAGACGGCGCCGTCAAGGAACTTTTCTCATCATCAATAAAAGTCGCCGGCCGGCGACTAGTTGCATGCACTCAATAGGACGATCGTCTAGCTACATTATTCTGAAGAATCCTGGTAAGTTCGATTTGAATTTGAACAGGAACGAGAACTTGTCCGTGTCTATGGCCCTTCCATAATTTGGTAAACAGTCGTATTGTGAATTGAATGCTATAATTCCTAACCTTACTTCACCCACCCAGGAACATAGTTTTTTTGGAGAACCATCACCCGTAGCGCTAACATGCTAAATAAGCAAGAACTTTTTCACAATACCTATTATGAGGTTTTCGGGATGTAAACGATAAAAAATGACGGGGTATATTTTTACAAATCATAGACTAATCACCCGTCTCTATGACCTGCGTGTCTTAGCAACAATGACGTACGGTGCGGAAACATGAACTCTTAAAAGTACTGTGCAAAATGAGTTGCAAAGAACCAAAACATGTCCAGCATCACACTCCAAGATCGTGTCCAGAACTCTGAAATCCGACACAGATGACCAGTACGAAGGTGGTCAAAAATTTCGCGGAATGTGGGACATGGTGGGAGATAGGGTGACTATTTTTACCTGCACTAGTTGTGACACTCATTGACGGTATAAATATGAAATCAAATCATTATTTCTCAATGGTATAAACAAATTAATTGACAGATCCAATAAATTGAAGATAAGGGAGACGCACCCTTAGTAAAATACCGACCTAACTCAAAATTGTTGATATTTTTATAGCAATTCTTTGCAATTTATTCTTGAGTAGTCTTGAGTAAATAACGCACTTCAAATTTCATCTCGTGTTCATATGTGAGTGTACCTATTTACTTAACTCAAAATTGTTGTTAGATGACCTTTCATCCCTGGATTTTAGCCGATACTATTTTCACTTAGCATCTATATTAAAATTTTGAGTTAGGTCGGTATTTTACTAAGGGTGTGCGTATATTGAGAAGGCAAAATAATTTTGCGTTTTATTTAGTATTTGCTCAAGTGAAGATATTTGAAGATACGTAGAGTGACATAGGCTACTTTGTGGCAAACCGAATTCTATGCGAGCGAAGCTATATTTATCCTGGATTTCTATTGCATCACAATAAAAAGCACCTAAAGACCTTCTAACCCCCAGGGTCTGGTACCATTAGCCTGCACGCACATCCTGGCCCCGGAAACGCAGTGAATAAGGCATAAATCATCCCGTGCGCCCGCGCAGCCAACCTTTAACGGTGCTTCACATTCAGCACTAAACGCCGCCCCCGGCGCCTCCCGCGTCTCAGCTTTGTCTGCGAGAATTATTGGTTATATTCAACTTCGTTATACTAATGTTCTAATCGGAGTTTGTTTGTTCATGTTCGATCGATTTTAAAGTTCTAAGTTTCAACTTAATGTTAGTTAATCTAATTAATACGAATATTGTTTTATTTTTTAGATTATTATACGAGCAGACGGATCACCTGATGGGATGCAATTCCGCCGCTCATGGACACCCGCACCACCAGTGGAGTCACAAGTGCGCTGAGAACCTTTTCCCCTTCCCCCCCCATTGGGCCACCGGTAACCTCACTCACACGGCGAAACACAGCGCAGGCGCTGCTTCACGCCGGTCTTCTGTGAGGCAGTGATATCACTCCGGTCGAGCCGGCCCATTCATGTCTAAGCGTGGCTCTCCCACATTTAAATTATTCGACAACATACCAAGACTGGTCCAGGAAAGCGATTGAAATTACCAAGTACAAAAATTTAGATTGTGGCGATGGGTTTTAATGGTCAAAAGTCTGGAATGTCTGGAAAATGTCATAACCGTAAAGCTAAACAAATTGTCATTTCGCGGCCAGATACTGTGAGTTTTGTGTGTCGAGAACAGGTGCGAGAAAATAGTCAGTTAGTGTACAGTGGTACCGCAGGTGCGCGTAGTAAAAGACTGCGAAGGAGGGTAGACCGATTTGTATTCCAGTAACAACGACCATGGCGCTTGTAACAGTGCCGTAATATCGGAAACTCAAAAATAAGGTACATGGTATAAATCCCGTAAAAAGAGAAAGGGATGGAAGCTCAGTGGGTGCAACTCTGGATTTTTTTAAACATGCGTAGGTGTTGTTCCATGGAACGAGGAAACGCGCGCTTTAAACAGAATGTGCCATTTTCGCAAGAAAACGTAACAGAATGTGAAAGAGTATCCAACCGAACCTGACACAGCTTTAATGCTTCTCTATACGGGTGCAGTATAGAAGAAACGTCACCCCAGTACTAATGGCTTCGCGGTTTTTCATGTATGGCTTTTTACGAAGAGGCTCACTCAATGGTTGTACCATAAGCTCGGAGGTGAAGGAATCATGAAGAAAAGCACGTTTCAGTCCAGTTGGTATGAATCCCAGATGGTTGACAAAGGGTTGCGAAGGTCTGAGAGCAATCGTTTCCTTGTAATAAGTAGCCTCGACTCCAAAGCGACCGCTATGAATGGAACCGGGTATGACCCGCTAAGATGAATGAGTAAGATTTTTTTTCTTTGTCATAGGTGGCAGTCGAGCAGACGGATCACCTGATGGTAAGCGATTGCCGCCGCGGCACCCGCGACACAAGCGGAGTCACGCGCTGCCAACCTTTAACCTACCCAGCAAAACACAGCAAAGTGATGCTTCACGCCGGTTTTCTGTGAGGATGTGGTACACCGGTCGAGCCGGGCCATTCATGCCAAAGCGTGGCTCTCCAACAGTTAAAAAGATATAGAGAAAGCTGAAACAGCTATACAAGAATTAGAATGAATAGTAAAAACTGCTAATTATAACCCACATCAAGACATCTCTAATCACAGCAAGAATATAGTCAGACAGCTAATTATAGAATCCTTATACAGCAAAAGGGAAATGAAACTGACAGGTTATGGAGATATTTTTTGTTGAAACAACTACAACATTATGCGGCAGTTTTCCCTGTTTTCCCTCGATATCCGAGCAAGGTTTGCTTAGTAGGGCTGTCAGGCAAAGAAATCAATAATTTAAATGTATTAAAAAGAACGCCGGATCAACCATTGAATTTCTGTAATGCCTGAACTTAAGGCCCTTTATTACAAAACGCCGTCTAAAGTTATTACCGTACTAAAGTTCATTTTGTTCCAATGCGCAATGTTAAACGGGAGTTGGAACGAGTTTAGTTTCGGAACTTTTCTTAGATCGGGATTTGTAATAAGGGGGTATGTATTTGTGCAAAAGAGTATACTCCTAATAAACGTAAAAAAACAAACCTGTAAAATTATTATTGTAAGCCAAATTTATGATAAGTGATCCATGCCAATAATACTCATCATCGTCATCATTTCAGCCAATAGACGTCCACTGCTGGACATAGGCCGCCCCCAATGTTCTCACATACAGATCGGCCCTGTGCCGCCCGCATCCAATGCATTCCCGCGACCTTCACCAGATCGTCGGTCCACCTTGTGGGGGGGATTGCCACGTCTGCGACTTCCTGTACGTGGCTACCACTCCAGGACCATTCCGCCCGAAAGGCCGTCTATGCTCCACTGTATGTCCCCTGTCCATTGTCACTTGAGGCATGCAATTCTTAATACTATTGCAATGAAAATATTTCATTTTCAGATGCTCCGATATCCTACCACCCTCATATACAAGAACATATATATGTCTTGTATAAAAATACTTGTTATAAAAGTCATGCTTAAAATTGTAATTTACCCCTGGTTAAGGTCGCTTCGAGGATGTACCAGCCGATAAAATATAACCAAAAAAAAGCTCGGTACAACAACAGGTTTATAGGACATCTAAAAAAACCATTTTTGCCTTATATAAATCCGAAAACACATTTTCCGGGTGCGATGCAATTTAGCATAGTGTCATCTGCTAGCAGTTCAACGAACTACTTTAACTTAGGATCTATAGATCAATAACGCTTGCAAGTGTTCTTACAAATTGTATTGAATTACCGATACCATCACTTAAAAACGTTTTATAACATGGCATACAACTGTGAAACCAGAATGCATCATGAACCAAATTATCGAATCAGCCGAGTTCGAGTATGATGCATTGGAAAGCCATTTTCCCACCAGCAGCATTACAAGGTGTGATATCAATAATAAATCAATCTCATTACGTACAAATATCAATCATTGCCAGCCCTGCCACCGTATATGGACTTGTGAAAATGACATAAAAATGCGCACGCTCACTTTCCATCTCCGAGTGCCCCACGCATGCGCGGCGACTTTTATTTTCTAATCGAGCTTTCGTGTGAGCTTACACTATCAGCTGCATCTAACTCTAATGGATAGATTTCATCTTGATACTGTTTCATTCACCTTGAATGAACTGGAGATAAGAACGTAGGGTGGTTATAGATGCGAATCCGAGCTTTCATCTCCTGATTTTAAACGACTTAACAAAAAAAAAGGAGTAGGTATACATAATGTAATTATATAATGTAATTTCGTGACCGTGAGAGAGCCACGCTTCGGCATGAATGAGCCGGCTCGACCAGAGTGAAACCACGGCCTTACAGAAAACCGGCGTGAAGCAGCACTGGCTGTGTTCCTGCGCAGGCGTCGCTTTAAAGTGCGACCCACTAACCACTGCGCCACCGAGACATCAATGTTACTGACGTAGCCAATCTTGGACCACGGCTAGAGACGAAATCGACATTAAATGAAAAATATATTTAAATTGCCGTGCGGTCCCCGGCAGAGTAGAATAGGCCACCCTCACTCTTACCGAGGTGTCGTAAAATTCGACTAAGGTAAAGCTACTGGCATGATCATCAGCACCCAGAGAAGGAAAACTCTGCATTTATATACAATGATGATGAATGATGATATTTAAATTATACAATTTTCAGTTTAAAAGCATTAACTAAAAAATAAAAGGGAAAAGGGTACCTATTTTTTATATACTAACTTTTATATGTATTTGACATTGAAAAATCGACCTTTCTCGAAGTACAAATGACACTAAGCTGTATCAGCTCCCGCGCAGAAGCACTGACGTGAAATCGTAACTCGCCACAATTTATTAACGTGCGATACGATCGCAGATCGTAAAGATTCAGCTCAGCGGTTAATCTAATTAACAATGTTGCCAGTATAGTGATTTCGGTTTATTTTGGGAAACTTCCGTATTTCCGATAGTCGTTGAGATGACTACACTAAGGGTTTTGGTTTGGTAAGAGTCCCAAATATTCCCAAAAAGTGACAAGGGTATCAAGAAAATAGTACGTTTCGTGAAGAGCGTTTAGTTCGATTTTTAATTTTCAAACACAAATTCATGTTTTTTTTTAATTTCGGACAACGTTAAGATTGGATAGTAGAAATTAAAAAAATCAAAAACTTATGAGTAGTGTTAGTAAAATAAGTACATTTATTTTCTTATTATTTTTTTAATTTATTTATCATATAAAAATACATTTCAAACTAACTTAAAATAACGCACTTAAACCACTACGGTTTGTGATGGCGCGACCTGAGTCGACGTTAAAGTTAAGCAAAGTGCATAAAGAACAATACACAATTCCTACCTACATACTTTGTTCTATTAAGATTTAAGTGCATCTCATTCAACATTATCGAGAAAGTGCATCTTATCTTATTCTATCAGTACCTCGCTGTAAACTCGACCCGGAAGAGGTGCCGAATTTTGGTTTGATAACCTTTAATCTATCCATGAAAACCATAAGTAAACACAACCTGAGGGTATTTATATGTGATAACAGACAAGCAGACGGGTCACCTAATAATAAGTGATTGCCGTGACCCATGAACACGAGTAGTCATAAATGCACTGCCTGCCTTTAAACTCCTCTTCCAAACGTAGCTTCACGCCGGTTTTCTGCGAGGCCGTGGTATCATCCAGTCGATACGGATTCATGCCGAAGCATGTTGTGAAGCGACCATTAAAGTATTTTTAAACAAATTGAACAAAAGTTATCTCATTTTCGTGAACTTAGGAACCTTCAAGAGAAGCGTGTACTCTTTTTTTAAAAAGGCCGGCAACACATTAGCGATCTCTCTGATTTCGCGGATATTCATGGTGGTGACTCGCTTACTCGTTTGTCCGCCTCTAGCATAAAAAAGAACTATTTAGGGACTTTCTCTGGGCTGTAGTTTGGCAACACCGAGTACGGTTCTGTTTCTGGGTTTGTTTAGAAAATGTGATTGATTGAGTGTCCCTAGAACGGAATGCGCTACTGCAGCGATCGAAAGTGGCTGATCTGAGATAAATATAATTAGACAGTACATTTGCGGAAGTTGATCGAGATAACAAATAGTGACTTTGTTAGATGATTGTTTTGAGAAATTAAATAAATGTGACCTAAATTTCTTCTAATTTGCAAAATACGCATTTGCACATAGTGGTTTAGGTACCGAGCCGTGATCTCGGGGCTGGGTTCGATTCACGAGTCGAGCAAAAAGTACCTATGTTTCGAATTTATCGAACCTTGCTCGGGTTTGTGATAACCAATCCGCATTAGGCAAGCGTGGTGATTTAGTCTAATCCCATCATAGTAGCGATAACTTGATTTCGTTTATGGAGGCCTTTGCCCTGCAGTGGGACAGTATATAGGCTGATACTACTTCTTGCCAAAAAGGAAGGGTTATGTTTTTAGTAGATAATGTTTATCCATAACGCATAAACAGAACAGGGAATAGGCCACCCTCACTGGTACATACCGAGGTGTCGTAAAAGCGACTAAGGTAAAGCTGCTGGCATAATCATCAGCACCCAGAGAAGGAAAACTGTGCCAAGCGTGGTGAGTATGGCAATTACCCCTCATCTGATTGAGGGAGGCCCGTGCCCCAGCAGTGGGGACTTAAATGGGCTGATGATGAACGCATAAACTACAACATGTTTTGGATGATAGAGGAATCAAACCTTATGAATGAATGAATATACATTTCTATTGCGCTCAAAACAAAGTATGGAAAATTACTAGTTATTACAAAAGATGTGAGAATTGCACATTAATAACATCGATTTCATATTAAAAAATAGGTGAATATTTTTATTAATATATCAAGCGGGGTGTCAAGTGTAATAAATAAAAACATATTTGCATTCGTAGGCGGAGCACAGAGCAAGAGCGTACAAGTACCGCCTAGAAGCTCATACTAACAACCTGGCAACGGTGTTATCCGAACAAATGAATGGCAGAAGGCTCAAGAGACAACATATTTGGGACTTGGTTAATGATACGCCCTAATTTAATAAGAGAATGTATTCTCACTGGAGGAACTACGCTCTCCCGTCAATATACCCCCACAACCAATCTGTTAAAGGCTTGTCAAGCCGATCGCAAGATATTATTTCGAAAAAAAAAAAA
The DNA here is from genome assembly GCA_019059595.1 of Marasmia exigua. Classification (NCBI taxonomy): domain Eukaryota; kingdom Metazoa; phylum Arthropoda; class Insecta; order Lepidoptera; family Crambidae; genus Marasmia; species Marasmia exigua. The sequence continues at coordinate 18,211,722 of CM032470.1, forward strand.
ATTGCATCCGTATAACGTTGGGATATATTTAAATCTATTGAATTAGACTTGGGCCATTCGACATTCTATTGAAATCGTTAGGAACGTTCTCTCTTGACCCGGAGGTCGTGGGTTCAACTCACGGGGGATGTAATACTCTCATGGAAGTTTAGCGCGAAATCAATGACATTTACCTAAATCATATTTTTGAATCAATGGTTTAATAAAAAAAGGTTGAATTCTTTTGAGCAATGGGCCGTGGGAGAGCCACGCTTCGACATGAATAGACCGGCTCGATCGGAGTAATACCACGGCCTCACAGAACACCGGCGTGAAGCAGCACTGTACTGTGTTTCGCTGCGTGAGTAAGGGTACCGGCGGCCCAATATGGAGGGGAAAGGGGAGCTTAAAGGTGGTTAAAGGTTGGTAGCGCACTTGTGACTCCACTGGTGACGCGGGTGTCTAGGGGCGGCAAACACTTACCATCAGGTACCGTCTGCGCGTCTGCCCCCTATCACATAAAAAAAATGTTATGCCAACTGAAATGTTGAAATAAATGAACGTTTTACGAGTACCATGATTCGGTTGTGTTCTAAGGTTTACGAAGGTAGACGGCAGTTAATTTTATACTTTTATCATCACATTTCATAATCTGTAATAGCATCAATATTGAGTAAAATTATTTGAATAGATTCTTTTATATGTTCAAAATCTAGGTAAAATTTTCTCGACCTATGCGATTTACTACGGATGTGACAGCAATCGCATAGAAACTCCTGACATCTCTGACGCCCCTCGGCGAGACAGCCTGAGAATAATGCCAAATGGTAATCGATTTGGCATGGCTGTTGGAGAAAAAAGATGCTTCATTAGACGATGAAGTTTGAAGTATATAAGGCTGTTACCATCGTGTTTTAAGCTAGAGGTGACTAACGTACCAGCAAGTCACCTGATGGTACAGTCAACTCCAAAAATATGTATACACTTTAGAACGTTGTCACAATATATAATATAAGAAAGTAAACCTCTACTTTCCTATAGGTAAGTATTGTGACAAGGTCCTAAAGTGGTTACATATTTTTGGAGTTGACTGTACCGCCTCCCAGGAGCCCAATTCTCGGGCTCGTGACATTTATTTTCATACGACATATATCACTAAAACATAGTTTTTTTTGTATGGTTTTCGGGTGATATCCGCCATGTTCTCAAAATATCACAAGCACGAGAATTGGGCTCCAGATCAATCGACGAGATCTGAGAAATAGCTGATGCGTTGCCGGCGTTTTAAAAAGAATTACGTTTGACTCTTGAACACCATGTTTTTAGGGGTTTTAACTTCAAAATCGGTCGGACTCGAAAGTCGGACTCGCCCATGAAGGGTTCCGTGGCAGCAAGTATGATATTAATTAATTGTAAAACAATTAAACTGACTAAATGGAATGTACCCCACACGTATGGGTTTGATGAAAAAAAAATGGTTTCAGTTCTATGTATGAGGACCCCCCAAAAGAAAAACTTTTCCCAATTTTTGTGTAAAAGTTACCGGTTTCAAATAAAGATTTATTAATGTATGACATCATGGCGAGAAATGTTTCCTATGAGGTGATTGTTTGTAATTAATTACAATTGATTAATTGATTGGCTATAATTATTACCAGTTCAAATTGGCAAATAATAAACTTAATAACTATTATAATTAATAGTTTAATTGCTGCGTTGTTTTGAAATGAACATACATTTTTATATTTCGTTCCTACAACTTGATTATGAAGCTTATTTGGACAATAATTTGCTTTGAAACAAGTTTCAAAAACATCTTATATTGTTTTTAACCCAATGTTCATTGTAACAGGGCTCTTTTGAGTGATATGTGACATGTAATTTCTATAGAAAAATGTCTGAAATCCTGCTGTTAAACTAACACTTAAGTTTCGGCCTAAAGATGATTGTCTGTGTCACTATAATACAGACCGACCAAGATCAGAGGGCACTTCAGTGACATTGTCAAGAGGGCATTGTACAACGTTTTTCTATGCGAAAATGTCAAAACAGCATAAGTTCCGACTTTTGCCACGTGCCAAAATCGTGATCGTGTGCAGTGCCGTGATCAGACTTTATTCAATGGTGAAAATCATCATCAAAATTCAAAAGTACTTTATTTGCATAGGTTTATATACAGCTCTTACAAATCGTCATACATGAAAAATATAAATTATAGCTATGTATATTATCATCATCAGCCCATTCAAGTCCCCACCGCTGGGGCACGGGCCTCCCTCAATCACATGAGGGGTAATTGCCATACTCACCACGCTTGGCAGACGGGTTGGCGAGGGTTCTGATATAAATGCAGAGTTTTCCTTCTCTGGGTGCTGATGATCATGCCAGCAGCTTTACCTTAGTCGCCTTTTACGACACCTCGGTAAGAGTGAGGGTGGCCTATTCTACTCTGCCGGGGACCACACGGCGGTATGTATGTATATTATACATGTAATTAAACATATAAGTCGATACAAAAAATATACTAAGAAATTAATAAATATAATGTGATTCTAACCACCGGAATCGGAAAGTTGATTCTGACGAGAAGATTCGGGCAAGAAACTCGCCAGTTACTCTTTTTAATCGCTAAAAGTTTTGTAAGTACAGTATCATGGGTGAGGGCGAACAGTTTATCATTTCCACAAATTCTTGTCATTTAAGTGATCATTAATTGAATAATAGGCTTTTGCCATTAAATAATTTTTAACAAGTGTTTATAAATTTAGGTATTGGTAAATCAACCAAAAGCTTGTTGATTTACCAATGCAATGTAACTTATTATGTAAATATTTTAATACTCATTCCTACAAATGAATTACCTATCTTATCTTATAATCATTAGCCTGTACTTTGATCCCACTTCGGGGTACAGGTCTTCTCCTGCGATTTCCATTCACACCAAAATCCTATGCCGGTCTCATCCAGACATGAGAATTTGTGGAAATGAACCAGATGGGCTGATGACATAAACACAGCGGTAGGAAAGAGGAAGTAAAAACTTTAAAAATGAGTAATTTTCCTTATCAACGTACTCGCGCCTTTACCTGCGCCCGCGGCCGGGCGTGACATTTGTCGAAAGTGAAATGGCGTCATTACATCATTAAATATTATTAGTTCGGCCGTGTGATTGGGCACTTCCCTTTCAACTAAGTCGCCTACTACAAGAAGCTCAATTGCGGAAAACTTGACGAGTTGAAATTACTGTAAGATCACGGAGAAATTATAGTGTAAATGTCATGTTATGTTTATTTTACTCGTCTTTGAATGCTGTTGTTTGAATTAATGGCTGCATTATAAGCGTTACTTTAATTTAAGGTGACGGGTAGGGCAGACTAGCGACGCCAATAATCGATTTTAATTTATAGCTAATTAACCGGATCTATTTTAAACAATTTCAAGGTAATCAACCTCTCGTCAAACACTATACTATTTATTTATTTATTATCCATGCACAAATGTTGGGTCTAACGCGTATGCGAAAAATTTATTCACGCCAAAAGCGGCCACTTTTGGCGTGAAATCAATTTTTCGCGTACAAAAACGGATCCAACATTTGTGCATGGTTATTTAATAAATAGTATAAGTGTTTGCCGAGAGGTTGTAACCCCGAAATTGTTTAAAATAGATCCGGTTTAGTAGCTAAAAATTAAAAAGGCGTCGCTAGTGTGCCCTACCCGTCACCTTAAGGCTGTTTGTTTAGTCCAGTTTATTTTTATGTGATAGGTGGCAGAACTGGCAGACGAGCAGACGGATCGCCTGATGGTAAGCGATTGCCGCCGCCCATAGAGACCCGCGACACCAGTAGAGTCACAAGTTCGCTGCCAACCTTTAAACCCCTTTCCCCCGGATTGGACCTCCAGCACCCTCATTGAACATGTTGCGAAAGTGCTACTTCACGCCGGTTTTCTGTGAGGCCGTGGTAACACTCCGGTCGAGCCGGCCCACTCATGTCAAAGCGTGGCTCTCCCACGGACGGCTCTATTTAGATAGTTAAAAAAAATACTTACGTTTTTTCCAACACATTTGAATGTAGTCAATGAAACCATGCATGAAGTATAATAAAAAGTATTTACCTGTAACAAAAACAAAATAAATTATAAACAAAATGTTGACTTTAACGGCCGCACTCAGAGACGTCATTTAAACTAATGTTCCTTAATTTAGTATCGGTAGTCTTTATGCGCATCAAAATAAGGTTCAATATTTTATCATTTATTTATGTACATTAGTATTTATTTATTTATGGTTATACATTAACAAGGTCGTCACTCACAACAGGTGCTGCCAGAATACCAGCGCTGTCGCGGCATTTCCGTCGTGGCAGCACCATGCTGAGGCCAGGACCTGATTGACGTGAGGTCAATCAGGTCCTTCACACACGCCTACTTATTTAGAATATGTTCATTATATAACTGTGTATTTACCTATCTATCGTCTGTTCTCGTACTCACCTTTGTCTGTAGTTTTAATGTGTCAATGTTACCTATGTTTTCTAATGAATGTTCATTGTTAAATTATTTATTGTGATGGTCAATAAAATGTTTCTTTCTTTTCTTAAGTAACCAACTAAGTTAATCAACGACTCTGACTGTGGCAGTTAGTCATATAACCAGATCATAAAACGTGAAGAAGCATCTCACGAGATGGCAGGCTATACTGTCCCTCTGCAGTAGACCAACAGGGCGTAGTATAAGTAATAAGTATTGATCATAACCGGCCGTGTGGTCCCCGGCAAAGAATAGGCCACCCTCACTCTTACCGAGGTGTCGTAAAAGGCGCCTAAGATAAAGCTGCTGGCATGATCATCAGCACCCAGAGAAGGAAAACTCGGCATTTATATCAAAACCCTCGCCAACCCGTCTGCCAAGCGTGGTGAGTATGGCAATTACCCCTCATGTGATTGAGGGAGGCCCGTGCCCCAGCAGTGGGGACTTAAATGGGCTGATGATGATTGATCATAAAATAACATTAAAACTTCAAGTACTTTATATTTATGCTAATCCTAACACTTCTTCTACAATATCAACCACAAGTACATATTTCTCCAACACTACATTAATTATAATTAGTAAGGAGGATTAATAAAGTGGAGAAGTGTAAACCAGTAGAAACCTCGCCGCTTCATCAGGAACGGGCTGGCATCAATTCAACCAATGTAGGGAGTCCAATAAATAACGCGATTAGTAGTTAAGGGCTCTTATAAATAAGCGTCGCGTTGACAAATACGATACTTTCGCTGCGCAAGCGCGCGGTAGGGTGACCGTGCAGCTTGTGCCCTTACGGATAAATAATACCCAAGGGTTCGAATTTTTTATGATGAACATCTGTTAAGGTGAAGGGTATACCCCACTAGATTTCAATTGTTAGCAACTAAATCAGATCTATTTTAAACAACTTCGGGACTTCAGTCTCTCGGTAAACACCTATACTATTTATTTAATACTTATAGTTAGCTATTTGATCTGTTTTTGCACTCGAATTTTGGATTACCGCCAAAAACGGCCACTTTTGGCGCGAATCATTTTTTTAGTTCAAAAACAGATCAAACATTTGGGCATGGTTATTAGATAAATAGTATAATTGTTTGCCGAGAAACTGAAGCCCCAAAATTGTTTAAAATAGATTTGTTTTGGTAGCTAACAATTAAAATTAATTGGCGTCGCTAGTGTGCCCTACCCGTCACCTTTAATTAATTTTACAAACTAAACTAAACTTAGTTAATTTATAAGCTACATGAGGTGCTGTAATACGTTATGGGGCTGCCACAATAGATCATCTACTGGTCGCAGTGGCTATGAGACGCAGGGCTCACCCCATTTCTATCAAATAAATAAATAGTTAATTTATTTCAAACATTTTTTTACCGGATTGGTCAGACATTTGCCCTCAATCTTATCTGATGGTAAGTGATGTGGGCGGGGGTTGATTGTGTCAGTCTAGTAGCAACCTATTCATGTTGCAACTTTTTGTAGTGTCGATGGCAACAAAATTGGACTACTTCATGTGTAAGTTTTTTGAATTCAATAAACATGAGAAAAGTAACATTTCTTTGCCTACCGTAAGAATGTACCTTTTCAAGTATAGGAGTCCACTACTCGGACCGGAACCAATAAGTGGCGTTCCAGCCTGCATGGTCAGGTTCGAGTTGAAAGAGTGGGAGCATAAGCAAAGCTCTGAATATTGGAAAAGACTACCTCGACTAGAACAGTCTAAGGCGTTGATACAGGCGTTCGATCAGAGACGAGCTGTAGAAATAATAAAACTGAGTAGAGGACAAGTTAGGGCACTGGCTCGGACCCTCACGGGGCACTGCAAATTAAACAAGCACCTGCACAACATGGGCGTTTCAGATACCAAAATCTGCACGTTCTGTCGCGAGGACAAGGAAACGATTATCCACGTCCTCGGCGAGTGCATAGCGCTGCACCGCTGCAGAAGCCGGCACCTAGGAGCACACATGATCTCAGCAGACGAGATCAAAAGCTCCCCCATCAGCTCCATTCTCGGGTTTATCCTGGAACTGGAGCTACATGAGGTGCTATAGGTTATGGGGCTGCCACAATAGATCATCTTCTGGTCGCAGTGGCTATGAGACGCAGGGCTCACCCCATTTCTAACAAATAATAATAAAAGGAAGTTCTACTTTCGCCAAAAAAATTGCACAGGACACGAAACTATTATATTTTATCATAAATCTTTAGTGTCGCAATGGGTAACATCCGTAGTTATTACTACTTATTCTTTTAAAACATTTCCATTCATGAAATATGTTAAAAATTTATGAAATTCGTTCTTTCTTTTATCTCACCGAACCGCAACCACCGCACGCGCAGGTGTCCCGCGGCGGAAGCGCGAAACGCGATCCTATCGCCAGCGGGTGCTTGCGCGGGAAACTAATCGCGTGTCATTGCGCGTAACGCGCATATTCGCGTTTAATTACGAGAGCGCGAAACGCATATTTCATGCTTATACGTTGCTTTAGCTTTTTTTTTATAGTAATTAACACTTGTTGCGCAAAGTTTAAGGAATGGGCTCGTTAAAACAAGGCCTAATGTGGTGGTATTTTTGCAATGGAACATAAACAAATTTTTAGTCGACGGTAGTGATTGATGATATATGACAAGCGATACATAAATATGTATAATTGGATTTCTAGGTCCATTAATAATATTTAGTTTAAGCCGTGTGGTCCCCGGCAGAGTAGAATAGGCCACCCTCACTCTTACCGAGGTGTCGTAAAAGGCGACTAAGGTAAAGCTGCTGGCATGATCATCAGCACCCAGAGAAGGAAAACTCTGCATTTACATCAAAACCCTCGCCAACCCGTCTGCCAAGCGTGGTGAGTATGGCAATTACCCCTCATGTGATTGAGGGAGGCCCGTGCCCCAGCAGTGGGGACTTAAATGGGCTGACGATGACGATGATGAGTTTTATTGTTACTTTATGAAATATATAACTGACGACCAGGGAACTTAGTCCCACCTTATTTTTATGCTATTCGGGACTAAGCTGAAGCCAAGAAATTAAATATCATTATAATAAGCGGTCCATGAAATATAAGTGGTGCAACTAACACAACGTTTTTAAAATGAAACTACTTTATTTATTTGCCTCCCTCAATCACATGAGGAGTAATTGCCATACTCACCACGCTTGGCAGACGGGTTGGCGAGGGTTTTGATATAAATGCAGAGTTTTCCTTCTCTGGGTGCTGATGATCATACCAGCAGCTGTACCTTAGTCGCCTTTTACGACACCTCGGTAAGAGTGAGGGTGGCCTATTCTACTCTGCCAGCCTTCTAATCTAGCTATATATAATCTAGCTTGTAACTTATCAAAATTACCCAGAAATCATATGTCAAATGCTGTTGATGTCACGATGTAATTTGAATATCCTATAAAATTATTGCAATAGGATGTTGAGAGCAATAAACCCTTTGTTTAGAACTAGGGCATTTCAACACTATGCAAATTAACACCGTATCAATAGAACGGTTGCATGCACTTTGCCACAATCATGACAGCTCGTAAAAGTAAAAGCCCTTTGTGAACCCCGAAGCATGCGCGCACGCACATCCGCCCGCGCGATCAGAATGCGCATCGGAATGCAAAGGAATAGAAAACGTATTTATTAATATTTGAAGATCCTCATGTCCCGTTGCATCAACCACAAAAGAAATCTAAGACATCAAAGGTCGATTTAACTTGAATGATAAACGTATAAAATGAATATTTAATTTATTGAACTGACAGTACGAGCGATAGGATATTTTATTTTACATTACTTACCAAGTTGCACGACATTAGTGTCGTGAATAAAATAGCTCATGGAAATTATTCATAATTAATAATATTGTTATCTACACTTACAATAGTGTAAGTGCAAATTGCTAGCAGCTATTTTGTGTCAGTAGTTTCAAAATCTAAATTTTCAGTAAGTCCAGCCATTTTTCATACTAGTTTTTTAAACTCATTATTTAATGGTAGATGTGTTACGACGTCAGAATGCGTTCAGGACTAAACTGGTCTCAAAGTTATATCAAAAATAGAAATGGTTTTCAAAGACTGGTTAAATTAGAATTTCGGTATCATCAGTCGACTTGATTTAGAATTTTGCTGTTGAAGCGGAAGTCGAAGTCATATGTGTCCTGCTACATACCGATCACATCCGGTGTATAAGAAAGCTTACCGTTTCGGAACCTGTCAAAACTTTCTGAGGTCCGTTTTGGTCGCGTCCGTCAACCGTGACGTAACATGTGACAGCATTTGATAACGAGAAGCATTCTTGATTTCTATGCGTTACATGTGTCTAGGGTTGGCGGTACGATAAATTAGCAAGTTAAAACTGGCTTACATAGTGCGAGCTAGCGTACAAGTACCTTAGCCTGCCGAGTAGTTGTACTGCAGTAACTCGTACTGTTTGGACGTGACTTTCGAGTAACTGGCACGAGCGGGCTAGGCAGCAGCTCGCACTGAGCAATCAAGCATTTTAAAAAAAACTGGTTGGTCGAAATGTTAGATAGATAGGTATATATTCTTTATTGCACAAAAACAAAATAAAAGTATTATACAACAACAACAGATAAAACAATAAGTCGGTCTGATCGCTTGTAGCGATTTCTTCCAGACAACCAGGGGGAAGGCAGAGCAAAGCAGTTTAATAAATGACATTCAAAATGGCGGAATTATACTGATAATAATATTATATAATACAAATTATAATAAACAATTACCTACTTCATAATATATTGATAATGAATAATAAATTCAATAAAAAGATTTCTTAAAGATACCCATCTATAAGAAAACTTTTTATTTTACCTATAAATGTCTATATATATATACCTATAAATATCCAGAGAATACACCACATTGAATAAGAAGAAGAGACAAAGAAAGACAGTTAATTTAAGAATGAAATGTAAGAATATTATGTGACCGTAAAGGGAATGAGTGGCATCTAGCCTAGCAAAGTAAAGTCAACGATATTGTAAAGCGTTTAGTCAAGTTTAATTGGAAATGGGCAGGTACGCAAACGCGATCCAAGGAGCAAGCTGCTACCCCAATAGTGATCATCATCAATCTCCTACCCTGTTCCCAGGTTATCTGGGTCGGCGCAGTATGTCTTCCTCTTCCACACGTCCCTCTCATTCATCATCCAATCATCCACCCCTCGTTCCATCATGTCATTCTTCACACAATCCTTCCATCTCTTTTTCGGCCGCTTTCGGTTCTTTTACCCACTTACATTTATCATCATCGCTTTTTTGGTTACATGCCCTTACTTTCTTTTCATTACATGGCTATACCCGGAAAGACGCCTCTCCAGTGGTGATCATATGGTTAAATGGGGTCATAGCACCCTCCAGGGAGACGCATTGTATTCAGATCAGATGCATTATCAGGACGACATAATAACAAACACCGTTCCAGAAATGGGATCCAGATTGCAAAAGTAAGCAACAAGTAACGTAACCTGAATGAGGTTCTTAAGCGCGAGCAATAACAATGTTAGAACAAATTTGAAAATTATTGCAATCAAAGGAAGCGACTTCATTTTAGTCAATTTACTATAGTTCGTCGCCAGCCCTAAAGACCGCAACTCTCACTTTCACCGCACGCTTGTCAGCGGCGTATCGGGCGTGTATCGCGGGTTTCATCGCATTCGGATCGGCGCGGGCGCAGCGATCACCGCACCGCTTCCTAGCGCGGTAATGTAAACGGCACATTTAGCTTTACAATCGGGTATATACGTCGAGCGGGATTTAGCTTGAAATATGGCCGATTCATACAGTCACGGCAATGAAGAAGACTTGGTCAAGCTGTGGAGTTTTTAGTATCAATATAGCAAATGTGGCATAAGAAGCCAATCTCATGTCAATACATCAATATGATTGCATATTGCAGTGGATATGACCGTGCGTAATCCGAAGGAGGGTTCACTTCTCCAAGGTTTTCCATATCTATGCGCGTATTTTCACTAGTTCGGTAAACATTGCGAGGTAACTTGCACGTTTTCTCAAACTGTAGATGGTTACAATTTTTGAGATAATAATGCAGGAATATGTTTACAACCATTGTCAATCTGATGATATTTTTCTAGCAAAAGTCGCGGGAATACAATGGATGCGGGCGGCGCAGGACCAATCTGTGTGGAGAAAATTGAAGGAGGCCTATGTCCAGCAGTTGGCTCTTGGCTGAAATGATGATGAAGATGTGGTTCAGCATTACTCGCCAATTGTTTATAGGTCAAATTACCGGGAGAACCAACGCCACAGCCACTATCATAATTTCCACCAATTGGATTTCATTAACCGATGTCGATTCGTTACACGCCGCCCCCGCAAAGTGCATTTATCGTCACGTCTCGCCATCCAGCCATTTTCGCTTCGTCAATTAGATAATGACCCTTGTACAACTCAATTGCAAAATTGACTTAAAAGGTTAACCCAATTGAGACCCCTATACATGTTTCTATATAAAGTACAGAACGGGAGGTCAAAACAATATGGGTTTAATAAGGACAGTAGTGTAAAATATCTTACAATGCTGAATGGTCAATTTATCAGAGCTGAGTTGGAACAAGGGTATTTTAGAGCAATAGACGATCACATCAAAACGTCTCTCAGCACACGAGACAATTTAGAATAGTAGATTTTACCGGAACCTACCGCGCTTTGGCGCCATACTTAAACCTCTGCACTGTCAAAGTTGTCGAAACAAAGTACTGTTCTGCGTGTGTCTTAAATATTGAAAACCCATTCAAAATCAAAACAAACTTATCAAATATCGAATAGTTAAACCGCAATTTTGTACCAAAAGTCACCTTTCCTTACCCAGAACTGAGAATTTAATTCATCATCTTCACTTGACCTGTTACTGCATTCCAGTCAAGTGGTCTTTCCGTCCCCCGAAACGACCAGAGGTTACAGACAGGCTGGCTCCGGGGTTACGTAACTCTTCGAAAGCTGCCCAGCTGGTATGAAACAGGCCCATATCATTACTTAATAGAGAAATTTCGTCCATCCCATGGTGACTACCGGGGCAGTGTGTGTGGGATAGGGTTGACATACGATGGGGTTTGTTGGGACATAACAAGACTCTTTCGAAGCTATGAAATTAAGAATAAAAATGGAAACGATTGTATCGTCCTGTATTAACAAAGATTTATGGACAAAGTTACAGTCATGAAAAACGTACATCATACCAAAAATGGTATATTCCCTTAAAATTCTCCAAATTTATACCATTTTGATAGTTTAATTAGATTTTAAATGAGCTCCAATGTCATAAGTAGAATAATATGTTTCAATAATTATTCGTATTTATTTATGGGCGGGAATCCATTGGATGCGGGCGGCATAGGACCGATCTGTGTGGAGAACATTGGAGGAGGCCTATGTCCAGCAGTGGACGTCTATTGGCTGAAATGATGATGATGATGATGATGTATGGACTTAAGTAAGTACTTAACTGAACTGAAACTGAAGAACTTGAAATATGCTATCTAAAGCATATTTGCAGTTCTTCAGTTTCATAGAGCTAATTAGAAATTTGCAGATCTTGAGGAGTTGACAATTTAAGACGGACATGTCCTAATTTTACTTTCAGCATTGTCACCCCAGTTTCGGCTCCATTTGATTTATACCAGGTGACAGTAGATGTCAATGATACAGAGATCACTAGATAACGCCATAAATACACACATTACGTAACCAATCACTCATTGAGTGAGTGAATGAGTGAAATGCGCCATGTTTCGACTCCATTTGACTTATGCCAGGTGACAGCAGATGTCAATGATACAGAGATCAAAAGATAGCGCCCATAAATATTTTTTACCCAAATTACGTAACTACTCATTCAGTGAATGAGTGAAATGCGCTTAACCAAATTATTGCCGGTCAATCATTTCCGCAATTATTATTACCGTTACATAATTTTATGCATTTTACATCTAATAACGTGTATGGTTATAGGTTTGTAATTATGACATAATTTGACATTATATTATCTAATAGAGTTGTTGTTTTTATGGCAAGTATTAATTATCGGCAATTTAGAGGTAAATATTTTGTTCCACGGGTAATTTCTATAGGGTGTCATAATATTTATACGTCAGTACACGAACAGCGTTGCATTCGGGATTTGTAGTATCAGCCTATAAACTGTCCCACTGCAGGGCAAAGGCCATCATAGAAATCAAGTCATCGCCACTATGATGGGATTAGGCTTAATCACCACGCTTGCCTAATGCGGATTGGTGATCACAATCCCGAGCTATGTTCGAAAAATTCGAAACATACCTTAGCTCGACCTGGGAATCGAACCCAGGACCCCGAGATCACGGCTCACGGATTCGGGATTATTTCGATTTTTTTATGAATCAAGATAATTACATATTTTATTAACCGTTTGTTTAGTGGCATATAGCATTTTTAAGCGGTGCTAGTTTTCTCTAAACATCTTTTTATTTCATTCTTTATGTGCGAATCAGAATCTTTTGCGGAGTTGCAATCAGCGATATGAGATTTTACTATCCAAGTATACATATATCGTATTATTAGTTATTATAAGAAGTACTACCAACAATAAGATTTATTGTAACTTAAAATGAAAAAACCATTCATTCATTCGTTCAATACATTCATACAAACGAAACGGCACAACTGAACTGAAGTTATATAACCGCACATACCACATAATTCCTCATTGTATGCGACAATACCCGAAGTAGGGCGGGTCGCAGCCGTCCGCGCAAATGTCGCGCTATTCCTGCGCACGCGCATCGGGCACAATGGTCGCCACTGTGTTACCACAACCAGGTTTGGTCTCCCCTAAATCCGTTAAGGAAATTTTCACAGTTTTTATTTTGTTTTACGACAAGCTTTTGACCTCAACTGCGAATGTCAGAAGGCGGTAGGTTCATTGTAATTCTAGTCTCCCCAAATACAAATAATCATGGTCTATGCATACCCTGGACGCTAAGATAAAGATGAAGAAGAAGCTTTTGGCATCAAACAGATCTGATATTCAGTTAAGAATAGGCGAGACGTGGGCTGTTCTTGTCGGAAAAAAGACTATCCATTATTGCCTTAAAGATAACACGGCATAATAAATTCGTAAAACGATAGCATAGCATAGCTATATTTATGATAAGCCTCCATGTTATAAACGAAAAAGCCCAACTTTGTACTTTATTTTGGATGGACTTCTTCTTCATCTTAGCGTGTAGGTAATTCCCGGTTGCGTCCAAAGCTGTTGCTTTGGTGCCCAGGGTACGCTTAGACCATGATTCAGGATTGGGGGGGGTCTGGTAATTACAATGAAGCGACTGCCGTCTGACCTTCGCTACCCTTTAACAGGGGAACCAGACCAACTGAATCATGGTTACACGTTTCAGAAACTTTTTCCGAAACGTGCAGGTTTCCTCACGATGTTTTCCCTCACCGCCGAGTAAATGGTAATGGTAGAAATACGAACTTAGATGTGAAAAAACCATTGGTGCATGCTCGGATTAGAACCTCGACCTACCTTGATCTACGATCACTCTTTATTTTTAATGGTCTGTTTACAGTAAATAAATCTCTTAGGCGTCAAAATTTCCCCTAAATATAGGAAACATATTTTAAAGTCTCAGTACATTCCCGGTGCGGGAGGTGGCTGACACGATTATGATACCAGGAAAAGATGTCATCTTATCTTTGACACAAATTAAGATGCAGTTATAACTTTTGAGTCATTGCCTTGGCGGAGTGTGTAGTTTTGGGAACGGCAGATTAAAAAGGTCAATCCTTTTTAATCTTAGTATGGACTAACCGGATCCCGGGTGTAACTTCGCTTGTCTTGACAAATCCCACCATGGGCAATAAGGGAAAACCACAAGGGGTTTCTTAATCTTTCCCAAAGACCACCAGGACTTAACTATCCATACATAAACCTGTGTGTGCGTTTAAGGTCTGGTGCCAGAGTCTCAAACCGCAACAAGGACGCTTAGAGGTTGAGTAATGATCACTATAACGTAACGGGTTCCACGGTCGTCATGACAACTTAGGTACATCGGCAATGCCATACCTGCGAGATGCTGCTTAACGCTTCGTTTGAAGGAATCTATATTGTAGGACGGAAAACACATGTGCCGGAAACGAGTTCCATTTCTTAAAAAAAAACTAAGAAACAATAACTTCTTATAACTCCCCGAAGGTCTAACGCCAATCAACATTAAAGACAAGCTTAGAGCTCACTTTCAGCTGAACTGATGGAAAGATAGATAGATAGATGGATACTCTTTATTGCACAACATACAAAACTTAAGAGCTAGGTATACAGAGATACAATACTTATCGCTGGGAGCGATCTCTACCAGACAACTTTCAGGTAAAGGACATTAGATAGAAGAGGGGAGGGTGGTGCAATGGAAAGATTAGGTTTAAGCTTGCTTGATTGTTATCCTTTTTTTGTAATAATAAAAAAACATGTAAAATAACATAAATTATGTGTAAATAGTTTTGTAGAGGACCTTAACATGCGTTAATGTGACAAATAATACAAAAACAATAATTGGATTGAATGTTATTTACTGTAATTTTAACCTCAATTCTTAATATAAATTCTGACATGTGTACTTATATAGATTTGCATGCCATGTTATGGTTAAGTATGTCGATCTCTTTTAATAATAATATAATAGTGACGACCCGATTGGAACAGTGATAGTGAACGCTACCTCTGATACAAGGGTTGCGGGTTCGATCCCCGCACAGTACAAACATTTGTGTGCATGAACATGTTTGTTTTATTGGTCTGGGTGTTTGCTATGTATTATAAGTATGTATTTACAAAAGAAAAGTATTATATGTATATATTTGTAATCCCACTGTTGATTCTGATATCCGTAACACAGGTGCTTGAGCTACCTATCTCGGAGTCAGATTAATGTATGTGATGTTGTGAAATATTTATTTATTATTTAATATCATAAGACCTGCTATGTACCGTATTTATGCAAATAATGATTCATTCATTCATTCATTCATAGATTTTCGCGTTGCATTATAATTATAATTTATCAAGACGGGAATTAACACGATATTTATTATGTGATACAACATTGTGTACTCACATATTTATTTATTTTTTACATTAGTGGTTTATCAAATGCTATTATATTGTTAATTATAATATTTTGTTTTTTATGTTGGTAAATAAATAAATTAAAAAAAACACTAAAAGATAGTATTGCAGCGGACCCAGTCTAAGTCTGCGCCTGTACTGGTTCCATCTGACAGTTACATAAAGTATCGTTTTTTATCCACATACACAACCAGCAAAGTATACCACTACTTTCTAACGAATCACCGCGAAGAACCGTGGCTAAATAGGGAATACAATTCCTTGGTTAATTAAAGTGGCTAGGATTCCAGGATTTTTGCAGAGATGCACCGTTAACTGGAAAAAAAATGTATTTTTATAACAACATACTATGCTACGAGTAATTGACTAATTTAATTCGCTTAAGATATTAAAAAAAAAAATTTCAAAATTTCAAAATGTTTATTTTATGAAAGCACTTACAAGTATCGAGTTACATTAGTTATTGCACTAGGCTCGCAGACCTGTATCGCACTAACTATGAGTGAATATAATAAGTTGTGCTTATGATTAATCTGCTCCGGTTCGGCTAAAAGGAATGAGAGGAAAAAAAATAAATTTTAAGATATCTTTGTTTGTTTATTTATTATTTATGTACCTAATATGTACCGGTTTATATTAATTTATTTATATTAATGTTGCATTTTTTTTTATTTATTGGATCTGTATGTATGCGTCTTGTTATTCATGTTCACGTTATAGATGTACTTTTCCGTTTTCTATTAATATTGTCAGTATTTTTTTTCATGTTGTATGTTTTATTATGAGTCGTCGCTCGAAGGTATAGCCTGAAAATCAGCGCTTGCAGCGGCTGCTTAGCGGATGTTGTAGCACATGCTGAGGCTGAACCTTGTTGGCCGCAACTTGATAATGTTTTTGTTCTTATTCAGATTTGTATGTAATGTGTTGTGGCCAATAAATTATTTCTTATTCTTATTCTTATATTTTACTGTGTGAGACGGTAAACGAGGAGATGAATCACCAAATGATAGGCGATTGCGATAGATGGAGCCGTAAAGTCTTTGAGTGGAGACCGCGACTCGGTAAGCGTAGTGTAGGACGCCCTGCGACAAGATGGGATGATGACATTCGAAGGCTGGCTGGTGTGAGCTGGATGAGAGTGGCCGAAAATCGGGAGCAGTGGCGTGCATTAGGGGAGACTTATGTCCAGCAGTGGACGAGACGACTGTCACTTCGCACAGTTTTTAACATATTTAGTGGTGAGGTTATTGAAACGTAGTTGATATTTTATAGCAATCTTATGCGATTTATTCTTAAGTAAATAACACACTTAAAAATTTCATCTCGTGTTCAGGCGGGACTCGAACCCACACCTTCCACAATCCGGGTCAATGTACTACCAATTATACCACTGAACGCGTTACTAAGTCGACGAAATTTGTCAGTGCTTGATTCGACATGAGCTGTCGATAGTCTCATCAATATTGTAGGTATATTTACAATATCCAGTGGAAATATTATTACAAATATTTGACCACCAGTTAAGATGAGACTGCTTAATCAATAGTTGATATTTTATAGCAATCTTATGCGATTTATTCTTAAGTAAATAACACACTTAAAAATTTCATCTCGTGTTCAGGCGGGACTCGAACCCACACCTTCCACAATCCGGGTGAATGTACTACCAATTATACCACTGAACGCGTTACTAAGTCGACGAAATTTGTAAGTGCTTGATTCGACATGAGCTGTCGATAGTCTCATCAATATTGTAGGTATATTTACAATATCCAGTGGAAATATTATTACAAATATTTGACCACCAGTTAAGATGAGACTGCTTTATCAATAGTTGATATTTTATAGCAATCTTATGCGATTTATTCTTAAGTAAATAACACACTTAAAAATTTCATCTCGTGTTCAGGCGGGACTCGAACCCACACCTTCCACAATCCGGGTGAATGTACTACCAATTATACCACTGAACGCGTTACTAAGTCGACGAAATTTGTAAGTGGATATTGTAAATATACCTACAATATTGATGAGACTATCGACAGCTCATGTCGAATCAAGCACTTACAAATTTCGTCGACTTAGTAACGCGTTCAGTGGTATAATTGGTAGTACATTCACCCGGATTGTGGAAGGTGTGGGTTCGAGTCCCGCCTGAACACGAGATGAAATTTTTAAGTGTGTTATTTACTTAAGAATAAATCGCATAAGATTGCTATAAAATATCAACTATTGATTAAGCAGTCTCATCTTAACTGGTGGTCAAATATTTGTAATAATATTTCCACTGGATATTGTAAATATACCTACAATATTGATGAGACTATCGACAGCTCATGTCGAATCAAGCACTTACAAATTTCGTCGACTTAGTAACGCGTTCAGTGGTATAATTGGTAGTACATTCACCCGGATTGTGGAAGGTGTGGGTTCGAGTCCCGCCTGAACACGAGATGAAATTTTTAAGTGTGTTATTTACTTATTGAAACGTATGTCATCAAAGCCAAGCCTTTTTGGGGTCTACGTAGACCAGACGGTGGTGGCATGGCCAGACATTCGTTGGCTGCCTACCTATCCTATATTGGTATGTTACTTAATTACTCTGAGCGATAATAAAAAGGGAATAACGTTTACTCCTTATAAGGCATTAAGTAGCACTTTCGCCGTGAGTAATAAAGGAAGCGCCGTGGAAAGTCCACGCGGCGAGTTTTCGCAGGAAAGCCGCTTGCGTACGCGCATGAATCGTATTTAACTGGGGGTAGGGTTACCACACACCCTGCCTCACTGGCACTTTAAAGCGAAAACAACCCTTAATTTCCCGGCCCGAATTCCAAGTCCTGCGTTCTTTTTATTAAGAAATTGTCAGTGTTTTGACCATGGGACAGCCACGCTTCGGCATGAATGGTTCGGCTCGACCGGAGTGTTACCACGGCCTCATAGAAAACCGGCGTGAAACAGCACTGTTCTGTGTTTCGCTGCGTGAGTGAGGGTATCGGAGGCTCAATCCGGGGGAAAGGTGGGTTAAAACTGGGGGTTTCTATGAGAGGCGGCAAGCGCTTACCATCAGTCAAAACGTCTGCTCGTCAACCACCTAACACATAAAAAAAAGTCACCAGTCTGGAAATTCGCAGTCCCCCTTACCTTAGAAAAACACGTTCAGCCGTTAATTCTGCGTCAGATTCCACTCTGTTCGTATCACACTGGTGTCCCATCCGAATATAAAGTTGCAGGAATAGATATAGAGAGTGCAGGATAATCTTTGAAATCGCTGCCGGTTTTCTTTTTTTTATTTAGAACTACTTTTCAAACACATATTTTTTACTGACCGGATGGCGCAATTGGTAGTGACCCTGCCTCTTACGCCAAAGGTCGTGGGTTCGATCCCCACCCTGGACAAACATTCGTGCGATGAACACTTGTGTTTGTTCGGTGTCTGGGTGTAATATATGTATTTAAGTATATATTTGTGTTCCTCTGTTGTCTGATATCTGTAACACAAGTGCTTAAGCTACTTAGTACGGAATCAGGTCAACGTATGAGATGTGAGAATTATTATTATTATTATTATTACATATGCTTACTCCCATTTTCTCACACAAAATCTAGTAGCAACCCTATTACCTGCCTATGATTACTGTCAATAGGTAATTACTAACGTGTGAAACCGAGGATTGTTCTGGAAGAAATATCGAACATCTCTATTGAAAGTCGGATGACGCGGCTTCCTCGGCGTAATGACGGACATGGTGCGAGTTGAGCTATGTCATTTAATAGCAGGGGAGGACTATAGAATTAAGAGCGGCCATCCTAAGTCTGTGTTTTTAGGAGAGCTTAGGTTTTTGTTTTGCTGGACTATCGGCATCTTTCGGCCGTCTTAAGGCTGAAGACTGCGGGGTTAGATGGTTCGATAGTTTGTGTTCCTATTCTTATTTCTACATTTTGTATGTTACCTAACTATATATCAATAATAATTGTTCAAAATTCAACAATAGTAGAACAAATGTTGTTCAGAATGATGATTAACACGTGGTTAAAGGGATGTAAATGTTTACAGATACTACACCCTATGTAGCGCATAAGTGTGTGCACAGACACAAGCGCATCCTCTATCTACCCTCATAATTGGATGAGACAACAGCATGATATATAACATGAGAGAAATCGGAACGAGGCAAGGGGGTAAAATACCGACTCTAGACCGATGCTGAATTTTTTTTTCCGAAAATTTGAGAATCGATCCCGGGATAGGTCCCGATCCCCGAATTTTCGGTCCACCTAGCCACTGCGCCAGTGAGGCTGTCAATTAGAGAAAGTATCCACTTCCGACCACTAAACCAACAAAATTACTAAAATACACAATACCGCCCTACCGTAGTAAACAGGTGCTTGTTTACTTCACAATACATGAGTAACAAGGTGTTCCGAGCGACCTACAGACAAACAGTAATAAAAACCAATAACCATATTGAAATAACTGTCCGACTCCTGCGCAGAAAAAAACCGGCTTATTTGTTTACAAGCAGACTCCTGTTAAGTGAGATCTACATGCTACGATTTTAACGGTGATTTTCGCGTACAAAAACGGACTCACCATTAGTGCATGGTTATTTAATAAGTAGTATAAGTTTTGCCGAGAGATTATAACCCTGCAATTGTTTAAAATAGATCAGGTTTAGTAGCTCAAAATGAAAATCGATTCCCGTCGCTAGTGTGCCCTACCCGTCACCTTGAAAGAGCCGGCAGCGCACCTGTGACTTTTTTGACGTGTCATGTCAAAAAAGGTGTCCATGGGTGCTGGTAATCGCGGTGATACGTCAGCTCGTCTGCCCCCTATATCATAAAAAATATGTTTCGGAACTTTCGTATAGGTTCTTCTCATAACAATTGTTGAGATAATGATTCTAACTTGTAACCATAAATAAATTGGTCTGGTTCCCCTATCTAAGGGTTAGGGTTGCAAAGGTCAGAAGACAGTAGCTTCATTTCATAGTCCAAGTGTACTCAGGACTCCAAAGCAGCAGCTTTCGAAGCAAACGGAACGGAAGCAAAGCACGCTAAGATGATGATTCTCCGCCAGTACTTGACCTTGGTAGAGACACGCTTCGGCATGAATGGGTCGGTTCGACCGGAGAGATACCACACAGAAAACCGGCGTGAATCAGCATTGTGCTGAGTTACGGTACCTGAGGCCCAATCCGGGGAAAGGGGGGTATAAAGGCTGGCAATGCACTTGTGACTCCACTGGTGTCGCGGATCGTTTACCATCAAGTGATCCGTCTGCTCATCTGCCACTTATCACATAAAAAAGTACGCCACGAATGTAGGTCGTACCCTTTTTTTTTTCTTCTCGCTGGGGAATGCCGCCGGCCCGTAGTGCAATGGCCGACGTCGCCGCCTAGTGGCGGCGCCTTATGCATACCCTCCTGCTGGGGAGCAGGAGGGTTATGTCGGGCTCTCCTCTGGCGGGGGCTTCTGCTAACGAGAAGCCGGCCAGAGGCATACCGACTAAACCCCAGCGGTTTTTCCTCATCGCCCTTAAATGGGGAGGCGTCGTGGGCTGTAGGACGAACCTAATACCCATACGGGCGCCACGACCCGATGTAGGTCGTACCCTGTAAATTCCAATATAACCCTGCTAACGCCTCGTCCAAATATTAACAATCCCTTGCTGACATCCATGATGCAAGGGTCTAATTACCCTCGTAAGCGGTTAACAGTTATGTAACTGTAGGTTTAAGAAAAATTGGACGCAAACAAGGATTGGGATAGCAGTAGGTGAGAAGTAGCTGGAACTTGAATACTAGGAAACTGGGAATGGGAAAGGGATACAAACGAGAAGAAATAAAACTCACATTATTGTAAGAAACCACCGCCCACGGCCGCCGTGTGGTCCCCGGCAGAGTAGAATAGGCCACCCTCGCTCTTACCGAGGTGCCGTAAAAGGCGACTAAGGTAAAGCTGCTGGCATGATCATCAGCACCCAGAGAAGGAAAACTCTGCATTTATATCAAAACCCTCGCCAACCCGTCTGCCAAGCGTGGTGAGTATGGCAATTACCCCTCATGTGATTGAGAGAGGCCCGTGCCCCAGCAGTGGGGACTTAAATGGGCTGACGATGACGATGACCGCCCACGGACATCCTCTCCATCAGAAAGTATCCAGGTGTGTAGCTGGCTTTGTAGGTAGAATTCATCATACTACAAAGCCAGTAACACACCTGATAAAGACTTATTTCTTGAAGGTTCGAAAATAACGCTGCACAAGATGAATCCCCGAAAAGGAAGTTCCTATCAAGAAAAAGCAGGTGAGCCTATTGGAATTGCATCAATTACATGGAATTGGAATTCCTGACCCGACAAGCCTGGACAGATCACCCTGGCGCCAAAAGATTAGGAGAGCCGACCCCGCCTAAAGTGGGATAGAGCAAGGTAGAAGAAGATATGGAATAGGAATTCATGATGTAATCAATCTATCAACAGCCTGTATCCTTGTCCACTCCTAATTGCTGCATCAGCACATATTAATATCCCAGGTTTCCTCACTCAGTCACTGCGGGCAGTTCTCGTAAGACCAAGTGTCCAACAATGCGCAGGATACTACCTTAAACACGGTCTTCGCTCGAAGACGCGACTGTTAAACCAATCTCTTATGTTAAAGTTACTGCCCTTTCAATAATTATTAGTACAAATTTTACAGCACCCAAAGAAATTACCTACCCACAAAGTACCTTCCTTTAATGTTCCCCGGTGATTAAGTTAATCAGAACACCTGAGAATGTACAAAAACCCTTTCTTTCCAGAATTATTTCAGAGAAGCGAAAAGAATTCAGTTAGAAATTAAGCTAATAACTGGTTATGATACCGGCGGGAGGAACGCGGAATAACGCTGGACTCACGGGCGATAAGGATGGAGAGCCTTCGCTGGGAAAAATGATAGTAAGAAAACAGGTTAATTTTTCAGCGTTCAGCGAATCAGCAATATTTTTTATTCATACTCTCTTCCCCGGGGACAGGCAGGTTATGTCAGACTCTCCTCTGGCGGCGGCCTTATTCCTAACGAGAAACAGGAGGCAAATCTTACTTGTCCCTGCCCAGGCGGAGGCCTGCGCAATGCCGGTGCAGAGGAGAAAGACTACTCTTGGGCCCTGCCTGAGTCAAGCTGAGTGAGCCTATTTATATTGGAAGTCACAAAATTACAGCCCACGCAAACATTCGGCACTGTATTTACAAAAGTAAAGTATTATATGTATATATTTGAATCCGTAACACAGGTGCTTGAGCTACCTATCTCGGAGTCAGATCAATGAACGTGACGTTGTGAAATACTTAAACTTACTTACTGTCTGGATATTTTGATGACACTTTTGTTCTTCTCATTTATTTCTATCAAGCTTTTTAATGTGCACTGTAGTGTTCAAAGTGAAAAAAGAACACAAAAAAAATGCGAAAGATTGCTATAAAAAATATCAACTATTGATTTAGCAGTCTCATCTTAACTGGTGGTCAAATATTTGTAATAATATTTCCACTGGATATTGTAAATATACTACAATATTGATGAGACTATCGACAGCTCATGTCGAATCAAGCACTTACAAATTTCGTCGGCTTAGTAACGCGTTCAGTGGTCTAATTGGTAGACCATCCACCCAGATTGTGGAAGGTGTGGGTTCGAGTCCTGCCTGAACACGAGATGATTTTTTTTAAGTGTGTTACTTAAGAATAAATTGCAAAAGATTGCTATAAAAATATAAACTAAATCTACACATTTTCAAGTCGTTGCAAACGTCCATAGGATGCGGTACTCACTTACCATCGAGGGAGCAGCACGTTTGTTTGCCAACCAACGTCCATTAAAAAAAAAATCTCTTTCTTTCATTGGTTATATCTGATAAACATTTCGATTAACACGTGTACCGATCAACCAACTCCAATTCCAACCTCTAAACATCAATCTGATAATAAAATTCAAATGTCTTGCATCACCGGCATGCGTGTTCACATGGCATCAGTGTATCACAAAGAAGGCCTGCATTCCTCGGCCCCGACATGTTCTGGCACATTTCGATCAAGACGTAAAAATTACTTGCAATTAGGGGGGCCGATGACCCGCCTTAGTTAACAATTGGACGACGAGTTTTGTACGGAGATGCGTTTAGTTTCTTTACAAGTGCATTTCGTGATGTAGTCAGAGCAATGCCTCTTACTGCCGCATTCAGAGACGGAAAATTAACTTTAATGTTTACTTAAGAAGAATTATTGTCTCTGTATGCGTTTTGTTACTTATATATACACGTTAGATTTACTTTGTTTTGTTTCGTATTCTGTATTCACTGTCAGTTTTTATTTTTTTTGTTTTTGCATGTTATGAGGCGTCGCTCAAAAGTACAGCCTGAAAATCAGCGCTGCAGCGGCTGCCTACCGTTTGTAAACACATGCTGAGGCTGAACCTTGTTGGTCGCAACTTTGTAATGTTTTGTCCTTATTTAATTTTGTATGTAAACATCTGTTGTGGTCAATAAATGATTTCTTCTTCTTAAGAAATATTGACACTTGTTTCAAGCCTATCTATAATTAAGTTATTATAATTGTGGGAGAGCCACGATTAGACCGAAGTGATATCACGGCCTCACAGAAAACCGTGAAGGAGCACTGTGCTGTGTTTTGCTGCGTGAGTGAGGGTACCGGAGGCCAAATCCGGGGGAAAT
This sequence comes from Marasmia exigua, assembly GCA_019059595.1. Lineage (NCBI taxonomy): Eukaryota > Metazoa > Arthropoda > Insecta > Lepidoptera > Crambidae > Marasmia > Marasmia exigua. Next base: position 18,236,083 of record CM032470.1, read on the forward strand.
GGGGGTTGGTTTGCAGCGCACTTGTGACTCCGCTGGTGACGCGCGTGTACAGGGGCGGCGGTAATCGCTTACCGTCAAGTGATTCGTCTGCTCGTCTGCCACCTATCAGATAAAAAACAGTTAAACAATATCACTGAGAGCGGAAGTTATTGCCGCTCTTAGATTATCTTTAAAACAATTTGTTCATTCAATATCGTCGTTATTAGTATAGAATTTGGTATCACAAGTTTTTACCAATGAACCATTAAAGTTAAATGACATCTCAGAAGTGCGGCAGGACATGTTGAGAGAATGGACAAAAGCAGAGACCGAGAGAGAGAGAGAGAGAGATAATGACCGACTGGAAGCCGCAGCAGAAGCGAACAAGGGGGAAGGCCTAAGAAGAGATGGTGCGATTGTATCGAGGCGATGAAAAAGTTTACGAACTGGACACGGACAGTCAGGATCGCCGCGCTTGGCAGTCCATAGTAGAAGAGCCAAGACCGACAGAGGGTTAGGGAAAGTAGGGAAACTTCTTTTTTTCGACTTAATTGTGCCCGTCGGCGGATGCAACTATGTCAAAAAACAAAAAATGCATTTCGTTTTCCTCTAATAGACTACCTAGTTGTTCATCAAGATCATATTATTACTCCGCTTTTGAATATACATACTTAATATTGAGGAATATACTTTTACGGTATTTATCTGTGTGGTATTATTAAATTCCATAGTTATATAGTTCATACATCCACACATAGCACATATTTAAATGAACTTCTTACTTTCTCAAACATAGACACCTGACTACCAGTCTAGTATAGTCCTCTATACTACTAATGCATTAAAACCAATCAACTATCCAAACATAAGGAGATTTTCACATTTAAGATGTCATTAGTGAAGAAATGTTTTCAAATACGTGACAAAATAAAAAAAATTCGGCGATAAAAACCGCCTTCAAAAACACATTTTAGTTCGTGGTTTTTGAAGGCGGTTTTTTTCCGCAGAAATGGAGCCTCTGTGTCCCTTTCCCGGCACTATCCCGGCGCCATGGAACTAAAAAACGAGCGATTTAAACGGAATGTGCCATTTTCGGAAAAAAGTCACAAAGTGTGAAAGAGATCCAACCGGCCCAGACGCAGGCGTTAGAGAGTATTGAGAGAAGGGCCAAGAGGCTAATTGGCGACGACGAGCTTGTGGGTAAGAGGCTACAAAGCCTTGAACACCGACGCAAGGTAGCAAGCTTATCGGTCTTCTATCGGATACATTTTGGAGAGTGCGCCACGGAACTGTACAATGCCATTGGAGCATCTCCGTTCTTCCACTACTCCACCAGGCAGACCCTCAATCGACACCGGTACATGGTAGAAATACCAAAAGTCCGCACAAAGAGGTTTGAATCCTGTTTTCTTATTCGTACTGCGAAACAGTGGAATCAGTTGCCTGAAGAGGTGTTCCCTAGTGGCTACAATTTGGGGGTTTTCAAAGCGCGAGTGAATAGGTATCTTCTAGGTAATCGTGCTACATCTTAGACCATATTATCACTTACCATCAGGTGAAATATGGTCAAACGCTTACCTATCTACAGTAAAAAAAAAAACGCAGCTTTAATGCATCTCTATACGGGTGCGGTAGAGAAATAACGTCACCCGGCACGTCACCCAGTACAAACGGCTTCGCGCGCTTTTTTCAAGTATGGCTTTCTAATTATTTTGCTTGTCGATAGTTCACTATCGATTGTCTATCGATAGACTATCGATAGTAAAAGTAAAATCAATAGTATCAATACTATTTACAGTAAAATTAGATCAATACTATTGATAACGCTAATATTATCGATGCTATCGAACTACCTGTACAAATCCTAAGTCGACTTCAATGTCGAGTGCTCGAGAATTGCCCCTCTAGTTGTTAAGGCTGTACTTATTCGCGAATTCGTGCTAGCAGTAGAACTATCGGTTACTTTCCAAAGTATCGACAGTCGCACAACTCTAAAGTAGCCCGTTAGCCCAGAAATTTATCGACACCGCAGTTTTCTCCAAAACCAACAATGCTATTAGTGCGCGTGCGACGGCACCAATTAGACTGGGCCGTGTTGCGCGGGCGCAGCTCTCGCAAAGTTTACTGTACTGGCTGTACTGGGCTGAGCTGTCAGCTAATACAATTCTAGGGTAAGGTTGGAGAAAAAAGTGCTAGAAAAGAGTAATTATTAAGATTTTTCTTTTCTATTACTTGTGACAAGCAGAAAAAAATATTGAAGGTTTCAAGGGCGCACGCATCGGTCCATTTTCAATTTCTTAAAAAACTAGTTACTACTATTATTGACTATTAAAAGTATAGCCTTTATACTGTCACACTGCAGGGCAAAGGCCTTCATCATAGAAATCAAGTCATCGCTGCTATGATGGGAATAGGTATTACCACGCTTGCCAAATGCGGATTGGTGATCACAAACCCGAGCTGTGTTCGAAAAATTCGAAACATACTTTTTGTTCCCGGGTCCCTGAGATCACGTCTCGGTACTTAAACCACTAGACCAACAGAGCGTTACTATTTTTAATTTTTTATTGTTTATTGCCTATCATATCATATGATAGGCAATAAACAATAATATTATATAATATTATATAATAGTGCGAGTAGAAGTGAGGTCATCCTGATAAATCCCGTGAGGTATACATCTGTTAACAGATTTTGCCAGTTCTCCAGAGGTAATATACAAGCCGCGGAATCAGTAATTCAAGGCCCTTAAAAATCTCATAAAAGAAGTGGAAACCTTATCGTTTATCGCTCGTACAGTCTACTAAAAATCAATATCAACAACTAACATCAACTTTAATCTGACAACATAAGAGCTAGAAATGGATTCCTGTAACATCGCTCGCCGATCAGGCTCCCAATGGGTACCAATTTATACGGCCAGCGCTTTATTTCTTTGCGGTATGGAAATGGCACAGTATTAATATTAGTCAGTGACTCGACATTATAATAGTATTAGTAATATCGATAGTATTGGCGTTATCAATAGTGTTGATCAAATTTTATTATAGATACAGTCGATAGTATCGATAGTTTTGACAAATAGCAATGATTTTCGAGGTCAAGTATCGATAGTTCCGCAACACCACTTTCTATGAAAAGGTTCATTCTGGTTAGAATGCACGTCTATGCCCGGCGCACATCGAATCGTCTTCGCTTGCTACTGACTATCTTTAGAATGTGGTAACACAACGTATTCCCACTTCCTAGTACACGTAATGGCTAGCCATTTACTAAGTACAGTACATTGTTCTTGGAGAAAAAAGGCGGCGTGTAAGGCTATAAAAATGCGGGTTTACTATAGACTTGAGCAGGACCTAATTTGAAATGCTCTGTTCTTAACACCTTCTCCGTATTAGGATCACAGAATAGTTGATAGTACTATTTGACAACACCCGGAAACAATTGAGCTGAGGGCTACAATGAAACCTTCCCGTAACGAGCGAGAATATACCTTTTATAAGTAAATAAAAGACACGCACAGCGCGTATAAAGGGAGAGGGATAAAGATTCGGTCGTGATTTCCATTTCTTGTACAGAGCGACAAGAAGCCTTGACCTTGAAATTTGTTTCAATAAGCATGTCATTAGTAACAGTTTTTTTATGTGATAGGTAGCAAACGGGCAGAAGGATCACCTGATGGTAAGCGATTGCCGCCGCCCATAGACACTGGTAACAACACTAGAGTTAAAAACGAGTTGCAAACCCTTATTAACTCTCCCTCTCCACGGATTGGGCTTCCGCGCTCCGGTAGGTACCCTCACTCCCGCAACGAAACAGCAAAGACGTCTTCATGCCTTCATGTCCGTGGAACAGTGGTAACATTCATGCCAAATCGTGGCTCGGTAGTTCTTAAGAAGACAGCAGTAGTTAAAATGTTTGCTATCCGACAAATCAGATCTTGTGGCTTATTTAAAGTCGTCTCGTACGAGAATATACCTGTCGCATCCAAAACAGCGCGTGTGAAAGAGACGGAAAGTCCATTCGGTTGTAACGTCTGCTTTAAATTAGGCCCTCTGTTCCACTGTGGTAAAATGCTGGTGTTCTCAACAGTGTTTCCCATTACGAAATCTTAGTATCACTGTACACATTATACCGACCGAGCATTGATTAAGCGCCATTGTGAAAATTATCGATCAAACAGCACCGTATGATGTATCGAATACAAATTACTTTTTTCTGCATGTCGGTTTGTCTCACGACTCACGCAATCAAAGGTAACATTGTAGTGATGTGTTAGTTATGGAGTTAAGAACTTGAATTAACTCATGTGGATTTGCAGAAACTTTTTACATTTCCGATGTTGCATTGACATTGATGTTTATTCAAAAAAGGTAGGTGTTTTCTCGATGCGTCTTACGTTTAAATTCAAACTTACGACCTTTCATCATCCGAATGAATGCTCTAACCATCAGAGCTACCGAGGACGATAATAACTCAAAGAATATTATGTAATTGCTTACTTTGCTTTAATATTTTAAGCACGTACCGACAACATCCGACAGGAAGGATACATTTTTTGTTTACTTTATCAAGTAACTTCAGTTAGGTGACTGGAGTTACTTTATACCCCGTGTATCCCGAGCTAGTACATCTCTAAAACATTGTTCTATATGCGCAGGCGCACCGCAATACCGTGTAATATCAAATCGACAGTTCAATACTTAATTACTCGTGTTGTTGCGTGAAATGCGAGGTTTTGCTTTTACTTATCTATTTGATTGCATTTCGTTTCGACAAATGCAATTAATTTTTCATTATAAATTGTGCAAAAGTGTATGTATGTATGTGAATAGACGTTTCTGAAATAACAATAAACTAACAAAAAATTGAAAAATTTAAAAAGCGCAGAACCTCAGAAGAATAGTACTCAGAAGAATAGTGCTGTAAATGCAATTCTGCATGGAACCAGTTTTTTAAATTATTTTTTCATGCTAGGCGACAAACGGGCTAGCGGGTAGTTACTGTTTCTATTCGAAGACATATTTCGTTACGATAAAACGAACTACAAGTAGTATTTATCAGGAAATTCCTCGCCTACCATTGAGTTCCACTCCACGATTGTTTACATCAACAACCGCATAAAATCAAATTATCAAGAAAGACAACTAAAAACATGGAGTAGCAAATATCCTATATTTACTGTGGTCGCAGAGCGTGCCAACAGGCGCACACGCAGCCGCGAAATGCGGAAGCCGCGACCGCTGACTGACACTCCGAGTGCGCATAACTCCTGCGCAGGATACCTCTAATCCAGAGGTATTCCGCCATGCGCACCAGAACGCAATCTCGAATTCTCGATGCGCACCAACGGTAATTATCAAATAGCATCGGATACTTACACCTAATGCCAATAATAAAGATAAACTGAAGTACTTGTGTTATGGAAATCAGAAATGTCTTTTAAGAGACTGAGGATCATTCCTCCAGTTTTTAAGTCAGGGAGCAGATGCAAAAGTGCGAAAACTGCGGTATGAACGTTATATCCCAAACGTAAAGTTTACAAAATAACCATTGAGTACCAGGAAATAAGGAATTTCTTAATTATTAGTTAGCTATGCTATGTAGTATCGCTTGAGTAAGTTTTAGCCGATTTCTACAGTCCTGGTAGTTTTAATGAGCAATCAACATTTTAATTTTAAAATTTCAATCGAAATCAGTGATTATTTACGAGTATTACAATGATTACTTCATCACTTTCGTATCTGTTTGTTTTAATAGATGGTGCATTTTCACGAATCGGTTTAGATAATGAGTGCATTAAAGTCGGTGCACATATTTGGTGTGCATCAAAGTTGGTGCGCTGACCCTCATTCAAGAATCTGACGGTTACAAATTGCACCCCCGCTGTTCACGGATTCGGATCTGACAAAAGCTTTTGATTAAGTTGACAGTGAGTGTGGTTGCTTTGGCTTTGAATGAGATATAGCCTGTTTTGTTCAGGCATTTGTTTATGTTCGTCTTAGAGTTTAGCTATTATGGTTGTAATTTATTTTATTTTATTTCCTTCTTCCACTTAGAGTAATTCACCTGCCTGGCTGTAATGAATGTTTCCTTACAATTTTAATTGGTTTCTTTAACATCTGACAAATCATTTCATTCCTATACAATATCTATCTCCATTTTTTTTGTTATAAGATTTAAGTGACCATCATTTTGGTCATCATCATCTGCCTACCTTGTTCCTAGATTATCTTGAATCGGCGCAGTAATGTCGTCTTTTCCATACATCTTTGTCATACGTCATCAAATCATTCACTTCCTTTTCATCTATCGTTTAACAATAGAAAATAGCAACAGAATGAAAAAATATTAGTCCCCAAGTTAAAGAAAAACAATTCATGTTTCTAACTCAAACGGAATGCTACGCAATACAAGTAAACGCCATTCCAGAGAGTAAGACATGAAGAAATAACGTACCACTTGTAAAATACCACACAAATATATAATTTAGATAAACAGACATTCTAACAAGATATCCGTAGCAGCAACAACGGGTTGGACATGTGATATTGGCGGCGCGCGCGCAGCGTGACGCGTTACTAGAGTAGAACGGTGCATCTGTCCCGCTCTGACGCCAATTTCACAGTGTTGCCGAGCAAATTAACTACGTTCCACTTTCTACTAATGCGATGGTAGAATTATGAAGTGAGGACAGTCGGAGTTTATAATCCTCGTGTTAGCCATCGTTAGAAATGGTCACCTGTTTTCTAGTACCAATTATGCATGTGGTATTTACTCGGGACTCATTACTGCATATTTATTGATAGTAAAGCTTTCGTTTATTACAATCGCAGATAGGACTTTCTTTCTCTAATTAGCGAGATCCAATCAAGCGTTTTGTTTGATGGCGGTTCTGGCATCATGCAAATTTGCGAATAGCATATTCGATCCGTTGTTTATGGTTCGACTGTGTAGAAAGTATTTGAATCTATTTTGAAGCCATCGGTTTCTTCTTTATTATCAGTATGTATATTTATTTCTTTTTGAAGGTAAAACCAATTTTGAATCTCATCAAAAATCTTCACATGTCAACGTTTATAGACATGTTCGAATGACGTCGTCGATTCTACAAATCTAATAAAATGTAACGGATTATTTTAAAGTTTACCGCATTTTAGACGCCTGATTGAATGTTTGTAAAGAATTAATGAAATTTTTTTGTCTTTTTAGATATTTCATTTTTTCCACTTGAATTCTGATATCACATGTTTATATCTGTTTTGTATACCGATGATTTCCGAGTCTTTTTTATGAATGAGTAACCAACAACACTAGTAAAATAACAAATGACATATTCATTGAACAATTTTATCGTCAATATTTTCAAGAAAATATCGAAAAAACTTAAAATCAACACTTTCTCTTCCAATCTGAAAATTTGAAATTTACGCTGCGCAATTTCGAATCGTGCGCATCATAAAAGTGGTCTTCGCCGTAAATGAGCGTTACAAGCTTTAATATCTTGGAAATCGATAACTGATCAGGGGCTGCGCGATCTCACTTTCCGGCCAGTGCCGGATTAAAGGCCCAAAGGTTAGGCCAAGAGAATTTGTCTAACGTCCGAAGACCCTTCCTTTTATAGCGTGTTAAATTTTGAAAGTGTTGAATGAACCCATACTGAAACCGAAGAATATTCACGATCGAGAAGGAAGCAGATGCACAATGGACCAAGTAGGAGTTCAAGTGCAGCAACAGGAGTCAACTTATTTTATCTTGGAGGCGACAAACGAGCAAGCGGGTCACCTGATGTAACGTAATCAACGCCGCCCATGAACACTTACAAGGAGGAAGTAAGAGTCCCAAACATATTTCAATATTTATTTATGTTGTACACTTACAGGCTCCAGCTTCGTAGAAATAATGAATATTACCTGAAAAAAATAAAAATAAATGTTAGTAAAATAGTTGCTAGAGAGAGAGAGAGAGAGAGAGAGAGAGAGAGAGAGAGAGAGAGAGAGAGAGATGTCATTCTTTAAATTCATCATAATAAAATAATAAGTCAAATAATTTAAATTAATAAAAATCAAATATGGGCACTATTAGACCTAGCAATGATATTTAGGAATTCACGTTTGATGCCACGTCGCCACGTGCCAGGCCACCCACAAGGTAAATAAATATTTCACAACATCACATACATTGATCTGACTCCGAGATAGGTAGCTCAAGCACCTGTGTTACGGATATCAGAATCAACAGTGGGATTACAAATATATACATATAAACTTTTCTTTTGTAAATAAATACTTATTATACATAGATAACGCCCAGACCAATACAAACAGATATGTTCATGCACACAAATGTTTGTACTGTGCGGGGATCGAACCCGCAACCCTTGCACCAGAGGCAGCGTTCACTACCACTGTTCCAAACGGGTCGTCAATCGTCAACGTCAAAACAAGGTGGACCGACGATCTGGTGAAGGTAGAAGGTAGCCTATGTCCAGCAGTGGGCGTCTATTGGCTGAAATGATGAAGCACGCACTCTGCGTAAGAAGAGTTGTTCTAGATTACGTGGCAAGGCCATTTCACACAGTCAGTCCGTCCCTGCCTGCCCTGAATTACCGTAATTGGCCCAGGATCAGCTTTCCCTGCCGACCTAACTGATTTAATACCTGATACCGACCAGGGTGGATTGTTGTATTGACACCGTAACGATAACATCGGTTTATAGAACTAGGAATGTGGTCATTTAGGCCAATAGGTTCGCAATTTTATAGGCTAGTGTTAAGCAGTTCACTGGAGGGAAAAGATCTAGTTCATTTAGCTCACTTGAATCAGCTGCAGGACTGAAGTAACTCAGTACTTAATTCAAAATAAGAATTAGTTAATGAAGGTAAATAACGATTGACACAAGTGTACGAATGAAGTACATTATTTATTCATTTATACTAAGAAATCCAGCATAGGCGACACTGTACACTTACAGATACTTAATAGTAACATTTATTGACAGGTCTACAGTTGTCTTTCTCAAACTCATTACTATGAGTAGAGATGACAATACTTATTTGTTAAATTCGTTCAATTCTATCTTCACATTGGTAATGCATTTGTCTCGTTGATTTTATCTTCTTTTTGCTCGTATCATTCATTGATTCTATATGCTATTTTTACTCTCTGTAGGGTATGGGTGAAAAATGAGAGGCTACGTCAGGTTGAAAAGAAGCGGTTGATCCGGGGAGCTATGATAATCGGCTTGGAAAATGTGCGCATGGGTTAAAACAAGATGGCGAATGCAAAAGGCGAATGCGTGGGCCGCTACCGTGCGTGTATTTCGCGGCGACGGTCGGCAGGGCACTGAGGGGGGGACGAATGAACGGCGAGGCGTTAGCGAGTGAGCGGGCTAGAATGAATGATAAGAAGATAGAACGCACGCTGCCTACGTCATAGCTCTTCGGTCGCGCGCTTAAGTTTAATTAGAAACTTATGCATACAAAATAGTGCAATCAACAGCAATACAATTACCAGGTAAGTACTACACAAGTAAGTATTAGGTTTAAGACATTAGTACGTAGTTAATTATACATATTGTTAGTTTATGTCAGTTATAAGTGTACATATGTAATTTTAGGTTTAACTTAGTATTAAGCATTAGTTTATAAGTTACAAATAGGTACGTATGTATAAGTCGCGTGGTGCGTCGCCTAAACTCTCAATCGCTTAAGAAAAGAGTAAGAACTAATTTACTTGTTAAGTGATCTATACGATTGAACTCACTCCCGAAATACACAACTCTACATTTTAATGCTCAGAAGGCAATTTTATGGCGGAGACTTAATCTTGAAGCAGTTTATCTAATATTAATGCTAGTGTGCCTGATAGCAGGCATTCGCGTATTTAATCAAGTTTTAAACGAGGTAATACAAATAAATGTCTAATGGTGCATTTCACAAATTTCTTTCTTAATTTAAGTAACTAACCTCCATCATCATCATCATCATTTCAGGCAATAGACGTCCACTGCTGGACATAGGCCTCCCCTAACTAACCCACATACTTGTATCAAAATGACTAAAGTACCTAATAAAATAAAATAATGATGCTTAAATCCCGACTAAAAATAAACACGCTCTCAAAAGAACGAAACAAGAAAATTGTCTCTGCTGAAATTATTATGCGGTATTGCCGCCATAGACTATACCTAGCTGTATAGTGGTCTATGTACTGTTTTTGCGATATATTTAAGTTTAAATGACAGTGGGAGAGCCACCCTTCGCCATGAATCTGAGGTGGTGGCGTTACGTGGCGGGTCATTACATTCCCTCTAATATGGTTGAGTGAAATGATGGCTGACACGTACGTCATACTTGTGAACAAGTGCCACCTTTGGGGACTGGTCCGCTTCGGTTTACCTCATATTTAGCTTTTAATTTGCTTCATTCTATAGTGTTGCATTAGACTGTATGACTTGGTATGAGGATAATAAACCATTGTATAAAAAGTTGGCGATTAAAAAGAGTAACTGGCGAGTTTCTTGCCGGATCTTCTCGACCAGAAACAACTTTCCGAGCCGGTGGTAGAATCGCATTATGTTTATTTACTTTTTTTAGTATATTTTATGTATCAACATATATATGTATTAATAAGTAAAATTATTGCATAAGTACTTATAAATAGTCTTAAATAGTTCAAATGTATGACGATTTGTAAGTGCTGAGTACAAGCCTATGCAAATAAAGAATTATTTGATTTTGATTTTGAATGGGCCGGCACAACCGGCGTATACCACGTCCTTACAGAAAACCGGCGTGAAGCAGCACTGTACTGTGTTTCGCTGCGTAAGTGAGGGTACCGGTGGCCCAATCCGGGGGAAAGTGGGATTTAAAGGTTGGCAGCGCACTTGTGTCTCCAATGTCGCTGTCGGTGTGATCCTTCTGCTCGTCTGCCACCTATCACAAAAAAAAACTCAAACTCTCTACACGCAACGTATTGAACGTACCTGTCCATTGAGCATCAGACGATTTGCTTCTTCGTCTCCTCTCAACTGAACTCGTGATTTTTTTTATGGTTACAAGATTTTCCATAAAGCAGACGAAACAAAACACATTTGCATGAGTTGGTTATTTTGTGTCGACGAGCGTCCTCGTCTCGTATTATATCAGGTGTTACATCAGTGATCAAGTGCGCGTACGCAAAGACGCGGTCGCCATCATGACCGAGCTGCGACGGATTGTAAAGGACGGCGTCGGGTACAGAGAATAAAAAAGTTCGTCGCCTAAAGGTAAATTTTCGCTTGCACGGCAAGAATCAGTTATACCAACATACCTTTTTAAGGTGACGGGTAGGGCACACTAGCGACGCCAATCTATTTTAATTTTTAGCTACTAAACCGGATATATTTTAAACGATTTCGGGGTAACAATCTCTCGGCAAATACTTATACTATTTATTAAATAACTATGCACAAACTTTGGGTCCGTTTTTGTACGCGAAAAATTGATTTACGCAAAAAGTGGCCGCTTTTGGCGGTAATCAATTTTTCGCGTACGCGTTGGATCCAACATTTGTGCATGGTTATTTAATAAATAGTATAAGTGTTTGCACAGAGGTTGTAACCCCGAAATTGTTTCAAATAGATCCTGTTTAGTAGCTAACAATTAAAATCGATTGGTGTCGCTCTAGTTAGGACTACCCGTCGCCTTAAAAAGATCTGCCAACCTTCTTCGAATTTTCTTTATATCAAAAGGAATCAATGTTGCTACAAGCAAATCTGAACTTTCTGTTCTAACAGTTAAGCATAATTTTCTGCAGGTATAACTCTGACAAATCAACGAAAGGTAATAAGTGCTCATAGCATATCAAACTAATAATTTTGAAAACTGACGAACTTTTTCGTTCTTTGACTGTACTAATCACTTGGAAAAAGTACCAAGTGATGAGTACAGTCCAACTACAGATGAACTTGTTTTTCGCTTCGCACTGAAACCTAGAGTTGCGATCAAATCTACGTTTAGAACCACCCAACGAGCTTACCAAGAAGCAGCCTATTGAATCTAGCTTTATAAATTTCAGTTAGTTTACAATGGGCAAAACTGACGCAGGCACTTCGCAGTCCGTGGGAGAGCCACGCTCAGGGGCATGAATGGGCCGGTTGAGAAAACCGTCTGCTCGTCTCCCACCTATTACATAAAAAAAACCGGCGTGATACAGCACTGTGCTGTGTCTCTGCGTCAGTGTAGGTACCGGAGGTCCAATCCGGGGGAGAGGGGGTTTAAAGGTTGGCAGCGCACTTGTGACTCCACTGGTGTCGCGGGTGTCTATCGGGTCGCGGCAATCGCTTATCATCAGGCGATCCGTCTGCTCGTCTGTCACCTATTACATAAGGCAGTGCGCATTACGGAGGAGAGAGGGATCACGGGTTCGATTCCCGAGTTAAGATTCGTTGTATCTAATTACATAGTTTGGGATTTTATTCCCAAGGCCCTAGGGACTACTGTCTACAGCCGGGAAGACTCACTCAGACGATAATGATGCATCCATGAATTTAGGGGTTGAGTCATCACTCAACCTCTAACAAATCCCACATATCCCAATATATCCACCACTCCTGGCGATCCTACACGCCGATTCTCCGTGGCCTAATGCGGACATTATTTATGCGTTATAGGACATCATTAAAACGACATCACGGGGCAGGTTGCGCCGGCGCATCCGACGACTTTTTACTCATTTAAGTACTTCTTTTACTTTCCTTGCAGAATGTTAAAAGTAATCTAATTATTAATTCTACGCAGCTTTTCGTTTTGATTGCCCCGGTCCTCCTTTTTGAATGCGCATGAGCATCGGCAAGTTTTTAAACCGAATTTAATAAGGTTATTTCTGCAACTAGAATCGTGATTATAATTAAAGTCGCCTCGGTGTAATGTTATTTTTTTGCAGTAATCACGCGGGTCCAGTTTCTGGTATTCGGTATTTACCGGGAATGCAGCTGCATAAATTATGCAGGATTTTGTTGGTCGTCAAGGGTAAGTGCTTCGCATTTCTTATGAGTGATAAATGAGTGGGAGACTCATCTCAACTTTCAAATAATGTTGTACAGATATCATGCAGGGTTAAGATATTTTCAGTAGGTATTTACATCTATAAATATATAATATTTTTATCAATAACATTAGGCAATGGATCTGCATTCCTTTTTATTTTGATGTCTAGTGGGAACCGTTTAAGTACCGGGCCGTGATCTCGCGGTCCTGGGTTCGATTCCCGGGTCAAGCAAGAAGTATGTTTCGAATTTTCCGAACATTGCTCGGGTTTGTGATCACCAATCCGCATTAGGCAAGCGCGATGATTAAGCCTAATCCCATCATAGTAGCGATAACTTGATTTCTATGATGAAGGCCTTTGCCATGCAGCGGGACAGTAAATAGGCTGATACTTTAAATGCGAAGTGTGCAAAGTGAAGTGTGATGAAGTGATCAATTATCATCATCCGATTTGCTCACGTGCATTCGTTTCACATAATAGCTTTTTTTAGCTATTTAAGAGATGGAAAATATTACAAGTAGGTAAAATCAAACAAACATATTTTATAGCTGAAAGATGGGACTCCCCACTATTGCACCGCTGGGTGCAGCTACACTCCCCAGTGTGTCGCTTTCCATACTTGCGATACTGTTCCATATTACTTACTGATATTTTATGCAATAGTACTCACACTAGCCGTGTGGTCTCCGGCAGAGTAGAATAGGCCACTCTCACTCTTACCGAGGTGTCGTAAAAGGCGACTAAGGTAAAGCTGCTGGCATGATCATCAGCACCCAGAGAAGGAAAACTCTGCATTTATATCAAAACCCTCGCCAACCCGTCTGCCAAGCGTGGTGAGTATGGCAATTACACCTCATGTGATTGAGGGAGGCCCGTGCCCCAGCAGTGGGGACTTAATTGGGCTGACGATGACTCACACTAGAATAAGTTCATTATGTTACAACACATTTTATATGGATTCAAGATCTGAAATAAATTATTATTTAATATTTAAGTTAATAATTTAGAAAAATAACGAATATAGTGTACGTATCTAATCGCAAGTCAAATACCAAATAATACAAAAACATGGAAAAAATTGGTCTACTATTCGTCTCGTTGTATATCGTTATCATGAGATATCGATAGTGATGTAGTTCGAGTTAATCTACGCTACCTGCAAATCAGGGTACAAACTATGGCTAATCGTGTATCACAAGCCAGTAGTAAACTATAGTTCACTCAGCCATAGCAATAACTGCGCCTTAGACACCCTTACGCAATAATCCCACCCATTGATAGAGCCATAATAAAGCCAAAGTGCTCACTACAACTGCAAAGGTGCTTTGTTCAGCTAATTAAGATCAGATGATCGGTCCACGATCAGCACGGTACAGAACCACCTAGTTCCCATAAATAAATACCAGCCCGATACAAATTACACAAGTTCTGTTGCTTCATACCCTGTGAACGGTAAGGAATGTCGTCCATTACAAGATTTTCATTTTTGCTATAGGTAGACCTCAAGTCTAGCTGTTCTCTCTCTTTATTTAACTGTTCTTTTTAGTCACGCAGGGTAAATGCTTTACGCACCGTTCCGTTAGGTCGGGGGACCTCACTAGGGTGTGTGAGACTCCCTCTAGACAGATGACCCAGAAGTATACTCACTAACTACGACGCCCGCCGCTGTTGACTTAGGCGAGGCCAATGGTCGCTCATCAGTCCGTTTGACCCCTCTTGGCGCCAACGTCCATCCAAGCAAAATGGGCAGACCTCCTCAGAGGGTTGCAGTGACAGCACCCACTCCTAGCACTGCGAGGCGCACCGGAATGCAGTGTGCCATCCACCTCTGGAGGGTCTCATTATAGGACGGCAGTTGCCGCACCAGCAGTCCGAGACCTCCCGGACGAAGCGTTGCCCAGCCCGAGCCCTCCTGCCTCGCCCCAAACAATTTTTATTTAACTAATGTTGATAAACAGTGCAATTAAAATGGAAGTGGACTGGTCATATGATCAGGGATTAAAGAAATAAATGGGCCAAAATTGTTACAGAATGGAGTCCTATACATTTAAAAATAAAAAGAGGAAAACAGCGTCGTAATTATTTAACAGTAAGATGAGAGTCGATTGAAGGAATTTGACAGTTTTGTATACTTTGATGTGTGATGACTGTACGTACATACATAGTTGGATTTCATTCAATATTTTGATACTATATACAAATGATTTTTCGTTTCGTTTAAAAAGCACGTTTTCTAGATTAGCCTTATAGGATTGTTAGAAATTTTTTTTAGAATATTTTAAAGGACATTTTAGGAGAAATTAAATAAAATGCAAAAATCCCCGTGTGACGTCACAGCTTGGCATGAAAAATTGTCCATTCCCAACAGGATAGGTTTCTGTAGGTATTTATCGGCTGCTCTGATGGGTCTGACATCAAAACACGGTTAATGAGTCAATAAAAAATAGTTTTTTTTTATGGGTACATTAGCCTGCTCAATCATCAACCAGCGCGCAGCCAACCTTTTTCTCTTCCCTCAGAATCAGGGCGTCCCGTAGCTTCGCTAACGCAGCAAAACCCAACGGAGGCGTTGCTTCTCGCCGGTTTTCTGTGAAGCCTTGGTGTAATCCTCCTCCAACCGATTACGGTTACGGCGCCCAATCTTAACTTAGCCACATACGCAGTATATATTATAGTGCACAAGTGTGTGCGCAAACACAAGTGCAATTCCCTTAACCTCATATTCCGATGGGACGCTAGTGTGACACGACCGGCGAGGGATCGGGCGCAGGACCAACGGCTTAACGTGCCTGCCTCGGTGGGCGCAGTTGTTAGTGGGTCGCACTTTAAAGCGACGGCTGCGCAAAAGGCCCCGGGTCAGGCCAAAAATGTATACCTAAGTTTCGGTAAGAAATTCTTAGTGTCAGCCCCGAGTCTAGAAGTTGGCGGTCTTGTACCCTCCCGTGCCTCGGAAAGGGGCGTTATCACTGGTATCAATCCGGTCGAGGCTTTTTTACTGGCAAAAGGGAGACAACAGGCGAGCTTGAAGGTCACAGTAATCACCGCCGTCAATAGACATCCGCTTCCAGAAGGAATGCAGATGCGTTACCGACCTTTTTATTTTTGATGTTTTCATTAAGGCTAATTACATTTAATGAGAGTGATTTAAAATGACGTCATGGTGTAGGGTTAAAGACCTTTGACATTCAATTCGACTGGGTTTCTATATGGTTGAATTCAACATCTTATATTCCTTTTATGGAATATTACAAAACGATTAATCTACAATTATTATTGGATATAATTTTCATTCATACAGAAGATGTCTATGATTGCTGATGAATCGATTTAATCGATAGTATCGTCAATTTAAATAATAAATCGATTATATCGACCAAAAATTAAAATTGATTTAGTCGATATGTAGTATAATCGATTATTATTAAGGGTGAAAATAATCGATTGTCAATTATTCGGCAACACTAAACTTTTCATGTCAATTTCCATTAGATTTTTAAAAATGTCCAATTCGACTTAGTCAAAAATTGTCCCTCCCACGGGCAAGATCCTTCATAGCTGACACTGGACTGACAACCTCGACAAAATCGTGTAGTGAGTACACCACTCCCTAAGTTGGCCAATGCGCGAGAGTCGGAAAATGCGCGAATTTTAATATCATATCGTGACGACATGCGCACACGCCGAACTTGATTATCAGCACGGATTATATCTGATATACATACATAGCAGTACACAAGGGAGATATAGTGTCGAGGATATAACCTGGCGTATACAACCTTTTTGTATTTTTTGACAGCCAAGAGGTCGGAATTCTACTCTACTACAGTGCGACAGGGGGCGTTGTACAAAGTTTTTACTATGCGAAAATGACAAAACAGCTGTAGTTCCGACTTTTGCCACTATGCCAAATAACCGTAGGCCGACTCTAGGAGTGATAGCAGCGCAGTGGGTCATAACGTGCCTTTCACACGTGTAGGAAGTCGTAGATTCGAATCCGAACATGCAGCTCTAGATTTTTCAAACATATGTGCGTTTTTCTACGTTGAAATACGCATTTCGGATAGTGGACATCCATTGACATTCTGCACTTGTTGATTTAAATATAGCGGGGATATTTGGCTGAACTATTTTTACATTCACAAGTTTACTTTACTTACTCACTTACGTACCTGTCTCCTACCTATCTACCTATCTCGGAGTCAGATCAAAATGTATGTGATGTTGTGAAATATTTATTATTTATTTATATTTACTACGCTGGCTACCACAGCGACACATCTAGGCCTCCGACACGATAATTCGCCATTCTGTTCTGTTCTCAGCCACCTGTCGCCAATACGGCCTTTGTAGGTGACCGAGATCCTTCTCGACCAGCGATATCTAGGGCGCCCTACTGGACTGCTTCCTGCTCTACCTACAGGTACCCTGGTCTGATTCATACGTATATACCTTGATAAAAACATTTTCATTACATAGAATGGCTAATAAAAATATCAGCAAGATATAAGCAATGCTATATAATAAGTAAAGCTTCATGGTGATAAATGCCATTGGTATACCATCACCAAACAAATTAGGAATCCAAGTCAAAAAAATATATTAAAAAACACGTTAAAATATTTGAAAACGTGTACCTTCTATATTTCAAGGACAGACATTAAAAGTAACTAAAGATCGAGCGGTAGCAAACGGAAGACTACAATAAAACACTTGATAACCACTATAATTAAACATATAAAATATTCAACAGCCGTAAAACGATAAATTTGAATGCACTTATAAATCCCTCCACTGATTGCTTCATCTCAACCTGTTTAACAACATTTTTCACTGTAATAAAACGTAATATTTTATACAATTGTCAATACGTTTGTGCTTACGTAAATCGCTTGTAAAAAGATTTGTATTGAAAATGACAATGTAGCGAACGGTTAATAGAATTACTCAATGTTGAATAATAACATCCACAAAAGCCGCGGGGATGGCTTTAAGCAACAAATGACCCGTGGAACACGAAGTCAAAGTATCATAAGTAAAAAATGGTAAAAACGATTTTGAAATATTTTGTCGTGTTTAACTGTATGCTGTTTCTTCATAATTTGCGGATTTGTGCCTACTTGCTTGTACAGAAACGCCGCGTTTTACAACTGGTTAGTTATTTACTAAATCTGTCGCAATAATTCCCATTAGTTCGGTTCTTTCAGAGAGTAAGTCAAATAAGAAAACAAGGCAGAACAGTCAAGGTTGTAAAAGAAAAACAAAGCTGATATAATATCTAAACTCGTTTGTATCTCGTTAACTGTGTAAAAAATATGAAAAATTGGCACCTGCTTCTAATATGAAAAAGACAGATTAATTTTAAAACACTTATTAAATTTTTTATTTTATTTTGGCCCCTTTGATCTCTTAACAAGAAGGTCTTTAAATTAAAAATCACTCAAACAAGGATCCCAAATTAAAAATGTGACGTTTTAATTATTTCTGCGTCAAAAATCGACTTCTAAGGTGCCTTGAGGTGAGTTGCCTCCGTTAGCGAGGAAACTGACAAGGAGTATAAGAAAAAATAACATGTGCTTTGGTTAATAATTAAGTTTTCAATTTTGTTGCTAAACCCTATTTTAACTTGATAATTATATGTTGAAGTTGTATTAGCTTTAATTCATAACGCTTTCTTTTCATTTCATAAGTATTAATGGAGGCACTTTTATAGCGTTGGAAAAGTCATGCCTGTGTACCTACTGCGCTAATTGCATTACAACATAAATACCTACATTAATCATCTTTTACTCTATTTGGAGTTTATTTTCGAAGTGACAATAACAACATACAACAATCATGAATTATAAATGAAAAAAAAAAATGACTTGCGCATTTTTGTCAAGTCATGTTCAGAGGTTTTAAGTTAAAAAATAAATATTTATACCGAAATGACAGCAAAAAGCATAAAACAAGATCATGTTACCTAATTTCTTATCTTCTATGTAAAAACAAATGCAATCATCAAATTTTTTGGAACATGCTTCTAAATTTAAATTTGAAATTTCTTTTTAGGTTCCCAAAGATGGCCGTATCCTTGTCGTTCTGTGTGCGGCTGTCCGTGAAATAACAATTTTACCTTTCATGTCTTTTAAAAATAATTGAATTGGCTCTTTTTATTCTACTCCTTGATTTCCTTCTACTAGTTGGTAAGCATTAATTTCTAAAAAAAAATCTTCTGTTCCATACATTGTATTATTACCAAGTGGTATTCGATAAAATTGCTTATAAGACTTTTGTATGTCCGGCGAATAAGTCAGATGAAATAATCAGTGTATTTAATACTGTACAACAAAGATTCTTATTAGTAGTGATTTTTTTTTTAAACTTCCTATTGAAAGCGATTGCTAAGAAGCAATTAAACCTCGCCTGACTCCTTCTAAACAAACAGGACGGAAAAAATTAATACTTTACATTTCAAATCGGAGCTGGGATAGTTTGAAATATTTCCTTTTTATCAGCACTTAACAAGCAAAATACGATGAAAAAAAGAGATACGCCTTTCTACGGTCAGTCGTGCGTACTATTCGTACCACTTGGCAACTGTTGCGGGACAAGTGTGCGCCTGCGACGGACAACAAAACGACTAGAAAGCATCTACCTATGTCCGTATGTGAGATTAAATCTTTTTATAATTTTACCGCATGGAGCACTAATGGCTGTTTTCTAATTTCGTGACACAAACGAAATTTTAATTAAGGTATAAAGATTATAAAGCTTTTTTTTAATTGCTACTTTACTGAAAGATGGTATGTTAATGTAGAATTTTAAAGCGGTTTGGTCTTTCGATTTAAAATAACCTTTTCAAATGGTTTGTAGCAAAATAAGAATGTATCCAATCTTCTTGTAAAACTATGCAAAGTAAAAAAAAATCTTTGCTGGTGTAATACAGGGGTAGGTAGATTTTTATACTTCATGTTTTCAATTCACGTGCGACAGATAAAAAGGCAAAAAATAAAGCCTACAGTAGCCAGATAAGGGTTAGATATAATCTAATTTGACTACCAAAATCAAGTGTCCATCCATTTGATCCATCCATCATGATTATATCTTTTTTACTCCTGCATCTTGTCATTTTTGATAGATATTATAGAACCTTCTTTTTTATATTATCTTTATTTCTTATTTGAATACGTTTTATGAGGCTTAAGCTGTTTTATTATGTGGTTGAAGACTAATCAGATAAAAACCACATAAGGTCGAATTACCTTTGAAAATCTGAGAAAAAAGTCGTCTAAAAACCTAAACCACGTATCTTAAAAGGTCACATTGGCGGCGGACCAGGGCGTTTTTTACAAAACCCATTAGACCCTAATCGTGTTTCGCGGAACCCAGAGATTTCATATTTATTGGGACTATTATCGATAACCGAGACAAAATCGATGTTTCGAATAAAGAATCGATTTATCAGCAGATCAATGCGAAAATTTGGAGGTCGACATTTTTTCTCTTTATTGCAAAGGGGTAGGATTCTTTTTACGAGTAGAATGGTGAATTATACAGAGTTGAGGTATAAAATAATTAATATTAATCAACTGACACGACAACGGTTACGGTAAAATTACGCATCGTGTCTTTTTTGTGGACGATTATGGTAATAGTAGAATTGGACAGAAAAAAACTGATTCAGACTTATTTTATCCGGTAAATATTTTTATTTCTTTTTAATGCTTATTTAGGCACGTAACAGTGAGTCAAGCCAACGTTCAAAGAGGTCAAAATTGGCGCGCGAACACCATGTGTAATGTACACGAAGAATTTAAAACGACTATTTCATTCAAACTTGAATTTATTATGAGGGTAGTATTGTTACAACTTATTTCACAACTCTACTGCAATACTTCTCATATTCCATTGAATGTCAATATTAAAAATTTTTTTTGGAGCAATCACTCCAACAAACATTTTTGGAAGCAATCAGCATCAGCTTTTTTATTTTAACTTTGTTATTATTATGTATGTGAAGTCGATAAAGTATTTCTCCCCTTCATACAGCTTTATCAGATCTTACTTACAGTATCTTTGCATCTCCACTGTACATGCGAATTACTTCATACATATGAATAGTTTAATAAAAACAACGCGAGCATTGTATTTTTCTTATTCACCAATCACGCGCTACCGTCGATAAGCCAGAGCCATGAAAAATTGTTATTATGCAAACAGCCTGAAAAAGAATCGGATGCGAAACGTACGCAGATTTCGATAACACCCGGCAGGGGGCGGGCGCGGCGCGGCGCCAAAAAGTGTCAAAAAAGGTGCGCAAGCGACGCGCGATTTTGCTCGCTCGCGCAACATTAATCATGGGAATCGAAAATCGCGTTATCAATACCCTTGTCAGGTGCGGGAATGTTATTCGTTTTTGGTCTCGAATTGCGCAGCGAAAAAGCTTAATTTAACTTTTAACGCTCAATCTTGATGCGATAAATGTCGTGCAATTAGATATCGGAATGAATTGGGGACTGAATTAAGATTATTTCGTTTTTTATGTTTTAAGATAAGGAATAACGAAATTTTCGCCTCGATTCTTGCCCATAAGACCGATGTAAGTACATATTAGCTAAGTAGATAATATTAATCAATCAACGATAAGAATAAGTTTTCTGTTAGTTATGTTATCGTAGACCGAGCCTTCTATAACAACTGGTTTCTGCTACCTTGGCAAGAGCCTAAACAATGCAAAAAACATTCACTCTTCATCAGAATATGCAGAACAGAATGCTGAAGAAGGCTAGCAAAGATTTTTTTAGACAATCTAACAATACTTTACTGGTCATCCGATCAAATGTTCTCCTGCTAACGTTTAATTACACCAATACTGTCTTAACGGTGCCGATATATAATCGCGACAGTTTTCATGACAGTAATGGATGCGTATAACAGTATGTAAGCAACGAAAATTGCCTTCGGGAAAGTAATTGGAGGGCGCGACGTGCGCGCGCGCAAAGAACAATTGAACTGTGACAACTGCGGCGAGGATTAACATAAAATGCTTGGGGGGCGGGGCTTGTGACATGGAATCATAATGCTCCAGGGTTCCGTTGCACAAGGTCAAAATTATTTCGCACTAACCTTTGGAATTAAAAACCGTTAATAAAATGGATATTACCAATCGCAATAAGTAAGATAATGGGGTATGTTGCAACAAGGTCAAATGTACTTACAGTATTATAAGTCAAGTTCAATATAGTATTAAAATTCTGCAGTAATTATTACTTTGATCATGAACTTTTAATGTTTATAATCATAATCTAAACGTCAATTACACGCTTTGAAAAGATTAAAATCTCAGGCCACTTGCATAAACTTGAGAATGTCGTCAAAATAAATTATAAAAAATCACTATCAGAATTTACAAAAAGAAAAGCTAAATAATTTTATCATCGCCAAATGTGAATAAATATATCCAAAGTTTTATCAAAAAAGAAGTAAGACTTTAAAATATCAACTCCTCGTCGATCACAATGCTAATTCATTCGCGACATGCTCATGGAAGAAACCCATCAATAAACTCACCTTTGTTCTGTAGAGCGGATTGGAGAAGTCCCATCCCGGCGCCACGAAGAGATACCCGCATTTGGATATCTTTCGACTTGCCTGTAACAAACAAGAACTTATCAGGCGACTGAGATAATAGCAGGATGCATCATTGAGACACTAATGTTATTTGAAAAATGAAGTCTGTAACAAAGTCGATTTATTTTCGAGTATCAGCTTAATGGAAGTGCATTAATGGTGATGTAAATTTTAAATGTAATAAAAGGCTTAACTTCTAGCAAAGTTACTTTGTCTGTTATGAAATTTAACATATTTTATAGTCAAAAGATTTGAAATTGTGACAATCTTAATGTATCTTTCATGTTGGTTAATTTTCATTGAACTGAATCATACTGAGTCTGACTTCTTTACATGTTGGTATATTTCGGTAGCGACACATGTTTTAGGACGCTTTGCCTGACTAACAAGCTTTGAACTCTTGTTAAATTACCGACATGATTACGAGAACAAAGTAGTTATTCCGCGAAATCTGCTAATGGCGTCCAGTTTTCGCGCAACACCTTCAAAAATAAAGCAAATTGCTATTGTTGCAAAAAAGTGATGATAATGCGAAGAACTGACACCGGACGAAGGCTCGTTATTAATAAACACGATGTAAAACTTGAGAGCCCAAAATAAAAACGCTCTTTTTCGCTTTTTCTTCCCCACGTGGAATCAGCATTTTTACTTTTTTATCCATCGCTGTCTGGCAGCCTTATTTTTATTGGCTGCTAATAATATGCCAGTCCGTAACCGTCTGATTTATAGACTTCGACACCTGTGTAAATTTTGCTACAAAGAAGTATAGGTTATTGGTATCGCGTAAAGCATTTAACAGCGTATCTTGGTTGTATATCAATGAACTTTTAGCCCAATTATCGATATTGGCTTGGTTAAAGTTCTGCGAAGATCAGATAAGTAATTAAATGAATTTCTATTTCTTAACCGATCAGCGTACAGAGATAACGTTAGGTCAAGCATTTGATAAATTGGGGTAAAGAGAAATCGTAATTTTAAAGCACTAAGTAAATGGATTATTAAAGTAATCTCAATACATCTCACCTCTGGGATTCTTAGAAGCATAACAAACATTATTGATGCAAGTGCGAAATGACAGCGTTGCTCAATCAGCCAGATGGATTCATCGAATTGGAATTGCCTTTGAATGCATGTATCATTGCATTTTTCGAGTCCATTGACATCGGAACAATGGCCACGTCCGCGTCCCTACTTTGTATACAATATCCGCGAAAAATTCCTTTGTAATACGATATCGGATTCATTGAATACTTTGCCATGTCTTTCTGCATGGGTACCTGAATACAAGTTGGGCTTTCATAAAAATGTACAAATAAAGGTTTAGTTTATGGATTTAAATACTTAGGCAAAATATATTAAAAAATTTGATGTAGAAAAGGATAATTGTGCAGGATCTAACAGAAAAACTGATCAATACACAATAGTCATTTGTGATCGAGTTTTACTCGCTTTTTAGTTCCTAGATATTTCGATAACAGCAAAGCATGTTCGGATATAAGCAGTAAAATTGGCTAGACGATTATTTTATATCGTTTATTTCCCTTCTACTGGATATAACAGTACTAAATCAACCATAGTTAACAACTTGAAGGGTTCTCACGAGATCAAGCAAGTACCTTAAAAAGTACATTTCCGCACATAATTCGAATAACGACTGAGCTGTAAAATCAGAAGCTCGCATCAAATTTGCACTTTACTCCTTACGAAATAAGACTGCGCTTGCGCATTTGTTTGTATAGTCTGAGGTAATGGACCTCTTATTTTTGCATCATGTGATGTCATGTGGTGATGGGCGATTGCATATTGTCTTAAAAGAGATTGACCTGTGTTTATGTTGTTACACGAAGTGGTTATTTGTTAAATATTCGGACGTTGAACTTTAAAGACCGAAACGATATAAGGAAAAAAAAATTGCGAATTTCAATAGTAATCCTAAAGGGCAAAAGGACACCAAGCAGCAAATAATTACGTATTAACATATTATATTTATGTTGAATGAATGAATGAATTACGATTAGGAAATAGATGATGATATTATTGATCACCATAACAGCAATATTGAATGCGACGTAATAATTACCATAAATAATCCAAATTTAAAAAAATATAAACTTCGATTGCGTGGGTTACAGCCTAAATAGAATGTAACGCCAGCCTTAATTGAACATGACTTACTTAATCTTTACAAACCGTGAACATGTTACCGTCAACCACATTGACCATGTGACGTAACAGATAGGTCGGCGACCTCAATGACACATCGCCGAAACCGCGGGTCGAAGCTCTGCTGACCCGAAACTAATGTCACGGCTGGCAATTAGAGATTTGCAAAGACCAATTAAGATAACAATGGCGGTTTTCTATACGGAAGAGACGATTGTGTAGTAGATGGGGTCGATGACAGAACAGAAACTATAGCAGGATCCTAACTACAAGGACACAAATGATTTACTTTAAACTACTATTACGGCTACTCCTTCTTTAAAAAGCCGGCAACACATTAGGGATCTCTCTGATTTCGCGGTTGTTCATGGGCGGCGATGATTACTTTCCATCAAGTGACTCGCTTGCTCTTTTGTCGCCTCTAGCATGAAAAAAACGATTAGCAACAAAATCTATAAGCATTTTAGATTGTTTTCTGGATTTATTGATGAATACAGTGCATACATATTTATAAAATCTAACCTACTTAAAGTTTCTATGTCTGAGCTTAAAAGTAGTGTTATTTTTTGGGCAGTACGTGTTTAATTTATATGAAGTTCAAGATGTAGATTATTATCAAATAATAAACCAATAGCAAAACCATCGGGTTCAGATTCAAAAGTCATGAATATTTTAATTTTCGAAACGGAAAGTTCATCTAATCATTTAAAGTCCCCATAAATTGATTCAGTTTCGACATTTTTATTGAAACTTAACATGATAGCAATCTTTATCTCTTATTAAACATGTCTATCAATAACACTTCTGGGAAACCGCACACGTTCACTAGGTTCCAAAACTAGCCCACAATTTGGTAAATTGTCGTCATTAAATACAGTTAAAGTAATGGCTTAGTTAGCTTGTAACGAGAAACCAGAAGAAGCAGAAAATTATTATAATTAGATGGATTGTAGCTTTCGAATGCCTTAGATAAGATCATTTATTACAGCTTTTCCCACTTTATGAAGGAGTCGTTAAGTCGCATTAAAATAGTTAATTTTGACTTATGTAGATCAAAAGTTGTAGTCATTGTTTTTAAAGTTTGTGTAAATATACTTTTTATAATTTAATCTGCTATATTAATTAAGAATCTATTTATTTTAGAGAATTTGCGCCAGATATCGTCTATTCTTATCTTTAAGTCAATCAATTAAAATAAACCGTGGGAGATCCACGTTTCGGTCAGAATAGGCCGGCCGGAGTGATACCAAGGCCTCATAGAAAACCGGCGTGAAGCAGCACTGTGCTGTGTTTCGATGCGGGAGTGAGGGTACCGGAGGCCCAATCCGGGGGAAAGGGGGTTTAAAGGTTGGCAGCGCACTTGTGACTCCACAGGTGTCCATGGGCGGCGGTAATCGCTTACCATTAGGTGATCCGTCTGCTCGTCTGCCACCTATCACATAAAAAATAATAATAAAAAAATTGGCTGCAAAATACTACTATATCTATGCCAAAATGTCACTCAAACGGATTCTACGAAATTTCGGTACTTAAATAGGCCCTAATGCGACAAAACTGGAACCACATGAGCATCAAACGGTACCCTGCGCTCGCGCACCAGGGCCACACCGCTACGTTATTAAGGCGACAATGCCGGCGCGTATCGAATCTGCGCGTGAGTCGCTCAGATGGATATCGGCGTGTACCGGTGGGCTTATTTGCGCATGTTAGAAACAATTATTGGTGACAAAGATTTGCGCAACTGGTGGACTAGATTCTATCGCCTCAATGTTTACTTATACTTGTTTGAGGTTAAGAGGCTCGTTCAAATACGTTTTGAAAAACAATAGTCGCAATGTTAGTTTGAAATTAGGTCGGAGTGATACCACCACCTCGAAGAAAACCGACGGGTAGCAGCATACGCTAGGGGTAGTATAAGGGGACAAAGGAGAGTTTAAAGGTTGGCATTACACTTGTGACTCTAATGCTGTTTTTTTAGATTTTCGCGTTGCATTATAACTATAATGTATCAATACGTACGACAATCAGTCCGCTCGTGACCACGGCTGCTGTAACGTAGCCGATACGTCGAGCCAAATATGTGAGTATACAATGTTGTTTCACATAATAAATATCGTGTTAATCCCCGTATTGATACATTATAGTTCTAATGCTGTTGCCATGGGCGGCGACTATCGCTAACCATCAGGTGATCCGTCTGCTCGTCTGTCACCTAAAAATACTGAAAAACCAGTTCTACTCTCTGGAAATCTCACCCCAATACTTTAAACTGAACTTGAGGTTTTTTTTTAATTTAGGCAGTAGCTTTTTCTCAAAGTTAAATAGCTTTCGAGTATTCGGGCATTACTGTCTGTAAATTGTGAGTTAAGCTATCATGGTTAAGGATTCGTATTTTTAGTTTATGTACGATGTTTTAAAGCTAATGAGAAACAGAGTTTCTATAACCATCTTCAAAATATACCACATTCGAACCCGTTACCATAAACAAACAAACGTTATGTAACCAACAATGCAATAAATAGTCCAGAAATAACTTAACCGTGTGTTCTTATTTACAAATATGTGATGCACATTAAAACCCCAACTATACCCGGAGGCACATCAACAAAGTCTTTAAGCGGATTTAACTTTTTACTACCGCATAAGTCGCCGACAACGTAGCGTTAGAGCACCCATAACCGAAGTCATTTTTACACCATGTCTATAAGTTACGGAGTTGTCCATATAAAAGCACCGGACGGAGAAGAGAACAAACAAGGAAGTAGGCAGATCAACTCGAAGTTATCTAAGAGTTAAGACCTAGATGAGGATATTTGTACAATAAAACATTAGTGACTGCTAAATATAATAAATAATAAAGATACTTCTTGTCGTAGAGCCATATTTAAAAAAAAAGAAGAGACTTAATCAAAATATACAAAATAAAAAACAGTCAACAAAATCCACAGCTACCTAGTCTAAAGTAATAAAATAAGCATTTTAGAGCTCAAAAAATAAACTTTGCGAAGGTATGCGAAAATTCACACCTTCATCAAAGGGACGTCAAAAAAATAAACATTTAAACGAACATTTATATTCAGATATTTGTCATATGGCAGTTATAAAAAATACAGCTGGAGTTAAGATATTTGACGCACCTTATGATACTTCTGCATATAACTGACTTTTCATTAAAGTTAATTGTTATTTATGCTGCTTCGAAACATAATATTGAAAAAATATTGTCAACAAGAAATTGAAATCCTACAACCCAATTTTACATTTTATCAAAGAAAACTCAGCAGTCAGCACCCAACCATAAATTAGAAACTTTCGATAGACTATCAAAGAAATTGAAAAATGTGACCACAAGACCCTAAACTGTACAAATAATTGCTATTGAATTCGTTTCGTCGGATTACCACATATTTATGGAACATAAATCATAAGCAAAGACATTTTAGAGAGTCAAAGTATTTTGGTCGATTTAACTCAGAAGGTATAACTTTCGGTAACCGAATCAAATCCATATTTTAGAGGGCCAGCCATAAAACGGGTGCCTAATCTTTTTTTATGGATTTTTAGTTAGGATCGCCGGACACACGCTGAGTCCTACGACGGATGGTCGGACTTCACGGACGGCCTTACAGCATATCTGCCTAGTCATTTTAAACTTTATATCATGCTTACATTTTGTTTGACTGATTGGTTATCGATTCTCACGATTCCATTAAAATATAAATTGCGTCATCATATCATTACATTTTGTTTCACTATATTTAGCTAACGATATCTCTTTTTGCAACAGTTCTGAAACATTCAATATATTTTTATCTTTACACAACCTCCACATCACAATTGTATGAATAACGACTATATAAGTTACATCTGCGCCATTTCCTCGACTGGTATTCTAAAACAGTACCCCTGACTTTCCTACTATGGTCGCTATCTCAGCCCAGTATCCGCATGCCTTAATACCCGAAGTCTATAAATTCGTCTGGCGACAGGCGTAAAACCACCTGGGATCACTATGGTATAATTTACGGTTATCCCCCATGTGTCGCTGATTGAAAGGCGGAGAGCGGTTAAGCTGAATTCATAGGGGATTATTAAGTCTAAACTTGAGTTATGGAATCTAATATCCAATAGATGGATAGAGTATAATGCTTAAAAGATGTGTGGATTACATCAGATAATGTGATGCCAATTAAAGTGTTCAAACACGTCGATGTTATAAAAAAGCCTGAATTGAAGTAGGTATGTGAGTCTGCTCATATATATACTCAAGAATAACAAGTAGACTATGACGATGAAATATTTGTATAAACATCAAAATATTACCATTAATAGGAAAATTTTACGAATTTTGCAAAAGAAAGCGAAACACTGATTCACCTCCTAAGAACTAAGGATACAATACAACGCTCTTTCCAAGAATTGAAACTGTAAATAAAGGGTTGTGAATGTGATATTGATAATAGGAAAATACTTAACGTTTTACGTTTTGTAGTTTAGCTTTGTACCTTGTAACATCATCACACAATAAGTCCAACATAATTCAAAAAGATATGAGATTGTATTGACTTTGAGTCAAAATATTAAAATCAGTTCACGGTCAGAGGAAGTTTATCCCTTGGACCTCTATTAGAATGTTCTGCAGCTCAAATAAATATTTCATTCCTGCAACTAACGCCAGTAAACCAACATTACGGTGGCATATCACTTCATTAATCATCGGTTTGATATTTATGATCCTTAATTAGTTCCAGAGCAGTAGCAGCTGTCCGCCTACGGGATTTAAGCTTGTAAATAAGGAAAAAAATATGTGCCTTGTCTAAATCTGAATACGGGTCATTAACATTATTATTAATTTTGTAAGCCATGCTTCAAAATCTTTCTGTTCATCATTTACGTCCTGCATCTGAACGTCTGAATGCTTTTCTACTCGTATTTCCTGCCCTAATGCTTGCTTATAAAAAATCTAATAATCTATATTTACATAGTTATCAACTTAAGTATCGTAAGATCTTAAATATCGAAAGTTTCATAAACGATCATGAATATCGTTAGAGCATGAAGCCATTTTTGGTAAATCAAATTTGATATTGCTCAGCACTAACAATGAACTGACCATATATGGTTGTACGTAGCTGTATTGCAGCTCGATCTTATGCGCAGACCAGATTGCTCCACGAGAGCACAGAATACTAAATATTTCTACGAAAGTGTAAATAATTCGGATTACAATAATCGATAGTTTGCTGGCGGTGGTGCGGGCGGCGGGGGTCGTGGGAACTGGGCGACTTGCACTTTCGTAGGCGCACGCGCAGGCAACTGATGCGCGATAGTGCGGCGCCTCGGCGTCTGCACGAGCTGGTCGGGGATTAATCATTCACTGATCGAAACCTAGGATCAACGGAGAAAGTCAACGCTTGGATCAACACAAAATAGAACCCGAGGAACTATTTCTATTTACTTCACAGAAATGATAGTCTACAAAAATAAAACTATTATATTTATTGCGGAAAACCGACAATGTAACATCCTCGGAACTTGCAAATTAACGGTGACCAAATCACAAATTCCGGCAAAAACTGGTAAACAACAATCTTAAAGTGAAACGGTAGTAAACCTAAGATATATTGTGTTATGTGGGTCGTAAAAGGAGATATTAATAGTAAAAGTCGTGTTCAAAACTAATTTAATGAATAGACAACACGATAAACTTAAAGTTATAGACTATAATAATTAAGTTGAATAATTTACGACTGCAGCAGGACTTTGAACCAGGATGAAAGCTTCTTCAACAGATAAAATATCGTGTTCGTCATTATCTTGTTATCGTGGACCTCATTGGAGTTCACGAGAACAATAAACTTGTCGACAAGAATGAAGTAAATTCAACCAGAGTAATAATTCTGAAAGTATGGGTGACGCAGAGAAAGGCCTTTATATCAAGCCCTGTATTGGGTTGAGTATTGACGCAGCTATCAATAGCCATTCATCAACGTTTCCCAAATAGGGGCTCTGACGATCAATGGTCGGGAGGCCGACTCTGACTCGTCACGGAATCGCTACCGACACAATTATCGAATCTAGACCACTCTCACTGAAGCAAAAAGAACGAGACGTAAAGAAAGCAACATCAGGTGCGCCCTCATTTCACTTTCCAATGACTTATCTGCGCGCGCGCACGGACCCAAACTCGACCTTAACGGTCCTGCGGTAGAGCTCGGAACTGGTTGGTGGGCGCGTCCTGTGAGTCAGTGAGCATTTCATTATCAAGATTTACGAGGAACCCTTTAAAAGCCGTTAATTGTGAACGCTCATTTCGCTTTCTATCATTTTCCGTAGAATTTCAAGAATTACCTGAACTTATGGTTTAAGGATGTGTAAATTATTAGTAATAAGAAATTTTGGATATAACATAGAAACTACAAGTAAATATTCAGATGAAGATAGCATTAACGTAGAGTTGTCTCGAAAGGCTTTTTATGTAGATAAAATTTTGTGTGAAGGTATAAATATGAGAATTGGAGTTAAAAAAGATGATAGCAATACACATATTTCTCTTTTAAAAGTATCAACAGACATTGAGAGTCGATGCTATCTCATTGTACACATCTCAATGGTGGATCATGAGCGGGCATTGTACCGATGCGCGCGCGCATAGAAGCGCGCACGCAACTAATGACAGATCATTTAGTACAGCGTCTGAGATGCGATTGAGACATCCGACGGTCTGACTGTTCGTTTTTTATTGTTTTCTATTTGGACTAGCAGATTGTTCGGGCAGACAGACTCGTGAAGTGATAATGGGATCTTCAAAGAATTTATCGAGTATCTTGTCTTTAACCTGGTTTTGAGTTTCAAACTCTGCTTTGTGTTACGGTCGTGATTGGTTTCTATTGTGTATTTTGAGAGTCTATAAACGATAAATTAACTCAGGAATGATAAGTTCAAGTCGAAGTAACAAATTTAAACTACTTGTCACAAATTTAATAACTAAAAGCGTAAATACAATTGCCCATTCGTTAACACCAGAAATCCTGCCAATCTGAATAAGCTTAAAATGATAAATAAATAAGTAGTACCTAGCAATTATTGTACAAAATAAGACTGGACGAAAATTATCAATGATTTTAAATTCAAAGAGATATTTTAAAGATCTGTTTTTGTGATCCCAAATTTAAAGGTGTTTCAGACCACACCATAGAAAAGTTAAAAATGAAATTAAGCACTTAGGTGAACTGTAAACTTACTAGCAACCAATAAAAAAATAATTAAAACAGATAATTGAAAAAGAGTGTCAATGTCACGCAGGTGTCTGATAACAACCACGCGAGATCATGGCGACATTTCGTAAGAAGTAACATGATATAGACTCTACAATGTACATATATGTGACAAGGTTACATGTCTTGTCATAATACTATAGCGTTATAATGCACAATCAAGCTATGTAAGTGATTAAATGATATCTTATGAGCAGATTGATAGGCCTCGCTCAGTAGATAGAGTAAACAAGCACGACATTAGCAAGGGACCACGAAAGAACTGAAGGTCATAATACTAATACAACAATATTGGTTTCAATTAAAACTGTAATTACATACAAGGTAAATACAGCCCGAGGGATGTAATCACTCTGTCAGCGATTGTAACCTTAGATATTGCATTTAAGATCTGAATCAGACATTAAACTGTAGGAGATAATGATTCTGAACTTATAACCATGAGTTAGTTGGTCTGATTTTCCGGTTTAAGGGTCGCGAAGGTCAGATGACAGTAGCCTGATATTGTCTGATAGTTACTAGACTCACCAAATCCTGGATTAAGCGTAGCGTACAAGCAAGCGTACCCCGAGCTCCAAAGCGACGTCAGCTTTGAACGCAAACGGGAATTGAGACGTGCTGAGATCAAAGACATAACATGATGATCCTATTTCATGCTATGCTCGGTAAACTGTTGCTGTTGACTCTCACGTTGGTGAAAATTACTACTTTATCAGACCTAAGCATTATGTTATGCTTAGGTCTGATAAAGTAGTAGAAGATTAGAAGGTACAAGTTTCATTAAATCGTCTTTGTTCAATTTTGATCAAACGAAGTTTCTTTATGATATAGGGGGCAGACGAGCAGACGTCACCTGATGGTAAGCGATTACCGCCGCCCATGGACACCTGCCACTAGACTGGAAGTTTAGAAATAGTGTTCTTGTTAATTAAATAGGCCGAACAATGCCCTAATTTTCAAACTGGTTACATAATGCAGTTAAAATTAACACCAAAGAAGCAGACAATAACAGCATCGATGTAAATTTTCGACATACATCAACATTCAACGCCAGCATCGCCCAATTCAACACAACACACACAAGTTTCAACTCTTAATCAAGCCGATTGTTTGCACAAGGCTAATCGCACACGACTCTTGTCTCACGTAGACGCCAGCTGATATTTCAATCTGCTATCAAATTATGACTTAATACATTTTCGCTTGACCAACTACGAGTATAGTTGGACTCGATAATTTTGACACTTGACCTTGATTTGTGCTGTTGATTTTGTTTGTCAGACATTTCAGTGGCTGGTTCTGTTTGCACTAAATTAAAGTCACAATCACCTTAATCTGCGTTGCAATATTTGTAGTACTGTTTGACAAGTCAGGCCTAGAACGAAACCGTCCCGTAACGAACGAGAAGAAACGTCGTGTTCGGAGAACAGAAAGAGATGAAGTTTTCTGCTACCTTTTCTGTCCGTGGCCATGATATCATCTCACATGCATAATATTTTTAAATCTCAGATAACGATGGTAATTGAACACGCAAAAGTCCAAGCATGTGAGAAGCGGTACAAATGGCCGTATTTGTTTATGCAATGTTAGCGGTGTTTGCTCAGAAAATGAGACGACCAAACATAGATTAAGGTAGGTTTAATTCCAAATATAAGGTGTCATGTAGAACGGAAGAGGCGTATACTCATTAACACATACCCTGGGATGATTGATCATTTAAAAGTCGAAAATAGACACAGAACAGTGAACTCCCAACTCTCTAAAGCAGGGTATAGCCACATCGCCGCTAAGGCAATCAAATATACTAACACGTTGGGCGAATAATGTTAGGCCCACGTTGTACTTGAGCCCAACCTCACTAAAACAGTCAGCAGCAGATAAATTAGAATTTCTCCGATCGCTGCTATTAATCAGGCCCAGTGTGGAAGGATCAAAGCGGTGGTTGGCGACACTTTCGCCGCTGCACTCAATAAATCGTCACGCCCACTCGATGCAGGGTTGCCGGCGTGAAATCAGTATTATGGAGAGTTTCTAAAACTCTCATTGAAGCTAATTGATGGAAAAATGATAATAGAAACTCAGTGAATCAGATAAGTTTTAGTCGAGGAATTACTGGAGTTTCAAAAGCTTTAGTGGAGACCTCGTCTTGGTAAACTTAGTTTAGGGCCCCCTCAGTGACGTTCTGCGCAAGATGGCTGGCTAGAAATGGATTCGAGTAGCCGAAGATGGATCGAAGTGGCAAACAATGGAAGAGGCCTGTGTCCAGCAGTGGACTGCAGCTTGCTTATGATGATGATGAAAGTTGAGGATTTAGATGATCCGACGACATCAAGACTCATGCAGCGTGGTCCAGAAAGACCGAGGACAGATGAAAGTGGAGAGGGATTGGAATATTATACACATATATTGCTGAAGAAGAAGACTTGAGGATTGAGGTTAGCGTAGATGAGCAAAAAAGAGTATGATTTAATAAGGCAAAGTATTTCGTTGATAGTATTGGTTCCACTTCACTTTATGGAAATCGGAAGAAGAGACCAGGTTACTGACAGGAAACCTCAATGTATTGTCAGTTGAATTCGCCATTATGGCCCGCAGAGTACCTCGTCACGCTTTGAATATGACCTTTCACTATTTATTATATACCAATTTTCTAAAAGGGGTGTCACAAAAAGTTTTAGAAAAAAAGTTAGAGGGTGTTTGAAATTTTGGTAGCCAAGGAAATTAGGAAAGGCCAAGGAAATTATAAAACCAATACAAGGAAATTGGAGAGGGTGTCATAGAATTTAGAAAAATATCTCTTTCTTGTGTTTTTTTTTTATTAATTAGTAAGTAAAATCAGTTCGAAACGTAAATAAAAAGTTTTTCTTCACATGATTGGTAATAAATTGTCTGCTACTCACACAATAATCATAGTTAACAAAAATAAAATAAATCTTAACTTCTTTAAACAACATATTTACTATAATTAAATAACAAATACTAAATGAAGTGTATATTATACTCAATTTAGTATACTTACATTAAATCTTCGAGGGGTCAATTCATATGATTATATTATATATATATATATAGATAAAACTTTTTCTGCTCCTTTTTTTTATAATACCTTATTACTTATACTATAATATATATATATATATATATATATATATATATATATATATATATATATATATATATATATATATATATATATATATATAGATAATACTTTTTTTTGCTCCTTTTTAGGGTTCCGTAGCCAAAATGGCAAAAAACGGAACCCTTATAGTTTCGTCATGTCCGTCTGTCCGTCTGTCCGTCTGTCCGTCTGTCACAGCCGATTTACTCGGAAACTATAAGTACTACAGTGATGAAATTTGATGGGAATATGTGTTGTATGAACCGCTACAAAAATATGACACTAAATAGTAAAAAAAAGAATTGGGGGTGGGGCCCCCCATACATGTAACTGAGGGATGAAATTTTTTTTTTCGATGTACATACCCGTGTGGGGTATCAATGGAAAGGTCTTTTAAAATGATATAAAGTTTTCTAAAAAACATTTTTCTTAAAGTGAACGGTTTTTGAGATATCAGCTCTCAAAGTCGTAAAAAGTATGTCCCCCCCCCTCTATTTTTATAACTACGGGGTATAAAATTCTAAAAAAAATAGAGGTGATGCATGCTAATTAACTCTTTCAACGATTTTTGGTTTGATCAAAGTATCTCTTATAGTTTTTGAGATAGGTTGATTTAACTGTAATTTTGGACTTTGCTGCTACGGAACCCTTTGTGCGCGAGCCCGACTCGCACTTGGCCGGTTTTTTATAATACCTTGCTCTGTCTTTAGGTTTAAACTCTTCATAAAGCTGAGGATCACTTTTTATTCTTTCTAGTCTTCTTTTTTCTGCCAACCTTTTTTTCTTTAATTTTTCTTCTCTTGTTTGCTTTTTTTCGTTTGACCCATTTTTATACTACCTACACAACAAAAAACAATTTTCAATTATATTCAAATATTCATTGTGGCTGAAGGAACAAGTATTATAATTAAAGTGTAAGTTTGATTGTGTACTTTTATTTTTTGTTATATCTGTCCTTTGTTTAATTTTAACTATGTAACAAATAGTAAATACAACGTCTTATACATATTAATAACCCCTATTTAAAATCGTATTTTTATAGTTATTATAATTTCCTTGATACTTCATAATTTCCTTGGCCAGTTTTAAGCCACGGAACACAAGGAAATTAGTACCAAGGAAATTAGATTTATGCCTAAAAACCACTATAACCTAGAAAATATTCACTCCAAATTTTTGCCATTTAATATGAAGGTTAAGCCCCACAAATACTATTGTTGTTAAAAAAACACTTAAACAGAGTTCATTTTAAACCTACAAAAAAGTGGCCAAGGAAATTGTCTAATGCAAAAACAAAAATCCAAGGAGGGAGTTACTTACGCGCCTGGCGCGGAACCGATCAAAGGTGCGCAGGTCCTGCCTGGTTGGCCTCTCGCAGCGAAATGGCCGACGTGACGTGATGTAGTCCGTTAAATTCAATTATTTGTGCGTTTCGATCTACGCTGCTGGAAATGTTGACCCATGGAAATTATACTTTTGACCCGGACAATAAACAAATTACGTTTTCCATGTTGGTTTTAGCCATGAGATATGAGTTAGTATATTATTTTATTAGGATGATATCCCTAAATCATATAATTAGTCTTTTTGAACTGAAATAAGAATACGATTGGATTCTATATACCGATATTGAGAAAAAGTTAACAAATGGACATACCAAGGAAATTAGAATACTTGGTTTCGGATATTTTTTTATAGGTCTAAATTAAAACATAATTATGTTTAAATAACATAAACAAACCAAAATTAAGGTATTTATTACAAAAAAAATATTTTCAGCTTACAAAAAGTAAAAAAATGTGAGTTCGCCTGTCCGGACATGGAAAATACACCGAAATGGCGAATTACCCGGTTACTGACAGGAAACCTCAATGTATTGTCAGTTGAATTCGCCATTATGGCCCGCAGAGTACCTCGTCACGCTTTGAATATGACCTTTCACTATTTTATTATATACCACATTTCCCCACCAAGTAGACATAGTTCGGTGGTGGGTCACGCTTCGGTATGAATGGGCCGGGTCGACCAGAATTATTACCACAGCCTCACACTTGCTCTGTGTTTTAACGAGTGAGTGAACCCTTACTCACTCGTTCGGACCTCCGGTGCCTACCGGAGGTCCAATTCGGACGTGAAGAAGAAAAGTTTGGCAACGCCTTTAGACTTCAATGGTGTTACACGTGTCTTTGTGTTTCGGTAGTCGCTTACCTCATTCGCTTAATTGTATACAATATGCACATTTTTGAAATTGACTACACCATACAAACTTTAGAAATCAATTGCATCAAAAATCAAGGTCTCACCACCTCACCAGCCCTACTCGGGACAGGTCCCTGCGCCCGCGCAGCTCTCACGCGCGCCTTGAATAGCCGCGATTTTGATACGTGTGAAACTTCGATTCATTATCGTGCCACAGCCCAAGGCCATTGTCAAGTTCCTACACCAATAAGTCGGTGAATGT
The DNA here is from genome assembly GCA_019059595.1 of Marasmia exigua. Taxonomy (NCBI): domain Eukaryota; kingdom Metazoa; phylum Arthropoda; class Insecta; order Lepidoptera; family Crambidae; genus Marasmia; species Marasmia exigua. Next base: position 18,273,727 of record CM032470.1, read on the forward strand.
CCAAACTGATATTTAATAACACTATAGTTGGACCAATTTGATTGAGGAATGAGAATAAAGACAGCAGGAAATTGAATTGGACGATTTAAATTGGGGCCTTAGAAATTAATGAAAAGGTAAGAGGTAAGTAGGTAAGAGGAGGTGAGTATAAGGTTGACCAATAAATATACCTAGAAGCAGTAACCACCTGCAGAACAACTGCCTGTGTTATTTGATATCAGTAACACAAGTGTTGCAGTACTAAGTAGTATGGATCAGATAAGGTCAACGTGTGAGATGTTGTATGAACTTATAGAACAAGAGGTGACCATGAGGTGATCCGTCTGTCACCTATCACATCAAAAAAGTGACTCCTACTGTAGTAGAGTAAATGACTCTTACCACATTACATCACATCAATCATCTAATATTGATGAATTAAGTTATCCATCAAAAAACAATCTATTTCCATTCATTCAAAATTACATGGACCATTAATCAACCAGAAATCGTTCATATCAGAGATGACATTGAGTTTACATAACAAAACATCTGTATGAGTTACATAAAGGATCTATTTATAGTCATGCTCAAACCGGACAAATGCATTATTACGACCACAGTAGAATAACTGTCAATAAAGTATCTGCAACAAGCTTAAAAAACATTAGTGAATCTCAACTGAACTATGGATTTGAAAAATATAAAATTGCGCTTTTAATTATATCACAGGTCGAGCAGATACATGATCCTAAGCTTGGATGGCCGAAACGTGGCCGCTTACAATGTGCCGATTAAGGAGGCTCAAACTCACCCAGAGAGCAATGGAGAGGGCTATGCTCGGAGTCTCCCTGCTGTGATCATATCAGAAATGATGAGATCCGCAGGAGAACTAAGGTCACAGACATAGCCCAAAGGATTGCATGCCTCAAGTGGCAATGGGCAGGGCACATAGCGAGGAAAACAGACGGCCGTTGGGGCGGAAAGGTCTTCGAGTGCAGGCCACGTACAGGAAGTCGCAGCCGTGACAGGCCTCCTACAAGGTGGACCGACGATCTGGTGAAGATCGCGGGAATCCGTTGGATGCGGGCGGCACATGACCGATCTGTGGGGAGAACATTGGGGGAGGCCTATGTCCAGCAGTGGACGTCTATTGGCTGAAATGAAGCTTGGATGGGTGTCCGTCCAGGGCAACACGACTTGAGTGAAGTGGAGTGCAATTCTGGTACATAACCAGAAACAGAATGCATTTGTAGGTAGTTTTGGTTTATTGGCTTGAATTTATTTATTTAACTCTCTAGTGATCGTAGAGATTTTTTCCGAGTCAGATAGCCAATGTTTGCTATTTGCAAATAAATATCTTGTACTTTACAAATTTTTTGATATTTTTGCAGAATTATTCGCTGGGGGGTCAACGTTTTCGACCTCGTTACTATCGCTGCGGATACACTGGCCACACAAAGTCAGGCTAATTGTTCATAAACTTAATCATAGAAAGCCTTTTTGCGTATAAATATAGGTGTCAATATTTTTTCTAAAGGTGACGGGTCTCGGTCGGTTTTTGTAGGCGAAAAATTGATTCACGCCAAAAGTGACCGCTTTTGGCGGTAATAAATTTTTCACGTACGTTGAACCCAACATTTGTGCATGGTTATTTAATAAATAGTATGAGTGTTTGCCTTGAGTAACCCCGAAATTGTTTAAAATAGATCCGGATCAGCAGCTAAAAATTAAAATCGATTGGCGTCGCTAGTGTGCCCTACCCGTCACCTTAAGTAACCATTCAAGTAAATTTGACGTCTCTAAGTGCGGCATTTAGTGAAGATCTATTCACGATAAATGTTTAAGTTAACTTTACTGTCAATATTGTATTGTGCACGAGTCCTGTAAAGCGAGTCCAAGGTGATTTCACTCGGATGCACCTAACTAACGTAACATGTTAGGTGACATATTACGTATACGCAGGTACTATACCTACGCGCTTTAACTCAATTTGAATGATAAAACTATCATCGATTTCATAAATGTATCTAAAGAAATTAAGAAAGCCTTAGTGTGGGATCAGAGAACATGAGAAAGTAAGATGAGGCTTTACATCTAATAATATTGGACGGAGAAGAGCTAAATATGATAAAGATTCAATCGACCGCCCACGATAAGTACAAAAATAAAAGCGGAGATTGCTTGTAAAGTCGCTTTAACAACTTGACAAATATAATCAAAACCAATATAGAAATAATTAAGTATACTCGTACATTCATTTAATGACGTTTATTAATGAGGAAAGTGATACAATAACGAACGACCGGTATGTACAGATGAATAAAAACAACATTTTTAAAACCAAAATGTAGATAACGTTTCAACTTTTATCGTAAGTGCAAATAGCAACAAGATATGACTAATATAGTCATGAAAATAAACAGAAAACGCGATGAATGAATAATACTAATTTCCATACACGACGTAATGATGAATATCGGCCTGCAAATACGCAAATTCATGCGACAGGTAAATTGTCTCGTAGTCGGACGAAAGCAAAGCCTTCCATGTCACGTACCTGATACTTTGCAATTGCAGAGAGAAAACAGTCATTGTCCTAACAACACAATATTATCGTGATCACAAGTAACTACCACTCATTGTCGACAGATGGAAACGCACGCAGATTATGCAACAAAAACTAAGATACAGCTAAAAGTGGGCCACGACAATGACGTCACAATACTCAAGCGCAATGAAAATAAAACAATCGTGGACTCTTCGAATGGTTTTCACTATAAGTGAAATACGTTTTCCGTCGCTTTCCACACACACACAATTGTTGGGAAACGAGTTATTTCACTCACTTTCCTTACCAATAGAAATTATCGTCTCCCGACCAGCCTGCAAGACCCGTGCGACTGACTGGCTCTGACCGTATAGTAGAAGTAGTAAATGCTTCGTGCGGGTCTTTTTAAGCTGGTGGAAGTAATGTATTGACAATTGGTTTCTTTTGTAGCTGCCGTTGAGCCATTAACTTGGAGGTGTAATTGTCCATTGTTCTACTGTTAAGGGGGGTAATGTTCGCAGTGTAGGTGATAACTTGTTTACTAAGCTCAAAGAAATGTCCGCAGAATTGCAAGAAGCCGTTAAGATGGCTGAAGATAGTCGTGCTCGCGCTGATCCACAATCCGCGCCGATTAGGCGGCGATATGCAGACAAAACACCGCCTGATGACAATTAAGATAAGTTGCATTCCAATCAGCACAATGTCGATGCTAATGATACTGAACAAAGTGAACTTTACAAACCAATACTGACATACTTTACAACTATGACACAAAAAACATCCTTAGTAGAGCAAAATGCTTCTGATATTTTAAGGCCATGATTTGTATACCAACAAGACTACGACGCGCAACGTTCTTAACAAAGACAGCGATGATGACATAGTCAATAAAGCAAATACTTATTTAAGTAATGACTTGAGTGATAAAGGTCATCGACCATTAGGTCACTAATTGGATGCTGAGTTTAAGCAATCAAAACATCAAACAAACGCAGTTATTTTCGTGAAGGCCCATAAATTACAGTAATAAGGTGATAAAATGCTTGTAGGATAAAATTAAGCAATTGAATGTGACATCCGTCGGTGAAGAATGAGCCGAATGAGGGTCTGGTGTACTGATAACATGATAGGTATTTTGATTGAGACATTACATGCAGTACATTCATGACATTTTTGTACTCATAAAAGATATACCGAGACTAAACCGCTGACGTATACTTAATTTAACATACTCTTAATATAACTAGTACTCTTTAATGGATAGATTCCAATTCAATATCGCCTGGCCTGCAGACACTACAAAAAACAGAGACGAAGTGTCTAAAATTCACTTGAAACCGAACATAATTCGATGTTTTTTTATTTTTAAAAAATATATATGCAATCGTATTTATAAAATGCCTTTTTTTTTTCTCTTTTTCTGATTTGCTCTGCCTTACCCCGTTTCTTAATTCGCTATACTTTTCCTCTACCCTGAGGTTGTCTGGAAGAGATCGCTATTAGCTATAAGACCGCCTACATTGTTTTAGTATAATAACTTAGGCTAAGATCTGTAAATTTTGTGCAATAAAGTGTATCTATCTATCTATATGCTGAAACATTCAACAAGTTTTAAGACTCTCTCAATATAGCATGATGCAGATTAATTTTTGACTCAAGGGTTCTACGTATTCGATATTCAATGCTACATTTGACATTTTAAATATTTCAATATATGTTATGACTTATTTTTGATGATTATTATTCTTTAGATAATTGGTAAAATTCACATGAGCACCTGCAATAATTTAACGTAGATTATCTCACAGATACACAAGGGGTGTTATCACTGTGTAAATAGACCTCATCAGCGCCATCGTTTACTTCGCAAACTTAGCTTTTACAAATCCTTTGTTGTATCTCGTAGTGTCTCCAACAATCGTTACATAAGACTGATAAAGAAGATAATTCGAAGCGTGGGAGTTTCCAATTGTAGGCGTACTCTCTTATTAGCAGTTATTCTCGCAGTAACCATGATTAGTCATAATCATAGGGTTTCAAATTTTCTCACCCACTAAATCTCCCGTCGTTAAGATGGTATCAAGGGATCCCGGCGTGGCTCGCAATCATTTTTTTCTGGAACTGGGTCGGGTAAAAACCTGGGGGTCGTTACGAGGTCTATTATTTCTCTAAATAGAGCGAGGTGCGCGGGCGGGAATGTTAATGGCCGTCCGTCTCGTGCGCTATGCAGAGATGCTGGCTGTTTCAAGCGCCCGCGCCGTCGCACGCATTCCATTTTTAAATAGCCCCGTTTTTCGCACAAAAAAGGTTATGTAAGGCACCTGTCATAACAACCCAATCTCGATCGGGTGTGTCCGTGCGTGATGCGAATTTTCGGCGAAACCGATGCGTTCTGCATGCGGCTCGTCAGATTCGCCAATCAGGAACCGAGATGGCGTTATTAATCTGCGCGAAGTGTCCGACTGTATTAATTCGTTCTGACAGAGAACCGTTTTATGTAACGCGATTTATGAGCTATTAGAAATTTTAAGGTTTATAAAAGCGTGGAAATTCTCAAGTGAGCTCGTTGCGCAAGCTGTTACATCTTTACTTTCACAAACAACAATGTCGGAACTAATTAGGAAAATGTTATAGATATCTTTACAATCGGCTAAGCTTTTTCTAGATTACGATTTTTTCAAATGTTTTAGAGTCACGAATAGGTAAGTCCATCTATGCCGCTATAGTTCAAAGGACCGTTAATATAAATTTCTTGATCAAGTTTTACGTTTGAATCAAAAAAGCCATATTCGATTAGTACTTATGCTTATTTTAGTAAATTTTGTATTATTTTAAAGAATACATTTATGCGAAATTGTATGCGTGAGTTTGTGAAATCCGTCCCCTTTTCAACAGTTATTTCACCAATATGAAAAGTGCCATAAAGTTTGACTTATCCGTGTGTTTAATTTATAAATTAACTCTCTTACAACTAGTGATTTATAGCTCCCAAATAATTGGCATATTTTACGAGCGCATAAAATGCGCCCAGGTCGAGACCAAGTGAGAACTAAAAATAATTTACTGTCCAATACGGGGTATAGATCATCGCCGAATTGGATTTGTGTCATGAGCCAACGATGGATCGTCCGGTTTGAACGAAGCTATTTTTGGAATAAACGGTAGCCATTAACTAGAACTTGTCCTGGGGCCTACAGTGAAACCTTGTAACAAACGAGAATTTGTACCTGTCACTTCCAAACAAATGTGACGCACAGCTCATTTAAAGGTGACGGGAACAAAGATTTGGTCTTGAATTCCGTTTCTTTGTGCGCCCTCTGGTCATCATTTTATTGGACCACCTCGATGGTGAAATAGCTAAGGTGTTGCGAAAAGCACGGATAGGCCCTGGTTCAGTTCCCAGTCGAGACAATAAAGACTCGACCGGGAAATGAACCAGTTATATTTTTATTGTTTCGGGAATGACTGGCACACTCTAAAAATTTACACTTATTTTGATACGCATAAAGACTACCGATACTAAAGTTGATTTACTTAGTTGGCTACTTAAGAAAAAATAATGACACTTATTTTGATACGCATAAAGACTACCGATACTAAAGTTGATGAACATATTAGCTTAAATGACGTCTTCGTCGACTTAAGTATATCTTCACATATTTAATCAGATATTTTAAGTGATATGCAGACGGAATTTAAACATAAATATTTAAACACATTATTATGTGTTAATCAAAATATTTATAATGTGAAAACCTTTGCTAGTTTTCACACTCTGTCAGACTTATTATATGTGTTAATGTTAGTGTATATGTAATTAAAAGACTACAAAAAATCAGCTACCAACGTAATATTAATTAAATGAATGAAACATTTAACACCGTCAATAAATCATCGTCATACATTTCTCAACATTATCACGCTCTCCACAATGGCTGCCTCAAAGGGAATTGCGCCCATAAAGAGTTAAAGACGTACCATTAACGCGTTCGAGGTCACTGCTTTATGTCGCCCATAATCTGTCCATCATTGTTAACGATATGAATAAGCTGTAAAAAGATCTAGAAAAGTTTAAAAAAAAATAATAATCGTTTGTTTACTTTACATTTTGAGTCACAGATAAGGTAAAGTTAGAATCAAAAAGTGGTTTGATGAAAACCACATTTTTTTTTTTTCGGATTTTCAATAAGTATGGTCTTTGACACTAATACCTTAAGGCGACGGGTAGCCTAACTAGCGACACCAATCGATTTAAATTTTTAGTTACTAAACTAGATCTATTTTAAACAATTTCGAGGCTACAACCTCTCGGCAAACACTTAATACTATTTATTAAATATACCATGCACAAATGTTGAGTCCATTTTTGTACGCGAAAAATTGATTCACGCCAAAAGCGGCAGCGGACTTTTGGCGGTAATCCAAAATTCGAGTGCAAAAGCAGACCAAACAGTTAACTATAAGTATTAATAAATAGTATACGTGTTTGCCGAGAAGTTGTAACCCCGAAATAGTTTAAAATAGATCCGGTTTAGTAGCTAAAAATTAAAATCGATTGGCGTCGCTAGTGTGCCCTACCCGTCATCTTAACAACCTTTTGGTTCAACCAGGAGATTGAAGACCCAAAAGTTTTATACATTCGTCCATACAAATCTCAAACTCGACTTTTTAATGTCGATTGTCGAGTGCTCGAGAAAAGCCTAACATTATGGGGGGGAATATAAATCCTGTTTACGCTACATTACTACCACACATCTAACTACTAACCTAACCAGCGACTGTGGAAGAGCCACGCTTCAGAATGAATGGGCCGGCTCGACCGAAGTGCTCGAAAAGCTCGACGGCCTCACAGAAAACTGGAGTGAAGCAGCGTTGTTCTGTGTTTCGCTGCGTGAGTGAGGGCACCGGAGGCCCAATCCGGGGGAAAAGGGGGTTTAAGGGTTAACAGCGCATTTGTGACTCCACTGGTGTCGCGGGTGTCTATGGGCGGCTGCAATCATTTACTATCAGGCGATCAGTCTGCTCGTCTGCCACCTATCACATAAAAAAAGCGAATCTTATATACAAACGTGCTCATGTTGCAGTTTCATTTATTTTTCGTAATATGACTGACCCGTATATGTTTTTCTTCTAATCTACCATTTTTATCAATGAATTGTCCAAAAAATTACTAAAGTAACTGGATTTCAGTGCCATAGTATTGAGATTGTACCCCTACACCTTCCTCGTGTGTCCTTTACCCTCAAGATTGCCTGAAAGAGATCGTTGCAATACACTGTTTTATGTTTTCATTCTGTTTGGGGTGCAATAAAAGTAATTCATTCATAGAAAGTTGTATGGGACAAGAAACCAAGGCGCTGATAGGTTTCCTTGAAGAACTCAGCTGGTTGGAGTGACACCGGCCGACTACACCCTCCGCACGCGAAATCGGCACAACTACTGCCTGATTCCGGAAAAGCCCGCACGAAGAAGATGAGACAAGAAAATCAATTGACTTTTTAATGCTTCCCATTAAAAAAAGTAATTGATTTCCTTGGCTTTTCTTAATTTTGCCATTAATGTGGCATTTGTCAAAGATGCCGTCTTTTGCTTTATGAAATAACATACATTCATACATTCGTATAATTTCGTATCCATGTTTTGAATTCACTGGGATATAAATAAAATTTGCAAGAAGTATTGTTTATTGTTAAACAAGAATACACCATACTTTTGCTTTTGAAAGCTTTATTGGAAAAGGATGTCGTTTAACGACTGACCCGGAATATGAATACACATACCTAACCGTGCGGTGACCCGACCCACAAAGGTAGGTAGTTAGAAAAATGTTTAAAATGTACGACGGGCTCTGTTTAAGGTGGCCGCACGTCCCAATTAGGATAGAACAGTCCTGGATTTAGGCTAATTGTTACGCTGTCCCTAGCAAGGGAACAAAGATCCCGACGAATTGAGAACCTCTTCTTTTTTTTAAAGTCGGTTGAAAGTGTAATACTAGGCTCTGTGGAGATTAGCTCTCAGGAGCCATTTTCGTTTTTTTTTTTAAGCTAGTGGCGGACAAACGTGCAAGCGAGTCACCTGATGGAAAGTAATCATCGCCGCCCATGAACATCCGCAAAATCAGAGAGATCGCTAATGTGTTGCCGGCCTTTTTAAAAGAGTAGGTAGGCTCTTCTCTTGAAGGTCCCTTAGTCGTAACCGTCGGGAAATGCTCCTGCAAGCCAAACCGTTCCACAGAACTGAGGTACGTGGTAGAAAGTCGTCTTGTCCGGTTTTGGACATAAATGATGGTCACATGGGCTCTGCCTCGTTGGTGGCTACTGATTTCAATGCGGCGTAAGTCCTTCAGCATACATTCATAATCGTCTTTAGGTCAAGAAAACTGCCAGTATAAATTGACCCATGTTACTAACATAGACTTTGGCAGCGACAAATTGGCTTATGGAGTTGCAGGCAAAGTATAAAATTAGTCATCACACTACAAATTGAAAAATCGAGCGTTCTGTAAGGTAATAAGTCTTTGTAATAACGAAGATAGAATACTAAGTGCTCCGTTATTTCGAAACTTATCCACAGGGTACCAAGTTACTAATACTATAGTTTTGTCTAAATGTTTTATGTTTTGTTTTGCCCCATCGTCGCTTTCCGTCAAGTGCGATTTTGGTCAAGCGTTAGCCTATTGACCAAAAAAAATGTTTACAAAGAAAAGTTTATAAGTAATTATTCATAACAGGTTAAGTAAACTACCTTTTTCATGTATATCTAAAAATAAGCAGGCGAAACTGCGGCCCTTTGATGATTTTTTTTTCGCATGTTTTACGCACTTTCCAGAAAAACATTCTAAAAAACTCACCTGACCCGCTTCGTTTTATTTTTGCCGCTTCTAAAAAAATCAATTACAAAACAACCGCTTTCTGAACGCAACGATGAGTTAGGGCTCCGACATTTCTGGGTGCGTAGCAGCACGTCCCTTTCAAGATGGTGCTGTCTACGTGACGTTTGGAAGGCGGGAAACAAAGGCAGGCCGTTAGGACTGTTGAGCATATTGAACGAGAATAGTCAAGCGAACGGCTCGTGATTTGCGCGGTGACATGGGACACAGTCGGAGAATCAACAGCGAAGCAGGAATGGAGGTTGGCTGCGGGGTATTTCCTGACAGCTACGACATAGGGAAATTGAAGAGAAATGAGATTATATATTTATTCGTTAAAATCATAGGTATACATTTATTTACATAGTATTGTGTTTCACTACGATTGACCTATCGGTATACGAATATTTACAAGAAAATATTATATTGAACAATCTACAATATCGTTATGACTCTAATTAATAACAATCTAAACATAGATCTTGACCAAAATAAAAGAGTATATTGGAGAGGTATGCATCTAATTTATAATAACATTTCCCTTCTAGAAGTGTCCTAAAGGACACTTTGAAATTATTTTGGTCTAGTTACATAATGTTTTTTGGAAGCTTAAGTTGCACTGCCATACTTATTACATTCTTTTTCTTAGCGCTGTCTTGCACTTAGTGTTTTCCATTTTTGGTCTTCTAGGACGAAAAGCGTACTCTTTTTTAAAAAGGTCGGCAACACATCAGCGATCTCTTTGATTTAGCGGATGTTCCTAGGCGGCGTTGATTACTTTTCATCAGGTGACTCGCTTGCTCGTTAGTCGCCTCTAGCATTAAAAAAAAGGCAAGGTCCGAATGTGGAACCGTGGCCGTCGGAACAAACCTGGCGGTGGACGACTACTGCAGAAGCGAAGACTATAGGACTGACTTGCAGTGAAGTGAATCTAGAAACTCAAGACCGAATCGGAATGACGACGCACGCTGTGAACGCCCTCTGTCCCATCTCTCTCTCTTATTTAAGAGCGACGCTCTTTTCGGTGGAGTAGTCTCCATTCCTCTCTCGACTCTGCCAGCACCTTCAATTCCTTGTACGTCATCTAGTGGGTTCGTTTGTGTGCATGAACATCTCTGTTGTATTGGTCTGGGTGTTTTCTATGTATTTCCAAAAGAAAAGTATTAACTGTATTATATTTTTAATTCCGCTGTTGGTTCTGATATCAGTTACACAGGTGCTTGAGCTACCTATCTCGGAGTCAGATCAATGTACATGACTGTGCTGTTGTGAAATATTTATTTATTTGTTTATTTAGGGGACATAGGAAAGTAAAGTAAGTAAGTCAAGATAAGGACCATCAACCGCATGAGCAACTCACTGAGAGTAAAAATAAACTATCCTGTAATGTTCATCAAAATTCCTTGAAAAGGGATAATTAGAAGGAGGGAAATGAACCGCCCGAATACTCTTCTCAACTTAGTGTTAAGTTCAAGAAGAAGTTAAATACAAGTACAACAAGTACAATAAATCTCGACAGTACAAGGATTATTATTTTATATACCGAATAAAGCGATATAAAACTATTAGCCTACATTATGTAGATCATTATTATATCTAATAAAACGAACCTCTTTGTTCTTCATTTTTTTAAAAACAATACTTCGTTTTACAGCCCCCTAGTCAGAATGGCTCGTCAGTACAACGAGACGGCAAAAGAAAATCCCATGCTTGACGTCTTTGATTCAAAGTTTAGAAATTATATTAAAAAAACTGACTGATAACCTCCATCCTACACCCAATACACCCGGCTACGGCTCTGGGTCTGGTCGGCATGCCTGCTGAATACTTACAAGATCATTATTTTTTTCTTTTCACTAGTTATAATTATAAAGTTTTTCTTTTTTTTTGTTTCTTCTTTTTCGTAGGTACTACTTTCTCGAAATACACATTTTGTTGGATTATAATCTTTAATTGTATGTTTATGTTTCGCAATAATTGTAATCTGTTATGTGTATAAAATAAACAAATAAAAACAAATATACCTTTAAAAGAAACTTCTCCATTATAATTCCTCGTAACACGCATTGTAAATACTTTAATTTTAAAATAATCATAATAATTTAATTTTATTAACGCATGGAACCAAACTTAGATTATTTTTTGCCAAAAGAAGGAAGACGATCTGACAGTCACCTGATGGTTAGCAATACAAATGTTCGAAGTTATCTCACTGGTTTTCATCGCGGTGTCCCTCAGGGAGAAACGCTTGGCCCACTACGATACGCACGCGCGCATCCATACATTTTGGCGGTATTGTAACGACTTTTTCTGGATTCTTTACGACGAATACCGCAGCATTTCTTCATCTGGTTTCATCGAGCCACTTCTGTCAGGTCTTTACAGTTCGTCAAGAGGAAATTGGTCATCTGTACGTGTTTTGACATCCTGCTTTTTCTTGGTTGAAACTGTAAAATTAAATAAGCAATTGGCAACTTTTCCTTTTCAACTTTAGTTGTGTAAAACTATTCATCGAATTCCAAGAGTCGTTATTTAAAAATAAAAACCCAGAGCACTCTTACTAGTTTTCCGAGAGTACAAAATTTAATTCTAATTTAGATTTGTTTAACCTCAAACTATAAGCCTGAAACACAGGTCACCCTAGTTCGGGCAAAATGTTAAATATGTGTACTATTATATAAGATTTATTGATCAAAAGTTGTATTAGACATAAGTTATTTGAAATAAATATTTTATTGATTTATTATTTAAAAGCAAAATAAATTATTCACTTGTCTGTATTTTCGTATCCCATATCTCTCGGAGTTATTTGTAATTCTCTGAGTCAAACTATTGAATATTTATTACTAAATTTATGTTCTTGAACGACATATTCCTGGAAAGATTTGCTCAGATGCAAAAGTATATGCGAACAGGAAAAAAATTAAATTTAAATGGAAAAGGATTAAGGAGATGGATTCTTTTTAATGGATGTTAACTCGTAGCAACAAAATCTATCTTTTTTATTCAGAAACTGAACTATCTATATATCTATACAATAATTTTGCACACTTTTTTTTGTTGAAATGAAAATTATCTATAAAAATCTGTAGGGTAGAGAGCCATTTCTTTTATGTGATAGGTGACAGACGAGCAGACGGATCACCTGATGGTAAGTGATTGCCGCCGCCCATGGACACACCAGTGCGCTGCCAAAGTTTACACCCCCTTTCCCCCGGATTGGGCCACCGGTGCCCAAACTCACTCAGCAAAACACAACACAGTGATGCTTCACGGTTTTTTGAGTGTATGAGTGTTAATATAATAATTATTAAGATATTAATTTGAAATTAAAACACCAAACTTGTATAATGATTCGACATAACCACAGCATATATTTTACTAACTAATGGCAACTATGTAAATACAGCCAAGCGATACCCAATTAGAGCATAATACCGACCATAGACTACAGATTTATGGGATCAATATAAAAAACTCCTTGTTTATGACACGTGCTCTGGAGACGAGATCATGAAAGATTATGAGGGCTTTAAATGCGGGCAAAATGAGCTTTATTATCTGTGGATGAGTTCACAGAGTATATAAAAGTGTATTTTTAACCATAAAAGTAGAGATTATTTTCGATGTAGATTTAAGGCGAAAAATATGTGCCGTACAGTTAGCTCATTTATTTCCAACCCGGGCGATAGTATTCCTAGTTAACAATAAAAAACTAATCTTTTGAAAATAGGCATCTATCCGGTACCTACCACTTCGAAGCTTTCGGTTTTGAAACACTGGCCTCGTGGAGTTCCGACGCTCTCTCTTTCTTCCGTGACTTAACTAAGCGTTTAGTCTAAGTAACGGAAGAACACAAGGCTGGCAGCTACCTCGCCCAGCGATATCCATCGCGATCCAGCGGGTTAATGCTGCCAGCATTTTGGGGACACTGCCACAGGGACCAACTTTGTTTTAACTTTCCTTTTTAGGGTCCCGTAGGCAAATGGCAAAAAACGGAACCCTTATAGATTCGTCATCCGTATGTTAAAGCCACTTTTTTCCGAAGCTATAAGAACTATAATATTGAAACTTGGTAAATAGATGTATTTTGTTAACCGCATTACTAAAAATATTTTTTTCATGAAACCCATTCGTGTTTCATTGACTGCCATCAAATCAGACACAAATAAATATTTATTAAACCTTAAAACCTAAAAAAGTAAGTCTTAAAAAATTATGTAGAGGTTTCGTATTTTTTTTTCTAAATTTAATACTTTGCGCAAGAGATGCTCCCAAAGTGGTAAAATGTGTGTCCCCCCTCATAACTTCTATAATAAAAGAATTATAAAACTAATAACAATGTTTATTTATTAATAGGACAACCAACAAATCTTACACTAATAAAAAACATTATTTTAAACTTCTAAGGTCACCTAAGTGCAGATTCAGTTACAGGCTGCCACGGCTTGCAAATGTGAGGCAATTAATTACATATAGGTTTATTGTAAGTACTTACATTTTTCTTTTTATATAAATATAGGAAGAAAAAGATATGACAACTCAACTACTATATTGTCACTCGGACAAGTTACAGCAGCTGAGAACATTACCATGAAAACTTACAACGAAAATTGGTTTGAACTAGATCTAGCAAGCAAGTTTTTTTTTTGATACGTTATAAACCGTACGCCGCAATTTACCTTCCATATTATATCATTATTATTTTGTTTTTCCTTTGTTTTGTTTTCTTTTTTTTTCTGTATCTATTTTTTTTGTTTGTTTGTTCTATTGTAACTAATCTTGTACTCGTGTATAGTGTAGTGATGTCCAAAATAATATTTTTTTCTTTCCTTCTTTATATATCTTACTGCTGCTACGGAACCTTTTATGGGCGAGTCCGACTCGCTTTTGGCTGGTATTTCCGTACTTTTAACTTTAGATCTCAGTTATTGTCTTAATTTTCTTAAACTGTTCTTCTTTTGTTTGATAAATATTGCATGTATTTTTCGAACAGTTAGTTGTTTTAAAATTCGGTGAAAACTCCCCGTAGTTTGTTTTCATCGATCAATGGTCATAGACTTTAGAAATAGCACTAAAGTTACTGTTTTTAGATTCCTGAAATGAAACTAGCGAAACTGCGAACCGTTTTTAGAACTAGGACATTATCGTGTTATATGAATTTGATTTATTATCTTGAGTTATCGAAGTTTTGTGAAAAAGAATAGCGGTAATTACGGTCAAAAGTGTCACTATGTAAATGAGAAACATAAAGTTGGAAGTGATAATTATATTACCAGTTAGCACATAAACGACCAACTTACCAAGGAGGCCAACTATAAAAAGAACATAAAAATATCGCATTAAAATCAACAGAAAACATTATATATAAATAAAAATAATGCAAGTTTAATACACTAAAATAACGTTGGGCCGACGCCCTAAATCGCACCCCCAGTGGAAAAAAAGCATCAGTAGTCTTACTTCGAACCATCAATTTTATCATACTTGAGAAGTACGTTTAAAAAAAAATGCATAATTTATTCCATTAATTCGTCAAATTAAAGATTTTTTTTTATTTAACATTTTTAAAGTTATTTAAATAAAATTACATATTTTAAATGAGTTAAAAAGCTCTTTCATTTGATACCCCACAAAGTACCGTCAAGCAAAATTTTTTGTTCCTTACTCTAAGTCCCCTAAAGGGCGCTGTAGTCAATTTAACGTGATCTCATATTGCCTATAACCAGAAGACAATCAAGGCGCTTCTAACGACACCTTATTTGTTCAAATATGCTATGAAGGAACAGATGAACAACCATACATACATACAGGTCAAATCATAACCCTCCTTTTTGCATCGCCGTAGTCGGGTAAAAAATCAAGTAAGACCACTTATGCTTATTTTCCACTGGGGGTGCGAAATGTATAAAATATACAATTACAACACAATAATATAAGATAAAATATAACATTAAAAAAAAGATAATCATAAAATTAAGTCAAAAATATTTTCTAAGTTTACCGCACTTATAAGATTTGCTTACTAAATTTGGGGAGAAAAGTAATAATATTAATTTTAGTGAGACAAACATTATATTTTAAGACTGCAGATTTCGTCTTCACAGTACTTTTAACCGACTTCAAAAAAAAAGGAGTTTCTCAATTCTACATTTATTTTCTTTAATTGACGTTTACATATAATCATTTCATCTAAGCTTGCCATTCCTGTTACGTCCAAGGTTTCAGAACTCCGAACTCCAGGGATGGACGTCCAAAAATATAGCATCTTTCATCCTATACATCCCATTTTCTATAGAATCTCAACGAACTGGTTTATGGACAAAGTTAATGACAATTATCTTAACGTCGACCTATTTTAGCGCAAGAAATCAACGTCGCTTAAACCCCTGCACAGTAGGAAATACTACAGTATATGAAGTTCACATGAGGACGCAAAATCTCAGGCTTATTACCGTACCGTACAGTTAATAGTGTGGCAATTGTTAGTACCATTGTTTAAAAAATATTGTTCTAAGAACACTAGAGACCTATATCGCACCCTCTGTAAAAAACTGACCTAACTTAATCTTAATAGTTCAATCTTAATAGAATAAATTATGTAGGTAGGAATTGTTTTTTGAGCCCCCCTTTCCCCCTGATTGGGTCTACAGTACCCTCACTCACTCAGCAAAACACAGCACAGTGCTGCTTCACGCCGGTTTTCTGTGAGGCCGTGGTATCACTCGAGCTGGCCGATTCATGCCGAAACGGGGCTCTCCCACGGTGACGAGTATTTAAGTAACGTGGATGTCTGTCGTAAAGGCAAATCTGGGACTACGTCACTGCACACATACTCACTGTGTTTCTAGCGCCCGCAAAGAATGCTGCACCATAAAAAGATTGCACTTATAGGCACGCAGAGATGCCCATTAGCCACGACGACTGGTTCCCTGCTTCTAATTCTAGTTCTAGACCCTGCAGGAAAATATACTGGGATCTAGGATTTAATGGACCCAGGCTGGTCGGTAAGTCTAAAAAAATACACTAGATTCACAACTTCAACCATCAACACTAATGACGTCTTCTTTATTACCGTTGTCTAAGTTAAGAATTGTTCTACTTTATTCTTCATTCATGTTTTGGTTGTGGAGAAACTCAAGCACATGTACCCAGCTCCTGGGGAGGGCGGGGAAATCAGATTTGCTCTCTCCTGGGTACGTCAACGTCAGCCTGGAGTCTACAAAGTGATCGATCATCGACACATAGATTCTACATAAAGGATGTCATCGGTCGATTCGTCTGTTAAGTGGTAACCCTCACTCGGAAAGCACCTTAGGTCTCGCGTTCGATCTTACACATGACGTGCGTGTTCGTAATTTGCATTTTTTTTTTCTTGATTATGAACTTCCTCTTGACTTCAAACGGAGCCCTAGAGTTGAGAAGAAGCCTAGAATAGAGCGAACTTACCCAGAAGTAGTAGGTATAGTATGTCTTAGTACACTAACAAATGTTCGATGCATTCTAATGTACAGCTTTGGCAACCTTGAGTTTCCGAAAATAATTTCACCGAAGCGGCTTTCGATATAACGCTCTTCGGGTATCCTTAACTGTGCTGATAATATTCCTCAGACTGGAATATGATGGTAGCGTCGTCTTCATGAATATGCAATCAGTTGATTAAATAAGTTTATGATGTTTAGTGACCCTTGAGTGAACGGGATGGATATGAAAGATGCATTAAAATGACATTTCCGTGTTATTTAAACGTGCATATATTGTACGAAGATAGTCATGATTACTGCACACCAACAAATGTTAACGTATAAATTGAAGTTAAAGTATGTAGCGACATAAAGATAAATAATATGAGTAATGAAATCCCGTCGACTTTTCTTACTGACCGTGATCATACGGTAAAATGGAGAATCTTTATACTTTGGAAAACTTGCAAAAATCAGTATTAATTTCACGTTTATCTTTAGTCATCTTAGAAAACAAAGAGTGCGGAACTTTAAAGAAAATAACATAAACCTATAGTCAGCTTATTAAATATTTTGCCCGTTTATTTACTTGTTAACGCTTCTAAAATAAGGTCAAAATAATTCCACGTCAATTCCGTGAGCTGACTAAGGATCAGCACAAATAAACGCCAGTTCGATGCCATACCAGACTTATAAAACACCGTACACTTTTAGTAGATGATTTCTATCTATGCATTTACAGGCTTTTATAGTCGTCTTTATTATATTTCAATCGAGTAGTATTGAATTTATCCTTCGAGTTAAGATTCTTAGAAGTTAAGAGATTTTTAGCGCGCCTATTTGTAAACGTAATATTACAACGTTCAGTGTTATAAATTTTAACGCTGAAACGAGCAGAAATAACCTTTGCAAGGAGTAAAGACGGGGTTTAGAGCAGCTCAATGTACAGCTCTATAAATCATTCTTATATGGGAAAAAGCACTTCAGATTTTTAAAGAAATTGTTTTCAGTTTGAATGTGGAACACCTTCTGATGTTTACCAAATTATTGAGTATTGATGTTCACGAGCTGTATAGACTTCATAATAAACTGGCAAACCTAAAAAAATGTGCTTTATTTTCATACAGACAGGATCTACTTCTTCATCGTTCTCTTCATTGCCGAAGGTAGTCTTAGGGCAATCGGCAAACTGAGTCCCTGTTACATCCCTATTTTGGTCTAATCAACGAAGAGGTGAACGGCCTCTTCGTCTTTTACAATGGTAAAAGACGAACAGGTCAAGGTCAATGGACCTTCCCCACAATAACCAACTTGTCCAAGATGTCGGACTGTCTCCGGGCGATATGGCCAAAGTAACCAAGAATTCTTCTCTTTGGTAACAGATAGTCGATAGTCTAGTTGTGGTCTTCATTTGGTCGAGAATTGTTCTATTGTTCAGGTGGAGTCGTAACTCCACAAAATAAGAAGAACTCGCTGTATATATATTTTTTAAGAAAGAGCGTACTCCTTTTTAAAACGCCGGCATCGCACTTGTGACTCCTTTGGTGTTGCAGTTATCCATGGGCGGCGGTGATCACTTGTCAAGAGGTGATACGTATGCTTGTCTGCCCCATATTTAATAAAAAAACGAGTTCATACAACGCTCTATGCAATTAATAAAGGATTGATTTTATTCCCCGGATTTGGAAAAAACCAGAGTTTCTCGAATAAAGTAGTTCGAATTCATGAAAATTAAAATCTAATCACCTTTTGAGAATTTACTCATAAAGTCATCATCACTTATTTCTTTTTTTTATTGAAGGCTAACGCCCTCCATCGCACCTGATGGAAATCTTTCACTTTCACCAACATGCCATCACCAACGCCGATAAATTTCAACGTTATCAACATGTAATTAATTAAAACACTAAATTGCCAATTAATTAGTTTAAATGAGTCTAATTTCCTTTCGGATCCTATCTCCTGCGCTAGCCGCGTTCTCCGAAGCGCCTGCGCAGCGATGCTCGTAAGTCCTCATTACTCGGGGTTTCGAGATACTCGCCAGGAAAAAATATGTAACGATGCCATTGCAGTCGTAACTTAGCCGGAGCTATGATTAAAGGACCAACCATTAATGATGGTAAAGAAATTGAGAAAGAAGTATGTTTTTTATTCTACATTGTTGAATTGAAAGATTGAAAGTATGATGTACTGCAAAGAGTATTTGGTTGTGTGGCAATTTTGAAAAATATTTGATGATGTTTTTTATGTGATGAGTGGCAGATGAGCTGACGAATCACCTGATGGTAAGCGATTGCCGTCGCCCATAGACACCTGCAACAACAGTGGAGTTGCAAGTGCACTGCCAACCTTTCCCTCGATTGGGCCTCAGAATACCCTCGCTTACTGGGCGATACACAACACAGACGCTGGTTTTCTCAGGCTGTGGTCTCACTCCGGTCGAGCCAGCTCATTCGTGCCGAAAAGTGGTGCTTCCAGATTCATTATCCAATCACAGGTTGTTAAATGATCTTTCGTTTTGATTACAATTCCTAGTCTGATAACAGTGCCTGTGCGTGCTTGATAATATGGTTTGTAATAGATCCTTAGTTTACCCTACCTGAAGCATATTTTTCAGTAAAGTCATCAAATAATTCCCTCGAATACTTTCCTTTCCAACTAGAACTCAATTATGAAATGTGGTATGTGGCCCTGGTCAATTACCCTATCCTCTTTCTGATGTAAGAGAGAGAGCGCCATTCGAAGAGCGAGACGGCCAAACGAGCGGAATTAAGGAAATTACTGGAAGGCTTCATTGTGGGCAATCTGGGCCCAAATGAGAGTCGGGTTACGGGTACGAGTCCACAGCACAATGTCCTCTCCAATAGGAGAAATATCTTATATAGGTACTGGCACGAACTTTATTACTCCGGGTACTAGTGACCCGCCCTTCCTTCGTTTCATGTTTCGGGTCTTCATTTTGGAATATGGCGTTGAGGCCCGAACACACACTATTTTTCATGAACCATCCATTTTACGCCCTTAGCGGGTGAACCGAATTTGGGTTTACAAACATCCTTTCTTAGTGCAAATTTTCCAAGTTTTTAACCCTTACCCTCTTATTACAAAAAACTACTCTGACACCGGCTTTAATCCTAAACTAGCAAGTTCATGATTATTACAGAATAATGTTAGTTCTTAAATTAGATAGAAACCATGGACCACTTAGTACCTCAAGATAGTGTCAAAATTGATCGAATCATTCAATCATTCGTTCAGTGACATTTCATTTTACATAACCTTGTTTTGTTGTCTGAAGTAAAAATATTTTAGAAATGTTTTTAAGCAACAATAAATTTAAATATTGTATTAAGTAAAGTTTCCAAGTAATATGAATAGGCATTTCTTATATTTTTGGGATTTAATCCAAAAAAATAATTTACTGATCCTTACAAATAACTTAAGTGTAAAACGGAATGAACTGTCACAGGGATAAGCTGTCATTGTTACTGAATCGGTATTTTGAGGTTATTATTTTAGTAATTCAATTTTAATCTTGAGGCCCGGGTGGTTTAACTTGAGTATTATAGTTGATATACTAAGTAACGTTAAACTTAGTTATGTAATAATGTTTTTCTAGTTCTCCAGTATCAATCCCACTACTTATAGATAGATAGATAGATATACTTTATTGCACAAAATACACAACTTAAGTACTACTTATTTACTAAGTAGTACTTATTTTAAACGTTTTGGAATAAGAGGGTTTATAGTTCAGGCCCCGCGTTGTTAGGTCAGTCAGTCAGTCAGTCAGTCAGTTTTCGTTTATACATATAGATTTAGAGATGTTTAATTCCAAAATACATTGAAAATAAAAACAGATGTTATGGAAATGTAACTTTTCAATATTTTACTCACTAGTGTTTTTACAACACGACATTAGGTAAGGAGTAAGTACAGACAATCAAATACTTGTAGCCTTTTTTTACAGATTTTTGTAGCCCAGATATAGTTTTCGTTGATAATAATGTTTATCGTCCCGTCCCCTACAATGGACCTCCACCACCATACTTTTTCGATCGGTCCATGCCCCGGGGCGCAATTAGCCGGCGATTTGCCTACGCGCCCTGCGCCCGCGCCGCCCGCAGCGCCTGCGCAAACGCATCACTCGATAGAGATCACTGGTGTGTGGTAATGGGAACGATGCTGGACTCGTGGATTTTGTACTAATAGTGTAAAACGAAAACTTACGGTAATAGACTCTACTGGTATTTGGGATTGTCCAATGATGACCATCTATCATATAAGTAGCCCTGCGGACAGACGTACTGACTGACGAACTCACAGATATGGCTAAACTATAAGTGTTTCTCGTAGACTACTCGTATGAAACCCGGGCCAAAAATGACTCTTTACCTGCCGTTCATTCAACCAAGAAGAGTGGTCCAAAAAGCTGTTGTCAAAAATACGCCGCGATCGGTACCAACAAAGAGTCCATAAACTGGAAATATCGTCGCTAACCGCCGAAACAATGAGGTGTACATGGAAATTTCACACGCCACCAAATTTATGGTCCAAAAACAAATAAGGCGTAAGCCATTTCACTTGCAAAGTGGGTCGGGCACCATTTAAATTTTTAACTTATGTGAGACATAAAAAATACCTAGTGATGTGTACCTGAATGTAAAACCAAGATGAAACCAAAAAATTATAGCCATTCTTGGTTTACAAAGTCCTACAAAGGCCGGATTGGTGACAGGTGGCTGAGAACAGAACAGAATGGCGAATTCTCGTGTCGGAGGCCAAGATCCATTTCGGGTCGCTGTGCCAGCGTAGAAAGTAGTAAGTATTCTTGGTTTCCCTCAAATAAGGGAGATGTAAAGACCGCTTCGGCTTGGAAGAACACATTTAGCCCAAACCGCTTGATTTACATCAAGCACGCAATTTGCTCAGAGGTTGTTGGCAAAAATTCAAGCGTAAAGTAATGTTAAGTTACTCATAACTTAACGCTAATAATGGTGACTCATTTTAATTCATGTTTTACTTTTTTTTCTTTTTTTTGTGTGATGGGTGGCAGACGAGCCGACCTGATGGGACGCTATTGCCGTCGCTCATAGACAACCGCTGTTGTTTTGGTCCTCTTAATTAATTCTTTAACTGCTGAATGTAGGCCTCCGTGGTGCGCCTTGGTATCCATACAAGTTTTTATTTAAGTAAATCAAATTATTCTGTAGTTTGTCTTGACCTGACAAATAAGCAAGACACCGTCCGATTCCGGACAACACTAATTTTAAACTTATTTGAGAGAGAATCGTCTTTAATAAAGTAATTTTATCTTTCACCATTTAGTATGCTCCTTAGCGCTTTCTGAAGAAAACATTATCCGTACCTGCAAAAAGACAAAAACGTGTTAAAAAAATTGCTAAAGATAAAACAAAATGGCTTCTGAAAGCATCTATAACCCTTTTACTTCTGCAATAGCAAACTTGAAGTTTCACTTCGTTTAAGCGGAAGAAAATAAAGTAATAAGCGATAGGTTTAGTGTTTATTTCCAAGTTATGGTACTAACACAGTTGATCGAGTAATTTGATGTTTAAATTATGAAAAAGATGTTAAAAAGCTATGAAAGTGCAATATACATGGATGAGAGAAGAAATTTAATAATAATTCTCGCTTTGATGACAATTTTCATTGCTTCCGTTGAATAAAGTTAATATAATTTATTTAAAATTACATGGTCTTAAGCTCTCAAGTATGTACAAGTACAAATAATACTCGCTGGCAAAGGATTGCTTTTTATCTCTCTTACACACACACACACACAGACGTTTGCGAGAATTTTTAAGGTAGAAAGCTCAAAATTGGTATGTGGACTAACAAAAAAATAGCCTATCTTTTTTCGGAAAGGAGAACCGTCTCAACCCAATTAATTTTTGCAATAAGGGGGTCCCAGTCCAGCGCAGTCTGCCTCATCGCAGTGTGTTATTCCCTGATGCGTCCAAAGCTGAAGCTTCGGAGCCCAGGGTACGCTTAGACCATGATTAAAGATTTGGGGCCTCTGATAATTACAAAGCATCTTACCTGAGCAAAATCTTAAACAGGGAAACCAGACAAATATTTTTGGCCAGCTTTTTGTCCACATACCCCTACGTTACGGCTCTGGGCAGATATTTATGCTAATGTGCGATCTAAGCATCGATGGCGTCTGCTGAAAGTCGATTGGCTCCGGGTAATGATTTGTAATTGTGCGCTGGTCTGTGATGCTAATCTTATTTATTGCCAGTCCCTGTTCAGATGTGTTTATTTGTAGATGCTGAGATTATAATGGAGGTCTTATCGTTTGTTTTTGATATCGCTTTTTTTGCGCTTGTTTAGTGTGGGCAGGACTACTTCAGATAGCGCAAACAAATATATCGCGCTAGTAATATGAATCAAATAAATTGTGTGGACAGGCCGTGTGGTCCCCGGCAGAGTAGAATAGGCCACCCTCACTCTTACCGAGGTGTCATAAAAGGCGACTAAGGCAAAGCTGCTTGCATGATCATCAGCACACAGAGAAGGAAAACTCTGCATTTATATCAAAACCCTCGCCAACCCGTCTGCCAAGCGTGGTGAGTATGGCAATTACCCCTCATGTGATTGAGGGAGGCCCGTGCCTCGTGGGGACTTAAATGGGCTGACGATGACGACGATGAAATTATGTTTTTTTATGATAGGTGGCAGACGAACAGACGGATTACCTGATGGTAAGCGATTGCCGTCGCCACTGGACACCCGCGACACCAGTGGAGTCACAGGTGCGTTGCCGACCTTTAAGCCCCCCTTTCGCACGGATTGGGCCTTTGTTGTTGTATCATACTTGTATTTTATTTACGTGCAATAAAGTTTATCTATCTATCTATAACATGGCAAAGTGGCGATATGTTGTTTCGATGGACAAGACTCTGTTAGGATCCCTGAGCCAGCGGAGTAATTAAGTTAGCACATACATCGACCTCACTCTAGCTTGAGTAAGTTTAAACAATTGTGTTATAACTCAGTATCACAATCAACGAAGGAACTACAAATATCATCATCAGCCCATATAAGTCCCCACTGCTGGGGCACGGGCCTCCCTCAATCACATGAGGGGTAATTGCCATACTCACTACACTTGGCAGACGGGTTTGCGAGGGTTTTGATATAAATGCAGAGTTTTCCTTCTCTGGGTGCTGATGATCATGCCAGCAGCTTTACCTTAGTCGCCTTTTACAACACCTCGGTATGAGTGAGGGTGGCGTATTCTACTCTGCCGGGGACCACACGGCTACAAATATAGATCACTTAGATCTTAACAACTGTCAACAAAGTGTTCATCACATAAATGTTAGTCTAAAGTGGGATGTGAATTGACGACCTTTCTTACTCCCAAAAGCGCCCTCAAGCCAGGTCGTGACAAATCAATGAATCCATTCGTCAATCTGACATCTCGATCGATTGGTCCACTGTCTAAAACCTTTATAGCTTAATAAACATGACAGGATTTATTAATATATCCTACTAACATAATCCTGACTGCGCCCTTCACGTCTGTATGTATAGCCAGTAACCGAACACTTGCTCAGGCGCAGATTTGTCAACCGCGGGTTGCGCAAGAGTCGAGTTTAGCACCGCTTGCCGCTTCTCAAGTTGCTTGCATGTTTCGTAATGTAAACATTTTTCAAATACGAAATTGCAAGTTAAAATCAGACATGACATTATGAATACTTTTTACACATGATTTCTATAAATAAAATTGTAAAATGGGATCTAAGAACGATTATTCGTATGTTTTCACCGAGAACAGAATCGAGACCAATATAGGACGTCTTTTCATCAATGGCCATAATATCCTCCAACCGATCACGGCTACGGCAGCCAACAAAGGATATATTATAGTGGTTAAGTGTGTGCGCGAACACAAGTGCACTCTCTATTCCCTTACCCTCATATTCCGATGGGACACTATCGGAGAGGGATCGAACGCAGGACCAACAGTTTAACGTGCTTTCCGAGGTACGGGGTACAAGACCGACAACTTCCAGTTTCCGGGCTGACAAGAATTTCTTACCGAAAACTTAGGTACAAATTTTAGGCCCAAGCCGGGGATCGAACCGGGGACCTCTCGCGCAGCCATCGCTTTAAAGTGCGGCCTACTAACCACTGCGCCACCGAGGCAGTCAGATCAATGGCAATATATAAATTATGAACAACTTTTTTCTATGGGACCAATTCAAAAATAAAATAACTTGGCTGGGCACGCTGCCGCGCGTTTAAAAACCAGAAGTTGCGGATGACGATTGTATTAAACATACATAACGGACATATAACTCATAACAAAATGTTATATCGCCATAATTTTAATAATATATGCAAATCCTTTTTATACCTCTCTCCTTCCTATTGACCATCACGGCCAAATAACACAAAGGAATGGCGAAACATCGCTGTCCAATAGGCCACTTGTCACTTGTAGGATTAAAATTATCATAAAGCCTTTCAACCTTTGAAGACCAACAAGTACCACTGCGATTCCTTTAATGACTATTGCTCAATTCACTAGATATGTCTCGTAATGTAGTTTTAATAACCTCCTTCATCTTAGCGTGTAATTCCTGGTTTGGAACATGATTCAGGATTTGGGGGATGGTACTTAATTACAATGACGCGACTGCCGTCCGACCTTCGCAACCCTTTAACAGGGGAACCAGACTAACTGAATCATGGTTACACGTTTCAGATATTATCCGAAACGTGCAGGTTTCGTCACGATGTTTTCCCACACCGGCGAACTAATGGTAGAATTTAGGTTTAGTAACCTTAAATAACATACCAAATCGCCTGAATTAAAATTCAGACGAACCTATAAATGTGTTCGAGAAAAAAAATTGCCATTTATTTCAATACAATTTTTTTTCTATTCTATTAAGAAGACTGTACCAAATAAAAACCTTTACCGTGCGCCCGCCAAACGGAAACATCTATCAGGCTAATTAAAAAAATACATATATTACAACCGTAGTATCCGTGTGGCCCCGGCAGAGTAGAATAGGCCACCCTCACTCTTACCGAGGTGTCGTAAAAGGCGACTAAGGTAAAGCTGCTGGCATGATCATCAGCACCCAGAGAAGGAAAACTCTGCATTTATATCAGAACCCTCGCCAACCCGTCTGCCAAGCGTGGTGAGTATGGCAATTACCCCTCATGTGATTGAGGGAGGCCCGTGCCCCAGCAGTGGGGACTTAAATGGGCTGACGATGATGATGATGATATATTACAACAACAACATCCACAGTATTAGGCACAGTATCGATTTGTAACTAGACACGTGAGGGTACAGACAGCCAAAATTCAGACCAATACAGTCGGTCAAAATTCCCCAACTGACATTGAACCGAATTTGTTTGACATTGAAGTGTCCAGAAGTACTTGCTCGGATCCGAAACTACGACTTCACGTTCGGAAGATACATTTTCTTTTCCACTGAGCTAACATCGCCTAATCTGAAGCAGCTTTTGATGGTATACAATAATGTATATTATAATATCCATCAAATAGAAAAATAGAAGACGCAATTCTCAGAAAATGTTTAGACATCATGTCAGCCAAGACCACAAGCATTTCTAACTACCATAAATCATCAGCTGTCTACACAAATTAAGCTTCCAAAGAACCTTTGTAACACATTGCGACAGGCTTAAAATGCCACCAAATCCTACCTTATTTGGTTAATCAGGATAGAATACCTGCTAACGAGTCAGTTGTGACAATTTCTAATGTAAATGATACATTTGCATCACAATACCGAAGCCGTTTAAGCCCCATTTGAATAATAGATGTCGCTACGGTGTTTGATCTTGTAATCAATAAAACTGGTCATCGGGCCTAATATAAAGCTAAGCTTGTTAAGCCTTCAAAGGAAACCGACTAATCAAATGGAATTGACTAGATATGTAAAGTAGGTCGTATGATAAACAATTATCTAGATTACTTTTCTTAAGACTTAGACCTAAAATGAGAGTATGCAGCCCGGGGTCCTCTTTCCTACTTCGACTCAGGGTTTACCATGATTCAGTTGGTCTGGTTCCCCTGTTGCGTCTAAGGGCTGCGAACGTCAGATGGCAATCGTATTACACACTTCTCAAAACCTGTATCATGGTCAAAGCGATTCCAACTGGCTTTGGACGCAATTGAGAACTCTGACAATGGGAAAAATTACGACAAAGCGACGTAAATTTTCTACAGTTACTTTACTCAGGTTTACAGAAGCTTGAAGATGTGATAAATTAATGTTACAAAATGAAATACTTTTTGTCATCCTTTGCAGTCACGACAGGTTTGCAAATCTGCCCGAAAAGGCAGGGCAAAGAACTGTCAATCTCATATTGAAATTTGATATCGCATCAGGTATATTTTTACCGGTCCTTCCCGAAACGAATGCAAGAACTTGTCAATCCATCAACAATGTTTCGGCAATTCCTGGCTCGACGTCAAAACTGGGGACATTTTTCATCCTCACTGGTTTTTCAACTTGACATTATAAATTCGGTTTTGTTAAAGGTATTTTGGGTTCCACATGTTATTAGGAAAACGATAACCGTGCAAGGTGTCTTTATCTCCACGAACATAAGGGTGGAATTCTCGCCTGACAAAAAAAATATGATATGGAAGAGACCTATGCGCTAGGCAGTATACCAGACCGTGTCCCTCCCGCACACAAACCACGCGTAGGCCATTGTAACCGCGCTAGGTCTATATTTTGTGCCTGAAACCTGTTAGCTTAATTTAAAGCCGTCCCATAACGAACGAGAATATACCTGCCGCATCCAAACAAAGGAGACACATAGCACGTGTGAAAGAGAGGGAAACTCCGATTCAGTCGTAACGTCTGCTTTAAATTAGGCCCTCAGTAGCGATGATTTAACTGAATGATTGTAAGTGTGAATGCCATACGAATAAAAAAGGTGTTAGTAGAATTAGTTCATGCAATTTCTTCGCACATTCTCCGAAATGTTTCACGGAACCTTTTTAGCTACAATTCGAGTTACAACTTACGCAGTATTCAGTCTCTTGTTTATTGCGATGCCGAAACAATTTCGTAATATTTCACCAGATCGTATGATTTAATTTCCCGACTCCCTGACCCACTGAGTTTTTTCGATAATTGCGATTGCTACCAGCAGCCAGTACTCATACGTAATCTCGACTTGGTCAGAAAAGAGAAATGCTTTACATACTCCTGTTGCAATTGCAGAAATGTCACATGAAAAAAATCAAAAAGGTTAAAAATTTTACCAAATTTTTTGGTGATCACTTCTTCAAGTGAAGCCTGAGGGAA
Source organism: Marasmia exigua (assembly GCA_019059595.1). Classification (NCBI taxonomy): domain Eukaryota; kingdom Metazoa; phylum Arthropoda; class Insecta; order Lepidoptera; family Crambidae; genus Marasmia; species Marasmia exigua. The sequence continues at coordinate 18,301,923 of CM032470.1, forward strand.
TTTGACATTATGATTTCTCTCCCAAAGAATTTATAAAAGTACTTGAGATAATTAAGTCTTGTCTTGAAGACTGAAATCGCATAACCGAGTAGTTTCAAAAAGAGATATTAAAATTAAAAAAAAAACAAAACTTAAAGTTTCTTGCATTAACATGTTTCCTGCAGAAAATGGTAATTGAATTAGATTAGAACAGATTAGGCACTAATCACACGCTTAAAATCCGGATTAAGAACAGAACACTATGTAAATTTGAATCATAAATTTCTAGATTACTAATCTATTCACGCCTACGAAAGAATCAGGTAATGATTATACATTTTGCTAACACCAACAAATTGTAAGGCTAGATAACATAAAACGTTAATATAATAGGGAGTATTTGCCCGCAACTTGCTTTTGATTCAGATTTATCACCACCAATTTTTTTAAAAGGGAGCAGTTAGCCTTACCAAATGCCTGTTGTTTTCAGAATAATTGATCCCTTTTGGGTCAAGCTCAGTTTAGGTATAACACCTATACCATAAAAAAAAACATCATCTAGAAAATTACTTTCTGTGTATAAATTAGTATAGATTAATAATTAAGATTATTTGTTCATTGTTCATGTCCCCAATGGAATTCGGATCTTGTGGATGTATATTTTAGAATTACGCATCACTGCACACCCCAAATAAGAAAAGCTACAACAAAAAATTTAATCCACATTCTTCCTGTTAGCTTATCGCAAACGATATTTATTGTGAATGCGGCGCAGGCGCAACTTAAGATTTGTCCCGGCACTACGAGTGATTTGGGTATGCAAAACAATCAATATGGCGACGATGCCTTTTGTTTTTGACTGTGAGAATTGTCGAATGTTACGAAGAGATTTTATCGAAGTTTTTTACCTTGCATTCCGGGGTTATTTTTATGGCTAACGCAATATGTTTAGTGTGTGTCGATGTCCGGTTGGGACACAAGGATGTGGTTTTGGCATCTTGATGTTTTCATTATTAACATGTCTTGGGATTTAAATGCTATAAACACTGCAAGTAAAGAATTCAATAATCAAATGGAATAAGAGCTTCTGAGGCCTCCTTTCATATTAACATATTTTCATCTCATCATATCACATTTTGTTAAAAACTCATTGTAAAACTATAGTTCCAATGCAGCCATTGAATTACATTACAAGTACATGCACAGTCTCTGTAATCTGTGACATTAGCTTACCACACACTGTCAGACTTAAACAGATTCTAACCTTTATGTCAAACACATATAATTCAATATCGATTGAGGAATTTTGTAACCGTTTTGTAATCGTTTTTAATAACCACACGTACACGTTGACTGTAATAGTTGCTACTGCATCGTTCAGTAATTATTCTAGCATGCTATGAATCCGGTAAACCGCGACAACTTGGTTTCCATCGCTACTCGTCTTTACAAAAACACGTAACCTGGGAGCTGAACCCTTGACCCCTCTCACCTTTGAGGTGTTCCGTTTACGGTGTTGTATTAATTAGGCACATTACGGTAACTACCACAGCAGAAAAGTTGCACTGCTTAAAATCCATGGGATAAGGTTTAATATTGGGTAGAGCTATGTGCAGCTCTGTACGAACAGTAAAAAGTGGAAGTAGTGGTCTTATGTCTTTAAGCTTAAGGTTCAATATTGGTTGGATCTTTTAGAGGTCGTGTACGTAGGTCGTCGTGCTAGACTGTAATTGCTAAGATTACAATTTACGAGTCCGTACTATCGTAAGTTAAAGCCGATTAATGTCCCACTGATGGGCAGAGGCTTACGCCTTACGCCATCGGGATCAAGTCATCAGTTCTCCGATTCAATGTCATCATCAGGCCACTAAGTGGGGTTATTTATATTTTCTGAAGCAAAGGAAGAACGAGGTAGCAGATAAGTTCTATACTGGGTTGAAAAGTTGCACATGTTATGTACAGAACAGCTGATTTTATTCGCTTATCTTTGATATATTTAGCTGAAAGTAAATTATTGATATAGGCTTTGGATTTGGATGCACACATCTTTGACATGGAAATTGAAACCTTTTTTCAGAAGAAAGAGGAGGATTTTAAGATGAAAAGTAACTTGAAGCCCAATACTTCTCCTAAGAATACATTGGGTATTTTCGTTTCAGAAAAGGAGCCAAGACCTGGAGAAAACTTCTTCTTGGAAGCAATAGATAACAAACAAGAATGTTCATAGGAGAGTTAATGTCACTATATGCAACAAATAAAACGCTGATGAAGTTGAATCAGCAACTAAAAACATGCAAGGAAAACATAAAACACCACCAGTTAAACATCATGGACATATAAAGTTTGATTACAGATAGAATAAAATAAGCGATCAGGAACCCAAATCTATCTATTCTCGGGAAACACATTAACTTTCATGAGGCGTACAGATAAGACCCATCACCTTCTGACGTGGCTGCTCAATATTCATGGACTATGACAGCTATAACTGGAGCTAACTGGACTGGACATAGAGCAGGTAAAAGCAGTGAGAGGTTTTGACACTGACTTTAAACCATAAAAGCGCGGAAAAGCTAATTTGAATCTGGCCGATATTTCGGCGGCTTATCTCAGTAATAGGCCAGGTAAGGACATATTATTATGAGGAAGGAGGCAGTATAATTAGAGGCAAGTCTAACCCAGGCAAAATACCGCCAACTTTCAGACTCCTCTGTACTAGTATTTATAAAGGGTGGAAGAGATTGTTGAATTCAGTGAGATGGTAAACAAATGAACAAGCTACATCATGAAGATTTCCTGCGAAGCGTTTCCTGTAAGCTGCATGCAGCATTCTAGAATTAAAAAACTTGCGGGGTGAACCACTTTATATATTTTATCCAAGACTTGAACCCTTTTTAACTATTCAACTATATTGTTTGTTACATAACGGTGAAACTCACAAACAAAAATTCACAACCATAATGCTTTACTCAATATTAATTACAAAGCGAATTAAAATGTATTGGCTATTAACCGTAATGAAATTCGTGTCAATATTAAATAATCGAAACGAAGCGTTGCTGGTCGACGACGCGACGTACATTAATCTGTCCCATAAATTGTAAAGGAATAGGGCAACCCTAGCCGGCCCGTTACGGCGCACGCGCAGGAAATATGAATGCGCGAAAATCATAAAGCTCGGGCGTGCGCCGCGAGCCGAGCGACAGGCGACACGTAGAAGGAACACTGCCGGGGTTGCTAGCAGACAAAAAAATTAAGTCAGAATTTCCTTTCCCTCAATCGACACCGGTACATGGTAGAAATACCAAAAGTCCGCACAAAGAGGTTTGAATCCTGTTTTCTTATTCGTACTGCGAAACAGTGGAATCAGTTGCCTGAGGAGGTGTTCCCTAGTGGCTACAATTTGGGGGTTTTCAAAGCGCGAGTGAATAGGTATCTTCTAGGTAATCGTGCTACATCTTAGACCATATTATCACTTACCATCAGGTGAAATATGGTCAAACGCTTACCTATCTACAGTAAAAAAAAAAAAAAAAGAATTACCACAGGTTCCAAAAGACTACTACCAAACACATGGCTACGGAAAGGACAATACAGAATCACATCACATGTCAATGTGATTATTAGGAATGAGAGCCACCGCGAAATATCCTCTAGATAGTATTATGTAGACTTCAGGACCATCCATGGAACTAGAAAACGCGACGTCTATGGGACCATCAAACCTTTTGGCACCGTTTGGTTATTGTTTGAAGTGACCTGTCATATTATTATTATTTGAATGAAATGGGGTGAGCATTACATCTCATAGCCACTGCGATCAGAAGAAGATCTATTGTGGCAGCCTCGAACTTATTACAGCACCTTATGTAGCTCCAGCTCCAGGATAAACCCGAGGATGGAGCTGATGGGGGACCTTTTGATCTCGTCTGCCGAGATAATGTGTGCTCCCAGGTGCCGGCTTCTGCAGTGGTGCAGCGCTTTGCACTCGCCGAGGACGTGGATAATCGTTTCCTCGTCCTCGCGACAGAACCTGCAGATTTTGGTATCTGGAAGGCCCATGTTTTGCAGGTGCTTGTTTAATTTGCAGTGCCCCGTGAGGGTCCGAGTGAGTGCCCTAATAGGTCCACTGCTCAGTTTTATTATTTCTACAGCTCGTTTCTGGTTGGACGCCTGTATTAACGCCTTGGACTGTTTTAGTCGAGGTAGTCTTTTCCAAAATGCAATGCTTTGCTTATGCTCCCATTCTTCTAACTCGAACCTGACCATGCAGGCTGGAACGCCACTTTCGGTCCGAGTAGTGGGCTCTCTGCCCCGGCCTTTGCTAGCACGTCAACGATTTCGTTGCTTCTGATATTGCAGTGTCCTGGTACCCAAACCAGCTCTACACTGTTGGCATTGCCAAGCTGGTTTAGGAGTAGGACACACTCGCTAATGAGTTTGGAGTCAAGTTCACAGGATGATAACCTGTCATAACGACAATGTTTATTTTAAGTCAGAAGCCAGTTTTTGAGAAGAACTATAAAGAAAACTCCTAACTAATACCATGGTTAAATGTAACCATGGTATTAGTTAGGACATATTTCCAATAGGAAAGTAAATTATGACTGTTTTGTTGCATTGATATTTTCCTGTTTGCACGGTGTTCAAATGAGTAAGCAGGTCAGCTGATGGTAACTGATGATCACCGCTCATGAACATTTACGAGATCAGAGAAGTCGCGCATACGCGGCTTTTGTGAAGGAGTTTAGCTCGTCTCTTATGTGTTGGTATATGTTACATACAACACAACGGCAACGACAAGAAAAAAATCAGAAAAGGAACCAACAAGATACTAGTTACATTACACACAGTATTCAAACACTCACACAAACAATTCTCATTAAATATGGACAACGCAAAAATTAAGTACAAGAGGAGAAATCAAGGTGTGAGTATGCACTATCAGGTAACAAACCGTATTGGAATAGCAAATACGTTCTCTTGAGTGATTTAAGAATTTTCTAGCCCCTTTATTATTGTGCAATTTATCATAAACTTTATACCATGGCAACCCCAAGCACCGTGTACGCGGGTGACAAAACCACCGCAAACGCAAACCACTTTATTTCGAACACGGCAAGACCTATTTTCGATTGTGCAACATAAATTACTGATTTCGCATTTTGAAATTTGCGAAACGAATGTTTTGTTCCAGTCTTACTGTGTTAACACGGGTTGGAGTACAATTGGACTCATACAGCTCAACCCACGCCAATCGAAACATTCTTTCAATTTTAGCATGTGATAACTCATGTTGAGGAATATTTGGGGAATGTATTAGCTAATCGTAAAATGTGCTAAGGAGGATAAACATGAGTTTATAATACCCAAACAAACATTTAAATTATCGAGCATGGAATATGATTCTCCCGAACAAATATTGCTAAATTTTTTATTTGAAGGACGTTGTTGCAGATCACGATACGAAAATTTATATCAAGCAGTAGCACAGATTTTTTTAAAACTATGATTGTAGCTGATCATACATCTAAACATTTTATAAAGCAAAATACAGATAAAAGAAGAAGAAAATAAAACTCTGAACAAAAAAATATGTTCTGTATGCTGTAATTATATAGCGTGTACAAAAAATAAGTTATCATACCAGATAAACAGCTAAGGTTTTTTTGCTCGTTGGATGATCATATTTAGACAAAGAAGTCTTTACACGGTATATGTTTGCACCATAAAGCATCACTTCTTATTTCTTTTACACGTTGTAGATTTGCCAAGGATAATGATAAATAGAGATCAATGGAGGAGGATTCAGGAGAGACCTTTCCCCTTTCGGTAAAAAAATCTGTTGCTGTCAAGTCTATAAGTGAACCCTAGACAGGTCCCACAGGCTGTGGACATTGAAACATCTATCTGAAACGCTAAACAGATACTAATGTTCACCCACAGTTAGCTTTGACGTTATATACGACAGTGCAAGCCTCGTAAGCTCTCGCTATGACAAACGGCCATGCATGTAAGGAAATGAGGTGTTTACGAGAAACACCTACAGAAGAGCTAATTGTCCAGGACGCAATAACTCCCGCCTTCGACACCAGGCTTACAAGGAACCGTCCCGTAACGAACGAGAATATACCTGTCGCATCCAAACACACAGCGCGTGAAAGGGAGGGGAACTCCGATTCGGTTGTAAATTCCGGTTCGTTGTAGGCCATCTGACCGATAGATTACGGGATGGGGACATTTATCAACAAGTAATCGAAGGCAAAGGAAACGCTTACAATTTAAGTGTTCATAAATAATTTGCAGATTGCTGTTAATATCGAAAGATAGTTGTTTGAAATCAGGCATCATACAAACAACAAATTTGTAAACTTAAATACAAAAATGTCCAAAGTTGCAATGAAAAGACCATCAACTTATTTAGAAATCAAGATTGAGCATTTGATAAATGTAATGATAAATGAATACAATCTAATTTTGACGACAGTCATAAAAACAAAATGTGTAAACTTTAAACTAACAATTCAAAGAAAACTCAATCTCCACAAGCCATTTATTTTCTTTACTCACAGTAAAAGTGAAATTGCAAAATCTACGATTTAAGAATTGAATCCTCTCACAATTTTATTACGTGGGTATAAAATGTAAGTGCTAAGCTTTAAGGTAATATGAAATGTAAAATGGGGCGCAGGCGCAGGCAGACAGTACGCTATGGCCGGCGCGCGCGCATTTAAACGCGTTAGAGCAACTGTGATAATTGTGCGTATACGTTGCGCTTAGGGTTATCGACTATAGTTTTAATGGATATGTCGCAGTAAGATAGACAAAGCCGTTATATAGCCGTATTATGTACCGGAACATAGTTATACGAAAGCGTTTAATTACAACAAAGTTGATTAATTAATAAAGATAAAACCAATAAAACTTCGTTTTAATTAATTACATATGGTAGATTTCTATTACGTTATTTCACTAAACTTTATCTAGTAATATAAGTATATCACTAAACTTGGACCGTTTTATAACCATATTCCTAGGGAGATAGTAATGAATCGCTTTCGTATAACTATGATCCGGTACATAATTATATCCCTAGGGATATAAATAAATTACGGCTTCATCTATCTTACTGCGACAGATACACGAATTTGAGATACAATACTACTTTATAGGTCTAGCTTCCTGCTTGCAGTGTTTACCTGAGAGGACTAAATTAATGCTATGCAGAAATGAGAAAATTTTGTCCATGTAACATTTAATGGTGAATAATTTTAGTGAAGTCTGTTAATTTTGTTCTTTACATACCTGCATGCAGGTATGTAAAGACATGCATACGAATTTTTTTTCTTTTTTATATTGATATAGATTTTGTGATTACGCTGATAATGATGGACTTTAAATAATTCTACAAATAATTAGTAAAGATAATGATAATGCAAAAAATATGCACTGGAATAACTGAATTACAGATTAAAGAATTTATTGAAAACCTTCCGATAAATGAAACGAACGAAAATTGAAACAAATAATCGTAATCAATTGAAAGAATTGCAAAACAATATAACATTAAAAAAGCAGGTGAAATAGTTAAAAATAAGAAATAGGAATTACCAGCGAGGCCACCCAAAATTCATAAGAATGACTCAAAACACTCTTACTTACTAATAACAAAGATATGGTTATCTTTCCTATTTAATATTCAGTCGACCCTGGCGCCACTTACCTGCAACAAGAGATAAACAAATGAGCGAAACAATTCATCATTATTGTATGCTTATCGATATTATCGCAAGCTTTACTTGAAACCATTATTAAGCTGCACTACTAGGAAAGACAGTGGAGAAATATTTGCGCCTTGCGAAAGTACAGACAAATTCTTAAGTTTATCTTTAGTGAGTATTGATGCGTTGTTGACCACAATAACAATTTCATAAGAATTTCTGTTTCAAATTAAACTTTTATTAAGGTTTAGTATAAATATTTTTTTTATAATCATATGAATGAATGAATGATATTATTGTTGAAAATGAAAATAAAAATTGTTTATTCAATTTAGGTCCATACAGAACACTTATGAATGTCAACATGTTTAGTAGTTTTCTGCCAAGAAGACACCAGCAAGAAACTCAGCAGTTACTCTTTTAAAAAAAAATGTTTTACAAAATGTCACCATTAACTTAAAAATATAGTACAATTTTTGTGTTACTAATATGTCCCTAAATTATTGTCATTCAAAAAATCATCTATTTTATAATAGCCTTTCTTCATTAAACAGTTTTTTATATACAATTTAAACTTATGTGTGGGCAAGTCAATAATAATCTGAGGTAACTTATTAAACATTTTTATGCTCAATCCTATAAATGAACTGCCAACCTTTTGGAGCCTGATATTTGGAACGGCCAGTCTGTGCTTATTTGGTGGTGTTAAGGCTGTGACAGTCAGACTTCTTTCTTCTTTTCGTCTTTTTGGCATTAAGTAGTAAATTATTAGTTGTAAACCAATACACCACTTGTGAGAGTGCATCGTTTACGTCGTCGAATACTTGCTGAAGCCTATCAACTCTAAAAATCAGAGAAGTGTCATCGGCAAACAATACAGTCTCACATAGGTCTTTTGTAAAGTGAGTAAGTATGAGTGTAAGTGTTGTTATTGATCTCTTTATAGTAATAATAGAATTTACGACAAGAAAATAATAATTACTGTGTCATTGAAGTACCTAAACATATGGGTATAATAGCAGAACTTCAATGCTTGATAAATGTTATTATCTCTAAAACCAAGAATAACATCCATAGAATTCATATTTACCTCCAGAATCTGCAATGCTTTATCCATGACTATTTATATACGATTTTAACACTAAATATTCCTAACGCACACATTTCATTACACATTATTACTATCGCGATTTACGTAAACAATTCAAGTACAACAGGACGAAGCAGGAAGTATCATTTGCCACAAATCGTGGGCCTTGTATCTGCTCGAAACCTGGCGCTTCCTCCGAGCCTGCAACGTTGGGTCCTCAATCAATTACGCACAATGTTGCCATCTTATTTCTAATAATAGTAAGGGTATAAAATACGATTATTTCAAATTTTAGCTGTATATTCTAAAATAAATAAATGAGCAGGAGATGTAGCAGGAAAGTTCTGAAACGTTAGCTTGGGGCGCAACTAAGAATTGATGACGATGTCAATAAATCCAAAAGCATCTTTGATTCAAATTACGGATCTTCGTCATTACACTATATTATGCGACCTTGCCTCTTATCTTATAATTATTCATAAACTAGTAAAAATCGTATTACGTAAAATAATAATGGCCTCATCTATTTCAGCCTCCTCCTTAACTTTTCTTAAAAGTAAGCCGTAATGTTTTATTAGTTTGAGACGTAGGTCTGTACGTTAAGATTCACACCCTGGACAAACATCCCTTTGATGAACATTTGTGTTCGTTTTCTGATATGTATTAATTTTATAAATTCGTTATATTTTTGTCTGTTAACTTGAGTAATTTAATAGTTCTTATTTCTTTAAATTTACTTAACCTTGTGTGCAACTTTGTGGCTAATCTGACATTATTATTATCTATAATGTATCAAAACGGGAATTAACACGATATTTATTATGTGAAACAACATTGTGTACTCACATATTTGGCTCGACGTTTCGCAATAAAATCATAATATAATGCAACGCGAAAATCTAAAAAACTAATTATTATTAGCTATTGGCATAGAAGTTGGCAACACAGATTACGCACACAAGCCTAACATTCCGGTAGCCGCTTGCATTCCATTCATTCGCGCCTTGAATGAAACAATGTTGCAGCTAGAAGTGCATTAAGGATGAATAGGGTCTGTTTTCGAATAGAATGCCAATAAAAATAGCAAGGGTCCGATGAAATAGAAAGGAATTGCCAAGGAAACCTTTAAGTGAGGAAATTTAAATTAAACTAATTAACGATTCTGGGCAATGATTTAAATTCTAAACCTAGGGTTTGACAGTCATTTACGATGTGTCTTACTAAAGATGGAAACTTTTAAGGCGAAGTATTTAATAAGAAAAAATAAACAGAAATGTAAAATAACCGGAAATGAACAATGAAATTACAAGTTCAGAAATACATGACATGATAGAAGAGAGACAAGATAAATGTATAAAATTTATCTTAAATACATGTTATGAAAGCGTGTTAAAAAATCAATTACAACGCATGAAGAAACGATCTCGCAAAACCTCGGAATTCAGTAAAAGAAATCACCATACAATTTAAGATCGCAGCTATCAGAGGAACAGGTGTTTTTCTCCATCTAATCTCGAAAGAAATTTTAAATTCTTCGAAACCACAGCCCGCAATTCCGTCACTCCAGGGACGCGGAAGACGCGACCGCAAGAGATGCTCTGAGCCGACAGGTAAGGAGGAATATGGTGCTCGTCAAATGGAACTCGAGTCACTACTCAATCGCACTCAAATACGACCAAGAAGTTCAAAAACTATAGTAGTCCTCCCCCTTAATCATACATGCTTCACAGAGTGGTTGTTGCAAAAGCTATCGACGTAGACGGTAAGCTTACATGGTTAATCTTCGTTGGTAAAAATTCATCTTGAACTGCTTTCTTGGCAATATCTCCCCATTAGTCGGTTTACTGCGTTGCGGAAACAATATTATGTCATGGTAGTCTTTTATAACATTCTATCATATTTGAAATGATTTGTGTAGGTAGATCATACCTATACTCATACAAGAAGCACAGCCAGTTTTTGGTCTAGTGAAGCTAATTAAAAACGTTAAATAGATAGAGGAGTTAATAACTCATATGGGAGACTTAATCCCTTAGCCTCACCACAGCTACTTACAATCTTTAAATAAGTGATCAAATTTAGGTACTTAAGGTGCGGCAAATTTTCTTCTTCCTAATCGATGAGTTCGTGTGAATTAAAGTTGACAATTTTTTCACTCAAACACATTATTTCCGCTGTAACTACAATCGAGCAAAAGTCAACAGTCGCCTCACTACCGACGGGTATGATAATGCAGCATCGTGCTAAAATTACACGCAAGATTACCGGGGAAAGCTGTGAAAAATAACCCTTCGCAACACTTGGAAATTCAATCTGTGAAAAATAAAAAAGTTGACGAGATAAACAACTAACCATGGAATCGGTTTTGTGATGCAATAAGTCAGTGGCCCTAGAACTGCTACTTGCGAAATTCCCTTGCATAATGGCTAGGTGTATAATTTTATACGCGTGGTTATGAGAACACATAAATAGAATTTACGTTAAAAAAGCAAGAATACACCTTTATATTTGTTACAATAGATAACAAAAAAGAAAACCCCGACTCTAAAGTGAAATAAAACTAAGATATAATTGAGTAGGATAACAGAAATGAAAAGATTACATGCCTTAGAAATACACGGTGTACCATTTTTTACCATACATAAGAAAGCAGTGAAGAAGTTAATGACATATTCATAGTTCATCAAGATATACGTACAGTAATACCAATAGATGCTGATGACATATTCGACCTGCTTCCACACAACTTACAAACCACGTATCACATAGCAATCGAGACTGGCATATTTATTTCAAGTCTAAACTACCCGTTAACCCGACCTAGGGTTGTCAATCTGCGTGATCGCAATTAGCGGTGCGCACGCGCAGCGGAACATGTCGCGATAGCGGCAACAACCTGCGACAGCCCTGACAGGGCGATAAAGTGTACGTGACGGGTCGTGTGCCGGGTCATACGGACGACGACAAACACGGCAATTTGTATAGTCCTGTTTTGAGTTTAAGTACAATTAAGTAGGAATCTGAGACTCTAAGGAATGAGCTCGGATAAGAGAAGCGAGTAGAGGTAAGTTAGTATATAGAATAAATTGCAAAAATATTCTATACACAAAAAAATCAAGTTAGTATATCTATGGATAAATTTTGCACAAAAAACTTAGAAAGAACTATATTTACAGATAATATGTCCTCGTGATCAATAAGATCAAACTTCATGACTTTATTTATAGGTTGTAATTTTGGAAAATAAAAAACACAGCAAATTCAATTAACAAAGGAATTCAATTAAATAAGGAATGCTTATGAAGAGCAAGGAAGAATTTAAAGTATAAGAAATGAACAAGCAGAAATAAATAAATTACTCTGAACCAGTAAGTGATAGATGTGATTATGATGTCATTGTAATAGCTGCTGTATTGTCCAAGTACAAAACCTGATTATCAAGCTGGTTTGAACTACGAGACTAGTCAGGTACTCCTACTTCGTCTAGCAGACGGATATGCTGATTGGTTAGGATATGTTGATCGTGTATGCCCACGCGCAGTCAACCCGATGACAAGGCAGCTCGATGCAGTATAATAAGCGCTTTATTATAGGTTCACTCTTCCTGGTAGATACGTAGATATCTTTATCTACTTAAGTATTGCAGTTAACGCCCCGTTGGGATGAAGTGTTTATCTCGTATCCACCTGATATTTTCTCACTCTTACAAAATGGGAAGCTTCTCTTTCTAAATACTTTAGGTTTCCGTCTAAATAGGTGTGTATTTCAGTAAAAAGCATTAAAGATATTATATTTACAAGACCAATATCATGTGGGTGTAAAACGACTATTATTTATGTTATTGACTAGTACTTAGATAACAAATGACTATTAAATTAATCCAAAGATATATCATTGGATTTTTATGGGATAGGTTGCAGACAAGCAAACGGACTACAAGATGAAGAGAAGCAATTGTCGCCTCCCATATACTGGACACCAGCAACACTAATGGACTAAACTCCCCTTCCCTCGTTTTATGTACCAATAAGAAGCAATAAAGATTATGATTATTATTGGAGTCTTGAATAATAGATATGAACAAATCCGAGACTGTGTAATATTTACTTGTTGAACGTGCCTCTGTAATCCAATGTTTTCAAAGACCTGGAACGAGCCCAGCTGGACCCAGGAAAGGCTATCCTCATATCCTGGCGTTTGAGGACGAGGAGAGCGGACTTCGAATGAAGGGAAAAGGCTAGAAGAGAGAGGGAGAGGGAAACTTTCCCCCTAAAATAAAATAAACTTTCTAATTCTAATTCACTGAATACAGACTATCATTCATTCCCTTCATCTTTTTTCTGAATCCAGGCGTGTCCTGAAGACCAAGATTACACATTAGACCGACTGCAACACCTCAACTTCGTTCCCAGGCTGGTGGATCTGGTCCTCCCGATCCTATACTTAATACAATTGAGGAGTATCCGTCGGCAGGCCACAGGCCGTCATTAGCGTGCATCCATCTCTGTCGCGCCGATAATTACGCGCCTGCGCATAGACAAATCACTCCGGTTTGTGGCGCAAGCGACGAGCGGAGGTGTGACGAGCACTGAAACGGACGCACCAACTTTAAAACGCACTTTGGTTTGTTACCTGGTTCCAGTTTGTTTCTGCTTTCCTGGTAGTTTGAAGTAAAGAGTTTGGTAAGTTTAGTTCCACTCGAACCAGGGTAAACCCAATGAGCTAATCTGGAACGACAAATAGGACCTCATCTGTGGGTCGTCCGAGATATTCAAGGAGGGACGGAGTCGCCAAGGACCTCATTATTGGGCGTAATTGGCACAAGTCCAAATAAAATGGCAAACTTGTACGTCGGAGGCCAAGACTCATCCGAACTAAAGTAAGTTTGGAACAAAATTGTTAAAACTGACGAGCAACTAGGTGGCTTACAACGAACATGGAGATATTTCGTCGTAACGAACGCGAATATACCTGTCGCATTTAAACAAAGGATACACATAGCGCGCGTGAAAAGGAGGAAAACTCCGATTAGGTATTAAATTGAGATTCGTTGAACGTCACCAGGTTATTTTCAGGGATACGCAACAGTACTGATATAACATTTATTACGAATTGATACTCCATAATCTGGAGTATTATGGCTGACGCCTGTAATTTCAAAGTTGGTGCACTTCGAGGAGTTGGTGCGCTATAATTGGTGCGTTATGAGGATAGCGGAGACTCGAAGACGTGCGCTTCTCTCGCTTACGGATAACGGATTTATTTCGAAATTATTGAACATCATTGGCTAAAAGATTAATGACAGTCGAGTATAGATGGTTTTTATTGGCTAAAACTTTAGAACTGTCAAAATTCATTTCGTTAATGTTAAACAATGAATCTTTAACACCCTTATTGAACGATGAGTAACAAATAAGTTTTTTATAGGCTAAAACTTTAGAACTGTAAAAAAATATTTCGTTAATGTTCAACAAAGCATCTTTAACACTATAATTGAACGATGGTTAACTAATTAATAATCGATTTACAAAAATGCTAACAGCAAATGACTATTATTTTTAAGAGGTCTTGTTGGGTCCAGTAACGCCACTATATATTGTTTTTAAAATGAAAATAAAATAAAAAACTTCAATTTAGGAAAATAGAACAGTTCTGAATTTCAAATTTTCCCAACGCATGTAACCGCTGTGGTTACCGAACTAAAATACCGACCTATATCTATTTCTACAGAGAAGTCGCCAATTTTTTGGAGTTGAGAGGGAAGCAAACAGAAGAAATAACAAATATCCTTCATCATCCAAAAGCCCCCATCTTACTCAAGCCGTGTGTTTAACAGAGGAAACTGAATAATAAATCCACAACTTCTAACACAGAATTGTACATGCCCATAATTCTAGTTTTAATAATATGAATTACATCAGCTCAAAGACGCGTAATAATGCCTGGTTTCTAGAAGAAATTGCAGCCGAGACGAAGGTAAAACTAGCATTCATTGGAGACGAAACTAATTGTATAGTTTATTTTAGATTCACAGTTATTTTCTGATGACGTGTGCCAGAATATTTCAAACAAAAAATACAAGCGTCCAAACACATGGGAGAGCCACGTTTTGGCATGAATGGGCCGGTTCGAATGGAGTGATACTAAAGCGTGAAGCAGCACTTTTGTGTTTCGCTGCGTGAGTGAGGGTACCGGAGGGCGGAGGCCCAATCCAGGGGAAAGGGAGGTACAAAGTTTAACAGCGCACTTGTGGCTCCACTGCGGGCGTCTATGGGCGGCCGCAATCGCTTACGTGTGCCAACTATCACATTATAAAAACTACCAACCTATGGCACCTCGTGGGAATAGGAAGATCGTGCAGTAAAGAGAGCGTAGCTGGGACGTCCTAATGAGCAAAGGCCAGTCGGCCGTCCAAGATACCGAAACTTCTGGAAAGATAAGGTCGATAAGGATTTGCGCAGACTCTTGGTTGGATGACTAGCAGGAAGTGACGCAAGACCAACCGAGATGGAGGCTCTTATACGAGGCCAACACTCACTACGGGTCTTTGCGCTAACCTAGTTAGTTAGTTAACCTATGGCAACTAGTCGTGTGTAACTCTGTAAGTCGGATCACTGAGTCGTTTCACTCAGTGATGCGACTCAACCAAATGATACACTGTTCCGAATCTCTAATGTTCGCACCGAATGTAATCATTCGACTCAAATGGATCTCAAGTCCGAACGAGGCGAATGATCCGAATGAGCGAAATGATCCGATGAGCCGAATGATCCGAATGAGCTGAATGATCCGAGTGAGCCGAATGATCGGCAATTAATCACGGATCTATCTGAGAGTCGATGTTCCATATGAAGCGTTTCACTATTCCGCATCTCTGCACTGATCCAGATCAAAATGGTCCAATCTTTTGAAAGATACGTTTTTGCCAGTGTCTAATGACAACACATAGGGAACTCTTTATAAGACCTGTCTGACTCCACTAAGGCGGCTTTTTACAATCTAAACTGGGAAATCCGGTGGCTCATTACAAGAATTTCCTCATCTAATATGACGTAAAGTGAGGATGGAAAACTTTTTGCGGTGTTATATTGTTTCCAACCGCGTTATATGATTAGTTTATTGCTCTTATGAGATGTGATTGACAATACGGCACTAAAGTTATGTAATAGCAAATGAAAGTGCGTGCGAAAGTCTTCGTAATTTCTGCTAACTAATGTTCCTGCGAGAAAGAGAGGTAGCTTATTGGGTAAGCGCGTGCGCCTTCTAACGTGGAGTCGTAATGTTGAAATTGGAGTAAGTACGCGCTTTATGGTTTTTTCATATCTACGACAAATTGCCCCGTAACGCCCTGTTGGTCTAGTGGTTTAAGTACCGGGCTGTGATATCGGGGTCCTGGGTTCGATTCCCGGGTCCAGCAAAAATAATGTTTTCGAACATTGCTCGGGTTTGTGATCACCAGTCCGCATTCGGCAAGCGTGGTGTTTAAGCCTAACCCCATCATAGTAGCGATGGCTTGATTTCTATGATGGAGGCCTTTGCCCTGCAGTGGGTCAGTATATAGGCTGATACTTTACTTTACGTAATAGTAGCCATATTTTCAAATCTGAGTGTAATGTGATGGTGAAGGAAAACATTGTGAGGAAACCTGCATAGTACGTTGAAGAAAAAAAATTAATGTGTTTTTTTTTAATTTTACTATAGGCTAACTCTTTTATCTTAGCGTGATTTCCCTGTTGCGTCCAAAGCTGTCTCCCTGGAGTCCGGGATACGGTCTTGATTTGGGGAGTCAAGTAATTACAACTTTAACAGGGGAACCAGACCAACTGAATCATGATTATATAAGATCACAGTAAACACGGATAACTCTTCATCATCATCCTCCTGCCCTTTTCCCAGGTTATCTGAAGTCGGCGCAGTGTTTTCCTTTTCCATACGTCCCTGTCATTCGTCATCGAATCATCCGTCCCTTTTTCCATGATGTCATTCTTCACACAATCCATCCATCTCTTTTTCGGCCGTCCTCTGTTCCTCCACCCACTTACATTTAAACTCATCACACGGATAAATCTTCTAATGGTTTATTTATACAAGTGTCTAATTTCACATTGATATTATCTGAGATTCCTTATCAACCATAATTATTACAAATCATAACAAAACTATATTTATACGCGCGATCTTTTTCTAAACGTCCTTTCTTTTTTTTCTTTTTTTATGTCATTCTGACATTCCACAGTTTATTAAATTATAGTAGGAAAGACTAATAATTATCATAACCATACTCCATGATTTGAAACCTTACAATTACACGTTTCAGAAACTATACTATAGGAAACGCTAGACCACATTCGCATATGATGGGGTAAGTAATAAAATGATAATAAAATCTTTAATCAATTTAGGTCCATATGTCAAAATAGGTACACATATTATCATCTACCGCTGGTTCGGAATGTCGATTTCTACTGAGAAGCCGATTTCTACTGAGGGTCTAAGATGATACGCGTTTGCGTAGATGATGCCTTGACTCTTAAGGATGTCCAGATTTCTTCCGGAAGCCATATCCAATCGTCGTTGAAGTTCTAAAACCACGTAAGTCATTTTTTGGCGGTTTTGACATTTCGATGCCATTCGCTAGAGAATCCATAGAATCAAGATACGACCAATTAAAACCTTTAAAATTACAAAAAAGTAATAGCACGGAAGTCATAAAATGATCTAAGCTTTGAGATAGATGACCACGCAAGTCACTTTTCTTTCTTTTTTTTAAATAATTTATAGGTGTCGGTTATGACATTTTGATATCATTCCTTAGAGACTTGGAAGCCACATCGTTTTTTTTTTCAATCAGAATTCAGTTACGGCCATCCAAAACCTTTTAAATGTTAAATAGGTAACAGAACGGAAGTCAACAATTGAATACTAATGGAAATATCGGATCAGTTTGTTGGTTTTCCTGAAAAGTTGCTTAAAATGAGTTACGTGGTGTTAGAACTTCGCCGACAAAATGCAAAACCTTTATAAAATCCCGTGAAGCCGAACACCATCTAATTTGGCCGGACACGCAACTAAAGCCTGCCTATGTCAGGCTTTATCCAGACGCCTGGCAATCCTCTATGGGACAGTGAAGGATGAAGAATGCTGAGTGTTCCACCGTGCGCCCGCGCAGGAAATTTCTAAACTAAATGCATTGCGTGATTTACTGTAATAAACACGGGACTGGAATACTAGATGCTTAGGAATTAGGTCTATATGTTCAGAGAAAATCCTAGAGCACGAGTTAAGTATATTAAAACGGTGAAATAAGGATTGTAATGGAATGCTATGTTTTGCGGCAATCAATTTTTTTTTACTAGTTTATGTTATCACCTTACTACTTACTCACTCCGCTGGATCAACGACCCGAACCGAGTCTTGGCCTCCGAAACAAGAGAGCGCCACTTAATCACCTAATCACAATAAATTTAATGATATTCTCACTATCGCAAATACCTACATCAGTCCCATAATCAAAGGTGCGAAAAATATACGCAGAGATCCACACGACAATATATGGAGGGAAAACCAAATAACCTTAACCTACCTAATAAATGATAGGTCAGCAAATAAGAACATATTTGCATAGCAAGTTTTTTTTAAATGTGATAGGTGGCAGACGAGCAGACGTATCACCTGATGGTAAGCGATTGCCGCCACCCATGGACACCCGCGACACCTTTACACCTATAATCCCCCTTTCCCTCAGATTGGGCCTGCGGTACTATCACTCACGCAGCGAAACAGAGCACAGTGCAGCTTCACGCCGGTTTTCTGTGATCAACCGAACCTGTGAAGTACGATCAGGGGAGCAATTCTCGTAGACTCGACATCGAAGTTAGATATTTGTATGGACGAATGTATGTAATCTATAAATTCGACTTCAGTATCGAGAGCTCGTCGTGTGGTCCCGGCAGAGTAGAATAGGCCACCCTCACTCTTACCGAGGTGTCGTAAAAGGCGACTAAGATAAAGCTGCTGGCATGATCATCAGCACCCAGAGAAGGAAAACTCTGCATTTACGAGTATATCAAAACCCTCGCCAACCCGTCTGCCAAGCGTGGTGAGTATGGCAATTACCCCTCATGTGATTGAGGGAGGCCCGTGCCCCAGCAGTGGGAACTTAAATGGGCTGACGATGATGATGATGATGATCGAGAGCTCGAGAATGGGCCCTCTGATCAAACGTGGGTGATCGTGAAACGTTATTTAAAAATCTGATCAAATTAACTTTCCCACATTATGAAATGCGACCATTTTATGAAGCTAGCAAATATACGATATGGCCACGAAAATACCAATCTGACCAATTTCAACAACCGATTCTCACCTTAATGTGAAATACGTTTGGTTCAAAATCAATTCAAGAAATTCGACTGATTGTAGTAAACGGATGTATGGCTGTCCGTACGTACAAATACAAAGTAAACTCGAATGGTTACAGTTATCTCCCGTCAATAGGCAATAAAGAGAACGGGCTTCAATCATGTTATGAATGAATGAATGAACCTTAAGCCCCTATCCGTTTGAGAGGTCAGCCCTGCGTTAACAGACATGAATGAGAAATGTCAATAAAGTCACATTCAGATAATGACGTCATCGCTAATTGCAAATTTATCGCTAACTCATAATTATCGGCGATAACAATAATATCCTCCAACCGATTACGGCTACGGCGGCCAATCTCAACGATCAGCCACGTACGAGTACGCAGGATATATTATAGTGATACACTGTCGAGCTAATGGTAATATAATAATAATAATAATAATTCTCACAACATCCCATACGTTGACCTGATTCCGTACTAAGTAGCTTAAGCACTTGTGTTACAGATATCAGACAACAGAGGAACACAAATATATACTTAAATACATATATTAATTATAATAATTCTCACAACATCTCATACGTTGACCTGATTCCGTACTAAGTAGCTTAAGCACATTGTGTTACAGATATCAGACAACAGAGGAACACAAATATATACTTAAATACATATATTACACCCAGACACCGAACAAACACAAGTGTTCGTCGCACAAATGTTTGTCCAGGGTGGGGATCGAACCCACGACCTTTGGCGTAAGAGGCAGGGTCACTACCAATTACGCTATCCGGTCAGTCATCATCCGGTCAATACGCACATTTATTTGAAAAATTCAAAGGTGCATGCTCGGATTCGAAGCTATAACCTCCCGCATTGAAGGCGCTCGTTTCCACTAAGATACCACCCTTGTCGCATAAACATGGCCGCGAATGCATTATTGTTGCTAATATTAGCTTCTCTGCCAGATGTAAGGTGCTGTAAATTTTTGCTCGCTTAGCGATAGGATATATCGTAGTACATAAAAAGCTGAATTTATCATGGCTAGTAATTTAATAACAATTATTATGTGCATATTTTGTCTTTGTATACATTAATGCTCGTCTCGTGAAGTCGTGACCTGATATGAATTGTTGGACCAATTTACAAATTTGCAGATTCCACAAAATTGAGCCATTAAGGCATTAAGGGGCCGTTCAAGTATTATGTAAGTCTTTGCTTTGTTTATTTGTCTAGATGATAATATGATGATTACGTCATCGATAATCATTTTCTTTTTAACACAAATGGCAACCCTCACATTCCGTTTGCTTGAAAACGAAACGTATTTTCGGGGAATTACCTACAAAAAAATGCATACGGTTAGTAGGGTTGCCGAGCTGAACAAAAAAATCGAAATTTTTTTACGTAAGCATGGGGAGAGGGGGTAAGAGCTTTGCTTACTTTTGCTGACAAAGGGGGTGGGAGGGTAAATAACTGTAATAAATCTGCTTACGTAATACTTGAACGTCACGTAAGATAAATAAGTTTAAATGCAATTCCAATGCTACGGGGATCAAACACAGTTAATTAATTTCAAGGGCTCTGTAAGCTGTATCGGTTTAAATTATTTAGGCTTTAAAATTAGACCCCTATTTCTAAACACGATATTAAGAAAGATACGAAACGAAACTCGTTTCATCCCCTTTTAACTGTACGGTAACAACTCAAGATCACATAGGAGTGTTTAAGAGATCTTAAAATAAATCACTCTCGGAAATAATTAGTAAGTCCTGTACAAAATAAGTAGAGTTATCGATTCCAATTTCAGAAAATATAAAAGTGATACTACAGAGCAGTGAAGCCATAAACAAGTCCACAATTTCCACGATAAGCAAAATCAAAACGGGAGCCAAGAAACTGGAAGTTAATCAGAAAAGGTCCAATGGCGATATGATCTACAGACACGTCTTCTTTACACTAGGACTGGCCATAAACAGAGACACAGTAAAAACAACTAAAGCGAATAAACAAATAAAAGAGAAACCTGGGATGAGTTATCGCAGCCAGTCGAAGGGCTGGCCACACAGGCCTAAGTAACAGCCGGCTTGGAGCCTGGCAGGCTGTAAACTAACGCACAGCATTAATGTCTCAAGCTAATGAAAGTTTTGAATTGTTGCTGCGGAGGCCCATGCGCTTGCGCCGCGAAGACAAATATATGCAACGTTGTACTTGTAGCGAGAGATTCATGGAACTTCCACAGTGTCAATTAAAGGCTAGGAAAAATTATTCATTTGTATATCTAATGTGCCATCGTTAGTTTATAGCTATGTCAGGATTACTTGTTATCTACATTATTTAAATATTCTAATTACTAAATGCACGACGAGGGCGGCCATCAGAGAGGAGTAGCGACGTGTTGTGAAGCTTGCCACCCATGAAGTGATGATGACCAAGACCACTTTGTAAAGAGTGCAAGCAGTCAAATTTAGTAGAAGAATTAAAAAATTTGACTGCACGAAAACAAGATACTTATTATATAACTAAAACCATGTCAACAATGTTAACGTAATCAGAACTATATCCAATTTTCCCACGCATTTCCAATCATTCCGAACACATGAATTTATCGACCATTAACCATTATGTGACCATCCTCATCCTTTAAAGTCGTAAAGTTATCGCTGAACAGACGGGGAAATTGTAGATTTAACGCCAATTCGGCACACAAAGTCACTAGAACCGCGGGCATTCCCGATTTCTCACACTCGTTTTTCCTGGATCATCACCGTACAAATGTGGACATGATTCCATGAGAAATTTCTGAGGCACAAGTATTAAGTAACGATAAGGTTGAGTCAGTGACCCACGACAAACACGTTCAAGCTAAGGCTCACAAAACTATTTTCGCGAAATAGAATCAAATGGTGAGAACGGTTGGATCAAACAAAGGTAATACAAATTATATCTATTTAATTAGAAAGCTATAAAAGTCATATTTTTTAATGAAAGCTATGAAATTACACGAATGAAGCCCATAAAACATCCAGTTTTATATTGAACCGAAATATATTATCCATGTTTGCCATTTGAATATATTCCTAATGAATTGTTAATACGAATAACAGTGGTGAAATAGAAAAACTAAATAAATGTAAAACAAAAGCAATCAGAGGAAATCATAGACTAGAAACAAGTGAAAGAAATGAAGGTTGAAAACATAAGGTACATTAATTAGATAAATGTACAGCTAGTTCCAACGTAAGATGCTGTAAAGCAGCCAGCGGATCGAGAACACCGCCATTAGCGATATTTGCTGCGCTTGCGATTGCCACTGTATGCTTCAATGGGTGCATTAAATTGCAAATATTCCAGCAGAAAGTGTTTGCGTGGAACACGAAACCAGAGACGGAGTATTAGACCGTGGTGGTCAGGAAGCAAGTCTGAAACTGTCCGCGGTACTGTCAGTGTTGAAATTAATTATTTGAAGAATTTCTTTCACTAGGTACTCATTTAAAGAACTCGGCAATATGTAAAATTACAAATACATAAAATAAAATAAATGATATTTTAATACCGATTTACACGACCAAATAACAATTGACTTAAATATAACTTAAATCGTTTAGATGACAATGCGTTTTATCATCATCAAAAATATGCTCTAACGTCCCATGAATCATTTGCGTGTAATCTGATCTACTCAATTTCTAAAGAAAATATGCATTTATTTATTCATAACATAAAGTAACGACAAAACAATGGGACGGATTAACATCGACGCAATTTCTATCTAATCAATCAAAGTACAGATTAACTGATATGCCAAAAATTCTGCGAAATTATGATCATGCTAAAAATAAACACACGTCACACTCATGAAATCTAACCACTATAATATTTTGCATCAAAAATGCAAATATGGTTGACCTGACATTTTTTAATAGAAAAACAAACGCTATTGTTTCTAACTTAAACCAAATACATAGCATTCAGAGTGTGAAGCAAATAGAGGAAAAACATATACCAGTAAGTATTACATTTGCGCCACATAATTTTTAGCTGTCATAGATAGCAGCGACTAAGGAGGAGATAAAAGTAAATGAAGTCGCTGAATTAATAAGTGTATCAAAAGATGCAGTACTACACTAACTAGGTCTGATCCCAATCCTAAAGTTACTCTAGGGCTTAAATCATAAAACTTGTTTTGAACTAGCAATAAAAAACACAATTAAAACAAAGTTAACGTTAAGCCATAAGCGTCGACTTTATTTACGACCGCCATTTCTGAAAACGTACCTTTTAAATGATGACATAAAAATGGTGTGGCGTTCCTCAAGGAACTATCATGTCACCGGTATCTTAAATGCAGAAATCTTAATTAAAACAATTAAATGCCGTAATTTACATTTTCATAGGCGTTTTGAAATATGATAATGCAATCGTAAATATTTATTAAACACGTAAGCATTCCAATCAATTACTGTCTTAATAAAATAAAATGATAATCTCAGCAATTTTAAATCTTGAGATTAATCATCATTTACGCTTAAGCCAATGATTAGCATAAGATTTAAGTTTTCTTGACGTTCGGTGTCATGTTCAAGCCAGTTCAGGTTAATGAAAATAGATGAACACTCCATAACGGATATTTCTGGTTCATCTAAAATACAGGCGATAAAGGCTTCTTTTGAATATTTCCACCATATGTTTACAGTAGCTTTTGTGAGTTAACGCAAGGAAATTTTTTTTTCGTGTTATTAAAGTTGCTTTATTCCTTGGAGACGGTGAAAGCTTTATGAGTCTCGCAAAATATTTGCTTAAGCGTGGCTTCGTATCTCGAATTAATTGCAGTGACCAGTTCACTCATAATTTCATAACATATTACTAATGGTTCTTCCGCGTATTCAGAAATAGTCTGATATCGAACCGCTGAATTAAATTGCCATTTCTAATCTGCGAGCGGAGAATATACGAAAACTAATAAAGATACCATGTAATGTGGCAACTCGGAGAAAACAGCACCGTTTCCTACATAGGAATGTTTAATTAAGATAACTAAAAGAGAAATATTGTCACATTTTTAATGAAACAGCATTTCATAGACATTTACTTTTTCCAAACATTATGTCCAATGTTGACCATAATGTTTGGCCGTATGGTCCCCGGCAGAGTAGAATAGGCCACCCTCACTCTTACCGAGGTGTCGTAAAAGGCGACTAAGGTAAAGCTGCTGGCATGATCATCAGCACCCAGAGAAGGAAAACTCTGCATTTATATATAAACCCTCGCCAACCCGTCTGCCAAGCGTGGTGAGTATGGCAATTACCCCTCATGTGATTGAGGGAGGCTCGTGCCCCAGCAGTGGGGACTTTGCTTTTTTTGGGGGAATGGGCTGATGATGATGATGATGTCCAATGTTCAATTGTTTTTCAGTCGTTCATTAGTTTTTATTAAGTTCACTTGTTTTTTTCTATAGTCATACAATTTGGACGAAATTCACTGTAGGTCTAATAAAAAATCCTAATGGATTACCAAGACGAAAATCTGCCATTTTCAAAGAACCAAATTCCTAAAGGGCCAGCTAGGGGGATGAAGTGCTTGGCCTATATCGGTAACAAAGGATTTTTGCATACTTCTTGAGTATCAACAATGAATAAAAATGGCTTTTATTTTTTACACAGTTAATAATACATATAATAATATTTTCCTTAAATCTTACTAAGCTTTAATAATGTAGCTATTAGAACTACAATCCTACAATTACCCAGCTTAGAGAAATTGAGTATGATCATAATTATAACCGTTCAATGGCACCAACAAGGCACCTGCTTATCACATAACCATAGTATGAAAATGGACAGTAGCAAGACATTACTTTAGAATGAAAGATCACGACAGGACGGGACAGGACGGGACATATCTCAGGAGAGTATAAGAATTAAGTAAATAATGCACTTAAAATTTTTTCGACAGTCTTCAGGTGGGACTCGAACCACGATCTTTTGAAAACCGGGCAACTGCTTTACCGACTAAACTACCGGAGACCTACAAGTATTGATGAAACTACTGTCAGCTCACGGCGAAGCAACTATCACTTACAAAATTCGTCGACCTACCACCTGACTAGCATCGTAAACCTCATGAGGTTTACGACGCAAGGAGGTGATGACAGAATGTTTCGACGAACACCGCTTCAGCTCCTGTGGCCTGCTAACTGGTGCTGTGAAACTATCCGAAACGTGAAAGTTTCCATAACGCCTAGGGAATGGTAGATTTTTTTCTATGTTATAGGAGGCAGACGAGCAGACGGATCACCTGATGGTAAGCGATTGTCGTCGCCCATGGACACCCACGACACCAGTGGAGTCACAAATGCGCTGCCAACCTCTAAACCCCTCTTTCCCCCGGATTGGGCCTCCGGTACCCTCACTCACGTAAAACACAGCAAATTGCTGCTTCACGCCGGTTATCTGTTAAGCTGTGGTATCACTCCGGTCGAGCCGGCCCATTCATAGCACAAAGACTCCATAAATCCAAACATGCAATAGTTGAGTGCAATAAAGTATATTCATTAATTAATTCATTCCTTCATTCATGCATGCTCGGATTCAAACCTGCGACCTCCCATCTTATCCACTGAGCTGCCTAACGCTAACCCACTGCCTATATTCAGACTGCTATAACCGTTTGATGGTACACCCGCTTATCAAAGGTCCAGGTATTATTTCATAAGCTTATCTCCGCTATCGTCGAGATAGTGCGCGCGCGCACCACAATTAAGCCACGATACTGTCCAATCAGCGGGCAGTTTTTATCGACCATCTATTTTGTTGCTACAGTTATCTGGGTGGAAGTTTGTGATAGTGTAAAGTTAAGTACTGGAATTAAATTATTTACGAATGACGATGGGAACTGCACATACAGCCGTGGCACGTAATATTTAACGATGACCTTGAGTGAGCAACAATACAGTAAAATTTTAGTATAGAGTTTAACAAGACAGTGCGCAAACATCCCCACTAATACGAGCGCTAGATTTACGTGCCGTGGCTTGTAATACTTAGAGTGTTTTACCTAGAGATAAAATCTAGTACTGAAGTGTAGCAGCTCAGACAATAACCGAGGGAGAGTCACGCTTCGGCATGATTGGACCACCTCGATTGAAGTAGTACCTACCACGGCACAGAAATCCTGTGAAGCAGCGAATTAGTTTTCCATAGGCTCAATCGAAGGAAGAGGAGTTAAAAGGTTGGCAGCACACGTGACCCTACTGGCGTGTAAAGACAGATTGTTGTAACCTGTATGTGTATCTGTCTGTACATACAAATCGTAGCTTACAAATGAGTGTACCTATATTTGATTGAGTGACCTGTCCGTGCAGTCTACTCCTGAATGGCGAACAATCACGCCATCCTTTGTTTAAAAACAATAATATAAATCAATTAACACGTTATATTGTTATTCGAACAAATGTGGCGGTATCCATAAACTTGGCCTTTGTTTACATAATAACATTAATCAACTGCGGTTTTGAGTTAAAGGAAAACAATAAACAGGAGAGGGCTTTGCATACGTAACTACATTTTGATAATATTATTCATATGATTCATTTATTTGTCTACATTTGATTTAAGATTCTATTAAGTTACTCCGCCGGCTCAGCGATCCGAACCAAGTCTTGGCCTCCGAAACAAGAGAGCGGCACTTTGGTCAATACTGTACTACTTCTTAGCAGTCATTGAGCTGAAGTTCTCGCAGATCAGTCTCGCCGACGTCTTTCCAGCGAAAGACTGGAAGAGGATCGTCTCGAGAAGAAAGCCGGCGGGCAGATGCCCAGTTGGGCGACCTAGGTAGCGCTGGATTTAAGATTCAATTCGAAAACATGGTATTGATCCCTTCGTCTTAGCGAAGGCACTACTGTGCCCCCTAAAACGTGATATTAGCACAGTATTTAAGGACAGCACTTGTTATACAGTGATATAAGTCATCATACAATGACCTATACAAATTTGTCGATGTAAATATATGTAAATATACCTACTTACAATATTGATGAGACTATCGACAGCTCATGTCGAATCAAGCACTTACAAATTTCGTAGGCTTAGAAACGCGTTCAGTGGTCTAATTGGTAGAACATTCACCCGGATTGTGGAAGGTGTGGGTTCTAGTCCCACCTGAACACGAGATGAATTTTTTAAATGTGTTATTACTTTAACAATATTGGAATTTATCGAATTTAAATAAATTCGATTAAAACCCAATTTTGTCAAAGATTATCACTTTAGTATAGGCAGATGATCATTAAGAGGCAATTTAGCTAATAGTAATGGGAATTTTATATGGGAAAGCTAAAGACTTATTATTAAAAGGTGTTAATGAAGCTATAATATTGAGTTATCGCTAATATGACCGATTTGTCAACTTATTACACCTACACAGCAAGTTTAAAACTAAACGCGTATATTCTGCGAATGCCAAATAAAGTATCATGGGATAGAAAAGTCATACCGCCAAACTAAGGTATTTGGGTCGTCAAAATAACTTTCAAAAACCATAAATTTTCAACTTGACGCCCAATTTGTGCCCACGCGCGTGCGCATGCTGTCAATCGTTCAGCTTGCACGATCACCCATCCTACACGATTGGATATCGTCTTTGTCGTCGGTTGTGATAAACATGCATAAAACGCTCGAAGGCATATTTATAACCGTAGCATATTTTTGATACGTGCTCACTTCACGGTTTCATTAATCAAACATTAAAAAGCTTTTACGTAAAACGAGCTATAGTTTTAAGCTCGTCTTTTAATCTAGTATTTCAATCTACGAAACATGCCATATGCCCACTTAAATAAAGAAAATCAATCTTTTTTAAACGTTCTTTGGAGCCTTATTCCATTTTTTTTATTAATAGCCCATTTCATTAAAATACATAGTAATAAAAAGATTTAAAAAGAGTAACTACTGAGTTTCTTGCCGGTTCTTCTGGTAGAAATCGATTTTCCGAATCAGCGGTAGATCACATATTTGACATTCATCATGTCATTCAGAAATGTTCTGTATGGACTTAAATTGAATAAAGATTTTTTGAATTATTAATATTTTTTGGACAAATCGGGATATTCCCATGGTTGACTGAAATGCATTATACAGAAATTTGTATTATTTTTAATATAAATTTGGCGAAACACGATTGTATTAACACCGACCTTCTAAAATCCTTTGCTACAATCGCAAAATTTTCTTCGCTCGACTATTCACCATAATCGTAATTGTTTCCTGAATGTGAATCGAATAAATCAATCGATTCAGCGACAGCTGGGAAATCGATTCGCGTCTCGATGTTTTTGTGTTCAACATTCGCTTTACATTCTTGTAAGCTTTTAAACAAAGCGGGTATTGTTTTCTTTACGGTTCTATTCATATTTTAATATTAGTCTCAGTTACACGTCATGTTACAGAATGCAATGGTGCGCTATTGATATGAAGATAACTGTCAGACATAGAAAAGGAGACGACTCCTAATGAGATTCACGTTTTATACTAATTGACAGATACTATTCGGTACCCCGTCTGCCCCCTATCAAATAAAAAAAACTTCTTACTAGATGTAGTCCAAACCATGTTTCGTTGTTAGTTTTCATGATTATGTACATCATATATTTACTTAGTTTTATAATTCATTTATTATAGAAGTTAGAGGGGGGAAACACAATTTACCACTTTGGGAGCGTCTCTTGCGCAAAGTATTGTGTTTAGAAAAAAATGATGTTGAAAACCTCAACATCATTTTAAAGACTTATCCATAGATACCCCACACGTATAGGTTTAATGAAAAAAAAAATTTTTGAGTTTCAGTTCAACTATTTTTTTATTATTTCCCCCATTTTTTTTTTATTTTTTCAATTTTTGTGTAAAAATTGTAATGCGGTTAACAAAAGACATCTATTTACAAAGTTTCAATAGCATAGTTTTTATAGTTTCGGAGAAAAGTGGCTGTGACATATGGACGGACGGACAGACATGACGAATCTATTATGGTTCCGTTTTTTGCCATTTGGCTACGGAACCCTAAAAAAGAACCATACTAGACGAATCATGCCTGCGCTATGACACGCCGAGTGAGTGAGTCTATAGTTTTTGCGTGAGTGCTTGTACCACGAGAAAATACTCGACGACAGCTGTCGTCGACTAATGACGCCACCACAGTTAAACACGCGACACCCCTAGAAGACGTCCCAAGCTACTAAGGCCAGCGAAGTATGCAGCTTGGGCTCCTCCCGTCCGCGTTTCACCACACAATCGCCCTGTCTAGACGTCTCCGTCGAACTACTGTGAGGATAACTTTTGTATACTATTTACTGTAAAGTAGTGATAAGGACAGAAAAAATAATCGATCTTTATCGCAATATAACTCTACCGGTTTATTTATTTACGTTTTTTATTCGTCGCATTTCCCTTATAGATATATAGATACTCTTTATTGCACAACATACAAAATTTAAAAGCTATACAGAGATACAATGTACAATTAGTTTATCGGTGTGAATTCATTTATTTATTTTGTATTGATAGGTCAGCTATTTGTAACTTACTGAGTTCAGGCCCTACTATGATTTTTTTTACATTATGGCAGAAAAACGAGCAGACGACTCACCTGATGGTAAGTGATTACCGCCGTCCAATAACATTTGCACGGGGCATCTCAGGTGCGTTGCCGGCTCTTAAGGGAGAAATAAAATTGTACAATTAAGTTTCTGTAATGCCTAGTTTTTTTATGTTGTGTTTTTTTTTGTGCAATAAAGCATATCTATCTATAACGACCCGTTTGGAACAGTGGTAGTGAACGCCTTTGGTCCAAGGGTTGCGGGTTCGATCCCCGCACAGTACAAACATTGGTGTGAACATGTCTGTTTGTATTTGTCTGGGTGTGTGTATGTATTTACGAAAGAAAAGTATTATATGTATATATTTGTAATTCCGCTGTTGATTCTGATATCCGTAACACAGGTGGTGGTGGAGGTTCTTGAGTTACCTATCTCGGAGTCAGATCAATGAATGTGATGTTGTGAAATATTAATTATTTATTATTATTATAAGCTCTTTTCTTGAAGATCACCAGGTCGTATCTGTTCGGAAACACCATCGTTGGTAGATCGTCCCTAAAGAGAAGGAAACGAGCAAGTAGGTTATTTCCAGGTGTAATTTTCTATGTAACGATAGAGTTAAGGCAACCTAGCAATTTTAAAGTAAACCATAAAACAACAAACTCAGCATTATAAGAAATAAACCAACATTCAGTGCGGTATAATGACAAAAAATATTGCAGCAACTTGGCTCTAATAAAAACAGTATTGCATACTATCTCGAGTTGTAATTGAAAACATAATGAAATGCCACCCCTGTGATTCCGTTACCTCCCGTCCTGTTGTGATTACAATGATTCTGATTAGAGTCACACAAACCAGTTCACTCCAGTGAGAAGATTAATTCATTTCTTAATACTGAACTGTATACTCGTTATTTATAATTTATTTGGTTACTAATTCGGTAACAAGAGAGAGTTGACGGTGTCTAGAAATACTTACTGGTTAATTTTATCTAAAAAAAAACACTACTAAATCCAGTCAAGCAGCAATGGCTCTTTCATAGTACAAACAAGAAATCATAGTTATTCTTTTCTCACTTCCACTCCCCCACAATCCTTTATTTAATCATTAACTTTGTCACCTTCAACATTTATCATTAGACTAGGGACTAGGGTGGTAGGCCAAAACTATCTTTTTATCTTTATCTTTATCTTATCATATACAGTGATAATGATCGTGGAAATACAACTGTCTTTTCAAACCTCAATTTTTAAAAAGACATGTCATAGATGTCAAGAATCACCGGGGTTGGGAGCTCTAAGTGAACTATATTGATAGATTAAGTGAGTTAGTTCAATTGAACTAATTCAGGGACTACACCAGTCTGATTCCGATGGCAAGCCATGCCACAATAATGGGTAACGACCGGTAAATTAGTGTCTTCGATTTTATTATGAGCCGATCAACGGCATTACCCGCTAACTGTCAGTAATATCGGCCCAACTATCGGGATGGACACCACTATTAGGGTTGACTACTATCATTCACTTGTATCTTAGAAAATATATTTTGGTTTGAGTTTGCCTATCTATTGGAATTTATATAAATTAATTAATAATATCAGAATGAAAATATGCCTGATACACGTAGAGCTTGGTTGGTCGTAGCTTCGATCACATTTCCGACGAATGGTAAACTTGGTTGCTATTAATTAAAACCACTAGAAAAAAACTGGCCGGTTGGTCCCTGGCAGAGTAGAATAGGCCACCCTCACTCTTACCGAGGTGTCGTAAAAGGCGACTAAGGTAAAGCTGCTGGCATGATCATCAGCACCCAGAGAAGGAAAACTCTGCATTTATATCTAAACCCTCGCCAACCCGTCTGCCAAGCGTGGTGAATATGGCAATTACCCCTCATGTGATTGAGGGAGGCCCGTGCCCCAGCAGTGGGGACTTAAAAGGGCTGATGATGATGACTAGAAAAAAGTCCTTTTCCCAAAAGGCAAAATTCCATTCCGTAAAGCATTCCATGACACGCAACAAGATTTAAAACCAAATGAAAAGCAAAACATATATTTATTCGGCTCCACCATTCTGTACTCGTATAAATTATTTGATGAAATTCATAGATTAAAGCTTAGTCTTGTAGATTATGATTAGTGATAAAAGATAAGATTGAAATCACAAAATATATCTTATATCTACCAAAAGATATGATTTATAATAATACATCGATTTCCAGATTACATTTTAGACGATAATTTTAGAAATTCTTGATATTCCAAATCTTAGTATGAATACTCTACAAGAAAACTGTTCTAATGAAATAATAATATGTATGATTGGTCCTCGGTTCTATCAGCAGTACTCTAAAAGTAAGGGCTAATAATCTGCACAACAGGCTTTTCCCTGAATTTTCAACCGTTTTTTTTTATCATGGAATAAGATCTAACATCATAAGAAACTTAATGAGATATTGTTGTCTTTGTCGCAACATGTTGATTTTACGTGTAAACATGTTGATGTTTGAGCAGTACTCAAAATCAGGAAACATTTGAGTGGCGTTATAAGAGGGTGTCTTCGTGTGCGTTTTCCTTGTAAAGAAAAGTATTAAATGTATATATTTGTAATTCTGTTGGTTCTGATATCGGTAACACAGATGCTTGAGCTACCTATCTCGGAGTCAGATTAATAAGTATATGTTATGTTGGGAAATATTATATAATATTTTAATATTATATTTAAATTTAGTAAATAAATCAACAACCCTACTAGCCCCGGTAATGCACCGCACGGAATATCGATACGAGTTCGTTACGTAACGTAACGTCGATAAACTATTAATGTAACGTTACCTATATGAAATTAAATTTTATATTCCAACCGCTATTTTATTTATTTTACTTGAAAGTTTGATTTCACAGATATCATCAGAGGATCGGTAGCGGTGGTCTTTATGCTAATCAATGGAGTTTCAAGTTTACAATGGTGTTAAATGGGCCTTGAAGGAAGTTGTGAGGTACTGGTTTTAGTTTTCTAATGATTTTCCACTCAACGATTCGATTAGTCTCGTTTTTTACGTAAGAAATCATTACCACTCAAAAACATCGGCGAAATCAAAGGATGCTCCGTTTGTCCCCTCAAGCATTAAAAAAAATACCGAAATGTAATTAATGTACACGGGACAAAACGCGGTTATTTTTATATGTAAGTCCATACTCATAGCAGCTCGTATCTACTCACTTGTATAATGCAACACGAAAGTTAAAAATCTTATTATGAAAAATACGCTATGGTATATGTGCCTCTGAGTGAAGATGAAATATACTCATGAAACTTAAATCAAAAGGCACAACAATCAAAACATACCTTAAACAGCCATTTAAATTCTACCGTAGGAATGCGGCCGATTCGCACGCTTTTCCTTGTAATGAACTAGGCTTAGGACCATACATAACATTATGAACAGAACACTTGTTTATATTAGAATTGAAATAGTTAGCGGGATCTCGTTTGCTCCAAACATTATTATGAGCCTCTTCAGGTCCAGGGTTGCCAGATGGAAAGACTCAAATATCTGAGCAATGAGCATATTATTGTTTACAACCTGTGCGGATAAAGAATGGGATCACACCCCACGAGCCACGAGGTGCTGAGTATAGACGCAAATAGTGAGCGAGCGAGAAGTGAATAGATGCGCCGCCATTTCTGATCCCATTCTTTATCCGCACAGGTTGAACTCAATTGTTCGTTGTTGTATTTTAGGGTTGACCGATTGGAACAGTGGTAGTGCACGCTGCCTCTGATACAAGGGTTGCGGGTTCGATCCCCGCACAGTACAAACATTTGTGTGCATGAAACATGTTTGTTTGTATTGGTCTGGGTGTTTGCTATGTATTATAAGTATGTATTTACAAAAGAAAAGTATTATATGTGAATATTTGTAATCCCACTGTTGATTCTGATATCCGTAACTACCTAACTCGGAGTCAGATCAATGTATGTGATGTTGTGAAATATTTATTTATTTATTTTATTTATTAGGATATCAAACAGCGAAACCATAAATATACATTACATTTATACATGACAAACATTACAACGCTAATAACAGGATATCAAAACTAGACCTTAATGAAAAATGACATCAAAGAAATCAAATTTGCTAGAAAAAACTCAGTGCAGATACAATGTAGGTGCTAGTAGAGTAATTAAGAAGTGCTATTATTATAATCATATTTTCTGATACGGCATTGAACTCTTCAAGAAACGGGCCTGAATCATCGTTAAAGACCGGAAATGCATCTGCATACATGCAAGACTAGGAAAGCGTGGATGATTAATAAAAAAAACAATTTTTTTGCCAAATCATAGATCATTCATAACATTTATTTTTTAGCCATATTTCTTTATCTTAAATTTAGGAAAGTGCCGTGTGGTCCCTGCAGAGTAGAATAGGCCACCCTCACTCTTACCGAGGTGTCGTAAAAGGCGACTAAGGTAAAGCTGCTGGCATAATCATCAGCACCCAGAGAAGGAAAACTCTGCATTCATATCAAAACCCTCGCCAACCCGTCTGCCAAGCGTGGTGAGTATGGCAATTACCCCTCATGTGAATGAGGGAGGCCCGTGCCCCAGCAGTGGGGACTTAAATGGGCTGATGATGATGATGATGACCTTTAGGAAAGAGCGTATTCCTTTTTAAAAGGTCAGCAGGGCATTTGTGGATCCTCTGGTGTAGCAGTAGCAGGTGTCCATGGGCAGCGGTAACCACTATACCATCAGGTGGTCCGTCTGCTCGTCTACCTATAATCTCATAAAAAAAAACTTCTCACACAGACAGATGATCCATTTTTGTAATTTTATTTGTTTTTCAGGTTTCTGGTTATAGTTATCAAATGTCTGGTAACTTTATATACATCCTGACTATCTAGCAACCCTAAGCCCTTAGGGTACTCGTACTTGCCAAGTTGTTAGCGCACCGCTAATTCTATTTTCAGTGTGCAAGGACGTACCTGTGAACAAAACAAATGGATATTAACATCTTGTTTCATATATATATATACGTATATAGAAACAATAATAGTCATCGCAATAATTTTGACCTCTATTCTGAAACGAAACAGAAACGAGGTAGAAATTTGGGATATTTGTTCATATTACACAGGATAGTTGTGGCAGGATCAAGATAGTTGTGGCAGGCCTCCTACAAGGTGGACCGACGATCTGGTGAAGATCGCGGGAATCCATTGGATGCGGGAGGCACAGGACCGATCTGTGTGGAGAACATTGGGGGAGGCCTATGTCCAGCAGTGGACGTCCATTGGCTGAAATGATTACACAGGCCCCAAAACCAAATTACGTAATTCAATATAAAATAACGGAAAAAAAAGTCAATTTAAATAACATTGTGAAAAAATTAGAATAACAATATGAAACTGGCGTGTTGTAGGTACAACATCATGCCGGTTTTTGCATACCAATTACGGATTTTATTGTACTATGTAATAATCATAGAAGCATTAATTTCTTATCTACTGCAAATAAATAAAAAAATAATAAATAAATATTTCACAACATCACATACATTGATCAGATTCCGAGATAGGTAGCTCAAGCACCTGTGTTACGGATATCAGAATCAACAGTGGGATTACAAATAGATACATATAATACTTTTCCTTTGTAAATACATACTTATAATTACACAGGAAACACCCAGACCAATACAAACAGACATGTACATGCACACAAATGTTTGTACTGTGAGGGGATCAAACCCTTGGACCAAAGGCAGCGTTCACTACCACTATTCCAAACGGGTCGTCAAAATATGAATCATGATCCCAAACAAATCAAACTGAAAGCAAAATGCAATCCGCTTCGCTGATAGAAAATGTTATTTTATTTTCAATTGCTAATATTGCCTCAAGTGTCAATAAACCGTACTGTCTGTAACCACTAGATCGCCGAGGCGTTGGAACTATCATATTTGGGTCAAACTGACCACAAAACTTGGTAAAAAACATTACGTCACAAACCACCAACCACTACTCCAACAATGTAGGTACTGTTTGATCAACAAAAACATTATGTACCGCCGTACCGACTTTTTGTTGAATAATAAACTGAGCAATAACAATGTTGTTGGTAAATAAGTTGCAAATGTTATAATTTAGACTAAATTGAATTGTTTGGGCAATTCTCTGAAAGTTTGTCGTAGTTTTATTTCATTCGGCCAATTGAAACGGAATATGTTGTTACAGGAAATGAATGCCAAGGCTGATAGAAACAACGAAAATTCAGAAATTAATAGATTAAAAAAAGCATTACTAACCTAGTTTTACGATTTGAAAACTTAACTAACGTATTTGATAGCGTGTTGCCTTTGAGGACACATATGCTTTCCTATAGTCTTGAATATTATGATAAACTGTGGTTGTTATAGAACGAGTAACTAGTAATAATAATATTTTATGATATACAAGTGAAATAATTTAAAACAAGGCAACGACCACGCTACGAATCAAATAATTCTGCCATAGGTATATCTGCCAAAGCTTTACCGTTAAATCTTATCGGATATACATATATTCTACTACATCTGCATACACAATCACAGACAGAAGCATACGAAAACTAATTTAAATTGAATACTTATTACAATGTGCCAATCATTTGACAGCCCAATTTAACTGAAGCATCATCGCTAAGCGGATGCATAGAAGTCTACAGGTCCACCTTGAAAACAGTACCAGGTTTTGTCAAAAGATGACAGGTGCTTGTCGCTTGTACCACGGATAAAAAACCAGCATAAGAGAAGGTGGGTCCCGTTAAATTTGTTCTAACAGCTAACAGAACCTGTCCGCT
Source organism: Marasmia exigua (assembly GCA_019059595.1). Lineage (NCBI taxonomy): Eukaryota > Metazoa > Arthropoda > Insecta > Lepidoptera > Crambidae > Marasmia > Marasmia exigua. The sequence goes on from CM032470.1 coordinate 18,338,518, forward strand.
TGTAGCCCATTCACAAAAAGCCGCGTCCAAATTTCGCCGCACGCGCAGCATGCTACGGTGACCATGCCCAACTCGGCCGTCACGTATTTAATAATAAATATTCTTGTTACTTTTATTTTGAATGGACTTATTAGCTGTCCCGGTCGATTTGTCAAGACATTTTTATGTTCTGATTATGGGTCATAATTATGTACGCTCCCAATATGTTCAGTGAGTACCTATTTATAATTGAAGAAAAAACTTAAATTATCCGTTAGTCAACTGAAAACCATGTTATTAGCATGCATTTGGATATTTTTTATATGTATATTTGATGAAAGCATTTATAACACAGACTATGTAATTAGTAGTGTTATTGCATTCTAATTCCCGTTTTTTTACATTCAGATCTTGCATATAAATATTAAGAACAGACTAGTTGTATATAAATAAATAACTTAAAACATTCTGTCATTATGTTAGTTAAGACATCAACTTATTCAAATGCGAACAATCCGGTCGGCAAAAAACTAAATTAATTGCCAAATAGCTAAGTTTGCGCTACATTACTTACGTTGCAAATTCGTTCATTCGAACTAATACAAATTCATATTAGGATAGTCTCCAAAACCGGTTAAGAAAAACGTAATCTCTTAATACCGTTCAACTCTTTAAGGTACATTTTAAAACGATACTTGATTATTATACTTCTGCAGCGCAAATTATTCCCTCTATTAAATAATCTTGCATATATTTGCAAATATTAATATTATTAACGAAAGCTGCTATTGCACTGCCATTATCATAGTTACTTCCTTGAAATTAATGTGGTAATTAAAATCATTATTTAAAGCTAACCATGGCTTATAAATAACTACTGAACTTAGTGAGTGTGTCTTTTGGAATAAATAAAGAATAAAAAAATTGCACGGTATATAATTAATCCATTCTCTTTATAACGATAATCTAAGGCAGGAGCTAAATCAAGAATCTTTTATGTAGACGACTTAATTATACAAGGTTACATTCTCGAAACCACCAATTTGAACTTTTAACACCGCTAAATCGCCATTCTTCAAGCGAAAGCACCTGAGAATATTTCCGAAAACCCACCAATTTTGGACAGTTAATCATCGGAATGGCTTTGATCGTAAAAAACTTGTTTATAATTCGTCAAACATCGAAAGCGATACGAAATGCCCACTAGCCTATATTCCCATAAATTTTGAGGCCGCGCAATCAAGTTCTACATTAAAAACGCAATCGGAGGCAGTTGGCGCGCATTTGACGCCGTCGTACAAAAGCAAATCACCATTTGCATATAATTAGATACGGTTCTCGCTCCAAATTCTAGCTCATAACTCATCCAGATTCTAGGTACTAGTTATTGATTAAAAATAAACAATGCAGACACAAAAATCGAGAAACAATTAAGACGAAAGAAGGAATGCAATTTTCATAGAAAGTAGATTATTTTGATTTGACTATGATGATTTTTAAACGTAATAACATTGTTTACTATTAAATACGTAATGGATATAACAACAGAATAGGTAAGTCACGTGCCAAGAAATATCGAGAGCAACAATAGAGAAGAAAGTTTAATTAAAATTTGATATGTCGATAGTCACATCAACGCAGAATAACGCCAATCATTCGACGTGCAACATTACGTCACGTGATTTTTCCTGCCCACCTGCGCGCGAGCACGTGTTTCATTATCGTCGCAAAATAATAATATGTTCTTGCACATACATTGCAACTGTACGATTCACTTAGCAATTATGTATTAGCTAGCATGTTTTTTTTATCATACAATACAAACAATTCCGCTAATCAAAGTAGGTGGTGGGTCATTTGATGAATTTGTATTTTCCATATTACTTTTTTTTAATTTACATTGTTGTTTTATGAGTTTAAGTGTCCTTCAATTAGATAACAATTTATTTAGGCAGCAAAAACTTATTGTTAATAGCAGCTAAGGCATTTCAAAGTTCATAATGGGCCAGTAATAGCTTACTCATACGTTGTTATGCAGTTTGATTTTTTGCTTGGTTTAATTAAATAGTATGCAAATAGTAGAGAAATATTGAAAGAAACTGCCACTTAACATTTTGTGCCGTCTATGTGTTTGTTTATACGTTTTGTTGTATCTTTTTGTTTAAGATGATGTAATTACTCAAATTAAAATAATATCCTGAAGAAGTTAATCTCATCCATACCGGTAAACTTTTCTTTCAAAACGTGTCTCGTTAATCACTCGACATTGGCAGAGTTACAGAAATGTGTTTGGTATAAGCAAACGCAATAGCAGCCATTACAAAAAAAAAGTAGAAATATTTAAGTTTCTATTTTATTGCGGTTTCATAAAGCTAAAATGTCGGTTTTGTATATTAAGTATAAAGGGTAGATTCATTGCAAGAAACTTTAGATTATCTATGTGAAATTATGGATAACAGCCCTTACCACTATTTTATTAGGATATTGATTTTATATTTAGTAGGAACAAATACATTTTAATGTTTTTGTTTTTTCAAATCATTAGTTATTTCAATACCCTGACGATAAGATGTATCAATGAAAACAGAGTTTACTCGACCTTATTTTTTTAATTTCATATATCGTATTTCGATTTTTACGGAATCAGCGGCTGAGGACAGCCAGCTCCCCTTACACGTATCGATGCAAGGGTAACTCGATCCGATGCCGACAAGGAAGTTTTTTTATCGAGGATATCATGTCCAGACGCTTGTTTGATTACAGACGTGTCACCTTTTCGGGTTTAAATATTTATATACGATGTCACTTGTTAAGGCTGATGGTAAATATAAATTGGCGGAGTCATGGTCTTTTGTGGGATGTGAGTAACGGGTGGTCTCGGGTACTTATTTGGAAGATGGTGATGATGATTCAACTTATTATTTACTGCACTTATTATGTACCTATTAAGTTTGGTTTTGTTTAATATTGATACCTTTAGAGCCTTAAAAACAGCCATGGGAGAGCCACGCTTCGGCATGAATGGGCCGGCTAGACCGAAGTGATACCACGGCCTCACAGAAAACCGGCGTCTAGCAGCATTGTGCTGTGTTTCGCTTCGTGAGTGAGGGTACTGGAGGCCCAATCCGAAGGCAATGGTGATTTAAATTTTGTATCCATGGGCGGCGGCAATCGCTTACCATCAGGCGATCCGTCTATTTGTCTGCCACCTATCTATCACATAAAAAAAATCCTTAAGTTGTAGGTTCGGATGAAGATTCACGACCACCCAGAAACAAACCTTGATCGTCAAAAAATAGAGGTTTTCCTGTTGCCATTACTAATCTTGAACACTTTTACAATTAATCATTAATTTATTATTACCGCAATCAGACAGATCTTGAAGATAATTATCCGGCTCAGCGGGAGCAAATCTGGCAGCGTTCGTCAAATCAAATCTTCAAGTGTCAAGCGATGGTCAAACGTCCCCACTCATGTCCACAATAGCTTTAACGGTGCTTCGGGTTCTTTGCTATGTGGATTTCCTCTATTTGTACCCGATATGTAGGCCGATTTGCTTTTTACCAGACAGGTTTCTGATTGCAGATGAGCAATGAAAAAGTAGGAACCGTTGGTTAATAGTAGATTTGCGATTCTTCGGACAATTACACGGTTAGAAATGACACGAAGCTTGATGTCGAATGAATAATTATAGAAGCAAAGGAATCCGTTGCATCAAACTTGTTAATGTTATTATTATAATTTTAGTGTGTGATTCAACAACAAGAAAATATCTGTATTTTTTTTTCAAAGGAACACTGGAGATTCGACATTTAAGAACCAATAACATCTATCTACATTTTGGGTTCGTACATTTGTACATAATTGGGGAGGTTTAATTAAAGTTCAAATTTGACCTTGTGCTTTCCTGAAGGTAAATGGTATTGTATCTTAGCTGTCGGAGTCCTACAAGGACAATAAGGCTTAAAAAGGATTCGGCGGGTAGGGCTAAAACAAGCCGCATGGGCTGATGCAATTCAATGGTTTTAAATTAGTGTCTAGTGGTTTTTAGTGTTCAAATTTGGTGTTTATTTGTGCAGTGAAGTGCCGCAAAGTGATCCTAATAATAAGAATCGTTGGATTGTATCGTTTTTAACACTGCTATTGTGTGTCGAGTGAGTTGTCTCGTGACAACTTGCTTGGACCAAATAAAGTCTTAAATACTGCGTTTGCTTTTAGAGTGATATCCGCTGAATCCGTAGGTCGATGAAACGTAAAACATCGGCGTTTTATTGAGTGACTGTGACTTTGACTGACTTCGACTGTTGACTACCTGCTTATTCTCAAAGTTACTTGACATTGGCGAATTATCTTCGGGTAGAGCCATTATAGAAAAAAAAAGGCTTAAAAACTTTTTTGATGTCCGTGTTCAGACGGGTACTCTCCAACGATACAGGGCTTAATATGGAGGACTTTAGAGAAAAATCAAACCAAAACAAGATGATCGCGGTCTCGCATAAGTGTTCAGATAAGGACGTAACAGGCTAGCAGCTTTGTACGTCTGTCAGCTTGCCTTAAAGGAAACTTTGTAGACGATCAGTTGTGTGTGACACTTGTGGCAGCAGTTAAAAAACCGTTCTTCGCAAGTTATTCGGAATTTTACTGTTCTCTAGTGGCCAACTCTCATTTCGGGGCCTAACTTTGCATTACCGGGGACTTTTACGTATTAGTTCCAATCTGTACCAATAGATGGCGCTGTTACTCGTTAAATTGTCGACAGTCAAAACTCTGCTTTGATTGGCCGGGTTTGCAGCAGGATGTTCTGTGACCATAGAGTTACTGCACGAAGCAATGGACGTTCAGCCAATCAGTCATAATTAGAATAGAGAACATGATTCAATAAATATATAAGGTATTTTATTTATTGAATTACCTACATCAGGTATAGAATATACTATAACAAATTCTTACTGTCTTTACAATTACAGACAATCACATCTTGGCCTGAATCGTGCTTTGGTTACAACTTAATTCTGCCAATGTCAAGAGTACATATATATAAAGAGACACGTTAGCTAAGTATCTGTTTTAGAAAAAACAGCTAACCACATTCAGTAGACATAGCCTAATAGACATAATAAAAAACAATCAAATTGCCCATGCGAAGAATTGTTAATGAGGCATTGATCATCTCATTCATAGAATTCTTATTTTTATCATATGACTCACACAAACCTCTCAACTAACGAATACAATATGACACACATCTACATCCATCAAACACGTTAACATCATTTGTAAGTACTATAGAAAATAGTAAGTTATAGAGACAAGGAAATGTTGAAAAAAAAAAACTATGTTTCATCGTCATCGTCATCATCGTCAGCCCATTGGGTACGACGGGTAGGGTGCCGTTTGGTCCCCGGCAGAGTAGAATAGGCCCACCCTCACTCTTACCGAGGTGTCGTAAACGGCGACTAAGGTAAAGCTGCTGGCATGATCATCAGCACCCAGAGAAGGAAAACTCTGTGTAAAATCGCTGTATTTTCCTAATATACCTGGCTCGCCAACACACACAATCACATTAGCACCGCAGTGACACAACTAACTCGCTCGCCGGCCGATGTCGACTGCCGTGCCATCTTGTGGCATGTGCGCTCGAGACTAGGTTCATACACTACATCCCTTTCTTATTTTATTTTAGATGCACATCATTCTTTAATAAAAATTAAGAAATCATCATTGAATCAGTCTTTAATATATTGAACAAATTTCCTCAAGTTATAATTAATTATCTTCACTATCCGGTTTATGATCCTCTTTATTATTTGATGATAAAACTTTCCACTCTCCCTCTACTTTCTTAAGGTGTACTATATTTCTTCTTAGTTTCTGTCCTGTTTCATCATTGCTGATCTCAACGTCTCCTCCTTTGCTTTTCTCCACCGTATGCGTTGTGTCATCATAATTTAAGCTCAGTTTATTGTCTTTAGTCATATTCTTTACATATACTTTGTCCCCCGGTTCCAACTCATGTTCTTTAGCTTTCCTCTGTCTATCGGCCTATACCTTTCCCTTTTCTTTCATTTCTTGGTCTCTGTCTTTGACGTCTGTATCTTGACCGTTTTGATTTTCAGCATCACATGTCATGGGAAATTTATCCCTAAATTTTCTGTTGAAAAATTGCTCCGAAGGAGTCCTTCCTGTGACGCTATGGGGTGTACTATTGTACATTATCATGTACTCTTGTAGACTGTCCTTCCAATTCCTTCTTTCAGCTTGAGAATTTTTCAACCTTTTTAAAATATCGCGGTTCTGACGTTCTACCTCTCCGTTCTGCTGAGGCCAGTACGGGATAGTGTTAAAAAGTGTGATGTTTCTCTCTGCGCAAAATGATCTAAACTCCTCGCTGCAAAATTGTTTTCCGTTATCCGCCGTTATCGTATGCCGGATAGCCTAAGCGGCTGAATATTTCACTCAAAAGTGATATCATATCCGTGCTTGTAATTTTGCGGCATTTTTTTTATTTCTTTATACCTGCTGAAGTAATCGACCACAACAAGTAAATAATCCCCATTTGGAAGTGGTCCCATTAGATCGATAGCAATATCAACCCATGTTCTTGTGGCAGTTCTTTGTGTTTTAATGGGTTTGGTGGGGACAGCGCTGTAACTAAAGTGCAACCCTTGCATGATTTTACAATTTTTTCGGCATCTCTGTCATATTTTGGCCACCATACCTTTGTTCTTAGCCTTCCTTTCATTGCCACGATCCCCGGGTGTCCCTCATGTGCTGCATTTAATATCCGAGACCTGAGCTTAATTGAAATGAAAAATCTTATATATGTTTACGTCGTCGTACCGCTTGCCTTTATATAAGCCTTCTTTTACTTTTTGTATCTCTGCGTCTTCAAGCGAACTCTCTGTGATTTCTTTACGGAAACGGAAACAGCTACTGGCCGAGTATACTCGACAATAGTGTGAATATAATGATCCCGTAATAGTGGTAGATCATTGGGTACTTTGCACAACCTCGATAGTGGATCTGCAATGTTGTTTTTTGCCTGGTTGGTAGATAACCTTGTACTTGTACGATTGTAAGCGCAAGACCCATCTTTTCAATCCGCGCACAGGTTTTGGATTTTGGTCCAAAGATTACTTCAAGGGGTTTAATATGGTCAATAATCAGTTCAGACTCCTTACCGTACAAAAATACGTGGAAATGTTCAACTGCCCAGACGAGCGCGAGTGCTTCCTTTCAGTTTGGCAGTATCTCCGCTCACAGTCTGTCAAGGTTTTATGTCCATATGCAATGATTCTTGGACCTTTATCATTTGTCTGGATAAGAACGCTTCCCAGTCCTACTGGGCTTGCATCGGCAATAACAACAGTTCTATCATTAACGTCATAGTATCCCAATGTCGGAATATTTGTCAGACTATCTTTTAAGGAGTCAAAAGCTATTTGTTGTTTCGACCCCCACGAGCTGCTTATATTATGCTCTCCGCATGTCGACACAAAGCCGCACCTCTCCAATATCTTTAATAGCAGGAACTATAGGTGACACCCATTTTGAAGAGCTCTAACCTCTTCTATTATGTCTCGTTCGAGTAATTCGTCAATTTTGGTGTTTACTTTCTCCTCAAGGGGTATAGGAATTCGCCTGTATAATTGGGAGACTGGTGGTACGGAGTCGTCAATTGGCAAATCAATCATGATATTCTTGAATTTAGGCAATGGTCCCGACTCAATTTGATTTATTTGTAAGTTTAAACCAATTTTTAGGATTCCCAACGCCATTGCTGACATTTTACCCAGTAAGTTCCTCGTACCGTTTGCTATTACATAAAATATGCTGTTTTCACACTTGTTTCCCACCTGTAAGCTTGCTTGAAAAAGAGCTTTTCACTTTGAGTGGAGTATTACTACCGTATGCTAAGAAGTTTATATTAGGATTTGCAATTTGATTAGATACCTTGACTTTTCCAATTTTCATTTTCTCCCATGTGTCTTCCGTAATGAGGTTTTGTTTGCATCCTGAATCAATCAAGACCTTTGTTTTCACTCCTCCAATTGTACAATCGAATTCTAGATCCTCATCGATATGAAAAACGTAAATGGGTATCTCCAGTCTCTTCTGGTTCATTCGCATCTTCGATTTGATTAACAGTCTCGTTTTTAGGTCTCGTTGTGTCTATAAACCGCCTATCCTCTAGTTTTCTTTTAAAGTTTTGCCTCGTTCTGCAGAATTTGCGAAAGTGTCCCTTAAGGCCACATTTCAAACATTCCTTTCCTCTAGCTGGACAATGGAAATCGTTGGATCTGTGTTTATAATAGCCACATCTGTCACATGGTGTCTCTAATACCTTAGGCGCCTTGGGTTTAAATTTAAATTTAGACTCAATTTTATTAATTGTATCGTCGTTGCCTACAGTATCGAATTGGTGTAATTGGTTATTTACTACCTCCAGAGTATTGGCTTCTAATATTATTTGATCCAACGTGACGCTATCGCCAATTTTTAGAATTTTCTTTCTTAGTTCGACAGAGTAGCCTTTTTCTGCTATCTGGTCGATTATATGTTCGTCTTTGTCAGTGAATTTGCATTTATCAGCTTGGTTTCGAAGCCTTACCAAGAATTTGTCGAATTTCTCATTGGGTTCTTGCTTAAGGAGGCGAAATATATGACGCTCATACACTTTGCTCTGTTTTGGAGCGAAATATTCATCAAGTTTTTGATATAGCTGTGTTAAACACATCGATCTCATTTGTTGGGGTCACGTTAGTACCAGGAATGTTATAGAATATTTCCTGCAAGTCTAAGCCGCCAAAGTGTAGCAGGCTTGCTCTTTTTTTGACATCTACGTCGATGTTGGAAGCTTCTAAATATATAAGCAACGCCCTTTTCCAACGCTCCCAGCGTACACCTACTGATGTAGGGTCACCTTGGCAGTCGAATTTGTCCAACGTCAACGATGTTGAAATTGACATTATGTATATGGTATATAAGCTTTGTAACGGGCGTCCTGGAACAAACCAATTTAATGGTTCAGATTAATTACAATAATCTGCTATCAATTTAATGATCAGATTTTCATCTGCTTATGTTACAAACCAATTTAATGGCTCAGATTAATTGCAATAATCTGCTATCAATTTAATGATCAGATTTTCATCTGCTTATGTTACAAACCAATTTAATGGCTCAGATTAATTACAATAATCTGCTATCAATTTGATGATCAGATTTTCATCTGCTTATGTTGCAAACAAGTCAGTATACTAAAACATACCAATTTAATGGCTCAGATTAATTACAATAATCTGCTATCAATTGAATGATCAGATGTTCATCTGCGTATATTACAAACAAGTCAGTATACTGAAACATACCAATTTAATGGTTCAGATTAATTACAATAATCTGCTATCAATTTAATGATCAGATTTTCATCTGCTTCAGTCAATTAAATGACTCAGATTGATAATAACAATCTGCTTATACCAATTTTATGGTCAGACGACAGTCTGCTAATATTTAAACAAGTACGTTTATGTACATAATACAATGGTACCCGACGGCGATTATCTTCTTTTCAGTTTAATGACCAGATTTTAATCTGCTTCTATTTAAATATTTTTTCCCTCTAGGTAGGTAAGTACCTAATTTTCGCACTAAATTTCTTAGTCTCGAGTAAAGCTACGTCGAATAGGTACCCACTTATTAGCATACATTTGCACCGAGTCGGGAGTCGAACCCGTAACCCTTCCGTTCCAAACGATTTTCGATAATGATAACAATTGCTTTGTAATAAATAGGCTAACGTTGCCTGGATATGTAAGTTACTTACTTACTTTATACTGTAACACTAACATTTTTCGTACATTGTTAGAACATAGATAACGTTGTTATTGTAATAATGTTTCTAGGTGGAACTTTTGTTTATGTTTTCGTGTTACCGGTGCCGCGGTCGTAGTTTAGTGAACAACGCCGCTAGTAAGTAGGTACTCTTTTCAACCGATATTTTGCGAATGTATTCGATGGCTTTAAGTGCCGTTTCTTCCCCCAGTAAATATTATGTAGTTACTCACTTTTAATCCCATCCTCGTCGCCACATGTAAAATCGCTGTATTTTCCTAATATACCTGGCTCGCCAACACACACAATCACATTAGCACCGCAGTGACACAACTAACTCGCTCGCCGGCCGATGTCGACTGCCGTGCCATCTTGTGGCATGTGCGCTCGAGACTAGGTTCATACACTACACTCTGCATTTATATCAAAACCCTCGCCAACCCGTCTGCCAAGCGTGGTGAGTATGGCAATTACCCCTCATGTGATTGAGGGAGGCCCGTGCCCCAGCAGTGGGGACTTAAATGGGCTGACGATGACGATGATGAGGGCACACTAGCGACGCCAATTGATTTTATTTTCTAGCTACTAAACCGGATCTATTTTAAACAATTTCGGGATTACAACCTTTCGGCAAACCACTAAAAATCTCGGTAAATACTATTTCATTTCAGGTCCAACGCGTATGCGAAAAATTGATTCACGCCAAAAGCGGCCACCTATGGCGGTAATCAATTTTTCGCGTACAAAAACGGACCCAACATTTGTGCATGGTTATTTAATAAATAGAACAAGTGTTTGCCAAGAGGTTGTAACACTGAAATGTTTAAAATAGATCCGGTTTAGTAGCTAAAAATTAAAATCGATTAATTAAAATAAACCCAACCCGTTGCCTTAAAACATTTTGTTTGTTTAAAATAATAAAGATTAACTTATAAGAGAAATACAAAGGAAAACTTAAATATAGGCAGTGTGCGGTAACATTTTACGGCATGGTAATAATAAAAAAAATAAAAACAAACGAACAGATTTTGAAAATCGTTTTACCAGTAAAGAACAACGTTATCATTACTGTGTCATTATGTTCATTATCATTTTATAAAAGGTTTTAAAATCATGATAAATTAGAAAAAGCGTCGTACATTATCAAATTCTGGACATTAATCCCCACAACTAAGAAGTTAATGTTAAATTTCATGATACAACATACTCTACGCCTTTGTTTGCTAGATTAAGCCATAAAAGACCAGCCTAAAAAGTAACTAGAAAACAGTGTTGTGATTATGTCAATAACATTCAATTATATTCAATTGTCCATCATGATTAGTGCTGTCTATATCCGTCAGTGGCACGGAATGACTTGTTTTTGACGTTTGTCATTTCCCGCCAGACCTCATCTGTCAGATTAACATAGGGAAGCTTTTAACTCATTTAAATAAATAGCAGAATAACTAAGAAGCCCATGATTGATATATGAATATGCATGTTAGCTGTAAAATGGGTCCATATTTTTTTGCATAACAGCACCATTTCGAAACATGCAGTCATAGAGAGAACTAAGACAGTTTTCAATAATAAAGCCCGTACCGTTTTAGGCAATTAAGCATTTTAATAATGACAGTTAGGTAACGCAGAATTTTCATTGAGTTTTCGTGTTTATGGGTTAATTAATCTATAAAATCTCATCTCTAAGTCAGTTTTGACACTTCGCGTCATTAATTTAAAAATAATATGCAAATAAGTTGTGATGGGAAATTTTAAAATATGTAAACCTGTCGGTGTCTTTAATTTGTCTAGTAAACAACGATGAGCCAAAAAGTCCTCCTAGCTAATATTTTGGTTGCGATATGATTTTATTTTAACTCAATTCGGCTTACTATCGCACTACTTACTGGCATCGGAAGCCAAGGCTCCCTTGCTCGCTGCGCCAACCTAGTTAGTTAATATACCATGCAAAATTTTGAAAATATTTAATTTCTACGGACAGTAAATAGAAAAAAAATTGTTTGCACAGGTGAACCCGCTGGAAAAGGCTAGTGTTAAACTAAATTCGCAAAATTTTCTTTAGGGAAGTGTCAAAATGGGTATTCGATCCAATTTTAAAAAATGACAGAAGGACAGAAGAACAGCTCTACAAAAAACAAAAGAACCCAACTCAAAACTAAGGCAATTTGGGTTCACTCAAAACGCTGACTAGCCGAACATGTTACGGATCAATTGATAACCCTATCGTATAGCCTATCTTGCTCCACTTTACGACCGACACTAATCCACATCACCCGTCTCTTTCTACCATACCATCTTGCCATTAGAATGAGCGAGAACGACATGTCGATCGCGCCAAAATTGTGGCTCTCAATCGTGACTGTCTTATCAATTATCGATATCGTTTACAAATATTTCGACATTCTGAATTCTGATAGCCATCGGTTGAACTCGGGTCCATTAAACATTTCTCACTACCAATTAAATGTTTTTACAAGGTTTTAATTTATACTCGGATGGGCTTATTAGTGCATCATTAGGTTAATTTCGTAATTAAGAGGCTTTCGTAGAAAGGCTGAGAAATTAATTTGATTTCTCTCATTTGAATGTAACACGATATGGTATCTCATGCATTATTCTACATTTAAGGAAATTAAATATCCTACACATTATTTTGCCAAAAACTTGGACATTTCCTGTCTTAACGATCTTTGACGCATTCCCTAAATATTCCATCTTCTTCTTAGGGTGATATCCGTTCTCGCAGTTTGGCAATCATATTTTTCGATTTCCACTTTCGTTACAGCAGATCTAAAGAGTGATCGAGTGCTGTTCTCGAACCATTGGCGTAGATTTTTCAGCCACGATATTCTTCTGCTTACCGACACTTCTCTTACCCTGGATTTTCCCCTGGATTCGGCACTTTATCGCTAAATATTCCATAAGATTTACATTAAAAAAACATGCGAATTTCAAGTTTGAAAGATGAATAGTCCCAACATAATACTATTTTTATACTAAACACGGCAAGCGAGCAAAAATGTCACCTGATGCTAAGTTATCATTGCCGCCAAGCACAGGTATTATAAGTACCTACTTCATTATGAAGGTACGATTTCAATATTTATTTCAAAATAATCATCTTTAACGAAGTGTGATTAAGGTGATCGGGTGATTAGAACTAGTCGAGCAAGGTGCAAACATTTTTAATACGCAGTTCAGGCGCCAAGCTAAACTAGTATAGGTAACACTTAAGTTGGAATTAAAAGAAAATAAGTCTCGATTTAAAGTGGCCAAATTGTATGTGTACCGTGAGAATTGACCAAAATATCTCAATGAAGTGTAGAAAGAAGAATTTCAGGTTTTTAGGCCTACATAATGTTACTAATGAGTAATAATGTAAGTGAGTGGAGGAACAGAAGGGCGGCCGAAAAAGAGATGGATGGATTTTGTGAAAAATGACATGATAGGAAAAGGGGTTCAGTCCTGTGGTTCGATGACGAATGACAGGGACGTATGGAAAAGGAAAACATACTGCGCCGATCCCAGATAACCTGGGAAAATGGCAAGAGGATGATGATGAATGTTTGATGTTTCAAGGTAATTAAGATACTATATTTAAATCAATGGAATTAAGAATTTGAATTGATTTGAGCTTACATTAGAAGACACAAATGTCTTAAATATACACTGTAAAAAACACTTTTTAATAACTTCTAGATATTTTTTGCGACACAAGCCTCATGCTTAGTGCAGGACCAACAGTATTATTGTTATATGTACACATTTTCTGGTCAGTAAATTTATTTCTCTTAAAGGTGGAAGCAAAGAGAGGAAGAGGAAGACCAAGAGGAAATTACGTCCAACAAGTTAAGGAAAAGGCAAATGTCATGTCGTACAAGGAATTGAAGATGCTGGCAGAGTCGAGAGAGGAATGGAGACTACTCCACCGACAAGAGCGTTGCTCTTAAATGAGAGAGAGAGAGAAATTTATTTCTATTTTTTCAGGATGTTCATGTAAGTAACCAAATCTGTCGTATTTAGTGACTATTAATATTCCACGTCCATTTTTTTTCAATGCCCGTGCACGAATACACATACGTCCAAATTAAGCTTTTATCTACAAATCATCTCCCATCGGTACATGAGAAATAATAAATAGGTCTTGTTGACATAAAGAAACAAAGAAAAACATTTAACATCACAACATACAACACAGAGAGCAACATGATATAACATACAACAAGTTTACAGTATTATAAGTACGATACAATAGGCACACATGACACGACATGGATACAAGGGAGATAAGTAGCAGATATAGGTACGAGAAGAGGTGTGAGTGTGTGTGGTCAATCAGGATCCCAACCTCAGCATTTGCTGCTACAGCCTTAACAGAATAACAGACAATGACTTTACCTTTTGTTTTGCTTTATCCTTTTGAGGTACGGAACCCTAAAAAACGAACCATCAATCACTAAATGAGGACATTCGTTTCAACTGCCTTCGATCAAACAATTTAAACTAAAAGGACCGATAAAGCCACTCTATATTCGGCCTGCGTGCCTCTAATAGGCTGAAATGGTCCGAAAAATCGCTTCTATCAATTAAACCGTACATTCACCTGTACAAGCTTGAGTTTATCAAACGATCTAGCCATTCGAAAATAGACTTTAAAGCGTCCAAGATAAGATAGCTTAGATAAGCGTGGAGTCAAGTTTGGCAATAGGCTCAGCTATTCAGTTTCGTAAGACATCGTAATGTAGCAGGTCTGGTTTGGATCCATTTGATTGAATGAGAGCGCCAAGGTCTCCGATGACAATCGTGGTTTTCCTATTTGTTTATAAATATCACAGTGATCTTTTGGCAACGCCGATAAAGGGGACTTGAGCAAAGAATGCGCAGTGTCACTGTATAGAAGTATCAAATCATAAAGTTCAGTGATTATGCTAAAACCTTCCATATTACCGATACCGATTTAGAATACCCTTTTGTACGTTCTTAAAAGTTACTAAACTATCAAGTGTTGGCGAATGTCAAAAAGGTAACGTTAACCTTCTTCGTCTATACGCATGAACAAAGAAACAGTACGAAGGAACCACAGATCATATATTTTTCAATTGCTTAAAATACCTGACATCCTTTTATGACATATTACCACCCAAAATCCCCCGCCCTTTAAATTTCCAATATGTATTAACCCTCTCTATTTCCCAGTATTTAAATATTTATGTAAATATATAAGTGTATATGATATAAAATTATAATATTATTTCCATCCCTATATTATTATTGTTAAATGTTGTTTTGTCTCTTTCGTTAGTGCTGTTGTCTGTGTCGTCTATATGTTGCTGCTGTGTTGTCTATATGTGCTGCTTTTTATTTGTTTTAGATGCTGGCCCTAACAAAAGAAAACCTCAAAATAGATCGGAAATCTAAATCATAAACCGGACAATATCTAAATATGTATGTGTCTCCTTAACCACTTGAAAGAATTACACTTGCGGCCGTCACCGTGCGCGGGATTAGGCCCATAAAAAAAAAAGAAACAATATCTAATATATAAAATTCTCGTGTCACAGTTTTCGTTGCCATACTCCTCCGAAACGGCTTGACCGATTTTGATGAAATTTTTTGTGCTTATCCGGTATCTATGAGAATCGGACAACATCTATTTTTCATCCCCCTAAATGTTAGGGGTAGTCCACCCCTAAATTTTTATTTTTATTTTTTAGACAAAATTTTTAATTTCTCTTTTTTTATGATACAACATACAAAATACATACAATCCTCAATTTTCACCCTTCTACGATCAACCCTTTTATTTATATGGCAAAACAACGTTTGCCGGGTCAGCTAGTTCTTTTTATAAATACGTTTGAAAGAACGTTTGCTTTTCAATTATTCGGAATGGTGGCCAGTGCGTGAAAATTGTTTGTACATTATGAAGTATTTATGTTTTTATTTCTATGTTGTGGATAGCAGACAACCTATGAGAATAATGTCTAATGTTAGACCACAAATATGCCCATGAAAATGAGAACAGCCCTCATTCCTCGTAGGAAAACTGGAGCAGCAATAGCTAACTAGGCGTGTCTGGCCTCTAGTTAATGTTCGGGTCCTAAAAAAAGATTTACGCCAACGACTTGGTAATGTTATATTCGCCATATAAAGGCGACAGGCTGGTCGTATAGCCTGCCTTTTTTGTAGGTAATACCTTCATCGAGGTCGGTTGCTACGATTTCTTCACAATACATAATTTACTCAAGTCACCCATATGTTGAGATTGCTGAGTGTACTCTTAAATATTGAATTTGCCTTATTCGTTTTTATGGGAAAATCAAATACCACGCGTGTTAAAATTCTCATTGCCTAATACCCAATGTATTATAAAAATATAAGCCAAACTTATCATTGCGTACTAACTTTTGAAAGAAATCTAAATATAATTCGCCTATACTAGGCGAGTAATAGTTATTCTTTGAGAAGTTACTTTATAGAATTGAAATAATGTAAATAAATAAAAATGTAAGCTTCTCAGAAAAATGAAGCATGTTTTATCTAAGACCTCAATTTAATTTCAGACTCTAAAGCCTTTTAAACCGACTTCAAAAAAAAGGAGGAGGTTGTCAATTCGACATGTATATTTTTTTTAACCTTTTACCATGAAAAAACTCGTCATCAATGTAGGAACAAATACATTTGTTTTCTTTGCGCGCGCGCACAGTAGACAAACCACAAGTTTTGTTCCAGAGTTTGTTTTAGCACTCGCACTCCTGTGTGTTTGCATGCACTTGTATGTTTGTTTGTATGTCTGTTGAATACGGTGGACGTTATAAGCGGACAGCGGAAGATTGAGCGGAGCGGTTAGCGGAATAAATCAGTAAAAGTGCTACACAACTCACACTAACCAAAAAAGTAGATGTATCCAAAAAAAATGCAAATCGCTTGATGGAAAGTAATCAACGCCGCCCATGAACATCCGCTAAATCAGAGAGATCGCTAATGTGTTGCCGGCCTTTTTAAAAAAGAGTACGCTCTTCTCTTGAAGGTCCCTAAGTCGTAGCCGTCGGGAAATACTCCCGCAGCCAAACCGTTCCACAGAACTGAGGTACGTGTTATAATATACTAGAACAAACATCGTATTATGAATATAATGGAACTATGACGATAGCCGGGGCTTCCTAGCAGAAAAGGTGAAAATTTTATCGCCGAAAGAGTGGAAAGTAATCTTACATAGAGCTCAGTCATCTTTAAATACTTTTATTTTATTAGCACGTGTAAACATGTTTGCTTATTTTTAAGCATGCATTTTGATGGTTCCCTACGTGATCGTATCAGAAATGATGAGATCCGCAGGAGAACTAAAGTCACAGACATAGCCCAAAGGATAACATGCCTCAAGTGGCAATAGGTAGGGCACATAGTGAGAATAACAGACGGCCGTTTGGGGCGGAAAGGTCCTCGAGTGGAGGCCACGTACAGGAAGTAGCAGCCGTGGCAGGCCCCCCACAAGGTGGACCGACGATTTGGTGAAGATCGCGGGAATCCATTGGATGCGGGCGACACAGGACCGATCTGTGTGAAGAACATTTGGGAAGGCCTATGTCTAGTAGGGGACGTCTATTCACTGAAATGATGAAGATGATTTTGATGGCAAAGGTGAAAGTTCATTAAGCATGCTCATATTTGGCATGCTTTTTAAGCATGCTATAAATGAGCTTAATACATACCGGCTTCCGCTTTGCTCCGCCGCCGCTCATGTCTTGCACCAATCAACTTGTCTGTCTGTTTGTAAGCCCTCGCCTGTTTACAATACTGCGAATCCCGTGTTCAGCCATTGTTGAAGGACTAACGTTTATTTAGAATTTGAGTTTGTTGGCCATAGCTTTGTGGGCTAACTCAAACAACAATTTGCGTAGTCTTTTTCGCAATGGACGTGAAAGAGGAAACTTGAGACCTGGTAAAAGGAAACATTTATGCTGTTAAGTAAACAACGGGTATAGCAAATGCTGGTTTTATGGCTCGAACTTAAAGGAATGGTTGGGGGTACTGTCTCTACATAGTTCAAGTTGGAGGTTTAGTAAGTAATAAATAATAATAAAACTTCCTTTTTTAAAGTTGAAAAGAGCTTTAGCGCTTCAAAGTCAACCGTGGGAGAGCATAATTGGGCCGGCTCGACCGGAGTGAAGCAACATTGTGCTGTTCGCTGCGTGAGTGATAGTACCGGAGGCCCAATCCGGGGGCAGGGGTGTTTAAAGGTTGGCAGCACACTTGTGATTTCACTGGTGTCGCGAGTATCAATGGGCCACCCCTTAGGGTGAAAGCCTTCTCCAAAGAAGACCACTTTTCTCTGTCTATGGCAATGGACATCCATTTTATTTTATACCGCAAATAACTGAAATGCACGTTTGGTATGTAGTTAAACAAAATATGTAGAATGCTGGCTACCTATATCGCGGGCTAAATAGGCTACGCAGATATACATGCGCCCTACGAGATCTCCAAGTTTGAACTCGACATGGTTCGATGTGAGATAGAGACAGGTAACACGGAACGTATGCGAGAGAGACACAGTATGCAGGCTAGTGCATAAGGTGAACGGGCTCTGCGATATCAATGTCAGATGGAGCCGACCTTCTTTGTCTATTTAAATTGCAGTAGTTACTTAGTTCAATTTTATACCAATAGATGGCGCTAGGTGTCGATTATATCGCGAAAGTTTTCGGATTTCTGTTGCTGCTCTCTGTAGCTCGTACCTCTTGATAGCAGGGTACTCTGATTCTTCCTAAGTATACAAATCTGTCGAACATGATGCCAATTGACATTTGTGAGTCTGTGCCTACTTAAATTATTACTTGTGCTTAAATTGTTCCGTGGCCAATAAAGAAATATTTATCTTTTTATCTTTACTTTTGTTAAGTTTTAGACCACCCGGAGCATCTCTTTTCCAAACGTCCTATTTCTTACTTATACGGTATGTTTCGCGTGTTCTTACAACTTTATCCTCGTGGAACACTGCAAATAAACGTGTGTAAACAAATATTGGTCGACATTGTACATACGTGTTGTCATATCTCATATCCGTACTAATGACTAAACATGCTATCTTTTATCATGCCATCAAAGTATACATAGAGTTTTTTTTGGAATATAGAGGCTCAGAATATTGGCTCTCCTCAGCCTGATGGTAAGCGATAGAAGAGCACAAGTTGCAATTACAACGGAAGCGATGTCAAGGCATCACCTCCGTTGGCACCGCGATACTGGCTCGCGAGATGCTTCTTCACGCATCGTTAGACGGAATCCATATTATAGGAAGGAGGAAATACGTGCGCCGGCAACGAGTTCCATTTCTTGATCGTGCGGCAATATAGGAACTGCCAAATTTTTAGATTGGCGTATTTTTGGCATAATAGGGGCGCGTTCCCCACTTGGAACTCTGTCGATGAAATACATAAACGCTTCTCACATTGAGAGCTGTCCAAACCAATTGTTGTCTCAGTCATAATGTAGACTTAGAAAGGGATAGAACGACCTGGTATAGACATCTGTGGCGTAGCATTAAAGTCGCCTACGACCAGGGCTTGATTGGTCGATTGATATGGAATACCAATTTCACCAAGTTTAATAGAGTATTAAGTATGTAATAATATTCTCACAATATTTTTCTGACATACAAATCCAATAACATTCATTACCAGCTAATTGCTGTGGTTGTACCATCAAATTTAAATAACAAGATCGCAAGCAAGTGTCGGACATGATTCTGCCACAAATTAAACATACTTAACATTTTATGTTCGGAAATAAGGTCAATGACAGGATATGATTATGGCTGGTTATTTAAAAAACGACCTTCTTCGACTTGTCATCAGTGACATTTAAAACATGGTAAACCAATCTGCCAAATGAGGACTTTCTCAGTAATACGAGAAGTCGTACACGGAATGTTCGTACACGAAGCGTCGTACACTGAGCGTAGATCGTATACGAAGTATAGAGTCGTACACGGATCGTAGCATCGTCCACGGAGCCTAGCATCGTACATGGAGCGTAGCGTCGTACACGGGGCGTAGATCGTACACGAAGTATAGAGTCGTACACGGATCGTAGCATCGTACACGGAGCGTAGCGTCGTACACGTGGCGTAGATCCGTAGTAGTGTATTCATTATTATAAGCCTTACATATAATGTAATTAATTCATTTTTTGTAATTAATAAGTTATGTTGCATCTTGTGTTATTAGTATGACAACAAGACTAGTCCTTACTAGGTTAAAGTATTGAGTTATTCCATACCATTCTCATCTGTTAAAATAATACATCGGAGAATGTTGCAGCTAACGAGCCTTAAGATGAGCAAGTAGTGATGTTTGAAGTTGAATACTTTTGACTTTTTACTAACTAGTTGAATTCTGACTCGAGTTACAACAGTCTCGTCCATCAGCATCATTTCAGATTGCGTCAAAAATAGGCGTAACTAGCTAGTTACACCTATTCGCTTCTGAGCTTGCTATGTCATCTATACTTCGCACGGTCTTTAGCATCAGTGTGGTAAATTTAATGCCACCTTGAAGCTAACCCTTTTTGGGTCGACCTCTTTTTTATGTTCAAATATCGAACGGCTGCTGTTGCTCAGGGACATTTTCGGTATAGATCTGGGTATATCTCACTCTTGACTAGACATTTCAAGAAAAACATTTTGCAACCTACATAATCTTTTATACTTGTATGTATCCTGCATAGAAAGATTCCTTCATCATTCTTGCAACTAACTTTGACAGGACCACTCAACTGGTACTAACTCGAAACGTGTTCATCCCAAGTTGGCACATCTCTAAGAGCAAGGCATTAAGGTCGCACGGCACCTGCGCCCGCGCCGCGTGTCAGAGTGCAGGTGCGCAGTGGAAAGCGCATTTCACCGCCCAGTGACGTCACTGCGCAGTGACCGCGCACCTCGCGATGGGCTTTTGTTTTGCATTCTTGTTTTTTTATTCGGAATTTAAACCGTGTTTTCGTTTGTTTATTTTTAATTATTGAAAGTCAGTTGTACTTCAACAGATGTGTTGAACATATGCGTATTTTTTGCGTTTACTAAATAAATATGACTAATGACATTGCCTTATTTTATTTTTATGTATTAAGATCATACAATAAAACTTAATTTGTTGCCCTTTTAAACTATATTTATTATAAGTATCGGCATTTTCACGATGTGTGTGGTAAAGTAAGATATAAAAAAATTACCTCGTTTATAATAATAATGTCCAGTCATTTTTACCTGTCATTGCAATAATACTTTTAGACGTAATAATTTTTATTTCGGCAAAGTTAATTACATGTTTGGTTCTGTCCAAAATTTGCACGCACCTATATTTAGTCAATAATGAAGTTGGCAGAAAAAAACATGGGATAAAATATCGTTGCAATCATAATTGCAGTTATTTTACATACTTAATTGGCGAATGCTTGTGAATTTACCTTACACATAAAGCTATTCTCGAGGTAATTAATCAAAAAGTTTATTTCAGCGGCAGTCCGGTAAAAAGGCACAAAAGAAGGTTAATGTGCCGGTACATAGGGTTGCCAGAATAAAAAATAACAGCGTTTAAACTTACGGCCCTTTGATGCTAACCTATCCGGCTTGAAGGACCAAAAAAGAAGTAAAGCAGTTTTTTGAATTAAGAAACAAATAAATAGAACAAAATTCACTAATGCACCTTACCTTATCTATCTAAAGAGCATATTTGTATGTAAAAAGCTCTGTGGCCTAACTTTTGGGTCTGCCAGTTTAATTTGTTTAATTTAAATACAACTTCACGGAGTTCAAATCAGTTCAATGAAAGAGACATAGGAACAGGATCATCATTATGCAAATGCAAACATGATCTAGTGAATCAGTCAGGTGAATACTCTTCGTTAATGTATTTATACTAATTAATTATATACAGTATATAAATAATAATACTAATTGCATTGCACTGCATCAGACAGACGGCTACTTGGGTATGATTCATAAGTGGATATCAGACTATCGGAAGCATATTTAGTAGTGGCTTCTTAGCATATTTTACTCTTGGGATTCCGGGTTGCACAACTAATCAAAATGATTAAAGAACTCGATAAAACAGTGAGTTTAGCACCACGGCAACGTTTTCAAAGGCTAGTCAGAAGATGGGTGATCAAAAAAATATAATCTACGATGTATTGAAAATATGAAAATAATATATTCTAATAAGTAAATGAAAGCTATGTATGGTAAATTAGTGTGAGTGATACTACGGCCTCACAGAAAAATCGGCGTGAGTAGGTTTCGCCGAGTGAGTGAGGGTAACGGATGCCCATTCCGGGAAGAAAGGGAATTTAAAGTTTGGCAGGTGTCCTTGGACAGCAGCAATCGCTTACCATCAGGTGATCTGTCTACTCATCTGCCACTAATCACATAAAAAAGTTCCCCTGGCAACCCTAAACGCAGGATCCGTATCGCGGTGCGCGGGCGCCGCGTGACCGGAACACCGGCGCAAGCGCAAGGTCGACGTTTATAAGCAAACAACGCAGAGATAATTAGCCAGTATTAAATGATCATCGCGATGCAAAGCCTTTTTAAACAATATGGAAAAATATTGGCTTAACTGTAAGTAGCAATTTTCCTGTATTTTTTTGTCAGATATCATCTTTTTTTTGCGAAAAAAGGAAGCCAAAGAGCAAGTGGGTTGAACCTGGTGGTAAATAATCACCGCCGCCCATAGACATCGGCTTCACCAGATGCGTTGCCGGCCTTTTTGGGAGGTAGGTATAGGCTCGTTTATTGAAAGATTTCTATGTCATACCGGTTCAAAAATTCCGATACGGGAACTAGACTACAAATACAAACTAAAAATCTAGGTGGTAGGAGAGCAGATGGATCACCTGATATGCGATTGCTCCGGCCCTTAGACACCCGCAACACCTGTGGTCACAAGTGCGTTTTTAATCCCTTTTCCCTCAGATTGGACCTTAGGTAACCCCGATCATTCGACAGAACACAGGGAACAGCTGATTTAACGCCGGTTTGCTGTGAATCATGGTATTAATATGGTCGACCCGGACCATTCAAGTGGAAGCGTGGCTCTCCAAAAAAATAATAAACGTCTATTCAATTCTAAAAGCTATAAAAGAATAAAGAGCTTTTAATATTACCCGATTACAACCGATATACAACCCTAGACCGCTCCCAGCTATTTACTACCGTTGTCGCTCCTCGTGGAAACAAGGAACTCATCTGTCCCAGTTCCTGGGCATATCTCCCGGCCATCTGGTTATCGGAGGTGAGGGTCGGGGGGCGAGGTGCGCACACGCAACGTGACAGCGCCGGTAGTAGGATTTACAGCGGCCAGTTATATCTAAGGCTGGATGCTTAGTGAAAGCGGATTCCGAAGTGTAGACGAAAATTCAGAAGGGTGTCTTGTGTTGTTGCAGTGTTTGAAAATTTTGACGGGAAACAAATTGTTCAAATTGAAATTAAACCCTAAAACTGCATTCACATAATAATTAATTATTATAGTACTTTCAGTAGGCCCGAGATTAACTAATTAGTAGAAGAAGTTAGAAACCCAATCTAATGGAGAATGTAAAGGAAAGCCTCCTTTGGCACGATAACAATTTTTTATTGACTCGACACTTTATGAAACACGTAACAGGTAAAGTAGAAGGGAGAAGACCGAGAGGTCGTAGTCCCCAGCGATGGTCAGACCAGATAGCGAAACAGCTCGAGATCCCGATAAGCACTGCCCTACACCGAGCAGCGGAGCGCAGCAGATGGCGACAGCTGGTCGACAAAATCGGAAGGAGTCACGATCCTCAGATGTGAGGGAATCGACAGGAGTCGATTCCCTAGAGATAATTATAAGTATATCCTCGAACAAAAGTCGACTAGCTAATAGAAATTTAATGCACACGTAGGGAAACTGGACACAGGCCTTAAATATCTCTAATCCTGTCTTAGTGATAACGGGATGCAGCCCCCGGGTCATTACGCCATTAATTCGCGTGCTAAATCAGGATTTTACACTTAAGATACAGGAGGTAAAAATTAGCTGTGGTGTAAGCATAGGTTATTTATCCGGGAGAGATGTGCCTTAAAGCGCCGGAGCTTTTCAGGCACGGTTATTTTACGAAAATTAAGGGGTATTTCGTGTCTAAGCCTTATTTAAGGATGCGTTTTCTAAATGCCAAGATTGAGTACCTTCTGATGAAACTCTTTTTTTTGTGGCTGCTTTCTTTTGTTCCTATGGCAAAGACAATTATGTAGTTACTCTGCTAATGTCGAGTGAAAATGAGACAAGTTTTTACTGGTATATTGAGATGTTATTTTAGATTTTATTTATTGAGTTTTCACATTATCTAAAACAAAATGACACCTACATAGGTTATACTAATGGATGTGTCGAAGAAAATAAATCTACACAGATATAAATAAATATACAATATTTAAAATAACAGTGACATTTATAATGTGAATTCCAATTATCACTGTTAAAATATACACACGTGACATAGTCTTTAAACTATATCTTGATCCTTACGATAGCAAAACGGAATCATACAGCCAAAGAGCCTACCATGAGCATTTGAAGTTTGAGAACTAAGAACATCTCTACATTTTTTGAGGTTTGTAAATTTGAATACAATGCAGGTAGATTTAGAGTTCAAATTAGATCTTGTCTTTTCTTGGAGATATATGGTCTTTTTAAAAGCGGCACAGTATAATATCTTGGCCCGTTGATTTGACGTTTCTTGACAACTATCCCGCGAATCAACCTATTTTTTTAAAAACTACAATCGAAATGCAGTCAACTCGTTTCAATGACTTCATATTTTATACTAGCGATTTGTTACCTACTTTTGTTTTCTCCTTGTCAATTCGACATGCTTACGTGTATCGACGGCGTCGTGTCATGTTCCAAGTTGAATATTTCCTTTTAGCAATTTATTGTTGCCACGACGAAGTAAACTGAAGCTAATTTGTATCGATTTGCCATATAAGGTAAAAGATAAAGCCGTTTGTACCCATTGCCCGTAAGGGACTATCGACACGGCTGTCGGAGGCTCCAGATGGGCGTGTCGATAAGTCGATATCCCTATCGAGCGGGATAGGTGTCGGGCCTAGCGGCAGCACCGTTACAGTAGTAATTAGTGACGTTCTGTGAGTTATCGATAAATATCTCTGATTGAGGGGACTAGCGGGTTTTCGAACCTGTTAGAAATGAGTTTATATACGACTAACTTTAATAGTAGGAGACTAGTTTATGACTAGTTTTGAATATTTATTCAATTCATTATTTTTATGGTTTACGACCTTGTCTAGTGCTGTTTCTTTATGTATAAAAAAGTTCCGTGTTTTATTCCAGGTCAAGTTGGTCAAAGCGACGTATTATGAATTCAGATTAATCTTTAATATTATCTACTCAAATAAAGACATAAAAAATTAAATAAATATGAAAGTCCCGTCATCTAGACTCGATTTGGCCAATTTTTTTCTGAGAATAAATCTAGCGCTTACCATTAGGTGGTTCGTCTGCTCTCTTCATCTTAGCGTGTAATTCCCGGTTGCCCAGGGTACGCTTAGACCATGATTCAGGATTGGGGGGTCTGGTAAATTACAATGGTAAACAGGGGAACCAGACCAACTGAATCATGGTAACACGTTTCAGAAACTTTTTCCGAAGCGTGCAGGTTTCCTCACGATGTTTTCCCTCACCGCCGAGCAGATAGTAATGGTAGAAATACGCACATAGATTTGAAAAACCATTGGTGCATGCTCGGATTCGAACCTCGACCACTTGCGTGGAAGGCGTGTTCGTATCCATTGAGCTACCATCGCTCGTGATCCGTCTGCTCGTCTAACTTAACACCTCCCCCAAAGATCTTCAATACAATCGATCTTGTGACACCGCATCCAGGTCGTCGGTCCACCTTGCAACAAAGCCTGCTTGGAACATTAAGTACTACACATTATACAGATAACGCCGCTAACGACGCCACAACGCGCCTTCGAAAAAATCACCGAGTATAACCTCAAAATGGCGATTCGAGGTCTTCCAAACAAAACATAAATTATCCACATACCCCAAAACCCTCCCTCTAGCCCATAAACTACATAATAACCAACCCCCTACCCCCAAAGACAAAAAAAAAACCACTTACAATTACACTAAATTCAAATTCAACCTACTAACAATAACCATGCATGACTGCCTAAGCTATTGTAATTTAAGTTAATTTTAATTTTATCGCGAAGAAAATTTTAAAACCCTTAAAAAAAAGCACAAAAAAGTCACGGAACCAGTGTCCATGGAATTAGTTGTATACGAAAAAAAAGAACATGCCTATACTCGAACGCGCGCGAACTCGGTAGAATTAGAAAACACACATGTTTCCAACAATTTCCTAGTGGCTTTAATTAAAATACTTAATTGATAAGCGCCATTTGTTACTCCTAACGGCGCCAGCCAGTCTATAAATCATTTTTAGCTATAAGATATTTTATATGATATAAAGATAACATGCGCATTTTATTAGTTCTATTTCATGTCGGGTTGGAGTGGTACTTCAAGTACTCATCTAAGTGGATTGGCATAGATTTTTGGCGAAAACTTGATTGGAGTCAAGTACCCTATAAATTAAGTTAACTCTAGTTTTATTAAGTGACCAAGATAATGTATCGAATCCACATGCCGTAGAAGTAGCAATGGCCTGGTCATATCTCTTGACGAAGTAACACCCGTTGGGATAGAAGAGTTCATAAATGGAGATTCCATCTCATCTTAGCGCGTAAATTAATTTCCCGGTTGCATCCAAAGCTGTCACTTTGGAGCTCGGGGTACGCTTAGACCATGATTCAGGATTTGGGGAGTCTGGTAATCACAATGAAGCGAGATGAGTTTACGCGTTGGTATTTTTGGGCGGATCGCAGTAAATTCGGGCTAAATTGACTTTTTTGTATTTGTGACATTTAGTATTGCATTTTTGACTTTTTTGTATTTGGGACACTGTTTCTCTATTGCGGACATGTTTTTCTAATTTAATTTATCTTGTATTATTATTATTATTAATGTGATTATTCTATGATATATGTAATTATGTATGATGACTTGTTGGTGTGTTGGAATTTTCGTATTCTGTTAACTGACATGTAAATGATTAAATAAATAAATAAGTAAATCCATCGTTAATGTGACTCCGTACAACGTCATGGGAAAATTGTTTTTTTGTTACAATACTGACAATGATTGATTTACATGACAATTTTTGACATTTGAATTTAGGCTGATATACTCAAGTAGCTGTCAAGCACAAGAACGAATCTCTTAGGGGCCATTTTCATAGAGCACGTCGACCTTAAGGGACCTATCCTTTGCACTCCTACTCACAAAAAAATCGTTTCATCAGCGTCACGATGTATTTCGGATTGAAGTGCCTGTAGTCTCCTGGTTAAGGGTAAGCGTTACCTGGGGACTCAGGTGTATCTACCTCCTAGAGTGGCCCCGCTGGTAATCAGTTCTGTCCTGATTCCAGCTTCGGTTGGTATTAGGCAGAAACGGTTACCGTGGGGCACGGTTTTCCCCGGGCAACGGCGGGTAGTAATTCATTCGTGGATTGCTACCCGACGGCCAAAGGATGCACAGAATTTCCGGCGGACCAGCCCCGACGCAGTGGATCGCGTGCAGCGCACACCACTCGGGGGCTTTCATTGTCTGCTGAGGGCTTAGAGGACCGGCCTCTCTTTACGGACCTGAACACAATAGGGCCGGGCACGGAGGCTGCCTTCTTTATCCAGCCCCCCCTTCTGCCGTAGGTTGGCGTTGGGGTGTGGTGGCACCCACTGTCGGTCGCTTTGGCGTGCGGTGGGCCGGTGTTCCTGGTGTGATGGTGCCGTATGGGGGCCTTTTTGTTCTCGGGCCTTGAACTGTCGCGCCTTCGGGCGCGTTCGAATGTTGGGGAGTTCCACGGTGGTGGAATTCCTGCCAACAGTCTGTTGCGCCCCGATTCTCGGGAGCGCTCTCCCCGCCTTTATGGTGGGGGCTTTGTTGGTGGGTCTGTGTTGAGTCCCGCAGCCAGTGGGATGCAGCTACGACTCGCCACCCCCGCTTTTCCCGTCCCGTCGATTGTCTCCGCAACCCAGCGGGGATGCTCGAACGGGAGGGTTTTCGGGTATAACTTAAAAGTCTGTGGGTGCTCTCTCCTCTCTCTGCCCTGCAGCCAGCAGGGTATGGGTTGGGGGAGGGGTCTGCAGTCGTCCCTTCCGGAGCGTCTGCGTTGCAATCCAGCAACGTGGACGATTCCGGAGAGGGGGGAATAGTGGGCCATGGGAGTGGCCCTAGGCCTCGTTTTACGGCGAGGCCCGTTTTTGAAGAGGCCGTGCTGGCGAGCCTCTCGTCCTTCGAGGGTGGGCCGCGGACTTGGTTTCTACCCGTTACCGTAGCCCACCCCACACGGACGTAGCAGGAAATGCCCCGGTGGTTTTTAGTGGGTAGGCCCCTGGGAGCACCCCAGGGGAGAGCCCCACACTACCCGGCCGTCTCCCAGCGGTCGGGTGTGCTTAAGGCGGCATTTTCCACCGGGCCAACAAAAAAAAAAAAAAAAAAAAAGGGTAAGCGTTACCTAGAAGACACATTCTGTTTCTCGAATGAATTCACACAAAACACATTATATTGTTTCCGTCTCCTCCTTTCGTGCTCTGCAATCGCTGTTCGAATTGATGATGAAGAAACATATCTTACAAATAAACATTTGTTTACCCAAATCCAGCCTTTACCGCTTACAAAATAAAATCACGAAGAAAAGTCCGCGTTAAATACTCGTTTTAATCGGAATACGTGCCTAATTAGTGTTGGAAACAAGCACACACGTTGATATAGCGTTATTGTAATTTAACACGTTGTCGAGTTAAACACACATTGTCCCATTTAAGGGCCGCACACAGTATCGTTACATTACTTATAATATAATTTAACACCTAAACCCGCTCATTACCGAGCGCTACGCGAAATCGAGCGATTGGAGCGGAGCGAGCTAAGCTAAACACGGAAATACCCTACTAAAAGTGTGAGAAGATACGTACATTAATAGTATAAGATAACAACAACTATACAGTTTATATTAATTATGACGACATTTTTACAGACTTCTCGAGGGTAGTAGGTATACTGAAGAAAACATCTAGGAACAGGTCTAATCTGGAATGACCGGATTAATATGATTGATGTCTAATTCGACCAATTAAATTCCTATACTAAAGCTTGGAAGACCTAGGCACAATGCTTGACGACCTCAGTAGAGTCTCCCAACAAGTGGGTCTGAAAATGAACATGGACAAGACGAAAATCATGTCGAATTCCCATGTCGTACCCACTCTTGTGAAGGTTGGAAGCTCTGCACTGGAAGTTGTAGACGAGTACATCTACCTCGGACAAAAAGTCCAGCTTGGTAAGTCCAACTTCCAGAAAGAGGTCGATCGACGAATCCAACTCGGCTGGGCAGCGTTCGGGAAGCTACGCAACATATTTTCGGCCCACCTACCGCAGTGTCTCAAGACAAAAGTCTTCAATGCGTGTGTGTTGCCAGTGATGACATACGGAACCGAAACTTGGCCGCTTACAATGTGCCGATTAAGGAGGCTCAAAGTCACCCAGAGAGCAATGGAGAGAGCTATGCTCGGAGTCTCCCTGCGTGATCGTATCAGAAATGATGAGATCCGCAGGAGAACTAAGGTTACAGACATAGCCCAAAGGATTGCATGCCTCAAGTGGCAATGGGCAGGGCACATAGCGAGGAGAACAGACGGCCGTTGGGGCAGAAAGGTCCTGGAGTGGAGGCCACGCACAGGAAGTCGCAGCCGTGGCAGGCCCCCCACAAGGTGGACCGACGATCTGGTGAAGATCGCGGGAATCCATTGGATGCGGGCGGCACAGGACCGATCTGTGTGGAGAACATTGGGGGAGGCCTATGTCCAGCAGTGGACGTCTATTGGCTGAAATGATGATGATGATGACTAAAGCTATGGAATAGCGCTGTCATTCTATAAAAATCTGACTGTATACCTTAACTTATCCACGGATAAAGATCGGCCCTGAATAGTGTACCTGTCGCAGCCATCTTAATAATTTAGCCATCCAATCGGACGCCTAGGGCGTAGGTCTAAATTTGAAACACTTGGTTAAGTTTTGATCAGTCATTTCAAACGGGCTAACTGTCAATACGTTGAGTGCTTTTAGATCTAACAACTATTGGCCTGGGCATCCTATAGGATGCCGATGCCGCCGTTTAATGCTAGGCATCAAATTATCGTTAATTTAATCAGATTGCAGAGACATACTCACAGAACTAACACAAGTGTTCATCACACGAATGTTTGTGCAAAATGTGAATCAAACCCAACCTTTGGCGTATGAAGTACGAGACAGGGTCACTAACACTGCCAAATAGCCCAACAGGCAAGGAGCTGACCGATTATGGCGAGTGTACTCAGCATTTACATTATGACATAACTTTGTTGCGCGCTGGTCTAGTAGGAAGACCAGTCCCTATACAGGAGGGAACGGTAATTAATAGAAGGTCACGCGTTGCCGTTAGGCGCAGGCGCATCGCGACATATACAGCGGCGCGTCCGGCAGCCTTGTATAGAGTATACCGCTGAGATGCGCGTGAGGGAGGGAGATATTCCATTTGAAGTTTAAGCAGTTTTTACCCTTTGACAGCGGGAACAATAGATATGTGCCGACCTTAGGTCGTGATTGACTGTTAGAAAGCATAACTTTTGGTACAGTCAGCATCAAAAGTAGCCTAACACTTTAGTATCATGTCAAAGTAACATTTTTTACAAACCCCTTGGAAACTCACTATAATAGGCAGAACAGTTACTTTGACATGGTACTAAAGTGTAAAGCTACTTTTGATGCTGACCGTAAAAACATCATCATTCCTGCCCCCAAAGACATCACTCGGATCCTGGTTACGCTTGGACAGTGACTGATCCAGGATATTGTTAATCAGAGGGCCTAATTTAAAGCAGACGTAGCCTGCGATAACACGTTTTTATAAGAGGTAAATGCAAACCGGACGTTACAACGGAATCGGAGTTTTCCTCTCCTTCACACGTGCTGTGTGTCTTCTTTTCGTTACGGGACGGCTTCAAATTAAGCCACCTGGTCCTTAGCATCACTCTGGGAAACCAGACCAACTAGATCATGATTCAGAATCATCATTATCTCAACAAATTGAGATCGAGAACCTATCCGAAACGAGCAGGCATATAGGCACATCCATACTAAATATACTATTTATAAAAATAAAAATTCCACAGCAAATTATGTGTGTACGCATGTACATGCAGCGACAAACAAATGTAAAGGCGCAACACTTGCGGGATGTAATCGACACAAAGTGCCATCTTTTGGCAAAGTTTGAAAATTAAGACCCAAAACGAACTATAAAAATTCAGAGGTGCCACTGTCAGTTCGTCGAGTGGACACATCACTAGCCCGCCCTTTTTAAAAGCAACAAGATCTTGCACGTTTAATGTTATGTGAGTTTCCTAGAAGTGTTAGCGCTTGTTCTATAGTAAGAGTTTTTGTTGAAATATCTATAAATATTGTCCAGCAAAGGCTTGATATGGGCTGATATATCACACATTTCACCATTTGAAAATTGTTAAAAATTTCAGAATTATTCATTACCAATCAGCGATTGCTTCCTTTGCTTCAGCTGCCAAATGGAATGACATACGTACCTGCAAAGAAATAAAGAAACATTAAAATACAAGAGAGTTACATTTAGTAGATGACCTTCACGTAAGTCCGTCGAGGGATAGTGAATTTCGTCATTTGCTTAGGCATGAATGGGCCGGCTCGACCGGAGTGATACCACTGCCTCACAGAAGACCGGCGTGAAGCAGCGCCTGCGCTGTGTTTCGCCGTGTGAGTGAGGTTACCGGAGGCCTAATGGGGGGAAGGGGAAAAGGTTGGCAGCGCACTTGTGACTCCACTGGTGTTGCAGGGTGTCCATGGGACGGCGGAATTGCTTACCATCAGGTGGTCTGCCACCTCCCATATAAAAAAAAATCATCGAGGTACACATACTAGTTAAATAAATAATAAATAAATCTTTATTTGCCAATGGTTTGCAAATTTTATAAACTACCGGTAGACCCCAAACTAGGCAATTCTGTCTCTTGGGGACTAGACTTAATATTTACATCACGGCGTTGTTACTATTATTTTAGATTTATATACCTATTTTAATTAGTTACTTTTGAGTTTAACGTGACTAAGATGCATTTAAGGTAAATAGTAAATTGCTTAATAAAAATCCATTATTGCTTCAGCTGCTGATGCTGTCATATCCAAGAAAATAGCTTCGTTGCTATAGAGAACACTCCTATCATGAGGCACTTTATCGATTTTCTGAGGCCGTTTGATTTGATTTGTACATTTACCAGCTAATTTAGCTAACTTAAAACTTAAGTTAGGTAGGCGCAGCGACCCATAGTGAGTCATACTCCGATAATAAGAGCCTAATAACCTAATTTTATTTTAGTCAGGCAGGACTAAAACACTCCTAGTGCTGATGCAATTCAAAGATTTTTAGTAAGTTTCGTGGTTTTTAGTGAACAAATTTGGTGTTTATTTGTGCAGTGAAGTGCCGCGAAGTGATCCTAATTATAAGAATCGTTGAATTGTATCCTTTTTAGGGTTCCGTAGCCAAAATGGCAAAAACGGAACCCTTATAGTTTCGTCATGTCCGTCTGTCCGTCTGTCCGTCTGTCCGTCTGTCACAGCCGATTTACTCGGAAACTATAAGTACTACAGTGATGAAATTTGATGGGAATATGTGTTGTATGAACCGCTACAAAAATATGACACTAAATAGTAAAAAAAAGAATTGGGGGTGGGGCCCCCCATACATGTAACTGAGGGATGAAATTTTTTTTTTCGATGTACATACCCGTGTGGGGTATCAATGGAAAGGTCTTTTAAAATGATATAAAGTTTTCTAAAAAACATTTTTCTTAAAGTGAACGGTTTTTGAGATATCAGCTCTCAAAGTCGTAAAAAGTATGTCCCCCCCCCTCTATTTTTATAACTACGGGGTATAAAATTCTAAAAAAAATAGAGGTGATGCATGCTAATTAACTCTTTCAACGATTTTGGTTTGATCAAAGTATCTCTTATAGTTTTTGAGATAGGTTGATTTAACTGTAATTTTGGACTTTGCTGCTACGGAACCCTTTGTGCGCGAGCCCGACTCGCACTTGGCCGGTTTTTTATACTGCTATTGTGTGTCTTAAAACCCGCGATTGTGTTTATAGTGGTATCGGCAGAATCCGTAGCGATAAAACGCTAAACAACGGCGTTTTATTGCGTGACTGTGACTTTGGCTGACTTCGACTTATTCTTAATAATAGCAGATTGTGTGTCTTAAAACCCGCGATTGTGTTTAGAGTGGTATCGGCAGAATCCGTAGCGATAAAACGAACACCGGCGTTTTATTGCGTGACTGTGACTTTGGCTGACTTCGACTTATTCGTAATAATAGCAGATTGTGTGTCTTAAAACCCGCGATTGTGTTTAGAGTGGTATCGGCAGAATCCGTAGCGATAAAACGCTAAACACCGGCGTTTTATTGCGTGACTGTGACTTTGGCTGACTTCGACTTATTCTTAATAATAGCAGATTGTGTGTCTTAAAACCCGCGATTGTGTTTAGAGTGGTATCGGCAGAATCCGTAGCGATAAAACGCTAAACACCGGCGTTTTATTGAGTGACTGTGACTTTGGCTGACTTCGACTTATTCTTAATAAGTTACTTGTATATCTTCGGGTAGAGCCATATTATAAAGTTTTTATTGTTTATTATTAAGAGGTGTGAGTAGGTACTGCCTTAGATTGTCCCTTCTCTCGGCCCTCTCAGAAACCGAACCGATAAAAGATATACCGGATGCGGTACTTTTGTCCGCGTGACAAATATCTCAAGTGTCAACAGGTAATTAGCTATAATAATATGTTCTACCTTTCACCTGAACCACACATCAAAATTTATCGAGCGTTTCGTCATTGTCTGACTATGTAATGGAGATTTCTTTCCGGAATGCTCCGATAAATAGCCGGTCCGGTCAAAACGCCATCGGCGAATGTCGATGCAAATTATAGAGTTGTAGATGTCTTCGGTATTGATTGGATGTTATTCCTAGTAGTTGTGTTATACATTATTTCAAGTCGTTCATATTTTGTAGTAAGTGTTAAGTGCAAACGTGTTAATAAGATCGCTTTGAATTTGTTAACCGCTACAATGATTCCGAAGACCTAGCTTTTATGACAAATACACACGTTCTCAGGCAACACATTTGTTGAAGCGAACAGATTTGCTTTATCTTTAGATAAATATTCTTAAGTATTTAAAAAAATTCAAATTAAAATTAAAAATGCTTTATTACGTGAACATAGATATTTTTACATAATTATGGTTGGAGACTCCTTTTAAGCATATACATGCCTGTGCCAGGAGCCTCCGCTCTTCGGTTTTTTAACACCATACTATGTTTAGGTACGTGACAAATAACAATCTAATCTAATTTAGGATTTACGAAATAAATATGCCCTTATTAAAAATTGCAGTTTTTGATATTTTTACTTATTAATGTTTTTTGCTCAATTTGCAAATTGATGTATATATCTTGAAGTCTGTTGAACGCTGTTGTAAAAAGTTTCATTATTTTACCCAAATTGGGCGTAATTGATTGAAGTAGCTTGCACCTTTGCCTGTTTTTATAGAATAAATATCGGCTAATTTGACTACCAGTCTCTCTAAATTCTCAAATTTGAAGGGCCAATCATTATGAGAACAAGAAAATCCACTAACTTATCTAATACTAGCTAATCTTCTTCTTGAAGTACCGCTTCATTAGTTACTGAAGATTGACCATCGCTCTCTGAACCTTATCAATGGCAAGCCAAAAAAGTTGTTCGCCAAAAAAAGCCTAGTATAAAAACTCAAAAGAAACTAAAAATAACCTGTTCAAAAATATTACTGTAGTTTTAGGGGTGGTTGTACCCAAAATGCTAGTAGCAATATCCCGCCGAATCTCTATTTCTTTGCCCAACTCTATAAATATTTCTAATAATCCTGTTACCCGACAAACCGCTTGTCCACACCCCGCTGCTCCCGTTACAATACCTAGTCCTCAATTACATGCAGTTACATTTGTGCATCCATGCAGCTGATTACATGCGGCGCAAGCGCAGCGCGCCGTTCGGCCAAAGCGATAATTGACAATAATTATTATGTGATTGATTTTAACATACGTAATTACAGCCCGTGGCTGGAGTGTTTAAGCTGAATAAATTAATTATTCAAATACAGGGTGTTTGTTGAGTTACTTTTGGCTACTAGTGAAGGAAAGTTTAGTAATATTTGGGTACTTCACATATGCAAGCACGGAGTTTTTGGTCTACCAGAGGGACATAGAACGAAACAGGACTATGGAGTGACGATTTGAAAAATATATTCACACACACAACAATGTACTGTACGTACAGTCACACATCAAAACATACACCCGCACTGCAGGTAGCATGCTTAAAAATCGACCGTTTTTGAGCATAGTGCATAGAGCATAGAGCAAGCTACTTTTGAGCAAGTAGCTACTTGCTCAAAAGTAGTATTCTGTAAACAATAAAATATGCAGTACCTTTTATCAGCAACACACACTCGTCCACTGCTGGACATAGGTCACCCCTAATGCACGCCACTGCTCCCGATTTTCGGCCACTCTCATCCAGCCCACACCAGCCAGCCTTCGAATGTCATCATCCCATCTTGTCGCAGGGCGTCCTACACTACGCTTACCGAGTCGCGGTCTCCACTCAAGGACTTTACGGCTCCAACGGCTGTCAGTTCTGCGGCTAATATGACCAGCCCACTGCCACTTCAGTTTGCTAATTCGGTGGGATATGTCGGTGACTCTGGTTCTCTGTCGGATTACATCATTTCTGATGTGGTCCTTCAGAGATACTCCGAGCTTAGCCCTTTCCATAGCTCTTTGAGCGACTTTGAACCGGTGGACTAGTCCAGCCGTGAGTGTCCACGTCTCGGCACCGTAAGTCATGACCGGAAGGACGCACTGGTCGAAGACTTACAGTACCTTAACTGTATAATATTCATTCATTTATTCACATCCTGTATAAGATTTGTTTCACATGAGATGGTGACGGGAGATGTGGGTAGATTGATAATTAATATGTGGTACGTAAGGAAATGACGCTAAACATGTAATTTTTCACGCCTTTATTTTTAATGTGAATATTTCTATGAGAATTTTGCATAGATTTTTCCCATGGCCACAGAAAACCAGGCGTTAAGAAGCTCTTGCGCCGTGTTCCGCCGAGTGGGTAAAGTTATCAGAGGGATGGGAAGAAGGTACTACCACTAGCTCCTTGCCGAGCTAATGGTAGGAATGTGCACATGGTTTTGAAAAACCCAGAGGTGCTCGGATCCGAATCTATCGTTTGGCCCATTCTTATTCACTGAGCTACCACCACTCTTTAGCTAGATAACCTCTTCATCTCCTCCTCATCTTAGCGCGCAATTCTTGATTGCGTCCTAAGCTGTCGCTCTGGAGCCCAGGGTATGCTTGGACCATGATTCAGGATTTGAGGAGTCTGGTAATTACAATGAAGCGACTACCATCTGACCTTCGCAACCCTTTACAGGGGAACCAGAAAAACTGAATCATGGTTACACATTTCAGAAGCTTTCCGAAACGTGCAGGTTTCCTCACGATGTTTTCCCTCACCGACGAGCTAATGGTAGAAATATAATAATAATAATAA
The DNA here is from genome assembly GCA_019059595.1 of Marasmia exigua. NCBI lineage: Eukaryota > Metazoa > Arthropoda > Insecta > Lepidoptera > Crambidae > Marasmia > Marasmia exigua. The sequence goes on from CM032470.1 coordinate 18,375,185, forward strand.
TAATTCTCACAACATCTCATACGTTGACCTGATTCCGTACTAAGTAGCTTAAGTACTTGTGTTACAGATATAGGACAACAGAGGAACACAAATATATACTTAAATACATATATTACACCCAGACACTGAACAAACACAAGTGTTCATCGCACGAATATTTGTCCAGGGTGGGGATCGAAACCACGACCTTTGGCGTAAGAGGCAGGTCACTACCAATTGCGCCATCCGGTCAGTCTCTAACATTTAATAAATATGCACATAGATTTGAAAAATGTAGAGGTGCATGCCGTGTGGTCCCCGGCAGAGTAAAATAGGCCATCCTCACTCTTACCGAGGTGTCGTAAAAGGCGACTAAGGTAAAGCTGCTGGCATGATCATCAGCACCCAGAGAAGGAAAACTCTGCATTTATATCAAAACTATCGCCAACCCGTCTGCCCAGCGTGGTGAGTATGGCAATTGCCCCTCATGTGATTGAGGGAGGCCCGTGCCCCAGCAGTGGGGACTTAAATGGGCTGATGATGATGATGCTCGGATTTCAACCACGACCCCCCGTATGGGCAGCGCGTTCAGAACCACTGAGCTACCAGCGCTTTAGTTAGATAACCATACGAATAAAAATTATATAGTTAAGTCACACGAGTCGTTGCAAATCTTGAGTAACATCTTTAAAGTTATTTATAAACGAAGAGCTCTTAAAAAGTCCCAACACTGGAGACTCAGTGAAAATAAACAGCTCTGATGATTTGTGCCATATGGTGTTCCCGTGGCTACGGCGCCTTCTGCGAATCCTGAGGTTGTCAGCGTCGGGAAATCTACGATTGTTGAGTTTAGCTTTTGGGTTATCTATTTTTTATGTCTAAGTCGATGGAATACGAGCAGCTGGCCGGAGAAAGAAATCATGGTTGTGTAACATCAGAGAATGGACGAGGATCGCCAGAGAGAAAGCTTTTCCACCTAACAAGAGATGACTGCCAACCTTCACTAGTTGGAGAGACACTAGAAAATTTTTTATGTGATAGCAGACAGATCAGCTTATGGTAAACGATTACCATTACCCATGAGGGTATTAATGGGTGAACCCAAATGGACTCACAAATACGCTCGTTAATTTCGTTTGAAACGTTCCCAATTCGTAATCCTACCTGTTTAACAAATAAAGAGGTAGAAACTATAAAACTGGTAGAATATGACTACATGGTATATGTATTTATAAATTACTATTAAAATTTTAGGGCCTGTGTCATACCTCCACATTTATAACGAGTAATCTACATCCTATTAAGTTCAAAAGAAACGGGCCCTCAGGGCAAAGTAACAGTTTATTACAACTCAAGATCGATATCAGACTATATAACTTAGAACAAATAATTATTAGGTACTAGAATTCAGCGCTAAAATGTGTGCAGTAAAATTTCAAGTGAATTCATCATCATCATCAGCCTATCGCAGTCCATTGCTGGACGTAGGCCTCTCCAATTGCTCGCCACCGTGATCAAATAAGTAAATTAAAAATATCATAAACCCTGCCCCGTCAGTGAACACACATGCGCCCGCGCCGGTACCTGGAACCGTAAACACCGCTGGACTATTTAGCGAAAAGTAAACACACCCAGTTCACTGTTAGATACCGCCCTAATTTTTAGTTGCGAGAATCGGAAGCTAAGTGTTGCGAGTTCTTTTAAAAGATGCGGAAGTAAAAAATACGAAAATAAGAGAATAATAAGAAAAAAACAAAAAAAAGAATAGAAACACAGAATGGGGACAGTAAACAACTAAAACCGTGTTGCTGTACGAATGTGAGACGTGGAAGGTCACCAAAGACATCTCGCATCGGCTGCAGGTCTTCATAAACCGCTGCCTTCGGCCGTATTCTCGGGGTGTACTAGCCCCAGAAAATCACGAACCTAGATCTGAGGGGTCGCTGCGGTGAGACCCCGATCGACCAAAAGATCAAACGCCGCAAATGGAACTGGATCGGCCACACGCTCCGTAGAGAACCGAACCACATACCTAGGCAAGCCCTAGACTGAAACCCCTTAAGGAAAACGGAAACGTGGCCGCCCTAAACAAACCTGGCGGCGGACTATCACTGCAAAAGCGAAGACCCTTGGACTAACTAGGAGGGAAGTAAAGCGCGAAGCTCAAGACCGTTCGAAATGGCGGAGCACTGTCAAACAAGACGACAGAGAATTCAGAAAGAAATAAAGTGACTATCATCGTCATGACAAAAATGTGGTAAGAAATAAAAACTCATTTACTGCGTACTAATTTTACTGATACGTGTATTTAAACGTTAAAGTTAAAGCCAAATTACCTGTACAAAGTACAATGGCGAACGCCCATCTAAATATTCATTAGGAGATCTTTATGAAAGTCGTCAATATGGTTTCTGCAACTCGGTGTTCAAATATGAAAAAAACTCATATTTATAAAACCTTACGATAGAAGTTCCCAAGATTTATAGTCAAATAGGTAGACGGATCACCTCATCATCATCATCATCATCAGCCATTTAAGTCCCCACTGCTGGGGCACGGGCCTCCCTCAATCACATGAGGGGTAATTGCCATACTCACCACGCTTGGCAGACAGATTGGCGAGGGTTTTGATATAAATGCAGAGTTTTCCTTCTCTGGGTGCTGATGATCATGCCAGCAGCTTTACCTTAGTCGCCTTTTACGACACCTCGGTAAGAGGGAGGGTGGCCTATTCTACTCTGCCGGGACCAAACGGCCACCTACGACGGATCACCTATTTGACTATAAATCTTGGGAACTTCTATCGTACGGCCCGTCTGCCACCTAAGTCGTAAAAAAAATTAACTATTATAGGCCAACGCTTGACCACAACCTCACCTGATGGTCTAGGATGTAACGCGTTCTCCTAGAAGATGCCTGTTCACTCTTGTCTTAAAGATGTCCAGATTGTAGTGGTCCGGAAAAACAGACCTTGGCAAGGTCTTAAAATTGTGGAAGTATATAAAGTTGTTGATAAAAACAACAACTAAAAAAAAAAAGAAAAGAATAAAACACATACCTAAGATAGACGTGACTAAAGTCTGTTGTAACATAAAAAAACATCAATATCCCGTTTCTATACGAGGTCTTGAACCATGATCCTGCAGTTAGGGAGCCTCGTAATCACAGTAAATAAAGCGATTACCATCCAACCTTCGCAACCGACAGGAGATCCAGACTCACCGGAGGAACAAGTGACATTAAATTGAAACATGATCCCTTACGAGTTCATCTTGAAGTACAGCGACCAAATGTGTCGCAATCAATCCCAGACTTCACAAAAAGGGAAAATAGAGCAGAATTTAACTATCGTCTGAGATGCACTGCAGTCCAAACGCATCCATCCAAAACGTGCACTACACGTACAGTCACCGTGATGAAATGAAAATGCCTGAACTCTTAAGTCGAAACAATAAGGTTCACATTTGAATGAGATTATACACTTATTAGTTCACGTGACGGTACAGACGTCTGCGTATAGGAACTGAACGGTTAAGGGGAACGACTACACATAGCGGGATAGTATTTTTAAACGAACTGATGGAATCATGGTTTCCCTATCATAAACGTATCTCAGAATAAGTATTGGATGACGATTTAGAAAATTATTAAAAAAAGACAAATGTGTGAAGAGAGGCACCCACGTGCATCATAATCATTTAAATACCTGACACTAAATTGAGCTGTGTTCCAAGAATTCAGAAATTTACTACGGCTAGTGTTTGTGGATTTCGCTGTGAGTGAGGGTATCAGGGGAGAGCGGGAGTCAAAAGATTGGCTGTGTTGCTATGACTCCACAGTTGTTACAGGTCTACCTACATTGCTTACCATCATGTGATCAGTGTGATCGTCTGACATATCATCATCCTCCTGCCCTGTTCCCAGGTTATCTGGGGTCGGCGCAGTATGTCTTCCTCTTCCATACATCCCTGTCATTCGTCATCGAATTATCCACCCCTTTTCCCATCATGTCATTCTTCACATAATCCATCCATCTCTTTTTCGGAATCATTTTGGAAGGTATGTTTATTTGTTTTGTAATTTAGTAGTATGTATTAGTATTTATAGCTAGTATATATTTATTTAATATAATGTATGTATGTGTATACCATACTCGTATTTATACAATGTCTTTTTTTTCTCTTTTTCTGACTTGCACTGCCATACCCCTTTTCTTAATTCGCTATACTTTTCCTCTACCCTGAGGTTGTCTGGAAGAGATCAATAGCAATAAGACCGCCTACATTGTTTTAGTATAATAACTTAGACTAAGATCTGTAAATTTTGTGCAATAAAGTGTATCTATCTATTTTTTTTTATCGTCTGACATCTATTACATAAAAAAGCACGCGTCTCGTGGTCTCTATAGTTTATCTTCATCACATTTTATTCCCCTTAACTCGATCCAATAGCGAGTGAGCCAAATCGATACTGAAACTTCGCAGACGCTGTCCTTTTTCTCTGTCTCGTCGCTCGAACTTTCAAGTATTTATTGCATGCAATTCGGCGTTTCCCCATCTATTCGAAGACTGGACAAATATGTGGCACATTGTTCCATTAGACACTTTATGGCTGTGGCGTCTGGCAGATTGTTGTCATATTACGAGGCTTTTCCAATTGTAAGCGAGTTGAAGACTTGTTTTAAGTTAGATGCGAGCTATCTTTAACAAGACACGTTTATGTCAGAATAGTAATAATAGGATTCTGTAAAGGTTCGTCAACAGTAATTTTACCCATGAACGTATGACCAACAGAATGTACACTAAACCACGCCCACAGATCATTTATCCCATCCATTTCGCCAACAAAACGGTTTAAAGTTTTACCAAGAGATTATTTTGCCCTCAGTTCTTTGTTCTTGTGGCTCTTTCAACATCATCATCAGCCCATTTAAGTCCCCACTGCTGGGGCACGGGTCTCCCTCAATCGCATGAGGGGTAATTGCCATACTCACCACGCTTGGCAGACGGGTTGGCGAGGGTTTTGATATAAATGCAGAGTTTTCCTTCTCTGGGTGCTGATGATCATGCCAGCAGCTTTACCTTAGTCGCCTTTTACGACACCTCGGTAAGAGTGAGGGAGGCATTAGTTCACCAGTTTTCAACTACGGTCTAACCTATTTATCGCCTAAACCTGACTATCTACAAGTAAAGGACTCCGGCTTAACTTGACAGTTGACATTAGCAGTTATATATATTTTTTTATGTGATAGGTGGCAGACGAGCTGACGGATAACCTGATGGTAAGCGATTGCCGCCGCCCATGGACACCCCCGACACCCGTAGAGTCCGCCGCCAACCTTTAAACCCCCCTTTCCCCCGGATTCCTCCGGTACCCGGGACGCCGGTACTCACGCAGCGAAACTCGCCGGTTTTCTGTGAGGCCGTGGCCCTTCCACATTCAATTTTTATTCCTAACTTATAATAAGATAATAGCAACCCGCAAAAGCGTCGGCATTACCACTCAAAGAGGTTGTTAAAGCTTGATTTCAATTCGATAACAATTTATTTCAAATGCCAAAGTAAATTCTCGTATCGACTCGCACATCATAAAACTGTTTTTAACGTTACTCGGAATCGCTTACGAAGTTACGATTCCAGGTCGTAATCGCTTAGGATTCAATGTCCCTTAACTGCCATTCCTTTGGAAAGCTATATTTTATGATTGTGAACTGCATTTGAAAGATGTTAGATTGATTTTAGAGTGGCTTAAAATATTAAGTTGGCGCCCAAAATCACATGTTGCGCCATCATAATAGAATAGTCACAGATAATGGTTAAAAATATTAAGATGGCGCCCAAAATCATATGTTGGGTTTTGCGCCATCTTAATAGAACAGAGTCACAGAAACTGGTTAGAAATATTAAAATGGCGCCCAAAATCACATCTTGCGCCATCTTAATAGAATAGTCACAGATAATGGTTAAAAATATTAAGATGGCGCCCAAAATAATATATTGGGTTTTGCGCCATCTTAATAGAACAGAGTCACAGAAAGTGGTAAGAAAAATTAAAATGGCGCTCAAAATCACATGTTGGATTGGGCGCTATCTTAAGGCGACGGGTGGCCCTAACTAGCAACGCTAATCGATTTAAATTGATAGCAACTAAACTGGATATCTTTTTAACAATTTCGATGTTCGAGCCTCTCGGAAAGAATATATACTATTATTGAATACTTATAATACACCTTAATAGAATATAAAAAACGAATAATATTAATATTTAAGTTTGGAAATATTAAAATATACTATGTCACATTAATGAAGCTGAATAATTTATAAGTAACAGTTAAGTGTTAAAAAATGAGGTTATATTATGAAAAACAGCAAGTGCGAAATTAGTCCACAAAATATTTTAATTAGGAATTCCGGAAACATATTGAGTATCTCATGGCCTCAATTACAATTTATTCGCAGAAGATAGGCAAATAAACTACTGGTTGGAAAAACATTTCAATTAGCTAATATTACCTATTCCAATTTAAATGTCAAATAACAATTTTATCTCAAAAATAAATGTGGTTTCGCGAGCGACCTAATTTATGTAAACAAATTGAAACAGGCTTTTCCTTTCAATATAGGTACTCATTACTCGAGTTGAAATGTTTTATTACCCCCAGGTAACCCCCCCCTTTCACATAAAAATACTTGTTGAATTGATATTATCAGTATAATACATAATCATGAGATGACGGCAACGTACTTGAACTAGACTAACAGGACTAATGGTAGTTATACATAATTCTAACTAGATTTAGAGAAATTCTGGTTTTTCTAAACCTAGGTTTCAAAAATTTGGGCTGGAACCCCTGTCTGTGACATGTCCTCTGGCAGGATTCACAGATGTCAGAAATTTGACATTTGAGAGCCCACTGCCGAGTGGTTAACATAATATGAGGTTATTATACCTAAAATATTACACTAATATTTTATGAACCATCGTAAAGATGCTCTCAAATAGCAGTTGTATAACGTTTTAGAACTTTGTCTAACATATTTTTACTGCATACATTTGCTATAGCTGTGAGCTTGCAAAGGAATTTGTTAAAAACGGTATCCATCTGTGCGTGTCCACTGCTGTGCGGAAGCATCGATACATGGATATATTTTTAAGATTTTAATTATATAAATAAAATACGTGCAAATATTCTAGTTAGAGAATTTTATAAAATACCTTTTCATTTAGAGTTCTACTAGCATTTCTACTAGCATTATATTGCATTAGACAGCGTAGCTGTCTAATGCAATATAATGCTAATCACAGACTGACGACCCGTTTGGAACAGTGGTAGTGAACGCTGCCTTTGGTCCAAGGGTTGCGGCTTCGATCTCCGCACAGTACAAACATTTGTGTGCATGAACATATCTGTTTGTATTGGTCTGGGTGTTTTCTATGCATTATAAGTATATATTTACAAAAAAAAAAGTATTATATGTATATATTTGTAATCCCACTGTTGATTCTGATATCCGTAACACAGGTGGTGCTTGAGCTACCTATCTCGGAGTCAGATCAATATATGTGATGTTGTGAAATATTTAATTTATTTATTTAATCACTGTACAGTTATACATATAGATAACACTTCGAAGAAATATGGAACGTCAATAACATGTAGAAATATATATCCGCAATGTTGAATGTTTTTCTAAACTGTAAAAATTAAATAAAATTAAATAAATTTTCAACATTATTGACTTCCCGTTATGTAATAAACAACTAGTTCTCTGGAAATCTTTCAATATTAATTATAGCATGTCCAATATTCATCGGAAAAATCCAGTCGCCGTAGCGTCCTAACCTGTCGTGTCTGTGCCGGGAGTCTGTTAATGTAATCTTAATTGCCATGGGGCAAATGGAAAATAGCTTGGTCAGCACGTGTCCTGTGTTTATTTCGGAAAGCGGGTCGCGGGGGTCGACGGCCGCGTCGCGACGTCTAATAATAAAAATATGCGCGCGCGCAAGGTGCAGCCAGCGTAGGGCTGCCACAAACATCAGATAGCACCTACACACGCCTACGCACCTCGATACATAGATTTAGACGGTAGCTAAAACTATGTATCAACATAGATTAAGACGGTAGGTGTAGGTGCAAGAATATGAAGAGAAGCGGAGGTCTAATCTCGACAAAAAACGAGATTATCTTAAGGCACACCCACCTGCTGCCATCCCCTATCATAATAGTGGTAGTGTGTTTAACGTGTCCCCTGCACTGTGGGCGTACGTTTAATACTAAGATTGGCTACGCTAAAGACACATTAGAGGGCAGAATTACCTTAGTCACCAATCCTATCATTACCGTCTTTACATAAAATGGTTGCTGTAGCCGAAACTGGCTGGCAAAGCAGCATCAGATTTAGACGGATGCGAAAGGTAGCAGATGAGCAGACGAAACACCGATTGTTAGCGATTGCCGGTCCATATACACCCGAAACACCAGTGGAATCACAAGTGCACTGCCAACTTTTTTCCCTTTCCCAAGATTGGGGCCTTCAATACACTGACTCACTCGGTTCTAGAATCATCGTCCTCCTGGCCTATTCTCAGGTTATCTGGGATCGGCGCAGCATGTCTTCTTCTTCCATACGTCCCTGTCATTCGTCATCGGAATATACACTTTTTCAATCATATAATTTTTAACATTATGCAGTTGTGTAAGGCAAAAGCAAACCTATCAGAACCGAACGCGCCGAACGAATCGAATTTCAGAATTCGAGTGCGCGCCTCCAAAGAAATCCCGTGAAAAGCTGTGCTTCAAACTTCAATTTGAGCTTCATATCCATAGATAGAAGGAATCAAAAATTTTAGTTCCGTGTTCCGTGTGTAGACTTTATTTGTGGCGCGGACTCTTTGGTATGAATATGACACTTTGACGATTCGACTCAAAGTGACAACCCTACTAGCCGAGAAGCGGGGCTGACGGACGACTGTACCGATATAGATGCAGCCAAATTAGCTTTGATATTTGACACTTTTTTATTTGGCCATGTCCGACGATTTAGGAAGACATCTTTGTGAATGGCTGGCTGCGCTTTTTTTAAACGAATAGTTTATTTGGTAACATATGTTACAGAATTCGGTAACAATCCGCTGAAATCCTAAATAAAACTAAAAATAAACTTCTCACAATAGAATCTTGTTTCTGATGACGGTGTTTACTTACCATGTGGAGTGGTGGTGGTGTCGATAGGTGGAAGACGAGCAGATGGATCACCTGATGGTAAAAGCAAACACGTTCTTGATCGCTCTAGACTAAAAAGAGAGCCAAGAGGTTTGGCTCCTCGTTCCTGCCCCGAGCCATCAAGGCATGGAATGCCCTCCCAGCTCATGTGTTTCCTCCTTCATACAATCCGGGGTCTTTTAGGCGGGGTGTGAAACGGCATCTCAGCAGGCCATTAGGGTGAGGATATCAGACACAATCGGTACTTTGTTAGTTCTCTTGTGCCTGTCAGCCTCATATTTGGATTTCACGGCCGCTTACGGCGCATCAGGCTGAGTGAGGTCATCATGATTGTCCTTTCTATTTAAAAAAACCGTTCATGCTAATTCAGCGTATCTTCATTTTATAATGTTTACAAGAGGAAACATCCGTTTTATTACAACTATCAAAACAGCAGTTAGTAGCCAACGACATAAAAATTATATTCCTTTTAAAAGCTCGTAATCCTCTTATCATTTCATGATTCTCTAATATGCACGATCATTAGCCAAGTCCCGTTCGATTATAGATAACTTAAAAGCTTGCATGCACGGAAGTAAGTAAGTATTAGCAGCAGTGCACAAATATTCTGAAAATTATCGTCTCTCACTTTATTACCTATCTATAAGTATGAATATGCTTTTTATTGCACTCAAAGTATAGTAATAAAACTTAATACTAGGTATTACAGGATATGTAAAACGAAGGCGGCCTTATTACTATGAGCAATCTCTTCCAGGCAACCTTTGGGTAAAGGACACTTGATGGAGGTGTAGGGTAGTGCAATATTAATATACTTACATAGAAAGTTTAAATATTAATACATAAATAAAATATAAATATACTAATACATATCTGCATAAAATATCATAAATTACTTACATATGTTTGATTAAATATAGATAATTGGATATTGCAACTACAAATAATAACAATGGATCTGAAAGTATGCGAATGATTTTAATTAAAGGACAGGAAAAGATGGGGAGAGGAAGTGTGGTCTCAGAGGTTAAGGAAATATAAGTAGTATATTGTATATAATTTGTTTAGGTTATATTGTATTTTAGTTACGTAATATAAGTGTATGATAACGTTTTATTTATTTTCTTTCTTTTTTATATTAGAGGTGGCAGACGAGCAGACGAATCACCTGATGGTAAGCAATTCCGTCGCCAATGGACACCCGCAATACCATTGGAGTCACAAGTGCGCTGCCAACCTTTTCCCCTTCCCCCCATTGGGCCTCCGGTAACCTCACTCACACGGCGAAACACTAGATATATGTATTTATAATATAAATTTGTTTAATCAATATTGATTTCTTTTTGTTAGAGGCGGACAAACGAGCAAGCGAGTCACCAGATGGAAAGTAATCAACGCCGCCCATGAACATCCGCGAAATCACAGAAATCGCTAATGTGTTGCCGGCCTTAGGAAAATCCTTGGTAATTCTTCTGAATATCAGAAGGATTGCACCACCCTCCCCTTAATGTCCTTAACCTAAAGGCTGTCTGGTTGACATCACTCCCAGCGATAAGACCGCTCCCAGCGATAACTAAATTGTAAAATATATCTATTATAGTAACTGTGGTAAGTGTTTTCGGTACCATCAGATAAAATCTTACAGGGAACCATGTTTTATACGTATTTTATGTAGCGTTACTTAGTAAATGCATTTCTTATTAATGATAAGAGTTAATAGAGATCTTTAGAAGTTGCAAATGCTACGATCAACTTACATTATTGCATATAACTAGTTTTTTGAGAATTACGTTTTCCTAGGGGGCCCAAGAAAAATGGCGGATCTAAAAATTCAAACAAAAAAAAACTGTTCAATTTCCTTAAAAAAATAGACAAAAAGTTTTAGTGAACTTTTTGCTTATTTTTAGGTATTATAAAAACGTCCAATACTTTTTTGATCTCGCCGTCTCTAGGTCAAGAAGACTGATTACTTGAACACTAACTTTTTGTCAGAGTTTCAACGTTAAAAGCTGTTTAGTACAACGATTTCAATTCCTCATTATTAGGCCAGCAATGAAAAATCAAGTAAACGGACAGAAAGAGCACGGTAACTTAAAATACTTCACAATTGACCCCAGTTCAGCGATTTGTGATTCGATTCGGATAAACCCGTGTGTTTCAAACTGTGGGTAAGGTCGACACCATAGTTGCCTACGATGTGTCGCGTAGTCTTAAAGGTCATGTGCCTTCTTTGTTTTACTGTTCAAGATTTGAACATTACATCAATATGAATAGGAGAGTTAATATTATTTATACACAGCTTACCATAGACAACTATAGTAAACGCAAGTCATCATCATCATCCCATTAGCCTATTTAAGTCCCCACTGCTGGGGCACGGGCCTCCCTCAATCACATGAGGGGTAATTGCCATTACTCACCACGCTTGGCAGACGGGTTGGCGAGAGTTTTGATATAAATGCAGAGTTTTCCTTTCTGGGTGCTGATGATCATGCCAGCAGCTTTACCTTAGTCGCCTTTTACGACACCTCGGTAAGAGTGAGGGTGGCCTATTCTACTCTGCCGGGACCACACGGCTAATGCGAGGGGATTGCGGTAAACGCAAGGATTCGCATGAAACGGTAGAAGTTGGTATTCCATTCATTGACTGACCATTGTAATATAATTATCACAATTAATGATATATATGATAGTTAAGTTGTTCGAAATCGTCAGTAGGTTTAAAGGGACTTCAAGTCAACGATTCGTGGCAACCGGTATCATATTTCATTCATAATTAATGAATGATAGTCATCCGTTTTCCGCGGGTCTTTGTAAGTATACTATAAAAGATATCTTTCTGCGGATTTGAATGTATTGATCATGAATACAACTTTATCATGGCAGGTAGCACAATATAAATAGACGTTGTGTATCGTATCCCTCTTTCCTATCGCTCCGTAGTCTGTATCTGTTTCATGCCGAGCCACGCCGAGATCATTGTTAGTGTGCATGTATTAGTCGAAGGCCAAGTTCCCCTTCGACTGACCCGATGTTATTTTTTTATGAAATAGGGGGCAGACGGGCAGACATATCTCCTAATGATAGGTAATTGATCACGGCCACTACACCTACAACATCAGAGGAGTCACAAGTACGCTGCCGACCTTTTAGAAAAGAAGTTACGCTCTTTTCTTGAAGGTTTGAAAGTCGTATCGTTATAAGCAAAGTTTGAAAAACGCAGAAAACAATCGACTGTTCAACACAGCTCAGATCTAGGTAATACCTAGGCTAGGCAAATGGGTCTGGTTTTACGCGCCTGACATTTAGGGCTGCATTACCGGAGAATGCCGATTACTCGGCAGTATCAGTACAGATGTAAACTTGTTTATAAATTATTCCGTATCTCGGTTTCAACAAGTGGGATATAATTATCGCTTGTCCGAGGGAGTCATGGGAGCATTACTTAAAGAAAATTATGGGCATGTGACAGATACAGAAAGCGGTACTTACTGGGCGCTGTATCACGAAATCTGGGAAGAGATATTTGACAGAACTTGGCGGTACATAACATTACCTACAGTGCGTCTTTTCCTTATCACAAAATCGAGAAAGGGACATTTATTAGTCAGTTGGAGAAACTGTGTTAAAAAATAAGTGATAATTCATAGAAAGGTCACATGATTTGCTAAGTAATTTAAATTACCATATACAAGGCGTCCGGAGTGCTTGTCGAAATTTCATATTTGATGGTGAACTGACAATAAGATAAGATAAAAACATTTATTTGTTCACCACACACGACACATAACATTACAAATAAAAAAAACAAACTGGCGAAATGTAAACATACGTAAAACAACACATAAAAAAAAAGAAGAAACAAAAGGATGTATCTACAAATTTATATAATTCGTTCGGGCAATATATGTTATACATTGTGTCCAGGTGTGTCGCGGTGCGTAACAAAAAGGAGCTCACTCAGCTAAAGCCACGACCTTATGGAAAGGGATATTTACCCTTCTGTAGGCCAATACCTAACTAACTTCCTTTCATACAAAGTTAATAAATAAAAGGTATTTTGAGTAACATTTCTCAAAATGTATTACACTTTTTATGATATTGGCCTTAAGGGCGATTTCTTACGTTAATTATTGTGTTCAATAGGACGTTTTGGCACTGTCTTTCTACTGGCTATTTTCATACTATGTAAGTAAATCTTGGACACAACTGTCAAAGGCGATGCGCAGACGCAGAAACCACTAGACGCCCACACAAAATAGTACAACTTTCTAAACGCGAATATAAAAACAATCGTAAATCTACATCTTTATACAATTTACTAGAATGCAACTGTGTGATTGGCGGTTTAATTTAAAAAAATCCTTTTTTTAATTGAACATTTATTTTTAATTAATTTGAAAGGTTAATTAAAAAATAGTATAAGTGTTTGCCGAGAGGCTGTAACCCTGATATTGTTTAAAATAGATCCGGTTTAGTGGCTAAAAATTAAAATCGATTGGCGTCGCTAGTGTGCATTACCCGTCACCTTAATAAAAGAACAAGAAGAAACCAAACAAAACTTACTAATGTCAATAAGGCACGTTTCAAAACATCTATAACAGATTTGTTTAATTTCCTACAAATATAACAGCTGCTATAAATAAATGCGCACGATTATAGTTGAAAAAATTATCACGATTCAAGGCAGCGTCATCATTTGACTGTTATAGATGCTGTAAACCCGGAGTTAACGACCAATCAAGACGACTTCATAACGTATTTTTATCTATCGGTATTGTACGAATATAATTTGCATTTTAAATCGAAAATATTTTCCGAACCGATCACCCTACATTTATAGCGACCGTTACACACGTCGAAGATTTGTTCTATTTTGTTCGAATTGATCTATTGTCATTGATTTTATAGAACTTTGTTTCTCCCACGTAGAATTAGGTTTATTACACCTTCATGTGTGTACCAAAAAAGTACATAATTGTTCCCATATTTGCGACAGCTAAACCTATGCAAAATCGTGTTGACGTATGGAGAACATACCTACGCAGATTTTTATAAGAAAGTTTAAAACTTTTTGGTAATTTAAAAAAAGAACACATAAAAATAATATTTTATCATTTATTTTTCACGGCGCGTGCAGCCAGCTCTAACTTCAAATAAGGAAATAACGTAGATGTGTGTACAGATAGTAATCGAGTTCCAAGTTTGAAATGCGTTAACGGTGCTCCACGTCACAGTGACCTGACGAAAAGCTGCGTCGGCGCCGACCGGTCACGGTAGGCCAGTCAGGTGCGGCTGCGTTCACTTTCGATCGGACGATTTATTTTTATAATTTCATGCCAGTTAAGGCATTCACGTCTATATAAGACTTTAGTAGACTTTCGGTGTTTTGTTTAATTAAGACCACCACCATGCTTCTTTAGTTTTCCGTACATTAAAGCTGTAACATTTGTCCTTCACGAATCAATAACTTCGATGTCATGTAATAAAATTGTGTTCGCCATATTTTTTTCAATGATGAAAGCACTCGACTGTATGAAATTTGATATTATGATGAATTATAAGGTGAATGAACAGGTCATAGTATACGACCCAAGATTGCTGATGATGGAGCATCGTCAAAAACGACTTTTAATTTTTTAGCTGTCGAATAATTTGGTTCTAATTTGAAAATGTTTATCGATAAACCGACAGTTTTACTAACGACAATTTTAGAGGATGTTTTAGACGACTGCAGAGTTGAGTTATTGAAGGTTTATCTTTAAAGGAATGTACGAAGAGACTGTTTAACCATTTTAGTATGTATTCTTCGAGCAGGTACTCGTACTGCTTGTTCAGAATAAATTCCGTCCTCAAAAAGTCTCGTACAAGATGAGTCAGAGCGCTTCTTGCTTCCGCAACGGACAGGACAATAACAGAAAAACATCTCGGAACAAAAACCGCTGAAACATTCACCGTTGCTGTGATTGAGTAATAATGCATGAATTATTTACGATGTGGTAATATCTCGGGCCTTTTTAGGCGCGGGCGCACCTCAACTCGTAAAGTACAGTCGCGGAATTGAATTTTTAGTAGGTGGTTTAAATTACTTCTGTAATTGATCGTGTCAGATTTTCCGACAGAAACGACTAATGAAGAACTAAGATGTTACTCGTTCAATACGAGCATACACAAAACAAAAGATGTTAAAGTCATATATTTAATTATATTAGACGTCTAAAGTCTAAACGTTGATAAAGTGAGGCAGTATCCTATTTTTCCTGTGAACATTTTAAATATAACATTTTAAAAATATCTATGCAGAGATCTTTTAAAAGATACTTATAGAACTACATGACGGAATATTGATATTAAATTAAATTTCCCGACTGTACAAAATGCTTTAGGAAGTCAAGTGTCTGTGCTCTCGAGATTTATAGCATGGTGAATTTCGGGTTCGTGTGAATTTCGTATCAGGAGACAGTTTTACAAACTGTAGATATTGATGGCAGCACAAGGCACGAACTGACTTCAAATATTACAACCGATTACTAAAAAAAAGAGACACCACTATCTTGTTGAGGAAAAGTCAAGTTATCTGTTTAATGTTTTTGTAAAAAGGCAACCGCAACTTAACCTCAATTTATTCTTCAATATTTTTACTATAGAGTTCCGCTCTCATTCGCTTAGCAACACTTTTTTAAAGAAAATAATATCTACTAAAGAAGTGTTTTTTAACTATACGTTTGTATTCGGTATTTTTTAAAGTATTTTGTCTTAACTAAATCAAACTAACGTCTCGCCTACATAACTAAACCTTTATAAATTACATAAACAACACACACGCATATTTCTTCCATAAGCGAATAAATTAATTACAACATTTACAAATCTTCAACAAGATAGTAACTTTCGTAAAACATCAATATCTCCATAACCAGTTAACGTTACACAACGCGATGAAATACGCCAAACACGGCTATGTGACCGGTGCCTATGTTTAATGACCATACTGATTTGGTCACATGCTGTGCACATGCATTTTTTCTCCTTTACTTCTAATAAGTAATGGTACTCTATCATGGTTTATTTTTAAAGTTGTTTGAAAATAAAATAGGCAGGTCGCATAACCAATACTATTTTATCCATGTTAAATTATTACGAAATAAAAACAAATACAAATGGAACATATTAAAAAAAATGCTGGCAGCTACTACAGAAAAAGTTTTCATACGTAGGCGGCCATTGCGTTCGCGTTGGCGGGAACTAAACGTCACCGTGACATTTGACTAACATTGTTTTTTCCGCTCTGTCTCTTGCCCTCAGCCTATTTGCCTCCACGAATGGACAGATAAGTGTTCACAGGCACCGTCCTCACCTGCTGGCGCAATAAATTCTGCCGCCATTTCTATAAAACGTCAAATAAGCGCAGTATCCGAGTCCAAAGACGACGGAACTGGTTTTCGCTCGAAAGACCACCAAGTTGGGAACATGACTTATTCTAACGTTTATCGTTCACGAACTCGTTAAGTAATAGTTCGGTTTAGTGGCGATTTCAATCAAACAATCTCGGGTACCACGATCTCGAATAAGCAATAACTGTTATTGATAGTTTCAATTATTTAGCTATCGAAGTATCTGCGTTTGCGCATGGATGTGCGACCTGACATGCTTGCAAAACGGCCGTGATTAAACCGAATGCAATATTAATTAATGACTGTAATTTATTAAATGTTTGACTATCATTTTTGGGCATACAATTATCCAGTAATAAAGGTCAAACGAGGGATATCTGGTGCCATCAGGTGCAGCTTTATAAATTAGTAGAATGCGACTTTGACATTTTACGTCAAAAACCATTATTATCTTTTCAGCTATTGCGCAGCATAGATTGAGCTGTACTCAAAAGTATGTCTGTATGTTTAACTTACATACAGACATACTTTTGAGTACATGCAAGATACCAATTTTAAGTTTAAATTCCTAATTAAGTCGTTTAATATTCAACTCGTTTAATTTAATGCAAAAGCAATCGCACGCGCATTTAAATCTCATATTAAAGAGCGAAACTCAGGTAATAATGATACGCGTAAGTAATTTAACTTATTATCTATCTAAGACATAGAACAGATGTTTACATAGCTCTTAAGTCGCACAACCTAAGGTCTAATATGGTATTTCTATTTCCCAACTTGCATCTACGTAAGTAAGGCAAACAAGCTCCAAACACCCAGTGGGCCGAGCCCAGAAAGTGGCACCTGTATCGTTATTTCAACTATTTGTCCTCAATCGCTCACTCACCTATTTAGTATGCGGTAACACAAATTTCATAACATGTAGGTGCAAGGCCTAGATAATGCCGTTTAATTAGCACAACGCGACATTGAGCGGCGCGCGCGCAGCGGACGCCTCTAGGGATGGCAAAGCACCACTTAAATTAATTAAATTGATACAGTGATCACTCATTAAAGTTATCAGATTCGACGGTACAATGGAATGGCCTTTGGCGTCACGTTTTATAAATTGTAGATTGTGCAATGAGAACGACTATAATTACGTATACATTAACAGAAATCTGACAACAAAAAATTTAAAATCTGACAACAAAAAGTCAAGTTTGCTTCTCTAGTATTGAATGCACATGTTAATATGACATTGGATTTTTTTCGCAGTGACTAAAACCTATTTTATTGAAATTTCATTTGTTGCTTCTTCTTTCACGCTTTTGTTGAAAAATGATACAAATAAAATAATTAGTTGGTTTAAAATCAATCAATATTCAATTGACCTAATTTCAATTGACGGATTAAAACTTAGACATCCCTAATGCCATCGTAATCCGCGCGGGGGCGAGCTTATGTCACTCAACCTGATAAAAACAAGAATAACGGTCGGTTTACACATCCAGCGATTCGGTTCACCGGCCCACTGGGTTACTGTTAGAATATACTGTTTTATACGAAAACTGTAAACGGTTGATTAGATGCGGTTGACAGCTTTTTATGACCGCGCGTTACGTCATCGCGCTCGCGGTATCTACTTGCATCTATTATGATAGTAACTTTTTTATTGCTTTTATCTATTCAATTCGTCATAAAGTGACTAGACACTGTAATAATATTCTTAATGTTCATAAAACTTGGATATAAAGACTTAAGCGGATTTAATATTAAATATAAATTCAATTTATGTAATCGTATGCAATTTTCCCATCACTCACATTGAACAATTTCCGTCATCCTTATCGGAGTGCACAAAAAATACGAAGAAGCCGAGTTTATATTTTATTTAATTTACAATCGAAACATGCAACAGGAGAATCGCCAAAACGAAAATTATGAGTCGAAAAATCGCCTCATAAATATTTAATGCGAGTCCGCGACACAATGTAAGAGAGCCGCCATTATCGTTGACCCGGCTACTATTTAACACATTTAAGTATTTTACAAACTTAATAATCGCCTCTTTAAACGCCAAACTGCCAGTGGACCCCCAATTTAACGTACCTGAAAATAAAAAAAAACACGGCATTAATTAAAAAGAACGAGAACGCTCAAAAGTCAGTTGTAAAAAGGTCTTTTAATGTCCCCCGTAAAAAGGCATTTACAATTTCCACAATTTATTTGAGGTTCATAAATAAGTTCGGTCCGAGTATCTTTACAGGACTATACTGAACCGTTATGTTGGTAATCCCGATAACTGGGCCCTTTATTGGCACTTATTAATGACATTAAAAACCTTTGACTTATAGATAATGAGGAGATAAAATTATGAATGAAACTTTATTTGGCAAAATACAAAACAAGGAAACTTAATTAGAAACATAACCTAGACATAAATCATAAACGAAAAGTAGGACAACATTATCCCTGTATGCGCCAAACAGGCGGCCGCTCAGCATTAGTCGGTGCTGATCCAAGAGACCAACCCCGACGCTGGTTTTCAGCGACTACCATAACATTATTGCGCATCTGTTCCATATCTATGCATTAACACTAATAACACTATACTTATAATTCTACATGCAGATTTCACGATTGCTAATATGGCTAAGATTACGACCACAAAATATAAACACAACTGAACATATACTAAAACTGTTTAAAATAGCATTAAGGTAGTAGTACTAAATAAGGTATCATGAGTCTCAGCGGCATAATACGCAATACCAAAAGCTAATTCCTTACTCATTCTGAAGTAATGTTAACATACAAATATCGTAAAATGTTATAGGATAACGGGCACTTGTCAATTACCCGATCCTAAACCCGACGATCTTTATAAGCGAAGATTTAATCAGGACGTCGTTGGTGGTCTATGTCGAAACATTACCGAGGAATATACTGGTAAAGACACAAAAACTTGAGTATCTATATCTTTTTGAAATAAATATTAACTGTATCGGACAAAAGTTAAGAATCGCGGTGAGGAGAAACGAGTAGGCGTCTTTAGCGAACGTGGACTGTCGTAGATTCATATCGACGAATACCTCGACGTGACTACGTTTATATTGCTTTATGAATATGGCTAAATACTGTGTACTTCACACACGCAATACAACCACACGTTGCGCTGGCTGGATTGTTGTTGGATTGGATAAACAATCCGTCAGACTTCCTTAATTGATTTTGATCCAAACGTGTTTGACATACTGAGAATCGAATAAGTAACATTTGGCAGATTCTAGTAACCCAAGGCCCGCCCGCCTACTTTTCTAGATACAGATAGTCAGTAATAAATAACACCTTTTTATGTCATATTTAATATGTCATATTTGTACTGTTCAATTTGGGCAGTTGTATATGTTGGATTTATTTAGTTTATTTACAAAAATTGATTTACTTAATCGATTACGATAAAATCGAATGTTCAATTTATTTTTCTATGTTGGCCACCCTGATTTTTTTTTCTTCTTCACTCTCTGTCTGAGCTAGCGATCGGACGTTACGGCTTCCGTGTTCTAAAAATATAATCTGAGAATACAAAGTTTAAGTTAATTTGTTGTTTATATTCGTCCCATAACCTGAAATCCTATAGTATAAAAATGACACGCTATGCCACTACCTCGAGTTACTTTTGCCTTCAACACTCGTATTTTTGCGTGTAACAATTTAGTTTCAGTCCTTATGACCTGACCTGGTAGTCCCAATCAGAACTGAGAAGTTTAAATGTTGCCTGATTAGCTAATTGGCATTGAAATGTTTTGGCTAGCTTTGCTATTAGGATGGACAGAGTACCTGTTGCAATAGTTTATATGACACTATTTTTGATATACGCATTAGCACTATACTAAACGGAAAGTCTTGTGAAACACGTTAAGGTATTTCTGTCATCAATTATGAATGAATTGGACACCGACTGCCACGAGTCTTTGGCTCGAGTATAACCGTTCTAACTAATGACTATTTTGAACAATTTATCTATCTGTCATATATGATTCATTGTAATGAATAAATTCTTCATCTTTGCGTTTAGTATAGTGGAGTAAACATAGGTAAGTACACATTTGACCCAAATCGGAAATTTAAATTATGAAATGGACAAATCAATTCCATAAAATGGCGCAAGGTGCAACATTATTAAATCATTTAACCGATACGACTTTCCGGTACAAGTAATCATGTCAGCTAGACAGTCTGAAGTAATAGAGGAAATGGCCGATAAACTATCTGATACCAGCGCTAAGAGTTGAGCATTAGGTACTGAGTCAAGTACTGCGCGACAAGGAAGTTTTGGCACGTGGATGATGTTAATAGGAAACGTTCCCGTTTTTATTCATAAATAAAAAATAAATTGTTGGTTCTGATATCCGTAACACAGGTGCTTGAGCTACCTATCTCGGAGTCAGATCAATGTATGTGATGTTGTGAAATATTTATTTATTTATTATTTATTTATAGAATTATAATTGATTAGCCAGTAGCAAGACAAAACGTTTAATGTATCTTGTTGTCTGAAATAAATAAATGAAATAAATTATTATATGTTGTCTCGTGAGTGAACATACTTAAAACGAATTGATGTCTCTGTCATAAACTTGGCTTAGAAAGCGAAAGCATGATATTCAAAATGGTGCTAAAATTAAAAAGCGTTTCAGTATATTTGATAAGAAATCATTCGTTTCAGTTTTCCCCACGCGAAAGGAATCTTGACACACTGTATCTTTGCTAGGAGAAGCCAACGATGGGTAGTTTAGAAGCCTTTGCCATGCTAATATTGGATTGGCAGCCATTTCTGTCCGCTTGATAAAGCATAATGCACCTTTTAGATCTTAGTTTGCATAATATGTTATGAATTATACAAATAATACAAGTAACCGGGACTAAACGCGATGGAAGTTTATATCCCTCTTTATCGTTTAGTAATAGATTTTACTTAGTACCTGAGCTGTAAGAAAATAAGCAATTTCATCAAAATAGTTCACTATTTTTTGCTCAGTATATTGGCTCTCCTCAGCCCGATGGTAAGCAAGAGAAGAGCCCACGTTGCAATTACAACGGAAGCGATGTCAATGCATCATCTCCGATGGCACCGCCATACTAAATAATATTACTGAATAATAAATCCCCTTCCACATTTTTAGGTTCCGACTTAAATTGAATTAAATTAAATTACTAAATAGTAAGGCCCCTTCCATTGTAAGATATGTTTCAAAACTTTATTTCCATGGATAAGCGATCTGACAAGATGTGCCTGACTTTACAATAGGGTTCTATAGTTAATATCAGAGAATCCTACCAACATAATAACGTTGCATAACTCAAAAATCCATCTCCTGCCAACGATTACCATGGAAGGAATTTGCGTCTCATATTCCTTCGCACTTGGAAAGATGGCGCAACCGCGAATACGCATGTCCGCGAACAATCGAATGTTCTAAACGCAGCTAACCCCGCACTCCCGCGCAGCATGCAGGAATTAGCATACTCGCAGAACGCCGTGCCCACGCGCAGCTCCGCCAATCCATCATATCGGGGCTTAAAACGCAGGCGCTAACTCCAGTAAGACCATTGCAGGCTTGGAATTAAATTTTTGAAATACAATACATAAAACTTAGTTCATAATCAGTATCCAGTTGATATGGTTCCCCTGTTTAAGGGTAGCGAAGATTAGACGGCAGTCATGGTACTAAAAAGATTTCCCAATTCCTGGATCATGGTCCAAGCGAACCTTGGTCTACCTGGGAATGATATATTTTTTATAGTGACAGAGATTTATAGTGTTGGCTCTCCTCAGCCTGATGGTAAGCAAGAGAAGAGCCCATGTTGCAATTATAACGGAAGTGATGTCAAGGCACCTCCGTGGCCGCTCCGCGACATCATCATCATCATCAGCCCATTTAAGTCCCCACTGCTGGGGCACGGGCCTCCCTCAATCACATGAGGGGTAATTGCCATACTCACCACGCTTGGCAGACGGGTTGGCGAGGGTTTTGATATAAGTGCAGAGTTTTCCTTCTCTGGGTGCTGATGATCATGCTAGCAGCTTTACCTTAGTCGCCTTTTACGACACCTCGGTAAGAGTGAGGGTGGCCTATTCTACTCTGCCGGGGACCACACGGTCTGCTTCGCTCCGCGACATACTTCTTCACATTTAGATGAAGAAGAAATAACACACATATTTACTTGTGAAATTGCCAAAAGATGTTAATTTGACACCCATCTTTGAAGCCCTGACTAGAGTAGTATTTCGAATTTTTGATCGGACGCATAAAATAAATGTTACAACTGAACAAAATACGGATTAGTAGGTTGGTAATAGTGCAAAGGTACAAAAGGTCGACGTCACCCATTTTAAAATTTAGCTCAAATATTATCTGTGAAAATAATTCCGGCGACACGCATGCGCAATCTTTGCGAAAGGGCACACGGATTGAAGCCAATGTTTCAATAATTATCTGGGTTGAAAGATTTACTCAGATAGTTTGGCAACTGTTCGCATTCGCGGTTGACTCAGACCCATATAAATTCGTGATCAGCAAGTCACAGTAGAACCACTAAATAGACGCAAAAGGTCGTCTCCTAGCTACGTGCTAATGAGTATATCGTATCGTGTCTTCCGCACACGTTCCTCTGACTTATGCTGACCCGTTTGGAACAGTGGTAGCGAACGCTGCCTCTGGGTTGCGGGTTCGATCCCCGCACAGTACAAACATTTGTGTGGACGAACATATCTGTTTGTATTGGGTCTGGGCGTTATCTATGTATTATAAGTATGTATTTTCAAAAGAAAAGTATAATATGTATATATTTGTAAACCCACTGTTGATTCTGATATCCGTAACACAGGTGCTTGAGCTACCTATCTCGGAGTCAGATCAATATATGTGATGTTGTGAAATATTTATTTATTTATGCCGAACTACGCCGAGAACACTACGGTGTATGCACACATGTATCTATGTGCGAACATGTGATGTATACGAGTATAGACGGCGTACTGGAAACTTAGGTACACACTTTTGGCCCGGAGATCGAACCCGCAGGCGTCAGTATAGAATGCGGCCCACTTACTAGTAATTCTTAGTGTCAGTCAACAGTCTGGAAGTTGTCTGTATTGTAGCCTCGTGCCTCGGAAAGCACGTTAAACGTTGGTCCTGCGCCGATCCCTCTCCAGTCGTGTCACGCTGGTGTCCCATCGGATTTTGAGGGTTAAGGAAAAGAGTGCACTTGTGTTTGCGTACACACTTGAGCACTAAAATATATCCTGCGTAAGTGGCTGATCGTTGAGATTGGCCGCCGTAGCCGTAATCGGTTGGAGGATTATTATAGTCGGCGTTCTATCTATTTTAAGGTATATCGAATAAAATACACTCGTAAGTATAAAAATATACAATGTTCTCAAGTATTATTGACTTGGATCATAAAATACTTGTAGCTTGAGATTCTTGCGCTCATCTTTAAACGCATTTGCTGTCAATGCTGTCGTTTTGCAAGTTTTACTTCAGAAAACAGAACTCAAATATTATCTTATCATTATCCCTCACTCCCTTACAATGTAACCGAATAGCTAACTGAAGCAGTAGTTTTACCAGAGGAACAATTCGCGTACGCGTACGCTTCGGCTTGAATGGGCCGGCTCGACCAGAGTGATACCACGGCCTCACTGAAAACCGGCGTGAAGCAGAATTGTGATGTGTTTCGCTGCGTGAGTGAGGGTACCGGAAGCCCAATCCGGGGGAAAGGGGGTTTAGAACTTGCCTGCGCACTTGTGACTCCATTGCTGTCGCGGGTGTCCATGGGCGGTGGCAATTACTTACCATCAGGTAGTTCGTCTGCTCGTTTGCCACCTACCTCATCATCAGCAACCCACACTCGTCCACTGCTGGACATAGGTCTCCCCTAATGCACGCTATTGCTCCCGATTTTCGCCCACTCTCATCCAGCCCACACCAGCCAGCGTCCAACACTACGCTTAACTCAAGGACTTTACGGCTCCAACGGCTGTCAGTTCTGCGGCTAATATGACCAGCCCACTGCTACTTCAGTTTTCTAATTCGGTGGGCTATGTCGGTGACTCTGGTTCTCTGTCGGTTTACATCATTTTTGATGCGGTCCTTCAGAGATACTACGAGCATAGCTCTTTCCATAGCTCTTTGAGCGACTTTGAACCGGTGGACTAGTCCAGCCGTGAGTGTCCACGCTCGGCACCGTAAGTCATGACCGGGAAGACACACTGGTCCTACGGGACGAGCCACCTACCTATCACATAACAAATCAAAAAAAACACACTACATTGAAATCTCTAGTGGTGAAGAATAGGCCCTCAGCACCATCTTTAAACTTCGAGATTATATGGAGCACTTTAAGAACTTCATGTGTAGTAGTTAAAATGTAATATTATTTGAGTTTTATTCATCTTACTGTGCTAAGTTGCTTTTACTGTGGTGTGCGTAAACTGACGTTCTAGAAACCAATATAAACTTGCAGGTTGGTAAAAGACCTACAAGCGATCTTCAACTCTGCTGAACAGGATTTAAAGAGCTTCCGCACATCACTAAGAGTTGCGATCGTAGTGGTATTTTGAGACAGAAAAGTTAGGTCCAATGCCTCGTGGAACAAACACGTGTACAAAATTCCTCACGGAAAACATGCATGGTAATAGGGGTTAAAGAATGATATTTACGTTAATTTTTTTTCGAGACACAATAAGATATAGGTATAACTCCTTTAATAAGCAAAAAGTCACGATACTTTATTTTCGTTTAAGACTACTTTTGTAAGGTTCATATTAATAATGAACCGTTTTTTACTTCGCAAAATCGACGTTTTTATCTATCATAACTGTTTTTTTTTAAATATTATATCTGAAAAACTTACCTACACGTTTCTAAACGTTGATCGTTAAAGCACAGTTAATTATGGAGTAGTAGCATTAATAGTTACTTTGCAAATTACAAAAAACCGTTACTAATCTTCTTTATTTTTTATTTATTTTAGAGACTATTTTTTTCATAACATGTCAGCCCCATCGAACCTTAACCGAAATGGACAACATTTCAAATTTTTAACATGTCCATATTGTTTTTTTATATGAAAGTAGACATAAAATGAACAGACCCATATTTTTTCTTTTTTCAAAATTTGTCCATTTTCATGCATAAAATAATTATTGAAATTCTTTTTATTCTAAATAGACGTAAGCGCCAAATGACGTCATCGGACGGCTGAATACAGCGATATTCCTTTGCTTATCATTGTTTTAATAAAATAAAGGCACTACTGTCAAAGGTAAATAATACTAGTGTCAACATTGTCAACGTCATTCATACATTCAACGTTGACAAGTTGTCTTTTTTTTTGACAGTTACATGTCATGAGTTTGGCATTACGTAAATTTAAAACTATAATGTGCTAAGCAAAGAAATATTTTACATTCTGCCGTCCGATGACGTCATCTTACGTTTTTTAGTTTTTAATTTTTTTCTCAGTAAATAAGCAATATAAAAAATGAATAAATATATATTCGAGCAGTGGAAAAGTAAACAAAGAATTGGTATTTTTTGTTTCAGAGCTTAGCAATTTTGAAATGTTGTCCATTAACATGACTTAAATATTAAATGTAATATCCTCCAACCGATTACGGCTACGGCGGCCAATCTCAACGATCAGCCACGTACGCAGGATATATTATAGTGCTCAAGTGTGTGCGCAAACACAAGTGCACTCCCTATTCCCATACCCTCATATTCCGAAGGGACACTACTGTGACACGACCAGAGAGGGATTGGGCGCAGGACCAACGGCTTAACGTGCTTTCCGAGGCACGGGGGTACAAGACCGCCAACTTCCAGACTCCGGGCTGCCACTAAGAATTTCTTACCGAAAAATTACAAATATTTGGCCCGACCCGGGGATCGAACCCGGGACCTCTTGCACAGCCGTCGCTTTAAAGTGCGACCCACTAACCACTGCGCCACCGAGGCAGTCTTAAAGATTAATAGTTGCTATGAAAAGTATATTTAAATATTTGTAATTCCGCTGTTGGTTCTGATATCTGTAACACAATGTATGTGATGTGAAATATTTATTTTATTTATTTATTTATGGAAATCACAACTTCTAAGAAAATTACCACACAAAACGGCAATTTCATACTTTAACCCCTAATAATATTAATAATAGTCACTAGCTGACCAAAACTAAACGTACAATTTTCAAGCCTCATACCAAAAAAATGTTCACATGTCTAGTAGTAGAAGCTATTATAGGGATGTACCTGAATGCCAAAACTTACATCCAGTATTTGTATGAAAACGACCTGTGTGACACTAAAACATGTTTTATGTACAGACAGCCACTTATCAGGTTACCACAATCTCTCTTTCCATTAATGCTGAACTAAAGGGTTATGACATAAAGGTGAAAATCGACTGATGAAAATTGACGATTTGCATACATTGATGAGTGGCTGCCCATACATCAAGACTCTTGAATTCCGAATCTTGAGCTAACATTCTTTACTGTATGTAATTATATTGGAATCCGAGTATGGACGGCAGGTGTACATAGATATTATATTAGGTATGAAAGAATATAATGTTTTAAGTTATTTCGAGAAAACGTTATTTGCTACGACTTTGAATAACTCGTTATGTTTATTTCTTATTATCAGGTGAATTAAACCTGTTGAAATCAGGTTTAGATTTGCAATACAATTATAAAATTACAAGATTTAGTTGCTATTGTACTTATATTGATTTGCTCCATTTAATGTACTTCTATTTACTAATAGTACTTGGAATCGCTTACTACTTAATTACATTAAACCAATTATTAGATATCCTATTATTGATACCTACACTTTGTCAAAACTATAGTCTAGAAGTCCTGGGACAGGCACTTGCTTACAGATTAGGATTGGCTTGGAATAATCTAAAGAAAGGGGAGTTTAAAGGTTGGCAGAACACTAGTGACTGGTGTTGTGGGTGTCCATGGGCGGCGACAATCGCTTACCACCAGGTAATCCGTCTGCTCGTCTGCCACCTATCACATAAAAAAACATCGTAAGATGTTTCATCTCTTGAAATTTGTCAAAACTTCCCAATAGATAGACCATGCATTTCAACGCATGAGTCAGGTATATGACGGATCACGGAAACCATGATATGATCACCTAGTTCTAGCGATTTCCGTTAAAATTGTAATTGACGTTTTCCTTTGAACTCACGACTCGTGTTCTCGCAGGCACGTTACTAACGCAACCAAGGCTATTGCTATACATGTTAATTTTAATTATAGTAACTATACTTCAAGACTCATCTACGATATGGTAACTTTACCGCGGAAGAGCCACGCTCGGGCATGAATGGGTCTGCTCGACCGGAGAAATCAAAAATCAAAATCATAATAAAAAACTCTTTATTCAAATTAAGTCCATACAGAACATTTATGAATGTCAAATATTATCAATCTACCACTGATTCGGAATATTATTTTCTACCGAGAAGAAATCAGCAAGAAACTCAGGTAGTTCTTTTCAAATAATATGGTAATTACAATTTTCATTCTTCTTCAAATTATGATTACAACACTAAGGCCTCACAGAAAACCGGCAAGAAGCATGCTCCGTTTCGTCGTGTGGATGAGGGTACTGGGAGCCCAATCCGGAGGAAAGGGGTTTAGAGCGTACTTGTGACTCCACTGTGCACTGGTGTCACAGGTATCCATTGGCTGCGGTAATCACTTTGCCATAGGTGAACCGTCTGCTCTTCCGCCATTCAGACGACTGTTTTCCTACCCCAAACACTCATGTGCTTAAGCTGATCAAACATCATGCTATCGCGTTTTTAGTGAACTTTATGACAGTGACAGCAACGTTGAGAAGTTTTAGACTGTTCGAGCGCAATTAAATGTATGCCTATTTAGGTACAAATTAATGAATTATACCTTCTCAAGTTATTTTAACAAGGTACTTACTCAATGTACAGCTGCAATTAGATAAGGCATTTCAAGGCTATTGCGCTAAGGCCGTTTCCATAAATTTTGTAAACATAACCTAGCCGGCGCAAACGCACAATCACATCGAATCCTAACAAAATGTGGGTTAATTGTCAGCGTAATGAATGTTCCGATATTCCATCATTCCATTAATTTGTCATTCATTGATTGTTTGCTTAAATCGCTGCGCGGCGGCCTCGCGGCCCACGCGCAATGTAACTTGTGACTTCACATAATAACTACTACAACTGAGCTAATAAATAACATAGAAGTTGAAAATAGGTTTCGACAGTTGGTGACGAAAGTATTGAGAAACAAAGACATTAGGTAACTCGCTGGAACTTATCTTCCACGCATGCGCGGGCCACGGACCGACAAGTAAACGTAAGTGTTAATGTCACCGTGACATTACTATAGCATATTATAATAATAATGTTTTCCATAAATCTGGCTACGGCGTCCGATGTCAGCAATCATCGCAGGATATATTATAGTGCACAAGTGTATGCGCAAACACAAGTGCACTCCCTACCCTCAATTCCCAATGGGACAACAGCTTAACGTGCTCACAAGACCGCCAACTTCAAGACTTCAGACTGACACTGAGAATTTTTTAACAGAAAAACTCAGGTCAGAAATATTAGCCCGATCCGGGGATCGAACCCGGGACTCCAAGCCCAGGCGTCACTTTAAAGTGCGACCCAGTAGCCACAGCAAAACCAGTAAATATTAATCTGATAAGTAAAAGAAATTAACACCATTTTAAAATGAACGTGCTTCTTTATCGACATTGCAATCTTTATCGAGTTCAAAGATAAGAACAGAATGACAGAACAGATGTAAAGATGGACGTGGTCTTGTAAAGCTGGCATTTTAATATCTACTTCTTGCTTGGGAGAAATACTTAAAAACTTGTTTATTCAGTTCTCGAAACATTATGAAGACAAAATAAAG
This sequence comes from Marasmia exigua, assembly GCA_019059595.1. Taxonomy (NCBI): domain Eukaryota; kingdom Metazoa; phylum Arthropoda; class Insecta; order Lepidoptera; family Crambidae; genus Marasmia; species Marasmia exigua. The sequence goes on from CM032470.1 coordinate 18,404,759, forward strand.
ATCTAACATAATATTTAACTCATAAATTGACAACAGTGAAAGTAAAATGACACGTAAAACAATTAAAGAGACAACAAATATAACACGACTTTTTGTTTCCTTTCAACTGCTAAACAAAGATCGATTGCTTCCTCAGAATGTAAGCAATGCAATTCTGTTTCAATTTACAAACTGACCAAAAGGAAAACAGTCTTGACACAATGAACACAAACATGTTGACACGTTGGGAACCAAGACAATAGTGTGTGACGACACCCGATCTCGTAGGAACAGACAATGGCCCGAGACGAAAGCTCAAACATTCCGCTAATATGGAGTTGCGAAAAACACCTACAGACATTCTACACACCTATAGAATTCTGCAGAAATATGTGACAATGGGAATTTAAAAGTAACAGCTAAGTGTCAACATTATGAGCTCGTCAAATGGAACTCATATTCTCAAGATTCACACGTGAAGATGACATCATTTTTAATAAGCATTAAAACACAGCATAAGTATAAAGCTTAGAAACAAGGAACTCTAAATTAATAAATACTTTTCAAACTAATATGCATGTCAACATTAAAATAATTTTGATCACTTCTAAAAAAGACCTGATGATGCTTAACGAATAGCTTATTCCGAATTCTAACTATCAAATTCATATGATATTTTAGACAAGATACAGCTTTTGGGACAGTCATAAAACTTTCAAATGGAGGTTTGACTTCTATAAGGGTTAAAATGTAAATTATAGATAGATAGAATGTAGAATATACTTTTACTGCACTCAAAATATTACATATTCGTTATTGCACAAAAACAAAATACAAGTATGGCACAACAACAACAGACAGTACAGTAAGTTACAGTTATATTGTTCATTAATATATGATCGAAGTATTTGTTATAATTATTGGGACATTGACAATATTTTCTCCATGACTAAGCGAACCATAGAGTAAGTTAATAATAGTCGGGATACTAGGAGCAATGCTTTCGTATGACTATAACTATAAGAGATACCCACAGAAATACTCGCATCTGCACTTGTATGATTCATGTCCCACTCATTGAGCGATAAAATCCCAACTTAACGTTTTCAACTAGTCAGCACAGGCCACTTACTCACAACTAAGTAAACTTTACAACTTGCAAACTATTCGAAGCTCTAATGACACTCAATAATGTCGAACAATTACTTACAAATAGTCAAGATATCGGCAAGTTAATAACTTCATGAAGATATCGGGCGGTATTATGAATAAAGTGCCGTTTTTATTACCAAGTAAAGAATCGGAGATAATAACACTAAATATGGTTTTGAAATTGGCGGCAGATCATTAATAAGAAATAATCGAGTTATTATTACAGAAAGCTGTATAAAAGGTACAACTAGAGACATTGTAAGCTTAGAGAGTGAAAGTAATAAAGGTGGATGCAACCGAGATGCAATTTGATTCTTTAATAATGCTTAGTAGTCCTATGATGGCAAATAAAAAACAGACAATGTGACACAACATTGTTTAGTTTGCTAAGACAATCAGAATAAGCTCATAACACCCAGAAAATGAACAACCATTGAATTAATTACAAAATTCTTTTCCAGTGTAGAAACCTAACCTTTGGAGAGCGAGGCAATGTCACTAACTACCACATGCGCTATCTTAGAAAGTACACAAATCACTCTAGGAATGTTTCCTATGAGAAGCATCGTATTTACCTGAAAAAGAGATAGAGCTACTTCGTTATTCAATGAATAACTAAATATCAAAACACAAAATTGATGCAACGTCTAGCGAACTTACTCATTCTAATGGATCAACAAAGAATATTAGGAAATTGTATTCAACCTTGCACCGAGTTTGTTTATAAAGACCACATTCTGCACTTGAACTCTGCGGAATGCAAATTGCAAGTTGAATGCAAATGAGATTAAAAATAGATGCAAAAACGCTTCCTTGTCGCACACCGACTGGGCCAGCTCGGTAACATCAATCAGGGACTGGAGATAACTGCGAGAAGTGAGCCCCAGGCGGGTTCTGGGATAGCGAAAACTAAGTACTGGTTAGTAAATTACCGGTCAATTAATTAAACAACCTGATGCCCTTTCTTAAACCCTTGTAATGTGGGACTTACAGTTTTTAACCTAACAAAAATATCTAAACACTTAACCTTAAGATGCATAATCATTTGTTGTTCGAGAACAAATGAAAGTACTCCTTAAGGTGTTCAGTTAAAAGCGTTATATTTTTTTGTTGTAATAATGACAGACTGTACTTCTGGTTTCAGGAGTGTGTTTTGAGGCGTTGTATTGCAAATTTTGTGTAGAGAAATGTGCAAAACAGTCTTTGTTATCGGTCTACACAAAACTCTCAAACAAGTTCATATTTGAACACCATCGAATGATGACCTTCATGATGCGAAGAAAGATTTCCTTCAACTAGATTCCGTCTAAAACCGTATGTGAAATGTGACATGGAGACTGCGAAAACAATATGGTTTACAAAAACAAGTGGTTTTACATAAAAATTACTTCACCAATGACGTCATTCGGTTAGATAATTATAAGCCTGGTTACCTACATTTCCTGCCAATTCTTTTAGAACTTATTGCGGCTATCTTGCAACCAGCATCAGAATTTCTTTCTTAACCTTAGGCTGGATGGCTTGGAGCCGTGGGTACCTACACTCATCGGCGCCTCCATACCTCGAGCCTCTTAATTGTATATAATTTTCATCTATGTTATTGCAAAAGCCCGGTTTACACCCGGTTAATTCAATTTCGAAATGAATACCTCGACTGGCTCTTCGGGCGAGGTACAATGCAGTTAACAGCAGTGAGATATAAAGGTTAAAACAGCCATCGTACCTCAAACCAACGCTAATACCACAGCTAATACTTCAAGTTACGGGACTAAGCGATAAGACCGCGCCTACATTGTATCTGATGGTTATGATTGTATTACCGAATCCTGTGACTTAATATTTTTCAATGTGGTCAAAATCCATCCATCAAGCAAAATGCTCGAGATCATCAACGCCTCTGACATAAAAGTAAATAACTCTGATATAAAAGTATGCAGTAGAGTCCAAGGTTCCTTTTCCACCACAGATAAGCTACGCTACGTTGCTATAGATGTCTGATATCTACCTTCATAATCATCTTAGAGCATTAAACACTTGAAGGGAAGAATAATCAAGGCCCCCCATAAGGTGGACCGACGATCTGGTGAAAATTGCGGGAATTCATTGGATGCGGGCGGCACATGACCGATCTGTGGAGAGCATTGGGGGATGCCTAGGTCCAGCAGCGGACGTCTATTGGCTGAAATGATGATGATGATGAATAATCAATTTGCGAAAGAATACATACATTTGAGACAGATAAACGTCTTAAGTATTGGTATCTAATGTTGTAACTCTGCTTGCCAGCAAAAAAGCGTCTCAAAAAACCAACGTAAATCTTTTCGCGGGCGCTAGTGTCGTCGATGTAGCGCCTTAATTAGCTTTCACATCTTCTCAGCATAGCTTCATAGCACACCTTTAATGGAAAGGCACCCTAATGGGGTTGCTTTACTGTTTCTGTTCTTCCACTGTGAACAGGTCCCTGATCGCCCGATTATCGGTTTCAACTCGGAGTTTGCATCACAATTGCCCAACAAGTTTTCAATGCGACCTTTACGTTTTTTTTTCCGACATTGACTTGTCGAATTGTTTATGACGCGTCTTGTGGAGACTCCGTCTTTTGTTCGCCAGTCCACAGGTGTCTAATTGACGCACAATGAAGCTAATAGATACAATCTCAGAACAATTACAAAGAATAGGAGCCCGAATTTTACTCAAATAGTCGTCTTTGTTTTCTACTTCTGCAATTATAATATAGTATCTTTTTCTTAGTTTGTGCTTTAAAGATTAGTAAAAAGTTGGAACTCTCTGTCTCTGGCCTTGCGGAGAGAAGTCGCATTTCTATGTGTCTTTTACCGCCTTTACCATGGTGAGTGTTCCGAGGAGTTATTTGAGTTAATACCCGCTGCTGAATTAGACCACCGCTCTACACGCCGTAAACTAGGATTCCACCATCTGTATGGGTGGAGGATCCACCACCGTGCGCTTTACACGTCATTTCTTGCCACGCACCTCGTCATTGTGAAATCAACTTTCCGCAGCGGTATTTCCGAACCGGTACGACATTGAGATATTCAAGAATCGAGCCTATAACTTCCTAGATGGCCGGCAACGCTGTTCCACTCCTTCTGGTGTTTGCTTCCCTTTCTTATAAAAAAAAGAACACAGATATCGGATTAGGATCCCTTTCGTCATACAGTTATAAGTTAAAAAACTGTCTCATACTTCATAAGTAAAATAATGTCATGGTAAGGCTCACTGTATGTGTTAAGCTATTTTGGGGACAAATCAATCAATCATCAAGTATGTGAAAGCTGGCAGACGAGCAGACGCATCACCTGATGTTAAGCAATTTTTTCCCTGGATTGGCCCTCCGGTATCCTCACTCACATTGTGATTGTTGACGACCCGTTTGGAACAGTGGTAGTTTGGTCCAAGGGTTGCGGGTTTATTCCTCGTACAGTCCGCACAGTACAAACATTTGTGTGCCTGAACATGTCTGTTTGTATTGGTCTGGGTGTTTTCTATTATTATAAGTATGTATTTACAAAAGAACAGTATTATATTTATATATTTCTAATCCCACTGTTGATTGTGATATCCGTAACACAGGTGCTTGAGCAACCTATCTCGGAGTCAGATCAATGTACTGTGATGTTGTGAAATATTTATTTATTTATAAAAAAAAAGATTGTAAGACCAGCATCTGGTTTACGTGCAGTCATTTGGTCAAGGGTTCCGTTTAGCGGGCGTCCAGTGTAAAAATAACCTCGGTCACGGATAAACACGTAATTACGGATTACCATACAGGATCAGCAAGTATTTTATTGGTTGCAGCCACAGTGTTATGACTTGGTTATTACCACAATATCTGAGTAGGAATCTTAAGAGCATTCTCACTCGGGCAGATCGTAAACCTGGTTTGCGAAAAAGAGACGCAGTTTTTGGATCGGGTCATTCCGTAGCGCCCTCATTGCGGACCGCCCTCGGCCGGACCGCACTCGAATTCCAAAACTTGTTACGAAATCTCACAATAGTGAAACATCCCGTACCTACCGTTTTGTTAATAGGACATCTGAGAAAATACTTTTGAGAACAGAAGTGTTTTACCATTTATAAATATATGGTTGGGACACTTAATTTTCAAACCAATTTCTTTATAAAACACTGTTTTTTTTTATCTTTTTTTTTATGATATAGGTGGCAGACGAGCAGACGGATCACCTGATGGTAAGCGATTACCGCCGCCCATGGACGCCTGCAACACCAGTGGTGTCACAAGTGCGACCTTTTAACCCCCCCTTCCCCTGGATTGGGCCTCTGGTACCCTCACTCACGCAGCGAAACACAGCGCATGCACTGCTTCACGCCGTTAACTGTTATTTTATAAAGAAATTGGTTCTTATATCTTTTGTTTCCATTGTTAACTTTTATTTATTAGTAAGTTTTTCTACATAAACATTGTATAAACGTAGGCAATCGCTTCCCGCTATATACCGCGGATAAACATCCTGATACTCGTATATATTATATATACACATACTGACCCTGTTACTGTTACATAAAGTATTCACTTTTTTAACTATTATATTTTTAACAGTACTTACTCAACTTTTCGAATTTGAGTGCGGTCCGGCCGAGGGCGGTTCGGAATAAGGGCGTTACGGATTGTCCCTTTGGATCAAGATTTATTTTTACGAGGGAATTGATGTCCAGAAGCTGTAGCCACGGGGGACAGGCCGGGTGCTGCGTCTCTACATCGAAATACAATTCATGACCACATCTTTATTCTGATCCCTATCACATACGCTGTGCGTTGCTTTTATTTGGATGAGACAGGTATATTCTCGTTCGTTACAGAACGGCTTCGTCGTAGGCCTCAGGTGCCTGTTAACAATATTGCTGAAATGCCGATAACGTCCACAGGGCATTTAAAATAAAGAAATGATAAATAACAACGCACATAAAATATGAAAATTATGAGTTTTACGATTGGCCTAAAGCGTCAAATAAATGGGTTTCATTTATTTTTATCTGTCGTAGACTTAACTCGCATACTTATCAACTGAACGGAGGTAACCTAATTATGTTAAAAATATGTACCTAGCATATTTTATTTTGTTACTCAGTTAACTTGACGCAAAACTTCTACGTAAAACATGAACTGTTACAACACTATGCCAAAGGGATAAGGTTCAATTTTTTTTGCCTTCATCTAATTAGGCGCATGACTGCACAGTCAGCATTAAAAAAGGCGTGTAAGTACAATTATGAATTGTCATATATTGATCGACCTTTTCGATGCAGATTGCAGATAGAATTAGCCTTAATATACTCATATGTATCTGAGAGTTATTTATTTTTTAATTTGCAGTTCTGTATCTCCATCCCGCGTGGCGTTGAGTGAATATATCGACATTATCGGTTCGCTGCCGATTTCTAAACGAAATATAAGAAATAGTCGGCAATTAAATGCACGCACGGCCAAAGAATAACAGAGAGGTCATATTTATTCCACAAGCCGGAGTGATGAACCTGGTTTTATAATGGATAAGATCCTGACTTATATACCTACATCAAAAGTTGACACAATAGTGAAATGATTTAATATGTATTGTAAAATATTTCCTCAAAATTAGAATTACAATAATCATAAATGGATGAGAAGTTTTTGAGAAAGGCGCAAACATACTTATTTGAAGTTTGTCAAAAAAGGTGTCCTGTTGCAGAGTAACACTTGTAAAAACTGTAGATATGTTGTATGTGATTGTATGATTTCACGTTATTAAAATAGAAATTAACTAATGTTTTTGCCGTTGTCACTAGTCATAAAGCCTACCAATGGTTTTCTTTCACGCTTGGTGTCATCCTGTCATCAAAGATAAACCAATCATGGCGTTTGTGCACATAGCTCAATGAGTTAGCTTCTTTTTTTAAACAACATTTCTTGACATCTCTGGTCTGTATAGTTGAAGAAAGTGTTGTCAACATGAATTTAGTAAACTACATCGACGGTTGTCAACGGCCAATGACAACTGGTATATTGTTCAATTAAATTAAATCGTAAAAATTATAAATCTGACATTATACAAGTTTCTTTTAGTTTTAAACAGCATGTCGACAATGTGTCTACAAGTTTTTTTTTTCAGACCATTTATTGCTATACTTTAACTTGACCTGGACGCCGTCTGTAAATAGAGTCCGCGCCACCATAGAAATCCCGTAAAAAGTGCGCTTCAGTCCCCATCAACATTCAAATTTGCGCTTTATGGTCATAGACGCAAGGAATCTCAAATTTTAGTTCCAAATTTTTCCGCGGGAATTCTTTTGTGATGCGGACTATAAAATCTAGCCTTCTGTATATTCCTATTTCGCCGCGCGTATGCAAATACCGCCATATTGGTTTTTTCGCGTTCGCGTTCGGAAAACGATACAAATTGTATTTTTAACGTTTTAATTAGTGGTACACTTTAACTCGGCGCCGCTATCTCTAGACTAGATTGTGAATATGCAAATGTAAAAACGCATCGTGACTGGTAAAACATTGGCCAGATAATGTAATGTAGCTACAGACAAATAAAAGTGCACGCTCAGTAACACAGCACTAGAGATGTGAAAAAATAACCGTTTATTTAGAAAAAAAACATTGTGCTTTTTTTTCAATAATCGATCGACTAATAATATTAGTAAAATGTGCAATCTATTTGCTAAGATAAGAAAGAACAACGTCAATTAATTCAAATAATTGTTATATCTATGAATTCAAATAAAATTGACCCCACAAGGTGGACCGATTATCTGGTAAAGGTCGCGGGAATCCATTGGATGCGGGCGGCTCAGGACCGATCTGTGTGGAGTACATTGGGGGAGGCCTATGTCCACCAGTGGACGTCTATTGGCTAAAATTATCATAAAGATGATGAAATAAAATAGATAAATAAAAGCTAGTCGGATTTTTGGGATCCCCTAGTAATAATAATATCCTCCAACCGATTACGGCTACGGCGGCCAATCTCAACGATCAGCCACGTACGCAGGATATATTATAGTGATCAAGTGTGTGCGTAAACACACTTGAGTACTATAACAATCGCAACTATAGTGCACTCTATTCGCTTACCCTCATATTCCGATGGGACACCAGGGTGACACGACCGGAGAGGAATTGGGCGCAGGACCAACGGCTTAACGTGCTTTCCGAGGCACGGGGGTACAAGACCGCCCACTTCCAGACTCCGGGCTGACACTAAGAATTTCTTACCGAAAACATAGGTACAAATTTTTGGGCCGACCCGGGGATCGAGCCCGGGACCTCTTGCCCAGCCGTCGTTTTATAGTGCGATCCACCAACCACTACGCCATCGAGGCAGTCCCTTAACAAGCAAGCGTAGGTATCACATCATCTGACGGATGATAAACAGTCACCGCCAACCATGTGATGGGACATCCACTACATTAGAAGCCATGCATATGCTTTGCCTACCTTTTGGATTCTACTAAAAATGTTAGACTCTTTTCTTCAAGTTTCAACGTCGTACCGGTGTCGATTAATCATTCAGTCACGTCTCTACACAGTAAGTTGGAATTAAACCGCATTTACAATGACATCAGTTATCTCGCGTATGACCGCACGGTGCCGGCGGCTTCCATCCAGCTCAATTAGGGACGGTAAATAATAATACCTCGACCACAGCCTCAACTATATGATACGAATAAGCTTCTTAACAATAAAGACAAAATCATTAGACCCAGAACGATATTATACCATGGAATTAGAAAACGCACGATTTAAACGGAATGTGCCATTTCCTAAAGAACGTCACAGAGTGTGAAAGAGATCCAATCGGCCCTGACGCGGCTTTAATGCATCTCTTTACGGGTACGGTAAAGAAAGAACGTCGCCCAGTACGTCACCCCAGTACTAACGGCTTCGAGCGTTTTTCAAGTATGACTTTCTATGAAAAGGCTCAGTCTGGTTAGGGTGCACGTCTGTGCATTATACATCGTGAGCTATTAAGCTATGTTCACATTTATGTAATTTCCCGCTTACAATGATCTTGGCGTGGTTCGGAGTCAATTGATAGAGCTATCTCTATCAATTGACTCCGAACCATCCACCAGCTATCTCTATAGATAGCTCTATCTCCGAAACACGTGCGAGAGAACGTACTTCGGGCTCCAAAGCAACAGCTTCGGACGCAACACATTGAGATGAAGATGATGCGGACGTGCGGAAGAGATACGATATACTGCTAACGGTCAATGAACTCTTCGAGATGAATGTCAGTTCGAGCCAACTTTCTGTGTCTAATAATTTTATGGTAAAAATGTATTTAAATACACGATGTCATTTCCGAACACACACGACCTGGTGATCTTAAAAAAAAAAGCACAACGCATCTGTGATGCCTAAATGTATTGCCGATGTCCATGAGCCGCGGGAATCATTTACCAACAGGTGAACAGTCTGCTCGTTTGTTCACCATAATGTAAAAAAGTGGTATCATCTGGTTAGTGCTTCCTAACGCATACAAAGTATAGAACGACTCAGCGTGTTCCATGAAAATGGCTCCAAACAAGATAAGATTCCATAAATACATCTAACCAGTATTCATAACTATCGACTAACGACGTCGCTTAAACAATTTTATATTCCGCTTGTTTTATTTCCAATCGATAAAAATTGTTTACGTTGTACGCCTTATGTATCCAGAATGAATCTGACAGGTGCACTCGTAGGAACGGGTTTCTACATGAATTTGATATGTGACATCGCTTCGATCGTAGACAGAGTGGCTCGTATACTTAATTCAACGAATAAATTATCGTCATAGAGATTTACTATCATGAAATGCAATACGTGTTAAAGAATGGGAATAATGCGTGAATAAAGAACAGTCATTAGCCATCGGCCCCATGGGACGAGTCTCAAGCTTACAAACGAAACGCATATACTGTGTGCACTACGCTTTACTTTTTATCCGAGTCATTTCTTTTTTCAAACAATGACTTTTATATATGGCCAGATTAAAATGTGTAGACCATAGACAACTTTAAAAGAAACAGGTATTATGTCATCAAGTTTACCTTCTATAGGGTTAGCAAATAAAACGTTGCGTAGGCGTGGGCAAACAGACGTGGAAAAATTCCTATGTAAGTACAGAGACACGGTAATTAGTGACGTTATCTGAAGGATTATAAAGGTCATTATTACTTATCAAAAGCACATCCGTATCTTGTAGGTACTTGACAAAATACAAGTACCTAAATATAGCTTGATGCAGCAAACATAACTGGTGTGATTTATTAACCGATAACTGTACGTCGATAACGTTGAATCCGAATATACCAAACGGGTGTCTGGTAGCACGAAAACCTAGAAAAACAAAACGACTCATAATCAAAAGCAAAAACGCTGCTAAATCTTCAAAATATCCATATACCTCCGATGGCGTGGAATAAAACACGTTTTTGTTTGTAACCTACTTCAAAGTTGATACGCTGTTTGCAGGGTTGCCAATGTAAAAAAGGTGCTCCTGAAGTTGAGAAAGAGAGAGAGAAATTACTCATTGTTCCCAAATAACTATCTCCGAATAAGATTTTTTAAGTTGTTGTTTATTGCTTATACTATTAAAGTTTCTAGGACCTGTTTTTAGCTTGGAACACGCTAAATGTTAAAATGTACTATAATATAAGATTTATTGATCAAAAGTTGTATTGGATAAAAGTTATTTTGAAATAAATATTTTATTTATTAAAATATAGAATGAGTTATTATAACAACTTAAGACAGTACAACGAGGCGGTCTTTTCACCATAGTCCATGATTCCTGATGATTGCTTACCATCAGCTGGCTCGCTTGCAGATTTTCCCTTTCCCTTAAAATAAGTAGAAAAAATCTTGATACTTTGTGAATTTGCCCTTTTTGGTTTTCGACCACTTCCAAAATAACTTTTTTTTCAGCTCAAATGGTCCCACTGCTGGGCAAAGGCCTCCCCTAATAGCCTCCACTGCTCCCTATTCATTGCCCGCGTTTGCCAGTTACGGGAGTATTGGTCCAGGTCGTCACGCCATCTCTTTTTCGGCCTGCCTCGTGGGCGACGGCCATCTGCAGGCTGCCATTTCGTGACAACATGGGTCCATCTCTCCGGGTGCATTCTCACAGTATGGCCAGCCCAGTACCATTTCAGCTTTGCGGATTTTTCACCTACGTCCATAATGCCGGTTACGAGCTATGAAGCGGAGCATTCTAGGTATTAAACTCGCGGATAGAGTGCGAAATACCATAATCCAAAAATACACTATTTACTTTTTATGTGATAGACGGATCACCTGAAAGTAAGCATGAAGACCTCACAAAGTACTACTAAAAGTAGTTTTGTAAAGAATGCTATATATTTCGGCAACCCTAATAAACGCCAGCGTTGGCAGATCCATTATTCTCAACTGGCAACACATTCCGCTATCAAGTTTCGACTCCTGCGCACGTTACGCTTGGAATTAGCGCGTCAGGCGAAACCATGCGTCTCCTCTTACTCTTCCCATAGTTAGAACCCGTCCGGTGTCGGCGTTACTGATGACGGTACTTAGCTGACGTTGTTGGATGAAAGAGACTTATACTGTGCTTATAGTTAGTTGCAGTAACAATCTTAAAGGAGATGCCACACTGGCGGATTGCGAGCGTTTTCAAAGCGGAGCGAAGACGCAGCGAACACGTCGCGGCTGCGCAGCGTTCAAGCCAACGGATTGCAACGGTTTCGCCGCGTAAATACGTCTAAAAGCCATTGTTTTGTTGTTGCGGCCACGCAGGAAAACGCCTGCGCATCCGCTGCGTGAACGCTGCGCAACCGCGGCGTGTTCGCTAGTTCATCGCTCCGCTTTGAAAACGCTCGCAATGGGCCAGTGTGGCAACTCCCTTAAAGTCTTATGACGCATTTTACGCTTGGAAATAGCGCGTCAGGAGAAACCGTACGCGTCTTTGCTTGCTCTTTCCATACTCTCAACCGGTATCGGCGTCAATTGATGACGGTACATTAGCTGACGGTTTTTTATGTGATAGGAGGCCGACGAGCAAACGGATTACCTGATATTAAGCGGTTCCCGCCCCCATGGAAGAATGGCCCCACTCTTGGGCTCGACCGCAGTGATACCACGACCTCACAGAAAGCCGGCGTGAAGCAGCACAGTGCTGTGTTTCGCTGCGTGAGTGAGGGTGCCGGAGGCCCATCCGGGGGAAAGGGGTGGTTTGATGGTTGGCAACACATTTGTGACTCCACTGGTGTCGCGGGTGTCTATGGGCGGTGGCAATTGCTCATCATTAGACAGGCAATCCGTCGCTTCGTCTGCCACCTATTACATAAAATAAAATGTAGGCGATCTTATTGTTAATAGCGATCTCTTCCAGACAACCTCGTTGACCAATTTCACGACTTAAGAAAAAAATAAGAAAAGAGGTTTCACTTATCATACGACTAAAAGGACTAGAGTCTCTTTCATTACTAGTGTGAACTGATGCCTGTATTTAGCTCGAGATGTCGGCTCTGTCGGCGTCAGTACCGATACAATCGCTGGGAATAAAATTGCTGAATCATGTTGGCTTTTTATCGTGTTTTATTTATGAGTCCTGGCGTTTAACAGCTCTAAGCACTTCTGACGCGAGTTATCAAGTATTGCAGCAGCTGTGAGCGTGGGAAAGCCACGCTTAGGCATGAATGGCCGGCTCGAGCGTAGTGATTCGACGACCTCACAGGGAACTGGCGTGAAATAGCACTGTTCTGTGTTTCGCAGCGTGAGAGACGTTACCGGAGGCCCAATCCGCGTGAAAGGGGGTTTAATTGTTGGCAGGGCACTTTTGACTCCATTGGTGTCGCGGGTTTCCATGGTCGGCGGCAATCACTTACCATCAGGTGATCCGTCTGCTCGTCTGCCACTTATCACATAAAAAAAAAAGCTGAATCATATTTTTATTAGATATCAATTCGGCAAAATAATAATGGATGCGGGTGGCACAGGAACAATCTGTGTGGAGATTATTGGTGGAGTCCTATGTCCAGCAGTGGACGTTGATTGGCTGAAATTATGAAGGATAACTGAATTCAATGACATACAATATCCTCACGGAAGAGGCTTCCATGAAAATGTGAAATAAGGCAGTTCATTTGTTAAGAAGAAGTTAAGAAGTTAAATGAACTACATAACTAATTTGGTATTCTGAAATTCTTTTCACACCAAAATCTAGCTCAAATCCTTCAGAGCTATTCCAGTCCATATTTGCTTTGTCACAATGTTGAAGTAATAATAAATAGTTAACAAGCGTTCTAGTCATTCGGGGGTAATTTGCTAGACCACTAGGAGCTACATAGAACATCAACATTATCCTCAAATAACCAGGCTGCAGAACGGCAAGTGTAGCGCACTTTATACTAAAAATGATTTCTGTGAACTCACGATCACCGATACACTTACCTGCCACGGCCTGTACAGTAAAACAACAGTTTTGGATCATCATCATCAGAAGTACGACTCTCTATAGGCGCATGTGTTTTCTCCGTCCTACCACATACAGACTTTAAAAGAAGCATAAAGAAGGATCTCGCGGGCTATTATGGCACTGAAAACGGAAGGGATGAAATACCATCACATCCCTTTTAATCATAACTTAGGCTGCCCTTTTGCTTCCATATCAGGCTCGCGCCATAATAGATAAAGCCACTAGCTCTAAAAAACCATAACTTCAATCATCATCATCATCATCTTAAGGTGACACCGTGATGATACTAGCGCCAGCATATAATTTATATTGATTGTTTTTTTTTTTTTATATGAGAGGTGGCAGACGATCACCTGATGGTAAGCAATTCCGCCGCCCATGGACACCCGCAACACCAGTGGAAGTCACAAGTGCGCTGCCAACCTTTTCCCCTTCCCCCCATTGGGCATATTGATTGTGGCGAATAAGAGACATTTTTTTTTAAAAGTGAAGCATCTAAAAATTGTTTAAATGTATTATGTAACAACTTTTTGAGTCGAATTTATGTAATAATTACCTACAAAAGTGGCCCCTTTTAGCAATTATGGAGATTGTTTGTTACTTGTAGGAAAAAATACAACTGACAATCGGTGGTTCGCATAAATTGTTCATTTATTCCTTACTTACTTTAAAAAAAAAATTCTCCTATGCCTGCTTAACGTTTCGACCGCGTTACTCTTCGCGTTTAGCTCCAATATATGAATTTTAGTACCATAAACCGTTTTCAACCAATTTGATGTAGGCCTCCTTCTATATTCTCCTCTTTATTGATGTCCAGTTTCAGCTGAACTTATCCACAAACATCAAACACGTCAGCAATGGACAACATTTCATATTTTTAACATGTCCATATTGTTTTTTTATATGAAAATAGACATAAAATGAACAGACCCATATTTTTTCTTTTTTCAAAATTTGTCCATTTTCATGCATAAAATAATTATTGAAATTCTTTATATTCTAAATAGACGTAAGCGCCAAATGACGTCATCGGACGGCTGAATACAGCGATATTCCTTTGCTTATCATTGTTTTAATAAAAAAAAGGTACTACTGTCAAAGGTAAATAATACTAGTGTCAACATTGTCAACGTCATTCATTCATTCAACGTTGACAAGTTGTCTTTTTTTTGACAGTTGCATGTCATGGGTTTGGCATTTCGTCATATTTAAAACTATAATGTGCTAAGCAAAGAAATATTTTACATTCTGCCGTCCGATGACGTCATCTTACGTTTTTTAGTTTTTAATTTTTTTCTCAGTAAATAAGCAATATAAAAAATGAATAAATATATATTCGAGCAGCGGAAAAGTAAATAAAGAATTGCTATTTTTTGTTTCAGAGCTTAGCAATTTTGAAATGTTGTACATTATAGCATTCCAATTTGCACCATCATCAAGATAGACAAGATATCAACGGTCGTTACTTCTGGGAGTGTTGAGTATAATCGGCCGCATTATCGGGTGTCGCCGCGACCCACATAGCTTGCTTAGCACACCCATTGTCCTCTTAACGGTAAGATTTAGCTATCGCCAGTGTAAATTTCGCCGGCTCTATAGATAGTACTAGTAGTGATGCGACGACAGGCGAACTTTAGAACTTTTACTTAGATGATATCATAATAATTTGTGTTCTGCTCGAGTGAATAATTTGAAGTCAAAGCCTGAGACGGTCCTGCGAGTACCTTTTTCGTCTAATAGAATAAGGGTAATTTTTTTATAACCTTTTCAATCACAAGAACTTTCTGATTCACCATCCTGGGCGCCTATGCAAAATAAACCTATGTTCTAGTCTCAGTATGTCAGTTTGGTCTGACAAATAAATTAATGAACTATTTAATGAATTATTTAATGAACTTGATCGGTCTGGTGAAACAAAACATTATTTCACCAGCCCGATCAAGTTCATCCAATATTTTAGCTGAACGACATTAACTAGACTCCATCCACTGTCCAGTCTAGTTTAGAGACACTAGATAGATAATAGTCGTTATCAACCCTTTTTATCTCAGCAATACATCACCGACCTCTGATCTAGCAAATGTTCAAGGGCAACTTGGGTCACGTCTAGCATAAAAATTAGGGTTGTATTTAACGTTCCCTCATAATTAATAGATTGCTAACCTTTTTTTTTTTCGGTGTTACAGTTTCAAACAGCTAACCTAACCTAACCTTTTTGCACACCAAAAAATACTAAGTGCACATCAAAATAATCCTTTGATGTGCAATTAGTATTTTTGGTGGTGTGCAAATAGGTAATTTTTAAAGGGTTGGTTTAATATATTCCTAAAAATATTATCTCAGACGCGCCCTCCCTAATGCTGTTTTAAACTGTAACATCGAGGCTTAACAACCCACATGACAAGAACAGCTCGAATGTTTTTCGAAATTTCAAAATAGAAAAAGTTTATTCGCATCACTATGTAGTAGATATCGGCCCCGGGCCACTGCGGTCCGCGATTTATAGGTTGGTCTTTACTCTTTATGGATAATGACGTTGACGGGTTAATCAGCAAATGTAGACATTTGAAAGTAGATTTTTAAAGTTTAACATTAGCTTGGAGCTAAGACATAAATATTAAAAGTTTACTTTTCGGCAGTGTTTGGCGATAAAACGCTGTGATAACTTACCTTACAACTCGTTTCCACTTGTCGATGTCGGGTGTCGGATCCGTATATTAATCGGATATAAATAATGTGTGCTATTGACACATAATCGGTTTCCGACAAGTGTGAATAGCTTCACATAACCAGCTCTGCCACTGGAACCTCCGATTTATTATGCGGATCCGTCCGATACCCGACAAGTGAGAATCGGCACTTTAGTTCTCTAATGTTTATATGGTCACATGTAGGTGTTTTTTGTGAATAGTGATCGTTTGCATCTGGATCAGTGCACAGATGCGGAACAGTGAAACTCTTTTTTTATGACTCTCAGATAGATCCGAGATTCATTACGCTCATTCGGCTCACTCGGATCATTCAGCTGATTCGGCTCATCGGATCATTCCGCTCATTCGGATTATTCGGCTCCCACGGATCATTCAGCTCATTCAAATCATTCGGCTCATCGGATCATTCAGCTCATTCGGTTCACTCCAACTCGAGATCCATTTAAGTCGAATGATACGAGTACATTCGAAACGAACATTAGAAATTCGTAGCAGTGTATCATTTGGCTGAATCGGATCACTGAGTCGTTTCAGTTAAGAGTTACACACGTCTACCAGACACTCTTCAGGGTTTGAGTGGTTCCATAGTAGGATTTCTGACATTGCCATCCATCGTCGGGTTTGAAAACTCTCAAACGAATCATAAATCTCACAAGATGGAATCTGATCTTCGGATTCTGAGTTAATCGCTTTCTGCCCGGGACCTCGTATTAGGCGCACACGGACACAAAAATGCGAGTTGGGGGCGGGGCCCGCGGCCGTTGCACCTGGCCGGTGCGCCGGCGCATTCCTCACGCACTCCTTTTTAGGGTTCCCTGACTGAAGGCTTCGACGGGGTCCTATTGCTTAGGCTAATGTCCTTGAGTAGTACTTTCTATATTATTGTTGGATTGATATTCTTTATTGCACAAAATTAGAGTTGATACCACGAAAGAAGACTCGAGACATAACACGGAACTAAAGTTCTCACAATAGTTCTTACAACATCTCATACGTTGACCTGATGCCGTACTAAGTAGCTTAAGCACTTGTGTTACAGATATCAGACAACAGAGGAACACAAATATATACTTAAATACATATATTACACCCAGACACCGAACAAACACAAGTGTTCATCGCACGAATGTTTGTATCAGCCATACGGTCAGTCAAAGTTTAAGATTCCTTGTGTCTATGACTCCATCATCCTCCTGCTCTTTCCCCAGGTTATCTGGGGTCGGCGTAGTATGTCTTCCTTTTCCATACGTCCCTGTCATTCGTCATCGAATCATCCACCCCTTTATTCCATCATGTCATTCTTCACACAATCCATCCATCTCTTTTCAGGCCGTCCTTTGTATCTCCACCCACTTACATTTATATAAGATATTTTGTTTGTTCCTTGTGTCTATGACTATATAAGTAGGCTTAAATTTGAATTTTGTCACTGAATCGTGCATTTTCAAGGGACTTCTTTAGTAGCGCGGAATCTAAATACAGGTGTCACAACAAAAAAAGACAGTACAGTCACTGAAAGTCAGCAAAGCAAAGTCATTATTAGTTGTCATGGCAACTGAGAGTAACTTACGTCATGAATGTAACGATTGACTTAAAGAAATATTAAAATGTTGCCAAAGGCTAGAAAATAAATTATTAGGGTGATTTTTCAAATTAGAAGTTAATATTGAAATCAGAAGAAGTTTAAATTGAAAGAAGGGTAGGGTTGAAAGTAGGGTGGGAAGGGTATCTTAACGTGTTCTTATTTCATTTTAAAATTCTAAATTGAGCAATATTTTTGAGCCCATGGAAATCAGACGCGAAGAAACCGCAAGGTCAAATTTCGGAGAATCACCCATTATTCTCACAAATATTGAGAAAGCCGCCGTACCGTGGGAGAGCCACGCTTCGCTATGAATGGGCCGGCTCGACCGGAAGTGATACCACGGCCTCACAGAAAACCAGCGTGAAGCAGCACTGTGCTGTGTTTGGATGCAGTGAGTGAGTGTACCGGAGGCCCAATCCGGGGGAAAAGGGGGTTTAAATGTTGGCAGCGCACTTGTGAATCCACTGGTGTCGCGGGTGTCTATGGGCGGCGGCAATCGCCTACCATCAGGCGATCCGTCTGCTCGTCTGCCTCCTATCACATAAAAAAAGGAAGCAGTTGTACACCAACGGGACCGTTCACGAGACCGCTCAACTTCAGCTTAACCGGTTTTTATGTTTCTCACAACGGCCCAACCATTTTAACCTGACACATCAACCTCACCCTACCTTAGGCTTAATGCATACAAAATCTAACAGCCACGATCACACATGGATCTCCTTCCACTGGTCGTCTCAAACACGGAACGCCACATCTCCCGTTTTGTTTTTTAATTTGACTATTCCATCTCCACATCTTTGTTCGGATCGAAGTTTTTTCCTCTGGCAACATTGTGGGTTTAGAGTGGAGTAAATATTTACACTCGTGTAAAATTGTACGGTGTTTGTTGTATGGATTTATGACTTAACACGTCACGATCGAGTTAACACTGAGGTTCAAATTAGTCAATTTTGTAACGCTTGTGATGACGTCACAAATGCACCCGAATTGACGTAAACTATTTATTTGAACTGACACTTTGGATTTGAAATTCGTTTTATTTCCTTTTAGATTTAGATATATTTTCCTGATTCATTTTGACGACCCATTTGGATCAGTAGTAAGTGAAGTGGGTTCGATCCCCGTACAGTAAAAACATTTGTGTGCATGAACATGTCTGTTTGTATTGGTCTGGGTGTTATCGATGTATTATAAGTAGGTATCCGTAACACAGATGCTCGAGCTACCTATCTCGGAGTCAGATTAATGTATGTGTTGTTGTCAAATATTACATTATTAAGTTTGAATACGTGACTAATAAAGTAAATATTGTAAAGTTGATAATTTAACGCTATATTTATGGTTGTTGTGTACGAGAGGTTTAGTACATTTTTATGTCTCTACTTGTTAAACTGCACGACTCGAATAACATTAAAATTCTGACATACTTACACTCATAGAAGTTTTAATGTCAAGTAATTAAGTAGTCGACATGCTGCTTAATGATAATGCTATATGTATAGCTTGAAGGTCAACTACATACGTTAATACATATGTAAAAATCGTGTGTTAGCGGTCGTGCGCGTTAAAAAGTATGTCAAAGTACGCGGTGCGCTCTGGGCTTACGCATTAACCGCAAAACCGTCTTTAGCCGGCGCCAGCGCAGAGCAAACCTTCTTAAACCTGTTCGCGAAACGTTAATTTCGTTAAAACAAACATAAACGACCCACAAACGAGGTAAAGTGCGAGAAAGTGGGAAAAGCTAATTATTTTCTGACGAAATCACAGTTGCGCACGTGCGTCTAGTCAGACAAAAGCCGGCAGTGACACTCTTAGAGTGCGACTAAGATCAGAAGACACTTCAGTTACATTGACGGACATCAAAAACACTGACACTTGTAAAGGAAACATTATTAGTTCCAACTTTTCAAGAGTGCCAGATAACCGTAAGGAGACTTTAGGTACCGACCATGGAACAAGAAGTCAACGGAATGTACCATTTTCGCAAAAAATGTCACAGAGTGTGAAAGAGATCCAACCGGCCCTGAGGCAGATTCTATACGGGTGCGGTAGAGAAAGAACGCGCCCAGCACGTCATTCAAGTATAACGGCTTCGCGCGGTTTTTCAAGTTTGGTTTTCTATGAAAAGGCCCAGTCTGTTTACGGTGTATGTCTGTGAAAACCACAGACATACACCGTAAACAGACTGGGCCTTTGGGTGAACGTCAAAAACACTGACAATTGTAAACGAAACATTATTAGTTCTTAGATACCAACAGACACATCCATCATGCAGGATACTACAATCGATATTGAACTAAACGTATTGGCCATTGATTAACGTTTTGTTTTTTATTGACTAGGCCAAAGCTTGACCACAATCTCTCCTGATGGAAAGCGACGATGTAGTCTAGAATGATGTACGGGTTTGCCTATAAGATGCCTGTACAGTCTTGCCCAAAAATGCCCAAATTACAGTAGTCAGGAAAAAAATACCTCAGCCAGGAGTTCCATTTATTAGCTGTCCCCATTATAATAATAATAATAATTTACTTCAGAAATCAAGGTTTACATACATTCATAACATTTACATTCAAATAAAATCAATACAGTATATATGTCACCGAAAAATAACAAGATCCGTAAGTTTATCAATTTACTAGGTAGTTTATAAACTTTCGTAGGATACTAAACGGGAGATGAATTGTATTATTTTACGTCCACATTTTCGTACATTGATAAACTTACTGAACTCACTCGTAAAATAATAAGTAAGCAAAATCCAAACGCTACGTGCGATCTGATTCGCATTGCCACTATGAACATTGACCAATCAGAGAGCAGTGTATTATTTTACGTATTTCAAAAATTCGTATATTTAAAAGAGTTTCTGTGATTGGTCGAACTATATAAAATTTTACGAAGAGATATCCATTTGTTTATAAACTTTAAATATATCACACACAATCAATCACATAAATAATACAAATAAATAATAGGTAATAAACAATAAAGAAAAAAATACCCTACTATTTTTAGGAGGTGGTATGGTATTATAAATGTGCAAGCGAATCACTTCATGCGACAGTAAAGGTGAGAATGGATTAAAGAAATTTTACCGATTTTTCTAAATTCATGTGTCCGTCTGTACCAACTTATTTCTCTTAACGACTGGCATTTTGTCAGACGGTTTATTGGTCCCACAAAAAGTTGGCCGATTTTTCCTACTATTTCTGACAACCGGCTTTTTGTACGACGTTGAGTGCGTTGCGCTATTGAAATCAGTATTCTCTCCTACAAAAAATCGGTCACCGATTATCGGCCGGTCGTGGGCGGTCACCCTTAATATTCTTAGTTTCTAGTCCTTCGGCTGTAGCACATTCTATAACAGTTTCAAGCGTTACTAATACTTCAGTTTTACTAATAATATAGTTTTTACAGGTTACAGCCGCAATCACTAACAGCAATAATAAACTTGACAGTAACCCACAGATGTAAACATTGAACCATAGACTGTTAAGATGATGATGCACAGCAATTCATATAAGCAAATAAACCTCAGTTTCTGTCGTTAACTGAATGATATTACGAACTATGACTGCCTCGATGGCGCAGTGGTTAGTGGGTCGCACTTTAAAGTGACGGCTGCGCAAGAGGTTGTCGAGTACGATAGTTAAAAATATATTATAAAAAGCTTCCTAAAATAATAAATAAACGTGAACAAATAGAAAGCACTAATCTAGCTTATTCCCGCTTGTTCTAAATTAACTACAGACTAAAACTCTTTCTTGACGCAGTCGGGTAACAGGCAGAACGGAAAATATAAGGTTGACGGTACATGTAGATTTAACCTTCCAATCCGGTATGTGGCCTAACAGACCCACGCTACGCGACCTACCGACCCATACTTTGGGAAACGCTAACGAGACGCCCCATAAAAGAAACAAACCCATAGATGTCGCTGTTCCACTGAGTTACCTGGCCATTACATAAGTCCGCTCTTGTAAACTAACCGCGATACATAGAACTACCAGGCATGGGGACATTAAAATGCAATAATGCAGTTGTCGTTAAACTAGAGATGTGGGAAACTAAATCGATTTCTATGTAAAAACATCGATTATTCGTCCTATGTGCAGTATTTTTCTGCTTGCATCCCTACATTTAGCTTTTTCTTTCTCTTTCTTCGACGACGACTACGACTACAAATAATTTGTCTATATTCAATCTAGAATCTTGTACGTATCCTATCTGTGCTGGATATTACTAAAGGTTGTGTGTATAATTATATGTAAATGTAAATTATTGTGTTATAATATTATATGTCTGTGATATTGATTTTACTTTACCCTGTTTGCCTGTAGTTTAATATTTTCTTTAATTTTTTTGTAGTTCGGCCTAATTGTGTCTGTATTGTTATGCCGAGTGTTTGACAAATATGTTTTTTAACTTTATCTTTAAATCGGCCAGCAGACATATTACTGAATCTATGTCCGGCATTTCGACTTAAAAGAAAAGCAATATTTTACATAATCTGTAAGATAATCGTAAAACACCGATTCTCGTCAAACGATTAGAATTTCCATATCTTCTATCACACGTCACATCTCTAGTGACTTCTTACCCTGGCTTGCGGTTACCCTGATTTTCTGTATCCTGTACTAACGACCATTTATTGCAATGTTCGACGCGGGAATTTTCCGTGGGGCAGTTTTGTACTAGTTTGTAGCCGGTTCAATTGAGGGTTAAGGAGCATATAACTATGCTTAAGCGTATGTTAATCGATGTGCTTAACCTTTTTTTAATATCCTGCTTGAGCAGGGTTTGTCAACCTTGCGGGTTATGTTTTCTTGGATCATAATATTTTCATGGCCTAAGGTTTTATGTCACAGAGGCTTCTATTACAGGGTTATTCTGGCTAGCACGCATTTAAGACACGTAAATGCACATTACACACAATATTTTCTCACACACTATTTGAATATTAATGTACATATGTATTTCGTCTAAAACGTTAAATAACCGTGAAAATAATTGACCTTTGCAATTCAAATCATAGGAAACGTTTACACGCCGTTAAAAAATCCAAAACGGTAAAAACATACAAAACCACCGTCTAATAAGAAGGAAAGCGCCAGTATGACAGACAGGTTTCACACATAACACGCGCAGGCGCATGAATACAAGGAAGACATTTGCTTAATAAGCGAAAACTTTCACCAGCATTCGTTACACAAGCATAATATAAAAAATTTGCATCTATTTAGCAAAGCATGTGAATGCCAGCGACCATTGTACGATCGTTAACTTCCTATTGGCCGAGCGTCATGACGCCGTCACCTTGCGCGCGCGCATCAAACATGGCGCGCGTCAGCCCGCTTCGTTAGTGGAGCATTTGTCAAGATAATTGTCCAAACCTCACCATTTGAGGTTTGACGTTTCCGTATTATTATGAATAGAAGTTGTTTTGTCTCGTCACATAACCGTTACGTATGCAACGTATCTTAATGGATTAAGGTTGGTATTCCAACGGAAACTAGTTTGGGGATTGGGAGTCAGTGGCTCGGTTTAGCCTTGGCTTTGACAGTGTCACGTGTGGCCAAACCTGGCTGTTTTGTGCTCAATTATCTACGGATCCGAGGCCATTGTTGACTTCAGCACGAGATAACTACAGATAACACTTGTCCTTGCCCAAACAAATGCTCTTTCGAAAAGAGATGGCCTCCTTTCGGTTAACTTGGTGCCAGTGACGGTTTGAAAGAACTTGCCGAAGCGCCGAGTAAGGAAGGGAATCTGATAAGATTCTTATCGCGAATTTTTGGCTTTTTATTCAATCCAAATTTAGATTGTCGGCGAACGATTTGAAATCCTGAACTTGGCCTCGCTGATTTGTTCGCAATCGTGCTTAAATGGATCCCTGACTCCTGATTACAATAAAAACTTATACAGTGAATCCTCATAAAGCGCACATATCAAAATCAGGGAAACTATCGCCCAATTTTATCGACGGAAAAAAAAACTGTATTCAAGCGGGTCAACATGGGATGAAATTTTTAAGTGTGTTATTTACTTAAGAATAAATTGCAAAATATTGCTATAAAAATATCAACTATTGACTTAGCAGTCTCATCTTAACTGGTGGTCAAATATTTGTAATAATATTTCCTGTGGATATTGTAAATATACCTACAATATTGATGAGACTATCGACAGCTCATGTCGAATCAAGCACTTACAAATTTCGTCGGCTTAGTAACGCGTTCAGTGGTCTAATTGGTAGAACATTCACCCGGATTGTGGAAGGTGTGGGTTCAGTCCCGCCTGAACACGAGATGAAATTTTTAGTGTGTTATTTACTTAAGAATAAATTGCAAAAGATTGCTATAAAAATATCAACTATTGTATATTTTTTTCATCATTTTTGCATTTGTTTTACAATTTCTCCTAAAACGCTATTACGCTACGCACACAAACAAAGAATTTATACTGTCGTTCTTACGAGCGGACTTTTGGCGAAGTAAGTGCTGCACTATTTTCTATTTTGTATTTAATTATTTCTAGGCGTTATAATTATATGAATAGAAAGAAGAAAGCGTTCATTAATACAAAGTCTAGTTCAAGTGTCTTGGTTAACTCGTTTGTTTACAAAACAACAGGCGGGCCTCAAAGGGGTTAAAACTTATCATGCCTCTGTTATAACAGGTGCAGCACCTGCGTAACACTCATGTTTGTTTTGGCCAAAATTATGAGCATGTGTCTAGTGGCCGAAGACTCATTAATGCGATGAGAAAATAAAATTCCAATTCAATACGGCCAATTATGAATCGGCATTTAAATACGTGAATTGTGAGTTGGCCAGTTGCGCGAGCGCATCAGGCGTGCGAAATATCACAAGTAATTAATTGAGGTCTCTCTCGCCTACTCGCGGTACTCTTAGATCCAGGATTTTTTCACCTCACCTGATGGTAAGCGATTGCCGCCGCCCGCGACACTCACAAGTGCGCTGTCAACCTTTACCAAACCCTCACTCACGTAGCGTAACACATCACAGTGGTCTGTGAGGCCGTGGTATCACTCCGGTCGAACCGGCCCATTGATGCCGAAGCGTGGCTCTCCCACGGTAAAATCCAGGATTTTGACATTGAAGCGTTTGCTGTTTGACCCGCAAGCTTTAGACAGGGAAAGACCAAATGATCATGGTAACATGTTGAGAATAATTATATCAACAATTTGGATATCCACTGATATTAAAATTTGATAATATTGAGTTCTAAATGTTTTTTTTTAATAATGGCTCTGCGTCTTGCCGCAACTTGCCAATGTCAAGTGATTAAAGAGACACGTTTCTTTTCTTGTTGAAATTGGACGGTGATGCGAGTTGGTGTTGATGAATCTCTTTAATTGAGTTTTTTATTATTATTTTAAAGATTAAATTAATTTAAATACAGACAGAACACCGCCTAAAACAAACAAAACAGTACAATAGACAACACAGTATAACTTGGGAGATTCTTGTTCTAAATGTTAAAATTTTGTTGAATTTGACAGATACGAGTATGTGAATACTGGCGTGCTAACAGCACGTCTGTTGAATGACATGAATAAAAAAAACAATGTGTAATTTTGAACTTTGCTTTTATAAAAGGTATCAGCTGTGAAACTTGATACTTTGATGGGACTATGAAATCACTCGGAAAAGAAAGGTCAGAAAGAAAGATATTTACTTGTAACATGAATCCATTTTACCAATGGCGTTCTTTTTATTTTACGTGATTCGAATTCTAAACATTAACAGCACACCTACTGTTGCAGCATGAGAGTCCTGGTTGCAGAAAAGAACAAAACAACCTAATTTTGAAACTTAGCACCGGTAATTTCGTTTCGGGCCATTTCTTCCACTTTGTACCAATATATCGCGCTAGGTGTAGATTAGATAGCGCAAGCATTTGGCGTTTTCGGATTACGCAAACGGTGTTGCCACTGTATAGACGATTTACCTCTAATGATGATCTCAAAGTCTAAAATAAGTTGCCAATGGATCTTAAAAATTAATGTACAGATCACTTATTCAATAGAAAATTATAGACATATTTATTGTCAAAATGTTTTTATAATTTTCAAGAGTTTTTCGGGCCGAACACTTGAATACCTGAGATTTTATACTTAGTCTTTATATTATATTATAATTTAATTTTATTAATTAAACACCTAATGTACTACATGAAAACAATCAATAATATAGGACTATGAATAAAGACTTTAATTGATTTTTTTTACAATTCATGTCTATTTTCCCAGCAGATTTTCACGTAACGTTTCTGTAACTACCCAATATTGCAGGCGTCTTCCAATAAGCTTGTTGCCACCTCAGTTGTATACACACACGAGTGCACAGCTATATCACACGCCTGCAGTCGTAAAGTCTAAAGTAACACATCGCGGTTACTTTCACACATCGATTTATTTTAAACAAATGAGGTCTGAGACTTTAACTGATTGAATCAATAGCACCGAGTGTTATTTATTAAAGTGTTTGAGTGCGGTGAGTCAGCTCAGCGTGTGTGGACTCGACCTCCATTTTTGTTTGTTTTTATTACACTGCACTTGATTACGTACTTTTAGAGACAAAACTTCAACTCGAACCAACTTTCACGGTGACCTTAAACCTGCGTAACTTGTATTATAATTAGCAGGTCGGATCGAAAAGTGCGAGGAACACACCTATTTTGGCAGTCGCAGTGACGGATTTTAAGGTTTTTTTGTATAGTTAAGGTTACCGGTCCAATCCCGGAAGGTCCTTAGTGACCCTAAAAGAAAGCTAACTTTAAAATATTTTCTTAAATCTATACTCATCACCCTCTAAGTAATGTTACTTTGATTAAACCATTTCAAAATAAAAAAAACACATTTTTGTTTTACGTAGGCATAAAAATTGCCATTATAATTGACCATGGGAGAGCCACGCTTTGGCATGAATGGGCCGGTTCTACTAGAGTGACCTATATCACATAAAAAACCTTTATTTTTCTCGTATGATTTATTAGACGATACCTACTTCATTTGGATAAATGCACAGGAAATGCCCTATTTTGATATTTTACGAGTAGAATTATCGTTGTCAAGTCAATTAATGTTATTGTGAATTTATTTATTTTCCGCTTTGCCTAGGTACACGTTTGTATCGAAGAATCGGTATTAGCCTTGCAATTTCTTTATTTATTAGCATCTTCCTCATTGCTCGTCCCTTTTAATTACGGCCACTCAAGCGACTGTTGAGGGAGCTTAACATCGGCCAGTATTTCGTCAGTCAAATATTTTGATTGACGACTTGTAACATATTCGATGACGGCTGGAATACTGATAGTGGTAATTTAAACATTTTGGTAAATTTAGGTTATCGATAAAAAAAAACATCGATAATACCCGTTATACAAGACCGATATGTGGAGAACCTAGGGGGAGGCTTATATTCAGCCGTGGGCGTCTGGTTGAAAATGATGATGATGAATATGATGATAAAAGATGAAAATTTCAGGTTTTTCTAAACATAATGCATAATTGATATTAAAAAAAATGATAGCAAGTAACTTATTATCAAGTGGAAAATTAAAATCTACCATAGACAAATAACCAGAATGCGCCCTCTTAAAGGTTTAGGTTGACCAACACAAATGTTCATTGTTTGAAAACGATACCTATTTGGTGTTGAGTATGGGTGTTTCTGGTACCTTTTTTATTTTATTTATTTTTTTATTTAGTTATTTTTAAGGGAAACAAACATTCTTTTGTAAACTTATAAATAACACAAATACTGATAGAACAAGTAACAACAAAGTTTCCACAGATATTAACAACAAAGTTTCCACAGATATTAACAACCAAGTTTCCACAGTTATTTATTTTTTGAGATTAGGAGCCAAACGTGCAAGCTGGTCGCCGGCCGTCAGTCATAAACAACCGGTACACCAGAAGGCTACGAAGCGTTGCCGGCCTTTACTTTCGTTGTTTCTGGTTTGAGTACTTTAAGACAAGTGTAAGTACTAGGACCTTAATTTTTAAATAAAAAGTTACATACATTTTGATCCAAAATTGGTCCTAGGCCCAAAAATAAAAACCTGACAACGTTACTACTGGCACGTCTAACAGTTGATTCGTAAATCTGTACAAGGTTTTCAACTATGACCGCATGGTAATAGTTGAAAGTACCCTTACTTAGCAGGTAATTAATGATTTGTATGGTCCATGCAAGGTTTCGCTTGAACAACCTCAGGGCAGTCACACATGTTTATTAATTATGTACTTACATAAGAATTGCAACCGTGGGATTCGACTTATAATCGAAGAAATAGGAAACATTGAATTCATTAATAGATCTTTATAAAGCTTAGCGATTGTAAACACTAGATAGCAGTCTTCATAGAGTGAATTAGTTTTATAGTATTCAGGAGTATTAGATTTAATATAATATAGAAATATACCAAAAACTAGAACTATTTCTGAAAGCGTAAAATCGAGTGATAGAATGGATCATTGTCCTAATCTAGTTTTAAAAAGCTGAATAACTAGAATATTAGAACGACTTAGGGACCTTCAAGAGAAGAGCGTATTCCTTTTGAAAAAGGCCGGCGACACATTAATTTCTGATTGCACGGATGTTCATGGACGGCGATGATTACTTTCCATCAGATGACTCGCCTGCTCGTTTCTCGCCTCTAGCATAAAAAAATCCTAGTGTTAACTCTTAAGATGTAAGAGTTAACCGATTCTGAGGGCATTTTAATTATCTCCGTCCCTGTCACTTGCGCTGTGTCTCTTTGGTTAGGCTGAGACAGGAATATTTTCGTTCGTCACGAGTTGTAAGCCATCTGAATTGCTTGGATTTTAATCACAAGTATCGGACTATTGCCAAAGTAATTAAATTCGGTTCCAGTTTACAGGGGTCGAATCGGACATAAGCGAGCTGCTCTTAATGATTCATTAAATCTTAATATTCTCAAGGTAATTAAGATTTTGGCCACGATTGTATTTACATGACCATAAGGTTTGGGACCGAATACTCGACCGCTTTGGATAACAAAGTTGACGTCAATATTTCTGGAAACTTTTGCGCAATAAAGAGCATCTATGTATTCTTTCGTACGTATATATCGAATACCTAGGTCAAATACTTAGGCATGAGAGGTACAGGTTGCTTCAACTCCTCATTATGGGTAAAATAGATGGGAGGCGACGCATTGTAAAGAGGAAAATCAAATCTGGAGCCCAATTCTCGGGCTCGTGACATTTATTTTCATACGACATATATCACCAAAACATAGTTTTTTTGTATGGTTTTCGGGGGATATCCGCCATGTTCTCAAAATATCACAAGCACGAAAATTGGGCTCATGATCTGTGGAACAGCTGTTTTGTCCCGCAATGAACAGAGAGGATTTTGGAAAGCTCACGGCCAACCTTCAGAAATAAAGATCAGTGGCGTAGCGTGGCTAAACGTAGACATGGGCGAACCGTGTAGGGGTAACTGTAGAGTAACGTATATGTATACGTTGCGGGGGGTAACGAATTTCCTTGCCGTTGGAGGAGCCTCGCAAGCAAAAATTGTAGTTGAGTCTACGTCACTGCTGAAGGGGCACCCAAAGAAGAAGACATATATTTGGTCTAAGTGTTGCGGGTTCGATCCCCGCACAATACAAACATTTGTGTGCATGAACATGTCTGTTTGTATTGGTCTGGGTGTTTTCTATGGATTATAAGTATATATTTGTAATCCCACTGTTGATTCTGATATTCGTAACACAGGTGCTTGAGGTACCTAACTCGGAATCAGATCAATGTATGTGATGTTGTGAAATATTTATTTATTTATTTGATGGCCGCATAGGATAAGAGCATAGGAGCTAAACGCATTATACTACATTTTGTAATCTTTTTATCCTGTTCATCTAAGCGCTCGGTCAATACACCGTTCATAGGTGTCAAACGTTTCCACATTGTTCTTAAGCAATAAGCTTCATATTTAAATGCCGGCGAGTCGAAAGATGACTCTGCAGTATCAGGACGACTTCGACTCTTCCTTGCCCCAAGATTACAAGTGCATTATACACCTTATGTAATGCTATTATATGATTACACGTGACACGCTATGAATATTGTAATGTAGTTGCTTTTAATAATGTCATTGGTCTTGATTGTATTAAAGCTCGCAGCTTACTGAGAACAAAACTACGGTTTAGGTGGTGTTGGAATTACAGATAGATACACTTTATTGCACAAAATGTACAGATCTTAGCCTAAGTTATTGTACTAAAACAATGTATGCGGTCTTATCGCTAATAGCGATCTCTTCCAGACAACCTCAGGGTAGAGGAAAAGTATAGCGAATTAAGAAAAGGGCTAAGGCAGTGCAAGTCAGAAAAAGACAAAAAAAAGACATTGTATAAATACGAGTATGGTATATACATACATACATTATATTAAATAAATATATACTAGCTATAAATACGAATACATACTAGTACATTACAAAACAAATAAACATACATACTAACAGTTTATAGTTTAGTTCAGTGAATTATAGGTATTTTTTGTAGCCTACGATAATATCAGATACTCGAGAATCAGGTTAGTTCCTGGTTCGATGACGGGGGGCTGAGTAGCAGATTTGCTATTTATATTGCAGATTTGCAGGTGGCAGACGAACAGACGGATCACCAGATAGTAAGCAATTGCCGCCGCCCATGGACACCCGCGACACCTGTGGAGTCATAAGTGCGCTGCCAACCTTAGAACCCCCCTTTCCCTCGGATTGGGCCTCCGGTACACTCATTTTCGCAGCGAAACACAGTACAGGGCAGCTTCACGCCGGTTTTCTATTAGACCGTATATTTTAATAATGTTAACAGTGAAGTGAAATGAAAGTACATGTAACATCTTGTAAAGGAACCCTTTTTTTTATCAGTGATAATGAGGTAGCCATCTATTGGTGAACGCATTTTCAAAATCGATCTACCTATTAGTTTTTGAGATCATTCATTAAAAATATTAAAGATCATAAACATTTTATCGACCGTGTGTAGGTATATTCGCGATTTCCTCAAAAAACTACTCATCCGATTTGGATGGGATTTTTCCACTAAACTTTTGAGTGTCTCAAACTTGTGATCTTTTGGTTTTCCTATACTCATAATCAATGATCGGAGTAGGTAGAGGTATTTGGGTTCATTGACCGCAAACATAGATGTTAATATGGACATGCCTCGGGATTTCGACTATGATCCCGGGAAATAAATATTTGTTTATTTTAGAGTTAAATATTTAGCGCATTTTAATCATGAAAGCGTTAGTCCATAAACGTACCACCATATTTACTTACAGTTTGTTCCTTTCAAAATTTCGAAAGAACAAATTTTTTTAATTAACATGGTATCATAACATAACAAAGCGTTTGTGAATAAGATAGTAAGGCTGATGTTAATGATCGTATGTATAAACGAAAAAAACTGCTGATAGTATAAAGTATATCTTTCATCCCGGGATTCCAGGCATGTTCATATTATTTGAAAAATTCGCAAGTACCAAAGTAAGCTCTACCTACTCCGATCATTGCTCATAATAGCGATAAAAGCCTTTAGTTTTAATAAATTTTATTAGAAAACAAGCCAAAACATGTTAGTATAGACTGAACTATAGGTAGGTAGATAGCACCTTAGGCAAACAGTTTCGAGTTGTCGCAGAAATATGCAAAATGCTAAGTAGGTGTGAGGTCGTGCACTCAGAACCTAAGTCCTTTTCTTCAATTTGTAAGCTGCATTAGCCAAGGCGGAGCAACATTCTAAATTTGGCTCCGAAGGTGTAAAACACATTTCAGCCATAAATGGCAGACGAGTACAATACACGGTTGTTGCAGTAAAGTAATCAACTCAAGACAATTACAATTTGTTTTAGACAGGATCGCGCGAGCCGAAAACTCACCGCTAAATCTGGCCAGAGCATTAAAAATCCAGAATCATTCCGTCTTTTGTACTTCGATGCCTTGTGTTTTATTTTATGACAAAGGAAGGCAGAGGAGCAAGCGAGTCACCTGATGGTAAGTAATCACCACCGCCCGTGGACATCAGCTACACCAAAAGGAGTGGAGATGCATTTTGCCGGCCTTTTAGGAAGGTATAGACTCGTTTCGTTGTGTAAACAATAATTGAAAGTAACTAGGTACCTATTGCTTTTTTTCAGATGGCCAGAATTTACTCGTTATCGGCCATTTTGATTTATTTTGATAAATGCCATTTAAAAAATAACAAAATGTAGCGATTTTTTGTCGAATTTCTGTCTGAAATGAAAGTCGTTCCTTTCCTGAAATGCCATTGCTGCCATTACTGAGATGTTGAAGGTCTTTTCAATCTATTCTATCTTTGGCTTGTTATAGAATAGTCGGTGTGTCGGTTAAGTCTCTAATATTGGTCTAACCAACGGAGAAGTGAACGACGTTTCGTCTTTTAATATTTAAAATATGAAATGTCCAGGCAATAGCCTAGTTATATGTATAGTTAGGTAAATTCCTAGAGCTTCCTCACTGTCCATCAGGGCCCTGCGCGTTGCGTATGCGTCGTCACGCGCACGCGCACGGCGCAGCGTACGTATCCTGCTCGCGCACCGGGACTGGACCTACGCAGATGCGCGATGGCATCTAGGTGATCTTTTTTTGACGCACGCGGAACTACCGGCGCCATTTTCGTTTTATGGCAAGAGTATTTTTAACTTGACTATAAAACGTAGACAGATTTTGGGGTAAATACTAAATAAATACTACCTACACAGTGCGACATGAATGTGTACTGAAAAATAACCAAGTTGAATGCATTTGAACACTGTAGGGAGAAAAACGAACTTGTCACATTTCCGAAAATAATCTGTGAAAGCAATTTTGTAATGATGCGAATTATGCTGTCAACGTAGCTAGGGGCACAAAATGGTTTATGCAAATTTTAAAGTAAGATAAATAATATCCTCCAACCGATTTCGGCTAAGGCAGCCAATCTCAAGGATCAGCCACTTGTAACAGCGAATCACGTTCTACCGTATCAAATTTACCCCGATATAATCAATAACACACAATAGTGATGGATTCTTACAGGGAAACTAAATTTATATTTATTGCATATTTCTTATCTAACGATTAGGAACAGATTGTTAGGTAAGGTAGCCGGTAGTAAGGAATAAAATGTTCAATCATTAACGACAATCGTTCAATTTAATAAATAGGTACCTAAATGACGCCAACATCGGCTAATAAAGGCGATTCGTCATAATTCTTTATCGTCATTGTCTTCGCGGGAAATAAATTCGGATTTGATAAGACTCAAATTGTATCTCTTTACTGTACGATAAATTAATTTTATTACTTTTGTGATTTTCCATTTCGCCTTCAATGTTCTATCGTAAAATTCGTAAACCAAAATATCCACACATTAAAGGAGATCTTCGGACTTTCATATATTTATAGTTTGCCGGTCAAAAAAAATTTTGCTGCGATTATTCTGTTACATTAGGGCTTGTCCCCCTCATGTTCAAATGTCAAGATATTAACTCACTGAAATGAATGAAGATGTTGATTTTTGAACTCTAATAAAACCAAAGATAATGGATTCTACAGCTTTGGTGCCTTAGTAATAAATACTCAGGGGGACAAGTCCTACAGAATTAAGCAAAAAATGTTTCTAGCCGACACACTTTTTTTTTATAGTGTCACAGTATATTGGCTCTCCTGAACCTGATTGTTTTTTTTTATATGTTAGGTGGCAGACAAGCAGACGGATCACCTGATGGTAAGCAATTCCGCCGCCCATGGACACCCGCAACGCCAGTGGAGTCACAAGTGCGCTGCCAACCTTTTCCCCTTCACCCCCCATTGGGCCTCCGGTAACCTCACTCACACGGCATGGTAATCAAGAGAAGAGCCTACGTTACAATTACAACGGAAACGATGTCAAGCATCACCGCCGTTGGTTGGGACTGCCATTCTGGCCCGCGAGATGCTTCTTCATGCTTCGTTTGAAGGAATCCATATTAACTTGGACCAAAAAAGAGGAGGTTCTTTCGTTTTGTTATCCTATCTTATTATCACTTAGTTATCAGATAGAATACCTATACATTTTACAACATGAAAATTAGAACATAGATTGTATGTAGATAGGTACCACCTGTTTGCAACTTTTCCAACCGAAATTACCTATCTATAGTCGGATTTTTAATAAGACGAAGTAAACTGACATATGTCAATGTGTCATTCCCATACATTTTCAAGATGCAAATTATAAAAATGTATAGAGAAGACTTGACATTTGCATCTGTCAGTTTACTTCGCCTAACTAAAAATCCGATTATATGTACTTATTTCTATTATTATGTCGTAACCAAGTACCAACATAATAACAATAATAATGTGCAAAAATCAACGTATGTACTTGTCAAATGATAAAAAAGCCCCAGTGAGATTTTGAGCCCAATTTTCGTGCTCGTGATATTTATTTTCATACGACATATATCACTAAAACATAGTTTTTTTTGTATGGTTTTCAGGTGATATCCGCCATGTTTTCAAAATATCACAAGCACGAGAATTGGGCTCATGGTATTATTGGTATGTAGGGGATTGTATTTTGATCTAGCCTACTATTTATAAAGCTTAGGAATTTGATATGCAAGTAGATGATATTATTATTACTTCTTAGCGATTGTTGCAATATCATTTTTGTACATATCAAGGTTATAGGTTTATTAACCTGCTTGTACTGACTAAAATTGACTCGACTGGCCGGGATTCAACATCAATTTGTAGGTACATAGGTACAATACAAGTATCATGCGACTCCTGAGAGTATGTGAGCTGAGGTAGTTAGTCATATTATATTACCAACAACTGTATATTATATTATACATAGCTGGTAATCAGCACCTGTCTATTTTTTGCGGTTGGATCTCTAGTCTCTGGAATCCCAAGATTATTAATTGTTAATCACGCATGTGGGTACTTAATCACGCACCTCGCTCAGCTCTCAGCCGTGTTCGTGTAGTGAGTGTAAAGAAATCAGTTAAGAGCCTGTCAGACATCAACACAACTAAGCCGGTATTAAGTACCTACGGAGCCCGTTCCCACTTATTAGCCGGTACGACCGGGGCTCAATACAATTTTAATAACTCGATAAAATCCGTTAGACCAACAACACCCGAAGAGTTGCCAGCCCACGCACACATGCACGCATGACACACACCTACACTCCCAACTATTTGTTGTAGTCGATTAGAACAGAACGTAAACTTTTTAATTTTTAAAACTTACCCGATTAGATTCCAAGGCTTCGGCACTGTGCTCCTCCTTCTGTCGGAAGCAATTAGTGCATTTGCTCTTGTTGAAGATGTTTGGTGCAAATTTCCTGCAATCCGATCGCCCAGACATGTTGTCAGAGGTCAGGGAGAGTACAACGTTCACTATGTCACCGTATGCAGCATCGTGGTACCGCAAAACACCCTCACTAGGCGACTATTCGCCTTTTTAAAAACCGAACACGTAGTTTATCACGCGCACCCACCGGCTAGTGAGCTATCAGCGAAATCACTGCAAGTGAAGTGAGCGCCAACGTCATATAAAAACACATGCACAAACACAATCTCCTTCGGCACCGAACACCGAAGTAGTCGAACAATCGCATAAACAATATTCGTAATCACGTCAAAATTTAAAACAATAAACATCGATATTATTAAAACGATCACGCGGAGTACGCGAGCGCGCAGCAACACGACCGCCCGTCCATTTTACAATTTTACATCTGATAGAAAAGCAAAGCAGCGAGTTGTTGTTTTACAACTTCTCTTTTCTTGTTATGTGTCTGGCAACTTAACTTGTCAGTGTAGTGGTGAAATCTGCTGGTAGTAGTGAGCCATTGCCATCTCGCTTTATTCAGTTCACAGTCGAATTTACCTTTCTCACTTGCACATTTCATTAAATAACGTAGGACAGGTAACGCCATCTATGGGGGATTAGTAATTCGACGCGGTGAAAGCGACGCATGAGCAAGTCGAGCCACTATTCAGATAGAAGTAGTTTCATAAAGATCCCACAGATGGCAGTGTTAGGCATTTTACAACTAATCCTAACAAACACAAACATAGCTTTGTGGCAAAATAATAATATTTAAACTTTTAAATAGAAGTTAATTAGAAATTAGAGTTATAAACACATTATGCCTTTAGGTTTAGGGTCTCAATCATTATGATTCCATTCCAGCGAAGTTATAATAAAAACCCATAAAAAGCATAGTTATTTTTTAGCAAAATAATAGGGCATTTGACTAAGCTCGAAATTTTACGAAATAAAAATATATTATCAAAATATAGGTAAGAAATTATGTGCCAATAGCCTTCATTCCTTAGGACAATTTAACTGTATAAGGGATCATCAAAGATTCATGGGAAAGTCCATTTTAAAAGTATGAAATTATTAAAAAATAATTATACCATGGAATAACCCATACAATTTGCACCAACTATTATAATAGAAACATTGACTTATACGAAACATTTGATATAGCTACCATACAAAATTCAAATGAAATGCATAATGTACAAAATACTTGCGTGTGACGTCACATGCCAGTCGCCATTTGTATGGAGTCTTAGACAATGGAGTGATTTGGGTTTGCCCAAATTAATGTGATTTTAAAGTTGTGACATCTCAGGTAGTTTAAATGAGAATCAAGTAATTATTTCAACGATGTTTCTATAATTGAGAGGTCCTATGATTACAATAATAAAAAAAAGTCAAATACCGTATTTAAACCAATCCACCTTATTCTAAATCGCGATTCAAACTTATATACTAAAGCACATGTCATCCCGTGCCAACACGGAATGTTAAAAGGGGCTAGCACGATGTTTTTTACGGGACTATCCTTAGTTCGCGATTTAAAATAAGGGGGAATGAGTTTAACAAAACAATCCAGTTATTTCTTAACGAATAAATACACCTTATTATAAAGGTTAAAAAATCCAACGACTATACGAACGAACTGCGAAGTGGAGGAGGGTAGGTAGAGCCAGGCATAAAAAGTACTCTGTGAGCCAGGCAGCAGGAAAGCAGACCCCGGGTTTCCGAAGACGGTATATGGTACGGTAGACGATGATGATGATTGATGACTCTAAATATAATTATTAATACTATTTGATGATAGTGTCCCTATTTAAAAGAAAGTGGTGTTTACGGCACACTAGCGACGCCAATTGATTTAAATTGTTAGCAACTACCTAAACCGGATATCTGGATATCTTTTTAAGCTTTTCGGAAGTCTCTCGAAAAGCACTTATACTACATAGTATAAGTGCTTTTCGAGAGACTACATATACATATATGTTATTTTATACATATCTACTTAACTTTTAGGTCTGCTTTTGTGCTCGAAATTTCGAGTGCAAAATTTGCATGCAAAAAGTGCATTTTCTTTCTTTCCGTCTTAGAATAATATCCTACTTTCCGTCGAAAACAGATCAAAAAGTCGTGCACAATTATTAAATAAATAGTATAAAGATTTGCTTAGAGACTGGAACTCCGAAACTATTTAACTTCTTACCGCATGGGGTCCCAATTTTGCACAGTTTGGTTTTTGGTGACAAATTCAAAATTGCTGTTGTTTTTTTTGTCATTGTAACCCCAAAATGACTGAAATCGTATAATAATAATGTAACGTTTTAAAACTTTGACATAAGGGTAGCATTTATCAAAATGACAAAAAAATCAGTTTGATTGAATCCAAACTTCGGTGAAGGTAAGTTTCTCTTGAGTTCTTATTCGAATTTACTGGCTATTAATGGATAGTTTTACATTTTTTATTGTCTGGATAAATACAAAATGAAGCTAAATAACCAAAACATACCGCACCAAGCACGTTAATATTCCTATCGATGTAAATCTGGGACGTTATGCGTTTGCGGCATGGCATTTTCGTGTATACCGTACATGAGACTGAATGCAGAAGTAGTAAATATTCCCTCATTTCATATATCAATCGCTATGCAGTTGTGTTTATCAGCAAGATACCTATGCTATAATTATTATAAAGTGGAAATATTTGTATTTATGTAGGAACTTAACACCGGTTACGTTGGCTTACAAGAACGAGAAGTTTTACTTAGCATGGGGTTTACGACCTGATGATGATTTTTGAGTTTGTTCCTTACATACATAAGGAACAAACTCAAAAAGTGTACTACTGGACATCTGTCTTTTATTTATAAACTAACTACCTGAAGTGGTCACTAAGGTTGAACTTGCGGGTTCAACGAACTTGAGATATTTAAAAATTACATTACTGCATTACGTCTCATATTTGGTCACAACTATTTTGATACCAAAAATGCATATTGTACCATATATGCATCGATGATTAATTATGTATGATTATATTAAAAACTACTGGTAACTTTTTTAAAATATGTTTATTCCTTAGACCAAGTACTTGGTCCTAGGTTTATTCCGAAAATATGCACCTCAATCAAAATAGATCCGGTTTAGTAGCTAACAATTAAATCGATTGGAGTCGCAAGTGCAGGTTACCCGTCGCCTTAATACTTGTGTTTATAAGCTTTTATAAGTTCCTATTATAAAATGTATATAAGTAGTTTGTCGTCACTATATCTACAGAAACTAGTTCTAGAAAACTTGAGTTTGGATTTGATGTATTTTTTAGGCCTTGAATACCTTTTTTTTTAATAAAGAGAAACCATGAAGAATTTTAAGCTAGACCGAGTTATTTATAAATTGAATAATCAAGATAAATTACTTTTTTTAATATTTTTGTTTTAGCGATACTTCAAGTGTATCCGATCTCTGAACAACGGCTACGCCCAGTTTGACATTGACATTTCCGTATAAGGATGTTCATACACGTTCACGTATATCTCGATACATGTGTGATTCGATTGTAATGTAATAATGTATCGATTACATTACAATGAAAATTTAAAAAAATACTGGATTTTTTCGAAGTTACCAGAAAGTAACGTAGGTGTCAAACCTATCTATAAACAAAGCGATAAAATTTAAATTCATAGGTTTCAAATTAAAGCGACATATTTAGTAGTTTTTAGCATAATAATATTGTTGTTTTTTTAATGAAGTGCCCCAAGTGAAGTAATAATATTAATAAAGGAATAATTTAATTGAATCTTTTTTACTACTGCTTTTGTGTGTCGAGTGAGTTGTCTTGGCACTTGTACAACTTGCTTTGACTTAATAGTCTTAAAATCTGTGATTTTGTCAAGAGTGTGTACCGTATCCTTTTAGAAGGGTGGTATCTACGATGAGAATGAAGGTCACTTATATAAAAAAACATAAAAACTTCAATAATTATTGAAGAACCCTCAGGGAGCTTATATATTTTTATGTTTTTTTATATAAGTGACCTTCATTCTCATCGTAGATACCACCCTTCTAAATGGATACGGTACACACTCTTGACAAAATCACAGATTTTAAGTCAAAGCAAGTTGTACAAGTGCCAAGACAACTCACTCGACACACAAAAGCAGTAGTAAAAAAGATTCAATTAAATTATTCCTTTATTAATATTATTACTTCACTTGGGACACTTCATTAAAAAAACAACAATATTATTATGCTAAAACTACTAAATATGTCGCTTTAATTTGAAACCTATGAATTTAAATTTTATCGCTCCAGCAGGTAACAATCTTGCAACCGTAAAATCACCGCCGATTTAACATCAAAAACCACTGTCCTCGTATTCTCCAGTAGGTGCGGCGTAGTGGGGTAGCTCAGCGGAGTGCAGGACGGGCAGGTAGGGCATCTGGAGACTCAGTCGGATGCAGAAAAACAAGTTTCTCCAGCTTACTAAAATTCCCGGAACCGAGACCCCGATACCGGGGTAACACAATTTCACCAGATAATATTATGTAAACGTTATAACTAATTATCGAATAAGTCGGCCACTTGTTAAATCAAACAATAGATATCAATGTAAGTAGTAGCTGTGTCCTTGCAACAGAAGCGGTGCGTAAGGAATGTCCGAGGACATTCAGTCGCACAGTTGACCCGCGGAGATTACCTGCCGTTCACTCATTACCGTCTATGCATTCGCCTTCTTTATATTTCAATGAGCAATGACACCGGGACTATTTGTTTTGCGTGTAATCAAAGTTAAGTATTATAAGTAATTCTGATTTGGTGTAATTATTTGTTTCATTATAATTTTGTGAATAGTGTATTATAGTTTAGTTTTATTATTCATATATGTTTGTTTTGTTCCTTTTTGTAAATATTCAAAAGTTTGTAATTATTAGTTAAATGTTAGTTATAATAAAGTTATTTAAGTTTTATTTATTGTATATAGGTAGGGTTTTGTAGTTAGTTAACGAGTTAGAAACCGTTACAAGTGGTCTCGTCAGAATTTGTTGATCAATAAAACGCTTATCACAGGTATTTTATTAATTACTACGTCTTTGCCTAACTTCGACAGTTGGTAATATTGGCAAAGTTATTCTCATCAAACAGGCTAGATACATATTAAAATTACTAAATGGTGAGAGAAGGTCAGTATCCTTGGTTTTATTTGAGGTCAAAAATATAAGGTATCATTGATGGCTGCGATTTTAGAAAAAATAAGAAATAGTGGATGATTGGGTGGGCCAGGCTCCATAGAAAAATAGCAAAGCCCATTTAGGAACCGGAGTATTCTCTGCCTTATAATCGTGTTATATCAAATACAAAGATCAATTTGTTGACCGTACAAATGAAATGAAAAAAAAAGATGACTAAAAGACAAACAATGTATGTAAGTATGTACACATCAAAGAATACAAAATTGTCGAAATTCTTCAGTCGATTCCCACCTTAATGTCAAACACTTTTGGTTCAATATCAACTGAGGAATGTTGACAGACTGTAATAACCTGATATGTGACTGCTGTACTCTGTACATGTCATAGAAGCTAATACATTTATCGATACTCAATCATATCGACTACAGGCTATCCACACATCACTAAACAATTTGACACATTGACAGCAGTTATGATGAGCAAAGCAAGCAGCAGCGGCCAAACCGAACGAAACCAATCAAAATCGTGTTGATTTGATAACGAATGACGTGTGGAGTGCTGAATGATAGTTATTAAGTGGTGTGACTGTTTCAAAAGTTTAAAGAAGTGCGCGCGCGACCGCTGCCCGCTTACGTCCCGTCCCGCTATCGCCGGCCTCGCACGAACAGCAAAAAGTTAACCTCAATATACACTGCCAAGGTTTCCGTATTCGGCGATCTGGTTACTCGTACTTCACGCTCCACCGTGCCCTGATAAAGCAGTGAATTATCAAATGTGTTCCTCATTTTATATATTGCATTAGCGGTTTAGTCATCAGTTGTAAATTCGCGCGCTCGATATAACTGTATAGACCGTGGTGTCCAATTATTTTAGAATGGAGGAGTTAAGTTTTATCCCGGACATTCCGAGCGGGCCTCTGGACGCGTACAGGAGTAGCGCCTCTTTCGACTGGAAGAGGTTGAAGCTTTCACTGGAGGGAGATATTGACCTCTTAAAATTAAAGGTAAGCTTGTAATTTAGTTAGACAGACTGTCCGGTTTTGGAGCTAAATTATATTATTATATAATTAATATAATACATCTCATACATTTACCTGATGTCATATTAAGTAGTTTAAGTTACAGATATCAGATAACATGAATTACAAATATAATTCCACCAGTATTCATCACACAAATCTTTGTCCAGAGAGGGGATGATACAAACAATCTTTGGTGTATGAGGCCATTCGTATAGTTTATTATTATTATTTGTTAGAAATGGGGTGAGCCCTGCGTCTCATAGCCACTGCGACCAGTAGATGATCTATTGTGGCAGCCCCGTAACCTATTACAGCACCTCATGTAGCTCCAGTTCCAGGATAAACCCGAGAATGGAGCTGATGGGGGAGCTTTTGATCTCGTCTGCTGAGATCATGTGTGCTCCCAGGTGCCGGCTTCTGCACCGGTGCAGCGCTATGCACTCGCCGAGGACGTGGATAATCGTTTCCTCGTCCTCGCGACAGAACCTGCAGATTTTGGTATCTGAAAGGCCCATGTTGTGCAGGTGCTTATTTAATTTGCAGTGCCCTGTGAGGGTCCGAGTGAGTGCCCTAACATGTCCTCTGCTCAGTTTTATTATTTCTACAGCTCGTCTCTGATCGAACGCCTGTATCAACGCCTTAGACTGTTCTAGTCGAGGTAGTCTTTTCCAATATTCAGTGCTTTGCTTATGCTCCCACTCTTTTAACTCAAACCTGACCATGCAGGCTGGAACGCCACTTATTGGTTCCGGTCCGAGTAGTGGGCTCTCTGCCCCGGCCTTTGCTAGCACGTCAGCGACTTCGTTGCCTCTGATATTGCAGTGTCCCGGTACCCAAATCAGATTTACGATGTTGGCATTGCCAAGCTGGTTTAGGAGCAGGACACACTCGCTAGTGAGTTTGGAGTCAAGTTCACAGGATGTTAACGCCTTGAGGGCAGCTTGACTATCTGAGAAGATGAATATCTTCTTATTCTGGAGATTCATTTGCAGACTCTCTTGGACACAGCCAATTATTGCGAAGACTTCTGCTTGGTACACTGTGGTATAGCGACCCAGGTTGGCGAATTTGCGTATTCTGAAGCGATCATAACAAAATCCCGCCCCGGATACGCCTTGCCTCCTGGAACCATCCGTATACCAAACGATGTCATTCTGGTTAACATTTCCGGGAGTTCCAGCCTCCCAGTCTTGTCTACTAGGTAACAAGACTGTAAACCGCTTATCGAAGCGGTATTCACGGATCATGGAGTCAGAGGGCATATCCATGACCGGAATTTTCATTAGTTCATTGTAGAGGTTACCTATGACCCTAGATTGCCATCTCGTCCTTCCTCTGATTTTTGCTCTCGTAATGGCCATCCTCGCTTCCATCTGCACGTGAATGTGCAGAGGTGGAATGTTCAGGAGGGCATCCAGTGCTGCAGAGGGAGAGGACGAAAGAGCGCCAGTGGCTATAAGGCAGGCTGTTCTTTGAACTTTGCTGAGGTTCTCCACGCAGTTGAGTTGGTGCGTCTTCTTATACCACACACAGCAGCCATAAGTGACGATCGGCCTCACTATGGTTTTATAAATCCAGAGTGCGGCCTTGGGCCGTAGCCCCCATTTTAGCCCCACCAACCTACTGCTTGCCCCCATCGCTATTTTTGCCTTTCTAGTAATGTAGTCGAGATGCTTGTTCCATGTTAGTTTTTGGTCTAGAAAGACTCCGAGATATTTGACCTCGTTGGACAAGCATAGCTTCGTACCAAGAAGTGTTGGGGCGTGAAGCGCCTCTAGTTTCCTTCTTTTGGTAAACGGGATTAAGACCGTCTTCCGTGCGTTGACTGTTAGCACGTGTCTTGTGCACCAGTTTTCTACTATTCGTAGGGCCCTTTGCATAAGACTGGAAATGGTGCTAGGACATTTTCCTATGACCATTATTACTATGTCATCTGCGTAACCCTGAGTCAGGAATCTGGCTTCATTGAGCTCACAGATGAGACTGTCAACAACCAATGACCATTGAAGGGGTGATAGGACTCCGCCCTGTGGACACCCTCTGGTCACTCTATAATGAAGAGTTTTATTCATCAACGTTGTTGTTGCAGTTCGATTTTGTAGCATGGATCCCATCCATCTGGTGGTGGTATCGTCGATTCCACGATTCACCATGCTACGTGTTATAACATCGAAGTTGGTGTTGTCAAAAGCCCCTTCGATGTCGAGAAAGGCACAGAGTGCAATTTCTTTGTCTTCTATGGCTTTCTCAATTCTGTTCACCAGATCAATAAGTGCCGTTTCCGTGGACTTGCCTGTTTGGTAGGCATGTTGTCTTGCACTCAGGGGTTTTTCAACGAGGTATGTTGCCCTGATGTGACTGTTTAACACCTTTTCCATCGTTTTTAGTAGGAATGAGGTGAGACTTATCGGTCTGTAGGACTTGGGCTGTGATTTGTCTTTGTCCCCTCCCTTGGGGATGTAAGTGACCCTCGCCCGAGTCCACGCTGATGGCAGATAACTCCAAGCAAAGCTTGCACGGTAAAGTTTTATCAGCGTTGAGATGATGATATCTTCGCCCCGTTGCAATATAGCCTGGAAAATACCATCGACCCCACCAGATTTATAAGGCTTGAAGCTCCTAATGGCCCAACTTATCTGTTGGGGACGAAAAATAACGGAAGCTCTCCTCCAGTCTTCATTCCGCGGTCTCCTGTCCGGAGACTTACTGTCCTGGAGTTCTCTTTCGTTATTAATGTACACGGATTCCGGAAAGTGCGTTTGAGCAAGCAGTCTCAGTGTTTCCTCCGGGGATTCCGTGAAAGATCCGTCCGCTTTCCTTAGCAGGCCTAGATGGGATTCAGGTGTCTTGG
Organism: Marasmia exigua; assembly: GCA_019059595.1. Classification (NCBI taxonomy): domain Eukaryota; kingdom Metazoa; phylum Arthropoda; class Insecta; order Lepidoptera; family Crambidae; genus Marasmia; species Marasmia exigua. Next base: position 18,449,115 of record CM032470.1, read on the forward strand.
CTAATATTTTGTGGATCCTGGCAGCTTGGGCAGTGTCTTTGATGGACCCGCAAAATTTTTGCCAGGATCTCCTTTTTGCTTTCCTGAGCTCCCTATTGAAGCGTGTTAGCGCCTTCCTGTAAGCATCCCAGTTCTTGTCTTTTTTTGCCTGATTAAATAAAGCACGGGCCTTTTGCCTCAGATGCTCCAGGTTTTTGTTCCACCAAGGCGCGTTCCTATTGCTCTTAGTGGTCTTAAGAGGACAATTTTCTAGATACGCTTTCATTAGGCTTCTGCCTAAGTCCTCTGCTGCGGCTTCCACTTGGTCCACAGTTTTAATGTATTTAAAATCTCCAAGGTATAACCTAAGGGAGTTCCTAAAGCCCTCCCAGTCTGTTCCCTTGGGGTCTCGGTACGTGTTCGGTTCCTTTGTTCCCGAGCATAGTATGTCGTACCTAATATGGGTGTGGTCGGACAAGGACGGCTCATCTGAGACGTGCCAATTGGTTACTCGGTGTGCGAGATTACCTGAACACCATGTTATATCTAGTACTTCCTGCCTAGAACGTGTGGTAAAGGTTGGTTTGCTACCCACGTTAAGAACAAATTGATTGTTGGTGAGCAAGTAGTCAAACAAGGACTCACCTCTTGCGTTCGTGTCGGAGCTGCCCCATGATGTGTGGTGGGAGTTGCAGTCGGTACCCACCAGCAGCTGGGTTTCTCTCTCCAGACAATATTCCACTACCGGTGTCACCTTGTTCACCGGATCCTGGTCCTCTCCGGGTAGGTACATGGAGCTGACTATGAGTGTCTCTGCACCTTTCCCCCCGGGGAGGTCTATATACGCTGCAACAGCATCGTCTGTACACAGCGAAGGGATCGGGAGGTAATTTATATCTCTCTTGAAGAGCATGCATGCTCTTGGCCTCACTCCGCAGGAGTTACTTAATATCTTACCTGCCGAGTTTAGCCCCATTACCGTGGTTTTGTTCACCCACGGTTCTTGGATCAAGGCGATGTCCAGGTCCTCAGAGAGGAATCTTTGGCAAAGGGCAGCTGTGGCTGCCTTTGAGTGCTGGAGGTTTACTTGTATCGCCTTAATCATTGTGTTGTTTTGGGGGACTGGGAGGGGAAGGGTTAGGGAATTTAGCTAAGACGGAGGGATGGGATAGGATTATATATAGGTGCCTAGGTTGTGTCTGTTTCTTTACAAAGGGGGGGGTTATGTGTTTTGTTAAGGATGCCACCCGAGCGCGGTTTGCATTCAATAAAGCTGGGGCCGTCACCATCGTCTGAGGTGTCAATACACTCCAAGATAGCACCTTGGAGCATTTCGACCCTCCCCTGGTCAATTTTACCCAGGGCGTCTATGATGCCGCACGTGACGGACCCAGTAACCTCCTTAAAGGTAGGCTTCGAGGTGGAAGGCTCGCCAAGTGTCGGTGCCTTGGTGGGATTACCTTGATTCGAGGTAGACGAGGTATTGAGAGGGCGCTTTGACGCCCGCTCCCTCGTTTCCCCCTCCTCTCGGGTCCTCTGCTTGGCCTTTTCACTCATGCGCAGTTCTAGCGCCTGCTCGAAGGTCATACCCTTCGCTACAAGCCGATATATTAGTTTTCTATCAGCTCCAGAGAGCTTAACCCTGGGTTTACTCTCTGGCCCCTTGGTCGACGTGTCCCTTTGGTGCTTTGCGCCCAGAGGGGTCGACTCTGCATTGGAAGTACCTGGTCCCTCAGTCCCAGGTGCTCCGGCAGTGTTCGTATGCTCCTCAGTATCGCTGCCAAGGAGCATAGCCTCGGAGGTACCTAGTACCTCTTCGGTAGAATTTAAATGGTCGTCTATTATGTCTACAATATCCATATAGTTCCCACAAGAAGCTAGGGAAGTAAAGGTCCACCCCTGCAGAGCCCCGCTTGCAGGGGTAAGGCTAAATAGACCTCGATTTCGCCTGGTTTCGAGGCCCCTCCGTTCGCGACCGAGCATCCCCTCGGCCATGCATCCATCGGCACGGATCGGATGACACCTTGGATTGGGGTTTTTGGAGACGAGGTTTCCTCCTCCAGGAAAAGAGGGGAGGGATGCGGTGATTAGGGTGGGGATGATTGGGAGGGATGGGGAGGGGAGCATGGGATTGAGGTTAACGGGAATGCTCCTAGCCTGGGATTGGGTTTTGGAGCAGCCATCTATTGTCCGGGGTCAACGTGACACCCTCTCCCGTCCTCATGAAAAGAGGTGGGAGTGGGGGAGGGCGAGCTATCCGCAACCTGCTCACCCGCTCGGTCGCATCAGATGACAACTGCGCAGGTCGCATACACTATCAATGGTCACTGGTCCCATAAACAGTGCATGCACCAATCGAGTTCGTATAGTTTAACTTGATTCATTAAACTACTTGAAATATTAATTAACAATACTCAACACTAATAAAATACTATACTCAATGTTAAAGATGAGACAAAACATGTGACTGTTATTATTTACAATTTATTGGCTTTACATCACAGTAAAATTTCACCATTCTTTAAATACTACGCGTAGACTATTATATTTATCCACATTAACTGTAAGTCCTATCTTTTTCAAAAATGTTATAAAATATAAATGGATTTTTTTTATGATATAGGTGGCAGACAAGCCGACACACAAAACACAAAAATTAATAACCTATGAAGCTTGGGCTATACATATACATAAAAACATTAAAATAGTTCTGTACTTAAATAGCCAACCATTTTTAAAAAATAAAAGGGTTTATTCTTTTCTTAAGAGCCGGCAATGCATATGTGATACCTCAGGTATTGCAGATGTCTATGGGTGGCGGTGATCACTTACCATCAAATGTGCCGTCTCCTCGTTTGTCCACTATAATGTAAAAAAAAATAGGTACTCAAAAATTATTACAGTTTTGTAGTATTTTCAATTTTTCTTAGAACAATACAAAATTTTAAAGGGATCAGTGCAATATTTATTTAGTAGCTTTCTGCTTGCAACTTTTTTGTATTAACAAAACAATCTAATTTTTTTCCATTGTCCATTTGTCACAATCATAAAATAATCCAACTTTTCAAATAGTTAGTTATTAAATTTATATTGTTATAATTTTTATTGTACTCAACACTGTATCTTTTGTTGGTAACCCAATAAATAAATAAATCTTATTATACAAGTGGCCAGTTTCTATCATGAAAATCAAATTTTTTTCCGTCCTTTTTTATTATTTTTTATATTTATTCTGCTATCAGGGCAAAGTCAAATCCCACTCAGACATACATTTATGTAAATTTATTATGTACTATACATTAATAAAATAATTTATAAATCTAATTGAAAAATATATTTTTTCAGCTATCCAATGTTTATAAAACTTTGCTTGTAGTGTGTACATGAGGCATCTAGTAAATCAGGCCCTGGTTATAACAGTTTTAATGTTTTACATATGAATTCACAAAAAAACTGTTTATTGCCTATTATGTTTCATGAGATAAAGGCCAATGACAGACAAGCATAAAAATCACATTTTTTAGATAATCACTTCCTGTTTCTACCCAAAAAAATTAATTGAAGTAGGTACATACATCCTCAACATAAATTTACTTATTTTTCGAGTAAATTTGACTTAGTAATAACGAAACATGGCAGCATTAAATTTACCAATTATATGTATGCTTGGCTCCTTATGACATCACCGCCCACAATTTTATTTTTAGAAAATATCCATCCATCATGAATACAAAATAGTTGCTAGCCTACATGAACCTACTACATAATCTTATACATATGGAAATTTTATATTGAGATTAATTAATTTATTTATCTAATGTATACTAACTATTGTTGAATTAATCAAACACCTGGTAGATATTATTTAGTGACCCAATTTAGGAAGTTGGGTTTAGCAGTGGTTATGCTTAATATTAATATTCTTTTAGTGAACTTAAAACGTCTTTTCATATTTTAGTACAAAATATGGAGCACATTAGAGAAAGACCCACTATTTGCACACAGTCGTGTGACCCTGTCGTCAGAAGAACAGAAACGCATAACACAGCTGCAGCTGAAACGGATAAATGAGTACAAATTCCTTACCAGAGAAGCTTTCAGATCCAGCTACACTAAGAGAGTAAGTATTTAATTATCATTTTATTATCAGCAAAATTATTGACGACACTGTAATACAACAATCATTCTAATTTCACTTGGTGTGGTAATAGTAGAGATAAAATTTATTTATTCCTCTAAAAAGAATATTCCTTTTTTTTTTTTTACTTTATGTATTTTTTGTAGGAGTTTTTTTAGTTTTAATAGTTATTCAATGTGTCCCTCCTATCATTTGATATTGTATTTACTTAGGTATTAAGTATTTATATGTTAGTTAATATTTCCTTTAGCTTTACATCTTACAATTTCCTTATTTAATTTTTTCAACATTATTTTATGCAATATTTTCCGGCTTAATGGGTTTTTTACAGATCAATTATTTTAATCACGTGAGGATATTTGTCTGCTGACCCTGATGTAATACACAATATATTGTGTTTTTTATCCTTGTACTAGGATGTTTGAAGACCGATCAATGGCTTAGATTTTAAAATCGACTTGACTCCTTATTCAGTGTATTACTTTCGAATTGTTAGGAACAATCTGATCCTCATAGTATGTTGTGATGTTGTCTATAATTTATTTTAATTCCCAGACGCGAACACTAATGACAATAAACGAAGCGGTCCAGTCGCTGAACCCGAGCGTTTCCGTGAAGATGGCCATCGGTATATACCTGGTTTCCAACGCGCTACTCTCCCTGGGCACTGAGAGGCATTTGAAGTTTTATGAAAGGACGATACTGGATAGAGAGGTTTGTATGAAGTTTATTTATTTGTTAGTCCAGTGGCTCTCAACCTTTTTGGTATAACGGACCATTTGAGGAAATTTCTGTCTGGACGCGAACCCGTCCAGTTGCAGTCCAAATACGCACCGTTCATGTGCGAGACTGGCTACAGGTTATGAGCATGTGCTGAGTCCCAATTCTGAACGAATTAGGATGTCAAGTGCCAATTAGAAATCCAATTTTCATTCTCTGACTTCGTAGAACTCTACCTGAATTAGAAAATACCTTTAAGATACGCCACGCCATTGCGCGAGTTTGGATCTTATTACAGATTCTGTGTTTTAACTGTCAATAGACGCCCTATAGGTCTAGTAGTTTAAGAACCGGGCCGTGATTTCGGGGCACTGGGTTCGATTCCCGGGTCGAGCCAAAAGTATGTTTCGAACTTTTCGAACAGAGCTTCGGTTTGTGATCACCAATCCGCATTAGGCAAGCGTGGTAATTAAGCCAAATCGCATCATAGTAGCGATGACTTGATTACTATGATGGTGGCCATTGCCCTACAGTGGGACAGTATGTAGGCTGATACTTTACTTTATAAATTATTCCATTCTATTCCACCTAGCAAGGCAGGTTTACGTGGAATTGTAATAAAGCCATAATGTTATTCCATGGCGTTTTATTTAATTCCACTTTGCTTCTCTTGTGGGGCAGAATGAAATAATTCAAAATAAATTATCACCCCATTTTTGACCAGTATCTCCCATTTGTCCATAGATCCTGGCAAGTATGGCCCTTACGGAGATCGCGCACGGGTCGGACGCCAAACTCATGCGCACCACGGCGACGTACGATGCGGGCGCGCGTCAGTTCGTGCTCCACACGCCAGACTTCGAGGCGGCTAAATGCTGGGTTGGTAATCTAGGTAAAACTTCGTGTGATATTTTCATTGCTTTACAATTTTTGGAAGGAGGAGAAAAGAAAAGTGATATACCTACTGGTCGTTTAAAAGATATATTCGAAACCTATTACTCAATTTAGAATTGTGTGAATATTTCAAGTGCCTGCCTAATAATATCAAACATTATTAATATCAAGCTAACAAAGATTTCGTTTTTGGAATATTTTCTCTGATTAAAAATAATAAAATAAAAATTAAAGGAGGGCTTCCATACAAATACAATATTTTTTGCCTGTTTATGCTCGATTTCAATGAACAGTGACAAGTAGGCTTACCATCAGGCTGAGGAGAGTCAATATACTGTGTCACTATAAAAAAGTAGGCATTTAAAATATTCCCAAAATACTTACTCCGCTGGCTCAGAGACCATGATAGAGTATTGGCCTCCGAAACAAGAGATCGCCACTTCGGTTAATCCTTCGCTACTTCTTGTCAGTTATTGACTATATGATTCACAAAATACTTAATAGGGTATTTGACTAAGCTCGAGATTTTACAAAATATGTATAATTTATCAAAATATAGGTAAATGTATAATTGGCGTACTAATAGCAAAAATACTCAATTAAAAATATAACGTCTAGCCGGTTTTATGGTCATTCAAAAATTTATGGGCAAACGTCCATTTTAAAAGTATGAAATTATGAAAAAAATATTATACCATTGAATAACCCATACAATTTGCACCAACTATATTATATGATAATAGAACCATTTACATAAACGAAACATTTGATATAGCTACCATACAAAATTCAAATGAAATGCATACAAAATACTTGTATGTGACGTCATCAGTAGCCATTTGTATGGAGCGTTTTGAGTTGCCCAAAATAATGTGATTTTAAAGTTGTGATATCTCAGGTAGTTTAAATGAGAATCAAGTAAACCTTTCAACAATGTTTCTATCATTGAGAGGTCTTTTGATTACAAAAAAAAAATCAAATAGCGTATTGTAGGTATTTACTTTAATAATAAAATAGTATGGAACCCTTCGAGTGCGAGTCGGACTCGCACTTGGCCAATTTTTTGTTCTAAGTTAATAGTTTTAAGATAATTATCTCGACCAATTTAAGTCAGATAATCCGAAATTTAACATTGATTAAATCAATGATTTTTTCCAAATAAATAACTTCATTCAAATCGCGATTTAAATTCTTGATAAAGTTATTAAATAGTATGGGCCGAAATAAAGATAAAATTATTAATTCATCAAAACCTTTGTATGGGCCAGAAATCGATAACACGATAACTGACAAATGATTACAAGTGAAGCCGCGTGTTCGCTCGATTGCGTAATCGATAACGGCCACAGCCACGACGATTAATGACACATATTCGGCGACGACCTTGCGCTTGCGACGATATTTGCAGAATACGATTGATTCATACAGGAAATCATCGTCTTCCTTCTGCCCTGTTGAAATGTGGGAGATTAAATTACTTCGGTATTTTTTTATGTGCATAGGTGGCAGATGAACTCACGGATCACCTGATGGTATGCGATTACCGTCGCCCATGGACACCCGGAACACCAGTGAAGTCACAAGTGTGCTGCCAACCTTTAACCCCCCTTCCTCCGGATTGGGCCTCCGGTACCCTCAGTCACGCAGCGCAATCGCTTACCATCAGGCGATCCGTCTGCTCGTCTGCCACCTATCACATAAAAAATAAAGCGAAACAAGCACACTGCTGCCTCACGCCGGTTTTGAGGTTGAGCTGGCCCATTCATGCCGAAAGGGTGGCTCTCCAACGGTCAACGGTTTTGATTTTCAAATTTATGAACGATGTATTATCAGCGGGCCCCGGGCTCCGAAGCTGATGCCGAAGCCCTGAAGCCCTTGATAACTCGGGACCCAACCGGGACAAATCGCTAAGGTGATGATGTACATGAGGGTTCATCATCATCCTCTTGCCCTTTTTCCAGGGGTCGGCGCATTATGTCTTCCTTTTCCATACGACCCTGTCATTCGTCATCGAATCATCCACCCCTTTACCCATCATGTCATTCTTCACACAATCCATCCATCTATTTTTCGGCCTTCCTCTGTTCCTCCGCCCACTTACATTTATCATCATGATCATGAGGGCTATATACTCTTTTATGTCGTAGATGACAAACGAGCAGACGGATCACTGGATGGTAAGCGGCTGCCGCCGCCCATAGACATTTTCGATGGATGGCGGTCTAGTACTGTGCGTTTGTCGCGGAACTTTCTACCACGTACCTCAGTTCTGTGGAACGGTTTGGCTGCAGGAGTATTCCGGACGGCTACAACTTAGGGACCTTCAAGAGAAGAGCGTACTCTTTTTTAAAAAGGCCGGCTACACATTAGCGATCTCACTGATTTCGCGGATGTTCATGGGCGGCGTTGATTACTTTCCATCTGGTGACTCGCTTGCTTTGTCGCCTCTAGCTTGATAAAAACCATAAAATAAATACGTTGTTTGGAACTGTCATTGACATAGTATTCTGTAGGGGAGATACGTAACTGTATAAACGATGTTAATTGACATATATAACACCCATTTAGGCGACTGTAGCAATGTTGACCGCATTTTGTTCTCTTACTTATCTATATGACGACCCGTTTGGAACAGTGGTAGTGAACGCTGCGTATGGTCCAAGGGTTGCGGTTTCGATCCCCGCTTAGTATCACTCAGTACAAACATTTGTGTGCATGAACATGTCTGTTTGTATTGGTCTGGGTGTTTTCTATGTATTAAAAGTATCAAACGTTTATATTTCTAATTTCGCTGTTGGTTCTTCTGACATCCGTAACACAGGTGCTACCACCTATCTCGGAGACTGATCAATGTTTAAGAAAAATATCAACTATTGATTTAGCAGTCTCATCTTAACTGGTGGTCAAATATTTGTAATAATATTTCCAATGGATATTGTAAATGGACTGACCGGATGGCACAATTGGTAGTGACCCTGCCTCTTACGCCAAAGGTCGTGGGTTCGATCTCCACCCTGGACAAACATTCGTGCTATGAACACTTGTATTTGTTCAGTGTCTGGGTGTAATATATATATTTAAGTATATATTTGTGTTCCTGTGTTGTCTGATATCTGTAACTAAGTGCTTAAGCTACTTAGTACGAAATCAGGTCAACCTATGAGATGTTGTGAGAATTATTATTAAATATACCTACAATATTGATGAGACTATCGACAGCTCATGTCGAATCAAGCACTTAAAAATTTCGGCTTAGCAACGCGTTCAGTGGTCTAATTGGTAGAACGTCCACCCGGAATGTGGAAATTGTGGGTTCGAGTCCCGCCAGAACACGAGATGAAATTTTTAAGTGTGTTATTTACTTAAGAATAAATTGCAAAAGATTGATATAAAAATGTCAACTAATGTATGGGATGTTGTTAAATATTTATTTATTTATATTAATTATACTGATTATCATGTGTATGCAAGGCTTAATTATCGCATTATTATTAGATTTATTTGCAATTTCTGTGAATCCCTGAAACAATTTTTGAAGAAAATAAAATACTGTCAAATTTTGTTACGAGTAACATGGAAAACAATAAAAATGAACTCGAAAAACAGATTGCACGCTAAGTGCCTTGGAATTATGCAGTACCTTTCTTTTAAAATAACTATTGTAGTAAAAAACTTACAAACAAAAATAAAAAAAAACCATGATAATGTATTTTAAATAACCTTGTCAGAAGCACAACGCTTACCTCGATTCTTCTGACCCATATTAACCTATAACTATTTTTCCTTAAAATAGAAAACAAAAAACATATTGAAATTAGGCACCTACATGTTTTTTTTTTTCTAGAACGTTTCTCAACATAATGCAAGGAGAATTTTAATAAGAAGCTGCGTCATAAATCGATCACGTAATATGATTGTACGCGGGTAACTGTTATCTTAAGGTGACGGGTAGGGCACACTAGCGACGCCAATCGATTTTAATTTTTAGCTACTAAACCGGATCTATTTTAAACAATTTTGGGGTTACAATCTCTCGGCAAACACTTATACTATTTATTAAATAACCATGCACAAATGTTGAGTCCGTTTTTGTACGCGAAAAATTGATTCACGCCTAAAGCGGCCACATTTGGTGCTAATCCAAAATTCGAGTGCAAAAGCAGATCAAACAGTTAACTATAAGTATTAAATTAATAGTATAGGTGTTTGCCGAGAGATTGTAACCCCGAAATTGTTTAAAATAGATCCGGTTTAGTAGCTTAAAATTAAAATCGATTGGCGTCGCTTGTGGCCTACCCGTCACCTTAATCTAAACTACGTTTTTAGCTTATTATTATACACTTCTGGACACATCTATTGGCCCACCTTAGAGTTTAGGTTTCGATGGCCCCTACTTAAATATGGCGGCTAGATAGAACAAAAACTAACTCGCACCCCACGAGTGCGAGTATAGACGCAAATAGTGTGCGAGCGAGAAGTGAATAGATGCGCCGCCATTTCTGATCCCATTCTTTATCCGCAGAGGTAGTACATTTTACTATCTTTTTCGATCGTATTGTTTTAAATTTGTTTCTTTAAATTCTAAGTTCGAAATACAAAAAAATACTATTGAATAAAATGATGACTGAGTGATACAAAAAAATACTATTGAATCAAATGATGACTATTGAATGAAATGAGTTCAAAACTGCATAAAAATTTTTGCTAGGACCAAACGAAACTGAAAATGCAAGGTGAGCCAATAGACACGTCTATTGGCCCACCTTCCAGAAGTGTATAATATATTACTTTTGTGATTTTTGGACATACCTACATGTTAATTCATTTTTGCTTCCTTTTACTTGTAATATTTACTTCCTCGTGTATGCAAGATTTCGCGTAAAATATCAATGTGGGAGAGCCACGCTCAGGCATGAATGGGCCGGCTCGACCGGAGTGATACCACTGCCTCACAGAAGACCGGCGTGAAGCAGCGCCTGCGCTGTGTTTCGCCGTGTGTGTGAGGTTACCGGAGGCCCAATGGGGGGGAACGGGGAAAAGGTTGGCAGCGCATTTGTGACTCCACTGGTGTTGCTGGTGTCCATGGGCGGCAGAATTGCTTACCATCAGGTGATCCGTCTGCTCGTCTGCCACCTCTCATATAAAAAAAATAATAATTGTGAAATCAAGTGAAAATGTTTGTTTTTATTGTCTGACCTTACCAACCCTTTAACGGAGGAGCCAAAAAATCGATCAATCAAATATCATTTAGAATAGTTATAGGTTACCTAATTAACTGCTAGCTAACTAACTGTATCGTAGTTCCTTTCCAGTGGTATTACTTTCAGAATCTTAACTACCTCGTTGGCGAAGTGGGTAGTGAGTCGCACTTTAAAGCGACGGCTGCGCTTGCGGTCCCGGGTCGGGCGAAATTTTGTGCCTGAGTTTTTCTGTTAAGAAATTCTCAGTATCAGTCCGGAGTCTGGATGTTGGCGGTCTTGTATGTGCTCCCGTGCCTCGGAAAGCACGTTCAGCCGTTGGTCCTGCGCCCGATCCCTCTCCGGTCGTGTCAAACCAGTGTCCCATCGGATTACGAGGGCAAGGGAATAGAGAGTGCACTAGTGTTTGCGCACACACTTGAGCACTATAATATATCATGCGTAATTGGCTGATCGTTGAGATTGCCTGCTTAAGCCGAAATCGGTTGGAATCCTCCAACCGATTTCGGCGAGATTTATAGATAAGATTATTATATACTTTCAGAATCATATTTAATCAATATACAAACATATTGATAAATTAAAACATCACATACCTACATTGTGTAGTGTACAGTGCCGTGTGGTCCCCGGCAGAGTAGAATAGGCCACCCTCACTCTTACCGAGGTGTCGTAAAAGGCGACTAAGGTAAAGCTGCTGGCATGATCATCAGCACCCAGAGAAGGAAAACTCTGCATTTATATCAAAACCCTCGCCAACCCGTCTGCCAAGCGTGGTGAGTATGGCAATTACCCTCATGTGATTGAGGGAGGCCCGTGCCCCAGCAGTGGGGACTTAAATGGGCTGACGATGAACGATGACGATGATACCTACATTGACCTGATTCCTATACCTGATCACACATATCTTCTATTCGTGTCGATGGCAATAAATTAAATTTTCCAAGCCCAATACTCCGGCACACGGACTGCGCAGTTGGCAGGTTGCATTAATTCGCCATAATGCGCAGCTGTCCGGGGACGAAGGGCATACCAGGAGGTGAGCCATGGTCTGGGGGAGACGCCGCACTCGCAGACATTGTTAGATGCATCCATGTATCCTCATTTGACCGTGGGAGAGCTACGCTTCGACATGAATGTGCAGGCTCGACCGAAGTGATACCACGGGCTCACAAGATAGGTGGCAGACAAGCAAACGTATTGCCTGATGGTAAGCGATTGCCGCCCCATCCGCGACATCAGTGGAGTCACAAGTGCCAACCTTTGAACCCCCTTTCCCCCGGATTGGGCCTCCGGTAAATTCTCTTACGCAGCGAAACACAGCACAATGCTGCTTCACACTGGTTTTCTGTGAGGCTGTGTTATCACTCCGGTCGAGCCGGCCCATTCCCATGTTTTCCCTCACCGAGCTAGTCATAGAAACACGCTAGATTTTAAAAATCCAGTTCAGTTAAATGATTTTTTGTTGATAGGTAAAACCTGCACACACACGATTGCGTTTGCGCAGCTGATCACGCCGGACGGGACCAACCACGGGCTGCACGGGTTCATCGTGCCGGTGCGGGATCCTAACACCCTGGAGACGTACCCTGGCCTCATAGTGGGCGATATGGGGGAGAAGATCGGCGTCCACGGGATTGATAACGGGTCAGTATGATTTTTCTAATGCAATGGCAAATATTACGTGTGCCTTCAAAATTTGAGGGTTCTCATATTTTTGGCAGCCCCCCCCTTACCCCCCACCCGTTCCTCATCCACCCCCGCCAAATAACTAACAAACTTATTGTAAGTACAGTTTTGAAAGAGTTATCCTTTAACTCCTTATTGTTGAAGAGTTGACCTTCCGTCATCAGCATAGCCACAAAATTAATCTAGTCAGGCGTAAATACTGGTGTAGTTTTGAAAAAAGATCCAAAAACATTACGTGTCCCTATAAAATTTGAGAGTTCCCCTCAATCTTTCCAGGATATCATCATCAGATTCTGATATCCTGATCATGGTACCTATCCGAGACTATCTATTTTCCAACTAAAAAAGAATCATTTAAATCGGTTCATAAATGGCAAAGTAATCGGCGAACAAACATAAATATATATGTATACATACATGTCGAATTGAGAACCTCCTTTTTTTTAAGTCGGTTAAATAGAGTCTGCGTCGGTGGCGCAGTGTGCGACCCACTTGGTCGCACTTTAAACCGACAGCTGCGCAAGAGGTCCCGGTATTGACCTTCGGGTCGGGCCAAAAATTTGTACAGCTGCAGCAACTTAAAAACGTGGTATTTTAAGTTACATAGGCAAAATTCGTCTACGCGGAAGAGCAAGTTAAATCCGATTGATTACGATTGCGAAAGCAGTTGAAATACAGACTTTATTGTGTTACATTAAGATTAAATACAATAAATCCAGACATCTCTCTCTCTCTTAACCGCACTCGCACCGAACATGGCGCTGACGCATCAACCAATAAGAAATTGTAATATTTGGCGCGCGTAAATGGAGCGTTACTACGTAAAAACTAACATTATTCCGTAATAATCATGAACTTGCTAGTTTAAAATTAAAAGCGGTATCAGAGCATTTTTTGTAATAAGAGGGCATTGGTTTTTAACCTTATCTCATCTGTACAAAGTTCAAAATCTGGTGGTCCCGTATGATCATTTGCCGGGTCACACACGTCATTTACATGAGTATTAATATTCAAAATATGCCTAGCGTAATTATGAGGTTGCAACTTGCGTGCATTCGTCAAATGACGAGTCTGTGAAATATGCGTCTTATCTTTATCTAAACTATTAAAAAAAAATCTGTGAGAAAAAAACCGCCTACAAAAACCACGAACGAAAAAGTGTAAAATAATATTTTTATCAAGCTTTTTAGTGTCTCATATTTTGGCAAAAAAATGAGACGCTAAAAAGACCTTTTAAAAAATTGAAGGTTCTCATTTTTTTTTATTGTTTTTTTTTATTTATTTATTGAAACCAAATAATTTTGTTACAATATAAAAGTTAGCGTTAACACCTGCAGTGGTCTAAGACCGTGTCGCAAATGTTAGCGCCCACCTCATAAACGGACAGGCGTTTTGACAAAAGTATAACTTAAACCAGACTAATTAAACATATACAATGAAATTAAGAACAACTTTTGTTTTTTATTACATAATAGCTTCCACACTATCATAATCAAGGTTAAGGAGTCATTGTAATCAACAATAACAATAGTTAAACCAGCAATAGCCAATAAGTGCATAGCGGGAACTCGCTAATCTTATCTGTGACTAATCTCTCCCTTTCATAGACTACGATAACAATAGGCAATAATGTAATGCAAACTACGATAAAACTTATAGATGTTGGTAGACTGAACGGCGTTTCCAATAATCAATTATTGCTTGTCAATCATCTATTTTATATCGAATGTGTAGTTTAGAAGGCATAGCATCTATGGCAGCGCACTTTTGACTCCACTGGTGTTTGGTGTCCAGGGGCGGCGAAAAACGCATACTTTCAGGTGACACGTCTGCTCGTCTGTCATCTATAACATAAAAACAATACCTGTAATAATTAAATCCAAAACAAATACTGCACTTGAGGGCCGATTTGAATAGACCTACCTTATTCACACGCAGCGGCATGAATGGGCCGGCTCGACCGGAGTAATACCACGGTCTCACAGAAAACTGGCGTGAAGCAGCACTGTGCTGTGTTTTGCTGCGTTAGTGAAGGTTTAAAGGTTGGCAGCACACTTGTGACTCTACTGGTGTCGTGGGTGTTCATGGGCGACGGCAATCGTTTACCATCAGGTGATTCGTCTGCTCATCTGCCACCTACCCCTAATAAAAACCTTATCCCTATACTAAATCTATGGTATAGCGCTGTCATTCGATACAAATCTGACGTTATACCATAGATTTATCCACGGATAAAGATTGGTGGAATCGGGGCTGAGTCACATATTTCAATTGAACATTTATCTTATCATAGTAAGGATGCGGTGAGGTCTGTCACCTATTTTGAGAGATGGAAACTACATATATAGTTGTTTTATGCGTTAGGTGGCAGGCGAACAAACGGATCACCTGATGGTAAGCGATTGCCGCCGTCCATGGGGGTGTCCATAGACGGCGGCAACACCTATTTTAGTAATGCATACCATAGATAGATAGAATATTGGGGATGGCAGTGCATAGTGGTGACGTACCTACCTACTCACTTAGTAATCATTTATCAAAGATAAGATAAATGCGAAACTGGAAATCTGTTATCTATCTATCTCATCTATGGAATTTTATTCTTAACGTACGGGTAGCGCACACTAGCGACGCCAATCGATTTAAATTTTTGGCTACTAAACCGGATCTATTTTAAACAATTTCGGGGTTACAAACTCTCGGCAAACACTTCGTTTTTTCGTCGGCTTAGTAACGCGTTCGGTGGTCTAATTAGCAGTTTGCAAATGCTTGCTATGAAAAAATCAATTAAGGTGACTAAGCAATTTATCTAATAATAATATAATTTCTCTTGGGTTTCATCTTTATATAATTGTAACTGTTTTGCGTGTGTTGTACCTACTATTTTTTTTTTCAATAATTTTATGCATAGTGCCTCTGTCATCCCACCGTAGGTGCCCCTGAAAACCAGCGTCTCGGCATTATTATGTCTTGGCATTATGCTGAGGGTCACCTTTTCGGCACAAAAGTTTCTTTTAGTTGTTTTAAGTTATTTCTGAATAAATATTTTCTATTCTAAATAATAATAAATCTTTATTTTGCAAAAGTTTACAAATATTGTACAGTACCGGTAGACCCCAAACTAGATAATCCTGTCTCTTGGGGACTAGAATTGATGTTTTACATTACGTCGTTGTTAGTTTATTTTGGATTTATATACCTATTTTAAATAGTTGATGCCGTGTGGTCCCCGGCAGAGTAGAATAGGCCACCCTCACTCTTACCGAGGTGTCGTAAAAGGCGACTAAGGTAAAGCTGCTGGCATGATCATCGGCACCCAGAGAAGGAAAACTCTGCATTTATATCAAAACCCTCGCCAACCCGTCTGCCAAGCGTGGTGAGTATAGCAAATACCCCCTCATGTGATTGTGGGAGGCCCGTGCCCCAGCAGTGGGGACTTAAATGGGCTGACGATGACGATGACGATGAAATAGTTACATTTATATTGTATATACCTATGATTGACTAACATAAATGCAGTCTTAAGAAAGGGTATGTTGTTGTTGTACCATCTGTTGTATTATGTTACTGTGCAATGAAGATAATCTGTCTATCAAATTCCTGATGGATAGGTGACTAATTATTCAAAGTTCTTTGGAACACCCTAGCTAGCTGATAAAGTAATCCACTTGTGCATAACTCTCGGTAATTAGCTCTACGTAATACGTAGTAATTCTGCAGTGACGAATGCCTGCTGATAATAACAATCTTTTCTAATCTATCCTTGTATACTATCTATACTAATAATAGGTATGGTGGTTCCATACCAAATTGCCGCCTTTTTTCTAGACACAATAAAATGTATAACTCCTTTAATAAGCAAAAAGTCACCATAGTATCATTTTATTTTGATTTAATTAAATACTTTATTTTTTGACTGACCGGATGGCGCAATTGGTAGTGACCTTGCCTCTTACGCCAAAGGTCGTGGGTTCGATCCCCACCCTGGACAAACATTCGTGCGGTGAACACTTGTGTTTGTTCAGTGTCTGGGTGTAATATATGTATTTAAGTATATATTTGTGTTCGTCTGTTGTCTGATATCTGTAACAAAAGTGCTTAAGCTACTTAGTACGGAATCAGGTCTATAATGAGATGTTGTGAGAATTATTATTATTATTATTTAAAGGTTTAAATTAAATAGAGATCAGATATTATTGTATTTGTGGGTACAAATACAATAATATCTGATCTCTATTTAATTTAAACCTTTAACATTGGTAAAAGGGTTTTTACCAATGTTAAATTTTTAATTAATGACTATTTTTTTCTGAAAAACTATCCTACACGTTCCTTAACGTTTTCCATGAAAACGCAGTTAATTATGGAGTACTAGCATTGATAGTGATTTTACAAATTAAAACATAGTATGGAAAATACAACTTCTAAGAAAATCTCCGTACAAAACGGCGATTTCATAGGTAAGACCTAATATTTATTTATTTTTCAAGGGAAACATACATACTCATTAGAAGAATCATATAACACACATTTCCAACACATATAACAATCCACAGATAAATAGTTCACATATTATAATAATAGATTTGTTCTTTTGTATGCTTGTTACAAAAAAACTCAAAAGTACTCGACCGAACTAGCAAATTCATTCTTCAATAGTAAGCTACATTACTCCTGCTGAGTAACTTGAGCTATATTTTGTGGCAAATCAAATTCCAAGTGATGTACAAAAGTACTATTTATCTACAGGACAAACATGAACGTTCGTATTCACGTATTCGCTATTAGGTAATTAATTACATCATAATCGAACCACTCGCAAGCGATTGTCATTCCATCCTCATCATCACGATGGATGGCGGTCTAATACTGTGCGTTTCGGAACTTTCTACCACGTACCTCAGTTCTGTAGAACGGTTTGGCTGCAGGAGTATTTCCGGACGGCTACGACTTAGGGGCCTTCAAGAGAAGAGCGTACTCTTTTTTAAAAATAGGCCGGCAACACGCGATCTCTCTGATTTCGCGGATGTTTATGGGCGGCGATGATTACTTTCCATCAGGTGACTCGCTAGCTCGTTTGTCCGCCTCTAGCAAAAAAAAAAACAATTTTAGTAAGAAATTAATTTATATCAACCATTAATAATTATTACTTTATCATCGGTGATAAATACATAGGTATCTCAAATAATAAAATGTAATCAACATTGTGTACTCACATATTTGGCTCGACGTTTCGGCTACGTTACAGCAGCCGTGGTCACGAGCGGATTGGCGGAGCACGGTGTCGTCTGCTGGGGCCAGGCTGTGAATCTACACATTTGATACATTATAGTTATAATGCAACGCGAAAATCTAAAAAACTATATAATAAAACGTAATGTTTATGATAGTGATACGATGACAGTCATTCGTATTGTCCCTGCAGATTTGACAAAATGGGTAATGTAAGTGATGACGTTATTTTTGCGATTGCGGGGGTTTTAGTGTCCTGCAGCAGTCATTACTAGTTCAATGTTCACAGCTTTGATGGATCTTTAGATAGAATGTAATGATAATCTTAACAATCCACTTTAATGTCTTGTAGTGATGCGGCAGCGGGGGCGGATGACCTTAGTCTGCCTGTATGGCCAGTAGGACTATGCACCGATGACGGTGTTTATAATCGCACCGATCCAAGCGGCCTTAGATGGCGACCTTAGATTCCCTCTCGTGTGCATCTAAGGCTTAAGTGAAAATGCAATAAAACGAAACCATTCCTTGACACCATCTCGATGGATGGCGGTCTAATACTGTGCGTTTCTCGCAGAACTTTATACCACGTACGGTCAGCAACAAAAGTAGCTTAACACTTTAGTACCATGTCGAAGTAACATTTATACGTAGGTACACCTTAGAAACTGCCTATAATAGGTAGAACAGTTACTTTGACATAGTACTAAAGTGTTAAGCTACTTTTGATGCTGACTGTACCTCAGTTTTGTGGAACGGTTTGGCTGCGGGAGTATTTCCTACGGCTACGACCTTCAAGAGAAGAGCGTACTCTTTTTTTTAAAAGGCAACACATTAGCGATCTCTTCTGATTTCGCAGATGTTCATGGGCGGCGTTGATTACTTTCCATCAGGTTTTCAGGCTCGTTCGTTTGTCGCCTCCAGCATAAAAAAAATAAAATAGAAAAAAATCATAAAAAAATGGTAGTTATTCTTCGGCAACTGGTTATAAATCTTAGTTGCCAGTATGGCTGTTGTTCTTATATTAACTGGCTTTTTAACGTTTGCTTGTGTTGCTTATGTAATAATTTTCAACTCAGATTACTAAAAACTCTGTCAAATATAGTTTCGAAACGCCGATTTTGCAGGCACTTAAAGGAGACCCTTCTTATTACTTAGTTTTGGACTGAGATTTTAAATTCCTATTACGCAACCATAGTAATTAAATTATTCTTAGTAGGCAACTAGTAGCGAAAAAAGGAAATCTATCTTGTTTAGCAACTGGTTGTGAAACTCAGTTGCAAATGTGGCCGGAGAGGAAAATGCAATACATCGAAACCGTCCCTTAACATAAGGGTATATAAAATATGTCGGGGATAGGGGGATAGAGAGTCGATCATGAAATTCGTTTCGTTAGACCCTTTGTTCTGGCGAATGTGCTGTGACATTAAAATTTCATAATATACTGACATGGTATACGAATTTTCGAAATTAGGCCATAATAACATACTTAGTTAGTTACCATTTCAACGTGCGAACGACACGGGCGTACCCCTTGGGGCACAGTGGGGTGCTTAAAAAGTAAAGTATCGGCCTATAAACTGTCCCACTGCAGGGCAATGGCCTCCGTCATAGAAATCAAATTATCGCTACATACTATGATGGGAATAGGCTTAATCACCACGCTTGCCTAATGCGGTTCGGTGATCACAAACCCGAGCTATGTTCGGAAAATTCGAAACATACTCTTCGGTCGACCTGGGAATCGAACACACCCCGAGATCACGGCGCGGTACTTAAATCACTAAACCGACAGGGCGCTTGGTGGGTTGCTTATCATAACTGTAGAAATATAACAGTTCCCTAAGGAAACATAAAAAATAATATTGTTGGTTACCAATACCGTATCTATCTATGTATATATTATTGGGTATGTATGTATTGTTTATTATTATTTATGTAATGTAATAATATTACTATATAAAATAATGTATATTTCTGCCATTCTCAATTTTATTTGTTAAATTACTTTGCACTGCCTTCCCTTATTACGAATACGATATTTCTTTCCTCTACCCAAAGGTTGTCTGGAAGAAATCGCTACAAGCGATAAGACCGCCTTATTGTACTGTCTGTTGCTGTTGTATCATGCTTGTATTTTTATTTTTGTGCAATAAAGAATATCTATCTATCTATCTATCTACCGGTTACTTGTTTTCCACCCTTATGTGGCTGTTTCTTTCGTTGTTATCCCAAAAGGGGCGTGGTTTAAATTCCGAGACGCTTATAACCATAACACGTTTTTTTTCCTATTGCAGTTTCGTAATGTTTAACCAGTACCGGATACCGCGCGAGAACCTGCTCAACCGCACCGCTGACGTCACCGAGGACGGCGTCTACGAGAGCTCCTTCTCCGACCCCTCGAGGATCCTGGGCGCCGCTTTGGAGAATCTGTCTGCAGGTGTGTAATTTTCTCGATAATTATTACCATTGTCTTACGAGACTAACGTGTTTAAGGGTGCCTTTACAGCAAAAATGTGGCAGAGGCCGCGGCACGAAAGATGTCACGCCGCATATATATAGATAAATAGATAGGTACACTTTATCGCACAAAGTTTTAAGTTCTTAGTCTATGGCATTATTATTATTATGGCATACAGGGTGAACCTGTGAACACGCGGGCGTAAAATGGATGACCAAGGCGTCAAACCGCTACGTATGGAACAAGATGGAAGAGGCCTATATCCAAAAGTGGATCAGTAATGGCTGGAGATGATGTTGATGATGAAGTGGCGGATCGTATAGATTGGCCGCCTTTATCGAAATCGGTTGGAGGATATATAAATAAAATAAAAAATCTTTTTTTGCACCTATACACAATTTACATAAAATGTATGAAACCCTGGCTGCCAAACTAGTATAATCTGTGTTATGGAAGCCAGTGCCTTCCCAATACGATTGACAATTTGATTAGTACAACGTAATAATAATACCTAAGTATTATATCCACATTTTTTGAAAAGAAAAATTAAAGTGAGCTCAAATTATACAATGCCAAGAAAGTACCAAAAATTTGTAATAATCTTAGAGAAAAAAAAAGCATTTCATTACTTTATGTTCATGTGATTGGGTGAGAGTGAGTGTGGCAGTGTTTGTGTGTGAGAGTGTATGTGGGTGAGTGTGTGTATGTGTGATGTTGTAGTTAGCAGATCGGCTTTAAGTACGACTCAATTGTATCAGTGCTAGTAGATAGCAGAAATGTATGTAGTATATTTTTTAATTCGGAACAGTAGCAGTGAACGCTGCCTTTGGTCCAAGGGTTGTGGGTTCGATCCCCGCACAGTACAAACATTTGTGTGCATGAACATGTTTATTTGTATTGGTCTGGGTGTTTCCTGTGTATTATAAGTATGTATTTACAAAAGAAAAGTATATTATATGTATATATTTGTAATCCTACTGTTGATTCTGATATCCGTAACACAGGTGCTTGAGCTACCTATCTCGGTATGTACATACATTGATCTGAAGTTGTGAAATATTAATATATATATTAATTCATGATGCGTGCATTTCAGTACTCTCAGTTTATTGTTTATACACGTTTGTATATATAATGTTGATGTTAATTGGTACTTTCCAGGTCGCGTGGGCATCATGCAGGAGAGCTGCCACTCCATCGCGTCGGCGGTGGGCATCGCGGTGCGGTACGCGGCGTCGCGCAAGCAGTTCGGCGAGCGCGACGCGGAGATACCGCTGCTCGAGTACGAGCTACATGTCAGTGGGCCACTTTGTACGGACGCGCGGGCTCTGGGTTACCGCCGCCGGGATGCGACGGGATCATCGTCATCATCATCATCGTCAGCCCATTTAAGTCCCCACTGCTGGGGCACGGGCCTCCCTCAATCCCATGAGGGGTAATCGCCATACTCACCACGCTTGGCAGACGGGTTGGCGAGGGTTTTGATATAAATGCAGAGTTTTCCTTCTCTGGGTGCTGATGATCATGCCAGCAGCTTTACCTTAGTCGCCTTTTACGACACCTCGGTAGGAGTGAGGGTGGCCTATTCTATTCTGCCGGGGATCATACGGCTAATGCGAGGGGATGCCGATCTTCATTTAGATGGCTGGAAGTCCTCAACTGTGATATTATATAGTACCTTCGCGCTAAACGGGTTACCAATACTTAGTATTGTTCAGCACAAATGACAGAGACATACTATAGGGAACGTAACAGCGCGGGCTCTCAATAAAAAGACTCAAAAAGTCGGCTTTAGTTGACATCGATGTCGAAGTGAGTTATGATCAACAGATCATAATCATCTTATAATAATCATCGCTAAATATGTTACAATTCTTACTAAAGTTCTTAATCATGAAACACAGAAAGTCGGTGTAAGCTGACATTGATGTCGAATTGTACATTAAATTACGCGCTAGGCAGTATATCGCTTAATCATGAAATAGCACGGGCATCTAGACACAGAAGGTCGGATCTAACTGACCTTTTGACCAAAGTGTTTTCTGTGAGGCAGTGGTATCACTTCGGTCGAGCCGGCCTATTCATGCCGAAGCGTGGCTCTCCCACGGAATTACACACTAATATGAGGAGGATTGTCGCCCATTCGACTGCAGCACAAAATAAATAGACACAGAAGCTGGGCATTGACTTACATTTATATCGAAGAATTCGTTGAACTAGGCGCTAGGCAATATCTCGTATCGTGTCTCTCCTATCATAGTGGCGTGTATGGGCGTGAGATAGGCATAGTCTGTATCACATAGCCTATTTAATACCCGATGTAGTTAGCTGACTTTTGTGTCTTTTATATAGAATGGCGGATTATGAAGTTTCGGCTCTCTTTAAAACTTCCGAACTTTGGATCTTTTTTTAAACTACAAAATTTAAACTATGATTTTTCAATCTGTTGTTAATGTATAATTCATATTAATAGACTATAACTTTGACTCTTTCCAGCAATGGCGGCTATTCGGCTACGTGGCCGCAGCGGTGGTGTTCCGCGTGTACATTGAGAGCTTCACGCGGGTGTACCTCGGGTTCGTCGAGAAGTCGAACACGGGGGTCAGGGTCGATAACCTGGTGAGTTCCAGTGGTTACGCTGTAAGAGCATGTAGAATATTGGGTATATTTGTAAAAAAGAATATTCGAAATAAATTATTCCCTATTTACCTAGGTTGAACAGATAATACAACAAAAAAGGTTTCATTCGAATTCGTTCAGTAGTTTCCGACAACAAGCAGACTTTTTCTTTTTTTTTTATATATGAGAGTTGGCAGACGAGCAGACGGATCACCTGATGGTAAGCAATTCCGGCGCCCATGGACACCCGCAACACCAGTGGAGTCACAAGTGCGCTGCCAAACTTGTCCCCTTCCCCCCATTGGGCCTCCGGTAACCTCACTCACACGGCGAAACACAGCGCAGGCGCTGCTTCACGCCGGTCTTCTGTGAGGCAGTGGTATCACCCCGGTCGAGCCGGCCCATTCACGCCTAAGCGTGGCTCTCCCACATTTAAACGTCCAGACTGACAATGTATGGTATTTTAGTTCCATACTCTACCAATAGATGGCGCTTTATATGACCTCGTGAAAGTGATCGGTGTTTTTAGTTTACCTAAACCACTGCCCGACGAACACGATCTCGATTTTGCAATTTTATTATTAAAATAAAATAAAAATAAAATTGCTTTATTTCAGGCTTCGCCCATATTTATATTAGTATATGAAGACTTAGAAACTATGTTTTCAAAACTTTTTTTTAATAATGTATGTTGACGATTTCCCGGCTAGTGAAAGGTCGAGAGTTCAGAAAACCGTTGAAGAATTTTAAGTGTTTTCATCATCATTATCTGTATTATGATCCATGATCCCACTGCAGGGTATAGACCTCCTCCTGTGCTCGCCACTCGCAACGGTCCTGTTCCAGCCTCATCCTGAGGGCCTACTTTAAAGCAGAAGTTACGACCGAATCGGAGTTCCCCTCTTTTTCACACGCGCTTTGTGTCTCGTTTGTTTGGATACGACAGGTATATTCTTGTTCGTTATGGGAAGGCTTTAAATTAAGCCACCAAGTCTTACCCACCGCTCTGTCTATGTCGTCAGCCCATCTGGTTAATGGGCGTCCTCTTTTTCGTTTCCCTTGCCTTGGCCAACAGTGTATTAACTAACTAACTAGGTTCGCGCAGCGACCTAAAGGGAGCCTTGGACTCCGCGTCTCCATCTAGGTCGGTCCTGCGCCACCTCCTGTCAACCATCTGCCATAAGGCCAGTGCATTATTTACTTAAAAATAGCATGTTATTACAGAGCAGGGGTGTTAGGGAGCTCCGTAACCGTAACCGAAATTATCGGATATCCGATATAAAAAATCATCCGTAACCGTAACCGAATCCGAAATGAAAGTTTCGGATAGTATCGGATAGGTGTTTTTGATCTAAAACATCTAAAATTTAGATAATACTCAATATAATATAATTATTTATATTTATTTTTATTTTAAATAGCTGTAATAATTACTCACAGACTGATTGTAATTCCTGCCAAAAACGAAATAAAACTACTTTATTACCTATTAGTATTTTACTTTTAAAATTCCTTAAAAATATAATATCCGTAACCGAAACTAACGGATAATCCGAAATAATTTATTATCCGTATCCGTAACCGTATCCGGTATAATAATCATTCCTATATTCGTATCCAATCCGTAACCGAAATTTCATATCCATAACATCCCTATTACAGAGTGAGGCGGTGGCGGAGATCCACGCCATGGTGTCGTGCAGCAAGCCGCTCCTCACGTGGACGGTGCTGCAGGCCGCGCAGCACTGCCGCGAGGCCTGCGGGGGGCACGGCTTCCTCAAGGTTAGCACACTACATACAAACCTATAAATGTAATATAAAATATAACAACGACGAGCAATGCTCGGCGTCTCTCCCCGAGATCGAATCCGAAATGAGGTGATCCGGCAGAGAACCAAAGTTATCGACATTGCTCACCGGATTAGCAAGCTTAAGTGGCAGTGGGCTGGCCATATTAGCCGCAGAACCGACAACCGATGGGGTAAACGAGTTCTGGAGTGGAGACCGCGTCTTGGCAAACGTAATGTAGGGCGCCCTCTGGCTAGGTGGGGGGACGATCTGCGCAGGATGGCTGGCAAGAGCTGGATGCGAGAAGCCATGGATAGATCACAGTGGCGAACAATTGGAGAGGCCTACGTCCAGCAGTGGACTGCGATGGGCTGATGATGATGATGATGATGAAAATATAACAATAAAACAAGAAACTCCGTAAAAGCTTGATTAGAATGACAGATGTCATTTGATCTTTATTTCAAGGAACATAAGGTTTATCTTTTTATCTAGTTTTATATTCCTTATCCTTATCGTAGCTTTGGTCCCGGTTCTGACCAAAGCTTCTGCCCTGGAGCCCGGGATACGCTTGGACCATTCAGGCTTTGGTGTTTATTCTATAAAGTATATTATTTTATACTATACAATTTTATTACTATTGGCATAAAGAAGTTTTTTCCATGACATAACTATAATTTTAATCAAGCTATATTTTAAGGACAATGAGGGCCCAAAATGGGAGCCACCGTTATAAAAAAATCCTCTAGATGGCGTTACGTAGACGTTAAGACCAACTTCAAACGTCATTTATTGTTTTATACTCGACATTGTCATTTTGACAAGTTACGTCACAAAATGACCAATCACCATTTTGATGAACCTCACGTCTACGTAACGCCTTCTAACGAATTTTGTCATTCTACATAACGATTCGGCGGGTAGGGCTAAAACAAGCCGCATGGGCTGATGCAACTCAAAGGTTTTAAATTAGTGTCTAGTGGTTTTTAGTGTTCAAATTTGGTGTTTATTTGTGCAGTGAAGTGCCGCAAAGTGATCCTAATAAGAATCGTTGGATTGTATCGTTTTTAACACTGCTATTGTGTCGAGTGAGTTGTCTCGTGACAACTTGCTTGGACCAAATAGAGTCTTAAAACCTGCGATTGCTTTTAGAGTGATATCCGCTGAATCCTTAGGTCGATAAAACGTAAAACACCGACGTTTTTTATTGAGTGACTTTGACTGACATCGACTGTTGACTACCTACTTATTCTCAATAAGCTACTTGACATTGGCGAATTATCTTCGGGTAGAGCCATAATAAAAAATAATCTACATAACCTCATTACAACACTTGTTTTTTACTGTTTGTATGTTGTGTGCAATATAAAGTATATTCATTTACTATTGCCATTGTCGGTAGGTAAATCTCTATAGAATTAACTTGTAATGGGAAACAAGAATGTATCTTTTTTTGTGAGGATGATTTCTTAATTTCACGTAAAGATGAATGGAGGCTATGGCATGTTACAAATCCGCTAGATGACGTCCTATAAGACCGAGATCCATCTATAAGGTAATTGGTTTTTTTTTCGTGATATGACAAAGTGACAATTTGACGAAAGAAACGACCAATGCTCCGACGTTGGATTCCAATCCATTAGCACGCTATCTAGCGGATTTTTCACACGCAATAGCCTCCATTGACTAAAGTTAAAAACAGACGAAGTCAAACAAATTCTCAAACTCGGATCTTTTTCATTACAATGTTGCTCAGTTACAGACCGACTAAGACCAGAAGGCACTTCAGTGACCTGGGGCGCTATGCAATATTTTTTCTATGTGAAAATGTCAAAAGCACTGACACTTGTAAAGGAAACAACGTTAGTTCCCACTTTTGCCACGTGTCAAATAACCGTGATCGGATTATTATTTGTTTCCAGTGTGCAAACTTAGGCGACATCCGCAACAACCACGAGCCCACCGTCACGTATGAGGGCGATAACAACGTACTATCCCAGCAAGCCGGAAACTGGCTCCTGCGACAGTACGAAGCAGCCCTCAATGGCTCCAGTATAGACTCCCCGATAGAAACTGTTACGTTCCTGACAGACCACAAAAGGATATCGCAGTTAAAATTCACCTGTACGGAAACCAGACAGCTAAAGACGACGGAATGTGAGTATTTTTAGGATTAGCGCCGTCTAGTTGATTAAGAGGGAACTAACTCCTTTCTGCGAGAGGACGAAGCAGCCCTCAACGGCTCTAGTATAGACCCCCCCATAAAGATAGTCACATTTCTCACAGACCACAAGAGGATATCGCAGTTAAAATTCATCTGTACGGAAACCAGACAGACAGCCAACGACGACGGAATGTGAGTATTTTTAGAAAGAAAGAAAGAAAATATTTATTATTATAGACATCACAACACAGAACATATAGCAATTGTAAACAGAACACAATTTGGCACAAACAGAAAACAAAACATAAAACAATTAAGAATACATAAAAATAAAACAAAAGGAAGAAAAAAAAAACAAAACTATATTCAATCATGTCCAGACAGTGCCAAATGAATATTATGATGTGTTATGACGTCTAGTATAAATGGCCCTCACTCAGCTTATGTCACAGCTGAGACAGAGGCCATGACGCTGGTTTTCAGTGAGACCAGCTGAATGAGTGCCACGGACGCTTGTCTAGTGTATTTTGTGTACCTAACGTGTATGTGTAATGTGGGTATATATATCTACTAAGAAGAAAATATCAAATAATAATGAGATACATACTATTAAATTATTATAATGAATAAATAGGAGTGTGGGTATCTACAGTTTAAATATAAAATTATTACGGCTAACAAATCATTTTAGGATTAACGCCATCAAGTTGTAGAAGAAGGAACTAACTCCTTGCTGCGACAATGCAAAGCAGACCTTCCCTACACACTGACGTCACTCCGGCCATTCATTTTTCGATCAGCCGGTCTGATCGTCGAGTATGGTTTCATTATGGTGACGGGTAGGGCACACTGGCGATGCCAATCGATTATAATTTTTAGCTACTAAACCGGATCTATTTAAACAATTTTGGGGTTACAACCTCTCGGCAGACACTTATACTATTTATAAAATAACCATGCACAAATGTTGGATCCGTTTTTGTACGCGAAAAATTGATTTACGCCAAAAGTGGCCGCTTTTGGCGTGAATCAATTTTTCGCGTACGCGGTCGACCCAACATTTTTGCATGATTATTTGTATATGATTGGTTTTTCAACGTATTTTTTTGTTTCAGTCATAACAAACACATACAAATGGCTCATATGCTGGCTCCTCAAGCAGACCCATGAGAAATACGAGGCGGAGTTAGCAAAAGGCCTGTCGAAGTTCCAGGCCCGGACCAAGGCCCAGGTGTACAGGTGGAAGGCCCTCACTACGGCCTACGCGGAGTACCTGGTGGTTATGTTCTCGCTCGACTCCATTGCGAAGAAAGAGAGGGAGCTACAGCCGGTGTTGTATAGGATGTTCTATATGTATGGACTGTGGTCTTTGGATAAGCATCTGGTGGAGATGTATCAGGGAGGTATGTTGATGATAAAATATATTTTTTTATTAAGATAAGGTAAGATTGCTCTTGAGTTTACACTAAACTCGAGGTACTTTATTCATAAATATTCAATAAACCTTTGCTAGCTGAAACCGACAAACAAAGACTTTCGTCGACTGTGCAAGTGCGAATACTTACCATGTTTGGACATATCGTCCGAAACGAGAGCTCCTTGGAACGCTTAATGGTACAATTTTACCATTTTTATAAGTTACACCAATGTACCTGCGCAGAAGTCTTATTTTCGAAAACTGCACTAACCAATCACAACGCTCCATTTGGAAGCGCCAAAAATTACAATTTCTTATTGGTTGATGCGTTAGCGCCATGTTCGGCGAGAGTGCGGCTAAGAGAGAGATAGCATTCCTCTCTGGATTTATTTTATTTTATCTTAACGTAACGCAATAAAGTCTGTATTTCAACTGGTTCCGCAATCGGATTTACCTTGCTCTTCTGCGTAGACAAATTTTGCCGATGTAACTTTTAAACGTGGCAAACCTGTACAGGGAAGAGTGGAAGGTCAAAGCTCCCGAGGCAGATCACCTACAAGGTGGACGGACAGTATCAAGTCTGCTACAAGGTGCTCCTTGTTTGAATGTGCACGCAGTGCCACAAACAGAGAAAGATGGAGAAGTCTCGCAAAAGGCGCTACCCAACATACAGACAATCCATAATCACGACCACTTCGTCAAGATGTACGACTGAGAAGAAGTTGACGTTTGAAACAAAAATAAAAGGTCACTAAATCTGATGAGAAGTGGTCATCGATTAGAAAATAAGTATGTGCGCAAACACAAGTGCACTCTCTATTTTCATACCCTCATATTCCGATGGGACACCAGAGGACACCATTGTGACACGACCGCAGACGGATCGGGCGTCGGACTAACGTCTTAACATGTTTTCCGTAATACAGGGTGGGTGATCTTACCATAGGTAAGCCAGCTTCGGTATGAATGGGTCGGCTCGAACGGAGTAATACCACGTCCTCACAGAAAACCGGTGTGAAGCAGTGCATGCGCTGTGTTTCGCTGAGTGAAGGTACCGGAGGCCTAATCCAGGGGAAGGGGGGTTTAAAGTCAAGCAGCGCTCTTGTGAAACCACTGTTTTGAGTGTATTGTACCTCCTACATCATTATCACACATTATCACATCATTAACACATCATTATATTCATTTGGCACTGTCTGGACATGATTGAATATAGTTTTGGTTTTTTTTTTTTCCTTTTGTTTTATTTTTATGTATTTTTGATTGTTTTATGTTTTGTTTTCTGTTTGTACCAAATTGTGTTCTGTTTATAATTGCTATATGTTCTGTGTTGTGATGTCTATAATAATAAATATTTTCTTTCTTTCTTTCTTTCTTTCTCTTTCTACATTTTATTTCAATAATTTTATGCATAGTGCCTCTGTCATCCCACCGTAGGTGCCGCTGAAAACCAGCGCTTCGGCATTATTATGTCTTGGCATTATGCTGAGGGTCACCTTTTCGGCACAAAAGTTTCTTTTAGTTCTAAGATAAATGTAACTAGTTTTAAGTTGTTGCTGAATAAATATTTTATATTCTATTCTATTCTGGTGTTGTAGGTGTCCATGGGCGGCGGTAATCGCTTACCATCAGGTGATCCGTCGGCTCGTCTGCCTCCTATTTTATTATTATTTGATAGAAATGGGGTGAGCCCTGCGTCTCATAGCCACTGCGACCAGTAGATGATCTATTGTGGCAGCCCCGTAACCTTTTACAGCACCTCATGTAGCTCCAGTTCCAGGATAAACCCGAGAATGGAGCTGATGGGGGAGCTCTTGATCTCGTCAGCTGAGATCATGTGTGCTCCCAGGTGCCGGCTTCTGCAGCGGTGCAGCGCTATGCACTCGCCGAGGACGTGGATAATCGTTTCCTCGTCCTCGCGACAGAACCTGCAGATTTTGGTATCTGTAAGGCCCATATTGTGCAGGTGCTTATTTAATTTGCAGTGCCCTGTGAGGGTCCGAGTGAGTGCCCTAACATGTCCTCTACTCAGTTTTGTTATTTCTACAGCTCGTTTCTGATCGAACGCCTGTATCAACGTCTGCCTCCTATATCATAAAAAAAAGTTTCTCGTGGGACAATTAAAGGGTATTTTTTTGTTCCTAGGCTATGCAAGCGGAGAAAGTCCAGCGCGGCTGGTGCGCGAGGCCATACTGGAGCTGTGCAGCGAGCTGAAGCCGGACGCGCTGGGCGTGGCCGACGCGCTCGCGCCGACCGACTTCGTGCTCAACTCCGTGCTCGGGAAGAGCGATGGCAAGGTAACGTTCATCATCATCATCATCAGCCCATTTAAGTCCCCACTGCTGGGGCACGGGCCTCCCTCAATCACATGAGGGGTAATTGCCATACTCACCACGCTTGGCAGACGGGTTGGCGAGGGTTTTTATATAAATGCAGAGTTTTCCTTCTCTGGGTGCTTATGATCATGCCAGCAGCTTTACCTTTGTCGCCTTTTACGACACCTCGGTAAGAGTGAGGGTGGCCTATTCTACTCTGCCGGGGACCACAGGGCTTATCCTTAATCACCTTTATACCCGGTGTATCTGTGAACATTTACATCCCTTTAACCACGTGTTCTACCAACCATTATGAACTACATTTGTTCTATCACTTTTGGAAATTCGCATGAAAAAAATTTCAACTTTTCATACAAACTCGGTCACGTGACTTGGACATTTTGTATGAGGAGTCGAAAAAATGATCGATGAATATCGAAAAGTCGTTGAACAAATGTTGTTCAGAACGGTTGGTAGAACACGTGGTTAAAGGGGGGATGTAAATGTTCACAGATACACCCTGTATTTGAATGCCTGAAGGGCGAAACATGTAGATCTGAGTTAAATATTTTTCCAACTTCTGTACCGAATTTACTCATGTTTTTTTACAAATAATTCGATTCCTATTATATTTTTATCTGTAAGGTTGCTATGCATTAAGGTGGCGGGTAAGGTACACTAGCGACGGATTTAAATTGTTATCAACTAAACCGGATAACTTTTTAACAATTTCGAAGCTGCAGCCTCTCCGAAAACACTTACACTATCTATTTAATGCTTATACTTAACTTTAAAACCTTTAAAATTTAAATCCTTTGAATTGCATCAGCCCACGTGGAGGTTTGACTCCTACCGCCTCAATACGCGCTATGTAAAAAGATGGAATATGTTTTATTTTTAACCCCCGACGCAAAAACGACGGGGTGTTATATGTTTGACGTGTCTGTGTGCGTGTGTGTGTCTGTCTATGGCATCGTAGCTCCCGAACAAATGAACCAATTTTGATTTTGTTTTTTTTTTGTTTGAAAGATGAATAAGGGGGAGTGTTCTTAGCCATGTCGGATAAAAATCGATCCAAGATGGCCGCCGTCACAAAGATATGCATTGTATGTTTTAACACAACTCCCACAATAAGGGTAGGTATCATATTGTTGCGGGTACGGGGTACGTTGATTCAAGTAAACTCCAAATTCACAAAAAGACAATTAATTTTATTGACGAGAAACAAACACTAATCTCACTTAATTAACACTAAACACTTTAGCAGATTATTCGCTTCTTCACTCCTAATTCGCAGGAGACTAAGTCGCTTCGCTTTCCAAATCGGAACTGCCTCGACGGGCTAACGCGACCCGCTTTTATACTCGCGCTGTCTATTAGGCCGAACTTTCTCGAAGGTTCTCGATATCGAAATTTCTAGATTCTTGTTACTAGAAATTTCGAGTCAAAGCTTCTCGAACTTTCGACCGCATACTGCGGCGAGGGTATCTGGTAAAAGGGCTTGAGAATATATTTATTGTGACAAATTTCAAATCCAAAATGGCCGCCGTCAGAAAATGACGAATAACCTATTTGTTTTTGTCGGGGGTTTTTTTAAATTTTCAATTTAATTTTTATTACTTTAATTTCGTTTACAGCTATACCAAAACATCGAGCAAGCGTTGTTCAGCGCGCCGGGAAACTTCGGCCGCCCCGCCTGGTGGCGCCAGGTCCGCAACACCTCCAAGTTATAAGCTACGGGGGTATAGCATTTGTTCAATGTAGGTAGGTACAGTCGAATCTGCCGCATAAACACTTGCAAACGAAAATCGCTTGCGAAACGATACAAGAATGGCGTCATTCCAAAAAAAAATAACTATGCAAGCTGCAAGCGATTTTTGCTCTATAGGTGGTCATGCTTCAAATACCTCGTTAGTACATAACTCTATCATACACTGGACTGAACTTCTAGCTACATGAAAGTTCGCTTGATTTCAACTTATCCTAAGGATTGTTATTGCAAATTATGTGTGTATAGAATTTTATAAATGGAAAATCAAATACTTGACGTTATGTTATTTCATCTATACTTATAAAGAGGATAATCGCCTAGTCAAAAAGGGGTAATACTTGCACGATCTAATCGACTTTCAGCGCCATCTATTGTCTATGGTCTTAGTTAAGTCTCGAAAAGAAAATAACCAACTAGTAGCCCACCTTCACCACTAGTTGGTTATATTTTGACGTTTCATGTCAAAATGACGATGTTAAGTACAAAATAACCAAAGCCACCAATGTTCTACCATCATCCCTACAAAATGCCATCTATCGGATTTTCTGATTGTAAAACACTCTAATGTATCAATACGGGGATTGACACGATATTTATTATGTGAAACAACATTGTGTACTCACATATTTGGCTCTACGTTTCGGCTACGTTACAGCAGCCGTGGTCACGAGCGGACTAACAATATAACACAAGCGGACAAATATGTGAGTACACAATGTTGTTTCACATAATAAATATCGTGTTAATCCCCGTATTGATACATTATAGTTATAATGCAACGCGAAAATCTAAAAAACTATGTAAAACACTCGTTGGGGGTCGCTTTCGATAGTATCATGTTTCAATGGAGGCCATATTGTATGACAAGATGGCGTTACGTAGGCGTGGAGTCCGCGCCACGCAAGAAGTCCGACGGCAAAACACGGAACTAAAGTTTATGATTTCTTGTCTCTATGAACATATAGCTCAAATTTGAACATTGATGACCACTGAAGTGCGCTGTTCAAGGGACTTCTTTGGTAGCGCTGACTTTAAAAGTCGAAATTCAACGCCATTGGTTGTTTTGTATGCAACATTGTCATTTTGACAAGTCAAGTAAGAAATTAAGCAATCTACTTGTTGATGGATTTCACGTCCGCGTAACGGATTTTTTATGCAGTACTAACAATAGTTTATCGATATCGATATTAACAATACTCTGTCGATTCTAACAATAGTTACTATTACAGGCAAGACTTTTTTTAGTTATTTCGAGTACTTATGATAACATAGTTTTATTGAGTTCGATTAAATAAAAAATCGAGATGTTCATAGGAATGAAATGGTCAGTGCCAAAAATGTGTGTAGGTATTAATTACACTCATTATAAAGATTTTAAGTCCAGTGTATGTATGTTGATAGTAGAACCAGTGGCATTAACAGACTGCACGCAGCCTGATTGCATTTAAAATGATGCAATTTTACTTTCGATCAATTATTTATATGCACTTAAATGTCTCCTAAATGTTTCATAATGTAAATCGTACAGACATGAAGCTTCATGAAACACAATGCCTTGTATAGTTTATTAAAAAGTTGCCAAAGATTTCCTAGACAAAATTAAGTCTCCACTGTACACAACCTTATAATGACCGCAGTAGCTACGGTGTAACAGTCGAATATGTATCCCCCTCCCTTTCATATGCGCCGTGTCTCTTTTTTTTGATAGCGACAGGTAAATTTTCGATGGTTACAGGACGGTTTCGTTGTCGGCCCTAAGGATCTTTAGGTCAGTACTGAACATTTTCTTCGGAGATATTAGCATATTAAAGAGTAACTTCCTAAAAAGATAACCAGCATTCGTTTCCGAATCTAGAAAAATCTATACCCGCAACTCTATATCGCAAATTTGAAGGTAACAGACGCACAGGGAGATCGGGGCTTCATTGTCCGTCATCAGCCTACATTCGTCTGTTACATCCAATGCAAAGTACATCCTAAGCGGTCAATCTATCTTTATTTGTCTACAGGAAAAAATCTCTTTTCTCATGTCTAATTAACAAACAAAATATTTCTATATTACATAACGAAAAGAACCACCTTTTTAGAAATACTTGATCGAAGGTCGTTATAGATAACAAATCGTTGTTGAGTTTTTTTTCAAATGTAAATTATAATCTTGTCAAGAAATACCTAAGTTCCTTTCGGTATTTAATATTATAGAACTAGCATAAAACTTTATGTAAATTTTACGGCGGCGCCATCTTGTTCAAATACCTTTTAACAAGATGGCGGAAGTTCTTCAACATAATGTCGTCGCATTTCTAGTTTTCGTTACACTTTCAATCGTTTTAATGACAATATGATCGGTTCATAGTTTAGTAGTTATTGAATAAATTAATAAATGCTTCGTTGAGGATATTCATCATTCTTAATCATTAAGTAGATAGATAAATAATAATAAAACCAAACCGACCCTTTAGCAAAGATTTTATAATATCTCATACTTACTATAGAATGGTAATTCTATTTTGTTATTTATTGTATACAGGTTGTTATCTTTAAAGGATCTTACAAATTGAAATGTTATACAGGCGGCTATACAAGAGTATAGAGTATATCAAGAGATAACAAGCGTTAATCTCAAAATAATTAATATTCTTTTCTTTTTTTCATAGAAGGGTACAGGGGAAGAAAGGTCATAGTCCATTTTCTTTTGGAACTTACGTGAGAAAAAAAATCTTAATATAATTCAATTCTAAGTTAGCTAAAATCTGAATTTAAGTTGTTCGATTTTATAACACGGACACATATTATAGTATAAAAATACTTTACATTGTTGTTAAATAATGACATTGAAAAATGTAAATAAACATAAACAGTTTTCTCAAAAATCTTATTGACGAGGATCTTTCTTCCCATGTACCCTTGTTGTGAAAAAAAAAAAACCTTTCCATACAAATGGAATCAATTAGCTGATCACTTTTGCATCGAAAAGTGTTTTTTTTTTATATTTAACTCTTATGTTTCTTGGGGAAAAATATTGGTTTCATCAGTATACCGGTGTATAAGCATTTATATATGAAAATTGCCTAAAACTGACAAATTAGCTTGAAGATATAAGCCTGTGCAACTTAGCAAATTAATTATCCCCACAATACTTATTGTTTTCTGAATATTTCGTATATATTAGTATTCAGTTACTAATTGGTATATTTTTGGTTACGTTCTAATACCAATTTAAAGTAGCCGTAACAACGTACATTATTTACAAAGTTAAAAATAAATGTGGAGTCACAAAATATCATAGAGTATGTATACAAATCATATATCGTGTCTAGATAGTAAACAATGAAGATGTCTATGGTAAAAAATGTCACAATATATGATAACGCTGTGTTCGCCCAAAGTTTCATGCATTTATTTAAGTTGCATTTAGTTTACTTTGTAAGAGGGCACGTAATATCAATGGCCCGTGCGGATTGTTTGAAATTAATAATATACTAACAAAATCATATTATGACAATATTGCATGTTTTCAACTTTCCGACCGAAGGAAGAAAAGGGATAGAGATTGTACATAATTTTTTGTTAAACAGTTGCATAATTTAGGGTTACCAGGTGTCCTATTTTTTCAAGACCTTTCGTTTGTTGAATAAAATAAGAAATGAACACAACTCCTAATTAGTAAGGGTCTTCTTCATAAATGTCTGTTATGCCTTTATTAACAAAACAGTGTCATCAAGCAGGTTTTATTCTTTTTTCGAATTTTATTTGATATTTTTTTGTTTCAAACGCAAAATTGTTCTATAACACCGTTTTAGCTAACAAAGGCTTATTGAACGTTAATGAATAAAGCCCTCAAATTTACACCCTTTTTTTGTCGCTGTGAAAAATGCCTGCCTTATGCATACCCGAGATAGCGGGGGCCATCAGGGGTTATGTCGGGCTCTTCTCTAGGTATGCGCCCAGAGACATACCGACTAAAAACACAGCGGCGTTCCCTCTTCGCCCAATTGGGGAAAGGTTATGGGTATCCGGCAAAGCCTTGGACTACCACGACCTCCCCCGATAAATTTACACCCTATGTTAAGATATTTATAGTGCTCCGGTCCTGACTTGACTCCCGTATAATTAATAGATGGTGGTCACCCTAACTATGTAATAATTCACTATGTGTAATTCTATGTTCAAAGTTTCAATGAAGGTGCAGGATTGAACAATTTTATATAGATATGTGTTCATGATTTGAAAATCAAAGTGCAAAATATTTTTTTGCATTGAAGTTTTGTCATCTAAAACTAAAATAACAAGAGACAAAGAAAGATGATTGTCAAGTAAATCATACACACATATATGTAAAACTGTGCATTCGTTTTTAAAAGTTAACAATAGAGTCCGCGCCATGAAAGGAGATCCGTCAAAAGCGCGCTTGAGTCGCCATTAACATTGAAATTTGAGCTTATGCTCATAGAGACAAGGAATCTCAAATTTTAGTTCCGTGATTTTCCGCGCGACTTCTTTCGTGGCGCGGATTCTCAACCTACCATGAGGGTTTTCCAACTTAGAGCAACACGAAAGGGAGTAGACATGCGAAGCGTTTCCCCTCTGTCTAATTACAAGTCCAACTGGACAATATGTACAGACAACCACACACAGGCGGGTCTAGCCCAAGAAGCGCCCGGGCGCAATCAATAACCTGGCGCCCTCTTGTTTCAAAATACGCGAAAAAAATTAAATACTTACAACAGGTTCGACTACCTATGAGCAGTCGCTTCATTGTAATTATCAGACATCCCCAATCCTATATCGTGGTCCAAGCGTACCCTGGGCTTCGAAGCGACAGCATTGGACGCTACTGGGAACCACACGCGAAGGTGAGGAGAACGATCAGTACTCGTGGCCGCTCCTTGCGGAGCGTTACAGTGGAGGCTCTATGTGTAGCGAGGGGTTCTCGGCGCCCTCTAACGTCCGTTGCCTGGGTGCTGGCCGCTGCACCCCCTGTACTGTAGGTAAAGACGGTTTTGTGTGGCCAGCACATTAGTTTACTACAATCTGTCAAAATTCCTCAATTGATATTGAACCTAACTTATTTGACATTAAAGTGATAATTGACTGAAGAAAATACATGAAGAAATGTACAGTTTTGTATATTAAGTATTGAAACTACTTCTGTGTACAGTTTCACCCTTTTTTGCGTTGCTCTAAGGTTTCCAAGATCAAAATCGAAGTATTATAATAATAAATGTGTTACCTTCGAACTTGGTGATAAAGAAATAAGTATTAGATATCTATATGTACCTACAAAATATTATATTACTTATGTACCTCCATAACATTATATCGACACTGTTAAGTGTTCACTATTTTCGTATCGTTCGACGAATATTTATAAACAATTTTATTTTCGTATATTTTTGATATGCAAATATTATTTATCCTTATAATTTAATTTTATCGCGGTATATTTTTATTTTTGTAAGAATTTTGTTTTCGTATTGTTTTAAGTAAATCAATATTTTGGAAATGTGTAAAATATATGGGACCAGGAAAATGGAAATAAAAAGTATAGTGGGTGCTCCGGGAAATTCGAGGAATAGGCTAAGGCTAATAAAAGAAACCATCGATTTCATCAAGTTTTCAAAAATACTTTCGTCCCGTTCTTTACCTCAAAATGATACTTTTAAATGTTAAAATTATGACTATTTATCGACACCATGCCTATAGTTTTATGTAGTTAATGTTCTTAGTAACTGCTAGTTTATTTCAAACAAAATGTAAAATGCATTTTGAATTATTCCATCCCGTTCTACTTAGCAATGTTGTCCTCGGAAGCGTTACTTCATAGATGTGTATACATTTTAAATAAAATTCTATCCGTACATTTTAATGCGTCTATGAAGCCACACCTTCGTGGACAGTGATACTTATGTATGAAAATATTTAATGAATGTATTTTATTTATGACAATAGTGACTAACTCAGTACCTAATTAAAACAGGGTTTGCTTTACCTATTGCCATTTAAGGTTCTGAAATAGCTAAATACAATTTTTAAAGAATACAAAAGTTGGTAGGTATGAATTGTAGCATTTCATTAATGTGTAATAGAACCGTCTACAAAAAAAAATCGTTTATAGGTAGGTAATTTTGCACTTCAAATATTCCATGTGTACTAATGTATTTTAAATGAATATATTTTATAAATACGTTACATAATTGTGTACATTTCTTCAAATTGTTTGCAATTTATATAATATTTATATGAACAAATTTTAACCTAGAAATCATTTCAAATTTATTTCAATACAGTGAATTTTGGTTATCCATTGAATTCCTTTATAAATGTATAAATCCTGCATGTATATCACTCCCTAGAAGTGCCTTCCTTGTGGTGTATATTTGTATAATAAAGATTATACCTTGTGTGCTGTTATATTACTGTAGATATAAGCTATTGTTTATGGGAGCGTTGACTTCTCTGAAAATAAATGGATTATCATTTTTAATTTTTTTTTAATTGTATATTCCACCTTTTTGTTTCTTTATTCTATTCAAAATAATTATAAATGAGTATGTTATGTGCTACCATGTTAGCATTGACATTACTATCTAACCTTCGATCATATGATCGAAGTTACCAATACTCAGTAATTTGATTCATCATCAGCCAATTTAAGTCCCCACTGCTGGGGCACGGGGCTCCCTCAATCACATGAGGGGTAATTGTCATACTCACCACGCTTGGCAGACGTGTTGGCGAGGGTTTTGATATAAATGCAGAGTTTTCCTTCTCTGGGTGCTGATGATCATGCCAGCAGCTTTACCTTAGTCGCCTTTTACGACACCTCGGTAAGAGTGAGGGTGGCCTATTCTACTCTGCCGGGGACCACACGGTCGAAATTACTGATTATATAATAATAAATAACCTATCTTAATGATCATGCATGTACATACGCAGGATATATAGTGCTCAAACACAAGTGCACTATTTATTCCCTTGCCATATGTTCCTTATTCCAATTGCTATTGGAATAACCAATCACCAATGTGATACGACCGGGGGATAGGGCGCAGCACTAACGCCTTGACGTGCTTTCCGAGGCACGGGGGCACAAGACCACCAACCTCCACAAATTTTTGGCGCGACCTTGGTATCGAAGGGACTTCTTGCGCAGCCGTCGCTTTAACGTGCGACTCACTAACCACTGCGCCGCGCCGAGGCAGTTGCAGTGATATTAGGTTCGTCCGTACCCGTCGGTAGGACACACTAACGACACCAATCGATTTTAATTTTTTTCTACTAAACCGCCAAAACGGTCACATTCACGCTAAATAATCAATTTTTCGCGTACAAAAACGGACCCAACATTTGTGCAATTTAATAAATAGTATACGTGTTTGCCGAGAGTTTGTAACCCTGAAATTGTTTAAAATAGATCCGGTATAGTAGCTAAAAATTAAAATCGATTGGCGTCGCCCTACGGGCCGATTCCACCAATCTTATTGAGATACTAAATCTATGGTATAGCGCTGTCATTCTATGCAAATCTGATAAATTTATACCATAGATTTTTGCATGGACGATTGGTCGAATCGGACCTAAATGTATTAGGTACAGTCAGCTGTAAAAATATGTATAGGTACACTTAAGTACCTTGTCACAATACTATACATTCCGTGTTAAAAAAGTAGATGTCAGAGATAGCTATTCTGGCAAGGTACTTAGAGCTTAAAAACAGTATTATACCCTGAAGGTTCGTTTCTGCAACCGAAGCGTGAAAGAATATGAATATGGACTTTTGGTTTACTTTTTCTAAGACACATTTTGCATCAGTTGGTTCCGTATTAGGTCAGCACGCCAAAACAGACCTTTCGAGCTGTACCTATTGCAGTACATAGCAACACGCCACGTTGTGTGGAGGGCGAGGGGAAGGGTCCTCGAACCTACAACGATGCGATCGGACAGTCAGCCCGCGTCATGCGACAGTGAAGTGCGTTTCTTTTTTTGCGCCCGCACTGATCTAATATTTCGTCTCATGATTTTTGCCGGTTAGTCTAAAAGGCTGATCTTCAGTACTAATATGCTAATTTGTGATTGTAGACTTGACCTCGTTAATATTTTGTTTAATTATAATGTCTCTTGTTTGATATTTTCCAAGAAACATGTTTGGGCGTCATTAGCCCGGACCTCGAGCGGCATTACCCGATTTCAGGGGTAATGCCGCTCAAACATGATTTTTTTTTAAATGTTTTTTTACTATTAATGGGTTTAAGATATAAGCTTCTGTAGTTGAATTGTTGACTAATAGATAATTTAATTTAAAATAATTTAAAAAATACACATGTTTAGCAGATGTGTTTTCACAACTTAAAATAATAATATAATAAAAAACCCTTAAAGTGTTCAAAGACATTTATTGAATAGTATACGTAACAGTACAACGAATCATTGGAACAGGACAATGTTAACGTGAGTATGTGCTTCAAAACAGTGAGGTGAATGTTACCAAAGAACTATATTGCACTCAGTATTGCGTTATTAAATCTATAATGTACTCTCTCAAGAAATGTATGTATACTCTCTCAAGAAGGCTCTTGAGAACTTGCTATACACAAAATGG
The DNA here is from genome assembly GCA_019059595.1 of Marasmia exigua. Taxonomy (NCBI): domain Eukaryota; kingdom Metazoa; phylum Arthropoda; class Insecta; order Lepidoptera; family Crambidae; genus Marasmia; species Marasmia exigua. Next base: position 18,490,099 of record CM032470.1, read on the forward strand.
AACGGTACAGAAATCAACCAACATACTATGCGCTTTATTCATAAATGTTTAATAAACCTTTGTTAGCTAAAACGGTGTTATAAAGCAGTTTTGACGTTTGAAATAATAAATCTTCAAACAAAATATTCGAAAAAAGAATGACAAATGCTCTATAACACTGTTTTAGTTAGCAAAGGTTTAACAATCATTTATGAATAAGCCCTAATAAGAATTTGACAACGCAAACGCCGTTCCGAAATAACTTTTCTATTAACGTTGTCTATACGTTCATAGAAACGTTATTTCGGAACGGTTGGATCTAAACAGGGCTACAACGAATCTAAATTCACTATCATCTTTATCCCTGTCCCTTTCCGACGCGCTGTGCGTCTCTTTGTTTTGGATGCGACAGGTATATTTTCATTCGTAACAGTATGGCTTCATTATAAGTCGGGTGCAAGCGGGGGTTCTAACCGCGGCGACATGCGTCTTTGATCTTGTGCAAAAATAGCATAGAGGGTATAGTTATTATTGATTTATATTTCCGTTCTTCCTGTTTCATTCTCAACGATAAATTGAACAGCTACCGCGACAGATCTGGCGTATGAGTCCCAAGTTGAGAAACCAAGCGCGACCACCGAACGTTAGTATGACGAATTAAGTACATAATATAATTATATACTACCTATACCCACACCGTGCTTTTTTAACCATCTTGATCCCTTATCGAGAGCATTATACTGATGAAAACAAACATTTTCTCCCGAGGAACATAGGTAGGGTCTTATCTCATAAAAAAAACCCCTTCCAATACAAAAGTAATCAACTGATTGGTGCAAAGTATTTGGGGAGGCAATTTTTTTTCAGATTATAAGTACCCTATGTTCCTTGGGGAAAAATGTTTGTTATCATCAGTATCATGCCCTCGATAAGGGAGTATGAGAGTTAAAAAAGCATGGTGTATATGTGAGATTGCCTTCTGTTACCTTTCTGTTTTGTGCCTGTAGCCGTACGGCAAGCCAAATATTTCATACATCATTGTATGATGCCGTCTGCCACGAGCTTTTGCTAGAGTATATAAGTTTAACAATTACTTTGAAGAAAGAAACTAATGAATCGTCACCGCAAAGCGTTAGTCTTGATGCTAAATGTTATGTTAGTTGAACATTCTTGTCTGTTACTTTTATAGGAGTGAGAAATTTAGTTAGAGTGCACCAATGAACTCTCAAAAGTGCTACGTACAGAACATTAGATTTTTTATCATTATTGTATAAAATAAATATTAAAAAAAAGTTTTAAAATTATTGTTTCAGGTGTTGAAACCTGTTTTATTTTAAATGTTTTTGTATAAACGGAATTCCATTCGAAAGTTATTTAATAGATAAAATTCATAAGAATAGTTTCGTATGCTCTGAATACACCTTTACCTTCCAACCATTGTAGAAAAATTACCATAAATACGAATATACAACTATGAGAACATTAAATGTTCGGTTAGTAGTTGGGCAGTATTCAAATTAATTAAAAATATTAATAATTATTCTAAATTATTTCAATCAATACTTAGTTAAATGCATCACCCAACCTAAAGATAAAATATATATTTTATACATAGATAAATATACAATGCGGAAGATATAAAACTGTCAAAGGTAATAATTCTCACAACATCTTATACATTGACCTGATTCCGTACTAAGTAGCTTAAGCACTTGTGTTACAGATATCAGACAACAGAGGAACACAAATATATACTTAAATACATATATTACACCCCGACACGGAACAAACACAAGTGTTCATCGCACGAATGTTTGTCCAGGGTGGGGATCGAACCCACGACCTTTGGCGTAAGAGGCAGGGTCACTACCAATTGCGCCATCCGGTCAGTCCAAACTAAATAAATAAGTCTGACATTGAAGTTAACCTATTGATTTTAAAGTTACAAAAGTATAAACAGTATATATGAATTGAATAACAACACCTAATGACTTACTACAACCTCCTACTACTCCTAATACTAATAAATAAATAAATATTTCACAACATCACGTACATTGATCTGACACCGGGATAGGTAGCTCAAGGACCTGAGTTACGGATGTCAGAACCAACAGCGAAATTACAAATATATACATAGAATAATTTTCTTTTGTAAATACATACTTATGATACATAAAAAACACCCAGACCAATACAAACAGACATGTTCATGCACACAAATGCTTGTACTCTGCGTGGACCTTGTACCAGAGGCAGCATTCACTACCATAGATCCAAACGGGTCGGTCGTTACTGAACCAAATATGTTAAGACGTTAGTATACATTTGAAAGTCTGTACTACAAGAAATCTAACAATGTTATATGGCTTTATATCTTCCCCATTATATATAAAACTATGTTTATTTCTTAATTATAAATCGTATGAGTATGTGTGTTAGAGAAACCTCGTGTTATTTCGTTAATACTTAAGTCACTCAAAATATATACTAATCTAACTCTACAACCTTCGATAAGTACCAATCAAGATCCAGTCTTCAGTTACACCCTCTGACAATGTAACGTATTGTATAGTCCATTCGGTATGTGAAGGTGAAGAGGACAGTTCTGTTTTGACATGAAAAGTGAGACGCTCCTTTTAAATCTAACCGATATTTTTAAGAATCGAGAATATTTTCTTTAGAAATCTAATCGACTTTTTATTTGTTTGATTTTTAATTTTATTCAACATTTTATTTATGAATTTGAACTATCTGGATATGGAATGCAATATGTAAATATTCTTAGTGGTACACGCAATAAATCACAACTAATTAAATAATTATTCACCTAAAAAAGAACAAAACTCGCTTGACCTTCGTCACCAAACGAAATTAATAGTTCTTGGTCCCCAATGCAATCTATGCGGACATTATTTTGCACGAGACAATAATCGTGATTCGATGGTTAGAAGGACGCGATACCGATTACTGATTTATTGCGATTGTTTGTGTCAATCCCTATGAGCAATAATTCCGTTTAGCGCATTATGCAATTCATAAGAGAGGTATTATTTACAAATTGTATTGGTAATAACTATTTTAAGTTCTTGTTCAGATTAATTGAGAAAGATTAATACTAGTTATTTTGGAAGAAAGTTTATGATTTTTACTTCAGATACTGAATGGACTATAATAAGAAATGAAGGCACAAAATTCATTTCCAAGTAGAAGGAAATTTTTAAGTTTAGATGGCAACATTTTTTAGTGTCAGAAATTATTTAATTAATACCCTAAAATTGATTCCCAAATTTATAGCTAATGTCATTGTACACATTTAATGCTATTTTAATAACATTTGCTACGTGCGTAACTTCTAAGTTAAATGGTATTAAACCAACATGATATGCGGAATCTATTTTACATAAAAATACATAATAATTAAGTTTACACTTTTATCCCCTTATTAGATTACAAATCGCGAACTAAGGATAGTCCCAGAACAAAATTGGTGCCAGCCCTTTTTAACATTGCGTGTTGGAAAGGGATAACATGCGGTTTAGTATGGTAATAAATTTAGATCGCGATTTGTAATAAGGTGGTTAACATTACAACCAAAAAATACAGCTAACCTAAAAATATTTAAACACTGTTTTCAAATCTTATTTCAGTTAGCAGGAACTGATAAAAAGATCAAATATTGCACTACATTTAAAGCTTATCACGTCTCCTTAAACGAATGTCTAAATATTTTTACTGTCAGTTTACAACCAATAAAATAAGGCCAACCTACGGTGGACCAACAACCTGTCAAAAGTAAGTGCAAGAATAAATATTTGTGAATCGGCGTCGGTGGAAAGATATGGCGTCATCAACATGAAATACTGCTAGCTAAAACAACAGTCAAATAAATAAAACTAATATATAACTACTGGAAAACATGACATCACATAAAATTGATAGCTCTAAATCTATTCTAACTATTTATTAAAAAGGTGAGCTTTTAATTTTTTTATTTCGATTTTCGTTTTATATAAAATCTAACACGTAGAAATTGACATCAATATAAAAACACCAAAATAATGCAGTCACAAAATCTTCAGTGTATTTCTGCACCAATCGATCGTGATAATTAACTATTATCGCTGTCAGTGATAGTCGAACTTGTCATTCTGATGACAGGGTTCTGTGCGGAATCGCTGGAGTCGCACTCCACCATCAGAATCTCATCAGGGCTTTCATTCCTATCAGAATTGCTCTCCGTATACGTCCCAGTCGGGGACTTGTCCTCGATGACTGCTTTCAGGTATGACTCCCTGTCCATGATAGCAGTGTCCCTCGCTAATGCCAGCACGTCGAGCGACATCATGCTTTTAGATTTCTCAGTCCTACTTATCGGTGGATTCGGGTTTTCGTACACCACCTCCCGGCTTATCGACTTGGTCCTGTTTAGGTTAGTCTCAAACTTCCAGCTGTCGCTCGGGGGTGGGCTGTTCTTGTTAGCAGTGTTGGTGCTAGTGGACGGCGCGCTGGAGTTCCTCGGGGAGCTGGCTGTAAACTTGGACCTCTTCTGCTGATTGCTCTCCTTCATCATCAGCAATTGATCCAGCTTATTTATCGTCTCGTTGAGTTCCAACGCCCAAGCTTCGTCAGTTTCGACGTCCTTCCTATCTATAGGTTTAAGAGCTAACTCGCGCACACGCATTCTCAATTCTTGGAGACTAGATTCTTCGTCGTGTTCGACGTCTTTAGCGTCGAGTTCGTCATGGACTGGGTCTCTCTCGGCGCCTACGCCTGGCTCCCTAGGTCCTACAGGGATGGTGTCCTTGCCAGGTGGGTACTCACCTCGGCGACGGTGGATTTCTTCGGAGATCTCCTCGAGGGCTTTAAGTGACTTGGAGTAGCGGAACTTGGCGTCGGCGATGAGGCGCTGCAGTTTCGTTATCTTCTCATTCTGGGTCTGCAGCTGTTCGTCGCATAGTTTCTTCTCCTCGAAGTACAAGCGTGATTTGATAATGTTCCGTTTTAAGTTTTCTTCTAGTTGCATCACCTGAAGAGACATAAAATGTGTGTAAGATGAAGCAATTTTATTGAATATTCAATTTGAAATATATTTCATTTGACAATATTATTTACCTTTTTCTCAGCCGCGATGTACGCCGCCGCTTTCTTTTGATGCTCACGTCCACTCTCGGCTTTCCTCTTCTCTGCATCCATAACCTTGAAAAATATTGAATACTCTTGTAAATCAATCCAATTTGAGTAAATTTAACATTTTAGATAGGTTTTAAAAAGCACTCTCAATGGACAACATTTCAAAATTGCTAAGCTCTAAAACAAAAAATACCAATTCTTTGTTTTCTTTTCCGCTGCTCGAATATATATTTATTCATTTTTTATATTGCTTATTTACTGAGAAAAAAATTAAAAACTAAAAAACGTAAGATGACGTCATCGGACGGCAGAATGTAAAATATTTCTTTGCTTAGCACATTATAGTTTTAAATTTACGTAATGCCAAACTCATGACATGTAACTGTCAAAAAAAAAGACAACTTGTCAACGTTGAATGTATGAATGACGTTGACAATGTTGACACTAGTATTATTTACCTTTGACAGTAGTACCTTTTTTTTATTAAAACAATGATAAGCAAAGGAATATCGCTGATTCAGCCGTCCGATGACGTCATTTGGCGCTTACGTCTATTTAGAATAAAAAGAATTTCAATAATTATTTTATGCATGAAAATGGACAAATTTTGAAAAAAGAAAAAATATGGGTCTGTTCATTTTATGTCTACTTTCATATAAAAAAACAATATGGACATGTTAAAAATTTGAAATGTTGTCCATTCCCTTGTCGCTATATTCCGATGGGACATCATCCGTGTGACACGACCGGCGAGGTATTGGGCGCAGGACCAATAGCTTAACGTACTTTCCGATACACGGGGGTACAAGACAGCCAACTTTCAGACTCCGGGCTGACACTGAGAATTTCTTAACAAAAAACTTAAGTAGGTACTAGTTTTTGGCCCGACCCTGGGACCCGGGATACCAAACGCAGCCGTCGAACTGCTACTCATCCTGCTTGCTGACGAACTGCTACTCAGCGAGAGTCATCGTCTCCTGCACTGCTGCGTGCAGTACATGTTATAAGCTGGTATCTACTGAACGTACCTTGATGATGGCATGGTTGAGCACCTCCTGCCAGTTGCTGTCGAACTGCCACTCGTCCTGCTTGCTGACGAACCGCTGCTCGGCGAGCGTCACCGTCTCCTTCGCTGCTGCGTGCAGTTCTGAAATCATGGTTCATGATTAGAAAAATCTATGAAAAACCAACAAGGTGGTACCAATTTGTAAGGGCAGAATAATCAATGGTCCGATAAATAAAAGCTATTTGTACTCTGCAATTCTTCATACAAAATTTAGTCGCATGACCGACTTTGTAATTTTTATGCGTACTTCCAAAAGTAATCTAATCACGAAAAGGCGTACCTACCTACCTCAAAATAGTCCATAACTACTAACATAGACATCACATTGAAAAACTGTTTGTTATTAGTCTTATATTAATTTGACATTACTACCTATTATTATAATAGAGACGTGTGGTATAATGTATGTCCGTCAGCTAGATTTTGTTAAGTGCTCTACTGAAAAGTTGTATAAACTAAGATACAGTTTTTCAGAATAGTTAGCAGAAGGGTTTCAGGTATTAAACCCTGTATTAAACATTGCATTATTAAATAAAAAGCTTCCATCATAGAAATCAAGTTATCGCTACTATGATGGGATTAGGCTTAATCACCACGCTTGGCAAATGCGGATTGGTGATCACATACCCGAGCTAAGTCCGAAAAATTTGAAACATACCATTCTACCGACTCGGGAATCGAACCCAGTACTCCGAGATCACGGCCCGATGCTTTCTTTTTATGTCATAGATGACAGACGAGCAGACGGATCACCTGATGGTAAGCGATTGCCACCGCCCATGGACACCCGCGACACCTGGGAGTCACTAGTGCGCTGCCAACCTTTAAACCCCCCTTTCCTTCGTTTTGGGCCTCCGGCAGCCTCACTCACGCAGCGAAACACAGCACAGTGCTGCTTCTCGCCAGTTTTCTATGAAGCCGTGGTATCACTCCAGTCGATCCATTCATGCCGAAGCGTAGCTCTCCCACGGCAAGCGTGGCTCTCCCACGGGACCACTAGACCAACAGGGCGTTATTACACAATTACGTAAAAAACCCGCTAGCTAATTTCCCCCGGCCAAGGTCGTTGATAACACCCGAACACATGGCGGTATCTTATCTCGTGATTGTTTGTATGTAACGCCCAACAATGCCTCATTTATTTGCATTCACTCAGAATATTTACCTAAGCGGCACGTCTTCAAAATTTAAGCTGTATTTATTTATTGATAAGAATTTGTTTGTGCGTAATTGTGGCGTAGGTTATTGTTATTTCTTTTATTAAGATTATAGTTAATCCTATCAGTGACGTACGTAACTTCAGGAGCCCAATTCTCGTGCTCGTGATATTTTAAAAATATGGCGGATGTCACATGAAATCAATACAAAAAAAAACTATGTTTTAGTGGTATATGTCGTATGATGATAAATCTGACGAGCACGAGAATTTTGTTTCTGTTTTGGTGCCCGTTTTTTTTTAATAACTAACGATTTTTTTAATATTATTCATACAACATCTCACAAATTCAGATTTCTTGCTAAGAGCTCAGGCAATTGTGTTACGAATATCACACAGACAACCTCTCTTTGACTGCCCCGGTGGCGCAGTGGGTAGAGGGTCGCACTTTAAAGCGACGGCTGCGCAAGAGGTCCCTGGTTCGATCCCCGGGTCGGGCCAAAAATTTGTACCTAAGTTTTCGGCAAGAAATTCTTAGTGGTAACCCGGAGTTTGGAAGTTGGCGGTCTTGTACCCCCGTGCCTCGGAAAGCACGTTAAGCTGTTGGTCCTGCGCTTGATCCCTCTCCGGTCGTGTCACATTAGTGTCCCATCGGATTATGAGGACAAGGGAATAGAGAGTGCACTTGTGTTTGCGCACACACTTGATCACTATAATATATCCTGCGTACGTGGCTGATCGTTGAGATTGGAGGATTATTATCAGACAGACAAGAAAGAAATTACAAATATAATATTTAAAAACATACATTACACCAAAACATTTCGTAACTTCGAAACTAATACTTCAGTTTAGGACATGATGACAAATTAATTTATCGTGTGGACGCACATACATCCATTGGACTATATAGATATCCCGCAGTAATCTCAATTACGCGTCCAATAACACAACATGTATTCGGTTATAGCTGTATAGGCATGGGGTAACTTCCATCAAGCTCAACATTGAACCTTCTTGCATGGACATAAAACAATGAATGGGGTTATCACAACATGTAGGTATTAAGCTTTTGCTGTAATAGGCAGTAGGACATGGGTATTAAGGACATGAGTTCATGCCATGAATCTTGTTAAAAACTCCAGTCTGAAGTAAATAACACACTCATCTCGTGTTCGTGTGTGTCCCGCCTGAATACGAGATGAAAATTTTAAGTGTGTTATTTCATCGTCATCGTCAGCCCATTTAAGTCCTCACTGCTGGGGCACGGGCCTCCCTCAATCACATGAGGGGTAATTGCCATACTCACCACGCTTGGCAGATGGGTTGGCGAGGGTTTTGATATAAATGCAGAGTTTTCCTTCTCTGGGTGCTGATGATCATGCCAGCAGCTTTACCTTAGTCGCCTTTTACAACAGCTCGGTAAGAGTGAGGGTGGCCTATTCTACTCTGCCGGGGACCACACGGCAGTGTCAGTCAGTGTGTTATTTACTTAAGAATAAATAAAATATCAACTACAGTTTGATTTTTAGGGTTCTATGATATAGGTAAGACTCGCGAGTATCGAATCCAATTGAATGAAAGGTCTCTAAGAAAAGACTCTAGCCTCAAAGAGCTCAAGAACAGAAGGAAGATCACAAATTACTCGAGCCCAGAATAAGGGCATGCCCACAGAAAAGAACTCGATCGCGGAAACAGAACTAGTCCGCGCAAACCACACACTCACGACAGTAGCACACTTCGCGCTGCGGAACGTGGAAGGCGGACTATTTGCTGGTCCACTATGACGTACAGCAAGCAGCCGAACTACAAAAATTGCCACTTCTAGCGCATAGAATATACTTGAATTTCTTATCCGCGCGGAATTTACGCCCATCTGCACGGATGATATCGGACACTTTCAAAATAAATTGAAAAAAAAGAGTATTGTAAAAAAAATCACTAACCGCTTTTCCGCAGCGGAAGTGTTCTACGGGCGTCAAATACATAAAAAGACTCAAGCGCAGAATAACAGGTTAAGGCGACGAGTAGCCCTAACTAGCGACACCAATCGATTTAAATTTTTAGCTACTAAACCGCATCTATTTTAAACAATTTCGAAGCGGGAGTCTCTAAGCTAACATTTATACTATTTATTTAATAATTGTGACACTGCTTTTAGATCTGTTTTTGCACTTGAATATTTGAACGCCATAAGTGGCCGTTTTTGGCGGTAGTTCAAATTTTGAGTACAAAAGCAGACCCAAAAGTTAAGTATAAGTATTAAATAAATAGTATAAGTGTTTTCCGAGAGGCTGCAGCTTCGAATTGTTAAAAAAATATCCAGTTTAATTAATAACAATTTAAATCAATTGGCGTCGCTAGTGTGCTCTACCCGTTATCTTAAGTGCGGAGAAAAGAGCTCGAGCACAGAAAAAGCACTCGTCAAATACGTGCAGAAAAGATTTCAAGCGCGGAAAAACAAAAAGTTGGCGAAAACACATATTTGGACCTTGAAAATGACTCGAGCTGAAGAGTTCAGAGAATAAGAGTTCAAGTTCAAAAGACAAGCTTGAGCCACAAATAGATAGGGCCTTGAGCGTGAAAGAATAGTTCGAGCAAAGAGGTCTAAAGCCCTGTAAACTCAGAAGACTCGACTTTTGTACATGACTATTTTATATCATTTGACGCGATGGGGTATCATGTAAACACGTTAACTGGCAGCGTTTGATAAGCGGCATCCTGCCGCCGAGGTCGCGCATACCGGCCGGCGATTTGCGAGCCTAGGGCGTGATGTAGTAGAGAAAGATATAGTGCTCCATCTGATATGATTTACTTTCATAGGTCAAGGAAATAGAGGGATATAATTATTAACTACACTTGCGAGTAACCAAATCGACTCAGGACCTAATTTTTTATACAAACGTACTAATTTCAGAGGCCTATAAATATGAAAATATGTCCTTTAGTGATAATTTTAGTGTAAATCTATGTCAAAAATGTTCTTCTTTTAGTTAATCATTTAAGAATCCTCCAGAAATATGCATTTTTTTAATGAGTAAGTTGTTTGTCTTTCTCCATAAAATAATATAATCAATTGATTTATTTAAAGTTAGCACCTAAACGGGATATCTTTTTAACAATTTCGAAGCTGCAGCCTCTCGGAAAACACTTATACTATTTATTTCATACTTATACTTAACTTTTGGGTCTGTTTTAGTACTCCAAATTTGAATTACCGCCAAAAACGGCCACTTATGGCGTTAATCTAAATTTCGATTGCAAAAACAGATCAAAAAGTAGTGCACAATTATTAAATAAATAGTACAAATGTTTGCTTAGAGACTGCCGCTCCGAAATTGTTTCAAATAGATCCAGTTTAGTAGCTAGTTAGGGCTATCCGTCGCCTTAAAATATTTAATTGAAATTTGAACACTTTTGAAATCGATTTACAATAGAAAAGGGACAACATTTCAAATTTCCTAAGCTCTGAAACAAAAATACCATATTCTTTGTTTACTTTTCGCTGCTCGAATATATATTTATCATTTTTTATATTGCTTATTTACTGAGAAAAAATTAAAAACTAAACAAACGTAAGATACGTCACTCGGACAGCAGAATGTAAAATATTTCTTGCTTGGCACATTATAGTTTTAAATCTACGAAATGCCAAACCCCGACATGTAACTGTTTTCCAACAAAAAAAAAGACAACTTGTCAACGTGGAATGATGAATGACGTTGAAAAATGTTGACACTAGTATTATTTACCTGACAGTAGTACCCTATTTTTATTAAAACAATGGCTAAGCAAAAGGAATATCGCTGTATTCACCCCGAACCGAAATTTACAGATAGAATTATCACTAAAGCGCAGATACTTTCATATTTACACATAGGCCTCTGAAATTAGTATGTTTGTATGAAAATTGGGTCCTGAGTCGAATTGATTGCTCGCGAATGTAGATAGGTATAAGTTAGAATATGAATTCGATTTACTTGAAAGTTAATTAGGTAGTTACGGTGCCTCGCGCGGAACCACGCGCGTCTGAACACAAGATAAATAGACACAGAAAGTTGGCCCTATATAGATAAATAAAGCAGAATCAATCAGTTCTGTATACGCAGAATCGTTTGACGCTCATACATCAAGATTATAAATTCAATATCAGACTGATAACAGACTAGTTTGTAACGTTCTTGCAAAATCGCTGCTTTTATTGGATCATTCTGAAACCTTCAGCTAAGTGTGCAGTGGATTCGATGGACCTCATTCGAATATGAATGAATCCAAATGAATTTCGAATGGAAATTAATGGTGTCGCGGGTGTTCATGGGCGGCGGCAATCGCTTACCATCAAGTGATCCGTCTGCTCGTCTGCCACCTATCACATTAAAAAATTGAATGAGTCTAATCCACTAATTTTAGGATTTTGTTAATAAACCCTAAAACACTATTACCTTACCTACTCTATACCCTAAAACAAGGTATTTTCTTTTTTTTATGTTATAGGTGGCAGACGAGCAGACGGATTACCTGATGGTTAGCAATTGCCTGCCCGCCATCACAAATGCTCTGACCCCCTTTCCCCCGGATCGGGCCTCCGGTACCCTCACTCACGCAGCGAAACACAGCACAATGCTGCTAACGGAGTTACTCATTGACTAAGAGTGATGGCAGCTCAATAGTTTAGAACGCGTCTCCTCCTAGAATATTACTTTTTTTTAAATTATTATTTAAATTACCGTTTTTAATATCCAATAATAGGAGCTAAAGAATAAAGACTTGTTTATAATGAATACGAAAACATGTGACGCAAAAAACAAAATCTGTAATAAACACGCAAACCAGTTTTTAATCTAGCGTAGTTTTAAACACTCCATTCACAATTTGCGATAAAATATAATTTGAAACCAAACAAAGGTATATCTTATCAGAGTCCACATTGTATGAGTAAAGAAAGTGACATTATAAACAATGCGAATATATTTAATGCGCAAATACAGTGTACAAACCAGCATCAAAGTTTTTTTTTATGAGAAAGGGAGGCAAAAGAGCAAGCCGAGTCACCTGATGGTAAGCGATCACCGCCGCCCATGGACATTAGCCACACTAGAGGGAGTGGAGATGCGTTGCCGGCCTTTTAGGAAAGGTATAGGCTCGTTTCTTCAAAGTGATCAAATTTACCAAAAATATCTCAGCATATGACAAGGCAACTGTATGTCATTTATTATTTAAGTCCAATCACGGTTTTTTTAGGTGGCAGACAAGCAGACGGATCACTTGATGGTAAGCGATTGCCGCCGCCCATGGACACCCACGACACCAATCGACTCACAAGTGCGCTGCCAACCTATAAACCCCCTTCCCCCGTTTAGGTCTCCGGTACCCTCACTCACGCAGCGAAACACAGCGCGGTGCTGCTTCACGCCGGTTTTCTGTGAGGCCGTGGTATCACTCCGGTCGAGCCGGCCCATTCACAGCTTTGGCACAATGGTAACAAATACTAAGGAAATCAAGTTCTAGAGAATAGAACCAAATACAATTCTAGCCAGCTCTTGGAGCATAAAAGAAGATGTCCTTTAAACTATTTGTTTAAGGTGACGGGTAGGGCACAATAGCGACGCCAATCGATTTTAATTTTTATCTACTAAACCGGATCTATTTTAGACAATTTCGGGGGGTTATTGTACATTGACCACAAAGTAAACTCACCACATTTTGTAAACTCCATACATTGAAAGTAAATTTACCACATGCATTAAAAATATGTGTAAGTTAGTCACAAGCGGGTGAGGTTTATTGTAAATTCGCCACAAATCCTCAGTTCACATATTTTTTGCTTAAAGTAGGTAACGATAGCAAACAATCTTTTGATTTTTTTAGAGAATAATTATATTGATAAAATTAAGAGAGTACCTATAAGTTAATATCCAATGAAAACTAATACGAAATTAAGAATTAACAGTAAAGCACATCTTTCTTTTTTTCTCCTGCGCTTTTGCACACTCTATCACGCGCTCGCTCACTCGCATACTTGTACATATATTTTATTATGTAACCTCCTGATTTTTCCCATATCGAAAAAAAATATAATTTTTTATTCTACTTGTTGTTTGATTTTTCTGCAGACCTTTTCACAAAAGCAATGGTGGTGAGTTTACAATAACCAAAATTATTAATAAACAATTTACTTCATAAAAATAGAACTGTGGTGAGTTTACACTTACTTTTTTCTGTGGCGAGTTTACTTTGTGGTCAATGTACAATAACCCATTTCGGGGGTGGTTGCAACCTCTCGTCAAACACTTATACTATTTATTAAATACCCGTGCACAAATGTTGGGTCCGTTTTTGTACGCGAAAAATAGATTCACGCCAAAAGCGGCCACTTTTGGCCAATCAATTTTATATATAATATGTACCCAACATATTTGTATGGTTATTTAATAAATAGTATAAGTGTTTGCCAAGAGGTTGTAACACCGAAATTTTTCAAAAGAGATCAGGTTTAGTAGCTAAAAAATTAAAAAGCTAGTAAAATATACACGCTACATATCTCTCATGATAATAATTCTATTTCTGCTCAGAGACATTTTATGGGTGCAAAATACTGATGTCGAGCTATGTACTTAAGAGTTATTAGAATCAATTGTGGCTCACAACGAAAAGAAAACGTGAGATCATAGTCGAGGATATCCACCGGCCAACATAGGGAACCAGATCACAATAGTGAGTACGACTTTGAGAGTTGATTCCGAGAGAATTAGCACCGGCCGAGTAATTGTTAGGTCACCTCTAGCCTTGCGAGTATGTAATGTATACGCGAGATTTCTATGAGAGCCACGCATCAGCATGAATGGGCCGGCTCGACCAGAGTGATACAGCCTCGGAGAAAACCGACGTGAAGCAGCACTGTGCTGTGTTTCGATGCGTGCGTGAGGGTACCGGAGGCCCAATCCGGGTGAAGAGGTTTTTCTTATGTGATAGGTGGCAGACGAGCAGAGGGATCACGCGATGGTAAGCGATTGCCGCCGCCCATGGACACTCGTGACACCAGTGGAGTCACAAGTGCGCTGCCAACCTTTAAACCCCCCTTTCTGACCGGACCGTAAGGTAATTGGTAGTGACCCTGCCTCTTACGCCAAAGGTCGTGGGTTCGATCCCCACCCTGGACAAACATTCGTGCGATGAACACTTGTGTTTGTTCAGTGTCTGGGTGTAATATATTTAATTAAGTAGGTAATATTTATGTTCCTCTGTTGTCTGATATATATATAACACAAGTGCTTAAGCTACTTAGTACGGAATCAGGTCAACGTATGAGATGTTGTGAGAATTATTATATTATTATTTCCCCCGGATTGGGCCTCCGGTACCCTCACTCACGCAGCGAAACACAGCATAGTGCTGCTTCACGCCGGTACAGGATACCGGCGTGAAGTCACCTATCTTATGTGATAGGTGGCAGACGAGAAGAGGGATCACGTGATGGTAAGCGATTGCCGCCGCCCATGGACACTCGTGACACGTTTAAAGGTTGACAGCTAGTGCACTTCGCACCTTCAGAAATATAAAGACCTAATCCAAAAATTTTGGATTTTGACTTTTACTCATAGAAAGGCTTTAATTAAACAAACGTATAAAGCGTTGTGACTCCACTCTAGTGTCGCGGTGTCCATAGGCGGCGGCAAACGCTTACCATCAGGTGATCCGTCTGCTCGTCTACCACCTATCACATAAAAACAAATGTGCCTAATATTTGAGATTTCGATATTTTTCACTTCACAGTTTAGTGATGGTAGCTCCGTAGTTTCGAATGCTGTATGATGTACCTATTCAAAGCATTCGGTTGATCGAGATAGAGGCACTTCGGGCACCTTCATTTATCAACATCTTAATTTTATATCTCAAGCAAGTCATATAAGTAATTGTGTGTGGATGTGGATAACAACAAAACTAATTTACAACTGCAAAAAGAAAGAAAACCTTAGTGAAAGTAGACCGAAAACTATTATTTTCGGTTCAAAGGACAAACGGTTTCGATTGCCGGTTTGTCACGCTCAATAATTCTAGAAAGCCATATTATAAATCCGTTGGTTATTTGACAATGTAAAATAAAGGTTGTTATCCACACAGAAACCTTCACATAACATCTAAAAGAAAATACTAAACAATTACATATACAATACATATATTAATTAAATGTGACGTTTTGCCTTAGGGCCCTTCGTTCATGTTACAGTAACTACACATCTGCATCCCTGTAAGTAATGAAGGTAAATTGACCTTCTGTTAGCGAGCGAGGGACATAAAGAAATAAAATATATTACTTTAATAAAATATATTATTAAAATATATCAGTCTCGTCCGTGAGTGCTAGCGATCGGACGCATTCTATCTGTGTGCGTGCGTAGTTTAGTGAAATAACTACGATGACATCGGTTTTAAAGTGTTCGTCTTGCAACATAGTAATATGTGAACTTCTTGCTTTTATACAAAACAAGCAGGATGTAATGGATGAACAATCCCTAGTGAACCTGTGCTTATCCAGTTTCTCCGAACAGGACATTGATACTGCGAAGAGTTTGTTGTTTACGGCGGTTTCACAGCGAAAAATTTCGAGAAAAAAGGCCAAGAAGTCGCTTAAAAACCTGCACGATGTCATAGCAGTATTTAAGGAAAGTGATCCGGATGATCTGCCCGTTTTTGTAGCCAAAGAACTGCAGAAGCTGCCGCCGTTAACGTTCGACCATGTTGACGCATCGAGAGTGTTAAAGGACATTATTGTGCTTAAAACCGAACTAAAAGCAATTAAGGACACTTATGTTACGCAAGAAAAGCTGCAGGAGGTTAAGATGGACTTGCTAAATGCAAAAAATGCATCAATTATTTCTGCACAGGGCCAATTTGTAAATCCAAGAAGAGGCGGTGGTTGTAGAAATAGTTTCGACAGCGGGCCGTTTGGCTTACCGCACATACCAATAGCAACACAGCTGATCGAGTCGGATGATGCGTACGTCGTTGACAGTAACCGTTCGCTGGCTCGCTCGCACTCATGCGAAAAAGCTGAGTCGCCCTCTCTGTCAACAGAACCGGTCCTGCCGAGACCCACGATGACGTCGGCGTCGGCAATTGTCAACGCAGATGAAACACGATCAGAAGCGACGTCTTTATTTACCGGTAATAAGGTGCACTTCTCCACGCCAGACAAGGTGACTAATACTAAAACATTGGCAGAGCTTATACAAGGAACTTGTGATCGGGAATGGAAGTCGGAAAGAGAGAATTTGGATGGTAAATGGATAGAAATTCAACGAAAAAGGCATAGAAATCGTTTTGCTACTGTACAAGGTAAAGCATCTACGAATCCTCAAGAAAAATTTAAGGCTGCGGATATAAAGATCCCGTTGTTTATAAACAATGTAGATATAAATACAACGGAGGGGGACATTAAGCAATACATTAGTAGCAAAACGCAGGTTGCTGTTAGCTTGAGAAAAGTGAACGCCAAAGGGCAAAAACAATACAACGCCTATATCGTTTATGTGCCAAGGAACAAGATGTCATTATTTATAAATGACAATTTGTGGCCGGAGGGTGTCCTTTAGACGTTTTGTTGATTTTAAAAGAAATAATAGACAGACACAGTCGGATCTTGAAAACACTACCAAGCCTGTATGAATAACAAGGCAAAGTTTGTAACTTTTAATTGTAAGTCCCTAGTAAGGTCTATGGAGTGTATTAGAACACTGTGTTTAACATCGCATTTGATCGCGCTGCAAGAAACATGTTTACTACCACATGACATCCCACTGCTGGGCAACGTGGATCAGGACTTCGAGTACACTGGAAAGTCGTCGGTTGATGTCTCTGCGGGCATTCTGCGCGGGCGGCCCTATGGTGGGGTAGCAATCCTGTGGCGAAAGAATGTGTTCAGTGCGGTATCAGTGGTTCCGTGTTCTAGTGACCGAATCGTGGCCATAAAAGTTTCTTGTGCGAATTGTTCTTTTCTTGTGTTCTCGGTATACATGCCTACTGACGAGTCTGCGAACTTAGTGGAGTTTACGCATTGTTTAAGCGAGATAAGCGCCATAATAGAGAGTTGTGATACCGAGTATTGTTATATTATGGGTGATTTCAATGCTCACCCTGGTAGGCGTTTCGGTATAGAAATGCAGACGTTCTGCACGGACCAGCAATGGATTTGTGTAGATATGGAGCTGCTTGGAGTGGACTCAGCAGCATATACCTACGTGAGTGACAGTCACGGCACGTGTAGCTGGCTGGATCACTGTGTGGTGACCCAGGCAGCTAGGGGTGCAGTTGACACAGTGATAATTAATCATGGTGTGTACTGGTCCGATCATTTTCCCCTGGAAATACAATGTAACTTCGATCTTTTAATACCCAAACGATTGTCATGCAGTAGTAAGGCTAATCATATTCTATGGGGCGAACGGGATGATTTACAGATTTTGAAGTATACAGATTATTGTAATGAAAATCTTAAACAGATAGACTTTCCGGATGCTCTGGCTCATTGTGCTGATATGGCCTGTAACGACCCGAAACATAGCTCGGTACTGGCGAGCATGTATGACCGATTAATAAATGTGCTGACGGAAGCCTCAGTCTATAGCAAAAAGAGTAGAAAGCTTAATTGTAAAAGGAAATATGTTTGTGGGTGGAACAGGCACGTGAAAACTGCTCACAACGAGGCTAGGTTGTGGTTTCAGTACTGGGTGTTATATAATAGGCCACGTGAAGGTTTGGTATATGATAGAATGTGTGTCTCGAGAAATGCTTTTAAAGCTAAATTAAAATGGTGCCAAAATAATGAGCAGCAGATAAAAATGGACATGTTAGGTACAGAACATAGTCAAAAAAAGTTTTCTAGTTTCTGGAAACACACGAAAAAGCTGAGTCCGCGGCCAGGTGCTCCAGTGAGTGTAGAAGGGTTAAATGAGTCCTCTCAGATAGCCGAAATGTTTCGACAATATTTTAGGGTCCAACCTACGGAGAGGGTCTCCGACTCTGATGGTAGTGGTATTGCTATTGAAGCTACTAGTAGACATACTGTGAAGAGTTCGGTTGTGATTAAGGCCAGGGACATAAGTTCAGTTTTGAAAAAAATGACGAGGGGTAGATCTCCTGGACATGACCATCTAAGTGTGGAGCACCTACAACATGCGGGTGTTCATCTCCCGCGAGTTCTGGCAATGTTCTTCTCCCTTTGCCTTAGTCACAGCTACTTGCCGGATAATATGTTAAAAACTGTAGTGGTTCCAATTATTAAAAATAAGAATTGTAGTGCTAGTGACAAGTCCAATTACAGACCCATTTCTTTGGCGACCACTGTGGCCAGGGTGCTGGACCGACTGCTTGAGAAACAGCTGAAAGCGACTGTCAATTTACATGACGCCCAATTTGGCTTCAGATCCGGTCTTTCCACCGAAGCTGCCGTATTGTGCCTCAAGCAGACTGTCCAGTACTATACCGCAAGGGAGACGCCGGTCTATGCGGTGTTCTTGGATTTGTCAAAAGCATTTGATCTCGTACAATATGATGTACTGTGGAGAAAGCTCGTTGAGGACACAGAACTAGCCCATGACTACATTTCGATCCTCAAATACTGGTACACGCACCAAAAGAACTGTGTGAAGTGGTCTGGGGAGTTCTCAAACATGTATAGGTTGGAAAGCGGGGTGAGGCAGGGGGGGATAAGCTCGCCCATGCTTTTCAACCTGTATGTGAACAAGCTGATTGCCGAGCTCAGCAGTGCTGGAGTTGGCTGTTCTGTTGACGGCACTTTTGTCAACAACATTAGTTATGCTGACGACATGGTGCTGCTGTGCCCGTCCGTCAGTGCCCTTAACAGATTGATTAGAATCTGTGAAAGAAATGCGTTAACCCATGGTCTCAGGTACAATGGTGCTAAGAGCGAATTGCTAGTCTTTAGGGCTAAGAATAAAACTTATAAAGTACCACCTATAAAGCTCAATGGCATGCCTTTGAAACAAGTAACAAGTTTTAAGTACCTTGGACACTGGGTTACCGACTCATTGAAGGATGATGTTGACTTGGAGAGGGAACGTAGGGCACTGTGTGTTAGGGCGAATATGCTTTCCCGCAGGTTTGCTCGATGCACGAAAAGTGTAAAAATTACTCTTTTCAAAGCTTACTGCCACTCTTTGTACACATGCAGCCTGTGGACGAACTATACCCAAGTAGCATACAGGGCCCTACGTACTCAGTACAACAACGCATTCAGGGGGATGATGGGGCTGCCTCGACACTGCAGCGCTTCAGGGATGTTAGCGGCAGCTGAAGTTGACAGCCTGTCGGCCATCATTAGGAAGCGCATCGCCTCCCTGTTGCAGCGGGTGCGAGGCAGCGCCAACAGCCTCCTGAAGATGGTCTCGGCTAGACTGGACGTGGACAGTGCAATTATGCAGCATTGGACACGCTTCCAGCTAGCTAAAGACACGAAAATTAGTTATAATAATTATTTTTAATACACTAACATAGTTATAGAATAAATTGTTACTAACACTATAATATGGACACATAGTCTGAAATAAATATGTTTTATTTTAATTATTTTATTACGTACAAACCGATTGCACCACAACAAATCAATAATAATAAGTAAGAAAAACGTCAAATTCAGAAAACAAAACAAAAGCGAAAATAAAATAAATAACTTAAAGCGGTCGGTTTGCCACACCTTCCATATATCTTACTTGCTGCTATGGACCCTTCATGGGCGAGTCCGACTCGCACTTGGCCGGTTTTTAGAACTTGGGTCTGCATAGCCGAATACCTAGAATGTGCTCGAAATATAATGAAATTACCAATATTACACCCGATATAGATATTTTCCACGGTCCCTTTACAGGTTTTAAAAGAAAACTTCTGAAATAACTGAAACTACTATTTTAAAAAAAACCCATTGTATTATCTATATTTTGAAATATTAAGTACACATTCCTCGCCAACCCGTCTGCCAAGCGTGGTGAGTATGGCAATTACCCCTCATGTGATTGAGGGAGGCCCGTGCCCCAGCAGTGGGGACTTAAATGGGCTGACGATGATGATGATGAAGTACACATTGTGTACGCCGTGTGGTCCCCGGCAGAGTAGAATAGGCCACCCTCTCTCGTACCGAGGTGTCGTAAAAGGCGACTAAGGTAAAGCTGCTGGCATGATCATCAGCACCCAGAGAAGGAAAACTCTGCATTTATATCTAAACCCTCGCCAACCCGTCTGCCAAGCGTGGTGAGTATGGCAATTACCCCTCATGTGATTGAGGGAGGCCCGTGCCCGAGCAGTGAGGACTTAAATGGGCTGATGATGATGAGGGCACACAAGCGACGCCAATCGCAGTGGCTATGAGAAGCAGGCTCACCCCATTTCTATAAAATAATAATAATAAAATAAATACTTTGTAATTTTTTACGCTCTGTTGGTCTAGTGGTTTAAGTAGCGGGCCGTGATCTCTGGGTCCTGGATTCCATTCCCGGGTCGAGCAAAAAGTATGTTTCAAATTTTTCAAACATAGCTCGGTATTGTGATCACCAATCCGCATTAGGTAAGCGTGGTGGTTAACCCCATCATAGTAGCGAGAGATGACTTGATTTCTATGATGGAGGCCTTTGCCCTGCAGTAGGTCAGTAATTCAGTATATACTGATACTTTTTACTTTCATATTTTAAAAGAAATAGGTAAAAAAGTCTATTGAGTTTCATTCGACAATGTACAGGGAACGTGTAATCAATCATCGGACCCTCAATGAAGCCCGAAGTAGCGCCGGCCGTGACCGCGGCCTTGCAAACCCCGCAGGAAGCCATTATCGCCCGATAGCGGTGAGCTGATAATACCACCACCGATTTTGAGTAACAGTGATGATACAGTAGGTTAGTCAATAGTTATAATGGGAGGTTTTGGTTGCTAGACTAGGCCAGGTCACGGTGATAATAATAATAGCTGTATTTTAACTTCACACAAGCGAATCTCGGTATACTCTCGGGCAACGATTTCAAAAATAGGGCAAGTTAAAACACTTGGTATACAGTTGGTATGATATAGTGGTTGCGAGGTTTTTTGGTTGCGATAGGCGATGTCCTATGCTAACACCAACGACTACCACGTGGAGACTGGTTGATAAAAGATAGTAGAGTTCTATGAAGAGATAAACACGAAAACGACGAAATACGATTCGAAAATAATAAATTACACTGAATAAACAAATCATATTCCGCACTGAAAGATGTTTTTTTACGTGATAGGTGGCAAACGGCAGTCCAAAGTCTTCGCTAGAGATCTGGCAATTGGAGAGAGCTTGTTGACCAAGCTGAAAACAGAGGATGGCAGAATCGTCAAGTCACGCCCAGAGCTTTTGGCCGAGATCGAACACTTTTATGGACAGCTTTACGCGACATCACGCACACCTGTCATTCAGGCCGTTGAGCGCAGAGCCAAATTAACCCGGCACTACACCGAAGATATCCCGGACGTCAGCCTATACGAGATTAGCATAGCTCTCAAACAGCTTAAAAACGGTAAGGCACCGGGTGATGATGGAGTCACAGCGGAGCTTCTGAAAGCAGGTGGACGACCTGTCCTGAAAGCCCTTCAGAGGCTTTTCAACTCCATCATCATTGAGGGAAAGACACCCAAAGCGTGGCACTCTGGCGTGGTAAGGCTTTTCTTCAAAAAGGGTGACAAATCCTAATTGAAGAATTACAGGCCTATCACGCTGCTGAGCCACATATATAAGCTGTTTTCGAGAGTTATGACGAATCGTCTCGCACGCAGGTTCGACGACTTCCAGCCTCCCGAACAAGCCGGATTTCGAAAAGGCTTTAGCACTATAGACCACATACATACGCTGCGGCAGGTTATACAGAAGACCGAAGAGTATAACCTGCCATTATGCTTAGCGTTTGTGGACTATGAGAAAGCCTTCGACTCTGTCGAGACCTGGGCCGTGCTACAGTCTCTCCAAAGGTGCCGAATAGACTACCGATACATACAAATGTTGCAGTCATTGTACGGAAACGCCACAATGTCAGTCCGTCTTCAGGACCAGGAATCAAAACCCATTCCTCTCCAGCGAGGTGTGAGACAGGGTGACGTTATATCGCCGAAACTGTTCACCACTCTGTTGGAGGACGTGTTTAAACTTCTGGACTGGGATGGACTTGGCATCAATATAAATGGTGAGTACATGACGCACCTTCGATTCGCTGATGATATCGTAGTCATTGCTGAGACCTTGAAAGACCTAGGCACGATGCTTGACGACCTCAGTAGAGTCTCCCAACAAGTGGGTCTGAAAATGAACATGGACAAGACGAAAATCATGTCAAATTCCCATGTCGTACCCACTCTTGTGAAGGTCGGAAGCTCTGCACTGGAAGTTGTAGACGAGTACATCTACCTCGGACAAAAAGTCCAGCTTGGTAAGTCCAACTTCCAGAAAGAGGTCGATCGACGAATCCAACTCGGCTGGGCAGCGTTCGGGAAGCTACGCAGCATATTTTCGGCCCACCTACCGCAGTGTCTCAAGACGAAAGTCTTCAATGCGTGTGTGTTGCCAGTGATGACATACGGAACCGAAACGTGGCCGCTTACAATGTGCCGATTAAGGAGGCTCAAAGTCACCCAGAGAGCAATGGAGAGAGCTATGCTCGGAGTCTCCCTGCGTGATCGTATCAGAAATGATGAGATCCGCAGGAGAACTAAGGTTACAGACATAGCCCAAAGGATTGCATGCCTCAAGTGGCAATGGGCAGGGCGCATAGCGAGGAGAACAGACGGCCGTTGGGGCAGAAAGGTCCTGGAGTGGAGGCCACGCACAGGAAGTCGCAGCCGTGGCAGGCCCTACACAAGGTGGACCGACGATCTGGTGAAGATCGCGGGAATCCATTGGATGCGGGCGGCCAGGACCGATCTGTGTGGAGAACATTGGGGGAGGCCTATGTCCAGCAGTGGACGTCTATTGGCTGAAATGATGAGGTGGCAGACGAGCACACGGATCGCCTGACGGTAAGCGATTGCCGCCGCCCATAGACACCCGCGACACCAGTGGAGTCACAAGTGCGTTGCCAACCTTTACACCCCCCTTGTCCCTGGATTGGACCTCCACTACCCTCACATAGTGAAACACAGTACCTACAGTGTTGCTTCAGGTTTCTGTGAGGCCGTGGTATCACTCCTGTCGAGCCGGCCCATACATGCCGAAGCGTGGCTCCCCCACGTTCTTCCAGAATGTCTATTATTGTATCCCACGACCGTTGGATCGCGAGACAGGGCAAATGGACCATCGGGCCAGTTAATGCTCTCTCTATCGCGTAGAGAATCGCGACTTGTCGTTAAACTAGTCAGGTAATAGCGGCGAACTAGCCTTAACGGTAATGCTATACCATAATTATTATGCTAGTTAATATATCAGACAGATTCCCCTTACGCCGATACATGCACAAATGTTGGGTCGGTTTTTGTACGCGAAAAATTGATTCACGCCAAAAATGGCCGCTTTCCGCGTGAATCAATTTTTCGCGTACGCGTTGGACCCAACATTTGTGCATGGTTATTTGATAAATAGTATAAGTGTTTGCCGAGAGGTTGTAATGTAACCCCGAAAATGTTTAAAATAGATCCGATTTAATAGCTAAAAATTAAAATCGATCGGCGTCGCTAGTGTGCCCTACTCGTCACCTTAATGGTACCGTCCCAACCGAATCCATGGATTACGTTTCAAAAACTATTTGAAATTGTTTCCTTTCGATGTTTTCCCTCACCGCCGAAGTAATGGTAAAAATATTCACATATGTTTGATAAATCCAGAGGCGCATGCTCGGATTCGAGCCTACGACCCCCCAATAAGAAGGCGCACGGTCTCATCCACAAAGCAACCATCGCTATTGAGTAAGTAAATAACAGTTATATTTCACTTGTAAATACCAGTACTACTTGATCACTAGCCGTGTTGTGATACCGTACTATTCGAAGCACTTCTCAGAAACCCGGCTTCAATTGAATATGTATTTCAATCTCCGGCCGGTCCTAACTGCGGCCCGTCGTGTTTATACATATGTATTAAGTAGATGGTTTAACGCGGGTTTACGCGGGTCGAGAGAGGTCTATTAGGTTTACGAGGTACCGAACAGTGGAATCTAAAACGAAGACGCTGCGTGAGTGAGGGTACCGGAGGCCCAATCCAGGGGAAGGGGGGTTAAAACGTAAGCAGCGCACTTGTGACACCACGGGTGTTGCAGGTGTCCATGGGCGGCGGTAATCGCTTACTATCAGGTGATCCGTCTGCTCGTCTGCCACCTATTATCATAAAAAAAAGAATCCATGCTAATGTTGCTGTGGAATATACGTGATACGATACCTCAATTCAAGAAAGGTAAAATTAAGACGCAGTATTAAAAATAACAAATACACTTAAAATTTTCATCTCGTGTTCAGGCGGGACTCGAACCCACATCCTTCACAATCCGGGTGGGTTCTACCAATTAGACGACTGAACGCGTTACTAAGCCGACGAAATTTGTAAGTGCTTGATTAGACATGAGCATGTTGTGTTATTTACTTAAGAATAGATTGAAAAAGATTGCTATAAAAATATCAACTAATAATAAATATGTTAAAGATAACAACTTCGTTAAAAAAATCAATTAGTTGAAAATAACAATAAAATGTTAAAAAATATTTTTAACTTTCTTTTGAAATGTTTTTATAGCTGTGTTAATTAATAGTTACTTTATTTAAACATGTAAATTTAATAGCTATGACTTTTAACGCTCACCACTACGCAGTATGGCCAGGATCGCGCATTTGGTAGTGATCCTGCCTAGTATACAAGGTCATAGGTTAGATCCTTATTTTGGACAAATATTCGTGTGACGAACACTTGTGTTTGTTCATTGTTCAGTTCAATATGTATTTAACTGTTATATTTGTAATTCCACAGTTGTCTAATATCCGTAACACAAGTGCTTAAGGTGACGAGTAGGGCACACTAGCGACGCCAATCTGTCCGTTTTTGTACGCGAAAAATTGGTTACCGCCAAAAGCGGCCACTTTTATCGTGAATCAAATTCTCGCGTACAAAAACGGAGCCAACATTTGTGCATGGATATCTAATAAATAGTATAAGTGTTTGTAACCCCGAAATTGTTTAAAATAGATCCGGTTTAGTAGCTAAAAATTAAAATCGATTGGCATCGCTAACGTGCCCTTCCCGCCACCTTAAACAAATAGTTAAATATCTTCTTTTATGCTCCAAGAGCTGGCTAGAATTGTATTTTGTTCTATTCTCTAGAACTTGATTTCCTTAGTATTTGTTACCATTGTGCCAAAGCTGTGAAGGGCCGGCTCGACCGGAGTGATACCACGGCCTCACTGAAAACCGGCGTGAAGCAGCACCGCGCTGTGTTTCGCTGCGTGAGTGAGGGTACCGGAGATCCAATCCGGGGGAAGGGGGCTTAAAGGTTGGCAGCGCACTTGTGAGTCGATTGGTGTCGCAGGTGTCCATGGGCGGCGGCCTTAGTGTGCCCTAGACGTCACCTTTGAAATTATAATCAGCAAACAAACTATGTAACTAGCAAAAAAGCATGGACCTAGGGAATCCGTGGTATGTAATTAAACCAATAAAAAAGATGATGTAGTTTTTATTTATTTACTATGTTCGCTCCAGGCTATTTATTAGCCCACTTAAAAATGTTATCGTCATATGTTTGTATTACCTTCATTGTTTCCGATTTTCACAGAACGAGGGAATTACATAGATTGTCATGTTATACTGTAAAACTAAGGTTTAGTTTGGGACCAGGAGCCCAATTCTCGTGCTTGTTATATTTTGAAAACATGGCGGATATCACCCGAAAACCATACAAAAAAACTACGTTATAGTGATATATGTCGTATGATAATAAATATCACGAGCACGAGAATTGGGCTCCAGAGCTACAATTGTATGTAATCATGTCCCAATTTATTTATTTATAGTCGAACTTCTCGAGTAAGTTCCACACAATTCTTATCGATTTCGCCTTATTCGGAAATGGGTTCGTGCAAGCCGCACATAACGTGGCAGAAACGAACATAATGACTGCAATTTAGTATGTGAGAA
This sequence comes from Marasmia exigua, assembly GCA_019059595.1. Classification (NCBI taxonomy): domain Eukaryota; kingdom Metazoa; phylum Arthropoda; class Insecta; order Lepidoptera; family Crambidae; genus Marasmia; species Marasmia exigua. Next base: position 18,516,562 of record CM032470.1, read on the forward strand.
AACATACTACCATATTCATGAGCTCGCGTATCGGCATTCGGAGCGTTTTTGTGGTTTCTCGTATCAACAAGCCTACAACGAAACCCAGCCGCATGGAACTACAATATACCTGTTACATTCAAACAAAAGAAACGGAAAGCACGTGCGAAAGAAACAGATTACTATTTGGTATTTCATTGTAGGGCCTCTTGCTCGGCGGTCGTTTTCATTCTAGCTTTAGTATGGGTGAAAATAAGAGTTTCGAATTGGATTACATATGCAGTTAAGAGTTAACTAGTAAACTATTTATCATTGTTTTTTTTATGAGAAAGGGAGGCCGACGAGCAAGCGAGTCACCTGAAGGTAAGCGATCACCGCCGCCCATGGACATCAGCCACACCAGAGGGAGTGGAGATGCGTTGCAGGCCTTTTAGGAAGGTATAGGCTCGTTTCTTGAAGATCTCAATGTCGTACCGGTTCGGAAATACCTACCGCTGCGGGAAGTTGATTCCACAATGAGGAGGTGCGTGGCAAGAAATTACGTGTAAAGCGCACGGTGGTGGATCTCCACTTATCCAGATGGTACGGGTGGAATCCTAGTTTACGGCGTGTAGTACGGTGGTGAAATTCAGCAGCGGGTAGTAACTCAAACAACTCCTCGGAACAATCACCATGGTAAAGGCGGTAAAAGACACATAGAGATGCGGCTTCTCTCCGCAGGGCCAGAGAGTCTAAGCGATCAGTGAGATACTCGTCGTCGACTATTCGAGTTGCACGACGTTGAACGCGGTCAAAAGGGAGGAGCTGATATTGTATTGTATTGTTAGTTTACTTTTAATATCAGTTAACACGGGGTTTTGTGAGTAAGTATACCAAGGCCGCCCGAAGACGAAATGGCAGACCTAGGTTATAGCTGGAAAGACGTCGAGACTGACCTGCGCGAGCTCCAGATGCAAGAAGTGGAAGATCAATCGTAATGGTGATCTCTTGCTTCGGAAGCCAAGACTCGCAAGAATCGCTGAGCCAACAGAGTAAGTAGTACGGGGAGCGATGGTGGCTCATAGGATAAAAACGCGCGCATGATGAACGGGTGGAATTTTTAAAATCTATGTGCATATTTGCCGATAACCAGATGAGTTAGACACAGTCCCTCCACCAGCCCTTGGTCCTTCCTACCGTCTCGGCATACGGACCGAATCTTGGCAGACGCTCACCAGGTACTTGCTAAGGGCTCTTTCCCCGGTGCGTTTCTTCACTCCCTACAAAGTCTGTGTCTGTGTCCCATCTCAATGTCACTTCTCCCCAAATGGGGCGTGAAACACCACAACACAAGCGACTCGCGCTCGGGCAGTTCCACATCAATCAATCTCCTTCCTAATGTTAAGCCTTTTGTGCACGCAACCGTCGAAAACCTTCTGCAGAGCTGACAATCTCTTGATGGTATACTGGTCCTATCTCGTTTCTGTTCCAGATGAGTTGACGACATAGACAGAACGGTGGGTAAGACGAGGCTGGCACAGGACCGATGCGAGTCCGGGGGAGGTCGTGATAGTCCAAGGCTTTGCCCGATACCCATAACCTTTCCCCAATTGGGCGATGAGGGAACGCCGCTGTGTTTTTTAGTCGGTATGTCTCTAGGCGCATACCTAGAGGAGAGCCCGACATAACCCCTGATAGCCCCCGCTATCTCGGGCAAGCATTTTTCACAGCGACAAAAAAAAAGGACCGATGCGAGTGGCGAGCACAGGGGGAGACCTATATCTTGCAGTGGGATCAAAATCAGCCTGATGATGATGATGATGTGCATATTTCAATCAACCTACAGTGTGGAGGGAAAACATCCTGAGAAAATCGGTTCCGGTCGGTTCTCTCAATTGTGAGGTATCCACAATTTGATTTGAGAAAATATTTGAACGCACTTGAGGTTTTGATTTTAACGTGCAATCATGGTTACGTTTGTCTTGTTCTTCTGTATAACCGTCGGGAAGGTCAGACGGCAGTTGCTTTATTGTAATTACCAAATCCTGAATAATGACCAACCGTACCCCAGGCTTCAAAGCGACATCACTGGATATATCAGTTCCGATTCCGGTGGTAGAATCACATTATATTTATTCATTTCTTAGTATATTTTTTGTATCGACATATATGTTTAATAACATGTATAATATACATAGCTATAATTAATATTTTTCATGTATGACGATTTGTAAGAGCTGTATATAAGCCTATGCAAATAAAGTACTTTTGAATTTTGAATTTTTTGAATTTTTGAATTTATAACCGGGAATATTTACTTCCCTCCGACACGAGAATTCGCAAATCGCATTCGAATTCATTAACCGGGAATGATCCGTTTTATTATTCTTCAGTTTTGAGACAGGAATACATTTTTATGATAAAAGGAATCCCGTGCGAGCCGCTAGTGCTACCGATAAATTTTAAACCACATTATAATCTTGTACTACTCATACCTATTATTGACTTTTAGTTACATTCCGGTGCAAAAACCTCTAAAAAAACAGACAAAGTAGACAATCTAACTGTGCCAGGAAGGTCAAGATGATTAACTCAGCTGGTGTGAAGGTAACCTGAATGTATACAGCCGAGTTGAAATAGATCCTAATTGAATTACTCGGGATTGAGTCAGCTTTTGGTAACGGATATCACATACTGGTCTGAGCGAACACTGGACGTTTACTACCAATTCGTTAATCTATAATGCCACTTTATATTAAAAGTAGACCTAAAATAAATTGGAGAAAATGGTTTGCACGGGATCATCTTCGAAGAAAAGTGGTGGTGGGTGGAAAGAACAGCAAATATACGTAACTTGGGAAGTTGTGCTGTATTACAGCCCGCATTTTGAATTTGATAATAATGGAAATAATAGGCTTTATAATTCTCGACTCGATACTATTGCAAGTCTTGTAAGGTAGAATGTAGCCGAACTCATGATAAATGTAACATCATCTCTTCATTCATCTCTCTCTCACATTCGCAGTAAAATACATTTGTATTTGAATTTCATCTCACACATTTTAATGGGCCAAATCTAGACCACACAGCCTAAACTACACAATATACTTATTAGTTTATACTATTTAACCCCCGACCCAAAAACGACGGGGTGTTATAAGTTTGACGTGTCTGTGTGTCTGTCTATGGCATCGTAGCTCCCGAACAAATGAACCGATTTTGAATTTGTTTTTTTTGTTTGAAAGATGAATAAGGAGGGAGTGTTCTTAGCTATGTTGGATAAAAATCGATCTAAGATGGCCGCCGTCACAAAGATTTGGATTTTATGTTTTAACACAACTCCCACAATATGGGTATCATATAAAAGGGCTTGAGTAGCAAATATATTAATTGTGAAAAATTCAAATCCAAGATAGCCGCTGTCAGAAAATGACGAATAACCTATTTGTTGTTCCAACTGCCTCAATATAGGTATCTAATGAAAGAGGTTTAGTTGTGTCAGGGTTTTTTTTATTTTCAATTTAATTAAATAAAATATTTTGCAAGTGAAACTATGAATGACGTAGCGCTAGGAGTGGCTTCAGTCACATAAAACCTTAGGGCAGAACAGGTCATTATTCGCCGTAAGGTAAAGAGAAACTTTAAGCTTCGGCGACATACTTGCACATAACCGTGGGAGAGCCACGCCTGAGCATGAATGGGCAGACGAGGAAAGAGAGGGAAACTCCGATTCGGTCGTACCGTTTGCTTTAAATTAGGCCATCTGAGGTTCGTTTCGTCGAGTGAGTGAGGGAGGCCCAACCAGGGGGTTACGTGCGGGGATACTGTTACGTCGGCGGCGATCTGCTTGTCTCCACATAAAGTATCATATCAAAAAGACTGTTCCTGTTGTATATGTGTGCGTAATACGCTCAGCGTTGTTAAAATCATCATAAGTAGGTAACATTGTACGCGCGCAGCCGTACCTCGCCCCGCGCGCCCGCCGCGCCCGCACGTCTCGGCTGCGTGGTGTATGTATCTTGTTGTGGTAAATAAACCAGTGTGTAACTGACTCTCGACCTCTCGTGAGAGTATTATATTCTTTGCTCTCGACTTTGTTGCTCTTTCGACTTCCCCGCGCCACTTACAAACTAAAGAGTTCCATATTTGTACTCACCACTAGCCCTCTGGAACTGTACAGCGGCGCGCTGGCACTCTGCGCGTGCGACGGTGGCCACGCCCACCGCGTCGTAGTACGGGCGGGACTTGTCCACGCACGTGCCTAGACGCTTGGTCAACGCTTGCAGACGCCGTGATGTCTCGTTCAGAAGGAGGTGGAATGTTTTCATGGACTCCTGGAAGAATATAATGCTGTTAGAGTATCAGCCTATTGAAGAAAGAAAACATTTATTATTTACTGTCCCAGGGCACATGCATCCATCATAGAAATCATGGCCTACCGATTTAGGGCCCCTAGTAGATTGAAGACATATGCAGATAAAGCAAATTACTTTAACCTTGGCTTACTATCTTCGATCTGTGCGACGAACACACTTGGATATGTCTTACCAGTACAAACTGATGCATAATCAAATAGATTGCCCTAAACTTTACCCTTGTGGATTGTTCAAGAAAAAATTTTGCAGGACACGGATGGGCCGTGACGCTTCCGACCTTACGTTTGTCACGCCTCTAGGGGAAGGTGAGGTAATACGATCCCTGTAGGTCAAATGATCCCCCGTCGTAAATCAGAGACAACTAGTGCCATTTATCCAAAAGCGTATGAAACATATTCCCCGCACCCCTACCAATTCCCTCTCCAAGTCTCATGGCGGTGTGAACGCTTGGCGTGATTTTATTTAAAAAAAATCAAAAAGTGTGGCTGTAATCTAAGGTAAGCCTGTTTTTTAACTTTCATTACTTTTTACAAGTTCGTGTTTGTTGAAATGTTGTTTTATTTGCGGGTAATAATAGCAATTAGCTAATATTTAAGCAATGTTCGATCACCGCACGCGGTATTTGAAGGTTATGTTTTGATCGATATCTTGGATTTTGATGTTTGGGGCGAAATGATCCCTTTCTGTGTGTTTAAAATGATCCCTGGAATCATTTTACCCAATAGTATTTCTTGTTTTTACAGATCATGCCAAGATTTTATATACGTAAAACTAATCGCCAAAATTGGCCTGAAGAACAAATGCAAAAGGCATTAGATGCTGTCAAAGATGGTATGCCTTACAAAAACGCAAGTAGAGAGTTTAAAGTCCCTGTGATGACATTAATCTGGTTGGATGAAATTAGATGTGTTTTCTCAGTGGTTTGATCACTTCTTATTTCATGTCAAACCAACAGCAGAAGATCCGGCTTTTAATATTGGACGGTCACTTATCTCACACAATGAAATCTTATCTCTAATGAAACTAGAAGACTGTAAAAGTTGTGTAGCTTACTTACTTTAATTGTTATGAAGAATACATATTTGATTGAAATAAACATCTGAGTGTTTTCTTTTCCTGATATTTATTAACTTATGTACAAAATGATCCCTGGGATTATTTTACCCGAACCCCTGGGATCATTTTATACATAGGGGTGTATAAAATGATCCTTTACTAGACTTTCACAAAAACCTCTAATAGAAAAAAACTGCATACATATAATAAAAAATAAGTATGTAGTTACAAAGTTAAGTAAATTCACTACCTCCAACAATAGAAATCTTGCGATTTTGCCTTCAACTTTAGTCACAGTTAAGTTTTTCCCTTAAGGGGATCATTATACCTCACCTTTATAACGATTTATCAAAAAGGATTCCTGAACTAGATATTCACCTTCATAGCCTTCCCAAATTTCTGTCTGTTATTAGGAGCAATGTGACAATTTGATTAATATTTTTTTAATTATCCTATGTTTATTATAAAACAGTATTTCCTTTTTTTTAACCAGTGTAACATTTATTTCTTGTAGTTTGCATGCTGAAATTACCTATAGTTGTAAGTACAGTTAGATTTAAACAAAGTTATCCACTTCTTCATGTATGTACCTACCTGCTGGAACTTATGTTGGTAATCCAGTAAATAAATAAATGTCATCGCTACTATGATGGGATTAGGCTTAATCACCACGCTTGTCAAATGCGGATTGGTGATCAAGAACCCGAGCTATGGTCGAAAAAATTTGTAATATACTTTTTGCTCGACCCGGGAATCGAACCCAGGACCTTGAATATCACGGCCCGGTACTTAAGCCACTATACGAAGAGGGCCTTCGGAATATTATGCGTTTAAAAATTACGAAACAAAATACTTAAAGGCACCATATTTTTTTACTATTACGTATTGTAAAATTAAAAAACGGAAACTTTATAAGATTACTTTGTTGTTCGTCTTGACCTTTTGACGATATCGTTGTCAAGACCAAAGGCTTTTGTCTACAGTCTCACACAGACAGACAGACAGTCGAATTTCAGGAACCCGTGCGATATAGTTGAAATGTAAACCAAACCCAGATCTATGGTCTCCTACCTAAGTTTGTGAAAAAATCATACTTCTTAAGTTGGCTTAAAAACCCGTTACAGCGGTTTATTTGGCAAGATGAGTATCATCAAAAGAGAAATAGGTAAAAGGTTTCATTAATTTATGCTAGAGGCGATAAAAGAAAGAGAGAGACCTGATGGAAAGTAATTAACGCCGCCCATGAACATCCGCGAAATTAGAGAGATCGCTAATATGTTGCTGGCCTTTGATAAAGAGTACGCTCTTCTCTTGAAGATATTTTAGTCGTAAAACCAAAAAAAAGTTTTACGTCTATAATTGTGCTATTAACCTACACTCAACATCATCAACCGAGGGAGAGCGACGCTACGGCATGAATGGGCCAGCTCGACCGGAGTGATACCACGGGCCTCACAAAAACCAGCCTGAAGCAACACTTTGTGTTTCGCTGCGTGCATGAGGATACCTGAGGCCGAATCCGGGGGAAAGGTGGTTTAAAGGTTGGCAGCGCACTTGTGACTCCACTAGTGTCGCGGGCGGCGGCAATCACTTACCATCAGGTGATCCGTCTGCCACATAAAAAAAAATGTCCCAGTGGCGTCCTAAGCTTTTGCCCCGGAGCCAGGGATCCGCTACTATCAATCTGCGCTCTGTGCAGTAAAGACATTAGGTACCTACGTAACGTATGTTCTAGAATTTAGTATACTCTCTGCATTGCTTCCATAGAGTAGCAATTACATGTGTCGTATGCAATTGACCCAATCTATGCGCCTGAGTTGACCTCGGCCGTACCTTGTTTATTTAACTGGGCACATTTTATGAGGGCACATAGGAAATATGAGCGTATGTAGATGCATCTGTTTGCCTGCTGCGAGATATATAGAGTCTACTCAAGCTACACATAGAGTCACGCGATCATTCTAATATGATCCTTATATCATTGACTTTAAGAGTTAAGGTGTACTTTACGAACAGTTCCTCGGAACATTCCCCATTGTAAAGTGATGCTACATCTCTAGGCAGATCAGAAATTTATTGCCAGATTGAGTAGTACAAGATCTTAAATTTATGTACAATATAGCTTACACTCAATGACCTTTTGCAAGTATTGCAATTTATATTTACATTTATTATATTTAAGTTTATAAAATATCGTGAATAATTCACTTATTTTCCGTCTTTTCTAACAATAGATAATGCGTTTATTTCTACTGCTGCATATACACACATTAAAGACTACGAGGACATTCAGATGGCTCTTTTAGCCAAGAGCGCCATCGTCGGCGCCGCGCTGGGGGTTCCTGGAGCTCAACACGCGCATTTAGCGGAAAAACACAAACATTTACGTAATCAGCAACTATTGATAAATACTAGGTGGATCTCCGAGTATATGTTTACATATACTCGACACTTATTTTGATACGCATAAAGACTACCGATACTAAAGTTAATGAACATTAGCTTAAATGACGTCTCTGCGTGCGACCGTTAGTGTCAAGGTCGTGTCACACAGGTGTCCCATTGGAATATGAGGGTAACGTAATAGAGTGCATTTGTGTTTGCGTTCACACTTGAGCACTATAATATATCCTGCGTACGTGGCTAATCGTTGAGATTGGATTGGTAATCGGTTGGAAGATATATTAAAGTTTTTAAAGGGTCGACAACGCGTAAGCAAATCCTTTAGAGTTGCAGATTTCCATAATCTGCGGTAGTCGCTTAACATCAGGCAAGCCGCACGCTTGTTTGCCACCACAGAAAAAAGAACGGAATCAGGTCAATATAATATCTAATATTGAATTCCGTATGAATTTATTGTAAAAAAAAATTGAAAATCACGGCCTCAATGAAAGTTCGTCATAACTCGTAATCGCAGTAGAGATAAAATTTCATGTTTGGAAATCCGCAGTCACACGTTGTCAAAGGGTAGTATATTTAACGTGTGACTACGCCTTTCCAAACATGAAATTTTATCTCTACATAGTGAATATTGCATAAATTGACAACGAAGGCTTGTTTTATACTTTTTCAGCGACGTTTTTTGTCGTAGTTGAGTTTTAGTTTTTTTACTTTTATTTTATTTGTACTATTTTGGTGTCCAAGTGCTAGTAATATATATATATATATATTCAAAATGTACAAGTCAAGCGCTTTCAAATGATACCAAACACGGCATATTTATCATAACTTTATTTTTTTACTCTGTATGTTTTGTCCGCTAGAGGGCGCCACATTAGATTTTGTGAAACTTCATATAGCCTATAACCAGCGGACGATCAAGACGCTTATAATGATATGTCATTTGTCGAATTCTGATAAGTAGTTAAGAAGTTACGTGGAAACAGATGAACATACATACATACATACATACATACATACATACATACATACATAGCCTGTCAAAATCATAACCCTCCTTTTGCTTTGCCGTAGTCGGGTAACAAAACAAGTCACGCTTTTCAAACGGTCGGCACTTAATTAAGATAAATAGGTAAGTATTTTAACTGTGGCTAACCGAGGACCGAGGTGACCTCCCTGATAGGGGCATCGGCCTTTTGTCCGTTTGATATTCACTAGGCCAATGAAAGTTAAGAACGGTCTTCAATTGTATCAGATTTGACGTTTTGGAGTGATACTAGTGCCAACTTTAGACCATGATAGACCATAATGTGTCTGCTTTTAATTGAGGGTGCCGATCACAAGTATTCACGCCGCCACAAGTAGTAAGCGCCAGGCCAATCAATATAAGTCGCAGCGCCAAGACATACTCGTACAACAATAACAGCATACATCGATCTTAAAATGGCCGTCATAACTTCACGAGGTTCTTTGTGGATGAGCTAAAGTTTGCGCTGGTCCACGGAGCGAGCACCCGTGCACTACGCTAGGTTTAGCTTTAGCCATAGAGTAAGTACGGTACAGAGAATATAAAGGTTCGTAACCTTAAGGTAAACTTTTGCTTGCTCGGCAAGAATCAATTACCTATAGCAACACACCGTTTTAAAAAGATCTGCCAACCTTCTTTAAATTTTCTTTACAACAAAAGGGTTCAATGTTGCTACAAGCAAATCTGAACTTTCTTATCTAACAGTTAAGCATAATTTTTTGTCAAATTTACGAAAACTGACGAACCTTTTCGTTGTTTGACTGTGGAGGCAAATGTCATTATTCATGCAAGCATCCAAAACTGGCCAACTACATATCGAGTAGCCAATGTCAATATTCATGCAAGCATCCAAAACTGGCCAACTACATATCGAGTAGCCATCTCTTCTTTCTGATACCAAGACTCAGTTTGAGTCGCTGAGCTAGCGGAGTAAGTTAGTATATTTAACTACAAACGTGACATCACATCACCTTTACCAAGTACCTACGAGACGTGAGGTAGGTGCAGGCACCTCCATTAAAGGCCGGTAAACTGGTTACTGGTACGTAACAGGATTTCTTTCATCTCGTTACGCAACAGCTGACGTGCATTCTAAGGCCTTTGTTTGCAACTCGCTGCAATGCGCTACAATGGTGTATGCTTCTTGCTGATGCATAGGGTTGTTGGAAAATAAACACATACTGAGAATTACAAAGTAAAACTATGACAATATCCTCCAACTGTTTACGGCGGCCGATTTTAACGATCAGTCACGTAAGCAAGCTAAATTACAGTGTTCAAATGTGTGCAAAAACACTAGTGCACTCCCTATTCCTTTACCTTGATCTATTTCGATGAGACACCAAAATGACACGATCGAAGAGGGGTCAGGCGCAGGAATAACGGCTTACGTGCTTTACACAAAATAAATACATAAGGTCGGCTGATATCGAAGAGTTCATTGACCCACGCGCTAGGCAGTAGCACTTGTTCCGTATAGTCTGTCTCTGTCTGACTCCGAACCTTCGTGTTAGTCCAACGAACTTATAAAAATTAACTCGGGTCTGGGTGTTTTGGATGACGCCCCTGGGAATGTCCTAGTTTGAGACAAGCTTACCAATACTAGTCTGGTGGATTTATTTCCTTCGTCATCATTGTGATATAGACGTGTGTAACGCTTTACTGAAACGACTCAGTGATCCGACTCAGCCAAATACAAATACAGTGTTCCGAATCTCTAATGTTCGCTAAGAATGTATCATTCGACTTAAATGGATCATACGGTTCACTCGTGTTCGATTGAACCGAATGAGCTGAATGATCTGAGTGAGCCGAATGAGCGGAATGAATCACGGATCTATCTGTGAGTCGATGTTCCAAATGAAGCGTTTCACTGTTCCGCATCTCTGCACTGATCCAGATGCAATCTTTTGAAAGATAAGTTTTTGCCAGGTCTAATGTGATATAATCCTAAGTTGGAGGCACAAATTATCAAGTCAGAGACAATCATCACAGGGCTTATAAGAAATTAACCGCATAAAAAACGTAATTAATATTTTAAAAAAAATACAAGTGGCAACCCTATTCTGTGCACGAAAGAAATGGCACCATTTCTAGCTAGCCCGCCCGGTTGGGGTCAAACACCAGAGTTGAAATTAGTTGGACACGCTCAGTGGACAGCAACACCAGGGGGCTAGGGACAGGGGGCAACGAAACCGTCCCGTAACGAACGAGAATACACCTTTCGCATCCAAACAAAAGAGAAGCACAGCGCGTGTGAAAGGGACGGGTATAAAGATTCGGACGTGAATTCCCTCTGAGCCGTGAGGAAGTGTGTAGGAAACTGCTTTTAGGTCTGCTGTCTACATAGGCGTAGCTTAGCTTTATAGAGGCTAAAATACTAGCTTGAAGGATCACCCAGGATTTATTATTACAATGAATTGAACTTCGTTCCCTCTAGACAGGGGAACTAAATCAACAGGCTCTCGAATGTTAACTCACAATCCTTTAAGTTTATACACAATTTATTTATTTATTTATTTATTTATAAACGGTAGACCAGGATTTACATTTCTTATGTATGTTTACATCAGTATGGTTACAGAGAAATCACTTATAGGTCTACACAGATAGAAATTAAGTAGAAGTATAACAGATATAAACTTAGAATATAAATGTGGATATTCAGCAAAACGAAACATTCCTTAACATCAATTCCAACATATAGCTAGTTTCATAAATCTTTATATTTTACTATGTATAATTTTGACAACCATCCGAAACTTGCACGTTAGGTTTCAATGTATGTGATGTTGTGAAATATTTATTTATTTATTATGTTTTTTCTCACCGCTTTCTAGTGGTAGAAATACGGACATACATTTAAACGCAGATCAGCAAGGATGTGTTGCGAGGAATGTTTGTTAAGAGCCAAATAATAATCGCTCCAAGGAGAGAAGCTAGGTAAATGAAGCGATTATATTGGCTATTAAAAAACACATTCCTCGCCGCAACACTCAAACATAACCATGGGAGAGCCACGTTTCGGCATGAATGGGCCGGCTCGACCGTAGTGATACCACGGCCTCACAGAAAACCGGTGCTGTGTTTCGCTGCCGTTTGCTCGTCTCTAGTGGAAGAAGAGTTGATATACTGATGTACGACGGATTCACGTGATTTTAAGTAGAAATAGTTGAAGGCATGGAGAGTGACATAGGATACTTTGTGTCTCTTTCTAATGTGAACGAAGCCGTGGGCAAAAGCTAGTAAAGCTACAACTCCGTGGACAGTAGGCCTCACTGTATACTTAGTACACCGTTATGGTTCGGTTTGTTTAAAGAACAATACTTTGGCAGAAAGTCGGAACTCAGGTTCTTTGATTGAAGACAAGTTACATCCTTCTGAACACGTATTTTATTCGTCATAAAAAAATTGTGACTGGCACAAAATTGTCTCTTCCATGCAAAACGAACGAACATAAAAAAGAGATAGTATATCAATGCAGTTCAAGAATATGCAGCTGTTCTTGACAAACACGTAAGGCAGTTCACCCCGACTCATAAGACTGCCAGCTGTCTGCACGATACTGTATCAATATCAACGTTAGGTCACATATTATCAATAAATAATAAGAAATTTGTGACATACTGATAATTTAGAAACTTTATAGATAAATACATACTTACTACGCGCTGGCTCAGCGACCCAAATAGAGTTTTGGCCTCTGAAACAAGAGATCGCCACTTCGGACGATCCTGCACTCCTTCTTTCCATTTAGTGCAAACACTCCTCGTGACAGAAAGGAAAGTTGTATGTAAAATTCTGGGCACAGTAAAAGCATACAACGGTGGATGGAGGATCCGCACAAATGCTGAGATAGAAGAGATTGTGAACACACCCATCGGCGAGACCAAGGCGCACCGTTTTCGCTGGTTTGGCCATCTCGAGAGGTAATTGATAAATAAAAAAAATGATTTATTTAATTAGGGCGTCCAAGGTACCGATGGAGAGACAAGGGGGTCTAATTTCAAGTTACCACGTACGATCGTTCGATCGAGCCGACAGTCAATCAATTGTAGTTTAGTTTGGCAATTTGAAATACCATCGTATGGGACACTTTCGTACGGATCCGACCATAGACTCTCGTGAATGAATGATATTCGCGATGATAGTGTCGCCGAAAGACCCACATCAAATAAAACCAATTGAATTGATTTTATTTATAATTAACAATATTTTTTTTAACGAATAAAAGATATTTGACTTTTTAAATTAAAGGACTATTGTTTAATGTGTTTGAAAGAAAGATTTTAAAAAATAAAAACATTAAAATGTTAAAATATTTTAAAAAATCTGACAGCTTGCTATTTTTCTACATCATAGCCCATATAGTTATCTGTGGCCATCTGTGAAACAAGAAAAAAACTTGTAAATTATTGACATAAGTATGTACCTACGTACGATAAATATGCAATCTCAATACATAATTTAAAATATTGTAAAATTGTTTGAAAGCGTATGTACATTAGTATTATGCTTATATACAAGTTCTATAGTTATCTAAAGACTCTACTTTCTTAAGTAAAATCAAGTATAAGTTAGGTTAGTCGCATAATCCTACCTAAATAAGTTTATTTGTTATTAAATTTACTCTGCCGGGGACCACTCGGCCACGGAGTAGAATAGGCCATCCTCACTCTTACCGAGGTGTCGTAAAAGGCCAATAAGGTAAAGCTGCTGGCATGATCATCAGCACCCAGACATGGAAAACTCTGCATTTAAATCAAAACCCTTGCCAACCCGTCTGCCAAGCGTGTTGAGTATGGCAATTAACCCTCATGTGATTGAGGAAGGCCCGTGCCCCAGCAGTGGGGACTTAAATGTGGGCTGATGATGATGACTATTCCAATTTACACTTTAGAAAGAACAACTTTGATACATCATTTCTATAATTTAACCATTTGTAATTAAATATTTCAGTAAACAAGACATCAAAGTTCTCCATTGGACCAAACTGTAATAGAAAGCTGAGCTAGAATGACTGTTGGAGAATGAGTTGAAAAAAAGTGAACATCTCACCGGAGGTAATCAAAATAACAAAAAGTTATTTAACTGAATCTATAATATCTGTGCTATAACTAATTTCCTTACTGAAAGAAAAAACATTAAGATAAAGATAATATAATTGTTTGAAACATGTATACAAAAGTGTAATCCTTATAAATAAATATTTCACAAAATCACATACATTGGTCTGACTCCAAGATAGGTACCTCAAGCACCTGTGTTACGGATATCAGAATCAACAGTGGGATTACAAATATATGCATATAATACTTTTCTTTAATAAATACATACTAATAATACATAGAAAACACCCAGACCAATACAAACAGACATGTTCATGCACACAAATGTTTGTACTGTGCGGGGATTGAACCCGCAACCCTTGGAACAAAGGCAGCATTCACTACCGTTCCAAATGGGTTGTCAAATCCTTGCAGTGTTATTCTTGGTTGGTGGTCCAGAACCATGATTTTGGAGGCCAGTGTACCGTGAGCCATGATCGAGGATTTGGCAAGTCTGGCAATTACTATGAAGGGACTGCCGTCTGACCTTAACAACCCTTAGACGGGGGAACCACACCAGATTAATCATGGTTACATGTCACAGAAACTTATTCAAGTAATCTTAAGTGCATATGGAGCTCGTTGGTAGAAATATGCATTTGAGTTTATTTTTTACATTATTTCCATTTTAAAATTAAATAGCTTGTTTTTATTTACTTAATAAGTATGATTGTAATCGAAATACCTATGTACCTACCAACAGTTTTTTGTATGAGAGAGCAATAAAAATACTTTTATTATTAGGTATTTATTTATTTTATTTAAAACTCCTTTATGATTATTGCAGAATATCTACCAGCATTGCACAGATCTCCGCTAGAAGAAACATACCCAGTTCCAGCACTCCGGGTTTCATTGCTAAACGAAGTTAATTATTTGCTGAAAATAGTTTGTTATAATTCAACTGATAAGTACCTATGGACAAGCATCATTCAGTCATCATTTATTATGTAAATAAAGTAAAGTATCAGCTTAATTATTCCCTTTGTAGGGCTAAGACCCCCATCATAGAAATCAAGTCATCGCTACCATCGTCAGAACCGTCTTAAACCATTAGACAATGGGGCGTTGTTTGATTTGTAAATAGTTAAAGGTTATTAATTAATACTAAGTGGGTGTGTGAAGATAGATAGATAGACATCCTTTATTGCACAGAAAGAATACAAAATATGTGTGTGTACATAGTTTCTTCTTAAAATAGGATAACATTATTGTATCTTTTATTATTTATTTTAATAAATGATTCCATCACATGTACTTTGTTGTTTTTTTCATTCCTTATGTACTGCTCTCCTGTTAATTAGTATGTTAATCGCATGAGTGTTAACAGGGCTTTTGGAACAGTGGTAGTGAACGATGGCTTTGGTTCAAGGGTTGCTGGTTCGATCCCCATACAGTACAAGCATTTGTGTGCATGTACATGTCTGTTTGTATTGGTCTGGGTGTTTTCTATGTATTAGTATGTTTTTACAAAAGAAAAGTATTATATGTATATATTTGTAATCCCACTGTGGACTATGATATCCGTAACACGGGTGCTTGAGCTACCTATCTCGGAGTCAGATCAATGTACATATGTGATGTTGTGAAATATTCTATGGGATAAATTGAAATATATTTAACTAATAGTGGAGGAAATGTATTAAACCAGTTAAACTTATGTACTGTGTAATCTTTAATGGATATCCAAAATTACCCCAAAATTGTAAAATTTATAAGTAGATAACTAGGTACTTAAATAGTTATGTAGGAACCTAACACAAAGGTAGGTATACCTACTTTTTAAGGAAAGAGAAAACTTATTACGTATACTTGTAATGTAGACAAAGTAGGAACTTAGGCAAAATTATTGCCTCTTGTAATACATAATTGAGGCTTGCAAATGGTTAAAACCCTCAAATTGTATTTCACTTTGTACTTTGGTGGATTAATACCTAATTGAATCAAAAGCCTATATAAATAATACCTAATTAAACCATCAAAAGTTTCAAACTTTTGAACTGTTAAGATTAAGTTTGAAGAATACAATGTACTTAGTCGCAGAAAAAGACTAATTACTTAGTGAATCTAGTTTATCTATAAGAAGCCTACACCACTAGGTAGGTACTTAGTATACTTACTTACTTAAATCTGCATAAATCATTGAACTATACCATACATATTCTCACTGGCATAAATCTACAAAAATTCTCAGTAAGTAGGTAAATAGGCACTTAATGTAAATTAATTTACATATTTAAACGTAAGTACTGAGATTCATACATGAAAACTTTGATTAAGCATTAAAAGTACCTAAGTACTCTATGTATTCATAATCATCTATATAGGTATAGCAATTTTAACATTTTATACCAAGAAACTCCGCTTTAAACTAATCTTTATTGATATGTAAGTCATTGGACCTTATTTACAAAGACATAAAGATCCTTTTTTAATACACCATAAATCCATTCAACCGAACCAAAACACCTTTCGAGCTATCGTGAATTTTGACATAAAGACGCGAGACAAGAAATGTCAAATTCGATTTTTTGGTTGAGCATTGGCGTCTTCAAATTAGGGTTTGAGGCGAGATGCGTCAAAAGAGTTTCGGTTGAGTTCAACCGACGCAATGTTCACTTCAAATTAGGAAACGTCGTCAAATACGTTTGATTGAGTCTCAAAGTAAACTTCAAATTAGACCCCAAGGTCGAAAAGGATTGAGGATGACTGGCAGGAGGTGGCTAGATGGAGACTCTTATTATCGGAGGTCAAAGCTCACTTTGGGTTGCTGCGCCAACCTAGTTAGTTAGTTAGGGCGATGATAGTTCAGTGGATAAGCGTCTTCCATGCTGGGGTATTGTGGTTCCGATCCGAGCTTGCACCTGTGGATTTTTCCAATTTATGTGCATATTACCATTAGCTCGGCGGTGAGGGAAAACGTCGTGAAGAAACCTGCACGTTTCATATTGTTTGAGAAACGTGTAACCTTGTTTAAGGCTTACGAAGGTCAGAAAGGCAGTCGCTTCATTGTAATAATTACCATACACCTCAAATCCTGAATCATGGTCCAAGCGTATCCTGGGTTCCAAAGCTACAGCTTTGAATGTAACCGGGAATTACACGCTAAGATGATGAAGAAGAAGAAATAATTATTTATCTGTCGATTCTTCAACAATAAACCACTGCGCTATGCTTCGCCAAGTGAGTAAGGGTACAGTAGTGATAGCAAGCTCAATCGGGTTTAAGAGGAGTTAAGGCGACGGGTAGGCCACGTTAGCGACGCCAATCGATTTTAATTTTTAGCTATTAAACCGGATCTATTGTAAACAATATCGGAGTTACAATCTCTCGGCAAACACTTATAGGTACTATTTATTAAATAACCATGCACAAATATTGGGTCCGTTTTTGTACGCGAATAATTGATTCACGCCAAAAGCGGCCGCTTTTGGCGTAAATCAATTTTTCGCGTACGCGTTGGACCCAACATTTTTGCATGGTTATTTAATAAATAGTATGAGTGTTTGCCGAGAGGTTGTAACCCCGAAATTGTTTAAAATAGATCCGGTTTAGTAACTAAAAATTAAAATCGATTGGCGTCGATAGTGTGCCCTACCAGTCCCCTTAATCCACAGATTGCAGGTGTAGAGAGTTTCACAGTATGCTTTAAACAAGGTAATTATGACCCCTAAACTACACTGCGCGAATCTGCGCGCCAACATATTACAGCGGACCGCCATCGCCCTCCTCTCCCTTTCGATGTCTCCATCATCACCTTAAGAGGAGTTCAAAAGGGTAGGAAATGCGCTTGTGAAATCCGGCTCTGGCACAATGTGGAACTAAGAACTAACCGCGGAAACATAAATATTAAACAGCCCGCATTGAAGAAAGCTACGACCTTGCGAATCTTATTGCGCATGATAAATGATACTATGTACTTACATACATTATGATACACTATGTTATACAATAACAAACTCTATTTTTATCTACGACAACGAACCTATTCTTATAAATTATGAGCGGCTCATGTCAGAATCAATATGTGTAGAAAATTGGTCAGGTGCTCGGGTATTCTACGATAGAAGCAGTTTCATAGAATAATATAGTGGGTGATTACTTAAGTAGGTGTTAAGCGGTTTGAGATCAGTAAAATAATCAGAAAGCGAAACCTCAATCCATTAAGGCCAGATTCGACCAATCTTAAATCCGATACTATTCCATTGAGATGACTATATCTATGGTATAGCGCTGTCATTCTATACAAATTTGAAGTTATATCATCGATTCATCCACAGATAAATATTGGTCGAATCAGGTATAAATAAAATAAAAAAAGCCTTTACAGAAATGAATGTCATTTCTTAGTCCATTCAATGTCTTTATAATTTAATTTCGATAAAAACGTTGAGATCAAATTATAAAAGCAATAATTAAATAACATGGCTGCTACGGGGGTACTTAGGAATGCTGACCGTGGTAGAGCCTTGCTCTGAATGGGTCGGCTCGACCGGAGTGATACCACGGCCTGACAATAAACCGGCGTGAAGTAGCACTGTGCTATGTTTCGCTGCATGAATGAGGGTACTGCAGGCCCAATCCGGGGGAAAGGGGCGTTTAAAGGTTGGCAGCGCACTTGTGACTCCATATTGGTATTGCGAAAGAAAATGCTGATGGAGCAAAAAAAAAAAACAAAAAACCGCACAACACTAAAACTAGGTACTATCCGTGCGGATAAAGAATGGGATCAGAAATGGCGGCGCGTGGAGCCGGTACCGTCAGCATCAACGGTTTGAAACTTATAACTGACGTTTTTCAGTATAAAATATCGTTACCGTTGAAACTGTTTTGTTTTTTTTTTAAATAAATAAATAAATGTTATTAGTTAAAATACTATTAATGTACGAGTATGTTTTATAGGTTTTATTATTATGGAGTCTTTTTGACTGTATATAAAAATGTATGAAAATTATTCAGATTGCAGATTATATAATATTATTATGGCATATATAAACGAATTTGTTCTCAAGTAAATATGTATTTACTAGCGGTCCGCCCCGGGTTCGCCCGTGGTACATACATAGCCTATGACTACCTAACGTACCTATCCTAAGGAGAAAGAATTATTGAAATCGGTCCAGTAGATCCTGAGTTCATCGCGTTCAAACAAACTCTTTAGCTTTATAATATTAGTATTAAATATAGATTGCGTTAGAACAGTTTATGATTTATACAGTTGTAATTTAATTACATTAATTTCATGTACTATTCTATATGCACTTCATAACTTTTAAAATTAGTATCTTGAAATAAAAGATTGTAATAAGTATATCTTAACTATATCTATATCCTATTGTAACTATATCTTAAAACACTATCTATACTCAATAAATAACTAACAAAACAATTATTTAACATACAAATTAACAATAAACTATGACAACAAACAATAACAAATGACAAAATAACGAAAGGTTCAAAACCACGGAAAAACAGACAACGCGTCTAGCTCACAAAATTGCGAAACCTGACTGTTGCGACAGGGAAGGGAACGCAGATTTTTTTTTGCAGTCAGTACCCACGAGTGCGAGTATAGACGCAAATAGTGTGCGAGCGAGAAGTGAATAGATGCGCCGCCATTTCTAATCCCATTCTTTATCCGCACATGTAGTAGTAAAATCACGGAGCACATAGAGGGCCTAATTTAAGGCAGACGTTACGCCTGAATCGGAGTTTCCCTCTCTTTCACTCGCGCTGTGTGTGACGACAACTATCATATGGGGTTATTGGGTTAAAAAATGTATTTACATTTTAATGTCAAAGATTCGTACTCATTGAAATCTATACAAAAAAATGTCTCTCACTTTTTTGTAATAAAGTTGGTAATACCATGGCGAGAATCTTACCTAGTCGTAACACAGTTCTCGGACTAGCACGGGAGGTAAAGAGTTTTGTTTGTATAGGTACCTTCATCTTCAACAGATATTTGTTGCGACTACAAATAAAACCATACTGATTGAGTCAATAATAGGATTGTTGCCGTGTCTTAGTTGGTATACTGTAAACTGGTTATGAAATAAACTTTTTATTATTATTTATTATTTTATTTGTTTGGACGCGACAGGTATATTCTCGTTCGTTACGGAACGGCTTCAAAATAATGCACCAGAATCGCTTCGTGTTCGAGTAGCCCTGGAATGAACAATTATTTCTTTTCCCTTTGTAGTCATTTGATTTGGATTTGAATTCCACTTCTTGAAGTTTGATTTGTCAATGGGAAAGTGTCTCATCCATGAGCATAAATGATTTCTTAACGTTTTTCTGGCGGTAGGACTAAAACACTCCGCGTGGGCTGATGCAATTCAAAGGTTTTAAATTAGTTTTTAGTGAACAAATTTGGTGTTTATTTGTGCAATGAAGTGCCGCGAAGTGATCCTAATAATAAGAATCGTTGAATTGTACCTTTTTAACACTGCCATTGTGTTTCGAGTGAGTTTAGAGTGGTATCGGCAGAATCCTTAGGTCGATATAACGCAAAACATCGGCGTTTTAATGAGTGACTGTGACTTTGACTAACTTCCACTATTGACTACTTACTTATTATCAATAATTAACTTGACTTTGGGAAGATATCTTCGGGTAGAGCCATAATATAAAAAAACCTTTTTGTCAAGAATATTTAACATTTTTTTATTCAGCCTTTAAGGCGACGGGTAGGGTCAACTAGCGACGCCAATCGATTTTATTTTTTAGCTACTACACCGGATCTATTTTAAACAATTTCGGGGTTACAATCTCTCGGCAAACCCTTATAATATTTATTAAATAACCATGCAAAAATGTTGAGTCCAACGCGTACGCGAAAAATTGATTCACGCCAAAAGCGGCCACTTTTGGCGGTAATCAATTTTTCGCGTTTTTGTACGCGACCCAACGTTTGTGCATGGTTATTTAATAAATAGTATAAGTGTTTGCCGAGAGGTTGTAGCCCTGAAACTGTTTTAAACAAATCTGGTTTATTAGCTAAAAATTAAAATCGATTGGCGTCGCTAGTGTGCCCCACCTTAACCACACACGAACAAAGTGAAGATACGCGCCACGTTTTTGTTGCGTTTTGTTTGTTTATTGGATTACCATTTATGGTATTAGATTTGACCACTGAAGATCTGTTGGTCTAGTGGTTTATGTACTGAGCCGTGATCTCGGTGTCAGTGAACACCAAACCGCATTAGGCAAGCGTGGTGATTAAGCCTAATCCCATCATAGTAGCGATAACTTGATTTTTATCATGGAGGCCTTTGCCCTGCAATGGGACAGTAGGCTGATACTTTACTGGAGATCTTTTCCAGGGACCATCATTGGCCCGTTAAGACTTTAAAGCAGTGGTTCTTAACATGCTTAATGGTGTAGCTCTTAATACCTTGGCCATGTGGTTACCGATGATTTAAAAGATGATGGAGACATCGAAAGGGAGAGGAGGGCGATGGCGGTCCGCTGTAATATGTTTGCTCGCATATTCGCGCGGTGTAGTTTAGGGGTCAAAATTACCTTGTTTAAAGCATACTGTCAAACTCTCTACACCTGCAATCTGTGGATTAAGGGGACGGGTAAGGCACACTAACGACGCCAATCGATTTTAATTTTTAGCTACTAAACCGGATATATTTTAAGCAATTTCGATGTTACAACCTCTCGGCAAACACATATAGGTACTATTTATTAAAGGGTACTAATTAAACAAGCTTCTTTTTAATAGCATTATTCGCCTCAGAAAATATATGTTACCTTCTAAATTACTAAGTCGGCCACAATCAATGCGCGTCTTAATAATAGTATCTCAGACACTAGTTATCTTATATGTAAGCCACTGTAAATATAACTCAGCATAGTGGTTATTTTTTTGCATCTAAATTTGTGGTATGCATTCAAATAGGAAGCTTCTAAAGTATTAATATATGACACCAAAATAGTAAGATCTTATCTTTATCTTATCTTTTTTATTTACTTCACTAGGTATAGGCTATAGGCTATTTTTCAAATCTATGTGCATATTTCTATATTTACCTCGGCGGTGAAGGAAAACATCGTGAGGAAACCTGCTCGTTTGGGATAGTTTCAGAAGCGTGTAACCATGATTCAGTTGGTCTTGTTCCTCTGTCAAAGGGTTGCGAAGGTCAGACGGCAGTCGCTTCATTGTAATTACCAGGCTCCCCAAATCCTGAATCATGATCAAAGCGTACCCTGGGCTCCAAAGCCCAGCTTTGGACTCAACCGGGAATTATACGCAAATATGAAGAAGAAGAACTATTAAGGACAGTCATAGTAAAACCATTTATTTATGCAAATCAATTTGTGTATTAATATGTGTAACAAGTACAATCATTTATAGAAAAGTAATTAATAAACATTAATACGTATAATTACGTGATTAGAAGAAAAAGAAAATAAGGGCAGGCGGGCGGGCGGGTCGGCACAAGTATCGAATAGCGCTCTCTGATTGGTGCAAATGGCCGGTTGCTGTCATGTCGCACACTCGCGCCAAATCGTACAGTGGCTATTTTCACGATAAAAGAATATGAAGTATTATTTTACATGTTAAGTTATAATATATGATGTTGAGTATTGATGCTTGAATACATAATTTTTGAGGAGCTTGTATTGAAGCTGTAAAACGTAATTTGGTGATGAGTTACAAATTTCGTGGCTGAGTTAGTAAATTAGTTTGCAATGTATAAATCGGAAGGACAAGGAAAATTAATTGTTGATATTGAATTGACGCTTTCTTTAACATTTTTAGTTGGCGTTGTAAAGAAGATGAATCAGTTAATTAAAGGCTATGTCAATTTCCCGATGCTTAGTTAGTAAATTAGAAGTTTGCGCGCGTGGCCAAATAAAAATTCTGTGGCCTTGTTTATTATTTCTCTTTATTAAATAACCATGCAAAAATGTTGCGTCCAACGCGTACGCGAAAAATTGATTCACGCCAAAAGCGGCCACTTTTGGCGAGAATCAATTTTTCGCGTATAAAAACGGACTTAACATTTGTGCATGGTTATTTAATAAATAGTAAAAGTGTTGAAACTGTTTTAAATAAATCCGGTTTAGTAGCTAAAAATTAAAATCGATTGGCGTCGCTAGTGTGCCCTACCCGTCATCTTAACTATACGCAGCGGGCCATCTGGGCACTCCGAATCCAATATAATAATTCGTTCAGGGTGCTGGTGGGGCTCCCGCGCTGCTGTAGTGCATCTGCGATGTTT
This sequence comes from Marasmia exigua, assembly GCA_019059595.1. Lineage (NCBI taxonomy): Eukaryota > Metazoa > Arthropoda > Insecta > Lepidoptera > Crambidae > Marasmia > Marasmia exigua. The sequence goes on from CM032470.1 coordinate 18,539,729, forward strand.
GCACACGCGCACACTGACGGCTTCCACACCGTGGTGCGGCGCCGCATCGCGTCGCTGTTGCACCGCACGCGCGGGAGCCCCAACACTATCCTGAGCGTGCTCAGCCAGAAGCCGGACAGCCCCGCGCTGCGGCACTGGGTCCAAGTGCATGTGCGCTTGCCCGGGGTCGCAATACCTAAATTAATTGGTTGTGTCTACTAACACAGTTTTTCCGAGATCCGAGATCGAATCCGGAATGAGGTGATCCGGCAGAGAACCAAAGTTATCGACATTGCTCACCGGATAAGCAAGCTTAAGTGGCAGTGGGCTGGCCATATTAGCCGCAGAACCGACAACCGATGGGGTAAACGAGTTCTGGAGTGGAAACCGCGTCTTGGCAAACGTAATGTAGGGTGCCCTCTGGCTAGGTGGGGGGACGATCTGCGCAGGATGGCTGGCAAGAGCTGGATGCGAGAAGCCATGGATAGATCACAGTGGCGAACAATTGGAGAGGCCTACGTCCAGCAGTGGACTGCGATAGGCTGATGATGACTAACACAGTTTTTAAGTATTTTTGTATATTAATCCAGCGATAAGACCGCCGAAGTTGTACAATTAAGTTTCTGTAATGCCTAGTTTTTTTAAGTTGTGTTTTTTGTGCAATAAAGTATATCTATCTAATATTATTATGGGCGAAGCCTGAAATAAATGAATTTTATTTTATTTTATTTAACTAGTGGTCGATGAAACAGTGGTTCGATGTTTTTGCCCGTATGCGTAAATACGCACCATGGCATGCAATATGACCTAGGTACGAGCGAATGGCGTACAATTACCTTATATTGTTAGAATAGCTGAACGTAAAACCTTTGTGGGTTTTAGAAGTTTCTCATAGGTAGGTACGACACAGACAGTCACATTGCACCATACATAATAGGTACTTTAGGTTCGATCTTGCTGATAAAATATTTTTTTTTTTAAATGAGAGGTGGCAGACAAGCAGACGGATCACTTGATGTTAAGCAATTCCGCCGCCCATGGACACCCCCGCACCACCAGTGGAGTCACTAGTGCGCTGCCAACCTTTTCCCCTTCCCCCCATTGGGCCTCCGGTAACCTCACTCACACGGCGAAACACAGCGCAGGCGCTGCTTCACGCCGGTCTTCTGTGAGGCAGTGGTATCACTCCGGTCGAGCCGGCCCATTCATGCCTAAGCGTGGCTCTCCCACATTAAATCTATATGTGTATATGAAAAATCCTCTATTGATTTTGTCCACAATTCAATCAGATATTTAAATTCTACGGTTATACTTTTATACATACATATGTATGTATGTCATATACTTGTATACTCAGAATCATGGTCTAAGCGTACGCCGGGCAGGGACCGGAATACCCCTTTTCAGAATTAAGCCTATCAATGGGGTAACCCTATTGATTATGTAACCTTATTGCATTGGTAGCCCTATTGATAGGGTTACAACAGCTTACCGCATAGTAAGGGTTACCCTATTGATTCATCATCATTATCATCATCAGCCCATTTAAGTCCCCAGTGCTGGGGCACGGGCCTCCCTCAATCACATGAGGGGTAATTGCCATACTCACCACGCTTGGCAGACGGGTTGGCGAGGGTTTTGATATAAATGCAGAGTTTTCCTTCTCTGGGTGCTGATGATCATGCCAGCAGCTTTACCTTAGTCGATTTTTACGACACCTCGGTAAGAGTGAGGGTGGCCTATTCTACTCTGCCGGTGACCACACGGCCCTATTGATTGTCTATCCCTTTTCCACGACCTGTCAAACAAACGAACTCAATCCGACCAATCGGCTGCCGCCATTAGCGAGGTGCGCAATATTGATTCAAATGCTTTATGTGCGGGGCTGTGCCCGGGGTACGCCTACTTCCTTATTACAAAACGCGAACTAAGAAAAGATCCGGTACTAAACTCGACATTGCCCCTTTTAACATTGCGTGTTAGAACGGGATGCATGTCATCCCGTTACAACACGTTTTAGAGCGGTAATAAATACTATAAATCGCGTTTTTAGTAAGGTAACTAGAGTGTAGACGTACCCCGGGCTAGTCTATATTAGACCATGATTCAGGATTTGGGCAATTACAATGAAGCTACATTAGCAACAGGATTGGCTATAAATATCTATTAAGGCTGTCCCATACGCAAACTAAGTCTATTTCATTGCTTATAACTTCCCTGAAAGTTATTGTAAAAATCTGAAAAAAATATATGTTGTTAATCACTTACTATTGACCAATTCTGATGCAGAAAATAATAGAAAATCATTATAGTTTATGAAAAATCTGATAAGTTTAGAACATCTAATTTCGCACTAAATATGCCTATAGTTGCCAAAACATGCATTAATTGGTTTTGTATCTATATTCAAAAAATAGCATATCATTTTTACTTTAAAACTGTTACTTGAAATTTGTGTTATAATAATTACTTTTGGAAAGGAAACAGTTTTTCACATTAAACTTACGAGCTAGGTTAGCGGGTGCCCTAGCGGGGGCCGGGCGGCAGACGGCCGATGGCTTTCGTACGGGAAGGGTGTGTCTCTCGGCGCCGTGCAATCACGTGATTGACTCTCACGCATAATCATCTTGCTGCTTTTTGAATTAATTTGTGAAAGGACACGTTTTTTAGTGATTTAGACTAATACTTGTATATATTTGTGATAAGACACGTTTTCTTTGTGATTTTGATTATTTGTTGTACATTTGCGATTTATTGTGGTGGTGTAGATTTGTGAAAGGACACGTATTTTTTAATATTAACTATTATTTACTGTGTATATATTTGTAATAAGAAAAATGCCTCGACCCACCAAAAGGAAGAGGTTTTATTTAGACAAAATCAAAAAATGTCATGATGCAAAGTAAGTACCTACCCATTTTTTGTATTTTTTGTTATTTGTTTCAATACCTATAATAGTACCTCTTTTCCAATTTTTATAAATGCTATGTTCGTTAGAAATTCCCTATGGCTTTTACAGTTTCAAACATATAAACTAATTTCGTCGTATTCGCGAATTTTCAATTGGTGTATTTACAAGAAGTTTTTCCATATGCAAAATTTAAAACTTGCATCTCTTTTTAAATTTTTATTTATTGTTGTATTCTTTTTTATTTCAGCAAAAGAAAGAAAGTTGCAGTGGAAGAAGTAGACCAAAATACAAACCCGAACGAAAATGAACTATCTATTAGTTCAATGATCTTGCTCCAAGTAAGTACAATCTAAGCAGGTACCTAATGATACCTACATACCTATAGGCAATAAAAGATCACGGTGCAGGTTCAAATCTTCATCCACAGTATTAACTTTTTTTGGTTTGTTTTTTATTCCTACACATTATTTTTAATACATTTGTATTTATTTTTATTTTTAGGAAAAAAAGATCTAATTTTACCCGAACTTTACATCATTCCACCTAGGAACAATTCAAATAGTCTAGGGGCTGATTAACATTATAGTTTTGTGTTACAATAAATTATTGTATATTTGAATGGATGAGTAGTCGCTTTTGAATGACAAATATTTTGTCTCTCCGTGACTATTCTTTATACCCGCGTGTAACCTAGTAACATATAATTTTTTCCAAAGTTTGAAAAATACACGTTTCCTAAGTGGAAAAATGTGTCTTTACTAAAGTACTTGAAATATCTGCTTGTCATTTACATTTATGAACTACTTTTATTTTTCAATAGCATTAGGTACCAATTGGTGCGCTGGAAAGTTACCTAGAAAAATATTGGAATGAGATTAGGGGACTTTTGGGCTAGGGGTCGATTGGTGAAATAACGGGCATAAAAGTTAAAATAAAAAAAAAATGTTTTTTAAACATTAATCCTTTTTTTTCGGACATACATAACAAAGTCTTAAAAACTATAAGATTTTATAATATACTATACTGCCATAATCGGCATATTAGACTGTTGTAAAGGGGTGTTTTTTCTACAAAAAATTAAAGTTTAAATAGATGTTGTCGTACATGCCCTAGATATAGTAGGAATAATACATATACCTTTTTTCAGGAGTCAAATGTGCCAAGAGGAAGTGAAGTGAAGAAAAATGAAGGATAAATTAACGAAGTTTTTTATGGACTGCTTACTTCCCGAACTAGTAGACCCCCGACATCCGCGGAATATGAAAATAAGAAATCCAAGCTACATAGAAGAGGCAATTAAAAAAAAAAAGATAAAGAAATGTGCCCAAACATCTGAAGAAGAAGAACATTAAAATCGAAGTATTCATTACTATCCAAACTTCCATCATATGGTCTTCCGGAGTTACGACCCCATAATGAAATATTGCTGCCATCTCTGGGATGGAACACCTCAGTACCAACTCCTTCCTTCCTAAAGGCCGGCAACGCATCAGCGATTCTTCTGATCTTGCGGGTGCTCATAGGCGGCGGTGATCACTTACCACCAGGTGACCCACTTGCTCGTTTGCCGCCTCTAACATAAAAAAGTAATAACTAACATTGAATCGTGGGCAAGAAAAGGGTAACCTAACTTACTTTCGAAACTTTAATATTCGAATTTCAACACTTCGAAAACGGTATATCGAACTTTTGAATCGAAGATATATTTTTTTGACATAATATTGTATGCAATCAATTTATTTTATATATATTTCATTTTCCAGAAAAACTAATAGCCGATTTTAAAACCTCTTGTTTCATTTTACAGTTGTATTACTTACAATATTTTTTTATTGTAGACATATTACATATCGAAGTAACTTTTCTCTTATTACTGCAAACGAACTTATTTATTTATTTGTAAACATTATTCATTGAAATAAAAAAACAAGTATTGATGTATCGACTGAATTATATTTATTTAAAAATAAATTCGAACATGCTTAATTATAAGAAAATCGAAATATCAGCTATCAAAAATCAAGTCAAATGAAAAGTGGAAAACTAAAATGTGTCAAAGCGTTTTCGCTTTAATGAAATTCGTACTAAAACATTCGAATTTAAGATAGGTAACCCAAGAAAAGGCAGTATCACTAGACAACATTTTCACCTTTTCTGAAACATTTATACTTGTAATTATTTATTTAAAACGTGTATTATTTAGTAATAAACAGTATTATTTTAAAAATAATTTCCTTAGTTTTATTTTAATTACGACGAAATTTGAACATGCGCTCCTAGACTATAAATCTACCGTGCTGCGTAGCGACAGGAAAGCGGGACGTCGTAGTATATAAATAATTTGAAAGATGGCGCTGCTCAGGTTCAATGAACTTGCGTCTGCATACGGAAGTAAAGAACTTACGAACTCTCAAGGTCATTGGCGTAGGGGAGGGCCTTAATACGTTACTTAGTAATGTTTACTACATGGTTGTTGGAAAACATCCGGGGGAAAGGGGAGAGGGTGAACTAGCAGCGCACTTGTGACTCTATTGGTGTGTCGCGTGTGTCCATGGGCGGCGGCAAGTGCATATCATAGGACGACGAGCAGACGGATCACTGTCTGCTCGTCTGCCACCTATCACATATTTCTTTTCCTCATGTTTTAAAAATGACTAAACGTGTCTAATATTTTTAACCGGGTTCACCATAAATATATGAGTATAAAACAGTACGCAAGATTGTGGGCGCTTGAGATAATAAACACAGGCACGTGATAAGAAACAATAGCAACGAAAGACTTCATTGGAAACCTTAACAATGTGGATTAAGAAACACTTCCGCGCTTCGAACAATAAAATGACTAAATACTTCGCACCTCGCACAAAGGTCGAAGAAATAGCGCGAACGGTTCAGTACCTCTGACAATATACTCCTTTCGCTTTAAAATGATATCGGTGACAGCAGGACAGAGTTATACGTGTGTCATACGTTAGAAAGAGACTAACGTGAAAATTTTATAGATTTTGACATCTGTCACCCATATCATGCTAAAGCGTAAGGATACTCCTTTCGCTTGTGATGTAGTATGTAGTTAACGGTACGTGGTTTAAAGTTACTGTTACATATGCTTAAAGCATGCTTCTTTTGAGCAAGTGCTACTAAGTAGCATGTGTGGACGGACGTGCTACAAATGAGCATGCTCAAAAATCGCACGCCGGTCGTTTTTAACGCATGCTACCTGTAGTGCTGGTGGAAGGGGGAGTGGGACGGAGTGCTTTACAACGTGTAAACAGGTTCGTTTATTTTTAAGCATGCTAATATATGGCTAATAGCATTTGATGGCAAATGTGGACAGTTCATTAAGCATGCTCATATTTGGCATGTTTTATAAGCATGCTACAAATGAGCATATGTAACGGTAGCTTAGTACAGTGTACATACATATCTAGCGTTTATGAAAAATTTAGAAAATTTTAAAAGAAATAAGGTGTATGTAAATTATCAAGTTAGCATTGTACTTGTAAGAAATCGTACGCAGAATTAAATCCTTTGATGAACTATCCGGCGCGAAGGACCAAGTAACGCTACACGCGAGCCTTGAATCCTGTAAGTAGTTTTTAAAAAATCGTGTATCGACTTTAATGACAACCGATTGATTTGAGAGATTGAATATGTATTGAGCCTGTGTATGGTAGATGTATTGATTAAGGATTATGTTATAAAGATAACGTTCGTTGCGCGGAACCATCGTAGTTCATCTGGAACCCGTGCGGGAAAAGTTATGAATAAAATCGTGTGAATTGTTAGACCCAATTTCATGGTCTCTTCAACACTACAACTACAACTCAGTGGCGTAGCTATTGGCGAAGTCACCCACCTAGGGGTGACAGCCGACTGTATTATGTAAATCACGTTAATAAATGAAAAAAAAACTCACATCCAACTCCAGTTCCAGCTTGTTTATTTCATCAGTGGCGGCGTTCAGTTTTTCCAACTCCACCTGGAACGTTTTGAAGAACTTTAGGCAGTCACATGGCACCCGCACGGGGCACTCCCACACGTACGGCAGAAGCAAGCAACATGTAGGGACGGGAAACGGTCGGGGGACTTCGCACATTACACCTTGCCAACTGTATTATTACTTCAAAAGTTAAAATACGCACTTATAGTATTTTACTTTGAGGATACCTAACTAAATTGTATTCGTTATGGAATTGAGACGATACTCTAATTTGGGAACCAATTGTATTTATTATACTTAAAGAGTGAGTTCACATGGTAGATTCTGTTTTATTTTCTTTCCTATATTAGGTTGTCTGAGAGAAATAAAACCAGCATTTAACGACCATGCGTAGCTTTTACTTAGATTGAGATTCTTTAGGAACTTAGCCGGAAATTTTATTTGTTGATTAGGTACTTGTGAAATAAATAAAAGGAGAATCTGTATTCTGTAGCATAAGACTTATCTAAATTAATTTGGAGAACTTATTGTAAGTGTACTTTACCAATATTGTATGATAATACTAAATTTGAAAAGACTGAAACGGAATTAACATTGTTTCAATAAAGAAAAATGTCCAAAAGAATCGGCGGCAAAAGTACTTATTGAATAAGTTCTCATAATTATTTTGACCACACATTCCTTACAACACTACCCAAAATCCACGACCCAACACGATGTTAATCCTAATTTACACTTCCACAAATAAAATACTATAAGTGAGTTATAAAACAAGTTGGCAACCCTAAGCAGACCGCGGGCTGCGCGGGCGCGCCTCAGAGCACTTCGCTCGGACACTAACTGTACCAAATACGATTGTTTCCTGTCCCTACGGCGACTGCAGACCTGTCACAGATAAAACAAGATAAAGATAACGCCGTAACAGATCTGCAGACGAATAAGCAACTACTTAGATACAAAGATTTACTTACTTAATCACAGTTTCATTCGATTTATCGGTCCAAGAAAAAAGCCCAATGAAAATGCTAAAATTACATTTTATTTCAAATTACCATGAATGTAATAGTACAGTATACATAATTAGAATTATACATGCGATAAATTTTACAATACAAAAATACTTTTTTACGCCCTCAATTACATAGTTTTGTTTTAATCTAACATTATTGTGAATTCGTAAACAAAATCGATTCAATTTGCTTCCAAATGATGAATGTCTAAATAGAAAATAATAATATTTTGTGAACATAAAAAATCTTAATTATTAAAAAGTAAAGAACAATTTATTGGTATGGAATGATTCAACTCGTTTTTATTTTATATTTAATAATAAAGTTGTTTATTTTTATGAACACTTCACTTTTGGTAAAGTCAGTTTTTTAATCTATTATACAAAATGTAGGATTCAATAAATATTAGGCCGTCAGGCTGTAAAAAGAAACATTTCATATTCTAATATACATATAATAATATAACTATACTTTAGAAACATTAAAATATGAGATTACTAATGAGTAAAAATTGAATTAACAAGATAATTTACTGCATAAGTAATATAATTAAAAAGTTTACAATTTTGTAACACAAGTTTTTTGGAGGACCTCCACTAAATTAAATGCTGCTCAAAAACATAATACAACATACCTACTTCAAACATAAAACACAAATAAACAAAATAGAATACTTAATTCAGAGATTCAATGGAACCTTCACCTTTTTAGGTTCCTGAAATTGTTTTTTTAATTAATAAAATAGTTTGGGCCTTATGTTCACTAAGTACTCAAAGTTGTTAGTTATTGTGGCTTTATTAAGTAGTTGCGGTTAATATTATTGTATTTCCTTAGGCCCAATGGAAATCTAAAAAATATATAATATTACACAAAACATGTAAGTATATGAAATTATTTGTGTTGAAGTTACATATTTAAAAAAAATAATACAGTGATGAGGAACAGAATAAATGGAAATAATAACCCTATGCTGAGGTAAATAATTATGATAATGCAATAATTGTCAAAGACTAATGATGAGTGAGGTTACTAAATAAATTGCAGTTTTTACAGTACAATATTAAAATAAATGTAAGCCTATACAGCTTTTTGGTTCTGTATTAAATTGAAAGAACTAAATGTTGTCACTAATGCTTCTAAGGCCTTAATGTAAAATTAATAACTTAATATTTCTTTTAAATAGTGTTGTGATGCTCATGTAGCCAGTAATTTGTACAGGAAATATACTTTCTTCCGTACCAACTGAGCAGAATACAATTTGTCTTGAAATAATACTAATTTATATTTTTAGTAATATAAATGGCACATTTCTATTTAAATTAAGTTATCTTGTGAATGCCTAATCTCCATGTAATTCAATTATTACTAATTTTATTTAACTTGAATATCGATAAACTTATGTTGTAAATAATGAAACTTAATTTTGTGGACAGGAAACAGTCCTATAAGGTACCAGAGATACATTTCGATGAGAAATATGGACTATTTATACAATTCTATAGATTGCATACACACCTTAAAATATAGACGAAAATAAGAAATATCTATAGATACGTGAATTCATAAGGTTTTGGACCAATCAGTGCGCCTCACTATCACAAATATATTTGCCGGAAACGAAGCGGCGTTTCACGAGAGAGAGCCGATAGCCGCTGCCTATCAGCTCGAATTCTATGCCGGAGAGCGTGGCGCCCTCGCAGTTGAACTGCGCCGAGATGGTGGCGCGGCTGGACGGGCCCTTGGCTAGCTCGAAGCGCGCGCGCAACGAGCCCACGCCCTTGTCCTCCGAGTGCTGCGACAGCTCGGTGAACCGCCACAACGCCTGGTCATTGTCAGCGTTCCACTGGCTCTGCGGCATCGCAATCACGTTCCTGACCGCGCCATTCATAGGCACGCACACAGACACGTTCAGCAGCGGCGATGGCGGACTCATCGCGTGCAAGTTGTACTTGTAATCCACCTTCAAATCTGTGTGGTCGCGCTCACACTTCCAATAAGCTACCAATTGGAAGGGACACGATGCCGCACCGGCTTTAGGTCGTATCTGGTACTTCAGTATATCCACATTGAAATACTGAGCGGTAGGATTCTTTTCAGACTGTCTCTTGAGTAGAGAAGTCAACGCCGGCATATTGAACTCTACTACCGTCGAGTCTCGCGTTGACATCACTGCATTTATTGAAATCAGTTGTTTATTGGGCAGTACATTATCAAGTCGATGTATGTTTTTCAGTCTAAAACAGAGCTTAGCGGGGTTAGGGTTATTGGCTAGGACGCCTACAATACCGGTGGGGAAAGATAGCATCATGTCTCCAGACATTTTCACCTGGCATTTGGACTCCTCTGTGCCGCGGAAATAAGAGTGTATGATCTCATGAAATGCAACTGCTAAGGGAATAGTATCGGCCATTCCGATTGTCAGCGGAGACGGGCCTCGTGAGCCTGACGAACCAGCGGTTCGGAAGTCTCCCTCCGACCGCCTAGAGGGCGGGCGAGGGAGCGATATAGAGGATATCGTGGGTGTGGACGTGCGGACTGTCGTCTGGCTCATTTCGCCAACTTCCGAGAACAAGTCGCCTACATCAGCTGTCGAAACGGGTGTAGGACTCTCCAGTAAATGCGATTGGTTGGTCTGCAAGGGCGCATAAGGATTTGAGACATTGCCGTGAGGCGAAGTTGGATTGCTGCCTGTAGGGCTTTGAAAGAAATTTAAATCCAGTAAATCACTACTTGCTTTGCTTGTATTAGCATTGGAACCACGTCTTGTAGTACCTATTTTATACAGAGAAATGTTCTCTACAGTAGCTCTTAACTCATCGACACTGGCAGACATTGGGCCTCCTCCATTACTTATAGGCTTAATTTCGACATGTATTTTACGATCTCTTTCCTCATCGGAATCTGAGTCTGTAGATGAATAGACACTACCTTTTTCATCTTTAGGTCTTATGCAATAGCCTTCCTCATCTACTTCCGGGGAATTCATCAAATCCTCTTTTGTTACCACTTCCTCTTCCTTTTCCTCTAAATCAGATTTATCACCCGCATTGGAGTTTTCAGATATCTCATCTTTTTTCTTTTTGGATTTCTTTATTTTGGTCTTGGTTCTTCTGCTACGAAGGAACCATTTTGATTCACGGAGTGTTGTGCGGCCCATATTACTGTCTTTATCAGGAGCTACTGGTGTAGGCTGGGGTCCCACTGGGACTGGACGGGGCTGAGCATGGGGCTGCTCCCTCGATGCTACCACTAGGTTCATCTTTGCTCTGGAAACTAGGAGTAAACAAATTCAATAGGGAAGTAGTTCTTCCTAGATGTTTTTGTAGCAAAAGAGGGTTCCTTTTTAGGTGCTTTTGGAGGCTGAGCAGGTTTGTGTGAGCCATTTGAGACTGTTGATATCTGATCAGCTTCAGATATTGAGTTGTTTGCGGAGCCTGGTTTAGTTAGTACAGTAGGCAGTTCTACTAAGTTAGCCTTTTCAATTGCATTATACTTTTCGATGAGAAACTGTTCCAGGAGTTTCTCTACAGTTAACTCTAAGCACTGGTGTTTGAAGTCCCTGTGTACCTGCCCTATTAGGTCATGATTGTTATGTGTTATGTCTGCATAAGCATTCACAAACTGCTTCATTTGTTTTAAATGTGCCTCCTCTACATCCTGAAAATGTTTACATGTTTGTGTCATCTTCTTCTCAAAGTCTTGCTTCACCAAGTTGTATTTCTCCGCAAGCTGACGATAGTCCTCATGAAGCTTCTTCAATTTCACCTCTGCCTTTTCTATATCTTTAGCAGAAGCATTATCTTTACGGAGCTTCTCTAGCTCTGTAGACTTACTAGTATACACATCTTTTGCTTTTTGTAAAGCTTGTTTAGTGTTTTGTATCAGTAGAACTACTTCTAAAGTATTGGATTCAGAGTCTTTGACAGCCTTATGTTTTTTATGCAATTCATCAGCATATCGGGCTACATCTTTCACCAGTTCACTAACTTTCTGGAACATATCCTGGTGCAAGTTAGACAGAATCTCAGCAGAGCACTTGAGTACGCCCCAGAACGGCGCGAACGTGCCCTGGGCACAGTTACTGTTCGCTTGCTTTGCTAACTTCGCCAACAATTTCGAATTAGATTCTTCTATATTAGATCTCTCTCTGAGATACTCGGACAGTTCTTTGCTAGCGATCAGTCCGTATTTCATGTTTTGATATAAAATATCGTATCCATTGTGCTCGTTGGCGAAATAATCGACAAAGTTGACACTCATCTTTGCAGTTACAAAGGCTACGAGTACAGTTAATTCAATACATTATATCGTCACTCACTGACCTGTATTCTAGGATCGAGCTCAGTTTCACCATTGTCGTCGGCTGGTATCGTGAACGAGGATTCCTCCATTGTAGTTGGGACTAGGAAGCCACCCAATCACCCAAATTACATCACCGACACAAAAGTGTATAGCGTCACATTCACTATGAATCCATTAGTTGAATTAATTAATACAAACTAACATCGAAACAATCAGTAAACTAACAACGAGGAACATTAAAAACAGCTTCGCGTAACGTGTTTTTCAACAAAATAAATAAAAATTATTAGGAATTTTTCATTCAAGATGACGTCCACCTTCGACGTCAAATCATTTTTAATAGACAATTAGTTTGTTTCTTAATTTACAAATTTAGTCATGTACGAGTTATACCAATATTACATCAATTGAACATTCAATTGTGCAAATAGTAATAATGATAAAGATTTTCTCACTCGAAAATATCTTTCATTACTCTTGTATAGATCTTGTTATTGAGTATGTATTGAGTTTAAGAAAAGCATGATGAAACAGGAACAACGGTATAAAAAAATATATAATTAGGCTTTTCATGATGGTCATAATAAAAAGTAAGTTGTATAATATTAAAGAAATAAAGGTAGACGTTTTTAATTTCATTTTTCACTTTACGCTGCTCTGTTTGATGACTAAATAAACTTGTAAATAATCATGAAATAAATACTGATTGAAGCAATTGAACATAGAAAATGAAATGTCAAATATAATCGATATTTGGTATAAATTTATAATTTAGGTTATCATTGTCTATGCTATATAACGCAGGAAAATAACAAAGAACGGTCAATTGTAGAAAACATTTCGGATCTCTCTTTCACTCCAATACTTTTCAAGCGTGACAGTGGCTCTGATACCTATTAAATGGTAGGCTATTAATTATAGCTGTGTTATATGATGCTTTTAGTGCAGTTTGACGTAAAACAGCTTCAACTTGCTGCGAATTTGGTCTTCAGTTCAAGTGGATTTTAAAAGAATTTCTTTATATGAGTGACATTGTTGGCATTTGCCATTTGTCGGTTAGACTGTTGACTAAACATAGCGTATCTGGAGTTGAGATCTGAAGTGGTGATCGTAGTCAATCTGTATGCAACTGTTACGCGTTGCCTCGACTATGTCTTACCAAGGATCACCTTATTCGGGCCCGGGGGATGAATATGACTTTGAAGACGACGGGTACGACGATCTGGACGAGTATAGAGACCAGGAGGACACGTTACCGCCGCTGCCTGCGGACGACAGTGATGAAGGTGAGCATTGTTTACGATCGCCACTTCGACCTGTTTTTGCCCCGTATTTCGGTCATTATCACCGTAATCAGTTCATTCTCAATCACCTGAACCGCTCAGGTTTAGTAAATAAAGATTATACAATTTGTTAAGGTTATGAGTCTTGGGCTATTGTCTTCCCGCCCATTTCAGCGCCAACCTGTTTGATGACGTAATTTTATTTGTATGCCACTTTCACCATAAGCTGGTGAAAAAATAGGACAAGTCCATCATAAACATAATTGACCTTCACCTTCATCTAATATTAGTCTCAGGTGAAATCACCAACACAACATGTACAGTTACTTTCATAAATACAAAATCGTCTTGGGGTTTTCTATTAAATTATTTAAATATTTATTAGTGTTGCGCTATTCTATAATACCTTTCCATTTCACCAAAGTTACAGTTTCCTGCTATCATAGCGGCAATTGACCAATACATAGAATAAGAACTTTTGTAAATATATTTTGTTTTTTCTTATTAGAAATTGTGATTATGATCCCAAACAAATGTTTTGATTATGACATTATGTCATAGTTTTAGTGTTTAATTATCACTATATTTTTATTTAGCCATCAACCTATATTATGTATCTTTTAGTATTAGCATGACAAAGAAAACATGCTATTGATGTAAAAACCTAGGATAAGATTTCAACTAAACTAATACAACTTTTAACCAGGTTAAAAATAATTAATCATATTTCGACTGTCCTTACATACCTACACTATTGAAAGTGAAAAGGACATCCTCTTTATTGGTGCCAGTGCCGGCCAGAATTTGTTTTGTTGTATTATCTAGGATCTGTCCCCCTGAGTATTTATTATTAAGGCATCAAAGTTGTAGGATCAATATCCTTGGTTGTATTAGAGTTCAAAATCAACGTCTTCATACATTGTACGTGAATTAACTAACAAAAACTTTTTTTTTAACTATGCCAAATCTAGACATGATTATCAGTCCTAACAGAATACAGCAAATTTCTTTTTTTGGTCAGCACTTTCATATTTGGACCAAAAATTTATATATGTCTGAGGATCTCCTTTGTGTTATTAAAACCTGTCTTTTATTATATTTAGGCAAACAAACTGTCTATTTTTTATGCTTAAAGCCTTGTCAAGCTATAATCTTAAAATATTTTAAAAGAGATATTTAATTCTTTACTTATGATATTTTTTTTAGTAAAAGAAACATTTGCTACACTGATTTTGTTTTTTATTTTATATGTCAAAAATTACGTACCAATACAGTTATAAATAGATTTTTTTAAATGTAACTATAATATTGTGTAAAATGATGAACAAATAAAAAGCTTTTATTATTACTACATATTTATTATATTTTGTTTTTTATACATTTTATTTTTGGGATGTATGATATGTATATATCTTTAGACATTTTTCCAACTTAAGTTGTGTAATCAGGATATGTTGAACAAAGGCAGCATTATTTTCAGATACCGAGGAAGCAAGTGAAACAGACGTACCCAAAAATGATGAGCCACTAGAGGTCAAAGAACAGTGAGTATTTTTTTCTAATTATGTGTAATAGGGCAGGATGATAATGATGATCTATGTGTATAGATCAACACTATCCTCCTGCCCTATTCCCAGGTTATCTGGGGAAGGCGCAGTATGTCTTTTTTTTCTTCCATACGTCCCTGTCATTAATCACCCTTCCTAAAATTATATTTATTTGAAAAATTTTAATTGTAAATAATGTTAGTAATTGTCTTTCCACTAATATTGGCGGTGTTCATGGTCAGTGGCAATTTCTTGCCATCAGGTGATCTGTCTGCTCGTCTGCAACCTATCACATAAAAGAAAGCTCAGCTGTAAAGCAACGGAAACTGATGATGTAATTTATTTACTTGTACCCTTGCAGGATGTACCAAGATAAGCTAGCGAACCTCAAGAAGCAGTTGCAGCAACTTGAAGACGGTATCCATGTGGAGTTCCTGAGGCGGGTGAAGAGGCTAGAGCACCAGTTGCATGAGAGACTGCGACTCAACAGAATATATAAGTAAGTATTATATATCTATTTATATTTGCAAACATGGCAAAACTCGAACATGAAAAGTAAGTAAGAACTGTAAGCATGTCATAAAGTATATCTATCTATCTATCTATTACAATGAAACTATGCCTATTTCTCTTGTATAAGACCAATAGAGTAAGAAAAAATCTTCATCCAGGCTAGGTCAATACAGAACACAAGAATGTCCGAATAGGTACACATATGATTGACCGGATGGCGCAATTGGTAGTGACCCTGCCTCTTACGCCAAAGGTCGTGGGTTCGATCCCCACCCTGGACAAAAATTCGTGCGGTGAACACTTGTGTTTGTTCAGTGTCTGGGTGTATTATATAGTATTTAAGGTATATTATATTTGTGTTCCTCTGTTGTCTGATATCCGTAACACCAGTGCTTACGCTACTTAGTACGGAATCAGGTCAATGTATGAGATGTTGTGAGAATTATTATTATTATTATAAATGACCTCTGGTTCAAAGTTTATTTAGATTTCTACTGAGAAGACACCATCAAGAAATTTAGTAGTTACTCTTTTCAAATTATCATCCCATATCAAAGTGACGTAATAAAATTCCATTAACAAACAATATTTTAATTCTCAGAGATCACATGTATGATGTGGTGGAGAGGGAATACATAGCAGAGAAGAAAGCAGCAGCAAAAGAGTTTGAAGAAAAGAAGATAGAGTTAAGAGAGAACCTGTTGAATGATTTCGAAGATAAAAGGAAAATGATTGAGAATGAGAGGCACAGTATGGAGTTAAATGGAGATTCAATGGAGGTAAGTGGCTTGGCAATATTGGCAATATATCATATATTTGGCCATTTAAATGTCTCATTCGAGATCAATGTCGATCACACGGTAATAGGCACCCTACTATTGTAATTTTTCTTGTGTCAAACTCTGTGTCTTGTTTTTAATTGTATAAGAAACTATAATTCTTAACAAAATCAATGTTTGGTAGTGCACTTGTGACTTCACTAGTGTTGTGTGTGTCATCGATGCAATTTTATTTATTAATTTATTATTCAGCTTACAAGTATGCTTGCAGAAATGATGAGATCCGCAGGAGAACTAAGGTTACAGACATAGCCCAAAGGATTGCATGCCTCAAGTGGCAATGGGCAGGGCACATAGCGAGGAGAACAGACGGCCGTTGGGGCAGAAAGGTCCTGGAGTGGAGGCCACGCACAGGAAGTCGCAGCCGTGGCAGGCCCACCACAAGGTGGACCGACGATCTGGTGAAGATCGCGGGATTCCATTGGATGCGGGCGGCACAGGACCGATCTGTGTGGAGAACATTGGGGGAGGCCTATGTCCAGCAGTGGACGTCTATTGGCTGAAATGATGAAGTATGCTTACAGACTACTCCAAAGCGCATTTATATATTTTTATTTCACAGCATCACATACATTGATCTGACTCCGAGATAGGTTGCTCAAGCACCTGTGTTACGGATATCAGAACCAATAGTGGTATTACAAATATATACATATAATACTTTCATTTGTAAATACATACTTATAATACATAGCAAACACCCAGACCAATACAAAGAAACATGTTCATGCACACAAATGTTTTTACTGTGCGGGGTTCGAACCCGCAACCCTTGTATCAGAGGCAGCGTTCACTACCACTGTTCCAATCGGGTCGTCATTTTATAAAGAAAAGAAAATTATTTTAAAAAAGAAAAGAAAAGGAGAAAAAAACCATTAATTATATTAAATATGTATACAAATCAATCAATCAGAGAGGAAATACAACATATAATAATAATCACAAATATGGAAAAAAACCATAATGTCAATTATTATACAATTTAATGCACACAAAACATTAAAAAAATAATTGTCCAAATAGTCATCATGTCAAAGTTAGGATGAGCTAATAATAAAATGCCCATGAATCTTTGAATGACCATAAAACCGGCTAGACGTTATATTTTTGATTGAGAATTTTTGCTATTGGCACATATTTACCTATATTTTGATAAAATATTTATATTTAGTAAAATCTCGAGCTTAGTCAAATACCCTATTGTAATCATCCATCATCATCATCAGCAACCCACACTCGTCCACTGCTGGACATAGGTCTCCCCTAATGCACGCCACTGCTCCCTATTTTCGGCCACTCTCATCCAGCCCACACCAGCCAGCCTTCGAATGTCATCATCCCATCTTGTCGCAGGGCGTCCAACATTACGCTTGCCGAATCGCGGTCTCCACTCAAGGACTTTACGGCTCCAACGGCTGTCAGTTCTGCGGCTAATATGACCAGCCAACTGCCACTTTAGTTTGCTAATTGAAATTGTAATATGCTGTTGTTCATCGTCAGCCCATTTAAGTCCCCACTGCTGGGGCACGGGCCTCCCTCAATCAAATGAGGGGTAATTGCCATACTCACCACGCTTGGCAGACGGGTTGGCGAGGGTTTTGATATAAATGCAGAGTTTTCCTTCTCTGGGTGCTGATGAATCATGCCAGCAGCTTTACTTAGTCGCCTTTTACGACACCTCGGTAAGAGTGAGGGTGGCCTATTCTACTCTGCCGGGACCACACGGCTGTTATCCCAAATAAATAGATGATTTTTTTTTAGGTGAAACCAGTAATGAAACGTATTCCTCCGACGGCGCGCGAACGAGCCGGCGCCGGCGCCCGAGAAGCGTCGCAAGCCGCTCGCCACCACGCTGACGTTCCAGCTCGACGAGCGGGACGTCGACGCCGACCTGCGCGCCCTCGCGCGGCCCTCCCCGCCGCCGCGCCACGTGGCTGCCCCCACCACGCAGCCCAGGAAGCACCGGAACTCGAACAGCTGTGAGTATACCCACGCTCGCCTTAGTTGAAGCCGACGCAGACCTTTTTTTTATTTGTTGACCCGGTGGAAATGCCGCCGGCTCACTGACAGGGTAGTGTGGGGCTCTCCCCTGGATTGGGCCTCTGCTAATCAGAGGCCGTCCAAGGGCATACCCACTAAAACCACCGGGGCTTTTCCCATTCTACGCCCGCTAAGTCGGGACGGAACACGAGATTACCACCAGGCTACCACCGCGAACCGTCCTGGGCGAAGAGGCTCGCCAGCACGGCCTCTTTCCACGACACTGGTCCGTAGGACCCAGGGCCTCTCCCTCGGCCCACCAACTCCGCCCCCCGAATGGCATCCACACTGCTGGCTGCAGTGCAGAATACCACCGGGAGGAGGATGGGGGTGACAGAACATCCCCCCGCCAAACGCCTCGCTCCGGAAGGAGCGGTCCACTCTGAGAACCCAGGGCAATAAAAGGGCACCGAGCATCTGGAGATGACTCCAGACACAAGCGTCGAGCCCGGCCCTAGGTCCGTAGGGGGGGGGTTACGAACCCTAACCCCCCCTCCATGTGTGCAGCCGTCGGCCGTCGGGTAGCAATATGGCGAGCGCACCATATTACTACCCGCCGTTGCCCAGGGACGCCAGGACCCCTTCGGTAGCAGCTCCAAACAGAGCAAAAATACTACTGAAGGGGCCACACGAGGAGGCCGCCGCACCGTAGTCCCCAAGCCGACGCAGACCTTGAATTACTTGACTTAATGTTCTATGTCCCCTAGGTGGGGCAAAGATCGTCCACAGTGCTCCGCCATTTCGAACGGTTTAAAAATAAAAATATCTCTATTCAATTTAAGCTGACGGGTAGGGCTTTTAATTTTTAGCTACCAAACCAGATCCCCGGAATTGTTTAAAATAACAATTCCGGGGTTACAACCTTTCGGCAAAAAGTTATACTATTTATTAAATAACACCCCACAAATGTTGGGTCCGTTTTTGTTCGCGAAGAAATCGATTCACGCCAAAAGCGGCCACTTTTGGCGGGAATCCAAAATTCGAGTACAAAAGCAGACCAAACAGTTAACTATAAGTATTAAATAAATAGTATAGGTGTTTGCCGAGGGGTTGTAACCCCGAAATCGTTTGTAATAGGTCCGGTTTAGTAGCTAAAAATTAAAATTGATTGGCGTCACTAGTGTGCGCTACCCGTCACCTTACGTACCGGGCCGTGATTTCGAGGTCCTGAGTTCGATTCCCGGATCGAGCAAAAAGTATGTTTCGAATTTTTCGAACATTGCTCGGGTTTGTGATCACCAATCCACATTAGGCAAGCGTGGTGATTAAGCCTAATCCCATCATAGTAGCGATAACTTGATTTCTATGATGTAGGCCTTTGCCCTGCAGTGGGATAGTATATAGGCTGATACATTAATACTTTTAAGTGCCATATTTTTTATTTATGTATGTACCTAATACCGGTTTATATTAATGTTGCTTTTTTTTATAAGTTCTGTATGTATGCGTTTTGTTATTCATGTTCACATTCATAGATGTTTTTTGTATCGTTCCGTTTTCTATTAATATTAATTGTCAGTTTTTTTTTTATGTTCGTATGTTTTATTATGAGTCGTCGCTCGAAGGTACAGCCTGAAAATCAGCGCTGCAGCGGCTGCTTAGCGGTTGTTGTAGCACATGCTGAGGCTGAACCTTGTTGGCCGCAACTTTATAATGTTTTGTCCTTATTTAGATTTGTATGTAATGTGTTGTGGTCAGTAAATTATTTCTTATTCTTATACTAAAAAATAGAAAGAAAGAAAGAAAGAAAGAAACATTTTATTGACCATCACAATAAATAATTTAACAATGAACATTCATTAGTAAACATAGATAAGGTAACATTGACACTCCGCAAGGCACGTAGAGGGAGGAGACGACGCCAATACTTGGGTCTCTTTCCCCTGCGAGGAGCAGGTCCGCTGGTGCGTGGGGCTGTAACCCCACCACCGGCATTGCACGGACCTCCTCCTACGCTTGGTGGGGACGGCACGACTCTCTCGGTTGTCCCCATCCCTCCCCCCGACCCCGGGGGGAGAAGCGCCGTGCCCGCTGTGTAGGCGGGCGTCCCTGTCCGGGGGGAGTTTTAGTCGGTATGCCTCTGGCCGGCTTCTCGTTAGGAGAAGCCGTCGCCAGAGGAGAGTCCGACATAACCCATCCGTTTACAGACGGATGGGTATGCGTAACGCATTTCTCCTGGGTCAACAAAAAAAAAAAAAGGTAACATTGACACATTAAAACTACAGACAAAGGTGAGTACGAGAACAGACGATAGGTAGGTAAATACACAGTTATATAATGAAAATATTCTAAATAAGTAGGCGTGTGTGAAGTGTGAGGTCAATCAGGTCCTGGCCTCAGCATGGTGCTGCCACGACAGAAATGCCGCGGCAGCGCTGGTATTCTGGCTAATGTTAATTTTGCGAATAATATTCAGGCGAGTCCCCGGTGCGGGAGAGCGGCGAGACGACGGAGACGCGCGTGGAGGACGGCAAGCTGCTGTACGAGCGGCGCTGGTTCCACCGCGGCCAGAGCGTGTACGTGGAGGGCCGCGACGTGCCGTGCTTCCCCGGGCACATACACGCCATCACCGACGAGGCGGTGAGTCTCATCGCCATTCGTCGACCACTATAATCTGGACATCTTCAAGGCAAGAGTGAACAGGCATCTTTTAGGCAATCGCGTATCATCCTAAACCTTTTTCCCTACCGTTTTTTTTCCCGACAACAGAAAATTACAAAAAAAGCCAAAGTCCTGACAGATCGCCAACTTTTTATCTTGCAAACATTACTCAAAAAACACTTACAACTACCATATACTCCTCTTCACAAAACAAACAAGAGGCGAAATAATAAGGTTTGCATGACACCGGGATTCAAAACAAGGCTATCCCGAAGATTCTTTTGTGTTTTAGGCCCATATCTTTATAATAAGGCAAATGTGATTGCAGCAAGTCATCCGCTTCCTATTCACCAGTGCAAAAAAAAAACTATAATCTTGGTTACACAATCTAACTTATACTAAGACAGAAAAATTACTCACTCCACTGGAATAGGTAATCCAATCCTTTAAAAATAAAACATTGCACTTACGCACACGCACACGCACACGCACACGCACACGCACACGCACACGCACACGCACACGCATAATAATACTTATAAGTCTAGTAATTGTAATTCATGCATGTTTGTTTTAGCTAATTGTAACCTCGACAACCACTGTTTGGAGAGGGCGTTCTCACTGCGCTTCAGTTTAAAACTTTTGCAGTTGAGAACACCACAAATGTTAAGTGGCCATTAAGTTTTTGATAAATAAAGAATTTTGTTTTGTTTGTTTTTGTTTTTTATCTTTCTTCAAGCTAGATGTCCTGGAAATTTTTCCACACCATTTCACACAACATGAAGTCATTTTTCTGTCGAAAACAAACGCTTAAAACACAAATAACTTTTTTCGCACGGACAAACTTCCAGGTCAAAGACTTGGTCAGCACTGAAACAACTACTACTAACATTTGTGCAATATCACATATGTTTGGCACGCGTCAGATGCCCGTAATGCGGTATCTATTGGGGGTGATCTGTGGTCGGGAGAGTCTTAGCGTGTAATTCCCGGTTGCGTCCAAAGCGACAAAGCTGTCGCTTTGGAGCAAGAGGTACGCTTGAGGACTCTTTCCGCTCGTGACCGCTGTCCGCTCGTGACCACGGCTGCTGTAACGTAGCCGAAACGTCGAGCCAAATATGTGAGTACACAATGTTGTTTCACATAATAAATATCATGTTAATTTCCGTATTGATACATTATAATTCCTGTAAAAGTCGTTATTAGTTTTTTTCTCTGGTTTTTTTAATGGAGTCTTTTTTTTACATTATAGCGGACAAAAGAGCAGACGGCACACCTGATGGAAAGTGATCACCGCCGCCCATGAACATTTGCAACGCCTGAGGTATCATATATGCGTTGCCGGCTCTATCTGAGTCTATTTAATTATACATATTGTGTCTGTTCGTATTTGCAAAATGTGGCGTGTTGTATTATCAGTGAATAAATGTTAAGAAGACGGATGAAAGACGATTGCATGCGACAAAGATGAGAATGTTAAGATGGATGTGTGGAGGATGATTGAGGAGGAGGATGATGATGATGATGATGATGAAATGTTTCTATCTATCTAATATTTATTTATATCTGTTGTTTCAGATATGGGTGAAGAGGCCAAACATGGAGCGCTTCAGGATATACATATCTCAGTTAGCTCGAGGCAAAGTGACGATAAAGCGGCGCGCCTCGTAGGCCGGGCCGGCGCGTGCGAGTGCGTGTGCGCGCGTGTACGTGCGTAGGACTGACGCTAGTGCCCGGGGCGGGGCCGGGGTGGGCCGGGAGTGAGTTAGCTACGACAAATATGCTGGTCAAAAATTAGGGGTGTCGATTGGGGGTGTCGCAATATCCGTGAGAGAGATATACGGGCAGCCACACATCAATACTTTGTTAATAATGATTCCATGGGGGCTATCGAGTGTGAAATATTCGCTAGATGGCGTGCTTGTGAACTGAGATCCAACTTCAACATCAATGGCTGATTTATTCGTTGGTTGAAAATTTGACGAATCACGTCTAAAAATACCAAATCACCTTGTAGATGGACCTCAGGCCTGTAGTACGCCATCTTGCGGATTTTTCGCACGCGATAGTCCCAATTGATTATGATCTTCCAAAACTTGCAACAGACTTCTGATGTGTGGCTGTCTGTACTGTTTTTGACATTGCTCTATGGAAATGGTGCATTACAATGTCCCATTGTTAACAGCTTTGTCTCACTATCGGTTTTTTCCAAAGTGTTCCCAAAATTATTATTCTAATTAATATCGCATTTTTTTCTACGTCTGATTAGACTTTTTTGTCAATTTCTTATTTTGTTCATTTATGAACAGTTTGGAAAAATATCAATGGATGGACCTTGAATGAAAAATCCGCTAGATGGCATTCGGTGGCTGTTAAGTCCAACTTTAACGTCATTGGTTGTTTTATATGCAATTTTGCACAAGTCACTAAGAAATAACCAATCTCCTTTTTTTTTGTGATAGGTGGCAGACGAGAAGACGGATCGCCTGATGTTAAGCGACCGCCGCCGCCCATAGACACACGCGACACTAATGGAGTCACAAGTGCGCTGCCAACCTTTAAACCCCCCTTTCTCCGGATTTGGGAAACACAGCACAGTGCTGCTTCACGCCGGTTTTCTGTGAGGCCGTGGTATCACTCCGGTCGAGCCGGCCCTTTCATGCCGTAACGTGGCTCTCCCACGGTAAAAATGGTTTGTGGACCTTAATGTCATCTAGTGGATTTTTCATACGTGATAATTCCCATTAGGAAAGTTTGTACCCTCACCTCATAGGGCCGCCTCACGCCCGCGTCCCGCTGAATGCAATGCAATATTATGTACTTTGTCTTCGGAGCTTATTAAGCGACATGTGAATTTATGAAGTATGCATATGTAGATTATATTTATGACCTCATGATCTTGGCCAAGGTGTTTTCGCCTTTATGTTTATGTGTTATTGAGTCTGTTTGTGATTGACGAGGCTCTTTTTGTATAATTAATGAATAAGTAAATAAATATCAGTAAACATCACATTCATGGACCTCGACCTATAGTAAGTAGCTCAATATTTTATGGGACTCTGGTAGTATATTGGACACCCTACTTGAGCCGTATCCACTTGAGATAAGGTCCAAAACTAAGTAACTATATTTATTAACTAAAGTAACTATATTTGAAACTACCGCCCGTTAAAGGCATGAAATCAAAATGTCTTTTTGCTCTGAAACCACCTTCTAAGGAAGGATGTCTTCAATTCATAAATGTGTATATCCTATCCTTTTTTTCGCAAATGAAAAAATTATGAGTACAGTAAGCGTATATTTTTCGTGTCGCAGGGGTCGGTCCCCAACCAAATCCCTGGGGTATCCATCTCCGCGCAATCACTGTCACACTCGTTGCGCCCAGCACACCTGGTGGCTTAATTTAAAACCGTCCCGTAACAAACGAGAATATACCTGTCGCATCCAAACAAAGGAGACACAAGCGCGTGTGAAAGAGAAGGGAATTCTCCGATTCAGGTCGTAAAGTCTGCTTTTAATAAGGGTTTTCGCGTGTGATAAATTCGCTAGATGGCGTACTGTTGGACTGAGGTTTTTAGTTTGTCACATTGTATATGGACCTCACTCCTATAGTACTCCATCTAGGGGATTTATCACACGCGAAAACCCTCATTAGGCCCTCTGGACATGTTAAAGGCCAGATAGATGTGCCCAGCGTTCTCAAGTGTCGGGATTCATTCTCTTTGAAAAAGATTATGTAAGCCCCAGGTCCAACTTCGATGGCATGGTAATAACAATTCACTAATCCCACGCTTAAAGAAACATCACTCAGTTCGAGTCTTTTCGGGACTGCGGCTCAACCACGACTGTTGCCCGAGAGTATACCGAGATCCGTGGGGCGTGCTTTCCGCGCAGGATACTGCTTGTTATTAATATATCCTCCAGCCAATAGGCCATTTTCATCTATCAACAATAAATTATGAAATTATATTACTTGTATAGTTTTCATCACGGGAAATGCAAATATAACGTTATATTCCCATGAAATCCTAAGATAAATTTTATTTTTCAAAATCAAAATTGAGGATTTAGTACCTGTATGTCACGTGATTTCAAACGCCGACCGCCATGATGTGACGTCATTATACTAAAACGTCTTTTTGACATCTTTGTTTACTTACCTACAACGTTCTTAGAAATTTTGATATTTCTCAATTTTAGTTCAATGCCCTTTGATTTAGTTATAGTGACGTCATGCGCCGTCACCATCATGGCGGTCGGTGTTTTAGCGCGTATATTTTACGTCAAATTTTTGATAATTTTTTTATAACATTTAGCAGGCATATTTTGCAGATATAAAAATAATGCTTGATTATCTGATATATATGAGCATTATAAAAAATATTTGAAAAAATAGGAGACTTCCATATTACAGCTACGGCGGCCAATCTCAACGATCAGCCACGTAAGCAGGATATATTATAGTGATCAATTGTTTGCACAAACACTAGTGCACTCTCTATTCCCTTAACCTCGTATTCCTATGGGACACTTCTGTGACACGACCGGAGTCAGTCTACTTCCGGTCTTCTACACCCGTGCCTCGGGAAGCACGTTAAGCAGTTAATCCTGCGCCCGTTCGCACTCCGGGTCGTGTCACAGTAGTGCTAGTTATTATGACGGCATTGGTGGCTTTTGTATGTAACAATGTCAACTTGACATGCACGTCAAGAAGAACCAATTTGTAGTCGGATCTGATGCATGCATAAAGCTATCTAGAAATTTTTCATTTGCGAATACACCCGTACTTCGAAAATGGTTCCTATTTTCAATGGAATAAATTAGAAATTCTGCGCAAAATGAAAGAGCAAATTCTAGTATAACAAAATTTTCAATGTTTCCAAGAATGTATTTTTTTTTCAATTGCATTTATGAATATTTCAGAATGAAATTAATTTACTTGTAAATTTATATAATGAACCACGTCTATCATACTATTTTTTATTGTATTTATCACATAAGAACAATATTCTTTTGACAAACCTCACATAATTGTAATTGGGTCGTTATTCTTTTTATCGACAATGAGCCCGTCCTCAGTAACTTATGAAGTAATTAATTATATAAAAAAATATACGTTACACCATCAAGATATTCCTAATTTACCATGAAATAATGACATTGTTTTATCACCTCGTAGGTACAGTCAACTCCAAAAATATGTATACACTTTAGGACGTTGTCACAATATATAATATAAGAAAGTAAACCTCTACTTTCTTATAGGTAAGTATTGTGACAAGGTCCTAAAGTGTATACATATTTTTGGAGTTGACTGTACTTTAGCATGATTTAACTATGTAAAAAATATGTAAAGCTTGACTGAGGTGTAAATGACACTAATTTCGGGGGAAGTGACGGATGTGTTCATTTCAATCAAAAAGTATTCTTTATAGTATATTAACGAATATTTAGGACATACAACCTGTGCGGATAAACAATGGGATCAGAAATGGCGGCGCATCTATTCACTTCTCGCTCGCACACTATTTGCGTCTATACTCGCACTCGTGGGGTGCGAGTATAGACGCAAATAGTGTGCGAGCGAGAAGTAATTAGAAGCGCCGCCATTTCTGATCCCATTCCTTATCCGCACAGGTTGTACTATTTATCATTTGTAGTCTTAGGTTAAATCAAAATGATTTAAGGTGATGGGTAGGGCACACTAGCGACGTCAATCGATTTAAATTTTTAGCTACTTCACCGGATCTATTTTAAACAATTTCGGGGTTACAACCTCTCGGCAAACACTTAAACTATTTATTGTCATGCACAAATGTTGGGTCCAACGCGTACGCGAAAAAATATTTCACGTCAATAGCGGCCACTTTTGTCGTGAATAAATTTTTCGCGTATAAAAACCGACACAACATTTGTGCATGGTTATTTAATAAATAAATAGTATAAATAGTATAAGTGTTTTCCGCGAAGTTGTAACCCCGAAATTGTTTAAAATAGTACGTTTACGGTTTAGTAGCTAAAAATTAAAATCGATTGGCCTCGCTAGTGTGCCTTACCCGTCACCTTAATCTAAGTTTGTTGTTATATAAAAGTTAAATGTTGATTTGTAAGTTTGGCTTATTGTCGATAAAAAAGAAGAACGACTCAATTGAGTCATGTTATTAAAACCGTCTAAATTGCTATTTCTAACTTAAAGGCCGCTAAGCCACAGGGAATCGCAGTGGTTTAACGGCCTTTTAGTTAGCGGACGGCAGATTTATGATAAAGGAGTTTTCTTACTAGTCTGATATTAATGATGACTATTATGGTTAATTGGTTTTTGATTACTGTTAAAATGAAATATAACTAATTTTTGACTGATTTACACAGTCACCGCAGACAATCCACTGAGCCACGATCACATTATAAATATATATACATTTGAATGTTATTACGTCTGACTTAGCAATTATGGTCCACGAATTATTGGTTGGTAACCTGGCTCAATGGGTTTTCTGGGAAATGGATTTTGTGTTATCTGTTGTTTAGGCTACTTACTCATGCATGATTAAGGTGACACCGCGACATTACTATCGTCGCCAAGTGATTTATATTGATTGTGGCAAATAAGAGATTTTTTTTATTAAAGTGAGCAATGAATACTTAACAATAGTATTAAAAAAAAATTGAGACAAACTTATGTAATCATTTCTTCCTGTAAGGGGCCGTCCGTTAATCACGTGATCTTTTTAGCATTTTTTAAGCCCCCCCTCCCCCTTGGTGATACGTAGTGAGGTTTAGTACTTATAAAGATGTTTTTAAATTTTAAAACATAGGTAATTAAATACAGAT
Source organism: Marasmia exigua (assembly GCA_019059595.1). NCBI lineage: Eukaryota > Metazoa > Arthropoda > Insecta > Lepidoptera > Crambidae > Marasmia > Marasmia exigua. The sequence continues at coordinate 18,567,528 of CM032470.1, forward strand.
ATAAACAATAATTTTAGTTTATTCTGAAATTAAAGACCATGATAAAAATGTCTAGACTAGGTTGCAAGTTCTTTTTGATTGTCATAAAAATAATAATAAACGAAGAGTGTAATCATATAAAAAACGTTTGACCAAAAAATAAATACACGTGATATCTTACTACACCCCCCCTCCCCCTTGTGTTATTTTCGTGATTTTAATCAACCCCCCCCCCCTTTCTAGCCTCACGTGATTAATGGACAACCCCTAAGTAATATCAATCTTGATAATTGATAAAAGTGGCGACTTTTTTTCTTAAAGTATTCATTGCTCACTTTTAAAAAATATATCTCCTATTCGCCTCAATATATAAATCACATGGAGGCGCTAGTCTCGTCCCTGTGTCGCCTTAAGTAGTCTTGTTGGCGGCACATCTTTTGAAAAGTTCGTGCTAGCCTTTCAGTATATACTAGTTTACTTTCGAACTGTGATTAAACACCTTGGTAACGATTTAATGAACTGTAAGAGAGCCAAGTCGGCTTATTCCCGCTGTCTACCCCCAGCTTTTCCACAACGGGCGAACAGTGACACATCATCATCAACATCAACTTCTGTGTAGCTGTCCACCCCGGGTGGACAAGCAGGGGTGCCCAACGGAAATAAGCCGCCAAGTCCAGTGTCAACCTGAACATTCATACGAATGCAGTATTTTAATGTAAATATGTAAATGTAAGATGTAACATACCGATCAAATGTCTGTATGTAGTCATGTAAATGAAGTGATTTTTGACTGTCGAGTTTGTTTCAGATTATATTTTATATTGTGATTTCCTGTGGAATGTGTTGTGACGACTGTAAATATGAGTATGGTTGTTTTTACAGATTTAGATGATATTGAGAAAAGATCTTTTAATTACATTATATGTATTATAAGAATGCAGTGTTTTATTGTAAATAATATATAAATACAACCTATATAAATACTCGCACCCCACGAGTGCGAGTATAGACGCAAATAGTATGCGAGCGAGAAGTGAATAGATGCGCCGCCATTTCTGATCCCATTCCTTATCCGCACAGGTTGTACTATTTATCATTTGTAGTCTTAGGTTAAATCAAAATGATTTAAGGTGATGGGTAGGGCACACTAGCGACGTCAATCGATTTAAATTTTTAGCTACTTAACCGATCTATTTTAAACAATTTCGGGGTTACAACCTCTCGGCAAACACTTAAACTATTTATTGTCATGCACAAATGTTGGGTCCAACGCGTACGCGAAAAATTTATTCACGTCAATAGCGGCCACTTTTGGCGTGAATAAATTTTTCGCGTATAAAAACCGACCCAACATTTGTGCATGGTTATTTAATAAATAGTATAAGTGTTTTCCGCGAAGTTGTAACCCTGAAATTGTTTAAAATAGTACGGTTACGGTTTAGTAACTAAAAATTAAAATCGATTGGCGTCGCAAATTGCCCTACCCGTCACCTTAATCTAAGTTTGTTGTTATATAAAAGTTAAATGTTGATTTGTAAGTTTGGCTTATTGTCGATAAAAAAGAAGAACGACTCAATTGAGTCATGTTATTAAAACCGTCTAAATTGCTATTTCTAACTTAAAGGCCGCTAAGCCACAGGGAATCGCAGTGGTTTAACGGCCTTTTAGTTAGCGGACGGCAGATTTATGATAAAGGAGTTTTCTTACTAGTCTGATATTAATGATGACTATTATGGTTAATTGGTTTTTGATTACTGTTAAAATGAAATATAACTAATTTTTGACTGATTTACACAGTCACCGCAGACAATCCACTGAGCCACGATCACATTATAAATATATATACATTCAATGTTATTACGTCTGACTTAGCAATTATGGTCCACGAATTATTGGTTGGTAACCTGGCTCAATGGGTTTTCTGGGAAATGGATTTTGTGTTATCTGTTGTTTAGGCTACTTACTCATGCATGATTAAGGTGACACCGCGACGTTACTATCGCCGCCAAGTGATTTATATTGATTGTGGCAAATAAGAGATTTTTTTTATTAAAGTGAGCAATGAATACTTAACAATAGTATTAAAAAAAATTGAGACAAACTTATGTAATCATTTCTTCCTGTAAGGGGCCGTCCATTAATCACGTGATCTTTTTAGCATTTTTTAAGCCCCCCCTTGGTGATACGTAGTGAGGTTTAGTACTTATAAAGAATTTTTTAAATTTTAAAACATAGGTAATTAAATACAGGTATAAACAATAATTTTAGTTTATTCTGAAAATGATAAAAATGTCTAGACTAGGTTGCAAGTTCTTTTTGATTGTCATAAAAATAATAATAAACGAAGAGTGTAATCATATAAAAAACGTTTGACCAAAAAATAAATACACGTGATATCTTACTACACCCCCCCTCCCCCTTGTGTTATTTTCGTGATTTTTATCAACCCCCCCCCCCCCCTTTCTAGCCTCACGTGATTAATGGACAACCCCTAAGTAATATCAATCTTGATAATTGATAAAAGTGGCGACTTTTTTTCTTAAAGTATTCATTGCTCACTTTTAAAAAATATATCTCCTATTCGCCTCAATATATAAATCACATGGAGGCGCTAGTGTCGTCCCTGTGTCGCCTTAAGTAGTCTTGTTGGCGGCACATCTTTTGAAAAGTTCGTGCTAGCCTTTCAGTATATACTAGTTTACTTTCGAACTGTGATTAAACACCTTGGTAACGATTTAATGAACTGTAAGAGAGCCAAGTCGGCTTATTCCCGCTGTCTACCCCCAGCTTTTCCACAATCGGGTGAACAGTGACACATCATCATCAACATCAACTTCTGTGTAGCTGTCCACCCCGGGTGGACAAGCAGGGGTGCCCAACGGGAATAAGCCGCCAAGTCCAGTGTCAACCTGAACATTCATACGAATGCAGTATTTTAATGTAAATATGTAAATGTAAGATGTAACATACCGATCAAATGTCTGTATGTAGTCATGTAAATGAAGTGATTTTTGACTGTCGAGTTTGTTTCAGATTATATTTTATATTGTGATTTCCTGTGGAATGTGTTGTGACGACTGTAAATATGAGTATGGTTGTTTTTACAGATTTAGATGATATTGAGAAAAGATCTTTTAATTACATTATATGTATTATAAGAATGCAGTGTTTTATTGTAAATAATATATAAATACAACCTATATAAATACTCGCACCCCACGAGTGCGAGTATAGACGCAAATAGTATGCGAGCGAGAAGTGAATAGATGCGCCGCCATTTCTGATCCCATTCTTTATCCGCACGGGTTGTATTTATAAAATGAGGTTTGATTTACATATCGCTCTTTTTATCCTTCTCTATCACACAGACCCGTCATTTATTAGAGCGAGAAAGACTGAGAATAGTTATTGAAAACTTGAAATGTTTAATTATTTTTCTAACATTTTAAATCAGTGTATATAGGTTTTATCTCAAAAAGTTATTCATTGCCGAAATAAAACAGGAATTCCTTTGAGAATTTGGCAAGCACAAAGATTTATTCAAACAAATCTTGTTTATTTCAATATGTAAAGGTGTAAATTATTTGATGTTTGCATCCATTTGGAATTACGGGCTGGAGATAAAATGTTCTGTGGACGGAGAAGTTTTATATTTTTATTATAATATTTTGGCAAAGGTACATAAATATTGTCGAGCATAAGAGGCTCCAAAACACGTCGTGTGTCCAGTATAAAATCTCATAAAGCGGTCATTATAAGCGATCATTTGCATTAAATTTTTTCACCTGTGCCTTAACGAATAAGAGAACAACTGATTTTATGATTCTGAATATACTTTTTATTTGGAGGTCCAACTGCTTTCTTATTTCGTTTAATGGACAATACAAATACAAATGGTGAACTTAAAAGCTGAGCAAAGCAATATTCTTGGTCAATAAGATCAGTAAATATTGGAGTATTAACCTTATTTTATTTGAACCTTAATCTTTGTTGAATAAGGTCGTAAATTATAAATTATTAAACAAATATTGATATTGGACACCTGCATATAAATAATGTGAATTATTTTAAAGCAGATATTGTGATTGCCGTGTGGTCCCCGGCAGAGTAGAATAGGCCACCCTCACTCTTACCGAGGTGTCGTAAAAGGCGACTAAGGTAAAGCTGCTGGCATGATCATCAGCACCCAGAGAAGGAAAACTCTGCATTTATATCAAAACCCTCGCCAACCCGTCTGTCAAGCGTGGTGAGTATGGCAATTACCCCTCACGTGACTGAGGGAGGCCCGTGCCCCAGCAGTGGGGACTTAAATGGGCTGATGATGATATTGTGATTGGATGCTGTGGAACCAACATGGCGGCAGCCGGCCTTATGACGTGTCCAACTTCAAAGGGTTAAGGTGACGGGTAGGGCACATTAGCGACGCCAATCGATTTTAATTTTTAGCTACTAAACTGGATCTTTTTTTTTCCGTTTTTCTACGCGAAAAGTTGATTCACGCCAAAAGTTTTCGCGTATGCGTTGGACCCAACATTTTTGCATGGTTATTTAGTAAATAGTATGTTTGCCGAGAGAGAGGTTTTAACCCCGAAATTGTTTATAATAAATCCGGTTTAGTAGCTAAAAATTAAAATCGATTGGCGTCGCTAGTGTGCCCTACCCGTCACCTTAATCAGGAGGATGCAGATTCGATGAAGAAAAATAATACAGGTACGTATATACTCTGCTTATTCATGTTTTTTTTTAATTTGATACAGACTTATTTTTTAAACGTTTCTCAAAACATATGGTAGATCGGGTTTGTTAGATAAGGAAGTGGAGGTTCACTTCCTTATCTAACATTCTTATCTAACAGTTCGTTTTTAAAGTCTGTTAGAAAATTTAACGCTAACAATCATTTACAACGTCTTAACGTCTGCCAAGCGTGGTGAGTATGGCAATTACCCCTCATGTGATTGAGGGAGGCCCGTGCCCCAGCAGTGGGGACTTAAATGATGATGATGATGATGAATCATTTACAAACTATAAATATGACCCATTGATATTCTTTTGTCGTGTCGATGGCGATAAATTTAGATTTTTCCAGGCTAATACTTCGGCACGCGGAATGCACTGGTCGGTAGCCTACAGGAGATCGCCGAACGTGCAATGCGTGCATCATAATATTTAATCTTTATGAATTTGACTAAAGAACATGAAAACTTATGCTAGATTGTTTATAGATTCAATGTTTTCGTTCATTGAAAATATCACTTATCAGTACAATTTTAATTACAAAGTAATCAGTTACAGAATTGAGAAACCACTAAGGTTTGTAATGTTATTAATAGTGTACAATAGCTGACAGGAGAGTAAAATCCCGGTACAATGACAAGTTGACCTCTAAGTTTGAGAGTTAGGACATTGCAAATCCATCCTGATTAATATATAAATATTTAATATAAACTCACAGCTTGACGTTTCGACTGCGTTATAACGGTCGTGGTCACAAGCGGACTCATCGTCAACTTCAAGCTGTGAGTATATGCTACTACGAGTACATTAATTATTTTTATACCTAATGCAACGCGAAAGTTTAAAAATATTTAATCGTTTGAAATACTTATATCATCATCATCATCATCATCCCATTTAAGTCCCCACTGCTGGGGCACGGGCCTCCCTCAATCACATGAGGGGTAATTGCCATACTCACCACGCTTGGCAGACGGGTTGGCGAGGGTTTTGATATAAATGCAGAGTTTTCCTTCTCTGGGTGCTGATGATCATGCCAGCAGCTTTACCTTAGTCGCCTTTTACGACACCTCGGTAAGAGTGAGGGTGGCCTATTCTACTCTGCCGGGGACCACACGGCCATCTTAAGACTTATATAATATTATGAAAATAAAATTCACTATACAGATGGCTACTATACGTTGGGTTACCTACTACAATCTGTCTCCTCAATTTAAATCAAATGTTTGACATGAATATAGTATACCTAATTAGACGAAACCAATTCACAGATTGTTGCCCAACCTGACATCTTGTTATCTATACCTAATTCAACTATTACTAAGGTCAGTAAAAACTACCATTTCACCTATTTAATGTGTCGTAGCATTCTGACCTTTAGGTGTAAAGAAATACAGGTCATCAGGGTCGGAACACTTGTATCAACAAATAGTAGATCAGTGGGTTAGTAGCTCGAACTTAATTAACTTATTTCCGAAGATATTTTGATAGCATTCGTGTACTTAAGTGTTTTATGATAGGCTAATGCGTTTATACACGTTTTATAAATCGTGGGGGACTGGATGGAATACTGTCTTAATAGCTATTTACAAGGTGGACCGACGATCTGGTGAAAGTCGCGGCAATCCCTTTAATGCGGGCGGCATAGGAGCGATCTGTGTGAAGAACATTTGGGGAGGCCTATGTCTAGCAGTGTGCGTCTATTGGCTGAAATGATAATGATGTATCAACGAGTAAAATTAAATGAGCTTGTAGTAATTTACTGGAACAAAACTAATTTACTCACGTGTATGCCCTAGATCGAGACGAAGTGATGGGTGGGAACTGCCTGGCACATTTATTTAAAGGTACAGACAGCCACAGTGGCAGTGGGCTGGTCATATTAGCCGCAGAACTGACAGCCGTTGGAGCCGCAAAGTCCTTGAGTGGAGATCGCGACTCTGTAGTGTAGGACGCCCTGTGACAAGATGGGATGATGACATTCGAAGGCTGGCTGGTGTGGGCTGGATGAGAATCGGGAGCAGGCGTACATTAGGGGAGACCTATGTCCAGCAATGGACGAGTGTGGGTTGCTGATGATGATGACAGACAGCCACACATCAATGTATCTGTCTTTGTATATGTTACCGGACAATCTGTATACCTAATCATAGTTTTTTTATATGATAGGTGGCAGACGAGAAATGGATCACCTGATGGTAAGCGATTGCCGTCGCCCATGGACACTCGCGACACCAGTGGAGTCACAAGTGCGCTGCCAACCTTTAAATCCCCCTTTCCCCCGGATTGAGCCTCCGGTACCCTCACTCATGCAGCGAAACACAGCTCATTGCTGCTTCACGCCGGTTTTCTGTGAGGCCGTGGTATCACTCCAGCCGAGCCGGCCCATTCATGACGAAGCGTGGCTCTCCCACGGTAATGTGTATGTTGTACCTACAGTTACACATCAAGGCATACAAAAGTTTTTTTTTTCAATCGATTCGCACTTATTGTCAAACACGGTTTCAAGTTCGGTTCAATATCAATTGAGGAAATTTGACAGATTGTAGTAACCGAATGTGTGGCTGTCTGTACATTGATGTATCTGTCCGTAGCTCTTTTAATTGAGGTGACCTTTTGAGTTCTGCTAATTTCTTATCTACTTAGGTAATAGTACTTGCTAGTGGGTCCCCTCGCGAGATTTTCGTCACGAAAATGCTTGCTCCAATTTAGAAAATCCAATTTTTGGCCGTGTGGTCCCCGGCAGAGTAGAATAGGCCACCCTCACTCTTACCGAGGTGTCGTAAAAGGCGACTAAGGTAAAGCTGCTGGCATAATCATCAGCACCCAGAGAAGGAAAACTCTGCATTTAGTATCAAAACCCTCGCCAACCCGTCTGCCAAGCGTGGTGAGTATGGCAATTACCCCTCATGTGATTGAGGGAGGCCCGTGCCCTAGCAGTGGGGACTTAAATGGGCTAATGACGATGAATGATGATGAATTTAGAAAAATACAGGAATCCCTGAGCATGGTCCACCAATAAGACGTCCTTGGTCCTGGGGAAAATCAATTTTGGGGAATTCGTGGACCAATCGCTTTAGATGGTGGAGTGACACCACGGCCTCACAGAAAACCGGCGTGAAGCAGCACTGTACTGTTTCGCTGCGTGAGTGAGGGTACCGGAGGCCCAATCCGGGGGAAAGGGGGTTTAGAGGTCGGACAGCGCACTTGTGACTCCACTGGTGTCGCGGGTGTCCATGGGCGGCGGCAATCGCTTACCATCAGGTGATCCGTCTGCTCGTCTGCCACCTATGACATAAAAAAAAAGATATTGTAAATATTTTAATCTTGTAAATATTATCTCGCTATCTCTTTTGTTTTGGGCCATATTCGAGTCAGCCAGTGTTACCAGAAGATTATTAACATCAACTCACATACATAAGCATTGTCATATTTATTCATTGGCCTCTGTATATTGTTATTGACACTATATAGTGTCTTTTATTGCTTTCTGAACACATTTTATTATTCCTCCCTGCCTCGGTGGCCCAATGGTTAGTGGGTCGCACTTTTGCGCTTGGGGTCCCGGGTTCGATCCCTGGGTCGGGCCAAAAATTTGTACCTAAGTTTTCGGTAAGAAATTCTTAGTGTCAGGGCGGAGTCTAGATGTTGGCGGTCTTGTACCCCCGTGCCTCGAAAAGCACGTTAAGCCGTTGGTCCTGCGCCCAATCCCTCTCCGGTTGTGTCACGCTGGTGTCCCATCGGAATACTAGTGTAAGGGAATAGAGAGTGTACTTGTGTTTGCGCACACACTTGAGCACTATAATATATCCTGCGTACGTGGCTGATCGTTGAGATTGATCGGCCGTAATCGGTTGGAGGATATTATTATTAGTGATCACCGCCTCAGGTGCAAGGGTTGCGGGTTCGATCGCCGCACAGTACAAACATTTGTGTGCATGAACATCTGTTTGTATTGGTCCGGGTGTTTTCTATGTATTACAAGTATGTATTTATACGAGTAGAATAAAAGTATTAAATGTATATACCTATTTGTAATCTCGCTGTTCGATTCTGATACCTATCCGTACACACCAGAGATGCTTGAGCTACCTATATATTTATTTATTCTTTATTGCACAAGAAAAAAAAGTACAATACCAGTCAACCTATCTCGAAGTAAGATCAATGTATGTGGTGTTGTGAAATATTTATTTGTTATTTGTGTGAGTATTTGTGTTTTAAACAAATTCGGGGTTACAACCTCTCGCGAAACACTTATACTATTTATACCATGCACTGTTGGGTCCGTTTTTTGGACCCAACATTTGTGCAATATTATAAGTGTTTCCCGAGTGGTTATAACCCGGAAATTGTTTAAAATAGATCCGGTTTAGTAGCTAAAAATTAAAATCGATTGGCGTTGCTAGAGTGCCCAACCCGTAACCTTATGTTTAGAAAAAATATATATATTAGAAACCTCCACATCATTTTTAAAGACCTATCTAGACCCCACACGTATGAGTTTGATGAAAAAAAAAATTGAGTTCTAAGTATGGGGACCCAACAAAAATTTTTTTTTTCTATTTTTGTGTAAAAATAGTAATGCATGAACAAAATACATCCAATTTTCAATTTTATAGTTCTTATAGTTTCGGAAAAAAGTGGTTGTGACATACGGACGGACGGACAGACGGACTGACAGACAGACATGACGAATCTATAACGGGTTCCGTTTTTTGCCATTTGGCTACGGAACCCTAAAAATAAGGAGTGTATGATACTCACGAAATATTTTTCTCACCTGCGTCATGGACATTTATTTTATTATTTGAAAGAAATGGGGTGAGCCTTGCGTCTCATAGCCACTGCGACCAGTATTTGATCTATTGTGGCAGCCCCAGAACCAATTACAGCACCTCATGTAGCTCCAGCTCCAGGAAGAACCCGAGAATGGAGCTGATGGGGGAGCTTTTGATCTCGTCTGCCGAGATCATGTGTGCTCCCAGGTGCCGGCTTCTGTAGCGATGCAGCGCTATGCACTCGCCGAGGATGTGGATAATCGTTTCCTCGTCCTCGCGACAGAACCTGCAGATTTTGGTGTCTGAAAGGCCCATGTTGTGCAGGTGCTTGTTTAATTTGCAGTGCCCCGTGAGGGTCCGAGTGAGTGCCCTAACATGTTATGAGTCATTGATATACCCGATGGCGTATTTTGTAGTGACCCTGCGTCTGCCAGGTTGTGGGTTCGATCTCCACCGCAACATTTATTTTATGAACATATGTGTTTCTTCGGTGAATGGGTGTTTTATTAGATATTTAACTGATTGGTATATGTACCTATACGACTTCGGGTCATGTATGAATTTATTGACCGTGGGAGAGCCACGCTTCGATATGAATGGGCCGGCTCAATCGGAGTGATACCACGGCCTAATAGAAAACCGGTGTGAAGCAGCACTGTGCTGTGTTTCGCTGCGTGAGTGAGGGTACCGGATGGTCCAGTCCGGGGGAAGGGGGGCCTAAGGTTGGCAGCGCAATTGTGACTCCACTGGTATCGAGGGTGTCCATGGGCGTCGGCAATGGCTTACCAACAGGTGATTCGTCTGCTCGTCTGCCACCTATGACATAAAAAAAGAATAAATGAATAACTGTCTCTCGTATTGAACCTTTATTATCGTATCTCGATTCGGATCTCGATTGCATCGGCTCGGACGGATGTAGGTATCTACCTTGTATTATCGGAATGAAGACAATGACATGTGTTCGAGGTTTATTTCAGTAAGTTTGACGCATATCTTAATCTCATTGGGAGGTTGAAAAAAGATTGAATACAGATTAAGGTGAACGGTGTTGTCATGTCTTGTAACACGTCGCATGCGCATTGTCCTGCCCACGCGCAGGAGCGGCGGGCGCGACGATTATCCTAAATATTCCATGTCTTCGCTTTTTGGAGTACAGAGTACCTAGCTATTAACAAACGCCAGCGGAGATAGTCATACTACAGGGTGTATCTGTGAAAATTTACATCCCTTTAACCACGTGTTTTATCAACCATTCTGAACAACATTTGATCTATGACTTTTGGAGATTCGCATAAAAAAATTCACCTTCTCATACAGAGTCGTGACTTGGTCATTTTATATAGGAATTAAGTCGAAAAAATTTTCGACCTAATTCGAAAAATCACAGATAGGGTAAGCAGGGGAAATAGCGCTCAGTGGGTAATAGCGCCCACCTCTGTAGCTCTGTCAAAACAGTACATAGCAACACGCCACGTTGTGCGGAGGGCGAGGAGAAGGGTCCTCGAACCTACAACGATGCGATTGGAAAGTCAGCCCGCGTTATGTGACGGTGAAAATGAATTATTTTTTAATGTTTCTTTTACTATTAATGGGTCTAAGATATAAGCTTCTGTAGTTAAATTGTTGACTAATAGATAATTAAAAATGTATTACGTTTCATAATTTTCATTTAAAATAATTAATTTAAAAAATACACATGTTTTTCCTTAAGTGAACGCCATTCCCCCTCCTTACCCTACACCCTGTATGTTCTCTACGGACTAAAACTGAATAAAATCTGAGCAAATGACAAACGCTGAGGACATGCATTCTGATTAAGTGTAACATGGCGGCACTCTCTCCATTAATAATTAGTAATAATTTCTCACTTGTTTTCTGTTTCCTGGGACACCAGAATGTTTAAATTATATTTAGTTTCCCGAAGCTATTGTTACAACCATAGGCGGAGACTTATTATTGCTACTGTTTTTTCTTATATCAAGTTTAGTGTATTATTTAGCTGTAAGTCTTCCAAATAATAAATAAATAAATAAAAAAAATCAGATGTTCCATACTAAATAGAATATCCGCGCGTCAATAATGTATGTAACAGCTGATTTTTAGGGTTCCGTAGCCAAAATGGCAAAAACGGAACCCTTATAGTTTCGTCATGTCCGTCTGTCCGTCTGTCCGTCTGTCACAGCCGATTTACTCGGAAACTATAAGTACTACAGTGATGAAATTTGATGGGAATATGTGTTGTATGAACCGCTACAAAAATATGACACTAAATAGTAAAAAAAAGAATTGGGGGTGGGGCCCCCCATACATGTAACTGAGGGATGAAATTTTTTTTTTCGATGTACATACCCGTGTGGGGTATCAATGGAAAGGTCTTTTAAAATGATATAAAGTTTTCTAAAAAACATTTTTCTTAAAGTGAACGGTTTTTGAGATATCAGCTCTCAAAGTCGTAAAAAGTATGTCCCCCCCCCTCTATTTTTATAACTACGGGGTATAAAATTCTAAAAAAAATAGAGGTGATGCATGCTAATTACCTAACTCTTTCAACGATTTTTGGTTTGATCAAAGTATCTCTTATAGTTTTTGAGATAGGTTGATTTAACTGTAATTTTGGACTTTGCTGCTACGGAACCCTTTGTGCGCGAGCCCGACTCGCACTTGGCCGGTTTTTTTGCTCAGATGATGATCATATTTTGGCAGTAAAGTCTTTACAAGGTTTATGTTCAGACCCTTAAGTATTACTGCTCATTTTTTTTACACGTTGTATAATCTTGATATCTTTAAGGCAAGCAGGACAGTGAACAGAGGGCTTGATTTACGCAGACGTTACGACCGAATCGGAGTTCCCCTCTCTTTCACACGTGCTGTGAGTCTCCTTTGTTTGGATGCGACAGGTATATTCTCGATCGTTCCGGGACGGCTTTAAATTAAGCCACCAGATATCTTCTAGGCAAACGGCGTTGTTACTCGTCCTAGACCTCATCATCGCTGTCCATAAGATGCGATGGAATGGATGAAAGGCACACGTTTACTTTATTGTATTATATTCAATGGACTTATTATCTTCCGAACAAAACACATTAAACAAAAAAAAATCCCTTTAAATTTTGTGTATGCAGCAAGTTCAAAGATAAGATGGTTAGGTTACGTTATTACCCGAAAAAATATGCTAAAATATGCCATTAATCTTACTAAAGGCAGGTTTACGCGCATGTCCGCAAATTTAACTGCAGCCGACTGTACGTACCCTGATCAGAAAATTCCAGGTACAACACTTAGACCTTATTCCAATGCAATACGTTCGAAAAGTGGACTACCGGGACGTTTTCTGTATAAGGAGGTACAGTTCCTTTAGCCCGCAGCGATTTGGCTTCTTTAAAAACACTTCTTCGAGCGATTTCTCGATTATGTCCAGTTCTGCGCTAACGAATGGAAGAATTCAATTGGTTGTGTCTTAACGTAATTTTATGAAGGAATCATGTATCTAATGTCTTTTTTTTTCAAAGTAAGATTATATTAAGGAGTTTGGAAGAGGCATATACTATACAGGATGTATAGGTACCTAACATTCGTACTTACTCGTAGGCAGTGGCGTAGCGTGCCTTGTCGGGGCCCCGTATAAAAAAAATGTTTGGAGGCCCTTAAATGGGGGTAAAGATTTTACACAAAAGAAAAAGAATATTGTGAAATGAAATATTTAATTATATTTATTTACATACATAATTTAACAGCTTTACAAATAAAACATTTTGAACTTTTGAACGCACGCTTAAGGCGGGAACAAAAGTAATTGCGTTATAGAATTTTGTCTTAAATAAATTAGAAAGGTTTTACTTTTTTCCTTACACACTTACACACGGGGCCCCGTGGCCCGGGGGCCCCGTATAATTGATACGGCAGATACGGCAGTAGCTACGCCCCTGCTCGTAGGTATAGTACATAAAAAGGAATAAGAATATTCCTTTGGAGCTTGTTCGGGCTTAACTAGGGATTGAACCCGAATCCCGGGCCCCAGGTATTACAGCAGTAAATCCTGCTACGACCCTACTGAACAACTTCCACCTTATTATAAATCGCGAGCTTAAGTTACTGCCGTACGAAGGCTCATGTCATCCCGTTTTAATATGCAATGTTAAAAGGCCCTGGCCCGAATTTTGTTCCGGAACTACTTATCCTTAGTTCGCAATTACATTAATATAATGTAATAAGGGTAATACGGCGGGTAATAAGGGGACTTTAGTCTAGCATTTCTGGAAATTAGATTCAAAATATTCGGAGATGATTTAGCAGGAAAGCGGGGACCCCTGGACCCTAACTTATGGCTGTCAGTCTACCATCATGTCTACCATACTTCCCACCTCATCACATCTCAGCGTAGTTTCCCATTGCAGACCTCAGGGTACGTTTGAAACTAGATCCAGGATTCGGGAAGTCTTTATTTTTTCCCCATGTGTTTGTGCTTGCTTGAAGTTTTGCCATTTGTCGCGATTTGATACGACGGCAACTTAAGAAATTTTGGAAAAATTGTTTTTACGAAAAGTCAAAGGGACGAAATTGCAAGACAGAACTTGCAGGAAATAAGTTGGAGGGAAAGGTAGAAAGAAGAGAAATAATGGAAAGGAAGGGGAGAAGATGGCAATTGAAGAAGGCTAGGGTATTCACGGCCCATAAAATACTAGATACTACTACTACTGATTCTAGACTGACCGGATGGCGCAATTGGTAGTGACCCTGCCTCGTACGCCAAAGGTCGTGGGTTCGATCCCCACCCTGGACAAACATTCGTGCGATGAACACTTGTGTTTATTCGGTGTCTGGGTGTAATATATGTATTTAAGTATATATTCGTGTTCCTCTGTTGTCTGATATCTGTAACACAAGTGCTTAAGCTACTTAGTACGGAATCAGGTCAACGTATGAGATGTTGTAAGAATTATTATTATAATTTGTAAACATTTTTTTGTCTCAAAATGGTTGTTTAAAACATTTTGGTGTTCATACTGGACTCACGGACCTAGGCCAAGTGAGCCGCAGCTTCTGTTATTGGGTTCATATGATTTTCATCGTCCTTATTATTATTATTATAGGTAAAAGGATTCGGGAAGTCAGGTATATGTACTTAACAACAACAAAGCGCCTGCCACCTGACCTTCGCAACCCTTACACGGAGAACCAAAGAAATGGAGCAAGGTTACACTTTCAGAATCATTTCTCCCACGATTTTGAGAATTTATGCGAAACGTGCAGTTTTCAAAAGAGATTTCCTCACGATGTTTTCCGTCACCGACAAGCTAATGGTATTAATGTTGTAAGCGATGGTAGCTCAATGGATACGAACGCGCCTTCCACGCAGGTGGTCGAGGTTCAAATCCGAGCATGCACCAATTTTCAAATCTATGTGCGTATTTCTACCATTACCATCTGCTCGGCGGTGAGGGAAAACATCGTGCGGAAACCTGCACGTTTCCGAAAAAGTTTCTGAAACGTGTAACCATGATTCAGTTGGTCTGGTTCCCCAGTTAAAGGGTTGCGAAGGTCAGACGGCAGTCGCTTCACTGTAATTACCAGACCACCCCAATCCTGAGTCATAGGTCTAAGCGTACCCGGGGCTCCGAAGTGACAGCTTTGGACGCAACGGGGAATTACACGCTAAAATGAAGAAGATGAAGATAAATGTGGCTTTATGTACATCGATTTGAAAAATCCAGTGGTGCATGCTTGGATTCGAACATACTACCTCCTGTATGGTTCTTATCCACACAAACGCTTAACGGTCTTATTGAGGACATGGCATGACTAGCCTCTTTTATATTGTTTACGTTTTTATACTTTTTACTGGTTTTGAAAGATGGTCTTAGTTGGTGTATATGTCTGTAACTTCTCGAAATACACAACATAGTTTTGCTGATAACCAATGATCGGAGCTATTTGGGTTCATTGACCGCAAACATAGATGGTAATATGGACATGCCCCGGGATTCCCGGGATCCCAGGATTAAAATATATATTTTTTATTTTAGAGTTAAATAATTAACGCATTTAAATCATGAAAGGGTTTATCCATAAACGTTCGATACCATCATATTTACTTACAGTTTGTTCCATTCTATCTAACGTATTTATCTTGAATTTCGAAAGAACAAAATTAGAACTTTTTTAACTATAATGTATCAATACGGGGATTAACACGATATTTATTATGTGAAACAACATCGTGTACTCACATATTTGGCTCGACGTTTCGGCTACGTTACAGCAGCCGTGGTCACGAGCGGACCAAATATGTGAGTACACGATGTTGTTTCACATAATAAATATCGTGTTAATCCCCGTATTGATACATTATAGTTATAATGCAACGCGAAAATCTAAAAAACTATAGAACTTTTTTATTTAACATGGTTACACAAAGCGTTTATGAATAAGTTCGTAAGTTCGTTGCTCGTATGTATAAACGAAAATAACTGTTAATAGTATAAAGCATATCTTTAATCCCGGGATTCCGGGGCATGTCCATATTATTTGAAAAAATCGCAAGTACCAAAAACAGCTCTACCTACTCCGATCATGCTGATAACAGACATTTTATTAGCATCCCATCGCCAGCGTTTATATACAGTCCAATCGCCACAGGTCTGTTTACCATACCATCCCGTATATAGATAGATAGATACTCTTTATTGCACAACATACAAAACTTAAAAGCTAGGTATACAGAGATACAATGTACAATTTAGGCGGTCTTATCGCTGGGAGCGATCTCTACCACACAACCTTCAGGTAAAGGACATTAGATAGAAGAGGGGAGGGTGGTGCAATCTTTTTGATTTTGAACATTGATTAAGTAAAATTATGGTATAAATACATATATCTAGATAATAAATAAATAAATAAACACGTATATTTACCTTTCTTAAATTCAGGTGGCGAAATGCAGAAAAAGCATACATTTCCTTGCAAAGTGGTAAACACAGAGTACTTATATGGTGGTAAATATGTAAACAGATGCTGCCATACCGACAGCTAGTTTGTAATACATTTTACTAGATGGCGCCACTGCGCCAGCCAATTATAGCGCATGCTGTTTCTGATTCTCTCTCTTCTCCTGTTGCCATTTTGCGTGCCTGTTGTTGTTTTTACCCGACTACGGCAAAGCAAAAGGAGGGTTATGATTTTGACAGGCTATGTATGTATGTATGTATGTATGTATGTATGTATGTATGTATACATGTAGGTAGATAACTGTTTTTAAGCCAAGCTGTGCAGATCAATTAAATTACACAGTAGGAGTGCCGAGAAGCAGAATACTCATAACATTATGATTTGGGATACCGTTAATATACGAACAAGGATCTGTAGTTAGCAGGAGACAGGAACGTGTGCCTTTTTTTATGTGATAGGTGGCAGACGAGCAGACGGATCACCTGATGGTAAGTCATTGCCGCCGCTCATGGACACCCGCGATACCAGTAGAGTCACAAATGCGCTGCCGACCTTTAAACCCCGCTTTCCCCTGAATTGGACCTCCGATACCTTCACTCACGCAGCGAAACACAACACAGTGCTGCTTCACGCCGGTTTTCTATGAGGCCGTGGTATCACAGTCGAGCTGGCCCATTCTTAGTGTCAGCCCGAAGTCTAGAAGTTGGCGGTCTTGTAAGGGAATAGAAAGAGCACTTGTGTTTGCGCACACACTTGAACACTATAATATATCCTGAGTGCGTGACTGATCCTTGAGATTGGCCGCCATAGCCGTATTTTTTTTATATGAGAGGTGGCAGGCAGACGGATCACCTGATGGTAAGCAATTCCGCCGCCCATGGACACCCGCAACACCAGTGGAGTCAGAAGTGCGCTGCCAACCTTTTGCCCTTCCCCCCATTGGGCCTCCGGTAACCTCACTCACACGGCGAAACACAGCGCAGGCGCTGCTTCACGTCTGTGAGGCAGTGGTATCACTCCGGTCGAGATGGCCCATTCATGCCTAAGCGTGGCTCTCCCACATTTACTTAATTTGCGATTGAACAAGGATCTGTAGTTAGCAGGAGACAGGAACGTGCGCCTTTTTTATGTGATAGGTGGCAGACGAGCAGATGGATCACCTGATGGTAAGCAATTGCCGCCGCTCATGGACACCTGCGATACCAGTAGAGTCACAAATGCGCTGCCGACCTTTAAACCCCGCTTTCCCCTGAATTGGACCTCCAATACCCTCACTCACGCAGCGAAACACAACACAGTGCTGCTTCACGCCGGTTTTCTATGAGGCCGTGGTATCACAGTCGAGCTGGCCCATTCTTAGTGTCAGCCCGAAGTCTAGAAGTTGGCGGTCTTGTAAGGGAATAGAAAGAGCACTTGTGTTTGCGCACACACTTGAATACTATAATATATCCTGCGTACGTGGCTGATCCTTGAGATTGGCCGCCATAGCCGTATTTTTTTTTATATGAGAGGTGGCAGACGAGCAGACGGATCACCTGATGGTAAGCAATTCCGCCGCCCATGGACACCCGCAACACCAGCGGAGTCAGAAGTGCGCTGCCAACCTTATGCCCTTCCCCCCATTGGGCCTCCGGTAACCACACTCACACGGCGCAACACAGTGCAGGCGCTGCTTCACGCCGGTCATGATGACAAGAGCTTTAGTACGGTAATAACTTTAGATCGCGATTTGTAATAAGGGCCATTGGGTTCTGTGTGAAAAATCAAGAGCAAATCATTATCAATAAAAACAAGTAGGTTCATCTTTTTAGTATGTAATTACCACTAATTATCACAATATTAACTATGTCATCTAGGCACCTAAATGCTTATAAGTACGGCACCGAAACTGCCAAAATCCGAGTACAGTTACGTGGTTGGACAAAGTCAATTTATAAAGTCGATGTCCTGCGTCTGCTGGGCAGTCGGCACCGCGCGCCGCCGCTCATTCAAAACCTCGCCACCGATGCGACACTACCGCTCCCAAAATATTTCAATCGAATATTTTCGAAAAATCGATTTCGGCATCGGACGCCATCGCTATTCGACGCACGCGCGCCGCCTAGGTCGTAGCCGCGACGCGCCACTGACACATTTCTGCGGTTACGCGCGCCATTCGAATTTAGAATAGTTTTTGATTTTTTTTTCGAAACCGTGATTTCGTATTGTTGTGCCAGCACCACGTGCGTGTAATTTTGTGTTTGCGAACCTTTTTTCTGGACTTTGCTGTTGCAGGGTGAGTTCTTATAATATATTTTTTTTTAATTGTTAAGTATTTTTTTTGGTTTAGTAAAAAGTTTAAATTAGTTACTAAGACACTAGAAAATAATTCATATTCCAAAAAACGGATCAGAGGAATTCGTGCGTTATTTGATAAAACTTTTCTTAGGAAACGACATCAACGCGCGCTGTCTATACATACATAATGTGTGTGTAAGTTGCAAGTGTAATGCCTACCTTAGACCCAAGTTTTAGGTACAGACAGCCGCAAATCAGGTTACAATCTGTCATAATTCCTCGATTGATATTGAACCGAACGGGTTTGTCATTAAGGTGAGAATCGAGTGAAGAAATTTGTCATAATGTACGGTCAGCATCAAAAGTACCTTAACACTTTGGTACCTATGTCGAAGTAACAATTTTTTTCGTACCCCTTAGAAACTGACTATAATAAGCAGAACAGATACTTTGACATGGTACTAAAGTATTAAGCTACTTTTGGTGCTGACCGTACACTATGATTATATATGTCTTAAATAAAATCTTGAATATTTATTTCAATGCTGAATTGCAATTAGAAAGGGCGAAGGACGAATCTTGAATTCATAAAAATACCAATCTTTAAAACCTATGTTAAGGAGTTAATTATAGATTCGCCAATGTTCCTTAATTGTCCGCCGTTGTAATTGCATCTGATCGCATTTTTTTTTTTTCGTTCGCGGATTGCGATCTTCGAGCTAATAAAAGAAACGTATCTAAGGCATATGAACAGAAGTATTGTCACGGACCAATTAGGTATCCATGGTGTTGTTTAGCTATTAGATTTATGTGCATTCAATGTCTGAATAAAAATATTTACTTATAGTTAAACCGGAGGTCCTTCATACTCACGCTCGCGGGCTCTATGTATGTGTCCACAAGGACCACATGTTAAAAAACACTGATCTTGGTTGCATGTCAATGGCATGCAGAGCCACGATTCGGTATCAACCGAAGTACAAACCGGCGCATGCGTTGATTTCGACGAGTTAGTGAGGACCAACCAAGGGGAAAGGGAAATGTTTAATAAATAAATAAATGATATGTATTTCACAACATCACATACTTTGATCTGACTCCGAGATAGGTAACTCACGCACCTGCGTTACGGATATCAGAATCAACAGTGGGATTAAAAATATATACATATAATACTTTTCTTTTGTAAATACATACTTATAATACATAGAAAACACCCAGACCAATACAAACAGACATGTTCATACACACAAATGTTTGTACTGTGCGGGGATCGAACCCGTAACCCTTGCACTAGAGGCAGCGTTCACTACTACTGTTCCAAACGGGTCGTCAAGATTAAAGGGGGTTGGCTGTACCTTTGATTCCAATGGAGTTGCAGGTGTCCAAGGGCGGTGGCAAACACCATCAAGTGATAGTCTGCTCATTTGTTATCACTTTAAAAAATGCGCTATTACTAAGACTATCTTGAACATTAGAGCTTAAGTCGACTTAAAATTGTTTAAATGATGTAGACACGAGACGGCAGCAACACATCTGCATACCAACTGGAGTTTCAGATATCCAAGGGCGGTGAATGTTTCCCAGCAGGTGACTCGCCTGTTCGTTTCCCTCCATTTTGCATAAAAGCTATCAACATCTCGCTAAAACTTCACAAAGAACAAAAGGAAGGATTGACAAACAGAGGAACCGGTCATATTAACATGGGTAGAATACTGGATGACATTTGCTGGGAAAAAAAAGGCGACACACGCTTGGACACTTGTTGGCAATCCCAGTGCGGGTGGTAATTTCGCGCTTTAGCGTCTAGGAAGGAAACAGCCAACAGTAGAAGTAGCTACACACATTTCGCAGTTTTTAGTTCTTATTCCCTGAAGCATAAAAGTCACTAGCTGCTGAAATTGTGCATCAACGTTTGCTGTTGATTGTACGCCATCCATGTCTGGCTAAAGACTTGCAAATGAGAGACTAGATTGACAGAGTAACGCCCACTCGTGTACGATGTTATATGTTCCAAACAGAGTAATACGATACTACGAACAGATATACGTGCCTTAGTACCTACGTATGTATACGTACAAAAGCCTCCTGATTTTGACCTGGCCTTCATCATCATCGTCAGCCCATTGAAGTCCCCACTGCTGGGGCACGGGCCTCCCTCAATCACATGAGGGGTAATTGCCATACTCACCACGCTTGGCAGACGGGTTGGCGAGGGTTTTGATATAAATGCAGAGTTTTCCTTCTCTGGGTGCTGATGATCATGCCAGCAGCTTACCTTAGTCGCCTTTTAGGACACCTCGGTAAGAGTGAGGGTGGCCTATTCTACTCTGCCAGGGACCACACGGCTAATTTTTTGGTGAAACTGCGCTCTTATCACTTGTCCTGACCTGGCACTTGAAAGTGATAATTCTCTTCCGCTTTCCGTGAAGTTTTATCATTGTCACAGAACACCCGTTGAGTATCAGGGGGCATTTACAGTGGTCGTTGGTGCGGTGCAAATCCGCATGCGGGTGCGGGCAACACACGCCACAGGGCCCGCACGGATGGAACGGGGAGGACCGTGGAGGACAGAGGGTCTAATTTAAAGCAGACGCTACGACCGAATCAGGATTTTCCCTCTCTTTCACACGCGCTGTGTTTTCCTTTGTTTGGATGCGAAAGGTTTATTCTCGTTTGTTACGGGACCGCTTTAAATTAAGCCACCAGGTTCGGGCTACCGACCGACTTATCGATCAATGTAAATGCGCCCTTAGGCCTCTTATTCATTTGGCCACACCTTTCGGTTAACTGCTAAACGTCCCCATCACGTTAACATTGATTTTTATTTAACCACTTCAGTTACATTACGAAACTCAGACTTCTTACGTATTTATCGTATGAGTTGTTAAGCCCAGAGATCAATTTTTATAAAGAAACATAGACCTGATACCGCTACCTAAATAATTTACGAAAAGAGTATAGATTTTAAATCTCATAAATTGGAATTTTTCTTTTTTATTTATATTTATACTTGACCTTTACCTAAATTAATAATAAATATGTTATTTATTACCAAATAGTAACGGTTTTATTAAATTGCAATGATTTTTATTGGTGTTAGCATCTATTTGGTAGAGATATTCTAATCTCTTCTTTATGATAATAATAACACAGAAAAATCTAAAGTATGCTAATATATGTTTATTTTTAAAAGTCAATCGTGCTTTTGACATTTCAACTGACAACATTTCAGATTGGTCTTCACAGTGTATTGTGTAGTCGAGATTGATATAATTAAACTTATTGTGTATACAATATATCTTATTATTCATATTTAGCGGACAACACTGTCATATTTGCACCGTTGATTTTGCTGCAGGCTATTGTCTTCGTTCAAGTGAAAACAGAGCGGCATTTTGTGTGAAACCTGTCGCTATAATATAATTAATTAATAAATCATGTGGTGAAAAATAAACAAGGCCAGACAAGAAGACTCAAAAAAGTTGAAATTCAGACCTTGCCGTTAATGCCTTAGCCAATCCCCCTGTATAAAAAAACATGACTGGGTAAACCTCTCTTTTCATACATGACTAGTACCGCCCGCTTGCGATTCCGCTCACTCCACAATTTGGTACCAAACCAACTTTGTTTTATTATTGGGCCATAGAATTGAAATATAGTTAGCCCATTTAACTAGGGATTAATTAATTGTAGCTTTCTAAGGCTGAAATAATTTTCAGTAACTGAAAAACACTGCTTTAGTAAACGGTTTTTAAACGGTGTTATAAAGCAGTTTTTATAATTTTTTATGAACATTTTTTGTTTCAAACATCAAAACTAATCTATAACACCATTTTAGCTAACAATGGTTTATTGAAAGTTTGTGAGTAAAGCCCTGTATGTTTATAAAATGAATGTAGCGGAGTATAATATTCGGTAGGAACATCAAAATCTCTACATGGATGAAGTTATAATATTTCCGTATATTTATCTTGTGTTCAATTTGCTCTTCAGATTATCTAGTTTCTAATCCTATAGACATCTTTTCGAATTTTTGCCTGATCGTTAGGTACTCTATCCGAAGCATATGTTGCATTAGTTTTACATTTTCTATTTACCCAGTTCTGTACCCTTCTGATCTCCATGATTCTTCATATATATTTATTTATTGTTAATTTTATAGCAGTACATAGTCCAAATATTATTCACATTCTGACAACGAACCTTCCGGCAGATGCTAACAAAAACAAGATCAGAAACTGGGGACATCTTGATCGTGCTATAGCTGCTCGAGAATTCAGGGTAGGGACCTTTTTGCTGTCATTATCGCGCCAAAATTGGCGCCATACAAGCAGGCTAACTGGTTCCGGGTGACAATCATCATGATAAATTAGTTCGTACATAAAATCCATGAATATCTTGGCGATCACTATAAAAATTGACCATTTTATAATTGGTATTGTTTTGCCAATCAATTGACAGGTTGATATGATAATTATTTTTATCGAAGGTATTTACATTTTAACAACTTGTGTTATTAACTGCTAATGCTCGTTTTGAAGATTCGTTTCACATGTTCACAACAAACATTAAAAATATGCTTCTCTTTTAGTGTGGTTTAGTATTTAATGTTGTATTAACAAAATTTGTAATAAATTGTGGGCTCTATCAATTTAAAAAAATTGCATAAATAAGGTTTTGACGAACTAGTATTAATTAGGAAGTATGCGCAAAATACAAGCTTAAATAAAATAAAATAGAATAGGAGATTAGAGAAAAAAAGCAACATGCCAAATAATAAGTATTACTTTATTTTCTTATATATTTTTTTCTCTCTAGGTATGAATGTATATCTCTTCTTTATATTCTTGTCGATACTTGATTTTTTCTCCGTATTAAGAACTTGAAATATGATCAATTTTTTGTTTGTTGTCATATTGGAAAAGGTCAACCTAGAGTTGTGTTGTGCCAGTGTGTGAAGTAAAAATGGATCAAGTTTTTTGCGAATAGCAATGTAACATCTAGGAACTGGTCTGGTGGCGGGACCGCATTTTTAAATTCTTGGACCCATTTTGAAGCAATCCTCAGGCGGCGAATAAATTACGGAAAAAATGTATGAATCGCTGTAATAAAAACGTGGAGGCTTTTATATGGAATTCATTCGAAAGGTCTTGTCCGTAAAATGGAGCTTCTCTGAAGCGAAATAAAAAATACTTGTAGAGAAAAGTAAAAAAGAAAAACTGTAGTTAAATTTGTCAATAACTATTAGTTATTTTACTTACCACGCTGGCTCCGTCACCCCGAGTGGATCTTTATCTTCGAAACGAGAATTCGTCATGCCCCTTCTGTTTTCAGCTACCGGTTGCCAATTCGATAGTAGATATTTGGTGATTGAAATCCTTCAATACCTGCTCTATCCAAAGCATAGAATTATACCGGACGGTATCGTAAGTCTATGATCCAGAGATACCTGGGGTATCACACCACTGTCACACTGAGCTCTTTCGGATTTTAGGATTTATCAGTTTTATTAGATTCTTAAAGCTTTCTACCACATGGACATATTTGTTTTTCCTCTATTACACCTTTAAACGTAGGTTCGTGCTTGAACCAGAAACGAGCTATAGAAATAATAAAACTGAAGGACATGTTAGGGCACTCACTCGGACCCTCACGGGGCACTGCAAATTACACAAGCACCTGCACAACATGGGTCTTTCAGATACCAAAATCTGCAGGTTCTGTCGCGAGGACGAAGAAACAAACGATTATCCACGTCCTCGGCGAGTGCATTGCGCTGCACCGCTGCAGAAGCCGGCACCTGGGAGACGAGATCAAAAGCTCCCTCACCAGCTCCATTATCGGGTTTATCCTGGAGCTGGAGCTACATGAGGTGCTGTAATAGGTTCTGGGGCTGCCACAATAGATCATCTACTGGTCGCACTCACCCCATTTCTTTCAAATAATAATAATAAGGTTCGTACCTACATGGAATACACCATGATTGGTGTAGATGCTTGAAATTAATAACTTTGACTGAGTCGACCTTATGGGTCATAAGACCCCTGTTTATGATAATGTTGATTTGCTATTGACTGACTGAATTTAGCTAGAGTCAGAATAACCCTGTACATTGTGCTTTACATATCGGCCCGGTTTAATCGAAGAAAAAACCAGAGTTAAAGAACTTCGTGTGTTATGTTAATTAGCCGCGGTTCGTCGACCGGCCTTCATCATCGTTTACACGGAGACTAATCTGTTTCGGCCGATGGCTAAAGTTGGAACTAATTTTGACTTGGTTTTCGTAGCAAGTGTCACATAGGTATCTTTGATAGTTTTTTTATATTAAACTGGGTTGGATTTGTTTTACGAAACCGGTTCTTTTTCTGGTGAATGTATTTATTCCAAAATGTATCAACAGATAGCGCTGGATATCGATTACATCTCGCAAGTGTTTTGTCTTTTCCTTGGCCTGTGCAATAATTTACCTTGTTGTCAATATAATTTACCTTTTTAGAAATACTCTAAATAGAATAGTTATTTACGGGATTTCTACGATTTCTACCTTATGTTTGAATTTCCGATCGTCATGAAGCTTACTTCGTGACCATGGCGCTTGCAACCGTGTCGAAATATCGGAAACTCAAAAATAAGGTAGGTACATGGTAGAAATGCCGTCAAAAACTATTCTAATGTTAGTGACCATGAAAGTTTAAAACAATATACTCCAAATAAGGAGATGTAAAATTTTAGCTTTTTTACTTTAATTTCTTCATTAGGAAAAAAATCTGCCAATCAGACCTTGTCAATATCCCTATTGAGAGAATCTCAAGTTATGACTTGACAGGGAAATTGCAAGTAATTACTATCTTTCTCAGTGAAATCAGACAGAATGGCGATTAGGGTTGGACGTGTTGGCGGTTTGATGGACATCGAGCCTTGAAGTCGCCGAAATGTCACATTGACACGTGACATTTAGGGCGTTTGACATTTCAGCCGCGATTGATGATGGAGCAGTGTAATTTTATAGAGGCTATTTAAATTCGACTGTTTTTATTACCTTGTCTATTGGATGGATTTTTGACATCGACCAATAATACGCGTGTAATTTATTCCACGTCAAATGTTTCTATGCGGAATTAATCTGTTCTTGATTGCGTGCATTTATTGGATCCACTAGAGCCACCATTCGAGTTTACTAATTAAATAGCATTCGCCCGCGGCGTTGCCCGTGTACTTAGTATTCGTTTTTGCCTATACGATAGGAATCTGTATTTTTTTTTCGATATCGAAAGTACTTATCCTACGTCCATCCCCTGGTTTTAAGCTACCTATCCACCAATTTTCAGCCAAATCGGGCCAGCCGTTCCTACGTTATAAATAGTGTAACTAACACGTCTTTCTTTTATAAATCTAAATAGATTTAGGACCGATTCGATCAATCTTAATCTGATACTAAATCTATGGTATAGCGCTGTCATTCTATACAAATCTGACATTATATCATAGATTTATCCACGGATTAAGGACTGGTCGAATCAGTTCTAAAATATATACACCGTTATTGTTTATCGTTTACATCCCGAAAACTACATACCTAATAGGTATCGTGCTTAAAGTCCATTTAGCATGTTAGATCAACAATATAAGCGAAAAAAAGAACAGCTGTTCCATATATTAAGTTGCCGGGCGGGTATTCTATTTTGTATGGAACAGCTGATTTTTTTCACTTTATTGCCGTTACCTCATCATCATCATCAGCAACCCACACTCGTCCACTGCTGGACAAAGGTCTCCCCTAATGCACGCCACTGCTCCCGATTTTCGGCCACTCTCATCCAGCCCACACCAGCCAGCCTTCGAATGTCATCATCCCATCTTGTCGCAGGGCGTCCTACACTACGCTTACCGAGTCGCGGTCTCCACTCAAGGACTTTACGGCTCCAACGGCTGTCAGTTCTGCGGCTAATATGACCAGCCCACTGCCACTTCAGGTGGCACGTTACCTATTATGAGGTTTTCGGGATGTAAACAATAAAAAATAACGGTGTAGATGTAAATATGTAGCAGATGTACTTACACACAAAATGCATACCTTTCGAGTAAATAAATAAATTTATTATTTAAATGATTAATCAATGTATGAAATGTATGAATTTAATGTTATTATTATAATTAATGTATATTTTAGAAATATTATGCCTTTCAGCCGTGTGGTTCCCTGGCAGTGTATAATAGGCCACCCTCACTCTTACCGAAGTGTCGTAAAAGGCGACTAAGGTAAAGCTGCTGGCATGATCACCAGCACCCAGAGAAGGAAAACTCTGCATTTATATCAAAACCCTCGCCAACCCGTCTGCCAAGCGTGGTGAGTATGGCAATTATCCCTCATGTGATTGAGGGAGGCCCGTGCCCCAGCAGTAGGGACTTAAATGGGTGACGATGATGCCTTTCATTAAGCAGTGTACGTTCTGGTTTAAAACTGTATAGTGTGCTGTAAACTTGAATAAAATAAATAAATCAAAAAATAAAGGTGTATTACGCCCTATAATAGGTACAACAAAATAATCCGCGGTTAAAACATAGTTCCTTTTCATATTTTTCATTGTTGATACCTATCTGACAGGAAAACACGCGTTTATTAATTTTACAACTTACTTAAATAAATTATCAAAGTCTACATAATTATGAGGAATAA
Organism: Marasmia exigua; assembly: GCA_019059595.1. Lineage (NCBI taxonomy): Eukaryota > Metazoa > Arthropoda > Insecta > Lepidoptera > Crambidae > Marasmia > Marasmia exigua. Next base: position 18,594,924 of record CM032470.1, read on the forward strand.
GCAATTACCATTAAAAATCGGCGCTGTACAGAATTGAAAAAGCACACGATTAAAGTTTACGATGTCCTGAGTCAGGTTGGGGATAATTTTAAATTAATTTAAGCTCGCGGACGCGTGGTCACAATGAAACCCATTTAAAGTAATGATCGATGGTAATCACAAAAGCTGATGGAGTGTAGTGTACTGTTAATTGTAGTAGTTGGTTATGTTAAGTGTCCATCTCATTGTAGATACTTTCATTATCCTATATCATCATCATCAGCAACCCACACTCGTGCACTGCTGGACATAGGTCTCCCCTAATGCACGCCACTGCTCCCGATTTTCGGCCACTCTCATCCAGCCCACACCAGCCAGCCTTCAAATATCATCATCCCATCTTGTCGCAGGGCGTCCTACACTACGCTTACCGAGTCGCGGTCTCCACTCAAGGACTTTACGGCTCCAACGGCTGTCAGTTCTGCGGCTAATATGACCAGCCCACTGCCACTTCAGTTTGCTAATTCGGTTCATTATCCTTGATTTAGTTAAATGAAGAAGTAAATTAAGTCATTGTCAACCTATGTTTTTCTTTTATTAGCCTTAGTATTATATAAAGTGATGCATCGTTTTTATGCTGACGAAGGACTAACTATAGTATTGAAAGTAGGACAGCATTGCAGAGGGGGTGGGGGTGCGTTGTTCCACAACTCTCCCACCCCCAGCTATGGCCTTGTACTGTAGCTTACGTGCATGCCAATAACCTCACCACTTATGATCGTACGAAATGAACAGGGGAACTGAAGGTCAGCTTTTCTGATAACTGTTACAATTTTCATAAAAGCTGACCCCGGCTCTGTGACAGACTTTTAAGCAATCGCGAAGATGCGTTGAACGCACCGGAGGCAAAATTCGCACATTCCGTTCAGTCATCATCAAAATGATGTGAGCGTTCAAATCTACCAAAAATATCTGAGCATTTGACAGAAATTATCTCAACCGAACCGTCTGCTCGTCTGCCACCTAATGGCAATAAAAAAACAACAAATGAAAATGCACCTTGGCGTATACTGAGACAAAAACTTGGATATTTTTGCTAGATTTTAACGCTAACATCATTTTGATGGTACATGGCCAGACATCCGCGTGCCCCACGTGAGTCGGGAATTCTGATACTGGGAATACCCAGTCCACACTCAGCCGTTGTGCAGGCTAAAGGAAGGAGGAATCAATTAGTAAGCAAGTTAATATTTTGTCAGATTCTTTGACAATGAAATCAATATCGAAAAGGAAGGGCGTGATTAACGAGTGCCGTTTATCAGGTGCCAATCAGGCGTTAATCAATGCCTAAGAGGAGAACATTAATCAATGGAATAAGGATGTGATGAGATATCCGTTGATAGCTTGCGATTGATTTCTCCATGCATGAGGTTAAAAATAAAATGATTACTATTGGCAATATGAATGAACGATCCAGTTGGTTCTCCTGTCAATGGGTTGCAAAGGTCAGACGGCTGTCGTTTCATTACCTACTTAGATACATCGTATTTTATTATCAAGCCAACCAAAATACTTGAATCATGGTCCAAAAAAGAAATCATCTGTGGAATCAGACATCTGTGGAGCGTCCCTTTTTTTGGAATCGTATTTGGAGGTATCCAATTATTACTTATCGTCCACTGAGGGGACGCTCAACAGACAAGAGGATGTGAATTTATTTATTTATATATCACTTAGGTACCATCAGGGGATTCGCTTGCTAGTTTGCTTCCCTTTCTCATAAAAAAAAATTGTGTATGAATTCATTCATTACCGTCGATCTGGTGAAGGTCGCTTTGATGCGGGCGGCACTAGGACCTGATCTGTGTGGAGATCATTGGGGGAGGCCTATGTCCAGCAGTGGACGTTTATTGGCTAAAATGATGAATTCATTTCGGTCCACCAGTACCAGGAATGCTCAAGTAAGGCACTATCTAAATTTTTGAATCTATCTAGACTTTAACACCTCAAAATCAGATACCTCGTCATGCAAGCATGTTGATCAAAACATTATTGAAACAAGAGTTTCCGTCACGTTTCGATAAATTACTCTGCAATAAGCTCGCCGATGAGCCCATAAATATTGGTCGATCGGACCAATTATCATCGACCGACTGACGTGCTTACTTTAGTATAGGTCGATTTACTAAAGATGACCACAAATGGCCAGCGTTTATGCATGTCATATCATGAAGAAAAGACTTAAGACCAAAAACATTTTCAATTAAACATAGAATGTGTTTAGTCTAAACCCTATAATGTGTCAAATTGAGAATGAGCCATTTCTTTATGAGATTACATGCGTAGACGATGAAACGTGCGTTGTACATGCAGTATCACTTACTTTTGACAATATGGCAAGGCCTATCCAACGTATTGAGAAGGTGATTCCGTGGGGCGATGTCACCGGTGCTCTGGCTCAGTGGACTCTGGGGGTGCAAAAATGACCAGACGAGTCTATTTGCTCCTGTTCCCGCAGTGTCCTTAGGTGTAGCGTAGCGTAAAAAAGTAAATCTTGCATTTCCCTATGTTGGCAGTATAGAAGTTCTCACAAGGCGTTGATAAGGCTATTTATGGCACTGATTGGCAATAAAAAGAAGACGCTTTGATGTGCAACTCTAGTGGGTTACCCGAGGTAGTGTAGCTTAGTGGTTAGTACCACTAAGCTACACTACCTCGGCAATCAAAAGTCTAAATAATATCCAACCGATTACGGCTACGGCAGCTAATCTCAAAGATCAGCCACGTACCCAGGATATATTAAAGTGCTCAAGTGTGTGCGCGTTTGCAAATTGGGAATAGAGAGTTTACTTGTGTTTACAAGTAAACTCTCTATTTCCTTAACCTTTCATTCCGATGGGACCACTGTGGATGGGACATTAGTGGGACGCTTTCCGAGGCAAGGGGGGACAAGACCGCTAACTTCTAGACTCCGGGCAGAGACTAAGAATGTGTTGCCGAAAACTTAAGTCCAATTTTTTTTAATCGACCTGGGGATCGACCCCAGGATCTCTTGCGCACGCGTCGCTTTAAAGTGCAACCCACAAACCTCTAAGCTAAACTACCAGGGCAATCAAAATTCTAAATACATAAAACATAACTGTGTCAATAAATTCCATTTGGAATATTTTAGTGTCATTCTCAATAAAACACACAATAATGATTCACAATGTTTTGACAAACTGTTACGAAATTAATAGTAGCCAGTGGAAATTGACCCACTAGATAAGGAATTCAGATCGTCGTTTACGAGGTTAATTTGTTTGTTATCTTGGATATCGATTAGAAAACTTAATTAGTCATCACGAGTTGTTTTTTACTCTAACCACAGATCATCATCATCTTAGCGTTTTGTACCGGTTGTGGTTATTTCGACTCCTCCACTTCGCACAGTCTTGTCAGTATGTTCTCACCTTTTTAGGCCTACTCCTTCTCCACCCGGCGGTGGTGGTATGGCCAAACATTTTAGCTGTGCGGTTTTCACAGGGCTTGACCGTACCAACGTAGGCGACTCTAACCACAGATGATCTGTGGCTCTTCCACTTCGATCTACTCGTACTGACACCCGTTCAGGCGGCCAAAAACGGTGAGTTTATTCCTAAACTGGGACGAAAAACTGATCAGATTTTTTTTTTTCAACATAAATAGGTGGTATCCGACTGAAATTGAAGAGTCTTATGTCGTGGCGAAAGTGTATGAGGACATTTTGTATGCTTGTTATATGGCGTAAAATGGATAGTGACTCGCTATGATAATAAGGACGAGACATTGATATGGAATGGCGTCTCTTCGTATTCAGCCAGTCAAACGTTTCTAAAGACGCTGTCTAGTTTCCATCTTATTTTCAATAGTCTTAGCACCTGGTAGATGCTTTCTTTGGTTGTTTCTCTTCAATAGTGCAGTCCGAGATATTTCCACTAGGTGCAGGTACCTAAGTTACACATCTCATATTTTGTGATAGAGACCATACATACCGACGGATCACCTGATGAATGACATTCATTAATGTGCGTTATTAAGTATTTTATATCAATCGAACAGTCAAATGAATAATTTATATTTTTTGGTCCTTCGAGCCAGATTGAAAGGAACCTCTTGTACAATCTAAGAATGTATGTCTTCCAAATCAAGCTGTGACTTCCCACAGGAGATACAAATAATACCTAAAATGAATTGCGAATTGACAATATTAGAATTTACCATCGAGGAGCAGGCGGCGCACTTGCTCGGAGGGCGCGCGTGCGCACGCGAGGTGGGTGCTAAGAGGCTGTTACGACACCGCTGAGGTAATACCGCACCTATTGTCCGAGTGGATGTAACAATTACCATGTGTCCATTCAACAATGTTTGCCAAACAAATATCCTTGTGCATTTTATCCTATTTTATCGTTTCGGTTATTTTATTTTCATGGAGCACGTCGACCCTATAGGATATTTACTATCTCCTCTTTCCTTGGCAATTCTACTCACAAAAGATTCGTTTATCAGCGTCGCGATGTCTCTCGGTTAGAAGTGCCTGTAGTCTCCTGGTTTCGGATAAGCGTTACCTAGAAGACACATTCTGCATCAGGCCTGTGCCTGGCCGTATTAGTGCAATATTTTAGTAACTGGTCGAATTAGCAGCAAACTGCCTTATGTAGTTAAACCGTTTTAATTGATATTTAATTACCTAAAACACAAATTTTTTTTGCTGTTTGTGAAAACTAAATAATTAACAACTGTATTTTCTTTTTGGCTAAAGATATGGTTTTATATGGAAAATGTTACCTATATGTTTGAAATTAAAGTGTAAGGACATCAGAGAAAAAATGTATTCAACAAACGAACTAAACTTAAGAAAATAACAGACCTAAAACTTAGATAAAAGAAAGTTAAAACACAGTAGGTCCCTGTGGCAGTGTCCACAAAATGCTGGCAGCATTACCCCGCTGGATCGCGATGGAAAGTCGCTGGGCGAGGTAGCTGCCTTTAGCCCTGCCGTGACTTCGACTAAACGCTTAGCTAAGTCACGGAAGAAAGAAAGAGCGTCGGAACCCCATGGGCCCAATGTTTCAACGGCGAAACCTACAAAATGGTAGGTACCGAATAGATGCCTATACTTTGTAGCTTTCAGTCTCTGCCGCGTCGGCAGCAGCTCCGCCACTCCTCCTAGTCCCTTGGAAGATGGTACGATGCCAGCGTGTAGACGCAGTTAGCATCCCACATGTTCCATCTTCCAAGGGATGAGAGACATTCCGTCTGGTCTCTTGACAACATCGCAGAGATAGATACGGTAGTTTCCTAAAAGATCTAGGTACGAGTATCATTGAAAAAACTTGGCTGTATTTTACTAGATAGTAGACTGAAGCACATTTCCTCTGAAATTAACTTAGGCATTTAAGAACAGGCATTCATTCTTACGTATATTTCACATCGGAGGTTGGTGTTTACTACGCTAAATCCAAAATGGGTCTTGGCCTTTGACGTCATAGTTCGCCATTTTATTTATTCCTGTGCGATTCCGCTTAATCGTGCACGTATAGTGCCTTTACGATACCTACATAGTTTTTTTTTTTTTACTGTAGATAGGTAAGCGTTTGACCATATTTCACCTAATGGTAAGTGATAATATGCTCTAAGATGTAGGACGATTACCTAGAAGATACCTATTCACTCGCGCTTTGAAAACCCCCAAATTGTAGCCTCTAGGGAACACCTCCTCAGGCAACTGATTTCACTGTTGCGCAGTACGAATAAGGAAACAGGATTCAAACCTTTTTGTGCGGACTTTTGGTATTTCTACCATGTACCGGTGTCGATTGAGGGTCTGCCTGGTGGAGTAGTGGAAGAACGGAGATGCTCCAATGGCATTGTACAGTTCCGTGGCGCACTCTCCAAAATGTATCCGATAGAAGACCGATAAGCTTGCTACCTTGCGTCGGTGTTCAAGGCTTTGTAGCCTCTTACCCACAAGTTCGTCGTCGCCAATTAGCCTCTTGGCCCTTCTCTCAATACTCTCTAACGCCTCAAGCTGGTATTTGGCTGAGCCATCCCAAAGATGAGATTACTCCATGCAGGCTCGTATTGAATAGTATTGTTAAAATCGAAAAAAAAACTCTGTAGAGGTAAACGGTTGTGCAAAAACAGAAGCCCAATTCCGCCCTCTAATCATATATTATTATGATTAATTTTTTAAGCCCGTGATGGACGCCCACGGACTCAAATGTCAGTGTGGACCACTTAGAGCGGCTGGCCGTGACATTACCGTCGCCTGCGCAGGTTCCGTGATAGTGTGCATTGTGTCGGTCCACCGGTGATCCTGCTGGGACAACGGATAATCGGGTAGATACAGTTAAAAATCATGTACGAATATCTCCGCTTAGGTTTTGAAAGAAAATTTTCATCCGGGACCTGATGCACTGAAGTGTAGAAATATCGTCATTTGTTTGACATAGTCTCTTCGTGCGTTTTGTGCATAGATTCAAGATCTGATTGAAGGTTTAGTATCCCTGGATTCTGGGTGAACCAATATTGAGTAATCTGTGACAGATTAGGAGCTCCATGCGATTTTTGGTTCTATAGCTATATAGAGGCGTACGTATGTAGGTATGAGATACTCCATCTCGAAATCATAGCAAGATTATGGGTGTAACAAAAGTCTGAAGAATATTTTAATTTTTTTATGTGATAGGTAGCAGACGAGCAGACATATCACCTAATGGTAAGTGATTGCCGCCGCCCTTGGACACCTGCGCCACTAGTAGAGGCACAAGCGCGCAGCGAATCTTTAAACTTCCTTTTCCCCCGGATTGGGACTCCGGTACCCTCACTCGCTCAGCAAAACACAGAACAGTGCTGCTTCACGCCGGTTTTCTGTGATTCCCCGGAATTTACCAGGGAATATCTTATGACTGTAAAAGATTTTTACCAATGCTCGAAAATCATACATCATCGTAAACTTAAGTATCGATTGCTCCCAAAATGACACTTACATCTGTGTTATTCTTATATTCTACGATTCAATATCATTTCCGCGTTAACTAATAAAATGCGATAAGTATTTTTCAGTCAAATTGTAATTGACGAGAATAATTCTATCTCAATTACTTAAGTACCAATGTCCTGACAATAACTATTTACATCTTAAGAAATAAAGCAGCAGTGTGCCAAGAATGCTAGGTGCCTTTTCTTCTGCTGGACGTTTGCACTCAAATTTGAAGAGATATAAATAAACACCAAATGATATGATATCATAAATTGTGTACAAAATTTACCAAACATTTCAAAATAAATAAGATACTTAAGTTACTAAAAAAGGTGTGCATCTGATTATATTCCAAATGATATAATCTAAACGGATTTAAATAATACGATAAAGGTTCTGTACGTCCAATGGCGCCCGCGCAACCTGACAGTACTGAGATATTTATTTTCGGTAGATACTTCAACCGGTCCGGTTAAGCGAAGGCATTTTACGATAAGCAGCGAGCTTATTTAAACCACCTGATAAAAACATAACATGCTTTTTGAATTCGACCTTTATTTATGGCGACATAAGGAGCTGTAAGTTTCTGGTGGCATAATTATCGTGTGTTGACACCGAGGAGGTCCAAAGTGGTCCTGCGCATTCGAACGGGCCTCAATCGATTTATTAGGGTATAGCCATTAAGAAATTATGCTTTCAAACTTATTTAGCCTTACATTCGAATCTTTACACGTTGCACGAGCTGCAAAAACGTGCAAAAAATGTCAAAGTGCAATCCACCGGGATATAATAATGTTTCATGATACATTATTTATGCACTTTTATGCACCGTAAAGAGCAGAAGCTTTAATTTTTATTGACGTTGTAAATCTGGATATTGCCAGACGATACAAAGCGGTCAGATATGAAAATTAATTAAGAGGTACGTTTAATGATTGATGAGTGTATACTGGTTAATAATCTTATTCGCTACAATGGGACAGCCCTAAGATATTGTTATGGGTAGGGATGTTAAGAGGCTATAGCTTGTTAGTAACCGTACCCGAACCAGATTTCCGATAGGAGTGGAGTGGAGTGCAAAATAAAGATTGTCTAATGATGATAAAAAGTTCACTAGTGCAGAACGAGGTAGCAGAGCTGTAAGCGAAGTAACTACACAGTACACTAGTATCCAAGCACGAACTGACCGTTTGATTTAACAATTGGTTTTTAAGTTAAATTTAAGATTTAACTTTTCGAACCCATTAGTAGTTCCAAAAAGCATTCCATAAAACCCCGCTTTAGACAAGCAACACTGGTCTATTGGTGAATTTATCCTAGCTCAGCGCTTCGCTGGACAAGCGCCTTATAGCGATTTTCTGCTCGGCCAAAACTACACATGTATCTTTTATTTTCTCTGTTAAAGTAATTCTTACAAATTTATTTGTTATTTCTTATAGGTATTCCTTACTAATTCTAAACTAACTGACAAATCGAAATAATTTTATATCCGAAACCAGGTATCCAAATCGGAAATGTAACATCTCTAGACATTTTAAGGAAGCATTGGGCCATATTTGAATCAGATGATGTAAAATTTATCATCGATGCAAATTGTATGTCGTTATTTTGCAGTTAATATCATAAAAATATATTTAGTAATAGATTTCAAAGTGTTTTACCGTTTACCTACATGTCTGTATACAAAACTCTTAATTTACTTAATGATGAAAATTAATAGGTTACACGTAAGTAGATAAGTTATGAGACTTCCTAACTTACTCCGCTGGCTTATCGACCCGAACCGAGACTTGGCCTCTGGAATAAGAGAGCGCCACTTATAATAAATAATAATCGGCCGCTGCAGGCCCCCAACCTGGGTCGAAGACCGCCCCAACCGCGCAGTGTCGGGAGGCCTCCTCCCCCAGAGGAGCAAGAGCACCGCGCCAAGAAAGGCGCGAGATGCAGCCAGGGTAATGGGTCTATCCCGACACCCGAACCGCACCAAGTGCGAAAAAACTATATGAAACTTACTGTAGAAATTTTGGTTTAAAAAATATGCAGGTTTTAAATTAGATAATAGTTCTCACAATTACCTGTTTAGGCATACAATAATAATAATAAATAATAATAACTCTCACGGCTGGAACACTTTGAACCGGTGGACTAGACCGGTTCAAAGTCGCTCAAAGAGCTATAGAAAGGGCTATGCTCGGAGTATCACTGAAGGACCGCATCAGAAATGATGTAATCCGACAGAGAACCAGAGTCACCGACATAGCCCACAGAATTAGCAAACTGAAGTGGCAGTGGGCTGGTCATATTAGCCGCAGAACTGACAGCCGTTGGAGCCGTAAAGTCCTTGAGTGGAGACCGCGACTCGGTAAGCGTAGTGTAAGACGCCCTGCGACAAGATGGGATGATGACATTCGAAGGCTGGCTGGTGTGGGCTGGATGAGAGTGGCCGAAAATCGGGAGCAGTGGCGTGCATTAGGGGAGACCTATGTCCAGCAGTGGACGAGTGTGGGTTGCTGATGATGATGATGATGATGAATAACTCTCACAACATCTCATAGGTTGACCTGATTCCGTACTAAGTAGCTTAAGCACTTGTGTTACAGATATCAGGCAACAGAGTCACACAAATATATTAGTACTTAAATACGTCCTGCGCCCGATACATATCCGCTCGTGTCAAACTTGTGTCGCACACAGAAAACTTTTATGAGCACGAAAGGGTTTTTTATTTTAAAGTGTAAATTTTACCGGAACAAGTACTAAACTGCATATTTACCCAGCTGTAAGTTTCGATAACAAGAGCGGGATGCAATTACTGACGACAATCGGCTCATTTTGTATGAATTTACAGTTGATACTCGCCAAAAAGGTGTCGTTGAATATGATGGCATTCTTATTCACAACTTGAGGGGGAGAATAGGTGAAATGTGACCTTCGAATCAACAATATTCCTATATTTGACTGCCTCCGTTATTTAGTGGGTCGCACTTTAAAGCGACGGCTGCGCAAGAGATCCCGGGTTCGCTCCCCGGGTCAGGCCAAAAATTTGTATCTACGTTTTCGTTAAGAAATTATTAGTGGCAGCCCGGAATCTGGAAGTTGGTGGTTGTACCCCCGTGTGCCTCGTAATGCACGTTAAGCTGTTGGTCCTGTGCTCGATCTCTCTCCAGTCGTAGCACAGTAGTGTTCCATCGGAATATGAGGGGTTAGTGAATAAAGAGTGCACTTGTGTTTGCGCACACACTTGATCACTATAATATATCCTGCGTACGTGGCTGAACATAAAACTAGAAAACTAAACCTCAATTCGACATAACATTGTGCTGTTACAAGTAGGTATGCAAAAATAAGCTATTCCTCCTGAGCGACCTTAGGTGGCCAAGTGCAGCCTTATCCTATCTGAAATAACGCTCGAAAAAACTTAACAAACCCCCAAATAGTAAAACACTTGTTAACTTTGAGCGCTATAATGTATCAATACGGGGATTAACACGATATTTATTATGTGAAACAACATTGTGTACTCACATATTTGGCTCGACGTTTGGCCCGTATTGATACATTATAGTTATAATGCAACGCGAAAATCTAAATAACAACTTTGAGAGCTGTCTTTGACAAGAGATAGGATGGTTGCTATCCCTTTCTAAGTCAAGTTTATGATAGAGACAACAAAATGTTGAAGTTGTCAAAGATAAGAAGTTCGGATTTCGGACACTCAGAGTCACATCCTATACCTCACTATCGGTCTTCATTATGTGAGATTATGGTCACCTGTCAGAACTGTAGCTAGAGCATTGATTACAGGCATGGGAGGGGCCCCCCTCCTGTCTAGTTGACAGCCCTTACTGTCACACGTGGCTTGTGTATTAGGTACTCTAACATGTGACATGTGTTAGACTAACACCACAGTACATATATACACAAGCGTATTTATCTATAATGATAATGATAATGATAATTTATTTCACAAAAAACAGAGTACATGAGATACCTAACCTACCTACCTACTGTGCCAATACCTAATTAATAAAAAAAAACTCAGAGTGGTCAGCGTGGCACATCGCGGAAACAAATCTCTCACACCTGGTCACTGTTTTTTTTATTTTACGCTAGATGCGACAAACGAGCAAGAAAGTCAGCTGATGGAAAGTAATCAACGCCGCCTATGAACATCCGCGAAATCAGAAAGATCGCTAATGTGTTGCTGGCCTTTTTTGTTTTTTTTTTTATATTTGAATAGCCAGACATTTGGCCACAATGTCAACTGATGGTAAGTGATGAAAAAGACAACGCTCGTCTCTTGGACCACTACTGTTGTTTACTTTCTTACCCCGGTTTCCCCTCATAGTAATTGACCCTGGTTCGATGGGTGGGTGTCCTAAATGCTACCTCCATCAGATCGATCCGATTTACATAATAATCGTGTAACGGTGTCTTTATGCGCCAATAAGGGGAAAAGATAGTATTTTCCTCTTTAATAATGGGTTTGGCCAAAGACATTCACTTGTCTCCTTTCATATAATTAATTATATGCTTTACAAAAATGTTTTGCGGCTGTTATTATGTCTATTATGAAAATATCAGTTATTAACAATGTAAGCACATGTTAGTCCATCTTGGGAGTCGTAGGTAAATACATATTATTTATTTAATAGTTTGTTGAACATAAAAGGGTGTATCATTATTATCAGGGCTTATACATAATTCATGGGCACGGTACAGTTTACTAAATACCAGTTGTACAGTCAACTACCGGCAACATTTGAGTCCGGAGAGTGTGCGAAATAAATGTATGAATTGATTCCGTCGGCACGCTTTTATCATCGGGACAAGACTAGGCATTTGGCCTAACCACACCTGATGTTAAGTAAAGATGAGGTCCAAGCTGGACCACGCGTGAATAGCCTTTTTACTCTTGACTTAAAGAGGTCTAGCTTACTTAAGGCGACGGGTAGCCCTAACTAGCGACACCATTCGTTTGTCATTGTTAACTGTAGTATACTACACGGGATCTATTTTAAACAATTTCGGGGTTACAACCTCTCGGAAAACACTTATACTATATATGAAATAATCATGCACAAATGTTGTCGAAAAATTGCCGCCAAAAGTGGCCACTTTTTGCGTGAATCAATTTTTCGCGCACAAATTTTGGATCCGCATTTGTGCATGGTTTTTTAATAAATAGTATAAGTATTTGCCGAGAGGTTGTAACCTTGAAATTGTTTAAAATTGATCCGGTTTAATAGTTAACAATTAAAATCGATTGGCGTCGCTAGTGTGCCCTACCCGTCACCTTAAAGTGATCAGGAAATACATCGGCGGGTTAACTAGATCCATTTCGTAGCTATTCGCAGCAAAAAGGAGTTTGCGTAGCTCTTAGTGCCGATGGCTGAAACTAAAAACATGTAGGGATGGTAAGCTAGTCTTCGCCTGGTATCCTGATAGCGGAAGGACTCAACAATGTGACATAAATCACAAATGAGGTTTCCAACTTTATGTTATTAAGGTACCAATTCAATTCAATTTTATTTGCATAAAACACGGTATATACAAGATCTTATAAAACATTTTGAAAGTACGTAGGTAAGTAGGTATAGTTTCGACGACCCGTTTGGATCAGTGGTAGTGAACGCTGCCTCTCTGGTGCAAGGATTGCGGATTCGATCCCCGCACAGTACAAACATTTGTTTGCATGAACATGTCTATTTGTATTGGTCTGGGTGTTTTCTATGTATTATAAGTATGTATGTATTTACTAAAGAAAAATAGTATCTAATATTTGTGATTCCGCTGTTCCCCCTGTCAATGTCACTGAATTGCCTTCTGATCGTGGTCGCACTATATTAATCATTTAACAGCCTCAACTGACGGTAAACCTCCCTCGTAGTACGCCACAGATTTTTTTATGTGATTTAAGTGGCAATGAGCAGACGGATCACCTAATGGCAAGCGATTGCCAGCTGCCCACCAGTAAAGGCCCAAGTGCGTTACTTTTTCCCTTCCACAGAATTCGGCTTCACTCACTCGGCAAAACACAAAGCAAACATAAAAATATTTAACTTACCTACCTTAAAACAATTTTATGCCATAAAGTTTAAATTCTTACGGTGTAAATAAATAGTAGTCAAGTGAAATAAGTCATCATTGTTTCCATTGAAAATGCACGGTAGAATAAATCCACGGACATTTATAGGCTTCTTATTGCTTGTACATTCGCGTAGTTCTTGAATGTGTAGTTCAGAATATACTCTAGTTCACTTCACAAGCAGTTCTGGAGCCCAATTCTCGGGATCATCGATATGAAAAAACATGGCGGATGTCGCATGAAAACCATACAAAAAACGATATTTCTGCGATATATATCGTATGATGACAAAATATCACGACACGAGAATCGGGCCCTCCGGTCACATTGGCAACTAAGATTCACAACCAGTTACCGAAGAAGAACTAACATTCTTGCTACTCAACCAGTTGCCAAAGACGATAGATTTTTCTTTTTTCGCAACTACCTGGTTGTGAAACTTACAGTTGCGAAAGAAGAACCAACTTGAAAAAAAAAATAAAAGCAAAAAAATAACCTAATTTATGTTCTAAAATTATAATGTCATAGAGTTTGAAAGGAAATGACAAAAGGTTTATTTGGTACCACACAAATTACATAAGTGAGAGATCTTTTCAGTTCAGTGAACTGTTTTGTGCAAGTCTATTGGCGGGTGCGCCCGCGCATTGTGCACGTTTTGTCGCAATCGAACCAATGCATCCATTTACACTGCAGGAATTATTGCCATTTCGACTGCAAATCAGTTATCCATAAATAAGTAGTTATAAACTTTTTGCTGTCTGTTTCCATGAGAGACAGTTTCATTCGACTTGAATGAATCATTTATAGGTAATGGTGCCTTTTATGGTTTCTTTTGGTACTATTTACGTCGTACATACACATCTTTTGGTATATGAGGTTGATTTATTACTTACAGCTTATTATAAATAGTAGAAAATGTGTTGGATATAATATTTATCTTCATAGTACCAGACAAATATTCAGGATTTTCCTTCCCTAGAGTTCAGGAAACAGGTAGATATTTTCCATTTTACTTTTCACATTATATCTTCTATTAGATAGATAGATAAAACGTTTATTTGTACTGCTGCATATACACACATTAAATTAAAATAAATGACACAAATGCAAGAACACAGGAACATTACATTATAATTAGGCATTAAATTAAAAATAATGGAAACAACAATAAGCTGTTCACCTGTTGTGATCCGTGTGTGCGCTGCAGCAGTTCAAAAAGGCCGTGGCTCAGTGTATAGCTTTGCCCGAGCGGACAAAACACTGCACCCCAATTCTCGGGCTCGTGACATTTATTTTCATACGATATATATCACTAAAACATAGTTTTTTTGTATTGTTTTTAGGTGATATCCGCCATGTTTTCAAAATATCACGAACCCGAGAATTGGGCTCCTGGTATTCTGCCGCTACCCCAAAATACAGTCTAAATCTAATTTTATCTATGTTCAGAAAATCTATATAAAATATGTTGTACTGTCTTATTGTAATGTGTGAGTGAAGTATAATATCAGATGAATGTATGATGACAGCAATCGGAAAGGGAAGTAATCGATAAGTGCATTAAAATACTTTGGTATACCTAACATGAGTATGACTCTAATTTAGTAGTAGAAGAAATCGAATTTAGTGAATTAGATAGTCATGTAAAATCACTATATTCCTGAGGATACAAGGGAGGATGGTATAGGTCTGAAAACATAATGCAAAAAATTTTAATCGATAAAAAAAATTAATACTTAGCACAAAGAGGAAAGCTTTGTGACTTCCCAGAACAAATTCACCAAAAAAAAAAGTAGTAACATGACATTGACCGACGTGAAGCAGCACTGCGCTGTGTTTCGTCGAGTGAGTGTGGATGCCTAAGGCCCAATCGAGGAGAAGGCGAGTTTTAAGGTTGGCAGTGAACTTATGACTCCCCTGGTGTTCATGGGCGGTGGAAATCGCTCCTAAAATTCCTCGAATCAGGAAAAATGAGATGCAAGTTTTTATAATTAGTGCTCTCAGCCAGTAGCAATTACTTCCCACGTTGTGCGTGAATTACGAGGGAAAAGCATTAAGAAATCGACGTATAAGGGCATAATTCATCCCTTGTGCTTGATTGATGAGCACACCCATCAATCAAGCAGATCGATGATAAACAAAATTAGTGTAAGGTTTTAAACGTTTTCAACGGAGCTACTTAATTATCTCGCTGAAATTACAACCACTATATAATCATTTTATTTCTACCTAGCACCTATCAGTCACTGTGTTGTTAATCGAAGCTGTAAACTTTTCGAAGACAGTTTCTTTGGTTAAATAGTTTTTTAGATTTTCGCGTTGCATTATAACTATAATGTCCGCTCGTGACCACGGCTGCTGTAACGTAGCCGAAACGACGAGCCAAATATGTGAGTACTCAATGTTGTTTCACATAATAAAGATCGTGTTAATCCCCGTATTGATACATTATAGTTTTTTTGGTGTTTTGTAAATAAACTTGTGAATAGATCCGTGGATGTTTACGCAGTGACTCTACGAATTTCCGGTTGAAGCTGGAATTTTATAGACCAACCAAGCCCTTTTATGTTTTCAACTCATTTTAGTAAATGTCAAAAGCCCATCCAAGAAGAACCGCCATTTTCATCGCTCTGTTTTTCTTACAGTCGACACTAGTCACACGAATTTTCAGTTTGAGTCTTGCTCCTCTTAGGCTAGATGCGTTTAGCGTAGACCTTAACAGCGAACACGTGAATTCGCGCAGGCACTGTCCCCCGTTTCCTGCTCTACCCTCAAACCCTTGAACACACATCGTCCACTCACTGTCGTAAAAGCTGAGCAGTCTTAAATGTTAACTAGTTATAAAAGCTCACAATAAGCTCTCAAGTGCACTTTAAGTATAACAGCTGGAAAGTCGTGACTTCGTACTTGTCAACCTGTGAATCACTCCCAAAGTAGCGTGTCGTAAACAAGTCCCCGTCGAGTCCGATGCCGAACGAATGGCCATTGTCGTGGAACAAAACGATTACACGATGCGTGTTAAGGCGACCTTATTGCTCGCATTCGGGAGAATACACACACTGCGGGTTATGAATGCCGCGGGTGATTTAAGGCGACGGGTAGCCCTAACTAGCGAACACTTTTCTTTTGTAAATATACTTATAATACATAGATAACGCCCAGACCAATACAAACAGATATGTTCATGATAGATAGATAGATAAAACGTTTCATGCACACAAATGTTTGTACTGTGCGGGGATCGAACCAGCAACCCTTGCACCAGAGGCAGCGTTCACTACCACTGTTCCAAACGGGTCGTCTTGACCAAATTCATCGTTAACATGAAGAATCATGCCTGTCTCAATTTACTGCTGGACATGACATAGGCCTCACAAATGTTCACCATTTCACCCTGTCTTCAGCTTGACGCATCCAGTCTATTTCCGCGGTCTTTCACAAATTATTTAACTTATAAAACTTTTCATGGGGCTCGATATAATCACAAGCTGTTTATGTTTTGGCTGTATATCACAGTAAGTACGGTCAGCATCAAAAGTAGCTTAACACTTTAGTACCATGTCAAAGTAGCCGATCTGCCTATTACAGTCAATTTCTAAGGGGTACGTAAAAAATGTTACTTCGACATGGTACTAATGTGTTAGCTACTTTTGATGCTGACCGTACCGAAGTCGTCGACTGATGTTTCTCAATATGTTAACAGACGAATTTCATCGTGCCGAAAATTAAGAAGAGGTATTAAATTAAGCCGTGTGGTCCCGGCAGAGTAGAATAGGCCACCCTCACTCTTACCGAGGTGTCGTAAAAGGCGAGTACGGTAAAGCTGCTGGCATGATCATTAGCACCCAGAGAAGGAAAACTGCATTTATATCAAAACCCTCGCCAACCCGTCTGCCAAGCGTGGTGAGTATGGCAATTACCCCTTACGTGATTGAGGGAGGCCCGTGCCCCAGCAGTGGGGACTTTAAATGGGCTGATGATGATGATGATTAAATTAAAATTCTCAGATCATTACATAATTAACTTTTAAAAGGATATTACACCCAGTCTCTCATTGAAACCCGACCCTGATCGTTCTCAAGTGAATCGTAATCGATGCAGCACGATTAATGTGATATATTTTGAGTCCTTTTGATATTTAATATTTATGTTCTCATTTGCGGTTGCGACTTCCGTAGTTCTTATGATGTTATTCTGTCCAATTTATGTCTTATTTTCTTCCAATGATGAGTGATGATGATATATTGGTAATATGCAGCTATGTATTTGCCTTTTTATCTACTGTAACTCTGTTTTGTGTAACCAGTGAGTATATTATAAATAAATAATACGTACTTAAGTTATTACTGTTTTTAAGTTCTATTTTTTTATTATGCTAGAGGCGACAAACGAGCAAGCGAGTCACCTGATGGAAAGCAATCATCGCCGCCCATTAACATCCGCAAAATCAGAGAGATCGCTAATGCGTTGCCGGCCTTTTTAAAAAGGAGTACACTCTTCTCTTGAAGGTCCCTAAGTCGTAGCCGTCGGGACTCCCATAGGTAAACTGTTCCACCAAACTGAGGTACTTTATAATGATACTGACATTTTTGATAATTAATTTAATCTGACATTGTTTTCTATAAATTCCTCTTAATTATTTACTACCTCATACTAATAATGAAAAATGTTTATCTCTGTTTAACGCATGCTATTTTCGTATACCATATCTCGGTAAAACATAGTGGTCTGAAATGTGTGATGTCATCTTTTTTGTTAACCTGTGTTTGCGAATAAATATATTTGATTGATTGATTGATTGTACGTTCTATGCAAAGTTCCCTTTATCAACAGTCAAGTCCGTCATTAGACAAAATAATCAGTCACTCGATAATTAACTAGTGTTCAGCATTTTATCGGTGTGGATTTTCTGAATGACTAACACAAGGAGAGCCTCAGCAATTTTGACTTCGATGTCCGCAAAAAAGACAGGCCACATTTGGGTTACTCTAAACACAACGCCGACGACGGGACGACGTCCTGTGGGTAGACCACCTGCACGATGGTCCGACGATATTGTGACGGCAGTGGGGAAACAATGGTTAAGGCTAGCAAGGGACCGAAGGGAATGGCGGGATAAAGAAGAGGCCTTTACTCAGCAGTGGGTGGATGTGGGCTGATATGATGATAATGATGAAAGACAAGACAAGACTCACAAGTTAGACATTAAATAGTGTAAGGGGTTACTATTTACAATCTGTCAGATTTTTCATCAGACTGACCTCATGAGGTCTAGTCTGCAGATCCTGAAACTAAACAATTCGCTGCACAGGTTTTTAAATTAGCAAGTGGTCATAGATTTATAACAAAATAATTTTATGCAAATGATATATTCTACATTTCGCGGAATCTTTTAAAAAAGTATATGACATTCCATCCAACATAATAATCAAAGTTGCTCTTTGAAAAACTTTGTGACTTGACAGCTTTTTATGTAACGTCTGACGTAATGTTCACGAAAAAAAAAACAATGTCAAGTTCACGAATTAAGGTGACGGGTAGGGCCAATTAGCGACGCCAATCGATTTTAAATTTTAGCTACAAAACCGGATCTGTTTAAACAATTTCGGGGTTACTATCTCTCGGCAAATACTTATACTATTTATTAAATACTTTACTTTTGGGACTGCTTTTGTACCCGAAATTTGAATTATCGCCAAAAGCGGCCGCTTTTGGCGTGAATCAATTTTTCGCGTACAAAAACGGACCCAACATTTGTGTATGGTTACTTAATAAATAGTATAAGTGTTTGCCGAGAGGTTGTTTAGTAGCTTAAAATTAAAACCGATTTGCGTCGCTAGGGTGCCCTA
This sequence comes from Marasmia exigua, assembly GCA_019059595.1. Lineage (NCBI taxonomy): Eukaryota > Metazoa > Arthropoda > Insecta > Lepidoptera > Crambidae > Marasmia > Marasmia exigua. The sequence continues at coordinate 18,613,843 of CM032470.1, forward strand.
CCCGTCACCTTAAGGGGGCTACGCCGGTTTTATTATGGACTTGATTGCCGTCTATTATAGTGCAGATTACCGCCTTATTGTACTGTCTGTTGCTGTTGTATCATGCTTGTATTTTATTTTTGTGCAATAAAGAATATCTATCTATCTATTATGCTCTAGTTTTAATTAAGAAATTAATCACAAAATGTCTTGATGGCATTTGCTGTTTCGTATCTCGATCTTGGGGAGAAATTGAATGGTTTCAAATCGATCTCCAATAACCGGTCGCAATTTAATGTTGACCGACCTTTCGGGTGTGTTGTAGTGTTTTGATTTTTACATTTTATTATCTGACTATTAATAAGCCACTCATATTTTTGGTTTCTTGTATAAATATGAGATCTGTAACAGAAGTTTATTCGAGCCAAAGGAATGGGTCCGTACCATTGCATAGCCATTCTAAACCATAGGTTTTTCGTAGTATGTATCTATCTCTTGAAAAAAATTGCTAGCTACTTTATTGTTCGTTGACAATACTAAGCTAACTATAGTAACAGTGGATCATTATTTTCTCATGGGTCAGATATGAATGACATTTGATGAAGTCCTCTGCTATACATATTTCATATGATTTTTGTGTCCAAATTAAAATGGTCGCTTTGAGAATTTGTTGGGTATCAATATCTTGTAAGATAAATTGTTATAATTTTATTGATATTGATTAATTATTGTTTAATGATAATTTTTATTGAGGTAAATTAGAATACGTAAGTGTTTTTTGTTTTTCGATAAATTGTATTAAAAGATTTTTATGTTTTTACTAACTTTGTCTAGTAAGTAGGTAGGTACGAATTTTTGAAAATTGTGTTTTTTTTTGGGAGCTGCCCTAGTATTCATCATCATCTAGTACTTAGTTTGACACTAGATTATCGGAATATATAAAAAGCACTTCATAATCCACAGTCTGGTGCTTTTTATTTAGTGATTCTACTGTTCCAGTCGTACTGTTCCCCTATCTTTATGGATCGTGAAGGCTGGACGGCAGCGCTTCATTGTAATTAGCAGACTTATCTATCATAATCCTCGTATGGTCCAACAAGTGTAGGTACCCTGGGTTCCGAAGCAACGGCTTTGCAATTGAGAATGACACGCTGAGCTATTCTTCTTCAGTTCCACGGTTCATTCTATACAAAAATATTTATTCAGTTTCTTACAATATTTTTTATACAAAGTTTTGGAGTCTCCTTTTAAGCAATGGCGTTGCTTGTGTTAGGAGAAACCGCTCTTCTATAGCCGTTTCCAAAATTATTTTGTAAGAATGTACTGACTGAAATAGCAACAATTTTTACAGCAATTTTGGTTGTTTAAAAACATTTTTTTTTTAAATTGTATAAGAATAAGAAATAACTATTTTATTATAGGAAATTTTGAAATTCTAAATGTGCCGTCTCGAACAGAGAGATACCTCGGCCTCACAAGAAGAAACCTGCATGAAGCGGCGCCTGGGCTATGTTTCAACGAATGGCCGAGGGGAATAACTCAGGATAAGGGGAGGTAAAAGGTTGGCAGTGCACTCGTGACTGCTGGTTTTTGGGAGGGCCGGATAAAAAAAACTGTGGAATAACCAGTAGGTATAATACAATTTGCGCATTTTGTGCGTCCCGGTTATCGACCCCGCGTGTTTGTCTTGGCGAGTGGTGGCCGACGGCCATTATGTGCCGATTTATGTAAATGAAGACAGCTGAAATGTTTGCGGCGCATGAATTAATAATTTACTTCTTTTTAATGCTTCTTCTATTAATAGAGCTGTTGTGAGGACATCGACAGTCTTCCAAACACTTTTTTAACATAGCGAAATTCCTGACTTTTTTTAAGTGATAGATGCCAGAGGAGCAGTCGGATCACTTGATGGTAAAGTGATTGCCGCCGCCCATGGACACCCGCAACATCAGGTGATTCACAAATGCGCTGCCAACCTTTTACCTCACCTTCCCCTAAGTTATTCCCCTCAGCCATTCGTCGAAACATAGCCAGGCCCCCTTTACCCGGATTGGGCCCCCGGTAACTTCACTCACGCAGCGAAACAGCACAGTGTTGCATCACGTCGGTTTTCTGTGGGGACGTGGTTTCGATCCGGCCTATTCGTGCCGAAGCTTGGCCCTGCCAAAGTTAAATTTTCACTAAGTAAGTATGTAAGTACAGTTTCTCCAGTTTTTTTTGCGTCCCTTTCATTTCTTTATTTAAGTGGCAAGATAGCAAATGATGCTCACTTTGAGTACCAAACATTAGCGACTAGTATCTGTGTTTATAATAGATATTGACTGACGGGATGGCGCAATTGGTAGTGACCCTGCCTCTTACGCCAAAGGTCGTGGGTTCGATCCCCACCCTGGACAAACATTCGTGCGATGAACACGGTTTGTTCGGTTCCGAGTGTAATATATGTATTTAAGTATATATTTGTGTTCCTCTGTTGTCTGATATCTGTAACACAAGTGCTTAAGCTACTTAGTAAGGAATCAGGTCAACGTATGAGATGCTGTGAGAATTATTATTATTATTATATTAAATATAAGTTACTAATAGGTATAGGATATATTCGTATCTTTATAAGTATTCTTGCTACGTACCTTCGTGAATATTGAGACGAAAGTACTGATTTGCACTGTCTTACCCTTTTCGATTCGTTATAGTTTTCGATTTTTTTACTTTCCTAAGCGTTATTTTCTGGCAACATTTTTTGCATTAAAAAGTATCTACTTACCTATCTATCTAAAGTTACTTAAGTAGTGCTTAAGTACTTTCAGGCAAGGTTGATGTTGATATTTTATATGTATGACCAGAGGGGCAAAGTTTTTTCTTATGTGATAGGTGGCAGATGAGCAGACGGATCACCTGATCGTAAGCGATCGCGGCCGCCCATGGACACTCGTAACACCAATGGAGTCACAAGTGCGCTGCCAACCTTTAAACCCCCACCCCTTTTCTCCCGGATTGGGCCTCCGGTACCCTCACTCACGCAGCGAAACAGCACAGTGCTGCTTCACGCCGGTTTTCTGTGGGGCCGTGTGAAGTTTTCTCGAGCACCATTGAAGTCGATTTTAGAGGTTTTTTGATACTTTCATTGTAAGGGGGTGAGATACAAATTTCTATCTCGCTTCAATGTCCAGTGCTCGAGAATAGGCTCTCTGTGGGTTTTAGACACCCTCTTGACCATTACACCACGCAAGACAAATTGCAAGTAGTAAATAGACTACAGCAAACACTTTTTTGCCGTAAGCAAATACATAAAGTTTGGTCTGTAAGCTTATGCTGTTAGTCATCTCGGTAGGCATTACCAATATTTGTACAATGTATCTACAATTTAGAAGAAGTACCGCAAGTATCAGCCTATAAACTGTCCCACTGCAGGGCAAAAGCCTCCATCATCGCAATTTTTCGCGTACAAGAACAGACCCAACAATTGTGCATGGTTATTTAATAAATAGTATAAGTGTTTGCCGAGAGGTTGTAACCCTGAAATTGTTTAAAATATACCCGGTTTAGTAGCTAAAAATTAAAATTGACTGGCGTCGCTAGTGTGCCCCATCCGTCACCTTAAGCCTAATCCCATCATATTAATGATGGGATTAGGCTTAAGGTGCCAGTCAATTTTAATTTTTAGCTACTAAACCGGGTATATTTTAAACAATTTCAGGGTTACAACCTCTCGGCAAACACTTATACTATTTATTAAATAACCATGCACAATTGTTGGGTCCGTTCTTGTACGCGAAAAATTGATTCACGCCAAAAGTGGCCGCTTTTGACGCTTGCCACAAACCCGAGATATGTCCGAAAAATTATAAACATACTTTTCGCTCGACCCGGGAATCGACTAGACCAACAGGGCGTCTCGCAAGTGCATGTTACTAAACAAACGTATCGGTTACTGCATGCGGGGTGGTATGCATTCCATACTTAACGCAAACGCTCGTGACAGACGGTAGAGTGTTTCATTCATTATAAATGATTGATATGATATCATCATCATCGTCATTTCAGCCAATAGACGTCCACTGCTGGACAAAGGCCTCCCCCAATGTTCTCCACACAGATCGGTCCTGTGCCGCCCGCATCCAATGGATTCCCGCGATCTTCACCAGATCGTCGGTCCACTTTGGGGGGGTCCTGCCACGGCTGCGACTTCCTGTACGTGGCCTCCACTCGAGGATCTTTCCGCCCCAACGGCCGTCTATTCTCCTCGCTATGTGCCCTGCCCATTGCCACTTGAGGCATGCAATCCTTTGGGCTATGTCTGTAACCTTAGTTCTCCTGCGGATCTCATCATTTCTGATACGATGACGCAGGGAGACTCCGAGCATAGCTCTCTCCATTGCTCTCTGAGTGACTTTGAGCCTCTTTAATCGGCACATTGTAAGCGGCCACGTTTCGGTTCCGTATGTCATCACTGGCAACACACACGCATTGAAGACTTCCGTCTTGACACACTGCGGTAGGTGGGCCGAAAAAATGCAAAAAAAATCAAATATGCTGCGTAGCTTCCTGCCCAGCCGAGTTGGATTCGTCGATCGACCTCTTTCTGATATGATATGCCAAGCACGTATAGGTCAACGAACATTTCGATATCAATGTCAGGTAGAACCGACCTGTGTCTATTAATTCGTCGATTGAGGGTCCACGTTCAGGTCGAGTCACTTCCCTTGTAATTTACCGGGTGTTTTTTGCTTGTTTGTTCACTCAAGGAAACTTTCCATTCAACGTGTAAATTTGACAGTTTATCACCGAAACCGCCACATCTCGGGTTACCTGGTAAACCAGATACAAGTGTTTTTACATTCAAAAGCCCAATTCTCGGGATTTTCGGTAGGAAAAAACCATACAAAAAAGTTTTTGCGATAAATATAGATGAAAGAAATAGATTGCATAAAAACAAAACAAAACAGGCAGTACATTAAGGCGGTAAGATTTTTTATAAATAACACAAGCAGAAGAATTGCGCTCTAGGTCTTACTAGGAAATTGTATTGGCATTGTATTTAAATTATGCTTTTAAAAAGTTCGGCTGTGGTAACCTGGACTTGGTAGCAATTTTCCTCTATTGAGTGTATAACGAAGGCTACATACAGTCAACTCGACCAACGAGGTAACTACAGTCAGAAACACACGGTGCAAAAATAGCACTTGTGTCTTAGACATAAGGGCGGTCCAAATTAAAAAAAGGTAACAACATGCGCGCCTCGTATACTCGTTCAGTGTATACGAGTCCTACAGCAGCCAAAACTTTTTAAAATTGGTATCTAATGGCTAAATATATAAGGCCAAATGGAATTCACCAAATTTTCAAACAACGGTGATCACGCTTTAACCACACAAGCTCCAATAGCAAGCACGGTTAAAGTGTGATTACCGTTGTTTTAAAGTTGGTGAACTCGACCCTTAGGATCGTGAAGTATCAGATATGTACAGAAAACTACACGTTGGTTTAGTTACTCTCGTGACAGATTAATGACACCATTTTAATTAAGTATGTCTTCTAAAGATTTCGTTATTTTCCATGCTATCACTAATAATAATCAACTAATAATATCATCTCAACAAGCAATTATTATTCAGCTCGTCTCGCGAATCTATTACAAATCGATACTGATCTAATCGTTTGTTGTGAGCAGACGCGCACGCGCACGCGTGGGAGCAGGCCGATGATCCACGACAGATCTCGAATTAAAGGCGGTTACTTACTCAGATCATTAATATTCATGGTGAGGTTTGGCTGGGATCATTGTCTTTGGAGAATTTTTATAAGACATCTATTTATGAGAATATTTATTTGAATTGAGTCACCTTTTTTATTTATGAACGTAGTTTATTGGAATCAGTGACCTCTATCGAATATATTCGATTCCCTGTGAAATGATAGCTAGTTTTATATTGGATTAGATTTTAATAAAATAAAGACATAAAATAGATGCTAACTGATTAGATATTAGCAAAATTAATTAAATGACTAATAACAATGTTGAATTATAGATGTTAGCTGATCCTAAAGCTGTGAGAGATATCGCAGCAGTAAAGAACGTGCGCCACATTCCAAACGAGAGGCCGTAGGTTCGAATGCGAGCATGCACTTCTAGATTTTTCTAATCTATGAACGCACTTTCTACCATTAGGTCGATGGTAAGATCATCGTGAGGTTTCTGAAACGTGTAACCATGATTCAGTTGGTTTGGTTCCCCTGTTAAAGGGTTGCGAAAATCAGACGGCAGTCGCTTCATTGTGGTTATCAGACTTTTCAAATCCTGGATGATAACCTAAGAGTAGTCCGGGCACCGATGTGACAGGTAATTGGGTATTACAAGCTAAAATAAGATAAAAGACACAAGTCGATCCCGCACCCGCTCCCGATCAGATAAAGATAATGTCCCCAAAGAAGGTTATCAAAGGCTGTATTCGTGCAGAAAATAGTGCCGTTGACTATACAAGACGATCTGTAGTATGTACAGTGGCGGACACATAAAGCTATACAAAACTGTCAAATTTCTTCTTTCGATTATAAACCTTATATTGTTGCACATTGAGTTCGAAATCGATAGAGGAAAGTTGACAGTTTTGTATAGCTTGACCTGTCCGCCACTGTACATACAGCCACACATCAAAGTATAGAATACTTTCAAATTTCTTCAGTCGATTTTTACCTTGACCAGGAGCTCACGCAGGTGTTGCGGGTGTCCATGGGCGGCGGAATTGCTTACGATTCCGTTTGCTCGTCTGCCACCTCTCATATAAAAAAAAAAAAAACAGTCTCCGCGACGTCCTTCTAGCGATACCTAGGTCGCCCAACTGTGCGTCGGCACACGGGTCGGCCCCGGTATGCTTTTTTTACCCGACTACGGCAAAGCCCTGTTGGTCTAGTGCCCAACGCCCTGTTGGTCTAGTGGTTTAAGTACCGGGCCGTGATCTCGGGATCCTGTGTTCGATTCCCGGGTCGAGCGAAAAGTATGTTTCGAATTTTTCGAACATAGCTTGGGTTTGTGATCACCAATCCGCATTTGGCAAGCGTGGTGATTAAGCTTAATCCCATCATAGTAGCGATGACTTGATTTCTATGATGGAGCCCTTTGCCCTGCAGTGGGACAGTTTATAGGCTGATACTTTACTTTTACTTTTACGGCAAAGCAAAAGGAGGGTTATGATTTTGACAGACTATGTATGTATGTATGTTCATCTGTTTCTACGTAACTTATATACTACTAGTCATCATATTTGAACAAATGAGGTGTCGTTAGAAGCGTATTGGTTGTATTCTGGTTATAGGTAACATGACGTCACGTTAAATTTATTACAGCACCCTCTAGGGGACTTAAAGTAAGGAACTAAAAAAAAAATTTGCTTGACGCTACCGTGCGGGGTATCAAATGAAAGAGCTTTTTTAGCACATTTCAAATATGTAATTATATTTACATAACTAAAAATTTGTACTTTTTACATCGTGTTTTTTTGGTAGTCGGGTGTTAGTTTTAAAAACTTTATTTTTCACGGATGATCTTCATCCAACCTCTCGAGATGGCCAAGCCAGCGAAGACTTAGTCTCGCCGATGAAGAGAGAATCTGGGCTTGTTCACAATCTCTTCTATTTCGACATTTTTGCGGATCCTCCAGCCATCGTTGTCTGCTTTTACTGGGCCCAGAATTATACGTAGAACTTTCCTTTCTGCTACGAGGAATGTCTGCTCTCCTTTTGTTAGCGTATAGGTCTAATTACTGTTTTATATTAATGCGCAATTTCGTACTACTGAGAGCTGAGAAGCTTGGACGATAATACCTTATCCTGGTCAATAGCTGGCAAGACGTAGCGCAGGATCGACCGAAGTGATAAAGATAAAGATAAAAGATAAAGAGTTCTTTATTGGCCACAGAACACAAATCAAACATGAGTGACATACATACAAGTATAACAAATTCTGTAGCCAACAAGGCCCAACCTCAGCATTTGCTGCAGTGGCCGAAGTGGCGATCTCTTGTTTCGGAGGCCAAGACTATTTGGGTCGCTGAGCCAGCGGAGTAAGTGATTCTCACCTTAATCTCAAACACGTTCGGTTCATAATTAATTGAAGAAATTTGACATATTGTAGAAGTAACCTGATGTATACAAAACAACGCCAGGAAGCAACGAGGAAGGCGCGGGCGCGCCCGGCCGGAATGCGCTCGCCAATTACAACCGACCTGACCACTCGCTTTACTTGAAAAACTGCTCCAGTTTCTGCGCAGAGTTAAGAAGATATAGAATGAAAAGAATAAAATATTAGCGATACCAAAAAGCGGATGGGTTTAATAATATGGTATAATGATGAATGATATAATGATATCTTTCAACGGCGATTCCGTATATAACACCAGTGTGAGCTATAGGAATGGACTGTATGAATGAAAGAGTGATTTAAATAGGTAAATAAAATATATTAATAAAATGATCAAACCAACCGCTATGACGTTTGTACAAGAAGAGAGAGAGACAGAGACAAAACAGAACATAAACAAGATAAAAAAGACTCTAAAAAGGCTCCCTAGCCAGCCTGTACTCGACAACCAGCGTTTTATTGAGTGCTTGTGGCTCTGACTGACTTCGACCATTGACTACCAATTTTTTTTTAATAATTACAATTGGTATAGGCAAACTGTCCTCACGCCAGAAGAGTAGAATCCATAAAGAGGAAGAAATGAGAAACAGACTGGTCGCACTTATGTAGATAGTATTAAGTTAGTGACATCATAGTGCATCCGAATTGTAATATAGCAGTTGACCTATTTAAAACAATTAGTATTCAAATCCCGCGATCGTTTATTGAAAAACTGTGCAGTAATAGCCGCGTAACGGGACTGCGTTCGTGACGGGTTAGAGGACGCAACGAATAAATTAATGCATTTGTCCAAACGAAATCACTTACTATTTGGTCAATATTTTGTTACCACAATTTTTTAAAAGCTATAATACTCGATAGCTCTGTTACATAGGTTAGTCCTGTAGTGATATGAGTTCTGACAGCAAGACAAGACCTTCAGCCAATCGTCCACTCACTTTTTTTATATGATATAGGTGGCATACGAGCAGACGGATCCTCTGATGGTAAGCGACTGCCACCACCCGTGAACAACACCAGAACAGTCATAGTCATTCTTTACCCTTTCTCCCCGAATTGTGCTTCTGTTTCCCTCACTCACTTACATTTATATATGTACAGTTAGAAGACAGCACATAAAACCACAGAGGTTTGTCATGTGCTATCGTGAGCTATGAGTTTTACAAACTTATATTTTAGGAATTGATAATGCCATTCGAGCGACACTAATGAATATGAGTACCTACACTTAGCGACACTATTTTATACAACTATCCCAGCAATTCTTAACACAGTATTCTCTTAACTTACTTTAAAATTGTTAGGTGTCAAACTGTCCCGCACATCAGATGGCAAAGTAAAAATGTATCCCGAGTCTAGGCATCGCGTAGCTCTACATGTAGAGACACTAGACGAGCCCCCGTGTGAATGTCAAGGGTAGCCAACACGCCAACCACTCTTCAGTAAATAGGACATAAACACCGCTAATTATCATTCAGATAGAGCAAGCGCCATATAGAGACCAAATGGGAACTGGGACTTAAAGTAAAAGTAAAGTATTATCAGCCTATAAACTGTCTCACTGTAGGACAAAGGCCTCCATCGCAGAATTCAAGTCACCGCTACATGATGGGAATCACCACGCTTGCCTAATGCGGATTAGTGATCACAAACCCGAGCTATGTTTGAAAAGCTCGAAACATACTATTTGCACGACCCGGGAATCGAACCCAGGACCCTGAGATCATGGCCCGGTACTTAAAACACTAGATCCACTTGTTCGTTTCGAATTGTCGGGTGAATTATTATCTCTTCGGTAGGTATATATTGATTTCAAATTGAAGATGCTTTTGAATAATCTTCTTTGCATTTTAACACCGATGCCTACGATTCTTGTATTGCAGAGTTTTTTTTTATTGGACCGTTTTGTACAATTTTATCTGCGTATTTTAGTATCGTGGAAACTTGATAAGGTTTATTATAATAATATCGTGGAAACTTGATAAGCGATAAGTGTATTTTGATACCTAATTAACGTTGCCATCCCATTTGTTCTTAAAAATTGGCTATGGAAATTGACATGTTCATCGACGATTTAAATCTGTTTTAAATTCTAAATGTTGGCAAGTTTTCCTGTATAATCAATTAAATAGTTTATAGTGCGTCAAGAAAGTCGTGACAACAAATAAAATAAATAATAAATTGAGACAACGTCACATACATTGTCCAGGTCCGAAACTAAGGCTCTCCCTTGTACTATGGAAACCAGGAACAACGAAGGTAGCACAAACACCCAGACTATACACAAATATCTGTATTGTGTCATCAACAAACATTTGTGTTGATGCGGGAATCGAACCCGTGACCCATGAGTCTTAACCGGCGCACAAACCACTGCTCTAAACGAATGTTTGAGGAACTATCGGAGTACCGATGCAATGTCAGAAAGAATAGGTTTACCTACAGATCATTATAAAATTGACGCAAAGCTTACGTCATATGGTATGGTTTACTCAATGACGTCATTGTCAAATTATATTTGGTTAAAAATATAAATATTTCACAACATCGATCTGACTCCGAGATAGCTAGTTCAAGCACCCCTATTATGGATATCAGAACCAACATTGGGATTATAAATATATATACGTATAATAAGTACTTTTCTTTTGTTAATACATACTTATAATACAAATAAAATAACCAGACCAATACAAACAGACACGTTCATGCACACAAATGTTTGTACTGTGCGGGTATCGAACCCGCAACCCTTGCACCAGAAGCAGCGTTCACTACCACTGCTTCCAAACGGGTCGTCAATATGTTTTACGAAGATTTCACTTATGAAACATTTAAGGTGACGGGTAGGGCACACTAGCGACGCCAATCGATTTTAATTTTTGCTACTAAACGCGATGTATTTTAAACAATTTCAGGGTTACAAGCTCTCGGCAAACACTTATACTATTTATTAAATAACCTACCCGTCACCTTAAATGGAACGTATGAGTTGATTTATGAGTTTCATAACGCTTATCGTTCCGGTGACATTTCAGTAAGTATGATGAATATTTGTGATACCGTAAGACCAGGAGCTCAACTCAACCACTTGGTGTGATAAATAGTAACTCAACTCATGCGACAAGTGATATTTAGCGAGAAATTAACTACTTACTATCGAGAAATTGTCCTTGGAACCTAAATCATTTGTAATTTTTTTTATTTATAAAATGATCTCAAGTTTCAGTCATCCTATGATAAAAAATATATACATTACTTTAATATTAGGGATATTCTGTCATGGTTATTTTTATCAAAATTGGACCAAGAATCGGAACGGAAAATAGAGATAGGTACAACATACCTAATTATTATTAAAAACATATGAACACTATGAAACTATAGTTTAAAATAATTATGGTTATACTAATCCTTTGAGAATCAGCTAAAACATTTCATTTAAGTATTCTAATAATTGATAGTTTCATTTGTTTGGTCGTCAAATTGATGATCATCATACAAGTTAATAACATATGATGACGACCCGTTTGGAACAGTGGTAGTGAACGCTGCCTTTGGTCCAAGGGTTGCGGGTTCGATCCCCGCACAGTATAAACATTTGTGTGCATGAACATGTCTGTTTGTATTGGTCTGGGTGTTTCTATGTATTAAAAGTATGTATTTACAAAAAAAAGTATTATATGTATATATTTGTAATCCCACTGTTGATTCTGATATCCGTAACACAGGTGCTTGAGCTACCTATCTCGGAGTCCGATCAATGTAGGTGATGTTGTGAAATATTTATTTATTTTATTTATATTTGAGTCCAATCTTTAAAAGTTTGGCATTCACCGCCAAAAGCATAGTTATCCTATTTCTATGAAGTATATGATAAAGTTATGGCTATATAAACTATAATCAGATTGAAAACCTTTGAAATGTGCGCTTGCACATCAAAGAGCAGCTAAGCCACAACACACTCGTACACCCATAAAATGAATCCGAGGTACGTAATAATTGACATCCAGGATGTGCGTGAACCAATATAGACTATTTATTTTACGAGCGATCTTTTGCTGCCCATTGTCGGGCTGCGCCGGAATCTCTCACGCAATAATGTCTCATTATTGTATGTTTTAAGAGTGCCATTCCCTGATATGAATTATTCCTCATACTCTATCAAATCTCTTTTCCTTAAAGTGGTCTGGTAGAAAGCCGCTAATTATACTTTTGTTTCAATAAAACATTAACTAGTTATCTTTCTAGTTTGTTAGGAGAATAATTTTTGCTAAAGTTTTTCACTTAAAGCTTAGGTATTCACTCATATGTAAAACACGATAAATAAAAATTGAAATGAGTGTGCATTCTTTGTGCTAATTTGAAGGTGCATTAAAAAGCGGCCAAATTATGACAGTTCGGTCAGTCGAAGATAATCTTAACAACATGAATAAAATTAGCCCATTATGATTCTTACTCAGAATGGAAATTTAGGGTTGCTAACAAAGTAAGGCAAATAACCATACGGGATCACGATATTTTAAACTTTGTGCAGAGGAGATAAGGTTGAAAACCAATGAAAGAAATGATGTCTAGTTGTCTGGTCATGAGTTTTACACTCCCTGCTCTCTCTTTCTCATGTAAAATCCTTTCTGAATATATTTATTCATCAATACTATCTACCTACACATTTTTTTATATTAACATTGGAAAACAAAATAGTATTTTTGTGCCATTGTTAATGAGCATATTCATTATTATATATATTAAAAGCTACAGCATAAATTTGAAAATCCTTTCACCAGCAGAAAGCTACAATACGAGTAGGTATATATAATATACTAAAGGAAATATAGTCCACGTGAGCAAAGCTGCGAGTTGTTAATTAAACTGAACATGAATTTATTTAGCCGTCATACATATTTCTGCATCGCCTAATGGTTGACTGGTAGAGAATGCTGTATACCATTAAGTCCGCCAATTGTACTTTATTTTCTTGTGCAATAAAGAAAAAAAATAAATAAATAACATGCCAGCTTGTATTGATCTGGGTAATATACTCGTAAGTATGTGTTTACGAAAGAAAAGTATTATATCTTTACATTTGTAATCCCACTGTTGATTTTGATATCCGTAACACAGGTGCTTGAGCTACCTATCTCGGAGTCAGATCAATGTATGTGATGTTGTGAAATATTTATTTATTTATTAAACTAAGTCTAATTATTCATAAACTATTAAAACGTTTTTTGAGATATATGATAGTTTCAATAGTTTTCTTAAAAGGCTTTCAAAAGTTTGAACAATTTATGGTGCCTACCTAAACTTTCATTCTACAATTTAAAAAAATATGTACAATTATACATTTCTACAATTATTCCTAACTCCGGTAACCTTGCTGCGCACGCGCATGACGACGAATTAACACGCTTCATTTAAAGTCTCAAGGGCTGCTTGTCCGAAGCCTTGCTCTATTTCTCTTTACGACCGTTTCAGGAAGTCCCGAAGAAAAGGATAAATTAAACCAGTTTCGACAATGCTCGGCTTGAATGCGATCGTTTTCGATGTCAATACGCATGTCACTCCACATTAGGGGTGCGATGTGTGGCGAATTCAGTCACTCTTCTTTATTTCAGTGTCTCTCAAATGCTCAAAGTCACTCGAGTGGTTTTCAAAGAAATCGAGATTTCTCATGTAAAATTTTGAATGGGCCAGTGCAACTTTGATGGCTCGAGAAGATGGATCTAGGTTTCACTGGCCCATCGACGAACACAATTTTGCAATTAAGAAAATGTATTTCCTATTGAGAGTTCGATATGAAGGTCCATTGGAAATACTTCTTCTTCACCTAGCCTTTTTCCCTTTTTCCTTTGATAACAATTTTCTTCAAAGGTCATTTTATAGTCTATCGGAAAAAATTTCATTATCTAAGGGCCTAAATAAATAAATCCACGTGACTCGAGACGGAATAAAGAGTTCTTACATTACTAGTAATAGACAAATACACTAATATTCCTCTGCTGCCACATTTTCAAAACATGATTATACCTAGAGATAATTAGTTAGTCTATAATTATACTTAGGTAATCGTTTCATTTGATTTGAGTTTTATATTTACTAATTTTTCCAAGCGAGGAGCGATCTCTCTCCAGAATCTTCTCAATGACAATAGACTACTGCGAGTCAATGAGCATGAACTCGAGCCGACAATATTGTTACTCGAGTTATTTCCGATTTTTTTTCATTTCATTCGAATGCGTCGCGCCTCTATCCCTCATCCTCAACCTTTTTCACATGTCGTAATACATTCTCATTTAAAAGCAATTACAATTGATATATTCATCTTGAACTTCTGCAGGTACAATTGAGACAAGAATCCTTTTTTGCTTATTTATTAATTAAACATTAAATGAAATATTAATAATGATGCGTACTCGACGGGGTGGAAAACCTTAATGAACTTGTCGTAGTGAATCGATGATTCGGAATCGAAATATTGAATCAATAAGAAGCCATTTCCTTAAAAAACAATATTTTTTTAGAGTCGTTGAAGAAAAGGTTGAATTTGTAGGTTGACAACAATTTTGTTATCACAGATACAGATCTTATGTCATAACTGTATCATTTTGTGCAAATATATGATTTATAATTATGATTACATACAAACTATAATTTCCTGGTCCCAAACTAGGCCCTTTCTCTGTAGTATTGACTTTGACAACCCGTTTGGATCAGTGGTAGTGAACACGGCCTATGGTGCAAGGGTTTCGGGTTCGACCCCCGCACAGTACAAACATTTGTGTGCATATTTATTTCCAACAAAATGATGTTACATTCCAAGATAGATTATAATTATAAAGGACAATGTATTCTTACACACCAAAACATTTTGTTGCTTACAAGATGTCCAGTTAGATTACCTTTGGTCCTCACACTAGGATAACCTGTATCGTGAGGGCCTGGCATGAACATATCTGTTTGTATTGGTCTGGGTATTTTCTATGTATTATAAATATGTTTTCAAAAGCATTAAATGTACATATTTGTAATACCGCTGTTGGTTCTGATATCCGTAATACAGCAGCTTGAGCTACCTATCTCGGAGTCAGATCAATCTATGTGGTGTTGTGAAATATTTATTTAAAAAAAAATAGGAACCAGACACGAGGTGCCACAAACCCCAAGACCTAATACAAACTTGCGTTTCATTTACAAAAATTCGTGTTGATGCGGGAGTTGAACCCGCGATCCTGCGCTCCTTAGACAAATGTTAAATGGTCTAAGCTGCGCTCAAACCAATGCCACAGACATTATAATACTAGTAGTCGTCTAAATAAGTTATGTCTGTTTGATATTTACCAAAAAATTTCAAGAAAGAATTTTGTTTACTACGATTCTGACAATAATAAAATGAAGTAAAATTTTCCATTATTATCCTCAAAGAACTGATCAGTTGCAAATTATTGTGTGGGCGCAACAAAAGTACTCGTACCAAAACAGAACCCTAATTTATCTTAAAATAACTTACATCCCATGTCATTTTCCCTGTACCTCTGTCAATTTGCCTCCAGCTTAACTGAATACTAATTCGGCACTTTGATATGCGCTTCGCAAATTAATAATGAAGAGTGCGCTCCGGCCGTATGTTACCGCGATCGGCTTAAATTATCGCTTACAGAGCAAACTGATCGATGGTCATTCATCTCATGTACCAACAAACCGTACACCATGATTACACGTTGTTTGCGCCCGTCAGGTATTATAGCCAAATATCATCTGTCGGCTGCGGTTGTGCCGCGAGCGGAGCGGCGAGAGAAAACTGTTCGCGTTCGGTGGTCATGCATCTTAGGAAACACAAACCCTCTTATTACAAAAGACTGCTCTGATACCGGTTTTAATCCTAAACTAGCAAGTTCATGATTATTACGAAATAATGTTAGTTGTTAACTTTTTATTACAAATCCTCGACTAACCATAGGCCACTTAGGATAGTGTCAAAATTGAATTGATTACTGAATCGATAGTTTGAGGTTATTATTTTAGTACTCATTTTAAACTAGGGATCCGGGTGGTTTAACTTAAGTATTATAGTTGATATACTTAATAACGTTAAATTTAGTTTTGTAATAATGTTTACTGTAGTTCTTCAGTTATTCCCAGTATTAATCCCACTACTTATTTTAAACCACGTTTTGGAATAAGATGGAAACAGTCTTACATACATCAGGATTACTTGTTGATTATGCCTGACTAGAACGGATCAATCATCGGTAACCACCTGGTCTCGAAGCGATCCGAGCAAATTTATTTGAAATGTCTAATTTCAAATTCAATTCGAAAATCAAATTACAAGACATATTGGTAATTTAACTAAGCCACCAAAGACAGAATTTTAGCCTGGATAGCCTGATGTGTTAATTGAAAGTCTCATACCGATAGATGAGTGGATAATGCTGGAGACTTTACTGCGGCTCTCCACGCCTGCTTCTCAGCCCATTGCAACACCGGCACGATAATATACAGATTCGGCGAATATTTCTAACGATTTCACTGCCGCTTCACGCTCCCCGCCCCGCTTACTTCATAGCCACAGCCGCACCGTCTGAACTTAATTAAAAGGCAATACATCACATAATGCAGTTCTCTTAATCGTCATCCCGATACGGCCGATAACGCCCGAGATCGAAGCAATTGATGAGACCAGGAGAGCAGCTCGAGATAACATCGAAGTTAAACGATATCAACGGCCGTTCATCGCGAGATTAATTTTAACAACATAAATACACTTGCTTACTGGTAATTACAACTTTATTGATAAGCATAAATATTTAAAATGTACACGACCATATGTTTCTGCTTCGTTTACCTACAGACTAGGTAAAAGAGATTGGACCTAGAGATAGAAAATAAATAAGGTTTTGATTACTATGTAGAGTTTCATCGCAGTTATTTGGCAAACCTCTGTTCGCTAACTACAATTAAACTCTACATAGACCAGATCTCAGTGTGGCTTGCTGTTGGCTCTCCAATTTCACTCTACTATTAGCTACTTAAAGTTAAATATAAATATATAAAACTTTATTACAAAATCATTAGAAGATCATGATACTTATAATCTACTTATACATGGGATCAATTTTAAGTTTATTGCCTGAACTAAGAAAATACTGTATCTCAGGCAAAAACGAAAATAATAAAGGACGTGATTAACCAATTAATTTTAACAATACACATAACACTTCAATAACGAAAACGCAGAGTACCTAACCTAATTCTCTAATAAAATGATGTTAACTAATACAATTAAGAGCTAAACTGATGATTATGACATAAGAAACATAGGCCCAGATAACAATTTGATGATGCTAATTATTTCGTACCTACATACCTGCGTACTTAAATACGTTTACCTAGAAATACTTAATACTTGAATTAACCTTAAAAAGTTTATGATTACATAATAAAAACACAAGAATATGTCTTGAAAAAACATAATAAATATGAGTTAATTAAAGTAACATAAGTTATCGCGCTATTAGGAGCCTTTATAATCATTTGAACTTATGAAACTATACCCCGCTAATTTTCTGGCCGGACAGTCAAGGTCCCCCATTTTATGGTTGAATGGTTTTTTGTAGATCATGCAGATGGTACATTTACATAGACCTTTGAGTATATAGCCCCCACTCAAAGAGATAGACGGATACACTTTATTGTACAAAGTTTGCAGATTTTAGTCTATGGTACGGTATGGTATGGTATGGTCCTATTACTTAGTTACTTACAATGTAGGCGGTTTTAGGATACTTACTTAGATTTTTATTAATTTTGTCGGAAAATTTTCCAAAGTAATAGAAATTATTTTATTTATTGTGAACGAGTTACATAAGATAAATACAAGGTAATACAATAAGATAAATTCAATGACGGTACAACAAAATCCATCGTTGGTTTTACCGTGCACCGCAGATTTGACATTCATTTTCGTGAACATAATATGTTGAAAATGGTTGTATTCTTATTTATCCGTATTAGTGACATGAGGTCCTTCCATTCGTGTTTATCATCGACCTTTTATTTGTAAGATCTTATTGTGCATCGTAGCATTTTCCTGCTTCGTCAAAACCGCAGAGCAAGATTGCACCTGCCAAAATGTGACGCGATTTAAAAATAACCAAGATTTACGATTTACCTGTCATGAAAACCATTGTGGCTACATAATTACAATTTTATTAAGCGATTAAGATTTAAATGAATGAAGCAATTAGGTAATTAAGTGACGTGAAATTGAGAATGTGAAGGATCCAGAAATAGCACTTTCGAGCGACAGAATAAAATTTTTGCGATTTTTCATCGCATGTTAAGGTACCATGACGTGTATATAATAAGGTGGTTTAATCGCCAGTTAAGAAGTAGGTAAGTAGTTCCACTTCATATATCAAAGGCAAGAGTGGAACGCCATTCCTGCCTCTGTTTTCTTATCCCCAATGATTAAATTACAACCTCTTTTTTTTTAAAGCTAGAGCTTAAAAAGGCTGCCTCTGGAGAAGCTCGCTCCATCGTAGGCGTCCTCACTCTTTAGACTAGACTGAAGTGTTCAGCGTAGTTCAGTTCAGCAATCCCATCATCAACAAAGGTTGGCAGCGCACTGGTGACTCCACTGGTGTCACGGGTGTCTATGGGCGGCGGCAATCGCCTACCATCATAATCATAATCATAATATTTATTGCTTCATAATGGTACAGTATCAGGCGATCCGTCTGCTCGTCAGCCACCGATCACATAAAAAAATGCACAAAATAATGATGATTCCATGCTTTCACTCAGGAAGGGCCGATATTTACGTCGAAGATTATATTTAAGAACAGGATGTTTATATCAAGACATTTTCTTGAAACTGAAGAATCTGTTGTATGTATCAGTTGAAGTGGCACAGGGCACATAACACTAAAGATGCCACTTAAGTTCCTCTTTCCCATTTTTGGGCAACACGAGTAAGGCCAGTCGGATCAGATGATCTCTGCGCGCAGTCGGCGGCCTGATGATGACACGTCGTGCCTTCCGCATTGCGCTGACACACGGTGATGTGCTAGTGTTGCCTTGCAAGATCAAGACAAGACTAGCTAGTCGTAGTCTTGATGCGGTTCCAAGAGCACGACGTCAGTGCGTCTTTTCAATTGAGAGCCGTAGTCGTAGTCGTAGACTTTAGATTGGGATGAGCAAAAACATGGTAAGGAACTTTGAACATTTCGACTAGTTTTCACAAAACTGGGATATGAACCAGTTACGTTTCCCTGTATGAGTTGCGAAGGTCAAACGGTCTTCTTTATCGTTTTCTACATTGCGAAGGTCTTGTCTTTCTTAAAATGCTTGTACCGAGGCGGTGACAAGATCTTTCTATTCTTTCTTAAGCTCGGCTTGTCTGACGGTGGTCAGACGGCAATCGGATCAGAATCCTGGATGGTCCAAGGGTATAACCGGATTTTTACTTACACAAACCTTCTTGAAATACCTTTTGTATGGTTAGTGCAACACCAAGCAAGATCGAGACCAAAACTGATCGTAGTCGACATAATGCGCCCATTGACATTCCTCTTCCGTTCTTTACTGAATTCAACCGTCCAAAGGAAATAATTGCACAGCTCTCGAGCTTTTGTAACGAGGTGCGCCTGCGTCGCTCCAACCTCATTTAAATGTAAATTCGACGATTTTTCATTTTTTACTATAATGAGCCGAAATTCACATACCTACCTAGATTTACTCTGGCGTTTCATTATTTATCCCACACTGACAATTTTATACTACCTGATGTCGTCATCTTCTTATCATAAATTTAAAAAATATCTACCTCTACCTATACAAAAATTCCGGGTGAAATACCTAGTACATACCTACTAGGATTTGAAAAATTGACGATACAAAATGCCTAATTTCAAAATACAATCTTTTTGATCTCCACGATCTACGCCATTTAACCACAAAAAAAACCACCAGAATAAATTAGACATATAAAAGGAATCCTAAATTGGTTATGATTAATGACAAATTGAACCGTCAATAAATTAAATAACTAATGAATTTATCAATCTGCCATTTCTAATAGCCGCGGCCATTCGTCAAAGCTGACATGTAATGACATAATCTGAGGATGGTGTCTGTCAAGGCCGCGCGGGTCTTGACCTGACGCCTACAGCCATACTTATCTGTCGACGCTCGCACCATATGGCACGATGCTTGAGTTATAAGCGGAAGCGATTTTGTAATCAGAAATAAAAATTGTCTGAGAACGTGAAATGTACGAAGGTATCCATCAATCAATCAATTATTTATTTGCAAGAATACAATACAATAAGGTGTTACAAATATCCAAAATTGGTGTGTTAGTATTCTGCCTGCAAGCAGACGCGCAAATATTTGTCAGTAAGCTAGTAAGTATAGAAAGAAATATATAAAAATAATTGTCAATTGTCAAAATAGATTTTAAATAAATGTCAAATTCTGATTAAGGGTCAAATAGGTTATTAGGACTTAGTCAATGATTACATTTCTTACAACATTCAATAAATCCTTAATATTATAAAAACAGATTGCATAGGAGCCAGTTGCACAAATTCTTTCTAAACATATAGAGAATACTCTCTAGGTAGAGTTATGTATCTATGTGTCTATGTGTTTTATGCTTCTTTACTAATGATACATCTACATATACTATCTATTATAAACAGTTGCTTAAGTTTTATTATATGTTGTGGTGATCATATAAGTTTAAAATGTGTGTGTTTCCTTTTACTGGCGTGCAAACTAGGGACCGTAAGCTAAGGACAGTAGGCGTATTTATCAATGGCCATAGCCATGGACTAATTACTAGAGATAATTTGTCCATGATATATTGCTGCGTCTGTTAAGGCCGCTCGGGTTTTTGACGCTTACAGACACGCTTATCGGTCGACGCCCGCACCTTGTGCAACGATGCTTTGAGAGAAAATCTGAGTATGTAAGTATGGCCTTAGGGCCATTCGACAAAGCTGACATTGTGACAGAATCTGGGGATGGTGCGTCTGGCAATGTCGCGTGGTTCTTGACCTGACGCTGACATCCATGCTTTTATATGTCGACGTTAGAGTTATAAGCGTAAGCGATTTTGTAATTAGATAGATGAGACAAAGATTAGAGATTATATTACAATATAGCCATGAGGTTTTTCGACAATTCGTTGAGCTACGCTCTAACCTCTTAATGTCAAACGCGTTTGGTTAAATATTTGACAGATTATATTAACATGATCTGTGGTTGTTTGTACGTACAGTTACACAAAGTATACAAAACTGTCAAACGTCAGTGTATTCTCACCTTAATTGTCAAACACGTTCGGTTCGGTTAGGTTATCATACATTGAGGAAATTTGACATATTATAGTAACCTTTACTCTATGAGTATGCTTATGTGTGGATGTTTGTTCATAAATACCGCTAAGTAAGCAAGTTTATTTTTAGACAAATTAATAAACAGGCTGTTAATTTGTTTGACATTTACTGACTGATTCAGTATAAATATTCGTCGCATATTCGCAGTGAAATGTAAAGTGTGATTTCGATCAGAATAAGTATAATTATTTTAATTCATTTTTATAAATATTTAACTAACAATATAAAATAATACATAAATAAATAAGTAAGTAGGTAAGTAAGTTACTATTAGGTAATACAGTTAGGCATATTTTAGAATTGTGAATGAACAAACGTACTCGTAGGTGACGAGATAAGACTATAATTTTGAAGGATTTTAAAACATCATGGTGTTAAAGACTTTTAAGCAAATTACTCAAAGGTAGATAGTACCCACCTAAGGTACCTATCAGCTGCGTTTAATTACGTAAGGGTGTGAAACTAATGATTAATTTGAGGAAAAAAATAAAGTGTCAGACAAAACATCCCGCCTCATGTCAATGTTTTTAATTCCATTTAGTTAGGATAATCGTGGTTATTAATCTGCGCGAGCGCAGATGTAAGGCTGTTTCTCCACTGGGGCGCAGGAGTTCTGATATAAAAAATATTTATCCAGTGTATCATATAGATAGACATTTGAGCACAGCTACTATTAAAACCGAAAAAGCACATACTCAGCATGTATAACAATGTATGGGGTGTCAGAGATACCCTGGATCTGGTAATCTGTAGTAGGTACTACTTCTTACTTAGTACTAATTTTTGTGTATATTGTTATTATTATTATTGTTAGCACTGCAGGGCAAAGGCCTCCCTATCCTCTTTCGAACGTTTTCGGTCACGAGCCGCAGTCGTCCAATCCTTTAGGTGGGCATCGAGTTCGTCCCTCCATTGTTTTCTCGGCCTACGCGGCAGGCCTCCATTGTTTGAGGGATGGTCTCTTTTTATTTTCGGGGGGCATCCATTCTGTGGTGACTTTCGCCCAAAAATTATCCGGCATGCGGCAGACGTGACCAGCCCAATCCCATTCTAGCTGAGCTGCTTTTCGTGAGACGTCAGTTATTCGAGTTCTGGAGCGCAGAATAGTGTTGCGTATGCGGTCTGTTAACTTCACTCCGAGCAGACTACGTTCCATCCCACGTTGACAGACTGCGAGACTGGACCTCTGCTGATCAGTCAGTCAGTTTGTGTATATTGAATATTTTTTATATCTATTGCATAGAAACTCCGCCCCTCGGCGAGTAAAGCTCTCCTTTTTTCGGTGGACCGCCAGCCATTAAAGCGACGTGAAAAACTTGGCCTTTTTTGGAACTTTGGCATCATGATGATATTGGTTGAATGTACCTTTGCCTTCGTTTCGCTCTCCGCTGCCACGCTCCGAACTGGTGGACCAGCAGCCTGAACAGCTGGGCGCGCCCGCGGTCTACCTCGTTAATCGGACGTTAGTGTCCGCAAAAACGATAAAATCACGGTTTATGACCCCAAACAACTCAACGATGAGTAGCAACCGCGTTTCGATGTTTGGGTGTAGACTTTATATACTTAACATAATTTATTAGTAAACGGTTTGAATGAACTCTTGCTGGGGTCAAATCTACCTTTATTTATAAACAAAAAATCGATTATAAGTTTTGAATCATACATTCATACATTATGACTACCTAATTACAAACACGATTTGAAGATTCATGACACATGCACTTATGGTTATACAAGAAACGAATACGATGTATGATCACAAACAGATAATAAGTAGTTAAACCCTCAGTGGTACAGAATAATAAAATTCCACCGGTAACCAACCAATGTAATCAACAGGTTTTGAAGCTAAGTAATTATCAATCCATTTACGATATAATACACATCGTAAAATTAACAATACTAGTTACCTTTTAAATTCGCGAATCATTTAAGGATGCTCTACACTACAACCTTGAGACCACTCACGTAGAACTGATATCGTTTCATTTTAAGAGTCCCGCGGAGTTCAGTTCAAATTCAATTCGAGGCAAGATTCGCCGCTCCTCGAACATCTCGCTATCTCTGACGCTGGAGACGCTGGAGCCCAATGGACAACATTTCAAAATTGCTAAGCTCTGAAACAAAAAAATACCAATTCTTTGTTTACTTTTCCGCTGCTCGAATATATATTTATTCATTTTTTATATTGCTTATTTACTGAGAAAAAAATTTAAAACTAAAAAACGTAAGATGACGTCATCGGACGGCAGAATGTAAAATATTTCTTTGCTTAGCACATTATAGTTTTAAATTTACGTAATGCCAAACTCATGACATGTGACTGTCAAAAAAAAAGACAACTTGTCAACGTTGAATGTATGAATGACGTTGACAATGTTGACACTAGTATTATTTACCTTTGACAGTAGTACCTTTTTTTTTATTAAAACAATGATAAGCAAAGGAATATCGCTGTATTCAGCCGTCCGATGACGTCATTTGGCGCTTACGTCTATATAGAATAAAAAGAATTTCAATAATTATTTTATGCATGAAAATGGACAAATTTGAAAAAAGAAAAAATATGGGTCTGTTCATTTTATGTCTACTTTCATATAAAAAAAACAATTTGGACATGTTAAAAATTTGAAATGTTGTCCATTCTCGGGACGTGATATTTTGTCATCATACGATATATATCACCAAAACATAGTTTTTTTGTATGGTTTTCAGGTGATATCCGCCATCTTTTCTTCATATCGAAATCCCCAGAATTGGGGTCTTGGCGTGCGAGTAGACACAACAAGATGGCTGTTTGAAAATTGTGTGCATTTGCGAATACCTAAAATGATAACTAAAACTAGATTATGTTTTGATTTTCTTTAAAACGTTGTGTAACTAACTAAACAATATAAGCTGTGTCTACGTTAAATTGACATAATGATTAAATTACGTTTTTAATATAAATAAATAGGCAAAAAATAGATCGTTAACAGTCGAAAAATTTGCGAATGTAATCGCATATATAAGAGGGTAAATATTTGTAAGAAAATGTGTTAACCGAGACATAGATAAACACTTCCCTAATCCGAATAACAGCAAAGAAACATTGAGTCCTCCAATTACAAATAATTTTGGTATTACGTTTGTATGAAAAATACGTAGTTCGCCGGCCCCTTAAACTGAATTACTTTTGATTGCCCGCCATAAGAGGGGTCTGTAATTGTGTAATTGAATTGTTTCATTAATTGAACGCTACTGTGATTCCTGGCATTTTGTGTCAGCGTTTCAGAATGTTTTAAACGATCTTTCGGTACTTAATGACGGGTTAACTGTGCTTCAGTCGAATTAAAGACTCTTTAATTTGGTACTTTTTGTGAATATGTTTTTGAGATAGCTAACTAGCTATCTGCTCTCGAGAATTCACTTAATAATACAGGGTGTATCTGTGAACATTTACATCCCTTTAACCACGTGTTATACTAACCATTATGAACAACATTTGTTCTATCACTTTTGGAAATTCGCATAAAAAAAATTCAACTTTTCATACAAAGTCGGTGACTTGGTCATTTTGGATGGGGAGTGGAAAAAAATGTCGATGAATTTTGAAAAGTCGTTGAAAAAAATGTTGTCCAGAATGGTTGGTAGAACACGTGGTTAAAGGGATGTAAATGTTCACAGATACACCCTGTATAAGGATTTTCTACAATTAAACCAGTAGAACTTCAGAACTACTTAGGTACAACGTGAAAATGTTATGCTTTCCGATCTGCAGGTCTCAGATGAACAAATCCGAACATGCACTTCTGAATTTCTCAAACAAATCTATTTGCGTAACCAACGTCTACTATTATTTTATTAGCTCGGCCGATAAGGGAAACCAGCGAAACAGAGTGATGGTAGCTCAGCGGTTCAGAACGCGCCTTCCGTACGGGGGGGTCGTGGTTTGAATCCGACCTCTAAATTTTCCAAATCTATGTGCGTATTTCTACCATCATCTCGGCGGTGAGGGAAAACATCGTGCACAAACAACAAACCTGCACGTTTCGGATAGTTTTTGAAATCGAACAATTGGTCTTGTTCCCCTGTGGAATGGTAGGGAAGGACAAACGGCAGTCGCTTCGATGTAATTACCTACCTCAAAACCTGAATATGAGTACCCCGGGGTCCTTTCCACATTAAGATGAGGGAGGAGGGGAAAACATTGCGCGTGTGCCCACCTGCTATATTGTGATTGCATGTCCAGAATCCAAATTTTTTGGATTCTGGACGTGCAACCATAATATAGAATACAGATGGTCTACCCGTTGGGGTAAATGTCAATGGGATGCGAAGGCTTTTTAAAATGTACAATTATTTCACGGTACGAGTATACTGCAGGCTCTGAAGCGCATGATGCAACTGGGACTAGCGTGATGATGATTCATCATCAGCCCATTTAAGTCCCCACTGCTGAGGCACGGGCCTCCCTCAATCACATGAGGGGTAATTGCCATACTCACCACGCTTGGCAGCAGGGTTGGCGAGGGTTTTGATATAAATGCAGAGTTTTCCTTCTCTGGGTGCTGATGACCATGCCAGCAGCTTTACCTTAGTCGCCTTTTACGACACCTCGGTAAGAGTGAGGGTGGCCTATTCTACTCTGCCGGGGACCACACGGCACGTGTGATGATGATTATGTAATATGAAATTCACCACTGAATCCTTGATCTCATACGCTGTGCGTGTCTTTTGTGTAGATGTTACGGCACTTTGTCGTTATAAGCCCTCTCATTACAAATTTCCTCCTCAAGAGTTTAATTGAATGACTGTCTGCTATAGTTAAATATTCCATATTTCTTTACTTATCTCACCTTTTGATCTGGTTAAAAATATTGCATGAGAATGTATAATCCTGGTTATCTTCAAGAATGCGAGTGACATCGGAATCTTATACAGCAATATAAATGCCAGATTATACTTAAAATGGAATTTCAAAATTGTCCCATCGCGGCACCGCTCGAAAGCATGACCTTTAAAAATATTAAATTAGGTATTTATTATTTGACTCGCGCGGAGTCCTGTTATTTTTATGAATATGTTAATTTTTATGTGATAAGCGGCTATTGGATAGGATGTTTGCTTGTGTAAATTCACTAATTTGCGATGTTTATTGTTCACAGATGGAGATTCGGAGATGGAGGACCGGTGGAAAGTCATTTCTGACGTATTGGATATTTCTTTTGCAAGTGAGTAAGTTATTTTATAAACTATGTTTTCCACCCAATTTTAATGTGACAGGTGACAGATGAGCAAACGCCTCAGCAACTAGCAAATGATTGCCGCGTATCTTCCATGAATTTAATATGTTTCTAATATCCTCCAACCGATTACGGCTACGGCGGCCAATCTCAACGATCAGCCACGTACGCAGGATATATTATAGTGCTCAAGTGTTTGCGCAAACACAAGTGCACTCTCTATTCCCTTACCCTCATATTCCGATGGGACGCACTGTGACACGACCAGAGAGGGATTGGGCGCAGGACCAACGGATTAACGTGCTTTCCGAGGCACGGGGGTACAAGACCGCCAACTTCCAGACTCCGGGCTGCCACTAAGAATTTCTTACCGAAAACTTAGGTACAAAGTTTTGGCCCGACCCAGGGATCGAACCTGGGACCTTTTGCGCAGCCGTCGCTTTAAAGTGCGACCCACTAACCACTGCGCCACCGAGGCAGTCAAATAATATGTTACTACGCATGAATCATAGATACTACGTCGATGGTATCTTCTTCTTAGATTATGATGGCCACCGTCCATGGACACCTGCAAATCCAGTGTAGTCACAAGTTGCGCTGACAACTTTTAATCTCCTCCGTTTCCCCGGATTGGGCATCTGGTGCCGACACAAACTAAATATAGCAAAATATAGCGCAAGAAGCGCTGCTTTACGCCTGTGTTCTGTTGAGGCCATGGTATCACTTCGGTCTTGCCCGCCTATTTATGTCGAATCGTTTGCTTCCCACGCCCTGTTGGTCTAGTGGTTTAAGTACCGGGGCGTGATCTCGGGGTCCTGGGTTCGATTCCCGAGTCGAGCGAAAAGTATGTTGCGAATTTTCGAACATAGCTCGGGTTTGTGATCACCAATCCGCATTTGGACAAGCGTGGTGATTAAGCCTAATCCCATCATAGTAGCGATAGCTTGAATTATATGATGGAGGCCTTTGCCCTGCAGTGGGACAGTATATAGGCTGATACTAGTTTGGTCCCACGGGCAAAATAATATGTTTGTTTTTGTAACACAGTATTTTATTATAAGAAACATTCTGTTCCAATTAATCGTCATTCACTTCGCCCTTCAGATGTTAGGAAGCACCCGCCGGGGCGCGGAGGGTCATGGAAGACTGATGGACCCCCCGGCACGCAACTCCATGTGGCGGTTCGGCTTCCCCAATCCCTGTCAACTACAACGACAACGAACTCTTCTGCGGCGGCTATGCTGGTAGGTATGATGCTCTTTTGCTACATAGAACACACTTCAACACTGAATAAACGAAACAAACTTATATACTTATCTTATTGGTCGGATCGGCCCTCAGTTTGTTTATGTTCTAAGGTAAGTACATACATCCTTCTAAAAAGCTGGCAACTGCTCTTCTGTGTATAGCTCAAAGTCCATAGGCGGCGGTATTCACTTACCATCAGGTGACCCGCTGTGGTGACGGAGCCCGTGTACGTTTTTAGTCACTAAGTTGTAACCTAACTATTAAACATTTAAAATGCAAAGCTCCTTCAAATTTTAAACGAAATGTGAAAAAAACACCAGATATATTTCTATTTAACACTGCTCATAATGCAAAAAGCTTTCGTAAATACTTACTTAAGACAAATGCACAGATCAATATTGACAAACACTTGTCCGCAAACACACCTGGACTCCTTAATGATTCAGCTTTCGTGCGGAGGTGAAATACCCGCCACATTGGCGCGCCTTAGCTTTGTAAGGAGTGTTAATATAATCTACAGTGACTCGCCCTCACTTCGTTTCGGGACTTCAGTTTGCATAGTGATATAAATAAATAAATAAAATGTTTATTGCAAATAACTTAAATCTAGTACAAACTGATGATTATAATCTTACATATTAGTGCTTATTTGATATTTTGCCGGAACTAGGATACCCTGTGTTTCAGGCTAAAAAATTGGATAGAAGAAGTCTTTTTAGCTTCAAAATGGAGGATTGTTTATGATGTTCAGATATTTTTCCGCCACTTATTGGCGATTTTTTTTATTTGAAATAACACACTCCCAAGTTGGTCCCATTTTCACTATGTCATGATCTGATGATGGATCCTAGAGAAATAGAGGGCAATGCTCAAATTTTATAGGCCCATGTAATATATTTGTAAAGGATAAGTTCTTTTTCAATACTATAACTATGTAGGTACATTTAGGCCGCCGGGGATGTCATAATCTGATGATGAAAAATGAGACACTAAAAAGCAGCAAAAAAAAATTCTACGATATAAAAACCGCCTTCAAAAACCTTAACCTCTAAAATATAATAAATAAATATATGAACTCCATATGAAGTGTTAAAAATATTATTTCACACTTTTTACTTCGCGGTTTTTGAAGCCTGACTGGTCTGAATATCGACTATTTTTCATACTAACGTTTTATCCCCTTAGGGGTGAACAAAAATCCTTCGGCGAACTCTTCGTTTGTGCTCTTCTACGCAATAACCCTGTGCAAAATTTCATGTTTCTAATCCTTACAAATTTAGTCCTCGCGTTGATAGATCAGTCAGTCAGTCAAATTAAAAAAAATGCAGCTGTGAACTAAAAGTAAGCTAAATGTAAAAATAAAAGTTGAAAAGTAAGTCCCTGTGACAGTTGTGCTCAAAATAATTTACCCCGCTGGCGTCGTAAAGCGTCGTACTTAGGTACTTATCTATCTGTTTCGGGTAACAAGGTCAAATGAGAAAATAATTTGTACCTACCTAGGTCATCATCATCATCTGGTGCATTGGTGCTCAATCTTTTTTATATACGGGCCACAAACACGTTTTAGTCATGGTTTCGCGGGCCGCAAGCAAAAATTACCGTGGGCCACGCTCCAGCATGAATGGGCCCGCCCGACCGGAATGATACTACGGCCTCACAGAAAACCGACGTGAAACAGCACTGCGCTGTGATTCACCAATAGTTTTTGTTTCTAGATGCCATGGATTTTTACCAGTAACAAACATTTTATTATTTTTCTTAGATCCTGAAACCTTTTTTGAAACTCGTTTATGAGTGTAGTTATACTGTAGGTAAAACCTGCTTTTTGTCTAATCAGACACTGGCAATATTTTGACACTGATTTGAATTTAATGTATATACTTTGTTTATAACAATATATCATGTTTGACTGTCTCCATGTGACCAAGATACAACTGGGTAACTGTTTGGATACTCTAGCGGCTATTATTCCGGCTTTTTTCCACTGCGTCCGTCCTCTGCATCAGAATATACATATACCTAATCCAAAATTATAACAAAGTTTTTCTCAGAAATATTAGTAAGATCTTCTGTTGTCTTTAACATAGTGGAGAAATTTTGTAGCTACTATAGTTTCATAGTGGAGAAATTTAGTATTTCTATAAAAAAAATTCAAAATAGTTAACAATTATCTCTAATTTCACGCGGGCCACTGATAAAGGCCCGGCGGGCCCCAAGCGGCCCGCGGGACCGCAGGTTGAGTATATCTGATCTGGTGTCATCACTATCAGTTACGTCTAAAATGTATGCTTGGATTCGAACCAACGACCTCCCTTTAGAAAACGCAATTCTTATCAGCTACCATTGCTTGCCCCATAACGGCCCCTTAGGCATCTAGAAAAAGGCGCTCCCTCGTTACCTACATCCGTGTTTGTGAACAGGGCATTATCCTTTACGGTACCGACAAGGTAATACTTGTACCTATATTTAGTGAAGCTTTTTGTTCTATTGATCTCGCTAATGATCCGCGAAGAGCCGATGAGCTCCAAATGAAGAGTTCACCGAACTTGTTGACTGCAAGCAATGACTGGTCTATTATTCTAAGGATGACTCAATTGTTTGAGGTGCTTACACAGGCTTTATTAAGGTGACGGGTAGGGCACACTAGCGACGCCAATTGATTTTAATTTTTAGCTACTAAACCGGATGTATTTTAAACAATTTCGGGGTTCCAATCTCTCGGAAAACACTTACACTATTTATTAAATAACTATGCACAAATGTTGGGTCCGTTTTTGTACGCGAAAAATTGATTCACGCCAAAAGTGGCCGCTATTGGCGTGAATCAATTTTTTGCGTATTTATGCGTTATATATGGTTATTTAATAATATTATAAGTGTTTGCCGAGAGATTGTCACCCCGAAATTGTTTAAAATAGATCCGGTTTAGAAGCTAAAAAATAAAATCGATTGGCGTCGCTAGTGTGCCCTACCCGTCACCTTAAGGTAATACTGTCATGTCAATACTTTTCATGGTTCTTTTTTTATGCTATAGGTGACAAACGAGCAAGCGAGTCACCTGATGGAAAGTAATCAACGCTGCTCATGAACATCCGCGAGATCGCTAACGTGCTGCCGGCCTTTGTGACCGTTGCTGTGTAATGTGATCTGAAAAATGCACAGTGAGTTTCTCAGGTGGAATAAAATCCATCCAGGATTTCTAGTTCTGGCGTGATGTAGTTAGTACTTACTACCACTACAATGGTGAAATTAATTATCTATCATCTTGTCGAACAATCAGCTTCAAGCTTTGTTTGCTTGCCTATTTCATTACAACCACTTTGAACTTTTTTTTATGTGATATGTGCAGACGAGCTGACGGTTCACCTGATGGTAACCGATTCCCGCCGCCCATGGACGCCTGCGACACCAGCGGAGTCACAACCTTTAAACCCCCCTTTCCGCCTTCCTCTTTCTCGGAAACCAAAGGTGAAAATCATCGTTTGTTTATGTGCAGTGCAGTGGGAGCAGAACGAAGGCAGATGCGGAGTATGCGGAGACGCGCATCACCTCAACAACCCGCGGCCGCACGAGGCCGGCGGCATGTTCGGCAAGGGCATCGTCACCCGGCACTACAGCGTCGGCCAGGTGGGTCTCCTAACTACCGGCAGTAGAAGATTTTTTTTTTAAATAAGTATTTCACAACATCACATACACTGACTCCGAGGTAGGTAGTAGCTCAAGCACCTGTGTTACAGATATCAGAATCAACAGTGGGATTACAAATATATACATATAATACTTTTCTTTTGTAAATACATACTTATAATACATAGCAAACACCCAGACCAATACAAACAAACATGTTCATGCACACAGATGTTTGTGCTGTGCGGGGATCGAACCCGCAACCCTTGTATCAGAGGCAGCGTTCACTATCACTGTTCCAATCGGGTCGTGTATAAGATGAGTCGTGTCGCTGTCTGAACTACCAGGCGGGATGTGTATTTCATGGGCACCAGGACCTGGTGGTGTATAGTAAGTACCTGGTGACCAGATACCTACTATAGCATCGATGACCATGTTTGACTCATGACTTTTTGTCAGACATATGTATAATGTATATCAATATACTCAGACTATGAGCCAAGATATTCCAATTGATCATCTGCGAAAGGCTTCAGGGCTCAATTGCGAGGAGACTGTTAGTTAGGTATAAGATGTGAATACTTGAAAGAACAAACTGCATGTTGGTCCCATTGTCACCATATCAGGATCTGATGATGGGATCCCAGTCGAGTCCAGTAGAAATCGAGGGCAACCCTCAAATTTTATAGGCACATGTAATGTTTTGTAACTTTTTTCAAAGCCGCACCAGTATTAATTACGCCTGATTGAATTAATTTTGTGGCCCAGCTGATGATGAAACTTTGATAGTCAACTCCTCAACGGTTAGGAGTTAAAAGATAACTCTTTTTTTTCAATAAATTTAAGCTGCTACTTATTTGATGGGGACGATAGGGTAGGGGATCTGCTGCCAAAAAATGAGACACCAAGAAGCATGAAAAATAATTATACGAAAAAAAAACCGCGAACTAAAAAGTGTACCAAAATATTTTATACACTAGAAATAGAGTAGAATTTGGTTTTGACCAATACTTTTAATTTTCAGGAAATAGAAATAGAAGTGGAACTAACAGCCAATCACTTAGGAGCGTTCGTCATAAAGCTTTGTCCGAACAATAACCCGAGACAAGAAGCCAGTCAAGAATGCTTCGACAGGTATAATAACACTTTATTTTATATACATGTAAGAACTACTTACAACCGTGATAGTCTATGTTACAACAAATTATATAAATATTCTTTTCACAACATGACATACATTGATCTGACTCCGAAATAGGTAGCTCAAGCACATGTGTTACGGATATCAGAACCTGTAACAGCGGAATTACAATACACATATAATACTTTTCTTTAGGTTAGATTATTTATTGAACAAAAGAACAAAAACACTAGAAAATTAAGACAATAACTGAGAAATAAAATTAAGATAAAAGTAAATATAAGGAAAGTTAAAACAAAGTAGGTCCCCGTGGCAATGTCCCCAAAATGCTGGCAGCATTACCCCGCTAGATCGCGATGGAAATTCGCTGGGCGAGGTAGCTGCCAGCCTTTGGCTCTCCCGTGACTTCGACTAGACGCTTAGCTAAGTCACGGAAAAAAGAGAGAGTGTCGGGACCCCACAGCCCGGTGTTTCAACACCGAAAGCTACAAGATAGATGCCTATACTTTGTAGCTTTCAGTCTCTCTGCCGCGTCAGATGCAGCTCCGGATCTCCTCGTAGTGCCGGGAACATAAGACGATGCCAGAGTGTCGACGCAGGTAGCATCCCACAAGAGAGCAAGCTTGGTGCCCCAAGGCGCTAACAGTGGCGCTTTTGTAAATACATACTTATGATACATAGAAAACACCCAGATCAATACAAACAGAATGTTCAGTGCAACAAATGTTTGTACTGTGCGGGAATCGAACCCGCAACCCTTACACCAGAGACAGCGTTCACTACCACTGATCCAAACGGGTCGTCGTAACTAAAAACAACGTTATTAATTAATTTATTTTATTTTATTATTATAATAAAGAGATACCATCACATTGTTAGTTATTTACACTCACTCATCCTTCATCAAATGTGTCTCCAGGTATCCTCTGTACATATCCAGTACTCGGGAGGACCGATTCCTGATCCCGCTGGACTCGGGCAAGAAAGACATCTTCCGGTACCGCGTGCGGCTGCCGCCCTACGTCACCTGCACGCAGTGTGTGCTGCAGTGGACTTACTATACGGGTAAGGATCCCAAGACCACTTGGTGGTTGGTGGAAGGCTTCAATGGTGTTCAATTTTTTTATGAAGGATTTTTTTCCATAATGGTCTAGTCATTGGATGTTCTCTAACGCGTTGATGTCTTTTCGAAAGAAACTATTTTATTTCTGTTTTTAGTTTTCTACTTACCATTCCATTTATGGTGTCTAAGGGAGTTGCGACACTGTCATATTGCGAGCGTTTTCATAGCGGAGCGACGACGCAGTGAACACATTGCGGCTGCGCAGCGTTCATGCCGCGGATGGATGCGCGACGAATTAGCCGCGGAGATAAGTCTGAACGCCATTTTGTTTTTATGGTGGCCACGCAGCAAAAACCCCGGTGAATCCGTTTCGCTCGCAATCCGCCAGTGTTGCAACTCCAAGTTAAAACAAAGTAGGTCCCCGTGGCAATGTCCCCAAAATGCTGGCAGCATTACCCCGCTGGATCGCGATGGAAATTCGCTTATCGAGGTAGCTGCCAGCTTTTGGCTCTCCCGTGACTTCGACTAGACGCATAGCTAAGTCACGGAAGAAAGAGAGAGCGTCGGAACCCCACGGGCCCAGTGTTTCAACACCGAAAGCTACAAAGTGGTAGGCACCAGATAGATGCCTATACTTTGCAGCTTTCAGTCTCTCTGCAGCATCAGCCGCAGCTCCGGCACTCCTCGTAGTCCCGGGAAGATGAGACGGTGCCAGAGTGTCGACACAGGTAGCATCCCACACGAGAGCACGTCCCATCTTCCAAGGGATGAGAGACATTCCGTCTGGTCTCTTGCCATCATCACGTAAAATGCCGTTCAGGCTCTAAGTTTGCCGGCACATTGATGGTGGCAAGCGACCGACGGATAATGTCGTTTAATGAGGAATGCCTGGAGAGACGGCCGGCACTTTTTACACAGGAGAGCCCATGGTGCCCCAATTTTAATTACTTTTCATTAATGTATCCCAGGTAACATGTGGGGCATATGCGCCAACGGCACCGAGGCCGTGGGCTGCGGGCGCTCCGAGACGTTCCGCAACTGCGCCGACGTCACCGTCGTCACCAGCACCGGGGGGCTGCCCCCCGCCTTCGCCGGCGACCTGCGCCGCGACTACCCCTTCCTGCTCTACTACAGGGACTTCCGCATGCCGCAGAACGTCTTCCCACTTGTAGTCAGGTGAGGTGATGAAGAAAATACTAACCAATATTCTAGTCACCGAAACCGTCTTCTGGGGACAGTTTATGGCGAATATGGCAATTTAAGTAGTAGGTACCGTCGGATATTTACCTGTATTATGTATAAATATCCGACGGTATTCTTGTAGTCTTTAAATTTACCAGTAGGTACTATTACCTACTGGTAAATTTAAGGACTACAAAAATCGATAAGATTTTTTTGTGAATTCCAGCTGTAAAGATTTTGTAGCATTGTGTAAACAGTAAGTTTGATCAATTGTCGGTTTGTATTATTCAGCTTATCACCTCATAGTATCACTGTTTTTATTTATTGGGTTATTATTTATGTTTAATTATCAGAATATTGCAAATAAATACATTTTCCTTTTCAAAATTATATTCCACGTACATACTTATGGGAAATACTATCTGTTACATATTCATTTGCTGGTCACAGGAATTGCTCATGTTGCACCACTATTCACAATATTTCATTAACTTTACAGCATTCAGACTTTGTTATATTTACGTTAATATTTGACTACGACTCTTTGACAGAACTGGTAAAATTTTGACCTGACGGCGATATAACCATGACTACGATTATTCCTATATATTAATTACGTACTTTCTATTCTATTTATTATACCTACTATTTTTTTTTAATTTTTGACTGTATGCTCATATTGCTCATGATGAAGCTGACTTTAACATAGAATATCATATTAACTTAAACAGATTGAGGTAAAAGAAACTAACTTCTACAAAATGACAAGATCCGTAGAATGAAATCTGATTTGCTGGACTCGCAATTCCGCAGATCAGCCTCTGTTCTACGGATTAAGTTGAAGTCAGCTTCTTATGCTAAACTTTTCAGACAAACACGTAAAGACATCGAAATGGCACAATTACAAGCTATTAGGTAAACATGTGACTATATTTTTTACTTATTTTATATCTACTATATCTTATTCTTTATCACAATCATTTAATCAAATATAATACTTATTACTATATTATTCTTATATGTGAATAACGTGCACTACATTGAATGTTAAATTTCTTTCAGCAACGATATATCTGAGAGTGAGGAGGAGTTAAAACCACCGGTCATTAGGTACCACAGATTATGTACTTGAATGCGGTATGGCTGTCTCGGTGATGGCTCTTGGAACATCTTGTTGTGAATAATATTTCCCCTCACAAATCCTGTAGATTAGAAACTTTTAGGTGGCGTGCAGGAGTGCTGGATCCGCTGCTGTGTACAACTGCGCTAAGTCTTTTTGCCTATTAGTGTAGATGCAGTGTTACCATACATCTTGCTTTTTTAAACCGGCTAAGAAACATTGATGCATTTTTACTTATGACCCAATCGGAATTCTTTCGGGAAAAATAATTGTTCAGTAATAATGCTCTCCAAAAGTTTCTAAGATCGTTAAAAAGCGCTCTGGTACGGTCAGCCTCAAAAAAGCTTAACACACTTAGTACCATGTCGAAGTAACATTTTTTACGAACCCCTCGGAAACTGTCTATAATAGGCAGAACAGTTACTTTGACATGGTACTAAAGTTGTGTTGTGTGTGCTGCTGCAGGCCGGCCAGCTGAGCACACAATGAGGGGGAGGAACTGCCGCCCCCCACCAAAGAAAGGAAAACAGCAGCCAGCTGTGAAGTACTAAATTATAAGCTTGACATAGACTCGTCAAACATTTTTGTATACTTAGTTATCTTTAAACGGGGAAATTAATATTTACTTGTACATAAATAATTGTGACTAACTTTAATTTTGTGTCTTAGATAAACCTATTTTACGTATCCTGAATACCGACGTATTTGCAAAAAGACGACGTAGAGCTGTAAAAAGCCTGTAAAATTTTGTATACAAACTTACCTACCTTTTTAACGTAAAATTAACAGTAGGTAGTATCTAACTGTGTCTGTGTTTAACTTTCAAAGACATTTGTATTGTACCTATGTAACTAACAATAAGTACCTAGTTAATTACCTATGTATTTAGTTATTGGTGTTAACAATTTTTTTTAACTACAGTTTTGTAAATAAATGCGATTTTCGTGCCGGAGTAATTAGGTAATATAAAGATGGAAGATTTGGAAAAAAATACATTTTACATTCCATCAATGTGATTGATTTTACCATTTTAGTATCTTAAACTTTCTACCTTACTTACCCTATTGCGGTGGCATCAAGGGGTAGATTCTTGCTATAGCAAAGAATCAAGTTTTTAATTAAGGTACCTAGTAAATACTGTTTCATTTTGATAATTTGGTTATTTAATAAAAAAAATTGACAATATCGAATTCAACTTCGAGAATCGTTCCCAAAGTTAAAGAATAAATGAAAGCGTTTTCTCATCGACGAATCAAAAATAACTCCACTAAATTATTGCAATAATATGTTATAACTATAATGTATCAAAACGGGAATTAACACGATATTTATTATGTGAAACAACATTGTGTACTCACATATTTGGCTCGACGTTTCGGCTACGTTACAGCAGCCGTGGTCACGAGCGGTCCGCTCGTGACCACGGCTGCTGGTGATACATTATAGTTATAATGCAAGCGCGAAAATCTAAAAAACTAATAATATGTTATATTTTGACCACCTGCCATAGGTACTAGTTACCTACCATCAAATATGTTAAAGATTGTCATTATCTTCTCTTTCTGACTGATGGCATCAATAGTTCAGCAATACACAAATTCTGACACTAGTTGTATGAATGTTTACAGGGATCAAGTGTGCGTGCCGTCGGATGGGTTCCGCATGATCCCCGGCATGCTGAACTGGTGCCAGACCAACTGTCTGCGGTACCCACCCAACTGTCCTGCGGCTTTGTGCCAATGCCCGTGAGTTCCTAAGCGATATACATAGTACCTACCTACCTTTTTCATCTTTCCATAAAACTATTTTGAGGATTACCCTAAAGTGAGCTACCTCCGTACATATATTTCGCACTGATATATTTATTAATGCTCCTGAGCAGTCGCAGCGCCACTAGCTAATAATAATAATAATTCTCACAACATCTCATTACGTTGACCTGATTCCGTACTAAGTAGCTTAAGCACTTGTGTTACAGATATCAGACAACAGAGGAACACAAATAGGTATATACTTAAATACATATATTACACCCAGACACTGAACAAACACAAGTGTTCACCGCACGAATGTTTGTCCAGGGTGGGGATTTAACCCACGACCTTTGGCCTAAGAAGCAGGGTCACTACCAATTGCGCCATCCGGTCAGTCGGTTGGTGGTTTTAATGGTTTAGAATTCATTAAATTCGAAACCATAAAATTAATCGTGGTGTTTTGATTTTTTATTAATTTTACACGATTTTGTGTTTCGCATATTATGTCAATGCCCGTAGCATAAGTCCGCTGCGGAACGCTTGACACAGACTTGAAGTTACGCGCCTAGCCTACAAAAAGATTAAAAGCCTAACTCCTTAGGTAAATAAAAAAAGGCTACGAAAAAGGTCTAGCCTAAACCAGCGTCATAGCCTTTGTCTGGGCTGTGACATAAGCTGAGTGAGGGCTATTTATACGAGACGTCATAACACATTATAATATTCATTAGGCACTGTCTGGACATGATTGAATATAGTTTTGTTTTTTTTTCCTTTTGTTTTCTGTTTGTGCCAAATTATGTTCTGTTCACAACTGCTATAAGTTCTGTGTTGTGATGTCTATAATAATAAATATTTTCTTTCTTTCTTTCTTTCTTTAAAGCACGTCTGGATAAGTCAACGCAGGGCCTGTAGCAAAGTCTGTCATTTGGCCCTTGGTTAATTTTAGATTTGTGTTTCGCCGAGTGAGTGACTATACCAGAATCCAAATCCAGAGGAAAGGGAGATCGAAGGTTGGCAGCGCACTTATGACTCCATTGGTGTCCATGGGTGGCGGCAATCGCTTACCATCAGGTGATTCGTCTGCGCGTCTGTCGCCTATCACATAAATATAACATATATACCTACAGACGTTGGGGCCCGTAGCATTTCCTATCTACTTTAGCTATATAGCCTATCTACTTTAGCTATATAGCGAACACTGGCCTGAAGGCTTAAAAGCCTATTCAGGCGTGCCTAAAAGCCAAGGCCTCGCGAATACGTCTAGTAGTATCTGTTATTTTATATTATTTACTTTATTTTAAATGTGGGAGAGCCACGCTTAGGCATGAATGGGCCGCCCCGACCGGAGTGATACCACTGCCTCACAGAAGACCGGCGTGAAGCAGCGCCTGCGCTGTGTTTCGCCGTGTGAGTGAGGTTACCGGAGGCCCAATGGAGGGGAAGGGGAAAAGGTTGGCAGCGCACTTGTGACTCCACTGGTGTTGCGGGTGTCCATGGGCGGCGGAATTGCTTACCATCAGGTGATCCGTCTGCTCGTCTGCCACCTCTCATATAAAAAAAAAATAAAAAAACAAAATTTACTCATTTAATATAATTAATTTGCAGGCAAGTGTGTGAAGCCACCGGTGAGATCGAGGGTCGCGATGGCGCCGACGTGTACTGCATGGACCAGTGCATAGTGTACCCGCCGCGCTGCCCCAGGAACCGCTGCCGCTGCTACTGAACCACACCCTCGCCCCACAGTGCCGGATTAAGCCAGCGCGGGGCCAGTAGCATAATCTGTCGTTAGGCCCTTCGTCTCTGTCATCTGTCATTAGGCCCTTTGCCTCTGTCATCTGTCATTAGGCCCTATGTCTCTGTCATCTGTCATTAGGTTTACAATGAAAAAAAAAATGAAAATGAATTTATTATAGCTCAAATTATACTTAAACATAGGGTATACAAAATAAATAAAAGTGACAAAAGTACATATTCAACAGTTTCAAGGGGTACCCAAACTAAGCTAAGCTTGTATCTTGGGATACCAATTTCCAAATAAAAACAGAGAGAGTTTGGTTTAGGATTGTGTTTCGCCGGAAACCAAATTTGGAGGGTTGGCAGTGCACTTGTAACTCCACCGGTGGCCATGGGCAGTGACAATCGTTACCATCAGATTAAGCCAGCGCGGGACCTGTAGCAGATTCTGTCATTAGGGCCTTTGTCTATGTCATCTTTCATTATTATAGGTTTGCTTTAGGCTTGTGTTTCGCCGGAAACCAAATTTGGAGGGTTGGCAGTGCACTTGTAACTCCACCGGTGGCCATGGGCAGCGACAATCTTTTACCATCAGATTAAGCCAACGCGGGGCCTGTAGCAGATTCTGTCATTAGGCCCTTTGTCTCCGTCATCTGTCATTAGGTTTGCTTTAGGCTTGTGTTTCGCTGGACACCAAATCTAGAGGGTTGGCAGTGCACTTGTGACTCCATTGTGGGCGTGGGCAGCCGAAAGCACTTATTATCAGGTGATTAATCAGCTAGTTTGCACATAAAAATACAGGCGTTGGGAGCCGGGGACCCAAATGCGCGGGGCTTGTAGCATTTGATACTCTTGCTACATGGCCAATCCGGCACTAACCCACGAGCCGGGTCCACATCAAACCATCTGAAACCAGCGACACCTTGTGATCCAATAGAATGGGAGAGCTATATAATTAGAAATCTAAAAAAGGCACTAAAAACCATAGTAAAAAAACACAATTCATACACTTCACATAACATTTTATAACAGTAATAAATAATAAGCGATCTCTCTGATTTCGCGGATGTTCATGGGCGGCGTTGATTACTTTCCATCAGGTGACTCGCTTGCTTGTCCGCCTGTAGCATAAAAAAAATCACAACACCTCATTCATTGATCTCTACTCCAAGATAGGTAACTATCTCCTGTGTTACGGATATCAGAACCAATAGCGGAATTATAAATTTATATAATACCTTTGTTTTTGTAAATACCTTAGAAATACATACTTATAATACACAGATAACACGCAGACCAATTATGTTATGACAGTAATGTGTTAAAAATATTATTTTGTATTTTTAGTTTGCTATTTTTGAAATCGGTTCTTTTTCCGTAGATTTTTTTAAAATGTTTTATGGAAAAATGACAATTTAACGAATAAAACAACCAATACTGTTAAAGTTGGACTTCTATCCGACAGTACACCAAGAGGACTTTTAAAGGTGTACAAAAATAACAAACTTCCTTCTATAGCCCAATAACCCGCATGTGTCGGTCCTACAACGAACTCAATCGCAGTGGCAAAGACATAGATGTTTTTAATAATAGATTTTCTTCCTTAAGAGGGAAATCTCAAAAATGCTGGGAGCCGAGTCACCCTCAGCCGTGAATCATAAGGATGAAAAATAATTTATTACTGTTTTTTTTTGTAGTAAATGCTTCATCATATTTGTATTTTTTTTTAATTCCTCAATATTCATTTACGTCTTATTTGTTAAACATGTTGTGTACACCATTCGTAGGTTACCGTCTAGATAATACTGTATTTAATTATGAACATTTTGCATGTATAACAGTAATCTGTTAGTGTACCTTTAAATAAATAAATCACATGCTTTGCTGGTGTGTGGACCCGGCTAGTCAAACATGTAAGAATAGCTAAGATTAAAAAAAAACCATTAAAATGGGTATTTTTATGCCTTTTTGTTCAACAAAGTGAAAATTTTCCTACCATAATAGCTTGTTATTTTTTTTACAAAATTATATTTGTATATTTGTAATTACAATATTAAGTAGTCTTTCATTTCCGAAAATGTATTAAAATGTACATATTTAAAGGAATTTAAATATAATAGGTAATCCTATGTGTCTAATTATATATTATCCTACTTTGGCGATTCTAAGATAGTCCCGCATCTAACTACCTACCTATTTTTTACTCAATAATGGAACATCAGAATGTACTGCACTGTTGATAGCATAACGTAATAGTTAAAAGAAATGGCTCTACTGTTGTGTACTTATGAATAAATAAATAAACTTTAGTATGTGCAGTGGCGGACAGGTCAAGCTATACAAAACTGTCAAATTTCCTCAATCGATTTCGAACTCAATGTTTAACAATATAAGGTGTATAATCTAATGAAGAAATTTGTCAGTTTTGTATAGTTTGATGTGTCCGCCACTGTACAATATAAGTATCTGTGGTATTATTTTAGAATCCCGAAAGACCAACTATATTATGTTTTAACTTTATTTCATTTGTTTGTATATTAAAATGTACAGCCATTAAATATTAAACATAGATCTAACTAGATGTTAGTTAAAATAAATGCTAAGCGCGTAAACAGTTTAAACGACATTTTCTTGGAGATAAATATGATATAAATATCAATATTTATCACTTCAAATAAATATCGTGTTGAACGTAGGTACGACGAACTTTGAAAAGAATATATTGTATTAAGATTAGAATATGTATGTAGGTACCTAGTTAGTTACTTGAACAATTTGCCATACTTTTAAAACTTATGCCGGAAGTTGGCAAAAAGTTAAATGTAAGTTGTACACGAGGGTTTATTGTATTTTTAAAATTTTAATAAAATAATTTAAAAAATATGTTCCGCTTTATTGATTTCCCTTTATTCATCGACTTAGTTGGTACTTACAGTATCTACCTAGGCTGTAGGTATTTATTCACTTTGATTATTAGATATAGTCGAGCCAAACTAATAAGCCACATTTGACGTTTCTCAACACAGACTAATAAGTGTTTCTCAATTTTAGCTTCATAGAGACCTCTCTATGACTCCACCACGAAGTTTTTTAGTAGGTCACCTGACCTACTAAAAAACTTCGATTAAAGTGAATAATCGATATGTACTTCAAACACCCGGGAGGGAGCGGGGTCCGGTTTCCTGTTACTTCTCCACCTTGCACGGTCTTGGGCATTCATAGTGCTCAGATAAATGGCACGCATGTCATTCCTTACGACTTCAAGCCATACTTTTTTGGTTTTACCCATCTGCCAGGACCCGGCGCTGGTAGCATGACTGGACATTAGTTTGCCATGCAGCTATCTGCTAGGTCACAGATATAGGCTCCCACGACTGCGTGAGTTTCTCACGCGGTCTTTCCGCGTAACTCTGCACATCCACCGCAGCATATTCATCTCCGTAACACATAACTCTTTCTTGTGTCACACAAGTACAGGCCAAGTACCACTGCCACACAAAAGAACCGGTCTAATGACGGACTTATAAACCTGTTCTTTCAATTTTGTGGCTCTAAACAACATTTGTCACATCTCACTATTATGCCCACGTGATAGCAATGCGTGCCTTGACGTCGCACTCGATATCTCCCGTAATGGAGTATCGATCCAAGCTACTTAAAGCTGATCAGTGCGCTTGATCTTATCGTCACCAAAAAGGACAGACGGCGTCCATGTACTTGATCTTCATCACATTGAGTATCAGACCACCGTTTGCAAGCGACTCCCTCCACTCTTTTACTCATCTCACCAGCTTGCCCTTATCCCAATCTATCACGATATCGTCAGCATACATCAACACCTATGGTGACCATTAATGATAATTTTCGATGCTGCTGCTATAGAACGTCTAATATCACGCTAAATAGAAATCGACTAAGGTCGGCATCCTGGTGTATTCCGACAGTAATGAGACTAACTAGTAAGTCCCACTGTACCCCGATTCCGTTTCTCTAGTTAGTAAATAGAATACTAGAATCAGGGTACATGTCTCGGATAGCGTCAATATACACCGTTATTTTTTATCGTTTACATCCCGAAAACATCATAACAGGTATCGTGAATAATATCATGTTAGATACATAAAATAAAGCGAAAAAGCATGATACAGCTGTTCCATATATGATTGTCCATTTGATATTATATTTTGTATGGAACTTCTTTGAACC
The DNA here is from genome assembly GCA_019059595.1 of Marasmia exigua. Classification (NCBI taxonomy): domain Eukaryota; kingdom Metazoa; phylum Arthropoda; class Insecta; order Lepidoptera; family Crambidae; genus Marasmia; species Marasmia exigua. The sequence goes on from CM032470.1 coordinate 18,657,665, forward strand.
TCAATGTTCTCTTCTCTTCTTCTTCTTTTCTCTTGTTACGCGTGCGATGATCTGGTGGGTACCCACCAGATCATCGCACAACACAACAAAGTCTAAGCCTTCTATTAGTCAAGGAAGAGGAAGTACAGAGGCGTGTTCTTTAAACTGTACTTTTCAATGATGATCCTTAGGGCAAAAATCCATTTACCGGGATAAAATCCGTATTGACGTTCCGAAAATCCTGTCTGACCTGGAGTCACAACCCGCTTGGGTGTGCTGAGGCATTTGGTAAGAAGCGGTCAGCATATCGCACTTGGATCAGGAGCCGAGCTTACTCGCTGAAAACAACTCATATCGCAGCGTGATGTGCGCTCTGGACGTCCGGACAGCTAGTGGACCGGCTGGTATTCCAGCTATTTTCTTTAAGAAGAGTGCCGCCAAGTTGTGTCGCGTGTTGCCGCGCCAATACCGCCGCTCGTACTTGTCCGGTTTTATTCCAGAGGCTTGAAGAGAAGAACTATCAATCTATCGTCTCATTGCCATAATTTTAGTGCCGTGTAAAGTCATGGGAAGGATCTTCAACAACCAGCTGAGTGATCCGCTACCTAGAAGATGACTCTTTAATGAACCGAAAAGTTTCGGGCCGAAACTTGTTCGGTGTTCAAAGAAGTTACTCACGTTATGGCGGGAAATACAGCACTTGGTTGCACCGTCACTTTCTTCAAGCGCAAGCGCACGACCATTATATGTATAATCTATGCGCACGACTGGGCCAATCATGCTGCAGTAACGTGAAGACGCCCGTTAATAAGTTATTAATAAGTTATAACGAGTTGAAATTTTGCCACCAAAACTTATGGTTTTGGTTGGACAAACTTTGGTCCTCCATCATTGTGTATTTATTTAACACGTTAAGTGCGAAGCGAGGCCTAAATCACCCCTAATGCAACTTCCCTGTGGTGCGGCAAGCAAAAAAGTGAATTTCTCTGTCGTGCGAATGGCATAACTTTGGTTTGGTCCAGTGTAGGAAAGAGATAAATATATATTTGAGATCACTAATGGTTCCGGACTCGGTGGTGTACCTACCTTGGTACCGGATGTCTTAGGCCTCGTGCCGCACTGAATTAATATAATTTTAAAGCAGTGCGGAACGAGGCTAAAACGTCCCATATACCCCCTGACCTCGTACCGCACTCAACGCGAGCTTCCCGCGACTAGTGTTGTGCATCAAGTCGATTGGAGAGCACGTCCTTTTACAGCGCCGAACATGTCTAAACGATGTCGGAAGAAGTTAATTAAAAAAAACCCAGAAACAGAGCCAAAACAGGTAAGTTTTTAATGAAAAAATCTTCAGTAAGTACCTAGTTTTTTCTTATCTTGGTAGCTATGTATGTACCTAAAGTAAGTGTAAGATATGATTACTTAAGTATACTCGAAAAGGGTGAAAAAAGGAGAAGATGTGTTGGTTGTTACCAAAAACTACGCACATTTTTACCATCTCGTGAAGCTGATAAAAAATCTAAAAAGATTTTGACTCAGTGCACTCAGTGCAAAAAATCTTATTGTCTACCCTGTTTCAATGAAAAACACTCATAAATAAGTACATATATATTGAGATTTTTATAAAAAAAAGTATATTGATACTGATTTTTTAATGTTAATTCAAGTTATAATAAGTGTATTTTTAAAGCCCGAGGCAGAATAAATAGGACAGTTTCTTTTCCACTTCTGGTTGCCTTTTTTTTCTATTCTGTGAACCGCATTAAGATTTTCATATACAAATAGAAAGATAAACCTTATGCATAAACCGTAATCCATTATTTTCCAATAATAAGTCTGTAATAGGTGCCTCTTAATGGTATAGAATGGAACGCTTCGTGCGCGAGTCCGACTCGCACTTGGCCGGTTTTTTTTTCTTTATGGCGCCTTCAAGCACAATTTAGATTATTTAAATATTTGATAGCTTTGTGTTGTTTTGCCAGGTTTTGCCCTTAAAACGATCTAATGAGATATAATTGATCAAAATCGGTCAAGTCGTTGCGTAGTTAAGACAGTTTAAAAACGTCGATATTATTTTTCCCATCACTAATCGCAGCGAAAATTTGCCCTATGTCAGTGCGTTACGAGGTGTATTAGATCCCATATTTGTTTTCCTAATAATTCCTAAACTAGCCATCCGATCCCGGGGCGACGGTGGATTAGGGTTCATCAATTCACTGTCTATATCAATAAGGACCAAAATTCTCATTTATGTTTGATTTCGCGCCAGAAAATGGATTTTAGTCTGTAAAAGGAGGTGGGGTCTAATAGACCGCGTGTCGCCCTAACGTCTGGTCACGGTACGGGCCGATTAAACCTCGTGCCGCAGGAACGGAAAGTATGCAAAAATTGGTGCCGCAGCTAACGTGTTAAGTAAAATAACAAAATTAAGGCCGTAGCTCATAGTGTGTCATCGTAAATGTTTAACTGGTCGAGGTCGAGGACACGCCACCTTACGCTTCAATTGATTATATAAATATTATTTATTTAATTAGTTGTAAATATTTCTGCAATCCAAATATTGAGCCTAATAGCTGAGTTAGTTGAGTAGTTCCAATATTTTTTTCACTATTAAATATGTATATTACACTAATATTCTCAGCCAAGACAGTAAAAAATGGAGTCGGATTATTGACCCAGATACAACATTGTACCAACTTTCAATTCTCTAGAAAAGTAAATTTTGAACCTAAGTTTATAATCCCTCTTATTCCAAAACGTGGTTTAAAACAAGTAGTGTGTAGGAATAACTGAAGAACTAGAATAAACATTATTACAAAACTAAGTTTAACGTTATTTAGTAAGTTTAAATAAAATCCACTTTAATACTAAAGTTAAACCACCCGGACCCCTAGTTTAAAATGAGTACTAAAATAATAACCCCAAAATTTCGATTCAGTAACCATGACAACTTATCCCTGTGACAGTTCATTTCGTTTTACACTAAAAGTTATTTGTGAGAAAGTGGTTAATTTATTTTTGGGATTTAATCCCATAAATATATGTAGGGGGAAGTCCCCTAGTGGCGGACACCTAAGGTTATTTATAAATAAAACAGAAAATATTTTAGGAACGTTTATTAAATTATGACTTGTATTAGATAAACAAAGTTAGAAATCAAATTAAAGTAACAAAAATACAACCTCTGCTAAAACTTAATTAATACTATTGATCAAACTTTGATTACAAAAAGTATATTTTTAAAAAGTGGCACCTAGTACCGGACGAATGTTTGTGCCATACCTCTAGCACGGGATATTTCAAAATAACCTGCACCGATCACATATGTAGCCAGCTCTACACTCTGGAATGTCTCCACATGCTTCATATTCCCACCCACGACAGTTAATATTGTATTGCATTGCAGCTTGTCTTATACTCAGTTCTTTTGTGGCTCCCAGAATCCTTTCTTTTTCTTCTCTTCCTCTCTCTTTTAATTATATTCTTTCTTCTATACTCTAAAACAAAATTAAATAATTAGAATCAATTCTATAATTAATACCTACGTAAGTAACACCTACGTAATTCCTTACAAGAAATATCAACATGTTTACTGTCCGGCACTAAGGGACGACTTAGTGTCCGGTGCTAAGGGACAGACATTTTCGTTCATTAGGTGGTATCTGCTAAAATTGTTTAATAAATCTAATAATATTCTACTATCATACGGATAACAATCAAGTACTACTATTATCTTTGAATACCAATCAAATGTAAATGCATAAATATACTGGAATTACTTACATTGATATTTAGGTGACATCGTGATTTCGCGCATAAAACAGCAAACGTTGCTCCCGCCGCGGGGGCGTGCGTCACAGGCGGGGCGCGGCGTGTGATCCTGTACCTGAGTACCCCCTGCGCCCCTTTCACTTGTATTTTGAATCGAACAGATTAGTACTATCTTAAATAGTACGAGTGTCCGGCGCTAGGTGCCGTCCGGCGTTACGGGACTTCCCCCTAAGCAATTCCTATGCATATTACTTGGAAACCTTACTTAAGTAAATATTTTAATTTATTGTTGCCTATGGTTAGTCGAGGATTTGTAAAAAAAAATTAAGAACTCACATTATTCCGTAATAATCATGAACTTGCTAGTTTAGGACTAAAAGCGGAATCAGAGCACTTTTTTGTAATAAGAAGGAATTAGTTTAACTGAGAAAGTAAATCGTGAAATTATATTTTTTTGTCTTTATTGCAATATTTAAATGCAAACATAATTTAAAAAAACTAAGCAATTGTGTTTTTAGGGTTCCGTAGCCAAAATGGCAAAAACGGAACCCTTATAGTTTCGTCACGTCCGTCTGTCCGTCTGTCCGTCTGTCCGTCTGTCACAGCCGATTTACTCGGAAACTATAAGTACTACAGTGATGAAATTTGATGGGAATATGTGTTGTATGAACCGCTACAAAAATATGACACTAAATAGTAAAAAAAAGAATTGGGGGTGGGGCCCCCCATACATGTAACTGAGGGATGAAATTTTTTTTTTCGATGTACATACCCGTGTGGGGTATCAATGGAAAGGTCTTTTAAAATGATATAAAGTTTTCTAAAAAACATTTTTCTTAAAGTGAACGGTTTTTGAGATATCAGCTCTCAAAGTCGTAAAAAGTATGTCCCCCCCCCTCTATTTTTATAACTACGGGGTATAAAATTCTAAAAAAAATAGAGGTGATGCATGCTAATTAACTCTTTCAACGATTTTTGGTTTGATCAAAGTATCTCTTATAGTTTTTGAGATAGGTTGATTTAACTGTAATTTTGGTTAAGTTATTGTGCTTACACTGAAAACGATGGCTGAACCTTATAAGATAGATCAAAAAATATACTACAGTATTGTACACCTTTAAAAATCCGCGATGATATAAAATCTTTATAATGTATATTTGCTGCTACGGAACCCTTTGTGCGCGAGCCCGACTCGCACTTGGCCGGTTTTTTTTAACACAGTTTATGTTGCCGAATTTTGTTAAAGTGTCAACTGTGGCTTATGATGTGGCTTATTATTTTGGCCCAACTAGAAGTATAGCGCGAGTGCAGTGATTAGTAAAATTGAGGGTGATTACTGCAAGTATTTTGCAGTTTGTATAGAGTAAGGTAATAATACGCTGGTTATGCTAGTTACCCTTTAAATTGTCTAAGTAGTTGCCTATTGGTGCTACCTAAGACATAATTGTCTAAGGCTGGTACTATAACTGGTTACATGAAATGCAATAGAAACTATACAAAGCTTTAAAGTTAGAGAAAACATTAAATGTCAAAATATTTTTTTTTTATCTTAATGGTACATTTTAAGGTGACGGGTAGGGCACACTAGCGACGTCAATCGATTTTAATTTTTAGCTACCAAATCGGATCTATTTTAAACAAATTCGGGGTTACAACCTCTCGGCAAACATTTATACTATTTATTAAATAACCATGCATATATGTTGGGTCCGACGAATACGCGAAAAATTGATTCACGCTAAAAGCGGCCACTTTTGGCGTGAATCAATTTTTCGCGTGTTTGCCGAGAGGTTGTAACCCCGAAATTGATTAAAATAGATCCGATTTGGTAGCTAAAAATTAAAATCGATTGACGTCGCTAGTGTGCCCTACCCGTCACCTTAATAGTTTTTCGATGTAAAACCACGGGTAAAACAACAAATATCATGGACACTTTATTGGTTTTGTGGTAAAATATGTACGTACAGTCGCGGACACATCAAGCTATACAAAACTGTCAAATTTCTTCATTCGATTATAAACCTTATATTGTTACATATTGAGTTCGAAATCGATTGAGGAAATTTGACAGTTTTGTATAGCTTGACCTGTCCGCCACTGTACATAAATAGGTGTGTAAGTATAAATAAACTTTGAAAAAAACTTTTGTGATCTCCCGCCATTTTTATCCTTTCATATAGCGTTTTATTATAAAAAAAAATGAGCACAATGTTTTTCTCCGCGCACGTTCATGGACGATTAAATTATTTTTCTAACATGTATGTACCTGCAATAATAACTAAGCTTGAGTGAGCTCTTGAAATGAAAAACATTAATTTTCTTATACGAGTAGAAACTAAACGCTTTTTGACATTGACGTTTGTTTTCTCTTATCAGCCGGGGCGGTCGATTATTTACGCAAAGTGATAAATAAAATAATAAAAATCTGTTAAAACACTGATTTACTTTAGGTAATTGTTTATTTTAGAAAATGAGTGAAATGTTGGACGAAGATTTGGAGTTTCGCGGTGGTACCCTCCAGTTAAGTACCGACAATGTAATGCCAGAAAGTTCAGAACGCAATCAAAATAATCGTACAGATATTCCAGACAAAAATAAACCTAAATCAAACGCAAATCCCTCTGTGCTATCAGGTGCAGACTCACTATCATCGTCCAGTTCATCTTTTGCAGGTAAAAATATTTATATTCGGGAAGAATGTAGCCAGGAAACGTAAATTAATTGCCACGCTGCGACCTTTCCTACTGCTTATCTGCTCGTTAGAACATTGCCGAAGTGATTAGAATTTAGAAGACGCAGTATTATAATAATCATAAGCACATATTAAAATATGATTAAATTTTATTCAGTTTCACCAAACAAATAGTTATATTTATCTCTGTCTGTTACAGTTTTTTTTTTAAATTGACACAATTATTTATTGCTACCTGTATTTAATTACAGACTAATACCTAAGGCTTAAATACCTGTAATAAAATGGTGTGTAAAAACATTAACACTAATTAAATAGGTATTTACCTATGAAATTGCTGCTTTTTTAACTAACTCCTTTAATATGCAAATAGTCACCGTACTATAATTTCATTTTGATCTAAGTCTATATTTTAAGGTTTATATTATGGTCTCCATGTTCGTGTTCCTTGACTTTTTAAGTCGGTTTTGTATACCTAGCTCCCGCCCTGAGACCTTTTGTAATGTCTCAGGGCGGGAGAAATGTTGTAGTGTGTTGGTACTGTTATGTCTATTAAATATGTTTTACTGTCTATTTTATTTGTGTATATAACATCAGGTCTGTTGTGGACAACTGTGACATCTGTCTGAACTGGTATCTCCCACATTATTTTCGCTGTATCATTTTCTTTCACTTGTGGTTTTATATTAAATAGAGATCAGATATTATTATATTTGTGATGAAAATAAAAAGACATGAAAACAACCCTTTTTCACATGGCAGAATCAATGTTTTCATTGATAATATCTTTTTAATATTTTTTTTACATACTATCCTAAATGTTGTTAAAAGGTAATTAATGCTACTACTCCATAGTTAACTGTTAAATAACCTTACAAAACAACAATTTATTGGTAGGACCTAATATCATGAGAAATCCAGAACATCCTGTCATTTCTATTAAATGTCTTATGATTTCTTTATGAGGCCCCTGCTTGATTGGGCTCATACACAGGGGAGCCCCTTATGCCCCTTGCTTCCTATGTCTAATGATAAATTTGGCAACCATTCATGTCCGTTTATGACTACGATTCTCAGTCATGAGGTAGCAACCATAGAAAGAGAAATAAGAATAGAATAGAAAATAATGTGCTGCATACATAGACTAACAAGAATCCTAATTATTCACATGACATTACAACAAATAGGTTCTTGATTACAGATGCCAGAACAGAAGACCAGAATAATGCTGCAGCAGCAGCTGCAACTGCAACTGCAGAGGCCGCTCAGGCGGTCTACCCTAGATACGATGTACCATTTGACCGCGAGAACATCAAGGACTTCTTTACGTTTCGCCGTGGGGTAGTAGAAAATGCTATACAAGAGTGTATCACAGCTTTGCTCTTCCCTGAAGATGGGGAGTACTTGGGAGCTTGGCTATTGACAGAGTAAGTTAAATGACCTGGTTTGAATAAAGTTATTCATATCTATTAGTAAATTCACAGTCTCTTTTCTAGCTTTTATGACAAATGGATTCTTGCAATGAATCAATGTGTGTATGTACAGTCACAAGCTTTAATTTGGGACCCACTCAATGTTGAATGTCGTGAAGTAAACTTTCGCTATTAGGAGCTAATATTTTAACGTGTCAAAGTCATGATATTTACCGTCGACAACTTTTCTTTTCTAGGGGCAACCGATTAAAAACGTCAACTTGAGCAAGGGCATACGATCATTGCCGATGTTTTCCGAGTAATTGTTACGTGGGTAATAACTTTTTGGCCCTGTGGTTTTCTTGACTGACACTGACACGAGTGACACAACATATGTTCGTAATTAGAAAACCGTATTTGCAAATGGGTTATAGTTTCATGGGTCGATTAGATAAGTGGTATTCACAAGAAAGAGGTCTATCCCGTTAATTAATATTCACTGCAATGGTTAATCTATCCCAGTCGATGACCATGTTCAATTCTTCGGCGTCACTCTTGACTCCAGAATGTCCGGGGTTTCCCACTTCAATCATGTGGCTCAAAAATGTGAAAAAGGTATCAATATTCTTAGATCCCTTTCAGGTGTCTGGTAGGGCTCACACCCTTATAGTCAAAAGGTTCTTATTAATGCAGTTGTCCGTTGCCACCTGGACTATGCATCCTATCTTCTCGAACCCTGCAACAAAGAACAATTAAACAGGTTAGAGAAGTTACAAATGATAGGCTTAAGAATCGTACTAGGGGAAATGAAATCTTCCCCGAAAATTGCTTTGCAGGTGGAGGCTGTGGACCCCCCACTAGTACCTCCCGGCGTTAATACCTCTCGGATAGGTTTATATTTAGAACAAACCAATTTAGTGGCCACGCTCTCATTATCCGCCTTCAAAACTTATCTGAGCCGATTTCTCAACCGTCTTCCAAATATTGGGCCCATAAAAAACCTCCTTTAATAATTACCAGTTTCAAACAACTTTCCTACCCGATGAAACAATTCCCTTCCAATCCCCTCTTTCGAATCCCATATGATGCCCTAATATTTGAATCCCAAATTATCCTTTATTTTGTAATCTCAAAAAACGACCCCATGGCTGACCGCAGGTTCAACATAAACTTGAATACGAGGGCGACACTGAAAGTTTTTAGAACTGGTCCACTTATAAGACGATAATTAAAAAAATAAGTTTAAATTTTGAAAATGGAACTCTTTGCCAATATTATTGTCTATGCATTTAATTCGATTCTCTTTTATCCGATTTGGCGGCAAATTGAAAATAATCTTGAACAAGTGAACATGAATTTAACGCGAGAAAATTTCCGTGCAATGATTTTCTATGACTTTCGATGTCAAATAAGTCAACAAGAAAGTTATGATAGACTTCGATTGGCCTTTCACGATGAAGCTAAATCTCGTGCCACTGTTTGCAACTGGTTTAATGAGTTTAAACGTGGTCGCACTAATCTCACCTATGATTTGCGTGAGGGACGGCCATGTACGGAGACTACTGGAGATAACATCAGTGTTGTGCGACGTATGATAGAGACCGACAAAAGAGTGACCTATCAGCAGATTCGGACAAGTTTAGGCATTGGTATGAGTCAAGTACACAAAATCATTCATGAACATTTAGGGGCCAGGAAGCTTTGTGCCCGGTGGATACCTCATAATTTGACAGAGGCCCAAAAACTACGTCGTGTTTATTGGTGCCGTGAAATGGTTCAAAGATTTAACGGAGGTGACTCAAATGTTGTGTTTGACAGGTGACGACAGCTGAATTTATTGTTATGATCCTGAAACTAAAAGACAATCTGCTGAATGGGTGTTTCCATTCGATGAGTTGCCAACTAAAGTGTAGAGAAGTCGCAGCGTGGGAAAAAAGATGGTCGCCTTGTTCTTCGGAAGGACAGGTCATATCGCAACAGTTTGTTTAGAGGATCGAAAAACAGTTACCGCAGAGTGGTACACTAACTAACTGTTTGCCATTTGTCTTGGAAAAAGTTCGGGAAAAACGACCTCGCAGTAGGATCCTCATTCACCACGACAACGCCTCGCCGCACACCGCCAAGGAAACACTTGAGTATTTGGTGACGTCAGACGTAGAATTACTGGGTCATCCGCCATATAGCTCAGACCTCGCACCCTATGATTTTCATTTATTTCCAAAAATAAAAGAAGAACTAAAAGGAAAACGTTTCACGGACGCCGAAGAAGCAGTGGCTGCGTATCAAAAGGCCGTCGAAGAGACCCCTAAAGAAGAGTGGGCCAAGTGCTTTTCTCAGTGGTTTCATCGAATGCAGCGATGTATTGATGTGAAGGGACACTATTTTGAAAAGATATAATAAAAGTAACAACTTGTTCAGTTTTTGATTTTCTAAGAACTTTCAGTGTCGCCCTCGTAGAGACTGGCAACAATGGTTGCCAATTTACACCGATGCCTCCTAATGTCCAAAAGAAGAAATTGTAGGAAGCGCAGTATGGATCCTTAAATTTCAGGTTGTTCTAAATTTTAAATCCCCTAAAGAGAACTCTGTATTCACATGCGAATCAATTGCAGTTTTAGAAGCAGTACATAGAAATAGGAATGTCCATTCCCACAAATTCAATAAATCCGTCATATTTTCCGACTCCAAAAGCTGTCTACAAGCAATCATTAAAAATTTAGTTCCAATGTCATATAGAAAACATATACGTGGCTTTAGTAGGGATTCCAGGCCATAATAGTATCCGCGGCAACGAACAGGTCGACGTGTGGGCTAGAGAAGCCATACAGCTTGGTACCGCTCGCCAACAAAATTTTGCCTATGATATTCTGCCTCGCGCAACAATAGCATTAAAAGATGATTGGCAAACGAGGTATAGTGAACTATCCAGATCCAAGGGTCATCACTACGCAGGTGTTCAACCACTGATCCCCTGGAGGCCATGGTTTTTTAAGCGGAAAACCGAGGACTAATTCGTCATCACTATTTCTCGTCTGCGTATTTGCCACGCTTGCACTCCGATCTTCCTGAACAAAATCCACTGCAGAGACACATTCGCTATGCGAATGCGGCTATAGAAGAGGGTACCTACGATAGATCACATTTTCTTCAGCTGTCAGAAATACCCTATCTCGCTGTATGACATCCTACCTCCGAAAATTCCCCGCCCTATTAATATTTCTTACTTACTGTCTCTTTCTTCTTACTCTGTTATAGAATATTTATGTAACTATATTTAGAAATATAATATAAGACTCTAATTTTACATGAGAATCTCCCTTTAATATTGTGTCGTCTGTGTGTTTTGTTCTGTCTTGGTTTTAGATGGTGTTTGGTGCAAAACTCAATTGAAATAAATATTAAAAGGATTTAAACTCGCCACACCGGTCAATAACCATAAAAATAACGTGTCTCTTTAATCACTCGAAATTGGCAGAGCTATTATGTGTTCGCCGTAGGCAACACCAGTAGCCGCCACTGAGATTTAAAAAAATGATTGAAAACCGTAATGATGGCTTTTTGCAAAGTGGTTATCGTTTCAAGGGTCGATTAGATAAGACATTTTATGTCTTGACATGACATTCAACATTATTGCCCTAAAGTTTCGACCTTATTGCATTATGAATGTTCTAACGATATTTAAAGGAAATGGGTCCCAAATTATAGCTCGTGACTGTACTGTGCTTCAAAATGGTAAATTTTGTATTGAAAAGAAAGATTCTAAATGAAAAATGTTATAAATTATAATTTAGCGAGTATACACAGATTAGCTAGGTACTGATAAAACTTAACAGATATTGCTAGTGCTGTGAGCACAAACTTTTATAGAGACCGTGAACTTTTAAAACTTATAAAAAATATTTATTGACTTTTCTAACAGAATAACTTTATGGGACAATGAGAAGGAAAGGATAGTAATTTTGACGTCTAGACTAGTGATGACCATAAAGTACGACTTCATAGCCATGAAGCAGTTGGATTTCAAGAAGACATACCTAGATGACTTGGACACTATAGTTATTGGGGAACTGGTTTATCCACCATCATCTTTAGTTCCGTAAGTAACATTTTTTAAAATTAATTTAGCTACATGGTAAGATTTCTATGTTCAGTAGTAGTCAGACACAGGGTTGTTGTTGAATTGATGTCATTGTGGCTTAGTGTTGATGTTATCGTCATATTTATATTCAGTAACAATATGCCCTAATTCGAATACTAGTAAGGTTGGTTCTTTAAACGATTTTCATTATTTTAGGTACATACGCTTGAAATGTTTTTATTTATCAACTTATACTGATTATTATGAAGATTAAATATCTTGATGATAATCTCTCCTATTTGTACATAAAAATCTTAATCAAAATATTATCAGATTTGCCACTAAACAGTGTATTAACACACATTTTGACAGCCAACTTGTAGCTCTTATATGGAACCACCCATACCAACGACGACGACGGGGTGTTATAAGTTTGACGTGTCTGTGTGTGTGTCTGTGTGTCTGTCTATGGCATCGTAGCTCCCGAACAAATTAACCGATTTTGATTTTGTTTTATTTTTATTGAAAGATGAATTCTTAGCTATGTTGGATAAAAATCGATCCAAGATGGCCGCCGTCACAAAGATATCGATTGTATGTTTTAACACAACTCCCACAGTATGGGTATCATATAAAAGTGCTTGATTAGCAGAATATATTTATTGTGACACATTTCAAATCCAAGATGGCCGCCGTCAAGGGTTTTTTAAATTTTCAATTTAACTGAAGATTTTTTTTAAATCTTTTAGTAACTAAAATAGTTGACTATCAGGCTTACCTACTCTACTATAAACAGATCAAAATAAATATTACGGTTACTTGTCATATTTACTGAGTTATAGCACAAAGCAGAACGAAAACCAATTATGCAAAATTTAACTGTGAAATTGCGATTGTCGTCGGCACGGACAGAAGCTGTTCCATAATAATAATATTGCGAGCGCGCGAATTGCCGCGATTACATTCAATGACAGCCAGTGCACATCTAATTCAATTTAATCAAATTGTCATAGTGCAAAATGAGTCTTAGGTAATGTCTACATCTAATGAACTATCTATGCTTGATCTTTATAAAGGATCATATACGTGATTAGCATATTATAGATACGTCAAAGGACAAAAGTCTGTGAAATAACATGATAAATTAGCATGCTGTGCTGGCCACGTCTGCTGTAGAACTAACAATCATACTGACGAGTCTTGAAGTGGTGTCTGCGGTTAGACGAACGTAATGTATGACCCTTTGCTACTTTCTAGACTGATGATAGCCTTAGGTAAGAGTGCTGCTGGCAATGAGTGGGTGAGGAAAGCCTGAGGCAGAAGTTAGTGGTGGCGAATGATTTAGGCCTGCCTTCAGCAGTTTACCTATATAGGGAGCGTTCAAGTATTTTTGAAGATTTTTTGACCCTCCCTCCCCTCCTGTAACGCACCTTAACGTTTTTCTGTTCTAATCGTCACGTAACACTCAAGTGATCAGAACAAATTAAAAATTAAGACCAGAATATTACAATCGAGGGATTCTCCGTAAAATGTAAACGTAAAGGGTTGCCAATTTGGGAGTTTAAATTACCTATTTTTTATTCAAAGAAAGAAACAATGTTACGTAATACGTGTAGTGAGAAAAACGCCCTCCCTGTATCGCATCTGTAACGTTTTACGAGACCCCCCCCCCCCCCCTCTCCCTCAAATTACGTTACGTAATACTTGAACGCTCCCATAAGATATTTGAAGTAGCATCGCGGAATGTAACATGACTATGCAGGAATGGTATTGCGTTACTCCGCATGTTTTGTTTTATTTATTAATTAAGTCTTAATTGAAAGTAATATGGCTCACAGTCGGTTAAACGGCGTCGCGACGGGCGTGGCGACGGTGGTGAAGGACTGCGTCATAGACCGCCTGTGCCGGCGGACCGAGCAACGCCGACGGGGACAGTAAACTGTTCGATCCCAAGTATTTTGAACCTAGGTACTTTGAGTTGCGGTAGAAACCCACGTTTTACATTTTAGTTCGCTGGCTTCATTTCTCATAATTAACTCAACATCTCACAATGAATGTTTTAACCACCTACTTAAGCATGTTGCTTGCCCGGTGACGAAGCACGGAAAGGTATGGTTGTTCAATCACTACAGCTTTATTATAGTGGTAGTTGGCTTTTTTAATAAATAATTTTAAGATTTTCACTCTTTTTTGCTCACCTAGTCTTAGATATTTTTGTAGAGTAAACCTTAAACTATTAAAATTTTGTTTGTATTTTTTTATTGATAACTCTTTGTTAAGATTTGCATGCCAATTTAATTGGCAAGACATGTGGACACTTTATTCTATGCACATCTGTATATACCATGTACTTATGCAAATAAAGTTTATGATGATGATGATGATGAACTAATTATAAAACATCATTGTACTGTACTTATAACTGACTGACTGTTTGTTAGCCAAAATTAGAAAATAGACAATAAAATGTAGTGTCTTGCATTGAATCCTTCATAGAAATAATAATATAGGCATTTACTATATATAAGGTAGCTAGAATGTGAAAAATAATAGGATTAAATAGTAAAATAATATCTATTTTATTTCTTAGTTTATTAAGGAATGATAATGATTAATATAATTTCAGTTTGTCAATACTTTTTAAATGCTTAGCAAAAAATGACAAAAAAATTGTCTATTAATAGTAGTTATTTAGGTATTAACCATTTAGTAGCTATAGAAGCTGAATAGATAGTTTAATGCAGAAAGTTTCATGTTAATAAAGTACTTAGTGCTTGTAAATGCTACTGTACTCAGCCTATTACTACTCCAATAACTGAAGTTTAGTTGTACTATATCTAATCAAAAGCTGACTGTAAATGGTATCTGTTGAAGGGAGCGCAACCTCCGAGGAGTGCGGATGATGTGGAACAAGGGCGAGCCCCTGCCGCTGAAGACCGTATGGAACCCCTTCAGCCAAGATGTGCCCTTCATCACCTTCGCTTCGCACCCTATTTTTTGGCACAAAGGTAGGTTGATGCAAATAAAACTCTCTATTTATGGGATAATTGTTTTATCTCGATCCTGGTGACGATGACAATATATTAGAAAAATCTAGACTGAAGGAGATTCACGCTTTGGTATGAACGGGCTGGCTCAACACCAGTAATACCAAGCCTCATAGAAACCACCGGGTTTCTATGAGGTATGAGGTAATTGCCCACCACCAGGGCGGGGCCAACAAAATTTCGCCCAAACCCATTGCTTTGGATCCCGGGGTACACTTGGACTTTGATCCGGATTTAAGAAGTCTGGTAAATACAATGAAGTGACTGCCGTCTGAACTTCACAGCATTAAACAGGGAAATCAGATAAACTAGATCGTTGTTAAACGTTTGAAACCGAAACGTGCAGGTTTACTCACGATATTCATTCATCACCCAGCGATCCGGTCGAGTCGACCCATTCATGTCGAAACGTGGCTCTGCCAGTAGAAAAAAATGTTTAACAGTCTCTTAGATTAGTACAAAACAGCGGAAGATAGGGCACGTCCCTTCAATTAGACACCTGAAAAAGGGCTTGATGAATAACTACATACAGACATACTCACAGCTCTATGACACAGCTGTACAGTATTGGAAGAGAGAGACAAATCTATTTGTTGACATAAGCGTGAGTGAGTCAAGCGTGCTACGCCCAGCTACGCTTCAGAGTTGAATCCTGTAAAAAGGACTTAACTCGTCATACATTAATATAATCGTATATTTCTATCTCGCTCTGCAAAATGTTACTTATTTTTGAATAATTTGTACAACGTGTAAAAGCGCACGAAGGCATTTTGGTAACCTTTATCCCACTTAAAACAATTAAAGAATATTTTTGTGACACGACCGCTTGTCAGACTCGCCAATTTGTGCGGTTGAGACTATTTTGATTTAATCTAAGAACAGTACAATTTGACGGTGACAATATAACATATGTTTCCAGACGGCGAATTAGAAGACAAAGCAACATACGACATGGAGATATTCGCGCAGAAGCTGCAGCGCGCCATAGAGTCCATGTCGTCATCGGCGTGCTGCATACACCACTCGCCCATCATCATCCAGAGCTACGTCGGCATCACCTCGCTGCTGCATAACAAGACCAGCATGGGCTTCTTTAAGGTCAGGGGGAAGTTCAGCTTCTAATCGAAGATACGAGTTCCTAGAGTTAGCTAGGTATTGAAGGCTAAAACCATGATAGTGTATTAAAAAGGGGTGATATGCCATCCTCTGTAGCGCAGCTATTAAAATTTGAGTCCACCAAGATACACATCTATTTTATATTTATAGGTACTTTTAATACAGAGGTAAATTCTATAGACAACGACCAGCCTTATAAGCTAAAAAGCCAAACACTTGCGCGATTTAGTCGATACCCAGTGCCATCTATTGAAAAATTCTGCATCTAATAGCAAAATTAAAGCGTCCCTGAACGAAACGAAGACGGGCCACTAGTCGAAATACTGGTTCTTATTGAAATATGCTTAAAAATCTTCACAATTGTATTCAGAAGTTGCGTAGGTAAACATGCGGTGACGTGTAAAATTAATTCATAGTGGTATTTTTAGTGGACCACGAATTAACCGCATATTTTATGTCTACCTTCTTTTTAATACTCTATCATTCGAGAAAAGAGTACCCCATAATACTATCAAGAAGATTTCTTTGAAGGTGTCATTAAAATTCGCTATGTCTCGAAAAACTTATTATTATGAAAATGAATTATAATATTATTGTTCCAAATTGAGATTTTAGTGTTGTTATGTTATGCTTGGCATTTTAATGTTCATTGTGATAGTTAAATCTAAACCAAGATTGTTATTCAATAAGAACATAGGTGCAGTTATGGAACAATTTAACTGGTCAATCTGAGATGCAGGAGCGAGAAGGAATCAATTTTACGGTTTAGCTAAAGAGCTAATCCTGCCTATAAGTAATTTCGGTTTAGAAATTGAAAAAACTTAAAATAATGATATATTTTTGATCTTTAAAATGGTGGAGGAAGATGATGTTATGAAAAACCTGTTTCGGTTGATTTTATTCGATCATTATAAGACATTCATCACTCTAATAGATTTTACATTTTGCTTGGTAAAAAAATATGGATTGTATTTAACGTTCCCTCAAAATTAATAAATTGATAACCTAACCTAACCTTAATTGCACATCAAAATCATAGTTTGATGTGCAATTAGTATTTTTGGTGCAGAAATAGGTAATTTCTAGAGGGTTTGTTTAATGTATTCCAAAAAATATGTAATATATTTTCTTTATTCGTAATTATAACCTGAGGTCGGAATTAGGTAGAGTTGTTTTGTACTTGCATCAAAATTCACCATAATAACATGGATCTTCCCGAATTTGTAATGTAATGTAATGTCATCCTAAAATAAAATTATGGCCGTATCACCTAAAACTGCAGATACGTGAATTTCCGGTCACATTGAGGATTATCGTATAAAAATGAACTTTATTATTTTATAAATCACGGGATTTATGAGGATCTTTCAAATTATTTTTGAGGCATATCCACTTTATTCTTCCGCTGTATGAAATCGGTGTAAGTACCAAAATAACTACCTAATTCCGACCTCTGGTCATAACATCCGAGCCCTTTTATCGCTCCATTATGACCAGAGCTTAATTTATTATTATTTGAATTAATATTATGTTCTTTAGTGTTTAGGAGTTGCAATTATGTCAACGATAAAAGGCAATATCAACGATTTATATGTATGCTTAGTATACAGAGACCAAAAATATACCTAAACATACCCCACCTTATTACAAATCGAGATATAAAGTTATTACCGTACTAAAGCTCATGTCATCCCGTTCCAACACGCAATGTTAAAAGGGGTTGGCACGAGTTCTGTTCCGGGTCTAATCTTAGTTCGCGATTTGTAATAAGGGGGACAGTGTTTACAAACTAGTCAACACTTGTTTTTGGTTTAGGTCACCGTGGTTGTTTGTATTAACGTTTAGGTAACGAAAGCATAGCTTTTCTTCTATATAGATCATGGATAATGAATAACGTTTCCATTAATTTGTGATATTTTTGCAGTTGAATCAGTCACCATTTTATATTTTTATGCATTAATTGCTATGTTATCAAACTAGGTGTTTTATTATAATAATAAATTATTTACACATTGATTAAAATCTTCGACACATTACATTATTCCATCATCATCATCTTAGCGACCCGGACGCAACCGGGACGCGTCCCAAGCGGTCGTTTCGAAGCCCGGGGTCCGCTTGCTTTCCCTCTTCGACTCCTCCACTTCGCGCAGTTTTGTGCATCCCTAGTTGTCATTAGCACGCATGCCATATTTTTACGACGTCAAGCCCACACCTTTTTAGGTCAACCCTTTATGCCGGGACCCGGCGGTGGTGGCATGGCCAGGCATTTGTTTCCCACGTAGCCAGTCCGGTTTTCGCAGGATATGACTGTGCCTACATAGGCGACCTCTTCAGCAGTTTATCTGCTATGTCACGGACATGAAGGCTTCCACGCACGGGTTACACATTAAATATTCCGTTGTAGAATATGGATTATAAGGTAGTGCATTGAAAGTGAGATCCAACTCCATTTGTCATTTTGCCATGACACGAAATAACCTTGTAGATGGGTTATAGGTATACAAAACGCCATCTAACGGATTTCACGTACCTACACGTTTGTCTTCAATAATAAGTAAAGGCGATCTTATGTATGAATAGGAGTTGCGTAATAAATCATACAGAAACATTTATAAACTTGCACATTACTCGTAATAAGTTGCCTTAATCATAATAATGCGTTAAAAATCGCTCTTAAATTGGAATTGTATTAGATGTAAGTAACATAATATAATATACAAAGTCGACCTTCCCACGGTTTCCGGGACGCGGGTGCGAGGAGTGCGCTGGGCCAATACGGTGTATGACTATTTTTTTTTTATTTTTACAATCAAAAGACCTCTCAATGATAGAAACATCGTTGAAAGAATCACTTGATTCTCATTTAAACTACCTGAGATATCACAACTTTAAAATCACATTATTTTGGGCAAACCCAAAACGCTCCATACAAATGGCTACTTAGATGTGACGTCAAACCTAAGTATTTTATATGCATTTCAATTGAATTTTGTATAGTTGCTATATCAAATGTTTCGTTTATGTCAATGGTTCTATTATAATAATTGGTGCAAATGGTGGTATAATTATTTTTTAATAATTTCATACTTTTAAAATGGACTTGCCCATGAATCTTTGAATGACCATAAAACCGGCTAGACGTTATATTTTTTATTGAGAATTTTTGCCATTGGCACATATTGACCTATATTTTGATAAAATATTTATATTTTGTAAAATCTTGAGCTTAGTCATATACCCTATTAAAGAAGTTTATATTCTACTTGGGCCACTCAATCAGCCGGATGTCGTCCGTCGTCACATACCAATAAGAATTACTTTCGCAGATAAACGTGCGACTGCGCGGGCTCTACAGATCACTTTTTCGATTGGTCAAACAGACAGATAATTCGAAGGTCGATTTTGTAGCTGTAAAGCTGTAGATTATTATATTGCGAGTGCTATAACTACACGTTATGAGAAATTAAGTATAATAATGGAAATTAATTCATTAAAGTCATCTCTGATTAGACATAAAAAAAAATATTATGATGGGCACTTACAAAAGTTTAAATAACACCTAAAGGGGTATTAAATAATTTTAATAATTATTATATCCAGCCGTATATTTCCATCAGTAGATTTGTAAATGGATGATTAAAAACATGTTTATTTAATGATATGAAATGAAAGTGCTTTAAAGTCAGCTAGTACGATGTAGTCATTTGCATTGTTAAAAATATGCTTAATTGTTAAATTAAGATAAAAGAACGTGCTCTACGAACTTACATTTGTCACAATTCGAATTATGTATGGATTAAAATGTTAATTAATATTATATGAGAGTATTTATTAGAGGAAGACGTAGCTTTTGCAAAAAAGTTGTTGTGTAAATTAATTCTCATAAAATGTGAAATTAAAATTAGGTACCTACTCAAGTAAGTACCAACTGTTTGATGGATCTCGATGTAAAGTTTATCGCATGTGTCAATCATCTATGTATTCAAATTGGTATTGTATATTAATACACTTTAACTTTTCTTACTTAAAACCTAAAGAAAATGTTGGAAGTGTCATCTAGTTAAATTCATAATAACATGCATAATATGTAATAAATCTATTTCCTTTGAATTGTTTATGCTGATATTCCAGCTAGTTTACCAAGAATTGAGATAGTAAAGTAACGTTTTCCAATTATTATTATAATTCTAATATGTAATGATTGATTATAAATCATACCTACATACTCTATGTTGTTATTTCGTTTTTGTATAAAACATATGTGTTACCCTATACGATTATATGTATATTATTCTGTTCTGTGTTTGATGAGTAGAACAACAGAATATTACAAAACTGTATCCAATCTACATAATTTCTACCTTGAATTGTTATGTCCTTTTAAAGTGACGGGTAGGGCACAGTAGCGATGCTAATCGATTTGAATTTTTAGCTACTAAACCGGATCTATTTTAAACAATTTCGGGGTAACAACCTATCGGCAAACACTTATACTATTTATTAAATAACCATGCACAAATGTTGGGTCCGTTTTTGTACGCGAAAAATTGATTCACGCCAAAAGTGGCCACTTTTGGCGGTAATCCAAGATTCGAGTGCAAAAGCAGACCAAACAGTTAACTATAAGTATTAAATAAATAGTTTAGTTGTTTGTCGAGAGATTGTAACCCCTCAATTGTTTAAAATAGTTCCGGTTTAGTAGCTAAAAATTAAAATCGATTGGCGTCGCTAGTGTGCCCTACTCGTCACCTTAAGTATCTACCTTTCTATTTAGGACAAATACTAGTGACTAGTAATGACCAACCGTTCTCATTATTTCTGATTAATTAAATATTTCACATACATCGCAGTCCCATTATAATTTCATCTATTACCGCTTTGTGAGCGCCTTAATTGGTTGGCTTTTTTACTTGTCGTATCCAAAATGTGATGCGAGTTTTATGTCGATCTGCATTGTTAATTTTCACGATACATAGTCATATAAATAATATTAATAGCATAGGTATGTTAACAATATACAATTTTATCAAACAGCAGTGAACGGGCCTATGATTTTATATAGTGTGGATTAAATTAATTATTATTTATAATATAATATTATGTTAGGAGTTTGTGATATAATCACTTAAATCATGTACCTAAATTTGGTTTATTAAATATTGAAGTATTAAAATATATTGTCAAACAACATTATATGGGTTCAATGTAGAAAGTTGATCAATACTTGATTGTGTTGCTTTATGTATATGTAATGTAAAGTTGTATTTAAACTGACTTTCGACTTTTGTCATTATTAAATTAATTATAAATACATTTTTATCTTCTACATACTATCTTAACAGTCAATAAATGTGTAAATCGCAATGTTTGTTTTATTCTTTTAATCAAAATGAATTCTCAACAGATTATTCTACCTATTTTAATACAATTTGTGACATTAATCAAAATATCTATCGTCCCAGTTCGCAGGCAAAAGGCAATTCTCCCAGAAAGAATCTGTTAAAGAATTGAGATTTTGATCATATTCTTCTATATGTACTTCTCTTATGTATCGTATGTTTTCAATCCAGGATAAGTCGCTTTCAATGCACTTCCTCGCTAACTTTTTATTTGAATCAATAGTCTTTGAAATATTTACCACTGAACAATTTTCGTCAAAATATTTTGGTGTTGAAACGAATGTGTCGCATTGTTTTTCTGTGATTTTATTTAATCTCTTGGTCTTATTGTTTTTAAGTATGGGTTTAGGCTTTTTTCTTTCTCTTTGTATTTTATTACTATTGGTTACTTCTTTGCGTTTTTCTTCTTTTGTTTTTTTGGTAACTTTATTTTTATACTCGGGTTCATCCAAGTTTGTAAGAACATTTTTTTTAGATGTTTCTGAAAAGTTATCCTGTATTTTAAAAGTTTTATTTGATTTGACTAAAATGGTTGCTTTTTTTGTTTCTGTTTTATTTCCTTCTTTTGAGGACAAATTCATTGAGTTTTCTATATCAATATTTGTATGATCATTTGCGTCACTCGTTTGTCCATTTTTATCCTGTATAATTCTATTAATTTCTTTATCAATTTCACCTATATCTTGACCGCATGGATCGCCTGTCATATTTTGATAAATATAACTGTTAGGATTATCTACAATGTCTAGGTGAATTATACTTTGGGAATTCATAAAATTGACATTTAGCTGTTCTTCTTGTTCATCTATCGTCAAATCTATAATACTTTCCGTCAGTTCTTTGTCAACATTTCGGTTCCTTTCTACGCATGTTTCTACTGGCTGTAATGTGGATTCCGTGTGAACTTTAGTGCTTAAAGTTTCAATAGTATCATCCAATGGATTTCTTTTCAGCGTGATAATAGGCACGTTAGCTTCTTCCTCGTCTACAATATTAGACCTGTCATCGCTTTGTGTATTATTGTTCATGAATTCGATCATATGAGTTCTGTCTTCATCAGGAAGGGAGTAAACTGGGGAAGCTGGAAAGTCAACTGTATTTATACTCTGAAGCGATATATTTTCGGCTATGATCAGGGGATTTTTCAACTTCAGCTCTTCAATGATAGATTTCATGCAACGTGATAATTTCTCTATTACCTGTAATTTATAAAATTGTTTAATTGAGCATCTGGCCACACACACCAAAAACAATCAGAACTGAAATGGCCAATGAAAATGCATTCATTACGGTTGCCATAAGATTTAATTCAATTTTCTAATATAGGTACCGAATGTGTAGTCAAACATGTCAATAAAAAAGTTGTCTTCACTAGACTCTAAAGAAGCAAAAACGAAAAAAGAAGCCTATGCCGAAAAGCTAAAAACTGCAAAATTAAACTCGCTACATAAATGTTTGGTAGATTCTTGTAAAAAAACTTCGCGAAAAGATGCAGTTACCTGAAGCGAGGGTGCATCTCGGAAGCACAGTGTTTTGTATGCTGTCACTTCTTGCAAATACATTTCAGCTTGTATAATGGATATTGGTTTCTGTTTATAGATGTACTTGTCTACTTTTAGACTGATTGCCATAAGCCTCTTAGTTATATGCTTTTTCTGAAAAAAAAATATTGCTTCTGTTGAGTACAATTAACAAACACGCAATAGGTATCTCACGTATTAGTAATGTGTTATATAACCTAATTATTATAAAACATTGATTAAAATAGTTTACCTGAGATAAATTATGTGTTTTCTTTCCCTTTTTCGGCATTTTGATGAAAATATTATGTTTTTCAAAGCAATGAAACGAAACTGGTCAGTCTATGGGTCTAACGTAAAAAAGTTTCACTTTCGCGGTTTTTTTTTATTTTTTAATAAAAAAATATATCTAGTCCCAGATAATATTAAAAAAAATTAAGGCAAGTAAAGATTCACACAGTTTTAAAGTTTTTTTATTTATTAGCTCTCAAATATTAGGTAAGTAGGTAGGTATTTATATAAGTAAGATCTAAAATTATATTTTGTAGTGAAACATCCGTTCAATGAGAGGATGTTATAGTGCTTTGAATTTCCTGATTTATCTCATAATAAGAGATAACATAATATCGCTTAACCGTTTAGGATTCAGTGCGGCTTGGCACTTCCAAGCTAGCTACAGATTTTATAATTTGATTTATAATAATAGTAAATGGGGTTAAATTCACAATGCGGCTAATATTACATTCTTTCATTTTATTGTACGGATCAAGTGTATGTTATGGAGGATATGGCAGTTTACCAGACGAGTAAGTATTTTTTTAAATGGATTAGATTTGTATCGATCAAACATGTGTTTATTTGTGCGTTTTGCTTAAAAAAAGTTCTTCTGTAAGTACAATTTTCTTTAGATATTAATCGTGACAAAAAATGTTTTATTATAAGTTAATTTTATTTACGAGATAGGGGGCAGACGAGTAGACAGATCACCAGATGGTAAGCGATTACCGCCCATAGAATTCATATTCTTGGACACCTGCTACACCAGAGGTGTCACAAGTCATTCAACAACAAAATCATTTCTTGAAAGTTAAATATTATTAAGTAATTCAGTGTTTCAATAAAATATTTGTTTTCAATATCCTGCAGACAATCTGATGTGGGAGCACCAGAATATGTTCCATCGTATTTGGAGCGTCAGAATAGTGGATACTCCGGTAGAAAAACTTCGTATAGGGGAACCAAAACTGGATATGGTGGAACCAAAACTGGATATTCGGGGACCAAGACCGCATATTCAGGGACTAAGACAAGTTACTCGGGTACGAAGAGCTACTATGGTGAGAAGAAGACTTGGAACACTAACGGTCAGGGGTAAGTGCACTTAAGTAATCGGTAACTTTTTGGAGAGTAGGAAAAATTATCTCACACGATCAAATCTAGCCCCAATTTTAACATTATGTGTAGCAAATCACTGTGTATACCTAGGTTAACAGTATTATTACCTTAAGAATAAGAATTTATTTTTATTTATTTATTTATTAAGTTTACCATACTCTATGGTCAAATGTATAAAACGAAAACTGTTCGAGATTTTGATTTTTTTTTTAATATAAAAAAAAACGAAATCCTCGAAGTGTAATGTTTAATTTAACAGATTTTGTTTTTTGTTCATTAAAATACTCTCCTATATCCAAAGCATTTATATAAGTTACATTTGTAATATATTTTTACACTTTCTAGGCCCACGTATGAAAACTTTCAACATAGTGCTAACGAAGCTTACTCAGGTGAGTAGAACGAAATTTTGTCAATAGTTTGCTATTATTATTATCTGTACCTAAGTATACCTTTTTGAAAACCTTTTATTGTGTGTTTAAAAAGATCTGATACAATTTAAAACTCAAGAACATGTGTAAATAATAGAATCTCGTTGTTAGATTGTCTTTCCTCTAAATAGCAGAATAACTTATAAGTAGGTACCTACACTAATACTGTAATAAGTCTTTGTATTTCTAAAAAACGCAGACATTTTAGGCAGACGATGTCCGTCAGGCGGAAGCTTAAATACTTACTTAGTTTACAATAATTATGAAAACCTATCATGAAAAGTACCTACTATCGAGCTACAAGAACCCATTTTTTAGAGTTCCGTAGTCAAATGGCAAACAACCTTACCCTTAGATATAGATTCGTCATATCTGTCTATCTGTCCGTCTGTCCGTCTGTCCGTCCGTCCGTCCGTCCGTCCGTCCGTCCGTCCGTCCGTCCGTATGTCACAGCCACTTTTTTCCGAAAATATAATAACTATACTAATGAAACTTGGTAAATAGATGTATTTTGTTAACCGCATTACGATTTTTACACAAAAATAGGAAAAAAAAATTTTTGGGCAGTTCCCATAGGTACTTAGAACTGATACTCTAAATTTCTTTTTCATCAAACCCATACGTGTGGGGTATCTATGGATAGGTCTTTAAAAAAGATGTTGAGGTTTCATATCTATTTTTTAAAAACATTACCATGAAAATTAATAAATAAAGTTGGTTTGAAATAGATCTAGTAAGCAGTTTTTTTTTAATACGTTATACACCGTACACCGCAATGTATCTACTTTCCATTTAACCAACCCAATTGTTTTACAATTAACTAATATCTTACTTGCTGTCACGGAACCCTTATTGAGCGAGCCCGACTCGCACTTAGCCGGTTTTTTCAAATGTATTTTGCCATTCCACCTATGTATATGATGACTTAACTCTCCAGCAATGTGAAGAATTGGCATTGTTCTGAGAAATTATCATATCTTAACTATTTCTTGTGTGACTGACTTAAAAATACCGGCCAAGTGCGAGTCGGACTCGCCCATGAAGGGTTCCATAGCAACAAGTAAGATATATGGAAGATAAATTGCGGTTTACAGTTTATAACGTATTAAAAAAAACTACTCACTATATCTAGTTCAAACCAATTTTCGTTATTAGTTTTCATGATTATGAAGATCATATATTTTTTTTAGTTTTATAACTCATTTATTACAGAAGTAGGGGGGCGGGGGACCGCACACACACAATTTACCACTTTGGGAGCGTCTCTTGCGCAAAGTAGATAGATAGATAGATACTCTTTATTGCACAACAAACAATACTTAAAAGCTAGGTATACAGAGATACAATGTACAATTCAGGCGGTCTTATCGCTGTCGTGTTTAGAAAAAAATTTTTTTTTTTTTTTTTTGTTCTATTTTAATCCACGATCAGTCTTTGGACTATGAATGGATGCGTTGATTGTGATAGGCTTGCTGAGTGTGCCCTCCAGTAAGGACACTTCTCCTGGTCCAGTGACCCTATACTCTCTCCTGTAGCCAGAGTATATTGTGCCTTTTTAGGCGATTAGGGTAGTTTTGGGTTTTTAATGTCGCTACCAGGTCATTAGGGTGTAGCGAGAGACGATCTTGGTATTTCTTTGCAGTTGATCGTATTTCCTCCTTGACAGTGCTCATCTGTAGGTTTTGGTGGATTTCCGTGTTTGTTACGAACCAAGGGACGCCGGATATGGTGCGAAGAATGATATTTTGTAGGCGCTGTATCATTGCTATATTCGAGTCACTGGCACTTCCCCATAGTTGTATGCCATACATCCAAATTGGCTTTAGTAGTGACTTGTAGATCAAGAGCTTATTATCTACAGAGAGTTTGCTGTTTCTTCCTAACAACCAGAGCATTTTCTTGTATTTTATGTTTATTTCCTCTCTCTTCGATTTAACATGGTTCTTCCAGGTGAGTCTACGGTCGAGATGCAGGCCAAGATACTTAATATGATCAGTATGGGGCAGAGTTTTTTCTTGTAGGCGAACTGAGGGGCAGTCTCCTCTTCTGAGTGAGAAAGTTATGTGTGTGGATTTAGTAGCACTAGCCTTGATTCTCCATTTTGTTAACCAGTTGCCCACCTCATTCAGCCCTCTCTGCAAGGTACTGGAAGCCACTACAGGACATCTATTGCTGGCTATTACTGCAGTGTCGTCCGCGAAGGTTGCTGTAACTGTCCCATTGGCTTCAGGCAAGTCTGAGGTAAAAATTGTGTACAGCACTGGACCGAGCACTGATCCTTGTGGGACACCTGCTTCTATGACATGGAATCCAGAGGTCTCTCCTGTTTCTCTAACCTGGAATAACCTGTCTGTCAGGTAGGATTTCATTAAGAGATGGTAGCTATGTGGAAGAGAAGTTTTGATCTTACAGAGTAGGCCCTCGTGCCACACTTTATCGAAAGCTTGCTGTACATCTAGGAATGCTGCGGAGCAGTATTCCTTATTTTCCAAGGCTTTTCTGATCTCATCAGTCACTCGGTGCACCTGTTCAATTGTTGAGTGGTGCTGTCTAAATCCAAATTGGTGGTCCGGTATGACTCCCTCATTTGCGAGTATGGGTAATATCCTCTGTAGTAGTACCTTCTCTAACACTTTAGACAAAATCGGCAGAAGACTAATTGGTCTGTAGGATTCCACTTCGTTCTCTGGTTTACCCGATTTGTGGATCATGATTATCTGCGAGACCTTCCACAAAGTTGGAAAGTGTTGAACTCTAAGAATGCCATTATAGAGTGTGGTTATAAACACGATAGCCTTCCTGGGCAGGTTTTTCAGCACTTCCTTCGTGATGAGGTCATAGCCCGGTGCTTTACGATCTTTAAGAGACCTGATAATTCTCCATACCTCTTTTACTGTTGCTGGTTGCGGAGGCAATACCATCTGATACGGTTGATTTAGGACAACCTCAGATGAACCTCAGAGAAAAAAAATGATGTTAAAAACCTCAACATCATTTTTAAAGACCTATCCATAGATACCCCAAACGTAACGGAAACTCAAATCAACTCATTTTTTTTTTATCAAACCTAGATAAAAAAAAATTGAGTTGATTTGAGTTTCCGTTTCAAGTATAGAGACCCCCCAAGTTTTTTATTTTTCCAATTTTTGTGTAAAAATCGTAATGCGGTTAACGGACGGACGGACAGACATGACGAATCTATAAGGGTTCCGTTTTTTGCCATTTAGCTACGGAACCCTAAAAAGGTTGCTTTATTGCTTACAATGAACGATTAGCTAGCCTAGGTAATAAGCGACGCTTGAGCGATGGTAGCTCAGTGGGTGAACGTGGGCCTTCCGATAGGGAGATCGCAAGTTCGAATCTAAGTGTGTACCTCTGAATTATAAAAATCTATGTGTCTATTTCCACTACTAGCTTGGCGATGAAGGAAAACATCGTGAGCAACTTTTATGATGTTTGTTGAGATAATCCCTGTCTAAGGGTTGTGATTGTTGTAAAGGTCAGGCATCAGTCGCTTCATTGTAATTTAGTACCAAATCGTAAATCATGGCCACATCCCGCGACACCGCACCTCGTTCGTCACCAACTCTTTCACCGTGCAGGCTATACGGCTTTGGAACCTCTTGCCTTTATCTATAAAAACTTCTCTAACTAAACACACATTTAAAAAAAGGGTCTTAGAACATTTTTCCTCTCTTCAGTATCCCATTTAATAATTATGACTAAATTGCTTACCGTTATAAATATGTATTCTTTCTATTTATGTCATATTTATAATATATATGTATTTTCTATGTATATATAGGTATATGTGTATATGTATATTATGTATTGTATAGTTTTTTTGTTTTGTTTTGTTCTCCACGTTCACGTAATCTTCTTTCGCCGCATCATTATCCTTTCTGTATGACCCAAAGGTTGACTGGTAGAGAATGCCTCTTGGCATTAAGTTCGCCTATTGTATAAACTTTTTGTGCAATAAAGTTTTAAATAAATAATAATAAATATTTATAATACTAGCCCTAAACGAACGCTGCGGCGCTTAGAAGGCATTTTCATTGGTCAATATGTCGGTCGCGAACCCGAATGCTGATCAAAGTATGTGATGTTGTAAATATTATTATTTTTATTATTTTAATGCAGGGGATGTCTGTTACTCCCCGTCCCACAAGCGGCCCCTTTGTCTTGTATGTGGACGGCTAATGGCTGATTTAAATGCCCCATTTTTAAATGTAATAGGTGGCAGACTAAAATTTCAGTTTAACAGCGATTTTAAAATAGCATATTTAATTATTTCTAAACCTAGATAAGAATTGGACTTTAGTTGCGAATATATTTGTCGGCGCGCGTGGGACGCGCTCTATCGCGCCGGAAGCTGCTGCAAATCCAGCCGGATGAGCGAATAAACTGCGAAATTTGATTGTAATACGCTATTTTTTGACCTGTTTTGAGCGTCCTCTTAAGAGTCCTGCGGAGGTCAGTTCAAATTCAATTCGAGGCAAGCTTCGCCGTTCCTCGGGCATCTCGCTATCTCTGTCGCGCCACCGAGACCCTTCCGTGCGAGTAGAAACCGTAAGATGGCTGTTTGAAATTTTTAAGAAAGTGAGCATTTACAAATACCAAAAATGTCGAATTAATCTTGATGATTTGTTTTTTTATGAAATCTGTTCTGTCTGTACACACAAAAGATTTAATAGAGACACAGTTTGTCTTGTCTAGTTACTCTTACTTGTCTAGTTATTACTTATGTTTTAAGTTGCTGCTGCTGCTGTTTCTGCTAAATTTTCATAATGAATAATTGGGTTTTTAACAAATAGGCAGAAAGTAGTTCGATAACGTTAAAAAAGTTACGAAATGTAATCGCATATATTTTTGAGTGGGTAATTATATTTAAGAGCAGGTGTCAACCGAGACATAGTTAAATAATTTCTTTATCCGAGTAACTGCAATGAACTATCGACATATCCTCTAATTGCAAATTATTTTGGTATTACGTTTGTATGGGAAATACGTCGTTCGCCGGACCCTTAAATTTTCGGTTAGTTATTTTGTTACTAGTCCAAGTATTTCGCAGTGAATACTTGTACAGTGGCGGACAGGTCAAGCTATACAAAACTGTCAAATTTCCTCCATCGATTTAAACTCAATGTGTAACACTATAAGGTTTATAATCGAATGAAGAAATTTGACAGTTTTGTATAGCTTTATGTGTCCGCCACTGTACCTACATAATGTTCTGGAGATCATTATTGGTCTTTTTCTTTTGTTGCATTTTCTAGTAGCGTAGCATAATGGGTGCGGGATTTTTAGGGGATGGCGAAATCTCGGCATGTTGAGGCAGTAAAGAGGTACCAAGGAAGAGCCAAAATATTCTTCTGTTCCGGGCGACTGACACATGTTACGCCTTTGTTTTTGCTTGCTTTCGAAATGAGCATACGATAACGTACGAGATTACAGACGACCATATCCCCATAACCCCGTAAGTCTTACATCCCCGTAAGTCTTCAATCAGTGCGTCCTACCCGTTATGACATACGGAGCCGAAACGTGGACACTTACGGTACGGCTGGTCCACAAGTTAAAGGTCGCTCAGCGGGCTATGGAACGAGCAATGCTCGGCGTCTCTCTCCGAAATCGAATCCGAAATGAGGTGATCCGGCAGAGAACCAAAGTTATCGACATTGCTCACCGGATTAGCAAGCTTAAGTGGCAGTGGGCTGGCCATATTAGCCGCAGAACCGACAACCGATGGGGTAAACGAGTTCTGGAGTGGAGACCGCGTCTTGGCAAACGTAATGTAGGGCGCCCTCTGGCTAGGTGGGGGGACGATCTGCGCAGGATGGCTGGCAAGAGCTGGATGCGAGAAGCCATGGATAGATCACAGTGGCGAACAATTGGAGAGGCCTACGTCCAGCAGTGGACTGCGATAGGCTGATGATGATATCCCCGTAACACTAGTAGAATCACAAGCTCACCTTTTCCCCCTAATTGGACTTCCGGTACTCTCACTCAAATGGCGATACATAGCGCATTTACTGCTTCACACCCGTTCTACGTATAGAACGGGTTAAAAGTCGTCCCTAATAGTTTCGCTTCGCAAACATATAGATAGGTACATTGGTGACCTTTCCTCAAGCCCACGCGTCTTTGTGCCCCCATTAACCCTCAATGTCATAGATAACGTGCAATAGGACATGGACTAGTGGTGATAATGCACCGGACTGCGGGTCAGGGTTAGCTAAAATAGATAGCATTTAGGTCAAATAATGTGCAATGTACTTATTTTGGAGCGGATGCACAATGGTCCCGCGTCTATGTAACAGCGGTCAAAAGTGGAAATATTGATAATAAAATAAAATACTTTGTAAAATATTGTTTATTATCATATTATTCTGCTGAAATTAAATTAATACATTCTTTGGGTAATACAGACTTCTTTTTTTTTAGCACTTTTCACAAACCAGTGATATAAGGATCCGACGTTAGTAGCAATCGGTTTTATCAAATCGGTGTTGCATGTTATTCTGGACGAGACTTTTCAGCATTTGTGTCTCTTTTTAACATTCCATTGCTCAAATACAAACAATCTTGAAAACGAGCAATGAATTTCTTGGCCTTGAACAGAAAAATGAATTTGTCTTGGATTTCAAAGCTAAGTTAATAATATCCTCCAACCGATTACGGCTACGGCGGCCAATCTCAACGATCAGCCACGTACGCAGGATATATTATAGTGCTCAAGTGTGTGCGCAAACACAAATGCACTCTCTATTCCCTTGATTGCCCTCATAATCCGATGGGACACTAATGTGACACGACCGGAGAGGGATCAAGCGCAGGACCAACAGCTTAACGTGCTTTCCGAGGCACGGGGGTACAAGACCGCCAACTTCCAGACTCCGGGCTACCACTAAGAATTTCTTGCCGAAAACTTAGGTACAAATTTTTGGCCCGACCCGGGGATCGAACCCGGGACCTCTTGCGCAGCCGTCGCTTTAAAGTGCGACCCTCTAACCATTGCGCCACCGAGGCAGTCCTAAACCCACCGAGGCAGGCTAAGTTAATAATGCAACTTTGGACCCCTACTGTCAAGGCCTTTGGTACTCTTGGGTAAAATTGCATACAAAATATAATAAAGCATGTTGTCAGCTAGCAAACGACGTATAAATTGTTACGGGGAACGACGGGGAACTAAACTAAAAGTCTAAAAATATTCCACAATTCATCAATTTATTTTCATCGTATTTCATTTGTGAATACCAGCCATATTATTTTAAAATTTTGACAAGAAATTGCACATTACCTTTTTCCAGGATTTCCATTATTAAATGCACTAGTTTCAAATACACTTTACAAACAAAACTTTGTGTAAACAAAATAATAAACATAAGACGCGCTGATAGCTATCGTTCTTACGCATGCAATCATTGACTTCTAACTCGCAAAAGTATACAGTTTTATTAAGAAACTTGGAAAAATGTTGGTACTTTAATCTTTTCTTAAGCTAAAGGTTTTTAGCTACCTACCTGCGTAAAAAAAAAAAAATAGACAACAGATTTTTTTAACTTTTGACCTCTGCTGGACCCTCTGTGGGATGGTTCTTTGTCGGATAAGAATTGTGCCTTCCTAACGATCGGAAGTTCGAATCCTATTTCTATTTCTACTATTCGGTCGGCGGTGAGGTAAACCATCGAGGGGAAACCTCCACGTTTCGGATTTTCTCAATTGTTGAGATAATTATAATTCTGAACGTGCACCTTCATAATTATGGTTCAGTTAGTCCGGTCCCCAGATCAGACGTGAGTGACTTCATAGTTTTTCAGACTTCTCAAATTTTGGATCTTGATCTAATTAGTGAGAGAAAAAATCGTGAAGATATCTGCACAGGCAGCTGATTTAATGTTATACCACAACAATATCAATAGAAGCAATGAATGATAGTAGTTGATAACTTGTTAATGTTTACATTTTCGTCTGACTTCATGTCATCATATTTTAGTACAACCTGTGCGGATAAACAATGGGATCAGAAATGGCGGCGCATCAATTCACTTCTCGCTCGCACACTATTTGCGTCTATACTCGCACCCCACGAGTGCATTTCTGATCCCGTTCTTTATCCGCACAGGTTATAATAACATTATAATAATAATAATTCGTTTATTTCAGGCAACAAGATACATTTAAAAATATTTCATTGGCCTATATAATAAATACCTTACAGTCTAACATACATACATAAGAAATTAAAATACACATTTTTTTTCAAATTTCTACGTGCGGCGCGTAGAGTCAGCTGGTAGCCGTTCTCGAAACTTCCGAAAGGCGACTCCCTGCTGCCAGAAGTTCTCCCTAATAAAGGTCGCCAGGGAATGGGTCGGTACTCTCACCACAAATGAGCTAAAGTTCATTTTGTGGCGAGACTCCAACCGTTCGACCCTCAGCGTCCAGTTGGACTTCTTTCGCACGTAGTCTACGACTCCCTCGACCTTCGTAGACCAGTGTAGGCGGGACACGTATTATGTAATGAATGAGACATGTAGGTATAGATACTTGTAGTAAGAGAAGAAACCCGGCTCTAGAGACGATACAAAATTAAAAAAAAATAGAAACGGATAAGTATCCGTTTCTAAGTAGATGTCCCAGGAAATCCAATTATTTATTTGTACACACATTTCAACTACTGTACAGAAATCCACCCTGGTTAATTACAAATCGTTACCTCAATGTCGAACCAAGTGACGATTGGGAAAAGAAAATTTACTGTAGTAGTAAACCCAGTAGAGTGACGGCCTGAACTTAGTGGGTCCGAGTACAGAACGGGTATATAGCCATTGGAGATATTACGACGTACGACCATAGCGTACCACCATAGCTTGGGCTGCTTAAGGTAATCAAGACTACCTAGGTTCACCTCTCCACTCTAGGTGAATGGAACTCTACAACACCAATTTGACAAAACTAAATTACCTACAGCGAAATGCACTCCCGAGTGCCAGAACAACGGGATCTGCGTAGCTACGAACACATGCCAGTGTCCAGCAGACTACCGCGGCATCCACTGCGAGTTCCGCAAGAAGCCCTGCCTGGTCTACCCGCCGCTGCCCATGAACTCGCACAGGAACTGCTCCTCAGAGTAAGTAGTACAGTCTCTTTGTTTAACGGAACTTGCGTTGACGGACATCTACCAATGCCCAGCAGACTACGGCGGCAGCTACTGCGAGTTCCGGAAGTAGCCCTGCCTGGTCTACCCGCCGCTGCCTATGAACTCGCACCGGAATCACTGCCCCTCAGAGTAAGTAGTACTGTCTCTTTGTTTAACGGAACCTATGGCGACGGACATCTACCAGTGCCCAGCAGACTACCGCGACAGCTACTGCGAGTTCCGCTGCCTATGAACTCGCACCGGAATCACTGCCCCTCAGAGTAAGTTGTATAGTATCTACTCTACTGTACTACGATACCCGTGGCTAGGAACACATGCCAGTGCCTAGTAGACTATTGCAGCAGCTAATTTCGGAAGAATCCCTGCCTGATCTACCCACCGCTGCCCATGAACTCGCTCAGGAACTGTTCTTTAGAGTAAGTTGTATAAAAACTCACTGCTTGCTAAGCAAAGCAACGGGATTTCTCCCGCAACCAATATGCTCATGACTTTGTGAAGATCAACACCATAGTATTCGAAACCCAAATCTTGTTGGACACTATTTTATCGAGTTGCATCATTAAACACGACTCGTTCATACTAATTATCAGTAGTTAAACATTTTGATATTCATAGGTGTTCTGTATGGACTTAGAATCTGCACCACCAAAGGAATCCAGTGAAAAGAGCGCTTCAGTGGCCATCAACATTCAAATTTAAGCTTTATGGCCATGGACACAAGGAATCTAAAATTTTAGTTCCGTGTTTTGTCGCGGGATTTCTTTCGTGCCGCGGCCTCCAAATTGAATAGAATGAGGTTCTTCAAAAAACACGCTAGGCTAACACGTATGCAGGCAATTAAAGAGCATCGTAATATTTTTTTTAGATTTTGTCTTCTATATTGCATGTAAATATTTAAATTTCTTCTAACGCAAAGGAGTCACCCAAGGTCCAGCCTGAAAACCAGCGCTGCAGCTGTTGATTGCGGCAGTTGCAGCATATGCTGAGGCTGAGCCTTGTTGGCCGCAACTTTTATGCTCTGTACCGTTTTTAATTATTATTTGTTTTATGTATAATGTATGTGTTTTGGTCAATAAATAGTTTTCTTTCTTTCCTTGTAACATAATTTGTTGGGATGATAAGTACTGCTGAACTGAAATTGATGAATTAAATTAGTTGAGTGTTTGCTTTGACATAGAATCTGCCTTTTTTAACCCCCGACGCAAAAACGACGGAGTGTTATAAGTTTGACTTGTCTGTGTGTCTGTGTGTCTGTCTATGGAATCGTAGCTCCCGAACAAATGAACCGATTTTGGTTTTGTTTATTTTGTTTGAAAGATGAATAAGGAGGGAGTGTTCTTAGCTATGTTGGATAAAAATCGATCCAAGATGGCCGCCGTCACAAAGATTTGGATTTTATGTTTTAACACAACTCCCACAATATGGGTATCATATAAAAGGGCTTGAGTAGCAGAATATATTAACAGAATATAATAAATCCAAGAAGGCCGGCGTCAGAAAATGACGAATAACCTATTTGTTGTTCCAACTGCCTCATAGGTATCAAATGAAAGAGCTTTAGTTGTGTCGGGGGTTTTTTAAATTTCATTTTAATTTTTAGTATATTTAATAAGACCCACGGAACAATCTTTGTCACAGCTGATATTTTTTTTCTAATATTAT
Source organism: Marasmia exigua (assembly GCA_019059595.1). Taxonomy (NCBI): domain Eukaryota; kingdom Metazoa; phylum Arthropoda; class Insecta; order Lepidoptera; family Crambidae; genus Marasmia; species Marasmia exigua. The sequence continues at coordinate 18,693,336 of CM032470.1, forward strand.
TTTTCGACAGTGTAACTCGCTGAAGGGACTTTTGGAAAGAATAAAAAAATTAAGAAGCCTTTGGCGTTAGCATTAAAACCGCAAAAATTTATTAAGATTTTTTTATGTTAAAGGCGACAAACGAGCAAGCGGTATAGAGTTAACTACTTATACATGCTTTCACGATATTAGTTACTTATTGTTTTTAAGATTCATTGTTAGGAACCCTCAGTACATAAATCCGAGCCGTACTTAGGTAAAAAACCGGAACCCTTACAAAAACACTTTGTTGTCCCTGTCAGTCCGTCTGTCAGTCCCTTTATTTCAAAAACGCATACGTGTATACTCGTTCGAAAAATAATTACATTATTTTTTACTGATACTGATAAAATTCGATTGCTGAACTATTTATGAAGATCTTACGTACGGAATGTCGACTCGCACTTGGCCTATTTTTTGTTTTATTTTGCTCGATTTTGGGCTACCGGTATGATGGGTGTCCGTGACCAATCGTCGACGCCCATCCTGGAGTTGCAGATGGATATCCATAGACTGCGATAATCGCTTAACTGGTGTTGTATAAAAACAATCTTTCGCAGTTACTGCACAATAAAATGCATGGAAGGGCACAAGTTCCTCGACGGGTCGACGATCGCCAACATGCGGTGCAATGAAGGCTCTTGGACGCCAACGCGAGCGGACTTCACCGTCATCCCTGACTGCTTGCCCGAGTGCACTCCACCCTGCCTCAACGGAGGAGTCTGCCTTGCCCTGAACACCTGCCAGTGCGCCGAAGATTTTAGGGGACCTCAGTGTCAATTTGGTAAGTGAGACAACTTTTGTAGAGAAAGGATGACTTAGCACGGATGACCGTGGGAGAAGTGTGGCTACGCTTCGACATGTATGGGCCGTTTTGACCGGAGTGATACCATGGCCTCACAGAAAATCAGCCTGAAGTAGCACTGCACGGGAGGCCCAATCGGGAGAAAGGGGGGTTTAAAGGTGGGCAGCGCACTTGTGAGTCCACAGGTGTCGCGGGTGTCCATTGCCGGCGGCAAGGGCTTGCCATCAGGTGATCCGTCTGCTCGTCTGCCACCTTACACAAAAAAAAATAGCACACAATGTAGGACTGGCCTGGGTGCCGTACGCTCTAGACTTTGCCATCATTCTAGACTCCCTGACCTATTTGCAAGCCGTCCTGCCTCAATGAAAGTGATTTCCTTGCCCTGGAAACTTGTCAGTTTGATAAAGACCTTAGATAACCATAGTGCCAGTTTTGTAATTCTTAAACAGCTTGATGATTAGCGCGGAACACGAAAAAAACACGACTTCACATTTCCTCGTCAAGTTAGCAAATTACAAGATTTGTAGCCATTTAAGTACAGTCGGTCAGCTGGGACCAGTTTTAATTGGTCACATCTTATAACTCTTATTTCCAGCATCAAGCGTTTGTGACGTCCGCAAGCTCGCCTTCAACGGCGGCTACAGCTGCTTCGGCGACGGCGAGAAGTTCTCCTGCAAGCTCAACTGTCCATCCGGTGCTACGTACAGTACACCACGCGCCGAGCTGTACACCTGCCAGTACTCGACCGGCGTGTTCCAGCCGCAGCCGATTCCGCACTGCGTCTTCAGTGAGTCTGGTGTCTAAATTAACTACATTGCCTAGTGTGACAAGTTCTCCTGCAGATGAATTATATCTTCTGATTTTATGTTAAGTAAATCTCGATTGTCCGTACTACCGATCACCTATGCCTAAGCACTGCTAATAAGCCTATATTTCTCCTCTCCTCTCAATTAATGTGTCACATTATAAGAAATATAACTCAATAATTGAGAGGGTTCAGCGGAAATTTCTCTTTAAAATGAATTATTGTTGCCGCCGCTTACGTCAGCCCTACGACGAACTACTACAAGAGTACAAATTGATGAGTCTTGAATCGCGGCGTCTCCTCCTCTTGGTGATGTTCCTGTATAACGTGATGAACAACAGGATAGATTGTATAGAGATTTTTAACCAATTATTGTTTACGGTACCCAGAAATTGTGTCGATAGGCGTCCCCATAAGACCTTCTTCACCGAGAGGTGCACTGGTGCGCTGGTGAACGAGCCCCTTTCACTAGATTGTTACAAATATTCAATCAGCATTTCAACAATTTAGACTTTTCCTTAAGCGCTGGTGTTTTCATAAAACAAGCCAATAATTTTTTGCAGCAAAAATTATGATTTACTTATCTTTAAGTACCTAACCTAATAAAATATGTCTTATTGACTTCCAATTTTTTTATAAAAATATTTTAATGTTTATTTTTCTTGTAAACTACACTGATCTTGTTATGTTAATCTGTGGATAACGCTGTTGGTTATGCATTTAACTTATATGTATGTAACTATATTTTTTTTTGTTTTTTCTGTAATGTGTAACTGTTTGTTGTTCCAAATAAAATAAAATAAAATAAAATATATTTAAGTACTTCGGCGGTCTCCATCGCTGGGACAAAATTTCGTGTAACTATTCCTATGAATTGTGGAAAGCATTTGGATCTGACCTCAATGACAATTAATCGGCGGTGACCCACCCATGATACAGAACTACATAGATACATTGGACGCATAGGCCTCTCAGTATACTGCTGTACATAATAATAATATCCTCCAACCGATTTCGGATAATGCGGCCAATCTCAACGATCAGCCACTTACGCAGGATACAATATAGTGCTCAAGTTTTGCGCGTAACATAAGTGGACTCTCTTATCCTTGCCCTTATATTCTGATGGGACAATAGTGTTACACGACCGGAGAGGGATCGGGCGCAGGACCAACGGCTTAACGTCCTTTCCGAGGCACGGGGGTATAAGACCGCCAACTTCCAGACTCTGGGCTGACACTGATAATTTCTTGACAGAAAATCTCAGGTACAAATTTTGGCCCGACCGGGGGATCGTCGAACCACTACCCATTGCGCCAACGAGGCAGTCACACATTGGTGCAGCTGGATTTTAGCTGTTGCAGTGGACTGCAACAGCTAAGCCCAAATAAGTTATTAAAACCAATGATTTAATATTTTGTTCCAGATGATGCATACGTCGTTACTCCTGTCAATTACAGTGTAAGTGTAAAGCTTAAGTATACTTTATGTATGGGTGATCTCTGCACTCAACTCTCGCTACCTAACGCCGCACGCCATGCTAAAATATACCTCTCTGTCTTTTATTCTTTGAATCTTTACAGTTCTTAATGTAACTCTTGTTCTATCTTTTTAGAGCTCCTATGAGAGTCACTCATGGTCTAGCCATACCAGTGGTGGGTCCAACAGTGGCTCCAGCAGCTCAGGGTCCGGTTCTGGAGGCTCCAGCGGCTCATACTCGCACTCACACTTCGGGTCGTACGGCTCCGGTGCGACGGGACACTCGCAGATGATGGTGGTGGACTTGACGCCGAAGGGAGGCACTTGCCTGACCTGGGCTGGACAACATTACAAGACATTTGATGGGAAGATTTACAGGTGAGTAATTTTTTAACGTGGCCGTGAATCTCTCGTGTGGAGATCATTGGGGGATGCCTATGTCCAACAGTGGACGTAAATTGGCTGAAAATATAATGATGATGATTTTTTTTAAGCGATAAGACTCTTTACTAATAATAATAAAATTTTATTGAAAAATCGTTAGAACATAAAAGACTTATTATCTACTTAAACTAAGGGAACAAATTTAAGTTTACTGCCTAAACTAGGAATTTCCTGTATCTTAGACAGAAACGAAAAGAAAAAGGACTTAAATTAACAAATTAATTTTAGCAATAAAACAAAACAGAACAAAATTAAAATAACTAATCATTACACTAAATCTCGAAATTACCTAATCAAGCGTGAATGTGAATAATACAAATGCCTACGAGTGTACGTGATTATGATTTGTGAACATTGGCCCAGTAATTATTTTTGATGTCACTAATAAAATCGTGACATAAATACCTCTACAGTTAGAATCGTTTATCTAGCATAACTTACATTACTAACAAACTACATAATTAACATAACTAAAAGCATCTAACAAGTGGCGCTATTTGGCGCCTTCATATTCTATAGACCTTATAAAACGATTTTCGGCCATTTTTCTGGCCGGACACTCAAGGTCACCAGTCTTGTGGTTTCTGTCATCATCATCAGTCCGGTAGTATACACTGCTGAGTATAGGCCTCCTTTCCCATACGCCAATCGGGTACATTGCTCCTCGGATCCATGTACTTAGTCCGACTATACCTTGTTCATTTTAGCTTGATACAGATGACAGATGTTAAAATGTATACATTTTTAACGTTAGCTAATATATGACTCACGTACAACTCTGTCCTGCTGTGAGTGACTCGTTTCAAGCTAAAAAGAAAAAGATATAGCAAACGGATCACCAGTGAAGAGCGATTGCCGTCGTACATAAACACAGCCAAAACTCTATAGCTGTTAGCTTTTACCTGTGTTGGAGACATGCAAGAGAAAGTTGTAACATTTAATTAAATTACTTTAGTCTGGTCGTTGTGGACTCTTGGGCTACTAGTACTCATAGTACAGGGAATGCCCTAGTTTGAGACTAGCTTGGACCATGATCCAGGATTCGGGAAGTATGATAATTACAATGAAGCGACTGCCGTCTGACCTTCGCAAGCCTTATACAGGGGGGCCAGACCAACTGGATCACGGTAACACGTTCAGATTAATTATCGCAAATATTTTAGGTATCCACAGAGACTTGCAGGTTTCCTCACAATGTTTTCTCTCACGATGTGCCGCCGGGCTAGTGGTAGAAATATGCACATAGGTTGGAAAAATCCGGAGGTGCATGCTCGGTTTCAAATCACGACTCCCCGTATAGAAGGCGCGTTTTTATCCACTCAGCTACCATCGCTGTATTCTAACCTAATTTAATAAAGCAAAAAAGGTGAACTAACGAGCAATGCAATATTGTATTATATAGCTTCAAGTCGCAATGCAAGCACATCCTCGTGCGAGATGCGCAGGAGCACAAATACACGGTCGCCGCGCGCGCAGGCAGCTGCAAGGACCGCGTCTACTGCCCCTCCGAGATCGTCATCTACATCGAAGAGAAGGCTTACACGCTCTCCGTACAGCCAGGTTCGTTTTTTTATGTGATTTACATTTTTATTTTATCTATATGTATTGATGTGGTAGACAAGCAGACTAACCACCTGCTGATGGATGTCTTGTGACTGGCGACCGTTTTACCCTTCCTGCCGAATTTGCCCTCTCTGAGCGAGGGTACCCAAGGCCTAATTCGTCTTTATTATATTTTTTTATTTTGAAAAAAGTATTGTAATAGGTTGTTAGTCTTAATGAAGAGGATCTCAGAGGTCGTAAATAAGACTTAATCTCAAGAGCGTCGATTCAGACACGTTGGGCGCCACTGAAGTAGCTGTTGTTAATACTATTAAAGAGGAGCTGAGGATTTTAAGTTTTCGCGTTGCATTATACAAATAATTAATGTACACGGGACAAAACGCGGTTATTTTTATATGTAAGTACATACTCGTAGTAGCATATACTCACAGCTTGACGTTTCGACCGCGTTACAACGGTCGTGGTCACAAGCGGACTGAGCACGCTGACACTGACTCCGCTTGTGAGCTGAGGAGTCGTAAATAAGACTTAATCTCAAGATCGTGGATTCAAGCACCACGTTGGGCGCCACTGTAATAGTTGTTAGTTCTAATCTAAATTATCTCAAGGGTCCTAAATAAGGCTTGACCTCACGGGTCGTAGGTTTGGACCCCACGGAAATAACTGTTAGTCCTAATCGAGACCATTCTCGAGAGGTCTCGTAAATAAGACTTAATCTTAGGGTTGTGGGTTCGGATCCTACACTAGGCACCGCTGTTTTAGTTGTTAGTCCTAATCTAGAGGATGTCAGGGGTCGTAAATAAGATTTTTAATCTGAAGATCGTGGATTCGGGCACCACGTTGGGCGCCACCGTAATAGCTGTTATTTGTATTCTAGAGGATCTCACGGGTCGTAAATAAGATTTAATCTCAGGGTCGTAGGTTTGGTCCACAGGTTAGGTGCCTCTGTCATAGCTGTTGTTAGTCCTAATCTAGAGGATCTCAGGAGTCGTAAATAAGACTTAATTTAAGGGTCGTGGGTTTGGGCCTCACGTTGGGCTCCACTGTAATAGTTTTTAGTTCTAATCTAAAGGATCTGAGGGGTCGTAAATAAGACTTAATTTAAAGGTCGTGGGTTCGGGCCTCATGTTGGGCTCCACTTTAATAGTTTTTAGTTCTAATCTAAATGATCTGAGGGGTCGCAAATAAGATTAAATGTCAGGGTCGTGAGTTCGGGCCCCACGTTGGGCGCCACTGTAATAGGTGAGAGGTTTAAATGCCCTAAGTGCCCATTCGCGTAACAGTTTGAAATATTGTAAACTTATTAATATACAAGTATTTTTGGGTCTACAGAAGACGGCAGCGTAGTCTTCCGGAGCACGAAGCGCCTGATCCCGATCCCGGCGTCGCTCCCCGGCATCCGCGTGTCGATGCCGGCGGACCACGTCATCGTCAACCTGGACGCCGGGGGCCTCACCATCAAGTGGGATACCAATGTAAGTGTAGCTGTCATACATGTCACCGGCTCTCACCGCTAGCCACGGGCGTCGTCATCGCCGGCCGTCTGGTTACTAACGAGAACGCCTCGGCCCGGCGATATTTATACGACGCGCAGATAAGCTCACGCGCTCGCGCATGCGCCGAACTATTTTCCGTCTCACTCTTTACTAGTACTGTTTCATTCACTACATGCGCCCTCTACTGTAAATAAAATAAATCATTTTCAGCTCCTTTTGCAATCCGCTAGTTGTATATATTAGTCTAAGCTTTCTCACCTAAATACATTCCATTCTTCACATTCAATTGGTGTTTTACTACTAAACCCAAAAGGATCATCACGAACATCCTAAATAAGTACACTATATAAAGTAAGTAAGTATATAGTGTAGTAAAAGTGAAGGGGAATCTGTACTAGGCCAACGCGTAACGTCATAAACCTTATCTTCATCTTTTTTTTATGAACTACAGGCCAACGCTTGACCACAATCTTATTAGAGATTCTTTATGCGAATGGGTTTATGCCTTAAATCTCATAGAGCATAGAATATTATTTGTGTGTACTAGCAACCTTTGACTTGGCAACACTGTTTTCTGTCTTATTCACTCGTTCTCATTCTGTTTCCTTGTACGTGGCTTAATGGCTACCTATAATGTTAATTTTGTGTAATCTAATTGTATAAGTGTCCATCTTATAAGAATATCGATATATATCTGCGGTTTTTTGTTTGTGGCAAATAAACAGCCGTAAGATAAAAATCTTCTTGTTTATTTACGCTGCCGCGTGCGCCTTACTCATCACACCATCGTACCTCATCACGATCATCGGCTCTGCAATCACGGTTTGGGATCGAGGTTCTCACAACAAATTACGAGGACAAATTTCACATGATAGAAAGTGAAATCTAGGATGTAACGCGTTTGCCTAGAAGATGCCTGTTCACTCTTGCCTTAAAGATGTCCAGATTGTAGTGGTCCGGAAAAACCGACCTTGGCAAGTTCCATTCCTTAGCTGTCCGCATTATGAATGAGGAGCGACTCGCTTAAGGGGTAAGTGAGATAGCCGAGAGTAAAACACCCGGTTAGCTACAACGTTTATTTGTCACTGGACTCGAGAGGCGCGACGCAGCGCGCACAAACTATGGTACTTATACATAAGTATACATACACCTCAGTAAGCCAACAACATATGGATGAAATGCCTCGCCGCGCCTTGTTGTCCAGTGATGGAATGGGCTAGGGAGGATTAAATCATCTGATGGAATGGAATAGATGGAAACATCAGCGACTGTTGTCAAGCATTAGCGTAGAATTAATAAAATAAACACATAATCGAGGGATAATGTAACGATAGAGAATGATTATTTCAATAAAAAAAAAGGAGTTTGGAGTCCGTGCAGTTGCACGGTTACAGCTTTCGATTGGTCAATCGCGCTCGTTGATTGGCCCAAAAAGAAAATAAACTTTTCGATTGGCCAAGCGGACTCCACCCCCCGCGTCCCGCGAACCATGGGAAGGTCGACTTTGTAGCGGTAGCAATTGGATGAGTTTGGATATATTTCTCGCTCATTTTTAATCACGTGTGGAATTTCAAAACTTGAGACATTTTACGGTGTATAAACTTGACATCCGCTATGACCATACAGACAACCACAATTTATTTTCAGGACATGATTTTGGTGGAAGCTTCAGTACTGCTGTGGAACAACACAGAAGGTCTATGCGGGACGCTGAACGGTAACCCAGAGGATGATTTGGTCACAAAGGAAAACACTAAGGCTAACACGAAAGCTGCGATGGCGTCGTCGTGGCAGCTTAAGAAAATTGGCGGTAGGTTTTGAGCTGCCTTATTTTACTAAACAAAATGACCTGATAATAGGTTTTCGATATTATTTATAAGTATAAGTCAAAGTCAAAAGTAAAATTTGTGTTTTTATTTGCATAGAATAGGTACATAAGATGTCTTAATAACTACATAAGCTCTATTTTCAGTTAAGAGAAATAACATGCAAAAATTGAGAATTAAGTATTTCAGACTAATAAATCAATTAATTGCAATACGGAGTTTTCCAATGACTTTTAGTCAATCGGTTTCTCTAAAGTGATAACAGATGGCGCTACCCGTATCTATATAAAAATTACAGCGATTGGTCGCGGCATCTAAAGTGTTGTCATATTTTATTTTCATATAACCCATGAATGAATGAGGTTTTATTCAAAAATATTTTTTATTTTGAATAATCAACAAGAACAATGAACTCCTTGTAAAAATTTTAATTCGATAGAAATATTTAATGACAAACTGCCCAGTTTTAGACCGACAGCAGTCAAATACATCTCCAAACGCCATGGTAGACATTTTTTTAAAACTTATTTTAGGTCTTCTTGACGTTGGTATGAAGCGTTATCTTCCATGTAATCAAACATATGGTTACTTTGAAATATTATCCATCACTGGGAAGTTTTCCCATAAATTAGGGAGCACGGGTCCCGTATGTATGTAACTTCCACCATCTAGTGAGTAACTTCAAAGTTGATAAATACCAACTGGATAACTGCTCAATACAATAATACAATTTCAGAGATAAGTCCACCTTATAATATAAGTCGTATTCTATTACCCCCTTAAATGGTCGGGGGTGAAAAAGAAACTGAAAATTTCTCATCTATACAGCAGATCACTACCAGTCCAGTCGAAACAACAATCTTATACTCTAATATGATAATATTAGATCATCCACTTTAATTGATAGATATATCAATTAAAGTGGATCATCTTATTTCATGTTACCGTACATCACAGTATTCTACACCTTCATCATCATCATCGTCAGCCCTTTTAAGTCCCCACTGCTGGGGCACGGGCCTCCCTCAATCACATAAGGGGTAAATTTGGTATAAATGCAGTTTTCTTTCGCTGGGTGCTGATGTTCATGCCAGCAAGTTTACCTTAGTCGCCTTTTACGACACCTCGGTAAGAGTGAGGGTGGCCTATTCTACTCTGCCGGGGACCACACGGCCTACACACCTTCGTCTACCCTTATTTCTATAGTATAACAAAATGTAATATCATATATTATGAAAATTATTAGACATTGAACTTGCAGACATTTGCGAGAGCAATCCTACGGAAGCGCAAAGTTGCGGCCCTCAACCTGATGCGGTAAAGAAGAAGGCCCAGCAATTTTGCACCAAAATATTCAGCAAGGACAAATTTCGAAAATGCTCAAAGGTATAGTTTATTATTTCTCATTATTATTCTGGCTTCTTCTCAACTATAGGGTTCAGTGTTAAACCAAAAGTGAGAGTAAATAAAATAAAAATTGATTGTTGTGTCTATTATGTTATCGATTGTAACTTTTATAATTAAGTTTTGTTTAGGTAATGGACGTAACTCTGCTACTGGAAGCTTGCCAGGAAGACTTCTGCGCTTGTAAGAGTGGTCAAGGTAAAGACATGCTTACATTTATAATGTAAATATGTTTCAAATTATATCCCTCGTTTCGATCTAAAATAGAGAAGTAATAAAATAAACCAATATACCATGATAATTTGTAATATAGCAATGATTTTGTTCATATCTTAGATCCAGAAGAGTGTGCTTGCAGTACAGTATCGGTGTTCGCTAAAGAATGCTTACGCCACGGAGTACAAGAGATGAAGAATTGGAGAGACGATGATACCTGCCGTATGTACCTTTACATCAATTATCACAAAACTATCATACTTTTGTCGTAAAGCATATACCTATTTAAAAACGCTGCCATATTCTATGAGGTCCCTATCTACTGGCGCAACACCTGAGTGTTGCGCCAAGCAAGGAAGGTACCGATTTGGATAAAAAAAATGACTGTAATTGACTTGAGTGTCGGTGTTGGGAGACGCCCTTCTAAAATTCATAGTGCAGGGAATGCTATATTCTAAATTGCCTGACACATCTATTTATTTATTCTTCAGCAAAAACGTGCCCAGACGGAAAGATCTACAAAATCTGCGGCCCGGACAATCAGCCAAGCTGCGCGTTCCCGCAGCTGTCCACCAAGGTGGACAACACCAGCTGCGTGGAGGGCTGCTTCTGCCCCGAGGGCCTGCTCCTCGAGGGCGGCAAGTGCATCCAGAAGCAGGAGTGTCCGTGTCGTCTGAGGAACAGGAGCTTCAAGCCGGGAGCAGTCATTCCGAAGGACTGCAACACTTGGTGAGGGATATTCTGATTAGCTGGATTTTTCTAATGCTTTAGATTGAGTGTTACTGGTCTTACACGATACATATTTTATTTACCAAGTACAATTAAACTAAATCTCCATTGTAATACCGCAAGAAGTAAAATACTTTAGTACCTACTGTAAAATATCAGTGAAAATATTTTATTGATATATCTATGAATTTTAGACTACCTCAGGGTTCCATATTTAGCCCTTTATTTTTAATTGATCAAATCTCAAAGTTGAAAATTATAGATTAGTCTCACAGTTCCTAATTTGTATTCCATGGAACTAAGTAACTGCGTTGAAAAGTCATCAGGGCTTCGAAAATTATTTTAATGTTTGGATGACTTAATAGCATTGGTACAGCATCGGTTAATTATTTCATTTCAAAGATTCAGAATTTCAGAGCGTTAACTCCTAACAAGGCAATCGCGTATAGGTTTTTTTATTGTAAAAATTATGCCAAATAAATCATGAGCCTTCAACTTGAATAGCATTGGTCGTTTCGTTCGTTAAATTTACATTTTGACATATCACGTTCTAAAATAACCAATCACTTTCTAGATAGATTTTAGTCCTATAGTACGCCATGTAGGGATTTTTGGCCACCTATTAGTTTGATCGATGATTAAGGGCCGATTTTATGATTCGTAGTTACCATTTCTTTCAACGGTAGCCGTGTGGTCCCCGGCAGAGTAGAATAGGCCACCCTCACTCTTACCTAGGTGTCGTAAAAGGCGACTAAGGTAAAGCTGCTGGCATGATCATCAGCACCCAGAGAAAGAAAACTCTGCATTTATATCTAAACCCTCGCCAACCCGTCTGCCAAGCGTGGTGAGTATGGCAATTACCCCTCTGTGATTGAGGGAGGTCCGTGCCCCATCAGTGGGGACTTAAATGGGCTGACGATGATGATTTGTTTCAACTAACTATAGCTAACTACCTTACCAATAGTAAAAGTGACAGCGTCAAAGTGACGTAATTCGTTGTAATTTAACTATTGGTAAAATTAACTATTGTTCAAAAAAACAAATTTTGGCGATATTTGGCCATTGGGTACTTTTTAAACCTTTAGTTCAGTTTAACTACGGATCAAAACGGATCCTTAAACCAGGTTTATGTTTGTATGCTAGTACATGCGAGGCGGGCGAGTGGAAGTGTTCGCGCGTCCCCTGCGGCGCGCGCTGCGCGGCCGTGGGCGACCCGCACTACACGACGTTCGACGGCCAGCGCTACGACTTCATGGGCCACTGCACCTACACGCTGCTGCAGACGCCTAATGTTACTGTCGAGGTCGAGAATCAGGCCTGCTCTGGGGCTATCTCAGAGGTATTTTTATTTATTTATTTTATTTATTTATTCATAATCATTACATGCTAGCTTACAGATTTCTCCAATTTGCTAGCAAGTCATACAGTAATTTACATGCAAGCATAATTATGTAATACAATTTTAATTTAAAGAATTATTACAAAAATACAATGTCAAAAAATTAAAAAATAATAAGTACATAATTAAAATAAATGAATAAAATATGGCAAACAGACAATGAAATTAAATATTGACTGACCGGATGGCGCAATTGGTAATGACCCTGCCTCTTACGCCAAAGGTCGTGGGTTCGATCCCCACCCTGGACAAACATTCGTGCGATGAACACTTGTGTTTGTTCTGTGTCTGGGTGTAATATATGTATTTAAGTATATATTTGTGTTCCTCTGTTGTCTGATATCTGTAACACAAGTGCTTATGCTACTTAGTACGGAATCAGATCAACGTATGAGATGTTGTGAGAATTATTATTATTATTATTAAATAGTATATTATTATTACATCCCTTGCACTCCATTAATAATACAATTGAATTGATTTAATAAATGTCCAATTCCGTCGGCAAATAAATCCAGATCATCATGCTGAATCATTATGTCCCCGATCAGACGCAGGGCGTTATTTGTCGGAGCAAACGATGCTCTTTGGGTGCGCGTAGCTGGTGTTTTTATAAGCCGCGGCTTTCTACGGGGAGCAACCATGCCCGTCTCATCACACTGCAAACACCTTGACACCAATAAGCCAACCCTTTAATGCTACTTTGTCTTTACTCTCTTCGTTTTTTAAATATAGAATCTTTTTTCCTTCTATGACAAACAGCAAACATTAGGACGGTTTTCGAAAATCGAAATTATAACGTTCCTACGTACAAAAGGGAGGTCTAACATAAAGAAGTAGTTAACTATAATCTGGCCGACACCGCTGTACCGCGCCTGAGGTAATGCGCGGGATGGTGAGGGGCAGAGCAACCGCTGCGTTGGTTTGTCTGTCAGTCTGCCGTAGTTGCTCATATCTGTTCCGGACTGTCTATATCAGACTCACATGAGACATAATATCCTATAGATTGGTCATGCTTTATCTCGAGCTGTCAAGAACGCTGTCATTTTCAAAGTGGCCGAATATTTTAGGAACTTCAAAAACTCAAACCAAAATAGTAACTTTCTGTAAAGGTGACACAACATTTTTTATTTATTTCTTCAATATGAATAATTATTTCCTCATGTATTTTAGTTTATAGTAATTAACAAATTCGATTAAAATATGTAATATTCTCAATAAAATATTCTTGACATTATTGTCAAAGCTTGACATAGCTACAACTTCAAACTTCTTAAAAATAATACTTTTTAATAGAGGGACCTCCTTCTATTAAGAAGTATCTAAGAAAAAATATTAAGGAGAATATTATTTTCTTTACAGAGAACGTCAAAATATTGTACTTGAATATCTACAACAGCATGAACCTCTTATGAGTCCATAATCTTTCCTGTTCTCACCCCGCTTACCTTGCATACCTAAGGCGCGGTACAGCGGTGTTGGCCAGACTATAGCAACAAATACAAAAATAAGGATAGTCAAGAAGGAACCTGGGAAACGAATTAACTACCTTCCTGAATGTAATTGATTCGGATTTGATTCAATAAAAATGCAATTTGTTAGTGATTAGTTCCCCCAACCTAGTCTCTTCTTCCTAGCGATTAATCCAGTTTCTAAACGAGGTACGATTGAACTATGTATGATCCAAGATAAATGGTAATAACATTAAACCTAGCCAAGTGGACCACTCGGCAGAATCAGCGGGAGATTACTTATTTGACATTCATAAGTGTTATGTATGGACTTAAACTGAACAAAGAAATTTTAATATTTACTCGTTCAGAATAAATATGTCAAGAATTTACAGCTATATATTGCAAAGTTGATCGTGGGAGAGCTACACTTTGGCATGAATAGGTTGGATCTAACCGAAGTGATACCACGGCCTCACAAAAAACCGGCGTAAGGCAGCACTGTGCTGTATTTGGCTATGTGAGTGAGGGAACCGGAGGCCCAATCCGGAGGAAAGGCGGTTTAAATGTTGGCAGCGTACTTGTGACTCCACTGGTGATGCGGGTCTCAATGGGCAGCGGAAATCGCTTACCATCAGGTGATCCGTCTGTCACCTATCACATAAAAAAAAGTTCGATTGACTTGTTGATTTTGTGCAGGAAATGAACCTCACCCCATACAAAGGCGAAGGCAAGCCCTCTTGCACGAAAGCCGTGAACCTGGCATACGATGGCGCGCAGATCCACCTCAAGCAGGGCGGTCTGATCTTAGTCAACGGGAAGGAGGTGACTTCGTTGCCCGTCAACGTTGGGAAGATAAGGATCCGAGCTGCTTCATCTTTGTTCGTCATTGGTGAGTGAATAAAAGTACACCGTTTTTATGTTTTATATGACAGGTGGCAAAAGAGCAGGCTGATCACGTCATGGTAAACGTTTGCTGCCTATGGACAACCGCTACACCAGAGTGGAATAACTAGTGATCTGCCAAACACCATGGTCAGACTGTGCACCATATGGTGCACAAACCGTACATTGCTATGACATGCATAATCTGCTAAATGTCAGCTTATGCCCAAGGTTTTAGCATGGCTTAGGGCCGATTTATTGATCTGTAGTTACCTTTGGTTAAATTAACTATAGTTAACAATCTAACCGATAGTCAAAGTGACGTAATTCCTTGCAATATAACTATTGGTTAAGCTAACTATTGTTGGAAAAACACATTTTGTCGATATTTGACCATTGGTTACCTTCTTTTTTAAAACGGATCAAAAATCAGCTCTTAGGGTGGAGTTTATCAAAATCTAGATAACGGACATGTACGAAAACGGACAGTAATAGTTAAGTTAAACGTTAACCAGCCGTACTGTTCTCCACAATAATTGGATACCCAGTTAACTAAAATGCACTTTAACCGACTGTTCTATGAATATTTAAGCACACGTATTTCATACAGTCCGTTAGACTGTACTTTTTCACATGGTCAGGTAATAAAGTCAAGCAGCTTGCACTGTCAACTCTATGAGAGCCATAGAGTAACTTATATTTACTGATATAGAGGCATCAGTCAGGACTGACCGGATGGCGCAATTGGTGGTGACCCTGCCTCTGACGCCAAAGGTCGTGGGTTCGATCCCTACCATGCACAAAAATTCGTGCGATGAACACTTGTGTTTGTTCAGAGTCTGGGTGTAATATATGTGTTTAAGTATATATTTGTGTTCCTCTGTTGTCTGATATCTGAAACACAAATGCTTAAGCTACTTAGGACGGAATCAGGTCAACGTATGAGTTGTTGTGAAAATTATTATTATTATCAGTCGGCAAGCCAGTGCTAGCGCCATCTAGAGGAAAACGACCAATACTCCAGGGTTAAGAGGCATTAGCCGGCAAGCCAGTGCTAGCGCCATCTAGAGGAAAACGACCAATACTCAATGGCTAGTAGTACGGACATCTTTCAGTGCTCTCTACCTTCTTCCATTTTCATTTTAAACCAAACATCCTCAGTTAAGAGACGTTAACTACCTCCGTCGGTTCGGTTACCGTATACGTCAGTTAAGAAGTAATCGCTGCTTTTTTTGTGGTGAAAATGAATAACCACCACTCATCACAGTAAAAGTGCGATTACAGTTGCTTGAAATCTAGGTGAACTCCGCCTTAACTAGTAATTATATTCTTTAAACATGGCTGGCATAACAGGCAACGAGTCGAGACAGTGTTTATTTGTCTATCTACAAGTACAAAATATTGCAAACACTATAAAAATCTCAGTAGTTCCTAATCTCTTTGATTCAGTAAAATGTGAGTGTGCTAATATTTAATGAGGTTAAACTTCATGATTTGTTTTTTTTTTCAGTGCAATTGCCATTCAAAGTGGACCTATGGTGGGATGGAAATACCAGGGTGTTTGTAGATGTACCACCAGCATTGGCCGGCAAAACTAAGGTATATTAATCAGATATTTCCAGCATATAGGCTCTTCCATGGAGAGTGCTCTGTGGAGCTGTTTAATATCATACCAGGGTCACCATTCTACAATCACACGACTAGACGCCGCGGCAAACTTCACCAGTACTACCTGGAACTAATCCCTTCCAGAACGCTTCGTTTCCAGCGCTCCTTTTTCCCACGCTCGTGCAAACTCTAGAATGAGTTTCCAGCCATGGTGTTTCCTGATTGCTATAACATGTCCTTTTTTAAACGAGGTTTGAAAAGAGTTCTTCTTTCACGGTAGGCAGCTGCATGACTGTGCTCCGGCATTGTTGATGTCTATGAGCGGCGGTAACCGTTTACCATCAGATGGGCCGCATGCTCGTCTGCCTATTATATACAATAAAAAAAATCGTCAGTTAAGTTCTAACACCATGTAAGTCATTTTAAGCAACTTTTCAGGATAGCCAAAAATGATCGGAGACTTACGTGCTATTTCCATTAGAATTCAATTGTTGACTTCCGTTCTGTTACCTTTTCAAAATTTAAAAGGTTTTTGATGGCCGCAACTGAATTCTGATTGATAAAAACGATCCGTCTTCCAAGTCTCTAACGAATGGCATCAAAGTGTTATTACCGCCACTAGCAAATTAGAAAAAAAATAAAAAATCTAATTGTGACTTACGTGGTCGTCTCAAAGCGTAGGTCATTTTATGACGTCCGTGCTGTTACTTTTTCGTAATTTTAAATCTCGATTCCGATTGGGCGAAATGGCGCGTCTATCGATTCTCTAGCGAATGGCATCAAAATGTCAAAACCGCCAAAAAATTACTTACGTGGTGTTAGAACTTCACTGACAATATGTGCTCGTAATAGTAGTAGTAGTAGTAATAATGATAATGTTTTTTTTAATGTTCTAAATCAGGGCTTATGTGGTACCTTCAACATGAACCAAAAAGACGACTTCCTCACACCCGAGGGTGACGTGGAACAGTCCACGTTGGCGTTCGCGAACAAGTGGAAGACCAGGGAGTTCTGCAACGATGTGGACACCAAAGAGCCGGAGCACCCCTGCAAGGCTAACATTGAAAATAAGGAGGCGGCCGAGAAGTACTGCAGCAAGTTGAAGAGCAAGGTGTTTGAAGGTCGGTGTCACGAGAAGATACAAGTGACGTCTTTATTTGATAAACTATTGATTGAGAGACCTGCCTTTGCGAGTTCGTTGCGAGGCCTAATTTTTCTGTTAGTTTCAAACTTTACCAATAGATGGCGCTAAGTGTAAATTACATCGCGCTAATGTTTCGTCTTTTTGGATTTCATTGTCTGCTGGTTAGACCTACCCAATGGGCAATGGGCGGGGCAACACCCTATTGCTTTTTAATCTGAACTGCTTAAAACATTGTGCTATCTCTTTTTCAACTTTATGGCAGATAAATGAACAGTGATGATCGATGGCAGCTCAATGGATACGAACGCGTCTTCCACGCAGGTGGCCGAGATCCGAATCCGAGCATGCACTAATGGTTTTTTCAAATCCATTTGCGTATTTCTTACCATTACCATTTGCTCGGCGGTGAGGGAAAATATCGTGAGGAAACCTGCTCATTTCGGAAAATGTTTCTGAAACGTGTAACCATGATTCAGTTGGTCTGGTTCCCCTGTTAAAGGGTTGCGAGGGTCTGACGGCAGACGCTTCATTGTAATTACCAGATCCCCCCAATCCTGAATCACGGTCTAAGCGTACCCTGGGCTCCAAAGCGACAGCTTTAGCCGCAACCGGGAATTACACGCTAAGATGAAGAAGAAGAAATAAACATTCGGTATTCGGGGACCAGTTTGTCAAACAGCACTCAGTTTTCGTATTTCTCTGCAACAATTTGGTACTTTTATGTAATGTGTTTTTTTATCAGAATGCCACTGGTTCGTGGACGTGGAGCCGTACTACCAGGCGTGCCTGTACGACATGTGCGCGTGCGCCGGCGACGCGTCGCGCTGCCTGTGCCCGATGCTGGGCGACTACGCCATGACGTGCGCCAAGGCCGGCGTCAAGCTGCAGTGGCGGTACAACGTCAAGGAGTGCGGTCAGTGCTGACACTGAACACTTATCTGGGGACTGTCTTATAATAATAATAATAATAGTTGCTTCCATTATACACCAGCACCTAGCACACACACACACAAATTTATAAATACTAAAGAACCCTACTATAAATACCAGCCATCCACAATTCTTGAAAACGATCAGATTAAACTGTACTGGAACCGAACAATTATTACAGATAAGACAGTCCACTTCAACCGACCGGATATAACACTGCACATTAAAACTAACCGAACAGTCTATTTAATTGATATTGCAATCCCCAACACACATAACCTTCAGTCAACTGTATCAGAAAAAATTGCAAAATATAGAGATCTCGCCATTGAAGTTAAAACTCAATGGCGAGCTGAAACTATTTTCATCGTCCCTATAGTAATTTCTTCCACCGGAGTCATCCCAGACAGCTTAGCCAAAAGCATGGAATCGCTCAACGTCCCCCAACATATAATCTACACCCTTCAGAAAGCCATAATTTTAAATACATGCCGCATCACACGAAAATTCTTGTCATCTGGATTGACAGCAGTCGCACTCCACCCTGTTACGCTTGACTGAGGTCCGCGTATCAGGAAATTACCCACTCCTTGTAGCAGGAGGGAGAAAGTTTAAACTTTGAAAATAATAATAATAATAATTCTCACAACATCTCATACGTTGACCTGATTCCATACTAAGTAGCTTAAGTACCTACTTGTGTTACAGATATCAGACAACAGAGGAGCACAAATATATACTTAAATACATATATTACACCCAGACACTGAACAAACACAAGTGTTCATCGCACGAATGTTTGTCCAGGGTGGGGATCGAACCCACGACCTTTGGCGCAAGAGGCAGGGTCACTACCAATTGCGCCATCCGGTCAGTCTTATGTCTTATAGAGCCCTAGAATGAAGAGTTTCAAACCGTCCTTTGACTGAATATCATTTTTGAGTATAAGCTAGAGATAATTAGTCTATGGTACATACATACATGCATACATATATGGTACATGTGGTTTCATGATGTTTTGACCCACTATGGCAATTTAGGTACACCTAGAAATTGCAGATTTTGACGTGGTAGAAGGCTTTTATGTAATAGGTGGCAAACGAGCAGACGGATCAACTGAGGGTAAGCGATTACCGCCGCCCAGACATCCGCGACACCAGTGGAGTCACTAGTGCGCTGCCAACCTTTAAACCCCCCTTTCCCCCGGATTAGTGCCTCCGGAACCCTCACTAACGGAGCGAAACACAGCACAGTGCTGCTTCACGCCGGTTTTCTGTGAGGCCGTCGTATCACTCTGGTCGAACCGGCCCATTTATGCTGAAGCATGGCTCTCCCACGGTTGAACCCCCTTTCCCCCCGGATTGGGCCTCCGGTACCCTCACTCACGCAGCGAAACACAGCACAGTGCTGCTTCACGCCGGTTTTCTGTGGGGCTGTGGTATCACTCCGGTCGAGCCGGCTCATTCATGCCGAAACGTGGCTCTCCCATGGTTATATGAACTTATACTTACTTACTCCACTGGCTCAGCGACCCGAAACGAGTCTTGGCCTCCGAAACAAGAGAACGCCACTGATCGATCCTGCACTACTTGTCGCCAGTCACCGGCCTGAAGTTCTCGCAGATCATTCTCGACGTCCTTCCAGCGATACCTAGGCCAGCCTACCGGGCGTCGGCCAATCGGTCAGCTCTGGTATGCTTTCTTCACGAGACGATGCTCGTATGTACGTATGAACTTATGGCTGTTATTTATCTACAAAAATTTCTAACTACTGATTCATATCTATTATCCCTATAGAGTTGCAGTGCTCGGGCGGGCAGGAGTACACGGTGTGTGCGGACAGCTGCGAGCGGACCTGCACGGACGTGGCCCTGGCCGGCACCACGTACTGCAAGCCTTGCTGCGTTGAAGGCTGCGCTTGCCCGCCAGGACAGGTTCGATTATTATTTTTTTACTTAGACACTTTCAGCCGTGTAGTGACTAACGGCCGCACTTAGATGTGTGATTATGTGTGCGACAACTTCGAACTTATGTTATCATAACTTTAAAAATATATAACTACAATCATGTTCTGTTTAGGTACTAGATGACAACAACGCATGTGTACCGAAGGGACTGTGCCCGTGCAACCACAAGGGGATGAAGTTCGATGCGGGGTACAAGGAAGTGAGGCCCGGCAGGCGGGAAAGAGAACTTTGGTAATATCATTTGTCTAATATTGTAGGACCCATGTTCAGACTCTGTTTCTTGACCAGCAAACATCAATTTGAAAGAATCTTTATCTATTTTAAAGAGTTCATAAGAACGCAGGTGTGTGCGTGAGACCATAGATTTATATATCATTGCATTGACTTGCAGCGCAATTGTCATTACTCATGGAAGCACTATTATAGTGTATTATGAACGTACAATGTAAGTTTATAGCAATACAATACAATACAATTGCCGTGTGGTCCCCGGCAGAGTAGAATAGGCCACCCTCACTCTTACCGAGGTGTCGTAAAAGGCGACTAAGGTAAAGCTGCTGGCATGATCATCAGCACCCAGAGAAGGAAAACTCTGCATTTATATCAAAACCCTCGCCAACCCGTCTGCCAAGCGTGGTGAGTATGGCAATTACCCCTCATGTGATTGAGGGAGGCCCGTGCCCCAGCAGTGGGAACTTAAATGAGCTGACGATGACAATACAATGTTCGTTGAGGGAAAGACACCAATAGTGTGGCACTCTGGCGTGGTGATGATTTTCTTCAAAAAGGGTGACAAATCCCAATTGAAGAACTACAGGCCTATCACGCTGCTGAGTCACATATATAAGCTGTTTTTGAGAGTTATGACGAATCGTTCCGTACGCAGTTTTGACGACTTCCAGCGTTCCGAACAAGTCGGATTCCGAAAAGGCTTTAGCACCATAGACCACATACATACGCTGCGGCAGGTTATACAGAAGACCGAAGAGTATAATCTGCCATTATGCTTAGCGTTTGTGGACTATGAAAAAAGATTCGACTCTGTCGAGACCTGGGCCGTGCTACAGTCTCTCCAAAGGTGCCGAATAGACTACCGATACATACAAGTGTTGCAGTCATTGTACGGAAACGCCATAATGTCAGTCCGTCTTCAGGATCAGGAATCAAAACCCATACCTCTCCAGCGAGGTGTGAGACAGGGCGACGTTATATTGCCGAAACGGTTCACCACTCTGACACCACTGAAGGACGTGTTTAAACTTCTGGACTGGGATGGCCTTGGCATCAATATAAATGGCGAGTACGTGACGCACCTTCGATTCGCAAATGATGTCGTAGTCATGGTTGAGACCTTGGAAGACTTAGGCACAATGCTCGACGACCTCAGTAGAGTCTATAAGTGGGATTGAAAATGAACATGGACAAGACGAAAATTATGTCGAATTCTCATGTCGTACCCACTCTTGTACAGGTTAGAAGCTCTACACTGGAAGTTGTGGATGAGTACAACTACCTCGGACCTCGAAAGGTCCTACCCGTCACCTTAAGAATGGACAACATTTCAAAACTGCTAAGCTCTGAAACAAAAAATACCATTTCTTTATTTACTTTTCCGCTGCGCGAATATATATTTATTATTTTTTTATATTGCTTATATACTGAGAAAAAAATTAAAAACTAAAAAACGTAAGATGACGTCATCGGAGGGCAGAATGTAAAATATTTCTTTGCCTAGCACATTATAGTTTTAAATTTACGAAATGCCAAACCCATGACATGCAACTGTCAGAAACAAGACAACTTGTCAACGTTGATTGAATGAATGACGTTGACAATGTTGACACTAGTATTATTTACCTTTGACAGCAGTACCTTTTTTTTATTAAAACAATGATAAGCAAAGGAATATCGCTGTATTCAGCCGTCCGATGACGTCATTTGGCGCTTACGTCTATTTAGAATATAAAGAAGTTTAATAATTATTTTATGCATGAAAATGGACAAATTTTGAAAAAAGAAAAAATATGGGTCCGTTTATTTTATGTCTATTTTCATATAAAAAAACAATATGGACATGTTAAAAATATGAAATGTTGTCCATTACCGTTGTAACTCGCTAATGGGTAGTGAACTTGCAGCACGTGCGTGGGCGCGCGCTGGGAGTGCGTGGGCGCGACGCAGGCCGACGTGCTGGCGTACCCGCCGGCCGAGGACCTGCGCGCCAACTGCAGCGCCGCCAACCACATGGAGTTCACCACCTGCCTCGTCGCCGAGCCGCTCACCTGCAAGGTACGCCCACATCAGGCTTTCAGCTTCTCGCCTTAGCGAGTTCCTGTAGCGTATTCCCAGTTGCGTATAAAACTGTCGCTCTGGAGCCCGAGGTTCGCCTTGCGCCATGATTCTTGATTTGGGAAGTCTGGTAAATACTATGAAACGACTACAGGGCACAGTGTGTTATTTTGGATGAATAGCTGGACACTATCGATTTATTGCTTCATCGAAAATAACTAGCAGAGCAGTTAAACTTTTCCTAAGCAACCATATTTTTTTTTATGTTTAGTTTTGAAGATATTGAAGGTTATAGTGACGTAAGCAAAAATGACTTTGTGTTAAAACTTCTTTAATTTTTGGTATAATTACATTAAAAAAATATCGTTTTAGAATCGAAACAATATCAAACTCCAAACTAATTTTGGTTATGTAATAAACGATATTAAATGAGATATTTTTTTATTCTTTTTTACTACAACTAGTTTTTCTCAGTATTCCTATCGATTCTGAATCTGCTTTAATTCTACAAATGCGTAATGTAGTCCTTAATGTCACAAAGTAAAAATAATATTCGGAAACAGTGGGACTTTTGAAATATTACATTTTTAAAGTTTTCATAGAATTTCTATGGAAATAAGGTTGTCAAATTTATAATATTTTTCCATCCATATTATAAGTACGAAGAAAGGGATTATCACAAAAACGAATTATTATAAAGGTTCTGACAGATGATTCATCAAAAATGGAACTCTATTGGGATCATTCTCTACACAAATAAATCGAAATAACTCGGAAGTCCCACATCACTCAGACCTAGCAATTTTTTAAAATATTGTACATAATTAGACGAATCTAATCATGTTAAAAAATCCGGATTAGGTAGGATTAAAGAAAAAAAAATGTTTTCATATTTCATAAAGAACCGCAATATTTCCGTATATACGCGATAATTCACAAATGTTATAGACAGAATTAAAGGACACTAAGGCCTATTTTAATACCCTATTAAAATAATAACCAATTTCTGTATTTAAACGAAGATAATGCATTTCTATGGTTTCTATGGTGATTTCTCGAGTTTTAAATTTACTCCAAACCTAAACCAAACAAAAGAATGGTTGCTTAGGAAAAGTTTAGCTGCTCTGCTAGCTCTTTAAGATGAAGCAATAACTCGAGAGTGTCCGCTATCCATCCAAAATAACACACTGTGCAGGGGAACCAGGCCAACTGAATCATGGTTACACATTTCAGAAACTATCCGCAACGTGCAGGTTTCCTCACTGATCTTTTCCCTCACCGGCGAGCTAATGGTAGAAATAGGCACATAGATTTGAAAAATCCAGAGGTGCATGCTGGGCTTCGAACCCGGATCCCCCCTATGCAAGACCCATTCTGAACCACTGAGTTACCATCGCTATTAGGATTAAGAGGAATTCTTATCTCAACATGTCATACCTGATTGCGCCCAAAGCCGGGTATAACCATCATAAAGCATTTTATAAATCCGACCATGACAATGAAGCGACTGCCATCTAACCTTCCGGAGAGCATCTTAAGCTAATAGAAGAACCGTACTAAGAGTACAGAACTATTTACTGAATTGTACGCCAACCTCAGGCTATTTAAACCAATAAGGAAGAGTTTAGTGGTATCGCGAACCATTCCCAATATCATACACCCATAGAAAAACCTTACTTAACAACAGATTTACTAGTTGGTACTAAATATTATTTTTTTCTAATAAAATCTCTGTAACTAAAAAGTTACTTATCGAACAAACAAATGTTCACTGCAGAACAAACAAATTGCCACTAACTGCAAATTTCCTCACCAAGACACTGCAGCAGACATTCTAAGGTCAAATCAATTCAATTAAATTTATTTTATTTTATTTTTTATTTTATTTTATTTTTTATTTTATTATTATGGAATAACAACAGCCATTTTATAAAAAGTTCTTAGTCTAAATACAGAGTTTAAGTTTAAGTAGTTATTCACAAACGATAAACATATCTTAGTAAAATAATTAAAACTAGTCTTGACAAAGTACATGCAATACAAATTAGGTATGCCTACGGACTACAGTCCAGAAAAAGGTAATAAAAATAAGTTTCCAACTGTGGTAACAACAAAATCACAATCGCAAACACAAAATGGTTCAGGTCACACCAAATAAAATATTACCTATAGGTAGGTACGTAAACTATTAATGTAAATTCAATTCAAATCATTTATTGCATGTCATAAATTACAATACATTTGTACAGTGGTGGTAAGTAGTACGGTCAGAATCAAAAGTAGCTTAACACTTTAGTACCATGTCGAAGTATCATTTTATACGTACGCCTTAGAAACTGACTATAATAGGTAGAACAGTTACTTTGACATGGTGCTAAAGTGTTAAGCTACTTTTGATGCTGACTGTACATTCAGTTTGTTTATGACGTCTCTAATGTGTAGGTCATAAGTCTGATGAAAGGAAATCTTCACTACATTTGCTTAACCGCGTCCTCTACTTCAATACATACCGGCTGTCCTACGGCAGACATGGCCAGGCCACTGCCACTTTATGTACCAATATTTTGAATTTTCCATGTAATAGAACATGCACCTCCCGCCGTCGTCGACCTCAGCAGAATGCCGGCCAGGCTGCCAGTGTAAAGCTGGTTACGTGCTGGAGCTGAGCTCCAACAAGTGCATACTGCCCGCGGCCTGCCCGTGCCACCACGGCGGGCGCAGCTACCCCGACGGACATGTCATGAAGGAGGAATGCAACGACTGGTGAGCATACACATTAGTGCTGGGTGTTAAAACTTATAACCATTAAATTAACATGTTCAAAAAAACTATTAACACAGGTATAACAAAGTTAGAAAGAAAGTTAAAAGTTATTTTTAACAAAGTTATACAATAAATAATAATAAATAAATAATAAATATTTCACAACATCACATACATTGATCTATCTCCGAGATAGGTAGCTCAGGCACCTGTGTTACGGATATTAGAATCAACAGTGGGATTACAAATATATACTTATAATACTTTTCTTTTGTAAATACATACTTATAATACATAGAAAACACCCAGACCAATACAAACAGACATGTTCATGTACACAAATGTTTGTACTGTGCGGGGATCGCACCCGCAACCCTTGCATCAGAGGCAGCATCCACTACCACTGTTCCAAACGGGTCGTCAACAACAATATTAACTATAATGTATCAAGAATGTGTGTTTATACAATATTGTTATTTTTAACACAGTTATTTGCAACGAATTGTTTATACTTCATCATCATCAGCCCATTTAAGTCCCCACTGCTGGGGCACGGGCCTCCCTCAATCACAGGAGGGGTAATTGCCATCCTCACCACGCTTGGCAGACGGGTTGGCGAGGGTTTTGATATAAATGCAGAGTTTTCCTTCTCTGGGTGCTGATGATCATGCCAGCAGCTTTACCTTAGTCGCCATTTACGACACCTCGGTAAGAGTGAGGGTGGCCTATTCTACTCTGCCGGGGACCACACTGCGACCATTGCCGGGGACCACACGGCGTTTATATTTATGTATTAGTTATTTTTAGCAAAGTTATTATTTTAACACAGTTGTTATTTTTTTTATTATCATGTTGACCCCATATTTTTAACATTTAACAATTATCATGTTAATCAGAAATCACATTTAATCGCAATACTAATACACATACACCTTCTGTGCCCACACAGTCTGTGCCTTTTACTGTGCCTGTTCATTAGAGATCTCTTTCACACTCTGTGACGTTTAATAGAGTAAGGAAATAACAATGGGGTGACTATAGTAGAATATGGGTCTAGTGGCACCAATTAATATATTTCTTAGCCATATGGTCGATGAATGGACCAAAAATGAGTGGCAATGATACCATCCTTACTTTGGGGTCCGCAAATTTATTTTTATATGATAGGGGGAAGACGGACCAGTCACCTATATGCGTGTCCATTGCCAGCAATAGCCAGTGAAATGACAATTTATTCAATTAAATTGCAACCTAGCTATTAAATTAGATAATCAGAACAATTAAGCTTACATTATTTACTTAATAAATAAACATTGGGTGATCTAATTTGAAGGTTACAAGTAGTTGTTTCGCGAAAGTGAAAGGCGATCAATGTTGTTGCTTGTGTTGTAACACTCACATGTACAGTCAAGAAAGTTTCTGGGACAATACAATTCGACTTTATTGCAATGCATGAAAGTCGAAAAACGGCCTACCGGTAATATCACAGGGTAGTAATTTTATTCCATCGGTGACCGCTCGCCAAGCGGACATGATATTCGCACGTTTGAATACACGGGGGCGTAGCTCAGATGGTAGAGCGCTCGCTTAGCATGCGAGAGGTACCGGGATCGATACCCGGCGCCTCCATTACTAATATATTTTTTACAAAATTGTGTTATTGTGAGAGATCTCCATTTTCAGATATTGGCTGGTGATTCATAAGTTTTCTATTAAAAAAATATAGGCTTCTCCAAAGAATCTCATCGATTTGGACAGTTTCAAATATTACATACTACAAGTCATTCAAATAATACATACATACATACTGCAAGTATGCATACCTACTATAAGTCTTAGTCGTAAATTATAATAATTGTATTTGCATGCTGTTATTGACGGCTGAATGGGCGGTCTATATAATATATCTTTATCATCTTCTGTATACCCTACTCAAAAGCAAATAAATGAATTCTTCTTCTTCTTCTTACAATAATAATTTAAGATACCTTAAAGTTTTCGATGTGCTCGATTCTTAGTACACTCAATGCCAATAGGTTATATAAATACGAAATACACTGGTAAATAGTCGAAAGTAGGTACACGAGATTTTGTCGTTATTCAAATATAGTTGATCCATCATCGTCGATCGATTCCTTGTGTGATCGTATCAGGAACGATAAGGTCCGAGAACTAAGATCACAGACATAGCCCAAAGGATTGCATGCCTCAAGTGGCAACAGACAGGGCACATAGCGAGGAGAACAGACGGCCGTTTGGGGTGGAAAGGTCCCCGAGTGGAGGCCACGTTTGTACGTGAAGTCGCAGCCGTGGCGCCTACCACAAGGTGGTCCGACGATCTGGTGAAGGTTCATTGGATGCGGGCGGCGCAGGACCGAACTGTGTAGAGAACATTGGGGGAGGCCCTATGTCCAGCAGTGGGCATCTATAGGCTGAAATGATGATGATAATGGATCATCGTCATGGTAGAGCGCTCGCTTAGCATGCGAGAGGTACCGGGATCGATACCCGGCGCCTCCATTACTAATATATTTTTTACAAAATTGTGTTATTGTGAGAGATCTCCATTTTTAGATATTGGCTGGTGATTCATAAGTTTTCTATTAAAAAAATATAGGCTTCTCCAAAGAATCTCATCGATTTGGACAGTTTCAAATATTAATACTACAAGTCATTCAAATAATACATACATACATACTGCAAGTATGCATACTATAAGTCTTAGTCGTAAATTATAATAATTGTATTTGCATGCTGTTATTGACGGCTGAATGGGCGGTCTATATAATATATCTTTATCATCTTCTGTATACCCTACTCAAAAGCAAATAAATGAATTCTTCTTCTTCTTCTTACAATAATAATTTAAGATACCTTAAAGTTTTCGATGTGCTCGATTCTTAGTACACTCAATGCCAATAGGTTATATAAATACGAAATACACTGGTAAATAGTCGAAAGTAGGTACACGAGATTTTGTCGTTATTCAAATATAGTTGATCCATCATCGTCGATCGATTCCTTGTGTGATCGTATCAGGAACGATGAGGTCCGAGAACTAAGATCACAGACATAGCCCAAAGGATTGCATGCCTCAAGTGGCAACAGACAGGGCACATAGCGAGGAGAACAGACGGCCGTTTGGGGTGGAAAGGTCCCCGAGTGGAGGCCACGTTTGTACGTGATGTCGCAGCCGTGACGCCTACCACAAGGTGGTCCGACGATCTGGTGAAGGTCGCGGGAATCCATTGCATGCGGGCGGCACAGGACCGATCTGTGTAGAGAACATTGGGGGAGGCCCTATGTCCAGCAGTGGGCATCTATTGGCTGTAATGATGATGATAATGGATCATCGTCGCTCTGGACATCAGCTACTCCAAAATGAGTATAGATGCATTGCCGTCCTTTGAGTAAGGTGACGCCTCCTTTCATAAAAAAAAACAATAGGGTATTTGACTATTTTTTTTTCATTTGTGTAATCAAAAGACCTCTCAATGATAGAAACATCGTTGAAAGAATTACTTGATTTTCATTTAAACTACCTGAGATATCACAACTTTAAAATCACATTATTTTGGGCAAACCCAAAACGCTCCATACAAATGGCTACTGAGATGTGACGTCACACGACAGTATTTTGTATGCATTTCAATTGAATTTTGTATGGTAGCTATATCAAATGTTTCGTTTATGTCAATGGTTCTATTATAATAGTTGGTGTAAATTGTATGGGTTATTCAATGGTTTAATTATTTTATAATAATTTCATACTTTTAAAATGGACTTGCCCATGAATCTTTGAATGACCATAAAACCGGCTAGACGTTATATTTTTAATTGAGAATTTTTGCTATTGGCACGTATTTACCTTTATTTTGATAAAATATTTTTATTTTGTAAAATCTCGAGCTTAGTCAAATACCCTATTCCTTTTCCCATCAATTGGAGACTGGCCGAAGTGAAATTAAAAACAATAATAATCTGTTACTTTTGCGCACAGTGCCTGCAAGAGTGGCAACTGGTCTTGCACGACTCGGTCTTGCGACGGCGTATGCGGCGCGTGGGGCGACTCCCACATCAGCACGTTCGACGGCTCGCAGTACGACTTCGAGGGCGTCTGCACCTACCTGCTGGCTAAGGGCGTCATGGACTCTAGCGACGGCTTCCAAGTTGAGATACAGGTAAAGATACTAAAATACTTAATGACGTCCACCCTGGGAGGATATCGACACGTGTTAAAAAACTCCTGTTATCTATCCCGATCTCGGTACATAGAGGGGGTGGGGTGGATGCGAGGATATTTTTTAAAAATTGTGTCATTAGAATAAGCTATTTTCGAGATTTCTACCAAGTACCTTATTTTTGTCATTTCGCGGCCAGATACTATAGGTGTGTCGAGAACAGGTGCGAGAAAATAGTGAGTTAGTGAACAGTGGTACCGCAGGTGCGCGTAGTAAAAGACTGCGAAGGAGGGTAGACCGATTTGTCTGCCAGTAACAACTTACCCGCAACAACTTCAGTCACTCCGTGACCATGGCGCTAGCAACAATGCCGAAATATCGGAAACTCAAAAATAAGGTACATGGTAGTAATCTCGAAAATAACTATTCTGACCAGTGAACATGAAACTTTACAACAATATATTTTTGTCATTATCCGCCTGGGGTGGACAAGCAGGGGTTCGGACAACGGGAATAAGCCATACATAATTTCCTCCAACCGCTTATCTCAACGATCAGCCATACGAAGGATATATTATAGTGCACAGAGTATGCGTAAACGCAAGCTCCCTCTCTGCTCCCTAACCTCCATATTCCGATGGGACCCTGTGTGACACGACCGGAGAGGTATCGGGCGAAACAGCAACGGCTTAAGGTGACGGGTAGGGCACACTAGCGACGCCAATCGATTTTAATTTTTAGCTACTAAACCGGATCTATTTTAAACAATTTCAGGGTTAAAACCGGCACACACTTATACTATTTATTGAATAACCATGCACAAATGCGTACCCAACATTTATACCCAACATTTGTTTAATTACAAATATATACATATAATACTTTTTTTTTGTAAATGCATACTTATAATACATACAAACACCCAGACCAATACAAACAGACATGTTCATGCACACAAATGTTTGTACTGTGCGGGGATCGAACCCGCAACCCTTGGACCAAAGGCAGCGTTCACTATCACTGTTCCAAACGGGTCAACAACAATCCCGAGCTATGTTCGAAAAATTCGAAACATATCATTGCTCTACCCGGGAATCGAACCCCGGACCCCAAGATCATGGCCTGGTACTTAATCCACTAGACCAACACTCCGATTCGAATGAGGCCTATACCTATAGTCATATTGCAACTGCTCCGCAGTCTAAGTAGAACGACAGTGCGTATCAATGCTGATGTTTTCCAGAATGTACCCTGCTGGCACGGCAGGTGCCACCTGCTCCAAGTCTACAACCCTGAAGATCGGCGGCGGAGGCAATCAAGAAATCGTCTCGCTCACCAAAGACGCACCGCTGCCTGATACGTCTAAACTGAAAAGGTTATTAGATCATAGACATACCAGAGATCCATCGGTTATTTGTATTACAAAAAAGATGTGTCAGAATATTAGTCAATATCGATGACAGAGAAAGTTGCAGGCCATACTTTAAAAAATTAAAAATTCTTACTTTGGCATCAATGTACATTTTAGCTGTTTGCAATTTTGTCATAAAAAATAAACATTTATACAAGGACGTCAGCGATAACTGTCCTAGATCGCGACGTCTTATCCATAAAAACAAATTGGCCATACCCCCAGCCAAGCTGCATTTGGTTTCTGCGGGTGTATGGCATATGTCTATAAAAATATACAATAATTTACCCCAAAATTTGAGAGAAATTGAAAAGCCAATAGTCTTAAACAAAAATTGAAGGAGTTTTTAATTACAAATAGTTTTTACTCGTTGGAAGAATTTTTTAAATTTAAGTAGGCAATGTTGTTTTTGTTTTATTATTTTTTTTATATAAGAGATTTAATTATAAAAGATTTTAATTTTATATAAATATATTTATGTACGACTAGTTTTTAAGATTTTTATATTTTGCTATGCCCTAACAGGGTGCATGTGCTGTACTTTTATTATATTTGTTAACTCTGTAATACCACATGTAACGCAATAAAATATTTGAATTGAATTGAATTGAATTGAGAGATTAACAGACATTATCCTGGATCACGATCTAAGTGTACCCAGGGTTCCGAAGCGACAGCTTTGCACGCAACCACCGATACCAGCCAGCGGAGTGATACCACGGCCTCACAGAAAACCGCGGCGTGAAGCAAGCAGCATTGTGCTGTGTTTCGCTGCGTGAGGGAAGGTACCAGAGGCCCAATCCGGGAGAAAAGGTTTAAAGGTTGGCAGCGCACCTGTGACTCCACTGGTGCCACGGGTGCCCATGGGCGGCGGCAATTGCTTACAATCAGGTGAATTGCTTACCGTCTGCTCGTCTGCCACCTATCACAAAAAAAACCGTGAGTGACTAGCTGAATTAATTATGATCAGATCATACACATACATAGTGCTTGACAACTAAGGTGTTACAAAAATACACCTTAAAAACTAAGGCATAA
This sequence comes from Marasmia exigua, assembly GCA_019059595.1. Classification (NCBI taxonomy): domain Eukaryota; kingdom Metazoa; phylum Arthropoda; class Insecta; order Lepidoptera; family Crambidae; genus Marasmia; species Marasmia exigua. Next base: position 18,725,186 of record CM032470.1, read on the forward strand.
GGCATAAGGATGCGCCGTTGCATATCCTTATGCTAAGGCATAATGCCTTAGCATAAGCATCCGTGATAAATCCGTTGCGCATCCGTGCGCAATGCGCAATGGATTCGCCGCGGATGCGCAACGGATTCGTCACGGATGCGCAACGGATTCATCACGGATGCGCAACGGATTCATCACAGATGCGCAATGGATGCGCAACGGATTCATCACGGATGAGAAACGGATTTGCCGCGGATGCGCAACGGATTCATCACGGAGGCGCAAAGTATTCGCCGCGGATGCGCAACGGATTCGTTGATAGTCCACAACATTCGTCTATTTAGCTTCTACAAGCAACGTAAATTGATTTACTTTTATTATAGTCTACTCAATTGAGGGACCACCTTTCACCGATTAAAACTTTTGAATGGTTTCTTTTACAAACTAAAGATTGAATTTATAAGTACTTTTAATAACTCTTAGTCACACCCGTATTTTAAATATTATTGTGGTTCTCACTTAATGTGAACTTACCTTCTAATTGCTACTTTCTATTGTCGAGTGAGCAGGGGGACGGGTGTCATTTTATAAACTTAGTTTAATCTTTTACTAAGAGAAGTCATTTACAGGAGTTGTAAATTTTAACTAGATTATAAGATATGGGTACCTGTCAGTCACGACTGAGGGTCCACATTAAAACGAATGTAACTTTTGAGCGCCGACTTTTACAAATTAGAGGTTGAATTTACAATCGTTTGAGAACTTTTACTAAAGCCTGACACATCCAAATGCTCAAAATTCCAATGTGGACCCTCAATGGTAACGCACACCGTGTTCTATCTACCATTATGAACAACATTTGTTCTATGACTTTGAAAATTCGCATAAAAAAAATTGAATTTTTCATACAAAGTCGGTCACGTAACTTATTGGGAGTTGAAAAAAATTCCGACGAATTTCGAAAAGTCGTAGAACAAATGTTACTGGTTGGTAGCCACGTGGTTAAAGGGTAGTAAATGTCCACAGATACACCCTGTACATTTTAAAATGATAAAAAAATTGTAATTGTGTAGGTAAGTATCATGGTGTTCAATACAAGTATTATGTGTAATCTTGTTCCTTGACATACTATGCTTGTTCCCTAATGATTCTGCACGAGCTGAGAATAACCTTCTCTATTACCCGGTGCGGTAACTTTGAATATGTGTACTAAACGCGAAGATTCGTGGTTGTCGGTGTCATATTTCATTCATGATTAAACAAACTTATGCTCAAATCAGCTCTTAGGCTTCAATTCGATTTGACTTATTTGAAGTATTTTGGTTACATCCATGAATTCACATAGATATTGTTTTATCTGTGATTCAGGATCAAACTGCGAGTGGCGGGCGCTTTCGTGTTCCTGGACGTGCCGTCGTTGGGCATGAGCCTGCAGTGGGACCGAGGCCTGCGGGTCTACGTGAAGGTCGACTCCATGTGGCGCAGTAGGGTAAGAGCTTCGTCTTGTTTTTTTTAGGCCAACGCTTGACCACAATCTCACCTGATGGAAAGTGACGATGAGGATGTGACGCGTTACGCCTAGAAGATGCCTGTTCACTCTTGCCTTAAAGATGTCCAGATTATAGTGCTTCGGAAAAACAGACCTTGGCAACTAGTTCCATTCCTTAGCTGTCCGCATTATGAATGTGGAAGGAAATTATTTCGAGTGGATAAGGGGTAAGCCAACAACGTATGTAACTTGCGTCATATTATGTCGTCATTAGACCAACTAGAGTCTGCGCCACGGAAGAAATCCCGCGGCAAGACACTGAACTAAAATTTTAGATTCTTTGTATATATGGACATAAAGCTCAAAATTGAATGTTGATGGTGATTAAAGCGCGCTTGTCACGGGATTTTTTTGGTGGCGCGGTGCTGAACGCACTGCAGTGCTGCCCTCTCGAATCACACTAATGGTGACCGGGCTGCTAGACAGGTGGCGCTATTCGTTAGGTAGATATTGATATATAGAAATTGGGCAACCATCCGATTGGGAAATTCAGCTTGCAACCTTGACTTTTGAACAAGCGCTCTCATCTATGATGAGCTAAATAACCGGGTGAATGGTAACTCGACATTTTTAGCTACGTAAGACAAGTGCTTGTTTCATCATGAAAATAAATTACAAGTGATGTATTGCTAATAGTAAGTAACTAATGAGCTGGCGTTATTTTATATTTCATTTATGCAGTTGAAAGGTCTTTGCGGAAACTTCAACGGGGACCTGCGCGACGACTTCCAGACACCGTCGGGCGGCGGCCTGCCCGAGTCGTCTGCGCTGGTGTTCGCCGACTCCTGGAAGCTGAAGCCCACCTGTCCCAAGCCCAAGCCTGTCGAGGTACGTATTCAAGCATCGGTACGCTCCAGTCGCGGCTGTGCGGTTTCTAACCGCGATTGTACTGAGATAAACTCCTGGCTGAATTGTACTGAGATAAATAAATATGTCCGTAGTAATCCAAAATGGACAAACTGAGCCTGTCCTGCTGCGACGTGGTGTGAGACAAGGAGATGTTATATCTCCGAAACTTTTCTCTGCTGCGCTGCAGGACATGTTCGGAACGCTAAACTGCTAGCGCGGTATCAATATTAATGGCGAGTACATGTCACACCTACGATTCGCAGACGACATCATCATCTTGGCGGAAACCCTACAAGACCTACAGGAGATGGTGAGCAGCCTGGCTGAATCTTCCAAACACATCGGTCTTCGGATGAACTTGGACAAAACCAAGGTCATGTTCAACGAGCTCGTTGATCCGGGACCGGTCGCTGTTAATGGAGTACCTCTCGAAGTTGTTCAGGAATATGTCTATCTAGGACAAACGCTCCAATTAGGCAGAAACAACTTCGAGAGAGGAGCCAATAGAAGAATTCAGCTAGGCTGGGCAGCATTTGGTAAACTTCGTCAAGTCTTCTCGTCACCCATCCTTCAAAGTCTCAAGTCGAAAGTCTTCGACCAGTGCGTCCTTCCGGTCCTGACTTACGGTGCCGAGACGTGGACACTCACGGCTGGACTAGTCCACCGGTTCAAAGTCGCTCAAAGAGCTATGGAAAGGGCCATGCTCGGAGTATCTCTGAAGGACCGCATCAGAAATGATGTAATCCGACAGAGAACCAGAGTCACCGACATAGCCCACCGAATTAGCAAACTGAAGTGGCAGTGGGCTGGTCATATTAGCCGCAGAACTGACAGCCGTTGGAGCCGTAAAGTCCTTGAGTGGAGACCGCGACTCGGTAAGCGTAGTGTAGCACGCCCTGCGACAAGATGGGATGATGACATTCGAAGGCTGGCTGGTGTGGGCTGGATGAGAGTGGCCGAAAATCGGGAGCAGTGGCGTGCATTAGGGGAGACCTATGTCCAGCAGTGGACGAGTGTGGGTTGCTGATGATGAAACTCCTGGAAGGTGTCTGGCTTGCCCAAGATCTTGGGCAAGCCAGCTCGTATCCAGATACGAGTGACCAAAGACATTTATTGAGGCTTATATCCAGCAGTAGACTGAAACAGGCTGATGATGATGATGAAACACTCGGTAGTTTAGGGATTCTCACATACCACATCTTGTTCCTGACATAATAATAGTATTGATCTGGTTTTGCTATCGATACTATCGATAGTATCGATTCTGTTGACAGCCAGCGATGCTATCAAAAATTGAATGGGCCGGCTCGACCGGAATGATACCACGGCCTCACAGAAAACCGGCGTGAAGCAGCACTGTGCTTGATGCGTGAATAATGGTCTGCTCGTCTGCCACCTATTACATAAAAAAGTATACGTTCTTTTCTTGAATGTCCCTAAGTCGTAGCCCTCGGGAAATACTCCTGCAGCCAAACACTACTTAACAATGGGTACCTATAGGTGATTACGAAGATTATACATACTTGTTCCAGGACTACTGCAAAGCCCGCCCCGCCCGCAAGGACTGGGCGGTGAGCACCTGCGGCTCTATGAAGCGGTACCCGTTCTCCCTCTGCGCCAGCGAGGTTCCCCCCGCGCCCTACATGCAGCGCTGCGAGAATGATGCCTGCGCATGCGACTCCGGCGCTGATTGTGACTGCGCCTGCGCTGCGCTAGCGGCGTATGCGTATGCCTGTGCCTTGAGAGGAGTCACGTTTAACTGGAGAAGCCAGCTTCTGTGTCGTAAGTCATGAAACAATCCCTCTTTATAAGACATATCTGTCACTTAAGTCTGAAATGAAGCGCTGCGAGAACGACGCCTGCGCTTGCGACTCCGACGCTGATTGTGATTGCGCCTGCGATGCTTTAGCGGCGTAAGCGTATGCTTGCGCCATGAGAGGAGTTACGTTTAACTGGAGAAGCCAGCTTCTGTGTCGTAAGTGATAGAACAATTTTCCTTCTCCCTCTGCGCTAGTGAGGTTTTACCTGCGCCCTACATGCAGCGCTGCGAGATCGATGCCTGCGCATGTGACTCCGGCGCTGATTGTGACTGCGCCTGCGCTGCGCTAGCGGCGTTTGCATATGCTTGCGCCCTGAGAGGAGTCACGTTTAACTGGCGAAGCAAGGTTCTATGTAGTAAGTCATAAAATAAACCCCCTTTACAAGACATATCCGTTACTTAAGTCTTACATGCAGCGCTGCGGGCACAACGCCTGCGCTTGCGACTCCGGCGCTGATTGTAATTGCGCCTGAGCTGTTTTAGCGGCGTATTTGTATGCTTGCGCCCTGAGAGGAGTTAAGTTCAACTGGAGAAGCCAGCTTTATGCCGTACATAATACAATCTTTTTTCTAAGTCTATTTCTCGAGCCTTAATCACAATTCTGTAAGAAAGACGCGTGTGCCCGCTACTTTATGGTGACTGATTGTGTAACACATTATCAGATTTGTAATTATAATAAAGTAACGAACATTTCAAAATAATGTAAGATAATTACTATACATTTAAAAAAAAAATTCTTAGCGCTATTAAAGAAGTATATTTTTTATTTCCCAGCCATGCAGTGTGACGAGGAGTGCTCGAACTACGACGGCTGCCTGTCTGCGTGCCCGGCGGAGACGTGCGACAACACGCAGCACTACGCAGACCTTAAGGGCCGCTGCGAGCAGGACACGTGTGTGGAGGGTATGTGACATAAGTGTCGACTAGGAACACGGTCAGAATGCAGTGCGACGAGTGCACGAAGTACGACAACTGACTATCACAGAGGACTAGGTTGCCCTAAAGGGCCGCTGCGAACACAATACGTGTGTGGAGGGAATGTAACATGCAGTACTCGGGACGGTGACAACACCAACCGCACTGACTGGAAAATTGGTGCATTTGGTAGTGACATGAATATATGGACATCCCTTATACCAGAAGAAAAGCAAATGCGTAACTGACCTTAGAAATTTTTTGGTCTTCTATGCTCGTAGCACACCTTTGCTCTACGGAACATATTGCTGGGCCGTTATGGCGTATGAGAAGCGGAACTAGCGAAATTGCTTCTTCGAGCGCATATAATTAAGTATAATGCCCTCTCTTTCTCCGCGCGGTCACGCCCATCTGCGCCGATGACATATGACAAAGAGCAATATTGTATACTAGACATGAGAAAACTTTTGATGATGGAACCCTTACAGTTTTAACTGTGAACTAACCATATATGCGACCCGAAACAACAAGAATCGTATGTTGATCATACATTTTTGTTAGTTCGGGATCAAAACTCATAGGGGGCGCTGCTATCAAAAGGTGTCTCTTTTCATAGAATTTATTACTACTCTTTGGGTTCCGCTATTCTGCAGAGGAGGCGTGCTACGGGCTTTAGGAATGTAGGAGATCGATTCTTAAAGATCTGATTGTTATAATTCAATTACATTATATAAACAGGTTGCAAGCCAAAGAAGCCATGCGGTGAAGGTCTAGTCTACAGCAACAACAGCCTAACCGAGTGCGTGCCGCGAGCGAAGTGCCGGCCCGTCTGCATGACCATGGACGACGGGCGCGAGCTGCTGGAGGGAGAGGTCATCGAGGAGGACGACTGCCACACCTGCCGCTGCTCCAAGCAGGAGCGGGTCTGTACCGGCCAGCCGTGTTCCACTGAAGCGGTGAGTGCATACAATAACATTTTTTTACAAAAGTGAAGTATCAGCCTGTAAACTGTCCCACTGCAGGCCAAATGCCTCCATCATAGAAATCGAGTTATCGCTACTATGATGGGATTAGGCTTAATCACCACGCCAAAATGCGGATTGGTGATCACAAACCCGAGCTATGTTCGAAAAATTCGAAACCTAAACCTTTTCGCTCAACCCAGGTTTTTTCAACCCGAGTTCACGGCCCAGTATTTAAATTACTAGACCAACAGGGCGTTAAGAATTTACAGGTTAACATTTATTTGTCTCAAGTATAAATGCAAACCCATCTGAAAAATGTCGAATATGGACAGTAGACGTTAGAGGGAGAAATATATAGATAAGGACGAATCCTATGTATACCTATCTTTGTGTGAAGCAGATGCGATACTGGGCAGCCGTGTTTCAATAAAGCGGTAAGTACAATAAGGATTTTGCGCAATACTTAGTCGTGACTTCAGACGACGGGCGGGAGTTAGAGGGAGAGGTCATAGACGACTGCCGACTGTCGATGTCAACTACCAATAAGAGGGCTCGTCATATGACCGACCATTCTCAATGACCATGGTACATGCTTTCATTTCAAACATGAAAGAGTTTGTATGACACAGCATACGCGACATCATCATTTTTTTTTATTTATTTATTCAAGAATAATACAGAAATATTAATAACATGCTTTAGTTAGTAGGTAGTAGTTCTCGTGGATTCATTATTACAATAATCTTACAGACACATTTTTTATTATAATAACATTATCTTAATATAATATAGCGTAATATGTTATAATATGTTTAAACCGCTTAGTTGCACGTTTGTATTACATTAATTGATAAATTATATTATAGTAATATCTTAATTTTATATTTAATTATATTATACTTGATTGTTTATTAATGACTAGTATGTACTTTGTATGAAGATCTGTAACCTTTGTGTAAACAAGGGATATCAATCCATTAGTCAAATATGTATCTCAGTGAAGAAATAAATGAATGAAATGAGATAAATGAAATGACAATATGTAAATACATTTTAACTCATTACTGATAGGGCCACGTCGGTACATGGTCCTATCAATAATAGGTTTTTCTTATCAAGGGCATAGTGATAGATAATGCTTTTTTAGTAAGCTTTTTAAATGGTTTTTATTGTGTACATCAATTAAAAGGTTATGAGGAAGTTCATTAAAGTACGTAGTACGTAGTTTATTCGATAACGCTAAAGTACTCACTTACTCCGATGGCTCAGCGACCTAAAATGTGTCTTGGCGTCCGATATAAGACTCCTCCATTGGTTCCGACCCGATGATTGGTAACGCTAAAGTAAATTAAGCTAATTCTATTTGATGGATGAAACACCGATTTATTGGTGCTTATTCCCCATTTCCTACAAGGTTCACTGTAACTGTTTAACTTTCCCACAGGAGACGACAGTATGGACCAGCCCCAAACCTCACGACGAGCCGCTGAAGTGTGTCTCCGGCTGGACGGCGTGGCTGAGCGCGCACACGCCCGAGCCCGGCGCGACCGGCGCCTCCGAGGAGGTGGAGCCGTTACCTCAGATCAAGGACTTTGTAAGGACTTCCCATCATTAATAGGCTTTAGATAGTAAGAGCTGAAGCTGCACCATGGGCTGCTGAAGTGTGTGAATAGTCGGCATTGGTAAAAATGCACACACACCAAAACCGGGCCTATCTAACGCCTCCGAGAAAGTGGTATAAACAAAGATATAGAAACATTAGTCCGCATATAGTTCAGAATCCGCATGACAGAAAAAGCTTACTGCGTCAGACTCTTCCATCCATTCTTCTTTCATTCGCGTCGATAGCGGATCCGATATTGTTAAGTTCCGCCACACGGACAGTGCAGATTAATGCAGGACACGACCTCATTTGGTCCTAATTGAAGCAGCTATGCAGGTTATGCAACACGTACTCACTCATCAATTTAATCCTACCTGGATTGTTTGGAGATGGTTTTTGCACTGGATTTGCAACCTGTTTAAGGTCTTCCCGATTTGCCACAGCAAATCACACACATCATTGTTTTGTTCTTATCAGTTGAAACCCATCACACTGGTTTTAAGTTGGCCTTTTCTATAGCATAATATTTCTTATGTAGAAAATCGGGTCCCCCATGTGCGGCAAGGAGAAGATGATTCAGATCGAGTGCCGCACGCGGCGGAACCACGAGTCTGCCAAGCAGACCGGGCTCGACGTCGAGTGCAGCCTGGAGAAGGGACTAGTCTGCAGGGAGTTCGGCAACATGTGCCCGGACTTCGAGATTCGCGTGCTATGCGATTGTGGTGAGACTTGCTATTTCTAACCTCCAGACCCAAAAGAGAGAAGATTTAAATATGAGGGTAAGGGAATAATAGAGTATACTTGCGTTTACGTCCACTATGCACTACAGTTCGCGCCACGAAAGAAGTCCCTCGGAAAAACACAGAATAACGGAACAATCCGGGGAAAGGGGGGTTAATAGGTTGGCAGCGCACTTGTGACTCCACTGGTGCCGCGGGTGTCCATGGGCGCCGGCTATCGCTTACCATCAGGTGATCCGTCTGCTCGTCTACCACCCATCACATTAAAAAAAACTAAAATTTGAGATTCTTTCTGTCTATGTGCATAAAGCTCAAATTTGAATATTGATGGCGACTCAAGCTTTTCACGGGACGTTGTGGGCGCGGACTTGACAATTATATCCTGAGTTTATTTATTTATTTATTTATTTAATGGATTGTCAACATAAAATACAGCATTTAGATACAATAACAAATTACAATAATAAAGACTTATGCTAACTGTTTTTACAATTACAGACAATCACAACATGCATTACAGATCCTTAAATAATAAAAGTATTGAAGAACAGTAAAATGTCATTTTAAAATTAAAATTAAGAAAAAAGTCATCAAAATAATCAAAATTCCATTATTACATAGGTACCTAAGTTAAAAACAATTGCTTAATAAAATATGAAAAGTTAATATGTCGATATAAAATTAAAAATAAAATGTCAGACAATATTCTGTGCAGTTTGAGGGGTGTCACTCTTTTTTAAAATAGATAAAAACTTGGAAAGACTTTGGCAATTAATGTCAAGTTCAGGCAACTGATTGACTAGATTATTATACAGACGAGAAAGACGAACAACCGGCGCGCTTCGACCCATTCTGGTCCTACAAAGTTTTGGTTTGAACAACCCACAGGGATACCGAGGCACCCTTCTGGGTACCCCGAGTTCTTGGATGATAGATATTAATATAGGTAGGCTACCAATCAATGGTTGCCATAGCCAAAATACGAGTTCCTACAGTCCATTCAGGGAGTGAAGGTGAACTTTCTACAAATAAAAAATGAAGCTGTAAAAATCATTATCTTTTTTGTGTTCTCATTCTTCCAAAATAACAAGTATTAATCTTTCTCACTGAACAAGAACTTAAAATAATTATTACCTATAAAATTTGTAAAAAATATCTTATGAATTGCATAATGCGCTAATCTTATTATTCGCTTATAGGGATTGACACAAAAAAATCACAATAAATCAGTAATCGGTATGGTCTAACTATCGAATCTCGATTATTGTCTCGTGCTAAATATATCCGCATGGATTGCATTAGGGACCAATAACTGGTAATTTCTCTTGGTGACGAAGGTGGTTCCGACACGTCAAGCGAGAGTTGTTATTTTTCAGACGAATAAGATGCATATTATTTCATTATTAATGACTTATTGCGTGTGTACCACTAAGAATATTTACATATTGTACTCCATATCCACATAGTTCAAATTCGTAGATAAAATGTTTATTAAGATTAAAAACCAAACAAATAAAAAGTCGATTAGATTTCTAAAGAAAATATTCTCGATTCATAAAAATGTCGGCTAGATTTAAAAGGAGCGTCTTACTTTTAATGTCAAAATAGAACTGTCCTATTCACCTTCACATACTGAATGGACTATAGTGATTATGTGATGATGCCTTAATAGGGCTTTAGTGTGCCAAAAATCCGCTAGTTGGCGTTTTGCTGTAGGATTGATATCCCTCAACAACGTGATTCGTTATTTTTGACCGTGAAATGTCTAAACGACATTTAGATGAACGAAACCACCAGTACAGTTAAAGATGGACTTTAATCAAACAATACGCTTTCAAGTGGTTTTTTCACACGTGAGTTACTTTACTTAGAAGAAGATTATTGGTATATGATGTTGCCACAATTTATTTATTATTCTTCCATCAGAGCCGTTCCAATGCATGAACGCAACGCAGCCGAACCACAAGCACCCGACGGACTGTACGAAGTTCTACGAGTGCACGCCGGACATGCTCAACCCGGACAAACCGCACACCGTGCTCAAGAGCTGCGCCGCCGGCACCATGTACAACCCTGACACTATGGTGTGTGACTGGCCGGCTTCCGTCATCGCTGTGCGCCCCGAGTGTGGGGAAACGCCTACCACGCTACCTCCTACTACAGTCACTACACAGAAGATCACTACACCCACCACAGGTTATTCGAATTCTTAAATATTTTTTTAAGATGACGAGTAGGACACACTAGCGACGCCAATAGATTTTAATTTTTAGCTACTAAACGGGATCTATTTTAAACAATTTCGGAGTTACAACCTCTCGGCAAACACTTGTACTATTTATTAAGTAACCATGCAAACATTTATGATCCAATGCTTACGCGAAAAATTGATTGTTGAAGTTTGATCGACTATCTCGATAGCGCAGAAGGTCACAATTTAAATTTTAATTTGGGTCGGGCCGAAATTTTTAGGTACTGACTTTTTCTGTTGAGTAATTCTTAGTCAAAGTCAAATATACATTATTTGCATAGGCTTGTAAAGTCAACTCCAAAAATATGTATACACTTTAGGACGTTGTCACAATATATAATATAAGACAGTAGACCTCTACTTACTTATAGGTAAGTATTGTGACAAGGTCCTAAAGTGTATTCATATTTTTGGAGTTGACTGTACACAGCTCTTACTTAGCAGTTATGCTTGTACACAGTATAAGTCCTAAGTCAAAGTTGGCAATCTTGTACATCCCCGTGTCTCAGAAAGCATGTTAAGGCGACGGGTAGCCCTAATTAGCGACACCATTCGTTTTTAATTGTTAGCTACTAAACCGGATCTATTTTAAACAATTTCGGGGTGACAACCTCTCGGCAAACACTAATACTTTTTATAAAAAAAACCATGCACAAATGTTGGGTTTGTTCTTGTACGCGAAAAATTGATTACCGACAGAAGCGGCCACTTTTACCGTGAAAAAATTTTTCGCGTACAAATGTTGGGTCCGCATTTGTGCATGGTTATTTAATAAATAGTATAAGTGTGTGCCGGTTTTAACCCTGAAATTGTTTAAAATAGATCCGGTTTAGTAGCTAAAAGTTAAAATCGATTGGCGTCGCTAGTGTGCCCTACCCGTCACCTTAAGCATTTCGCTGTATCGTATTGATATTAGAGTTCGTGCCAAAAAGAGTCCTGGTTGGCGCCACTTCTGTCACGTCATTGTTCAAATTTGAGCTTTGTTGGTATAGACACAAGGAATCTCAAATGGACAACCTTTCATATTTTTAACATGTCCATATTGTTTTTTTATATGAAAATAGAATAAAATGAACAGACCCATATTTTTTCTTTTTTCAAAATTTGTCCATTTTCATGCATAAAATAATTATTAAAATTCTTTATATTCTAAATAGACGTAAGCGCCAAATGACGTCATCGGACGGCTGAATACAGCGATATTCCTTTGCTTATCAATGTTTTAATAAAAAAAAGGTACTACTGTCAAAGGTAAATAATACTAGTGTCAACATTGTCAACGTCATTCATTCATTCAACGTTGACAAGTTGTCTTTTTTTTGACAGTTGCATGTCATGGGTTTGGCATTTCGTAAATTTAAAACTATAATGTGCTAAGCAAAGAAATATTTTACATTCTGCCGTCCGATGACGTCATCTTACGTTTTTTAGTTTTTAATTTTTTTCTCAGTAAATAAGCAATATAAAAAATTAATAAATATATATTCGCGCAGCGGAAAAGTAAATAAAGAAATGGTATTTTTTGTTTCAGAGCTTAGCAATTTTGAAATGTTGTCCATTTCGGTTCCGTGTTTTGCCGCGGGACTTTTTCTTGGCGCGGACTCTAGAGTATTTGTTTCTTTCATGATGTCCGTTGGTTACATTCAGGGGCGTCTTTACGTATAGTGCAGGGGGTGCGGTGCACCCGGGTGTCCTAAGCTAGTGGGCGCCGAGAGCCACTCGCTACACATAGAGCTCCGCAAGGAGCAGACGAGAGTACTGATCGTTCTCCTCATCGTCGCTGTCGCTTCGAAGCCCGGGGTACGCTAGGCTCATTCATTCATTCATTCATGATACAGGATTCGGGATGTCTGATAATTACAATGAAGCGACTGCACATAGGTTCATGTTGTAAGTATTCAATTTTGTTCGAGCATTTTGAAACATCGTGGGCTAGAGCCGCCCCTGGTTACATTATTCTTTTCTTTCCCACCAGTTCGCACGACCACTACGCAAGCGACCACGGCAGGCCTGTGCCCGCCCGGGCAGGTGTACCTGGAGTGCGCCTACCCCTGCGACCAGCTCTGCGAGTACTTCAAGGCCACCTTGCTAGAGAAAGGCAAATGTGCTCCTGGACAGGTTAGTGTTAACACTATGTTAATAGACCTATTGGCTTGATATATGACCTTACTATGAAAGGGTAAACATTGAGGCTGAGATCGGACCGGAACGTTACGTCGATCCGTGCGTTCGCCGTCGCCTTATAAATATAAATATTTCACAACTTCACATACATTGATCTGACTCCGAGATAGGTAGCTCAAGCACCTGTGTTACGGATTTCAGAATCAACAGTAGGATTACAAATCTATATATCGCTCATTAAATGCAAAACAGACGCAATCCTAAATATTGTCTTTTTCCTATTCTCTTTTTTGTAAGTTTAATCGACGTTGAGAAAGTAGTACAAAAGTCTGTTTTGCATAAAAAAATATTTACAAACACAGGCTACTTTTCTCAAAAAAAAAATACACATTTTCTACATTAATCATATGTTTGTCGGGGTAAGGTCAGGAGCTTCCCCCGGATCATCGTTTGGGCGTACATTATTTTATTTAGTGGGTGGTAGTTACACAATGAAACCACAGATCTCAATCACACTTAGTTTCTATTCTAATTTATGGCGTAATTAAAACTTCAATACGATTTAGGCACTAATTACTTCTCAAACAATATTTCTAGACACACTGCACTAAAAAAAAATGTTTTATCAAGGTTCAAATTTGTTACTTAACTATTTTATTTGTTTTTTTTTCGTTACTTTCCTTTCTTGACTACGAACTGGTGTCTGTAATACCTAAATGTTACTGTAAAACGATACGGTTTCGGCGATACAAGCCTCGTGCTTAGTGCAGAAACCAACGGCATTATTGTTATATGTACAAATTTTACTGGTCAATAAATTTATTTCTATTTCTACTATAATGCACTAACCCGCCACCAACCCATGGTCCTTCCTTCCGTCTCGGGATGCGGACCGAATCTTGGGAGACGCTCACCAGGTACTTGCTCTGGGCTCTTTCCCCGGTGCGTTTCTTCAATCCCTACAAATACTGTCCCTTTTCATTGTAACTTCTCCCTAAATGATGCGTGAAACACCACAACACAAGCGACTCACGCTCGGGCATCTCATCAATTAGTCAAACTCCTTCTTTATTTCAAGCCTTTTATGTGCACGCACGCAACCTATGCATGTTCTCGGCGTGCGTTTCGACGATCCGCGTTCCAAACGTAACTGCCAACCGCCCGCCGATTACATCCAAGTCCAAGCGTAGCTAGCCTGTAGCAACGCTTGGCGTGGTAAATGTTTCCCTATCATAAAAAAGAGAAACCTCTAAAGAAATCTGTAAAACAAATAAAAACATGCGGACATATTTTTCACGAGACAATAATCGTGATTCGGTGGTAAGATGTTTGTATTAGTCTGGTACATATTTTTTTATGCAAAACAGACTTTTGTACTACTTTCTCAACGTCGATTAAACTTACAAAAAAAGATAATAGGAAAAAGACAATTAAATTTAGACGTATCCAATGATGTATATCACAAATATATAATATTAATGAAAAAAAATAGACAATCGTTTTAAATTTTTCGTTTTGGTCGTCCTGTAAAAATATGGTATTTGTGATTGCGTCTGTTTTGAATTTAATGAGCGATATATAGATTTGTAATCCCACTGTTGATTCTGATATCCGTAACACAGGTGCTTGAGCTACCTATCTCGGAGTCAGATCAATGTATGTGATGTTGTAAAATATTAATTATTATATTAAAAAAATATCTAAAAAAAAAAGATGGCCGCCATACCGATTACTGATTTATTGCGATTGTTTGTGTCAATACCTATGAGCGAAAATTCCGATTAGCGCATTATGCAATTCATAAAATATTTTTTACAAATTTTATTGGTAATAATTATTTTAAGTTCTTGTTCAGATTAATTGAGAAAGTTGTTATTTTCTATTGGGCTATCGCTACTCGTTTTTTATTACGCCCATACGTCCTCGAATAAAATTTCTGACGAAATGCATTGGCAACCTTTTATTTTTACTTACTGGGTCACTGGTGTGGCATTCGTCAAAACGTTCTTTTTCTTGCTACTGCTATCTTTTAGGCCATGAATACCTTTTATTTACTTGTACGAAATTTTTTGGTTGTAAATACGTATCCTGAAGCTATGTTTATGCTATTCACTGGGTTGACGTGTCCATGGCCCAATTCCTTATTAGCAGTACCGCTTGTTTTAGAGTTCAATAGTCTGCCCCCGCCGCCTTACATCACAGAGCAGGAGTAAATTTGCGTATAATTAAAGACATTTTTTTTCAAGAAATTAAACATTTCTCATTAATTCTGTGTGGAAAACCGTGTTTCTTTTATATGTAATAATAAATAATTGAGACAACACCACATACATTACCCTGATCCCAAACTAAGGTTTTCCCTTGTACTATGGAAACCAGGAACAACACAAATATCTGTTTCATCAACAAACATTTGTGTTGATGCGGGAATTTTTTATGTAATAGGTGGCAGACGAGCAGACGAATCGACTGATGTAAGCGATTGCCGCCGCCCATAGACACCCGCGACACTAGTGGAGTCACAAGTGCGCTGCCAACCTTCAAACCCCCCTTCACTCACGCAGCGAAACACAGCACAGTGCTGCTTCACGTCGGTTTTCTGTGAGGCCGTGGTGTCACTCCGGTCGAGCCGGCCCATTCATGCCAAAGCGTGGCTCTCACACGGTCAAAACGGCCCCTTGTTTTAGAGTTATATAGCTCGTCCGCCTTGCATCGACATTTTTATTTTTTTATAGAGGCACAGTATATTGGCTCTCGACAGCTTGATGGAAAGCAAGAGAAGAGCCCAAGTTACAATGAGGGTTTTCGCGTGTGAAAAATCTGCTAGATGGAGTCTACTATAAGAGTCAGGTTCATATCCAATGTGATTGGTTATTATTAAACGTGATCTGTCAAAATGTCAATTTGACAAACTATACAACCAATGCAGTTGATGTTGGACCTCAGTCCAACAGTACGCTATCTAACGGATTTTTTACACGCGAAAACCCTCATTACAACGTAAGCGATGTCAAGGCATCACCTATGATATACACATACGTAGCGAACGTGAAATTACGTTTAATTAGAAACCGTTTTCTCCGAGAAATTGAACATTTCTCATTCGTTCTGTGTGGAAGACCGTATTTCTCTTACACAAGTGTACAAGTGTGGTACACTTGTGTAAGAGATGGTATGATAGAGTATGGTATTTCCAGAGATGTGTAGAGGGCTGCGTGGAGCGTGCGGTGGCGGAGAAGGAGTGCGGGCCCGGCCGGCGCTGGCGCGACGCGGCCACCTGCGTTAAGGAAAAGGACTGCACCTGCTACAACAAGGGGAAACCTGTTAAGGTATCCTTTTTTTTTTTTTTTATGATATAGGTGGCAGACGAGCAGACGGATCACCTGATGGTAAGCGATTACCGCCGCCCATGAACGCCCGCAACACCAGTGGTGTCACAAGTGCGCTGCTTACCTTTTAACCCCCCTTCCCCTGGATTGGGCCTCCGGTACCCTCACGCAGCGAAACACAGCGCATGCACTGCTTCACGCCGGTTTTCTGTGAGGACGTGGTATTACTCCGGTCGAGCCGGCCCATTCATGCCGAAGCGTGGCTCTCCCACTGTTAGTGTCCTTACTATATCTTCTTCAACTTAGCGTGTAATTCCAAATTCAGTTGCGTCAAAAGCTGTCGCTCTGGAGCCCGGGGTGCGTACAGTCAACAGCAGAAGTAGCTGCACATTTTTCGTAGTTTGTAGTTCTTATTCCGAAGAGCTTATGAGTCACTACCTGCGAAAAGTGTGCATCAACTTTTGCTGTTGACTCTACCACGCTTGGCCCATGTACTACATGGGGAATCTGGTAATTACAACGAAGCGACCTTTAACAGGGCAACTATCTCTTTCCCCAGGGCCTTCACTTTGTCAAATGTAGGGAACCAGGTGGGATTCTAACCCTAACAAAAACCCCTGCGGTGTCCATTCTCAGCGCATTCACGGTCGGAAATCCCACAGCTGACCGTACCGTTTAACAGGGGAACTAGACCAACTGAATTATGGTTTTACATTTCAGAAACTATCCGAAACGTGCAGGTTTCCTCACGTGTTTTTCCTCACCGCCGAGCTTATCGTAGAAATACGCACATAGATTTGAATGATCCAGAAGTGCATGCTCGGATTAGAAACCGGTCCCCCCGTATGGAAGGCGCGTTCTGACACAAAGGGTATCATCGCTTCTACCATCGTAACCTTACTGTATATTATTGTTTAAAATATGTACTTACTAATTTATCATAAAGTGATTTTTATGTACATTTTTTTGTTTAGTTAGATTATGAGACCAGGATTATACATACATACTATTATTATTTCAACTGTATTTCAGACTCACATTAGGTCTTTTTACGTATATAGTAGCAGTGGTGCGATTCAAAGCTAATGAGGGTTTTCGCGTGGGAAAAATCCGCTAGATGGAGTACTATAGGAGTGAGGTTCATATACAATGTGATTGGTTATTTTCAAACGTAATCTGTCAAAATGACAATTTGACAAACTAAACAACCAATGTGGTGGATGTTGCACCTCAGTCCAACAGTACGCCATCTAGCGGATTTTTCACACGCGAAAACCCTCATTATGTCTATTTGAGAAGAAAAAGTCGTAGGTCTGATGTAGCCTTAACTCAATGCGCGTTTGGTGTGGTAACATTAATTTATAAATAATTTATATTAGCACCCCACGTGCATAGTTTAAGCGCGGACATTGGTTATGGCCCGACCATACTAATTTCACGAGCTTATGTTAAAATTATAACGATTAAAGTACCTTTGTTGGTCCTCCAGCCGGGTGGCACGGTGGCAGACGGCTGTATCAAGTGCCAGTGCCTGAGCAACGAGTTCCACTGCGACCACACGGCCTGCACCACGGCCACCGTCACCGCCGCCACCACCCTCGGCACCGTGTACGTCAAGGAGGAACGCAACGAGCCAATCAGGGAGTCCACGACTGTTGTGACCACGCCCACTACGCCGACAACTACTACGAAGAAGCCGACCACGCCCACGACGACGACTTCGACCACGCCCGCGCCTATTATCATCATCAACACGGCTTCGCCGCCGCCGGAGTGTGCCCCTGAAGGGTGAGTTTTGCCATATTATTCCTCCTCTAAATGTAAAAGAGCACCATGACGACAGTAACAGCGGCCACCACCTTCGGCAACGTGTACATCAAGAAGGAACGCATCAGCGAGTCCATGACTGTTGTGACCACGATTACAAAGAAGTTGACCACAGCCCACGACGACGCCGTTGACCACGCCCGCACCTATTATCATCATCAACACGGCTTCGCCGCCTCCTGAGTGTGCCTCTGAAGGGTGAGATTTTAGTGATTATTCTTTATTTGAACGCCCAAATACTAAAATTGGCAGCTGATCAAGTGTGTTTGTTTTTTTTATATAGAAAAGCCAATCAGGATGACCTCTCTCCGCCTGATGGTAAGCGACCGTGAAATCCAAATATGAGGCTATATGTGTTGTATTTTTTGTCATGAAGAGATTTGGTTTGGTTTTCTGTGAGGCAAGGAATAATTCCTTGCTAGCCGGCCTATTCATGCCAAATTGGGGCTGTCCAACGGTAAAAACCTCATTCCTATGCGAACTACTAAGCGAACGCTACGGGAAAATGTCTTATTCCTACGGAAAAGCATCAATTAGTCCACGCGGCGTTGCGAGCAGCAAGCTAGTAATAACTAAGAATAGTTTTCTGTTTCAACCATAGGCATGCATCCTAAACAAATGTACCTACCTTTTCATAGAAAGCCATACTTGAAAAACTGCGCGAAGCCGTTAGTACTGGGGTGACGTACTGGGCGACGTTCTTTCTCTATCGCACCCGTAAAGAATCTTCGTGATGGCCGGTTGGATCTCTTTCACACTCTGAAACGTTTTTTCCCGAAAATGGCACATTCCGTAGACTTCTAGTTCCATGGTTTCCACAGATACAAATACCTGTTATGGGGCGACGATGTGGATGTGAAGCCAATCTTCACGGCGAGCTCCGTGGCCAGCTCACAGTTTGAGCCGGAGTTCGCCATCCTCGACGGGCATCCGCTGGAGATATCTGGTGAGCATTAGCACATCAACAGCGTGGAATTTTACCGACTTTAATAAAGGAGGAGGTTCTATGTTCGATAGAAGGTCAAATTCTCAACGGTTACGAGTTAAAGGATATAGCCAACTATGTACGCCAGATCGAATGGGTTTTTTATAACATTATACTTTAGTGGATTGGTAAGATTGACGATACATATAATTTTATACAAAATTCACCAAGGTTTACAGAAAATATTGTTTATTCAATTTCACTTTTTTATGTCTTACGAATGCCGGTTAAAAGTACATAGTAGCGACATCTGCTATCATTAAACTTTGCCTAAAATGGAATTGAATAGCACCAATTTCTCCCTTTATTCATGATTTGCAATGCTAATATTGTTTTAAAACATTGAATCTGTAGCCGGTAGCTGGAACCCCGAATTCAACGACAAGAAGCAGTTCATCCAAGTGGAACTCCCCCACTCGGAGCCCATACACGGCGTGGTGATGCAGGGCAGCCCGCTGTTCGACCAGTACGTCACGAGTTACGAGGTCATGTACGGAGACGACGGCCACGCCTTCAGTCTGGTCAGCGAGCCTGACGGCACGCCCAAGGTGAGAACCTAGGTTAAGTAAGCCTAGTGGACCCATTGGGTCCATGCTGAAACCATTCCATCCAGGCTGCTGTTCGTCACCTGTCATGAAACCAGTTCACAAACTGCTTCAAAAATATTAACTTAACTCTATGTGATGAATTCTGGTTTTGGATGCAAAATTAGTAGTCATTTACAACCCTTAAAAAGGCATAAGTAAATGAAAAATTTCATTGGTCTTCGCTTTTTACTACTACTAGTGATCGGATATTTACTTATTTACCTAAACTTAGCACTAAAGAGTAATATAGACATGACTTAATAATTTTTTTTTAAAAGGTCATAAATTTCAATTTGATATCAATCTTAAAATTGGTTGTGAAATACTTACACTTAAGTAACATTTTTATGAATATTAGATCAATTCCGCTTTCAAAGAGACATGTCCATATTCATCTTTGAAAATGTTGAGTTTAAGTAAATAAGCGCCCGATTATCCGGTCACTAGTTATGATGGTTAAGTTAAATTTCTGGTGGTAACTATTATCCCTCTGTCCGACAAGGGGTGATTGGGTAGCCTTAATCTAGTGACAAAGGCCGGTCCACCACCATTTCAGTGTACTGATCTGTTTCATATTCCGCAGATATTCCGCGGCCCCATCGACCACAAGACGCCGATGAAGCAGATGATCTCTCCCCCGGTGGAGGCCAAGTTCGTGCGCGTGCGCCCGCTGTCCTGGCACGAGGAGATCGCCGTGCGCCTCGAGCTGGTCGGCTGCGGGGAGCCCAAGACCACCACGCCTGAGATCGTTGTCACTACTGTGAGTGTTACATCTTCACATAACAAGAGACTATTTGACAATAAGAAAATTGATGCCCTATTTACTCGTACTGTTTCTGCATATATTGTTTTTATTTAAAACTTTATTGCACAAAAAGTTTGTACAATAGGCGAACAATAATGACAAGAGGCAATAAGACCATTTGTATAATGACAAGAGGCATTTTCTACCATTCAACTTTCGGCCATACAAAAAGGATAATGATGCGGCGAAAGGAGATAACGTCAACGTAAAAAACAAAAAAAAAACTAGGTATACAATACAAAAATAAAATACAAATCTAACTACTCTAAATGTACTAATGCAATATAAAATATATATACATATAGTAGTAAGGTCCAAAGTCCTTTTTAAAGCCGAAAACCATTGATTATCTATCGTTTCTGCTGTCTGGGCCTTAAGAGGATATGCGACGCACAAGTCTTACTAATGCAAAAAAATACTTAAAAAATGTCTTAAACTTGGGGGTGCATTTATAAATTTTAAAAATTGTGGTATCACATTATCAAATACGTTATGCATTGCTCTTAAAAGACTGTCACGCCCGGTATTCAAATCTCGATTTTGTGTTCAAGATTATCGTTCGAACAAACATTAGGAGCCCAATTCTCGGGATATGTATTCTTTCTATATGAATACGACATCCGCCATGAAAACCATACATAAAAAACTACATTATTGCGATATAAATCGTTTGATGTCAAAATGTCACGTCACGACTACTGGGCTCTTGGTACCATATACAATACACATATTTGCGTCTATACTCGCACTCGTGGGGTGCGAGTATAGACGCAAATAGTGTGCGAGCGAGAAGTGAATAGATGCGCCGCCATTTCTGATCCCATTCTTTATCCGCACAGGTTGTAGGTATATTAACCACTCTCTCGTTCCCCAGCCTATGCCGCTGCAGTGCGCGGAACCAGTTCGGGTGGGCGTGCAGCTGCCTCTGGAGGCGGTGGAAGTGAGTTCCAACAACGCGCTGAAGCCCAACCTGCGCCTGGACGCGCCCAAGGGCTGGCGCCCGCTCTACAGCACCCCTGGAGAGTGGATCATGGTAACCAACTTTACTTCGACGAATTTACAGTGTTACTCGTATAAACAATATTGGCTTTTTGACATGTTACGTCAAACCATTCTCTTTGTAAATGGACCTCATGTCTACATACTTCTTATAGATTTTTAATGGGGGCTATCGCGTGTGAAATATCCGGTAGATGGCGTGCCTGTAAACCAATCCAACTTCAACATCATTGGCTGATTTATTCGTTAATTGACAATTTGACATATCACGTCTGAAAATACCCAATCACCTTGTAGATGGAGGTCTATAGTACGCCATCTTGCGGATTTCTCGCACGATAGCCCCCATTGATCCTAATAAGACATTGAACAACATTGAACAAACAAGATTACAAATAAAATACATCAATATTTGATCCTTTTACTCGTTTATACGAAATTGTTTTTTTTTTTTGATGTTTTGAAATATTATTATTATTATTATTAGTTATGGGCGGTTAAAAGTAGGTCCGGCTTGGCTTTGACACGCTACCGCATGTCTAGGTTATGTCCTTTTTTGATTCTAACCCAGGAAATACAACACATTTTGGTTCACGTTATCCGATAAAGAACACCAAAGTTTTGTCATAACCACTTGGTGAAGAAAAAAAATTTAATGACCATTATATCAAAATTATTTTCTAGTTCGACTTTAATTCCCCGGGCAACATAACCGGCATCAAAACCAAGGGCGGCCCCAGCGGCTGGGTGTCGTCGTACCACGTGATGTACTCCAGCGACCTGAGCACGTTCAACCCCGTGGTGGACAACACCGGCGCCTCCAAGCTGTTCCCCGGCAACTTCGACGCGGACTCCGTCGTGCTCAACGAGTTCACGCTGCCCATCCACGCGCGGTACCTGAAGCTGCTGCCCGTCAGGTGGAACAAGGCTATCGAGGTGAAGATCGAGCCTATAGGATGCTTTGAACCTTACCGTAAGTCTATCTGCAATGATGTTTTCCAGCGAGCTGACCATTCTCAACTCCCTAGGCTTGTGCCACCAAGCTGTTCCCCTTATCTGAAGTCATGTCTACTCAAATAATCGAGACTAATTTCGAGCCTGTAGGGTGCTCCGAACCCCAAGTATCCACCTCTAACTCTGAAAGTATAGCCTTTCAAATTGGAACATGGCTTTTAAAATGAGGATTGAGGTTATCAGACATTTAGAGCGACCATGAACCATGTTCAACCCCGTGATGGGCAATACCGGCGCCTCCAAGCTGTTTCCCGGCAACTTCGACGCGGACTTCGTCGTGCTCAATAAGTTCGCCCTGCCCATCCACGCCCGGTACCTCAAGCTGCTGCCCGTCAATTGGAATAAGGCTATTGAGATGAAGATCGAAGCTATAGGATGTTTTAAACCTTACCGTAAGTCTACCTGCAAAGTGTATTCCGAACTGACCATGCTCAACACATCACCGACGCTGCCAGGCTGTTCCTCTCCCCCAATTGATATCCGTCATGTAGGACAGCTATAAAGATAAAAATCGAGCTAATAAGATGAATGAATGATACTTTGAACCCCAAGTAACGGGTATTGTATACTGAAAGTATAGCCCTTCAAGTTGGAACTGGGCTATTGAGATATTTTATTGAGATGAGGATCGAGCCTATAGGATGCTTTGAGCCATACCTTATGTGTACTCGATATACAAACTATTAGTTTGTTACTTAAACTCTCAAAAAGTCATAAATATCTAACTTGAGTGCAATCCAGAATATTTAGGGACCAGCTCGATATGCAATATGTAACATTCTTCACCAGAAACTCCACGAGTTACAAACAAGCACTTCTCCCACAGCCACTACAGCGCCGCCAGTAGTCGAAGAAGAGGAGTCTACGACTCCGTCCTGCCTCGTCTGCCCGGGAGTGAAGGAGACGGCGTGCGCGTGCACGTCCCCGTCAGCGCCGTACTACGACGGCGAAGCCTGCGTGCCGCGCGACCTGTGCCCCTGCGTGCGCGGATACCTCACGTGAGTCTACAAGTGTTGTCCTATAGCGCCTGCCGTGAATGAACGAACAAGCCGATGAAGAGTCGTCTAGAAACTGTCCTGCCCCGTCTGCCCTGGAGAGACACAGACGACGTGCATGTACAACGATGAATCTTGCGTACTCACGTGAGTTTACAAGCATAGATCCATAAAGACTACGGTCCCAGAAACCGTGAGGAAATCAGTTTGACCAACCCTAAATCCATGGCTGGCTACGCTCATGGTATCTTTCTTAACAGAAACTCCCTATATTACTGGCTAGCATTGTAGGTAATGTTGTAGGTAGGTAGCATTGAAGGTAAACGATGATGATTTTTGAAGTAATATGTAGATATTACTTCAAAAACCATCATCGTCCGGCATCATCGCCACCAGGTGACACGTGTGCACGTCTGTCACCTATCACATAAAATATTAACTTGGACTTCATCATCGTCATCGTCAGCCCATTTAAGTCCCCACCGCTGGGGCACGGGCCTCCCTCAATCACATGAGGGGTAATTGCCATACTCACCACGCTTGGCAGACGGGTTGGCGAGGGTTTTGATATAAATGCAGAGTTTTCCTTCTCTGGGTGGTGATGATCATGCCAGCAGCTTTACCTTACTCGCCTTTTACGACACCTCGTTGAGAGTGAGCGTGGCCTATTCTACTCTGCCGGGACCACACGGTTGCCACACGGAAACTTGGACTTAACTATAGGTTTTTGTTCTGAACAGATATGAGGTTGGCGCGTCGTTCCGCGGCGAAAACTGCGACGAGTGCATGTGCAAGCTGGGCGGCATCACCGACTGCAAGCCAGTCAAGGAGTGTACATGCGCACCGGTAACTTAATATCAGCATACTTATTTATTTATAGGTACACATACAGATTATTATCGCTAGGTACAAAACAGCAAACATGGCACAAATAACATAGACTAGACAACAATCCAAAAAAAAGTGTACACAGCACGCTTAAAACATGAAAAACAAACAATAACATTACTCTTAAACACTAACAATCTATCACCGCTGAGTGGGAATTAAGGAAAAAAGGAATGCTGGGCTTTCACGAAATTCGTCACAGACTTTTTATATTGAGCGAAATTTGCGTTAAAAATATCTATGTCCCTTCCATTACTTGCCACTTCATTATAACTACGGCACATTTTAATCAGTGGACTGATATGAAGGTGTTATTCTTATAGACCCGCAATGCAAAAGTGTTAGGACGACGCGATTTGTGTCTGGTGTTTATATTACTCGTGAACTATCGTAATTACCGTCGGAATTATTTTTATTTAATTCCTTTGGAAAATATTTAATTGCATTTTTTATTTAGTCCTTCGAGCCGGATGTGCATAACTTTATATAATTGCACAGTAAAGTAAATGCTGATGTCCATGGGTGATATCAACTTTCTCTTTCCCT
The DNA here is from genome assembly GCA_019059595.1 of Marasmia exigua. Classification (NCBI taxonomy): domain Eukaryota; kingdom Metazoa; phylum Arthropoda; class Insecta; order Lepidoptera; family Crambidae; genus Marasmia; species Marasmia exigua. The sequence continues at coordinate 18,749,955 of CM032470.1, forward strand.
CTAAGTAAACAAAAAAGCCGGACATTTAAAGTGTAATTTTTATGAAATGAATTGATGTATCAATTGATTTATAAGTGAGAACTCCCTGTACAATACTCATCTTTTACAGACTCTAGTACCAAAACTGGTCCCCACGCCATCATGCGAGTGCCTCTGCGAGCCGTGCCCCGCGGGGACCCGCATCTGCCCCACCAGCAAGCTCTGCCTGCCCCTGGGCAAGTGGTGCGACGGCCTGCAGGACTGCCCCGACGACGAGAAGGACTGCGCCACCACTCCCGCGCCCACCACCAGGACCACGCAGACGCCCACCACGATGGAGCCGGTGATCGTGACCACTGTGCATGCTACGGTGGGGGTCACGGCTGTGGCCACAACTACGCCTAAACGTGAGTTATTTTATCCAATTACTTGATGACGACTGTTAATGAATTAATAGTGGACCGACGATCTGGTGAAGGTCGCGGGAATCCCTTGGATGCGGACGGCGCAGGTGGCTTAATTTTAAAATGTCATATGTTTCGATTGAAAGCCGCACCGTAACGAACGAAAATATACCTGTCGCATTCAAACAGAGGAGACACACATCGCTCGCGACAGAGAGGGAAACTCAGATTCGGTTGTAAAGTCTGCTTTAAATTAGACCCTCAGGACCGATCTGTGTTGAAATTATTGGGGGAGGCCTATGTCCAGCAGTCAGCGTTTATTGGCTGAAATGATGATGATGAGTTGATGACGCATTCTTAGGTCTTCTTGATGTGTCGATTAGGATTGTTGAGGAAGTGGTTATAAGGAAGAGATAGTAAAAGAGGAATTGTGTAGTGCCGATAGTACAGAGAAAGAGAATGCGGAAAAAATATTAGGAGGAGGATGTGGAAATGGGGGCAATCGCATGTGACAAATCCTCTAGATGGCGTCTTTTAGGACTGAGGTCCATCCACAAGGTGATTGGTTATTTTTGTAACGTGACTCGTCAAAATGTCAATATGACGTATGGAACAACCAATACTGTTCCAATCCTTAGTCTAATCCAACAGTACAACGCACCTCAAGAAACAGTCAGACGACTGTCTTGAAATTTCATCCTGTTCTGTGGGGGGGATGTTTCAGGTTCTTTTTCAGAATTAAAGTTCTCTCATTAAGTTTGTAAGACAATGAGGAGTTTCCCAATGACATTAGCCAGTCGGTTTCTCTAAAGTGATAAGAGATGAATGAAATGACACTACCCGTATCTGCATAAAAAATACAGCGATTGGTCGCAACATATAAAGTGGTGTATATTTCATTTTCATTTACCCATGAATGAATGAAAGAGGTTTTATTTAAAAAATATATATTTTAAATAATCAACCACAACAATCAAATCATCATCATCATCAGCCCATTTAAGTCCCCACTGCTGGGGCACGGGCCTCCCTCAATCACATGAGGGGTAATTGCCATACTCACCACGCTTAGCAGACGGGTTGGCGAGGGTTTAAATATAAATGCAGAGTTTTCCTTCTCTGGGTGCTGATGATCATGCCAGCAGCTTTACCTTAGTCGCCATTTACGACACCTCGGTAAGAGTGAGGGTGGCCTATTCTACTCTGCCTACAATCAAATCCTTGTAAAAACTATAATTCGATAGAAATATTTAATGACGAACTGCTCAGTTTCAAACGAGCAGCAACATCGCCATCCGCCATGGCAGTAATTTTTTTACAACTTATTTTAGGTCTACTTTACGTTGGTATAAAGTGTTATTTTCCATGTAACCAACCATTTAGTTATTTCGAAATATTAGGTAAACGTGGAAAACCGAGCATTGGAAAATTTGCCCTTAAATTAGGGAGCATAGGATATATCCTCCAATACCTAAAATATATAGAGACTACATACACCATCTAGCGAGTAACTTCAAAGTTAATAAATACCTACTGGAAAACTGGTCATTACAATAAGCAGAGTGTATAACTTTGGATTTGTTTTGTTCAGCGGTCGTGTGCCCAGTAGTAGAATGCCCGCCTGGCTACTTTGTCAAGTACATAACCACAAGCCCCGCGTCCCGCGCGTACTCGTCGGAGCTGCCCCCGCCGCGGCCGCGCTACTCGTACCAGCGCTACTACCGCGCCGGCGCCGGCGCAGCCAAGGGGGGCTTCGCCAAGGGAGGATACTCCAAAGGTGGCTACTCGAAGGGAGGATACTCGAAAGGAGGGTATTCTAAGGGCGGATATAATCGTAAGTGGTTTACTTTTTTCTTTAAATTCAGACATTCAGATAACAGAATACTTATTTCACGTATTAAACATTTAGTTTTTTTAACCGACTATAAAAAAGGTGTTAAGGGTTTCCATATGCGGCGGCATTCGCTTACCATCAGATGATCGTTTGCTCGTCTGCCACCAATCAGATAAAGAAACGGGTTATCAAATCGACTGTATGATTTTTTATTGAAAAATACCAACGTCACCTTATTACAAAAAGAGGTGACGTTGGTTTTTTTAATGTTGCCTATCACCCGAAAACGAACTGCAAGTTGATAAAATTATTGCTTAAATATATTCCAGTATTTTTCTATTATTTCCACTTCAATAAAAACATAAAGTGATATAATTAATTATTTTTTAAACTGCTTTGCACTGCCTTCCCCTATTACGAATACGTTATTTCTTTCTTCTACCCAAAGGTTATCTGGAAGAAATCGCTACAAGCGATAAGACCGTCTTATTGTACTGTTTGTTTCAGCTCTGCCCCAACCCATGCAGCCAAGCCAAGCTTTCACACTAGACAAGCCGACGCAGACCCCTACCTCGGAAGCGAAGAAGACCGAGTGTCCCCAGTTCAAGTGCATTCCTCGTCTGCCACCACCACCGCGCCCAGGGTCCACCAGGCCACCTCTGATCTGTTCTACTCCGCTTTGTCCACCGAGATATACCTTGAAGCTGGACTCTGTACCTACTGGAGTTCATGAGTGTCCTCAGTGAGTAGTTTACCTTTTATTATCTTAATAATCATCAGCCCAGAGACGCCCACTGCTGGAAATAGACCTCCTCAGAAGGTCTCCAAGCTGATCAGTCCAGTGTCACCCGCATCTAAAGGATTCTTGCGATCATCAGCAGGCCGTCGGTCCACCTTGGTATCATGATCAAATTATTTCATAGTAACTGATCTGATCTGATGAGATACGAAAGATGGAGTGTCCCCAGTTCGGTGTCGCGGGTGTCCATGGGCGGCGGCAATCGCTTACCATCAGGTGATCCGTCTGCTTGTCTAGCCTACCTATCACATAAAAAAAAGTGCATCCCCCGTCTGCCACCACCACCGCACCCAGTTGAACTTGCACCTTCGTCCAACAGTACGCCATCTAGCGAATTTTTCAATCTAGAGAACATTTATTATTTATTGCACCAAATAAAAAGTACAAAATTTCAGAATCAGAAATCATTTATTTGCTTGAAACATGGTTATATACAGGTGGTATTATACAATCCCATTGAGAACATCCACGCTCCACCTAACTTTTAATTGGCGGACTGAATGCCCTATAGCCTACGGTATACGACTACTTTTTTTTTAATTTTGCAATCAAAAGACCTCTCAATGATAGAAACATTGTTGAAAGAATCACTTGATTCTCATTTAAACTACCTGAGATATCACAACTTTAAAATCACATTATTTTGGGCAAACCCAAAACGCTCCATACAAATGGCTACTTAGATGTGACGTCACACTTAAGTATTTTGTATGCATATCATTTGAATTTTGTATGTTAGCTATTACAAATGTTTCGTTTATGTCAACGGTTCTATTATAATAATTGGTGCAAATTGTATTGGTTATTCAATGGTATAATTATTTTTTAATAATTTCATACTTTTAAAATGGACTTGCCCATGAATCTTAGAATGACCATAAAACCGGCTAGACGTTATATTTTTAATTGAGAATTTTTGCCTTTGGCACATATTGACCTATATTTTGACAAAATATTTATATTTTGTAAAATCTTGAATAAATAAATATTTCACAGCATCACATACATTGATCTGACTCCGAGATAGGTAGTTCAAGCACCTGTGTTACGGATATCAGAATCTACAGTGGGATTACAAATATATACATATAATACTTTTCTTTTGTAAATACATACTTATAATACATAGCAAACACCCAGACCAATACAAACAGACATGTTCATGCACACAAATGTTTGTACTGTGCGAGGATCGAACCCGCAACCCTTGTATCAGAGGGAGCGTTCACTACCACTGTTCCAATCGGGTCGTCGAACTTGAACTTAGTCGTATACCCTATTCTCTACATAACGTGCATTGTTTGGCGGCAGGTACTCGTGCGCGCCGCCGCCGGAGCGGCCCGCGTTCTGCAACGTGACGGAGCGCGCCGTCAGCACGTTCGACGGCGCCGAGCACAAGTACGACGTCTGCTACCACATCCTGGCGCGCGACACGCGCCAAGGACGCCTGGAGCGTGCTCGGTAACTAATGCCAGAGCTTTCAGACGGACGGGTATAGGTACCAGGGACTGCTCGCGACCTGGAATGTGGATGACTATACCGCCGCGTGGTGTTACACACCCCACCATGAGCAGCGGCAATTACTTACCATCAGATGATGCGCCTGCTCGTCTGTCACCTATCACAAAAATAATCTCGCAGCTAACAAAGCCGGGCGACAATCGCCATACATACATACTGACCAAGATCAGAAAGCACTTCATTGACATTGACATGTGGGCGCTGTACAATATTTTTTCTATGGCAAAATGTCAAAAAGCACTGATACTGTAAAGGAAACAACGTTAGTTCCGACTTTTCATCATCATCGTCACCTCGGTAAGAGTGAGGGTGGCCTATTCTACTCTGCCGGGACCACACGGCGTTCCGACTTTTGCCACGTGCCAAATAACTGTGATTGGACTGTAGACGTTTGTCGCCGATTCACACACAGCTAATGACGGTCGGCGATATCATTATCAATTATTTGATTCGATGGCTCACGACATACAATATGTCTTGGCCTCCCATATAAAACTCCTCCACGGGTTCCGATCATTCGCGCTCTTACGCTAGTAACTTGCTTACAGGTCGCGAAGGTTTTTTTGCATAACATCATTTACCAGCGATATCTTGACAACCGATCCTCAAGATGGGATTGGGTGGTTGCATGTGATTTTGTAAATCAAAGTTATCTTATTTGAAAAATATATTTAACTTGTGTAATAATTTGCATTTATGAAAAAAAAAATCTAACCAGTCCGCAAGAAATGCCGTCTTGACGGCTGCCAGAACGAACTCATCGTGCACCAAGACGACCAGCTGATCAAGGTGAAGCCGAGCCTCATGATCGAGTACGACAACTACGAATACACGGTGGAGCAGACCGCCAAGATCTGCTTCCAAAAGAACAGCTTCGACGTCGCCAAGCTGGGTGACGGGCTGGCCATCAAGTCCAGAAGATACAACTTCACCGTGCTCTATAATACTGATGGAGATATCAAGATTGGGGTGAGTTCACTTTGTTATTTATCAAGTACAACAACTACCAGTAGCAGAGCAGACCGCCAAGATCTGCTTCCAGAAGAGCAGCTTTGACGTCGCCAAGCTGGGCGACGGGCTGGTTTTCAAGTCCAGGAGATATAACTTCACAGTTCTGTATAATACTGATCAAGGTTGGAGTGAGTAGACGTGGTTATTTATTATCCATTTATATTTCTTCCTGCCTAGCACAAGTTTTGAGTCCCACACCCACCATCTTGTTCCCTACATATTTTGTTTGGGGTGGGATGGTTTTCCCACGGATGCCAATTAAAAAAGTTCTAATTTATTCAGCATAGTGTTATAAGTGAATAGCATGTGCGTTTTTGCGGAGACGTAATTACGCAAAATAAAATAAATGAGCGCGAAAGACAGGACGATACTCTCACAGGTAAGGAAAACCTTTAACCGTAATCCTTTTCCACCGAAAGTCACCGTCCTCCGGCATCATGATCTTGACCGTGGGTGAGCCACGCTTCGGCCATGAAAATGATACCACGACCTCACAAAAAACCAGCGTGAAGCAGCACTGTGCTGTGTTTCGCTGCGTGAGTGCGTACTGGAGGCCAAATCCGGGGGAAAGGGGGGTTAAAAGGTTGGTAGTGCACTTGTGACTCCACTGGTGTCGCGCGTGTCCATGGACAGCGGCAATCGCTTACCATCAGGTTATCCGTCTGCTCGTCTGCCACCAATCACATAAAAAAAGATCACTTCCTGGAAGGGTCAACTCAGCGCTTACAGTTGTCTGTACTGCCTCGCTCCGGCTAGAACAGAGAAGCAATGACGGATTTGTTGTATACTGCTCTATACGGATCATTCCGTCCGGGTTTCAGTTTCCTCCTCACACTGGCAATGAGGGAAATGCAGCGCAATAGACTTGAGTAGTTCCTAAAGGAAAATTGCCTGTTCAACAAGCCAATTCTTGTCACTCACTATTTAATCTAAACTCCAGTTCAATTACCTGTTTTGAGCAACTCCAGCGAAAGACAATTTCACACGACAGTCTTCCACATTGACCCTTTTCGGTCCAGGTATCCAAAAAGTACATGGGCTTCGTAGACGGGCTCTGCGGAGCGTTCGATGGGTCCCTGCACAACGAGCAGCGCCTGCCCGACGGCTCCTTGGCCGTGAACAGCGAGCAGATGGCACGCGCCTGGGGCCGCCCGGGACTGCCCAAGGACGCCTGCAAGACCAAGATCATTGAGCTTCAGAAGCAGAAGCGCGTCTACGAGCTCTGTGACGTCATCAAGTGAGTATTGGCTTAGCCTACCATCTCCTTGGAGCCATATCGAAAAAGATACAGCTTCTATAGGTAACGGGTCTGCTCAACGAGCGGCATCTATCAGATGGTTCCATAGCCGTGAACAGCGAGCAGATGGCACGCGCCTGGGGCCGCCCTGGACTGCTCAAGGTCGCCTGCAAGACCAAGATCATTGAGCTTCAGAAGAAGAAGCGCGTCTACGAGCTCTGTGACGTCATCAAGTGAGTATTAGCTTAGCCTACCATCTCCCTGGAGCCATATCGAAAAACATACAGCTTCTATAGGTAACGGGTCTGCTCAACGAGCGGCATCTATCAGACGGTTCCATACCCGTGAACAGCGAGCAGAAGACACGCGCCTGGGGCCTCCCTAGTCTGCTCAAGGACGCCTGCAAGACCAAGATCATTGAGCTTCAGAAGAAGAAGCGCGTCTACGAGCTCTGTGACGTCATCAAGTGAGTATTAGCTTTGCCTACCATCTCCCTGGAGCCATATCGAAAAACATACAGCTTCTATAGTTAATCCCGGGGACGCCCGGGACTACCCAAGGAAGCCTGCAAGACGAAGATCATTGAGCTGCAGTAGCAGAAACGCAAGGATTAAAATAAAAAATAAAATAGTTTATTGAACAACTTCAACAAATCAGAATGGGTTACAATATATTTTGGTTCTTATCTTATTAGTTAAAGTTGTGGCGAAAAGCGCTTCATGTGCACAGGTTGCCCTGATTTCTACACTAGGCTAGGCCTGTCACGTAGATAATCATTTCATTTAACACCGGTTACCACTTTACTTTATGCGACTTATGTCAACTACAGACAATTGCCAAATAGTGTTTATTTTAATTGTTATTCTAATTCTAACTATATATGAACTCTGTGACGTCATCACGTGTTTATTGGGGGTACCAACCCTCACTCTGTGCTGACTTACTTAACTTAATGTCCCCTAGATGGGGCAGATGGCGTCCAGGCCTCTCTTCGCCATCCTGAACGGTCTTGAGTTTCGTAGTCGATCAAGGTGTCGTAAGATGTGAGTCGTACTTCGCTCCAAGTTACTGCTATTTGCTTCGCTTCTGTAGTGATTGTTGTTATTGCCGAAGCAAACGTGGGCAGTGGCCAGCCGCAGCAAATCTCTACTTCGGGTGGTCACTGGCCATGGTGGAACCATTTCCTTGGGAATTTCAGACTAGGGCTTGCCTCGAGTGTTGTCTGGTCCCTTCGAAGCGTGTGGCTAATCCGGTTCTATTTGCGGCGAATGATCTGCTGGTCGATCTAAGTCTCACCGCAGCCTTCACTAGGTCCAGTATACATACATGTAAATCATTTTCAATCCCTCCACAACCAATCTTTATTAAAAGTCTTTGGACGAATATTGAGCATGTTATCTTTCCGTTCACAGACAAGAGCCGCTCTCTAAGTGCGGCAAAGTGCTCAGCCTGGACAAGTGGCGCAACATATGCCTGGAGAAGATCTGCAAGTGCACCGATCTGGTGGTCAACGGCACCAAGAGGACGGAGGAGGAGTGCCGCTGTCTCCTGGTCGAGAAGCTGGTGGCAGAGTGCATGGCCGCGGACAAGGATGTGGACGTTGCCGCGTGGAGGATGAAGCTCAATTGCCGTAAGTCGTCACTATATGATACTTCCATCTTCCTTCATAGATCTCCAAACTGATCAGTACAATGTCGCCAACCACATCCCGTGACCTTCACTAGGTAGTTGCTCCTCATTATTGAAGAATTTTATTAACTAATTTTTCAGCTACCTAGAACTAAATGAGAGTATATTCGTAAGTACAATTAATAAATAGAATCATGTGATAATTTTGTTTTTTCTGATTTCTAGAAAGGCTAAGTTGAGAGTTTGCATTTTTTAAGTGGTAGGGGGAAGACGAGCAGACGGATCCTGGTAAGGGATTGCTGCCGCCCATGAATACCTGCAACATTCAGTGAAGTTACAAGTGCGCTGCCATCCATTTAAAAACGAGTATACTGTTTTTAACGCCCTATTGGTCAAGTGGTTTAAGTACCGGGCCGCGATTTCGAGGTTCTGGGTTCGACTCCCGGTTCGAGCGAAAAGTATGTTTCGATATTTTAAAACATAGCTCGGGTTTGTGATCACAAATCCACATTTGGCAAACGTGATGATTAAGTCTAATCCCATCATAGTAGCGATCACTTGAATTCTATGATGGAGGCCTTTGCCCTGTAGTAAACATTTCAGCCAATAGATGTCCACTGCTGGACATGTTCCTCCCCCAATGTTCTCCACACAAATCGGTCCTGTGCCGCCTGCATCCAATGGATTCCCGCGATCTTCACCAGATCGTCGGTCCACCTTGTAGGAGGTCTGCCACGGCTGCGACTTCCTGTACGTGGCCGCCACTCGAGGACCTTTACCGCCTCAACGGCCATCTGTTCTACTTGCTATGTGTCCTGCCCATTGCCACTTGAGGCATGCAATCCTTTGGGCTACGTCTGTTACCTTAGTTCTCCTGCGGATCTCATCATTTCTGATATAATCACGCAGGGAGACTCCGACCATAGCCCTCTCCATTGCTCTCTAGGTGACTTTGAGCCTCCTTAATCTTTTCGATTCCGTATGTCATCACTGGCAACACACACGCATTGAAGACTTTCGTCTTGAGATACTGCGGTAAATCTGCCGAAAATATGCTGCGTAGCTTCCCGAACGCTGCCCAGCCGAGTTGTCCTGTAGTGGGACAGTTTATAGGCTGATACTTTAAATAAATAAATAAATATTTCACAACATCACATACATTGATCTGACTCCTAGATAGGTAGCTCAAGCACCTGTATTACGGATGTCAGAATCAACAGTGGGATTACAAATATATACATATAATACTTTTCTTTTGTAAATATATACTTATAATACATAGACCGTGTGGTCCCCGGCAGAGTAGAATAGGCCACCCTTACTCTTACCGAGGTGTCGTAAAAGGCGACTAAGGTAAAGCTGCTGGCATGATCATCAGCACCCAGAGAAGGAAAACTCTGCATTTATATCTAAACCCTCGCCAAACCGTCTGCCAAGCGTGGTGAGTATGGCAATTACCCCTCATGTGATTGAGGGAGGCCCGTGCCCCAGCAGTGGGGACTTAAATGGGATGACGATGTAATAGATAGGAAACATTCAGACCAATACAAACAGACATGTTCATGCACACAAATGTTTGTACTGTGCGGGGATCGAACCCGCAACCCTTGAACCAAAGGCAGTGTTCACTACCACTGTTCCAAACGAGTCGTCACTTTACTTTATAGTCTTGTTTTAAAGGTTTGCAGCTCTTATACGATTAGTAACAGTTCATTCCACAGTTTTGTCGCATTATGTGTGTTTGATAAAATAAGGAAGAAGCAAGACTTTAAACTGTAGAAAAATATTTATTGTAGCTCAATTAACAATGACATAGCACTATGAATGTTATCATCAACCGTAGAAGACAGTACGTACTTAAAGCGACGCGCAAGGAGGCATCAGCGTGTGTATTGCTCTTAAATTATACTAGGCGCAGCGCATGTCTGCGTTTCTCCCAACAGTGTTGTTTTCCCAGCGGCGTCGTGTCCCGCGCCGCTGGTGCACTACGACTGCTACCGCCGGCGCTGCGAGGCGGCGTGCGCGTGGGCGGGCGCGGGCGCGCGCGCGTGCGCGGCGGCGGACGGGCAGTGCTTCCCCGGCTGCTACTGCCCGCCCGGCACGCTGCGCAGGGGGGACCTCTGCCTGCCGCCTAACGACTGCTTAGACTGTAAGTCAAATGACAATCAATAAAATATATAAATATTCCACAACATCACATACATTGATCTGACTCCGAGGTAGGTAGCTCAAGCACCTGTGTTACGGATATCAGAATCAACAGAATTACAAATATATATAATACTTTTCTTTTGTAAATAAATACTTATAATACACACAAACACCCAGACCAATACAAACAGACATGTTCATACACACAAATGTTTGTACTGTGCGGGGATCAAACTAGCAACCCTTGGACCAGAGGCAGCGTTTGCTACCGCTGTTCCAAACGGGTCGTCGAACAATAACTGTACTTGATATTTTTTTATAGCAATCTCTTGTAATTTATTTTTTAGTAAATAACACACTTAATAATTTCATCTCGTGTTCAGGCGGGACACGAACCCACACCTTCCACAATCAGGGTGAATATTCTACCAATCAGACCACTGAACCCGTTACTAAGCTGACGAAATTTGTAAGTGCTTGATTCGACATCCCGCTTGAACACGAAATGAAATTTTTAAGTGTATTATTTACTTAATAATAACTGTGCTCTCCACCCAGCACATACCAACGACGAACATGTAATTTTATATTATGTACCAATATGTTGTAAATGCATGTGAATTTCGACCTTCGGTGAGCCACGCTTCGGCATGAATGGGCCGGCTCGAACGGAGTGCTACCACGCCCTCACAGAAAACCAGCATTGTGCTGTGTTTCTCTGCGAGAGTGAGGGTACCGGGAGCCCAATTCGGAGGTGATGCGGGTTTAAAGGTTGACATCGCACTTGTGACTCCATTGGTGTCGCGGGTGTCCATGGGCGGCGCCAATCGCCTACCATCAGGTGATCCGTCTGCTCGTCTGCCACCTATCACACAAAAAAAAGAATAAATGATTATGAAGGACGGACGCGGAAGACCCCCACCACCAAGACGGCCTAAAAAGACCCGACCCAAAAAAACGTTAACCCAGAAACCGCTCTAAACCGCCTAAAGTGGAAAAAACGGACAGGGAAAGCCGACGGGACATGATGGGAAAAGGCGCAAGCAGATGATGATGTTCTTTACCCAGCAGTGTCATACCTATCTGTTTTAGAAAAATATTGCTTTTGAAACAATCTTTAACCAAAAAAACTAAACTTTGTAGGTTGACATGGGGACATAACGAAAATGACTTAAAATAATACTTACTACTTTTAGAGTTTATAAAAAGTTCCATTTCAAATTCCCGAAGATCGGGACTACTGCTGTCCTGTTTTGACCTCAAAAGAGGGATTTCAGGAAATCCTTTTACGTTGAATTACGTAGAAAAGGTGACTATTGAAACCTTCGAAGAGTGGGGTTGCCATTGTAACATCTGGCGATACCGCCGCTCTCAAACTCTCGCTTGTAGAACTGGCAAAAACGTATCTTTTAAAAGATTGGAACATTTGCATCTGAATCAGAGCAAAGACCCGCAACTTTGCAGTGAAACGCTTCATTTGAATCATTTGAAACATCAACTCTCAGATAGATCCGTGATTAATTGATTTTGTTACGAATGAGTAATCGATCCTCTCCTGCTGCTAACTCTTTCGCTCTGAATTCGGATCATTCCATTCATTCGGATCATTCGGCTTACTCGAATCATCCAGCTCATTCGGATCGTTCCGCTCATTCGGATCATTCAGCTCACTCGGTTCATTCAGATCATTAAACTCACTCGGACTCGAGATCCATTTGATTCGAATGAAACATTCATAGCGAACATTAAAGATTCGAAACATTGTATAAGCCAAATGGCTGAGTCGGATCACTTAGTCGTTTCAGTAAAGAGTTATACACGTCTACTCGCTTGCAATAAATGAGAAAAGATTGCAATAAATTAGCAATTATAGTCGAGCCAAACTAATAAGCCACATTTGACGTTTCTAAATTTTAGCTTCATACTGGAGGTGACCTACTAAAAAACTTCGATTAAATAAAATAATAAATAAATAAATATAAATAAATATTTCACAACATCACATACATTGATCTGACTCCGAGATAGGTAGCTCAAGCACCTGTGTTACGGATATCAGAATCAATAGTGGGATTACAAATATATACATATAATACTTTTCTTTTGTAAATACATACTTATAATACATAGCAAACACCCAGACCAATACAAACAAACATGTTCATGCACACAAATGTTTGTACTGTGCGGGGATCGAACCCGCAACCCTTGTATCAAAGGCAGGGTTCACTACCACTGTTCCAATCGGGTCGTCAAAATAAAGTGAATAATCGATATGTACTTCAAACAAACGTAAATCGAGTACTATGTATAATAGTGGAAAAGAAGTTATTAGTACTTTTTTTGGAGAAACGTGAATCAAAATTATTAAAAAAAAGAGGAAAGTAGGTACCGATACTAGATATCGATCCACGACCAGTTTACATCCTTTTCTTCGAAATCAAAGCGCTTATATTGTGTGTGTGTCATTTTTTTTACAAGGTTATTAATGTATTTATATTTTTAACGAGAATCCTTAATACGTTTTATTTTAATCAGAATGTGGATTTTTATTTATGGTTGAATATTCCTACACGATTAACATTGTATTCGTTCGATTATTTAGATTACATCAATAGAACTTAAAAAGAAAATGGGTTGACACATACAACATTGTACTAACGTTCAATTCCCTAGAAAAGTAAATTTTTAATAACTTTATAAATAGTTTATCAGAGAAAGTAAATCGTGAAATTATCTTGTATGTCTTTATTGGAATAAATAAATGCATACATTATTATAAAAAGTTAATAAATTGTGCTTTTTTAACATAGAAAGATTGATAAATTCAATGACCGTTGTTACAAGGTTAAGTTGTCGAATTTTGTTGAAGTGTCAAATGTAGCCTTTTATTTTGGCCCAACTATAGCAATCTCTCTGTCAATAAGAGTAATTTCTCTTGTGGCTCTCAGGCGAGTGCAAAGGCGTGGGCACGCCGGCCGGCTACAGCACGTTCGAGGGCGACAGCTTCCCCTTCCTCGGCGACTGCACCTACCTCGCCTCGCGCGACCGGAACCACACGGGACACCACAACTACGAGGTATCAGTTGAACTATAAAGTTTACTTAGAAGAAATAGAGCGAACACCTTGCGATTTGAACTATCTGTCCAGTCATAGCTGAAAAATGCTTCAGAAAGTTATCTTTTGCGTTTTTCTGTTGTGATAATATCCTCCAACCGATTACGGCTACGGCGGCCAAACTCAATGGTCGGCCACGTACGCAGGATATATTATAGTGCTCATGTGTGTGCGCAAACACAAGTGCACTCTCTATTCCCTCACCCTCATATTCCGATGGGACACCAGCGTGACACGGCCGGATAGTGATTCTGCGCAGGACTAACGGTTTTAACACGTTTTGCGAGACTCCGGGCTGACACTTAGAATTTCTTACCGAGAACTTAGGTACAAATGTTTGATCTGACCCGGGGATCGAACCCGGGAGATCTTGCGCAGCCGTCGCTTTGTAGTGTGACCCGCTAACCACTACGCCACCGAGACAGTCCGTAAAATATAGCTTAAATAGAATAACAGATGTCATTTGAGCTTTATTTCAGTGAACATAAGTGAATATCATTTTCACAAGTTTTATTCCACACTTCCACAGAATGAATGAATGATTGATTATGAAATTTATGAATGATGAATGAATGATAAATTTATTTGGCACAATACAAAACAAGGAAACTTAGAAATAACCTAGACATAAATAATAAACGAAAAGTAGGACAACATTATCCCTGTATGTGCCAAAAAGGCGGCCGCTCAGCAATAGCCGGTGCTAATCGAAGAGACCAACCCCGCTGGTTTTCAGAATGTTATAATATCTATTAAACTCATTTCTGTGACAAGTAGTAAACACACGATTACTGTGGTAGGTGTACGCGACGAACAGCCCGTGCGAAGACAACAGCAACGTCACCTGCACCAAAACTATCCACGTGGTTCACCAGAAGAACGTCATACACGTGACCAGGGATGCCAAGACGAAGAAGGTAAAGGATAAATCTGAATGCTTTTAGATGACTTGATTTGTTTACTGCTATTCTTATCTTATTATTTATTTATTACTTTAATTAACACGGTAGCTTGTTTGCCAATTCTATTAATTCATCATCATCATCATCAGCCTATCGCAGTCCACTGCTGGACGTAGGCCTCTCCAATTGTTCGCCACTGTGACCTATCCATGGCTTCTCGCATCCAGCCCTTGCCAGCCATCCTGCGCAGATCGTCCTCCCACCTAGCCAGAGGGCGCCCTACATTACGTTTGCCAAGACGCGGTCTCCACTCCAGAACTCGTTTACCCCATCGGTTGTCGGTTCTGCGGCTAATATGGCCAGCCCACTGCCACTTAAGCTTGCTAATCCGGTGAGCAATGTCGATAACTTTGGTTCTCTGCCGGATCACCTCATTTCGGATTCGATCTCGGAGAGAGACGCCGAGCATTGCTCGTTCCATAGCCCGCTGAGCGACCTTTAACTTGTGGACCAGCCGTACCGTAAGTGTCCACGTTTCGGCTCCGTATGTCATGACGGGTAGGACGCACTGTTTGAAGACTTTCGTCTTTAGGCACTGTGGTATCGACGATATGAAGACACGACGTAGTTTTCCAAATGCTGCCCAACCTAACTGGATTCTCCTATTCACCTCATCCTCGAGGTTGTTTTTACCCAATTGCAAAGTCTGCCCGAGGTATACGTATTTTTGAACAACTTCGAGGACGGCACTGTGAATTGCAATCGGTTCCGGTAGAACATGTTCATTGAACATGACCTTGGTTTTGTCCAAGTTCATCCGTAGGCCGATGCATTTAGAAGAGTCAGCCAGGTCATTCAGCATCTGTTGTAGGTCCTGCAGCGTTTCTGCCATTATGACGATGTCGTCAGCAAATCGCAGGTGAGAGATGTATTCGCCATTGATGTTGATGCCACGTCTCTTCCAGTTCAGCGTCTTGAACATATCCTCCATTGCATTTGTGAACAATTTCGGGGAGATGACGTCCCCTTGTCTCACTCCTCGATGCAATGGTATAGGACTTGTTTGCTGATTCTGTACTTGGACGGACATAGTAGCGGCATCATAGAGACATCTCATCACCTGGATATATCGCCAATCGACTTGGCATCGCTGCAGGGACTCCAGAACAGACCAGATTTCAACCGAGTCAAAGGCTTTCTCATAATCCACAAATGCTAGACACAGGGGCTGATTATACTCTTCTGTCTTCTGTATAATCTGCCGCACTGTGTGGATGTGATCTATGGTGCCGTATCCGCTCCGAAACCCAGCCTGTTCCGGTGGTTGGAATTCGTCGAGTCTCCGCGCAAGACGGTTCGTGATCACTCTTGAGAACAGCTTATAGACGTGGCTTAAAAGGGAAATGGGTCGATAGTTCTTCAAAAGGGTTTTGTCCCCTTTTTTGAAAAACAAGACGACCACACTCTTACTCCACGCCTCCGGAGTTCTCCCTTCGAAGAGGACATCGTTAAAGAGCTTTTGGAGTTCCCTCAGTACGGGTAATCCTCCAGCTTTCAACAACTCTGTTGTAACGCCATCCTCTCCAGGGGCTTTTCCATTTTTCAGCTGTCCAAGAGCAATCTCGATTTCGCCAATGCTGACTTCTGGCAAGTCTTCGGTGAAATGGCGTGTTAATGTGGCCCTAGAGTCCTCATTTTCGGCCATAGAAGTCTTCCACTTCTCGAAGGACCGCCGGCTTTGAAGCAACAACTTCTCCACGTGATGTGGTCAGCTTGGTCAGGTGGCTTCTTCCGAGAGATTGTACGAAAACCTTCGACCCCCGATTCTGCTCGATAGCTCTTTCAATCGAGAGAGTATTGGAGCACCGGAGGTCGCGTCGCACAAGTTTACTGATCTCCCGGTTTAGAGTCCGTTTTCCTGACGAAGTGGACGGTGGTTGCTCACGTCGTTGTCTCATTAGCCCCAAGGTCTCATCAGAGAGTTTCGACTTCCTACCTTTGCGCTGCATGTTACAAAATCTCGTGCCTTCTTCCATGAGGACTCGAACCACATTTTCGAGGTTCTGGTCAACGTCCGTTGTGGTTTCCACGGCATTGAATCGGTTTTCCAGGTTTAACTGAAACTTTTCAGATCCTTTCATGGATTGCAGTAGAGTAGGCCGGAGTCTTGACCTCATCAAGCGGACTCGTTCGGCTTTAAAGTCGATATTCAGAGTGCCTCGGACAAGTCTGTGATCGCTACCGGTGTTGAACCTGTTGATCACGGAGACATCTCTCAATATATGCCGCCTGTCCGTCATGATGAAGTCGATCTCGTTTTTAATCATAGTGTCGGGGCTCTGCCACGTCCACTTTCTTTGGGGCTGCTTCTTGAAGAAAGAGTTCATCAAAAAGAGCCCCTCTCGTTCGAGAAAGTTGACAAGCATCCGCCCCCTATGATTCCTAACTCCAAATCCATGGGATCCTACTACCGATTCGCTGCAATTCTGTACTCCCACTTTAGCGTTGAAGTCCCCCATGACAACATTGTAGTGGGTTTTGGTGGTGAAGTGGAGGGCCCTCGATATGTCATCGAACATTTCCTCCACTTCATCGTCTGAGTGTGTCGAAGTCGGTGCGTACACTTGCACCACCTTGAGGCTGTACCTCTCGGTGAGCTTGATGATGAGGTACGCTACCCTGTTCGACACGCTAGACATTTCCACTACGTTGTCAGAGAATCAAGCCGCAAAGTGCGTCCGTTGTACGTTGCCAGGGTCAGTTTGTTGTGGTGGCCTCCCGTAGCCCGGAGATTCTTCGCACCCCCCGTCCCGCCGTTACCATGGTCGCCACCATGACCAGGAATAGCGGGACTGCCGGGAACTGGGGGCCGTGGCTGCAGTGTTACTCCCATTGGAGGGTTTGCCCATAATCGCCACGCTGGGCAGGCGGGTTGGCGATCGCAGGACGTGGATTTTTGCGCCAGTGACGCTGCTGCCCGTCACTGGCCTGGCGTATTTGGCCACGTCATAGCTGTGGTTATACCGCCATCGGTCGGTCGCCAGAGCCTCGTTGGTAATTTAGCAGGATGCACCACGGGCAGGTGAGGTTGGCTTGGGGCAGGAAGGTGGTAGATTGCCCCCTTACACCCCATTGCCCCCTTACACCCCTACCCCATTCTACCAATAGTATAATTCTATTAATTAAACAATATAAAATACAGGCATTCACAAAAAAAAAAACAAATCAAAACCAAAGTATAAAAATAAATCATACATTTAACTCACAAAGCTTCAGGCATTCTACCAATAGTATAGTTCTCCAAGCATCAGAAAACAAATCAAATCCTGGATTGGCTACTATGAGTGCGTTGAGTGAGGTGAGGATACGCGGGACAGGTGAGCGTACTCGCGCTACTGTGCGACACCTCGGCACTGCAAATAGCTTGTACTTCCGAAGACCTCGAAAATACGAAGAATTATCTTTTGTATACAGTTGCTTCTGTAGATGATAAATGATATATAATTAGACGTATCTCATGAAAATAAACACACATAGCTGTAAGTTTTCCTAAAACTGTAAAAACAAAATAAAAAAGTGATAGCCGCCGCACATTGATTGGGCCTTAACCTTTAATTGGGCCTCCGATACCTTCATTCACACGTAACACCGCGCAGGTGCTGTTGCACTTCGCTAGCTAGAATCTTTTGGTCTCACAATTTATTGAATCTCCTTTAATTTGTAAGATTTCATTTATTCTTAGCCGTGCGTTAACATTTAATCTAATTGAACAGTTGCTGACCACGATCGGCGGCGTGGCCGTGTTCAAGTACCCCGTGAAGAAGGACTGGGTGACCATCAGCCAGATCAATCGGCAGGACGTGTCCGTGCTACTGACTGATGCTCATGTGGAGGTAAGCTTGTGTAATGAAATTTATTCTAACAAAATTGAGTTATTATTACTTACTTTTTACAACCCCATTAACAAGAAACTTAACTTTGATATGGCTACTTGCGTTGATCAGTCGACGATTTAAAAAAAATCTCTTTCTTTCTCCATTTCTGTCTCTCTCTTTCTCACATATTTATTGTGTGTACAAAATTTTAATCTAAAACATGTTACACACTCGTAATTCTTATTTAGATCTTACATCATCATTTGAGTGCGTCTAAACTTGTCGTGTTGAACCTCGGTGACCATTTATCATATTATAAATAAATATTTTCACAACATCACATACAACCTGTGCGGATAAAGAATGGGATCAAAAATGGCGGCGCATCTATTCACTTCTCGCTCGCACACTATTTGCGTCTATACTCGCACTCGTGGGGTACGAGTATAGACACAAATAGTGTGCGAGCGAGAAGTGAATAGATGCGCCGCCATTTCTGATCCCATTCTTTATTCGCACAGGTTGTACATTGATCTGTATGTAGCTAAAGCACCTGTGTTACGGATATCAGAACCAACAGTGAGATTACAAATATATACATATACCTAATACTTTTCTTTTGTAAATGTATCCATTAATACATAGAAAACACCCTGACCAATACAAACAGATGTCCATGCACACAAATGTTTGTACTGTGCGGCGATCGAACCCGCAACCCTTGCACCTGAAGCAGCATTCTTCACTACTACTGATCCAAATCGGGTCGTCATCTTATCATACTAGATGCATAACCCTATAGTCTGTTGATCGATCCCTTCGATCAGGTGACCGTGAGTCAATCCAAGATGGAGCTGTCGGTGCGCGTGCCCACGTCCCTGTACGGCGCGCGCACGGAGGGGCTGTGCGGCGTGTGCGCCGGCCAGCACGACGGACTTCTTACCAGCAACGGCACCACCACTGACGACTTTGAGGAGGTACCTTGCTCAAATATATGTTTCATCATCATGTCATGCGTGCTCGGTTTCGATCATAGGACCACCCTTTCCGGAGGCTGCTCCACTGAACTACCATCGCTCTCTGAAGTATAAGCTCATACCTACTTACCACATAGGAAACACATCTTACTAAATAAAAATAGCACATTCCGTTTAAAGCGCACGTTTTCTAGTTCTATTGACGTAACTTACCTAAATGACAATGTTGCGTATAAAACAGCCAATCACGTTGAATGAGGGCTATCGCGTGTAAAAAATCCGCTAGATGGCGTGCTATTGGACTGAGGTCCAACATCAACAGCATTGGTTATTTAGTTTGTTAAAGTGTCATTTTGACAGATTACGTTTAAAAGTAACCAATCACATTGTATATGGACCTCAGTCCTATAGTACGCCATCTAGCGGATTTTTCACACGCAATGGGGGCTATTGTAGATTGCATCTACGTAACGCCATCTAGAAGATTTTTCATTGAGTTATGTGTGTGACAGTACGGCAAGAGCTGGAAGGCGACCCCGGAGGCTCTGACGACCCTGGAAATCCCTCCTGAGCAGCAGCAGTGCGACCAGCCGCCGCCGCCGCCGCCCTGCGTGCCTCCGCCCAAGGAGGACAACCCCTGCTACAACATTTACAACCCCGATGTGTTTGGAGCGGTCAGTGCTATGCCAAGTTGTTTTTATGATAGGTGACAGGCGAACAGATGGATCACCCAACAGTGATTTCCGCTGCCCATGAACACCCGCTACACTAGAGGAGGCACTGCCAGCCTTAAAACTTCCCACCCGATTGATTTTCCGGTACCCTCACTCACTCCCAACCCTATAACTGAGAAAAAAATACTGAAAAATAAGAAATTTTAAAACAAACCGATAATTTTAAGAATCGACAATATTTTCTTTAGAAATCTTTCGACTTTTTACTGGTTTGGTTTTTTAACTTAATCAACATTTTATCTACGAATTTAAACTATCTGGATATGGAATACAAAATGAAAAAAATTCTTACTGGTGTATAATTCAATAATAATGCAATAATACACGCAATAATTCAATAATAATGAAATAATATGCATCTTATTCATCTGAAAAATAACAACTCTCGCTTGACGTGTAGGAACCACCTTCGCCACCAAGAGAAATTACAAGTTCTTGGTCTCTAATGCAATCCATGCGGACATATTTTGCACTAGACAATAATCGCGATTCGATGGTATGATGGCTGCCATACCGATTACTGTTTTATTGCGATTGTTTGTGTCAATCCCTCATCATCATCCTCCTGCCCTTTTCCCAGGTTATCTGGGGTCGGCGCAGTATGTTTTCCTTTTCCATACGTCCCTGTCATTCGTCATCGAATTGTTTGTGTCAATCCCTATGAGCAAAAATTGTTATAAATTATATTGGCAATAATTATTTTAAGTTCTTATTCAGATCAATTGAGAAACATTAATACTTGTTATTTTGGAAGAATTAGAACACAAAAAAGTTCATGTTTTTTACAGCTTAATATTTTTATTTGTGTAAAGTTGGATGCATGATACGAAACGTTTTAACTGTCCCTTCTGATACTGAATGAACTATAGTTAGTTTATACCTGGATATAGTTGATAAAAAAGTTTATATGGTTATCTATGTGCCGTCAACAGTGCCACGCCCTGGTAGACCCCGAGCCATATCTAGAGGCATGTGAGGAAGAACTATGCGCACTGAACAAGAGCGACGTCTGCACGACCTTGGAGCGGTACGCGGCGGACTGTCGCCAGCACGGCGTGTGTCTCAACTGGCGGGAGCGGCTGTCGCTGTGTCCGTACAACTGGTGAGTGACAGTACTGCACCATCGCTGTTTTAAATCTCATGTGAGGAAAAAGAGTGTTTAACAGAGTACGTGGACATAAAAGAGATTGTCGCTAAAAGGGCGTCACGGGAAGGTTGTAGGGGCAACTGAGCCCCACCTACCCTTAGAAATTATATAAAGAATCTAAATGCGATCAAAATCCTTAGTCCACTCACTTTACTTGCTTGATCAATCAAACTTTGTACCTGGAAACTTGATTGGAATTCATTACCTTGTCTTGACATTTTTTTCTAATTGAAGTTCCTTTTTCACTCTTCATAATAACTTGGCGAACTTAAAGATACATTCGTTCTAAACGTGAATGAATGAATATACGTGTTTATTAATCCTGTATTGTCTAGTTTATTATTATTTTCCTTTTGTTTTTTGTTAAATAAAAATACAGTCGCGAGCAAACAAATCAACTCAGGACCTCTTTTCATACAAACATGCTAATTTCAGAGGCCTACAAAATGTGAAAGTATATGTGCTTTAGTGATAATTTTATTGTAAATCGATTTCAATGAATTATTTTACATATTACAGAAACGTGCCGATATCTTTAAAAAAAAGGAAATGATGGTTAATTTTCGCATCCCATAATATTCCATGGCATGAGAAACAACTTGCTCAATCCTAATTTTAAGAAAATTTACATGTTTCTGAAGGCTTTTTAAACGATTAACTAAAAGAAGAACATTTTTGACATCGATTTACATTAAATATATCACTAATTGCGTGTTTATTTATTATCTAGATATATGTATTTATACTATAAATTTACTTAATCAATGTTCAAAATCAAAAGGATTGCACCACCCTCCCCTCTTCTATCTAATGTCCTCTACCTGAAGGTTGTCTGGTAGAGATCGCTCCCAGCGATAAGACCGCCTAAATTTTACATAGTGTCTCTGTATACCTAGCTTTTATGTTTTGTATGTTGTGCAATAAAGAGTATCTATCTATCTTTCTAAAGCACTTTTACTTTAATATTTATAGGCCTCTGAATTAAGGTCCTGAGTCGATTTGGTCGCTCGCGAGTTTATATTCATTCATTGGCAACCATAGCCATTCTGCTGAAGGACATAAGTACTTTTTTATGCTAGAGGCGACAAACGAACAAGCGAGTCACCTGATGGAAAGTAATCTTCGCCGCCCATAAACATCCACCAAAATCAGAGTGATCGTCAATGCGTTGCCGGCCTATTTAAAAAGGAGTACGCTCTTCTCTTGAAGGTCCCTAAGGTCGTAGCCGTCGGGAATTACTCCCGCAGGCAAACCGTTCCACAGAACTTAGGTACGTGGTAGAAAGTTCCGCGAAAAACGCACAGTATTAGACCGTCATCCATCGAGATGATGGCGATGGAATCGCTTGCGTGTGGATCGATGTCGGAATTCAGCTGCAGGGAGTAGATCAAACAGTTCCTCAGAGCACTCCCCATGATAGGTAGATACTTAGGCCAGAGTTGTGTTTACCTTACCAATATCGGTTTACCTCATAATATTTATTTTATTATTATTTCCTTCATTTTATTTTGTGTAACAATTAAACTGTATGGCTTGGTATGATGATGACACAACATTGTATGAAAGTTTGGCGATTAAAAAGAGTAACTGGCGAGTTTCTTGCCGTATCTTCTCGACCAGAAACAACTTTCCGAGCCGGTGGTAGAATCGCATTATGTTTATTATTTTTTTTTAGTATATTTTGTGTATCAACGTATTATATACTAGCGGCCCGCCCCGGCTTCGCACGGGCACATACACACACACACATACACCCTTCTTTTTTACGTCGGGTTTCAAAAAAAAAGTAAAATTATAAAGGTAGTTTGAATTTTTTTTTAATGAATTTAGGCAGTTTATTTTATTACATTGACACCTACATGGAGCCTACATCGTATGCTGGTTAGCTGAACGCGGTGAGCGGCAACCACGCGACTTTTTTCTAATACTTGCATTTTTAAACTCGTGATATCTTCCGAATGAAATGTCCGAATTGAATAATTCAAAAAGTTATAAAAAGCTGCCTTAAATATAAAGTAATTTATTTTGATAAGGATTAATACCAAGGTATAAATGAAGAGCCTTTTCAAGCGGCGGCATATAAATTAAATTTTAAGAATAAAAAATCGCTTATTGTGACATAACTATAATATTTAGACATATGCTGTCGCGACACTTTTTGTAGGTAGTGATGAGTTCTGCAAAGTCGTAGTGAATGATTTTGTTCTATCATCAAAAGTTTTCGCAGCGCACGCGACGTAAGGAATTTTTCAGATCATTTTTTTACACCTTGGGTTACATTATTGGAGTTTTAGTAAGAATCTCTAATTTTTAAAAAAATATAATATACCCTATGTTACTCGGGTATAATGTAGCTTTCCAAAGGTGAGAAAGAATTTTTGAAATCGGTCCAGTAGTTTCGGAGTCTATTCATTACAAACAAACAAATCTTTCCTCTTTATAATATTAGTAATAGATGTAAATTATACATAAGTACTTATAAATAGTTTTAAGTCATTCAAATGTATGACGATTTGTAAGTGCTGTGTACAAGCCTATGCAAATAAAGAATTATTTGAGTATGAGAGTTTGAATATATACCGTGTTGGCCAGCTCCCTGCCGCTGGTGTACCGCGCGTGCGTGGACTGCGAGCGCACGTGCGACAACCACGACGCGCTCGCGCGACGCCCCGACCAGTGCACCAGCGCGCCGGCGGAGGGCTGCTTCTGCCCTGAGGGACTGGTAATACTTTCAATTTACATATTTACTTTTCAGGCCATGCTGCTCTACTCAGTGGCGTAGCTGGGTCGACTTGGGCCCGAGTACCGTGTTCTGTATTATTGGCGCTACGAGGATAATCCGTTAGGGCGGAGGAGTTCGTGTTAATGTATTAAAATACCCTCCTTAACGCACCCCTGGATCCAGTGGGAGCTTTTTTTTTCAAGCTAGAACAATAAGAGGTTTGCTTATTTACTCTCCCCCGAGCTTAAGACCTCGGCTAGCTTTTTGGAACCCCTATTAATTACATTTTCTGGGAATCAACATCAGACAATCTCAAGACTTATTCTTCTATCTCTTCTATGTTTTATTGAGGTTTATTTAGGTTAGGGACGAAGTGGAAGGTATACATGTATAAAACTAGTTATTAGAATAAACAAATACTTATTTACAGACCAGAGGATTAAAAAATCAAATAGAAGAAGATGCGCGAGTTAGGTGATGCTTGAAATTTGTGTAGTCTCTATGCCCGTTGATAGTTCAATTTGGCTTTGTCATCGCTGCCTCCCATTGGCCCGCTGCGCGATGTCGCGCCGTGAATCACCAATGAAAGCCGGCGCCCATCACGCGATGAATTGATGTTATTGGTGCGAAAGACAACCCTGGCGTTGCCGCAACACGTTTTCCACCTTTCATCTTTAAGATGTAATAAAATGTGATTTCCAACAGGTGCGAGTGAACAACACCTGCATAAAGCCGACCAAGTGCTTCCCCTGCGACGCTAACAAGGAACACTATGCTGGCGACGAATGGCAGGTAAGGGACAATTTGTATAACCTATTTTTGGTCCTTGCGCGGTATTTGATTAGCCATCTGACAGTAGACAATTTCACTTCACATTTAATAGTTTGAATGTTCCTCTTATTTTTTTCTTCGAAATGAAAATTATTTGGCAGTGAACAGTTCTGGTGAAGGTCGCGAGAAACCATTGGATACGGCCGGCACAGGACCGATCTATGTGGAGAACATTGGGTGAGGCCTATGTCCAGCAGTGGGCTTTGGCTGAAATGATAATGATGAAACAATAAGTCCACTGGTGTCGCAATCGCTTACCGTCAGGTGATCCGTTTGCTCTTCTGCCACCTATCACATAAAAAAAGGAACAAAATAAAAAAAAAATCGTCATAAAGTTTTGACTTTGCACACGAAACTGCTTGTTCCGTTCCGACATTTTGTATGGGTAATGCACATATATTGAAATGTGGAAATGCCAAAAAATATTCGGACAACAGTTGATCCCAATAACGAACGGAATTCACCTTTGTTGTACAAAATAAATCGCATCACGTAAGTGCCGCACTGGTTTCGTTTAGGCTGGATTCAATCAATCTTACTTCGAGACTAAGTCTATGGTAGAGCTCTATGGTATTTATTTATCCACGGATAAAGATTGGTCGAATCAGTCCTTACGTCGCATATACGTCTGCGCGGTCTGTTTAGAACGCGATTCAAGCAGCTTTCGGTGTCTATATGTATACTTGGTGTATATATGTTGGTGCAGTGGGTAGTGCGTCGCACTTTAAAGCGACGACTGCCCTTCGGGTCCCGGGTTCGATCCCTGGGTCGGGCCAAACATTACCCCGTTGGTCCTGCGCCCGATCCCTCTCCGGGCGTGTCACACTGGTGTGCAATCGAAATATGAGGCAAGGGAATAGACTGCAGTAGTAGGTTGGAGTATATTATATACATACAAGGGGCGGTTACACGAACAAACACTGCAACATTCCATGTTTGAGACTAGGTGATCGGTGTGAAATGTCTGAAGCATTCATTTATATCATAAAGCAGTTGTGAACGCTGCCTCTGGTGCAAGGGTTGCGGGTTCGATCCCCGTATTTGTATGCATGAATATATCTGTTTGTATTGGTCTGGGTGTTTTCTATTTATTATAAGTATGTATTTAGAAAAGAAAAGTATTCAATGTATATATTTGTAATTCCGCTGTTGATTCTGACATCCGTAACACAGGTACATGAGCTACATATCTCGGAGTCAGGTTAATATGTGATGTGAAAAAATATTTAATTTCCCAAAAAATATCTTCTTTCTACCTCAGTTCTGTGGAACGGTTTGCCTGCGGGAGTATATCCCGACGGCTACGACTTAGGGACTTTCAAGAGAAGAGCGTACTCTTTTTAAAAAGGGCCGGCAACACATTAGCGATCTCTCTAATTTCGTGGATGTTTATGGACGGCAAAGATTACTATCCATCAGGTGACTCGCTTGCTAGTTTTCGTCTCTAGCATAAAAAAGGTGCAACTCATAATTTTAAAAAATCATGAGAATTTAAGTTTATTTCTGATTTATGAACAAGAAATGGGGCGGCGCTTACACGAACAAACACTGCAACATTCCATGAGACTAGGTGATTAGTGTGAAATGTCTACAACATTCATTGATTTTTTTAATTGTATAATTACATATCGTAATATTTTTTTATCGGTTAATTACATGTCGCCCCGTTAGTCTAGTGGTTTAAGTACTTACCGGGCCGTGATCTCGGGGGTCCTGGGTCGATCAAAAAGTGTGTTTCGAATTTTTCGAACATAGCTCGCGTTTGTGATCACCAAACCGCATTCGGCAAGCGTGGTGATTAAGCCTAATCCCATCATAGTAGCGATGACATGATTTCTATGAGGGAGGCCTTTGCCCTGCAGTGGGACATTTTAAGGCTGATACTTTACTATTTTTTTTTACATACCACAGACTCTAGGTCCGTGCCGTTGTTGGCTAGTCATCATCATCATCATCAGCCCATTTAAGTCCCCACTGCTGGGGCACGGGCCTCCCTCAATCACATGAGGGGTAATTGCCATACTCACCACGCTTGGCAGACGGGTTGGCGAGGGTTTTGATATAAATGCAGAGTTTTCCTTCTCTGGGTGCTGATGATCATGCCAGCAGCTTTACCTTAGTCGCCTTTTACGACACCTCGTTAAGAGTGAGGGTGGTCTATTCTACTCTGCCGAGGACCACACGGCCACACGGCTGTTGGCTAGTAGTTACACAGTTTGTTACACATTACATTCATTGTCGTTGACTATTCCAGGAGAATGCATGCAAGAGCTGCAAGTGCAGCAAGGTGCCGGGCGAGAACGCAGCGCACGTGGCCTGCACCACGCAGACGTGCAGCGCGCCCGTGTGCGCCGACGACGAGGACATGATCGCGCAGCCCAAGCCGCCCACGGCTTGCTGCGACTCCTACATGTGCGGTGAGAGACCAGAGGCATCATCAACCCTCAGCCAATAGGAGTACACTGCAGGACTTGAGTCTACGCCACCAGAAGTCGAAAAAAGAAGTGAAAAGCGCGCTTCAGACGCCATCAACATTCAAATTTGAGCTTATGTCTATAGACACAAGAAATCTAAAATTTTAGTTTCACATTTTGCCGCGCGAATTCATTTTTTTTATGTGATAGGTGTTAGACGAGAGACGGGTCACCTGATGGTAATCAATTGCCGCCGCTCATGCACACCCGCGACACCAGTGGAGTCACAATGTGCTGTCAACCTTTAAACCCCCATTTCCCCCGGATTTGGCTTCCGGTCCCCACATTCACTCATCGAAACACACCACAGTGCTGATTCACGCCGGTTTTCTGTGAGGCCGTGGTATCACTCTGGTCTAGCCGGTCCTTTCATGCCGAAGCGTGGTTCTCCCACGCTCGATCTTTCTTGGCACGGAGTCTAGACCTTTTCTTGTTTTTTTTATAGTGACACAGTATACTGGCTCTCCTCAGCCTGATGGTAAGCAAGAGAAGAGCCCAAGTTGCAATTATAACGGACGCGATGTCAGGCATCACTTTCGTTGGGACTGCCATACTGGTTCGCGATTTCAATTGATATTTTGCTTAAATCGCCTCTCCACCTGGCCAGAGGGCATCCTACACTACGTTTACCGAGACGCGGTCTCCCGAACTCGTTTACTCGGAGGTTGTAGCGACCCTCACCAAGATATATTCGTCAAAGTTCTTAGGGTGTTACCTATTCACTCACTGATCCAGCTAGTCGCCCTCGAATCCAGCTTCGCTTCCAATCAGGTAAGCTTTCGAAAGCTGAATTTGGGTTAGAGGTCTGAGGAGGAGGAGGAGTCTTTGGTTTGGGTAATCAAAGTTGAGCGTTACACGTCCCACTTATTTATTAGTTTTCTGTCATGTCCATTTTATTAGTGAAATGGTTTCTAAATGGTATTTTTGGTGTATTTTTGTATTTTGTTGTTTCCTTTGAATGTCTTATTTGTTTAATTATTTTGTTATGTAACTATTTATATATTTTATATTTAATCGGGTACCGTCAATTGTTCTAGTGCCCAAGCCTCAAAAACAATGCGAGGAGCCCAAGAAGATGAAGTGTGGATTCGGCCAAGTGCTCAAGCAGAAGACTACAGCCAGCGGCTGTAAAGAATTTGTCTGTGGTGAGTTAAAATGAGCTGACATAAAGATTTAAGGTAGTACAAAGGCTCATTGTATGGTAATAATAATTGGCTGTATTGTACCTCCGTACTACAAACGAGAGGAACACTCACGCTTTCGTTTTCGGTATACTCTCGGGCAACATCGCGCTTGCGTCCATAGAGGATAGTAACAAACATGTAATAGAAACGTTACCAGTGTTACTAAACGAAACAGAGGGTTTAGTCTTGTTTTAAGAGTGATCCTGCAAATTAAGGTCAATGGGGGCTATCGCATGTGAAAAATCCGCTAGATGGCGCGGGCGTACTGTTTGACTGAGGTCCAACATCAACAGCATGCCCCCCTCCCAGGCAGACTAGACAGGCAGTGTCGGGAGGCCTCCTCTCCCAGAGGAGCAAGTACACCGCGCCACGAAGGCGCAAGATGCAGCCCGGGTAATGGGTTGAACTGAACCGCACCAACCAAGTAATGAATTGATGACAGTTAACGTTATCAACAGCATTGGTTGTTTAGTTTGTCAAATTGACATTTTGACAGATCACGTTTAAAAATAACCAATCACATTGTATATGGACCTCAATCCTATAGTACGCCATCTAGCGGATTTTTCACACGCGATAGTCCCATTTTATTATTATAGGTGAATTAGATACAGATGGCGTTAATTTGCAAATGCTATAATAGAGTAATCTTTATCTTGTTTTTAATGTAACTGCCTGTAACTGTACAGTTATGGTGCATTTCTAACAGATTTCGTGCTGCCCTGTCGCTTGTTGACGTACCGCTTGGCTCTATTTATGAAATCAATGTCAAATTGATTTCTTAAATAGAGCCAAGTTACAATACTGCTACAGATACTATTACTGTACATTCCGATCACGGTTATTTGGCACGTGGCAAAAGTCGGAACTAACGCTGTTTCCTTTTACAAGTGTCAGTGCTTTTAATATTTTCCCAAAGAAAAAATTATGCACCCATGTCAATGTCACTGGAAGGCCTGATCTTGGTCGGTCTTTTTTTATGTGATAGGTGGCAGGCGAGCAGACGGATCACCTGATGGTAAGCGATTGCCGCCGCCCATGCACACCCGCGACACCAGTGGAGTCACCTGCCAACCTTTAGACCTCCCTTTTCCCCGGATTGGGCCTCCGGTACCTTCAGTCACGCAGCGTAACACAGCACAGTGGGTTTTCTGTGAGGCCGTGATATCACTCCGGTCGGGCCCGTGCATTCATGCCGAAGCGTAGCTCCCCACGGTTGCGTGGTTTCCCACGATCATAGTTTGTTTTACAAGTGTCAGTGTTTTTGACATTTTCCCATAGAAAAAAATATGCACAGCGCCCCCATGTCAATGTCACTGGAGTACTTTCTTATCTTAGTCGGTCTGTACCGATTGTTTGTTTCCTACAGGATAGGATATAATAATAATAAATATTTCACATCACATACATTGATCTGACTCCGAGATAGGTAGCTCAAGCACCTGTGTTACGGATATCAGAATCAACAGTAGGATTACAAATATATACATATAATACTTTTCTTTTGTAAATACATACTTATAATACATAGAAACACCCAGACCAATACAAACAGACATGTTCATGCACACAAATGTTTGTACTGTGCGGGGATCGAACCCGCAACCCTTGGACCAAAGGCAGCGGTCACTACCACTGTTCCAAACGGGTCGTCAAATATATATATATGCGAAAGAACACAAGGATTAAACCGGAAACGCGGCAGGTTCAACATAGCTGGTGTTGCAGGTGTCCATGGGCGGCGGTAATCGCTTACCATCAGGTGATCCGTCGGCTCGTCTGCCACTTATATCATACCATAAAAAAATAGCGATGATTATTGTTCATTCGTCTGCATTTGTTCACTGCGCGATCCCACAGTCCGTTCTGGTACCACCACCATCGAATCCTATCACAAAACCAAAGCAAACACCAGCATAAACTAAGAAAACACACACCGAAGCCATCTCCGCGTGACTGCAGTCCAACGTCAAACTGACAGCTCGCTAAAATCAAAATACATAGCAATGGAAAACAACCAAAAAGTATCAACATCATCGCTATATCGACTCCACCTAAAGAAAGTTCCTTGACGTTTCCAAACATGATAGAGGGCGCCACTATGCTGACGCTCCGACATATATTTTATTTCAGAATGCAAGCCAGCCAGCGAGTGCGAGCACATCCCGACGGACAGCGAGGTGGAGCTGGAGCCGGGGCTGGAGCGGCTGGTGGACGCCAGCGGCTGCTGCCCGCGCGTGCGCATGCTGTGCAACCCAGTGACATGCCCCACGCCGCCGCGCTGCCCGCGCTTCCACGACCTGCTGGCCATCAACGTCACCGGCAAGTGCTGCATGAAGTACGAGTGCGGTGAGTACACGTGTGTAAGACTTACTGTCCACGGAGCGTACGAACCTGGACCAATATGGTACCCGACCCTTGTGTCCTCGGAGGCGAACTTCGCCAGGTTGCGAGAGTTCGCGCATGGCTGGCACAGAAGGAGAAACGACCCGGACTGCTCGGCGCTAGAGGGCGCCACCTGTGATGTGGCGTCAGCGGCCCCAGAAGGGGGAGAAACGCACAATTAGGGACAAGGACATAGATTAATAACTTGTAGGGAGTCAAGAATTGTGCGCGGTGGAGTGCAATAGTCCCAAGGACACGCAATATCCGCGCACATCTCCCACGATTCGGCCAGTATAACCATAGTGTTGGTATGGCCAGGAGGGAGGTGGTGGGTTGTCCACGACAACCCACCAGATCGACAGCAGCATTCTGTTTACGCAGCATGCACAAGGGATAGTAGAACGCGCGGCCAAATGCTACGGGAAGATGTCGCGTGTGTCGGCCTCTTCCTGGGGCATTCGATATCCAGGCCTCCGGATTTTGTACAAGGGCACTTTTGTTGCGACCCTTGTGTATGCTGCGGCCTGCTGGTTCGAGCGCCTCCGGGTGCAATCCATCTGCGGCATCCTTCTCCGGGGGCAGCGGCCTGCACTAGTGCTGATGACCAAAGCGTACCGGTCAGTCAGCACTGCCGCTCTCCCGGTGCTAGCCGGAGTTTTACCCGCAGACTTGGAGGTAGCCCGTGCAGGCAGGACGGAGGTGGCACGCCAGTCCGCGACCAAGGAAGAGATGAGCAGGCACAAACGAAAAATTTTGGAGGACGTGCTGCGTACCTGGTAGGATCGGTGGGAGTCAGAGACGAAGGGTCGCGAGCTTTACCAATTCTTCCCCGACGTGTCTGGGAGACTCAGTGCGCACTGGGTCGCACCAGATTATGTAACGTCCCAGATACTAACCGGGCATGGGTGTTTTAACAAACGCCTGTGTGATATGCGTCTCAGGGATGATAGTTCGTGTATATGTGGTGAACGCGAGGAGGACAGACATCATGTATTGTGGTGCTGTCCAGTATACCAGGACCTACGTGGGGAGCTGCTAAAAGGGATTGTGGTTGACGAACCTGGACCAATATGGTACCCGGACCTTGTGTCCTCGGAGGCGAACTTCGCCAGGCTGCGAGAGTTCGCGCATGGCTGGCACAGACGGAGAAACGACCCGGACTGCTCGGCGCTAGAGGGCGCCACCTGTGATGTGGCGTCAGCGGCCCCAGAAGGGGGAGAAACGCATAATTAGGGACAAGGACATAGATTAATAACTTGTAGGGAGTCAAAAATTGTGCGCGGTGGAGTGCAATAGTCCCAAGGACACGCAATATCCGCGCACATCTCCCACGATTCGGCCAGTATAACCATAGTGTTGGTATGGCCATGGGAGGTGGTGGGTTGTCCACGGAGCCTCAGTCAGCACTGCCGCTCTCCCGGTGCTAGCCGGAGTTTTACCCGCAGACTTGGAGGTAGCCCGTGCAGGCAGGACGGAGGTGGCACGCCAGTCCACGACCAAGGAAGAGATGAGCAGGCACAAACGAAAAATTTTGGAGGACGTGCTGCGTACCTGGCAGGATCGGTGGGAGTCAGAGACGAAGGGTCGCGAGCTTTACCAATTCTTCCCCGACGTGTCTGGGAGACTCAGTGCGCACTGGGTCGCACCAGATTATGTGACGTCCCAGATACTAACCGGGCATGGGTGTTTTAACAAACGCCTGTGTGATATGCGTCTCAGGGATGATAGTTCGTGTATATGTGGTGAACGCGAGGAGGACAGACATCATGTATTGTGGTGCTGTCCAGTATACCAGGACCTACGTGGGGAGCTGCTAAAAGGCATTGTGGTTGACGAACCTGGACCAATATGGTACCCGGACCTTGTGTCCTCGGAAGCGAACTTCGCCAGGCTGCGAGAGTTCGCGCATGGCTGGCACTGAAACGTTGAAACAACGCTCCGTGGACAGTAGCCACCACGTACCTACCTCAGTTCTGTGGAACAGTTTACCTATGGAAGTATTTCCCGACGGCTACGAATTAGGGACCTTCAAAGGAAGAGCGTAGTCCTTTTTAAAATTAATTTACTTTTTTATTTATTTCATTAGCGATCTCTCTAATTTCGCGGATGTTAATGGGCGGCGATGATTGCTTTCCATCAGGTGACTCGCTTGTTCGTTTGTCGCCTCTAGGATAAAAAAAAGTAGCTCCAACTCATTACTGAAACGACACATTGATCTGACTCAGCCAAATGATACACTGTTCCGAAGTACTAATGTTCGCTCCGAATGTATCATGACTGAACCGAATGAGCTGAATGATCTGATGAGGCGAATGATCCGAATGAGTAAATGTTCCAAATGAAACGTTTCACTGTTCCACATCTCTTATTAACTTTATTAACGGGAGGCGAAGTTTGCTTGACCAATCTAAAAAATTAAAGTACGTGATACAAAAGGATTCTATTAACATTAACATACAGTTCAAATTTGAATGTTGATGACGACTCAAGCGCGGTTTTCGTGGGACTTTCGTGGCGCGGACTCTATCTTTGGAGTTCGCGCAGCCGTACGGTTTCTAGCTTTTGATTGGTCAAACACACTCCGCCCCCCGCTGATTGGCCCGAAAAGAATATAAACTTCTCCCATTGGTCAAGCGCACTCCACCACCACGTCCCGCGGACCATGGGAAGGTCGAATTTAAAGCGGTAAAGCTATGGGTAGTCTAAATGACAATGTTGAGTATAAAAGAATCAATATGGCGTTAAAGTTAGACCTTACGTTTAGGTAACGCCCAACTTCAACGCGGAATTTTAAATTCACGGTAACTACCATTATCATAGGGCAATTAACGTATTAAGATTTAAGGAGACTCCTTTGTGTATATTTGTTATATTGAAGTATGTGTTTCAGTATTGCCAAAGGACAAGTGTGTGGTAACATTGGAATGGGAAGCGAGTCCAAGAGGCGGAGAAAAGCCGCGAGCGAAGCCTGAGGAAGTATTAAAAGATGTAAGTGATATTCTCCTACTTTTGTTTGGTCCAGTCACGCTGGTATCGGAGGGGACAATTTTTTTTGTGTGCACACCAGCGCCCTTTAGGTAACATTTGTGTACTGCCTATGAAGCTGATTATTGAAATCGGTTGTCGTATCAGAATTGGTTGGATTGAGGACACACTTCGATAATTTTCATTATTGAAAATTGCACGCTGGTATCGGAGGGGACAATTTTTTTTGTGTGCATACCAGCGCCCTTTAGGTAACATTTGTGTACTGCCTATGAAGCTGATTATTGAAATCGGTTGTCGTATCAGAATTGGTTGGATTGAGGACACACTTCGATAATTTTCATTATTGAGTGAGTGTAAAAGTTTTTAAATTTGTTTAAATAAACTTTTTTTTTGGTTGGTAAAATCAGTAATTATAATGTGGACGATTGTCCATATTATAATTACTGATTTGCGATTCGATCGGAACACGCGATTGCGTGTTAGAAATCCGTTAGATGGCGCACTATGGAACTGAGGTCCATTTAAGTATGCGGTGATTGGTTATTATTTTTGATAACGAAACAACTAATGCTGTTGAAGTTACTTAGGGACCTTCAAGAAAAGAGCCTACTCTTTTTTATTAGGCCGGCAATACATTAGTGATCTCTCTGATTTCGCGGATGTTATTGGTCGGCGTTGATTACTTTCCATAGGATAACTCGCTTGCTCGTTTGTCGCCTAAAAAGTTGGACCACAGTTTAATAATAAATAAATAAATAAATAATATTTCACAACATCACATACATTGATCTGACTCCGAGATAGGTAGCTCAAGCACCTGTGTTACGGATATCAGAATCAACAGCGGGATTACAAATATATACATATAATACTTTTCTTTTGTAAATACATAGTAAACACCCAGACCAATACAAACAAACATGTTCATGCACACAAATGTTTGTACTGTGCGGGGATCGAACCCGCAACCCTTGTATCAGAGGCAGCATTCACTACCACTGTTCCAATCGGGTCAATAGTGCGCCATCTAGAGGATTTTTCACACGCGATAGTCTCTACTAATACCTACCAGTCACCAGTCCTACCTACCAGTACCTACCAGTCATTGTAAGTAAAGATTGTATTTATTTATAGAATGTTGCGTTTCCCAGGTGGACGAGGTATGGCTGGATGGGCCGTGCCGCTACTGCCGCTGCACGGGCTCGGGCGCCGCGGCCACGGCCACGTGCGCCAGCACGGAGTGCCCGAGCGCCTCCGGCGAGCTGGTGGTGCTGCAGCCCCGGCCCGTGCCCTTCGCCTGCTGCCCCGCGCTCGTGCCCGTGGCCTGCCGCGACAACGGCCAGGTCTACAAGGTCAGTGTCAAACATATCACAATCAGATCTAGAAAGTTCTATTCGATTTCGAGAACACAGCTTCTAGAACGTATTCGCGCTTATTGCGGCTGTAAACTTGGAAATGTCTGCACCAATTTAGATTGTTCCGGAACCTGCATATCCGAACAAATGGGCATGTACACGGGTGATTATGTGCGTAACGGAATATAGATTATTGATTACTCATAACAATAATTACAACCTGTGCGGATAAAGAATGGGATCAGAAATGGCGGCGAATCTATTCACTTCTCGCTCGCACACTATTTTCGTCTATACTCGCACTCGTGGGGTGCGAGTAGAGACGCAAATAGTGTGCGAGCGAGAGGTGAATAGATGCGCCGCCATTTCTGATTCCATTCTCTATCCGCACAGGTTGTATTTTGAAAATTGTTCCACATAACGAGCAGAATAATTGTTTAACAGAATGTAACAAGATAAAAGATAAACAATTCTTTATTTGATTTAGGTCCACACAGAACACTTATGAATGTCAAAATAGGTACATAGTATCTACCGCTGGTTCGGAATGTCGATTTCTACTAAGAAGACACCAGCAAGAAACTCAGTAGTTACTCTTTTCAAATATTGATGATGTTGCAGAGTTTCAATTGAGAAAAGAAAAAAATACAATTATGAAAGTTAATAGACTACTATGAATAACAACTCAAAAGATTAATCAATTAACAGTTTACCGATACACCCTGTATAAATTATAATGTGTTGTAACCAGGTGGGCGAGAACTGGACGTCGCCGCACGACGTGTGCGAGACGTACGCGTGTGTCGAGGTGCAAGAAAACAAACTGGAAAAAGTGACCACCGTCAAGAGTTGCGACACGACTTGCCAACTGGTAAGACACATCTTTTTTATTTTTATTTACTTATTTTTAAGGGAAACAAACATTCTTTTGTAAACTTATAAATAACACAAATACTGATAGAATACATGTTCTACAACAAAGTTTCCACAGATATTTAAAACATGTTACAAGTGGTCACAACTATTATAATAGTAAGTACGTAGTTTATGTGGTTGACAAAATACTTTTCGAATAATATACTAGCTAATGTTCGATATATGGGTATATAAATAGCAATGAAAGATGTTTAATTAAAATAACCAAATTCTAAATCGCGTTTACAACGTCCCTTCGAAACTGGGAAGGAGAACTAGAAATTATATCGATGTGAGAACAATTGGTATTACAGGACTTACACACTCGGGATAGGAAGTTATTACAAGCATAATTTGTTCGCGCTTTTTTGTCATAGTAATGGGTACTTCGTCTAGTATAGCCCTTTCTGCCGCTGGCCGCAGCGACTTAAATATACAACTATTCAAATAAATAAATAAATATTTCACCACAACATCACATACATTGATCTGACTCTGAGATAGGTAGCTCAAGCACCTGTGTTACGGATATCAGAATCAACAGCGGAATTACAAATAAGTATATACAAAATATAATACTTATCTTTTGTAAATACATTCTTAAAATACAAATAAACACCCAGACCAATACAAACAGACATGTTCATGCACACAAATGTTTGTACTGTGCAGGGATCGAACCCGCAACCCTTGCACCAGAGGCAGCATTCACTGCCAGTGATCCAA
Organism: Marasmia exigua; assembly: GCA_019059595.1. Taxonomy (NCBI): domain Eukaryota; kingdom Metazoa; phylum Arthropoda; class Insecta; order Lepidoptera; family Crambidae; genus Marasmia; species Marasmia exigua. The sequence goes on from CM032470.1 coordinate 18,786,853, forward strand.
ACGGGTTGTTTCACAACATCTTATACATTGATCTGACTCCGAGATAGATAGCTCAAACACCTGTGTTACACGGATATCAAGTGTCCGAGGTGTGCTTTTGTCCTAGACAATTTATAGCATTCGCTTTCACGACCTCGGTTTTTGTAGTCTTAATGACTACAAAAACCGAGGTCACGGAAGCAATTAACAATAATTTATCAATGAAGTCGTGAATTTAAATGATAGCGCCATTGCCATTTACGTCAAAGGGTATAGTAATCCCATTCGTTGTCGCGTCTTTCATGACGGATTTAATAGGCTATTTGACTTGTTTTGAAAAACCTTCTCATATTATTCATTGGTGTAATAAGAATCCTAAAAATAATATTTATTTTCATTTATGAATATTTCGTTAAGATTTAATCGTTTAAAATATAAGTATTATTAAATCTGTCAAAAACATACAAATGTCATTCAGCAGTATGGCATCGAATCATTCGAGTGACGACAACATTTTGTAAACAAGTAGGAAATTCTATAGCACATGATAAATTTGATAGATGATTAGCGTCCCACATAGATAGAACACAATGGCGTCGAGTCTGTCACTTGTTTTGCTTACAAAAGGCTGATGTCGCAGTAAAGAAAGCCGGGTTAGGGGGAAAATCGCCCTATTAAAACTCATCCTAAAAATTTAGGATTTTTTTGCTGGCCATTGTTCTAACCTAACCTAACCTAACCAATATTTTTGGTTTTGTAGAGTTCACTATGTATTACCGTCACAAAAATATTGGTTGAGTTAGGTTAGAACCGTGGCCAGCAAAAAAATCCTAAAATTCTGGGACGAGTTTTAATAGGGCGAGTTTCCCCCTACCCGAGAAAGAAAGGGGTTAGGGGGAAACTCGCCCCCAATCAAAACCATTTATGGTCACGTGGTTCTAAGCACAAAACAAATTAAAAGCTATAAACTATGCGGATGACTATAAATAAATCTTTATTTGACATGCTGATCACAATCCATCGCACACTTTCCTCACACACAAACATATTCACACGCATACACACGTACACACATACATTTTATAGCCCTAGTTATATTTTCCTATTGTTGTTTCATAAAGTTTCTTATTATTATTATTTCTTCTCGTTGTTACCAAAGTCGTTAATTTTGTATGAAAAATAAACCGAAGCCACAAGATTTGTTAAACAGGCCTGTGAGCCTAGTGAAGTATCTATAGTCACTAAGAAATTTTATGCTTTATTATGTCAATAATTTTATTCTTATTCTTATTTTTCATAGTGTCTGTACGATCTTTGAACGTACATTGAATTACATGTCGCGGAATTCTTTTTTGTACTTAGTGTATAAACGATCACCGTACCAATCGCGCGTATTTACTCACACCATTCTCACCATATTTCACCATTTAGTGTCTAGGCTTCCTTTTCTGTATATTCGTGTCTATCTTAGAATAAACTCTCAGTGAATCTTACTAGTGACTTTCCACTCATCAATCTTAACTCTAAATGTAAGAACCATACAGTGTCAAAGTGGCCGTGTGGTCCCCGGCAGAGTAGAATAGGCCACCCTCACTCTTACCGAGGTGTCGTAAAAGGCGACTAAGGTAAAGCTCCTGGCATAATCATCAGCACCCAGAGAAGGAAAACTCTGCATTTAGTTCAAAACCCTCGCCAACCCGTCTGCCAAGCGTGGTGAGTACGGCAATTACCCCTCATGTGATTGAGGGAGGCCCGTGCCCCAGCAGTGGGGACTTAAATGGGCTGATGATGATGACAGTGTCAAATAGCTTATTGTGGTAATGATCATTACATGAGTGATGTCCCCCAGGGCTGGGAGTACTTCCCGGCGGAGGCGGGCAGCGAGCAGTGCTGCGGCCGGTGCCGGCCCGCGGCGTGCGTGTGCGGCGCCGACCTGCACGCCATCGGCTCGGCGTGGCGGTCGCCCGACCTCTGCTCCAACTACACCTGCGTCGACCTCAACGGCACGGTCGGTACCACCTGCTGTCATACATCATTTGTGAATATATACTGTTGACTGCCTCGGTGGGGCAGTGGTTAGTGGGTCGCACTTTAAAGCGACGGCGGTCGGTACCAGCTGCTGTCATACATCATTTGTGTATACATATTGTTGACTGCCTCGGTGGCGCAGTGGTTAGTGTTCGTTTTCAATTCAATTCAAATTCAATTCAATTCAAATTTCTTTTTTGCAGACAACATACATAGGTCCATAGCTTAAAAAACTTAATAATAGGGTTAGTAAATAGGTACTTAGAGTGTTTTTATTTTATTTATTTATTTATTAAGGTTACTCATTGTACCATGTACCTTAGGGGCACTAGTTGCAAACTCGACCCGGCGGATGTGCCCATTGAAATTTCGGTCATGGTTCGCACGTAGTGCCTCACCACAGGTGCATGCGGATCATCTGCCACTACCCTCAGGATGCTGTTGCCGCTTCCCCGCACTCGATTTACCAGTGACGCCACTTTCTTTCTCACAAGAGCGTGAAAACCATCCATCCTCCTTTTAGTTTTCCTTTTAGTTTTTTTTTTATTTTTGGAAATAAATATAAATCGCAGGGTGCGAGGTCTGGGCTATATGGCGGGTGACCCAGTAATTCTACGTCTGACGTCGCCAAATACTCGAGTGTTTGCTTGGCGGTGTGCGGCGAGGCGTTGTCGTGGTGAAGGAGGATCCTACTGCGAGGTCGTTTTTCACGAACTTTTCCCAAGACAAGTGGCAAACAGTTGTTAGTGAACCACTCTGCGGTAACTGTTTTTCGATCCTCTAAACAAACTGTTGCGATATGACCTGTCCTTCCGAAGAACGAGGCGACCATCTTCTTTCCCACGCTGCGACCTCTCTTCACTTTAGTTGGCAACTCCTCGAATGGAAACACCCATTCAGCAGATTGTCTTTTAGTTTCAGGATCATAACAATAAATCCAGCTTTCGTCACCTGTTAGTATGTCAAACACAGCATTTGAGTCACCTCCGTTAAATGAACCATGTCGCGGCACCAATCAACACGACGTAGTTTTTGGGCCTTTGTCAAATTATGAGGTATACACCGGGCACAAAGCTTCCTGGCCCTAAATGTTCATGAATGATTTTGTATACTTGACTCATACCAATGCCTAAACTTGTCCGAATCTGCTGATAGGTCACTCTTTTGTCGGCCTCTATCATACGTCGCCCAACACTGATGTTATCTTCGGTAGTCGCCGTACATGGCCGTCCCTCACGAAAATCATCGGTGAGATTAGTGCGACCACGTTTAAACTCATTAAACCAGTTGTAAACAGAAGCACGAGATGGAACTTTATCGTGAAAGGCCAATCGAAGTCTATCATAACTTTCTTGTTGACTTATTTGACATCGAAAGTCATAGAAAGTCATTGCACGGAAATTTTCTCGCGTTAAATTCATGCTCACTTGTTAAAGATTATTTTCAATTTGCCGCCAAATCGGAAAAAAAGAGAATCGAATTAAATGCATAGACAGTAATATTGGCAAAGAGTTCTATTTTCAAAATTTTAACTTATTTTTTTAAATATCGTCTTATAAGTAACCAGTTCTAAAAACTTTCAGTGTCGCCCTCGTATTATATTGGAAAAAATATTCTACGACTTTTCAAGCTTCGTCGAAATTTTTTTTTAACTGCCCATACAAAATAACCAAGTCATGTGATCGACTTTGTATGATGAGTTGAAAATTTTTATGCGAATTTCCAAACGTAGAACAACTGTTGTTCAAAATCGGTTGGTAGAACACGTGGGTATGTTAGTAAAGTGGTGGTGGCAGCAGATTCGTGTTCAAATATAATTCGCGTTTGTATTTTAGTTTTGTATTTCAGTTTTCCGATGGCCACAAGCCCATGTCACGCCGACAGCCTCGCAAAGCGACCATAGACTAGAGTACTAAGTTTCTTTTACACATCCAACAGTTAAAAGGATATAAATGTTGACACACACCCAGAGGCGGCGCATGACCATGCGGCGCCCGGGTGCAATCAATATTTGGCGCCCTCTTGTATCAAAATGCGCGAATAAAAGGGAATAGTTAGGTGCTTAAAACACGCAGTAAGTTTCGCAGTACGTACCACCCACCACGTTTATACAGGTCGTTTCATTTAGTGTGTCAAGCCGAAGGCCATGAATAAATGTTATAACTTGAAAACTACTTTACATCGGAGGACATACAAGGGGGTGTTTCGGGTACCCCAAAGGATGCTATATCCATGGCCTTGGGCTTGACATATTAAATGAAATATCGTCTATAAATGGTTGGACCCTCGCTCCTTTCGAAACGTTACAGTGGACGCTCTTGTCACGAGCGACTCTCGCCGCCCCCTAACACCGCACCTCCTGCACTATAGGTAAAGACGCCCCTGCATGCACCCTGTATGTAATGTTGTCCGTTGCAGCTGCAAGTGCAAAGCACGAACGTGTCGTGTCCCGGCATCAGCGAAGCTCTACGCAAGCAGTTCGTGCTGAGCGACGAGCCCGTGCCCGGCCAGTGCTGCCGTAAGCGGGAGCCTGTGGCCTGCCGTGTTGGAAACAAGGTCTACCAGGTATGGACTTGCTTGCTACATGACTGACAGTTGCAGGTACAACGCACGGACGTGTCGTGTCCTGGCGCGAGCGAGGCACTACGCAAGCAATTCGTACTGAGCGATGACCCCGCGCCCGAACTTGTGGCCTGTCGCTTTGGGAGCAAGATCTATCAGGTCGGTTAAGACACTAGAAACTTAACTTTAAATAAATAAGTTAAATTGAAACAAGTCATTTAACGAAATATGACGGTAATTTACGAATATGAAATGAATCTGAAGCTTAACTCAATTTCATCGAGGGCGGGTTTAGCCTTTTTCCTGTGATAGGTGGCAGACGAACAGACCGATCATCTGACGGTAAGCGATTGCCGCGGTTCATGGATACTCACAACACCAGTGGAGTCACAGTTAGCGCTGTCACCCTTTCCTCTGTCTGATTGGGCCTCCGGTACCCTCACTGACTCACGCAGCGAATCATGTAGCTAACCGTGGGAGAGCCACGCTTCAGCATGAATGAGCCGGAGTGATACCACGGCCTCACAGAAAACCGGCGTGAAACAGCACTGTACTGTGTTTCGCTGCGGGAGTGAGGGTACCGGAGGCCCAAATCGAGGGGGGGGGGTTTAAAGGTTGGTAGCGCACTTGTGACTCCACTGGTGTTGCGGGTGTGCATAGGCGGCGGCAATCGCTTACCATCAGGTGATCCGTCTGCTCGTATGCCAACTATGTCATAAAAAAACCGGATGATTATGGTTGTCTGTCTGGTAGAACGGTGAGCGAAGCAAATTTTTCTGCTCGTCGAAGAGGATGACTATTGGTGGATTTAAGTTCATATTATTACTGGGTTTATATTGACAGGTATCTACGTAACTTCAAGGAAACTCTTAAGTCATTAAGAGACAATTCTATTGACGAAAAACGATTACTCAACTAATTCACCTAATAACATTGGAGACTTCCCAATTACTTCGCAGGTAATTCACTTGCTCACTACTAATTCGCAGGTGATTCGCTTTCCAAATCGGACTGACCCGCACGCTCATACGTCCTGTTATTTATACGAGCGTGTGCCATAAGCCAGAGCTCTCAAGATCATTCCAGAACTTTCCATTCGCTTCTCGAATCTTCGTTAAAATAAAGGGCTGTTTCAAACTTTTCTTGCTGCTATTTTGTACCTTGGGTCTTAGCACGAAGACGTCCAGTAACGTCCGGTTCGCACTAAGTGCGCAAAGTAGCAGCAAATGAGGTCTGAAACTGGTTAAAAAACCGCCAAAAGTACCTAAAATAGCTCTCCTGCAAAATACTTAAGTCCTTATTATAATTTATTTAATTACACAGGTCCTTAAACCTAATTACGTAATTCAAGCCAGTAACAAAAAGTACGATAATAAAATAACAAAAAATAGGCAAACACGTGAATTATTTGACGTGAATTATATGACTGTACGGTATTTGACTATTTTGTTTTTATTTTTGTAATCAAAAGACCTCTCAATGATAGAAACATCGTTGAAAGAATTACTTGATTCTCATTTAAACTACCTGAGATATCACAACTTTAAAATCACATTATTTTGGGCAAACCCAAAACGCTCCATACAAATGGCTACTGGCATGTGACGTCACACGCTTGTATTTTGTATGCATTTCATTTTAATTTTATATGGTAGCTATATCAAATGTTTCGTTTATGTCAATGGTTCTTTTATAAAAGTTGGTGCAAATTGTATGGGTTATTCAATGGTATAATTATTTTTTAATAGTTTCATACTTTTAAAATGGACTTGCCCACGAATCTTTGAATGACCATAAAACCGGCTAGACGTTATATTTTTAATTGAGAATTTTTGCTATTGGCACATGTCTACCTATATTTTGATAAAATATTTATATTTTGTAAAATCTCGAGCTTAGTCAAATACCCTATTGGTAGTGCCCTGCCTCTTACGCCAAAGGTCGTGGGTTCGATCCCCACCCTGAACAAACATTCGTGCGATGAACACTTGTGTTTGTTCGGTGTCTGGGTGTAATATATGTATTTAAGTATATATTTGTGTTCCTCTGTTGTCTGATATCTGTAACACAAGTGCTTAAGCTACTTAGTACGGAATCAGGTCAACCTATGAGATGTTGTGAGAATTATTATTATTTTCTATTTAGGTCGTGATTTGACATACTTAGAAAACTAGCCTAATATTGCTATAATACTCGTACGGAGATGTATGCCTATATTGTGCCACGGATCTGCAAATAGATCACAATGGATAATAATGTTGGTAACATGTCTAAAAGCGTTATTTCCTGCGCTAACACATGACAGGAGGGACAAACGTGGCCGTCGCCGGACCCTTGCAAGAACCTGACGTGCGCGCGCGACGTGACGGGCCGCCTCACGCACGCCGAGAGCGTGGAGACGTGCGCGCGCGACTGCCGGCGCGGCTGGGTGTACCGGGAGCCGCCGCGCGGCCAGTGCTGCGGCCGCTGCGTGCAGCACCAGTGCGTAGTAGACGACAAGCTTGTGGCGCCAGGTAAAGCACATTTCAGAGGGGAAAAGGGGATCGAAGAAGTCTGACAAGTTGTGGGAGGGGTCCTAGAGAAGAACGGTCACGCTCCATAAAAAAACCCAGGCCCAAAAGAAACGTGACATAAGTAATTTTTTTTGGTATATTGTGTATGTTAAATTACATATATTTTATTTCTGAGTGCGGCCGTTAGCGTTAACTTTACAGACTAGCCAATTCCGTCGGTTATTGTCTCTTAACATTTGCAGGGATGCCCTAATATAAAAAAACAAATGTTTTACCATTACCATTATGTACCTAATAGTAGTATTCTGTAAACAAGCTCAAGTTAAGTAACGTTATTTATATTGTTAAGTTTCGGCACTGTTTGTCGTTCTGTATGTCAAAATTTTATATGTATTTCTTCTTAATGACTGTTTGTGCCAAAATAAATAAAAAAATATATATATTCGTAATCAATGGCTAACACCAAAAAATATTGCCCTAAGTTTTTGTTCCGGCGATACACTATTAGGCCCTGACGCCCTGTTGGTCAAATGGTTTATGTACCGAGCCGTGATCTCAGAGTCCTGGGTTCGATTCCCAGGTCGAGCAAAAAGTATTTTTCGAATTTGTCGAACATTGCTCGGGTTTGTGATCACCAATCCGCATTAGGCAAGCGTGGTGATTAAGCCTAATCCCATCATAGTAGCGATAACTTAATATCTATGATGGAGGCTTTGCCCTGCAGTGGAACAGTATATAGGCTGATACTTTGATATACTAAAAAAATACAAACTCGTTTCTGTCGGGCCTGGGTCACAGCACAGATGACCGATCTTCTTTCTGTGACGTTAAATTTAGTACGACTTTAGGATTATTACCTCAAAACAACGACTTAAAACGAAGTTTAACTTTCTATAGTAGAATCTGTCCAACAACAAGATCCGTAATTTCTTAGTGTACAACTATGTGACGTCAGTTGACAGTACACTAGAGATGGAGGGTTCAGACTTAGACATGACCAGCTGTAAAAGGGAGGAGACGTCAAAACGTCATGAAAATGTGACGTAGTTTATGGATAAACAAACTTTTAGTGGAAATAAAATGTCTAGCGAGATATTAATAATGAGTAATGATGACTTAGTATTATCATGGACTTTAGATAGAACCGTCAATATAATCTTATCTGTAATATATCTTTAATCGATTCTCACTGGGCTCAATATAAAGGAATTTGACAGATCCCATACCATCCCAAGCGATTTGCTTCCACATTCATAATGCGGACAGCTAAGGAATGGAACTCCTTGGCAAGGTCTGTTTTTCCGGACCACTACAGTCTGGACATCTTTACGAGTGAACAGAGATGTTCTAGGCGAACGCGTTACATCCTATACCTCATCGTCACTTTCCATCAGGTGAGATTGGAGTCAAGCGTTCGCCTATAGTTCATAAAAAAATCCCACATCAGGTCACCTTATTATTTATTACTTTTTAGTAGAATATTTTGTCTTACCGAGGTGTCGTAAAAGGCGACTAAGGTAAAGCTGCTGGCATGATCATCAGCACCCAGAGAAGGAAAACTCTGCATTTATATCAAAACCCTCGCCAACCCGTCTGCCAAGCGTGGTGAGTATGGCAATTACCCCTCATGTGATTGAGGGAGGCCCGTGCCCCAGCAGTGGGGACTTAAATGGGCTGATGATGATGATGATGATTTTGTCTTATATACTCTGTTTCTGGCAGGAACTACATGGCACTCTGCAGACAACTGCACGACGTACTCGTGCGACAAGGCCGGGTCGGACCTGCTGGTGACGTCGGCGCGCGAGGCCTGCCCCGACGTGTCGCACTGCGCGCCCGAGGACCTGCTCAACGACACCTGCTGCCAGACTTGTAAACCGAAGGCGGAAGACCTGAGTGAGTTTTACGTAAATCAGTCAGCCTATTAAATATCCTACGGCCGTTTCTTGTGGGAAGAGTAAGAGTTTAATACAGGATGGAGGGAAACGAGGAGGTTTCGGGAACAGCGAAGGAAGGGAGAGGTTATTCTGAGAGGGGGAGGTAGTTTTCAGGGGTGGTTCAGGGCGCAGGATCGAGTTCCATAGAGTAAGCTCAATAAATAGAGCAGTCGCTTAGTTAACGAAATGTCTTCGGATCCCACTCAAAAATCGCCGAAGAATTTTTTAAGTGTATTACTTGAGAATTAATTGCAAAATCTATTCTACTTAAATCAACTATTTTTTAGGTAATCCAAAAAGACGAAACACTTGCGAGATGTAATCGACACTTAGCGCCATCTATTGGCAATATTTGAAACTCATATCGATCTCGAAACGAAATGAGGACTGACCACTATATTTCTATAAAATGTAATATAAATGAACCATGTCGCATTTTTAGATGATGTTTATTTTTTACGTATAATTATGTACTTTGCTTTTCAACCTTTGTGTTTATATTTATATTATTTGGAATTATATGAAACGTGCAGAGTTACTTTACGTTCTTCGAAATGTCAAAAAGAGCTTCATAAATAGAACAGACTGTAACAATTTAAATCAATAGGCGTCGTTAGTTAGAGCTGTCCGTCGCTTTAATTCAACTGCGAGAGGGCACTGGTGTACAGGAACACAAGGTCTCAACATACAGTCTCTCACAATGTTACGGCGGTTTGGCCCTAACATTAGCTATAACATCTACAATTAAGATGACGGGTAGGGCACACTAGCGACGCCAATCAATTTTAATTTTTAGCTACTAAATTGGATCTATTTTAAACAATTTCGGATTTACAATATCTCGGCAAACACTTATACTTACTATTTATTAAATACTATGCACAAATGTTGGGTACGTTTTTTACGCGAAAAATTGATTCACGCCAAAAAGCGGCCACTTTTGGCGGCAATCCAAAATCCGAGTGCAAAAGCAGACCAAACAATTAACTATAAGTATTAAATAAATAGTATAGGTTTTTGCCGACAGATTTTTACCCCGAAATTGTCTAAAATAGATCCGGATTCGTAGCTAAAAATTAAAATCGATTGGCGTCGCGGGTAGGGAAGACTACCCGCCAGATGTTTAAATGCGGGAGAGCTACGCTTAGGCATGAATGGGCCGGCTCGACCGGAGTGATACCACTGCATCACAGAAGACCGGCGTGAAGCAGCGCCTGCGCTGTGTTTCGCCGTGTGAGTGAAGTTACCGGAGGCCCAATGGGGGAAGGGGAAAAGGCTGGCAGTGCACTTGTGACTCCACTGGTGTTGCGGGTGTCCATGGGCGGCGGAATTGCTTACCATCAGGTGACCCGTCTGCTCGTCTGCCACCTCTCATATAAAAAAAAAATAAAAAAACTCTACCCTACCCGTCACCTTAAGTAACATGTAGGTCAACATTGTGAAGATAATAAATGATTAATTAATTTTGTTGCGCTGTGTGGTCCCCGGCAGAGTAAAATAGGCCACCCTCACCCTTACCGAGGTGTCGTAAAAGGCGACTAAGGTAAAGCTGCTGGCATGATCATCAGCACCCAGAGAAGGAAAACTCTGCATTTATATCAAAACCCTCGCCAACCCGTCTGCCAAGCGTGGTGAGTATGGCGATTACCCCTCATGTGATTGAGGGAGGCCCGTGCCCCAGCAGCGGGGACTTAAATGGGCTGATGATGATGATGATGATGATTTTGTTTCGGCAGAGACGTGTGCGCCGGCGCCGGTGTCGGGCGCGCGGTCGCTGGGGCTGGTGCGCGCCACGCTGCGGCCGCACGGCGCCTGCGCCAACGACCGCCCGCTCGAAGGCTTCTACGAGTGCCGCGGCAGCTGCTCCTCCGGGACGCTCTACAATAACGGTAACTACTCTATTTCACCACAACCACTCGGTGAATTTATTTATTTATTAGGTCCACTTACAATTTATGCATTATAAAATATCGTAACACATTAATGGACAACATTTCAAAATTGCTAAGCTCTGAAACAAAAAATACCAATTCTTTGTTTACTTTTCCGCTGCTCGAATATATATTTATTCATTTTTTATATTGCTTATTAACTGAAAAAAAAATGAAAAACTAAAAAACGTAAGATGACGTCATCGGACGGCAGAATGTAAAATATTTCTTTGCTTAGCACATTATAGTTTTAAATTTACGTAATGCCAAACTCATGACATGTAACTGTCAAAAAAAAAGACAACTTGTCAACGTTGAATGTATGAATGACGTTGACAATGTTGACACTAGTATTATTTACCTTTGACAGTAGTACCTTTTTTTTATTAAAACAATGTTAAGCAAAGGAATATCGCTGTATTCAGCCGTCCGATGACGTCATTTGGCGCTTACGTCTATTTAGAATAAAAAGAATTTCAATAATTATTTTATGCATGAAAATGGACAAATTTTGAAAAAAGAAAAAATATGGGTCTGTTCATTTTATGTCTACTTTCATATAAAAAAACAATATGGACATGTTAAAAATTTGAAATGTTGTCCATTCTAAATAAATTCTAAATCAAGCATGCTAAATAAATAAATCAGTTACAAGTAGACACCTCATGCCATTCCAGTGTACTTGATGCAGTTACATTTAAATAGGTAGTTGAAATAAAATTACGGTAACAATATATATAAATCTACAATAAAATACACAATCATACAGATAAAAATAGGCCGACAGTGAGCTAGCTAGCACAGGGTCTTGATGCTAGTATTAGTCTTTTGATCTTGCCAACTGAGTCGTGAATATCCATCTGGTCACTATAATAATTTAGGGTTCTGGAGAGGCGAGGAATGGTAGAATTGGCACCCAGAACTGTACGTCTGAGAGGAGGGCAAAGTGGAGTAATGCGGTTTCTTGGAACCCTACGTGGCACTTTGAGTGAAAATAGGGATAAAAGTGAGGGGCAATTGATTTTACCTGTAAGTACTTTACAGAGGAAAGTTATATCAAGTACATCCCGTCTTTTCTCTAAAGAAGATATTTTAAAATATTCGAGTCTGGCCTTGTAGGTTGCTACTTTCCTAGCAATTTCCCTGGAGTATGCTAGATGCCAATTAACCAAACTACACACCGAGGCAAACTCTAGACTGGGATCTCCAAAGAAAACGGGTAGGAGGCGGTCCTAAAGAAAACCTGACGGTGGACTATCACTGTAGAAGCGAGAGCCCAAAGACGTAGGACTAACTCGGAGCGAAATAAAGCGCGAAACTCAAGACCGTTTGTGATGTTCCTTCATACAATCCGAGGTCTTTTAGGCGGGGCGTGAAACGGCATCTCAGCAGGCCATTAGGGTGAGGATGGCAGACACAATGGGTACTTTGTTAGTTCTTTTGTGCCTGTCAGCCTCATATTTGGATTTCACGGCCGCTTACCATCAGGCGGAGTGAGGTCATCCTGATTGGCCTTTCTATAAAAAAAATGTCCAAACACTGTAGAAACACTATTGCCCACTGAGAGTGGATGTACAGAACTGCTCTATTTTCGTCGTGTTCTCTTAGTACAAAGAATTGATTCCCTCCTAATATGAGTGCAGAATTTCATTGTTTGGCTAATTTATTGATTGTAATATAACGAAAAACCAACGATATTCAATTTTTTTCATAACGGTCTATTAAACGGTTCATTACGGTCGAGGCGAAGCGGAGTCGCAGCAGAGGCATATTAGCGACGCACTGTATCTAAGGTTGCTTTATAATAAATAGCGTGCGCTCACATCTTAGAGTCGCAGCACGGGCGAGCCTTCAAGTATGCCCATGCCTCGACCGCAGTCGTCAGTTCGTTTCAAATGAGAAGAAAGCATGGCCGCCTGTGCCTCGACTCTAAGTAGTGATCAATCCTAAATCGCGTCTCGACTTCGCCTAATACAATTTACTGTATAAATTACAATGAAGTAGATACATTTTTATTGAAACGACTCAGTGATCCGACTCAGCCGAATGATACACAGTTCCGAATCTCCAATGTTCGCTCCGAATATATCATTCAACTCATATGGATCTCGTGGTCAATCGGTACGCGGTAGTAATCTCGCTCACTGATATGGATGAGCCGAATGATTCGAGTGAGCTCCATGTGCGGAAGAATCGATGTTCCAAATGATGCGTTTCATTGATCCAAATTCAAATGTTCCACTCTTTTGAAAGATACCCTTTTGCCAGGTGTACTGTATGATAACGTTTGTCACTCCAGCGACAGGCATCCACGACTCGAAGTGCGAGTGCTGCCAGGCTCGCAGCTACGGCTCGCTGGACGTGTGGCTGCGCTGCGCCGACGGCTCGCGCCAGCTGCACCGCGTGGCCACGCCGCGCCGCTGCGCCTGCGCCGCCTGCCAGGCCTCGCTCGCGTGGCCCGGGAAAGGTGACAACTTATTTTAACCCTTAATCGGATATGAGTCAATGAAAAATTTAATTGGTTTTCGCTCTTATGCATAAGGTTCAAAATCTGGTGGGAACTATTTTACCATTGTCCGATTAAACGAAAAATAAGTTTCTGTAGACACCTACCACCTTATAACAAAATGCGAACTAAAGGTACTGTCTCCTTCTCCGATCAGCTTGGATTTCTTAGGGATGTTGCAATACAATCTCTTTGAAAATTACGGATTATCGTTTATTCTTCGATTCGGAGTTACCTACATGAATCGCCACTAGGTGGCAGCTAGCTTTACTTGACTGACAGCGCCATCTAACCTACATGGCATACCCTACGAATGTATATACGTACGCCTGCTTATACCTACGAGGTATAAGCAGGCGTTTCAGCCACTAATAAAAGAGAACAATAGAATAAAAGTTACTGTCCTACTAAAACTCATGCCGCCCCGTTCCAGCACGCTATGTAAAAAGGATCTGGAACTTTTTGTTCCGGAACTATTCTTAGATTGCGTTTTATAAAACATGCTATAATATGTGATAACAACTAAGCAATGACATGACGCAATACATGGTACATCTCTTTAAATATACTTCTACAAACCATTCTGAACAATGTATGCTTTAGATCAACTTTCCAATACATAATTACCGTACCGCACATACGTGGCCGGTTTTCTATGCAAAGTTGATTGTTTTAATGCAAATTTTCCAGAAGTTATTCGTAGGACCAATTTAGTTCAGAATAATTAATAGAAGTGATGAAGCTGGTTATCAATACACCCTGTATAACCCTTAGCGACAGGCGGTTGCCGCGCACGAACTTTGTTATAACCTTTTTAAAGAAATTATAATGCAAATACATTTTTATAAAATGTAATCAAAAGATTCAGAACTTTGAGAGCTGCTTAAACTTAGATTTAGAAGGCGATTGCGTGAACTTACGTATTTATGAAAGAAGAAAGAAAAAAAGTAATTATTTTACTAAGGCGGGTAGGGCACACTAGCGACGCCAAGTGATTTCAATTGATGGCTACTAAATCGGATCTCATCATCGTCAGCCCATTTAAGTCCCCACTGCTGGGGCACGGGCCTCCCTCAATCACATGAGGGGTAATTGCCATACTCACCACGCTTGGCAGAAGGGTTGGCGAGGGTTTTGATATAAATGCAGTTTTCCTTCTCTGGGTGCTGATGATCATGCCAGCAGCTTTACCTTAGTCGCCTTTTACGACACCTTGGTAAGAGTGAGGATGGCCTATTCTACTCTGCCGGGGACCACGCGGCGTCTATTTGAATCGGATCTATTTTTAACAATTACGAAGCTCGACTATCTAGGCAAACACTAATACTCTTTATTTAATAATTGTGCACTACTTTTTGGTATGTTTTTGAACTCTAAATTTGTACTATCGCCATAAGTGGCCGCTTTTGGCGGTAAACCAAATTTCGAGTGCAAACGCAGACCAAAAAGTTATGAATAATATTCAATAAATAGTACAAGTGCTTTCCGAGAGGCTTCAGCTTCGAAATGATTAAAAATAGATAATGACTTAACGAGGCTAGTGTCATGCCGTGTGGTCCCCGGCAGAGTAGAATAGGCCACCCTCACTCTTACCGAGGTGTCGTAAAAGGCGACTAAGGTAATGCTGCTGGCATGATCATCAGCACCCAGAGAAGGAAAACTCTGCATTTATATCAAAACCCTCGCCAACCCGTCTGCCAAGCGTGGTGAGTATGGCAATTGCCCCTCATGTGATTGAGGGAGGCCCGTGCCCCAGCAGTGGGGACTTAAATGGGCTGATGATGAGGCTAGTGTGCCCTACCCGTTACCTTAACAAACAACACTCACACTAGTTCAATCCAACAGGGTCCAACAAGCCGACGAAGAGCGGGTACACGGACGCGCCCGACCTGCCCGACTACGACATCCCCGAGATCTACCAGCGCATGCGCGCGCCCGAGCCCGGCGCCCGGTAGGCGCCACCGTGCTGGACCAACATGAACTGACCCACTACGCTCCATCAATCGCACCCTTAGTAAAATACCGACCTAACTCAAAATTGTTGATATTTTTATAGCAATTCTTTGCTAATTATTCTTGAATAGTCTTGAGTAAATAACGCACTTCAAATTTCATCTCGTGTTCATATGTGAGTGTACCTATTTACTTAACTCAAAATTGTTGTTAGATGACCTTTCATCACTGGATTTTAGCCGATACTATTTTCACTTAGCAACTATATTAAAATTTTGAGTTAGGTCGGTGTTTTACTAAGGGTGCGAAATATAGCTTCGATAAAATGACAGCTATTGATGGCACGGAATAATGATCGTTATGACAATAGTAGTAAAATATTTGTAATAAAACTTGGTAAAATGATAACCTTTTCAAATATGAAAATATTGAAATATAGGTTAAAAGACAGCTGTTATTCTAATCAAGCTTTATTTTACGGACTATAACAGTGGCGCTGATGGCAGGGGTGACACCAGGGCGGTAACTCGTCGCCTACGTCTAGATTGTGATATCTCAGCTTTGTGGGCTTAGTCAAGGTAGCCCAGGGAACGGTGATGTGAGCCGGTGTTATGCCACTCTCATTTTAATTGACTAGTTACAGAAAAACACACAAACTTGATTTTTCAACACACATACATACACTTCTACTTAAGGCGACGGGTGGCCCTAACTAGCGACACCAATCGATTTTAATTGTTAGCTACTACACCGGATCTATTTGAAACAATTCGGGGTTACAATCTCTCGGCAAACACTTATACTATTTATTAAATAACCATGCACAAATGTTGGGTTCAACGCGTACGCGAAAAATTGATTACCGCCAAAAGCGGCCACTTTTAGCGTGAATAAATTTTTCGCGTACAAAAACGGACCCAACATTTGTGCATGGTTATTTAGTAAAAAGTATAAGCGTTTGCCGAGAGGTTGTAACCCCGAAATGGTTTCAAATAGATCGGGCTAAGTAGCTAACAATTAAAATCGATTGGCGTCACTAGTGTGACCTACCCGTCAGCTTAAATTCACCGTGTCGGGTGTCAGCCCGTCAAGGATAAGATCAATATCTTATCCTTAGGTTGGTAACATTCAGTGAAACTTTATAAACCGATCTTTAATTTGAAGGCATAAGGTTCAATACTGTTCTTGCATAATATGGCTCGGTTTCAAACATAAAAAAAACAACCTCAAACATACAAAATGTTTATCAGTATTATGTACTTACTAAGGTACTTTAGTAACAATCAACCCGGTCAATAGTAGTTGATCAATATTGTGATTGTTGAAATGAAAGGGGATTTTTTTATCGTGAAACGGGGACTAAAAATTAAGCATATGTAAACATTGCTTTCGCGATGCAGTATAAGTAATATGAGAATTTCAAAGACAGTCAAATTAGCGCCATCTGTTGATAGCCGGGTGGTACTGGTGGCATATCTTTCCTGATGAAAGGTATGGACCACACATTTTAAATGCCACGTTTATGAATCAGGACCATCTTCTCCTAAAAAAGGACAAGGTTCAAATTGAATTTTAATAGTGTACCCATTTATAAGACCCCAAAAAAACAGAGATAGATGGTCCTTGATTCTGAAGCGTGGAATTGGTATTTATGTTGCTATTGTAAACAGAAAGAAACACAAATGCAAATTGATCACATCAATTGTATTCTTGTAAATATGTAATAAATACTGCTGATATATTGTGATAGTTTTTCTGGTCGGTACATTATTAATAGTTACATGTTTGTGAAAAAATATACAACAGAAGAAAACTAATTATTTACATTAAGAAAGTAGTTTTCCAGGATCACAAACACAGATTGAGCTAAAAATTAACAAACATATAACTCTTATTAGATGGTACGTATTTATCAATAACGGGATACAAATTGTGCGTTCCAATAACGGACATTTTTTTATAATGTGATAGGCGGCAGACGAGCAGACGGATCGCCTGATGGTAAGCGATTGCCGCCGCCCCGCGACACCAGTGGAGTCACAAGTGCGCTGCCAACCTTTAAATCCCTCTTTCCCCCGGATTGGGCCCCCGGTACCCTCACTCACGCAGCGAAACACAGCACAGTGCTGCTTCACGTCGGTTTTCATAATAAATAAATAACTTCCCTTGAGAGGATTCAACTCGACTCCTATAAAACAGATTAGGCCAGTAACTTTAAGACCCAAAACCTTATCCTAGTTACAAACATTAAAAGCATGTTAGAGAGATATTTCTTTTAAAGTTACTGGACTAATAAATACACTGGATAACAACAAAATGCGAGGAAATGGGTTTGCAACTTTAAACCACCAAAATTAGTCTTTCAGTCATCTTTGAGAGCGAACTATACAAATTGTTAGTGATATAACGCTTTTTTTTTTATTTCAACGCAAATATAGTACTCAACCCCAGGAACCTTAGCGCGAAGACGTCCCGTAACGAAAGATAATATACCTGTCGCATCCAAACAATGGAGCAACACAGTAAGTGTGAAAGGGACGGGAACTCCGATACGGTCGTAAACGTCCGGTGCGCGCTAAGGCCTCTGAGTTTCCAACTGTTGACAAGTTAAATTTATAGTTTCTGTTCAAACCGGAAGACTATTGCTATTCTGTGGCAGACTAAAATTCGTTACATCACTAACGCCCGAATACTCAATCGCTTAACTTTGAGAGCTGCTCATACACGTTGTCCTTGTCAACAAAGTTGATTTAGGGCCGAGTTCACCAACTATCATCATCATCATCATCATCAGCCCATTTAAGTCCCCACTGCTGGGGCACGGGCCTCCCTTAATCACATGAGGGGTAATTGCCATACTCACCACGCTTGGCAGACGGGTTGGCGAGGGTTTTGATATAAATGCAGAGTTTTCCTTCTCTGGGTGCTGATGATCATGCCAGCAGCTTTACCTTAGTCGCCTTTTACGACACCTCGGTAAGAGTGAGGGTGGCCTATTCTACTCTGCCGGGGACCACACGGTCACCAACTATAAAACAACGGTAATCACACTTTAACCAAGCTTGCTATTGATGCTTGCTTGGTTAAAGAGTGATTATCGTTGTTTGGATTTGGTGAACTCGGCCCTTAGTAATAGATAGCAAGTTATCCAGCCTTTTGAGTATTCGGGACTAATACAAATTAGAGAGAGCACGTCACGCGTCGTCGTGATGCGCGGGCGCATCCTGGTCGCCGGGCGCGTCGTGCTCGAGCTCGTCGTCCGCTTTCTGCTTCTGTTTCCTAACTAGATCTGATAAGTATTTACACCTCTGCATGCATTCCTCCTGAAATAACAAAAACAAATATGTTAAGGTTAGATTTGTATTTTGTATAAATCAATCCGTCCAATCCCTCTCCAGTCGTGTCACCCTGGTGTCCCATCGGAATATGAGGGTGAGGGAATAGAGTGTGCACTTGTGTTTGCGCACACACTCAAGCACTACAAGATATCCTGCGTACGTGGCTGAACGTTGAGATTGGCCGCCGTAGCCGTAATCGGTTGGCGGATATTATTTTTAATAATTGTGGCGATTATGATACATTTTTTAGAAAAGTACAATGGTGAATCCATAAAGAGAAGTATTAAGTATTTTTTGAGAAGTACTTGTGTAACATTATTATGGTACATGTAAACATAATTAATTCTTATTATTGCCTAAAGTGGCCACTTTTAGCGATAATAAAAATTATGGTTACTTGTATAAAGAAGTTATGACATAATTTTGTCTGAAAAAATCTTAATATACTTTATGGATTCACCGTTGTACTTTTAAAAAAAATGTCTTATAATCGCCGCAATTAGTATTGGCGGCGCTAGCTTCGTCGATGCGTCACCATAACCAATTATACACCTGGCCTGGGACCACATGCCTTTATTATTGCAACCCTGTATGTCTATCTTGCTGGAAATCAAGGCGGAATTTAATTTAAAAAAAAAATAGGGCTGAACTTCTTATACGTATATTTTTGGACAACATTTCTTTCCCTCATAAGGAATGAGACTATACCTGCTGCATCCAAATAAAAGAGATACGCGCCGCGCTTGTTAATAGAGACGGGAATAAAGATTCAGGTCGTGAATTCCGTTTCGCTTGTAGACCTGCTTTTGCCTGTTTTCGTCATTGAAACAAGCTTATAATATTTTATAACAAGTATTTTTCTTCTAATATAGTAAGTTTAAACGCCCCCTGATGGTCTAGTGGGTTTAACGCCCTGATGGTCTAGTGGGTTAACAACGCCCTGATGGTCTAGTGGGTTAAGTACCGGGCCGTGATCTCGGGGTCCTGGGTTCGATTCCCGGGTCGAGCGAAAAGTATGTTTCGAATTTTTCGAACATAGCTCGGGTTTGTGATCACCAATCCGCATTTGGCAAGCGTGGTGATTAAGCCTAATCCCATCATAGTAGCGATAACTTGATTTCTATGATGGAGGCCTTTACCCTGCAGTGGGACAGTTTATAGGCTGATACTTTACTTTTACTTTATAGTAAGTTTATGATAAATCAATTAGCGGCCCTAGTAGTTATTTGTCGGATGTTATTTTGAAAACATTTTTATTGAGTCCATAAATGATTACAGCTAACAAGTTGGCCAAGTATCTGAATAAGTAAAGGTAATAATGAGATGTTGAATAACAAAGTCACGGCGAGTTATCGTCACAACGAAAATTCACTCTAGCGGAACAGTGCTATGGGCACTTTCACTTTCGTTGCAAATCGATTTGTTACGTAACTTTAGAATTGTGTTGCATCTCGTATTTAAAATATGTCATCATCAACTTCTTATTGCTGTCAATAAGGAAAACTTGGTACAAATCCGGGAATCAGGACTCTGATTCTGGGATTTGTACCAAGTTTTCTTTGACCCCCGATTCAACCAATCTTTATCCGTGGATACGTATACCTAGATGTATCCACATATACCATACTGTCAGATTTGCATAGAATACCAGCGCTATACCACACATTTGATTGAACCGTTGTTGTGTGTTTGGCCGGAGGACAAGGCCCATCTGACTGAGCCCGACTTATTCCAGCTCAGCCGACTGGCTTCCCTCGAGGCTGCTGACCCCATTAAGCCGTGTGGTCCCCGGCAGAGTAGAATAGGCCACCCTCACTCTTACCGAGGTGTCGTAAAAGGCGACTAAGGTAAAGCTGCTGGCATGATCATCAGCACCCAGAGAAGGAAAACTCTGCATTTCAAAACCCTCGCCAACCCGTCTGCCAAGCGTGGTGAGTATGGCAATTACCCCTCATGTGATTGAGGGAGGCCCGTGCCCCAGCAGTGGGGACTTAAATGGGCTGATGATGATGATGACCACACATTTAGTATAGAATTAAGATTGTTTTAAACTTTCATGGTCACTAACATTACAATAGTTATTTACGGGATTTCTACCATGTACCTTATTTTTGAGTTTCCGATATTTCGGCACTGTTGCAAGCGCCATGGTCACGGAGTAACTGAAGTTTTTGCGGGTAAGTTGTTGCGGGTACAGTTCGCAGTTTTTAATAAGGGTAGAAATCCCGTAAATAACTATTCTAAGGATTTAAATTGGTCGAATCGGGCCTAAGACAGTTAAAAAACACTTTGTATAGTAATGTAATGTTGTATAGTTACTTTGGTCTTGTCGGGCACGGCGGCCGCAATTTTCTGCCACCGGTCGCCGGCTCCTCCCTTGGGGTACTTGGCCAGCGCCGCCTCCAGCGCCTTCTGCTGCGTCTGCGACCAGTTCCCGCCAGAGCTTTCCTCCGCCTTGCGCGTCTTCACCTGCCACACATTATCACTGCTTCAGGGACAACATCTAGGCGAGGAGTCGACGCGTGACGTCAACTGTTTGGGAGCCTTCCGTGACAACCAGCCAGTTCAGAATTTTTATGGCATTGACGGCTAATGAGCAAACGATTCACCTGATGATAAGTGATCCCCGCTGCCCATAAATGAAATCAATCAACGATCGCTATTCACTTCTATTTACAATGAAACGGCTGCCGTTAAACGTTCGGTCCTTATGAACAGGGAAAGTGGATCCTGGTAATACAAGCTCTAAGTAAAAGCCACTCCTCAAACAAATCTAGCACTTAAGCTTAGACTAGTGATGGTATATCGTTAAATGTGATCCGTCTGCCCCCCATCACATAAGAAAATTTACGTAAGTAAGAAAACATTTTTTTGTCCGCGGAGCAACATTATTAATATTAATAAGGGCATCTAGAACAAATTACATAGTTAAATGCTAGACTAGTTTCCCTGTACGGTCCGATCCCGGCTGTGGGGGTTTCCGACCGTGGTTATGCTTAGATGGACACCCTAGGAGATTTTTTTGGGGTTAGAGTCCCACACACCATCTTGTTTACTACATGTGACAAGGTGACTGACACGATGGTTTCCCCCGGGGAAAAAAAAAGAGGGATACCCTCGAACAATGTACGAGCCACTTTAGACGTCTCCATCACTTAAATTAGAAGTGTTAGAAGGGTCGTTCTTCTTTTTTTACGACAATAAGCCCGTCCTCAGTGACTTATCAAGTAATTAATTATATAAAAAAATATACGTTACAACATCAAGATATTCTTAATTTAACATGAAATAATGACATTGTTTTATCACCTCGTAGGTACTTTAGCATGATTTAACAATGTAAAAAAATATATAAAGCGTGACAGAGGTGTACATAGCACTAATTTCGGGGGACGTGACGGAGGTGTCCATTTTAATCAAAAAGTATTCTTTATCAATTAAATTTTAGATCATGTAATAGTCCATCTGTAAAATAGTACATTAACGAATATTTAGGATATATTATTTATCAATTGTAGTCTGTTATATAAAAGTTAAATGTTGATGTGTAAGTTTGGCTCATTGTCGATAAAAAAGAAGAACGACCCAGAAGTCAAATGGTTGTCTTTTTTTATAATATGGCTCTAACTTGTTGTATGTTGTGGTAATGTTGTGTGCACTATTAATATATTATGGTCTAGTATGTAAGTTAATTTTAGAAATTATGCCATTGTCACGATCATTATCTGTTTGTTTACCGAAGTTAAATAAATAAACCGAAAATATCTGGCCAATGAGAAGTAACCTATTGATATAAGTAAGTAGTGAACAGTCGAAGTCAGTCAAAGTCATAGTAACTCAATAAAACGCCGGTTTTTTACGTTTTATCGACCTATGGATTCTGCCCATACCACTAAACATAATTGCGGGTTTTAAGACTCCATTAGGTCGAAGCAAGTTGTCACGACAACTCACCCGATACACAATAGCAGTGTTAAAACGGATACAATTTAACGAATCTTATTATTAGGATCACTTCGCAGCACTTCACTGCACAAATAAACACCAAATTTGTTCACTAAAACCACAAGAAACGAATTTAAAACCTTTGAATGAGGGTCTTCGCATGTGAAAAATCCGCTAGATGGCGTACTGTTGGACTGAGGTCCCACATCAATCGTATTGGTTGTTTAGATTTTCAAATTGACATTTTGACAGATCACGTTTAAAAATAACCAATCACATGGACCTCACTCCTATAGTACTCCATCTAGCGGATTTTTCACACGCGAAAACCCTCATTTCATCAGCCCACGTGGAGTGTTTTAGTCCTACCGCCAGAACCCAAATGGTTGTCTGTTGCAATATACACCAACCGGCACGAAATCTTGGCCATAGTGTAATTTTCATACAAACATGCTCTCTTAACAGGTTCACAGAGCAAAAAACATTGTTTTCACTGTAGCAATTTTAATAATAATAATAATGAATAATAATTTAATTTATTTCAGATAAAAATCCATACAATCTTGTTAGTAAAATTCTTCTTACTACGTTAGCTTCTCGTTAAGAGAATGGTTTAGGTTAGGTTAGGTTAATGTTTGAATGCTCAACTTTTAATTAATTCAATCGACTCTTGAAACCACTCAATTTCTTTATAATCAAAGAAAAACGATTTTCTTTTACGCGTTGATACAACGTTATATGGGATGTCAAAAGAAAACATAATTTTTCTGATATTGTAGAAATCCTGAGGTTCCATGAGTTGATAGAATCAATTAATTGAAAGTTGAACATTCAAACATTAAATAAACGTTAAAATTGCTACAGTGAAATTTTGTTCTGTAAACCTGAAAAAAGAGCATGTTTGTATGAAAATTACACTATGGCTAAGATTTCGTGCCGGTAGGTTTATAAAAAAGAGAGGGACTCACTTTCTTAGGCGGCTCCTGCACGACAGGCTCACTCGGCTCTTGACCAGGTATCTTGTAGCAGTTCTCCTTGAGCTTGGCGGCCATGTGCGTGACCTCGGGCACGCTGCGGCCCATGGTCTCCGCGATGCGCTCCCAGCGCTCCGCCGTGCCCCCCGGGTGCTTCTTCACTAGTCGCACGAGCTCCGCCAGGTCGTCATCCGTCCATAGACCGCCACTTATAACTGGGGGCGCCTGTAGAATAAACGAGGTTTAGCCACACGCTTGGCAAGCAACCGGCAAACAGAAAGGTTTCTTGTCTAGTTCCTACGGACTCAAAAGTATTGTTAGGATTTTTTTTGTGATAGTTGGCAGACGAGCAGACGGATTGACGATAAGCAATTGCCGTCGCCCTTAGACACCCGTGACACAAGTGCGCTGTCAACCTTTAAACCCCCCTTTCTCCCGGATTAGGCCTCCGGTACCCTCACTCACGCAGCTAAACACAGCACAGTGCTGCTTCACGCCGGTTCTCTGTGAGGCCGTGGTATCACCGCGGTCGAGCCGGCCCATTCATGCCGAAGCGCGGCTCTTCCACGGTCAAATTGAAGGTTTAAGTTAAAATTAAGATATATTTTGTGTAATGACTTAATTAAGCTTTACAGGAGCAATGTGTTGAGTCCATGTGAATCGGACGGAGGGAGCCGGGGGTACCTTGAAGAAATACCCTAATTACATGTGTGTTTCTCAGTCGCTTAACTTGTTGATCTGTATATGCCATGATAGCCTTTAAGTAAGGCTGCCAAGTGCATCAAAATATACAATAGAATTTTAAATAAATTCAAATACGGACCTATTAAAGTAACTAGGCAAAAGGTTAATATCTAATTGTTTTTATAGCCTTAAAGAGTTCTCAATGTGCATGTTAATTTAATTAACTGAATAGTGATAATCATTTATAATAACATCTTTTGTATACCTATTTACATACTTTGACTAAAAGAAATGTTGTTTATAGACTAAAGAAATGTTATTAAAATAATCATATTACAATCTAAATGAATATTTTAATGATTACATAGAAAATGAAAAATAGCAATAAAATATATGTATTACACAATGCAAAATTAAAATCTCCAATATAGGCTATTACATGTCCTACAAATAAATAATTGTAATTGTACATAAATATTAATGCCATGCCCTTTACAGGGCGTCACATGTTTACTCCCTTTACACTAACATATTTTATTATGTAATGTGGCTTGCAATAAATGATTTGATTTGATTTGACTTTGACACAAAGAAAAAAAAGTGCGAGTCTGACTCGCGCACCGAGGGTTCCGCCGGTATCTTTTGATTGCGTTAACTTTTGTTTGATTTTTTCACAGCTTAAAGGGACAGTAGACCTAGGTATTTGGTATAAATTTCAATTTGATACCTTTATTCGTTCGTGAGAAATAAAGTAGTAAATTTCATTTTATTAAAATATTTTTATTATTTTATATAACTAAAAAAATTTGATTTTCGCAATTTTTCCTATATTTGCATTATATGACAATGCTTCATGCCAAATTTAAAGATTCTGAGTTTACGGGAAGTACCCTGTAGGTTTTGATTCCTTTGCGAGTGTCGAAAATTTGATGAAAATATCGATATAATCGGCTGTATCTTTTGATTGCGTTGGCTTAGAAGTTTGATTTTTTCACAGCTTCAAGGGACAGTAGACCTGAGTAATTGATATAAATTTCAGCTTCATACCTCCACGTGTTCCTGAGAAAAAGGGTCTTGACAGACGGACGGACGGACGGACAATAAAGTGATCCTATAAGGGTTCCGTTTTTTCCTTTTGAGGTACGGAACCCTAAAAATAGTGGCTTCTTTGGGCTTACCGCTGGGCGCACGAGGACGGGCACGGGCGCGTCGCCGGCGGGCTCGTCGGCGGGATCGAGCAGGCAGCGCTCGCGCGCGGGCGGCTCGAAGCCGCGGCGCCGCCGCAGCGCCGGCCCGCGCGCCTCCGCCAGCGCCGCCTCGCGCGCAGCCCGCGCACGCTCCTCCTCCTCCCTACACATACCACATACACATGTACGGGACGTGCACTAACTATAGCCGGATCCACTACCAGTCGAGCGACTGAAGAGACACTAACACGGTCGGTGCAGACGGTAAAAAAAATAACTTTCCGTAAATAAATTGTTAAAAAAAACTTATAAAATTATACATCTGGAGCATTGCTCTAAACGGTTGTGAGACGAGAACAATGAAACAAAGAGACAGAGAGTGAGGAGTGGAGGCTTTTAAGATGTGTTGTTGGCGAAGAATGAAAGGCATAAGCTAGATAGATAGATACTCTTTATTGCACAACATACAAAACTTAAATGCTAAGTATACAGAGATGCAATGTACAATTTAGGCGGTCTTATCGCTGGGAGCGATCTCTACCTTCAGGTAAAGGACATTAATAGAAACTAGATGGAAAAGAAAAATGAGGAAGTTTTAGACATGGTGGGGGAGAAGCGGTCTTTGCTCGAAACTATAGATATCAGAAGGGGAAATATAATGGGACACCTCGTGCGGCATGACATGTTCATCAAAATAATAATGGAAGGTAAGAGAGGAAGAGGAAGACCAAGAAGAAATTACGCACAACAACTTAAGGAAAAGGCAAATGTCATGTCGTACAAGGAATTGAAGGTGCTGGCAGAGTCGAGAGAGGAATGGAGACTACTCCACCAACAAGAGTGTTGCTCTTAAATTAGAGAGAGAGAAATAAATTGTAAAATTACATACATCATGTGACTCCACTGTCGCGGGTGCCTATGGGCGGCAATAGCCGTCAAAAACTTTTATGTTCTGTACCGTTTTTATTTAACTTTATGGCACCAGGCAGTAATGTCGATTAGTATGTTACCTACCATAGAGTCGACAAAATGGACAATACACCAATATAATCAACTTAGATCAGGTTTTGATTATGTTATTTACATTACTACAAGATTCGTTTGAGAATGATACCTAATTTGAAAAAGGTTTTTAATATGAATGTTTGTAATGACTAAACTTTAAACCCTGGCAGCTTTTGAAAAGCCTTTTACTAATAGAAAACTAAGATTACCGGTTTCTAGTAGTTCTGTGGTTTGCCTACGGGTTTATTTTCCGACGGCTACGACTTAGGGACCTTCAAGAGAAGAGCGTACTCCTTTTTAAAAGGCCGGCAACGCATTAGCGATCTCTCTGATTTCGTGGATGTTAATGGGCGGCGATGATTGCTTTCCATCAGGTGACTCGCTTGCTTGTTTGTCAAGTCTAGCATAAAAAGAAACTCAACACATGTGGGACTCCACATGTGTGCGCGATTACAAAGCAGACTAAATTAATAAACTATATATACAGACCAATGTCAAATTATTTTCATTTAAATCTCATATATATTCATTTATATGCTTATCTGCAAGCTGTGTAAACATGTAAAGCCCTTGCTTTTAACAATGTTATTTAAGTATAAGTCAGTATATTTAGGTATTTAATCAAGTGCGAGTCATACTGATGTCTTACTTAACTCTTAATTGGTCTCATGAAAAAAACATTTACGACGAACGACGAAAATACAAGCATACATTACCTTTTCTTTTGCCTCTTTTCTTCTTCTTGTTTTTCTTTCATTTTTCTTTTAACCTCTATGATGGTCTTGGGTATAGACACTATAGTCCACCAGATGAACCGTGGTATTTGGAATGGCAGAGTATCTTTTATACTAGGTTTTGGC
This sequence comes from Marasmia exigua, assembly GCA_019059595.1. Taxonomy (NCBI): domain Eukaryota; kingdom Metazoa; phylum Arthropoda; class Insecta; order Lepidoptera; family Crambidae; genus Marasmia; species Marasmia exigua. The sequence continues at coordinate 18,814,255 of CM032470.1, forward strand.
AGTTGTTCCAGTATCTCAGCCAGACCAGCTTCAAATCCAGTCTTTTTGGAGTGTTTTTTGCCTCTACTATTCAATATTTGCTCCTAAAAATAATAGACATTTTTTACACAAATCATATCCTAGTAGTAAACATTATAATAAAACATGTCTAGCAGTGGACTGCAGCATGCTTATGATGAAATGAAAGGTGGACTATTTTTTCCACACTTGACTCTCTTTCGCTCCATTGGACGGGCATGCTTACAATGTAAAAGGTGATAATGATGACAGAAGTCACAAGAGGCTTTCTTAAAAAAAACTTACCGCTGTGAATCTTTTCTCAGCATATGCAGCCCAGCCAACAGCATACTGCCCAAATGTAATGATGATGAACAGGATGATGGAGCCCTCGGCCAGCCCCATCTTCCTCACATGCCGGTAGTAATAGACAGCTGACCGCCAGTTAGGCAGACCATTCTTGAGTACTTCATTGTATCTAGAATTTCCAAGGTGTTTATTGATTAATTTACTGCATTTTGTCTTTTAGGCTGCTAAATTGGGGTTTTAATACAATGTTCACATTAAAATTAATTAGAAAAAGATTTGTGTGTACATTCTTGATTCTTGTTATGAGAGTTTCAGAATTATAATAAAGAACTTACTTCTCTCTTTTTCCTGGATCCTTGAGTATGTTGTGCACTGACACGAGGTTCCTGAATTGCACATCTGCATCTGGTGCATCATTTTTGTCTGGATGCAGTTTTAGGGTCAACTTCTTGAATGCTGACTTAATCTCTGAAGGTAAGGAATCCTAAAACATTTGAAAATGTGGTTACTAAATCAACAAATTGATTACATAAATAAATAAAAATTAGTTTATTGCTCTCGAACATACATTTTAGAAAATCTAAAAAATCTATTTTTATCTTAAATATTTTTACAATTTAATTAAATATACATGAAATGATAGAAAGGATGTTTTATTAATTGAATTGCATTAAGACATCTACAGATAGCATCATTATCATTTGATCTTAGTGATCATTTGAAATGTTAATGATGACTGATCAACAAATTTAATTTAATTAAGCATGACCTTATTCATACTTATTGATATACTGTTATGGATGATAAAAATAAAATCACACAACATCACATACATTGTTCTACTAGTTGTTGTTGTAGTTGAACTAAATTTTCATAAATTTAGTTCAACTACAGGGCCTGATAATTGATTGAGTAAATATCATATAACCATGTATGGGTTCACTGAAAATTTCATAAATACTTATGTAAATGTTATAACAAGCAGACACTGAACAAACGTGACTAATATGAACCCAAATCAGAAATTACTTTCAAATATTGTGGATGTTACAAGATGGTAAACTTGTACATTAAGTACAGTAGAATAAAACATAGTTAAAGTTCCTGCTATAAATAAAATACCTGTAAGTGTATTCTGCTTGCCCTTAAACCATTCATGTTATATAAAAAAAATATATTATTAAATTATTGTAGACACCTGAACAAGGACAGGTTCAGTATTATGTACGTGCAGCTTGTATGCCAGGATCTCGGCAAGTTGATAGGAACCATGGGTCTGTTTAACCCACGGGAAAACCCGATTAGAGTACATATTTCTGTATATCAGATCTCACCTGCGCGACTCCCATCAGCTCGTAGAAATTCTGATTAACTTCTTCGACCACGTCGAACACTTCCATGTCGTCGTCGTCCCAAGCCGACGCGCGGCATAACAGCGCCGCAAGTAACAACAGCACGAAGCGCATGATTTCAATGTTTTGTATCAGCCGACATTAATTTATAAAAAGTTTGTGAGTTCAAAAAGAAGAAAGACACATTTTCCTGTTCCACTCCGTCCGTTTCGGATTTTTGACAACTGTTGACAACTCAGCAAAACTGTCACTGTCAGTTTTAATGTCATTGAGGGGGGCAAGAGAAACAGGGAAACCAGCTGGAATGGATGGAACTAGTGGTGGGCGTTAAAAGTTTTAACCATGATAAAAATTAAAGTAAACACAGTTATAATTTTTTTTACAATTGTTGTTTTAAACGAATTTGTTTTTTTTTCAACCGAGTTGCTATTTTTAATACAATTGTTATTTTTTAACAAATATTTTTGTTATTTTCAACGCATTATTAGTTTTTTTTATTATTAATATTAGAATAGCCAGACTCTCACCTGATGGTAAGTGATGATAATATTATAGTCGAGGACCAATTTGTTATTTTCAACAAGTTTGTTATTGTAACTTCCAAAGTGCAATAGTAACCCCCCTAACTCTTGAACACGTCGAATGTGTCAAAACATTTGGCTCGTCCTATATAATATTTAACCCCTAAGTGCAGGTTGATTCACGAAAGATGACCAGAAATGACGACCGTCTACGCATGTCAATCGCATCAATTTGACACATTATAAGGGCTTAGACTAAACACATTCTATGTTTAATCGAAAATGTTTTTTGTCTTAAGTGTTTACTTCATGAGATTACATGCATAGACTTAACATTTTCTTAATTTCATTTAAAGAATAAGGAAGATTCTTAGAACGAATCCAATGAGCCATTCTCGCGACTCCGGGAAGGCAAAGGTTATTGTGCAACTCGTAGAGCTTACTTGTGTTCAGGAAAAGGCAGACTCTGGACAGCGCGTCCGCTACAGTGTTTTCCTTCCCTGGACGATAGATGATATCGTATCTGTACGAAGAAAGTTCGAGCCTCCATCTTTCTATTTTCTCGTTTTTCACTTTGCTGCTTTGTTGCTGATTAAACATGAAAGCTACCGATTTTCGATCAGTAATAAGTAAAAAGTTTCTGCTAAGTAAGTAATGCCTCCATTTTCGTAAGGCTTCGACAATTGCTGCAGCTTCTTTCTCCATGGAAGAGTGGCGGCGTTCAGAATCACACAGGGTCTAGAAAAAAATGCAACTGGCCGTTCATTCTGTGACAGAATAGCCGCGATCGCAGAATCAGACGCGTCGGTTTCAACAATGAATATTTCATTTTATTTAATTGCTATAAGCGAGGCTTCAGAAATATCACGCTTTAAAATATCAAAACATTTTCTAGCTTCCTCATTCAAAGGAAGTTTCGAAGAAACTAGGGGTTTGATTTTTTTTTAAAAGTCCCGGATCCACTTCGTGTAGTGGGCTAACATACTGAGCGGTCTTTTTTAATGATGGTTGGTCCTCCGGTATGGGCAATCGCAGAAGCGGCTCTAGGCGACTTTTGTCAGGTTTGATCTGGTGGTTGTGAATAGTGTAACCCAATTGGTTTATGGTCTCCGACGCGAAGACACATTTTTGTTTATTCAGTGTAAGTTTAAATTTTTCCACCGCTTTCATGAATTTGTCTATGTTTTCGTCATGCTCTATCCTGTCTTTACCGCAGACCGTAACATCATCCAGGTAAGCGAATGTTCCTTTCAGCTTTTCGGAATTGATAATGTACTGTAGTGTCATTTGCAATGCCGCTAATCCATTAGTTACTCCGAAAGGAATTCTGGTGAATTCGTACAAATTTCCGCTTCAAAAGCCGTGTATTTACTATCCTTTTCAGGAATCGGCACCTGGTGGTAAGCTGATTTGAGGTCGATTTGGCTAAAAATTTTGTATTTAGAAACATTGGATATTATGGTCTCTATGTTTGGTAATGGGAATGCATCAAGTTCTGTGTTTCTATTGATCGTTTGGGAGTAGTCTATCACCATCCTTTTCCTATAAGTGGTATCTCCTGTAATGAGCACTTGAGCGCGCCAAGGCGACGTGCTCGGCCGTATTACTTCGTCTTCTAAGAGAGAGTGAACCTCATCTCGGATAAGGCGCTCATCTTCTTGGGAGTGTCTTCTGGATTTGATTTGTATGGGTTTAGTTTCCGGGGAAAGGTTTGTGAAAAGCAACGCAGGAGGGACCGAAGCTTCCATAACACAGATTTGTAGAGCCTCCCGCGGCCCTCCGAATTTTAGTTCGCGCTCTTGTATATGTGGTTGTTTAGTTTGATACATGCAAAGCATACTCCTTCAACAAATGACACGTGGTTGAGTGACGCTAGCGTTAAAGCTTTCTTGCAGGGCTTTCGTGTTAGTCCCATATCTTCAGAGAGTTTCTTGTTTATAAAGCTTACTGAACTGCCGGTGTCTATTAAGGCGTCAGCATGCAAATCATTGATGAAAACGGGGGCGATGCAGGAAGAATAGATCGACCCTTCTCCAGGATTGTCACAAGTATTTTCGACATTCAATGCATTAGCAGTTCCTGCACTTCTGCAGACACTTGCAAAGTGACCTCTTTTTGAGCATTTTTGACAGACCGCGTTAAAAGCGAGGCATTTCACCTTTTGAATGTATATTTCGGGTCCCACAGAAGAAAAAACGTCTTTGGGGCGTGGTACGCGAGGTAGTAGCTGCTAGGTCAGCGTTGCTTGAGTTTGAGTCAACGGCCAACGGAACTGGTGGAGTCGGAGATAGCGCTGCATTTAAGTTAATAGAGTTGGAGTATGATAATGAGTTTCTCTCTGCAGTTTCTAATGAGACCGCTTGATTCAAGGCATCGTCCAATGTTAGTTTGTAATGCTCCAATAGTCTTTGACGAATCTTTGGGCACGCGAGACCACCATTAAAGGCGTCGCGAGTGTACTCACTTTTATTTTCAGCCGCAGTAACCGCTTTAAAATTACAATCATGCGCAAGTTGCTTCAGATTTCTTAAGTACTTAGCCGAGTATTGACTCTCATGGTTGCTGCTTGCGGGTGGCTAAGATATGCCGAGCGTGAATCTCATTGCTCGGTTTGGAGTAAGTTAAGTTCAGAAGTTCCATAGCCGATTTGTAGTCATCGTCCCGAATGATAGCATAGATATTAGACGATAAATGATTTACGAGAATGCTCCTCTTTAAGTTGGGTTCAACTTCACCTTCGATCTCCGTGTTTAGAAAGTTGTTGAAAGTGTTTAGCCAGTGCTCTCACTTGATGTCAGCTGCAGGGGCGCCGGGGTCGATATCGAATCGGTCGGGCCACAAATAACGAGAAAATTTAGCGCCGCCATTTTCTTTCTTCTCCACGTGTATTTTTGTAGTCATTTTATTTACGGAAAAACATTTGATACAATTTAGTTTATTAAATTGAGATCAAAATAGCGATGATATCTGGAATAATAACTTTTAATAAACTATTTTTTTTATGGGCCTAATCCCGCGCACGGTGACGGCCGCACGTGTGAGATAAACTAAATTTCCAGCTACGTATATGTCATGACAATCGTGACAACTTCAAAGATATAAAATGTCAAAATCTATCACAGATAGTATGACAAATTTTCAGGGTCTCACGATACTATCGATAGTTTATAGCTATCGCAACAACACTAGTTGACAGTGACAGTATCTGTTTCGGTAAAAAAAAACTTAAAAAACTTAGTCGCGCTTCGAGATTTTGCCCCCTGTATTTCTCGTTTTTTATTGTTATCTCTTATTAATATTATAATCTAAAGTGTATTTCTGAAAAATCATCAAAGCTCTTTGATTCCTTTTTAGTTTTCCTCATCGGACACCCATCAATCTAAAAATGACGGAAGAAAGAAAGAGAGTGTGTCCGGAACAATTGGAAATTCTTATTGAAGAGCTGGAGAAGGACCAGAGCCTCGTGAACGGGCCTCGCACGCCCGCGCAAGGCAGGGCCAGCTACAACGCGAAGTGGGACGAGTTGGCCGAGAAGTTAAACTCGGTTGAGGGCGGTGCCCTGAAAAACGTTACGAAATGGCAACAGGTGAGATACATTTTATTCAGTGAACCTGAAAACAGTTTGCTGAACAATAATAAACTTTTTGTTGTATTTTTATCTTCAAAAGGCCACAGGTACGTAAAAAACACTAGCAGGTGCAACAAGTAGTAAAAAAGTTTTACTTATTTAGTTAAATAATTTTATAGTAACAATCATGACTAGGGTTGCCACCCATACTTTATAATAAAGTATTGTATGTCATTTCAGGTGATATGCTCTATACTTAATGAAAAAATATGTGTAAATACTTTATTTCACATTATTGCGTTAGAATTTTGAAAAATGTACTTACAACCTGTTTGGATAAAGAATGGGATCAGAAATGGCGGCGCATCTAGTCACTTCTCGCTCGCACACTATTTGCGTCTATACTCGCACTCGTGGGGTGTGAGTATAGATGCAAATAGTGTGCGAGCGAGAATTGAATAGATGCGCCGCCATTTCTGATCCCATTCTTTATCTGCACAGGTTGTAGTCGTATTTATTTTCCTTAAATGTTTTTATTATTTATTTCTTGAAACCTTAAGTTCCTTACTTAATTTACATCGGCTGGTGCTACCTTTTAAGCTTGACAAAGCCTGTGTCAGGAAATTGTTGATAAACATGTCGCACAAAGCACCGCATAACTTATTCTTTCGTTTTAATAATTTCTGAACCCTACAAATAGCAAAGAGTAATATGAAATATGTTTTTAAAAAAAATGATAAATAAAAACTGTACTTTATTTTGATACTATGTACTTTTTTTTCCTTACCTATAATAATAATATAATTTAATTCTCACAACATCTCATACATTGACCTGATTCCGTACTAAGTAGCTTATTAAGCACTTGTGTTACAGATATCAGACAACAGAGGAACACAAATATATACTTAAATACATATATTACACCCAGACACCGAACAAACACAAGTGTTCATCGCACAAATGTTTGTCCAGGGTGGGGATCGAACCCACGACCTTTGGCGTCAGAGGCACGGTCACTACCGATTGCGCCATCCGGTCAGTCAATGAATGTACTTTATATTTGGTCAGTCAATGAATGTATTATCATAATAACGAATGTACTTTATCTGCAAAAAAAGGTGGTAACCTTAATCATGATATTTCGATTTTTCAATCTTAAAGTGTTTATTTAAGTTAATTAAGGAAACATAACTTTTTTAATTCATTTTAAACTAACTTAGTACTATCTATCATAAGATAGTTTAACCACTTGACTTGTGCGACAGTCAAGTGGTAAATAATATAATAATAATAGCTTTATTTTCTAAAAACCAAATATTGTTACAGTAAGTTTAATTTTAATTTTGTGGTTCCTTATTCCCTGACTGGGTGAAAGCTTCCTCCATTTCTTTCCACCTTCCTTTATTGTTTGCTTACTATTTGTGTGCTTCCTTTTAGTCAAGTGGTTACATTATCACAAATTAAAATAACCAATTTATTTGCTTAGTCTCTGCGTGACTGGAGAAACAACACCAAGAAGAAAATTGCGGCAAAATGCAGTGGCCAGGGCGATGGCGGCCAGGAGCTGACCAGTCTCGAGTCGAGGCTGATGGCTTTATACAAAACTGAAACTGCACAGGCAAAGACGGTGGGCATTGTAAGATATACTTGAGTCAAGCAAATAATTTCGTATTTTCTTTATTAACTTATGTTATTCACTGTACATTTTTTATCATTTACATTCCGAAAACCGCATAATAGGTTTTGTGAATAATGTCCATTTAGCATTGTTAGATCAAAAAAGTAAGCGAAAAAAAACCCAGCTGTTCCATAAAAGTAAAGTAAAGTATCAGCCTCGTTTCGCTCGACCCGGGAATGGAACCCAGGACCCTGAGATCACAGCCCGGTACTTAAACCACTAGACCAACAGGGTGTTCCATACAAATTAGAATATCCACCCTGCAATAATGTATGGAACAGCTGTTTGTCGTTAATTTTGTTGATCTCCTACTTTCTGCATGTAAACAATGAAAAAAATATGGTGTTATATTATAATGGGTTCGCTCCGTTCTGTGCCGCCACCAGCAGATTTTTACTGATTGTAATGAAATCAAGACAATAAATGAAAAATTGGTCCAGGCATTCAAAATCAAAAAGGATTAGTGATCTCTAGCAAAATTTAAATTTTTAGTGGCCACTTTTAAAAAAAAATTCCAATTAAGACTCTTTAATCAAAATCGACTTCATATTTTTATTTCACCTTTATCTGTTTTCACTCAGGATATCAGCAGCATCTCTGAAGTTGACCCTCTGTCAGCAGAGAACAGCTCTGATGAGGAGGCCCCCTATCCAAAGACACACACCACTTATGTGTGTGATGAAGGGAATGAACAAACTGACGATGATACTAAATGTAAGTTCTGAGTTACGAATAAATACAAAGTCCTTGTAATTTAGAGGTAGATGTTTTTAATTTTACAATTGTATTTATTACAGTTAAAGTGAAGAGAAGAAGAGTTCAAGTCATGTCTGAGGATGTTATAAGTAAGTACCTGTTTTGCATACTTTTTTCAACTCGCATATTTAATTTAATGATGTGTCAAGCATGATCAAATCGTCACATGGCAACCATGAATTCATATTGTTTGTCTGATCTGGACATACTGTAATGAAATGAGTCATTTCCATGTTATAATTTTTCTCAATCATGATTTTTTACCACTTGCAGACATGTTATTGTGAACAATATTATTTCCAGCTAATTTTTTTAACATTCTAAAATTAAAAGCATATATACATATGTTATATAGCAAGAAATCAGAACAGAGACAAATCATGAAGATATAATTTCTTTAGTATATCATATAGCCAAGGCTATAAGTATCTGTTATTTGTATAATGAATGAAATGCAGAAGTTTAAAATCGTGAATTATTGTTATTTCCAAAAATGTTACACATCATTGCTTCTAAGACAATCATAACCTTCCCCATGAGTCTGCTAAGCCAGTGTGCTTGTCTCCTCCCCACTCAGACGAGGAAGGAGCGTCGCAGGTGGTTTTATGGGTATGCCTCTGGCCGGCTTCTCATCAGGAGAAGCTCTCAAAAGGTGGAGAGCCACACATAACCCGTCTGCCCTCCGGTGGACGGGTATGCATAAGGAGGTCAGCCCTTGCACATAGGGCTGGCAGCATTTCCCCTGCGCCAACAAAAATAAGGACAATCATAGCCTGCTTGTAACGCCTCCTCTAACTTGTGGATGGCAGACATCATTATCCTCAAATATTCCATCTCACAGGTCAACAAAACAAACTCCTAGACCGTCTCACGGCCCTGGAAGCTTCGCGGCAGGAGTCTGAGAACAGGCAGAACCAGCTGCTAGAGGGGGTGACCCGCGCGCTGGACCGCCACGCCGCCGCCACCGCCAGCCTCACGCGCGCCGCCGAGGTGCAGGCGCACGTCCTCACACAGATCCTCCACATCCTCAGGGAGGGGAGGCAGGAGAACTGAACACGTGAACGCCTAATGGCAGATGTTGAAAGTACCCCTTCCCTCCTTCTCCCTCCTTAAGGTTTAAGGACCCATCCCATCTGGGGGATGGCGCGGGTCAAGGCGACCCCTATGAGATGCATCGTAGAATTCTACGAATAAGTATTGCAAAAATGAATGTTCATTTCAAATGAAATGGGTGTAAAAACCAGTCCAGCTCAGCGCAATAGAATGTTTAAGAGGCATTGTCCATATTCTATGATTAGAGGAGACAGGAGAGCATAATTATAAAACATAAAATAAAAGCAGACATTGAAATTACCCCTTCCTTACTTAAAGTTGGTATAAGGTTCTATCTCGTGTGGGAGATGGCACAACTGAAGATTACTCCCAGCATGAGATGAAGCATCGTAGAATTCTATGGGTACATATTATATATATTACTAAATGAATGATCTATGTTTTATCCATATACATTTTTCAAGCTGTAACTTGAAAATATTTTTGATCTCATATAGCCAAATAGTCTGTAATCTCGTAATTATTTCTCGAAGGAAATAAATGTTTATGTGCACATAGTATCTTTTTTCACTTTATAATCCATCCCAAGCCTTATCAACCTTAGTATTTCTGGAGGCTCAAGGTAGTGTCCTACCGCCAGCGAGTAAGCGACAAGCGATGATCGCTTGGCGATAAGAACCCAGGAATTCACGTCGAGAAAGAGACCGAATAGTGGTCATTTTGTACAGTGGCAGAAGCTATCTCCTCTAGATCGCCTGTCGCACTGGCACACTTGCGATAAACTTATCCGAACATTAGTCTCGCTTCCCGTATCTAACTTTTCTCGCTTTTAGTTTAGAATTGAATTATTTAAAAAGCGAAATAAGTATATCTACTTTGATTTTGTATGTTATTTCAATAATGTCTATTTAAAACTACAACTCGCTCGTAACGTAGATACCAAGCCGTCTAAGTTTTTTGTATGTAATAGGGTGGAATCCGTAGTCGCTCGCAGCAAAACTCGTAGCGAGCGATATTCCCGATTGCCGCGCGTCGTAGCGCTGTGATACGCAGTAAGTAGGGTGGAATAAGATTTTCGTATGAAGCAGGGTGGAATCATACGTAGTCCCTCGTAGCAATGCGCGTAGCGCTGCGCTGTAGTATGATGAAATCATACGTAGTCGCTCGGAGCTAGCGCGTAGCGCTGTAGTAGGGTGGAATCATACGTAGTCCCTCGTAGCAATGCGCGGAGCGCTGTAGTATGGTGAAATCATACGTAGTCGCTCGGAGCTAGCGCGTAGCGCTGTCGTAGGGTGGAATCATACGTAGTCCCTCGTAGCAATGCGCGGAGCGCTGTAGTATGGTGAAATCATACTTAGTCGCTCGGAGCTAGCGCGTAGCGCTGTCGTAGGGTGGAATCATACGTAGTCCCTCGTAGCAATGCGCGGAGCGCTTTAGTATGGTGAAATCATACGTAGTCGCTCGGAGCTAGCGCGTAGCGCTGTAGTAGGGTGGAATCATACGTAGTCCCTCGTAGCAATGCGCGGAGCGCTGTAGTATGGTGAAATCATACGTAGTCGCTCGGAGCTAGCGCGTATCGCTGTAGTAGGATGGAATCTTACGTGGTCGCTCGTAGCAACGAGCTGAGCGCTGTAGTACGGTGGAATCATACGTAGTCGCTCGTAGCGCTGTAGTAGGGTGGAATCTTACGTAGTCGCTCGTAGTTACGTGCGTAGCGCTGTAGTAGGGTGGAATCATACGTAGTCGATCGTAGCAACGTGCGTAGCGCTGTAGTAGGGTGGAATCATACGTATGCGATCGTAGCAACGTGCGTAGCGCTGTAGTACGGTGGAATCATACGTGGTCGCTCGTAGCGCTGTATTAGGGTGGAATCTTACGTAGTCGCTCGTAGTTACGTGCGTAGCGCTGTAGTAAGGTGAAATCATACGTAGTCGATCGTAGCAACGTGCGTAGCGCTGTTGTAGGGTGGAATCATACGTAGTCGATCGTAGCAACGTGCGTAGCGCTGTAGAAGGGTGGAAGCATACGTGGTCGATCGTAGCAACGTGCGTAGCGCTGTAGTAGGGTGTAACTTAGTTTGAAAAATCCAGAGGTACATTTTTACCAATTTTATAAGTTACACCAATGTACTTTCGCAGAAGTCTTATTTTCGAAATCTGTTCCTGTTGTTAATGTTAAAAAATGTTAACCAATCACAACGCTCCATTCACGAGCGCATTTTTTTAGTGGTTGATGCGTTAGCGCCATGTTCGGTGCAAGTGCGGTTATAAGAGAGATAGCATTCCTCTCTGGATTAATTTTGTATTTAATCTTAACGTAACGCAATAAAGTCTGTGTTTCAACTGCTTTCGCAATCGTAAACAATCGGATTTAACTTGCTGTTCTGCGTAGATGAATTTTGCCGATGTAACTTATAAACGTGATACACCTTGACATACATGCTGGGATCCGAACTTACAACCACTATCTACTTAGTCCAGTCAAATTGGACTAAATTATGATTCCAGTTTGCATTAATTCCCAAGAAGCTGGATTTTCGTGCAGGCCTCGAATACGTCATTACAAATGTATGTCAAGTCCCCATCGAGCCGGTTTGTCCGTGTTTTTTATTTACGTTTTTTGCGTATATCTCTGAATCAACGAGAGCTATCGAAAAATGGTTCAGAGAAAGTGTGGATCGAAAAATGGTTCAGAGAAACACTTTTTATTCTACGGTGCACTGTACTCGAATTGTGGCTATTTTACAGCGAGAGGCGGAGATAGATACCACATCTTAAGCTCTTCAAAAAATCAAATTGTACATTTTCTAGAAATGCCCGAGATCCCTTAAAGTTAGTTTAATAAAAGTCCAAATCTCAGCCACTATCCACGGCAATGTGATGCCATGTGTGGCAAAATATTTAATTATTTACCCAAACATTTAAAACTACTACCAATCCATGTATTTAAAGAAAATTATCTGAATGGCTTAAAGAACATAATTTTTATTCCCTGGAAGATTTATATAAAAGCATTAGTTTTAAGCTAGATTTGTGAGTACAAGAATTATTAAGTTTTATATAATGTTAAGCTATTTGTGTTGTTCCTAGTCTTTATCTTATTTAAATGTTTTTATTTTTGTAGCTATAAGTACCTAATTTTAATATTTGCATGCCAAGTTTGGCAAAATATGCGAACAAATCTAAACAATGTTAACAACAAATGTAACCATATTTTACGCAAATAAAATATTCTATTCTATTCTAGTCTTTGTCTGAACCATTTTTCGATGGCTCTTGTTGTTTCAGAGATATACGCAAAAAACTCAAATTTGTGACCTTTGACATCGAATAAAAAACAACGCACAAGCGGAATCGATAGGGACTTTTGACATATCATTTGTAATAATGACGTATTCAAGACCTACACAAAAATCCAGCTTGTTGGGAATTGCAAACTGGAATGTCTAATTTGACTGGACTAACTAACTTAAACGTCTTTTTCGCTCCGGACTCGTGTCCACACCAAGTTTGTCACACTGGTGTGGACACGAGTAATTACTATTACTCGTGGTCACACCGCTTCGCGCTTTGCCGAAATACATTTAGTGTCGTGAAGTACTTGATAAGTAAATAACTTTGAGTTATCTAGCGTGCCTGATCCTGAGTTAGATTTTATGAAATTAACTTATTATTAATATTTTTTTCCAAACTTTTAATTTAAAAAGTACCAGGAAAACATAGTTCTATAAGAGGTATTTCCATACTCGAAACTCGTGTCCTTTTAGATAAGATGAAAAATACTATTAGTATTATGATTATCTCACCATTAGATAAATTTGTACTAAGGCGTCATAGCTTTGTAGCAAGTAAGTGCATCTTATTACTTGCTGTGTTAATCAACGATAAACAATTTTCAACGCTTATACAATTAAAGTACCAGGACAACATAGCTTTGTGGGAATTATCTTATATCATCTTAAAAAAAAACTTTGGTACCAACCATAAAGTAAGGTAATAATCGCCTTTTGGATTATCATGTACTAGGGTAGTATAGCTTTGTAGTAGGTGTATCTATGCTTACCTACTTGATAAAATAGGAATTATTAGAATATGAAAACTTTATGGATATTTGGCATGTGTCACCATGTCTATTCAATTTTCTCTTGTCATATAATTTTGATACGTTGCGTAAATAATAAATATATTTTACTGATCTGAAAAATCACTACTTAGTTAACTAGGTATCATGAATTTTAAAATTATTGAAAGAAAATGTGGTTTTGGACCGACCGACTACCGAGAGGATATTATCTTCTTATAGGGATGTAAAGCCTACCCGACGCAGATGGTTTATAACGGTGAGGTTCGAGGGTGCGCCCCGAAAAGTGTGGGGGTTGCGCAAAATTTTACGCTTCAAAGGGGGGAGTGGGGGGGAGTCGACACCCACGCTACGTCACCCGAGAAACGGAGAATGAAGCAGAAACACGATGAAAAAAAAAGGTTCGAACCCCAATTTGCAACGGGAGAGCAGGGAATGGTGCAATGTAGCCCTGGTTGTTTGGACAAATCATCAGAATATCTTACATTTAAGAAAGTCAATAAGACGCTATGTGACGGCTAAACACCCTTATTCTTATTCCAATTTAGGTGACGCTACAGAATCTTAGATAATCCATCGCAAGAACAGCTTGAAAAAAAAAATGATTTTCATGACTTTCTACATATCAACAGGCGTGGCGTATCAGTATTTAATATGTTTTTTATGTGATACGTGGCAGATGAGCAGACGGACCACCTGACGGCTAGCGATTGCCGGCGCCCATGGACACCAACACCAGTAGAATCACAAGTGCACTGCCAACCTTCAGAGTGCGTGCTACAAAAGAAGTCTCACGGAAAAACAGTGAACTAAAATTTTGAATTCCTTGTGTTAGGTCATAAAGCCAATATTTGAATGGTGATGGCGACTGAAGCGCGCTTTTCACGGGACTACTTTGGTGTCTCGGACTGTACTAATATGTTTTGGCTTGATAATTTTGACATTTTCTATCATCAGGGTATGTCTCCCTTATAAAAAAATAAGGACGACTGTTTTTAACCTATTCTTATAGAAAAAAAATGGTGTGCCACCAAAATGTTGCCGAAAAACGACAAAATAAATTGTATAGGCCGTAATAAGTTTAGCGGTGGGCTTCAGTGCGCCGAAATCAATTTTAGTACAAATAGTTTTTTTTTAATCAGCCTATTACTGTCCCACTGCAGGGCAAAGGCCTCCATCATAGAAATCAAGTTATCGCTACTGTGATGGGATTAGGCTTAGTCACCACGCTTGCCAAATGCGTATTGGTGATCACAAACCCGAGTTATGTCCGAAAAATTCTAAACATACTTTTCGCTCGACCAGGGAATCGAACCCAAGACCCTTAGATCACGGCCCGGTACTTAAACCACTAGACCAACAGGGCGATCAACAAATAGTTTAGTACTATTTAAAAGTTTTAAATTTATAAACCCTACTACCACTACCTGTCTTTTTGTGTTCTCCATCCTGAAACGAAAAATAAAAAGAATGTACCTCTCACCTTTCGACAGGATAATAACTCGCTAAAATAGATGGCCGTTTTTGGTTTCTTGCTGCGGCAGAATCCCGGCGCTGGCACGGATGTGTCCGGGTCCGCATCGCGTCGTTACTTAATCCGGATCGGCCAAGGCTGTCCTTATCGCTCGTACATTGTCTACGAATGGCCGACATCCATTTTCTAATGCTGCATACGTACCTACTGACCTCTTTGTACATTTTTCAGGAGTTTAACAAATTGGATATTGGTTTAAAAGAGCTTGTTCGAGCCACTACCGCCGACATAAAATTTTATAAATTGTGTTTATTTTAAGACATTTGAAAATACCAATTTATGATTCTAGTAGTAACACAAAAGTATTACCGGCGGGTCGCTGTAATTTAGGCAGGAATATTATATCAATTTATGAAATACATAGATAACGTGTATTAATATTATAGACTCCACCACCCGGAATACGAGTGTAGGAAATATATCATTAAAGAAGTATAATGTAATAATAAGTAACAGCTTAAATATTAGTTAAAATTATGTTTTTTTGGGCCCTAACCCTAAGATTTCGTTCACAAAGCCACCGAAGTGGTGGTTTTCGAAACGTTCTTGGTCTTATAAAGTGGTCAGTAACATTGAAATATTATCGGATTATCGGAATCTCAAAAATAAGTAACATTGTAGCAACCCCGTATATTGCCCGGAGACAGGCCGACAACTTGGACAAGATGGTTGTTTTGGGGAAGATCAATGGTAAAAGACTGAAGAGGCCGTTCACCTCTTCCAGACTTCTTCTTGGTCAGACCAAATAAGGGATGTAAGTCCTTTGCCGATTGCCTTAAGACAAGCCGAGGATAGGGAAGAATGAAAAGACTTTGTCTCTGCCTCGGTAAAGGCATTTCCAGAAAGGCACGATATCCAGCAATGAAGAAAACGATGAAGAAGAAGCATCCCGTATGCACCGTGCTTTTTCACCGTCTTATTCACTTATCGAGGCCGTTATACTAAGGTTCATCAAATATTTTCCCCAAGGAACATTCAGAAAAAATCACCTTCCCACACAAAACTGATCAACTGAGTGGTATGGGAAGCAGAATTTATTTTTGAGACTGATTTTCAGCAGTATAATTCCCTCGATGACGGTTAAAAATCGGTGTATTTGTTCCTTGTCCTGTTGCTGGTATTCTTTATAAGTACCTACTATGGTAAAACCTTATATGTGAATAGCTACACAAAATTCGCCAAAAGCCGAAATATGCCAACAAAGTTATGCATACCACACAACATACCTACACGTCTTGTCTCACCACTGTGTGCTTCTAAAGTAAATTCCAACTACCTTTTACACGAGTAGGTATAAACCTACGCCTACATGTTCATTCATACATGGAATTTTATACGACTGATGATGTTTGTATTGGTCTGATTCGAAGTTATTGATTTGTGTAAAAATAGAAACAGGCTATGGTGACAGGTGGAGTTCACAGACCATGGCAACGGAAATGAATGTATCGTTATTTCTGCAGTACCTACATGATTATGTACTTACTCCATGATGCTTCGGCTACGTTTTAATCAGTGATCGGAATAGGTAGAGGGTAGGGTCAAGAATCTCACATGCTGATATTAAAATGTATGTTCATTGAATACCTCCGGGATTTGGAAACTATTGAAGTTTTAATTCTCAGGGATATCGAAACTCGAGGGCTTGAGTGCAATCCCCTGGTCGGGCCGAAACTTCAGTTGCGAAAGCGCTGCGATAAGTGTAGTTTGAGTTGCGGAACGGGCGTCGGAACCCGTTAGTCATCAGTCAGCCACATATGTATTCTATGGTCAGCCATCGAAGCGAAATGTCGTCGTTATCAGAGTCAGAGGAGGTAAATAAAGAATAGGTCTATTTCTGACCTCTTGAATTAATTTTTCTGTGAAATCGACGTCCATTTTATGAAAAAAATAAAGTTTCGCTTCGGCATGAATGGGCCGGCTCGACCGGAGTTATGAAGGTAAGTTTGTTTGATCATCCAATTAGTATGAAATTAACTACATATACCTATATGTTTGTCGTGCTTATTTTACTACAAAGTACCAATTTTAGGATACTTACCACATTATTTCCACTGTACGATTTCTGTTTTGCCAAATTTTATTATTCTAAGGGCCTATTCGACCAAACTTTAGTCCGATAAATATACGGTATAGCGCTGTCATTCTATACAAATCTGATTTTATACCATAGATTTATCCATGGCTAAAGATTAGTCGAATCCAGCCTTAGTAAACTTTTTCTGATTTCTCCAATCTTGACAGACAAAAAAAAATACATTAATTAAGGGTGCCGTGTGCGGTTTCCGCGATACAAGCCTCGTTAGTGCAGAAACCAACGGCATTATTGTTATATGTACACATTTTACTGGTCAATAAATTTATTTCTATTCTATTTCTATTTCTATAATTATTGAAAACTAATCATGTATATGGTGTGATCCCTCTGTCAGGCTTGCACAGGTCAGAAGACTCACTTCAATGTGTTTGTATGATCCAAGCGTTCTCTAGAAATGGAGACCGTTGTTTGATCCTGGGAGAGCCACACTTCAGCATGATTTAGCCGGCTCGACCGGAGTGATACCACAGAAAACCGACGTAAAGCAGCATTGTGCTGTGTTTCGCTGCGTGAGTGAGGGTACCGGAGGCCCAATCCGGGGGAAAGGGGGGTTTAAAGGTCAGCAGCGCACTCGTGACACCACTGTTGTCGCGGGTGTCCATGGGCGGCGGCAATCGCTTGCCATCAGGCGATCCGTCTGCTCGTCTGCCACCTATAACATAAAAAAAAATGACGATTTCCACAGACACGTGCGAAAAGAACGCGGCACCGCAACAAAGTGGTAAACGTAGCTGGAGCGCGGCAGTGTAGTGTAGTGTAGCGTCGGAGTATGTCGACGAAACCGCGCGGATAAAGAGATAGATTATAGTTAAATCTATGCGTTAGAACAAGCAGTTCCGTTGCAGTTCCGCTTCTCCTACATACAGACAAGACACCGCGAAATTAATGCGGTTCCGCTGTTATGGTTTTCCAGCGGAGGTGGCGTAAGAACTCCACATAGATGCTTTATTGGTCCAGCTAGAATTTTGGTGGAATTCGTTAAATGGGACTGACAGACTAGAAATTGTTACAAATTGCTGCGGTTTTCGGTTTTTTCTGGCTCGTTTTCCTTCCTCATCTTAGCGTGTGATTCCCGGTAGCGTCCAAATCTAACGCTCTGGAGCCCGGGGTACGGTCAGCATCAAAAGTAGCTTAACACTTTAGTACCATGTCGAAGTAACATTTTTACGTACCCCTAAGACACTGACTATAATAAGCAGAACAGTTACTTTGACATGGTACTAAAGTGTTAAGCTACTTTTGATGCTGTCCGTAAGCTCGGACCATGATTCAGTATTTGGTTTATTTCAGGCTCGATCTAACAGTGGTATTCAATTTAGCTCACTGACCTAGTTCAGATATTACCTAATGTTTAATTCTTAATTAGGAGCCATTCCAAAATAATTTTCCAGTTTCAATCCCAGTTATCAATGCAGACGAACGAGAATAAACTCTATTTCCGTATTTAGTTCATTGAATAAAGTTATTTATAATTACCTACCTTTTAAAGATGTAGGGACTATAATTGGTAAATATGTAAACAGATGCTGCCATACCGACAGCTAGTTTTGTAATACATGTCACTGGATGGCGCCACTGCGCCAGCCAATTATAGCGCATGCTGTTTCTGATTCTCTCTCTTCTCCTGTTGCCATTTTGCGTGCCTGTTGTTCTTTTTATACAATAAATATTTTATACTTCTTTTTTACGAGTTTACTATTCTACAACGGACCCTCTGGACCCTTTTCAATAATGTTTTAAACTTTCATGGTCCCTAACATAAGAATAGTTATTTACGGGATTTCTTCCATGTACCTACCTTATTTTTGAGTTTCCGATATTTCGGCACTGTTGCAAGCGCTACGGTTACGGAGTAACTGAAGTTTTTACGGGTAAGATGTTCTGGCAGACAAATCGTTCTACCCTCCTTCGCAGTCTTTTACTACGCGCACCTGCGGTACAACTACCGAAAAATCTAAATTACTAGTGCCGAAATATCGGAAACTCAAAAATAATGTAGGTAGATACATGGTAGAAATCCCGTAACTATGTATTCTAATGTAGGGACTACCTTAAGTTTACTATTTATTTAAGTCCATGTTAAAGGCGTTCTTTTGTTTTGGTTATGTATGGCATACGTTACCCCACGTCACTTTCAGTGAAAGCATCACACTTAAGCCGTCTATTCACTGTTTACATATTCTCTGGTGGCGCAAGGTTTGTTTTCCGTGACCCGGCGTTTTACTTTCGATAATGGGCCTTATTTCGAGACTGTAAGGGTTAGTGGTTCACCGCCGACGCCAGGCTAATAATTGCGGAGTGCGGTATCTGTCCAGTGCAGCAAGAGCTCCGAGAACGAGGGCTTTTCATATTTTCCCGGGGAGGAGGGGCGGGTGGCGCGGCGGGGTGGTCGTTCGGCGTGTTGAAAGTGTTGCTAACATTGTGCATTTGGTACTATTTCAGTGCATAAACTTCTACAACTTTGGAGCAGATTAATGCCTGAAAAACTTGTAATGTTGTGTTATTTATCCATAGCACCGCGCTGAAGCGTGACTCTCCCACGGAAATGTTTTCACTGCTTCCAGGGTATGTACTATTATTGTTGTTGTTGTTGGTTTGATACATTTTTTTTAATATTCTTTATTAATTACCTAGTATTTTCCAGTCAAATGAACCAGTGGGTGACCTGATGGTAAGTGATAACCGCCGCCCAAGAAGATCTGCGAGATCAGAGTCGCTTTCCGACTTTTACGCATTCTTTATCTAAATGTTTTCCCCCGCCGCCCCCAGCAATCTTATCGTCATTTAGTAGCTTCAGTCAGCTGCAAAAATATCTTAGCGTCCAAACCCACCAAAAATATCTGAGCATTTGACAAAAGACGTTAGCAGGTATACACCGAAGAATATTTTCTTTTTTATTCGAGAATAAATCTATCGACTACAAATGAGACTACGCCTTAAGGTATTGTGCTAAAAGTTAACTCTGCATAGATACTTATGCTAGGTTTGAACGCTAGTATATTTTTGAAGCTGATTGTACTCTATGGTTTGTAAAAAAGTTTGGTGATATAATAATAATAGGCTTGTGTCCTATTTTTCTCTTGTTGGTAATATAAGAACCCCTCAAAAGTGAAAACTTCGGTGAAAGAATGGATTTGTCAGCTTGGAAACTCTTCGAGATAGGACAATTTGAAAATCACTTAAAATAGACTTGCCCAAAACGCTCCATACAAACAGCGACGCGAGGCGTGACGTCAGCCCTCACTAGTTTGTGCGCATCGCGAGATAGCTTTGTTCGATAGCTAATATGAAATTATGTTTCTTAACAAAAGTTGCTATAAATCGAATAAGATACCGATTACTACATACATATTTCGTTAATTTAAGACTTAAAATTTATTTCCCTATCTTTGCCTTTGAGGGCTCATTACAAAAATAATACATAAGGTTTCAAGCTGAAAATTTGTACAAAGCTAGTTATTTCTCAATGCTATTTTAAAAATCCGCCTATCTCTGACCTATTACACAAGCCTATTCGGTGCTTTTTAGAAACCCCCTGGCAACCCAGCCGCTTCGCGGCGTCAGTTTCGCGCGACCCTCCCTGCGAGATTGATGGCGCGGGCATGGCGGCGGCCGGGCGCTCCTCGCGGCCCGCGCGGCCCCGCGACGTGATCTAGGGCTCCACCATGTGCACCACCTATATCGCCTTGTCGTTGCTCGGATTGTTTACGGTCAAACCGGTGCCAGTAAGTTTGTGCCATTGTTTTAGTACAAGAGGGTACTTAACTTCTTGTTGGAACATTTTGGTTGTGCATGTGATTGTGTGATGGAACTGATAGAGCAAGCCGTCGTTGATACTTGCAGTAATTTCTATGTTCTCTGTCCAACAGGGTTTATCTAATTCCATTTTCAGTAACATTTAACGCTTGGCTTAACTTTTATTGCAGTATCTCCGACCCTGGTTTTATTTATGTTCAGTACCTACTCTACCTACTGTATTAACAAAAGTAAGACCTAATTGAGTACCTATGCCAATTTGCTCATAAATTGTTGTACTCATAATAGGTATAATAAATAAATATGGTATTCTATCTGTCCTACAAAATGTTAATGTTTGCTTCGCATTCCTCTTCATCTATATCTGCGTGTAATTCCCGGTTGCGTCCAAAGCTGTCGTTTTTGGAGTATTATTCATATGGATTTAGGTTTTGGGGAGTCTGTTAATTACAATGAAGCGACTGCCGTCTGACCAAGTTAAACAGGTATTAGAAAAAATGCCGCAATGCTATAAAAGATGTTCTGTGTGAAATGTTTGTTTTATTATTTATAGAAGTACTAGCCATTCCTTGAGCTATAAAGTACGAACCATAACATGATGTTATGGGCTCCTAATGAGGACAAACGGGCATAAATAAGGATTGCAAGGCTCGCGGTTGTCGTTTGACATTTAGTATCGATCCGCAGGGGCATGCGCCGTGCACCCGGCGTTTCCCGCGAAAATTGCGACAAACATAACGGCTAATCTATTTATAGATTCTGAAAGAAATATACCATTCCCTTTTGTTAAATGTTTATTCAATTCAATGATGCTAAATTACCTTATTGAGAGGCTAAACTATTATTTTTTATTATGGCTTTACCCGAAGATAATTCGCCAATGTTAAGTAACTTATTGAGAATAAGTAGGTAGTCAACAGTCGAAGTCAGTCAAAGTCACAGTCACTCAATAAAACGCCGGTGTTTTACTTTTTATCAACCTAGGTACGGGTTCAGCTGATAAGACTCTAAAAGCAATCGCGGGTTTTAAGACTCTATTAGATCCAAGCAAGTTGTCACGAGACAACTCACTCGACACACAAAAGCAGTGTTAAAAACGATACAACCAACGATTCTTATTATTAGGATCACTTTGCAGAACTTCACTGCACAAATAAACACCAAATTTGTAGGTACACTAAAAAGCACTAGACAGTCATTTAAAACCTTTGAATTGCATCAGCCCATAAGGCTTGTTTTAGCCCTACCCGCCGAATCCCGGGCTAAACTTTGATAATAGGTATTTACCTATGAAAGTGGCGTTTTTTTTCTAGACAATAAGATGTATAACTTGTTTTTTTTTGGGTAAGTATAGCCATTTTTTGCAATTTATTCTGAAGTAAACAATGCACTTATCATTTTTTCGACCCACGATCTTCTGCTAACCGGGCTACTATAACGGTAAAGCAGTTGCCCGGATAGCAGTTTACTATAAAGGAAAAACAGTCGATTTTTTCTTTACTTAAGATGTAGGTATAACTCCCTTAATATGCAAATGCAAAAGTCACCATACTTACTATAATTTTATTTTGATTTCAGACTATATATTAAGGTTTATATTAAATAGAGATCAGATATTATTGTATTTCTGATGCAAAGATATTTCCTCCAAGATGTGTCAGACAAACCAACGCCTTTCGTATTTGAGTGATTGTTATTTTTTATAATCTCGTTGACGTAAATAGACGTGCGGTGGCCGCCCAGACCACTAGGAAGGAAGACTATGTTTGAGATATCAAGCATACTCGTATTTTTATAGTTAAAACTTTCCGTTTCTATGCCACTCCAGTACCTACCTAGGTACTTACCTAGTTTAACCTAAGAACAAAAGCTTAAAGAGATGAGAGGATAAAGACCTACAAACTACCTATTTGCTCTAGAAGAATCGAGTACAAGTGTCATTCGAGCCGAAGTTAGGTTTCGAGGGCTTTTGTCCGCTAACCCCAGTCTAGTGGATAGAGAAAACGATCTTGTAGCGCGGTAGTTTGACGGTTGGTTCGTAAATTCTATTTCCGATATGGTAGGTACAGTCAGTCACACATTTTTTTTATATTTACTTAAATTGATATTGAATTAAACGAAGTAGATTCTATTGAAGATATTTGACTCTATTAATTGTACCGACAATTTTTACTTGTTTTTTTTTGAAATTTGTGACGAATAAACTCGAAACTAAGTGGACTGATTTTGAAGAAAATACTTTTACCATTATATTTTTTTTAACCAACGATTGTGTTCGCTTGGAGTGACGAATTCCCAATTCCCAAATGAGGGGTAATTATGTCTCAGTTATGAAAATGTTCTATCGTCATAACGCGTCACATGCTTTGTAAGATCAAAATATAAAACACGATATTCGTAGAAGTCCTATCACACGTGTAAACAAGAATAATCTACTTGTGTGGTCCTATTAGGTAAGGTAGGTACTCAAGTGTCACTTCCTATTCATCGTTATTCCCAATTTTTGCCATTGGCTAAAATAACCTGTACTCTGATTTTTAATTTTGCGAACTAAAATGACAGATGCAAACGTCAAGTTCCCATACATTTTGACACTTTGCATTTATCAATAGTAGCAAAAACGTATAGGAATGAAACATTGACACCTGTCAGTTTAGTTCACATAAATAAAAATCATATGTAGTTTAATTTAATAAAGATGAAGATCTCGTAGCCATGACGACGGTTCCGCGCCTAGTTCACCAAAAACAAATAACGCCGCCATAGTGAAAAACAATATGGCGCCGCGGCTCCGGTCGTGTTAGGTAGACTGCAGTCTGCCTCGAATGCCTATTCTATTTATACCCTTCACTGGCCTTATTAGTCTTATTCGATACGTACCTAATAAAAGCAGCTACGTAGTTGTGTCGTCAACTCGATATCGTGAATGCGGGTGTTATTTTCATGATTTTGGGAGCGTTTACTACGACCATGTGATCTCAACTCAAAGACCCACTATCATACACGTTTCTGGCTATTTAATAACTAGCCATTATATTTTTTTTGAAATCTCAGTCCCAAAACGGGGGTTTGAACCGTAGATCTGTTGTAAAAATCTATGGTGCATGTGAAATATGTGTGAATAAAATGTATAATAAATAAATATATTTCTTTCTTTCTTTAAACAGCCGCACGATAAGGTCGGACGATACCTACAATTTATCATCTCACCGTATTATATAAACACAATTGCTTCAATAAAACTTGAGAAAAATTTAATAAGAAATCGTGTGGTTGTATGTACTTTATAAAACGGTTTCTCTTCATGGCATTTTTTATAACTTGTCACAGAGGGCTGTGACGAAGAAATCATTTCCCGTTTCCTATTTCGAGCGAAGGCTGTATATTTCCCGTCGCCTTTGCCGCAAACGGCTCACATTTGCCAACGAAACTAATTTCCGCGCCTATTCATGAGAAGATCGTGTGTTTGCCTATTTTAAACGCTAGTTGGCGCTTGCACCGCCTGGTTGAATATCTCGCCACATTTAAAATTCAAGTGAATACAGCTATGAAAGCTACTTTTTGAATGTCTTAAGATTTTTGTTTGTGGGGTTTTATAGAAAGCCTTAAAGTGCTATCGACTTATCCTTATTTATACCTGTGACATCATAAATTTGGCCTTTAATGAACCTACATCCTGTAAAAGTTATTGCATACACTAAAACGAATAATATCATTCGTACCGAAAGTAAAGTATATAAAATATATTACCGAGACATAATTATTATCTTTAGACCTGCGATAGTTCTAATGGCTAATGGATACTAATATTAGTGAAATCTTTATTGGCGCCCAACATGGTGTTAAATAAACCTTGTAGAAGGCCCGAAGATTATAGTATGATGTAAGCGCAGCTCCAAAGCAAAGTTAAGTAAAAAACGTTTGAGTTCCTACCTATTGAGGGTTTAATAAAAAAAAAACCGGCCAAGTGCGAGTCGGACTCGCGCACCGAGGGTTCCGTACAACCTGCAAGGTTTACAAAGTTCATTCATTACGACAATCGAGTCATAACTATGGTATTTTTATTGCAAAATGAAATTCATAACACTACAATGGGGAAAGATGGAGGAGCATAAATTTAAGACAAAGATCTCTTTATCGTTTAAGTAATCCTTTATTTTATATTAACACATATCATTTCGATAAAAGAACGTCGAAATATAAAGAAGAAGGCTATTTCGTCTTCTTTAAATGTTGCCCTCCCCATACATAGTATAATAACTCGCGGTCATTGCTGTAACTACAATTATGTTTACAATCATAATTTTTTTGGTGGTATAACTTCTTAAAATTTTAAGCTTTTCGGAATTTTTCTGTTACTTGTGCTGTAAGCTATTGCTTCTTACCAAATTTCGAGATTCTATGTCAACGGGTAGTGGTCTTTAGGTTTTAACTCCCTTGCGTGTAGTTGCGAGTTTCAAAATATGCGGTATCAATGGTTGTACTTTTGCGTTTTGCGTTTTTGCGTTGACTTAGATTTTTTTTTTCACGGCTTAATGGCAATTAGATCTAAGTATTTGATATGAATTTCAACTTGATAGCTCTACGCGTTCAAGAGAAAAAAAGTAATAAGTTTATATTTATTAAAAAATATATATTTTGTAATGTAACTAAAAATTTAAAGTTTTCGGAATTTTTCCTTTGTGTGCTATAAAACGTTGCTTCATGCCAAATTTCAAGATTCTAGGTCGACTGGAATTACCCTTTAGGTTTTGATTCCCTTGCGAGTAAATGCGAGTTTCAAAATATGCAGCTTAAATTGCTGTTTCTTTTGATTGCGTTGACATAGAAGTTTGATTTTGTTACAGCTTAAAGGTATTATAGACCTGCGTATTTGGTATGAATTTCAATTTAATACCTCTACGCGTTTATGAGAAAATGGGTAGTAAGTTTAAAATTATTAAAAAAATATATATTATGTGATGTAACTAAAAATAATTGGTTTTCGTAATTTTTCCTTTATCTATGCTATAAGACGTTGCTTCGTATCAAATTTCAAGATTCTGAGTTCACGGGAAGCAACCTGTAGGTTTTGATTCCCTTGCAAGTGTCGAAAATTTGCGGCATAAACGGCTGTATCTTTTGATTGCGTTGGCTTAGAAGTTTGATTTTTTCACAGCTTCAAGGGACAGTAGACCTGAGTAATTGATATAAATTTCAGCTTCATACCTCCACGTGTTCCTGAGAAAAAGGGTCTTGACAGACGGACGGACAGACGGACAACAAAGTGATCCTATAAGGGTTCCGTTTTTTCCTTTTGAGGTACGGAACCCTAAAAACAATACTTGCATCTCTTCTTCTCTTCGTTCGTTCCATTGAGACCAAGATGTTAATGGGCGAGTATCCCCAAACATATAACGCATCAAGAAAGTCGTGACAGCGAATATTCAGAGACCTATGGAGGTCCCACGCCATACCAGATCAATGGGGCTACCATGCCCTCTAACCTAAACGCCAGTGACGCCATGATTTATTTTCGAGACTATCTCATACGTACTTGACCGCTCATCATCACAAACGTTTGTTCGCAGTGCGCTGGCACCGAGACCCCGTGCCCGGACGGGCGGCTGTGCCCGGCGCACTGGCAGTGCTGCGAGCAGGGCTGCTGCGCGCCCGCCACGCCCACCTCCCGTCGCGACGACGAGCCCTACAAGGAGCCAGGGTACAACTACCCCTGGTATGAGCAGTGGTTAGTATCTACGCCATCAGTTTGCCTGGAAATGTCTGAAAAGGCCGGACGCAGGTCGGACGCTCTCTAAGGACAAACCTGAGTAAAAGCCCTAGATAAATACGCTAAAGCAGTATCGACACTCCGCCATTTTGGACAGAAAGTTACCTACCGTATATGGTTGTCTCTTATTTTTGTAAAATATTATTCTTACCTTGGGACTACTGGTTTAAGCACCGGGCCGTGATTGCGGGGTCCTAGGTGCAACAAGGATCATCTGGTGCGTATTAAATCAGAACTAATATTTCTTAAGAAATAAGCATAATACTAGCATACAATATTCGTACACAAAATGATTCCTAAAGTTGCAAAAAGCTACGCAAAGATACATAAAATTAGACATACTTTTCATAACGTTTTGTTTCGTTACTTGGAAACCACGTTAAGGTATTGGTCATGGACCCGATTGCTTGGGCCAAGACACAGTGAGGATCCGTGTAAAGTGTGCGTCTGTGTGCGTGCGTAATCGAGCGTTTGTTCGCAGTGTCCATACTGCTTGCGAATATATCTACTGTGGTAAAAGCGAATTCTTTGACGTATCTAATAATTCGACGAGTGTGGCGCTCCTCTCCGCCCTTGGCATATCTCCTGTCAATTCCGTTAATGTTATGTTCTGATATTTAAGTGCTTGTTCACGTTGACTCGCGGGTGCGGTCGCGAAATATCAAACATATGGCCGTAATATGGAAGTGTTCACATACGAAAAGCACGCGTCGTCTAATTAGCGGGCAAGCTAGCGATTGGCGCGCGCGCGCCGCTCGCGTCAATACACAGCGTCAATATCAAACGCGTGAAGATGTTTGTGTGTGTTCACGTCGAAGTAGCGGCGGAGCGCGCGATTCACTCGCGACGTCAGGTAAGTTCAACCGTTTATGAACTTGTCGCTAGAAACGGTAGCATGGTTGGGGACCGGCACCGGTATTACATAGAGACTCATCGATATAAGGTTTGTAAATTGTAACCGCGTTAATTGATTCGACGGCCGCACTCAGAGACGTCATTTAAGCTAATGTTCACTAACTTTAGTATCGGTAGTCTTTGTGCGTATTAAAATAAGGGTCAATATTTTTTCTTAAGTAGCCAACTAGGTTAATCAACGACTCTGAGAGTGGCAGTAAGACTTTTAATAATAATTTTACATCAGCACATATCTACAGTAGAAAGATACCTTTGTCATTATACGCGAGCTGCCAATAACCAATAGGCACAGACGGACACACGTCTGATACCTCCAAGATACAGGTTTAGCCTAGTTTGGGGCCCACCGACATAGCTTTTACTTTACCTTTGGCTTAAACTATAAAAGTTACTTAATAATGTTATGTAAATGTAACTGTTATATAATTGATTTTTTTATTTATTTTTTATTTATACCTACCCACAATCTGTCAAGTTTCTGTGACGTGTTTGACAGGTGAGAATCAATTGAATTTTGACAGGTTGGCATACATGTGTGGCTGTCCGTACTGTAAACTGTCAAATCAGCAGCTAATTCCTCATTGCTTGTACCCACAGATATAAGCCTGCCTATGTGGCAGCTTCAGACCGTCATCTAGGTGTGACCCTCGTAAAATAAATAATTTAGTTGGCAACTCCGCTGAACGGCACCTTTTACTGTTACGCGCGCTCGGCACGAAGCTAATAAAAATGCTGGAAATAAAATAATTCATGTGGTGTCTTGCGAATATTGCATTGCGGGTTTCTATTTGCCCGTAAATATTGATAAACAACAGCCTACTTCGTTTTCTGGATCGTAATTGTATTTGAGAAACAGCCGCAGTCAGTAGCAATTCAGAATTAGTAAGTACCTTTAAAATCTACATGTGCGAGTAAATAGGTACTGTCAGCGAACGTAGCAGTGTTCCAGTTAGTCAGCAAAATCTCTTGCACTCCGCTCTCGGTGAGCGCATGAATTGGCTTCGCCCACCCCGCTGCGTGTGCAAGCAATTATCGCCTAGCGATGATGATACACCGGAAAATACGTCGATCGTACCTACCTAAGAAATATTTTTTGTAATAGGTGGCAAATGACCAAACAGATTACCTGGTGTGGCGTGCATTAGGGGAGACCTATGTCCACCAGTGGACGAGTTTGGGTTGCTGATGATGATGAAGCAATCGCAGACGCACATGGACATCGGTAACACCAGTGGAGTCACAAGTGTGCTGCCAACCTTTAAACTTTCCTTCCAATCAGATGGGGCCTTCGGAACCCTTACGCAAATACTTAATCACACTCTTCACGTCGCTTTTCTATGAGGCCTGGACCGGCTCGACTGCAGGAGTTATCAAGCTTGCCTCTCCCACGGTTGAAAATCATTAGATACATACTTACTGCCACACTCAGAGACGTCACATTAACTTTAATTGGTACTTAAAAAAAATTATTGACACTTATTTCAATACTCATAAAGACTTTCCATAATTACGTAAGTGAACATTTAGCTTAATTGACGTCTCTGAGTGCGGCAGTTAAATCGACGTGCTAGCTTCGCCGTGAGCCGACGAAAATGATTACAAAAAAAAATCCTACACCAAATAAAAAAAAACCTTTCTGAAAAAGGGGGGCAGAAGAGCAGACGTATCACCTTATAGTAAGTGATCACCGCCGCCCATGTACACTTTTCATCATCAGCCCATTTAAGTCCCCACTGCTAGGGCACGGGCCTCCCTCAATCACATGAGGGGTAATTGCCATACTCACCACGCTTGGCAGACGGGTTGGCGAGGGTTTTGATATAAATGCAGAGTTTTCCTTCTCTGGGTGCTGATGATCATGCCAGCAGCTTTATCTTAGTCGCCTTTTACGACACCACGGTAAGAGTGAGGGTGGCCTATTCTACTCTGCCGGGACCACACGGCCACGTACACTTGCAATACCAAAATACCCAAAGAAACCTTTGTAGGTATTCCAACTTTTGAAGGAAAGTACCATTTCTAATTATAAGCTTTATCAAATACCGTTGTCATGCATAAACAAATAGACCCTTGTGAATCCTGAAATCAGAAATCTAATTAAGAATATAATTCTCAGGGTGAAGTTTGAGGAGGGTCTGCCTGAGGCATCGTGGTGGGTTACGAGGCTCGCAAACAAAACAGGCGGCCTACAACAAAACCGTCCCGTAATAAACGAGAATTTACCTCCTTATCTTAGCGTGTAATTCCCGCTTGCGTCCAAAGCTGTCGCTCTGGAGCGCGGGGTACGATTGGACCGTGATTCAGAGTTTCGGGAGTTTGACAATTACGATGAAGCGACTCCCGTCTGAGCTGTCTTGCGTTTCTCGCGGAACTTTCTACCACGTACCTCAGGTCTGTGGAACGATTTGCTTGCAGTAGTATTTCCCGACGGCTACGACTTAGAGACCTTTAAGAGAAGAGCGTACTCTTTTTTAAAAAGGCCGCCAACACATTAGCGATCTCTCTGATTTCACGGATGTTCAGGGGCGGCGTTGTTTACTTTCCATCAGGTGACTCGCTTGCTTGTTTGGCGCCTCTAGCATAAAAATAACCTTCGCAAAACTTTAACACAAGAATAAAACAAGGTAGAAACACTTTGATGGTAGAAATACGCAGCGACGAACATGTCCTACCTGTCGCATCGCATCCAAAAAAAAGAAAGGCGCAGCGCGTGTACTAATTCGGTCGCAAAATCTGTTTCGTGGTAGACCATCAGGTGAATGATCCTTGAAAGATGAAACATTTATAAAGATTTTATTTAGATTCCGTTTCGAGTTATTTTGCTTGTTACATTCGAGCCAAACTAAAAGACACATTTAACGTTTCTAAATTTTAGCTGCATAGACAGGTGACCCACTAAAAACTTCGATTAAAGTGAATAATCGATATGTACTTCAAACAACGTGAATCGGATACTATAATAATGAAAAAGAAGTTATTAATAGGTACTTTTATTTGGAGAAATGTAAATCAAAATTATTGAAAAGAACGAGAAAAGTAGGTAAGGTACCGATCCTAGATATCGATCCGCAGCCAGTTTATTCCTTTTTCTTCGCTAATCAAAGCGCTTATATTGTGTGCCATACATTTTTTTCTCCAAGAAAGTTGTTCACGTGACAACTCACTCGACACACAATAGCATGGTTATTATAAAAACGATACAATTTAACGATTCTTATATTAATATCACTTTGCGGCACTTTACTGCATAAAACAACACTAAATCTGTACACTAAAAACCACTAAATACGAATTTAAAACCTTTGAATTGCATAAGGTCCTCCGAAATTGAAATCAGAATAAAAAATACCGATTAACCGGGTGATTTTTTTAATAGGTACCCGAAAATCTTCTCGAGTTCACTAATAAAAACAAACATTTTTCCCCAAGGAACATCTAATCTAATCTAAAAAAACCGGCCAAGTGCGAGTCGGGCTCGCGCACAAAGGGTTCCGTAGCAGCAAAGTCCAAAATTACAGTTAAATCAACCTATCTCAAAAACTATAAGAGATACTTTGATCAAACCAAAAATGGTTGAAAGAGTTAATTAGCATGCATCACCTCTATTTTTTTTAGAATTTTATACCACGTAGTTATAAAAATAGAGGGGGGGGGACATACTTTTTACGACTTTGAGAGCTGATATCTCAAAAACCGTTCACATTAAGAAAAATGTTTTTTAGAAAACTTTATATCATTTTAAAAGACCTTTCCATTGATACCCCACACGGGTATGTACATCGAAAAAAAAAATTTCATCCCTCAGTTACATGTATGGGGGGCCCCACCCCCAATTCTTTTTTTTACTATTTAGTGTCATATTTTTGTAGCGGTTCATACAACACATATTCCCATCAAATTTCATCACTGTAGTACTTATAGTTTCCGAGTAAATCGGCTGTGACAGACGGACAGACGGACAGACGGACAGACGGACATGACGAAACTATAAGGGTTCCGTTTTTGCCATTTTGGCTACGGAACCCTAAAAAAATCGCCTTCCGATACTAATTGCATCAATCAGCTGATTAAGTTTGTATGAGAAGACCTCTTCTTTTAATATCTTAAGATCCTGATGTCAATTTCGGAGGAATATTGAATTTGAAGACTGCCTCGGTCATGACATCTCTCGAATGACCCGAGGAAACGTTCAAGTGACTCCACAGCTTAAGCATATGAGCATCTGTGGCCACCTTAAGTGTCAAAGGTGGCGGGGTCCATTCCAGTTTGTAGTACTAGAGAGAATGCTCAAGTCTGAGTCTAAATGATCGGTGTGTCATCATTATCCTCCTGCCCTTTTCCCAGGTTATCTGGGCTCGGCGCAGTATGTCTTCCTTTTCCAGGCGTCCCTGTCATTCGTCATCGAAACATCCTCTGTTCCTCCACCAACTTGCATTTAAACCTACTCATCACTCTTTTGGTTAGATGTTCTTTTCCTCTTCTCATTACATGGCCATACCAGGAAAGACGATTTGTCTTCAATTTGTCAATGATGGGGGCCACTTTCAGACTTCCTCTAATGTACTCATTCCTTATCTTGTCCTATCATTTCCAGGTCGGTGCTCTTCCTCCTCGGCACCCTGGGCGGCATCCTGCTCTGCTGCTTGTGGTGTCTGTTCTTCAAGCGCTCGTCGCACGGCGTGTACATGTGCTCGCTTGCGTGCTGCGTGCGGCGACCGGCTTCCGACCACGACTCTGCCGGCTCCGTGTACCCGCCGCCGCACTACAGCCGCTGCGGCAGCTTCCACCAGGCGCCGCCGCCGTATTCTGAAGTAAGTTGTCAGCTCAACATTTTTAAAAGAGTAAATACTGCTTCTAGCCAGGATTGTAAATAGAGTCGAATTGAAGGTAAGGCAGTATTGGGTACAAAAGCAAGCTCATATCTCCAAATTTATCTTATTTAAATTACATTGGCGCCCAACGTGGGACTATGTCCGACACCTTAAGTTTTTTTTGACATGAGAAAAAAGTATATTATAAAGCGGCGCATAATCATTTATGACTTCCTTTCAATTTTAATTATACTAATAGGATTTAGTTACTTATTTCATTCGTAATTGTACATACTGACTTACAGTAAAACCAAAGTGTCAAAATGCTAGTCACTTAAACACAAACAGAGTTATAAATTAAATGGTAATCAAAAATACAATTGGATACTACATACAAATACAATATAACAATAAAAAATGCCAATAGATTAGTCAAACAAATTTAATTATCCAGATATAAAATGATGATTTAGATAAATAAAGGCTTTGCAACAAAGCTGTCCAAAGCCGGATTCCTTGTTTTAAAGGGTCATCAAGATTCGTTGTTTAATAAAAATCTTATTTAATTTTCATTGGCGCCCAACGTGGGGCTGTGAAAAACCTTAAAGCTCCAAGGTTTTTCACAGAAAATAGAAATAAAATATATTTTTTAACTACTAATTGTACAACGTTGGTTCGAATCCGATTGTTCACCTATGGATTCACAGTTGCTTCATTGTTATTACCAGACATTCCCAATTCTGGCTCCAATCTCATGGTCCAAGCGGACCCTGAGCTCAAGAGCGGCAGCTTTGCATGGAACTGGGAATTACTGTACAATGTTACTTTTCCTTTATTTTTTTTATGGCTAGTAGTGTTGTACGTCAAAGACGCAGTCAACTCTGCCAATGTCAAGTGAGTAGAGACACATTATCACGAATTGAATTGACCGGTGATTTGAGATTATTTCTTAGTTAATTGAGTTTTCTTTTTAGAAAATCACCACCTATAACAAAACAAAACGTACACATAGACAACACACTTCTATTATTTATGTCTAGGTTAAGTTATCAATTAAGTTTCCTTGTTTCGTTTAGTGCCAAATCTAGTTATCATTCATCCATTCAATGTTGGATCCCTTACAGGTGACGTCAAAGCCGGACCTGTACCCGCTGGTGATCACGTGCGGAGACGGCGACGGGAAAGCCGGGGGTAACTATCTTATGGTCCATTACTTCCGGAACTATGTCTTTCGGGCACCAGGTAAGTGTGAGGTATTATTGCATTATTTGTTTATTGTTAAGGTGATAGAAATTGGTAGTTAGAATGCAAGCAAGGCAAGAAAGTCGTGAAATAAATGTTTGAGGAACTATCGTAGTACCCATGCCATATCAATATCCCGTTACCGTACCATAACCTGTGACATAAGTGACATTCCGCCATCATTTATTTTCACGACTTTATTGACAAATTATAAGCCACGGAATACACATGCAACTTAAATTTTCCTTTATTTTAAGAAATTGGCATGTTTCTGTAGTGATTCAAATGCTTACTTAAAAATCTAACATTGCTGACATCGAGCAACATTAAAATTATTGTTTATTTTACATTATTTACCTACTGTTTGGTCTTTAGACTATGAGCATTTGTAGGTAGCATAACCAGTAGCAAACCGCTTAATTTAAAGGGGTTGGCGTAAACATTTCGGCTTTAGTAATGAATATAGGTAACTTAAAGTCTACCTTTTTTTTCGTAATGGCCACTAACATCATTACAAATTAATTAAATAATGCAGGTAGCGTAAACAAAGAAACTACTTACAAATATGGCTTCCAAGCCATCAAGAAAGCCAAACAAGCGCATCATTATTAGAATAGAATAGAATAGAATAATATTGCACGAGATATCAATGCATCATCATCATCATCATGGGCTGATGGCATCAATCACTTACCATCAGGTGATCCGTCTGCTCATCTGTCACTTATCACATAAAAAAAATGCGCCGTCAAATTAAATTGGCTTTTGATCCCCTTCCACGCAGTCTCGTCTAATCGGCTTCAACGATTATCAAGGAAAGACTTCACTTTGCTAAGTAATTCAATTAGCAAACCTGCACTCAGTTATGTATCTGAGAGCGCTGAATGCAGTCGAGCGCATAATATCATAACCACTAATAAACGGGCCTTATATTTTAACCGACTGAGTTTTCGAAGGTGTAAGGCACGTAGCGTGTACCTAACACGAAGTCATGCTGAATCCAGTGAAGGATATTTTCAAAAAGCATGGTGGTGCTATCCGCCTGGCGAAACTGAACGTGAGAACTGTCCGTGTTGCCTATGTTAATAAATAGTACTTTTTTCCGCTCTAAAATGTTTATCCGTTACTTTTTTGATATTTTAGGAGTTATTTTTTTCTGCTGTTCGGGGTCAAGAAAAATATATTAAAATAAAAACATTAAATATCCGTTCAACCGTTAACCTTTTTTTCTAAAATACTTTTAGTTCTCTTCTCTCTAGACGGCGTTCGTTTCCCTTTATAACGGTACTGAGATGCTGTGAAAAATCACTGTTACAATTTTAACTTGTTTTTTCAGGCTCTCTATCAGCGACGAGTACTGCCGAATCTCTTAACTCCAGTTTCATTTGCAACGCGGCAAATGAGGTACGTAGTGTTGATTGTGTAAAAGATATGATTTTAAGATGTGAAAATGACATTTGTCGTTTAAACATTATATCGGAATCAATTATTAGTGTGACGTTCGTGACGCTCTTTTACGACGCGGCCAAATCGTTATTGAGTAGTTTTTTTACACCACGTTGGGCGCCATTTTACAGTTGGCGCCCAAATTGGGGATACTAAATTTTTTTTGTTAGAGATAGGTTTGCGATAACAGATATCTTGCTATGAAATGATTAATTTAAATTGGACTGTATGGGTGTATCTGTGAACATTTAAATCCCTTTAACCACAATTTCTTCCAACCATTTGTTTTATGACTTTTGGAAATTCACTGAAAATTTTTTCGAGTCCCCATACAAAATGATCAAGCCACGTGACCGTCTTTGTATGAACAGATCAAACATTATTAGCGAATTTGCAAAAGTCATGGAACAAATTATGTTGTTCATAACAGTTGGTAGAACATGTGGTCAAATGATGTAAATGTTTGTTTAATTATTTATTCTAGCACACAAAACAGATAACAATCAAAGAAAAACTTGTTTAGGGAATGTAATTGTACATATCGAGATTGTAGTCCTAAATTATGTATGCCTAGGAGCTTACAAGTTCATTAACACAACTAATCACTAAAGAGGATAGAATACTCACAGGTACACCCTGTATAAAGTAGGATCATGGCCAAGTAAAGGCCTAGTGACTGCGGTATACCGCTGTGTGACATCGCAGTTATCTGTCACCCTTCGCGGGCGCCAATAGCCCGTACGTTGATGATGTTGTCCCGACAGCTAATAATTTTGTCGAAATTTTGTCTATACCGCGCCAGAGCCACCGAAGTCATAGCATGGAATTACAGAAAAGCAGCGCAATGCGCTGCGTGAATGAGTGCGATGAGTGAATGCGTCCGAGTGAATGAGGGTACGGAAAGCCCAATCAAAGGGGAAAAAGGTTAAAAGGTTGGCTGCGTATGGTCAGCATCGAAAGTAGCTTAACACTTTAGTACCACGTCAAAGTAAACGTTCTGCCTATTATAGTCAGTTTCTAAGGGGTACGTACAAAATGTTACTTCGACATGGTACTAATGTGTTAAGCTACTTTGACCGTACCTGTGATGAGCAATGGTCAGAATAGGTAGAGCTATTTTTGGTTCTTGCGATTTTTTTCTAATAATATCGACATGCCTGGAATGCCGGTACTAAAGATATACTTTATACTATTAACAGTTATCTTCGTTTATATATACGAGCATTAACATCAGCCTTACGAACTTATTCATGAACGCTTTGTGATACCATGTTTATTTAAAAAAAAAACTATTTGTTCTTTCGGAATTCAAGATACATACGTTAGATAGAAAGGAACAATCTAAGTAAATATGGTTGTATCGAACGTTTATGGATAAGCCCTTTCATGATTAACTAACTAGGTTGGCGCAGCGACCCATAGTGAGTCTTGGCCTCCGATAATAAGAGCCTCCATCTTGGTCGATCCTGCGCCACCTCCTGCCAGTCATCTGCCGAGAGTCCGCGCAGGTCTTTTTCGACCTCATCCTTCCAGCGATATCTCGGACGGCCGATTGGCCTTTTGCCATTAGGACGTCCCTGATACGATCGCTTTACCGCACGATCGTCTCCCATTCTTTCTAGGTGGCCGAGCCAGCGAAGCCTTTCATGATTAAAATGCGTTGAATATTTAACTCTAAAATAATAATCAATCGGTCAATAAACCCAAATAGCTCTACCTACTCCGATCATTGGTGATGAGACTCCTTTAGTGTTGTAGTAATATGAGCCGCGGCAATCGCTTAAATTTAAAAAAATCAATCCATAGGCAAATTCAATCATCCCACCCCCGTATTCGTGCGCGAGCAACTACTCGGACTGCGGCGTGGGCTGCGGGCGCTCGCTGCTACGCTCGCTGTCCTCGCTGACGGACCGGCCCGCGCCCGCGCGCCTGCGCGCCGCCTCCGACGCCCACCGCGAGCGCGACACGGCGCAGGCCTTCAGGGAGAACCTTATCACGTCGCCCGTGCAGCCCTTGGTACGTAACAACGGATGTGGGGGACCAACGAGTTCAGGAAGGATTTGTTATCACCAGGGACATCTTTACCTATAATCCAGGGGGTGCGGTGCACCCGGGCGCCGGAAGTTAGAGGGCGCGAAAGCCGATATACACTCGCGAGCAAAAGTTTGGAATCACTTACTTGAAATTGGTTTCGCGCGATCTTGCTTAGTAAATAATTTTTTTATAATTATAAAAATGACATCATTTAAGGTTCAACTGTTCACTTTAAATTGATACCAAATTCATTCAAATCGAGCTAGTAGTTGTGGAGCTATCCCGGATTAAGCGAAGGAGTAACGAAAAAGACGTGTTTCAATTCTTTGATACGTCTCGAGTTGCGACCTATTGACCCCTATAAAAGCACCTGTTATCGCATTTTCTTTATCAGTCTTGAATTTGGTATCAATTTAAAGTGGACAGTTGAACCTTTAAAATGATGTCATTTTTAAAATTATTAAAAAAATATTTACTAAGCAAGATCGCGCGAAACCAATTTCAAGTAAGTGATTCCAAACTTTTGCTCGCGAGTGTACATAGAGCCTCCACTGTAACGCACCGCAAGGAGCGGGCGAGCTCTTAGTACGTAACAAATGTAGGGGTACCAAGAAGTTCAGGAAGAGTTTTTTTTCACCAGCGAAATCATAGAGGGAACCTTATTGCGTCGCCCGTGCAGCCCTTAGTACGTAACAAATGTAAGGGTACCAAGAAGTTCATTAAGGGTTTTTATTTTACCAGCCAAATAACTTGAGTATCTTGTTACGTTGATGAATAAGTGAGGAGAATCTTGTTACGTTGCCCGTGCAGCCCCTGGTACGTAACAATGGATGCCAACGCGTTCAGGAAGGATTTGTTATCGCCAGCCAAATTTGGCAGAGAAAACTTTATTACTTCGGCGGTGAAGCCCTTGGTACGTGAAAGCAAATCTAGGGGTATCAATTAGTCCAGGAAGGATTTATTAACTTCATCAGCCAAATTTTAACATGATGCTTTACTCATGATTATGAACAACCACTCCAACGAGACCAATAATGAAATCGGAAAAATCTGCTGTTCCGACACATCAAGTTCAATCAAATAAAGCATAGTAAGATAAGTAAAGAATAACTGACTCCAATGGCTATAAACAACTCTTCCGCTGATATAGACCATTCACATGAAAGCAAGGCGTAGTTTGGAGGTATTTGATGACCCGTTTGGACCAGTGGTAGTGAACGCTGCCTGTGGTGCAAGGGTTGCGGGTTCGATCCCCGCATAGTACAAACATTTATGTGCATGAATATGTCGGTTTGTAATGGTCTGTGTGATTTCTATATATTACAAGTATGTATTTACAAAAGAAAAGTATTAAATGTATATTTATTTGTAATTCCGCTGTTGGTTCTGATACCTATCCGTAACACAGGTGCTTGAGCTACCTATCTCGGAGTCAGATCAATGAATGTGAAGTTGTGAAATATTTATTTATTGCTGTTTTTTGAGGTTTTTACGTAGGCAATGGAAAAAGTTGAAAAATATGTCCTATTAAATATCTCTGTTAAATGTTTGAGGATCTGACCTATGGAATACCAACCCTTTGACGTAGCGACAGTGTTGCAATCATTAGTTTCCCGCTTTTTTGACAAATCATTATAACAGTTACTTTCTGTTACAGGACCCTTCTTTTGATTTGGAATTGGAGCTTATCGATTGCGAGATGTACTGCGACGGCGGCTGCAAGCCCCGGCTCGGGGCTTCGCCGCCCTCGCACCGCTCGCCCTCCAACCCGGAGGAGCCCGTGTACGACCCCGAGGCCTACGCGCTGCGCCACATGTTCGCCTGCCCCTCGCCCGAGCCCGGCGCCTGCGAGTCGCCGCCGCAGCCCACCAGCCCCACGCAGACCTCCCGGGAGTCTACCCTCCGGAGGCCCAGCGACGAGAGGCGACACCGCCGCCTGGAGTCAGTCAAAAAGACCTCCAAGGCCAGGAAATCGAGCTTATACATGCCTCTGTCGGTGGCGTACCCCGTCAGGACGTCTCGGATATCGCCCGGCGCGCGCGCGTCGTCGCGCTCGGCGCCCGCCACGCCCTGCAGCGGGCTCGTGCCCAACCTCCTGACCTTCACGCAGCGCGTGTCGGCCTCGCGACACGGCTCCAGATCCTCGAGGCTCGAGGAGGAGAGCAACCCTCTCCTCTCGGAGATCGAGAACATACGCATTGACCACAAGTTTTGAGGACAAGCACAGGGCATTGGGGGCTGACTGCTTGTTTTATTTTATTATCATTACCCACCTAAATGACTGAATATTAACATGTGAAAGAATCTAAGTGAATGTGAACCTGCAAATACCTACGGCCTAATTTGCTAAACCCAACCGCCCAGTAGCCCCCGTGTCGTGGAGTGAACCCGCATTCTGAATGTTGTGATTGTACTTATAATCTGTGCTCATTATAAAGTAGAGCGAACACTTACGCAATTAAGTAGTTAGTTTAAATGTTATTCAAATATATTGCATTTAAGTATAAGAAAAAAAGAGCTTGTTGGACCATTGTTCACTTGCCTTCTGATAAGAAATAAATTTCGAAACGCCAATTTGGTTTTTATTGTAATAATAACCTAAACCTACCACCACTGAGCAAGTAATCACCAGTACCTAATCACTCTACCACACGAAGCTATAGGTACTCAACCATGAGAAGGTGCATTATCGTACTGTAAATAAAAATAAAATAAAAAATAAAATATTTATTTATTACAACAACAACCACAGTATTAGGTACATTATACATATAGACATTTAATAGTCATAGTTATCTACCAGTAATAGTTATCCAGCTTATTAGAAAAGGCGATCCAAAGTGAATACTGTACTAATGCTAATGCTTTCCCGTTCGAGCAAGCAATGTTAAAAGGAGATAGACCGAGTTTTGTTCCAGAACCATTCCTAGATCGCGTTTCATAATAGGGAGGTAGTAGTTATTAATATGTAAGTTTACAATAACAATTTTGTAAGGGGTAAATCTAAGATTTGTCAGTAGAAGAGATCAACAATGCGGACCAGTTGCAAACTAAACAACAATTTATTCTAATTCCATCTGTTCGATTGCTGTGTAATTATGTTTACAATGCAATAAGGTTGCAATGATTCCCACTATAGGCTAAGCCTGTCCCGTGGGTAATCATTTTTATAATTATTTATCTAGTCACAGTTGCATGCTTCTGAGCGTTAATGTGCGTTTGAGAGTGCGGGTAAGTGTGTATATAACATTCATTTATATGTCAAAATGTGTGAGTGTGTAAGTGTGTGTAAGTTTGTGTTTGTGTTAAGTACGAACGTGTGAGTGGATGTGTGAACGATGCATGCATGAGAGTGCATAGGTTACGGTTGTATACGTTTGTCATTCCTTGTTGCTTGCCCAGCCCTACGTCGTGAGACTTGGGATCGGAATCATGGATGTGAACCATGATTCCACTAGCGAGCTTAACCGGCCGACTTTAATATATTTTCAATGTCTCCGTAGGAGAGCCCCGCGATCCAGTTTTGGAGTTTTAGTTTTAATTCACGGGCTGAGCAGTCTCCAATAAAACACAGTGAGTTTACTTTATTGTAGATGTAAGGATGTAAGAAAGAACTATGTTTTCTTGCGAGATTTGACTTTATTGAGGGCAAGGCAAGCTTGTAAATTCTTTTCTTTAACATATTCTTGTGCTCCTTGGTTCCAAGGATTGAACGGTGCACGCTTGTTGTTGCACGCTGTATAAACAGTCCACGAACGGTCAGAACCTCGCTTTCCCGGTATAAGTCCCGGGTGGGATACCTAATGGGTTTTCTTAGCATCACTTTTAATACCGATCTTTGTGCCCTCTCCAAAATAATCATATGTGAGGCAGCAGATCCTCCCCAGACCGCAATGCAGTATGTGATGATGGATTGACAGAGAGCTATGTACACATTTTTAAGCAGCTCAAAACTCGCTGCATCCCTTAGGTTTTTAAAAACGTAAATGAGTTTACGAACCCGATGGCCGATGATGCAGCCAGGTGTTGTCTAAAAGAGAGCCGCTCATCAATTACTACACCTAGGTATTTGATTACGGGAGACCTGTTAATACTTCTACAGTTGCAAGATAACTGCGGATGATTGGAGGTCGTGCAAGAGTGTACCCGGATGACTGGGATGGAAGGGGAGGAAGGCGATGTTTTGTAGAAGCACAAGAATTTAGTTTTGTCTAGATTGAGAGTGAGGAGATTTCGCTGGAGCCACTCAGCAATAGCTGACATCCCACGTTCAGCATTACCCACAACCCGATCCCAGGAGACGTCGTGAAATATTACCGCTGTGTCGTCAGCATAGCAGATAGTGTCGGCTTTTGGTAACTTTAAGTTCAATATATCATTTACATAGATTATGAAAAGCGTGGGACCCAGGGTGCTGCCCTGAGGGACCCCGAAGTCAACAGGCATCAGCTTGCTTCTAGTGTCGTTAATCCTGACGCATTGGTTCCTACCTGTTAGGTAACTTTTGAACCATTCCAAAGCGGCTCCGCGGATACCACACTTCTCCAGTTTGCTGAGTAGAATAGGGACTGAGACGGTATCAAATGCCTTGGCCAGGTCTAGGAACACGCCGATACAGGCACGCTTCCTGTCGAGGTGCTCGGAGACCAGGCCAGTAAGCAGTGAGACCGCCCCCTCCGTGGATTTCCCCCGACGAAACCCAAATTGCCTCTCTGATAGTAGCCCATTCTTCTCAGCAAAACTGACTAGCCGCTTATTAACTAGCTTCTCCAAGATTTTAGAGAAGCAGAGATATTGGTCGGTAATTACTCGGGTCCGATCTGTTCCCGGATTTGTGTATGGGAATGACAGCAGCAGTTTTCCAGTTCCCTGGGAATCTTACCTCAGACAGACTCAAATTGCAGAGGAAGGTTAAAGGAGTTGCGATATATTTTTTAACTGTTTTTATCAATTTGTTTGTGATACCGTCGGCTCCCGGAGCGCTGTCATTCTTTAGCTGCGAGATCACGGACTCGACCTCCTCTTCGTCAGTCGGAACAAGAAAGAGGGAATTTACCGGAGAAGGGCTGCATGACACTTTAGCCGCCAAAGATTCCTGAGTTTCACTCGTTGCTTCAAGAATCTTCTCCGCGAGGTTTCTTCCCACGTTTGAGAAGTACTCGTTGCAATAGTCTAACGAGCTAACTTGGGTCTCCTTGATTCCGGCAAGTTCCTCAGTATGTTCTCTCATCTTCTGGGTGTGCGTTATCGTCCGAATAGTACTCCAGAGCTTCTTTTGATCCTTTCTACTGGATTCTAGCTCCGCTGATTCGTAGGATTTTTTGAGATTTCGCAGGAGTTCGTTATGAAAGTTTCTGTATCGTTTGAAGATTAACTTTGCTGTTTCATCATTAGGATTTCCCTTAACTTTAGCATGGAGTCGGTCTCTGTGCCTGGAGCATCTGATGAGACCTGGGGTCATCCACGGTTTAATGGAGAACTTCGAACGGCTGACGGGCCGGCGAGTGGAATTTCTTTCTACCAAGTCTGTCAGAATCTCCGAGAAAGCTGCGGCAGCCCTGTCCAGTGATGGTTCCTCGATGACTTGCCGCCAGTCGACTCCCGCTATTTCCATTTCAATTGCCCCGAGATCAATTTTGGTAACCTGGCGGGTGGTTTTATTAAGAGTTGACTTTTTATTTATTACACCGGCTATGACCAAATCGTGATCAGTGATGTCAGTTTTGCAGATTACAGACTCTGCTAAGTAATTAGACGAGACAAAGATGTGATCCAAGCACGAGTTTAATCTGGTTGGTTTTGTTACAGTGGGAACTAGGTCTAGCTCGGCCATAGAGCAGAGGTACGTGTGCACACTCAAGTTATTTGTTCCGTCCTGAAGCGTGTCAATGTTAATGTCACCGACCACAATGGTACTTGATGTGCTTTTGACAGACCTCACCGTGGTCGCAAGCGAGTCTAAAAAAGAAGAACCGTCTATGAAGGATGGTGAGCGGTATATCCCAAGGAGCACATAACAGTTCTTTATTACGATTTGAATGCAATTTGCATCTCTGAGGTCTGGTTCAGACACCAGCGGTGTCGGAAGGTTTCTGTTTACGTAAACGACTACTCCTCCAGCCCTGTTGATGAAGCGGTGCGTCCTATAGGCCGAATAACCATTAATCTGGGGGATAATAGAATCCTCATGGATCCAACACTCCGTCAGCACCATCACGTCAAAGGGCATGTTTAATCGAGCAACAGTCAAAAGAAAATTGTCGAAGTTTTTTTGAATACTTCGAATGTTTAAAGTTAGCACTCTAATGTTGAATTTATCTGTAATAAAGAATTTGCAGCTTTCGGGGCAGTCTACTACGTGGCAGGGGATTTCTGACGAATCGAGGTCTTGCAGGATATGCATATTAGCCATTTTCATATGAGTGCAAATAAAAATGCACTTTAGGGAAATCAAGACCCCGGCTCCCCGGCCACGTGAAGACGCTTATAGATTTATTTATATTTTTATTGTGTTCACTGTTTGTATGAGTAATGTGTGTGTGATGTAATGTGGTTGTGTGGCAACAAAAAGTCTTGAAAAATTACAGAAATGACAAATTTAAGACAAATAGAGTTAAATAATAATACAGCTAGCACATTTAGGCTCAGATTTTCCAAAAGGGAGATGTTACACTTAGATATGGTCGGCGCTCTCCAGGATGCGCGATATGTCGGCATGACTTTTAACATGTATTGTTTCGGAGTCCGTTCCATTTCCCTCACGTTTCTTGACGAAAATGCTGCCGCCGTTTGTCCAGCAGTATTTAAAGCCGGCCTGCTTGAATTTGGCCCTGCATTCACGAAACAACAGTCTATTGACTTGGGTTAGACGTTCATTTAGGTAGATATTCTTCGGGGGTCCCTCGATGTTAATGTCTTTAGTAGTGATGCGACGAGTTTTAACCTTCTTTAGAAATTGGTTACGTACCACTCGCCGTGTGAACCGCACAAGCAATGGGCGCGGTAAGCTGTTCTCTTTGTTTTGAATTGCATTGCGTTTTGGCCCGATACGATGGACATTGTCAATATCGGAGTCTTGAAATGTGATCCCGGCTTGAGCAGCTACAGTAAATATTATTTGTTGAGCGTTCTCGCCGTCGGATTCCGATATCCCGTGAACTTCAATTTCATTACGCAGCATTTCCTGATTCTGCTGGTTTAATTTTTCTTCCAAGACTGCAATCTCACTTTTAAGTTCTGTGTTTTCCTTTGCACACATTTCTAGAGCTGTCAGACGTGTTTCATGGGTCCCCAATGTGTTAGATAATTCCAGTAATTTGTTTTCGCACCCTTCTAGGGCCGAGACCGCCCGCACTATGTTAGATTTCATTGATGTTATATCGTCTCTTAATAATTTTATCTGATGAGTGAGATCAGCGAGGGAGGCGGCCTCTTTGGGTGGACTTGTTTTCTTTGGTTTTCTAATGGTAATATTATCAGAACGTACCGGAGTTGTTGTGTTGTCACCTCCTTTTTTCATCAAGCAGCGGCAGTCCGGGCAGATCCATATCGACTTTTGTTCGGTAGATGAGCTCGAAAAGTTTACACATAAGTGGTGAAACACTTTATTGCAGGAGATCTTAGTGCAGATAATATAGTTTTTATCCTTTATTGTCGAGTTACACCCGGCGCAAGCCGTTGTTTGTTTCGACGACAT
Organism: Marasmia exigua; assembly: GCA_019059595.1. Taxonomy (NCBI): domain Eukaryota; kingdom Metazoa; phylum Arthropoda; class Insecta; order Lepidoptera; family Crambidae; genus Marasmia; species Marasmia exigua. Next base: position 18,858,874 of record CM032470.1, read on the forward strand.
CTTTGATGAGTCACTGTGTCAAGAAAGTCGTGATATTGTGGTCGTGACAACGGATTTTTGAGGAACTAACAGAGTCCCCGTGGTTTTTATCTAATGGGATTACCAATTTATTTATTTACGAACATATTTATAGTATTACTAGCTGACCCGGCAAACGTTGTTTTGCCATATAAATAAAAGGGTTGATCGTAGAAGGGTGAAAATTGAGGATTGTATGTATTTTTGTATGTTGTATCATAAAAAAAGAGAAATTAAAAATTTTGTCTAAAAAATAAAAATAAAAATTTAGGGGTGGACTACCCCTAACATTTAGGGGGATGAAAAATAGATGTTGGCCGATTCTCATAGATACCGGATAAGCACAAAAAATTTCATCAAAATCGGTCAAGCCGTTTCGGAGGAGTATGGCAACGAAAACTGTGACACGAGAATTTTATATATTAGATATATTAGATAAATTTTAACATATTTACAGTTTATCTCCTTTTATTTTTTTTCCTTATTCAATGTTGCACCACCAGCTTGTCCGGTAAAAATCGCTTTCAGCGATAAGACCGCCGAAATTGTACACTACAATTCTTATTAATTTAATTTATAATGCCTAAAGTTGTGTATTTTGTACAATAAAGTATATCTGTCTATCATACCTTATGACTTGAGCGGCAGTGGCGCCACCAATTTTTTTCAGGACCTTATTGACACATGAAATATAATGTGGGAGAGCCACGCTTAGGCATGAATAGGCCGGCTCGCCGGAGTGATACCACTGCCTCGCAGAAGACCGGCGTGAAGCAGCGCCTGCGCTGTGTTTCGCCGTGTCAGTAAGGTTACCGGAGGCCCAATGGGGGGGAAGGGGAAAAGGTTGGCAGCGCACTTGTGACTCAACTGGTGTTGCGGGTGTCCATGGGTGGCGGAATTGCTTACCATCAGGTGATCCGTCTGCTCGTCTGCCACCTCTCATATAAAAATATATATTAATATACCAATTGCTACATATTTGAATCGGGGAGAGTAAAACTCAGCAAGCCTTTTCTAGCGTAGCATGTAGCGCTCTCTAGTGGAAATCTAGATAATGAAGTCCCGCGGCAAAGCACAGAACTAAAATTGCTGACGGCGACTGAAGCGCGCTTTTCACGGGACTTCTTTGGTAGCGCGGACCACGATTAATAATATCTATTATCTTTGTGTTATTATTTCTTTTTATTTAGTCGTGACGTAACGTGAGTGACTTTGACATTTAGTTGACATTGACAGTTATATTGCTTGATTCGCGCAGACTTCCCGGTTCTGTTTACCAACAGAATAGAGGAGAATTAATTGTATTTTTGTGTAATTCACTACAAATTTCGTCAAGCTGACTTCCAAAATTGATATAGATATGAGTTTGCCTACAGACTTCGGTCCGGACTCTGGCGGAAGAGTCAAGGTATGCCCCTGTATTGAGTGTAAAATTGGATGCATTATTTTACTTTTTATTTGTATAAATCACTTAAATTTTAATATCCTGCAGGGTCTGGTGATAGTAAAGCCAATAGTGTACGGTAATGTGGCGCGGTACTTCGGCAAGAAACGCGAGGAGGACGGGCATACCCACCAGTGGACTGTGTACGTGAAACCGTATGCTAACGAAGACATGTCGGCGTACATCAAGAAGGTCCACTTCAAGCTGCACGAGAGCTACGCCAACCCCAACCGTATCGTCACCAAGCTGCCCTACGAGCTCACGGAGACTGGCTGGGGCGAATTTGAGATTGTTATTAAGATTTACTTTCATGATCCGAATGAGAGGCCGGTAAGTGTTTTTTTTAGATGAATTGACTGTTTTCTCTACTAACACAACATGATTAACTTACATTGATATATGATTGTCCCATTTTTTCTAACAATCTAGGTTTTGGCCAGAAAATTTATAGAAGGAAGTCGTACATAATCATTTGTTGAAAAATATAAGAAACAACTCTGTCTTTTTGAATGTGTTGCTTATATTCCAAAAGTATTTCTACTTCAAACGTCTTATGGTTAATGTAATTGTATCCAATCCGATAATAGCCAAAAATGGCTCACCAGATCTGGAGAGCCTTTTTCTCTATGACAAAACTATCTAAAAGATTAACTGTGCAAAACTGGACTTTATTTGTTACTGTCCATAGAAGTTAATTAACATGCAAGATATTTTTTGCACTGAAGACGTTATACAACTAGGTATTTTTCAAAGTAGGTATTAATTTAATGACTACTATGGTATTTAAATTCTAGAAAAAAACATTTGTTTAAATATGACATTAGTTTGGCGAGTGATACATGGCCAATCTATAAGTGACAACAATATATAAATTATTATTTTAGTCATAAATTAGGTAAGTCAATAAGATTATAGGACTCGCAATCTTAAATAATATAGTAATGTTGTGATGATATATTTTTTATGACTGATGATATGTGTAAAACAATTACATGAAATGCAGGATTACATTTCAATTCCTCTGTAAAATATTTTATCAGCTGATTGTTCCAGGTGACCCTGTACCATATTCTAAAGCTATTCCAATCTCCTGTGACCGAAGGTGCGCCACCCACAGTAGGCCGGGCGTTAGTCAGCGAGTCATATGAGGAGATTGTGTTTCAAGAGCCAACACAACTCATGCAACATTTATTAAGCAGTATAAAACCCATTACAAATGGACCTTGGAACCATGATACAGATTGTGAGTATTATTAACTTGATTTATTTTTATCTATTGTGTCCACCGTGCATGGGTTCCATGCTTGTTGTGGTAAATGCTGAGTGCTCTAATGCTTTCTAATTCATCTTAGGGGCCTGCTAAGGTTGCGTCTATAATAACCAAAGTCCAGTTTATGCCACAGAACAGCCCAGATTTCATAGTAAAGAACTGTTGGGGCATGTCGCATTATTAATGTAATCCTTGTAATATTTTCTGTAAACAAAAAACTCAATTAAGTATTATACCAATACCGTCATATTTTTAAAAACTAAATTCACTCATTGATTGATTGCAATTTTCATTACACTACACTTCTACAATCTCTGTGCTCTTATTAAGTAATATAAAACAAATTTATTTTAGTTTATTACTTTTAAGATTTTATAATCATACTCATATTTTTATTATAGTTGAAGAGAAAAAGGAAAAGACCCTGGAAAAAATAATAAATGCCCAAGCGAAGGTTAGAAATGAGATTTCTGACTTAAAAGAAAAATTACACCTAGCCAAGGAAACAATAGCCAAGTTCAAGGAAGAAATAGCCAAGATTCAGAATAACACTGCAGCCAATGTTTTAGCAGGAGTTTAACACTTAAACCTAAGTTTTATTATAAGTTTCATCTTGGTAATGTAGCTAAATATTCACCAAGCAACATTTGACCCCTGACATGCTGCAGCTGCTTTGTTACTGGAACGTTGTATAGCAACATTTCTCTCTTTCTCTCTTGACCTTATTAGACATGTAGACAACACTGGACATCATGGCGGCAATATGGTATTTTATCGTGCGTGAATTGTTGTCGAACTTGTTCAAGGCATATTATAATAATTCTCACAACATCTCATACGTTGACCTGATTCCGTACTAAGTAGCTTAAGCACTTGTGTTACAGATATCAGACAACAGAGGAACACAAATATATACTTAAATACATATATTACACCCAGACACCGAACAAACACAAGTGTTCATCGCACGAATGTTTGTCCAGGGAGGGGATCGAACCCATGACCTTTGGCGTAAGAGGCAGGGTCACTACCAATTGCGCCATCCGGTCAGTCAATATTGTATATTGCTTAGTGGATACTTAGCTAATGAAGACTTGAATTAGTTTCATAATTTATACAATAAACTTCCATAAATTAATAACCTAGCTAGTGATTATCTTTTGTCATAAATAAAATGTGGAAATAGAATGTTCAACATTTGTCCTAATGAAATGCATGACTGATTAGATTTTCATTTACATGATTAATATTAATAACTTGTAAATATTTTATATACTTACTCAGTACTTTTTTACTGAATCAATAAAATGGTAAAAATATACTTGGTTTTATTCATAACAGTATAAAATCTCGCTTTTCAATTTATTTAGATGAGTAGGTCAGGTATAAGTAATAGGTATTATTTATTCTATGACATAGGTAGTTTAAAAATAGTATATTTACTTCAGTTAATATCATTGACAGTTTCTATTTCCTATAAATACATGTTATTGTAGTTATTTTAAAACATGTAAAAGGCAATAAGATATGGTCAATGCTAGTATAATAAATGAAATCAATTTCCTAATTACTTGGAAGTCCAATTACTTACGAAAGCTTTTGTTGTTAGTTTCTTGTTTATTCTTTACATTTGAAACTACTATTTCCATATGAATTAAGAAAGAGAATGTAAGTTTAAGAACTAGAAGGTGTAGTCCTACATGAGCGACAGTTGACGAAGCTTCACGAAGTGTTTCTGACTACCAGACTGTTCTGTCCAATACGTGCGCTAACTTAACATAAAGGGTACCGGGCTTATAGTTTTTATAAGTAGGTAAGCTGTAAAGCGTATGTGTCTGTCCCGGTCTCTTGTAAACTACCAGTAATATGGATTCCTTCAAATGAAGCGCGAAGAAGCATCTCGCAGACCAGTATTGCGATGCCAATGGAGGTGATGCCTTGACATCGCTTCCGTTGTAATTGCAACTTGGGCTCTTCTCTTGCTTACCATTAGGCTGAGGAGGGCCAATATACTGTGTCACTACAAAAAAAAACCGGCCAAGTGCGAGTCGGACTCGCGCACCGAGGGTTCCGTACAAACCTGCAAGGTTAACAAAGTTCGTTCATTACGACAATCGAGTCATAACTATGGTATTTTTATTGCAAAATGAAATTCATAACATTACAATGGGGAAAGATGGAGGAGCATAAATTTAAGACAAAGTTCTCTTTATCGTTTAAGTAATCCTTTATTTTATATTAACACATATCATTTATCTATAATATAACTGAAACACTTATACTAGCCTTGCAGCAGACTTGCGAAAGTTCTTTTATTAAAGTTATTTATTTACTAAGTTTTTTAGTCACTATTTAGAAATCTGGTTCAAAAATATTAATTCTATGCAGTTCACTCTGACCGTATAGAATCATTTCAAAAAAAGTTTCTAAAAATTCTTTCGTTCAGACAAGGTCTTCTAAGGAAAATAAACACTTATAGCGACAGACTCGCTAGATATAATATGATCACTCTTGAGACAAGACGAAAGCAATTTGATCTCATATTTTTGCATAAGATATTGCATTCTATTTTGGATTCGCCACCACTTCTGTCATCAATTAATTTCAACACTGTTTATCGGACCCGTAACCCTAAACTATTTTCTTTAAGAGTTTATAAAAACAATACTTCTTTCTTCAATCAACCCCATAGTCCGCATGTGTCGCGAATACAACGATCTGAAACATGATATCGATATCTTTGCTGCCAATCCAAATGTTTTCAGGAGGAGTCTCAAAACCCTCTTTAATACTTAGTACTGTTAATTTTATAATTATAATAATATGTTGTCTTATTTTTTTATTTATTTTTTTTAAATTCTCAATTCCAATTTTAATAATAATAACATTGTAGTTAATTTTTTTATTATTATTATCTTGATTTTAATGTAATGCTCAATGTATTTTCAATGTTCACCAATTATATTTTTTTGTGTATTATCTTTGTTTTGTGATGCACCAATTGTTTTAAATTTGATAAAAAAAAATACTAATTTTAAACACGCTAGGAACACTTTCATTGGATTACGATCTAGACTTAAGTTAATTTAATAAACAATACTAAGTTATTATCTGTAATGATTGTAAACTGTCTGTGTTCTTTAATAAAGAAATAAAAAAATTAAAGAAAAAAAAAAAATAAGTATTAAATTTGAACCAGACCTGTAAATGGTGACTGAAAAAGATATGAATAGTACCACATTGAACATTGAAGTTCGAAAAAACGTTATCAATAGTTGTACAACTTCGTGTAGTGCTACTGTTTCAGTTAGGACGCATTTAGATTATACAGCTACATTCACCAAAACATCGGGATTGAATGACGATGAGTGAGGTCGTCTTTGCCGTTTGAAAAATGTTGCCCTCCCCATACATAGATAGTATAATAACTCGCGGTCATTGCTGTAACTACAATTATGTTTACAATCACAATTTTTTTGGTGGTAACTACTTAAAATTTTAAGCTTTTCGGAATTTTTCTGTTACCTGTGCTGTAAGCTATTGCTTCTTACCAAATTTCGAGATTCTATGTCAACGGGAAGTGGTATTTAGGTTTTAATTCCCTTGCGTGTAGTTGCGAGTTTCAAAATATGCGGTATCAATGGTTGTACTTTTGCGTTTTGCGATTTTGCGTTGACTTAGAATTTTTTTTTTCACGGGTTAAAGGCAATTAGATCTAAGTATTTGATATGAATTTCAACTTGATAGCTCTACGCGTTCATGAGGAAAAAAGTAATAAGTTTATATTTATTAAAAAATATATATTTTGTAATGTAACTAAAAATTTAAGGTTTTCGGAATTTTTCCTTTATGTGTGCTATAAAACGTTACTTCATGCCAAATTTCAAGATTCTAGGTCGACTGGAAGTACCCTTTAGGTTTTGATTCCCTTGCGATTACTTGCGAGTTTCAAAATATGCAGCTTAAATTGCTGTTTCTTTTGATTGCGTTGACATAGAAGTTTGATTTTGTTACAGCTTAAAGGTACTATAGACCTGAGTATTTGGTATGAATTTCAATTTAATACCTCTACGCGTTTATGAGGAAATGGGTAGTAAGTTTAAAATTATTAAAAAAAAATATATTATGTGATGTAACTAAAAAATTATGGTTTTCGTAATTTTTCCTTTATCTATGCTATAAGACGTTGCTTCGTACCAAATTTCAAGATTCTGAGTTCACGGGAAGCACCCTGTAGGTTTTGATTCCCTTGCAAGTGTCGAAAATTTGCGGTATAAACAGCTGTATCTTTTGATTGCGTTGGCTTAGAAGTTTGATTTTTTCACAGCTTCAAGGGACAGTAGACCTGAGTAATTGATATAAATTTCAGCTTCATACCTCCACGCGTTCCTGAGAAAGAGGGTCTTGACAGACGGACGGACGGACAACAAAGTGATCCTATAAGGATTCCGTTTTTTCCTTTTGAGGTACGGAACCCTAAAAAAAAGATATATTAAAGGTACCTATCTTTAATCAAGGTACCTATGGTATAGCTCAGATTAACGTGGAAATGAATATAGATCATACCATATATTACACATATAATAAAAGAGATATTATACTGACGCTTTCAGTTCATACTCTGCGAGACATCTGCGTTCTACAGCTCGCTTATGACGTATACTCTAAAGTACCGGCATATGAGTCTCATGTATCTGCACTCGCGAGAAACTAAGTCGACTGAGGACCAAATTTTCATACAAACATACTAACTTCAGAGTCATATAAATATGAAAGTATATGTGCTTTAGTGATAATTTTAATGTTAATCGATGTCTAAAATGTTCTTCTATTAGTTAATCGTTTAACAAGCCTCCAGAAACATGCCAATTTTCTTAAAATTAGGATTGAGCAAGTTGTTTGTTTCCCCCGGGAAATATTCTGAAATCTTTTCAAATACATAATTAATTGAAATTTAAACACTTTTGAAATCGATTTACTTACAATAAAATTATCAACAAAACACAGATACTTTCATATTTATAGGCCTCTGAAAAGAGTATGTTTGTATGAAAATTGGGTTTTGAGTCGATTTGTTTGCTCACGACTGTAGTACCTACCGGGGAACAAAGTTGTTGTTAAGGTTCAACGACAAATTCAACTGCAATTCAATTCAAATAATTCTTTATTTGCATAGGCTTGTACACAGCACTTACAAATCGTCATACATTTGAATGACTTAAAACTATTTATAAGTACTTATGTATAATTTACATGTTAATACATATATATGTTGATACATAAAATATACTAAAGAAATAAATAAACATAATGCGATTCTACCACCGGCTCAGAAAGTTGTTTCTGGTCGAGAAGATCCGGCAAGAAACTCGCCAGTTACTCTTTTTAATCGCCAACTTTTTTACAATGGTTTATTATCCTCATACCAAGTCATACAGTCTAATGCAACACAAAATAGAATGAAGCAAATTAAAAGCTAAATATGAGGTAAACCGAAGCGGACCAGTCCCCAAAGGTGGCACCTGTTCACAAGTATGACGTATGTGTCAGCCATCATTTCACTCAACCATATTAGAGGGAAAAAGTCGTCTAAGTCGTCGGTGAAGTGTATTTTTAGCTCCAATTTTGATATTCGTCGAGTTTTATTGATCGGCTGTCACTCGCGATGGATGACCGTCGCGGGCATCAATCGAAGGGACATTTCGAATTCCGACTTATTACCATACGCCCTAGCTCAGATACTCTTACGGAGCCCAGTGACCACTTAGATTATCAAACTCAAACCCAAATAATTATTTATTTGCATTGGCTTGTACACAGCACTTACAAATCGTCATAAATTTGAATGACTTAAAACTATTTATATATGTAAATTATACATAAGTACTTATGTATAATTTACATGTTAACACATATGAATGTTGATACATAAAATATACTAAAAAAAACATAATGCGATTCTATCACCGCGGCTCGGAAAGTTTTTTCTGGTCTAGATGATCCGGCAAGAAACTCGCCAGTTACTCTTTTTAATCGCCAAACTCATATAATGTTGTGATCCTGTGTAAAATGTTATGAATTACTTATTTTCTATAGAGTTAAGTGCTTCATATTAATATTAAAGTAAAAATGACATAATATTGTACCTATCTATTTATTTCATATTAAGTTGGAGACGGTATAATGTCAACCTCACCTGAACGTGTCGGTTGTTCGTATGAATAGCCGACAGCGGTGCACTCTAGCAACCGCGGTGCTCCCTAGACAACAGATGAGGCTCTGACGACCGATTCCATGGCGGTATAACCATGCTACCAGCTGGGAAACCGGCCTGAATAGGCTGGTGATGATCACTACCACTCTGCCAAGAGTGTGACGACAAAGAAGAAATACTGATCAAAAACCACGAAGAATGTTCTGCTGACCTCTCACCCAAAAAACTATCAAGTAACTGTAGATTCCACTCTGGGGTCACTTTTGGTCAGCAGATTGGGACCAAATGCGTTCTTTTATTTTCTCGTCTTTCCCATGGGCGCAAGTCTGCTTTAAATCGAGCAATCCTAGTACTGCTGCTGATTGTCTCCGATGTTGTTGATGTAGGTAACCATGTTTTAAAAAAAAAGTCTATCTGTTTGTTCGCGCTAATCTTGGTAATATAACCTACTTACTTCTTATACTACACGCCGAAAGTAACTGGCAATATTTTGTCCAGACTACTTAGCTGGGAATTTCGTAATGTGACCCATAGCAAGAGTTGATTGCGACGTAGGTCAAACAGCTTTCAAGGGCAATGGTTATCTGATTACCTACCCTGAAAACTATTACATTTTTTTTTCAAATTTCATTGCATACCTACCTATTTACTTACTTTTCTTATTTGTTTAAGGTGACGGGTAGGGCACACTAGCGACGCCAATCGATTTTAGTTTTTAACTACTAAACCGGATTTATTTTAAACAATTTCCACGTGGCAAAAGTCGGAACTAACGCTGTTTATTTTACAGTATCAGTCATCATCATCATCATCATTTCAGCCAATAGACGTCCACTGCTGGACATAGGCCTCCCCCAATGTTCTCTACATAGGTTCGCGCGATCTTCACCAGATCGTCCGATCTGCCGAAAATATGCTGCGAAGCTTCCTGAACGCTGCCCAGCCGAGTTGTAGCCAGTACAGTATCAGTGCTTTTTGACATTTTGCCATAGAAAAAATATTGTACAGCGCCCACATGTCAATGTCAATAAAGTGCTTTCTGATCTTGGTCAGTATGTATGTATGGCGATTTCGCCCGGCGTTGTTAGCTGCGAGATTATTTTTGTGATAGGTGACAGACGAGCAGGCGCATCATCTGATGGTAAGTAATGGCCGCTGCTCATGGTGGCGGTGTGTAACACCACTGTGGTATAGTCACCCACATCGTCGCCTACTGTTGTCGCTGGTATACTCGTTCGTCAGTAAGCTCCGAGCATTAGTTACCGAGCACGCTCCAGGCGTCTTGGCGCGTGTCGCGCGCCAGGATGTGGTAGCAGACGTCGTACTTGTGCTCGGCGCCGTCGAACGTGCTGACGGCGCGCTCCGTCACGTTGCAGAACGCGGGCCGCTCCGGCGGCGGCGCGCACGAGTACCTACCTGCCGCCAAACAATGCACGTTATGTTCCTCTGTTGTCTGATATCTGTAACACAAGTGCTTAAGCTACTTAGTATGGAATCAGGTCAACGTATGAGATGTTGTGAGAATTATATATATATTATGTAGAGAATGCTATAGGGCATTCAGTCCGCCAATTAAAAGTTAGGTGGAGTGATAGGGTCCTATCTAAACGAGTAAATAAAAAGCGGACTGTAGAAACATAGGTTTACAACCGCTCGGCAAACATTTATACTAAGTATTTATTAAATAACCATGCGAAAATGTTGGGCCTAACGCGTACGTGAAATATTGTTTCACGCCAAAAGCGGCCACTTTTGGCATGGATCAATTTTTCGCATACAAAACGGACCCAACATTCGTGCATGGTTATTTAATAAATGGTAAGAGTGTTTGCCGAGAGGTTGAAACCCTGAAATTGTTTAAAATAGATCCGGTTTAGTAGCTAAAAATTAAAATCGATTGGCGTCGGTAGTGTGCCCTACCCGTCACCTTAAGAGCTTTTCGATATACACCTAAGAAGTTGTTTGTTTGCTTTGAGCCTGAATCAAAAGAAATAGACACTAACTCATCATCATCATTTCAGCCAATAAACGTCCACTGCTGGACATAGAAGATCTCCACACAGATCGGTTCTGTACTGCCCGCATCCTAGGGATTCCCGCGACCTGTACCAGATCGTCGGTCCACCTTTTGGCGGGCCTGCCACGGGTTCGACCTCCTATACGCGGCCTCTACTCGAGGATATTTCTGCCCCATCGGCCGTCTGATCTCCTCGCAATGTTCCCTGCCTATTGCCACTTGAGGCATCCAATTCTTTGGGCTATGTCTTTGACCTTGGTTCTCCTGCGGATCTCATCATTCCTGATATCAACACGCACGAACTAACACCTTTAAAATGTTTTCAAGTTCCAAAACTATATTATTCTAACAATATTCTCATGATCGTACAGGACAGCTTTATCTAAATAAAATATTTTATAGCCTATTGATAGGGTATCGCTTGGCCTTATACTCACTTGATGGAGAATGGCGACGAGGTCTACGATGTTACGCGCTTGCCTAGCCTTCACTCTTGCCTTTTCAAATTTGAAAAGATTGATTTCTAAAGATTCACAATAATTGAAATGTAGGTAATGCAAGTTCATAATGGGACTTATTGTTAACCCTCTGTACAGTCAAGAACACAAACCATCAACATTGTTAATTAATATTGACCTGTATTTGTTTGATATTAAGGTGACAATCGGTAGAAAAAAGATGTTGCTTTTCCGTGTATTCTGATTGCACATGGCATGGAATTCGTTGGTTCGGTTAGGTTTGCACAGCAAGTAGGTCATGCAGCGCGATCATGCTGCATCGACGTATCGCGTGCTGACAGCCATGTCCAGCTCGCAATTAGACGTCACTACCAACAACCAGAAGTAGAAGCTAACATTTACATTTGCGATGTGGCGTGCTCTTCCTGTAGCTTTTACTCAAACGATATAAAACTCGTAGGTTTTTACAAAACTCGATCTTGAGTTATTACCGTACTAAAGCTCGTTACATCCCGGTCCAACACGCAATGTTGAATGGGGTTGGAAAGAGTTTAGTTCCGGAACTTATCTTAGCTCGCGTTTTGTAATAAAGGCGTAGTTGGTCTGGTTCCTCGAACTAAGAGTTGCGAAAGTTAGCAGCGGTCGGTTTACCTCTAATATTTATTTATTTTATTATTTCCTTTATTTTATTTTGTGTTACAATTAAACTGTATGGCTTGGTATGACGATGATACAACATTGTATTCAAGTTTTGTAACTGGCGAGTTTCTTGCCGGATCTTGTCGACCAGAAACAACTTTCCGAGCCGGTGGTAGAATCGCGATGTAATGCAAAATACAAAAAAAATCTATTTATATTTTTAGTATATTTTATATATCAACATATATATGTATTAACATGTAAATTATACATAAGTACTTATAAATAGTTTTAAATTACCTAAATGTATGACGATTTGTAAGTGCTGTGTACAAGCTTATGCAAATAAAGATTTTTATGACTTTGAGTCTCATAATTAAGTAATTACAATGGTAAATACCAGACTTACCAAATCCCAGATGAAAGACCAAGCGTACACCGACTTTCCAGCCATCTCTCACCTAATGCTATAAGACGATAGACGAAAACATAGGGTTTGTGAACCCTATTAAAATAAAGAGGTAAACTTAAAGTGTTTATTGCGTCTCATTAATGTGATACACGATGAAGTAAAATTAGGTAGAGTACAGTACATCATGTTAAGTACCTGTGTAGGCATCGCAGCTTATTTATAGTTATGAACGTGAGACGGATTACAAAGCAGTAATGATATTTTTTCATTATAGAATTCCTTTAGGCTATACCTAATTTTTTTTTTACTAATATTGGTTTCAGTTTCGTTAATAAAACTCAAACCATACCAAACTAGGGTTTTCATTTCAATGGACAATACGACAAAAAATAATTTTCCGAAATGAAAAATACTATTTCTAGATTAAATTCATAGAAATTTAAGAAAAATAAATTCATAATTTTTAAACAGATGTTAATGGAGAAAAAAATTTTTTAATTCTGTGACGTCATCACTTCGCATGACAAATAACGCTTTTGAGCACGTTGATTAAAGCAAAAAAAAAAGTAAAACCTCTGATCATAAAATGATAAGACAAAATGATGACAGTGACGGTAACTAAACGGTCAACTTTTTTTTTATTGGACTTTTTTGTTGAGCCTCATGAATACTTCACTTCCGGCAAATTAATTGATAATTTAAAAAAATAATATTACAATAAATACACATATTTAATGATAACTAAAAAATATGGGTCATCTTTTTCTCTTTCTTCATTCGAAAAGCGTATAAAAATGCTAGTATTGTTTTTTGTCGCATTGTCCATTTACGACTATCCGAAGTGGTGAGTCTCAAATCAAGTCCTCATGTCAGTTTGTTGGTTAATTTTCATGACCGTCAGAATGGCTGGACTAAACCACATGGTACTTTTTGACGAACCTAGTATCAGAACCTATCTATTTATTGAATATAATAAATAACAATAAGTTTAAATAACCTTTTGTGCATTAAAGAGTACGGTCAGCATCAAAAGTAACGTAACACTTTAGTACCATGTCCATGTGACTGTTCTGCCTATTATAGTCAGTTTCCAAGGTACTTAAGTGTTAAGCTCCTTGCTGCTGACCGTACCTATCCATTTGTACTTTAATACTATCTAACAGCAGATACTCTATTTATAAGTATTATAAAAGAGTTAAATATTTGTATGTAGGTATTCTATTTAAAATTTATTACAAAAAATATAGGGGTTTATTAAATTTAAGGTTCACCCGTGAGAAGGGGGGACAGGCAGCTGAATTGGAAAAATTACAGTACAGTAGTACAGTAGGTAACTTTTTTTTTTATAATATTTTACATCACTTACATTGATCTGACTCCGAGATAGGTAGCTCAAGCACCTGTGTTACGGATATCAGAATCAACAGCGGGATTACAAATATATACATATTATACTTTTCTTTTGTAAATACATACTTATTATACATACAAACACCCAGACCAATACAAACAGACATGTTTATGTACACAAATGTTTCAAAATAAATTGGTTCAGAGGGCCTCGACCGAACCGGAGTTTCCCTCTCTTTACGTTACGGGACGGCTTCGGTCGCTTAATTTAAAGCCAAAGGAGACACATAGCGCTTGTGAAAGACAGGGAAACTCCGATTCGGAAATAACGTTTTGCTTTAAATTAGCCCTCAGGGTCGGTAAAATTAGACAGCGAACTTTTCTAATTCTTAGTTAATATCGTGTAAATAGTTTATTACCTCTCGAAGTTGTTCAGGAATATGTCTATCTAGGACAAACGCTCCAAATAGGCAGAAACAACTTCAAGAGAGAAGCCAATAAAAGAATTCAGCTAGGCTGGGCAGCATTTGGTAAACTTCGTCAAGTCTTCTCGTCACCCATCCCTCAAAGTCTTAAGTCGAAAGTCTTCGACCAGTGCGGTCTTCCGGTCATGACTTACGGTGCCGAGACGTGGACACTCACGGCTGGACTAGTCCACCGGTTCAAAGTCGCTCAAAGAGCTATGGAAAGGGCCATGCTCGGAGTATCTCTGAAGGACCGCATCAGAAATGATGTAATCCGACAGAGAACCAGAGTCACCGACATAGCCCACCGAATTAGCAAACTGAAGTGGCAGTGGGCTGCTCATATTAGCCGCAGAACTGATAGCCGTTGGAGCCGTAATGTCCTTGAGTGGAGACCGCGACACGGTAAGCGTAGTGTAGGACGTCCTGCGACAAGATGGGATGACGACATTCGAAGGCTGGCTGGTGTAGGCTAGATGAGAGTGGCCGAAAGTCGGGAGCAGTGGCGTGCATTAGGGGAGACCTATGTCCAGCAGTGGACGAGTGTGGGTTACTGATGATGAAATAGTTTATTAGAGAAAAAGCGGTGGTCAACATTGGATACCTACAATATTTGCGACAGTGATTCAGAACGTGTAACCGTAATGCAGTTGGTCTAGTTCCCCTGTCTCGGGTTGCGAAGGTCAGTCAACATCCTGGATCATGGTCCAAACGTAACCCGGGTAGCGAAGCTTTGGACGCAACTGGGAATTAACCATGAGCTTTTAGTACTGTAATACCTCGGTGGCGCAGTGGTTAGTGGGTCGCACTTTAAAGCGACGGTTGCGCAAGAGGTCCCGGGTTCAATCCCCGGGTCAGGCCAATAATTTGTACCTAAGTTTTCGGTAAGAAATTCTTAGTAGCAGCCCGGAGTCCGGAAGTTGGCGGTCTTGTACCCCCGTACCTCGGAAAGCACGTTAAGCCGTTGGTCGTGCGCCCAATCCCTCTCTGGTCGTGTCACAGTAGTGTCCCATCGGAATATGAGGGTAAGGGAATAGAGAGTGCTCTTGTGTTTGCGCAGGATATAATATAGTGCTCAAGGCACTATAAAATGTACTGCGTACGTGGCTGATCGTTGAGATTGGCCGCCGTAGTCGTAATCGGATAGAGGATTACAACTTTCGATCGATATTTATAATAAGGTGGGAAGAGTTATGCCAACATTTTTTAATATTTCAAATATTTTGATCACATAATATGCCATAATGACGGTTTTGTCTCTACTAAGGTCTCTACACATATCCTTGTCAAACTATAATAATAATTAGTTCATGTCAATGCTCAATAATTACAAAGGGCTGAATGACCTCCGCTTCGAACTTTTGTTGTTGTAAGACTCGCAAGCTTTGAACCAGACGCTACAACCGAATCAGACTTTCTCCCCCTTTCACACGCGCTGCGTGTCTCCTTATTTGGATGCGACAGGTATATTCTCCTGCATTACGGGACGGCTTCGAATTAAGCCACCTGTCCCTCACGCACTGTATATTGAACGTCGGTGAATTGTTAACGAAGTTGGTAGATTTCGAAGGAACGATACGCAATCCTACCAGAGTGGTGGCTACTGAATATGTTTCGCGTTCATCCCGCACTGAGTTGGGCAAAATTAAACTTATTATTTACTAGTCCTTAAAGACTGCTTTTGTCTGATTTGAAATCCCAAATGTCAAAAATGTTTGCTTTCCCTTTAGATTCATACAATTTGATTTAATCTAAGGCTTTCCCCATCATAGTGAGCAAACGGAACGGCTTTGTTTGAGAATTCGAAAGTTATCAGATGAGAAGCCAAGCCAAGTTATATATAGTAATTGTACCTTTTGTTGAGAGTTCGACTTTAGGTACAAATAATAATAATATCCTCCAAACCGACGTGGCGGCCAATCTCAGCGCTCAGCCATCGACGCAGGACATATTATAGTGCACAAGTATTTGCGCAGACACAAGTGCACTCTCCATTCCCGTACCCTCTTATTTCGATGGGACACTCGTGTGACACGACCGAAGAGGGATTAAGCGCAGGACCAACGGCTTAACTTGCTTTCCGAGGCACGGGGTTACAAGACCGCCAACTTCTGGACTCCGGGCTAACACTAAGAATTTCTTAACACAAAAACTTAAGGTACAAATTTTGGCCCGACCCGGGGATCGAACCCAGGACCCCAGGGTTTAAAGTGCAACCGTCGCTTTAAAGTGCGACCCACTAACCATTGCGCCACCGAGGCAGTCAACAACAAGTAGGTACAATTACCAACTTCACAAAATCACTTTTGTAGATTGCAGAAAGATTCTCAAACATAAACCACACCACAAAGCTTGAATTCCTCAAAGCTTTTAGACGCTCTGTACCGTATGTATGCAAATAAAAGATTCATTCATTTATTCATTCATTCACATTATTTGCCTTTAGGTTACTCGTAGAAGTACAGCCTAGTAATTTTAATTACCTGTTTCCTAATTTCAACAAGGTCATAACCGTAACTTCGCATGATTACGCGGCCGTATTAGCTGTAGAGTATAATAAAGGTGTTAATAAAGGCGCCACAGCAACCAGGCACGATATATAGCCCACTTGTTGACAAAAGCAAGCAAGGGCATGGGTTGATTTAGTGTCAGCACAGTACGTCTAGGCATGTATATTGGTTTAACGTAATCTGAAAATGTAAAAAAACTGACTATACATTGAATTTACCTAAAATTAACTTCACCAATATTTAAGATTGCACCGCCCTACACCTTCATGAAGTGTCCTTTATCCAAAGGTTGCCTGGAAGAGATCGCTCATAGTGATAAGGCCGCCTTCGTTGTACACATCCTGTAATATCTAGTTTTAAGTTTTCATACTTTATTTTGAGTGCAATAAAAGTATATTCATTCATTCATTCATTCATTCATTCATTCATTCATTCATTCATTCATTCATTCACCATAAGGTGTCGGGGGTGACCATGGGCGGCAGCAATCGCTTACAATCAGGTAATCCGTCTTCTTATCTGCTACATATATCATAAAAAACGTATAGTCGAAAGGATATAGATATTAGGCGTAAACGCGCTTGTCTGAAAGAGATGCACGCTCTCTAATAAAAGTTAACCATGATATTGGTACATAACGGACATTGTGGAAAAATCATCTCATTTCAGAGTACGTCGTATGGACAGCCACATGTTGACTGTAAAAATATTTTTTTTTAAATTCGTCTGTTCCCGCTAATCTCTGAAACTACTGAACGGATTTGAATAAAACTTATTTTGTTGTTGTACATATAGCTATTAAAATTGGCCAACATTACAGGGTACATATATATTTTTAAACGAATTTTACACGAGCTGAACTGTGGGAGTGCGGTGCCTACCTTTAAGCTCCTCTTCCCCTCGAATCGGGTCTCCAGTACTCACTCCTGCGTTACTCGTTTATATGAATTTTAACAACACTCAGCTGATTGAATGACCCCAAAAAATATAACACAAAAAATAATCTTGAATCTTGCTAAACTGATGGCAATGAATTAATGCTGAATCAGTTATCTATTTAGCGAAGCGAATATTTGGCCTCCATAAATAACCTGGTGCTAATTTGAAAACTTCTTATCACCAAACCTGAACGGAGTACACCTACTGCTAATTAATGACTACTTACTCCCAATAAAATAACACTACATTTTCCACAAACTTATAAATAATTCACGAATTTACAAAATTGGTCACACTTTATTAAAACATTTACGTAATTATTACACAGTCCACAACATCAAAACTTTGAGCAATATGAATATCTTCGTATACATAAACCTCTTAACATTTAACAAAAATAAGCTCTTAACACATTATTATCACTTAAACATTCTCTTCTTTAGTTAATTAAATTGTTTGTTACACTTCGTCACAACACATAAATAAATAGAACTCTCTTAATCTAATATCATAAACTAAAACCAACTGTTTTCCTTTTTCATTTTGTCTCGATGCCTGCCTTTCATTTCCAAAGTTTGGAAAATTTCCGACAGTTTGTTTAAATTCTGAGACGGGCTTTGTGGCAAGTCTTGCAGTTTGCAAGATGACTTTTTGTCCTCATCTCTGAGGCTGAACTCGTGTGTTTGTCTCTCCCGGAGGCACAGCAGCTTGCCCGTCTCCGGCATCGACGACAGCTTAGCCACCTGCATCGCGGCCTTTTTAAACCTCGTCTTAGGCGACACTTTTGGCTCCTCCACCTTCTCCGCGTCTTCTTCTTTCTTAGGCGTCAATCTCCTCCTCGGTATAGACGTATCACGTTTTTTAACTTTCACGGAATTCAGGTAAATCGGCTCTATCACATCGTACGTGTTCTCTCTCAGAAGCTGCTGCGGTCTCCTCTCGAGCTTATCCGTGGAGGTTTTCCTCACAAACTCGTGTATCCGCAGAGGCGTCAACGGTTTCAGCATGTCGTGTAGCTTGGATCCGTCCGGCAGATCTGTCCTCTCATTTTTGTTCAAGTCGAAGAGGATGACTTTTGGCTTGGGTTTTTCGGTTTTCTGTCCAATCGCCGGGAGCGGGTGGAAGGGCGAAAGGTTGGGTTTGATCGGGATATCGTTGTCGAGCATTCTGGATTGCGCGGTTTTGTTTTTCCGAACTTTGAGTTTTCGCGGCGCGTAGATGGTGGTGAGCGCGCGTGATTTGTGCGGGTCGAGGGGCGCGAGTGCGTCGGGCAGCATGGGGCGTGCGGAGGCGCGGGTGGCCGCCCGCCGACAGCCGCCGGTGACCTTCGCGGCGTGGCCCGAGGCCGGCAGGCGTGCGGCCCGAGCGCGGGGTCCGCCGGCCTCCGTCCTACGCACCTCTGCTTGACGCGGCGCTCGTACACGCGTCACGCGCTCGCCTCATCAAACTGATAACGATCACTGTTACATACACTTTCAGGAAATTTATTACAAAAAATTTTGACAGATAGCAGCGAACATTTTTACTTTTTTCATATAATTCACAAACTAAAGTAGGTAGAAGATACTACGATATTGTCAAGATTGTCATTTAAAAGCAAAGAGAATATAATCACTTTTAAAAGCCTATGGCAAAGCTATTGTTATGGTAATGAAAAGTTTATGAAAAAAGTTTGTGAAAAGGTCTGGTGTCGCGGGTGTCCATGGGCGGCAGCAATCGCTTACTATCAGGTGATCCGTCTGCTCGTCTGCCACCTATCACTTAAAAAAGAAATTGACATAAAGCGACTATTACAAGTACAAATCATCGTAGCAGTAATTAAGACTTCAAGCCAACACTAAACCTCAAAAATGATTTCTGCAACTATAAATAAATAATTAAATAATGCATATAACATCTCATACAATGACCTGATTCTGTACTAAGTATCTTAAGCACAGAGTAAAACTCTGGTTAATCCTAAGCATTTGTGTTACCAATATCAGACAACAGAGGAATTACAAATAATACTTAAACACATACAGGGTGTATCTGTGCATATTTACATCCCTTTAACCACGTGTTCTGCCAACCTTTTTTGAACAAAATTTGTTCTACGTCTTTTCGAAATTAGTCGAAAGTTTTTTCGACTCCCCATACAAAATGACCAAGTCACGTGACCGACTTTGTATGGGAAGTTAACGTTTTTTTATGCGAATTTCCAAAAGTCATAGAACAAATGTTGTTGTTGAACATATACAAATACAAATCATTTATTTGCTATTAAATAGGGTACAGTACATAAATGTGGTATTGATATATTTATTGCCATTGCTTAAGACCTATTCAGCTGTGTCAAACAGCATGCAAATATTGCTTATAAATGAATGGTTCATAGAACACGTGGTTAAAGGGATATAAATGTTCACAGATACGCCCTGTATATTACACCCAGACACTGGACAAACACAAGTGTTCATCGCACGTGCTTGTCTAGGGTGGGAATCGAACCCATGACTTTTGGCGTATGAGGGGTCACTATCAAATGCGCCATCCGGTCAGTAACAAAACGCTGTTATTAATTATTAAGTATGTATGTACAGCAAAAGCTTCCAGACCCATTATAATGTACTTTCAAAAGCCTATTGCCAATTATGTTATTAGGTATGTCTACAAAGCACAGGTTCCATAGAAAAGCTCATCACAGCAATCTATCCATCCATAAATGATATTGTAAACGCTGAAATTTCTCCGCAAACATGACACGAGCGATCAGGGTAGAGAGGGAGGGGGGGGGGGATGACGGTGGTTGTTAGTGGTTGTTACACCAGGCCGTGGCCACCCATCGGCCATCGATCGGCTGACCTTCACAGGCGATAACACTGTTGTTATTGTAGTTGTCATACGTAGAATAAAATACAACGAAGCAATTTGAATAGCCAGGGTATTTTAAACCAATTCGCCAATTCATGTCAATGGTCTAGTCCAGGCTATTGTTTCCTTACTCTATGGTCTAGTCCTAAACAAAGGGCATTCACTACTATATTTGGTATAAGTAATAGAAAATATAACTCAAGATTTCTCTCAGGACACTCAAACCTGAGACTCAACGGCTCAACCGTGGGAGATCTTCGGCATGAATGGGCCGTCTCGACCGGAATGATACCATGACCTCACAGAAAACCGGCGTTAAGCAGCACTGTGCTGTGTTTCGCTGCGTGAGTGAGGGTACCGGAGCCCCAAACCGGGTGAAAAAGGGGTTTAAATGTTGGCAGCGCACTGTGACTCTCAAACCAAGTACTCGGCCGAGTTACAGTTCAGTTTTGGGACACAAAAACATCTTATGTTTTCAGTATAAGTATTTTTTACGGGACGGCTACCATATTGTTACCTTATTTTTGAGTTTCCCATATTTTAGCACTGCTGAATGGTAACACCGTGACCATTGCACTTGCAACGTGCTGAACACAAACATGGTAGCAATTCCCTAAAAACTATTCTATCATAAAAGTTTAAAACTGCCAGAATTACAAAAATGATTATGTTTCTCTCATGTTTCAAATTAAAATTAATAATTATTATAATTCTCTCAACATCTCATACATTGACCTGATTCCGTACTAAGTAGCTTAAGCACTTGTGTTACAGACATCAGACAACAGAGGAACACAAATATATACTTAAATACATATATTACACCTAGACACTGAACAAACACATGTGTTCATCGCACGAATGTTTGTCCAGAGTGGGGATCGAACCCACGACCTTTGGCGTAAGAGGCAGGGTCATTACTAATTATAATAATGAATGCTTTATAACATATTATGCAAACCAACGAGCGATGGTAGCTCAGTGGATAATAACGTGCCTTCCATACGGGGGTTGTGGTTCGAATCCCAGCATGCACCTCTAGATATTTCAAATCTATCTGGGCACTCCTCTTGCTTACTATTAGACTGAGGAGAGCCAATATACTGTGTCACTACAAAAAAAATGTCCGAGTACTCGGCCGAGTAACGAGTATCAATAAGCTGCCGAGTACACAAGGAACCGAATACTCGGGCCATCTCTACTTATTATGAACTCTGCGATAAAAAAAACAGAACTTAATAGTTAATCGATCGACTTAATAGACCTAGAACTTTCCACATGCTCATTGTCAAGAAAATTATTAAATTGTATATAAGCAATCGAGTGATATGGGATAGGCCAGGTGACTGCTTCAAGAGCACTCATTATGTGATTTTATTTCTATAGAATAAAGTTTATGTTTGAATGGCTTTCCGAAGGATGTATGGGAAATTGGCCACATTGGCAGCTAATGTGATGATGCTAGGGTAATGTCAAGGTGAGGCTAATCGCCGGCTATTATGGCAATCGTTTCGCAAAGTTCGCAGACTACTTCAGTCTGTTTAGAGGTGGTAAACAAAGTTCCGTTTCTTGCAGGCAAAACTAGTAGTTGCCCATCAGAAATTTGCTATGTACAATGAAAATTCTAGGACATAAATAATATCTTCTTTAAAGAAAATAAAGTTTAAAATCTAAGACCCGACTACCAAAAAACACACTCTAAAAAGTCAAACAAGAAAATTGTCTCTGCTGAAATTATTATGCCGTATCGCCGTGGTCGTATGCCACATTCATTTTATTTTATTATTATAATGAATCTGTTTTGCTACATTAGGTGGCATACAATCACGGCGATACGGCATAATCATTTCAGCAGAGACAATTTTCTTGTTTTGTACTTTTTAGATCGTGTTTTTTGGTAGTCGGGTTTTAGTTTTTAAACTTTATTTTTATTTAACATATTTTTAGTTATGTTAATAAAATAACATATTTGACATGTGCTAAAAAAGTAATTTCATTTGATACTCCACACGGTACCGTCAAGCAAATTTTTTTTAGTTCTTTACTTTAAGTCTCCTAGAGGGCGCTGTAGTCAATTTAGCGTGACATTGTAGCGTAAGAAAATCAAGGCACTTCTAACGACACCTCATTTGTTCAAATATGATAACTAGAAGTTATGAGGGAACAGATGAACAACTATACATACATACAGGTCAAAATCATAACCCTTCTTTTTGCTTCGCCGTAGTCGGGTAAAAAGACAGGATGTATGTGCTTGATATAACGTTCCTCTCTAAAGTACTTACAATCAAAATTAATTGCCCCCACTGTTATCCCTCAAAGTCCCCCGTAGGATTCCAAGAAACTGTATTACTCAACTTTGGCTCCCTCTCTTAGACGCACAGTCCTGGGTGCCAACTCTGCCATTCCTCGCTTCTCCAGAATCTTAAATTATTATAGTGACCAGATGGATGTCTTTCAAGACTCAGTTCAAAAGACTCTAGTACTAGCATCTAGACCCTGTGTTAGCTAGCTCAGTCTCGTTCCATTTTTATCCGTGTATCTATACTAGGTACAACCTGTGCGGATAAAGAATGGGATCAGAAATGGCGGCGCATCTATTCACTTCTCGCTCGCACACTATTTGCGTCTATACTCGCACTCGTGGGGTGCGAGTATAGACGCAAATAGTGTGCGAGCGAGAAGTGAATAGATGCGCCGCCATTTCTGATCCCATTCTTTATCCGCACAGGTAGTATATTTATTGCAGATTTATATATATTGTTACCGTAATTTTATTTCAACTACATATTTAAATGTAACTGAATCAAGTACACTAAATGCATGAGGTGTCTACTTGTAACTATATTTTTTTTATAGAAAGGCCAATCAGGATGACCTCACTCAGCCTGATGGTAAGCGGCCGTGAAATCCAAATATGAGGTTGACAGGTACAAAAGAACTAACAAAGTACCCATTGTGTCTGCCATCCTCACCCTGATGGCCTGCTGAGATGCCGTTTCACGCCCCGCCTAAAAGACCCTTTATGTATTTAGCAAGCTTTTAAGAATAAATGTACCTATTACAATATTTTCATCATCATCATCACCATCGTCAGCCCATTTAAGTCCCCACTGCTGGGGCACGGGCCTCCCTCAATCACATGAGGGGTAATTGCCATACTCACCACGCTTGGCAGACGGCTTGGCGAGGGTTTTGATATAAATGCAGAGTTTTCCTACTCTGTGTGCAGATGATCATGCCAGCAGCTTTACCTTAGTCGCCTTTTACGACACCTCGGTAAGAGTGAGGGTGGTCCTATTCTACTCTGCCGGGCACCACACGGCTACAATATTGTAAGTGTAATTGTAAGTGGACCTATTAAATAATTAAATAAATGGCACTGGATGCTACATGTGTCAGAAAAGACTCGGATTTTCCGAAGACTAAGCTTAAGTTTCCACTCGATCATGCCGAGTCCAAAAGCTGAACTGAATTAAAAGCTTTTACCCAAGTATGCTTTTATTCACTTTAAGCTAATAGCTGTGCTAATAGTTATTAGAGTCTCCGACGGCAGTCGCTTCATTCTATTTACCAGACTTCCCGAATCCTGAATCATGGTCCAAGAGTACTCCGAGCTCCGAAGCGACAGGTTTCGGGCGCAACTGGGAATTAAACACTAAGATGAAGATAAAGAGGAGTTAGCAGACCTCCATTAAACATTACAGTAGGTGGGTACCTGAGTTTGTAGCTACGTAGCTCTTATCCATTTCCAAGCGTGTTTGACTACAAGTAATCACCAAACCAATTACATCCATACATTAAGCGCACACGCCGACACCCGATACTTTCCTCTGTCCGTAATAACGATAATTTGTGCCCTGCCCACACCCGGGCCACAACTAAAAGGTAATTTAGGTCAAGCGCATAAGTATAAGTCGAGGACAAATCAAAGGGTATCAAATAACGGACGATGAAGATTTCATTGTTTGAGGTTTAATGATCATAGGCCGTTGCATTGGCATTTAGGCGATTGATTCAGAAATAATAATGAAAATGAATGTCCTTGTTGAAATAACTAATTCATCAGGGATACGGAAAGAAATATGGGTCATCTAAGTTGTGTGTTTTGTTAAATAAATTACAACTGAAAGTAGGTTTCTAATCAATTGAAATCGTTTATTGCAAGTCACATTACAAATAAATAAATCGAAGGCATTAGTTTATATGTGAATACCTAAACATTAAATAGATGAAAGATCATTAATTTGTTGAAGTACTTGATAGTAAGTAATTCTAATTATCATCGACATAATTACTAACAAAATTTGATGATTGTATAATCATACGTTCATCGTCATCGTCAGCCCATTTAAGTCCCCACTGCTGGGACACGGGCCTCCCTCAATCACATGAGGGGTAATTGCCATACTCACCACGCTTGGCAGACGGGTTGGCGAGGGTGTGGTCCCCGGCAAGGTAGAATAGGCCACCCTCACTCTTACCGAGGTGTCGTAAAAGGCGACTAAGGTAAAGCTGCTGGCATGATCATCAGGACCCAGAGAAGGAAAACTCTGCATTTAATCATACGTTCAAAACCATCAAATAAATTCCTAATTCCATAAATTGCATGTTTAATTCGCACAAAATAAAGCACTAACGTAGGTAATCGAAATAATTATTATGAATGTAAAAAGATATCCATAATACCTATGGTATGTACCGGGTGTCCGGTGGCAGAATTAGGATTTAAATTTCGAATTATTTTAAAACCGTTGAACGCAGGGGCACGCGTGGGGTCGCGTTCGATTTGTCATTCGTGCGGGTTACTTGGTTAAGATGCCACAGTGGACAGGTGAACAACGTGCGTTCGCAATCGAAGCGTATTTTAAAGGTAATGATTCCTGTGCTTTTGCTCGTCGAAGGTTTTGTTCGCATTACAATATTCGACGTTTGCGTGATGCGCCAAGTGAAGATCTGATTCGATCGTGGGTGCGAAGGTTCAGGACAACAAGTTCAGCAGTGAACAATCCGCGGCCGGGTCCCAGCCGAACGTCGAGAAGTGATGTCAACATCGAACTTGTCGCAAACAGTTTGCGCGATAACCCGCGACAGTCCGTGCGTAAAAGGGCAACTGCTCTAGGGCTCCTAAAAACGGTGGTGCACGAAATATTGAAAAAGGATCTTCGTTTTCACCCCTTCAAAATTCAAATTGTGCAAGCGCTTACGTCCAATGATTATAATATGCGTAAAAGTTTCTGCGAAACAATGTTGCAACGATTTCGTACGGTGAACACAATATTTTGGAGTGACGAAGCCCATTTTCACTTGAATGGAAGTGTTAACAAACAGAATTGCCGATATTGGGCGCCGAAAGGACTAAATCCACGTTTAAAACATCAACAGCCACTTCACAGTCCCAAAGTCACGGTGTGGTGTGCACTGTCAAACAGTGGAATAATCGGGCCCTATTTTTTTGAAAATCATCGAGGCCAAGCCATTTCTGTGAACGGTGTATCTTATAGGCTCATGCTTGACAATTATTTTTTTACCCACGCTAAGAGAACATCCTGCCTACAGTTCACACACATGGTTCCAACAAGATGGCGCCACACCACTCACTGCTAGAGAGACCATGTTACTTCTTCGTGATTTCTTCCCTAATAAATTGATAAGCCGTTTTGTCACCCAGGTCGCCGGATCTCACTCCCATGGACTTTTTTCTGTGGGGGTACCTCAAAAGTAAATTTTATAAAACAAACCCAGCGACCATTTCATCACTGAAAGAGAATATCGTTCGCGAAGTTCACGGCATCCCGACGTCACTTCTCCAGCGAGTGGCGCGGAATACTGAGGTCAGATTCCAAGAGTGTGTCCGACGTGACGGTAAACATTTAGATGATATAATTTTTAAAAAATAAAACCCGCACTTCTCTTGGTTTATATGATAGTAACATTAAATGTATATCTTTTGAAGTTTTTGTTTTATTTATATTCAAAATCCGAATTCTGCCACCGGACACCCTGTACTTAATACTCAATACTTTATTTGCTCCACAATGCTACATACAGGGATTGTTAATAATTTCATTAAAAGGAACAAGATTAGTACTTAGAATACCTACCTCTCGTATTAGTTCGTGGCTTTTTGTACTGAAACCTACTGAATCGAATGTGTTTGTGTTAATGTCTGAGTCTGGGTGCTTACGCAAGTAGAGGGTTGGTGGCTCAGTGGACAAGAACGTGCGCGAACGTGCGCGCGCACGGATCTCATCATTTCTGATACGATCACGCAGGGAGACTCCGAGCATAGCCCTCTCCATTGCTCTCTGGGTGACTTTGAGCCTCCTTAATCGGCACATTGTAAGCGGCCACGTTTCGGCGTACGCACGTATTTCTATCAAATACGCTGAATGATCATGGGTGTTTACGGAACACAACAGATGCGGTTTAGTAGCTAATACATTAAAATCGATTGGCATCGCTAGTGTGCCCTACCCGTCACCTTAAGTTTCATATTTTCTATGTTTCTCCTCATTTTGTCGGGGCACAATATAAAAAGGTCCAGGAGGCTTAGCGCAAATCGGACGTTACGACCGGATCGGTGTTCCCCTACCTTTCTCATGTGTTTCTCCTTTGTTTGGATGCGACAGGAATATTCTCGTTCGCGGTAAGGGCCCTGGGCGATGAATGAATGAATAATCATTTTTTTCTGCTCACAAAAAAGGTTACATTTCATTGCATTTGGATCTTACTTCGAGAAGTTCCCTATTAAAAGGCTTCTTACAAATTAGACATCAACCCGTGTGTGAGAGACTGGAGACCGGAGCCTGAGAGTACAGGTACAAAAATTTGCACCCAAGTTTGTACCAAGTAAGAAATTCTTAGTGGCAGCCCGGAGTCTTGGAAGTTGGCGGTCTTGTACCCCCGTGCCTCGGAAAGCACGTTGAGCTGTGGTCCTGCGCCCGATCCCTCTCCGGTGGTGTCACAGTCACAGTAGTGTCCCATCGGGATAAGCGGGTAAGGGAATAGAGAGTGCACTTGTGTTTGCGCACACACCTGAGCACTATAATATATCCTGCGTACGTGGCTGATCGTTTAGATTGGCCGCCATAGCCGTAAACGGTTGGAGGATATTATTATGTCTTCTTACGCGTAGCTATCCGCGTCCGTATCTAGGCTTGGACTATAACATAGAGTAAGATAATAATAGTCTGGACCATAATTTGGCAAGTCTGATATAGTTATCTATGTTATATAGGTTGTAGTAAACCACAGATTTCTACAACGAAGCGAGAGCCACTTTACCTGAGGGCTTATTCTCGAGCACTGGACATCGAAGTCGAGTTAGAGATTTGTATGGACCATTGACAGTATGGACTAATGTATGAAATCTCTATATTCGATTTCAATATCGAGTACACGAGAATCGCCTGCTTCTTTACTCTTAATCAGGGAACCAGACCAAGTGGAATGTAGTCTCCAATTTATTTATTTGTAAAATCACTGCAGCTGACCACGGAAATGCCTTTTGTTCGTACGCAAATGTCGAACGGCAGACATTAATACGATGATTACAGATGATATTGTGAGGGCTTTTCGCTGACCCTCCGACCTTTAGCCGCTACCCCGCGAGGCTGACCTTGGGTGACGCACAAGTGATTCACAGACTTGCGTGAACTTGACTTTGGGCTGATTCAGCTTAGCTAGATGACTTGAGATTTGCCGTCACGTTATTAATGTATACCTACATAATTATGATGGCTTTCGTAAGTAAGTAATATGTCATTACAAAGACTTTAATGTAAAGAATAAGGGCAAAAATGAATAGTCAGGTAATTATACTTTTCGTCATTATAATAATAATAATAGTTCATTTATTTCAGGCAATAAGATACATTAAAAATATTTCATTGGCCCACACATTACTTACCTACAACCTGTGCGGATAAAGAATGGGATCAGAAATGGCGGCGCATCTATTCACTTCTCGCTCGCACACTATTTGCGTCTATACTCGCACCCAACGAGTGCGAGGTTGAAGGCACAGGTTGTACATGCATAGTTTTTAGGGTTCCGTAGCCAAAATGGCAAAAACGGAACCCTTATAGTTTCGTCATGTCCGTCTGTCCGTCTGTCCGTCTGTCCGTCTGTCACAGCCGATTTACTCGGAAACTATAAGTACTACAGTGATGAAATTTGATGGGAATATGTGTTGTATGAACCGCTACAAAAATATGACACTAAATAGTAAAAAAAAGAATTGGGGGTGGGGCCCCCCATACATGTAACTGAGGGATGAAATTTTTTTTTTTCGATGTACATACCCGTGTGGGGTATCAATGGAAAGGTCTTTTAAAATGATATAAAGTTTTCTAAAAAACATTTTTCTTAAAGTGAACGGTTTTTGAGATATCAGCTCTCAAAGTCGTAAAAAGTATGTCCCCCCCCCCCTCTATTTTTATAACTACGGGGTATAAAATTCTAAAAAAAATAGAGGTGATGCATGCTAATTAACTCTTTCAACGATTTTTGGTTTGATCAAAGTATCTCTTATAGTTTTTGAGATAGGTTGATTTAACTGTAATTTTGGTTAAGTTATTGTGCTTACACTGAAAACGATGGCTGAGGCAAAATATCGGGAGAGTTTAGGCTCCATTCACCAGGTGTATAAATTGACATAATAAGTTTATTATATTTGCTGCTACGGAACCCTTTGTGCGCGAGCCCGACTCGCACTTGGCCGGTTTTTTTTTTACAATATTTATTGCTAGGTGCGGCGCGTAGAGTCTGCTGGTAGCCGTCCTCGAAGCTTCTGAAAGGCGACTCCCTGCGTTATACATATACCTAAAACAGATACGAGCTTTATTAGCAATTTACTAAGCAATGTTATTGCTTATCAATTTTATTATATGACTGCTTGTTTTAGCTAATAAGATGATTGGTTTGGTATATATAAAATTTCTACAAGAGTATCCTTTTTAGTTTGTGCCAAAATTCAGGTTTAAAATGAGGAAAACCTCCCTCTCTTATGGAATTCTAGATTCTGTCAGAGACACAAACTAAGTAGAAGATATGGTTCAGAGATAAAGCCACGGAACTAGGAAACGGACTGTGCCATTTTCGGGAAAAACGTCACAGAGTGTGAAAGAGATCCAACCGGCCCTGCCGCAGATTCTATACGGGTGCGCTAGAGAAAGAACGTCATCCCAGTACCAACGGCTTCGCGCGGGTTTTCAAGAATGGCTTTCTATGAAAAGACACAGTCTGTTTGAGGTGCATGTTTAAAGTCAAAGCGTGATATGCTACGCAAGCGTGACGTCACGCAGTATAGGTACTGACGTAACCTCACTGTCTCAATGCCAAACAAGAACGGCATATCTCGTCCGTCAGTTCTTTATCACGAGACAAACAGCTGTGATTTTCGTTCAAACGAACGAGAATCACAGCTAACAAAATTTTAGTACATATGTTTTTTGTAAATATGTATAGGGGGAAGTCCCGTAACGCCGGACGGCACCTAGCGCCGGACACTCGTACTATTTAAGATAGTACTAATCTGTTCCATTCAAAATACAAGTGAAAGGGGCGCAGGGGGTACTCAGGTACAGGATCACGCGCCGCGCCCCGCCTGTGACGCACGCCCCCGCGGCGGGAGCAACGTTTGCTGTTTTATGCGCGAAATCACGGCGTCACCTAAATATCAATGTAAGTAATTCCAGTATATTTATGCATTTACATTTGATTGGTATTCAAAGATAATAGTAGTACTTGATTGTTATCCGTATGATAGTAGGATATTATTAGATTTTTTAAACAATTTTAGCAGATACCACCTAATGAACGAAAATGTCTGTCCCTTAGCACCGGACACTAAGTCGTCCCTTAGTGCCGGACAGTAAACATGTTGATATTTCTTGTAAGGAATTACGTAGGTGTTACTTAGGTAGGTATTAATTATAGAATTGATTCTAATTATTTAATTTTGTTTTAGAGTATAGAAGAAAGAATATAATTAAAAGAGAGAGGAAGAGAAGAAAAAGAAAGGATTCTGGGAGCCACAAAAGAACTGAGTATAAGACAAGCTGCAATGCAATACAATATTAACTGTCGTGGGTGGGAATAAGAAGCATGTGGAGACATTCCAGAGTGTAGAGCTGGCTACATATGTGATCAGTGCAGGTTATTTTGAAATATCCCGTGCTAGGGGTATGGCACAAACATTCGTCCGGTACTAGGTGCCACTTTTTAAAAATATACTTTTTGTAATCAAAGTTTGATTAATAGTATTAATTAAGTTTTAGCAGAGGTTGTATTTTTGTTACTTTAATTTGATTTCTAACTTTGTTTATCTAATACAAGTCATAATTTAATAAACGTTCCTAAAATATTTGCTGTTTTATTTATAAATAACCTTAGGTGTCCGCCACTGGGGGACTTCCCCCTATTCAATTGTGTTTTGGAAACCAGACCTTGTGTAAAGACATCAATAAGGTTAGTTTGTAGCACGAAGTTATTATCTATAACCTCCTTGGTTTGTTTTCTATATGACTAAGTCTATGGTTGTAGATATTGACAGAATCTTTTTCTTAGTTTGTGATATTGAAGTTTGTTATGAATGAATCTTCTTTGATATCGTATAGTATCGCGTTATTATATTTTATGCGGAACGAAGACGCTGCCAGTATTATAGTAAATAATTCCATTCATTGATTGAATACTATGACTCACAGTAAAAGTTAATTAAACGAAAGTTTAATTGTGTTTAGTGTTTTTTGTATTAACTTATTATTACAATATTTTTATTTAAGCACATTATGTGTCAATATAGTTTACTTTAGTGAGAAGTTATGTTATTGATATGAAGTATGAACTTAGGAATGGCGCGAGTCGGCGGGATGCGCGTGTTGTTTTCGCGCGTAAATAAGCGCCACCTTGAGAAGGCCGTGTAGGAACTAACGCTACCTACATTACGTGAGGCCTGATTCAGGCCGCCGGAAACTGAAGTCGAATTTTTAGTTAGAAGTTAGAAGAAGAAGTGTAATTCCCATGCATTTGCGAAATACAAAATGTATGGGAATTTGACATTAGCAACTGTCAAATCACTTTGTTTAATTAAAAATCCGACTATAGACAACAAGAGACACTATAGTCCA
The DNA here is from genome assembly GCA_019059595.1 of Marasmia exigua. Taxonomy (NCBI): domain Eukaryota; kingdom Metazoa; phylum Arthropoda; class Insecta; order Lepidoptera; family Crambidae; genus Marasmia; species Marasmia exigua. Next base: position 18,890,597 of record CM032470.1, read on the forward strand.
TTCAGCATAAGAAGGTGCATAGGGCAGTTAAAACGTTTCGTATCGTGCATCCAACTTTTTACAAATAAAAATATTCAGTTGTAAAAATCATTACTTCTTTTGTGTTCTTATTCTTCCAAAATAAGTATTAATGTTTCGCAATTAAAATGAACAAGAACTTTAAATAATTATTACTAATAACATTTGTAAAAAATATCTTATGAATTGCATAATGCGCTAATCCGAATTTTTGCTAATCCGCAATAAATCAGTAATCGGTATGGCGGCCATCTTACCATCGAATGACGATTATTGTCTCGTGCAAAATATGACCGCAAAGATTGCATTAGGGGCCAAGAACTAGTAATTTCTCTTGGTGACGAAGGTGGTTCCGACACGTCAAGCAAGAGTTGTTCTTTTTCAGATGAATTGGATGCATATACCTACATAATTCAATCATTTCTAATTTATTGCTTGTGTACTACTAAGAATATTTACATATTGTATTTCATGTTTAGATAGTTCAAATTCGTGGATAAAATATTGATTAAGATTAAAAATAAAAAGGTGATTAGATTTCTAAAGAAAATATTCTGGATTTTTGAAAACATCGGTTAGGTTTGAAAAGAACGTCTCACATTTAATATCAGAATAAATCTGTCCAATTCACCTTCAGATAGGTACTGAATGGACTATAGACAGCGGCTAACCCCAAAATTGTTTAAAATAGATCCGCTTTAGTAGCTAAAAATTAAAATTGATTGGCGTCGCTAGTGTGCCCTCCCTACCCGTCACCTTGAGGCAACAGGTAGCCGTAACTAGGTAGACCAATCAATTTAAATTGTTACATGCTTGCTACTAAACCGGATCTATTTTAAACAAGTTCGGCGCGGGAGTCTCTAAGCAAACATTTATACTATTTATTTAATTATTTAGCACTGCTTTTTGATCTGTTATTGGACTCGAAATGCGGATTAACGCCGTTAGTGGCCGTTTTTGGCGGCAATTCTCGAGTACAAAAGCAGACCCAAAAAATATAAGTGTTTTCCGTGCGGCTGCAGCTTCGAAATTGTTAAATAGATATCCCGTTTAGTTGGCCTACATATAAGTTTCAAATTATTCTATGCAAACTTACGTTTGTTACATAGAAAATTTCTCGGTTTTCTTATAAAGTCAGGGTTTTATTTATAAATGTTGGTTAACGAAAACAGTGTTATAAACAGTTTTCATTCTTTTTTCGAGAATATTGTATAATTTTTTTTGTTTCGAACATCAAAACTGCTCTAAAACACCGTTTAGTTAAGGTGACGGGTAGGGCACACTAGCGACGCCGATTGATTTAAATTGTTAGCTCCTAAACCGAACACCTTTTTAACAATTTCGGGGTCACATTCTCTCGGCAAACACATATACTATTTATTAAATAACCATGCACAAATGTTGGGTCCGTTTTTGTACGCGAAAAATTGATCCACGCCAAAAGCGACCACTTTTGGCGGTAATCCATAATTCGATTGCAAAAGCAGACCAAACAGTTAATTATAAGTATTAAATAAATAGTATAGGTGTTGCCGAGATGTTGTAACCCCGAAATTGTTTGAAATAGATCCGATTTAGTAGCTAAAAATTAAAATCGATTGGCGTCGCTAGTGTGCCCTACCCGTCACCTTAACAAAGCTTTATTGAACGTTTATGAATAAAGCCCTATTTATTACCTATAAAGCAGCATGCAAACGGTTTTTTTATGTGATAGGTGGCATACGAGCAGATGGATCATCTGCCGTTATTCAGCCGTTTGGTCGATTAATTTGCACGCAAGTGTGGCAGATTTCTGTTCAACACTTTATCGAGTAAGTATGAATGAATAAATGAATGAATACTGCATTTATTTCGACACATATATAAGATAGGAGAGAAACAGAGGTTTTATACACAAAATTTTGACTAAACAATACACAAAACAAAGTGTTCGGTTAATCATCTGTATTCTCATTAGGTACGTAGGTATATCTTCGTTATTATTATATATTTTATTCCCCATAACTATGTATAACACAGTAGGTATTATTACACACACTTATTATATGTATTTATACCGTCCGTGCATCATAGCAATCAGGGCTTACACAATACCATCGCCATAGCTTACAGGAAGGTACCTACCCCTTCTTTAAGTCGTGGCTTTAGCTGAGTGAGCTCCTTTTTGTAGCCCGCCAGCCAGCCCCAGCCCCGCCCCTATTTAGGAGGTAAAAGCGTCATCTGGCTCATAATGTTACCATTAAAATATGAAGTGCCATTGTCATTAAACAAAGCCACTGTACATTTACCGGGCTATTACTGCTTATAGATAATTAGTACAGTCCCTGTCTACCTAATTGTTTATTACGAGTATGAGACAAGACAATAAGTCGCATATCACTTTCGCACGTGGTTACAATCTCCACGAAGGTCATTATGTCTGTTTGAGATCTACGGCGACAGACGAATCGTAAGATTCAGTAGGCAAATTGCTGTAAGCGAGCTGTAATCAGATTTCAGTTACAGTGTATATATTACTATCACAACAATTGAAGAGTGAGCTAAATATTTTAACTTGTAAAGTTAGAAAAAGAAATTGTAAATAATACTAAAATAAGTTGATCATGTACCTAAATTGGTTGGCAGGTTTTCTGGAAATCAGGTAAATAATCATTTGAGTATACAAACTACTTAAATAATAAAAGGAAAATTAGTTAGTATAACAAAATAAGAGCCAATAGATTCGCTTCACTGAGAGAACATAGGTCATTTACCCTAGTGATCATATTGGCTCTTAAAAACATATTTCTTATAACACATCCTCGCTCATCTCTGTTAGTAACCCCTTACTCAGAAGGAGCCAATTCACTCACACTCTCAAAAAAAAAATTGGGCTTGTAGTCAGTGGCGATACACCACTGGCGAAACACGAAGGTACGCCATGTTATACTACTTCCCATATTTATTTATCCCATAAAAACTTGTAAGTGATGCATTCACAGGACACTTTAGGATAAACCAGTAGAATGGACTTCATAATCGGCGGGTTGGCGGGCGCGGGCGCAACCATCTTCTCCAACCCCATGGACGTGGTGAAGACGCGCATGCAGCTTCAGGGGGAGCTGCGCTCCCGCGCCGAGCAGACCACGCGCTACCGCAGCGTGCCGCACGCCCTCTACGTTATCGGACGCACGGACGGCCTGCTCGCGCTGCAGAAGGGGCTTGTGCCCGCAATGATGCTCGGCTTGACTATGAACTCTGTCAGGTGAGGCTTGGTCTTACGGCTGACACCTGGTCTTCGTCCACTGGAGCGCCAAGTAGACCATGCGCTACCGTAGCGTGCTGCACGCGCTCTACGCATCGGGCGCACGGACGGTCTGCTCGCGCTGCAGAAGGGGCTTGTGCCCGCAATGATGCTTGGCTTTACCATGAACTCTGTCATGTGAAGCTTGGTCTTACGGCATGACACCGGATCTTCGTCCACTGGAGCGCCAAATAGACCACGCGCTACCGCAGCTTGCCGCACGCGCTCTACGCCATCGCGCGCACGGGACGGCCTGCTCGTGCTGAAGAAGGGGCTTGCACTAGCGATACTTCTCGGCTTGTCAATGAACTCTGTCAGGTAAGTGAGCCTTGGTCTTCTGGTATTACGCCTGGTATTCATCCACTGTAGCGCTAAGAAGATTGCGTGTTGCCGCAAGATAATGCGCGCGCTCAACTTCAACGGGCGCACGGACTGCCTGCTCGCACTGCAGAAGGGGCTTGCACCAGCGATGCAGCTTGGGCTCTTCATGAAGTCTAAGGCTGCATCGCTTGTGCAAGCCCCTACGGTGCGTGCTCTACTTCATCGCGGCTGCTCGCGCTGTAATGACATTTGCAAGGCTTGAAAATGTCATGGCTTAGATTTCCATGAACAAAGGTGAACGAAATCATGATTGAGGCATGATAGGCCACGATTAGTCGATACGTGAGCTTAACGTCTTTCCTGTGGTCTATAATATAGGCATATATTATGACCACAGGAAATCCTTGATCTATTATAATACCTAACAAATTTAGAGCCCTAAGGGAGTTCTTATACTCAGTCACTAGGGCTTGACATCCCTCATGACAAGTAAGAACATCATTAGTATTTTAAGCATCCGCTCTCGTCATGAAACTTGCGTAGACGACTCTTCTAGATTTTTTATGTAACTACATAGTGCTTTTATTCTTCAGATTAGGAATGTACCGTATCGCCGAAGACCGGGGCTGGACTAAAGACTCTGACGGCAAGCTGAGCATGCCCAGGGCGATGCTCTGGGCCAGCATCTGCGGCATCATGAGTGGCGTCAGCGGCAACCCTGCCTACGTGGTAAAGACGAGGATACAGGCGGGCTCTCACCCCAGCATAGCTGTGGGGAGACAGCACAGTTACAAAGGTAGGTTGTGTCGCAAAAAAACAATTTGTGTAGTTTTTTTTCATGTGAAGATCTTGACTAGTATACCACCACCGACCTAGAAAGCTGATGGCCCACCCTTGATAACACCCGGGAGTGTGAGTCGTAGCATATCCCTTCGTAGCAAGCGATTAATTGCTGGGAGACCCCCCGTAGGAAATGATGACCCACCGGGGATCCCTTCGTAGCAAATGGTGAGGCGCTGTAGGTAGTGACTAGCGGGGGCTTTGGCCCCCCTAGGAAAAAACCCTAGGTACGCTAATGAGCACCTTGCGTATTCGAAGGGAGATATTTTTGAAAATTATCGCTTGTTGCTCACTAGTGGCTTCTTGTGAACTTCGTTCAGCTTAATGTTTTCACTAAGATGAATAGAATGAAATGGAAATGAATTTAGTCGATTCATTCAATAAAGGAAAACTCGTCTGAAAATTTTTACATCAAAAGCAAAGTGTTGAATCGGTCCATGAGGACTTTCATACGTGTTGCCGATCCTTTAAAAACCTTAAAACTCCTTTTTTGATGAACCTCATACTGTCTCTCGGGAAAACCTTTGAAGGGACTTAGTGCATAACCGGAGCGTTCGCGGGAGAATTTTTTCTGGTTTTTTCTCATCTTATCTTATCTGTTAGGGGCCATTTTCATGGGGCACGTCGACCCCAAGGGATCTTTTGTACCTCCCCTATCCTTTGCACTCCTACTTACGAAAGATTCGTTTTTTCTCATATTGAGGTGCCTTCACTATACCAATTATACCAATCTTATCTATCTTATCTTTAAGGCAAGAGTGAACAGAAGCCCAATTCTCGTGCTCGTGATATTTGTAAAACATGGCGGAGATCACCTGAAAACCATACAAAAACTGTGTTTTAGTGATATATGTCGTATGAAAATAAATATCACGAGCACGAGAATTGGGCTCCAGGCATCTTTTACGCAAACGTATAATCGTATCATCCTAGACCTCATCGTCGCTTTCCATCAGGTGCGAATTTGGTCAAGCGTTAGCCCATTGTCCAAAAAGACCCATTCTCCACCACAGAAGGTGATAGATGGCGGACGAGCAGACGGATCACCTGATGGTAAGCGATTGCCACCGCCCATGGACTAGTTAGTGGAGTCACAAGTGCGCTGTCAACAATTTTCACCCTCCTTTCCAACGATTTGGGCCTCCGGCACCCTCACTCGTAAATTAGTGCAACGATGCCATTCACTTAATATCCGAGGTGTGGCCTGGTGTTCTGAAAATAGCAAGCCCATTAGAGCCATAGGCTCAGTTTCAGGCTCCAGTCTACCCCATTACTTGTTCTAAATAGCACCGTAATGTTATGTTGAAGAAAAATAAAAGTATGAGATTTGACCAATCTTAATCCGAGTCTGGTTTTTCTGGTTCCGAGCTGTCATTTCATTCAAATCTGACGTTATTCCATAGATTATCCACGGATAAATATTCGGCCCTTAAACATTTAATGAACTGTTAATCATGATTTATGCAGGCCTAATGGACGGAATAACCACCATATTCAAGACCGAAGGCCTGAAGGGGTTCTTCGCCGGCTTGAACGCGACCTGCGCGCGGCTGTGTGTCGGCAGCGCCGCACAGCTTCCAAGTTTCACTCTGTAAGTCTCTCTATTTCTTACACCCCAAGCTCAGCCGCCGCTTTAGGCCATGCGCTGCGTTAAGCGGGTGCACGTCGCGGGCATCCGAGCAGCGTGCTGTTTCAAGTCAAGTCAAAGTATTTTATTTGCATAGAATAGGTAAGTACATAAGGTGTCTTTCATGTTATCTCCACAGAGCAGCGCTGCGTGAAGCGAGCGGGTCTCTAGTCGTATGCTGCGCGGGCGACGCAGCACGGCCCGCGGGCGACTGGCGGCGCTGCGTTAAGGCCCCAGTACACAATGACCTGTGATGTGCCATTGCTTTGCAATGCACAACTGTAGGCCACGATCACTTGGTGTTCACACAGTGGCGCATGTCTCATTGCTTCCTGGCATACCACTTGTGATGAACGTAGAAGTGATTACAGCTGCGGCTATTTATTTATATACTGCTTACAAGTATTACAGAAGTGTGTACATCACAGAGTTATAAAAAAGAAATGGCGCAAAAGGCGATGGTGGATGCTGACCATTCATCGTAACAGAACTTTCTTTCTTGTCATTGCCTCACGATAGTGACATTTTGGGCGGACAAAAATTCTAGTTCTAGCACACATCAAAAGAGTGCACTATCCCGGTCAGTGGTCGGTGACGAACTAAACAATGGCCGATTGTGTGAACACCACAGGCCACGCTACGCCACGATTGCTTTGAATTGTGCCTAAAATATCAAAATCTGGCATGACGAAAAAAAAATATTGGTTAGCTAATTCACTGAAAAATGTATGAAGGTTTTGATTTTTGACCTCAAATAAAACCAAGGATAATGGCCCTACAGCTTTAGTGCCATAGTAATAAATACTTAGGGGGGGGAGGGAAAAATTCACTGGCCGACACTTGGACCATAAACGAGGATGTCCTTTGCACCTGAGTTTTTCAGTTAAGAAATTCTCAATGTCAACCTGAAGTCTGAAAGTTGGCGGTCTTGTACCCCCGTGCCTCGGAAATAACTTACACATTAAATCGTTGATCCTGAGCCTGATCCGTCGTCGGTCGTGTCACTGGTGTCCCATAAAAATATGAGAGTAATGAAATAGAGACTACACTTTTGTCAGAGCAAACACTTGTGCACTATAATATGTCCTGCGACGATGGCTGGTCGCTGAGATTGGTCGCCACAGCCAAAATATTGGTTTACAGGACTATTATTACACTAGGGTCCTAGGGGAGACGAGAGGTAGGGAAAGATGTCCTTGAATGGAGACCAAGAGATGGAAAGAGAAGTGTTGGCGGACAAACTGCCAGATGGTCCGATGATATCAAGGCTCAAGCTGGAGTAGCGTGGTCCAGGAAGACCGACGAGAGAAGAAAGTGGAGAGAAATTGGAGAGGCATATGCCTTGCAGTGGGCAAATACATGCTGCTAAAGAAGAGAAGAAGAAGAAGGGTCCTTCTAGACTCCCTGCCGAATCGGCTACGGCGGCCAATCTCAAACATATTCCTGGTACCTACGCAGGTTATTAGTGCAATAATCCGTAAATAAGTGATGTCTTTTTTTAATCACCTATGGTAAACGATGATTGATGAATGATTGGGAACACCGAAGGTAGAAGATCGCGCGGTCGTTCACCAACAAGGTGGACCGATCAGCTAAAAGACTCGTCGTCCTCTAAATTCTGCGCAGTTGTAAGATATGCGCTTGACAGAAACCGGTGGAGGCAGATCATCCGCTCCAGATGCAGCCATGACTTAAGAGATGACTTAAGAGAGAGAGATGGTAAACGATTGCCGCCGGGAAACTCCGATTCGGTCGTACCGTCAGGCTCAGTTGTAGCCCACCTGTTATGTGGCTGTCTCTACACATTTCCATACGTTGGGTTACACTACAGTCTTAGGGCCGATTTCACCGTTGAAATTGAACGCGTTCAATTCACTTGAACTCGGTCTACGCGCTAAACTGAGTTCCGTTCCTTTGTTTCCGCTCGCATTGATCGCGTTTAAGCGTTGATCGCGTTCAATTTCGACGATGAAATTGGCCCTAAGTGTGAGCCCGGAGTCTGGAAGTTGCCGGTCTTGTACCCCCGTGCTTCAGGGGCACGGGGGTACTCGTTAAGCCGTTGGTCCTGCGCCCAGTTCCTCTCCGGTCGTGTCACGCTGGTGTCCCATCGGAATATGAGGGTAAGGGAATAGAGAGTGCACTTGTGTACGTCACGTACGTGGGAACTGGAAAACGCGGGCTTTAAACGGAATGTGCGATTTTTGGAAAAAAACGTCACAGAGTGTGAAAGAGATCCAACCGGTCCTGACGCAGATTCTATAAGGATGTGGGAGAGAAAGAATGTCGCCCAGCACGTCACCCTAGTACTAACCGCATCACGCTATTTATTAAGTACTTATAGCTTTATATGAAAAGGTACAGTCTGGTTAGGGTGCCGTGATACATGTTAGTAAGCAATGAGTAACTTATATTGTCTTAGCTTATGGTGAAACTTGATACGCGCTTCGAGTGTTCCGTCCAGCGATCGCTTTGGTGAATCTCAGCTTGTACAAACATTATCTACTGTACCTACCTATTCCAGGACGAAGGAGTGCTTATTGTCTCGCGGGTATTTGGAGCAGTCGCCGATAATTCTCTCGTTCGTAGCGAGCCTCGGGAGTGGGGTGCTCTGCATTATAGTCGAGACTCCGCTGGACGTCGTCAATACTCGCCTTATCAACCAGGGTAACAAGAATCTACTGGGTTACGTGGAGATTGAAGCTTTTGTCACTTTCTGTTCTTTGGCTAACTTGTTGCTTATGTTTAGTAGTTCAACCAGGGTAACATTAACAGTGGTGGTGGTGGAGGAGGGGATTCATCCAACCGCAAATGTGAGTAGAAAATATGTCTGGTGATAGGCCTATATTTTTTACATAATAATTAGTCCATTCAACTAAAGTGAGTAGCAATAACTACTGTCACATCATCTTCATCTGGGCTACCACGACCATGATCCGCGGGACACGGGGAAAGAGGGGTGAGGGCGAAGATAAAAATAAAAGATAAAAAAACTTTATTTAATTTAGGTCCACACAGCACACTTATGAATCTCAAAATAGGTACATAATATCTACCGCTGGTTCGGAATGTCGATTTCTACTGAGAAGACACCAGCAAGAAATTCAGCAGTTACTCTTTTCAAATATTGATGATGTTACAGAGTTTTAATTGAGAAGAGAAAAAAAATACAATTATGAAAGTTAATAGACTAACTATTATGAATAACAACTCAAAAGATTAATCAATTAACATGACCAAGAATCCTTACCATTCAAATACTCTTGTACACTATAGTAACATTGCTTCATTAGGCAGGTTTTAATATGAGACTTAAACTTATCCAGTAAGTGCGCTTGAAACAATCAGCGGAGGCCGGAGCGTGCCTGACCACTCTAAAATGTTATCTATAGAGCAACGCATGCAGTATGCAGTTGAACGGTTCTAGCTGCGAATGTCATTCTTATTGGTCTCTGTCACGGCGGTCGACATCCGAGTGATTGATATAAACTTTTTGGATTGGTCAAGCCGCGCCCCCGCGTCCCGCAAACCATGAGAAGGTCGGCTTTGTAGCGGTAGAGCTATAGGTACCTAATTTCTAACCCTCAAAATCGCTTGCAGCCCCACCCTCAAGCGGCGAGCGTCTCTACAACGGTTTACTGGACTGCTTCGCCAAGGTTGTTAGGACCGAAGGCTTCCTCGGCCTCTACAAAGGCCTGGGCCCACTCTACCTCAGGCTAGCACCTCACACAACGCTCTCCTTAGTCATATGGGACATGTTAAATAATTTATTATGATCATTCAATAAGTACGACAAATACAAATAAAAAAAGTTGAGATATTTAATTTGTTTTTAAATGTCACCAAAAGCTATTCTAATCATTACCATTTACAACTTCATCTTAGCATCTCATATGTATAATTTCCGGATACATCCAAAGCAACCCAGAGTAGTACATTACCATGATTCAGGACTTGGGGAGTCTGGTAATTACAACCAGAAACAGAGCCTGGCCAACTGAATCCTGGTTACACGTTTCAGAGACTATCTGAAATGTGCAGGTTTCCGCGCGTTGTTTTCCCTCGCCGCCGAGCTAATGGTAAAAATATGCACATAGATTTGAAAAATGCATAGGTGCATGCTCGCATTCATGGAGGGCGCTTTCTTGTCCACTGAGCTACCGTCGTATTTTTCCAAAAACGATAGATTATAAAAGATGTGTATTGATTATGAATTTGAACGATATGGTAGCGTATAATGTATCTCCCAGTCGATGTCCATCGAGCTGCAACCGGAACTTATGTCGCCGTCGCCGCATGAGCAGTTCGGCGAGGGATCCGGCGCCGGCCCATACTACTCGTCGCACGCGCACTTAGAGGTTTTCCCCTTCACTATCTCCACTAAGAAAATCACGTTAATCCGTCATTCCATTTTGCGCCGTGAAGATGGACAAACAGACAAATACACATCCATACTAATATTATAAATGTGAAAGTGTGTGTGTGTTTGTCTGTCTGTCTTTCACTTTCATGGATATGATTTTTTTAATGGAGATAGTTGAAGGTATGGATAGTAACATAGGCTGCTATTTGTCTCTTCCTAACGCGAGCGAAGCCGCTGGCAAAAGCTAGTTAATATTATTAGTATGGACTAATACACTCCTAGCTTTCCTGGCTTTTCTGCGGAACAAAAATCCAGGATATTTGACCAGTTCATCCTACCAGGAGCCCAATTCTCGAGCTCGTTATATTTTGAAAACGTGGCGGATATCACCTGAATAATGTGGTATAATAAATGTCACGAGCACGAGAATTGGGCTCCAGTGCTCTCTTATGGTGCCGAAACCTGGGCTTTTACTAAAACACTATCACTGGTGATAGTGTTCACTAGGACCCAGTCTGGACTGCAAGTAGCCCAGAGAGTAGGCAGTTAGTAGTTACATAATGGACCGCAAGACATATAAATGGCTTCGAAAGCAAAACAAAATCGCAGATGTGGACGAAACGAATGGCTCATGCAAAATGGAGGTGGGCAGGACATGTCGCCCGCAATGAAGCATCATGGTGCAAGCGTCTTCTTGAGTTGAAGCCATGGAGAAATAAACGCCCTCAAGGAAGACCTCAGACCCGCCGGAAAGACGACGTGAAGAGGGTTTCTGGCTGGATTGAAAAAGCTCAACGCCGGAAAGAATGGAAAATGCTGAAGGAAGCCTACACTCAAGTAGTTGAAACAGGCTAAATAAGAAGAGGAGATTACACTCCTAGATAAGAAAACGTTACAAAATTTTAATTATCACTACACGAAGGCAGCCAGCGTTAGCTAACATAGTGTCAGATTGTGTAGATGAAAAAAAAGGCTCATCATACTTACAAAAAGTACCTAAGTATCTTTCTTTACCTTCTTTTTTTTAGGTTAAAGACATTTAAATTCTCATAAGAAAAATTACAAATTCACTTACTGAGAAAACAGTTTACAAATAATATAAAAAATACATATCAACATTAGGACGAACGTACATCAAACATTATATTTTTTGCTATCTTAATTTTGTTTTTTAGTAATAAATGTTTTTATTTGTTATTTAGAATATGTTTTTGAGATGTTTTTGAAGATATTTAAAGTTTTAGCTTCCTTTATGTGGTTTGGTAATAAGTTGTAAAGGTCATGACATAACCTCGCATAATCACAACTTTAAGTGTTCCTTCCAGCGTTCGCTTAGGCAACTCACAGCCTTCACAATTATTAAGTACCTACTGTACCTACCTATTCCAGGTCGAAGGAGTACTTATTGGATCACGGGTATTTGAAGCAGTCGCCGATCACGCTCGCGTTCGTCGCGAGCCTCGTGAGTGGGGTAGTCTGCGTTATTACCGGGAATCCTCTGGACGTCATCAATACCCGTCTCAGCAACCAGGGTAACGAATCTGGGATACGTGGAGTTTGGGGCTTTTGTCACTCCTGTTCTGTGGCTTAATTGTTGCTTATGTACAAGGCGGTGATCACTTGCCATTAGGTGTGCCGTCTGCTCATTTGTCCGTAAAAACATCAAGATCAACCACGGTAACATGAACGGGCGGTCCGCCCTGGTTGTCACCCACTTAGAAACAACAACTTCGAATGTTAAGCCACCCAGAGATTGATGAGTTGATGGAAGCAAGACACCTTCACCCAGGGTCATTTCACTAAGTACCTACCTACTTTTTTCCTTAGCATGGAAAAATAGTTCAGCGATTTTCGTTAGATGGAGCTTGTAAAAAGCAGACGGAGCTTTAAAAAGCAATTAAGCAGACCATGGTTCGGCGTTGTTTCAGTAGATGTCACTATGCATTTTTAACTGTCCTCGGCGAGTGCATATCGCTGCACCGCTGCAGAAACCGGCACCTGGGAGCTCACATGATCTCGGCAGAGATCTCGGGTTCATCCTGGAACTGGAGCTACATGAGATGCTGTAATAGGTTATGGGGCTGCCACAATAGATCATCTACTGGTCGCAGTGGCTATGAGACGCAAGGCTCACCCCATTACTATCAAATAATAATAATAATGCATTTTTTACATCACGCTAGTAAAGCGTGTTTCCGAAACAATGACCTCAAGCCGCCGGCCCACATTAGTATTTTTTTTAAATAAATCCAGAAAGTATTGGGAATATGTTATTTAGCAAATAAATGATTTCTGATCCGAAGGTGGCCGTTCTACATAGCCGTTGAGTATTGGACGTTTCCCTCTAGATGGCGCTAGCACTGGCTACCTGGCTAGCCGACTGATGCCTCTATTCCATCACCTCATCTACCTCTGGGCTACCATGACCCAAAATGTGAGGGAACCTTACGGAAACGACATGGATCCGCTTAGAGTGTCAACCCCTGCTAACTGCGCCTCTGAACATCAGAAACCATCTGGGAAACATGACATGTGCTGCTTGAGATTTTGTCTCTTTTCTGTCTACACAGGCGTGTACCCCTGAGCATTTTCATAGAAAGCCATATTTACTTGAATAAGCGCCCCGCAGCCGTGACGTGCTGGGTGAAGTTTCTCCGAAAAAGGGCACAATTCTAGTTCCATGGTTGTTTTTTTTCTGTTTCCATTATGCGTGTTGATAGAAGTTGTAAAGCTATGCTGAAGAGTAATCTAGCATGGATGTGCTGACTGTTTTAGCATGGTCATTTCACATCTCATATCTAATTTTCTATTCCATGGTGTTGATTGTCCATTTTGTTGCTTATTTTTCTAGGAGTACTTATTTTTTAAATATGTATTTAGGTGTGCTCTTAACAAATATATTTCTGAAAATTAATAGTGTCTTGTGATGTGTGTACTCAGTAGCCTACTCGATGCCTCTAATAATAAAGAGAGAGAACCTTTACACCTTACTACTCAAGAAGAAATAAAAAAAACATCATAACATAACACAACACCCACAGCACAACACACATACGGGCAATACACACATCACAAGACACTATTAATTTTTAGAAATATATGGTGCCTAAAATATCGATGTTATGGAGGTGCTTCCGTTCAGTAGCGAGTCAAGTGATATGCAAACAGTGTTTTGTGCCATTGAAATGGTTCCGGGGAGGTTGCATACGAGTATAATACCAAAAGGTTATTATTACCTACACTTAACACGTACCTATTTTGTATTTCTAATAACCAAAATCGCTTGCAGCCCCTCTGTCCAGCGGCGAAAGTCTCTACAGCGGTGTCCTGGACTGCTTCGCCAAGGTTGTACGAACGGAGGGCTTCCTTGGCCTCTACAAGGGCATGGGCCCGTTCTACCTCAGATTAGCGCCGCACACGACACTCTCCTTGGTCATATGGGACGTGTTAAATGATTTATTTCAATCATATAATACGACAAGCACAGATGGCGTCAGGTCGAGTTACCCCTCCGCAGTGCAAAAATAGCTCTTGCATCTCAGACATAAGGGTCCAAAGTCAAACAAGGATAACTCCACGTGTCGCCGTGTTAGAAATTAAAAAAATTATGGAATTTATGTTTTTCTTTAAACGTCACAAGCACAAACTAACCAATCAAATCAAAATAATTATTATCAATCACAGTCAACGAATCAACTATGTTTAAAAAAAATAAAACGAAAAAAAAGGAGGAGTCTATGAATTTGAATGATACGGGGGCGTAAAATGTATCTCCCAGTCGATGTCCATCGAGCTGCAACCGGAGCTTATGTCGTCGTCGTCGCACGAGCAGCTCGGCGAGGGCTCCGGCGCCGGCGCATACTCGTCGCACGCGCACTCCGGGTCGTTTGGGTCGAACGGCAGCAAGCCCACCGCCTGCTTGTATGCCCTCAGACACGTCCTCTCGCACACGTCAGGTCGGTACGCATCCCGCAACACGTCCCCGACCGCCTCCCGCACCAGACGCGTTCTCTTTCTTTCCAACTTTGCTACCTTTTCCTCATTGCTTGCCTTCGCTACTTTATAAACCAGCGGATTGTACTGCTCCACCATCCCCTCGCTGTTCTCTCCTGTCACCTGCATCTCCACGATATATTCTCCCTTCACTTTGCGAATCATCAACGTCGGTTTATTATCAGCACGTTTCTTCGCTTTCTTTAACGGATACTTGGAATCTTCTGCCTCGCACCGACGGCAGTTTAGCCTTGTTCAGCTTATGAAGCAGACGTCTAGATATTGCGCCAGGCCTCCATCCTTTGGCCACCTGAAATTCGATTTTGTATGTAAACTTGTATATTTATAAAATGCAATAAATTTAATCAATAGGCAACCAAAAAAATAAAGCTTACTTTATATATCGTGCATGTGGTGGTGGTGATACCTATCAAAGTAGGCTATTCATTTTAGACAGGAATAAATTCAAATCAGTTTTATTAAGTTACTATTACACTTACAGAAATGAAAACGTTACAAAATTTAAATTATCTCTTCACCAAATAACACTTGCACTTAAGGACATAATTAATAAATTATACTATATAGCACTACACCGAAATTCAAACTACGCCAAAAGTATCTTTCAGCTTGCTTGCGTGGCGACGGTCTTGGTATGCGCAGTCATCGCCTGCAAGCGCTGCCGCTGCTGCTGCTTCATGACCTCCCTGTTGATGAACGAGTGGAAGCAAGGCACGTGGAACGAGCTCAGACTGATCCCCCGGTGGCTCAACGTGGCCATCCTTTCTCTCGGCCTCTTGTTTCTAAAGTTTTTAAGCCTGAAGTAAGTCTTATTCCCTCGCGCGTCTACCGCTACAATACCCTTTTCGGATGGTGCTGGGTGTCTACATTTCGATCGTTCCTCAAAGTCCCACGGGTCGAAGCCATCACGTTTATTAGCGCGCACCTTCCTACCTTTCTTTGTTTCTGGACGTCTGGGAACTACCGATGGCTGAGGTATGGTCACATCCTCTCCACGAGCCATCATTTCTTTGAGTGTGGACATTAGTAATTTTCTATCGAGCCCGTGACCCATTATACCCAGTTTACCTAGATTCTTCGGAGATGCATCACCAAAACAACTCCATGTAGCTTCAGATGGCTTTATTACAAGTTTTTTGTCATCTTTTTTGTTTTTGTCTCCTTTCTTCGTAGATGTGCGAACTCTCTGCTGTGGCGATCTCGGTTTCGAATAGTATTTCCATCTACCTTGACTATCAATGTAACCATCCACTCCAACGACAAGCCATTTTCCGTTTGCAGCTTGGAACTTTCCAGTCTCGGCGTCGACTTGTTCCCCATTAGGTCCAATGAATACATTAGGCGCCCAGCGGTTATCAGGAGCTATAAACCCGTCAACATTGATCTCCATCCATTTGTGGTCAGGACTCCAGAATCCACCCAAATCACTACAATGCTGCTTACCATCCATGCCTTTGAAAAATCTAGGAACCGGATTACCAAACCTATCTGTCAATTTTATCCTATAGTCCAAATACGTGTACTGGGTTGAATTATCTACTTTCAAAAGCTTTTTGCCTTTATACGTCGGATCGAATAACGCATTAGGGGGAGTGAATTCTACTATCCATTCATCGGAATCAGTATCTGAAGCTAGGGAAGCAGAATCTTCTGAGCATGAGCACGACACGTTGACATTAGTCCTATCCGGTCCGGGTTCAGCGGGATAACAAGTGCATTCAGGGTCTTCAGTATCTGGCAGTATACCAAGAGCTTGCTGGTATGTTTTCGTACATATCTCTTTACACATATCTTTAAATGCACTTTGAATGAAATGACGCTGAGCTCTTTCCAAACGCCGCTGTGCACGCTCCTTCTTTTTGCGCCGTTCACGATTCTCTTCCTCACTCCTACCAATTGTGTAAGTGACCACTGGTTTATCTTCATAAGGATGTTGGTTAAGGGCTCTCTGCTTATTATATGTTTTCATAGTCTCCATCATGATATTATACTCTCCATCCTTCTTATGAACAATCAACAACGGTCTCTTCAAAGGTCGCTTCTTCCCTTGGTCTCTCCTGCGTTTCTTAGATTTGACTTCACCTGGATTCCTTGCCATTCTGAGCAGTCGTACCACGTGTTTATTTGTAGCGCCTGGTTTCCAATTAGGACGAAACTAAAAAAAAATATAACAAAAAATAAAATAAATGTATTGCTTAGTCTTTTAATATTATAACTGTGTTAACTTTTGATTTTTAAATTAAAATTTATCTTAAAAATCTTGCTTACCTTCAGTCCTGGAATATCTTCAGCTGTCCATAACCAACCCATGCTTTTTGGCACATTACCCAATGTACCGGTACATGGCATAGCACATTGACTGTGTCCAATTTGAGGTGCTGAAAAAAAACAGAAATCAGAAGATGCTTACAGAAATCGATATTTATCATTACCTACTAAGTATGAAAAAAAATATAAAAATACGTACGTATACCTTGATATCCGTAGTTAAACTTGAATCTGTCATCCTTCTTCTTCTTTTTACCTTTTTTACTTTCTTTTTCGGATTCCACTCCGGGTTTCTTTTTATCATCACTTCTTTTTTTGGTATCACTACCGGAAGCACTAACTAGTTTTCCCTTGTTTTTATCTACTAGCTTATGGAATATTGGGCATGGGAACGGCATATTAATCCCTGGTATCCTTGAAAGTTCGTCGCCTATTAACTCGTAGCCTCCGCAGATATTACAATACGTTGTCCTCTTTTCGAACCCAAATGTACATTCGCAAGAACAATAACATGGATCTTTAGAATTCTTGTCAATTGTCATCTTTGCTTTCATACCACCAACCACTTTTTCCACCTTCTCACAACAATCCTTTTTGAGGCTAGTCAAATCTAACAAAACTCTATCATCAGGTGGTTGTGGAGGTTCTCTTTGTTTCTTAGCGTTACAGTCAACCTGCTTGCACTTTGTGACATTGATAATTGGTGCCTTATCTGCTGGTAAATTAAGAGACAAGTGGCTTGGGGAGTGAGATTTAATGGAACCCATTTTGAACATCGAACATTCACTATCACAAAGCTTAAATTTGATTTTTTCTTTTATTTCTTCAAATCCTTTGGGAATCTTTACTCTCGATTTTTCAGAACTCTTTATTGTCTCTTTAGATGGATGGCCTGAGTCATTTTCTACAGTAAAGTAACCCACATAATACACCTGATTACCGTATGTACCGTTACGATCTCCAAAAATAGTAATTCAGTGTGTTTAAATGACTTTCGTACTCCAGCGATGAATAAGATCTTGATTTGATTACAGCTATTTGTTTATTAACATCTAAACCAGTGTCACTTTTTACTAGTTTAACAATCCTCTCGTTTATTATTTCTTTCGGTTCCAGCAATTCGTTATCGTCGTCTATCTCAGTAAATCTGTTTAAGTTAGTCTGTTTGGTTATAACGTCTTTGCGAGGTTGTGATGTTTTAGTTTTAGTCGTTTTGTTTTTCTCTTTTTTAGTATGTTTGAACTTTTTACCTCCTGAATATATGGTTTTAATAATCCCAGTTTCATCAATATTATCTGTTTGGTTTGTGATGTCATGGTTTGTGTTATCTTGCTTTTGTTTGATTGTACTTAAAATTGTTGTAGGTTTAGAATTGAAGCCAGTGTACATAAAAGTCTGTGGATTATCTTCAGACAAAGATCTGAATTGAGTGGTAAGTTTATCCTTCAGACAGCTTAGTTTGATGCTCATTTTGAGTGTAGCCATGCGCTTAGAAGAGATCTCATCGAATACATTATATCTATCTTCAACGGTAACTGGCGGAACATCGCGTTTTTTTATAAAGTCGTTTAGATAATCAATAAAGGCAATCCCCCAAGGAATGTTAGTTGAGCCCAACGCGTATTTAGGGTCTCTCTTTGGACAAAGAGTCAATTGCAAGGGGTATGTCCTCATATTCATGATGAGTGACTCCACATTGGTTGGGATCAATATTGACTGCCCAACTTTTATTTTGGGCTCAACTAGAGGTGTTTTTGCCTTCGCATTAGCGTCTCTTACTTTTTTCCGCTTGATTTTTATTCGCGGCCGCTTCGGAACAGTCACATCCAGGTCATTAGGGTTCTTTAAGTGCAGACTGAATAAATCTGCAAATTGTGTTATGATACTGAAGTCTTTATAGTTGATGAAGCTCTGAATTTCCTCCACCACTATTTCAAAAAGAAACATGGAATCCGAAAGAGACATTTTAGTAGGTAATAAATTAGAGTTCGAGGTGTGCACCACTTGTTTTTATGATTTATTCTTATTATCACATAATTACACACGAATTTAGTAATTTAGAGAAAAACTTGAAATTCAATTGTGCTAAAAATCAAAAATTATTGTCAAATTGGAATAAATATATTTTTAAGTGTGATTCTATTTGGCTATGATTTTGAGAATATTGAAAAAGGTCTTAATCCTTGTCCCTTTCAGCAAATAAAACCCTACACGGAAAAGACCAGAACCAGACTATTACTTTGAATAGCGCGAAAAGGACCGTGGGAGAGCCAAGCTTCGGCATGAATGGGCCGGCTCAACCGGAGTCATACCACGGCCTCACAGAAAACCAGCGCGAAGCAGCACTGTGCTGTGTTTCGCTGCGTGAGTGAGGGTACCGGAGGCCCAATCCGGGGATAGGGGTGTTTAAAGGTTGGCAGCGCACTTGTGACTCCACTGGTGTCGCGGGGTGTCCATGTTTACCATCAGGTGATCCGTCTATTCGTCTGCCTACCTATTACTTAAAAAAAAGGAAATTACGAACGACCGAATCGGATTTTTCCTCCCTTTCACACGCACTGTGTGTCTCCTTTGTTTGGATATAGTATAGGTATATTTTCTCGTACGTTACGGTAACTGTTACAGTACCTACAACCTGTGCGGATAAAGAATGGGATCAGAAATGGCGGCGCATCTATTCACTTCTCGCTCGCTCACTATTTGCGTCTATACTCGCACCCCAGGAGTGCGTTACGTATTCGCGCTAAGCCCACAGGTTTGATCACAATATTATCGTGAGGCTAGTCAAGTCATGAGTTTTATAAAAATATTAGATCTTTACCTATGAAATTGCCGTTAGTATGGCGATTTTCTTAGAAGTTGTATTTCCATACTAACTTTTTTAAATTTGTAAAGTAACTATTATTCTTTGAGAAGAGAATTTCCTATTCAGAGCTATTAATACTACTACTTCATAATTAAATGTGCTTTAACGGACAACGTTTAAAAACGTGTAAGATAGTTTTTCAGAAAAAAAAAATTTTAATGGGGGCTATCGCGTGTGACATATCCGCTAGATGGCGTACTAGGACTGAGGTCCATTTTACGAAGAAATCAGCCAATGAGGTTGAAGTTGGACCTCGGTTCTCAAGCACGCCATCTAGCGGATATTTCATAGCCTTTGAGTACTCAAAGGCGATATCCCCCATCAAAAAGTTATTATTGATAAAAACGTCCATTCTGCCAAGTAAAAAAAGGGTCATTTAAAGATGGTTTTTTTTGCATCACAAATACAATAATATCTGATCTCTATTTAATATAAACATCGAAATATAGTCTTAAATCAAAATAAAATTAAAGTATGGTGAATTTTTGCTTATTAAAAGAATTAAATATCTTATTGTGTCTAGAAAAAAACGGCGATATCATCGGTAAACCTATTGCTTTCATTAATGCAGTTGCCACACTGATGGGTTGGGAGCGTTTTCAATGCGCAGCGACGACGCAAAGGATTCGCCGTAGTTTTTCTGCGTTGCCGCCACAAAAAAACAATGGGGCGGTCAGACTTATCTCCGCGGCCATCCATCTCGCATCCGCGGCGTGAACCACATGAATAAATAAATATTTATTTATGTGGCGTGAACGCTGCGCAGCCGCCACGTGTGCGCTGCGTCGTGGCTCCCCGCTTTGAAAATGCTCGCAATCCGCCAGCGTGGCAACTCTCTGAACGTTCTAAATTCTAATACAACTACCTCTTTATTTATATAACCTGCCTTTCACCTGCGTTTGTTCGATAAAATATTATAAGTTAGGTGATAATATAATAGACATTCACATCTGTTATTTTGCTATGAAAGATTCGTCACTATAAAAGAAATTCACCATTGATTTAAACTATTTAATAAAATAATTTCAATTACACCATACCATTAGCTCATTTTTTTAGAACGGAACTCAATTTGAACTAAATTGCAGAGCAAAAAATTTAAGACTCTTCAGAAGAAATGCTTTTAATGTAGGATGGCGCCGCGACCATAGTTCATGTTATTTCTGAACCCGTCCATCGTGAAGGGAGACACCTTCTTGCTGGGCGTGTTGGATGCTCTGTTCGTCTTCATCGGGGGCCGCAACTCGTAGAAGTCGTCGTACATCTCTAGATCCCTCATTATCTCGCGGTACCTCGCAACCTTCTTAGAATCAATGAACCTCCGTTCTGGCTTTTGTACGGGTGACCTACCGCCCTTAAACTCGTAACTCATATTAACGTTCATCACGGTAGACTTTGCACCCTTAGCAAATGTTGCACTTTTAGTGGGAGACTTGGTTCCTAGAGCCTTTTTATCCCCTCCTTTAGCAGGATCCGGCGCCGCAGCAGCCTTCCCTTTTCCATCACCTTTATCTTTTCTTGGCAAGTCTTTCCTAGGCGATTTCTCAGTTTTAGTTGAACCCGACATTGTTGACTTGGTACTCTTTGGTCCCTTTTTCTTTGAGTAATAAGCCCATTTTCCATCCTTGTCAATATACCCGTCGACACCTATTTTCAAAACCTGTCCGCTTGTATCTGCGAAGAAACCTTCCTCTGCCGAGTAGAACATTCCGTCTGGTCCTATAAAGTTCATTGGGACCCATCGATTATCCGGACCTATGTAACCGTCCTTAGTGATCTCCAGCCATACATGGTTAGGCCCCCAAAAACCTCCTAGATCACTGCATTCTTGTTTCCCATCAGGTCCTTTAAAGAATCGTGGTACTTGATTTCCAGATTTATCTAACAGCTTCACTTTGTAATCTTGGTAATTGTATTGACTTTCATTGTTTACCGTGACTGGTGGGTGTTTCGCTTTCTGGTCCCACCTGGCCACGGGTGGAGTAAACTCAATGGTCCATTCATCATCATCCGTGTCTTCGCTGGATATGGAACCCACATCGGAACAAGAGCAAGAATCTATCGGAGGAGTCGGAACCTTCGCGGCGTCGGTGTGGCACGGGCAATCGGGGCTATTCGGGTTGGGCAAGGGAAGCAATCCCATGGCTTGATTATAAGCTTTCAAACAAATCTCTTGACATTTGTCTCTAAACGTGGACTGCAGCAACCGACTCTTCCTCCTGGTTTCTCGGCGCTCGCGTCTTTCTTTTTGCTTTTGTATTTTAAGTTTTTCTTCTGCTGATTTGCCTATTGTATAAATTAGTGGTGGTTTCTCGTCGTATGGGTACTGGAATAGCAACCTTTCTTTGGAGTA
Organism: Marasmia exigua; assembly: GCA_019059595.1. Lineage (NCBI taxonomy): Eukaryota > Metazoa > Arthropoda > Insecta > Lepidoptera > Crambidae > Marasmia > Marasmia exigua. The sequence continues at coordinate 18,912,547 of CM032470.1, forward strand.
TTTCTTGAAGACCTCCATTTGCACTGTGTATTCGCCGCCGAATTTCTTTACGACCAGCGTTGGTTTCATTTCTATTTTCTTCTTGCGTTGCATCATGGCTCGTTTCTTCTTTGCTATTGTGTCGATGCCTTCTCGAATAGCTCTATATTTTCTTACTAGGATTTTGTTTGCAGCGCCAGGCTTCCATTTCGGGCGAGGCTGTGAAAGTAAAAATAATTAGTGGTAGGTATGTACAAAGTATTATCAATAGTTAATCGTAAGATCGTTGCCTGTATCCCGCAGGGACGATTAGCAGGGTAGTGGTGAAATGTAGGTAGATAGATGTAGATATTTACCTAGTTCACCTAGTTGACATATTCAAAGCAAAAATAACATAAATAAAAGGTTTTTTTTTATTGTATGAACATAGAAAAATATTAATAATAATACATACATGTTTTCTCACTAACACAAAATAAAAACAATACTTTATAAATTTTATAATGACCTTTTTTAAACGAGGTTTGAAAAGAATAATATTCTTTCACGGTAGGCAGCGGCATTACTGTGCTCCGGTTGATGATGTCTATGTCGCAGCCATCTGGTTAATTGAGTCATTAAATCGGACACATAAGGCGTTCGTTAAACGCCGGCATCCAATAGAATGCCTAGGCCGAAGCCCATTAGAAATTATTGGTCAAATCAAAACTGAGTTAAGTGACTAAAATTTATTTCCACATTTCTCTACTGCAGAGCGTCAATCTTCAAAACAATTATTATTTTAATAATTAATAGGCTAGTTTAACAGTATGGCTGCGACATCTACAAGCGGCAGTTACCTACCTATCATTTATCATCCGATGGACCGCATGCTCATCCGCTTATTTTTCGCAATAAAAATTAATTCTTATACTAATGACTGGAAATAGTTTTCTAAAACTTGCCCCCCCCCCCCCCCCTTATTACAAATCTCGAACTAAGGATAGTCCCGGAACAAAACTCGTGCCAGCCCCCTTTAACATTGCCTCCTTTAGTACAAAACGCGATATAAAACTATTACCGTACTAAAGTTCATGCCATCAATATTTGTAATAAAGTATCTACAGTTACACATGCTTATTGTCATGCTTAAAGTATGCTACTTTTGAGCAAGTGCTACTTAGTAGCATATGTGTGGACGGACGTGCTACAAATAAGCATGCTAATTTTGAGCATGCCGGTCGATTTTTAAGCATGAATCTTGTAGTGCGGGTAGAAGGAGTGTGGCGGAGTGCTTTAGCACGTGTAAAAAGATTTGCTTATTTTAAAGCATGCTAATATATGGTAATGGCATGCTTATTGATTAGTAAATGTGGACAGTTCCTTAAGCATGCTCATATTCAGCATGCTTAAAAAGCATGTTACAAATCAGCATGTGTAACAGTAGCTTACGTAGAGTGCGTTTTAGTACGGGATGACATGATTTTTAGTACGGTAATAACTTTAGATCGTGATTTGTAATAAGGTGGGCTAAATTTCGTTACAGCTTCTTCATTCTGGATGCGCCTTGTGATTCACACTCTCTCACAGCTTCCCTTCTTGTATTTTATTTTTTGAAATATTGGTCCGGTGACTTTCTTTATTTTTCCCTTTTTTTTTCTCCAATATTGCCTGTGGATGAGTAAATAGTGGGAGGTGAAAATGTTGTAATTTATCACTGATATTATGCAAGGAATCACAAAAAAAAGCAAAAACACTCACCTAATAATTCAAGTCTTTTTTCAATAATGATGTGAGTGTCGGGTGTAAATTCAGCAAAGCAGAAAATGGTAAAGGGAATGGTAATGTTTATGGTGTGAGCACACGCGGCGAGATTGGTGACTAATTAAGTACGCGGTACGCAAAATGTGAAATAGCTATAATTTGGGTCAGCGTGATATGCTGAATGCCCGCGCGCCCTTTTGAACACTGTACTACCTACCTACACACACACTTCGCACAGTGATCTACTCGTATGTATGTATGTAGGTAGCTTATTTTAAACAAAAAGAGTGTATCTGTGAACATTTACAGCCCTTTAACCACGTGTTCTATCAACCATTCTGAATATCATTTGTTTTAAGTATGACTTTTGGAAATTCGTATGAAAAAAATTCAACTTCTCATACTAAGTTGATCACGTGACTTGGTCATTTTGTATGGGGAGTCGAAAAAATTACGACTAATTTCGAGAAGTCGCAGAACAAATGTTGTTCAGAATGGTTGGTAGAACACGTGGTTAAAGGGATGTAAATGTACCACAGATACACCTTGTATGTCGTGCATTTAGTACCCACTGATCACTCTCCTACTGCCTCGGTGGTGTAGTGGTTAGTGGGTCGCACTATAAAGCGACGGCTGCGCAAGAGGTCCCGGGTTCGATCCCCGGGTCGGGCCAAAAATTTGTAACCTAAGTTTTCGGTAAGAAATTCTTAGTGTCAGCCCGGAGTCTGGATGTGGGCGGTCTTGTACCCCAGTGCCTCGGAAAGCACGTTAAGCCGTTGGTCCTGAGCCCAATCCCTCACCCTGGTGTCCCATCGGAATATGAGGGTAAGGGAATACTGTAATATATCCTGCGTACGTGGCTGATCGCTGAGATTGGCCGCCGTAGCCGTAATCGGTTGGAGGATATTACCCACTGCTGCACTGGTACGGTGTTTTAAAAATACTTCTTAATACTTCTTTCACTACAGTATTTTTCTCGCTTGTAGAGTCCTATCCGGTTTATTGCATTGGATTTCTCTCAACGTGAAATATGTTGATTTGAGAATACCTACCTTCATTCCAGGAATGTCTTCAGCGGTCCAGTTCCAGCCCATGTTCTTGGGGACTGGGGGGTATGGATATTTATACCCGGGCTTTTTTTCTACCGGCGGTGGTGCTGGAAAAGCATACATTTTAATTAATTAAGTTCACTTCAATTTATAAAATTAATGTCTTGTTGTAGTCAATGAAAGTCAAGGGATACATTGAATGAAGGTATACCTAGCTACCTACCTAGAAAACATTTAAGTACTTACATTTAGGCTACCAAGGCTTAGAAACTTTTATGGGACTTTGAAACATAAAAATGTAAGACAGTAGGTAACCTATGTTTCTTTCAAAATTCGTTACTGTCGACCTACACTAGTAAAATTATTTGCACCGTCTAGTACTTAAAAACTTATTTAGGCTATCGTAAATGAGATCTATACGCACGCTCATTATCAACAGCAGTTGCAGTAAACTTCCCAATCTTCTTATTTTCTGGCTTAGCTTTGACTTTTTTTTCTCTCTTTTCCTTCTCCTTATCGACGAAGCTCCGTAAGGTCTTGGTGCCAGTCATCTTGCGCTCCCCCGCGCCGGCGGGCCCGCCTAGCCTGGACGCTGTCCGGGAACTCTTTGAGCTTGCATTGTCAGTCGGCTTCTTACTCCCCTCATCCTCTTGAGGCCATGGACTTTGAACTTTAATATACTTTTTATCATACAACTTGTGATAAACTGGACACGGATGCGGCTTAACGAACTCCGGCTCGTCCTTCATGTCGTCCCCAAGGCACTCGTAACCTCCACAAACAGCACAATAAGTCGTTTTCCTAGAGAATTTAAAAGTACATACACAGTCGCAGTAACAGGGGTCGGCGTCCTTTGGTTTATTTTTCCTACTGGCAATCGAGTCCACTATAAAATCTTTCACTCTTTCAGCGAGGTCGCAAGACTTCACACAGCATGGGTTGTGGATATCGTCGAAATGGATCTCTACCTTGCTGTCCGCTGGACTCGGAGGAAAACTCAACTTAGCTGTACAGACTGGTGCTGCACATTTATCATCATTCGATTTTGATTTCTTCAAAATATTATCGAGAAATGGAGATGGGCAAGTCGTTTTAGAACATGTAGACTTTTCTGAAGCTTGCATGGTCGGACAGTCGGCACCGCAGAATTTGAATCTTGAGGACTGGCCCGATGGCGAAGACTGACCCGTCGCCGATGTCGGAGGCGAGGGATCAGTATCTTTATCGAAGTCATGTTTTACAGTAAAGTAATATACGTGGTATACGTGCAAATCTTTGTTAATTGGACCAGTCTTTCCCTTGCAGTGACCAGATTCGTCGTCAGGTTCTGCATCTACACAATCTTTATTGCATATAGATGCGCAAGATTGTCTCTTAGTGAGAGCATCTTCTATCGTTTTCAGGCAAGCGCATTGAGTGGAGAGTCCTTCCAATGGTTTGGTGTTTTCAAATTCACCATGTCTAATGATATTAAGGATATTATCTGCTATAGGGCAAGACTTACTGCCACTTGAACCAATAATATAATTTATGTTAAACTCCTCATTATCTTCTTCTACCAACTTTTCAATGTATCCTCGCATAACTCTTGCTATCTTACCGCATGGTCCACCAATATTGGCTGTATCGAAAGTAGTGGGATGATTTTCTTCAAATTTTTCAAATACGGGGACCGGTGAACATTGCGCGTCAGTGGGGCAGAATTTTGACATGTCGTCCGCTGGCGAAGACCAAGTGCCAGACGCTTTATCGAAGTCATTTACCACAGTGAAGTAATAGACATTATAAACTTGCTTATTTTTGTTAAATGGGCAAGTTTTTCCGTGGCACTGACCATCTTCGTCGTCCGAATCTGCATCTTGACAATCTTTACTGCATATAGATGCGCAAGAATTTCTTTTAGTGAGCGCATCCTGCATTGTTTTCATGCAAGCGCATTGAGTGGAGAGTCCTTCCAATGTATTTATGTCTTTAAATTCACCTTCATGTCTAAGGAATTTCATGATATTCTCCGCTAGAGTGCAAGTTTTACTGCCACACGGACCAATAACATCGCTTATTTTGAACTCCTCGTTATCTTCTTCAACTAGATTTTCAATGTACGCACGCATATCTCTGGCTATCCTACAGTCCGGTCGGCCACAGGGCCCTCTAATATTGGCTATATCGAAAGTAGCGGGATGATTTCCTTCAGGTAGTTTCCCAGCATCGATGCATTCGGGGCATGGAGTACTTTGTGCTTCTTTCTTGAATCTTTTAGCAAATTCTCCCATAGGCCATCTGGTTTCTCTGCAGTAACATAATCTATCAATATCCGTCGCTTTTATCCGTGGCGAGATTGTGGGCCTTGGAGTTAGCATTCGCATGTTATCGTTGCAGGATACTATGATCTTTCTCACATAATCTACGATATGGTCAATATCAGGGCATGTTTCTGGAGACTTGTATATAGACTCTGGGGGTTTATCAGCATTACCCATACAACAATAGTCTCCTTCGTTGAAGAACGTGAGATTCGCCCCTGGAGCATTTTTATAATCAGCATAAACTATTTTGTTCACCTTTGGCTTATCTTTGGTAAAATTGTTTTCGATTTTGTTACAATTTTCTTCAAAAACTTGATCAGTCGTTTTCTGTGTAATCATGAATGAAGTTGTTTTAGAATTAACTCCTGTATACAAAACCTTTTTTACAGCAGGGTCTTCGGAAAGAGTCCTGAAGCAGGTGGTTACTTTGTCTGTTAAATAGGTCAGTTTTACTTGAATACCAATTTTTGCCATAAGTTTGGCGGTTCCTTCTTCGAATATATTGTATTCTTCGTTCAAAGTAATAGGAGGTGGTTCTTGGCAGTTACAAATCTTTTCCAAATATTCCACAAATCGCTGGTCCCATGGAATACTAGTTGACCCAATAAAAGTCAAGTTGTCTTCTTTACTCCAGAGCGACATCTCCATTGGAAACTTCTTCATATTTTGTATGAGGAATTCAGCACTACTCGTGAAAAGAACTGACTGTCCAGACTGGATCACGGGCTCTGGCGGAGGTACCACCACTTTCCCTTTTTTCCCCTTCTTGGGTTTGGGTGGTTTTTTTTTCTTTCCTTTTTTTCCGGGTGGATCTGGTGGCAGAGGTGGCGGATCTGGGATCACAATGTGCATTTGCTTCGGATCCTTTAGCTCTAGAGAAAAAATGTCCGCAAACTCACTACGTATAACCAGGTACCTGCTCTCTACCAAACTTTTTACATTCGCCACCACCACTTCGAAAAGGAACATGGCATTTGTTACCGCCATTTCGTGTTTTTTTTTCTGTTAAATGGGAACAAACTAGACTAACTTTTACATTTTATATTTACATTCTCACCCAATAAATTTAGAATATAATTTTGTAAACAAGGAATTTTGATAAATAATCAACTTGACACTGGCAATCATCAGTTTTGATGACGCAACTAAAATTCATGGACAAAAGGCCAGTTTTAAATTTAAAAAGAGGGTTTTATCAATTATTTCCTATAGTAAAAAGTACTCAGAGTATTATCTATTATTAAAAGGAATCCTAGGAACACAGACTGGCAAAGTTACAGGAGTGATCTGCGGGAAGTTCTCAAGGATTCTAAGGGTAAGCTCAATTCCTCACTAGACATAGAGCTTGCAGCAGACAATTTGGTGCGGGCTGAGAGCACAGCTTGGACTAACAACTGCCCTGAAAAGGAACTTAGGGCTAAAAAGGTACCATGGTGGACGCCAGAATTGGTCAAGCTGCGGCAGGAAACCAGAAGGGCGTTTAATAACGCCAGGTCAACAAAAGACTACGGGAGCTATGCACGATGTTTGACCAATTATAATAAAGCTGTGCGGAAAGCCAAACGTAAGGCCTGGAGAGAACACTGTGAATCCATCAACAGCATTCCAGAAGGAATGAGACTCTGCAAGGTAATCTCAACGGTAAAAGCGCACCCATTGACAACTGTCAAGGATGCCAACGGGCAGCGAACAGGATCAGGAAAGGAGACTCTAGCAGTAATGCTCAACACACACTTTCCAGATTGTATTGTGATAGATAAGGAACAGGAGGACCCGACAAGCTTGGTTGAAGAACAATACCGTACAACCAAAGCAGATTGGGATACTGCAAGGAAGGTGGTAGATGAGGGTAAGGTTGCATGGGCTTTGAACGGTTTTCAGCCGTTCAAATCACCTGGTCCTGACTCGATCTATCCCATTATACTTCAGCAGGGTGTTGGAATCTTGAATTCACACCTGTGTAGACTGTATAGGGCCTCCATTGCCTTTGGATATATTCCGAAGACATGGAGACGAGTTAAGGTCATCTACATACCGAAACCAGGTAAAGTAGACTATGAGGAAGCTAAGGCATTTCGGCCAATTAGTCTCGAATCGTTCTTTTTGAAAACCCTGGAGAAGTTAGTAGACAGACATGTAAGGGAGGGAATGCTAAATAGACTTCCTCTCCACAGGCTACAGTGTGCCTATCAGAAAGGAAAATCCACTGAGACAGCATTGCACTATGTAGTAAGCAGAGCGGAACAAGCTTTAGAGAGCCAGGAAATATGCATTGGCGCATTCCTGGACATAGAGGGAGCATTCGATCGAACCACCTTTGATGCCATAAAAAAGGCATCGACAAATCATGGCATAGAACCAACTATTTGTAGGTGGACAGACAGCATGCTCAAGGGCAGAATAATTAGTTCTGAGTTAATGGGAGAAGAAATAAGAGGGATGACTACAAAAGGCTGCCCTCAAGGTGGGGTCCTTTCACCACTCCTATGGTGCCTAGTAGTTGATTTGCTCTTAGAACTACTAAACAAAGGTCCGTACTTAACGGTCGGATATGCGGATGATTTGGTGATACTTATTAATGGTAAATTCCCAGATACGGTATCTCATCTCATGCAAGGGGCCCTAAACATAGTGGAAGAATGGTGTGGAAGTAACCATTTATCCGTCAATGTAGAGAAAACAACTGTGGTGCCGTTCACTAGAAAGAGGGACCTGACGGGGTTAAGGGCTCTCTTTATGAATGGATCGCAGATACCATGGTCAACGGAGGTGAAGTATCTGGGTGTAATCTTAGATAAAGAACTGACGTGGAAACCTCATGTGGACAAGACCATAGAAAAGGCCCAAAGGGTCTTCAATATGATTCGTTCTACGTATGGGAGGACCTGGGGGATGAAGCCCAAGGTCATCAAATGGCTATACATGATGATGATAAGACCAATAATTACGTATGGAAGCATCGTCTGGTGGCCAAGATCTAAACTAGAAACATGCAGGAAGGCGCTGTCAAAAGTGCAGCGACTAGCCTGTATTGCTGTCACGGGGGCGTTCACTACAACGCCAACGGCAGCGATGGAGGTCTTGCTGGATCTACCACCATTGCACATTTTAATTGAGGTAGAAGCCATGAAGGCACTAAATAGACTATCTGTGCATGGGCTATGGAGTGTCGACTTGCCTGTAACTCGACACACGAAATTGGAGATCTCAAGGGACCTCAGAGGAATATTAAGCATGGGTTGCGACAAAATGCAGCCATTGCACATATTCAAAAGGTACTTACTTTAAAATCACGGTCCCTACAAGGGATGAATGGAGACAAGGTCTACAACACCCCGATAAGGACAGTCTAATATGGTACACCGATGGTTCCAAAATGGAATCGGGATCGGGCGCTGGTATCTACTCTAATGGATGTAGCATAAGTCAAAGCATGGGCAAATATGTGACGGTTTTCCAAGCGGGAACTTACGCTATAATTGCTTGTGCACAGGAGATTGTAAACTGCAATGTCGTGGGGAAAACTGTTTACATTCTCAGTGACAGCCAAGCTGCGCTTAAGGCCCTGAATTCATACAGGGTAGACTCCAAGCTAGTTCTGAACTGTGTGAAGACTCTCAATAAACTTGGCAGACAGAACACGGTCAAGCTAGTATGGGTGCCAGGACATGTAGGGGTTCTCGGGAACGAGGCAGCCGATGAACTGGCTCGTAAGGGCTCGGAACGGAGATTTGTTGGACCTGAGCCATTTGTGGGACTCTCCGCGAGTACCGTTAGGGCAGCTTTTGATGCATATGGCAATGAAAAACGAAACCTGGAGTGGCAAGCAACAGTTGGATCCAGTCCAACTGTTGCTTGCCACTCTTGCACTCCAAAAAATTCATTGGAAATATGGCCACGGGATTCAACAGTAAGTTGTGCAGTGTCGATAAGGGCCATATGCGTCTGCTCGTGGGAGCATTCACAGGACACTTTGGCACTAAGGACTTCCTGTGCAAAATGGGACTGGCCAGCAGCACTACCTGTAGAGCCTGTGGCGAACAGGACGAGTCCATATCACACCTGCTGTGTGAATGCGACGCGTTGGCAGGCATGAGAATGAGGCTGATGGGCTTAGCTTACCTTAGCCCAGAAGATTACAGGCTACTCCCCTTGAAGTGTATATTGCATCTAATGCAATATATTCACAGGGAGATAGTAGGAATATAGGGTAATGGGGATGACACAAAAGATCCCATTAGGTCGAAGTGTCGCTGGCTATTCCTAGTCAGCCCCCAATAGCAAGATAAGCAAGATAAGATTATCTATTATTACTTTATGAAGTACTCTGTGAATTGGAACTTTGAATAGGGAAGTCGGGTCGGGAACGACAAGCAAAACGATTAGTTCGTTAAACTATCCGAACTATTTTTACCTTACTCTATACCTTAATCATAGAGTAAGAGATTAATATCAACCGCGTCTGTATGTAAGCCTTTCTTTAAGCTGATGTGTGGCTGTCGACGCTGTCGTACTCGTACTCACGAAGTTATAATATATTCTTATCTATAACCTCCTTGGTCGTACTGTTCCCTCCACAGAATCATCCCTGTTAATAATGATATTATAAAACATCTGATTTCCGAACGGAGTTCTAGTCAGCTGATTGTCAAACGTCACAGTGATGTTTCGGTATGATGAATGAATTTCGTTCACGTATTACGAAACAAATAAGATAAAATAAATTTTCCGCAGAGTTCTCCAGTTTCTTACGGCTCACGATGGTCGTGGAAGAGTTTTTAATAGAACACGGGAGATGACTACCGCACCGACTGGGTAAACATTAAGGTAGGAATGTGTTTTCATTCAGATTAATCTTGTTGATACTATTGTTGCGTTTAAGATAACAATATCTTCGGAAAACTTGCTCATATTTACGTCACTATAAATATTACTCATATTCGGTCATATTACATAAAATATGAGTGCAAGGTTCCGGAATAAATCGCACGCACTTAATACACTTTGGACCTCACTAAAGTGAAGTTATTGGTTGGAAAATTAGAATTTCTTATTGCATCTGTCTTAAATAATAAACGGATCTCTAGCCGCGGTGTTCGCGGTGCCTTTTTTAAACGAGGTTTGAAAGGAGTTCTTTTTTCACGATAGGTAGCGGCATGACTGTGCTCCGGCATTGTTGATGTCTATGAGCGGCGGTTACCATTTACCACCAGATGGGCCGCAAGCTCGTCTGCCGATTTTAAGCAATGAAAAAAAAATTATCTAAACGGATACTAAGATTTTGCAATTGGATTTTTTATGTACATACTTTTAATTCATATAAATAAATACATGATATAAATACGGTTTAGTCAAAATTGTTGAAACAAAGTGACAAGTGTTTTAATATTTTTAGAAAAAGTGTGTGAGCATGTGCTTGTTGTGTTTCTTTTTTAAAAAATTCAAATAACCAACCATTCCACTGACTCTTATATTTAAATTTTAGTCTTTGTTATGTAATAAATAACTGACACCCTGTTTTAAAACCAAAATCCTACTAAACTAAATTGAACAATAATCCGACCCTGTGAAGTGTTAACACAGTATATAAATAGTAGTGTTTGCATTTAGCTTCGTTAGTGAGATCAGTAAGCCACATGAACCGTAATTCCTTAGCACAATGGACTTCCTTGTCGGAGGGCTGGCGGGCGTGGGGGCGGGGTTCTTCAGCAACCCCTTTGATGTGGTGAAGACGCGCATGCAGCTGCAGGGGGAGCTGCGCGCACGCGGGCAGCATGCTGTGCACTACAAGAACATAGCGCATGCCATGTACACCATAGTCAAACATGACGGTGTTGCTGCGTTACAGAAAGGACTGGTCCCTGCTTTGTGGTTTCAACTAGTAGTTAACGGTGTAAGGTAAGCATTTTCACCCTTTCTTAGTTAACATATTTTAAGGTATTTTATATTCGGGTGAAAATTAATTTAAAAAATTACTATATTTCCTTACATTTTCAGACTAGGCATTTACCAGCATGCAGATAACTTTGGTTTATTAAGAGATGAAAATGGAAAAACCCAGGTCACCAACAGTCTAGTTTTTGGGTCCATATCTGGAATGTGTGGTGCGTTTTTCGGCAGTCCACTGCAGCTAGTTAAAACTCAGCTGATGTCGTATTCCTCGGAGAAGATTGCTGTTGGGACGCAACATGCCCACAGAGGACTGACTTATGCGATGAAGAAGATTTATAAGGAAAATGGGCTGGCTGGATTGTGGAGAGGGGCTCATGGGATGATGCTTAGGAACTCCCTTGGTTCAGCATCACAGATCGCCTCATATGCTGTGTAAGTATATGGAATTAATAATAATTAATAATTTCATACATCTCATACATTAATCTGATTCTGTACTGAATAGCTTAAGCACTTTTTTATAGATATCCGATAACAGAGGAATTACAAATTTATATTCAAATGCATATATTACAACCAAGACACTGAATAAACACAAATGTTTGTCCAGGGTTGAGATCAAACCCACAACCTTCGGCGTATCAGGACAACATAGTTAAAGTTTTTTATTTGTGATTATATATTTATTTCTTTTAAAAACACACAATTGACTTAAAATAAGTTACTTTGATGAAAAATATTTATATGGGCCTAGGTATATCTAATGATAATTTCTTTAAGACAAGAGAAATAGAAGGCAATTATAGTTATTTAACAAATATTGGACTTATCAGATAACAAGTAACAGTAGGAAGTATTTGCATTTGCAAAAGGTATTCGAAGTCTAAGTTCTTGAGAATAATCACTAGTTTACATTTACTATACTGATGGCCTTCACATGTTTTAGATTATAATTATTACATGTTAATACTATCTAATATCACAGTAAAAATAATACCCAGTAGCATAACATAGAATGCTTCAGCGAGTGCCACTTCGGTGATCTTGTAAACAAAAACTTGAGTCTTTAATGGTGTCTCCAAAACACAGCGTGCAAGGTTCGCGGCAGCCATTATGGCGTCTCACAGGCGGCACAAGATCCCATTAAAAATTGCCAAAGACCATTTAGTAACCCAAAGTATTGATTGACTTGATATCCTCGCACCTCCTTGAATCAGCCTAAATACTGCCCACTGCAGGGAAAAGGCCCCCATCATAGAAATGAAGTCATCGCTACTATGATGGAATTAGGCTTAATCACCACGCTTGCCTAATGCGGATTGGTGATCACAAACCCAAGAAATGTTCTGAAAATTCGTAATATATACTTTTTGCTCGACCCGGGAGTCGAACCCAGGACCCCGAGATCTTGGCCCTGTACTTAAACCATTAGACCAACGGGGCGTTACTGCACACCTCCTTATTTGACTTGTACTTTCAGTTGCAAAGAGTGGATGGACGAAAACCAGATGTTCCAGCAATCCAAGTACATGTCGGCGTTTGTCGCGAGCAACATCGGCGCCGTCGTCAAGACCGTCGCGCTGACGCCGATGGACGTCATCATGACGCGGCTCTACAACCAATGTAAGATATCATTATTAGCTATCGTTACAGTCAAGTTTGAGCTTTATATTCATAGACACAAGGAATCTAAAATATTAGCGCGGCCGCGCCACGATAGACCGCGCGCGGGCTCTATCTCCATCACCATCATCAACGCATCGCATCATTCCGGATGCGTCCAAAATTGTCGCTTTGTAGTCAGAGATAATAATAATAATGTCCTCCAAACCGATATTTCTGTCATGGCGGCCAATCTCAGAGATCGGCCATCTACATATTATTACCCGGCAACGGCGAAGCAAAAAGGAGGGTTATGATTTTGACTTGTATGTATGTATGGTTGTTCATCTGTTCCCCCTAACTTCTAAATTAGTTATCATTTTTGAACAAATGAGGTGTTAAGCGTCTTGATTGTCTTCTGGTTATAGGCGACATGACATCACGTTAAATTGACTACTGCGCCCTCTAGGGGACTTGGAGTAAGGAACTAAAAAATAATTTTGCTTGACGGTTCCGTGTGGGTATCAAATGAAAGAACTTTTTAGCACATTTCAAATATGTAATTTTATTGAAATAAAAAAATATGTTAAATAAAAATAAAGTTTGAAAACTAAAACCCGACTACCAAAAAAACGCGTTTTAAAAAGTACGAAACAAGAAAATTGTCTGTGCTGAAATTATTATGCCGTATCGCCGTGGTCGTATGCCTCATACTGTAGCAAAACAGATTCATTATAACAATAAAATAAAATCAATGTGGCATCGTACTTTTAAGAGCGTGTTTTTTTGGTAGTCGGGTTTTTAAACTTTTATGCACAATAATAAAAAAAACACAGTGGACAAGTGTTTGCGCAGACACAAGTGCACTCTCTATTCCCTTATCCTCATATTTCGATGGGACACCACTGTGACACGACCGAAGAGGGATCAGGCGCAGAACCAAAGGCTTGACGTGCTTTCCGAGACACGGGGGTACAAGACCGCCAACCTCCAGACTCCGGGCTGACACTGAGAATATCTTAACAGAAACACTGGCCCGACCCGGGGATCGAACCCGGGACTCCAAGCGCAGCCGTCGCCTTAAAGTGCGATCCACTAACCACTGTGCCACCGAGGCAATCAGTCAGAGATACGCGTGCATGGAATATTACAAGATTTGTCAAGTCTGATAATTATAATAATATAATACAGCGATTGCTGTCTGATCGGTTACACATCCAAAATCATTATCGCCGAAACGTAAAGGTTTTTTCACGATGTTTTCACCGCCGAGCTAGTGGTGGAAATACGAAAATACATATGAAAATCCACTTGTGCGTGCTTAGATTTGAACCTACGACCTTTCATCAAGAACTGCTTCTTAACCACTGAGCAACTATCGCTGTCTTTTATCCCTTTATCGTTATGATACCATATCTATTTACAACCTGTGCGGATAAAGAATGTGATCAGAAATGGCGGCGCATCTATTCACTTCTCGCTCGCACACTATTTGTGTCTAGGTATACTCGCACCCCACGAGTGCGAGTATAGACGCAAATAGTGTGCGAGCGAGAAGTGAATAGATGCGCCGCCAATTCTGATCCCATTCCATATCGGCACAGGTTGTAAAAGTAATTTATTAAACGTCATTTATTAGGTATACGAGTACGTCAGGGAACAATCAATGTGTTGGACTTTAACCTTTCTTTAATTCTTGAGTACTATTACTTGCCGAGCTGCATCGATTTCTGAGGTTCAAACAGAACAACTATTTTTGCGAAATAAATTGTATACTTGCAGTGGAATTATAAGCGTTTTAAGAGGTTCCAATCATACTTTTCAATTATTTTCGTATATTTTTTGTATGTGTTAGGTGACAGACGAGCAGACGGATCACCTGATGGTAAGCGATTGCCGCCGCCTATGGAAACCCGCGGGACCAATGGAGTCACAAGTGCGCTGCAACCTTTAACCTCCCCTTTCCCACGGATTGGGGCTCCGATACCCTCACTCACGCAGCGAAACACACTGTGCTGTGCTGCTTCACTATCAAAAATGTAAAATAGTTTGGATGAAATCATTTAAATGTTCGTGATCTCAAACTTTTTGAACATTGGGACGATGTGTATGATATGATGATTATTATCATAATTAATTTTGTTGTGTTACATTTTATTTTATTTTTATTTATTAATTTAGATTCACATGACGCCCCGTTGGTCTAGTGGTTTAAGTACCGGGCCGCGATCTCGGGGTCCTGGGTTCGATTCCTGGGTCGAGCAAAAAGTGTGATTCGATTTTTTCGCATTTGGGACGCGTGATGATTAAGCCTAATCCCATCATAGTAGCGATGATTTGATTTCTATGATGGAGGCCTTTGCAATGCAGTGGGACAGTTTAGGCTGATACTTTACTTTATTCAGGTTCACCAACAGTAGTTTGTTTATATCCAAGATAGGTCTTATATGTATTATTTGTATAATGCGACATGAAATTCTTTAAATCTTTTGTTGTTTAATTTTCTGTTAGAAACTAGACTAAAGCTAAAATCCTGGGCCTTTCAGATACCAAAATCTGCAGGTTCTGTCGCGAGGACGAGGAAACTATTATCCACGTCCTCGGCGAGTGCATAGCGCTGCACCGGTGCAGAAGCCGGCACCTGGGAGCACACATGATCTCAGCAGACAAGATCAAAAGCTCCCCCATCAGCTCCATTCTCGGGTTTATCCTGGAACTGGAGTTACATGAGGTGCTGTAATAGGTTATGGGGCTGCCACAATAGATCATCTACTGGTCGCAGTGGCTATCGCACTATCTATATATATATCGTAGACGCAGGGCTCACCCCATTTCTAACAAATAATAAAAAAAAAAAAAGCTAAAATCGCGTTAAGTTCCAAGGTTCTAATTTTTTGCTACGTTATAGATAGTTATACACCATTAGGCTATAAAATTATAAATTCTTATCTTACAGCGGTGGACGCACAGGGCCGTGGGCTCCTCTACTCCGGTATCACGGACTGCGCGCGCAAGATCACGCGCTCCGAGGGTCTCCTGGCCTTCTACAAGGGCATGGCCCCCTCGTACCTGCGGCAGGCGCCGCACACGGTGCTGCTGCTCGTCTTCTGGGACATGCTGAAGGACGTGCAGAAAGCTTGGGAGGGGCGCGCGTAGTCTACCACCAGTGATTTTTTATGTCATAGGGCAGCAGGCAGATCACCTGATGGTAAGTATTGCCGCCGACCGTGGACACTCGCAACACCAGTAGAGTCACAAGTGCGCTGACAACCTTTAAACCACCCTTTCCCCCGGATTGGGCCTCCGCTATCCTCAATCACGCAGCGGAACACAGCACAGACGCTGCTTCACGCTGGTTTTTTTTATGTGATAGGTGGCAGACGAGCAGACGGATCACCTGATGGTAAGCGATTGCCGCCGCCCATGGACACCCGCGAGACCAGTGAAATCACAAATGCGCTGCCAACCTTTAAACCCCCCTTTCCCCCAGTTTGGGCCTCCGGCACCCTCACTCACGCAGCGAAACACAGCACAGGTTTGCTTCACGCCGGTTTTCTGTACCAATCGGAGCTACATCTGCTTTGGCACACCAAAGAGAAAAGGACACACCCTTTTCTCGTGAGGTGAGTGCAATTGGACGGTTAGGTCACTCCAACCAGCCAAGCCCTTCCAGGAATCATGACAGTACCTTATTTTATCTGTTAGGGGCCATTTTCCTGGAGCACGTCGACCCTACGGGATTTTATTTAACTACCTTTTTTTTGGTAACGCAGAGAGAATGCCGCCGGCTCAGAAGGAACCGACGTCGGCGCCGCCTTATGCACACCCGACCGCTGAGAGTCGGCGGGGTAGTGTGGGGCTCTCCCCTGGGGTGCTCCTAGGGGCATACCCACTAAACTCTCTGCGACAGTTTCTATCCCTCGCCCGGGAGAAACTCTCAGAGCGGGAACGCGGGCTATAGGATGAACCTTTTTAAGTCACCGCGAACCCGCTCAGGGTAAAGAGGCTCGCCAATACGGCCTCTCTCCACACTCCAGTCCAACGGACCCAGGGAATCTCCCACGGCCCACCAAACACCGCCCGCCGAATGGCACCCACACTCCTGGTTGCAGTGCAAACACCACCAGGAGACGGACTGCGGGTACCCTTCCCCACCCATACACTCCTGGCTGCAATGCAGAGTGGGTTGGGGAAATAAAACCCGCAGGCTTCAAAGTGAAGCCGCCGCGAAACCCAACTCCAGGTAGTGTGCCCGGTAGATGGGCACCCCACTGCAATCCAGCAGTACATAAGTATTCTTCCGTGAATGTTCTGCACAGACAGAGGACTGTTATTATTATTATTTGAAAGAAATGGGGTGAGCATTGCATCTCATAGCCACTACGACCAGTAGATGATCTATTGTGGCAGCCCCAGGACTTATACGTGGATAATCGTTTCCTCGTCCTCGTGACAGAACCTGCAGATTTTGGTATCTGAAAGGCCCATGTTGTGCAGGTGCTTGTTTAATTTGCAGCACCCCGTGAGGGTCCGAGTGAGTGCCCTAACATGCTGCATGCAGAGGACTGTTAGTTACACCAGTAATAACTAGAATGAACAGATGTTTGTTACTCAAAACCACATATCGTCGCATTTGTCATCGCGCTAGCGATGCGGTACGGTATGCGGTAGCTAGCGCGCGGGCGGTACTAAAAAATAATTGGGCGTCCATGTAAGAATGGTTGAGTTACCTGAAACCTAGTGTTGTAATATGAGTACGGACGGCATTAACATTTTAGCAAATTTTATTTAACGTAATAAAGGAAGTATTATGATGATGGAATACTTTTACCCAGTGTATCAGAAAATTAAGAAAATTTCATTGATTGAAACGTTATTAAATAAAATAAGTTTTTTTTTATTTATTTATTATTTTAAATAACGCAACGCGATTAATAGCGTGCATGCCACAGAATATTGTAGTGCCCTGACAGGGTCCATGTCTTTACTGTAAACATTATATGTAATTTAAGACCTAACTCGAAACTGGAATTCAAGACCAAAAAATCTACGACAGATAAGTCAGTGTCAAATATATCAAAGTTACTTATGTCATTGTCAAATCAAGTTTTCAGGTTTTTTCAACCTTTTTCTTATATGCTTATTTTCTTAGTATAGGCTGGCACAATTCATGATAAGGATTTTCTCAAAAAATAGAAACCTAATTACATCTTCATCTTCACCATCACTAATGTCAGAATCTCTGACTACGGAATCTAAGTTGGTCACGTGTAGAATAAAGTTTTCCACCACTCCATTAATTAATTCGGCCAGTTTTGCACATGTTTTAGATTTAAGGCGTTATGAGACGAAATAACTCGTAAGGAAAATTATTGTCAAGTGATATTTTGACAAAGTGGGTAGTCAACAGTCGAAGTCAGTCAAAATCTCAGTCACTCAATAAAACGGACGCGTTATCGACCTACGGATTCAGCCGAGGGTTTTAAGACTTTCTTAGGTCCTAGCAAGTTGTTCACGTGACAACTCACTCAACGGACAATAGCATTGTTTAAAACGATTAAAATTCAAAGATTCCTATATTAATATCCCTTTGCGGCACCTCACTGCACGAAACAACAACATGTTAGTTCAAATGTTGTACCAAATGTTATTAACACCTGAAGTGGCACAAGCTCAATACCAGCTTTTCTACCAAACATTACGGATGGTTAAGTTTTTAATAAAGTGTCTTGTATTTATGTAAATATAAGTCAATAAAATTATTTCTTCATATTATAGAATTAAAATTACCAATAAACAAATTATATCGGCGTATGTTTTTAAGAAATATGTATATACTATTGTACGATCATTTTATTGCAGTGGCAACATTGTAGTAGATTTAATAGTCTTGAATTTCAGTTTTGGGTATAGAATGTGTAAGCTTGACATGGGACAATAAGAGATTGTGATTATTATCTAAAATGCTATTTAGTCAATATTATTGAAAAATCATTATATGACTAGAGATCGGTTTGTGCCTTGGCACTTGGCATTTTGGGCGAATTGGAATAAATACCCAGACATTAAGCCATCTTTAAACGTCACGTATCAATACCAAAGGTATTTATTTTAGTTTAGGATAAGTTGAATATAGGCTATACATTTTTTATAATTATCTTTTTAGAATAAACGCAAAAGCGCCCGCTTCAGCTTTCTAGGGCTAATTTTACTAACTTTAAATTTTTGTATTGAATCAAACATTTAAAATTAATAGTAGTGAATTACTTCGACCACTTAGGAAATCGTTTTGAGATAGACCACCTTATTATAAAACGCGATCTAAAGTTATTACCGTACTAAAGCTCATGTCATCCCGTTTCAACACGCAATGTTAAAGCGGGCTGGCACGAATTTTGTTCCGGGACTATTCTTAGTTGACGATTTGTAATAAGGGGGAAATAGAATAATCGCTTTAAAGCCAGCAACTAGACATTTAAACTCTTACTAATAACTAACCGAATATTTAGTACCTGAACTAGGAAATCTCCATAACACAAGTATAGAAAATATACAGTATTATATACCATTGATAATGTCATATTGTAAGCATTTTAATTAAGTTGCAATGGCTCCGTGGTTTATGTTGTGAGTGTGATGTCACTAGTATTATTATTATTTATAGTCACACAATCAGATATTAAGCCTTCTTTAGGTATTAAATAATAGGGGTCAAAGTATCGCGACATATTATTTTGATATATTGTCAAGGTCTGTTTTTCCGGACCACTACAATCTGGACATCTTTAAGGCAAGAGTGAACAGGCATCTTCTAGGCATTCGCGTTACATCCTAGACCTCATCGTCACTTCCCATCAGGTGAGATTGTGGTCAAGCGTTAGCCTACAGTAAATAAAAAAAATTATAAAAAATTACTCCTTTAATAAGCAAAAAGTCACCATACTATAATTTTTATTTTGATTTATCACTAGATTTTTAAAGTTTATATGAAATAGAGATCAGATTCTTGATGCAAAAAAAAAAACTTGATGAAAATTACTTTTAAATATTCTGAAATATATCCTACATGTTCCTTAATGTTGTCCATTAAGACATAGTTAATTATGGAGTAGTAGCATTAATAGTTAAGTACTTTGTAAATTAAAAAAATGATAATATGCAAAACACAACTTTTAAGAAAATCGCCATACAAAACGGCAATTTCATACTTTAACCCCTAATATATTAGGCACCTCGCCTAAATACTGGATATATACAACGTGTAAATAAAAGCAATAATACTTGAGGGTGTGAACATATACCGTGTAAAGATTTCACTGCCGAAAAGCAAACAAAAATCTGCTGTATGTTCCATACATTATTATTGACGCGCGGATATTCGATTCAGTATAGAACAGCTGACTTTTTTTTGCTCATTCGATGCTTATATTTTGGCAGTGAAGTCTTTGCACTGTATATATTCAAACCTTTAAGTATTATTGCTCATTTTTTTACACGTTGTATGTATAACTAAGTAGGTGTATAACATAAATTACAACATCATCGTCATCATCAGCCCATTTAAGTCCCCACTGCTGGGGCACGGGCCTCCCTCAATCACATGAGGGGTAATTGCCATACTCACCACGCTTGGCAGACGGGTTGGCGAGGGTTTTGATATAAATGCAGAGTTTTCCTTCTCTGGGTGCTGATGATCATGCCAGCGGCATTACCTTAGTCGCCTTTTACGACACCTCTGAAAACCATACAAATTAGAACATACTCAGAAGAATAGATGTCTACTTATATGTTTTAGGCTCGTTTCGCCCAATGTTTATCCGAGAATAAAATCTGGTATCACGTTAAAAGTAGTCAGTTTTCAAAGTTCTTTGAAGAGTATCCAATAAAATAGGTATCTATCTAATGACGTCACATTGTCAGATCAGTTTTTTTTTAGTTATTTTTTTTTGTGCAAAAACCGTGATTGTTATAGCATTTTTTTTTATACTTTCATAATATAAAAGTGAAACAATGTGGAGCCCAATTCTAGTGCTCGGGATATTTTGAAAACATGGTTTTTTTGTATGGTTTTCGGGTGATATCCGCCATATTTTCAAAATATCACGAGCACGAGAATTGGGCTCCTAGTATTAATTGGTACAAATAGTTCTAATTAATTAATAGTCATAGGTGGGCCGGCTAACTACATTCGGTACCTAACGGCCATGTCAGGCAGTGCCAGGTCGAGAAAGACCGTCACCACCTCCATGGTAGGATAAGGTGTTCTCAAACTGCTGTTTAAATTTTTTAGAGTTAATGGAATTTATATTTTGAAAACAACGATTATAAATAAATGAAATATCGAGTGTTCAAGTGGGATCCTAACCCACGACCTTTATGTCCTCCAACAGATTACGTCTACGGCGGCCGATCGTAACGATCAGCCACATACGCAGGATTTATTATAGTGATCTAGTGTGTGCACAAACACAAGTGCACTCTCTATTCCCTTACTCTCATATTCCGATGGGACACTAGCAAATGTAGAGCATTATTGACTTAACAATTAATTGCGAAGAATCGAAAAAATATATGCATAACAAAATACACGTTTTGTTTGTTTAGGAAGATTTTTTAACATTGTAGTTTTAAAATATGTACGAAGTTTAAAACAGCAGTTTGGTACTGGCGCAACTACACTGGCTCCTTCTCCCCTCCCACATGGGCCTAGAGAACCTATCAGAATGACTAGCATGTAAACACGGGACCACGCGGAGTTACCAATGTTGGACTTTGGACCAAGTTACTTATGCTTGGGACCGTCTTTGTTTCGGAGACACAAGTGCTATTTTTGCACTGCGGAGGGGTAACTCGACCTGATACCGTATGTACTGCAACATCACCTTTGTAATGTACTGAGTTAACCGGCCGGAATAATTAGTAATACAAAATGTATTAGCAATTTTAATAACTGGAGCCCAATTCTCGAGCTTGTGATATTTTGAGAACATGGCGGATATCACCCGAAAACCATACAAAAAAACTATGTTTTAGTGATATATGTCGTATGAAAATAAATGTTACAAGCCCGAGACTTGGCTCCTGCTAGTTTTAAGCGAATGTCACGACTCAATATGTGTATTATTTTAATATGTAACAACTATTTTATTCATCAATAAACTGTGCTTAGTTGAATCTCTAAATTATTGTTGTTATGTTTTATAATTGAGTAAATAATTTTAGTAATTATTGTTTTAGACAAATTGTTAATTTTGTTGACGAATTTGGATTTTGTTACCGCGGCTGTTGTTATTGTGCCTTATATCAAAGTATTTATGTATTAACATAGTGCTGGACGAAAATAATTTTATGTGTTCCTCGGCTACTTAGATATAGGAAAAGAATAAATAAATTTTTGATAAATAAATTAATGTTGAAAATAAACTTCTTTTCATTTATTACGATCTCCCAACATTTATTTTTATTACGTTGAAAAAAAACCTGAGAGTCTGATTAAGTGTTGCACACACAGTCACCCCTAGCAAGATGGCCACTTTTTGGTGTTCCGTAGCCAAATGACAAAAAACGGAACCCTTATAGATTCGTCATGGCTGTCTGTCTGTCCGACTGTCCGTCCGTCCGTATGTCACAGCCAGTTTTTTCTGAAACTATAAGAACTATACTATATGAACTTGGTAAATAGATATATTTTGTTAACCGCATTACAATTTTTACACAAATTTGGGAAAAAAAATAAAATATTGGGGAATTCCCATACTTAGAACTGAAACTCCATTTTTTTACGTGTGGGGTATCTATGGATCGGTCTTTAAGGTGACGGTTAGGGTACACAAGCGACGCCAATCGATTTTAAATTTATAGCTACTAAACCGGATCTATTTTAAACAATTTCGGGGTTACAACCTCTAGGCAAACACTTATGACTTACTTTTGACTTATTATCCTATGTCCCCAAGCTGGGGCAGAGGGCGTCCACAGTGGTCTTCCATCGCGTTCGGTCTTGCGCTTCGCGTTTGACCTCACTCCAAGTCCTGCCGATGTTCTTCACCTCGTCTGCTACAGTACGTCGCCAAGTTTGTTTGGGAGGGCCATTTTGCGTTGCGTTTCCCTTGGGGATTCCAATCCAGAGCCTGTTTAGGTATATGATCAGAGTCCCTCCGGAGAGTGTGGCCAATCCAGTTCCACTTATGGCGCTTGATCTGCTGGTCGATGGAGGTTTCGTTGCAGCGTTCCAACAGATGCTCGTTGGAGATTTTCTCCGGCTAGTACACACCAAGAATTCGGCGAAGATAGCGGTTGACAAAAACCTGGAGTCGGTGCGAGGCAAACACTTATACTATTTATTAAATAACCACGCACAAATGTTGGGTCCTAACGCGTACGCGGAAAATTAATTCACGCCAAAAGCGGCCACTTTGGCGTGAATCAATTTTTTGCGTACAAAAACGGACGCAACATTTGTGCATGGTTATTTAATAAATAGTATAAGTGTTTGCCGAGAGTTTGTAACCCCGAAATTGTTTAAAGTAGATCCGGTTTAGTAGCTAAAAATTAAAATCGATTGGCGTCGTTAGTGTGCCCTACCCGTCACCTTAAGGTGACGGGGTATCTATGGATAGAGGTCTTGGAGGTGTCGCGAAAAATTGATTACCGCCAAAAGCGGCCACTTCGTAGGGTATTTTTTTCCTTATGTATTTTGTGTTATGGTACTTGACTTGCGATTGGATACAAATCACGTAATTCTCGGTATTATAGTAAGCATATATTTCACTGATAATGAGGGTTGCTCTGTAAATCATTACTTCCTAGGGTAGGCACCCCTCTCCCCCTCCATAACTATGCCCATTTGTACACCCAACCAACGAAAATCGGACCCATTAATACATATCCTTGATCTTCTCAAAACTGAAAAGTGCTAGTACCTAAGTAACTAATGCAACACATGCCGATCTCTTCTTTAATGTGAGCGGAATTGGTGTACTTATGTAGCCTGTGTTTTAAATTGTATTTTTTGTCTAATACATTTGCTTAACAAGCGTGGTGATTAGGTAAGCCTAATCCCATCATAGTAGCGCTAACTTGATTTCTATGATGGAGGCCTTTGCCCTGCAGTGGGACAGTTTATAGGCTGATACTTTACTTTTTACTTATGCTTAAATCAGTACATTCGGCTGCGAAAAGATGTAAAAACCTTCGTACCTTGTCGCAGTGACTTTTGCTTCCTTACACGCAAGGATGTGACTTAGTATTAAAATGTATACGTCTTTTCGCAGCCGACTATACTTACACTACACATGCATGTGATTGTTGTGCTAAATAAATGATGTATCTATCGACTTTCCAGAATTTGATTACTCACCATGGCGAAGCCCCATAAAGACGGGTTCGGGCGCGATGTCACAGACTTGGCGATGGGGGGCGTCTCTGCAATGTTTGCCACGCTCTTCACCAACCCAATCGAGGTTAGTGGGACTTTTGACAAGCAATATCAGGGTACACCCGAGTCTACCATCCCAGATCTTTGGACAGGGTGGATCCAGCTTTTAAGTCTTTAGGGTCAAATAGTAAAAGAAAATCTTTGAGGGGAGGGGGGTGGTATTTTGGCGGAAGGATCACGCTGTACTATATCTAAAGAGTAAGATAGTATGATTACTTATCAATGGTCTATCACGGGCAGACCGCCCGTGATTTTCGATCCTAGCAATTTGAGCCAAGAGACTGCCGTCGATTTCCCCGTTTGGAAATCTTCTCCACTGAGCTACCATCGCCAATCCTTGTATTACAGACAATCACAAATCAATGTTAGACAAATCTGTAAAATTTCTTGAAGTTCGTGAGGCCCAAAATCCTTCTAAAAGCCAAAAACAATTGTTTTTCTCCTAGATCATTAAATTGTCTAAGGATTTTCTATTGTGTCTGGACTTTAGGAACTAGGTATCGATTCTCTCCTCAATATCAAACACGTTTTCGTTATAGTAATAAATGAATGTAATACTATGTACAATTTTGTACATTTAAGTTTCTCTAATGCTTAGTTTTTTTAAGTCGTGTATTTTGTGCAATAAAGTAATCGTAAAATCAACCTCCACAGGACAGGCATTGCCTAACGTGGCGGCCAGTTTCATGTTTTCTTTGGCAATTTAATGCATTTACAAGTATATCTATCTATTGTCCTAAATTGTAACCCAGGTGGTGAAGACGCGCCTGCAGCTGCAAGGAGAGATGCGCGCGCGTGGGCGGCACGCCGTGCACTACCGCGGCGCGGCGCACGCGCTGTTCGTGGTGGCGCGCGCCGAGGGTCTGCTCGCGCTGCAGAGCGGCCTTCCGGCCATGCTCGGCTTCCAGTTCTTTCTGAACACTTTTCGGTGAATACGACATAAGTGTCAAAGTTTTGTAATAAAGTGGTCACTTTTTTACAAAACGCAGATCTAAAGTTATTTACTAAAGCTCATGTCATCTCGTTTCAACTTCATCGTCATCGTCAGCCCATTTAAGTCCCCACTGCTGGGGCACGGGCCTCCCTCAATCATATGAGGGGTATTTGCTATACTTACCAACCACGTTTGGCAGACGGGTTGCCGAGGGTTTTGATATAAATGCAGAGTTTTCCTTCTCTGGGTGCTGATGATCATGCCAGCAGCTTTACCTTAGTCGCCTTTTACGATACCTCGTAAGAGTGTGGGTGGCCTATTCTACTCAGCCGGGGACCACACGCAGATCGTTTCAACTTGCAATGTTAAAAAAGGCAGGCATGAGTTTAGTTCCTAAACTATTCTTAGATCGCGTTTTTT
This sequence comes from Marasmia exigua, assembly GCA_019059595.1. Lineage (NCBI taxonomy): Eukaryota > Metazoa > Arthropoda > Insecta > Lepidoptera > Crambidae > Marasmia > Marasmia exigua. The sequence continues at coordinate 18,937,909 of CM032470.1, forward strand.
AAAATAAGGGAGAAGGACTCCTTCTTCTTTCCGCGCCACGAAAGAAGTCACGCGGCAAAACACGGAACTAAAATTTGAGATCCTTGTGTCTATGGACGTAAAGCTCAAATTTGAATTTTGATGGCGACTACAGCGCGTTTTTCACGGGACTTCTTTGGTGGCGCGGACTCAATCTACTTTAATCCAACCGAAGAAAGGAGTGAGCGTGAAAAAATCCCTTAGGAAAACCGACACTTAGGAAAATTTGATCAGTCCTTACACGTTCTAGAAAGGGAGGCTAGTAGGTACATAAGTTAAGCACCTACTGACAAGTTGGCTTGACATTCTAGAATGGGTTCTGACACTGCAAACTGTGAAAGTACGATTTTCTTGTTTAATTTTTAATTAACATTTTGAAGTGTAGATTACTAAAACGTAACTCAGAACTTTATTATTGGAAACTCATCAATATCTATAGAAAACTTTGAATTCAAGATGGTGGTTGAGAAAAACTTTTATTTAATTTATTTATTGGTATTAATTATGGATAGGAAAATCAACCTTAAGAGTCCTGCGGAGGTAAGATCAAATTCAATCCGAGGCAAGCTTCGCCGTTCCTCGGACAGTATCGCTATCTCTTTCTCGCCACTGCACCGCGACCCATTCCGTGCGATTAAAAACAGCAAGATGCCTGTTTGAAATTAGTAAGAAAACGGTGTGCATTGGCGAATAACAAAAATGATGTATGAATATTGATTATAATTTAGATTTTCTTAAAAACATTGTGAAACTAGACATTGTAAAATTGAATACAAGCTGTATCTCTGTTAAATTTATATAATGATTAATTGTCTTTTTAATATAAAACAAATTGGCAGGTAATATATTTTGAAGTGAGTAAATATTTTTAAGAGCAGGTGTTAACCGACACGGTATATGTAAATACTTCCTTAAACCAGTAACAGCAAAGAAATGTCGAGATATCCTCAAATTGCAAATTATTTTGGTATTACGTTTATATGGGCAATACGTTGTTAGCCGGCCCCTTAATAGTAAAGTTTTACATTATTAAGATTAAGGGTTTCGTTTTTATCCTTTGGAAGTGCAGAACCTTACTATGAGAGTTTTTTTTTATGCAGATTAGGTGTGTACCGCATGTCGGAGCGGAGAGGGCTGACCACGGACGCGGCGGGGCGCACGGCCGTGCTGAAGGGCGCGGTGGCAGCGGGCGTGGGCGGCGCCCTGGGCTCTATCGCCGGCACGCCCTTCTTCCTCGTAAAGGTAGTATACAATTTAATGATTCAAATGTAAGTATCTAGATAGGTATAAAGTAAAGTCAAGATCAGCCTTTAACTGTCCCACTGCAGGACAAAGGCCTCCTTCATAGAAATCAAGTTATCGCTACTATGACGGGATTAGGCTTAATCATCACGTTTACCTAATGCGGATCGGTGATCACAAACCAAAGATAGATCAAAGATACGCAACACAAAAACATTTTTATATCATAGATGGCAGACGAACAGACGGATCACCTTATGGTAGAGACAGTTACACATCAGGTTACTAAAATTTGTAAGAATTCCTCAATTGATATTGAACCGAACGTGCTTGACATTAAAGCGATGGGTAAGGCCAATGACCTTGAAGATTTGAGCGCTCTCCCAGAGCCATCTGTTGTGATTTTAGTGCAACAATAGCCGGCGTGCGTTGCTTACTGCCAAGATAGTACTACTACTCTTGGTAGATGGCGTATCGGTAGTCATAGTCTTAAGTCGCTGTTCGCGGACTAATTGTGGAGCGGGCATTACGAGTTTTTATAATTAAATTTTGTAATAAAAATATTATATGGATTTATATTATGTAAAGTGTGAGACATTGTAAGCTTAAACTCAATGGACAACATTTCAAAATTGCTAAGCTCTGAAACAAAAAATACCAATTCTTTGTTTACTTTTCCGCTGCTCGAATATATATTTATTAATTTTTTATATTGCTTATTTACTGAGAAAAAAATTAAAAACTAAAAAACGTAAGATGACGTCATTGGACGGCAGAATGTAAAATATTTCTTTGCTTAGCACATTATAGTTTTAAATTTACGAAATGCCAAACCCATGACATGTAACTGTCAAAAAAATGACAACTTGTCAACGTTGAATGTATGAATGACGTTGACAATGTTGACACTAGTATTATTTACCTTTGACAGTAGTGCCTTTTTTTATTAAAACAATGATAAGCAAAGGAATATCGCTGTATTCAGCCGTCCGATGACGTCATTTGGCGCTTACGTCTATTTAGAATATAAAGAATTTTAATAATTATTTTATGCATGAAAATGGACAAATTTTGAAAAAGAAAAAATATGGGTCTGTTCATTTTATGTCTATTTTCATATAAAAAAACAATATGGACATGTTAAAAATATGAAATGTTGTCCATTGAACAACCAAAAAGTAGGTCCCAAAAATAAATTATGTGCAATATAGTTAATAGTGCTAATATTATAAGTTTAATATTATAATTATAATTAAGTATATATGTTTTCAAATATTTGCCTATATGAATGGGCCGACTCGACCGGAGTGACACCACGGCCTCTCAGAAAACCGGCGTGAAGCAGCATTGTTCTTTGTTTCGCTGCGTAAGTGAGGGTACCGAAGAGGCCCAATCCGGGGGAAAAGGGGGTTTAAAGGTTGACAGCGAACTTGTGACTCCACTGGTGTCGTGATTGTCCATGATCGGCAGCAATCGCTTACCATCAGGTGATCCGTCCGTTCGTCTGCCACCTATCACATTAAAAAAAATAGTGGGTCCCCCACGGTCAGCTTCCGCCGAGTTCCAGACAATGAGCGTGCCGGAGGCCCAAGCTGGGGGGAAAGAGGGTCAAAAAGATGAGAACTTTTAACCCCCTCTTGTGACTCTTTTTTTTAAATGTGATAGGTGGCAGACGAGCAGACACCGATCACCTGATGGTAAACAATTGCCGCCGCCCATGGACACCCGCGACACCAGTGGAGTCACAAGTGCGCAGCCAACCTTTTAACCCCCCTTTCCCCCGGAATGGGCTTGTACCAGTTGTACCCTCACTCACGCAGCGAAACACAGCACAGTGCTGCTTCACTACGGTTTTCTGTGAGGCCGTGGTATCACTCCGGCCGAACCGGCCCAATCATGTCGAAGCGTGGCTCTCCCACGGTCAAAGCGTGAATCTCCCACGAGGAAAGTTATATTTGATATGTTTAAAAATCTTTTCTCACCACACCGACCGATCCAAAATGTAAACTTGACGACCCGTTTGGAACAGTGGTAGTGAATGCTACCTCTTGGTCTAAGGGTTGTGGATTCGATGCTCGCACAGTACAAACATTTGTGTGTGCATGAACATGTCTATTTGTATTTGTCTGAATGTTTCTATGTGTGCGATGAACACTTGTGTTTGTTCGGTGTCTGGGTGTAATATATGTATTTAAGTATATATTTGTGTTCCTTTGATTTCTGATATCTGTAACACAAGTGCTTAAGCTACTTAGTACGGAATCAGGTCAATGTATGAGATGTTGTGAGAATTATAAATTATTATGTATTATAAGTATGTATATACAAAATAAAAGTATTATATGTAATTTATTTTTAATTCCACTGTTGGTTCTGTTATCCGTAACACAGGTGCTTGAGCTACCTATCTCGGAGTTAGATCAATGTATGTGATGTTGTGATTTTTTTTTTGCTCGTAGACGCGGCTGCAGGCGCAGGCGGCGCGCGCCATCGCCGTGGGCCACCAGCACCAGCACGCGGGTACCTTCGGGGCGCTAGCTGACATCTACAGGAAGGAAGGACTCAGAGGTGCGATAAAAACTGAAGCGGCTCCAGCACTGGGCCGACCGTGGATCCCACCTGCAGATCCTGTAAGGCAGAGGAGGAGATAGGTGTCTCATCCTGTGCTGCGATACTCTGCGATGCGATACCCTGGGCGCCGACCATACCTTTCTGGATGATGGTCGGCCGTTTTTTCGAACAAGCGAGTCACTTGATGGTTAGGTGATAACCGCCGCCCATGGATATCAACCACACCAGAAGGAGTGGAGATGCGTTGCCGGCCTTTTAGGAAAGTATAGGCTTGTTTCTTGAAGATCTATGTTGTATCGGTTTGGAGATACCGCTGCGGGAAGTTGATTCCACAATGAGGAGGTGCGTGGCAAAAAATGACGTGTAAAGCGCACTGCGGTGGACCTCCGCCCATCCAGATGGTACGGGTGGAATCCTAGTTTACGGCGTGTAGTACGGTGATGAAATTCAGCAGCGGGTATTAACTCAAACAACTCCTCGGAACACTCACCATGGTAAAGGCAGTAAAAGACATAGGTAGAGATGTGACTTATCTCCGCAGCTCAGGGCCAGAGAGTCTAAAAATCTTAATTCTCGTCGTCGACTATTTGACATTTATGGTAGCCTAGCTTAGCCTAAGAGACAATCTCTATGTAGGAACTTAAAACTTGTGTCATTAAGTCCTCCAGGCTCCAGTCGATATACAGCAGTTAATATCAACTATTCTCTTAGTACAACGGACATATTGTACAGTGCACAAGAGTGTGCGCAACAGGACACTAACAGACAGGTGCACTAAGCTCTCTGTTCCCTTAAATTAACCTCATATTTTGATGTTATACACCGCTATTTAGCCTTTTTAGTGCCTGATTCGTTCTATATTGTGTCATTATAGCCATTATAGCATTATCCACTATTGCACCGCTGGGTGCAGCGACACTCCCCGGTGTGTCGCTTTACATACATGTGATACTGTTCCATATTACTGAAATCTTCTGCAATTGTACTCACACTAGAATAAGTTCATCATGTTACTAACACAATTTATATGGATTCAAAGTCTGAAATAAATGATTATTTAATTTAATTATCTTGTTATATTTTACTACTTTTCGTCTGTAACCTGTACTAAGTACTGCTAAAATAATTAAGCTATCTAGATAAAGACAAAAGTAAAAAAAAAACTTAATTCAAATTTCAAGTCATACCTACCGTACACTTATGAATGTCAAAATACAACCTGTGCGGATAAAGAATGGGATCAGAAATGGCGGCGCATCTATTCACTTCTCGCTCGCACACTATTTGAGTCTATACTCGCACTCGTGGGGTGCGAGTATAGGTAGTAGGTACACATATATTATTGTCATCTACCGCTGGTTCGGTTTATCTTTATATTGTTTACATCCCGAAAATCTCATAATAGTTATCGTGAATAAAGTCCATTTAGCATGTAAGATCAACAATATAAGCGAAAAAAAATCTGCTGTTTCATACATTAGAGCCACACTTCGGCATGAATGGGCCGGCTCGACCGGAGTGATACTACGGCCTCACATAAAACCGGCGTGAAGGCGCACTGTGCTGTTTCGCTGCGTGAGTAAGGGTACCGGAGGCCCAATCCGGGGGAAAGGGGGAGTTTAAAGGTTGGCAGAGCACTTGTGACTACACTGGGTTGGCGGGTGTCCATGAGCGACGGCAATCGCTTACCATCAGGTGATCCGTCTGCTCGTCCTATCACATAAAAAAAAACGAATTTATAACTATTTTGTTGATCTAACATACTAAATGTACTTTATTATTCTCGATACCTATTCGGTTTTCGGGATGTATGTAAATAAAATAAAAATACTTTTATTTCACAAAATTTGAGATTCCCCAGTAAGTAATAATTATGCGTTTGGGTTATCCCTCTCTCACCAAATTTTGTCTAATATGAGATATGAGTGCCTGTGTGTATGTGCGTGCGTGCGTGCGTGCGTGCGTGCGTGCGTGCGTGCGTGTTTGTGTATGTGCGTGTGTGTGGGTGTGGGTGTGTGTATGTGTCTGTGCGTGTGTGCGTGTGTGTGTGTGTGTGCGTGCGTGCGTGTGCGTGTGTGTGTGTGTGTGTGTGCGTGTGTGTGGGTGTGGGTGTGTGTGAGTGTGGGTTTGTCTTTGTGTGCGTGTTTATGCGCCTATGTAGCTTTATTTATAAGTCCTTCAGTTTACTCGTAAGTTACTCTAAACAAAAAATCAGTTATCACTAATAAATGTCGGTAAGAACGACTAATAAATGTCGGTGTATAAGTACAAGGAGCACAAGACCCCCCCAAGTTGTAGACGGCTTGCATCCTCCCCAGGGCTGTTCCGCGGCGTGGCGCCGCAGGTCCCGCGCGGCGCGGCGGGCAGCAGCTCGCAGATGGTGAGCTTCTCGTTCGCGAAGGAGCAGCTGCTGGCGCGCGGCTACTGCCGCGACTCGCCGCTGATGCTGTCCTTCGTCGGCGCCAACCTCGGCGGGCTGGTCATGACGCTGTGTCTCAATCCTTTTGATGTCGTCGCTACAAGACTTTCGAATCAAGGTACAGATACGCACGCATCAGTTTACTACACACACTACACTACAGTTTGCCGTGTGGTCCCCGGCAGAGTAGAATAGACCACCCTCACTCTTACCGAGGTGTCGTAAAAGACGACTAAGGTAAAGCTGCTGGCATGATCATCAGCACCAGAGAAGGAAAACTCTGCATTTAGATATATCAAAACCCTCACCAACCCGTCTGCCAAGCGTGGTGAGTATGGCAATTACCCCTCATGTGATTGAGGGAGGCCCGTGCCCCAGCAGTGAGGACTTAAATGGGCTGATGATGAGTTTACTACAATCTGTCAAAATTCCTCTATTGATATTGAACCGAACGTGTTTGATATTAAGGTGAAATCGACTGAAGAAATTTGACAGTTTTTTGTACTTTGATGTGTGGCTGTACGTAACATATCCTAATTAAGATAAGAGCAAGCATCAAAGCAATCCAACCACATTTCCTATGCTACACTTTCAAAAACTGTTTAACTAAAATTGTTAAACATCAAATAATTTCAAATCAAATCAAAAAGTGTTGTGTGATGAGAAAAATCCTAAACCAGGTAATCCCAAACTGATTTCAGCAGAACCAATAGAATAGTCACCAGAGATTTCTATATTTGATTTTTGGTTTTCATAAAATAAATTGGTAAGATATTTGATGCCGTCTTGGTCAATAACTAGCAGTGTTTTATCTTAAGGTGACGAGTTGGGCACACTAGCGACGCCAATCGATTTTAATTTGTAGCTACTAAACCGGATCTATTATAAACAATTTCGGGGTTACAACCTCTCAGCAAACACTTATACTATTTATTAAATAACCATGCACAAATGTTGGGTTCAACGCGTACGCGAAAAATTGATTACCGCCAAAAGTGGCCACTTTTAGCGTGAATCATTTTTTTGATGAATGTGATAGGAGGCAGACGAGCAGACGGATCACCCGATGTTAAGCGATTGCCGCCGCCCATGGACGCTCGCGACACCAGTGGAGTTACAAGCGCGCTGCTAACCTTTAAACCCCCCCTTTCCCCCGGATTGGTACTCTCACTCATGCAGCAAAACACAGCATAGTGCTGCTTCACGCCGGTTTTCTGCGTACAAAAACGGACCCAACATTTGTGCATGCTTATTTAATAAATAGTATAAGTGTTTGCCGAGAGGTTGTAACCCCGAAATAGTTTAAAATAGATCCGGTTTAGTAGCTAAATATTAAATTCGATTGGCGTCGCTAGTGTGCCCTACCCGTCACCTTAATACAAGTGAGTGTGCGCGTGCTCTTCGGATCTCGGTATACTTTCGAGCATCAACAGTCCCATGCACTTTCATAGAGAAAGATATAAATATGAAGCGGACCCCGGACTCCCGGGCGAAGCCCCGTAATGTCAGTAGTTCTCAGACTCGTATTTATTAGTGTCATCCTAGAGTATTGTTGTAAGTGAATTATTGACAGATGGCGTTAGTATTATATTTATTTATTTCAGCCGTAGACGCCCAGAACCGGGGCAAGCTGTACACCGGCATGGTGGACTGCTTCGTGAAGATGGTCCGCGCGGAGGGCGGCGCGGCGCTGTACAAGGGCGTGGGCGCCAACTACCTGCGCCTGGGCCCGCACACCGTGCTGCTGCTGGTGGCCTGGGACCAGCTCAAGATACTCGAGGAGAGGCTGAGGAGGTAGCCTTGAGTTGCAACAATAGATGGCGCTGTGTGTCGCTTATATCGCGCAAGTGATTCGGCGCACGATCCATTTTGCGGAGCTAGTTAACTTTAAAATGGTAAATCCTACAATAAATGGCATTATTTAAGCATCATCGAACTAAAGATAATATACGGGTAATGTAAAGAATTTTGGAATAAGACGTTGTAAATACTTTTTAATTTATGAAATATCACGTTTGTATGTAAAATACGCTATGGGCAGTTAGATTTGCCTGAGTGTCACGGTCAGGGATCTGGCGCTTAACCACCTTAAGAGCGAAAATCGCTTGCAGTTTGCTTAGTTTTTTGTTTAAAATTACACAATTTTTGTGTCATGCCTGCAGGCGATTTACGCTCTTCAGGTGGTTAAGCGCCAGATCCCCTATCGTACACACGGCGTCACGCGTACCCTTGTTGACCTTTGGACCGTCCTTATGTCTGGGGCACAAGTGCAATTTTTCCACTGCAGGGGGGTAACTTGATCTGACGCTGACTGTACATGTGGTTTGATTATTGTTTCCTAACCTCTTTGCCATTCTAAAGCAATGAAACGCACCTTTAACACACGCCAAGTAACATGTACGACAAAAATCCGAACTAAACATGTATTCTTATTATAATTATCACTAAGTATTCTGTCTATAGTCTATTCCAATTATGAAGTCCTTTTTGACAGATGTTAATAGTTCAGTAGGTACTACAGAAGTGCCCTTTACAACGGCATCTATTCTCGATTTATAACCAATTTTAATCGAATAAACTTTCAACAACTAAGTTTAATTGAAATTGTCGAAAGAACACTTTTAGACATGCAACTTCCAATCTCGTTTTTTGCCGAAAAAGAAATACATGACTTGATGTTTAGTATAGTTAAATAGATATAGAATGACGTGAAAAGTGTCGAACAAACATTCGCAAAAAATCGTTTTAAGTAACTGAATACTTGAGGCACGTCACTATGTTTAAAAGCAAAACGTAAACCATAGAACGTAACCGCATTCGCGCAAACAAATATTATTTTATTTTGAAGTTTTGAGCATTATATTCAAAAACAATATGTCAATTATGCTTGTGAATTAATTGTAGGGTGTTTTTGTATAATTGTATATTTTTCAAATCACGATTTACTACCAAACACAAAAAGAGATATTCAATTGGATTTATCTGAAACGTGCAGAGTTCATCATAATCAGCCCTTATAAGTCCCCACTGCTGGGGCACGGGCCCCCCTCAATCACATGAGGGGTAATTGCCATACTCACCACGCTCGGCAGACGGGTTGGTGAGGGTTTTGATTTTTCCTTCTCTGGGTCCTGATGATCATGCCAGCAGCTTTACCGTAGTCGCTTCTTACGACACCTCGGTAAGAGTGAGGGTGGCCTATTCTACTCTGCCGGGGACCACACGGCTGAACTGAGCGTGCAGAGTTACGTTCTTCGTAATGTCAAAAAGGACTTCATGATTGGAACAGACTGTAATTTACCCAAGCGCCAAATTACCCATGTTGTGCTGTAAAGATAGCAACATCGCACTGCACAGGCTTCAGAGCGGCTAACCCAGGAGCCCAATTCTCGTGCTCGTGATATTTATTTTCATACGACATATATCACCAAAACATAGTTTTTTTGTATGGTTTTCAGGTGATATCTGCCATGTTTTTTTCATATCGAAATCCCCAGAATTGGGGTCCAGGATAACCGTTTTGGGATAAAATACTGCCCAAAGAAGTCTTATCGTCTTATGTTGATAAAATAAATAATGTTGTTCAATAAGTAATTTTAAGATACTGAATTTAATCTAGATAAATTCCGTGTATGACTCGTGTCCACACCGAGGTTTGTCACACTCATGTGGATACGAAGAATTCCTTTAAATTATTAAAACCATGACTCGAGTTAGTGCGGAATTTTGTAGTGACTTTTTCTACCAAAATTATAATGAGTTGGATTATTTAATCGATATCACGACAAATTTGAATAGTAGTAGATTTTATTTTTAGTTTCAATTATTTATTTACGTAAGTCAAGCATCATCATGGTAATTCATAAAATTTACACGTATTCGAAGAAAGTGGTCTGACGAGTGAGACGGGCGCGACTGGACTCACGTGGTTGGGAGCTGAGCACTGTAGCTTGAGCCGAGCGTAATCAATGAATATCTCCGGACTCATGGTTTGCGTTTGTTAAATTCAAATAATGTTAAACGCCTTATGTACTAAATTATGGAATTCCGCTATTTCTTACTGTTTAAGATGCTCTAAGCATCCATACAAAGAGACAACCGGCTTTTGTGATGCTTACAATTTTTTTTTATTAATTATTATTTTGTTAAATAAATGAAAAAAGTACAAAGACATTTCCAAGTTTTATCAATAAGAAATGCACAAATAATAATTATAGGTAGTTAAATTGTTATACAAACTGTTAATATTTTCCAATAAATGTTTTTATCGAATATTTCGTTTTAATTAAAAATGCCTGAAACCAAGATTAAATGTACTGTTTCAAATGCTTATTTTCATGCTCAAAGCATGCTACTTTTGAGCAAGTGCTACTTAGTAGCATGTGTGGACGGACGTGCTAATAAGCATGCCTGTTTTGATGCTCAAAAATCGCACGCCGGTCGATTTTTAAGCATGCTGCCTGCAGTGCGGGTGGAAGGGGGAGTGTGGCGGATTGCTTTAGCACGTGCAGACAGGTTTGCTTATTTTTAAGCATGCTAATAGATGGCTAATAGCATGCTTAATGATAGCAAATGTGGACAGTTCATTAAGCATGCTCATATTTGGCATGCTTTTTAAGCATGCTACAAATGAAAATGTATAACAGTAGCTTAATGTCTGCTGCTGTGGAATGATTAAATAAATAAAACACAATACTTTGTACTCAATAAGTATGCTTTAATTTGAACAGCACATAGTCATATCACATACTTATCATTAAACTTATACAAAATATCGTCACCTTAACAAAATGAAGCACTTATATTGAACATTACTAGCACATACAAAACGAATTATGCTTCGTGATGAATGATTATTATAAAAGCCTTTTTGTTCTTTTTTATATTAATTGAGCTACGGTTTATATCACTTTGTAAACTGGCTGTTAATCTACTTGTTCTAGCTAGACTGACTACGAATATCATTTGATTAATTTGATCGAATATTTGATGTAGGACGTAGAAGTAAAATTCACTTTTAAATAATAGCTATTGGAATATAAATCTTGTGATGTAATGAAGATTATATTTTATTTGTAGTAAAGACAAAATCTATATGCAGGCAGAGTAATGACCTTTTACGTATTTTTTTCAAATATACTTTACTTTTTGGCATTTAAATATTCTATTCTTATAGTCGACAATTTACTAGCGGCAGATATGACAAAATAATCTTGTTTATCTTGGACTCAAAAACAATGACACAAGATCCATATTTTACTGAGGTTCTATTCACACATTTTATTATGTATGTATGTTAGACTGTAAGGTATTTATTATATGGGACAATGAAATATTTTTGAATGTATCTTGTTGCCTGAAAAAAAAACGAATTATTATTATTATTATTCATTGGTCATAGCATGTTCTCCCTTGAGATGAGTTGTCATTTTGTTCCCAAAGGGGGAGACTCGCCCGAAAAAAACTCGTCCTCGTTTAAATTATGACCATCAAAAAAATCTTGGTATTTTGGGAAGAGTTTTTTTCGGGCGAGTTTCCCCCTATATCATTTATCGACATAATACATTGAAGGTTTTCTTTCATAAAATTAGGATAAGTTTTTTAAGGAGCTAAGCTTCCTTAGCTAATAATTTTAAATAGATATTCATTGACAGGATCTTGCGATGGCAGTGCTTTTAGTTCCAACACCTTATTAAATTATGCCGACGAGACCTTATTCTTTAAATCATTACATTTAAAACGAAATGGATATTCACATTACAGCAAATTTAGTATAAAAATACGTTCTAAACACGTTTGGCAAACCGATGTGGACGGTACATAAAACATTTGTACGTACGCTATTGCTAAGTCATATATGTGCACCAAGATTATCACTCAAAACTCAACAGCAACCTGTTGAATACTATAGTTATTTATAATTTAACTATCGCATTAAAATACCATTTTATTTGTGCATTTTACTGAAATGAAGGCAACTTGCCTGCCTCATGTCACCGTTTATAATGAGGGATTGCTGTAAAAATTCAACTTAAACCCGTCATATTTTAACTTTTTTTTCTCTTGATTGAAAACACCGTCCGCCATGGTTCTACGTCACCATTATTGTAAACAACAAAACGTCAAAACGCCAGTTTCAGGTTATTCGTGGTTATGACAGTCATGACAGTCACGCATATTGCTTACAATAACAGTGACGTCACGACACAGATAATTATAGACCATCATGGCCGATCGGTTTAGCAAAAATATTGTATAGCGAAAATATAAGTTATAATTATATTAGGAAAGGTGCCTTCAAAAAAATTTCATGATTTCTTTTATAGCGTATTATAATCCGTAATGAACAGTTCTATCAAATAATAAAAATAGTGGCGACTAGCTTATTGTGATGTTTCGTTTATACAATCACCTACCTCTCGCTCAGCAGGGGGTCTACCCCGATTAATCAAACGCTTTGACGGGAGCTGCTCAAACATAGTCAATCCCTAATAAATAAGTTACATATTGCTTTGCACACTACTTCACGCCCGAGCGCAGCCATTGTTGTATTTCTGTCTCTCGCGGAACTCCCAAGAAGATTCGAGAACGATCCAGATGTATCCAGACCCTCGATCGAGAAAGATTTAGAACTGTCTCGCGCTTGTGATAAAGACGCAAAGACGATAATTTTATTCATCAATAAAATTATCGTCTTTGCGTGTAATTGGCGTATAACTATAATTAACCAATATAACTTAATAATAATGCTGTCGCTATATGACAGAGATAGATAGATAGATAAGCACTCTTTATTGCACCACATACAAACCTTAAAAGGAATGTATTCAGAGACAATGTACATTGGTACAACAAACTTGAGGAGCTCTCGAAAAGCTTTAATTGTGCGAGCCCCAAAAGAACTTTTGCGATTGGTCAAGTTTGCTTGACAAAGTCTCCGCCTCACGCTGATTGGCCGAAAGGGAAAATAAACTTTATTTATTGGTCAAGTGCACTTCACATCCCACGTTCCGCGGACCATGGGAAAGTCGACTTTGTAGCGGCAAAGCTATATTACCTAATTCGCACCCTTAGTAAAATACCGACCTAACTCAAAATTGTTGATATTTTTATAGCAATTCTTTGCAATTTATTCTTGAGTAGTCTTGAGTAAATAACGCACTTCAAATTTCATCTCGTGTTCATATGTGAGTGTACCTATTTACTTAACTCAAAATTGTTGTTAGATGACCTTTCATCCCTGGATTTTAGCCGATACTATTTTCACTTAGCATCTATATTAAAATTTTGAGTTAGGTCGGTATTTTACTAAGGGTGCGCTATGTCTTAATCTGTTAAAAATATTGTACTTTTTACGCCAATGGAGACTAAAGAGCAGTACACCTAGTGACAGATCGTGACCTAATAAGTGACATTTACCTCAGCCTTGACCCTTGAGAGATGTCGAGGCACTATGCTGAAGCCTGTACGCAAGTTTCAATAAATGCGCTCAAAAAAATATTTTGTTCCATTAATCCTAATCGTGAGGCTCGGTCAACAGCAGGTCCAGTTACTACTAAAAGTAAAAAAAAACTCAATTGAAATCAGTTGAGTAAAATACATAAATTCATTCAGCTGCATTCATCAATTAGTTTCAATCTACAGACGATTAAGCTAATTAACGTTTAAGCTGAGCGAGAGGTCGGTTAATCTAGACACTCGGATATTACACCGTAACCCTTAGGTTGTTGCCAAACCAATAATTGTTCGTTCATCGATTATCGATTCTATTGTTGTTTGACAGATAACATTCCATAAAAAGTCCACTATAGCTCTCCGGCACAAAGTTGACATTCTCATCATTCGAGGGACGCATGGGCGCTGAGTGCGCTCGACCAATCCAAAAAGTTTATATTCTGTTGGAGCCCATTAATCAGTCTGATTTCAACCGATCACCCTCACTGACCAATAAGATTGACGTTCGCATCTAGAACCGTGCGACTGCGCCGAGTTCCAAAGAGAACTTTGTCGATTGGTCAATTGCACTCCGCCCGCCTCGTCCCGTGTACTATGGGAAGGTCGACTTTCTGGAGGTAAAGCTATAACGAAAAAAACTATGCTACGATTGAAGAAAAGATCAATCTACTCCATTATTTATTCGACCATCGCGACCGAAGGCATCCATCGGGGTTTATTCCCGCAGTCCACCCTCGACATCGAAACAAGTATTAAAAAAAACCTGTTGTCCACCCATTCTCGGTTGAACCTCTTTCAACAGAGCGGGACAGAATGATGGACAGAGGGATTTTTTTAAACAATTGATTCACTGTCCATGCGGGGTGGACTAGCAGAGGGTGGACAGCGGGAATAAACCTCCATCGGTCTAGTAACACCCATACCAACACCATTATTTACCATTATATTGAAACCGTATTTCGATGCGACCCTTCTGAATCTTTAGTGATTTCTGAACCTCAGTTATTATTATTAGATTGGCCAGAGTATGTTATTAGTAACGGTATTCAATAAAATAATACCATTTTACGATCTATAATAAGTTAAAAGGCAGTACTCATTTTGAACGTAAAACTTAAAATTAAAACGAAATTTAAAATTAAGTACTTGAATTGTCTTAAAAACTGACAAAACTAATATTTAAAGAACAATAAAATGTGATATTTTGTAAACCTAAAATTACGTACTTGGACGACACAATAAAATTCAAGATGATAAATAAATTAGATCATTTTCAAATTAACATACCAAGAGAGATTCTACCGAGTGGGTAAAACTACCTTATTATAAATCGCGATCTAAAGTTATTACCGTACTAAAGCTCATGTCATCCCGTTCCAACACACAATGTTAAAAGGGGCTAACACGAATTTTGTTCCGGGACTATCCTTACTTCGCGATTTGTAATAAGGGGGGGACAGTTTTAATTTATTTTATCTTACTAATTAACAGGGTATCTTCAGATCAATGAAGGGACGACGCAAATGAAAAATACGTTAGATGGCGTTACGTTGACGTGAGGTCAATCTAGAGTCCGAGCCACGAAAGAATTGCTGCGGCAAAACACGGAACCAAAATTTTAGATTCCTTATATCTATGGACATAAAGCGCAAGCGGTGCACATCCCTGGTGCGCCGGGTGCGGGCCAGCCGGAACGGCATCCTGACTGCATTCGCCGAGCGCTACGACAGGTCAGTACCTGAACCATTGCAGCATGGTTCATGTACGGACTGACGTAAGAATACTGTTCTGATGCTGTGTGCCTGTGTATGTATTTAATAATAATAAATATATATGTGTGTAATGTAATTTATTTTAATTTTAATTTGATTTGATGTTATTTTAATTGTATATGATCCATGTTGGTCGAAATAAATGTTTTCATTCATTCATTCATTCATTAAGCTCAAATTTTAATATTGATAGCGACTGAAGCGCGGGACTTCTATTTGGCGCGGACTCTAAAATTAGATTGAATATTTTCTTACATCAAATTGACAATGTTATGTTTTAAACCACTTCGTTTCGCTGCGTGAGTGAGGGTACCGGAGGCCCCTAATCTGGGGGAAAGGGGGGTTTAAAGGTTGGAAGCGCACTTGTGACTCCACTAGTGTCACGGGTGTCTATAGGCGGCGGACAATCGCTTACCATCACTAAACTGCGAAGAACTAAGAGGTACGAGTTGGTAAGATCATTAAAACTGTATACTTTTTTTTTTATTCGTATTCACTTTAATTACAGAGGGCCCAGCTAGGAAGACAAAACTTACAAGCTGAATTTCTTCGGTTGTATAATGGATTCCTTAAATTTGATACATTAATCAGGAGGTACATTGGAAATACATTATATCAGTATATTTTTAATGTATTTCGAACGTTAAACAGCCGAGGGCCCAGCTGGGAAGATCAGCCACTTTATCGTAATTGCTGCCAAAACCGTGGAGGTACAATCAATTCTGTTGGTAAACTCGAAAGGTACATTGAGCAACTGAAGCATTGCCATTAGTCTACAAGTCTACAAGTCTAGCTCGGCGGGCCCGCTAGGAAGGAACACATAGTGATCTCGGCGTGGTTCGAGGTGAGACAGAGATGGACTAACTAACCGGAAAGTGTGCGGAAGAAACACGGGACTCGACTATTTCTTTTATAAGATATATATGGCAGACGAGCCGATGGATCACCTAAGCGATTACCGCCGCCCATGGACACCTGCAACACCAATGATGTCACAATTGCGCTGCTTACCTTTTAGCCCCCCTTCCCCTGAATTGGGCCTCTGGTACCTCACTCACGCACTGAAACACAGCGCGTGCACTGCTTCACGCCGGTTTCCTGTGAGGACGTGGTATTACGGACGGCATGAATGATGCCGAAGCGTGGCTTTCCCACTGTTAACTATCTTTGTATATTATTTTTTTTGTTCTCACGCCTACTTTGTGATAACGCCATTAAATTTTCCATTCGCAGTGACCCTCGTTACATTTCCTTATCAGTACCTATTAGTATAAAAACCTTGTTACCTGAATTCGTACCCTAAATAGTTAAAATCGAAAGCATCGACGCATAGTCAAGCGTCATAAATATGGAGGCATAGTGTTGTAACCGTCGCATCGACGCCCCGGTCACGCGAGAGGGTTGTCGCGACGTCCTCTGTTGCACAGCTCCGTGACCTGCGCCGGTGTCTTGCCGCGCGTCTCCGGGAAGTACATTCTGCCGGAAAAAGCGATCCTAAGTTTTTTTATGTTATATAGGGGAAGACGAGCAGAAGGATCGCCTCATGGTAAGCGATTGCTGCCGCCCATAGTCACCCGCGACACCAGTTAAAACTCCAGTACTCAGTTTAAACTTCGAAGAGGGGGCTATGGTGTGTGAGCGATTCGCTAGATGGCGTACCTACTTTTGGACTGGGTCCAACTCCAGCAGTAAGTATTGGTTGTTTTGATGATCAAATTGACATCATGACATTATGTTAAAAATAATTAATCACCTTCAAGTTGGACCTCAGTTCTATAATTATTACATCCGTCAATCGTTTAGATATTTCAGCTAGCGGATTTTTCATACATGATAGTTCCCATTCCATTTATAATGGTAAGATAAAGATAAAAAAATCTTTATTCAATTTAGGTAATAGGTATTTATAAATAAATACTACTATAGAATGCAAGAATACTTTCAGAATATGTGATTTTAAACTTAAGTAATAATATAAATACTTTCAGAATATGTGATATTCTAAACTTAAGTAATAAGAGAAATGCTGGAACAGTCTACCGCCGCCGCTCAGAAATTCCATGTCTGCCTTCTCATTTCTGTTCGACGAGCAAGTTGCTAATACGTAGGTCGTACTGTATATAATTAACTAATAGGCTTTCACACACAAAAAAACACGCACGTACTCAGACGCACACGATAGAGAGAGACGAGAAAGATATTCCTTCCTAGTGTTAACATTTAAATCATGCATAATTATATAATATAAAATTGTGAAATTAATTTTTTATAGTAAATAATAAACTAGCATGTTACTCATAGTTAGAAATAAGTTAGTAATAGTAAGATAATATGTAATAGATCCTCTATATTTGCTATGCCCTTGCAGGGCAACTTTTTTCTTATTCCACCTATGTTATTGTTTTGTAATGTGACACGCAATAAACGAATTGAATTGAATAGGTTCACACAGAACACTTATGAATGTCAAAATAGGTACATAATATTATCATCTACCGCTGGTTCGGAATGTCGATTATGAGTGAGACAAGATAGGCTGATAATGTTGATTCGACATTAGCATAAATCCGTGGTTGCCGTGAATGGGTTGATAAGTCGACTTGCATGATTGCCATCGTTCATCATTAAATATACTGATTTACCAGTCAAGTTCAAACTTTAAAACTGCTGCCCTGTAAAATCACCATTTGTACTGGCCAACGTATTCAAGTCAACCAAGGAAAGAATTGTTATTATTAAAACCCTCCTGTCGGGCGGCAGGCCGGAGTCATACTAATAAACCCCAGCGACGCCCCTCATCGCCAAAGTGGGGAGGGGACATGAGTTCGGCTTGAAGAACCTTACTTCAAATCCTCATAATTAAAACATACTCACTTCTGGAAGACGAGCAGCGCGGCCGTGATGGCGGAGAAGACGAGGAAGGAGTAGGGCCCGATGGCCGCGCGCATGGAGGGGAAGGACATGCCGACCACGAAGTTGCCGCCCCAGTTGGCCAGCGAGCCCCACGCCATGCCCGCCGGCCGCGGGCCCACCTCGAACATCTCTGCGACGTGAAACGAAGCAACGATCAAACATACACAGATAGATAGATACTATTGTGTTTGGTATAGCAATTCTTTGCAATTTATTCTTAAGTAAATAATATACTTAAAAAATTCACCGTAGGGCTCAGGTGGGACTCGAACCCACAACCTTCCACAGTCCGGGTGGCTGCACTAACCATTTATGCTATCCGAACCCCTTGCTAAGACGACGAATTTTGTAAGTGACTGAATCGTCATGAGCCGACGATAGTCTCATCAATATTGTAGGTATACTTTACAATATCCAGTGGAAACATTGTTACAAATATTTGACCACCAGTTAAGATGAAACTGCTAAACGAATATTATTGTGTTTGGTATAGCAATTCTTTGCAATTTATTCTTAAGTAAATAATACACTAAAAAAATTCACCGTAGATAGATACTCTTTATTTCACAATATATTGTTTTAAACTTTCATGGTCTCTAACATTAGAATACTTATTTTCGAGATTTCTACCATGTATGCATGGATGCGTGTAACCATGGCGCTTGCAACAGTGCCGAAATATGGGAAACTCAAAAATAAGGTACATGGTAGAAATTTCGTAAATAACTATTCTTTATTTCAAAACCAACAAAACATAATACGTTTTTAGATTGAAATCTATACTATTTAATTGCAATAAAAACTATGACCATGACTATTTATAAAGAGGTAAATCGTACAGACAGCGGCAACTTTAATAGGTAAACCGAAAACACGAAACAGTTGCGCAATGTAACCGACTCCTAGCGCCATCTATTGATATAAAGTGGAACTAATGCCCCGAAATGATTTGATAGTATTCGATTATCTGACTAATCGAATCTCGGACTCGAAACCGGCAGCTTAATACACAACCGGGAAATAACGCTTATTTATTTATTTATTTATTGTTATAAGGACACATTACAGATAACAGTTAAATAAAAACAAAACATTAGAATAAGTAGCTTAAAACTGAACTATTACCTAAAAGCATGCATCCCTGACATGGGTAGGTAAGTTATTAACTTACAATAAAATAAAATAAAAAGTAAAAATCGCGTTACACATTAATGCCCTAGGGCTTAGGGCTAAACTTATCTAAAACGTATCACTAACAGTCATTGTGGGCCCTAAGAGCCCTCTTGAAAGCAAATTTATTGGGGTTAAAAATATCAATATCATGACTTTGAGATATATCGTTGTATTGGCGACACATCCGAACTATGGGATTATAAAACGACGTATTATTTCGGTATACCTGGAGCGAAAATAACTTATGATTACGTGTTCTATTATAAGTGTTAAACTTCAACGCTGATAGGAGTGTTGGAGAATCTATAATTGAATTTACAATTTTGTGCAAATATATAAGTTCCGCTTGCTTGCGTCTAGCTTCCAATGTGATCATATTGAATTTTTTCAATCTACTCTGGTACGTGCCCAAGGTTCGGTGAAAGCCCTGTCGGAAAGAGAGTATTCTAAGGAATCTTTTCTGTAAGGATTCAATGCGTAGACTATGGACAGAGTAAAAAGGTGACCAAACAATGGATCCATACTCTAAATTAGTTCTGACAAGTGTGCTGTATAAGTATATTATAGCACTAGACTTCCTAAAAGGTTTTGTATTCCGTAAGACAAAACCCAAGAGCTTAGAGGCTTGTTTATAAATTTGATTATAGTGGTCCCTAAAAGATAGTTTCTCATCAAATACGATCCCCAAATCCTTAGCCCTGCATGATCGATTTAAGATCATTTGATTAAGCTTGTATTCAAAGCATATTTTATTGGTTTTCCTGGTAAAAGACAACACAAAGCATTTATTGACGTTTAGAAACATCCGATTCCTAATGCACCACTGAGATACTGTATCTAAATCAAGTTGAAGATTTTCTGCATCTTTGATACTACTAATGTTTGAAAAAATTTTGAGGTCATCTGCATATGAAAGGCATGGGCATTTAAGGTTTTCAATGAGATCGTTAATGAACACGTTGAAAAAACAAGGGACCCAAATGCGAACCTTGGGGAACCCCGGAAGTAACTGGTATAGGATCAGACACTTCACCTTTCAGTGCAACCAATTGACTTCTACGCGACAAATATGATTCAATCCATCTGAGCAGTGATCCATGAATACCAATGGCTTTCAACTTTTGACACAATATATCACGATTCACCTTATCGAAAGCTTTCGAAAAGTCGGTATATACGGAGTCTACTTGAATATTTTTGGCGAAGGCTTCACATAAATAGTTTTTATATTCCAAGAGGTTTGTCACTGTGGATCTACGTCTCACAAAACCATGTTGTTTAGATGAAAGAAACGGACTGATGTGGAAGTATAACGCGTTGTAGACCAATGCTTCGAATAGTTTCGGACAACAGGACAGTATACTAACTTGTCTATAATTTTCACACAAAGATTTATCCCCATTTTTATAAATGGGGATAACATAAGCTCTTTTCCAACACTCAGGGAATACACCAAACATTAAGGACTGATTGAATAAGATTGATAGTGGTGAGCATAATTCCTCTGCACATTGCTTAATAATTAAAGGAGGGATTTCATCCGGTCCAGCGCTCTTATTAGGATCTATGCTTTTTATTTTTTTAAGAATAAGCTTAGATGATCATTATCTTGTTTGGTTATTGACAGGTTTCGAAAATGTTCTTGTATCTTATAGTCCGATCACAATCATTTAGCACGTAGCAAAAGTGAGAACTAAGGAAAAACAGACTAAAATTTCCGAATGTCAGAGTGTAGCCAGACTATCTTCCAAATATTTTTACATAAACGATCTACTATTTTAACGAAACATTTTCAACCCCCGACGCAAAAACGACGAGGTGTTATAAGTTTGACGTGTCTCTGTGTGTCTGTCTATGGCATCGTAGCTCCCGAACAAATGAAGCTAGCTATGTTGGATAAAATCAATCCAAGATGGCCGCCGTCACAAAGATTTGGATTTTATGTTTTAATACAACTCCCACAATATGGGTATCATATAAAAGGGCTTGAGTAGCAGAAATTATTAATTGTGAAAAATTTCAAATAACCTATTTGTTGTTCCAACTGCCTCAATATAGGTACCTATCAAATGAAAGAGCTTTAGTTGTGTCGGGGGTTTTTTAAATTTTCAATTTAATTTTTAACATTATAAACTTAATAAATCATTCAGGGAACTCAGAATATACATAATTATTTACAAAGTTCTTTTATAGAAAGTTAGATCAACAAACATGCTGAAAAAATCATCTGAACCATACTTATTGCAGAGTAAATGTTCCGTTTTACATAGAACAAATATAAAACAACTGCTTTCACTATCATAATTTCGTAACAATCAAAAAGGTTTCTCCAATTCATCCTAGTAATTACCAAATTAAAATATTTTTATATCACTGGTAACCTTATTCCATGGTCGCCCTCCTGTCAATGTCACTGAAAGTGCCTTATGGTCATGATCAGTCTGAAAATGCTGTCTCACAAAAAAAATAGACAGACACAAACTCGGCTAGCTGACATAAACACCAAAGAGTTCATTGACCTACACACTAGGTAGTATCTCTCATGCGCACGTTCCATATAATCTGTCTGTCTCAGTCCGAAATCACTGTACGCATGCATGAATGTGTACGTTAGTTTACGATGTGGGCGTTGTGTCTATATGTTTTGTTCTATCAGACTCTCACAACTGACCTGAAGCTATAAAATAAGGAATGGGCCCGAGGCCGAACCCGTACACCAGCACGTAGGAGAGAACCGCCACCATGCACACGTACGGCATCCACGACACCAGGGCCTGGGGACAACCAATTATACACATTAATCTAAAAAATAATAATACAGGCAAAAGCCGAATACCGACGTGAAGCGGTACTTGCGCTGTGTGATTGAGGGTAGCGGAGGCCCAATGGACAACATTTCAAAATTGCTAAGCTCTGAAACAAAAAATACCAATTCTTTGTTTACTTTTCCGCTGCTCGAATATATATTTATTCATTTTTTATACTGCTTATTTACTGAGAAAAAAATTAAAAACTAAAAATCGTAAGATGACGTCATCGGACGGCAGAATGTAAAATATTTCTTTGCTTAGCACATTATAGTTTTAAATATACGTAATGCCAAACTCCATGACATGTAACTGTCAAAAAAAAAAAGACAACTTGTCAACGTTGAATGTATGAATGACGTTGACAATGTTGACACTAGTATTATTTACCTTTGACAGTAGTACCTTTTTTTTATTAAAACAATGATAAGCAAAGGAATATCGCTGATTCAGCCGTCCGATGACGTCATTTGGCGCTTACGTCTATTTAGAATAAAAAGAATTTCAATAATTATTTTATGCATGAAAATGGACAAATTTTGGAAAAAGAAAAAATATGGGTCTGTTCATTTTATGTCTACTTTCATATAAAAAAACAATATGGACATGTTAAACATTTGAAATGTTGTCCATTGGCGGCGACTCGTGGTATCGGGGGCTGATGATGAATTTATCTTAGTTTTTGGTCCCTATTTTTAAAGTAGGGTATTGTGATTTTAAGGTAAGGCGTTGCCCTCTTCGCCCTCCAGCTTCAGCCTACAGGTACAACATCCAACATGTACCCGACGTCAACATACGTTGACAAACCTATCAAGTCAATGTATGAGAGAATTGTATGAATACGGAACCCAGCAGCAGCAGCGTGCCATCCGCTCTAGACAAAAGATACAGCATCTGCACGGCCGTGCATGTGCATAGTTTGACAAACCTACAAAGAATGATCGCGTACTGAGCGCTATAAATCAACTATACTCATAATAAACTTCATAGAAGCAGCAAAAGCCACTAGTATGACGGTCGCAGCTAGTATGGACCTCAGCAGCAGAGGCCTGTGACCCACTCTAGGCAACAGATGCAGCATCTGCACGGCCGTGCAAGCCTACAAATGGTCGCGTACTGAGCGCTATAACTCAACTTTACTCACAATGTACTTCATAGAGGCAGCTAAAGCCGCTAATATGACAGAGCAGCCAGTATGGATCCCAGCAGCAGCGGCCTGCATCCCACTTTGGGCAATATGCACAGCATCTGCACGGCCGTGCATAAATTGATGAACTCGCAGTCATTGGTCACATAATGCGCGTTATAAATCAAATATACTCACAATAAACTTCATAGAGGCAGCTAAAGCCGCTAGTATGACGGTAGCAGCCAGTATGGAGCCCAGTAACAGAGGCCTGCGACCCACTTTGGGCAAGAGGTACAGCATCTGTACGGCCGTGCACACGTTGATGAACCCGCAGCCGATGGTCGCGTACTGCGCGTTCTGTTCGGACAGGCCGGCCTGCTTGAATATCGTCTGCGAGTAATAGAACACCTGTGGGAAATAATTATTCTTTAGATTTTTTTATTGAAGATGGGTTTGCTCTTGGCTTGACACTGAACTCTAGAGTTGAGAGGAAAACTACGATGGAGTGAGCTTACCCAAAAGTAGCCTATTCGCTCTAGCTTTGAAAATATTGGGGTTGTATACACTGGGAAAAAAAAAACGTAGGCAGGGCGTTCCACTCCTTGGCATCAGGAATGAGGAGGAATTGTTGCGTTAAATCATGACGAGTCAGTTGTGGAGGAAGTCAAAACGATCGAAGCTCGTGATATGGCAAAAGTAAATACTATAGCTTTACCCCTACAATGCCGACCTTCCCATGGTCTGCGCGGGACGCGGTGGGTGGCGAAGTGCGCTCGACCAATAGAAAAAGTTATTTTCTTTGGGAAAAAGTTATTTCCAATCAGCGGGGAGCGAATGTGCTTTAACAATCGCAGCTCTCTTTGGAGCTCGCACAGTCGCATGGTTATCAGCGAACGTCATTCTTATTGGTCTGTGACGGCGACAGTCGACATCAGACTAATCCATTGGCCCAAACAGAATATAAACTTGTTGGATTGGTCGAGCGCACTGCGTCAGTGGACATAACTTGTTGGATTGGTCGACCGCACTCTGCGCACCCGCGCCACTTACACCATGGGAAAGCCGACTTCGTGGCGATAGAGCTATGATCCCAATACAAATAGTAAAGAAGCGTTTTTTCACAAATAATGGCGCTGAAATTCAACAAAATAATGTAATGTAAGAACTCCACAACGTTCTGAAGCTTGGAACCGTACTGATAAGTTAATGTTTAAATAATAAATTGCTCGGAGTTCGGATACGGGTTCGTGGGAAGGTAGGGAATTCATTCTGGGATGGGTAGGAACTGAGGTTTGCCTTCGCTGCAATGTTGCTTGTTGCGCGACTTTAGACCCTATGTGTCAACAATAAAGTCTAACCGCGTTGATGCCGCTGGTCTGCTGTCCAGTCTGCATGGCGCAGGTCCGCAACAAGGGTAGACGTAAGCGAGGATCCATGGCGACACACAGCATGCTCCAGCTGTTGTTGCTGCCCGACTTTATACCCTATGTGTGAGTAATAAATGCAGTTTACCGCATTGATGCCGCTGGTCTGCTGTCCAGTCTGCATGGCGCAGGTCCGCAACAAGGGTAGACGTAAGCGAGGATCCATGGCGACACACAGCATGCTCCAGCTGTTGTTGCTGCCCGACTTTATACCCTATGTGTGAGTAATAAATGCAGTTTACCGCATTGATGCCGCTGGTCTGCTGTCCGGCCTGCATGGCGCATGTCAGCAACAAGGGCAAGCGCAGGCGAGGATCCATGGCGACCCTCAGCATGCTCCAGCTGTTGTCGCTGGCGGCGGCGTTGGCGGCCTCTTCACGCAGCAAGTCTAGATCTTCGTTCAGGACGCTGGTGGACACACCTCGTAGGCGGCTAAGCTCTGGAGATGATGAATATCAATCTTCATTCAAACGTCTTCCTCATACGCGGGCTTCAATCCAAAGGGACGTATGAGGTCTATCAAGTATTACGTAAACATATTTATTAGAACTAGCTTTTGTACGCGGCTTCGCTCGCGTTAGGAAGAGACAAAAAATCTACGAACTAAAAAGTGTAAAATAATATTTTTAACACTTCATACGAGTGTCAAGTCAAGTATCAGCCTTTATACTGTCCCACTGCAGGGCAAAGGCCTCCATCATAGAAATCAAGTTATCATGAATCCTATTTCTATTTCTACTATTCGGTCTGCGGTGAGGTAAACCATCGAGGGGAAACCTCCACGTTTCAGATTTTCTCAATTGTTGGTGATAATTATAATTCTGAAAGTGCACCTACATAATTATGGTTCAGTTAGTCCGGTCCCCAGATCAGACGTCAGTGACTTAATAGTTTTTCAGACTTCCCAAATTTTGGATCTTGATCTAATTAGTGAGAGAAAAAAACGTGAAGATATCTGCACAGGCAGCTGATTGAATAAATAAATAAATAAATATTTCACAACATCACATACATTGATCTAGCCCCGAGATAGGTAGCTCAAGCACCTGTGTTACGGATATCAGAATCAACAGTGGGATTACAAATATATACATATAATACTTTTCTTTTGTAAATACATACTTATAAAATAGGAAACACCCTGGAAACAAGCTGATTGAATGTTATAAAAGGTAAAGTAAAGTATCAGCCTATAAACTGTCCCACTGCAGGGCAAAGGCCTCCATCATAGAAATCAAGTCATCGCTACAATGATGGGATTAGGATTAATCACTACGCTTGCCAAATGCGAATTGGTGATCACAAACCCGAGCTATATTCGAAAAATTCGAAACATACTCTTGCTCGTTATCATATCATACGAGTGTACTGTTATAAAATCTTATGTGAAGTGTACGAAGTGTTAAAAATATTATTTAACACTTTTTAGTTCGTGGTTTTTGAAGGTAGTTTTATTTTTCGTGGAAATTTTTTTTCGTGTCTCATTTTTCGGCAGCCCTTATCCCTATCATTGTTCATCCCTTTAACTATCTCCACTAAAAATGTCACGCTAAGCCGTCGCTCCATTTTGCTGTGAAAGATGGTAAATCATACAGATAGACACACACACTTTTTTTTTATGTGATAGGTGGCTGACGATCAGACGGATCACCTGATGGTAAGCGATCGCCGCTGCCCATGGACACCAGTGGTGTCACAAGTGCGCTGCCGACCTTCAAACCCCTCTTTCCCAGGATTGGGCCTCCGGTACCCAGCAGTATACGGCAGTGTACGGCAGCGAAACACAGCACAATGCTGCTTTACGCCGGTTTTCTGCGCCTGCGCCGAGCCGGCTGATTCATGCCGAAGCGTGGCTCACCCATGGTCACATTTATTTTTATTTTATTTATTTATTTGGAAGGCTAGCAAGAAGATGGGTGTCTTGAATAGAGCGAGGCGGTTCTTCACGCCTGGGCAACGACTTGTACTATATAAAGCCCAAGTACGACCCCACATGGAGTACTGCTCCCATCTTTGGGCAGGCGCCCCTAAATATCAGCTTGACCCATTTGACGCCTTGCAGAGACGAGCTGTCCGGATTGTCGGGGATCCCGATCTCACGGACAAATTGGAGTCGTTGGAGTCGCGAAGAGATTTTGGCTCTCTTTGCCTCTTCTATAGGCTCTTCCATGGAGAGTGCTCTTTGGAGCTGTTTAATATCATACCAGGGTCACCATTCTACAATCGCACGACTAGACGCCGCGGCAAACTTCACCAATACTACCTGGAACCAATCCCTTCCAGAACTCTTCGTTTCCAGCGCTCCTTTTTTCCGCGCTCGTGCAAACTCTGGAATGACCTTCCAGCTGCGGTGTTCCCTGATCGCTATAACATGTCCTTTTTTAAACGAGGTTTGAAAAGAGTTCTTCTCTCACGGTAGGCAGCGGCATGACTGTTCTCCGGCATTGTTGATGTCTATGAGCGGCGGTTACCGTTTACCATCAGATGGGCCGCAAGCTCGTCTACCTACTATAAGCAATAAAAAAAAAAAAACTAACAGCTAATCAATAAGAAAAAGCAGTGCCAATAATAAATCTCCGCCTACGGTTGTAACAATAGCTTCGGGGAAACTAAATATAATAATAGTATGGATGGATACGAAGTCTACTCACCTTTTAAAGCATCTTCTTGATTTCTCTTAACTACATAAAGATATTTTGGACTTTCTGGTAAAATAAAAAGTAGAGGTAGACAAAAAATGACTAGCAACACGTAGACGGACAGTAGATAGGGCCAATCGTCGACACCACCTGCAATAAATAAATTTTTATTAAACAACGTTATAATAATAATATCTTCCAACCAACTACGGCTTCGGCGGCCAATCTCAACGATCAGCCACGTACGCATGATATATTCGAGTGCGTGTACTCAAGTGTGTTCGCAAACATAAGTGCACTCTCTATTCCCTAACACCAGGGTGACACGACCGGAGAGCGATTGGGCTAGGAGAGGGATTGAGCCGTTGGTCCTGACCAACTTCTCAAGAATTTCTTACCGAAAACTTAGGTACAAATTTTTGGACCGACCGGGGGATCGAACGCGGGACCTCCTGCGCAGCCGTCGCTTTATAGTGCGACCCACTAACCACTACGCCACCGAGGTAGTTATATAGTATGCAACGTTATTTTTTATAGTTTACATTCCAAAAACCACATAACAGGTATCGTAAATGAAGTATATTTAATTACAACATGTGCGGATAAAGAATGGGATCAGAAATGGCGGGGCATCTATGCTATTAAGCATCAATTTTTTATAAACCTGTAAAGTAAGCAATAAATGTTGTAGTATCTTCAATTAAATAAAGAATTCATTGAACCACCCCTTAAGAAACCACCCTGGGAGAATAGGCAGGATAGCCACGATAGAGGTCAGGCCAGATAACGAACAAATTCTATACTCGCACCCCACGAGTGCGAGTATAGACGTAAATAGTGTGCGAGCGAGAAGTGAATAGATGCGCCGCCATTACTGATCCCATTCTTTATCCGCACAGGTTGTAACATGTTACATCAACAAAATAAGAAAACAAAAAAACAGCTGTTCTACACATTATTGCCGTGAGGACATTCTATTTTGTATGCAACAGCTTTTTTTATATTTGGTTGATCTAACATGCTATCGTGAATGAAGTCCATTTGACTACATTCACGACACCATAAAAGGTAGATTTATGGATTTTCGGAACGAAAGCGATCGTCGTGACAATACTTATCTGTATACATATACAGATTAGTATTGTCACGACTCTGTGGATCCTAGAGATAATTCGTCTATGGTAGAACGTCGTGGAAGGAAAGGATTTCACTAATATTCCATTACGAACTTCGTCACTTATGCGTAATGGCCCGAGCATGCCCGAGCATACTCGTTGTTCTGGAATGTATGTATATCTCCGATTGTCTCTACACCGTGCTTTTTTAATCATCTTACTCCTTTGTCGAGGGCATTAAATACTCAAAATCATATATAGTATGTATGTCCTAAATATTCGTTAATGTACTATTTTACAGATGGACATGATGTATTGTAATGATGTGTTTGTTTCCTCAATAAAGAAAAGAAAATAAAATTTAATGAGGGTTTCCGCGTGTGAAAAATCCGCTAGATGGAGCACTATAGGCGTGATGTCCATATACAATGTGATAGGCTATTTTTAAACGTGATCTGTCAAAATGTCATTTGACAAACTAAACAACCAATGCGGTTGATGTTGGACCTCAGTCCAACAGTACGCCCTCTAGCGGATTTTTCAAAGGCGAAAACCCTCATTGATAAAGAATACTTTTTCATTGAAATTAGTGCCATTTACACCTCTGTCACCCTTTATATATTTTTTTTACATAGTTAAATCATGCTAAAGTACCTATGAGGTGATAAAACAATGTCATTATTTCGTGGTAAATTAGGAATATCTTGATGGTGTAACGTATATGTTTTTATATAATTGATTACTTCATAAATTACAGAGAACGGGCTCATTGTCGATAAAAAAGAAGAACGACCCATTATGCGCGCAAATGTTCTAAAAGCTATTGCACTCGAACATGAGGGTAGGCAAAGGAAACATTAATAGGCTGATAATGAAATAAAAATATTATTTACCAGACTTATGCACTGATATACTTGTCGCATTTAAACAAAGGGAAAATAAAGAGCCTGAGAAAGGGAGGGAAAGTCCGATACGATCATTAAGACATGTTCATTATAGGCATCCTGGTTCGTGGTCCAAGGACACCCAGGGCCCCAAACCGATGGCATTGGTACCGGGAATAACATAAATAATAATAAAATGTAAACTCACCCAATAAAAACTTAAGGCCCATGACTTGGCCGACGAGCACGCCCACATTGACCCCCATGGGACACGCGACCCCCATGGCCCCCGTGAGGCTCAGCGGCGCAAGCTCGGTCAGGTACATCGGCACTATGCTCGTGGTGAGACCTGCAACAAACAATAAATACATTAGTCATAATAACAATACATCATAAAACTAACTGACTGACTGCGTCGTTGGCGCAAAGGGTTTTGATAAGTGTTGAATCGAAGATATATGTATTTTTTGACATAACATTGTATGCAATCAATTTATTTTACATACATATGTTTCATTTTTCAGAAAACTAATAGCTGATTTTCATAAACCTCTTTTTTCATTTTACAGTTGTATTACTTACAATATTTTTTTATTCTAGTAGTAGTAGATGCAAATGTTCCAATCTTGTGAAAGATACGTTTTTGCCCGGTCTACTGCGTATGGGACTGATCTTTGAGATTGGCCGCGAAATGATGAGTTTCAGCGTGCCGGGCCACCGAGCTACTCAAATTCATCACGCAACGTGAAATCACCGATGGTAAGTGTGTCGTTTTTGCATGTTTAGTAAGTGTTCTTTTAACAGTCTTTTAAGTGAATACTGATTCCAGGTCACGCAGAGGAGGGGGCAAATTGTTCCAACAGTGAGAAGAGGTGTACCTGATGGAACCCCGAAAAGCCCGCCGAAATGTTACGAGTATATGCAATCTCACCTCCGGACAGGCCAACCAGCAGCCGCCCGACTATGAGCATCTCCACGGAGTTGGCCGCGCGGCAGAAGCCGAACATCGCCGCCCCCGCGATCCATAGAGCGCTTATTGCTATGGTAGCTCGTTTCCTGCAAAAATAATAAATAAATTAATACAACATCTCATATATTGACTTATTATGTACTAAGGCCCGATTCGACCAATCTTAATCCTATACGTCCACTCAGCGTATGGCGAATAGGACAGTCAAATGTCATGTATCTAACTTTCTACAAATAAAAATATTATGTTGTAAAAATCATTAACTTTTTTGTGTTCTTATTCTTTCCAAATAACAAGTATTAATGTTTATTAATTAATCTGAACAAGAACTCTAAATAATTAGGACCAATACAATTTGTAAAAAAATCTTATGAATTCAGAATTTATGCTCATAGGGCATCATGCGGTTTTCTGAGACTATTATTATGGTATTATTATTGCGATCAAGCTGGCCCATCCATGCCAGAGCTTGGCGTTCCCATTTTATAATTATTTATGACTGCCTCGGTGGCGAAGTGGTTAATGACCCATTAACCACTTCGCCACCGAGGCATTGTAAAACGGCGGATGCGCAAGAGGTCCCGGGTCCCGGGTAAAAATTTGTACCTAAGTTTTCGGTAAGAAATTCTTAGTGTCAGCCCGGAGTCTGGAAGTTGGCGGTCTTGTACCTCAATGCCCCGGAAAGCACGTTAAGCCGTTGGTCCTGCGCCAAATCCCTCTCCGGTCGTGTCACGCTGGTGCCCCATCGGAATATGAGGGCAAGGATAAGACAGTGCGCTTGTGTTTGCGCACGCACTTGAGCAGTATAATATATCCTGCGTACGTGGTCAATCGTTGAGATTGGCCGCCGTAGCCGTAATCGGTTGAAGGATATTATTCATGCGCACTTACAGTGATCTCGGTATGGTTCGGCATGAGACAAACTATACGGAATGTGTGCGGGAGAGAGTCTACTGCGTAAAGGGCTGATCTTTGAGATTGGCGTAATCGGTTGGAATATTATTTATTTACTTATTCTTCACTATGTTAGAAAAAGAAAATAAGAAAATACATTTATTGGCCGCAAATAATACAGAATGACATAACAATATGAATGAATAGACGCAAAGTATAGGTAGTTGCTATACTCGTACAACAGCGGAAAGATTTAATGGTGGATATACATTTTGTAAGGAATAAGATAAGGGTGTGGCCAAATAGGTCCCAAACTCAGCATTTGCCTGCTACGGCATTGTCTGCTGGCATGAGACAAACTATACGGAACGTGTGCGGGAGAGAACATGATAGGTATGATACTGCCTAGCGTGTAGGTCAGCGAACTTTAATTAAAATATTTAACTCTACGATAACACACATTTTTGTAGTGATTCAGGTATAAGTGATTTAATAGTAACGTAGCTAATACTGACCCTATAATACATAGCTAAAATAGAATATTCTCATTATGTATGTAATGTATACAAATTAATTACAAACGCACATAAATTATACTTTACAAACAGCAGTTCGGCACTTATATTGTCATAGTTCCAGTTACCAGGAGAATATAACAAGTGAAAATAATATACACGTATATAAAATACTATTATAATGATAATTCTATGTATAATAACACCTTGTAGTTTATTGTATTTATTTTTATAGCAGTGCTCTTTCTATGGGCACATACAGAATACTAGCGTCGGGGTGTCTCGACAACCCGACACATGATGAGTATGTGCCTTTTTTGGTGTTTTACTGTGTACTGTCATTATTTAAATGTTTAATGTTATTGTTATACACTGAATAAATATTTTTCTTTCTTTCTTTACAAGGTGTTTGTGTTACTCGGCTTTATTCTGTTTCTATTCTATATTTATGTAATGTACTTACATTAGAATTACATCGAAACAGAAATAATTTAATGTAATACAAGTACAATATAATGTACTAACTAAATATTTTGATGTAACAACAACATACCACGGCCAACCATAGCCCGTTTAGTCACTTCTCGTTTAGGACCACATGATATAAATGCGTTATAATATTACGTTACTATCCAAAAGTGAGACCACCAAGTTACCTTCCGAGGTAGTCCGCCAGTAAAGCCCACGATGAAGATAGATACGGCCGACCACAACCCATTTAATCATTGCTCGTTTGGGACCACATGATATAAATGCGCTAGTTTGGGACCACACGGTATAAATGCGTTATACTAATAAGTTAGTATCCAAAAGTCAGGGGTACCAAGGTACCTTCCGAGATAGCGATGAGGCCTGGAAGGCCTTCGCTGCCTTCTGCGACCACGTCATGGCAGCGAAGCGAGAACGGGATCATCTCGCTAGCGAGCTCCGAAGGGTAATGAGGGGAAGAAGACGTCGAAGAAATGGTGTGGGGACACCAGCGCCGGCATGGCACAGGCTCCTTCGGCAGCCTAGTAGGGACGGCTCAGTTTTCCATCCCTACCCCTCTCGGCCCGCCATAACCCTCCTGCTCCTCAGCAGGAGGGTATGCATAAGGCGTATTCCCCAGCGACAAAACAAAAGGTACCTTCCGAGAAAGTCCGCCAGCACAGCCCCAAGGATGGAGCCCGTGCAGCCGCCCACGATGAATATGGACACCACGGCCGACCACAGCACGTCCAGCCACGCCTCGTCTAGCACCACATCGTAGTGAGCTATTATGCTCTCGTTGCAGAATTGCTTTAAAAGCTGTAAAGAAAGAATGAATACTTTTACCCTCTTAATACAAATCACCAACTAAGGATAGTCCCGGTACAAAATTCGTGTCAGCCCCTTTTAACATTGCGTGTTGGAACGGAAAGACATGAGCTAATACGGTAATAATTTTAGATCGCGTATTATAATTTTACACTTTTTAAATAAATAAATAGCAATCCCTTTAAGTCTTTACGGGTCTAGTCATCGGTAGTAGACGATGGTCCGTCTATGATCCTACTTTATATGAATGTGTATCTCGTCCTTTATATTATTTTATCCAAGCATAACATATTTCTTTATTAGTATATAATATTTGGGCTATCTCTTTGACCTTTGTTTCTCCTGCGGATCTCATCATTCCTGATACGATAACTCAAGGAGTTTCCGAGCATAGCCCTTTCCATTTCTCTCTGCGTGACTTTGAGCCTTCTTAAGCGGCTCATTGTAAACAGCCACGTTTCGGTTTCGTGTGTCATCACTGGCAAGACACACGCATTAAAGACTTTCGTCTTGAGGCAATGCGTTGCGGTTTGGCTAAACCAAAGTCATGTTGTTGTCTGTATAGAATTTAATTAATTAGTTTATTATGTTTCAATTTATCAACCGTGCCTATCAGACTCATAGCAACAGCATAAAAACAAAAGGAAGCTACATTGTATTTCTATTTCAAATATGTACACTTTATTGTATACTATTATTAAGTTTCCTTTGTTCTTAGTGTAGCGAGACGAAGTCACGTTTCAAAGGTGAATTACGCGATAATAAAATTCACAAAGAATGCAATGTTTACAATAAATAAACTGAGCTGCACTTACTAATCAATATGCTTATATTTATCCTGATAAATAAAGTCAATAGACTTGGCAGTACGTATTATTTAATATAGATATGATAAACATAATTAAGATAACGCAACTAGCGCCACCAGTAGAGTTGTATTAATTGTGGCCATTATGAGACATTTTTTTAAAAGTACAAGGGTGAATCCATAAAGAGTTTTATCTTTGTACAAGTAACCAAATTGCCTAAAGTGGCCACTTTTAGCAATTCCAAAAAAATGGTTACGTAGGAAGAAATTACGACACAATTTTGTCTCAAAAAATTCTTAAGGTGACGGGTAGGGCACACAAGCGACGCCAATCGATTTTAATTTTTAGCTACTAAACCAGATCTATTTAAAAACAATTTCGGGGTTACACCCTCTCGGCAAACACTTATAAAGTTTATTAAACAACTATGCACAAATGTAGGGTCCGTTTTTGTACGCGAAAAATTGTTCAGTTTGCACGTTCTCGTTGGACCTAACACTTGTGCATGGTTATTTAATAAATAGTATGAGTGTTTGCCGAGAGGTTGTAACCCCGAATTGGTTTAAAATAGATCTGGTTTAGTAGCTAAAAATTAAAATACATTGGCGTCGGTAGTGTGCCCTACCCTTCAGCGTCACCTTGATACTTTCATTTATAAATTCACCGTTGTACTTTTTAAAAAAAAGTATCTTAATTCTACAATCAATACGAATCTATTGGCAGCCCTAGTTCCGTTGATGCGTTACCGTAAAGGGAGTGCGACTATTACAAATCAATTAATAAATAAAATAAAAAAATATTTATTCAGAAAAACACCATTACAAGAAAAAATATAGGACTGTTCTCACATAAGGTCGCCCTGTGTTGTGAGAGACAGGCTCTTTATGGTAAAACGGTGGCACACAATACACGTGTTTTTGATCCTTACCTAAACTAAACTAAATTTAATTAAATTGGACAATAGGTTATCTGCGCGCGCGTTTGTGTGCATATGGTGTATTCGTGTGTGGTGTATGTGTGTGTATGCGTGTGCATGTGTGTGGTGGGTGTGTGTGTGTGAGTGTTGTATACCTCGTAGTGTGGTGAATGAATAGTGTATAAATAATTATAGGTAAGTATAACAATACTAACATAATCCTATCGATTTGGTTTTTTATTTATGTAATGTAGTTGGCAGACGAGTAGACGGATCACTTGTTGGTTGGCGATTGCGGCCGCGCATTGCACCCGCAACATCAGTGTTGTCACAAGTGCGCTGCGAACAACGGTACCCTCACTCACTTGACAATACACAGCGCAATCGCTACTTTACGCCGGTTTTCTATGAAGCTGTGATATCACTCCGGTAGAGCCGGCCGGCCCATTCATGCCGTAGCGTTGGGCGTTATAAACTTATTCACCTCAGTGTCTCGAGTTTTTCGGACACGTCGCCAGTAAAAGAGGGGACAACCTGGAGTAACTGCTTCTGACAGGCAAAGTTGGCGGGCAAAGACCGAGAGGAAGAAGCCTAACGCGGTGGTCAGACCAGATCAGTATCACGCTAAACACCTCAGTGTGCGATGCCATTCACGCCGCTGAAGACAGGTCAAGCTGGCGAATGAAAATCCTGGAAAGAGTGTTACGTCGGGACATTGAGGTGATTGAGCAGCAACACAAGGAGAAGGATTCAACTGATACTTACATCAGCAGGCGTGTTCACGACGCCGATGTTGAACCCGACCGGCAGCGACGAGCCCAGCGTGGTGGCGACTCCGGCCAGCACCAGATAGAACGACCATCCTGGCTTGTAATCGTGCGACTGCGTTAGGTGTTGATGCTCCGTTACCTAAAAAAGAAACATTTATTTATAGCAGACTTACTAGTCTCCCGCCCTCACTTCATTTCGGGATTAGTTCCACTTTATGCCAATAGATGGAGCTAGGTATCGATTGCATCGCGCAAGCGTTTCATTTTTACGGACATCCTACACCTACGCGTTGCCGCTGTCTGTAGGATTTGTATCAGCCTACATACTGTCCCACTCCAGGGCAAAGGCCTCCATTATAGAAATCAAGTCATTCATACCTACTATGATGGGATTAGGCTTAATCGCCACGCTTGCCAAATGCGGATTGTTGATCACAAACCAGAGCTATGTTCGAAAAATTCAAAACATGATTTTTGCTCGAACCCAGGACTTACTTAAACCACTAGACCAATAGGGCGTTAAAAGTAGGATTTACCTCTTTATAAATAGTATAGATGTCGGATAAAATAATACAAAGCTAAAATGAAAAGGGTAGGTATGTGTGCAGAATGGATCCCAAAACATAATCCAAAATAGTCATGTTTCAAATGGTTGCTGACCGATGGACACCAAATACCATCACCTGGATCATGGTCCAAGCCTACCCCGCATAGAACTAGGTGAAGGGCTGAGGATGAGTTAGAAAATCTTCAAGCGTATTTAGGTGAGATCCAGACTAGCTCCAAATTATTAAAAAGCAGGATTTGAGTAAAAAAGCGGGATTCATTTGCGGGGTACAATCGGGTAATACTCTAACCATAGTGTTACCGAGGACGTTAGAGGACACGAAGAATTTTTAAGCGGAATATTTCATATGGCTCTACATCGACGAAACTAGCGCCGCCAATAAATTTATATCGAGTGTGGCGATTATGGTAGATTTCAAAAAAAAGCCTCTCATAATCGCTAGTCGATGTAGAGCCTTAAGGGAGTTGTCATACTGGCGAATTGCCAGTGTTTTCAAAGCGGAGCGTCAACGCAGCAAACACGTCACGGCTGCGCAGCTTACACGCCGCGTATGCGCAACGGATTAAAAACAAACGAAAACGCTCGCAATCCGACAGTGTGGCAACTCCGTAAATCTAAAAATAAATATTAAATCACCAAAAAACCACTTACAAAAATCCTCCACAAAGCCTTCAACGTCATCTTAACCTATACTATCCTATGTGTCCTACGCTACACTCCTATCACCACTTAGCCGAGCACATAGCTCGCAGGGCCACGACGAGGTCCGCCGCCGCGG
The DNA here is from genome assembly GCA_019059595.1 of Marasmia exigua. NCBI lineage: Eukaryota > Metazoa > Arthropoda > Insecta > Lepidoptera > Crambidae > Marasmia > Marasmia exigua. The sequence continues at coordinate 18,974,986 of CM032470.1, forward strand.
GCAGCGCCGAGCACGCGCCGAAGATCGGCCAGTACCAGTCACAGAGCCAGCCGTCCAGCACGAAGTACGAGAGCGCTATCGCCGCCGAGCCGTGCGCGCCGATCGCTGGGAGCTCGTTAAGGACCAGTTTACAGACTAATGGTATTATGATTTGGGATTAGAGATGGGCCGACTACTGTATTTGCCGACTAACCGACTAGCCGACTAATCGGTATTCAAATTGCCGACTAGACAGCGGACTAGTCGGCAATGCCGATCATTTTCATGCTCGTCGTTCGGGAATGTTATCCTGAAATGGCCAAAGTATATCTATGTTGTCCTACAAGCACTTACATCATAAAAAAAAAACATTTACCATTATTTAGCCTAATAACAGGTTCGCCTAGTTCTGGCATTTGTATTTATTTCTGATATTATTGTAATAGGTATACATAATTATGTATGTATTATTTGTGTAAAATTATTATTTGTATAAATTGAAAATTGAAATTGAATTAGGTATAGGCTAACAATAATAAATATATATAGGTATAATTTAAATATATCATTAGTATTCCCTATTTTTACAAAACTTATTAATTACGCAAATGTACATTAAAAGATAATTATAATAAAACCGCTATGTATCTCAACATGGATAAATTTTTATTTTTTGATCATCAGACAGACAGACAGATATCAATCTGTAATAAATGATTTTTGTGTTGACAGGTCACGAGATCAAAGAAATTTGCTTCAATATATTTTTTTATGTGATAAGTGGCAGAAGAGCAAACGGATCACCTGATGATAAGCGATTGCCGCCGCCCGTGGACACTCGCGACACACAATTCACGACGATCAATTTAATGTAACTGTAACCTATAAATCAGTACTTGTATGTGATAGTGTCTCATCATACAAGATGGGCGGACGAAGCGTGATCCCATTCGTTGATTAAATATTTGGAATGGAACGTGATCTATAAAAGTATGACGAAATTGTGTCACAATTCCTTTCTAAATTAATTGCATGATTGTGTATTTACACTTGAGTTGTATGTAAGTATCTTATAGTTGATATTTTTATAGCAATATTTTGCAACTTAAGAATAAGTAAATAACACACTTAAAAATTTTGGGACTCGAACCCACACCTTTCACAATCCGGGTGAATGTTCTACCAAATAGACCACTGCCACTGAACGCGTTACTAACCCGACGAAATGTTAAGTGCTTGATTCGACATAAGCTGTCGATAGTCTCATGTACTCGTAGGTATGTATCTTCTTCAAGTATGGTGGTTTTTATTTGCTAAGCGGTAGACGAGACGACGAAAATGGATCACTCATAAGAGTAAGGTAATAATAGATGCGCAAGCGTTTCGTGTTTTCGGATTCCCTATATGCGTCGACGCTGTCTCTAGGATTTGCTTCTTCAAAAATAGTATACATTGTACTTTGTGTCTGATTCATCTTAAGGCAACGGGTATTGCACACTAGCAACACCATATTTTAAATAATTTCGGGGCTCGACTCTCTCGGCAAACACCTTTACTATTTATTTAATACTTATAGTTAGCAGTTTGGTCTGCTTTCGAAAAATTGATTCACGCCAAAAGCGGCCACTTTCGGCATGAATCAATTTTTCGCGTACAAAAACGGACCCAACATTTGTGCATGGTTATTTAATAAATAGTATAAGTGTTTGCCGAGAGATTGTAATCCCGAAATTGTTTAAAATAGATCCGGTTTAGTAGCTAAAAATTAAAATCAACTGGCGTCGCTAGTGTGCCCTACCCTATCACCTTAATTTGTGTATTGATTAATATGACGCTAAGGTAAAAGTGGACCACCCGAGCTTTCGCGAGCCGTGCACAGTTGGACAGAGGTCCAACTTCAACAGCTTTGGATGTTTCGTTTGTCAAATTGTCATTTTGACGCTTTCTAAAATATCCACCATATAGATGGACCTCAGCCTTATAGTACGCTATTCATGGAACTAAGAAACGCGCGCTTTAAACGGAATGTGCGATTTTCGGAAAAAAACGTCACAGATTGTGAAAGAGACCCAATCGGCCCTGACGCAGTTTTAATGCATCTCTATACGGGTGCGGTAGAGAAAGAATTAAGCCCGGCACGTCACCCCAGTACTAACGTATAGCTTACTATGAAAAGGCTCAGTCTGGTTAAGATGCATGTCTGTGACGTTATCTAGTGGATTTGAACACACGATAGTCCTCGTTACTGTCGTCCATATGCTATGGACACCCGATGCATGGCTTTTAAGACATTGAACTTATCAATTATAAATAAGCAATCAACACGTCACAACCATAAGGCACAAGAACACAATAAATCATTCCATCACAGTATAAAGATTGCCAGTAAGATGACTGAACGTTTTGAAGAAGGCCGCTCCAATGACCTTTTACTAACAGGACCGGGTGAATTATCTATACCAACTGAACTATCGAAGACTTCAGTATTTATTATTATATGTTATGAGCCCATAGTGTCCCACTGTAGGACAAAGACCTCGCTATCCTTTTTCTCCTCTCTCGGACCTGGGCTGCTCTAAGACTTCAGTAACGCGAAAATAATGTGTTTGCTTAGCCGAATCATTCGTTTTCGGTAGCTCAGAAAAGTCGTGAGTTTGGAGCCCATGAGCAAAAATCGAAGAAGATTTCAATACATTATTTATTTAAAATGCTGTAACTGAAAACAAGTAAACAATCAAGTCAGTCAAGCCACTGGCAATGCTTACACTGCGATTCCGCAAACATCTTAACTATAGTCCGTAAAAGCAGCCTAATTAAAATGACATCCATTAGTGTCACAGGAAAATGATCTTTATGTCTATCGTAATGAAAATCTATGAATAAAACTCGGTAAATTGTACCTAAGCCTTATATTCATTGATTCATATAGGTCAAGTGACATGTGTCATTCTAATCATGGTATATTTTACAGAATATTACTATTATTAGCCTTATTATTACAAAATGCGATCTAAAGCTATAACCGTACTAAAAGTCTTACAATCTCGTTCCAACAGGCAATGTTAAAAAGGAGTAGCACCAGTTTAGTTCGCGAACTATTCTTAAATCACATTTAATATAATAAGGGGGTACGTGGTTAAATAGAAAAGGATACAGATAAGAGAGACGGAGGGCGAGAACATAGTTAGTCCCAGGATGAAGGTGGTCAGCTCCACCACTATGAAAGCTATGGATGCCGCAAAGCCAGCTACCAACCTGCAACATGCACACGTCACCAACTTCACCGGCTGCCACGATACGAAACTACGATACATTTAAATATTTTTACATACAAACCACCTTATTATAAATCGCGGTCTAAAGTTAATACCGTACTAATGCTCATTTCATCCCGTCTTAACACGCAATGTTAAAAAATAAAGTTTATAAACTAAAACCCGACTGCCAAAAAAACACGATCTAAAAAGTACAAAAAAAGAAAATGGACAACATTTCATATTTTTAACGTGTCCATATTGTTTTTTTATATGAAAATAGACATAAAATTAACAGACCCATATTTTTTCTTTTTTCAAAATTTGTCCATTTTCATGCATAAAATAATTATTGTCATTCTTTATATTCTAAATAGACGTAAGCGCCAAATGACGTCATCGGACGGCTGAATACAGCGATATTCCTTTGCTTATCATTGTTTTAATAAAAAAAAGTACTACTGTCAAAGGTAAATAATACTAGTGTCAACATTGTCAACGTCATTCATTCATTCAACGTTGACAAGTTGTCTTTTTTTTTGACAGTTGCATGTCATGGGTTTGGCATTTCGTAAATTTAAAACTATAATGTGCTAAGCAAAGAAATATTTTACATTCTGCCGTCCGATGACGTCATCTTACGTTTTTTAGTTTTTAATTTTTTTCTCAGTAAATAAGCAATATAAAAAATGAATAAATATATATTCGAGCAGCGGAAAAGTAAATAAAGAATTGGTATTTTTTGTTTCAGAGCTTAGCAATTTTGAAATGTTGGCCATTGTCTCTGCTGAAATTATTATGCCGTATCGCCGTGGTCGTATGCCACATTGATTTTATTTTATAATTATAATGAATCTGTTTTGCTACTGTAGGTGGCATACGACCACGGCAATACGGCATAATAATTTCAGCAGCGACAATTCTCTTGTTTCGTATTTTTAGAACGTGTATTTTTTGTAGTCAAGTTTTAGTTTGTAGACTTTATTTTTATTTAACATATTTTTAGTTATGTAAAACAAATGACATATTTGAAATGTGCTAAAAAAGCTCTTTCATTTGATATCACACACGGTACCGCGTCAAGCAAAAACGCGTTTTTTGGTTCCTTACTCTAAGTCCGCTAGAGGGCGCTGTAGTCAATTTATAATAATAAATATTTCACAACGTCACATACATTGATTGACTCCGAGATAGGTAGCTCAAGCACCTGTGTTACGGATATCAGAATCAACAGTGGGGTTACAAATATATACATATAATACTTTTCTTTTGTAAATACATACTTATAATACAAAGTAACACCCAGACCAATACAAACAGACATGTTCATGCACACAAATGATTGTACTGTGCGGGGATCGAACCCGCAACCCTTAGATCAAAGACAGCGTTCACTACCACTGTTCCAAACGGATCGTCAATGACGTGACTTCATATCGCCTATATCGCCATAACCAGAAGACAATCAAGACGCTTCATTTGTTCAAATATGATAATTAGTTTAGAAGTTATGAGGGAACAGATGAACAACGATAAAAAGGGGCACGAATTTTGTTCCGAGACTATCCTTAGTTCGCGATTTATAATAAGGGGGAAAAGTTTTTTCCACCCAAAAGTGAAATAGAGTCCGCGCCACCAAAGAAGTCCCATGGAAAGCGCGCTTCAGTCGCCAATAAACATTCTAATTTGAGCTTTATGTCTATAGTCACAAGGAATCTAAAATTTTAGTTTCATGTTTTGCCGCAGGACTCTTTCGTGGTGCGGACTAAGTTATTATTATGTTAAACATGATTTTCATGCAAGCGAGGATTATTTAATGTTTTCCCGAAAGAATGAGATATTTCCCATAGTAAATATACACATTGTGATACTTCACATTGGCCTATGTAACGAAGTATCCAGGAAAGTGTGACGATATACAACCTGTGCGGATAAAGAATGGGATCAGAAATGGCGGTGCATCTATCCACTTCTCGCTCGCACACTATTTTCGTCTAGGTATACTCGCACTCGTGAGGTGCGAGTATAGACGCAAATAGTGTGCGAGCGAGAAGTAAATAGATGCGCCGCCATTTCTGATCCCATTCTTTATCCGCACACACTGTCCCACTGCAGGGCATAGGCCTCCACGTTAAGTGTTTTTGTGTATTTTCTGTGTCTATTATTGGGTACCAAATAAACGAATTCTATTCTATTCTATTCCATCATAGAAATCATGTTATCGCTACTATGATGGGATTAGGCTTAATCACCACGCTTGCCTAATGTGGATTGGTGATCACATACAATGTTTGAAAAATTCGAAACATACTATTTGCTCGACCTGGGAATTGAACCCAGGACCCCGAGATCAAGGCCCGGTACTAAAACCACTAGACGAACAGGGCATTGTACAGGTCTGGCCTATACATATATGTATACAGGAAACCAATATTTACAAAAAAATAAACAGTAAACAGTTACATAAAAAATAATGTACCACGGCGTCACGTCGAGCTACTAAAATTATAAAATTACTAATTTAATTTTCTTAAATATAAAAAAATATCACGTTCACAAAAACCGATTACCTACCAACATTTAAATTTCTTTTGGGAATGTGAATACCGGCAAACGAAATAAATTATGCGAGGACAATTAGGTCAAATACGCGCAAAACTGAATTTTGTTACCGAAACTTTAAGATTGTGACTTTAATCGAAACCCGGTGTACCTACGCTAATGAAACTAACGGCGAAGCATAACAAAAAAAATGTCTTCGGTAACTCAGTTGGTAAAGAGCATTCACTCCATTCATCATCATCAGCCCATTTAAGTCCCCACTGCTGTGGCACGGGCCTCCCTCAATCACATGAGGGGTAATTGCCATACCTACTCACCACGCTTGGCAGACGGGTTGGCGAGGGTTTTGATATAAATGCAGAGTTTTCCTTCTCTGGGTCCTGATGATCATGCCAGCAGCTTTACCTTAGTCGCCTTTTACGACACCTCGGTAAGAGTGAGGGTGGCCTATTCTACTCTGCCGGGGACCACACGGCATTCACTCCATTAATGAAAGATAATTTCGCCGAGTTAGTGAGGATATCAGAAGCCCAATTAGGCGGGAAGGGGAAAGGTAGTTAGCAGCAACTCCACTGGTGTTGCGGGAGTATACGGGCGGCGGAAATAGTCTGCTCGACTCCTGCCTATCATTTAATAATTTGACAAGTTAATAAAATAGGAATTTGACAGGTAAATTAATTTATTATTCTATTTGTAATTTAATTAGTTATTTTTTTAAATTGTTGACTTTCGTTGTAATTCAATGTTTTGTTTTAAATTGAATTGTTATTTCACTATTGTTTTACCGAATAAGCATTCTTTAGTGCATAGTTGTGTTAATGAAATTTTAATCTCCTAGGCGTACCTAATTTAGGACTACAATGATCGTAGTCCTAAATTAACAATCTCGATATAATAATAATAATAATAATAATTCTCACAACATCTCATACGTTGACCTGATTCCGTACTAAGTAGCATATAGCACTTGTGTTACACATATCAGACAACAGAGGAACACAAATATATACTCAAATACATATATTACACCCAGACACTGAACAAACACAAGTGTTCATCGCACGAATGTTTGTCCAGGGTGGGTATCAAACCCACGACCTTTGGCGTGAGAAGCAGGGTCACTACCAATTGCGCCATCCGGTCAGTCAAATGTACAATTTCATTTCCTAAACAATGTTTTTCTTCGATTGTAATCTGTTTTGTGTGCTAGAATAAATAAATAAAATACAAGTACTATAATTTTTCATCACTATAGATGGTAAGATATTGCAATAGCTCAAGTAAGTGATGATTTCAGGTCGACTTTTCATAAGGTGACGGGTAGGGCACACTAGCGACGCCAATCGATTTTAATTTTTAGCCACTTAACCGGATCTATTTTAAACAATTTCGTAAAATTGATTCACGCCAAAAGCGGCCACTTTTGGCGTGAATTAATTTTACGCATGTACAAACGGACCCAACACTTGTGCATGGTTATTTAATAAATAGTATAAGTGTTTGCCGAGAGATTGAAACCCCGAAATTGTTTAAAATAGATCCGATTAAGTAGCTAAAAATTAAAATCGATTGGCTTCGCTAGTGTGCCCTACCAGTCACTTTAACTGAACACAGAGGCCTAAAGGTGACAGGTAGGGCACACTAGCCGGATATCTTACTAACAATTTCGAAGCTGCAGCCTCTCGGAAAACACTTTACTATTTATTTAATACTTATACTAAACTTTTGGGTCTGCTTTTGTTGTTTCTGCGCGAAATTTGAATTACCGCCAAAAACGGCCACATATGGCGTTAAACTTTCGAGAGCAAAAACAGATCTAAAAGTAGACCGAAATTGTTTAATATAGAATCCGGTTCAGTAGCTAACAATTTAACTTGTGACTCCACTGGCGGGTCTCCATGGGCGGAGGCAATCGCTTAACATCAGGTATTCTGTCTGATCGTCTGCTCCCTATACATAAAAAAAATCGATTGGTGTCGCCAGTTAGGGGTACGCGTCGCCTTTATCAATTATGGCCTACATTGTACTTGGATAAAATACCATAGACTAAGACCTGTAAACTTCGCATAGAGTATAACAATCTATCTATCTATCTGTTTTATTTTAATGTCGTGTATATGCAGCAGTACAAATAAACGTTTTATCTATCTATCTATCAATCCTAAGCTTTGATCCAAGGAAGCCCTTACCTCCTTAAATCTAAATAAGCTGTCATTCTATACAAATCTGGTGTTATATCATAGATTCATCCCCGAATATAGATTGGTAGAATCGGGCCTTAATGGTATTAACTTTTCGATACGAAAGGTGCAATATGAAAGTCCACAATCAAGTAATGGAAAGACCCACACCCAACTCGACAAGACTCTATAATAAAGGAAAAATTGTGGGAAAATTTCTCTAGGCCAAGCCAATATCATATCTTCCGCGATATTGATTTCGTACAGTTCATAAATGATAGCATCGAAATGATCTTAGAATTCAAATCTACGAAAAATATGTGTGCATTTATCAAAATACAATGCAAGAGTCCGCGCCACGAAAGATGTCCTGCGGCAAAACACGGAACTAAAATTTTAGAATACTTGTGTCTATATCAACAGAGCTCTAATTTGAATGTTGCCGGTTACAGAAGGGGAGCCTATCAAATGACTTCTGTAGTGGCGCGGACTCTATCAGTTACTGTGGACTCTATCCACCTTATTATAAATCGCGATCTAAAGTTATTACCGTACTAAATCTCATGTCATATCGTTCCAACACTTTTATGTTCGAGAACAAATGAAAGTACTCCTTAAGGTATTGTTCTAAAAGTATTTTTTGTCAAATGCTCAGATATTTTTGGTGTGTTTGAACGCTTAGATCATTTTAGTGCTGACTGTATTTAAACCTGTGGTACCTACCTACAAAGGCAAAAAGTTTCCTATCGCAGCCACCGGTAAAGAACAATAATAACTCTGAACATTAAGTACTATGTAAGTAAGTAAGTTTATAGCAATAAACACTGACTATTTACAACAATGCATAACGACTTACGACTTAGAATACCTATATAGTTTATTTACACATAGATAATACACGTATTATGGTAGCAATATGTGGGTAACTATGAAGACATTTAATGCAGATAAGTAGTTATTAGTAATAGGATAATTATTAATCATCTAAACTATACTACAATGCGGCAGATCTATTCTGGCCGTTAGGAAATGTCATATACTGTTTACGAAATATGTATGTAAAATGAAAATTCACCGGAAAAAAACAAGATCCGTAAGTTTATCAATTTACTAGGAAGTTTATAAACTTTCGTAGGATTCTCAACGGGAGAAAAATTTGTATTATTTTACGTCCACACTTTCGGTAAATTTATAAAATAACGGTTATCTATTCGTAAAATTTTATATGGTTCGACCAATCACTGAAACTCTTTTAAATATACGAATCTTTGAAATACGTAAAATAACACACTGTTCTCTGATTGGTTAATGTTCATAGTGGCAATGCCAATCAGATCGCGCGTAGCGTTTGGATATTGCTTACTTATTATATTACGAGTGAGTTCAGTAAGTTTATCAATGTACGAAAATAGGGACGTAAAATAATACACTTTATCTCCCTTTTAGAATCCTGCGAAAGTTTATAAACTTCCTAGTATATTGATAAACTTACGGATCTTGTTATTTTCCGGTGACATATACACCGTTATTTTTTATCGTTTACATCCCGAAAACCTCATAACGCACCCCCAGTGGAAAATAAGCATAAGTGGTCTTACTTCTAATCATAAATTTTATCACATTTTAAATGTACGTTTAAAGATACATAATACATATGTAAAAGGCGACTAAGGTAAAGCTGCTGGCATTATCATCAGCACCCAGAGAAGGAAAACTCTGCATTTAGTTCAAAACCCTCGCCAACCCGTCTGCCAAGCGTGGTGAGTATGGCAATTACCCTTCATGTGATTGAGGGAGGCTAGCACAATCAATTTTCCGCGCGTGAATCAATTTTCCGCGTACAAAAACGGACCCAACATTTGTGCATGGTTATTTAATAAATAGTACAAGTGTTTGCCTTGAGGTTGTAACCCCGAAATTGTTTAAAATAGATCCAGTTTAGTAGCTAAAAATTAAAATCGATTGGCGTCGCTAGTGTGCCCTACACATCACCTTAAGAGATCAATGTATATCATATATTGTGAAATATTTAAATTTGTTCAGTGTCCTATTGCAATCCACTGCTGGAGGTCCAGTCCAGGTCAATGTATGAGATCTTTTATTAATTAAATTATTAAACATAGGTTCAAATATAAGTAATCGAAGCTTGTCGGTTTGTTCACATTCTGTCCTATTGTAACTAAATTTAGTTACAATAGGACAGAATGAACTAAATAATTCGAGTCAGTCAGTTTGTCCCAGATATATCTTGAAAAATCACAAATACTTTATTTTAGAATCTCATTGCCCAATTTTTTCAACAAAATCCTAAATTCGTCACAATTAATACAAATCGATAGGCGACGCTAGTGAGATCACGGTATCGCCTTAAAGCATGCTGCTTTTGAGCAAGTACTACTTAGTATCAGTATAAGTCCATCTTGCCTGCTTGTCTGCCGTTTATCACATAAAAAAAGATACGGTTTCGACTTCGACTTGTAGGATAAAATGTAATTATGCTTGCATTTATTTTTGTATTTGTATTGCAGAAGAGGGCCATCCGCTCCATATACAACCTTAGGCCTCGCGATTCGCTGAAAGAACTGTTTAAGAATATCGACATTTTAACTGTAGCTTCCCAATACATTTTGGACTGTATTTTGTACGTGCGTAAGAACATTGATATTTTTTCTAAAAAATCTGATTGTCATGGTTTTAACACTAGAAATAAATACAAGCTCGCGATTCCAAATCTGAAGCTCCAAAAGATTAATAGTTCATTTGTTGGACAAAGTATTAAAATGTACAATAAGTTGCCACAAAATGTAATTGAGTTACCAACGCATAAATTTAAATTCCACGTGAAAACCTGTTTAATGAGTAAAGGATACTATAAAATTGTAGATTACTTAAATGATAAGGATTCATGGACATAACGACCTCCGTGCCTGCACACATGTAGTAATTTTATAAATATTTACTGGAATCACTATTATTATATAATTAATCAATTTTAATAAATTAGGCTTAGCAGCATTTATTATTGTATACAAATTGATTAGTATTGATTAATCAAACAATTGACAAGATGCTAACCACCTACTATTGCACACCTCGTCCTGCAGTTTATTAGTATTGGATTAAGTACTCTGTGACCTATGAGGGGAACCTAAGTAGTCATGCTCACTCAAATGTCTCTGAGGTGGTGGCGTTATGTGGCGGGTCATTACATTCCCTCTAATATGGTTGAGTGAAATGATGGCTGACACATACGTCATACTTGTGAACAGGTGCCACCTTTGGGGACTGGTCCGCATCGGTTTACCTCATATTTAGCTTTTAATTTGCTTCATTCTATTTTGTGTAGCATTCGACTATATGACTTGGTATGAGGATAATAAACCATTGTAAAAAAGTTGGCGATTAAAAAGAGTAACTGGCGAGTTTCTTGCCGGATCTTCTCGACCAGAAACAACTTTCCGAGCCGGTGGTAGAATCGCATTATGTTTATTTATTTCTTTAGTATATTTTATGTATCAACATATATATGTATTAACATGTAAATTATTACATGAGTACTTATAAATAGTTTTAAATCATTCAAATGTATGACGATTTGTAAGTGCTGTGTACAAGCCTATGCAAATAAAGAATTATTTGATTGATTGATTGATTATGTGATAGTTAGCAGTTGAGCAGACGGATCACGTAATAATGTTTATCGTCATTTTAGCCCATAGATAAGTACTGAATCCACTGAATAGCAGACATGTGTAACTCTTTACTGAAACGACTCGGTGATCCAACTCAGCCAAATGATACACTGTTCCGAATTTCTAATTTTCGCTCCGAATGTATCAAATGGATCTCGAGTTCGAGTGAACCGAATGAGCTGAATGATCCGATGAGCCGAATGAGCTGAATGATTCAAGTGAGCCGAATGATTCGAATGAGTGGAATGATCCGATGAACCAAATGATCTGAATGATCCGAGTGAGCCGAATGAGCGGTATGAATCACGGATCTATCTGAGAGTCGAGGTTCCAAATGAAGCGTTTCACTGTTCCGCATCTCTGCACTGATCGTTCTTTTTCTTCTTCATTCATCATCGTTATCCGAGTTGCATCCAAAATGTGTCCCTTCGGCGTAAGGGGTAAGCTTATTTCGTAAAATATGTAACATGAGTTAATTAGGTAGGTATGTAATTCATGTTACTAATGTTTATAGTATCTTAGTAAAATTAACACTGTCGATTGATTTATTGTTTACTCATTAGCAGGTGATGTTGTGATACTGGTTTGAAAACAAATGTTCTCTTAACGAGGCAGCTTACACGTGCCCCACTGTACTCGCTGAGACTAAATAATTTAGTTACAATAGGACAGAACGTGAAACAACAAACTGACAAGCTTCGATTACTTATATTTGAACCTATGTTTAATAAATAAATTAATAAAAGATCTCATACATTGACCTGGACTGGACCTCCAGCAGTGGACTGCAATAGGACACTGAACAAATTTAAATATAAATATTTCACAATATATGATATACATTGATCTCTTAAGGTGATGGGTAGGGTACACTAGCGACGCCAATCGATTTTAATTTTTAGCTACTAAACCGGATCTATTTTAAACAATTTTGGGGTTACAACCTCAAGGCAAACACTTATACTAAATATTAAATAACCATGCACAACTGTTGGGTCCGTTTTTGTACGCGGAAAATTGATTCACGCCAAAAGTGGCCGCTTTTGGCGTCAAACAATTTTTCGCGAACGCGTTGGACTCAATATTTGTGCATGGTTATTAAATAAATAGTATAAGTGTTTGACACGAAGTTGTAACCCCGAAATTGTTTAAAATAGATCCGGTTTAGTAGCTTAAAATTAAAATCGATTGGCGTCGCTAGTGTACCCTACCCGTCACCTTAAATAGGTAGCTCAAGCACCTGTATTACGGATATCAGAACCAGAGGGCCTAATTTAAAGCAGACGTTACGACCGAATCGGAGTTTCCCTCTCATTCACACGTGCTGTGTGTCTCATTTGTTTGGATGCAACAGGACGGCTTCAAATTAAGCCACCAGCAACGGAATTAAAAATATACATTAATACTTTTCTTTTGTAAATACATACATAGAAAACATCCAAACAAACAAGTGTTCTTCACACGAATGTTTGTCCAGAGTGGGTATCGAACCCACGACTCTCGACGTATGAGGCAGGGTAACTAGTTAAGGCCAGTTGACAGTCGGTGCGGGGCATCGACTCCGACATTGCACGGGCCTCTACTGCAGCCTGCTGGAGACGGCTCGGTGCTCCCGGCTGTCCTAATCAATCTCCCCAGCCCATCCGAGGGGAGTGTGTCGGGTCCACTATGTAAACAGATCTCCGCCTGGGCAGGGACATGAAGATGAGGCTCTTTAGTTGGTTCTCGTGTCTCGTCCCCACTCAGGCGTAGAAGGGTGCACCACTGTTGTTTTAGTGGGTAGGCCACTGCCAAAGGCGAGCCCCACATTAAGCGGCGGGTATGCTTAAGGGAGTCGGCCCATCAACATATCGGGCCGGCGGCCCAATTCGTCACAATTAATAAAAATCGATTAGCGGCGCTAGTTAGATCGCGGTATCGCCTTAAGCATGAAAACAAGAATGTGTAACAGTACCTCTTTAATTATTATCCTGATCAAATTATTGACTGACCGGATGGCGCAATTGGTAGTGACCCTGCCTCTTACGCCAATGGTCGTGGGTTCGATCCCCACCCTGGACAATCACTCGTGCGATGAATACTTGTGTTTGTTCGGTGTCTGGGTGTAATATATGTATTTAAGTTATTTGTGTTCCTCTGTTGTCTGATGTCTGTAACACAAGTGCTTAAGCTACTTAGTACGGAATCAGGTCAACGTATGAGATGTTGTGAGAATTATTATTATTATCAAATACCTACTTGTTAAATCCCATAGCACAAAATCAATCAAATGTACAGAAAATGTAACTTAGTACTTTTCACGCATACCAACTGTAAATAAACGAGTAGGTAAATACATGGTAGGTATATTTCAAGCATCGAAATAATTTTGATTTCTTAAATGTATAGCTCATAGTTACTGCCTTTAGCTTATTACACAAGTCAACAAGAAAACAGAGGGTTGAAAATCTGAAAAGTGGCACTTAGTGTTTTTTTAGGGATTTATTTAAATATGTATCAATTGGGATGTAACAAATTTCAATAGATATTTTAAAAATAAAAACCCCAAATTATGAAATGCTTTTTAATTTGTAATTTTACCTGATTTCCCTGCAACGCTACAGCCAATAAAGCTATCTTATGTTTTTTCTATTACAAGAATGAAGTGCTAATTCGTATGCGCTATAAGTACACGGATGTTGATATGAATATTACTCAGTATAGATTAAAGACTGCAAAATAAATCTTATTGATAATTGAGAAAATGAGCTTTACTGATATGCCGAAAACATTTTTTTAAAGTGCTTGTACTTGTTTTGAAATTGCCAATGAAAAAGAACCTAAAACCAAATTTTGAGATATTTGACTCTCTATAAATCAAATACTACACGAGGTATCAACATTTTGAAAACAGATTTATAATCAGGGAGTGCAATTTAGTAAAATTATGGACCTCTGTTATTTGTTGCGAAAAAAAGTAAAAAAATTGTTGACTAGTGTTATCAAAGTTATTTTTAATAAATGACCTATTGTGGATTTATCGGCATGAAAGATCAGCTGAATTTAACATAATATGAGTCTATATTTTATACTATGATGGTGGTTAATTTGTGAATTTAATTTTAAAAAATGGTTTTAACATTTTTAAAACCATTTGTTTTAAACAGTAATTAAATAACACCCATGCCACCTTGTTACAAATCGCGATCTAAAGTTGTTACCGTACTAAAGTTTATGTCATCCCGTTCCAACACGCAATGATAAAAGGGGCTGGCACGAGTTGTGTTCCAGGACTATCCTTAGTTCGCGATTTATAATAAAGGGGATGGTGTTATTGAATATTATAATATCGTGGAAAATAATTTTAAATTACATCATGTAGACTTATAAGCAAAGAGCCCAGCCGCCAAAGTCTTGTCTTTCAATTTTATTTCATTTCATTTGTTCTCCACAACCCACAACCAAGAATTATCAATTCAATATTTATTTAAGTAGGTACCATTTGTTTATTACCAAAACCTAATTTAACATTACAGCGAAGACAATCGGATCAACATTCAATAACCAACTAACCACATACTGTACACAATCATCATCATCATCAGCCCATTTAAGTCCCCACTGCTGGGGCACGGGCCTCCCTCAATCACATGAGGGGTAATTGCCATACTCACCACGCTTGGCAGACGGGTTGGCGAGGGTTTTGATATAAATGCAGAGTTTTCCTTCTCTGGGTGCTGATGATCATGCCAGCAGCTTTACCTTAGTAGCCTTTTACGACACCTCGGTAAGAGTGGAGGTGGCCTATTCTACTCTGCCGGGAACCACACGGCCACAATACTCACAACCAAAAAAGTTCACATCAAACTCCAAACATTACCGATGTTTTGTCACATTATTACATATTCACAGAAAACAACATCTAACCCACAACAACACGAATTAATATAAAGAGGAAATCATTGGTGAGGAAATTAATATTATTATCAGACAGTAATTTGGATGATTAATTGATAGATATTATTTGTAAAGTCACACACCTTCCTATCTTCCTCGCGACCCATTCTAGTATTGTAATTCGAAATTCAACTCGCGCGCACCGCGACGAATACAAACGCACATTGAAGATGAAATTTTGTGACATCAACTAATATATGCCGCCACTACCGCCGGCCTTGAACTCTGCTTTCAGCCACAACCGGTATTACGTAATTTATAAAATTAATTAAACAAAAACACACTCAAATCAATATTGCTCGACTTGTACGCCTAAGGGTCAACGTTGAGGTTAAGATCAGGGCGGGGGACCGATGGCATATCCGCGCATTGGGCTTACACTAATTGACAGGGTTTTCGCGGCGTCGTCTGTTTACCGTGGGCACCTTCCCCCTTATTACAAATCGCGAACTAAGGAGAGTCCCGGAACAAAACTCGTGCCCTCTTTTAACATTGCGAGGTGGAACGGGATGACGGAATGATTTGTAATAAGGTGGCTTAAGTTTGGCCCAGAAACTTAGGATGCCGCAATTCTATGGTTTGGCCTAAGACCACCCTAAGACCGTGGGCAATACAGGGGAACCAGAACATCTAGATTAGGGTTACACGCTCAGAATCATTCATTTAAGATTCGATTTGAAACGTGCGGGTTTCTTCACGATGTTTCCCGACTAGCTAATTGTAGAAAAACTTACATTTGAGGAATCCCGCGTGCTCGAATACGAAACAACCGTTCGGAAGACGCATAATCTTACCCACGGGTCCCGGGTCACGGTCCCGGGATCAATCCCTGGGTCGAGCCAAAAATTTGTATCTAAGTTTTCGGTAAGAAATTCTTAGTGTCAGCCCGGAGTCTGGAAGTCAGCGGTCTTGTACCCCCGTGCCACGGAAAGCACGTTAAGCCGTTGATTCTGCGCCCAATTAATCTTTGGTCGTGTCACGCTGGTGTCCCATCGGAATATGAGGGTAAGGGAATAGAGAGTGCACTAGTGTTTGCGCAAACGCTTGAGCACTATAATATATCCTCCGTACGTGGCTGATCGTTGAGATTGGCCGCCGTAGCCGTAATCGGTTGGAGGATATTATAAATCTTATCCACTAGCTTTCCAAGATCATCAATTAGTTCAGCTAAATACATGATGCTCACTTCGCTAGAAGCTGATGACCCCATAAATTTAACTGGGGCTAACTGAGGACTTGATCTGGGACCCGAAAAACTGCACCACAAAACTACACTTACTACGCGCCCCACGGGCTGTCGTTTAATTGGATTTAACACTTAAGAACTTGAGAATAAAAATTAATTTTGCACGTGAGAAAATGTTCACGTGCAATGGGCAGAGAAGCCTGGCCTCTTAGAGTCGCAGGCGCACAGTGACCTGCGCGGAGGCGCAGCGCGGTCATAACACCTCGTGTTTTGTAAACTTTTTACCGGCGGCAATTATAACTGGTTATGCACGGTTTTTGAGGCAGGTCAGGTTGTATAGGGTTGCTAATCGCTGGTGATCTGGTGCTTCTGCTGTGTTCCGGAAATATCGATAGTTTACCTCGAAAATCATTCAGACCAATAGCAATACTATCGATAGTATTTCTATTGATAGTATCATTGCCTGATACTATCGATAGTATCGGACATTAAACAATCGATAGTATTAGCGTTATCAATAGTATTGATCTAATTTTACTATTGATACTATTAGACTATCGATATTATTGATTTTACTTTTACTATCGATAGTGGACTATCGATAAGCAACACTAGTGGGCACCAGTCTTTGCACGGTCTATCAACACCGGTCGCAGGTGGTTAGGTTAGGCATTCTGTAATACCTGACGCCCTTCCCTCTGAGGGGGACCGTGTTGGGCCTGGGAGGTAGTGAAGCTAAGGATAGGTGTGTAAATATTGCACATCTCTGAGGCGGTCTTCCATTTATACATGGGTGGACGTTGGCTGGAGACGAGGTTTAACGGACTGATGAGTCACCGTGGACCTCATCTATTATATCAACAGCAGCGGGCGTCGGAGGGTCTTTAGTGGGTAAACCTCTGGGGTTACCTCCCAAAGGGAGTCCCACACACCCTGTCAGGTCCCCCGACCTGATAAGGACGGTGCGTAACGCATTTTCCCTCCGTGATCAAAAAAAAGGTTAGGATAATTTAAGGCCGTTGCACTGCTAGTGTTTGAGTGAGTATGCAATGGGCTCCCAGACGGTGAGCACTACATAAAAAAGTATTTAAGGGGCTCCAATTGATTTGTATTTTGAAACATAGTGAAAACAAAAAACATTACAAAAATAGTTGAAAGATCCATACTGCCCTAATAAACAGAAGCTGTGACATGATAAGTACATGTTTCTTGCTGGTTTCTTTTCATAGAACACAATATTGTATATCATACTGTCACTGTAATCATAATTTGTATAAGAATGAATATTGTAATTACCATATTATTTGAAAAGAGTAACTACTGAGTTTCTTGCTGATTCTTCTCGGTAGAAATTGAAATTCCGAATCAGCGGTAGATTACATAATATTTGACATTCATAAATGTTCTGTATGGACTTAAATTGAATAAAGACATTTTTGATTTTTTGATTTTGATTTTGATAAACAAAACAAGGTAGAAGATTACATATTTGACATTCTAACTTTTTTATTGGACCTATTAAATGAAACAGGCAGTGCATAGCAACAGCATAAAAAAGCTCTGGAAAACTACACTACACAATTTATAGTAGGATGTTACACAAATAGAAGTTTTATGACTTATTGAACAATAAACACGTAATGCATCAACACACATGCAAACGTAGAAGACAATATGCAGAATTACTAGAGATTACGCAAGGGGCTCTTTATTTAGACAAGACATTCACGGTCATATTTAACCAGTGATCTAACATACAATAATGTATAGTTTGATAAGGTTTTATCGTTTTAATATACATTTATTTTAATTTTATTTATTTTTGGGACACTTACAGCTAAATATTACAGTAAGTTTAAGATACAATAAGAGTACTACAATGCCAATAATAAGTCTCCCCCTAAATTTGAACCTAACCATGTTATTATATCAAGATCTAAAGCACCAGACGGCATTGGTAAACCTTGGAGGAGTTAAGCATGATATAGTTGAAATGGGGTACATTGGGCAAACCCTATGTCTAGCGGTAGACAGGCTAATGACGATGATAAATATCTTTGCTAACATACCTATCTATCCTGTACAACTTCATATTATTATTTTATTTTAATTTTAGTTTCAACCCTAGGACTAAATGAAGATAAACATATGATAGCACACATAATCATGAGCTAATCCCGACAGAGAGTGCCCACTCGCTCAAGAAAACCAGTTGTAACCAGTGTCCATTGGATCACAGGCTCACATACTATGCACACCACCTGGTATTGTCTTTGGTTTTGTTTTGTTACAAATTACAGTTAGAGGTTGTAATCAAGAACTTTTTTACATTTACTATAAATTAAATTAAAAGATTTTAGTTACCTACTAAAAACTTACCTATCTTTAAAAAAATAGTTTTTTACCAAATCTGCCCAGTTTATTTGGTTTATTAAAATTCTTGATTTAAATAAAGGTCATTTTACATAAAAAATATTGGAATGAAATATTTTACTCTTTAATTTGTAAAACCAAAGGGAACATGTTTAATGAAAAATATGCAAAGGGTTTTTTATGCTAAAGGTGGACAAATGAGCAAGCGAGTCACCTGATGGAAAGTAATGGGTGTTTGGATTAGGAATTTAATCACAAAGTAACTGAGATTAGTAAACACAAGTGTAAATTAAATACTTAAAGAAAAAGAAAAACAGTATAATTCACAGTCGCCTGCAATGAAATGTAAACACCTCTGCTCTTAAGGCAGCACAATAAGGTTCATATTTGAATGATGCTGTATACTTATTATTGCATGTGACTGTACTTAATGTTTAGAATGCATTTACAAAGAACAATAGACAGATTGATAGTGTTAGTTTGCAGTTACATCAAGTTGAGTAGCTATTTAATTTATTATTCTGCTTACAAGAACAATGAAATATATGTATAACAATATTGGAGTTATGAATGGTGGGGGACTTTTCCTAAGGTTTTTTTAATACAAGTGTCAATATGTAATAGTAAGTATGCAAAAAATAATATCAAAGACTAATAAAAAATACAAGCGAAAAAATTCATATAATATGATCCACACAAATTACCTATTATGTGGTTTGCGGGATATAAACGATAAAAAAATAATGGTGTATATGGAACAGGCAGTCAAAGTGTTCTGTTACTATGTAATAAAAAAAACATGAATGTGATAATACATGACAACATAGTTAAGTTAGCAGCAACGACGGTTAAAATCATCATACTCTGGCCTTGTACCGAATACGGGTGTTATTACCTACCAGTGTTATTAATTCGTCAACGAAATGTTTAAAGGATTCTTATAAGAATCACAAAACTTGTACTGAAACCCAGCTAGGACACAAATTAATAATACCAAATATCAGAAAAGATTTAATGTTAAGGAGTCTAATGTAATTTAAACGAAATAATTAAATGTAAATAGCGCATGTTTCTAGAGAGCTACGTAAGTGTCCGCAATGGCGTAAAACTTACGACCTAAATTCATAACAAAAAACTAGACAGAATCACAACATCAATAGACGATATAGATAGAATTAGTAATACACTAACAGGATAAAACCGAAATGTAGGTCTTTCCACTCACCGGTTGTGATAAATCTGGATATATCCCTTGTGGTGCTGGCTTGGTAAACAGTGACGCACGCTCTGCTGGCTCTCCCATAGCAACGTAACGAGAACACACAGGTGACCAATAAGGGTCAGGAAACGAGCTGGTATCAGAGTACTGGCTCCTCTCATGCCGTCTCTGATTGATTTTATTTAAAACTTAAATTATTTGACTGTAAATTACGTGATACACAATGAACGAGCCAGACGGACACGCTGCGTGATTTCTTTTGACGCTGTCAAAAAAAATGACAACTTGACGTTTTTGTTTTTAATTATTTTCTTTTTTCTAGCATGGGTCAAGCTTGCTTATAGACATTTTAATGCGACAAATAAAAATTATTGAAAGACATTATTGATCGTAAACTTGTCGAAAATCAATCTTTGTATGACTTTTTCTTTGAACAAAAATCTAAAATCGACAGTTTGGAGTTGAACTTCTCGGAATGTGACATAATCTCGATTATTTTAGGAAACATTGGGGATAGCATAGATAAATGGTGGATTTGTTTTTGAACGATTTCAAAAAGTAAAAAGCCGGGCGGTAGGCGCTGTCGCTGTCATTTCATTTGTCACAAAACTTGGATAAATATTAGCAGTTTTTGCATTTTAATTAATTAGGTATCTTTATATCAAAGGCTGTTTAATTAGTAATAAATGAAGCTTCTAAAACCTAGTTGGGTCAATCATGACGGTAAGTCACTGTTACGTTTACAAAATTGGCAGTGAATGTACGTCCATAAAATCTATTGTAAACATTGGAATCTTTTCAGACAAACCTATCTTTTCTGTGGATATTCATCCCGCGGGGAAGCGGTTTGCTACTGGCGGCCAAGGTGGAGACTCCGGACGGGTCGTAGTATGGAACCTGAACTCTGTTTTGTACGAGTCGGTGGAGGTGGACCCAAATATACCCAAAATGCTTTGCCAAATGGACAATCACTTAGGTACTTATATGCTAATAACTCAGTGCTAAAACAATTATTATCTCTTCCTCAAACAAGTTTTCTATATAAAGATAGAAAGTGGGTTTAATACTTGTGCTTAACCATACTTATTATAAAGTTAAAAAAAGGAATGCCAATACCTAGCAGTGGTCAGATACATTAGAGTACAAGATAAATTACAGTAAATTGGTACCCATTTTACCTACAAATTCTGTATATTTTCTTCTTTCAAAAAAAAAACTTGCATATGATGAGATAGAAGATAGATAGAAAATATTTATTCAGCAAACAAAAACTTATGAATAATTACATATTAATATTACATAACTAGTAAAATAATGTTTTGCGCCGAAAGGTGACCCTCAGCATAATGCCAAGACATAGATAATGCCGAGGCGCTGGTTTTCAGGGGCACCTATAGGTAGGTTACAGAGGCACTATGCATAAAAATTATGAGGTACCTATTGTAAAAAAAAAAGTAAATAGCTTTAAAAGTATTTCCAGATGTGGGTGTGAAATAATTATAATAAACATATATTTTCTTTGTAATAATAAGACATATAATCAAAACATATTATTTCAGCATGTGTAAACTGTGTCCGATGGAGTAATGGTGGTCGCTACCTGGCCTCGGGTGGTGATGATAGACTGGTGATGGTGTGGGGGCTCAGTGTGTCCGCTGTGGGGACACCGGGGAAGCACAAATCTGAGACTTGGAGGTGCTTGTCCACCTTACGAGGCCATGCAGGTATAATATACAAATTAGGTCCACTGGTGTTGCGGGTGTCCATGGGCGGCGGAATTGCTTACCATCAGGCGATCCGTCTGCTCGTCTGCCACCTCTCATATAAAAAAAAAGCAGGTTACCTACAAAAGAAAATGATAAATAGATATACTTTCTTACTTACTCTTAGACCCGAACAGAATCTTATCCTCCTGTCTTATCCTTTTGTGTCAACAAAATCATTTATTAGTGTGTTGATGCTATTTCCAGGTGATGTATTAGACCTGGCATGGTCTCCCCTGGACAAATGGCTGGCTAGCTGCAGCGTAGATAATACCATAATCATTTGGAATGCCGAGAAGTTTCCTGAGATGGTGTGTGTGCTTAATGGACACACTGGTCTTGTGAAAGGAGTTGCCTGGGATCCAGTAAGTATACAAGAACTTATCCATAACTAAAATTACACATACTTGCTTATCTTTAATATTTCTATTAAATGTTAAATTTCAGGTGGGGAAATATTTAGCATCACAATCAGATGATAAATCCCTCAGGGTATGGAAAACTGCTGACTGGGCACCTGAGACCATCATCACTGAACCTTTTGATGAATGTGGAGGTAGTGTATGTTTCTATAGTTTTATGATTAATGATTTTTTCTGTTAATTTGATTTCATAGAAGATAAATATAAATTTATCTTTTTTGAGTAATATCAAAAAAATATTTGTACAGCAAAAATAGTAGCGACAATTTTTTTGTGAACATAACATCTGATCTTCATAACAATCTATTCAGTTTATTGATTATCCTTGTCGACCATATTGTTGTCTATAGAAATTGTCTTTCACTCCTCAACTTAGCGTGTAATTCTCAGTTGCATCCAAAGCTGTCGCTATGGAGCCCGGGGTGCGCTTGGATCATGATTCTTAATTTGGGGAGAGAAAGATCTTTCACTCTCTATAAATTATAAATACTATAGATATATAAGCCTCGTTTTTTCTACTTCAATTATTTGCTTGTAGAAGCCCATAAACATCTATATTTTAAATAAGTTATTACATGCAAGTAAACAAACATTTTCAGGCACAACCCACGTGCTCCGTCTGTCCTGGTCCCCGGACGGTCAGTATGTGTTGTCTGCACATGCGATGAACGGAGGTGGACCCACGGCGCAGGTTGTGGAGCGCGACGGCTGGCGCTGTGACAAGGACTTTGTGGGACACAGGAAGGCGGTCACCTGCGCAGTGAGTGTGGGCTGCTGTGATACACTAGCATCACCCTGTTGTCCCCGTACGGGGAATACATGCTTTTTACAAAGGCATTTGTTAACAAAAGTTATTCAACAATATTATGTAATTGCTGTGTGCATCTTTATTTTTGTATTTTCTCTGTGTCTGATATCTGTACACTAATAATAGTCTACTCTTACATGATATATTGACTCACTATGACTGAAATGTTACATATTATGAAAATTCTAAAATCAGATGCATAGTCAGCAATTTAATAAAAATCGATTCTGTCATTTGGCAGTTGGTAGTGTTGGTAGTCTATTCAGTATTTGAAGGTTATATATAGATAGTTCAAATTCATAGATAACATGTTGAATAAAATTAAAACTCAAACAAATAAAAAGTCAATTAGATTTCTAAAGAAAATAATATTCTCTATTGTTAAAAATATCGATTAGGTTTAAAAGGAGCGTCTTACTTTTAATGTCAAAATAGAACTGTCCTATTAACCTTCAGATACTTAAGGTGACGGGTAGGGCACACTAGCTACGCCAATCGTTTTTAATTTTTAGCTATTAAACAACCTCTCGGCAAACACTTATACTATTTATCAAATAACCATACACAAATATTGGGTCCAACGCGTACGCGAAAAATTGATTCGCGTACAAAAACGGACCCAACATTTGTGCATGGTTATTCAATAAATAGTATAAGTATTTGCCGAGAGGTTGTAACCCCGACATTGTTTAAAATAGATCCGGTTTAGTAGCTAAAAATTAAAATCGATTGGCGTCGCTAGTGTGCCCTACCCGTCACCTTAAGTATCTGAAGGTGAATAGGACAGTTATATTTCGACATTAAAAGTGAGACGCTCACTAATGTAGATAATCGGATATTGTAATATGTAAGCTATACTGCGTTAAGAAGGTCGTGACAACGGATTTTTGAGGATCTAACGTAGTTACCATATTTTAACCAATAGGGTTACCATACCTTATAAGCGGCAGTGACGTCATCAATTATTTTCACTACTTAATTGACAGAGTACACTTAGTACTGAACCAGATCATTGTATGACATGTTGTATTCCAGCGCTTCAACAGCAACATCTTCGTGAAGGAAGGCAAGAAGTGCTGCTGCGCCGCCGTAGGGTCCCGCGACCGCGCGCTGTCCATCTGGCTGACGTCGCTCAAGCGCCCCCTGGTGGTGGTGCACGACCTCTTCAGCGACAGCGTTCTAGATCTCTCCTGGAGCTCAGACGGTATGTGTTGCCCGGGTATTTTGTTTTCCTGGGGAAAGTATCATGGCTGCCTTCTTTTCTCAATACATGTGAGTAAATAACCACATGTAAGATTTACAGGGATAGGACACAGCCAATATTGTGTGTAATATATATTGCATGGTTATACAAAGGGAAGAAATAGTAAAACAAAATAAAATAAGATAATACATATTCATATGATTTGACACCCACGAGACAGGCTCTGCCTAGTGTGGGAGTTAAAGAACTTTTCTTTCTGTTAATGTGTGTTTTTGGTTAAATGTTTTTATTTTTTTTACATAAACTAATGACCACAGAAGAAAAACAAAGAACAAAGTGAAATGGTCAACAAGGTCCAAGCTCAGCATGTAGGGAACAATTTTGTGTGTGGGACTAACCCTCACCTAAACTTCTGGGGTGTCCATCTCAGCACGATGGGATAGCTTGGCCGTATCCCTAGTCGCGCTCACTGTTTTAACTTTCAAAATGCATCCCTTCTCAAACAAGGAGAGTCCAGGAGCCCAATTCTCGTGCTCGTGATATTTTGAAAACATGGCGGATATCACCTGAAAACCATACAAAAAAATTATGTATTAGTGATATATGACGTATGATAATAAATGTCACTAGCACGAGAATTGGGGTCCTGCAATCCGATAAGTACTCGTCGCATTGCGTATCACGCGATGCGCGCGCGCATGGATGTTATGTTTAGTTGGATCTCTACTGCTCAATAATAGCTTTTAATTTATATTACTTATAGTGAGTCATGTTACTTGATGAATTGAATTTAATGAGGTTAAACAAAATAGTCAGCAGGCCATGTCAGTTCACATATCCAATCCATTTAACCTGTTGCATGTATTTTCGTTTTGCATATACATACGTTATGTATGTATTGCATTTGTACTGTGTAGTAAATATTTCCCGTGCTTTTATTACAGGCTTGAATCTCTTGGCGTGTAGTTCGGACGGAACCGTAGCCTGCATACAGTTTACCAATAAAGAAATCGGAACACCACTCACAATAGAAGAAAAGGTAAGTATAACAACATAATACATATTTTGAAAAAATATAATCAATCTTTATTTAATATAGCTTGGCTCTATGTGCTAGTCAGCGGGGAGCGGAGTGTACCAGACCAAACGAAAAAGTTATTTTTGGTTTCGTCGTACGGTTCTAGCTTCGAAAGTCATTCTTATTGGTCTGTGACGGCGACGGTCAACATGCGACTGATGATTGGCCGAAACATAATATAAAATTTTTGGATCAGTTGAGCGCACTCTGCGCCCCTTCGTCCCACAAACCATACGAAGGTCGACTTCGTGCCGATAAAGCTGTAGCTATCAGATATACTTATATTAGCAGCGTAGGCCTACGCCGAAGAATGCGCCTGTTCACAACCACAAATAATGTGCGCACACGCCGCGCCGCCAACGCACCCACGACTCGGGCACTCTCACTGCTCAACGACTTGCTAATGCATTTTCCTGACATAGACGTCCATAATGACAATTTAGGATTATTTCTAGAACGTGTTGTAACTTTTTTAAGTAAAAAATTATAGTAATTTTAATTTTATTGTAATCTAGCTTGTGTATACTTTGGTGTAATAGCACTGTAAAATACCAAGTTTTCTTTCTTAAATAAATAAATAAATATTGCGTGAATAAATATTTATGTTTTTCTCTCCCCAGAATGCATTCTACGAGAAAATATACGGCAAATGCTTAGTGAACGAGGGGGGTGGGGACCTGTCGTCCAACCTGCTGGTGGAGTGCCCGGAGATCCTGCTGGCCAGGGAGAAGCAGGAGGCCAAGAAGGAGGCCGCAAAGGAGGATACCACGCCTAAGAACGAGAATTCACAGGTAACGGCTTGATCCACCCGGGGTTGCCAGACGATAGTTTAATAAAGGAGGTCACTTTTTGCTGTGGTTGACTGCCTCGGTGGCGTAGTGGTGGTTAGTGGGTCGCACTACAAAGCGACGGCTGCGCAAGAGGTCCCGGGTTGAGCCAAAAATGTGTACCTAAGTTTTCGGTAAGAAATTATTAGTGTCAGCCCGGAGTCTGGAAGTCGGCGGTCCTGTACCCCCGTGCTTCGGAAAGAGGGTTGTAAAAGGATGTATTTACAACCCCTTAGAATATGTCGAACATACAACGAGCTCATAGTGACAGAGAGGTAGACATATTTGCGAGGTTTCCTAATTACAAGAAAAAGATCACTGATACTTTGAAAAAGATCACTGATTACTCTCTTCTCTTCTCAATTGAAACTCTGTAACATCATCAATATTTGAAAAGAGTACTGAGTTTCTTGCTGGTGTCTTCTCAGTAGAAATCGACATTCCGGACCAGCGGTAGATAATTTGTACTATTTTGACATTCATAAGTGTTCTGTGTGGACCTAAATTGAATAAAGAATTTTTTATCTTTATCTTTGAGAGCCGAGGTATCCTCGACCTCTCACACTTTACACTAATTTAAATTATATTTATAAGTATTAAGTATACACTTACTGTAAGTTAATATTTTATGCATGATGTGTGCACTATTAAGGATTACTAGATACTATAAATTTAAGTTAACATTAAGAACAAGCATGGATGTAATCTGTCTGTGTACCTATTTAAATAAATAAATAAATAAAGAACGTTAAGCCGTTGATCCTCTTACAATATCGCCCAATCCCTCTCCGGTCGTGTCACGCTGGTGTCCCATTGGAATATGAGGGTAAGGGAACGGAGAGTTCACTTGTGTTTGCGCACACACTAGATCATTATGATATATCCTAGGTAAGTAGCTGATCGTCGAGATTGGCCGCCTTAGCCGGAATCGGTTGGAGGATATTATTATTAATTAATGTAAAGAGCTCTTTTACGGTTCAGTGGCGCCATTAATTTTCAATCAATTTTTCATTTATTGTTTTAATTACATACATCTCCCCTTTTAAATAAAAAAAAACCACTGTCACTGTGTGGTAGGGTCACTGAACCGTAAAAGAGGCCTTCATTTTTTTGCCCGTTCTTATAATTTCTGATACGATTACGCAAAGAAACTCCGAGCATCTATATAATGAACTTGTGACCCGCCCTCATTTCGTAATAGATGCCGCTAGGTGTCGAATAGGTGTCGAAATGCCGTGTGGTCCCCGGCAGAGTAGAATAGGCCACCCTCACTCTTATCGAGGTGTCGTAAAAGGCGACTAAGGTAAAGCTGCTGGCATGATCATCAGCACCCAGAGAAGGAAAACTCTGCATTCATATCAAAACCCTCGCCAACCCGTCTGCCAAGCGTGGTGAGTATGGCAATTACCCCTCATGTGATTGAGGGAGGCCCGTGCCCCACCAGTGGGGACTTAAATGGGCTGACGATGACGATGATAAAAAAAAACGAAATAATCCCGAATCCGTGATCTCGGGGTCCTGGGTTCGATTCCAAGATCGAGCTAAGGTATGTTTCGAATTTTTCGAACATAACTCGGGATTGTGATCACCAATCCGCATTAGGCAAGCGTGGTGATTAAGCCTAATCCCATCATAGTGGCGATGACTTGATTTCTATGATAGCCTTTGCCCTGCAGTGGGACAGTTTATAGGCTGATACTACTAATCCCGAATGCAACGTTGTTCGTGTACTGACGTATAAGTATTATGACACCCTCTAGAAATTACCCGTGGAACAAAGTATTTATCTCTAAATATCCATTAATTAATACTTGCCATAAAAACAACAACTCTATTAGATAATAAATGTCAAATTATGTCATAATTACAAACCTATGACCCCAGCAGTGGGAACTTAAATGGGCTGAGGATGATGATGATGAGGTGTCGAATACATCGCGCAAGCGTTGCCGCAGTCTTTAGGATTTACCTATTAGATTAACGATGTATTGTCCGTCGCGCCAGTCGAAGCCGATCCTGAGCGCGTCGCCGGCGAGTGCGCCGACGCCGGCGCTGCGGCCGGTGGACCGGCAGATCGAGACGAGGACGTCGGACGGCAAGCGCCGCATCACGCCCGTGTTCATCCCGCTCACGCACGCCGACGCCAAGTCAGTCCATAATCATAATTCTTGTGGTTATCAATTTGTTCTAGTCAATAAAATTGAAAATTCAAAAAACCCCCGACACAACTAAAGCTCTTTCATTTGATACCTATATTGAGGCCGTTGGAACAACAAATTGGTTATTCGTTATTTTCTGACGGCGGCCATCTTGGATTTGTATTTTTTTACAATTAATATATTCTGCTACTCAAGCCCATTTATATGATACCCATTTTGTGGGAGTTGGGTTAAAACATAAAATCCAAATCTTTGTGACGGCGGCCATCTTGGATCGATTTTTATCCAACATAGCTAAGAAAACTCCCTCCTTATTCATCTTTCAATAAAAAAAAAACAAAATCAAAATCGGTTCATTTGTTCGGGAGCTACGATTCCATAGACAGACACACAGACACACACACACACAGAGACACGTCAAACTTATAGCACGTCGGGGTTAAAAATAACTTTTATATTTATTATTCATGCTTTTATTATTATTGATGGATTTTATTATAATTACAGACAGACAGACATACCTATATGTACTGATAAACAATAATAAATAAATAAATATTTCACAACATCACATACTTTGATCTGACTCCGAGATAGGTAGCTCAAGCACCTGTGTTACGGATATCAGAATCAACAGTGGGATTACAAATATATACATATAATACTTTTCTTTTGTAAATACATACTTATGATACATAGATAATACCCAGACCAATACAAACAGTAGTGTTCATGCACAAAAATGTATAATCGACTGATGATTTTAATCCAACTAAATTTCATAATTATGATTAGCGTTATACCAGGTGTCGGGCGCGCTTCGCGGCTTCTTTCACCCGAATGGCGACAGCTGAAAATCAGTGATTTGCTCGTCTATACTTGTTTGTGACTAGCTAGTAATATCGAGCTAAAAACTACTGAGCTGCAGCCATTCTGTATCGGTGCGGCACACATCAGCTTATTTTGTCTTGCATTGTTTATGTTGTTTTACTGTACCTACACTATTTATTGTTTTTTTATCATTTTAAAATGTATGCATGTGTGTCCTTTGATGCAAATAACTATATTATCTATCTATCATAATCATAAAATCTTTATTGTGAATGACAGGTATACACAAAATGCAGTTTTTACAATGGGGAACTTGCATCATTTTTTATTTTAGTCTATCTTAAACTGTTAGACTAGTGGTTTAAGTACCGGGTTGTGATTTTTGGGTCCTAGGTTCGATTCCCGGGACTGAAAAAAATTGCCTCCCCATACAATTTGCACCAATCAGCTGATTGCTTTTGTATGGAAAGGTTCTTTTTCTGAGATAAGACTTTATGTTCCTTGGGGGAAAATGTTTGTTTTCATCAGTACAATGATCTCGATTAGGGAGTAAGACGGTTAAAAACCATTGTGTATAAATATTGTAAACATATACGAGTAGGTATATTGTCTTAAGTAAATAATGCACTCAAATTTTTTTGGACAGTTTCGGTTATTATTTACTCAAGAATAAATTGCAAAAAATGGCTGTACCCAAAAAATCATATTAATTAAGCAGTTTCATCGTAAATGGTAAAATATTTGTGACACTATTTCCACTGGATATTTGTTAGTACATACAAATATTGATGAAACTATCGTCCGCAAAATTCGTCGAAATACCAAAATCTCCGGTAGCTTAGTCGGTAAAGTAGTTGCCCGGTTAGCAAAAGATCGTGGGTTCGAGTCCCACCCGAAGACTGTCGAAAATTTTTAAGTGCATTATAATATTTTTTTATTAATATTATTATTGATTGTCTATTCCAGCGAATCCCTCAGCTCAGCGCCCGGCGGCAGCGAGAACTGCTTCAGCACATCGTCCCAGAGCAAGTCGCGCATCCGCGTGGAGGTGCGCACCGACATCGTCATCCACCCCAACGTCAGCAACCACGCGCACAACAACTCGCGCCTCTCCGACAAGTGAGTGACTACTTGTGTATGCCTCCTGGAGTCAAAATACTCCTGGAACCGAATGGCTCCTGGAGTCATAAGATTTTTGGAATCTAAAGACTCATGGAGTCGAAAGACTCTTGGAGTCAAAAGACTCCTGGAGTCAAAATACTTCTGGAGTCAAAATACTTCTGAAGTCAAAATACTCCTGGAGTCAAAAGACTTGGTGTTGAAAGACTCCTGGAGTCAAAATACTCCTGGAGTCGAAAGACTGTTGTAGTCAAAATCCTCCTAGAGTCGAATGACTATGAGAAATTAAGATGTAGTCAAATGACACTCGGAGACATCATAACTTCCTCCTGGATGCCTCGCGCCCCAACGACAAGTGGGTGACTGTTGCAAGGGAGCATTTACATTGGTCGTTAGCTCGAATATAGGCCTCCTCGCTTCGCAATGCGTCCTTGACAATAGAGTATGACTAGGTTGTTTTGTTCGAAAAATCACATTGGCCATTGATAGGATCATTTTATTGTAAATGTTCTTCGGAGTGTTTAAATACTTTATTGCGCATAAAACAGAACTTGAACTAGATATTACAGACATATTGCTTCTGTACAATACGGTATTTGACTATTTTTTTTATTTTTGTAATCAAAAGACCTCTCAATGATAAAAACATCGTTGAAAGAATTACTTGATTCTCATTTAAACTACCTGAGATAATATCCTCTAACCGATTACGGCTACGGCGCCCAATCTCAAAGACAATCCACGTACACAGGTTATATTATAGTGCTCAAGTGTGTGCGCAAACACAAGTGCACTCTCTATTCCCTTACCCTAATATTCCGATGGGACACTACTGCGACACAACCGGAGAGGGATGGGGCGCAGGACCAACAGCTTAGCGTGCTTTCCGAGGCCGGGGGTACAAGACCGCCACTAACCACTGCGCCACCCAGGCAGTCGACCTGAGATATCACTGAGATATACCTGAGATATTACAACTTTAAAATCACATTATTTTGGCTCCATACAAAACGCTCCATACAAATGGATACTGAGATGTGACGTCAAAAACAAGTATTTTGTATGAATTTCATTTGAATTTTCTAATATGGTAGCTATATCAAATGTTTCGTTTTGGTCAATGGCTCTTTTATAATAGTTGGTGCAAATTGTATGGGTTATTCAATGGTATAATTCTGTGCGTCCTGTGAAAAGTGGTACTAGTCGACTTATCTCGTATTTGATTTTCTTCTTGCTACTTCATCCCAAAAAAATCCCCTAATTATCTGCCTGATCAGACATGCAAGAAATCCTCCATTTTTCCGTCTGATCAGACAGAATAACAGAAGATTTTTTTGTGATGAAGTAGCAAGAAAGAAAATCAAATTCGATATAAGTCGACTTGTACCACTTTTCACAGGAGGCACAGAATTATTTTTTAATAATTTCATACTTTTAAAATGATGACTTGCCTATGAGTCTTTGAATGACCATAAAAGTGACGAGACGTTATATTTTAATTGTGATTTTTTTCTATTACGTTATATTTTTGCTTTTGGCACATATATACCTATATTTTGATTAAATATTTATATTTTGTAAAATCTCGAGCATAGTCAAATACGGTGATACGTAGATTTGCGAAGTGTTCCACCGAGGTTAAGATAACTTAAGCGAGTTATCTTATAAGCCCTGAAGACAGGGCTTATTGTACCTCTCTATATACATGCAGCTTGTGGATTCACTACACGCTGCAGGCCTATAGTGCCCTTCGCGTACAGTTCAACAACGCGTTCAGGATGCTGCTGGGGCTCCCCCGCTTTTGCACAATGTTTGCGGAAGCGCACGTTGACTGCTTCTACGCGACAATGCGAAGGCGAGCCGCCTCGCTGTTCCGACGCGTGCGGGGGACCCCGAACAGCATGCTGGCTGCGATTGCGGAAGGTATGATTGCCCGTATATAAGGCATTGCTGCAAACTGCACATTGCGTATAGACTCCATAAAATCGGGAATTCCTTTATTGGCTTAAGTATTAAGATATTCAATAAGCTCTCACAAATTGTCATTAACCTATCACTGGATAAGTTTAAGCCTCATATTAAAACCTGCCTAATGAAGAAAGGTTACTATAGTGTACAAGAGTATTTAAATAATAAGGATTTTTGGTCATGTTAATTGATTAGTCTTGTGAGTTGTTATTCATAGTAGTCTGTTAACTTTGACAGTTGTATTTTTTTTTCTCAATTGAAACTCTGTAACATCATCAATATTTGAAAAGAGTAACTACTGAGTTTCTTGCTGGTGTCTTCTCAGTGGAAATCGACATGCCGAACCAGCGGTAGATGATAATATATGTACCTATATTGACATTCATAAGTGTTCTGTATGGCTATAATGTATCAATACGGGGATTAACACGATATGTATTATGTGAAACAACATTGTGTACTCACATATTTGGCTCGACGTTTCGGCTACGTTACAGCAGCCGTGGTCACGAGCGGACTGTAGTCTGTAGTCAGTCGTAGCCGAAACGTCGAGCCAAATATGTGAGTACACAATGATGTTCCGCATAATAAATATCGTGTTAATCCCCGTATTGACACATTATAGTTGTAATGCAACGCGAAAATCTAAAAACTGTTCTGTATGGACCTAAATTGAATAAAGGATTTTTCATCATTATTTTTATCTAGACACAGTAATGTACGAAATCGGAATCGTAATTGGTTGTGACATTGTTTTAATTTGTTAATATTTAATGTAATGTAAATACCCTATACGCCGTGTGGTCCCCGGCAGAGTAGAATAGGCCACCCTCACTCTTACCGAGGTGTTGTAAAAGGCGACTAAGGTAAAGTTGCTAGCATGATTATCAGCACCCAGAGAAGGAAAACTCTGCATTTATATCAAAACCCTCGCCAACCCGTCTGCCAAGCGTGGTGAGCATGGCAATTACCCCTCATGTGATTGAGGGAGGCCCGTGCCCCAGCAGTGGGGACTCAAATGGGCTGATGATGATGATGAAATACCCTATTTCGGAGGTTGATTCGTTATTTGTCATTCCAGCGGTCTCGACCAGAGGCTGCGCAAGCGCACAGCGGCGGGCCTGCCGGGGCCTCGCGCCGACGAGTTGCGGCACAAGCGGCCCTGCCCCGACGCGGCGCTAGCGCACGCCGCGCCCGCCGTCCCGCCCAGCGGCCCAGCGCTGCCGGCCCCTGCGCTGGGTACCGCCGGCCCAATAGTGCGGGCTGCTGGAAGTCTGCGCCTGCAGGTCAGTGTGACATGCGCGACCGAGTCTTACCAGCCGAGTGTTTTTTTTTTTTTTACTGTAGATAGGTAAGCGTTTGACCATATTTCACCTGATGGTAAGTAATAATATGGTCTAAGATGTAGCACGATTACCTAGAAGATACCTTTTCACTCGCGCTTTGAAAACCCCCAAATTGTAGCCACTAGGGAACACCTCTTCAGGCAACTGATTCCACTGTTTCGCAGTAAGAATAAGAAAACAGGATTCAAACCTCTTTGTGCGGACTTTTGGTATTTCTACCATGTACCGGTGTCGATTGAGGGTCTGCCTGGTGGAGTAGTGGAAGAACGGAGATGCTCCAATGGCATTGTACAGTTCCGTGGCGCACTCTCCAAAATGTATCCGATAGAAGACCGATAAGCTTGCTACCTTGCGTCGGTGTTCAAGGCTTTGTAGCCTCTTACCCACAAGCTCGTCGTCGCCAATCAGCCTCTTGGCCCTTCTCTCAATACTCTCTACCGCCTCAAGCTGGTATTTGGCTGAGCCATCCCAAAGATGAGAACAGTACTCCATGCAGGCTCGGACTTGCGCTTGATATAAGTTAAGCAGCTGTCCTGGCGTAAAGTACTGCCTCACTTTAGCCAGAATACCGAGCTTTTTTGAGGCAAGTTGAGCTTTGGACTCGATGTACGTGCCAAAGTTGAGGGAAGGGGTGAGAGACATGCCAAGAAGCCCAAGACGGCTAGTAATCCGCACGGACACATTCTGGAAAGTGGGAGTCAGTTGGAATTGACTCCGTTTAGCAGAGAACAGACACGCCTGGGTCTTAGCTGCATTGAACGAAACTCAGTTGGCATTTCCCCAGTCGGAGACCGCCTTCAAGGTCTCGTTGATGCGCTCGACCATCGCCTCTCTATGTCTCTGGATGTCCGCCGGCTTGGCACGTGCACTGGAATTGTAACTCTCTACAACTGTGCTGTCGTCCGCATACCCATAGATGCCGGGTTTTAGCAGGTCGTTTATGTGCAGCAAGAAGAGAGTTGCAGAAAGTACAGACCCCTGAGGGACTCCAGCATTAATCGCCAGTTGGTCAGAAGAGCAGCCATCAATGACCACTCTTAAGGACCTACCCCTCAGGAAATCAGAAATCCAAGTGCATAAGCCAGCGGGAAGTCCATTCGCGGAAAGCTTACCAATAAGGCTATCATGCCAGACCCTGTCGAAGGCCTTTGAGATATCAAGGGATACTGCAAGAGCCTCCCCATGATTCTCAATGGCCTGGCCCCAGATGTAAGTGGCATACGCTAGAAGATCCCCAGTAGACCGATTCCGGCGAAAGCCATATTGTCGGTCGCTGAGGAGGTCGTTCGATTCTAGGTATGCCAAAAGCCTATTGTTCAGTACACGCTCCATAGTCTTGCAGAGTATGGAGGTAACCGAAATACACACTAAAGGGGTTATTCATAAACTGTCATTGCCATAAATTTGCAAAATGCAAATTGTCAAAATGTATAGGGCCTTGACATTTGCATCTGTCAGTTTACTTCGTCTAATTAAAAATCCGATTATAGTGGCCCACCCTGACTTCGTTTCGGGACATTAATTCCTAGCGCTATCTTTTTACCAATAGATGGCGCTAGATGTCGATTACATCGCGCAAGCGTTTCGTGTTTTCGGATTACCTATAAACATTGCCGCTGTTTTTAAAAATTACTTCTATATAAATTGTATAAATGATGTGTCATGTTAATGAATTCCCATCCTTGAGGGTTGTTGCGACAAAGTATGACATTGGGTGGGAGGGGTTGTATAATATGTTATTTGTATAACATGAGCTTACTAAAACATTTCAGGTATTTTGCATTTAGAGAAACATATTTATTCCACTCAGTATACCATTTTTAATGATAATTGACATTTTTTTTTTGTGATAGTTGGCCGACGAGCAGACGGATCGCCTGATGGTAAGCGATTGCCGCCGCCCAAAGACACCCGCGACACCAGTGGAGTTACAAGTGCGCTGTCAAACTTTAAACCCCCCTTTCCTCCGGATTGGGCTTCCGGTACCCTCACTCACACAAGTTAAATTGTGGCATTTCGGAATAGTAGTTGCCTGACCCGCAGAAATAGAAATGTAAACATGTTCAATAGTGAATTAATGTTTTCTTACCTCGCAGGTGGTGAATAAAGCCTGCAATACACATTACGGCAGCTTGTCGAAGCTCCAGCTGCTGCCCAACAACTCTATCTCTAACGATCCTGTGTGGGAAACATATTTAGGTATGTTACTTTAAATTTTCTTTCTATATATTGTTTTTAACTTTCATGGTCACTGACATTAGAAATTAGGTCATTTCTTTCGATACTTATCAATCAAGTCGTGAAATTATTCTTGAGGAACTAAACGGAGTTATATTTATATATAGTTTTTCACGCAGTTTGTCTTTATTGCAATACTCTTCATTCAAACTTCAAACCCTCGCTACTACCTCTTGGGGGTTGAAAATTCAAGTCACTTTTTTTATTCATAACCGATGCCCAAACATCAATTTTAAGAGTCTAACTTTTAAAATGTCTAATCCCAGATTTTGCATTCATCCCCTAATTTACCCCCTCAAGGGGTGATTTTCCAAAAACGTTTAAGTTAATTACTTTTTATTTTAATTATAAGTATATTACTATTATTTACTATTTTTTACTTTTCTAACATCAAAGATGACGAACTTCCATACAAACTTCAAACCCCCTTTTCACCCCCTTAAGGGTTGAATTTATGAAAATGTTAAAAAAACTTGTTCTAGGTTTAAAATAAGGAGAACGTATAGCGATTTTCAAGATTCTTACTTTAAAATGGCTAAACCTCTATACTGGCATTTCATCCCCTATTTTACCCCCCTATATGGGTACCACGCAAGTATTTTATTGCAAATTATTAGTTTGAATACAAATTTTCAAATTTCTAACATCAAAGATGGCGGACTTTCATACAAACTTTTAACCCCCATTTTACCCCTTTAAAGGTTGAATTTTCAAAAATCCCTTTTAGTATTCACTTTCACTATTAAATGAACCCCCTTCCCAAATTTCAAATTTCTAGGGTCAGTAATTTGGGTTGTGGGTGCACAGAAGTACGGGTTGAAGAACCTTACTTCACGTCCACGGAGGGTCCACTTACACTGCGGGCCCGACACTGCCTCCCTCAGTCAGGCTGGAAGGGGCAGACGCTTGTATCTAGGTTTAGCAAGTGATGTGTGTGCGTGCGCAGGGTCGGCGGTGTGCTGCGTGGCGTGCGACGCGCGCTGGGCCGCCGTGTCCTGCGCCGACGGCGCGCTGCACGCCTGGCGCCTCACGCGCGAGCGCGCCGCCCGCGCGCTGCCGCCGCTCGGTAACTATACCAACACTGCCTACACACTACACACTACACACACCCGACCAACGCGCTGCACGCCTGGCGCCTCACGCGCGAGCGCGCCGCCCGCGCGCTGCCGCCGCTCGGTAACTATACCCACACTGCCTACACACTACACACTACACACACCCGACCAACGCGCTGCACGCCTGGCGCCTCACGCGCGAGCGCGCCGCCCGCGCGCTGCCGCCGCTCGGTAACTATACCCACACTGCCTACACACTACACACTACACACACCCGACCAACGCGCTGCACGCCTGGCGCCTCACGCGCGAGCGCGCCGCCCGCGCGCTGCCGCCGCTCGGTAACTATACCCACACTGCCTACACACTACACACTACACACACCCGACCAACGCGCTGCACGCCTGGCGCCTCACGCGCGAGCGCGGCGCCCGCGCGCTGCCGCCGCTCGGTAACTATACCCACACTGCCTACACACTACACACACCCGACCAACGCGCTGCACGCCTGGCGCCTCACGCGCGAGCGCGCCGCCCGCGCGCTGCCGCCGCTCGGTAACTATACCCACACTGCCTACACACTACACACTACACACACCCGACCAACGCGCTGCACGCCTGGCGCCTCACGCGCGAGCGCGCCGCCCGCGCGCTGCCGCCGCTCGGTAACTATACCAACACTGCCTACACACTACACACTACACACACCCGACCAACGCGCTGCACGCCTGGCGCCTCACGCGCGAGCGCGCCGCCCGCGCGCTGCCGCCGCTCGGTAACTATACCAACACTGCCTACACACTACACACTACACACACCCGACCAACGCGCTGCACGCCTGGCGCCTCACGCGCGAGCGCGCCGCCCGCGCGCTGCCGCCGCTCGGTAACTATACCAACACTGCCTACACACTACACACTACACACACCCGACCAACGCGCTGCACGCCTGGCGCCTCACGCGCGAGCGCGCCGCCCGCGCGCTGCCGCCGCTCGGTAACTATACCAACACTGCCTACACACTACACACTACACACACCCGACCAACGCGCTGCACGCCTGGCGCCTCACGCGCGAGCGCGCCGCCCGCGCGCTGCCGCCGCTCGGTAACTATACCCAACACTGCCTACACACTACACACTACACACACCCGACCAACGCGCTGCACGCCTGGCGCCTCACGCGCGAGCGCGCCGCCCGCGCGCTGCCGCCGCTCGGTAACTATACCCACACTGCCTACACACTACACACTACACACACCCGACCAACGCGCTGCACGCCTGGCGCCTCACGCGCGAGCGCGCCGCCCGCGCGCTGCCGCCGCTCGGTAACTATACCCACACTGCCTACACACTACACACTACACACACCCGACCAACGCGCTGCACGCCTGGCGCCTCACGCGCGAGCGCGCCGCCCGCGCGCTGCCGCCGCTCGGTAACTATACCCACACTGCCTACACACTACACACTACACACACCCGACCAACGCGCTGCACGCCTGGCGCCTCACGCGCGAGCGCGCCGCCCGCGCGCTGCCGCCGCTCGGTAACTATACCCACACTGCCTACACACTACACACTACACACACCCGACCAACGCGCTGCACGCCTGGCGCCTCACGCGCGAGCGCGCCGCCCGCGCGCTGCCGCCGCTCGGTAACTATACCCACACTGCCTACACACTACACACTACACACACCCGACCAACGCGCTGCACGCCTGGCGCCTCACGCGCGAGCGCGCCGCCCGCGCGCTGCCGCCGCTCGGTAACTATACCCACACTGCCTACACACTACACACTACACACACCCGACCAACGCGCTGCACGCCTGGCGCCTCACGCGCGAGCGCGCCGCCCGCGCGCTGCCGCCGCTCGGTAACTATACCCACACTGCCTACACACTACACACTACACACACCCGACCAACGCGCTGCACGCCTGGCGCCTCACGCGCGAGCGCGCCGCCCGCGCGCTGCCGCCGCTCGGTAACTATACCCACACTGCCTACACACTACACACTACACACACCCGACCAACGCGCTGCACGCCTGGCGCCTCACGCGCGAGCGCGCCGCCCGCGCGCTGCCGCCGCTCGGTAACTATACCAACACTGCCTACACACTACACACTACACACACCCGACCAACGCGCTGCACGCCTGGCGCCTCACGCGCGAGCGCGCCGCCCGCGCGCTGCCGCCGCTCGGTAACTATACCAACACTGCCTACACACTACACACTACACACACCCGACCAACGCGCTGCACGCCTGGCGCCTCACGCGCGAGCGCGCCGCCCGCGCGCTGCCGCCGCTCGGTAACTATACCAACACTGCCTACACACTACACACTACACACACCCGACCAACGCGCTGCACGCCTGGCGCCTCACGCGCGAGCGCGCCGCCCGCGCGCTGCCGCCGCTCGGTAACTATACCCACACTGCCTACACACTACACACTACACACACCCGACCAACGCGCTGCACGCCTGGCGCCTCACGCGCGAGCGCGCCGCCCGCGCGCTGCCGCCGCTCGGTAACTATACCAACACTGCCTACACACTACACACTACACACACCCGACCAACGCGCTGCACGCCTGGCGCCTCACGCGCGAGCGCGCCGCCCGCGCGCTGCCGCCGCTCGGTAACTATACCCACACTGCCTACACACTACACACTACACACACCCGACCAACGCGCTGCACGCCTGGCGCCTCACGCGCGAGCGCGCCGCCCGCGCGCTGCCGCCGCTCGGTAACTATACCCACACTGCCTACACACTACACACTACACACACCCGACCAACGCGCTGCACGCCTGGCGCCTCACGCGCGAGCGCGCCGCCCGCGCGCTGCCGCCGCTCGGTAACTATACCCACACTGCCTACACACTACACACTACACACACCCGACCAACGCGCTGCACGCCTGGCGCCTCACGCGCGAGCGCGCCGCCCGCGCGCTGCCGCCGCTCGGTAACTATACCCACACTGCCTACACACTACACACTACACACACCCGACCAACGCGCTGCACGCCTGGCGCCTCACGCGCGAGCGCGCCGCCCGCGCGCTGCCGCCGCTCGGTAACTATACCAACACTGCCTACACACTACACACTACACACACCCGACCAACGCGCTGCACGCCTGGCGCCTCACGCGCGAGCGCGCCGCCCGCGCGCTGCCGCCGCTCGGTAACTATACCAACACTGCCTACACACTACACACTACACACACCCGACCAACGCGCTGCACGCCTGGCGCCTCACGCGCGAGCGCGCCGCCCGCGCGCTGCCGCCGCTCGGTAACTATACCCACACTGCCTACACACTACACACTACACACACCCGACCAACGCGCTGCACGCCTGGCGCCTCACGCGCGAGCGCGCCGCCCGCGCGCTGCCGCCGCTCGGTAACTATACCAACACTGCCTACACACTACACACTACACACACCCGACCAACGCGCTGCACGCCTGGCGCCTCACGCGCGAGCGCGCCGCCCGCGCGCTGCCGCCGCTCGGTAACTATACCAACACTGCCTACACACTACACACTACACACACCCGACCAACGCGCTGCACGCCTGGCGCCTCACGCGCGAGCGCGCCGCCCGCGCGCTGCCGCCGCTCGGTAACTATACCCACACTGCCTACACACTACACACTACACACACCCGACCAACGCGCTGCACGCCTGGCGCCTCACGCGCGAGCGCGCCGCCCGCGCGCTGCCGCCGCTCGGTAACTATACCCACACTGCCTACACACTACACACTACACACACCCGACCAACGCGCTGCACGCCTGGCGCCTCACGCGCGAGCGCGCCGCCCGCGCGCTGCCGCCGCTCGGTAACTATACCCACACTGCCTACACACTACACACTACACACACCCGACCAACGCGCTGCACGCCTGGCGCCTCACGCGCGAGCGCGCCGCCCGCGCGCTGCCGCCGCTCGGTAACTATACCCACACTGCCTACACACTACACACTACACACACCCGACCAACGCGCTGCACGCCTGGCGCCTCACGCGCGAGCGCGCCGCCCGCGCGCTGCCGCCGCTCGGTAACTATACCCACACTGCCTACACACTACACACTACACACACCCGACCAACGCGCTGCACGCCTGGCGCCTCACGCGCGAGCGCGCCGCCCGCGCGCTGCCGCCGCTCGGTAACTATACCCACACTGCCTACACACTACACACTACACACACCCGACCAACGCGCTGCACGCCTGGCGCCTCACGCGCGAGCGCGCCGCCCGCGCGCTGCCGCCGCTCGGTAACTATACCCACACTGCCTACACACTACACACTACACACACCCGACCAACGCGCTGCACGCCTGGCGCCTCACGCGCGAGCGCGCCGCCCGCGCGCTGCCGCCGCTCGGTAACTATACCCAACACTGCCTACACACTACACACTACACACACCCGACCAACGCGCTGCACGCCTGGCGCCTCACGCGCGAGCGCGCCGCCCGCGCGCTGCCGCCGCTCGGTAACTATACCCACACTGCCTACACACTACACACTACACACACCCGACCAACGCGCTGCACGCCTGGCGCCTCACGCGCGAGCGCGCCGCCCGCGCGCTGCCGCCGCTCGGTAACTATACCCACACTGCCTACACACTACACACTACACACACCCGACCAACGCGCTGCACGCCTGGCGCCTCACGCGCGAGCGCGCCGCCCGCGCGCTGCCGCCGCTCGGTAACTATACCCACACTGCCTACACACTACACACTACACACACCCGACCAACGCGCTGCACGCCTGGCGCCTCACGCGCGAGCGCGCCGCCCGCGCGCTGCCGCCGCTCGGTAACTATACCCACACTGCCTACACACTACACACTACACACACCCGACCAACGCGCTGCACGCCTGGCGCCTCACGCGCGAGCGCGCCGCCCGCGCGCTGCCGCCGCTCGGTAACTATACCCACACTGCCTACACACTACACACTACACACACCCGACCAACGCGCTGCACGCCTGGCGCCTCACGCGCGAGCGCGCCGCCCGCGCGCTGCCGCCGCTCGGTAACTATACCCACACTGCCTACACACTACACACTACACACACCCGACCAACGCGCTGCACGCCTGGCGCCTCACGCGCGAGCGCGCCGCCCGCGCGCTGCCGCCGCTCGGTAACTATACCCACACTGCCTACACACTACACACTACACACACCCGACCAACGCGCTGCACGCCTGGCGCCTCACGCGCGAGCGCGCCGCCCGCGCGCTGCCGCCGCTCGGCTTGTAAGCTTATTACCAAGTGAACCTTTTGGTAATAAGCTTACAAGCCGAGCGGTACGATGATACATCATGGCTAATAGTGAAGTTCTAACCGACACAATAACACATTTTTAAAAATGCATTTTATCAGAAATATTATTTCTAAATTAATTTCAATTTCCAGCCCTCATGGCCCCGGCCGCCAAAATAACTTTGTCGGGTGACACCATAGCCGTGGTGACCACAGCCGCCTCCCTGACCATCTGGGACCTGGCCACGGCTACCTGCCTCATCCGCCCGCTGTGCTTCAGGAGTTTACTGTCACACGGAGGTAATAATGCTTTACAAGTTTTAGTGGTCATATTTATTAATACTATTCAAACAATTTCAACAAAAAAGGGTCGGGCACACTAGCGACGCCAATTGTTTTAAATTGTTAGCAACTAACCCAAACTAAATATCTTTTTAACAATTTCGAAGCTGCAGCTTCTCGAAAAACCCTTATACTATTTATTTCATACTTTTGTACGCGAAATTTGAATTACCGCTAAAAACGGCTACTTATGGCGTTAATCCAAATTTCGATGGCAGGAACAGATCAAAAAGTAGTGCATAATTATTAAATAAATAGTATAAATGTTTGCTTAGAGACTTCCGCTCCGAAATTGTTTAAAACAGATCCGGTTTAGTAGCTAACCATTTAAATCGATTGGTGTCGCTAGTTAGGGCTACCTGTCGCCTTAATGGGAGGTCCCCGTGAATGAAAAATCCTATATTCCTTAAATATTTTAAGGAATATAGGAATTTTCATTTTCTTCGGGATTTTTCTGCTTGATGAGAATAACAGATGTCAATTGACCTTTATTCCAATTTGCATATGGTTTATTATTTTACTAAGTTACATTCTATAGACTTTTATTACTATATACCTAAAGATCATCTTTCTGTGACACTAATAGCTGACATTTTAATCAAGCTATACCTTATGGACTATAGATGGCGTTACGTAAACAACCAATGATGTTGAAGTTGAACTAGCTTCAACGTCATGGATCAAATGTACTGTAAATGTAATGGACTGACCGGATGGCGCAATTGGTAGTGACCCTGCCTTTTACGCCAAAGGTCGTGGGTCCGATCTCCACCCTGGACAAACATTCGTGCGATGAACACTTCTGTTTGTTCAGTGTCTGGGTGTAATATATGTGGGAGAAAGTTTATTTTGTTGTGTTTATTTTTTACGTTTTCATTAATTTTACTCTGTGTAATAGCAACATTAAAAAAGAAAAGTCAGTCTGTCAAACTATGAAAAAAGTGTAAGAGGCTTATGAGATTTATTAAAGTTTTAGACGTTAATTCGACCATTCCTTTCTTCAAACGATCCCACAACTATTTTTGGGGGCTCGTCCGGGATCCAGAGAAGTATCGGCGTGGAAGAATTATCACTATTTACGAAGAAATCAAACAACAAAAACCGGAATGTCATTTCATTGCTGAGCTGTTTTGCCGAACTTACACGAACCGCGCACAGCGTCACCGCACCGAATGCTTCCGAACGTAGTTGCTGGCGCTCACCGCACCGAAGGCTTCGGAACGTAGTTGCTGGCGCACGGTGCTGACAAATAGAGACGTTAAAACGAATGCTACGGGAAGTTGTTTGTGACGTCAATATTTTTATTATTTTCGAGGTATGTAGAAGACTAAGATTATTTCAAGACGTAACTATGATTAAAGATTATTAATATGAAGATGCTTATTTATCAAGTGCTTCAAATGCAACGAATTTGGCCACAAAGGAACTGAATGTAACAACGGTAAAAAGGCATTAAATATTCAAAAGGATGGAAATAAAATAAAGATCGATAAAGAAGACAAAGATTCAAAGACTCCATATAAGAAGATAAAGATAAATAATATTGAAATGAAAGCATTAATTGATACTGGAAGTGATGTTATTTTGATTAAGTTGTCGGAAGTTCGCAAATGTATAACAGATAATGATAGCTATGATAAAGAAACATCAATACATCTCACTGGAATTGCTGGACAAGAACTTCGTACTAAGGGACTCCTGAAAACTCAGATTATAATTGATGAATACTATGCTGATATTGAATTCCACGTGGTACAAGATAATGCTATATCGGTAAATGTTATACTTGGAAATCCTATCCTTCAAGATTTTGAAATCAATTTTACAGCTGATGGTATTTATCTCAAAAAGATTACTCACGTGACGCTACTGGCAGAAGAAAAGAATACTATTTGTGATGAAAATTACCTGGAAGACAAAGACATTACAAA
This sequence comes from Marasmia exigua, assembly GCA_019059595.1. Taxonomy (NCBI): domain Eukaryota; kingdom Metazoa; phylum Arthropoda; class Insecta; order Lepidoptera; family Crambidae; genus Marasmia; species Marasmia exigua. The sequence continues at coordinate 19,019,755 of CM032470.1, forward strand.
GAAGATTATAAAGCTAGTTGAAGAATATAAACCCGATGATCAAAAGAAAGAAAGTAATATTGAGATGAAAATAATACTTACCGATGAAGATCCGGTCCATCAAAGTCCGCGTCGCTTGTCACCTCTGGAACAAAAAGTTGTCGATGAACAAATAGAAGAATGCCTGGAACAAAAGAAAGACTTACCTCCACGTGTCGCTCGCTGGGCACTGCTTCTGGAAGAGTATAATTATGAAATAGAACACAGAGCAGGATCAAGACTTAAACACGCTGACGCATTAAGCCGAAATCCTATCTGCATGATACTTACCGAGGCTGCCGTTCGCCTGAAGAGAGCACAAGATGAAGACTCCCAAGATGAAGCCTGTTAAAGAAAATATTAGAAAAAGAACCGTATCAAGACTACGTCATGGAAAGAGAGATACTGTGTAAAGAAAAAGATGGTACGAGACTAATAGTAGTTCCTAAGAAAATGCAAAACGAAGTAATAAGGAAAAAGCATTGTTATGGACATTTTGGTGTTAGAAAGACTGAAGAACTTGTCAATAGATAATACTACATTGAAAATTTAAAAGATAAGATTAAAAAAGTCATTGAAAATTGCGTAGAATGCATTTTGATTTCACGAAAGAGAGGGAAAAAAGAAGGATATTTACATCCGCTTGATAAGGGTGATACCCCGTTTTCGACGTATCATATTGACCATCTTGGTCCATTGACTTCTACTACTAAAAACTACAAATATATTTTCACGATAGTTGATGACTTTACCAAGTTCACTTGGATCTACCCTACCAAATCCTTGTCTACAGATGAAACATTAGATAAGTTGAAGGCACAACAACAAACTTTTGGTTCCCCTCAAAGAATTATCTCCGATCGTAACGCTGCATTTACCTCTAAAGACTTCTCAGACTATTGTGAAAGTGAAGGGATAACACATTACACGATTACTACAGGACAGCCGCGCGGAAACGGACAAGTAGAAAGAATTCATCAGATCATAATAAATGTCTTAAGTAAATTAAGTGCTGATGATCCGACGAAATGGTATAAACATGTTTCCGGAGTGCAACGTTGTCTCAATAGTACATGGCAAAGAAGTATTATAATGACTCCATTTGAGTTGCTTTTAGGAATAAAGATGAAAGACGGTAATGAAGAAATTCTGAAAATTATAGAAAAAGAAGAAATCGGGAGTTATAATGAGCAAAGAAATGAATTAAGAATTAAAGCAAAAGAGGCAATACAAAAGGTTCAAGAAGAGAATATAAAGAATTATAACCGAAAGAGGCAAAAGGCTACCGAATACAAGGTTGGAGACTTAGTTGCCATTAAGCGAACGCAATTTACTCAAGGGAGTAAATTATATCTTAAGTATCTAGGACCTTATGCGGTCACAGCCAAAAAGCATCATGAAAGGTATGCTGTTAAGAAAGTTAACGATTGTGAAGGGCCCATTAATACCACAACCTCAGCTGATTTGATGAAGCCGTGGGCCGGCGTAGATATAGATGGATGTTCATCTGAGACAGATGAATAATCAGGACGGCCGTGTGGGAGAAAGTTTATTTTGTTGTGTTTATTTTTTACGTTTTCATTAATTTTACTCTGTGTAATAGCAACATTAAAAAAGAAAAGTCAGTCTGTCAAACGATGAAAAAAGTGTAAGAGGCTTATGAGATTTATTAAAGTTTTAGACGTTAATTCGACCATTCCTTTCTTCAAACGATCCCACATATATGTATCAGTGGCGAAGGGTGAATATTTTCATAAGGGAAGCCGGAACACAAAATTAACTTACCAAAATTCTCAGCACTGATGTCTATGTCCAAGTTTCAAGATTTTTTTTATGTGGCAGACGAGCAGACGGACACACACACAGACAACATACAATTAAAGAAGACAAAATACATATTATGTATTTAAGTATATATTTGTGTTCCTCTGTTGTCTGATATCTGTAATACAAGTGCTTAAGCTACTTAGTACGGAATCAGGTCAACATAATGAAATGTTATATGTATTTAATATGCATATATATGTATAATAAAGTCTATAATATGTCAAATATAAGTCTATAATTTAATTTTAAAATGGAAATAAATTATTATTATTGGTTGTTTTTTTTATATCTCTTCGAATGTCTTTCTGACCGTTGTTACGGATAGAAAATATAATTGTTATACCTTTATTTTTCAGTAAATGTAACCAACTGCACTTTACTAGAGGATGGAAATCCCATGATCTCACTCAGCAATGGCAAAAGTTATATTTACAGTCAGAAATTGTGTTCTTGGTGAGTTTTCAATATTGTTTATTTACCTTTTTAGCATTCGATACATGCAAAGTTACTAAAACATGAAAACATCAAAGAATTCCCGTGGAAAGCGCGCTTGAGTCGCCATCAACATTCAAATTTGAGGTTTATGCACATAGACACAAGGAACCTCAAATTTTACTTCCGTGTTATTCCGCGGGACTTCTTTCGTCGCGCGGACTCTAGATAAAGTACAGTCGTGAACACAAATTGACTCAGAACCTAATTTTTATACAAAATTTCAGAGGCCTATAAATATGAATGTATCTGTGCTTTAGAGATAATTTTATTGTAAATCCATTTCAAAAGTGTTTATTTCAATTAATTATCTTAACAGATTACAGAAACGTGCCGATTTCTTAAAAAAAAAGAAATTGTTATTTGATTTTGGTATCCTATTATGTTGCATGGAGGAAAACACACGACTTGCTCAATCCTAATTTTAAGAAAATTGGTATGTTTTTGGAGGTTTGATAAATGATTAAGTACAAGAAGAACATTTTTGACATCGGTTTACATTAAAATTATCACTAAAGCACATATACTTTCATATTTATAGGCCTTTGAAGTTAGTATGCTTGTATGAAAGTTAGGTCCTGAGTTCGTCTTGGGCATCTGGTTGAGAAGCAAGAATGTTAGTTCTTCTTTGGCAACTGGTTGTGAACCTTAGTTGCCAATGTGGCTGGAGGAGATTTGGTTACTCGTGAGTGTAGTGCATATAAGTTGGTATTAGATAGATAGAAACATTTATTTGTTTAACACACATAACACAAACCATTACAAATAAAAAAACACAAACTACTATAAATTTACTTAATCAATGTTTAAAATCAAAAGGATTGCACCACCCTCCCCTCTTCTATCTAATGTCCTTTACCTGAAGGTTGTCTGGTAGAGATCGCTCCCAGCGATAAGACCGCCTAAATTGTACATTGTATCTCTGTATACCTAGCTTTTAAGTTTTGTATGTTGTGCAATAAAGAGTATCTATCTATCTGCCGAGATGAAAACAAAAGTAGCACCCAAAACCAACTAATAAACAGAAAGAAGAAGAGAAAAAAATAACAAAAATTTCTTACAAATTAGACTCATTCGGCCAGATGTGACGCGGTGCGTATCAAAAAGGAGCTCACTCGGCTAGGGCCACGACTTAAGGAAGGTACCTCCCTGTAGGTTATGACGCTGCACAATGTTTCCTGAAGCCTCAAATTCGGACATCCCCTTTTTTTAAAGCATTGGAAAGCCTTTACAAATGCAAAGCAAGAACTCCCGTGTTTCAATTCCGCTTAGTTACCGAGTAATATTTTTTTGAAATTGGATAATTTTTGAACCCGGTAAACCGAAATATTTTTATTATAGATAAAAATAAAGATAAAAAAAACATTTATTTGTTCAACACACACGACACACAACATTACAAATAAAGATTAATTATAAAAGGGTACGTGCTAGAAAACTATTTGCTTTTGAAGCATTTAGAGGACTTCAAATACAAATTTTAAATACATTTTTAAACGCATAGAGGGTATATTTATGACTAAATCAAATATTTTCGTCTTTTTTTCGTTAATTTTTTTTCTCTAAAGTTACAAGGTTTGCGCATATTCTTTTCAATTAGAAATATAGCTCAAAACATAAACTAAACGCACAAAAAAAACAGATGCGCATCTTATGGAATCTCGTTGAAAAGTGCATTTTTAAAAAATATTGGTTTTTGACTACCTAGGGTTGTCACCAAACTACTCCAGCAAATGTACCGGTACCATAATGTATCGGTAACATATGTTACTTCAAAATAAGTACTAGGTATTTTTTACCTATTATCCCGACTCCTTTCTTTTTGCCTTCGGGAAAATTATAGGTACTTAATACTTCCAAGTGTATGTTTGCTCTTGATATTGATTTTGAAGTACGAGGTTATTCAGAACAATTAACTGAGTCATTAAATACTCCTTACCACAATCCATAAAAAGAAGAAAAAATAAGCATTTTAAAACGGTCAATGTGAAATTGTCAATGCGTTGATCACTTAAAATTGGAGACTAAAGATGACTAAATCCATATCTTCATCCACGTTATGAAAAACATAGTAAAATATCGGTAAAACAAAATGGTGTTTGGTGACAACCCTAAACAAAAACAAAAAAAATCTTTTTCTCCTAACTTCCATGAGATGCGTATCTGGTTTTAAAGCGGTTAGTTTATGTTTTGAGCTTTATTTCTAATTTAAAAGAAAATGCGAAATATCAATATCCAAAAATTTATTGCTCGGTAACTAAGCGGAATTGAAACACAGGAGTTCCTGCCTTGCATTTATAATACTAAGGTCTTTCTAATGCTTAAAAAACAGGGGGATGTCCGATTTTGAGGCTACAGGAAACACTCAAATTGAAATTCAAATTCAAATAATTCTTTATTTGCATAGGCTTGTACACAGCACTTACAAATCGTCACACATTTGAGTGACTTAAAACTATTTATTAGTACTTATGTATAATTTACATGTTAATACATATATATGTTGGTACATAAAATATACTAAAGAAATAAATAAACATAATGCGATTCTACCACCGGCTCGGAAAGTTGTTTCTGGTCGAGAAGATCCGGCAAGAAACTCGCCAGTTACTCTTTTTAATCGCCAACTTTTTTACAATGGTTTATTATCTTCATACCAAGAGTCATACACAGTGGCGTAGCGTGCCTTGTCGGGGCCCCGTATAAAAAAATGTTTGGAGGCTCTTATATGGGGGTAAAGGTTTTACAATTTACAATGTAGCGCACATTTATATACTGCACTCCACTCCGTGGTTTAACATCCAATGTAAAGTACAACAACGTACCGTACACGTACACCGGGTTATCGATGAAGGATTCCCCGCTGAGTTGAAGATGAAGTAAGCAAAATGGGGAAGTCCCGCAGGCCGCCATAACGATGTAGTGTTGCCAACTTTTGAACGCACGCTTAAAGCGGGAAAAAAGTATTGATTTATAGAATTTTGTCAATTGTAAAATGAAATCAATTAGAAAGTTTTCATTTTTTTTCCTTACACACTTTGGGGGCCCCCGTGGGCCGGGGGCCCCGTATAATTGATACGGCAGATACGGCGGTAGCTACGCCCCTGTCATACAGTCTAATGCAACACAAAATAGAATGAAGCAAATTAAAAGCTAAATATGAGGTAAACCGAAGCGGAGCACTGTGCGCTGGTAGTATGTGAGATGGTATGAGAACACTCGCGAATGCCGTGCTGATTATTGCAGGGTGATCTGGTCGGACGCGACGGACCCGGTGTGGCGCGCGGGCGGCGCGGGGCTGGCGGCGTCGCTGCCGCTGCACGCGCGCGACCTGCGCCGCGCGCACCGCGCCAACAGGTACGCACGTACACGTACACGCGATATACGGCGAGGCTCAGTCATCGTCATCGTCAGCCCATTTAAGTCCCCACTGCTGGGGCACGCGCCTCCCTCAATCACATGAGGGGTAATGGACAACATTTCAAAATTGCTAAGCTCTGAAACAAAAAATACCAATTCTTTGTTTACTTTTCCGCTGCTCGAATATATATTTATTAATTTTTTATATTGCTTATTTACTGAGAAAAAAATTAAAAACTAAAAAACGTAAGATGACGTCATCGGACGGCAGAATGTAAAAAATTTGTTTGCTTAGCACATTATAGTTTTAAATTTACGTAATGCCAAACTCATGACATGTAACTGTAAAAAAAAAAGACAACTTGTCAACGTTGAATGTATGAATGACGTTGACAATGTTGACACTAGTATTATTTACCTTTGACAGTAGTACCTTTTTTTTATTAAAACAATGATAAGCAAAGGAATATAGCTGTATTCAGCCGTCCGATGACGTCATTTGGCGCTTACGTCTATTTAGAATAAAAAGAATTTCAATAATTATTTTATGCATGAAAATGGACAAATTTTGAAAAAAGAAAAAATATGGGTCTGTTCATTTTATGTCTACTTTCATATAAAAAAACAATATGGACATGTTAAAAATTTGAAATGTTGTCCATTGCGGTACTCACCACGCTTGGCAGACGGGTTGGCGACGGTTTTGATATAAATGCAGAGTTTTCCTTCTCTGGGGCTGATGATCATGCCAGCAGCTTTACCTTAGTCGCCTTTTACGACACCTCGGTAAGAAAGAGGGTGGCCTATTCTACTCTGCCGGGGCCACACGGCCCTCAGTGCGAGGCTCAGTGCCGTAACCATATACCATTTTTAAAGCCCGAGTCAAAACTCACCTCTTAAATAAATAAATAGCAATCCCTTTAAGTCTTTACAGGTCCAGTCATCAGTAGTCGTCGATGATCCGTCTCAAATCCTCATTTATATGATCCTTTATATTATTTTATACATGCATAACATATTTATTTATTAGTATATAATATTGTGTTTATTTATGTATTAGCATTATAAATATTTTAATATATATATATACAGTTCACTTTTATTTCCCTTTTTCAATATTGCACCACCTACCCCTCCTCTACTATCAAATGTCCTTTGCCTGAAGGTTGTCTGGTAGAAATCGCTTCCAGCGATAAGACCGCCGAAATTGTACAATTAAGTTTATGTAATGCCTAGATTTTAAAGTTGTGTTTTTGTTGTGCAATAAAGTATATCTATCTATACCAAGAGAAGACAATCGTCGTTGCGCTTGGAAAAACCGACAAACGTTAAATTCGTACTTTTCAGGAGACACAGAAATATCTTTCTATTTAAAACGTTTAGGGGTTTGCGGTGAAATAAAAGAGGTTCTTTCACCGACAAACTATATTTCATGAAGAGAAGGAGGAGTGGGTTCTATTGAGTACACACACAACGTAGACCCCTTACTAACTAAGACTCAAGCTCAATTGGATGTCGCGGCAGCCGTGAGTCTTCTTCTCGATGAGTCCAGTGACGGAGAAAGAGCCCGGCAATAGAAGAGGCGCTCCTAGGAATCGTCCAATTGGAGTTGTTCGGGGAAACTCGTTCCAGAAGTCTTCTCTAGTAAAAAAACTCCTCCAAGAAGAACCCGCAATTGAAATCCTGCGGGTCTTTTCTGGAAGATTTAAAGTATAGCAGGCACTAACACGACCTGTATTCTAGAAATCAGCTAAGATGGCTGAACTGTAAATACCCACCTAGAATCTGTAAGCACAAACAAAAATATTATATTAACTGACTATATTAACATCAACCTAATTACTAAACCAACAGAACAAATGTGCCAGTATAATAACAGGCTCAAATATCTGGACAATTTGTCATTACATGGTCTCTTACCTAATCATTGCCTACCCACGAGACAGGACAGCTGCTTTTTTTTTTTTTATATGAGAGGTGGCAGACGAGCAGACGGATCACCTGATGGTAAGCAATTCCGCCGCCCATTGACACCCGCACCACCAGTGGAGTCACAAGTGCGCTGCCAACCTTTTCCCCTTCCCCCCATTGGGCCTCCGGTAACCTCACTCACTGCTTAGATAAAAAATTATAAAAACGCAAACATGGCGCTTGTAGCCGTCCTGAACACTACTATAACAGACCATGCAATGGTTTTTCTTAGTATTGACGGTTTAAATAAAACAAATTACAGTTCGCCAAAGACTAGGAGTAGTGTTGATTTTGAATCAGCTTGTAAGTCAATTGTAAATGTAGACGTCACTTATTTCAAAACCTGTGATAATCCTGAGATACTGGCTGATATCCTAATTGACACACTAAAAACGGCTTTACTTTCTAACATTAAATTAAAGAGTGGTGCATAGTAGCAAAAGAATTTTAAAACCTTGGATAACGATAGGTGCACTTCAGTGTATCAGACTGAGAAATAGTCATCATCATCATCATCATCATTTCAGCCAATGGACGTCCACTGCTGGACATAGGCCTCCCCCAATGTTCTCCACACAGATCGGTCCTGTGCCTCCCGCATCCAATGGATTCCCGCGATCTTCACCAGATCGTCGGTCCATCTTGTAGGAGGCCTGCCACGGCTGCGAGTTCCTGTACGTGGCCTCCACTCGAGGACCTTTCCGCCCCAACGGCCGTCTGTTCTCCTCGCTATGTGCCCTGCCCATAGTATATAGTATAGTATGAGAAATAGTATGCAACTAAAACTATGTAAAGTTTTTTTTTTTATTTATTATTTACTGTTGCACAGAAGTTGCGCTCGTAGTTGAGAGTCGAATGAGGCGGGTGCGCCCCCTGTCAGGCGTTTTATGCGGCGGTAAGATCATTAGCTTTTGGCTATTGCCTTATAAGGCCGTGGAGTTGATCTGATGTCGGAGCGTCCATAAGCAGTGCCCTGATTGGTCACATATTCAAGTACCAACGGCTTATTACTTTCCGTTTCATCTACTGTTTTGTATAGCGTATGCTGGAGTAAGAAAGTCTCTATCTGGTACCCCAGAGGTCAAAAAAGAAAAAAAGGGAGACCATACACCAGATGGGAAGACGAGATAATTAAAGTAGCAGGTAGAAAATGGATTAGGCTAGCCAGTGACAGAGCGAAGTGGAGGCAATTGGAGGAGGCCTTTGCCATACAGAAAACAAAGAAGAGAGTATGAAATAAATCAAACTATCTATAATAAACAAATAAATTAAATTAACAGTAGTAATAACAATACCAAATTAATCAAATTAATATACTACTATACTTATCTTATCTTATCTGTTAGGGGCCATTTTCATGGGGCACGTCGACCCTAAGGGATCTTTTGTACCTCCCCTTTCTTTTGCGCTCTTACTCACGAAAGATTCGTTTCATCAGCATCACGATGTCTTTCGGATTGAAGTGCCTGTAGTCTCCTGGTTTAGGATAAGCGTTACCTAGAAGACACATTCTGCCTCTGGCTAGTGAGTCGCATTCACATAAAAGATGTTCTATGGTTTCCGTCTCCTCCTTGCATGCTCTGCAGTCGCTGTTCGATGTCATGTTCATCTTCATCAGCATTTTGTTCGTTGCATAATGCCCTGTTAACGCTCCTATGAGCATCCTTGTCTGTTGTCTATTGCCTCCGAGAATATATTTTTTCCATATCTTTGTATTGTCTCCAAAGTAGTAGGGTTTTGATGCCATCAAAACCCTACTACTATACTAAGAAATATATGTACAAAAAAAAACTTTTCTGAATAAAAAGGCTATTGAATTGAATTAGACGTAGAGACATTGCCAGTCTAAGTGTTCTCTACCGCCTCTATAACGGGGAATGCTCTGATGAGTTATTTCAACTTATCCCATCCTCCCCTTTCCACTTCCGAACAACACGTGCTGGACAGCGTTGCCATCCGCATACTATCCAGACAATGGCGGCGCGCACCAAGAGGTTTTGCTCCTCGTTCCTGCCCCGAGCCATCAAGGCATGGAATGCCCTCCCAGCTCATGTGTTTCCTCCTTCATACAATCCGGGGTCTTTTAGGCGGGGCGTGAAACGGCATCTCAGCAGGCCATTAGGGTGAGGATGGCAGACACAATGGGTACTTTGTTGGTTCTTCTGTGCCTGTCAGCCTCATTTTTGGATATCACGGCCGCTTACCATCAGGCGGAGTGAGGTCATCCTGATTGGCCTTTCTATAAAAAAAAATAATAATAAAAATAAAAAAATTGAATAGCGTATGCTACGCTATAATACGTCTCGATTATGAGTGTATACTGTTAGTGAAGAATGTATGTAATGGTGTGTATAATACGTGATATGTTTCGTGTGTCAGCGCGGGCGGGGCGGGCCTGGCGGGCGCGGCCGGGCCGGCGCGGCTGGCGGCGCGGAGCTGGCTGGAGAGCACGGCGGCGGCGGCCTTACACCTGCGCCTTCCGCGCGACTACCGCCACTGGCTCACCGCGCTGTTCCACCACCTCGTCAGCCACGGTAACACACCACTCTACTCATCATCATCATCATTTCAGCCAATAGACGTCCACTGCTGGACATAGGCCTCCCCCAATGTTCTCCACACAGATCGCTCCTGTGCCGCCCGCATCCAATGGATTCCCGCGATCTTCACCAGATCGTCGGTCCACCTTGTGGGGGGCCTGCCACGGCTGCGACTTCCTGTACGTGGCCTCCACTCGAGGACCTTTCCGCCCCAACGGCCGTCTGTTCTCCTCGCTATGTGCCCTGCCCATTGCCACTTGAGGCATGCAACACTCTACTATATGACATTAATACCACCCTGTTATGCTTGATTGAGGTCCGTGTAACAGGTTTTATACCCACTCCTTGTAGCAGGATGGAGAACGTGAACACTTAAATATAAAAATAATAATAATAATTTATTTTAATGCACAAGTAAGAAAGAAATGACACACAACACTATAAGTAAAGCAAGTATTTGTTCTTTGCAAGAATTCAGCATAAAAAAGCAACAGGGGTTTTCCAAACTAGGCTAAGCCTGTTCTCTAGTTTCCAACTAGATAACAGTCTTAGTCTTCATTCCGAGTTCTAGCAATCACCAAATAAACATAGGAAAATAATTAAAATAAAATAAAAATTACAAAAAAAAATTTTTTTTTTAGTAGTACTTACAATGAAATGAAATTGAACCCAGGACTTAGAAGCATCAACGTAGGATTTTTTTCAGTGAACTGATAGTCTAGCGAGAGTAGCCATTGTGTTATTCTGAATTTGGCTTCAGAGACAGTGCAAGATTTAACATCACAAAAAGCGTTCACCGCGTTGTAAACGCGCACTTGTATACATTTCCCAAGTTTGCTTGCAAAATGTGACTTTACTATGCCAGGGATCGGAATTCGAAGACATTGACGTACAACATCGACAAAGTTCCCGGTAGACCACTTTTCACCTTAAAGTATTGGAATAAGGTCTAAGTGTTTTTTTTTTCATTGCAAATAATAGGCGGACGAGCATGCGGCCCATCTGATGGTAAATGGTAACAGCCGCTCATAGACATGAACAATGCAGGAGCACAGTCATGTCACTGCCTACCGTGAAAAAAGAACTCTTTTCAAACCTCGTTTAAAAAAGGACATGTCGTAGCGAACAGGGAACACCGCGGCTGGAGGCTCATTCCAGAGTTTGCACGAAAACTCTACCGGAAACTTTGCCGGATGTACATGATGATCCGTTTGGAATAGTGGTAGTGAACGCTGCCTTTGGTCCAAGGGTTGCGGGTGTGATCCCAGGTACAAACATTTGTGTGCATGAACATGTCTGTTTTTATTGGTCTAGGTGTTTTCTATGTATTATAAGTATTTATTTACAAAAAAAAGTATTATTTGTATATATTTGTAATTCCGCTGTTGATTCTGATATCCGTAACACAGGTGCTTAAGCTACCTATCTCGGAGTCTGATCAATGTATGTGATGTTGTGAAATATTTAGATTTACTGACCGACTGCCTTAATATTAACGAAAACCATTTTGAAAACAAAATAAAAATAGAGTTTTATTTTCATTGAAGGTGACGGATAGGGCACACTAGCGACGCCAATCTATTTATATTTTTAGCTACTAAAACGAATTTATTTTAAACAATTTCGGGGTTACAACCTCTCGGCCGCTTTTGGCGTGAATCAATTTTTCGCGTACAAAAACGGACCCAACATTTGTGCATGGTTATTTAATAAATAGTATAAGTGTTTGCCTAGAGGTTGTAACCCCGAATTGTTTAAACTAGATCCGGTTTAGTAGCTAAAAATTAAAATCGATTGGCGTCGCTAGTGTGTCCTACCCGTCACCTTAATACTGATATCCAGCAATCCGCATTTGGCAATAAGCGTGGTGATTAAGCCTAATCCCATTATAGTAGCGATGACTTGATTTCTATAATAGAAGTCTTTGCCCTGCATGTCGCCAAGTGGGACAGTTTATAGGATGATGATACTTTACTTTATTTTTACTGATATCAAAACGCATAGCTCACAAGCAAAACAAGACGCTGTGAGAGAACTACGCTCGCTACTTTTTAGTGTCGCACCACAACCGTCTCACACAATCGACTGATCCACTACTGGATCATCATCTCGATGTCGATCACAAGCAATGTCACATACATGTCAGTGCAAAAAAAAATTAAAATAATATTAAATTGATAGTGATATTTGCATTTAAATGTATCAAAAAATGTACGTATGTATAATATGTAACCTGGTTAAATCCATTTTTAGCGTTTTGTTATACACATTTAACGCTAGCTTCAAATGCATTTAACTTTTTGTCTAAAAGTTTTAGAGATATTATAATTACCTTTATTATTATTTTTTTTAATTCTAATGAAATTCCACGGACCCAGTGTCCCTGCCTTTATTGTGCTCGTTTTTTAAGTGTTACAAATTATTTTTGAAATTTGCTCCGCGATAAAGTTAAACTAAATTAAATTACAATAACAATATTAAGTTTAGGCAGTCATGCATGGTTAATGTTAATTAGATGTATAAAATGTAGTCATTTTTTTTTACCTTTATTAATTTATGAGACTCAAGATAAATAAATTCGTAATATTTTTATCATCCTGCACTACACGTCATAAGATCGACATAAATCTTATTTAGGCAAATTACCATTTGCAGGCACAGAGGACCAGCTACGAACCATATTGGACGACATGCTTGGCCCCAGCCACTGCACATCAACGCCTAAGAAGTGGCAATCTACTATTCTGGTAACCACCAAAATATTCCAAGCTTTTTTTAGCTTTGTTATTATTTTTGAAAAATTACAATCACGATCGGCTGTATTTTTGTGAGCTAGTTGTGTTATAAGCCAAATAAACGGCATATTATTCCTTCAGATAAAGGTTCTGCCACGATAGTTCCCATTGTCTTAGCTATAAGTTTTTCAATCTCGGCATATTTGATATAGATCAACAGTTAAATATAGAGTCAATCTCATATTTAACTGTTGAAAACTATTATATAGTCCATTGAGCGTAAGAAGGTGAATATGATAGTTAAAACGTTTCGTATCGTGCATCCAACTTTCTACAAATATAAATATTAAGTTGTAAAAATCATTAACTTTTTTGTGTTCTCATTCTTCCAAAATAACAAGTACCTATTAATGTTTCTTAATTAATCTGTACAAAACCTTAAAATAATTATTACTTATAAAATTTGTAAAAAATATCTTATGAATTGCATAATGCGCTAATCGGAATTTTGCTCATAGGGATTGACTCAAACAATCGCAATAAATCAGTAATCGGTATGGCGGCCATCTTACCATCGTAGCACGAATATTGTCTCGTGCAAAGTATAGAATAGAAAATAATTTATTTCCTGACAAAAATCATAGAAATATTTATATTTCTTTACATACATAGTGTCAGTGAAAGAGACGTTCACTTAGTATAATGTCGTGTCGTCTTCTATGTCCGCAATATATCCGCATAGATTGCATTAGGGACCAACAACTGGTAAATTCTCTAGGTGATGAAGGTGGTCCCGACATGTCAATCAAGAGTTGTTATTTTTTAGATGATGCATATTTTTCAATTATTTGTCATTTATTACTTGTGTACGTATTCGTAGATAAAATATTAATTAAGATTAAAAATTCAACAAATAAAAAGTCTATTAGATTTCTAAAGAAATCTCGATTTTTAAAAACATCGGTTAGGTTTAAAAGGAGCGTCTCACTTTTAGGCCGCGTTCCGAGATACGCTCTGAGCGCTGTCAGCACTTACAACGCCAACAGCCGTTCCGATTTAGTTTTCGTGCTTAGAGTGTTGATAGCGATATTTCAATTCGGAACTATCTGTTGGCGCGCTAACAGCGATTATGACGTTTTTCAAACGGGTAGTTCGCCCAAGATTAAATTATTATATTATTTTTGTCTGTCATATCCATTCCTTAAGTAATTAAATAGTTTTTATAAAAGATAAACGTTCATTTGAGGTAATAACACAACAAACAATACTATTTTAGAAATGTCACTTTTGACATCGCTTACAGTGATATTGCCTCTGAGCCTGAGCACTGTAATTGCAAGATGGCGCCTATAATGACGTCATGCATGACGTCAAGAAATCGTTTATGGACGCGCTCACGTCAAAACGGAACGACTGTTAGCGCGCTGAAAGCGTTCAGAGCGTATCTCGGAACGCGGCCTTAATGTACAATAGAACTGTCAAATTCATCTTCGGATACTGAATGGACTATAGTGCAATGTATGGTGTTACCTCTATACCCACTTACAGGGCATCAAGAAGCACGACATGCTGTCGGAGATGCTGGCGATCTTGGTGCGCGAGCTGCGCTGGCAGCGCCTCTACACCGAGTACGCCGACCAGCTGCAGCGCCTCGCGCCACCCGCGCCCGGGACGCCCCCTGTGCTCAACGGCCACTGACGTGAGCCTATCGTTGTTAAACACTTAACCTGCCTTTTCGAACGGTTGCGCAATCGATCCCGAACCGTGAAAATGATGATCCAGAAAACGAACCGAATATCGTGTATGAAAAATCTTTAACAACATTAGTTTGTTTTTTTTTATACTACGTCGATGGCAAACAAGCGTGCGCGTGCGGCTCGCTTGATGGTAAGCGATTACCGCCAGCCTATGGACGTTTGCAACTCCAGAAAACCTGCGTACGCGCAGGTCTTACCCGTCTTTATGTGATAGGTGGCAGACGAGCAGACGAATCACCTGATGGTAAACGATTACCGCCGCCCATGTCTTTAATTTACAAAGTTTTTTCTTCAGGAAAGTTACGAAAATTCTCAAAATAGCGGACCAAATGTTAACAGCTGCGATACTGACTGCTTACCTGTATCACGCAACACGCGATGTCGTCTGTCGTCGACTAGCTGACGCTATTACTGTACCGAGTGATAAGGACAAATAATAAACACTCATAGCAATGTAACTCAGTTAGGGTCCGTTTATTTACACTTTTTATTTCGTTTCGTTGGCCTTACTTTAGCTACTGTTAGCAGAGGTACTAATAGTTTTACAACTATTCCATCGAACATATGTAGTGCAAAACCGCTTAAAGGGTTTCTAACATCGTAAACGTCACCAAAATCATCAGAATATTTACAAAAAAAATCTTGCGAGTAAAAAATGAAATGAGAATTTTACAATAGTATGTATCTGATTTTACTTAATTTTTATATATGATCTTCCAGAAAAACAGTTTTAAGGTGTTTGTGAAATGTAAGACTTGATAATACGTATAAGCAATACATCTATGTTGCTATTTAAAATGCTATAAGCGAAGCTAAAATCGTGTAATTAAAAATGTCATTTTGTAATTTTTAAAATTACGATAATATGTGTATTTGAAATTATTTTTGAAAGTACTGGTTTGAAAATATACTGTAAAACTGATTTTACATAAGAATCGATTTTATTTTCTTTTTATTCATGTCACTGTGTATTTTAATTAAATAATTCAGTTATATATCCTCATAATAAACAGTAATAATGTGTTCATATCAATCTTATGAATGAGTTTTAAATTTAAAACTGTTGAGTGTGTGAGTGTTGCCGAGTGCCTATTTTATAATAAAAATATTACACAGTTACTCTAGTGGATACGGTAGAATAGCAATATGTAACAAGTTAGTGTATTCATGCCTATAATGCTACTAAGTTGATGTAAATGTTTTAATTATATAAAGTATAACCCCTTAAAATTCTAATATACTCATCATTTTTTTCATATCAGTTATGTCTAAAATAAGTTTTGATATAAATTAAATCGCAACTCTCTAAAATATTAATGATAGCTTGACAGCAGGACGGACTCATACCATAGAAAAAGACTCACATGAAAAATATAAAGAATTTGACGATTTTTATCAGTTGTCCCGCGAATCAAGCTATACTTTACAAACTATAGTAAAAATATACGGGTGACAGATGTATCCATATTGTTAATGGTACGGTTTATATTTTCGTTTCCAAAAAATCAATGTTTTAAGAATTATTTATAAGAATAATCATCTATACATAGCAATCTTCCATACAGTTTGTTTTGGTGCTGAAGTCTCCCGGCTGCCAGCATCTCTGAGCTGATGTCGAGTGGTTTCTAGGCTGTGATTCGAGTATTATGTATTTACAAAATTGAAATCTCCCGTCATGTGTCGAACGTTTTTTTTGTATCTAGTCAAATTTATCAAATTATTTTATAGCTCTCAATCAGTTGTGGCTATATCTTTTCTCATGTGATTTCTCGATGGCTTCTTTGGATTTTGAAGAAAGTGTCACCTAATATTTAGTACTTAAAAATCTTATTAATCTGCAGAGCAATAGTTTACGGTCTGTCAACTTTAATCAGACGATTGAAAAATCAGACCTTTGTGTACTGGTGAATTCCATGGCGTCGAAAGGGGACCAGCGCAGGGATAACGCTGATCGCGGTGGCACGAGCTCCATAAGTGTGTAAACAAAAATATATGTGCACACGGCGTCACGAGGAGTAACCCTTGTTGTACTTTGGAGCGTCCTTCAGACTCACAAGTGCGAAAAGTGCAAGGGGGAACTCGACATGACACCATCTGTACAGACAGCCACACGTCAATGTATACAAATCTGTCAAATTTCATTAATCGACTTTGCGAATTTCATTAAACATGCGAGTGATGTTCATTATCAATTAAAGAAATTTGACAGATAGTAACCTGACTTGCCTATATGTACCTTTAACATGTCCCGCTTTGACGCATTAAGGAGCCTTACCTAAAGTAATAATGTATCGTATGTGTATGTATTTTAAGTATTTCAATAACGAAAAACTGAGTTGTGTAATGAAACTTAAAACGTGTAGATATGTTGCAGAATTTAATAAAAGGTAAACGAATATTTCAAAAGTAAGCTGTCATCCATAAATGATACTCATAAGTTAAATAAAATGCCACCTTCGGTAAGCATTAAATGAATTTTAGTACTTACAGAAAGGTTGTACAAAATGTTTTAAAATATTTTGTTTACCTATTTATTGAATTCGTGGATTGGTTCATTGAATAAGATAATAATTTTAATTCCAAGCACTGCCATTTGTGTAGCTTCTGTTCTGGAACGGAATAAACATTTTATCTACAAATTCTGTTTTATTCAGCGGAACTAAAGGGTAGGCTGTTACGAGACCTATTGATCGATGTCGACGAACGGAATCAATCGACTGATTATCTATCCGTCGAACCAGGTGATCGATGTTGATCGAAGTCTAACGATCGCCGATCGATGGATTGATCTGGTAACACCCTAAAAAAGAAACACCATTTTTATATCACAATAATTTATTTTCACGAATCACAACAGTTCTCACAAGGTATAAATCTTCGAGTTTAGTTGAGAAATGGTTAAAATTAATCTTTCTCATGAATGACAAACAATTACACAGTAAAATGAAGTAGTAACCTGAATATGTGAATGAATTAACTAGACCACTTGACTGCGCGAAGGCACTCGACAATTTCATTAACAAATTTACAAAAATTAAGTCGCAAGATTTGAGCTCATTAGTTGACGTTCACTACGTAAACAATTCCTCTATCTAACAACAACCCGAAAACGGTCACTCCTAGTGATAAAATTTCAAATATTGTACAATATCAACCACAAACAACTACACAAATTTTGGTCCCTGACATTCGGGCAGTATCGTGCTACCGTTTCGACCTACGTAACGTACATTACTCTGTTAAAATCATCTAAACACTTAGATACTACAATATAATGTCACGCGATGTGATCGACACATTAACAATTTTATTATCTAAGTAGTACGTAAGTAAGGGTGCGTCGACGCGCGGCCGCGGCGCGGGCCAACAATAAATAGACCGGCGAGAGCCGCCGCACTCCGCCGGAACCGCTCCGGCGCGCCCGCTCGGCTCCGCTCGGCACCGCTCGGCAGCGCTCGGCACCGCTCGGCACCGCTCGGCGCCGTCCGGCGGAGTAGACCCCAGGCTCGCGGCCGCGTCGACGCGATCGCATAATTATGCATTTTGTACCGTCGCCGTAGGAGCGCGATTACTCGACGAACTCGCCGGACGCGGCGGCCGCACGCGAGTTCGCGTAATCGGGGCCCTACCGTATTAAAAATATACAACCGCGTAAGCCTAACTTAACTAATCGTATGTACACGGGGCGTGCGGGCGGCGCCACGGACCGAAGGACTCGTCACCGGACTTCTCAAACTCGGTCCATCCAGGTGAGCCGATGCCAGTCTCTACAGCGAATTCTTCAGTCACAAAGGTCACAACAAAATCGTTCGCATCGAAAACACCTTCGATGCTTGCAGCAGAAAATACTCTTGTATTAATCAGCTGGGAATATGCCGCAGGGCCTTACTGTATGAATAAATACATTGTAAATTAAAGACTGGACATCGGTCGCCAAGAAAGCCCGGATCCGGTAGTACGTAATGACGTCGTCGTCGAAGGGCGTCTCCACCCGAACAGGTGGAGTCCGGGTCAATTAAGTTTTTATACATAGGTCGACTTGCGCCGACTTCCCAATTAGAATCTTTAGGAAACGATCCAGTCCAAGCCCGTATGATAAGGTGTGCAACACCCGGACTTCGATTTCATACTAGTCAATAGGCTAGAAAATACTATAGTAAGCCTGTCCCTCTACTCAAGTATGGGTAAACAATTTTGTAACTTCCTCCAGTTACTAGCATTTGGGTCGGCTTTGAAAATCAAGGACAATGTTTGCCGTCAACGGCGGCCGCCCGCCATCTTAGAAACTAGCGCTCGCATATCGTGCGTGGGGTGTGCTACCTGCGCGTGCGCACGCAGCACAGCGGCAGGTAGCGCTAGCACAGCACGGCGCGGTCGCGCGGCAGGGGCGGCAGGGCGGGCAGGGGAGGCAGGGGGAGCGGCGCGCAGTCGCAGTCGGGCGGCGACGGCAGCTTGGCGGGCTTCTCGTAGTCGGGCTGGAACTTCTTGCACAGCGCGAGCACGGACGGCGGGTGCGGGTGCGACTTGCGCGACACCTGCGCGAGAATATTCTCCGTTAGAGACGACCTTGAGCGGCGCCACCGGTCCAGGTCGGGTGGTAGGGAATGTTGTGTCTGATGGGATAATGAAATGACAACGATCGGTTATTACGGCGAGGTGATTGTGACGACAGGTGATGGACAAGAAATTCTATAGGTCGCGATTCTGATAATATGCTACTAAAATTACATCTATGAATTAGGTGTTCAAGATTATGATTCTGACTGTATAACCATGAACCAGTTGGTCTGCTCCCAAAGGGTTGCAAAGGTCAGACGGCAGTCGCTTTATTTTGATTACCTACTTCTGGGGAACCGAAGCGACGGATTCCAACGCAACCAGGAATGATAATAATGGATGGCAAATGAATGAAATCGATCCAATGCGTAAAGCAGTATTGCCTAATAGATATCACAAAGGAGACTGTCTACTTTTCTTAGAAACTCTTCATCAAAATCGAGATAGTCTAAATGAAAGAAAAATTGGAAGAATGTACCCATCATACTCAACTCGTATCAGTTGAAAAATAAAATCTACCCACCCATGAACAAAAACTGTGTAGGATGAATCGTGCAATTTGTAATAAGTATCATGCTGGAGACGAAAAAAGCTCCCTGATTTCTAATTGTGATTAAACTGACAGATGTCAATGTCAAGTTCCTATAAATTTTGACTTCTTTTGACAGTAGCAAAATGTGAAAAATAGTGCTTTTGGGTGCTTTAGACATCTAAAAATTGTGCTAGATTTAGCACCGAAACTGCTGAGTTAGTAAGTAGACAACACTGAGCTCGGAGCACACAGTGGCTCACCTTGGGCGTGGAGGGCGCGTCGGGGCAGGGCGGCGACAGGTCGCGCGCGTGCGCGTGCTTGAGCGACTTGTCGCGCTCCTCGCACTCCTCGCGCGCCAGCGGGGACGCCGCGCGCGGCGCCGCGCCGTCTGCGGACACCAGGGGGAAACTCATTGTTAATACGTTGCTCGAGATTCTTAACTATTCTTAACTATCATCACCATCATCCCTGTTCTTAACTATCATGACCATCATCCCTGTTCTTAACTATCATCACCATCATCCCTGTTCTTAACTATCATCACCATCATCCCTGTTCTTAACTATCATGACCATCATCCCTGTTCTTAACTATCATGACCATCATCCCTATCTTAACTATCATCACCATCATCCCTGTTCTTAACTATCATCACCATCATCCCTGTTCTTAACTATCATGACCATCATCCCTATTCTTAACTATCATCACCATCATCCCTGTTCTTAACTATCATCACCATCATCCCTGTTCTTAACTATCATGACTATCATCCCTATTCTTAACTATCATCACCATCATCCCTGTTCCTAACTATCATGACCATCATCCCTGTTCTTAACTATCATGACCATCATCCCTGTTCTTAACTATCATGACCATCATCCCTATTCTTAACTATCATCACCATCATCCCTGTTCTTAACTATCATGACCATCATGCCTGTTCTTAACTATCATGACCATCATCCCTGTTCTTAACTATCATCACCATTATTCACCTGCCCTGTTCTCTGGCTATCTGAGGGTCGGCGCAGTATGTTCATCTTCCATACATCCCTGTCATTCTCCATCAATTTATACACTTCCTTTTCAATAATTTTTCACACTAAACATCCATCTCTTTCGGCAGTCTTCTGTTCCTCCACCCACATACAATCATACTCGTCACTCTTTTGGTTACGTGCTGTTCATAACTCTATTTGATACTAAATTAAACTTAAAATTGAGGCTACTTGTTCGGTCCTATAGCCGTCATAGGGGAGATAAAAAATCTTTGCGGATATGTCAAGATCGTCTTGATTCAGAGATAAAAGGAAACGATTGAGTTAAAGCTAATAAAAAAACGTTAGAGGCAATTATTTTTTTTGACAAAAAATATTTCAAATTAAGGTCGTCGTAACATTATATTGATAATGTTATATACCCGCCGGTTTGTCGGCGGCTTCCATTAGAGCAGTATTCTTTTGATACGGACTACGTCACAGAAAAACCACACTAACGTAAGTTTCCACATGAGTTTTCAGTAGATATTTATCTTCCATTTCGAGTTTATATGCCGATTGCGGCATAATCTGACCAAATCAATCAATCAATGTCAATTTTTAATGACGGAGATGGATAATTGTAAGTTTTCAATATAATAAGAATCTATGCAACTTATTACTTGCAATAGTGATACTAATATCTACATATTTGTTGAGTGTTGTAAATTTAATTATCATTTGTTTTTCATTATATTGGTTTAATTAATGTATTTAAAATATCATCTAGTCCACCTATTGAAATTGCTATGTCCTTGCAGGACGTCACATGTATACCGCAATATTACATTTAAGACCTAATATAATAATGTAATGTGACTATGCAATAAATGAATATGAATATGAAATAAAAGGAGTGTAGCTCCTCCTTATCAATATTCTACGACGAGAAGGCTACTTCCAATCAGAATCAATGGAGAAAGTATGTTTAGTTGATGAGTTCCAGTGACCACGATCCTCAGTAATGAGCAATGATCGGAGTAGGTAGAGCTATTCTTGGTACTTGCGATTTTCAAATAAATGGACAGGCCTGGAATCCCGGCAATCCCGGGATAAAACTTGAACTTTATACTATTAACAGTTATTTTCGTTTTTACATACGAGCATTAACATCGGAACTTATTCATAAACGCTTTCCCCCTTATTATAAATCGCGAACTAAGGATAGTCCTCGAACAAAACTCGTGCCAGCCCCTTTTAACGTTACGTGTTGGAACGGGATGACATGAGATTTAGTACGGTAATAACTTTAGATCTTAATTTATAATAATGTGGTTTGTGATACCATGTTGATTAAAAAAGTTCTATTTGTTCTTTCGAAATTCAAGATAAATACGTTTGATAGAAAGGAAAAAACTGTAAGTAAATATGGTTGCATAGTACGTTGATGGATAATCTCTTTCATGATTAAAATGCGTTAGATATTGAACTCTAAAATAATTATTTATATATTTTAATCCCGGGATCATAGTCAGAATCTTGGGCCTTGTCGATATTAACATCTATGTTTGCAGTCAATGAACCCAAATAGCTTTACCTACTCCGATCTTTGGTAATGAGGGACCTATTAGAGAGGAGGCGGCATAACCACATGATAGTACAACCTGTGCGGATAAAGAATGGGATCAAAAATGACGGTGCATTTATTCACTTCTCGCTCGCACACCCACGAGTGCGAGTAAAGACGCAAATACTATGCGAGCGAGAAGTGAATAGTGAACATTCTTTATCCGCACAGGTTGTAAGTAATTATCACAACCATCACCTTTGTCGTCGTGCGTCCCATTCGTACCGTTGCATCCATTGTGTCCATTGTGTCCGTTGTGTCCATTGTGTCCGTTGTGACCATTGACGCCGTTGACAGCCCCGTTGACGCCGTTCGTGGCACCATTGACGCTCCCGTTGACGCCGTTGACGCCGTGGTGCGCGTCGTCGGAGTCCGCGCCGTCCTCGTCGCTCGCCAGCTCGGTGGTGTCGAAGCCGACGCCCACGATCGCGCGGGGCATGTCCGACTCGTCTTTCAACCAGGGGTGCTCCAGGCACTCTTCCACTGTAAGACGACCCCTGGAAAATGTACACATTCATGGTTAAAAATATCAATTTACCGTTTCAGTCTTCGGTAGCTCATGGCACAGACCAATCAAAATTAGATGAAGAAGTTTTTTCATAAAAAGTAGTAATAATAATATCCTAAAACCGATTTCGGCCAAGGCGGCCAGTCTCGACTTTAGCAAGTTATACTATTATAGTGCGCAAACACAAATGCACTCTCCTTTCCCTTACCCTCTTAATCAGATATGTGACCCGACCGGAGAGGGATAGGGCGCAGAACCAACGGCTTAACGTACTTTCCGGGCAACGGGGGTACAAGATCGCCAGATTCCAGACTTCGGGCTGACATGACACTGAGAATTTATTAACAGAAAAACTCAGTTTCTTAACACAGAAATAAGAAAAATAAGAAACGCGATATCCTCTTCAAAGAAAGACCTGTTTACTTTTACCACAATCATCAAAATAAAAAAAAATGGTCCTGCACGCCGTATCAACCGGCCGGCTCCACCAGATTAATACCACGGACTCACAGAAAGGCGTGAAGCAGCGTTTGTGCTAATTGAGTGGGTTAATGTACTGGAGGTGCAATCGGGGGCAGATTTGTGACTCCACTGGTGTTGCGGGAGTCCATGGGCAGCAGCAAATACTTACTATAAGGTGATCCGTTTGCCACTTGTCACATGAAAAAGTAACGTTGGTCCTTCGCGCCGGATACTCACTTTGGATCAACGACGAGCGTCTCTTTGATGAAGTCTATCGCCCTCTGCGAGACGCCCCGGAACAGCTCCCGCGGGAAGGACAGCTGGCACTGCGAGATGTTGAGGTAGGTCTCCTGCTTCGTGTCCCCCGCGAACGGCGAGTACCCGCTGAGCAGCACGTACGCGAGCACGCCCACAGACCATATATCCGCAGCCAGCGACAGGGGCTCGTATGACAAGATTTCGGGAGCTGAAATTGTATTAAATTATAATTTATAAAAAAAATCTTATAAGCAAAGCAGTCTTATAGCATGTTTAGGATTGTTTGGGAAAAAAAGAAGGAAAATGCATTTATTATTATTTTTAGGCTTCGTTTCGTTTCGTTTTTGGGCTTGCCCATATCGGTAAATTCTATAGACCACGATAAAGCTCAAAGAAAACCCTTGCCTCTTGCGCGATTTTATCTACAGCCAGAGCCATCTTTTGGCAAACTTTGGAACTACATAATATCAAAATAAAGTCCCGAAACGAAATGAGTGCGGTCCACTTATTAAAGTAATACACGTAGTGGTGGTAACATCCGAATACCTTTAGTAAAAGACGGTGTAGTTTTTAAGTAAAGACTGAATAGGCTGTTACTAGAAGGACATGCATGATCCACCCTCGGCCACATCCTCACTTACCAGCAGATGAGATTGCGGCCAAATGTCTGGCCTATCGGAAAAAAAAGTCAAGTACGAAATAGACAAGTCTTAGAACTCACCGACATAGTCCCTGGTGCCTAATATCTCTCTGACATGCGCGCCGGGCTGTATCGCGCGGCTGATGCCGAAGTCGCATATAAGCAGCTCCTCGCCATTTTCGGATAGCAACAGGTTCTGGGGTTTAAGGTCGAGGTGTGCCACGCGTCGCGCGTGCAGGTGCGCCAGGCCCTCGAGCGCGTGCCGCAGCGCTCGTCGTGCGGCGCCTTCCGACAGCCGCTCCTCCTCATCCAGCAAGCGCTGCAGCTCACCACCAGCGCACAGCTCCAGCACGATGGCTACTTCTGAACGGGTTACGTACACCTGGAATCACAGAGTCATACTGTGAGAATTTGAAGAGTTCTTGGTAAAGGAAGGCAAGTGGACAAGCAGCGGTCCACCTGATGGGTAGTTCACGCCCAGACATCCACCAGACCAGAAGGAATACAGACGTTTTGCCGGTCGTTTAGAAAGATGTATGAAATCATTTTTTTTTATTATTTAGAGGTCCTTTTTTTATATCGCTGGTGAAATGCGGCCCTCCCGAATAGCAATGGGAGGATCATGCATTATGCATACCCCGCTGGCGGAGGCCGAAGTGGGTTATGTGGGGCTCTCCGTCTGGGAATGGAAACCAGATACATACCTACTAAAACATTATTTAGAGGTCCTACTAGGCGAGAGTCTTGCATTAGAAAGTTTGGCTTCACGTCGTAAGGGCAACATGCGTGGTAATAACCTTCGAAGTAGAGGAGTTTTAGCAGGAATTGAATAGCCTGGCTCCATGATCCTGGCTGGCATGGGTCCATCAACTGGGAATATAATCGGTAACAAATACTAAGAAGGTGATGAACATTAGTTATGTTGTTGGCCAGTTCAGTTACCTCGGCAGGACCTCGCGCGTGGTGCCTGCTGTCGCGTATGGACTTGGCTCTTGTCGTCATGTTGTCCGTGTAACGTGCTTACCTCGTGCAGCCTCACGACGCGCGTGCAGTCGGCGCAGAGCGCCAGCACGGCCACCTCGTGCAGGATCTCGCGGGTGGTGTCAGCGGCGCGCCGTCGCTTGCGTATGAATTTGGCTGCGTACTCCTCGCCGGATACCAGGTGGCGGATCTTGCGGACTGACGCGAATTTTCCCCTGAAAACAAAAATCAAAAATTAGTCACTATTATTTTAGCATAAATATTAAATAATTTAAATACATAATGTAACAGTAGATCAGTAGGTAAATTAATTTTTAAATCTAAGAAATTTTAAATTTCGCTCTGTCATAAAAGTGACTTAGAACACTTAGGTGGCACACGATGTTTTGGCGACTAGGCATCACCCAATCTCAGATCTCACATTTTTGATGGAATTGATCATTATTTCTACCAATGGAATACTACCCAGCAATTACCTACCGTTTGCTTGCGCAGGCGCCGGTAGTGTTAAAATATGTGAATGGGTGTATTCATATATAAACCTTATTAAGCCGGTAATAAGAGTCGAGGTGTTTACATTTCATTGCAAATGTTTAGTGCCTTCTTGGCGCAGCGATTGCTAAGCGCACATAAAACCTTTATAGTTTGTAGTGAAGGAGTCAATCAATTGTTAACTGAAAATACGCCTACGTAACGGAAGTTTCCCAGATAACCGAAACTTGGAGAAAATCGCATGATGTCGAACTTGAGGCCATTGCATAATACAATTGTACTGTCTGCATTTGGTACGGTACGCCACAGATATTATAATACGGTACGGCCAAGTGCCTGGTTCTTCATGGATCACATTGAAGCTGTCTTCAACTGCTGTCTGTATTACTGTTAATATATTATACTACTACACTACATTGTTGCATCTTAGGTTTAAAAAAAAAATATTGGTCCTCGCTCGCTCTGATCCGTTAGTTCCTCAAGTCGCCGGCAGAGGGCGTCATTCATTTCAGAGCAACATCAAGGAACCTTGTTTTGTAATATTTTGAGGGATGAATTTAGTTTAAGGGAGGGCTGGTTCACCTTTACGGATGCAACAATTAGTAAGTACAAGTAGCAAGTTCAATTAATTTCCTTAAATCTTGAAATGCTTACGGGCTTCACAAGCAAGATTGTGTGCTCTGTTACAAATTTACATTCCGAATCAGCGCTAGATTACAAAATGTGACATTAATAAGTGTTCTGTATGGACTTACTGACTGAATAAATAATTTTCATTTTTATTTTCCAGCTGATTTACCTAATTGGTGAAATGCGCGTTCCTTTACCTTTGATGAATGAAATGTGTCTATCTATATGAGCGGTTTTTTTATGTGATATGTGGCAGACGAGCAGACGGATCACCTGATGGTAAGCGTTTTGGATGTTTCGATATTTTTGAACACTTTGGCTGTACCGGCAGGCCTCTGCCGGCGGGATTCAGGAACGTATGTGCGGTATTCGTAAATGACGGACAATGTAAAATTGTATAAAAATAATTGTTTAATGCGTAAACATTACAAAAGTACGCTCATTGTCCAAAGGTGAGAAAATTAGTGACATATAAAAACAAATGAGCGCCGATATTTGAAAAAAGAATAAAGTATTCTTCGCGCCATAAAAGTAAACAAAGAAGGTTTCATGCATCGAGTCTTTCATCCTCGACATACCCTCGGGCGTTGAAAGCTCGTCTTTCAACCAAAATCTTGACGAAGAGGGAAAAATATCTTCATACAGCTTCTCTGTACCTCATCATTCTCTGAGAATATGTCAGCATTCCTGTTGTTTATGTGAGTCTCAGTATAGAAGAATCACTGTTGATGAATTAGTCACACGGTGGATGATGATCATGCAGCACCTGAGTACTCTCGACGAGCAGTCTCGATGACTTAATTCAGATCCATTAACTTGTATGGACTTTTTTTTAAATTCTATCCATTGCGAGGAGCTATACAAATTGAGCTTTACATAACCTACCTGATTACAATAGCCCAGCATCTTTACATGAAAAAACATAATACATTTTAAAAGTGGTAAGCCACATGTCTCCCAGAGGCCATTCAAAATGCTGTTAAAGCTATAATATTAAACAGACTATGTAAAGATATCTTCATCATCCAAGCTTTCAAAGTTACAGTTACTGTAAGGGAAGCATCGAACGATTTCAATACATCAATATGACAAGGTACAATGAATTAAAGATTAGATTAAGATGTAACCTTTAAGTTTGCCTCTTTAGGCTATGAAAATCATGTATTTGTTAAATCACCTACAATTCATATTTAATGAATTCAGTTGGCAGTGATTTCTTCAACATTAATATTAAAAACTAAATATAAGTATTTACAAACAATCAACTTTATACATATTAATTGGCTGGAGTAATGGGATTTATCCCTACATTTACGATAAGTGACTAAAGAAGAAGACCACAAACTCGTTAAAATGTGAACATTAAGTAAAATGTGCGCAGTCAATCAATTAATTGTTAGTATGTAGATCGACTATTGTGTAACTTGTAAATTATTTAAACTTCAGTGGACTGTATCAAGTTTGGTTAAGGTTCTCAGTGAACAAAAGGCTTAACTACTTAAACCATACAAAACATAATTACGTTTTATTAGAGAAAATGATACCTAATATGGGTCTAAATGATTAATGAAGTAAGCGTCACCTGACATAGGGCGGCTAACAGGATTTAATCCTAACTTACTTCAGTAGTACAACGCGTTGCACACGCTAGGACCCTATAATAGACTTATCTTTCTTCATTAGAAAAAAGGCCTGATATAATATCTCACTTAATCAGGTAATATGCTAATTTAATATAATGGTGGTAAATTCTAACTTCTATGCGTAATGCATTGAAGAAGGCAAAATAAAATGCGATGAATTAACTACCTAAATTAGATAAAACGCATTATAGGGAAATTCTTGGCAACAGTCAGCCGCCTCTCGGCCAGAAAAAGCATAATGTGCTTAAATGATGAATTGGTGATTATTTTCTGATCTTCCTTATTAAACAGTCTAGAGCACTCCAGCTGCTTTTGAGTGTCACTATGCAATAAACTGTTACGTATTACCTGACTTCCTATAGGTATTAACCTGTAACCACCCAACCTAATTGAGTCTCATATAGGTTTGGTTTGCCATCACCTAGCTTAATCTTTTTCGAGCCTAAGAGATCCCAAAATAGATCAGTGCCTAGAATCATATCTATTGGAGCCGGTTTATGAAACTCAGGGTCCGCAAGATAGATATTAGTAGGTATGTTAAAGTGGCTTAAATTGAGTGACCGACTTGGTAACTTGTCTGTGATTGACGGCAAAACAAAACATTTAATGTTAGTTGAGTAGTCTTCTCTAAGTGACTCTAAATCTATTTTACAGGTTTTATGTACAGGTGATGTGGCATTATTTATACCTAAGATGTTATTATGTATACGCTCAGTAGGCAGCTGTAGCCTTTTATACAAGCTTTCGGTTATTATAGATGATGTACTGCCGCTGTCTAAGAGGGCGCGCGCGTGGTGCTTTCGGTTGAACTTATCACGCACCGTGACTAGTGCAGTCGGCAACAGCGCGCTCTGTGCCCTCCGATCAGTAGCGGTTACGCTGGCGGATAAAGCACAAGGAACACTGTCACCCAGGCTGTCGGTAGCAGCAGGCACAGTCTCAGGTGACATGGAATTACCATTACGCAAAGAATCCTTAGAGCCCTGCTTAGACTGTAAGTTGGCTATATGAATTAATGTATTATGCCTACGCTTACATGATTTACATCCAGGTTTTTTACAATGATTAGCATAGTGACTGCTAGAGAAACAATTAAAACAAACTTTAAAGTTTGGTACTAACTGCAGCCGTTCGTTAGGGCTTAGTGCAAGAAACTGGGGACATTTACTTAAAGCGTGTCCTTCGTTGCATTTAGGACAACACTTTTTACTGTTTACAGTATCATTATTTATAGGGTTTTTAATTGATGAAATAAATGCCTGAACTTTAGGATTACTCTTAGTTTGCAACTGATTACAAGCATTACTTTTATGCGACAACTCTAAGGTTTCTAATAAGTCGGCTCGGTTTCTTATGAACATTATAAACGTGGCAAACGTTATGGGTTTGTCTTTATCCTGCCGACCCTTGAGCTCCTCCCACTCACGATAAGACTTAGAGTCTAACTTATGGCTCAATATGTGGATTAGGAGAGTATCCCAATATTTAATTGGTTCACCTAAAGCTTCTAAAGCGCGCAGGTTTTTATTGACCTGGTCTATAAGGCACTTTAATTTTAATTCGGCAGACGATTCCTTACTAATGTGTTCCACATTAAAGAGCGAAGTTACATGGTTTTGTAATAAGAGACGTTTATTATCAAAACGCTCGCAGAGCAGCTGCCACGCTCCAGCATAATTGCTGGCTGAAAACTCGACCGATTGAATGAGAGTCGCAGCACTGCCATCCAGAGACGCTCTCAAATAATGAAATTTGTTGATTTCGTCAATCTCCTCACTGGAATGTACAAGGCTAACAAATGTATCGCGGAACTCTAACCAATTATGATACGAGCCACTGAACTTAGGCAACTGAATTGTAGGTAACTTAACGAGCTGATAGTTATGACCGTTGCGAGCTTGAGAGAACTGCTCACTATTGCTAACTTCTACCTTTGCATTAACTGATGTCAATATCAATTGAGCTTTGGCTAAGGCTTTATAGTATTGCGACTCAAAATCAGTTCTGTAGGTAGCCTCATCCTCTAAGACTGAGCATTCTAATTTTAATTGCACCTCATCAAATTGAGTGTATAACCAATCAAGCTTACTCACTCGCAACTGCAACTCGTTCACGTCAACCGGTGACAATGAAGTTACCTCTAGCGCGTCCAGGTAGTTGGAGAAGACAGTCAGGCGACCCTTGATACTGCCCCGTTTCCTGATCAGGTTTTTAAACTCGGCCATACTGAGAGACTTGTTAATACAACCTAAAAGTATACAATGTCAATTAAAATACGTACGTACAATAATGTACACTTTTATACACAAGATGAAATCAGATTCAGAATTCCCTATAATAATGAAATACGATATACAAATGGAATGCTAATAACAACTGACGAAAAATATAATAGTTAGCTGTAATAAAACATAAACTATCTTTAATATTACAGTTAATACTTTACTTGAACTTGACACTTTAAATAATTGCTCAAAGTAAGTATTTATCCTATTAAACCTAGGTACTGTTAATAAAAAATATGATATAAGAATACACTAACCTCGTCAGTTAAGTACACCTTATAGTTACAAAATACCTTATTAGAGCTGGGTAAACTAATGCACTAAATATTGCTCAGCTCTTTACGTCCGGGTGTAAACCAAATCCCTTTGAAAATGATGAAACTTGATGAAGATCACGCCGAGTCCGCAGCGCATCCCGGGCGCACATGTACGGCTTCCGATGGTGATGAGATGCACGCAGTCTTCGATCTCAGTGGGCGTAGTTGGTCGACACAACACGGCGATGATGATTAATTGATAACAACTGGTCATCCAATGAGGGTCTTGAACCAAATTTATCCATAAAAAGTCACAGCGATCTTCGTATAATGGCGTGTCCAATCCGGCGAGCTGGGACCAAAATGTACCGGCAGGCCTCTGCCGGCGGGATTCGGAATCGTATATGCGGTAATTGTAAATAACGGACAATGTAAAATTGTATAAAAATAATTATTTAATGCGTAAAACATTACATAAGTACGCTCAATGTCCGAAGGTGAGAAAATTAGTGACATATAAAAACAAATGAGCGCCGATATTTGAAAAAAGAATAAAGTATTCTTCGCGCCATAAAAGTAAACAAAGAAGGTTTCATGCATCGAGTCTTTCATCCTCGACATTGGCTGTATCTAACAAACTATTTGACAGCCTTGAATGATGGTTAAGGATTCAAAATTACTAGTCGAAAGTACTCGATCGTAGGCGGTAATTAGTAAATAATATCGATAAACAAACGTGTTCAATAAAAACATGTTTGCAGATAACATGTTTTTTGAATTGATAAAGGGCAATGATTATTTTGGTTTGATATAGATTGCGATTTCAAACCGATTTCTTTTTCGTAAATTTTTATTGTTTGGTAAGTGATAAAAATATTCTTATCTCTACATTGATTCAAACTTCAGTAATATTTCAGGATTTTGTGAATACCTAATAAATATCTGATGGAGCTACATTGTTGTTATTTCATATTCATTCATTCAATAAATATTATATTCATTCATTCATTTCAGGCCTGCTTACGTGAGTAAAAAATATTTTTCTCCTAAACACTCCTAAATTCAACACTCACAACTTTCTATTTTTTCACACGTATATTATTCATATAGATAGGGCAAAGGTAACGCCTCAGACATCTGTAAATAATAGTAAAACGAATAGCTCGTGTTTCTCATTTAATAAACGAGCTATAAAATAATTGTGAAACAGCTGGAGGCTAAGTTGCGCGCGCGCAGGCCCGATGTCGACATAGAGGGCGCTCGAGCCACAGTGTTCAAAGCTTACACCTTATCGTGTAGTAGTGAGCTGATAACACCCGCGTTTGCGTGGCCTTGTTAACCACGAACCCTCAACTATCATAGTGGGACAGAGTTAAGATACATACTCATACAAAGTAAAATTCGTAAGTAAGAACGTAAACAAGGATCTCTAACTAGGGTAGACGTGTGTAACTCTTTACTGAAACGACTCAGTGATCTGACTCAGCCAAATGATACACTGTTCCGAATCTATAATGTTCGCTCCGAATGGATCTCGAGTTCCAGTGAACCGAATGAGATGAATGATCCGATGAGCCGTATGATCCCAATGAGCTGAATGATCCGATGAGCCGAATGAGCTGAATGATCCGAGTAAGCTGAATTATCCGAATGAGCGGAATGATCCGATGCGCCGAATGATCCAAATGAGCTGAATGAGCTGAATGATTCGAATGAGCGGAATGAATCACGGATCTATCTGAGAGTCGATGTCCCAAATGAAGCGTTTCACTCACTGTTCCGCATCTCTGCACTCATTCAGATACAAATGTTCCAATCTTTTGAAAGATACGTTTTTGCCAGGTCTAAACTAGGGCATTATTTCTTTTGCAATCTAAAAATGCTTACCTACTAATGCCGCCTCTAGGTAGCCTCTCAGATAAACTTCACAACCTGCTCGACCTACCCTCTTATTCAGGTGTGCATCAAATCGTCGGCCCATCACCAAGAGTCTTCCGAAAGTTCAGACTGGTTAAATATCTGTAAGAAATTTTGTTCCGTTGTGAGTCTTGTTTGAGCTGGTAAAATGACTATTCGACCAGGTACCACGGAATTTATATTTGGAACTGTATTTGTTTTTTTAGAATCACCTTTTCTAACGTTCTTCCATCTAAACATAAACTACGTAGGTATGTGTATCGAGGCAATCGTCGCCCGCGCACGAGGACGCGGCGTATGCGCACGATGCTGAAGATTAACACCGCGCCGATAAGCGCAAAACCTGTGATGTTTTGTTTGCGTGTCCCAACATTAGTGCTGCGACGACATATAAATTTTAGAAAGAATGTCTTCCAATTCGGCCACCACAACAGATAATCCACATACTCGTAGATACAAAATTAACTGCACTTTTTATTTCCATATACCAATGGGGTACCCAGTGTAATACGATCGGAGAGATATCGGCTGACCGATAAACTTGTTTACCTAGGCATGGACTTAATATTCAGGGTGTCTAGAACAACACCGTCTCCTGATAATAGGAAATATACGTGTCGCATCCAGACAAAAGATACGAATGAGAACAATGATTCGGTATGTCGGAAGGATAGGCTTTTTGGTACATACAATGTATACCCTACCCGGTAATGAAATCCAGTGGGGACGCTACCCGCCTTGCTCCACAAATTTCACAATCTTTATGATAGGTACGTTAATGGACTATATTAATTGCCGCTTCCATTTGGGTGGTGAGTTTTTGAGTCCGAAGGAACAATTGACAAGGTTCCACTCGTTAACAAACTTTTCCGATATCAATCGCGTAAAGTCGTGTCGCGTCTCTAAATCCATTTGCCCACTTGCGCAAACAACCAACTGAATCTGATATTGGGCAATGACTTGTAAACCCGCGAGATAAAGCAATAAACTACCAGATAACACACCCTTGACGATGTGAGACTGCGTACAAAAGAACAATCGTGTCTGCTACAATTTTATTACTTCTCGCCTTCAATCAAAATAAAAAGTGAAGTCGTCTGCGCAGCGGGCAGGGCTGCCGCTCACTCTATTATAAAAATGAATCCACAAAGCCATGAATTGCATGCCTCGAACACTCAAGTGGCAATGGGCAGGGCACATTGCGAGGAGATCAGACGGCCGGTGGGGCAGAAAGGTCCTAGAGTGGGAGCCGCGTATAGGAGGTCGAAGCCGAGGCCGGCCCCCCACAAGGTGGACCGACGATCTGGTGAAGGTCGCGGGAATCCCTTGGATGTGGGCAGCGCTGTGTGGAGATCACTGGGGGAGGCCTATGTCCAGCAGTAGACATTTATTAGCTGAAATGATGATGATGAAGTAATGCGGTAAATAAATTAATCCACTTTAATTTAAACCTGCACGTTATTTCTGAAACTATGGTTCAGTTGGTCTGGTTCCCCTGTTAAAGGGTTGCGAAGGTGAGATGGTAGTCGCTTCGTTATAATTACCAGACTCCCCAAATCCTGAATCATGGTCCAAGGGTACCCTAGGCTCCAGAGCGAAAACTTTGGATGCAACCGAGAATTACACGCTAAAATGAGGAGGAATTGAAGCGATGCGATATTCTCTTTAAGGTGACGGGTAGGGCACACTAGCGACGCCAATCGATTTTAATTTTTAGCTACTACATCGGATCTATTTTAAACAATTTAGGGGTTACAACCTCTCGGCAAACACTTCGCGTGCGCGTTGGACCCAACATTTTTGCATGGTTATTTAATAAATAATATAAGTGTTTGTCAAGAGGTTGTAACCCAAAAATTGTTTAAAATAGATCCGGTTTTTTAAGCTAAAAATTAAAATCGATTGGCGTCGCTAGTGTGCCTTATCCGTCAGCTTAAAGAGAATATCGCATCACTTCAATTCCTCCTCATTTTAGCGTGTAATTCTCGGCTGCATCCAAAGTTTTTGCTCTGGAGCCTAGGGTACCCTTGGACCACCTTCATTGTCACTTGACTGGCGTCGCTAGTGTGCCCTACCCGTCACCTTAAGTTACAATGTGAGCTAATCTTTCTGCGATAGTTCATAAGGTAATGAGACGGCATTATTAGATCTACGTAGGACACAGTCTTTGAGCAGAGTATAGTTTATATTTATACACTCCTAGCAAGGCTTCAAACTTATAACATACTACTTCACTAGAAGAGTGGCAACCCTTTTATAACCATCTATACTCATTTAACTTTTAAGCTAAAATTCAAACCCCAAAAGCAATTAACTCGCCCAACTAGGAGTGTAATTTATTTTGATGCACAATGCAATTGTTCGGATTTCCAATTAAAATTTTGATTATGACCATGGGAGAGCACCCTCCGCCACCAGCCTCCTGCGGGCTGCATGTTCGGAGCCGCGATGACCGCACCCGCCGCGCTCATTTGCATGGCATGGATGAAACAGTAATAAAGCTTACCAGTGTTGCTAACTCGGTGCCAGGTTTTCGGGCTAATACTCAAAAAGGGCTAGATTTGGCCAATATTTTCAAAACTATTATTTTTAACCCCCGACGCAAAAATTACGGGGTGTTATAAGTTTGACGTGTGCGTGTGTGTGTGCGTGTGCGTGTGCGTGTGCGTGTGCGTGTGCGTGTGCGTGTGCGTGTGCGTGTGCGTGTGCGTGTGTGTGTGTGTATGTGTGTCTGTCTACAAATGTCTCCGGAACAAATGAACCAATTTTGATTTTTTGTTTTTTTTGTTTGGCCGCCGTCACAAAGATATGGATTGTATGTTTTAACGCAACTCCCATAATAAGGGTATTGTATTTTTATATAAAGGGCTTCAGTAGCAGAATATATTTATTGCGACAAATTTCTGTCAAAATTCTGACTATGTTCTACTCTCACTTTGTGCTGACGACGTTGATGGTTGTGATTGATGAGCCCTATTTCATCAGGGACAGCCTTGCCCAATACAAATTAGATACATTTTGGGGCTAGAAATTTAGCAAAATCATTAACATTGACCGCCATCAAACCAGACACAAATAAACATTTATTATTTGTCGGTCACCGGTGTCCCCTATGGCGCTCATAACCTTAAGGGCTGAACAAGCATCGAAGATACAGAAAAGATAAGTTGGCCGCACTACCACAAACCGAGGGACAACTGCTAGTAAAACTTTACGATTTCCGCCGCTCGACGCCCCCTCGACATTTGCTCGCTTGAATCTCGCTGACTCCTCCTCCACATCTTAGCGTGTAATTCCCGGCTGCGTCCAAAGTTGTCGCTTTGGAGTTCAAGGTACTCTTAGACCATGATTCAGGATTTGGGGAGTCTCGTAATTACAATGAAGCGACTGCCGTCGGACCTTCGCAACCCTATAACAAGGGAACCAGACCAACTGAATCATGGTTACACGCTCCAGAAACTATACGAAACGTGCAGGTTGCCTCACGATGTTTTCCCTCATCGCTGATGGTAGAAATATGCACATAGATATTTCCAGAGGTGCGTGCACGGATACGAACCACGACCCTCCGCATGGAAGGCGCGTCCTTATCCATTTAGTTACTTACCATCGGTCTCGCGCTTGCATCTCACTGACTCAACGCGCGCATTGACTTAGCAAAACATTCGATATTATCTTCGGATCTTTTATAGCAATTAACCAGAGGCAAGGCCGCCGCGTTTTGTCATTCTCCTTATTCATACGGCCGCGTCCCCCGCGGACGCAGTTAGACGTCCGAACCGCGTAATTGTGACCAAATCGGGCTCTCGTCCGCCGGTCGTACTCGTATGTCGATCCGAACATGATTATTCTGCATCGAAGCGCCTAACCGTAATCGCTTCTAGTTCACGCCATTTTTGTCGGCGGATACCATGTACAGTGAGTGACACGTCAAGTTATCCCCGCAGTGCAAAAATGGCACTTCGTGTTTCAGACATAAGGATTGTCTAAAGTCCAAATGACTCCGTGTCGCCGTGTGTACGTAGGGCATCGTAAATACATATACTAGAGAACCTAAAACTTTTATATGACATTCGCATCGCTGAGTCATGCCGTACGCGGCGCAGGCGCATTCCAAGTGTTAAACGCTTTAACGCTCGCTCTGCGTTATCTTTATCTAGAAGGCGCGATTAAGAAATATGAGTTGATGGATGGCGCGAGATGAGCGCGTCCTGTATGATCGATCGATAAGCGGCGTCGATCGGTGAGGCGATACCGGGCGACGACGGCCGGGGCCGCGCGGGCGTCGGTTGTGCAACCTTATGAATAAGTACTGGGCGGCGTGGCATGACGGACGCGCGCTTGATTCACTGCCAAGGACGCCTTTTCGCTTTTAGTCGGTCATCGATCCGTTGCGTAAGCGTTTCGCTCTCGGAGCCGCTGCAGCGCTGCGCAGCGCGAGTGCTGCTGCGTGAGAAATGCACGCGACTAATGACGCGTTGCGCCCGCGCACCGATCGGTTTATTATGCAGAAAGTGAGTGGGAACAAACGCATCCGCGCCCTGCTCAGTGATTCCGGGCGCCGTGGCTGATGACGCCGGCTCATCACACGATGATTATGATTTATGGCGTCGCTCCCGCTCCCGCTGGTGTTTATATGGAAAAATGAGCGTTTTATCAGCCGTCGCTGCGGCTCGCATATTCATAAGCGCTACTCTCGACATAAATATCCCCTCAAGTGGCCGCTTTATCACGCGGCCGGGCGCCGTAACTTGCACAATTAGACTAACTGACTGAGTGCTGTTATGACATTTTAATTGCATTATACAGGATTCTCCTCGCAGCGAAGTGTATGCTGACATTGCTGATTGACTGATACTCTGAATCTGAATTCAATCAAATAAAATCTAATGATAATAATAAAAAAAAATCGCTGTAAAGAACTTCTAAGACAAGTCTTAGAAGTTCTTTACAGCGATTTTTTTTTTCTTACGGTATACGTCAAGACGTAGCATAGACATTTCTTTCCTTTTTATAGAGAAATAAGCAGCTCCATTCGAGACTTGGCTATTTTTAGGGTTCCGTAGCCAAAATGGCAAAAACGGAACCCTTATAGTTTCGTCATGTCCGTCTGTCCGTCTGTCCGTCTGTCCGTCTGTCACAGCCGATTTACTCGGAAACTATAAGTACTACAGTGATGAAATTTGATGGGAATATGTGTTGTATGAACCGCTACAAAAATATGACACTAAATAGTAAAAAAAAGAATTGGGGGTGGGGCCCCCCATACATGTAACTGAGGGATGAAATTTTTTTTTTCGATGTACATACCCGTGTGGGGTATCAATGGAAAGGTCTTTTAAAATGATATAAAGTTTTCTAAAAAACATTTTTCTTAAAGTGAACGGTTTTTGAGATATCAGCTCTCAAAGTCGTAAAAAGTATGTCCCCCCCCCTCTATTTTTATAACTACGGGGTATAAAATTCTAAAAAAAATAGAGGTGATGCATGCTAATTAACTCTTTCAACGATTTTTGGTTTGATCAAAGTATCTCTTATAGTTTTTGAGATAGGTTGATTTAACTGTAATTTTGGACTTTGCTGCTACGGAACCCTTTGTGCGCGAGCCCGACTCGCACTTGGCCGGTTTTTACAGGATGTTTTGGTGGGCAATCCCAGTAACTACAGAATGCCACTTGACTGTGCCATTATAAATCTACTGCTAATCTTAGAGAACAATATTATATCTGCTAATCTTTACATGAAGGAACGTCTGATCATCTATCTATATATAACATACAGAACAGCAAATTTCTAATATCAGTATTAATTCCCAGCATGAACTGTGAACACCCGTCCTCATCACATCCACCTTCGTTTTCTAGACACTTATACTGGCCTCTATTGACGATCGTGTCGACCCAATAATCTTTATAGTTATTTTATGCCACGACTAACTAAAAACCGGTATAGATATTGCCAATTAATCGTTTCTGTTTTAATTACATTTGAGGTCGTATTGGGTTACACAAATAAAACAACACTCTCACTGTTGGCGCCACTGGCTTTTACGTAATTTGGATTCCTATATCTCTACGGCTCTCAACTTTACAGTGTAGATACTGACATATAGACCTGGGAAAAACGTATCTCTCAAAAGGTTGGAACAGTGCAGAGAGAGATGCGGAACAGTGAAACACTTCATTTGGAACATCGACTCTCAAATAGATCCGTGATTCATTCCGGTCATTCGGATCATTCAGCTCATTCAGATCATTCGGTTCACTCGGACTCGAGATCCATTTGAGTCGAATGATACATTCGCCGTGAAAGGAGCCTTTAGAAAGTACCCGGTGAGTATACGGAGCAAACCTTGGGATACAGGTTTGGTCCGTATGCCCAGGTGATAGGAATGACCATTGTGGAGCCCAATTTTAAAGATCATCGCCCAATTTTCTTTACTAATACTTTCGTGACAACAACACTTATAGTTCGTAACAGAGTGAAAGGCTTATCTTATTTTAAACTCTAACCCTCTTATTCCAAAACGTGGTTTAAAATAAATAGTGGGATTAATACTAGAAATAATTGAAGATCTAGAATAAACATTATTACAAAACTAAGTTTAACGTTAGTTAGGATATCAAATACAATACGAATGTTAAACCACCCGGGCCTCTAGTTTAAAATGAGTACTAAAATAATAACCTCAAAATATCGATTCAGTGACAATGACAGTTTATCCACGTGACAGTTCGTTCTGTTTTACGGTAAGTTATTTGTAAGAAAGTAATCAACATATATTTTTTTTTGGATTTCATTCCAAAAATAGAAGCCATTCCTAATTATACATATTACTTGGAAACCTTACCTGATACAATATTATAACTTATTGTTGCCTAAAAACATTTCAAAAATATTTTCAATTTAGACAACAAAACAAAGTTATGTAATACGAAACGTCACTGAACGAATGATCGATTAATATTGACACTATCCTGCGGTACTAAGTGATCTATGGTTAGTCAAGGATTTAATAATAAAAAATCAAGAACTAACGTTATTCCATAATAATCATGAACTTGCTAGTTTAGAATTAAAGCCGTATGTATCAGAGTAGATTTTTGTAATAAGAGGGTAAAAAATATGGTCCTGAAATGTAGATAAGTGATACAGAATCATCGTCCTTACGGTATATATAAGACTGTCATCACTATGGAGCGATTCTATCGCAGTCACCCCTAACTGTATTATTGAAGTTTGAGAAACAAATCGCATTGAAGCAATTAAACGTAAGAGTGAAATCAAAGGAAAGGGAACAGTTTATCACCCATCGTGTTGACCAACGCGTATTAAACCCCGCGCGGGTGAAAGGTGATCGTATCACACGACGTCTTAATGCAACCGACAATGGTGTTAGAGTAGTGATGCGCCTCAAATTGTTTTTACAAGTCAAAAAAGAAATTGAAAAGCTATTTTAACATTTAGACATTTATTTAACGGTAGGAAACTTAACTTGACTTACTAGGTACCGCACTCAGAGACGTTAATTAAGCTAAATGTTCAACTTTTGCGCGCAGTTGCGCTCTCCCACCCAAGGCACCTACGGAAGACCAGCGTCGGGGCGTCAGCGACATCCCGACACATGCTGAGTATGTGCCTTTTCAGCGATCATACCCTAGGTGTTTACCTTTAGTTAAATATATTGTTTGT
The DNA here is from genome assembly GCA_019059595.1 of Marasmia exigua. NCBI lineage: Eukaryota > Metazoa > Arthropoda > Insecta > Lepidoptera > Crambidae > Marasmia > Marasmia exigua. The sequence continues at coordinate 19,059,919 of CM032470.1, forward strand.
TAATGTTATATCTACCTACTGAAATTGTATTATGTCTGTCTGTATGTAACTGTGTATGATTCGCTGAATAAAATATTTACTTACTTACTTACTATTAACTTAATTATGGTAAGTCATAATGCTTATCGAAATAAGTGTCAATATATTTTCTTAGTAACAATCAAAGTTTATTTGACGTTTCAGAGAGCGGTAGTTAATATGCCAAATATGAATGTAGGTTCAAGCTGAGATGAAAGAGAGACAAATTCTTCTTGAGTCACTGAACTAAAAATGAACGGTAGTCGCATCACTAAACAAGTGCTATTAGAGCGGATTAAATGTCGGGTTATTGAAATGGGGAGCGTTCTGAAATCGTTTGTTTCGTTGAATAATGGCGCATTTCGAAACGGCCATGGCGTACTAGCAGATCGTTAGGGACATTTTACACTGAGACTTTTTGCAGCGATACAAACTGCAACTGCAGCGCAATTGTATCGCTGCTTTCAGTAATCAGATAGGACTGTATCGATGACTGTATCGATGCTGCATCACAGCTGGGGTTTGAACGCGAAACCCCTAACCGACGAAAATATCCCTGTCGTCTGGATAACTCACAGAGAACCCCCACATTCATGTCTATGGGGTAACCTAATAAACCAATTTTAAATTTATCTTTTTTTGTTATTTCTTTTTGTGGTCACCAATCCGCATTAGGCAAGCGTGGTGATTAAAGCCTAATCCCATCACAGTAGTGATCATTTGATTTCTATTCATGAAGGACGCCTTTGCTCTGTAGTGGGACAGTTTACAGGCTGATTAGTTTACTATTTTTGATTTGGTTCCTTTAGCAGCTGCTATAAAATCTTTTCTGCATTAAGCAGTCTCCAGGGGCTGGTGGTTTTTTGCGTCGCCCGCGCAGCTGCCGGGGCAGGTGCGGCCTGTTTCGGCGAAATTCGCCGCCGTTCGGCTCACGCCGCGCCCGCGCAGCTTCGCAATCGCTGCTCTTTCGAAGCCCTTAAACATTTACCGCAAATGTCGTCGGTGATTTTGTGTAATTCGCTGAATTAATTTGTTTTGTTAAGGATTAGGAATGCTGTCTGGTTAAGTGTTTTAACCCCACCTGGATGCAGAAAATGGATAGACACAGAACTACGCCTAGATCGCGTGCTAAATAAGCTAAGCATAAACCTACGCGCACGTACGTACAGTGATCTCTCGACGTGGTTCGGCATGATACGATAGGACACGATACGATACTGCCTAGCGCGTAGGTCAACGAACTCTTCAATCATCATCATCATCATTAGCCCATTTAAGTTCCCACTGCTGGGGCACGGGCCTCCCTCAATCACATGAGGGGTAATTGCCATACTCACCACGCTTGGCAAACGGGTTGGCGAGGGTTTTGATATAAATGCAGAGTTTTCCTTCTCTGGGTGCTGATGATCATGGGGAGCGTTCACATATTACGTCACGCAATTTTTGAAGATTTTTTGACCCCCCCTCCCCTCCTGTAACGCACCGTAACGTTTTCTGTCCCCCCCCCCCCCCTCTCTTAACGTCACGTAACACCCAAGTGATCAGGACAAATTAAAAATGAATACCAGACTATTACAATCGAGGGATTCCCCGTAAAACGTAAACGAAAAGGGTTGCCAATTTAGGAGTTTTAATTCCCTAATTTTTTTATTCAAATAAAGAAACAATGTTACGTAAAACGTGTAGTGAGAAAGACCCCCTCCCGCCCCTGTAACGCATTGTAACGTTTTACGAGACCCCCCCTCCCCCCAAATTACGTTACGTAATACTTGAACGCTCCCATGCCAGCAGCTTTACCTTAGTCGCCTTTTACGACACCTCGGTAAAAGTGAGGGTGGCCTATTCTACTCTGCCGGGACCACACGGCTAACTCTTCAATATCGTTCATCAATGCCGAGTCTATCGTTCATCGAGCCTCTGCTTCTATTTTTTTTGTGCCTGATCTCAACTTCTTGGACTATTTGAAGTCAAAGGAGCCCCGCCCGGAGCAATACCCGTGGCCTACATAGAAAGTAGGACAACCTTATGGTGCTGGTATCGATTTCCCCTACCTTCTGTCGACTACAGTGGACCGGTTCCACCATTGCATTATGTATATTTTTGTAAAATTTAACTAAGAAAAAAGATAAATTAATTATTTAATTTTAAAGTTTTATTAAATGTGGAATCGATTTAAGCCGCATTCGAGAATGACCACATAACGCGGACAACTAAGGAACTCGGTAAGGACCGAGGTATCTTTGTCCTTATCACTCACTCTAAACTGGACATGGTTAAAGCAAGACTGAACTAACATCATTTAGGCAAACGCGTAACAACATTAGGATGCCTAGGGGCATCATCGTCACACTTCATCTGGTGTGTTCAAGTCCAAGCGTTAAATAATAAAAAAAACCGGCCAAGTGCGAGTCGGGCTCGCGCACAAAGGGTTCCGTAGCAGCAAAGTCCAAAATTACAGTTAAATCAACCTATCTCAAAAACTATAAGAGATACTTTGATCAAACCAAAAATCGTTGAAAGAGTTAATTAGCATGCATCACCTCTATTTTTTTTAGAATTTTATACCCCGTAGTTATAAAAATAGAGGGGGGGGACATACTTTTTACGACTTTGAGAGCTGATATCTCAAAAACCGTTCACTTTAAGAAAAATGTTTTTTAGAAAACTTTATATCATTTTAAAAGACCTTTCCATTGATACCCCACACGGGTATGTACATCGAAAAAAAAAATTTCATCCCTCAGTTACATGTATGGGGGGGGGGGGCCCACCCCCAATTCTTTTTTTTACTATTTAGTGTCATATTCTTGTAGCGGTTCATACAACACATATTCCCATCAAATTTCATCACTGTAGTACTTATAGTTTCCGAGTAAATCGGCTGTGACAGACGGACAGACGGACAGACGGACAGACGGACATGACGAAACTATAAGGGTTCCGTTTTTGCCATTTTGGCTACGGAACCCTAAAAACGTAAAACTACGATACGTAGTGTCTTGAACCACTGGTACGTACCGCCATTAAAGTATACAAATTTTTGACAGATTTTAGCAGCTTGATGGTACATCCACCGGCTAGCTGATACCCTTAACATTGGCAGTGACACTGACCCCAATGACGTCGCCCAATCGCTTTGCATAACGCATTACTCATTAGTTTTATTGAAATAGTCAAATCAATGGACTGGCTCGATTCTGTTGGCATTGAGCCACTTAGTAAGCTCTAGCGGGAATGAGTTGACGTAAAGGGAAAAAAATATGATGATGATGACATAAAAACCGTGGAACTAGAAAACGCACGATTTAAGGCGACGGGTAGCCCTTACTAGCAACACCATTCGTTTTTAATTGTTAGCTACTAAACCGGATTTCTTTTAAACAATTTCGGGGCTACAACATCTTGTCAAACACGTATACTATTTATTATATAAAAATGCACAAATGTTGGGTGCGTTTTTTTACGCGAAAAATTGATTACCGTCAAAAGCGGCTACTTTTAGCGAGAATTAATTTTTCGCGTACGCGTTGGACCCAGCATTTGTGCATAGTTATTTAATAAATAGTATAAGTATTTGCCGAGAGGTTGTAACCCCGAAAGTGTTTATAATAGATCCGGTTTAATAGCTAAAAATTAAAATCGATTGGCGTCGCTTGTGTGTCCTACCCGTTACCTTAAATGAAATGTGCCATTTTCGGAAAAAAAACGTCACAGAGTGTGAAAGAGATCCAAACGACCCTGACGCACATTATATACGGGTGCGGTAGAGAAAGAATGTCACCCAACACGTCACCCCAGTACTAATGGTTTCGCGCGGTTTTTTAAGTATGGCTTTCTATGAAAAGGCATAGTCTGTTTAGGGTGCATGTCTATGATAAAAATAAATTTATTTGGGGTATACGTAAGTCTATATTTTAGGATTGTACGCGTATTCCTAATTTAATTTAAAAATAATGTTTTCTGAATAGCATATTTATAGGCTGATGGAAGGACTGGATGGAAATTGGCAAGGTTCAAATAAACAATCGCTAAATGGTGCACGAATAAGATTCAAATTGTAACGTTCAGTTATGAGAACAGTTGAATGCAGTCAAATATGCGGGTGCAATCGAATTCATAAACAAGACTGCTTTATCTATTCGTGCTACTGTCCTTAATTGCATGCTTTTGAGGTCGAATGCGAATGGTTTGGAGTTTTAACGACAATTTATGGGTTTTCTATGTTTTTCTTTATCTGATGTTTTTTGAACATTGAATTTGCCTTTCAACTTTCCAAAGGGAATTCGATTGCTACTCTGAGCAAATATTTATTTAAAGAACACTTGTGTTTGTTTAGTCTATGTATCCCAATTCTCGGTATTTATATAGAATTCGACATCGACGACGAATGTATGGAAATCTTGCATTCGTTTTTTTTTGTCGAGTGCACGAGAATAGGCCCTCTGGATATTTTAAATCCATTTAAGAATATACTTTTCGTACCTTCGTTGATTCTAACACCCATGCCCCCCGAGGCGGCTCTTGCCCATGTCGCGCCCGGGTGCAATTAATGTTTGGAGCCCTCTTATCGAAATGCGCGAAAATAATGGAATAGTTTGGTCCTTAAAACACGCAGTAAGCTGCGCAGTACGAAGCCACCACGTTTATACAGGATGTTCCATTAAGGGTATCAAGCTGAAGGTCATGGATAAATTTCGTAACTTTAATACAATATCAAATCGCAGCACACACATAGGATTTTCGGGTACCCCAAAGGGCGCTCTATCCATGGCCTTCGGCTTTACATCCTAAATGAAACACACCTGTATATGGTTGGACGCTTGCTCGTTGCGGAGCGTTATATTGTCGCGAGCGGCTCACGGCGCCCCCTAACACACGGCGCTCGGGTGCACCGCACCCCCTTCACAATAAAGACGGCCCTGGATGCCCCCATCGGTATCGACCTACAATAATAATAATAATATTTCACAACATCACATACATTGATCTGACTCCGAGTTAGGTAGCTCAAGCACCTGTGTTACGGATATCAGAATCAACAGTGGGATTACAAATATATACATATAATACTTTCCTTTTGTAAATACTACTTATAATACATAGCAAACACCCAGACCACACAAACAAACATGTTCATGCACACAAATGTTTGTACTGTGCGGGGATCGAACCCGCAACCCTTGTATCAGAGGCAGCGTGCACTACCACTGTTCCAATCGGGTCGTCGAACCTATATACACATATGTAAATGATGACATTGTTAAATAAACTTTATGAAATAAAATCAACTCCATGTCAAAAATAGTAGGTAAAGGCTGAAACCAGAATGGAAAGATTTTTCTATTCTGGTCATCTCTTGTGATTCAAAATTATGAAGTATATTGATGACCAGGATTGACCATGAAAAAACTATTGAAAGTCTATTGTTTGAATTCGATATTAATTTGATCTGCTACAAAATTTAATTAATCGTGGGATTTTATAATGGGGTCAATTCTCAGATTCAAATGAATACCACCAGACCACTCCTTTACGCTGATCTGTATCTATACACACTGACACTAAAACTTTGCCATCGCGTAATCTCTACTTATATACTATTCATTCATATATAGGTAAATCTACAGACTAAGTAGAAGGTACTGGTAAATCCTACAAACGCTTATAAGTAATTAAAAAAAAACGAAACGCTTGCGCGATGTAATCAACACCTGATGCCATCTTTTGGCATAAAGTGGAACTAATAAATGAAGTGATGGCGGGCACTAGTTAACATATAAACGCAGTCAGTTTGTTGAATCGCGCTTCGAAGTTGGCTATTTTTTTTGTAGATTTTGTCGTTAATTCGGATAAAACAACGTATAGTTTGCCCATGAGGTTTTTTTACATTATGGCGGCAAACGAGCAGACGGCTCACCTGATGGCAAGTAATAACCGCCGCCCACGGACATCTGCAACTGCAAACACGAGGACAAATGCGCTGCCGGCTCTTAGGGAAGGCATAATCTCTTTTCTTGAAGATCACCAGGTATTATCTTAATTTACAATCTAATTTCAAGGGCATTGAACCCAAACTCGTATGAGCATTGTTAGAATATCCATAGATTTTGTTAATGAGTGTACAACATAGTCCTTACGTTAGTTATTTTGGGACCAAGTGATGTTGACTGATATCTATACTATTTATAAAGAGGTAAATCCTACAGAAATTTGAAAACACGAAACGTATGCGCGATGTATTCGTCACCTAGCGCCATCTATCGATGTAAAGTGGAATTGATGTCACTAAACGAAGTCCGCGCGGGCCACTATAATAAAGAGAGAGCATGTTAGAAAATCACTCGACGGTTTTCGTGCCGGTGCGTTCATAGCGAGCAAATGCTCTTAAAAGATTTAACGTCAATTCTGGTTCACCTTTACGCTGCGCTGGCATTTGCTCTTGGAAACCCCGCTTCACACCGCTTTCAGACTAGATTGGTTGAGATCAAAGCCGGATCTAATAAACGATACCTAGATTATCTACTTATAGGTTCACCACTTCACGCATCACAATGGTAACTAATTAATAATATCCTCCAACCGATTTCGGCTAAGGCGCCCAATATCAACGAACAGTAACTTACGCAGGATGTATTATAGTGGTCAAGTGTGTGCGCACACTTTCTCTCGTTTTCCATATTCCGATGGGACACCAGTGTGACACGACCGGAGAGGGACCGGGCGCAGGCCCAACGGCTTAACGTGCTTTCCGAGACACGGGGGTACAAGACCGCCAACTTCCAGACTTCAAATCTCAGGTACAAACTTTGGCCCGACCCGGGGATCGAACCCGGGACCCCTAGCACAGACGTCGCTTTAAAGTGCGACGCACTACCCATTGCGCCAAAAATTTTTACGTGCTTCTTTCAATTATCATTATTAATAAATAAATATTTGCGTAGAAGTGTAGATACATACGTATTAACATGTTGCAGTAGAACCATATGATTTATTTCGGTGTATTTCGCATGATCCGATATGGTCTAGTGGCTAGGATACCTGGCTCTCACCCAGGAGGCTCGGGTTCGATTCCCGGTATCGGAAATTCTTTTTACATATTTTTTAATTTTAAATTAAAATGGCGTATCATGTATTTATTTCTTATGATTTTTTTTTAATATTTTTGATCTCAAAAAAGTTTGCATCTTTTTTATAATTATTCTTGATGATGAAGCGATTATAGAAAAAACAGGTGAAGAATGTGAAGAAATATGTAGAAAATTTAAATGAAGTATAGGTATTATTTTTTTAATGGAATATCTCCCTCTTTTATTTGGATATAATTGATTTATCGAGTTCTTTTATGAAAGCCGGGGTTATTTATAATAATATATATTTAACTAAAATATTATTATTTTATTAGTAAAGAAGACATTTATGTACGCCAGCAGGCTCCCATGTCCATTTTGTCCATGCAATGTGCTGCGCTGCGCTTGCCGGCGCCGGCATTGCCCGCCTAATTGCGCACGCGCAACGAAAGCGTGTATTTATGCGCAGCCGGAATTAGCCGGCGTTCGCACCTCCGGCTTGTTTGCCCAATTATTCACAACCATGTAAATAAGCCATTGTTCGCCTGCAGGTTGCGCCAACTAGACCAACGTAACGGATCTACCCACAAAACCCACATTTTACAGTACTACTACTATAGGTACTAGGTACATTTAACTGTTCCCTCAACTGACAGATTTAAAAGTAGAACATTTTCAAAGCTGTTATACTAATCTAGGGCTAAAACAAAAGAAAAAAAAACAGTAAATATTTAGAAAGAAAATCCAGAAAATAGACGTTGATATAAAAGAGTTCGTCAACATACGCGCTAGATACTGTGGTGCTAGGCAGTATATCGTATGGGGACTACGGTGCGGCGGCCTCCTCGTGTGGCCCTTTCGGTAGTAGTTTTGCTCTATTTGGACCTGCTACCGAAAGGGTCCTGGCGTCCCTGGGCAACGGCGGGTAGTAATCGGCATCGCCCATTGCTACCCGGCGGCTAACAGCTGCACTCACACGGGAGGGCTCCTGGAGTCGTTTTGTCCACCCCCAGTTGAGCCCCCTCGGGGCCTAGGTCCGGCCTCACGGTTTGGGGAAACCCCTCTCCTGTGGCATCTTTTGTTCTGGGCCCGGGGCCCTGTCTGGCGTCACCTCACACGTGATTGCGTTTTGGCGTGGGCCTCACCAGAGTGGAGCGCCTTCGGGCGCAGTGGCCGAAAGGCCTTGTTCGGAGTCCAGCGTCGAGTCATCGAGCTACGGGGCTCGATAGTGTGACGGTGTTGCTAACTTTCCCGGCTCCGTATCCAGCGGAGTTGGGTTTCGCGGCGGCTTCGCTTTGAAGCCTGCTTGTTTTATTTCCCCAACCCACTCTGCACTGCAGCCAGCAGTGTATGGGTGGGGAAGGGTACCCGCAGTCCGTCTCCCGGTGGTGGATGCACTACAGCCAGCAGAGTGGGTGCCATTCGGGTTGCGGTGTTTGGTGGGCCGTGGGAGAGGCCCTGGGTCCGTTGAACCGGAGTGTGGCGAGAGGCCGTACCTACTGGCGAGCCTCTTTCGCCCTGAGCGGGTTCGCGGTGACTTAAAAAGGTTCCTCCTATAGCCCGCGTTCCCGCCGACCAACGGCGCCGACGTCGGTTCCTTCTGAGCCGGCGGCATTCTCTCTGCGTTACCAAAAAAAAGGCAGTATATCGTATCGTGTCTCTCTCAAGCACACTCACCGTATAGTCTGTCTCTGTATCACGCCAAACTTTTTTTTTTATGAGAAAGAGAGGCAAACGAGCAAGCGAGTCACCTGATGGTAAGTGATCACCGGCGCCCATGGATATTAGCCACACCAGAGGGAGTGGAGATGAGTTGCCGGCCTTTTAGGTAGGTATAGGCTCGTTTTTTGACGATCTCAATGTCGTACCGGTTCGGAAATACCGCTGCGGGAAGTTGATTCCACAATGACATGTAAAGCGCACGGTGGAACGGAACTACGCCGAGATCTGTCTACTATACGGTCGAAAGTATGTGTGCGTAGTCTGTCTATATACTCGTACGAGTATTTAGTGTAAAAACGTAGTACAATTTCAGCTTGTAAGATTAGCATGGATAGGTCGGCCCGTAGTGGCATAACAGGATCATTACTGGCTTAATGAACGCCATTAAAGCCATGTCCACATGTTTCATTTCACCACGAGCTCTTGTACAATAGTTCAGCGCTAATCGTAGAGGTAGAGCCTCAGTGTTGCCAATTTCTATAACAATAAATGCGTTTAATTTATTTTTATAATTTAGGTGGCAGACGAGCCGACGGATCACCTGATGGTAAGCAATTATCGCCGCCCATGGACACCTGCAACACCAGTGGTGTCACAAGTGCGCTGCTTAGCTTTTAACCCCCCTTCCCCTGGATTGGGCCTCCGGTACCCTCACTCACGCAGCGAAACACAGCGCATGCACTGCTTCACGCCGGTTTCCTGTGAGGACGTGGTATTACTCCGGTCGAGCCGAAGTTTTTTTGAAGGTTGGCAGCGCACTTGTGAGTCCACTGGTGTTGCGGGTGTCTATTGGCGGCGGTAATCGCTTACCATCATCAGGTGATCCGTGTGCTCGTCTGAGTGTCATAAAAAAAATCGACAGTAGCGAAGTGACAACGAATATTTATAAGATGGTTTAGAGTTGTTTGTTTCGCACCCAGTACGCACGCTGTGCTATAATGGGGTACTTGTAGGCACAGAGTGTGGCCCGCGTAGCGTCGCAGGCGCACTCGCCTCGCATATTTTATGCGAACGGGTAATTACAACAACTAATGCATGTCTAACGGCCGGCCCTGAAAGGTTTATAGCGCCATATTCTCTATGCCTGAACTGCCATGTTGGTTTAGTAGGATTTATGGGATGCTTTCTAGCGCATAAGAGTCAAACGAGACGGTAGAAATGTGATTTTCTATGATGGGGCCTTTGCCCTGCAGTGGGCCAGTATGTAGGCTGATGCTTTACTTTTACTTTAAACCTTGCAAATTCTCTATAAAAATCAAAAACCCTATCACACTTTGAAAACAATAGTGGCGTCAAGCGCTTACCATCAGGTGATCCGTCTGCTCGCCTGCCATCTATCACAAAAAAAACAGTGGTTTCAATTGGTTTCGATAACGCAGAACTATAAAACTGAATAATATTTTAAAACTTAAATAATAAAACGAAGTGTGCAATCGGTGCTCGCGCACACCTGCCGGCTGCGCGTGCGCACCAGACGCCCGACACACGCTTAAATATGGAAATTGGGAATTTACAACCAACCCATGCAGTAAACTATACAATTACGATAATATAAATTATATGAGATACTTTTTAGTTCTACATAGAGGAAATATATTTTATGAATGGTCCAGCAGTCATGACACTTAACTATAATTTAAAATTAAAATTGGTATAAGCGCTGAAGAAATCATATCAGAGGAAGTTTTATGATCGCGTCTATAGTAGATAAAATTACCGAAAGCCGCCTACAATGTCAGAGGCCCTGAAACAGGCCCAAGCACTGTCAAATAATGAGAGAAAAAGAGCACGCCCACTAGCCACCTGGTGGGCCACTGTGGCAAAGTACTTAAAGCTTGCCCAAGCAACCATTACGACAACCCAGGACAGACTGTCCTGGCGCCGCAGAACGAGGAGAGCCGACCCCAAATAATTGGAAATGGCTAGGACAAAGAAGATGATAAACACTGAAGATACAGGTAATTTTGGTATTTATACAAATTTATCAAATAGGAAGAGGAAAGAAGATAGGAAGAGGCTCAAAAACCTCATTATCAAGCAAAGACACGGTTAACAAGGACAAGGAAGAACATGTCAACATGCAAGTATCTCTGTAACCTTGAGCTAAGTTTAATGTAGGGAAAACATTTCCTTGCACAAGTGCATTCCCTTCATTTCATGTCCTCCTAATTGGTTTAGTATTCACGGTTTATTTAGCACCGTGTTCGTGCGGTTTACACGGGCCTCGTCGCCCCCGCAGTCCACACATGCCACGCCATTGCTAACGAGAAGCGAGAACGTCGAACGGTGGTGTTGTCTGACTATCGATGTTTTTCTTCAGCCATTTCATCCATAATACCTTTCGTCTAGACCTGGCGTAAAAACGTATCATTCAAAATATTGAAACATTTTCACAACAGTGGAGAGATGCGGAACAGTGAAACGCTTCTTGTGGAACATCGACTCTCAGATAGATCCGTGATTCATTCCGCTCATTCGGATCATTCAGCTTATTCGGATCATTCCGCTCATTCGGCTTATCGCGTCATTTAGCTCATTCGGTTCACTCAGACTCGAGATCCATTTGAGTCGAATGATACATTCGGAGGAGAACATTAGAGAACCGGAATAGTGTATCGGCTGCCACGGCTGCGACTTCCTGTACGTGGCCTACACTTGAGGACCTTTCCGCCCCAACGGCCGTCTGTTCTCTATGTGCCCTGCCCATTGCCACTTGAGGCATGCAATCCTTTAGGCCATGGCTATGTCTGTTTATGTGACCTTAGTTCTCCTGCGGATCTCATTGTGATACGTTGAAGTTGGACTTTCCAAGATGGACTTTTTGTCCGAGGTAGATGTACTCGTCCACAACCTCCAGTGTAGAGCTTCCAACCTTTACAAGAGTGGGTACGACATGGGAATTCAACATAATTTTCGTCTTGTCCATGTTCATTTTCAGACCCACTTTTTGGGAGACTCTACTGAGATCGTCGAGCATTATGCCTAAGTCTTCCAAGGTCTCATCCATGACTACGATATCATCAGCGAATCGAAGGTGCGTCATGTACTCGCCATTTATAATGACGCCAAGTCCATCCCATTCTCCAAACCATTCCCAGAGCGTTCAGTTACACAAATTTGATTTGTACAAGTGAAAGTTCGAAATAAATACTTCCTGCACCATCTAAAATTGGTGGATCAAAATAAGTTTTTGGCAGCAGATACTAGATGGAGCTTTGCGTGTTTTAATGCAATGACATAAAAACGGTCCTTGGGCACTGAACGCCCTTGTTGCTCCCAATGCTCCCATTTAGCAATTTGCAGTAGATATCGATATGTTGTTAATTTGACGGCAACACTAGAGTACGGAAATACCGCTAAGTGCCTAATCACTGCCGCGACTCATCAATACGAGACAATAGAATTATTGTATAGGCTTACTCACCTAATTGGCTGTGGAGGCAGTGCCGGATTTGCTTACTAGAGGAGTAACATATGCCCCGCGGCCAGAAGGGTCCCAAGCATGTATTTTATTTATTTATTTCATAAAATTAAAAATTTACAGAGAATTGCTCCAACCCACCGCCTTCAACTCTATTAGGCACAAAGTCGGTCTCACATGGAGTACTGCTCCCATCTCTGGGCCAGAGCACCGCAATACCAGATCCTCCTTTTTGACCGCGTTCAACGTCTTGCAACTCGAATAGTCAACCACGTGAATCTAACTGATCGCTTAGACTCACTGGGCCACTTGAGAAGTCGCAACTCCATGTATCTTTTACCACCTTTACCATGATGAGTGTTCCGAGGAGTTGTTTCAGTTAATGCCCGCTGCTGAATTTCACCAACGTACTTCCCTTCCTATATGGTCTCCAAAACAATTCTGCCACAGTGGCCCAGTTCTCAGTATTGAGTGCCCCGCCCACTGCCACTCCAACTTGCTAATCCTTTATTAATACTTTGCTTCATCTGCGTTTGGTGTAGTTGTCAGGAACTAATCTTGCCCCTCACATCCTCGGAGAACAAAGTCAGAAGTGAAGTAAGATAAGAAATTATTCGTTTAAGAAAGGCTTTGACGCAGCTAAGCGGCACAAGCCCCTCACCAGATTAGGAATGGAAGCTATAATAAGGCTACACGTATAGGTACGTCTGTTTTTGTTTTAACGTTAGCCAGGGGAGGGGCCCCATGCTAACCCAATCCGGCTCTGTGCGCAGGTGATGACTTAACGACTCTAACTGTTTACTGTTGTTCCCACTAAGGATAAAGGTCGTTGGTGATGTGTAGATGTGTACTAGCTGTTCTGTGTTAGAGGTGGAAACGACATGAAAAGGCACTGAAGTCTGAGTTGCCCCCAATGCATTGTGGTTTCATGTCTAGAATCCCAGAACATGTTTTTAGATCTTCATTCATAACATAAAAGGACTTTGAAATTTCATTCTAATGAAATTGTCATCATCGTCATCGTCAGCCCATCTAATGAAATATAACGCTCTTTTTTCGAGACAAACTGACATTCCACCAGGATAATAGTACTATCAGATCACTGACCTTCGTCTTGCAAAACAATTCGATTTAACATTATAAAAGCGAATGATTGCCATGCATAAGGTGGATGGCTACCGGCCTCGGCCAAGATTTTACTTTTCTTTCAACTTTTTTTGAAATGTCTATTCAAATTCAATCGAATGATAAGGCATAGCTAGTGTACCCATAACTGTGACCAGATTCAGTAAATCAATAAATTATGCATAGTTAAACGGCTGCAGATATCCCCAGTTCAGATAGCTCCTTAATAAGCAATTACGGTTTGTTTGCAATCACCGTACAATGGCGTGTGGTGCGCGGGCGCCGCGGAAGCCGCTAAACCATCATTAATGCGTCGCCCACGCACGCCGCCGCTTTTGATTTGCCGCACTTATTTCTTTGTAAATTGCTGCCTTTGAAAAATAACTGGTTTTATTTACATCCATGTCCACTACTCTGGGTGAGTAACAAAAAGAGTGATCGACTGTCGAAGTTAGGTTTCCTGGACCATTTATCTTCATCTACGACGCCTATCTAAATATTTTACTTTTTGTCACCGCGGCATTAACCGTCGCTATTTTGTCCTGAATTGTACAAAGACATGCAAGCACCGAAGGACGCGTGCGCGTGCGCCTTCCGGGTGCGCTGTTCTCGGGGTATTATTCGCATTTGCATCGCGCCGGAGCCAGAACCGGTCGCGAACTAATAGACCGGCCCATTGTCACTGCCTATTAAGATCCTCGCTTCCGATAACTGAGATAACCGATGCGAACGCACAGGCGTAACTTTCCAGTCACTCCGACCCAGTACGGGAAGCATTCCGGTGCAGCGCAATTAAGCGCGTAAGATCACCGCTAATTAAGTTAACGCTGAACCCGGCTCGTTCGCACCACGAACAATGTCTTCTGCATAACAGCGAAAGAAAGCGTCAGTTTCAAGGCCACCGGCACACATAACGATCGCTCTCTTTAGCACAATACCGGTGGAAAAAACCTCGTGTAACAATGGGGTCCGCATCGGCGCGTCCGGCCCCGAGCTCCCACGATATTTGTTTACCCGAATCTCGCGGCGACCGCGGGTGGAACGCAGCAGAATCGGTTCGCGCACAAAGAGATGCGCGCGAGTCGTGCTGCTACTTTCTCTCGATAACCTTTCCAGGGGCGGGGGAACGCCGCGATCTCGTATCGGCTGACCTCACGAGCGCTCGCCTTCTTTCGTCCGCAGCCGGCCATATGCGGAGGACTCGCTTTCTATTCTGCTCCTAGGTTGTGAACACGTCGCGATCAGATAGGAGCCGTGTACGGGAGCGTACAGGCTCGGCTGAACCCGCCGACCCCGTGATACGGTTGAGCGGAAAAACAATGCAAATGTGAAACACCGCGGAACACGACATCGATTCTGCAATATCTACTGCACGCCTTAGAGATCGGTGTGATGGTGTCCGGTTGGAAAGAGCACAAGGCCGCAAGCATATCTATTGTTGTTGTGTCAACGTAGCCTCATTCGTTATCAGGAATCTGATAATTCAATTTTTGATCCGTTATTTCGGATCGACAATTCAGTCATGCAAAATCGCAAATGGATTATTCCTTGCTATAGGTACTTCATTAACCAGTTCCATCATTTTAGTGCAAGAAAAATCTTTCATCAAGTTTAATGTAGACTTTCAAGTTGGATAGTTGCCCATAAAAGCTATTAGCAAACACACAGCTTCACTACACTTGTCCACCCGCTGTGCTTTCGCCACTGCTTCCTTACTAATCGCTGTCCTTTCACATTTCAGTAAAGAGCTTGAGACATACTGCTTTACTTTGTGCACAAAAAGTATATAAACCTCTTTGAGATACAGAATTTCATTATAAACTAGTTAATAGAACTGACAATGTATATGAAATCTAAACCTACAAATAGACTAAGTTCTATTTATCAGATTTCGTGATTGTTACAGAATGATTAGTTATTATTAGTTTGTCAGTAAATTGTCATTGTCAGGGGGTCGATATCCAATCTGTAGCGATTAACGTTTTGTCAACAAGCAATTACAACAACAAGCTGCGGGCATCGAGTAACTAATTAACTCACTACTGAACACTGAGCCACGATTCGTTCTACAAAAAATTGTATGACGAAGGCAAATGCCCAAGGTCGAGTACAATTGCGCTTTGGGCGTAAGTCGTACGTTAAATCACCGTTGACAGCCAATGATCGATGGCACGAATGTTAATTGGCTATCGCAACTCTATAGATCATACGTTTCACGTTAATTGCAGCGATCGGTCTCGAGATCACGATTATGTTGTAAAGTATCTAATGGCGACAGATAATGAGCTGCAATATATCATTGCGGAGGTTGACGCTCCGGTGGGGAGGCTGAGCGATATCGCCGGAAATACATATTATGATAAAGACGCGCCAGCGCAGCTCGCGAGGCGGGGATCCACTCCAAAGGACTTACGGTTGCTATGTTTTGTGTGCAATTTTTGCATTGTTTAAAGCGAAAAATCTCGAAAAACTCGCTCCCAATAAAAAAACACTGAAAGATCAAAGCAGGAACTATATAAGGAACTCTGGTAAATACCTAGCATTGTTTCACATTTAGTAACTAATATTTGTGGGTTGTAACATGTATTACAATGAAAGAGGTACTCTATTAATGTATGCTGCATTCTAATACCCATTACATAAGTACTGTACCTAGCCGTTGACTTTTAGATGATCATCATCATAGCATTTCAGTCCCAGCCGTTGCTTCGTTAGGTACGCTTAGACGATGATCCAGGATTAG
Source organism: Marasmia exigua (assembly GCA_019059595.1). Classification (NCBI taxonomy): domain Eukaryota; kingdom Metazoa; phylum Arthropoda; class Insecta; order Lepidoptera; family Crambidae; genus Marasmia; species Marasmia exigua. Next base: position 19,076,015 of record CM032470.1, read on the forward strand.
CGAAGTCTCGCAATGCAAACGCGAAACGATTGCTGTCTGACCTCCGCAATCTTTACGTTAAACAGGAGAACCAGATCAACCAGAACAGCTGGGACATGATAACACGTTCAAAATAATAATCTGGACAGTTGTGAAACTATCTGAATCGGTTTCCTCCTAGACCTTCTGTTACGAAGATGCACGATCTTATCCAATAAGCTGCCATCGCTCTTCCAGTTTCTAGTTTACTTTTAATTTGATCTGATATTTTCCTTTCACATTTCACATGCTCGCCATGCAGGGACACTAATATGCTTAGTACCTCGATTGTGGCTTATTCAGAATCCATCGACGCATGTAAACAAAGACGTTCGACTGAGCCATCGCTGCCCCCTCAGGCTGCCACTGTATTATTATATACCTCGTTATGCTGTACTAGACTTACTGGAGCTTCGGCAGGACTTCTTTTTGCTACATCAGATATAAATTATCCAGGCTGTATATGTGCAGATTAAGTGTCGTGTTGCTGGTATGTGGTAGGTGAAGGACGAGCGGATGCGAAGCGATTACCCGATTAACCTGAATTTGGTTATCGGACACCAGTGGAGCCACAAGTGCGCTGTTCACCTTTCCCCCGGATTAACCCTCATGCACTCTCACTCACGTGCCGTGTGGTCCCCGGGAGAGTAGAATAGGCCACCCTCACTCTTACTGAGGTGTCGTAAAAGGCGACTAGGGTAAAGCTGCTGGCATGATAGTCAGCACCCAGAGAAGGAAAACTCTGCATTTATATCAAAACCCTCGCCAACCCGTCTGCCAAGCGTGGTGAGTATGGCAATTACCCCTCATGTGATTGAGGGAGGCCCGTGCCCCAGCAGTGGGGACTTAAATGGGCTGACGATGACGATGACTCTCACTCACACAGCGCAAGACAGCGAAACACTGCTTCACGCCGGTTTTCTGTGAAGCCGTGGCTGCCCACGGTAATATTCAAATGTTACTTAATTTTGAGACTGCTAAATCATGTTGTTGTCTGTCATTAATGTTAACCTTAATTAGCTATGTAGCATGATATTTGAGCAGTTCTCAAAGTTAAAGGGCATTCGAGTCTTGGGGGTAATTGTTATGGTATTTCTCATATACTTCATTTAATTTGTAAAGACAAGGCAAGCTTCGGTGTTATCAGTTGCAGGTAAAACACTGTGGAAGTGCCGTGCTGAGTAGTACGGCATCGGCACAGCTCTGTGCCGCGTGTTAGCATGACGCGACATGCGCGCGCGCTGGTATCAGCAAGCAACGGTTTATCCTCAGTTTCCGTGTAGTCCTGCGCGGTACAAGGAACGCGCATTAGCAGTCCTTTGTCTAACTGTACCGCCCAATACTCAACGACATAAGAGACATTTCGTATTCCACCCACTGCGCAGCGCTCCACATCAAAGAGGTCATCAATTACCTGCTTATCTGTGCGCAGACGCGGGATCGCGATGCGCTTGAGCCGGTCCGTTGACCCGCTAATACATGCCGTCTATTAGTAGTCGATTCTCGCCCGTGACCTACCGCAATATAGGTCACTGCCAGCTGCGTCGTCGAATTTTACGATAATCGCGGTTGCGAAACAACCATTGGCAAAATTTCAAGATCCTGTGTAGTGGCGTCTGTAGTGAGTCTAACAAAAGAGTCAAAGACGAGGGTGCCCCCGTGAATCATCCGCGAAGGAACCGCGTCCATTGTGATGACGACTCCCATGTAGTGACTTTTTTTGTTTCGCTTTGTCATACGAGTTCGATCTAAATTTCGTTTGGAGGAGGGTTTACTTTCAAATTCCTATAACCCGGGCGTCTGGAAACCGTAGGTGATTTTAAATTTAGAATAACGGAAACAGGCGGGCGGGACCGGCGCAGGCGCAGCGTTTCTCGTTTGTTTTTCGCTCGGCCTTCGCATGAATGGGATGCCGATGGCGGGCGGCGCTCGTCGGTTGACGGTTTAAATTTGAGCTACGGACATTCAATAATATCGAAGGAATTTATGGCTATAATCATTAAACTGGGGAAGCGATCCCGATATGTGAACGGAGACGTTGGATGGCTCGTTTCGGGCGGTTCACCGTGGGATTTGTTTGAAAGAAGGTTGACTGTTGCACAGTGCCACGCTATAGCGAGGCGTGTGATGTCCTGAGGCGAGAAGTTCCTGGCGCATCGTACAGGCGCAGGCGCACATTGCGCTATTGCTGTTACGTAGCTCATCAGTTCAGGGATGCATCCGATACGAATTCCTCTTCAATCGTATTTTTTTATGTTTTATGAATAGATTTAATTTAATTTATTGATTTATTATTTGGAAGATTAACAATTTCAATAATCATATAAGGTATCTACAGTAGTCGCAAAAACCAATACCAGTTACAAATCTCCACTTATATTTTATGATACTTAAGATAACAGTAAAAACCGTAAGATTATTATTAACTTTTTCATCAATACAAATGCTAGGAAAACATTATTTCAATATGATGTGATTGCGTTGCGTAGGAGACAAAGGAAACCATAAACGCATTCTGTGATCACTTCAGGCTCATTCATTTAGCTGCCCTTGCTTGCACGACCCGTGTGTGTGCATTAAGATAATATATTTATTGGACGCTTTGCACATTAAGATCGCGTCCGGTCGGCCATTAAATGTTAGATTTTATTTTAAGCCTCGTGTCCGGCTTTGTGGTTCAGGCAATTATTTTATTATTCCCTAGATTATAAATAGGTACTTAACTGTATTATATCGAATATAAATAACTTAATTATTAACTTAGTTTCTAAGATATTCAATCATTTGTTTGAATTAAAACCCAAAACTAAATGCATTTTTACCGAAAGAAAAGATTTAATAGGTAGGTTAGTCCAAAGTACAAACTTAAATAAATTTATTAAGTAAATGAGATGGTTACCTCTTTTTAGTTTAACTATCAGACAAAACCACATACTTGCTATAGTTCGTTCAATTCAAGCAGACGAGCGATCTATTAGACGATCTAAGTCTTTGTGAATTGAACGGACTATAAACAACAATAAACAATATCAAATCTGGCTCTGCTACGCTTGCCAATTGCCAACCCTATAATTTAAATGGCGAACAGGACAGGCACGCATGACGTCACCCCGCGCGTTCGCTGAGCGCCCGCCATTTTGTCCCCCGCTCGACACGCGCTCCCCGCCAGTGAGCCAACGCCATGCGGCCCGAGCGCGCGTCAGTCAATGTAATATTTTTGAGATTATCTCTAGTGCCATTTAATAACACATTATAAGTTATCTACTTAGTTACTATGGGGTTTGGCTGCTGCGTAGCAGAATGCGAGAGGCTAAGGCATGAGAGTCGTCTGGCGAAGCACAAATTTCCTTCAGACGAAGCTCGGTGAGTGTAGTAATTTTCCTTTTACGAGTAAGTTGTTAACAATTGATTCGCAAAAATTGGGTTTAAAGGTTGGCAATTGTGACTCCATTGGTGTTGCGGGTGTACAATGTTCATGACGGCGGCTATCGCTTACCATCAGGTGATCCGTCTGCTCATCTAGAAATTAAGAACACGTGCATGACGGTATTATTGAAATACTTAATGGATTTAACCGAAAATATTTTGTTTTTTATTTTTAACATACGGCCAACTTTTAGTTGAAAATGGCACGCACACATTAACTTTGTTTCCCGCCCGGAACAACCATTTCCGATACTAAATTGAGCTAACGGGGAATCGCATCCGGAACCTACGGCACGTAGGACCAGCATCTTAATCATAGCCACTTTGCAAATTAAGTTTAAATAAAATTATGACGAAATTACTACCATCTCCTTACAGAATACAAGCTTGGCTCAAGCTCCTCGGCCTGCCAGATCTTGACCCGGAGGATATAGCGAGACAACGCGTCTGCGCCGCACACTTCGCGCCCAGGATGTTCCGTGACCCAAAGGCTCCCAATGGAAGACTAAAGCCAAACGCAATGCCTACACTTCACTTACCACAGTCTACCGAGTTTAGTACATTTAATGTTGATGATGATGAAGAAGAAGAAGAGAATCTTGATGATTTTCAAGACCTACTTGACTTAGAAAAAGAAATATCCGATATATTCGCATCAACCAATAATAAACTTTGCGTTGAAGAAAATTCTAGTACAGTATCAAATGAATCAATCTCATTTTTCAAGGATAAATTCATCAAGTGGCAGGAGACATTGTCAGAAAAATATGAAGAACATAAATACCGACAAAAATTTAAATTATTTTGTCTAAATCTGTATTGCAATGCCCCTAAAGCGTATAAATTATTCGAGAAGTGTTTTTCTTTGCCTACGCTTCGATCACTCCAGAATACCAAATTGATCCTACCTTGCGGCGTTAACGAAAATTTTATTGATTTACTGTCTAAACATTTAGGTAAAATGCCCGGAAAAGCCAAGTATGTTATTTTATGTTTAGAAGAAATGCCACTTAAAAAGCATTTGTACTATGATATTAGAAATGATGAAATAATTGGTTATCATAATTTCAACGGAACTAAGTATATACAACTTTCTGAAAATGCTTTAGTACTTACAATTAAAGGTTGTTTTCTTGATTACGAACAACTTATTGCATACGGGACGACTGGAAACAACTACGATCTAAAACTTATACCAGATTGGATAGAGTATACAATCAAATTACTTCTTGAACTCGATTTTGTGGTATGTGCTATTGTAGCGAATCGAACTACCCATATGACTAGATTTGCACTGATACATAGCATTACCATTGAGAAGCCATATATAACTGTAGAAAATAAAAAGATATTTTTTATTTTTGATATACCACAACTTTTGATTACAATTCGCAACATTTTACTAGAATGCGATTTACTGTATAACGACGGTGTAATGGCTTCGTGGGAGCACGTCAAATCATTTTATGAAAAAGACATACAGCGAAAAATCAGATTAGCTCCTAAACTCACTTACGCACATATTAAACCGTCTCGTTCAACGAGGACGAAAGGAAAACTGATGAAACAAGTGTTCAGTTACACCGTAGCGGCGGCCATATCAGCCGACGTCGACGCAGGTCATCAACCAGTCGAAGCTACTGGGACAGCAAAATTTTTAATGGAGATGAATAATTTATATGACGTATTCAATCCCAATAGTGTCAAGAAGTCCAATACTGAAAAAAGCCAGTATCAACGTAATATTATCTCATATGCTTATTCGATGTTTCTAAATATGAAAGCCATTAATAGAAGCACAGGAGAGGAGCAAGATGCTGAGTTAAGATGTTTTTTTGCCTTTATAATATCGCTGAGGGCCGTTGAAGAGCTACAGATTTTTTTAGGTCAAAGGGGGATCAATGATTCATTGAACAGGAGGCTACACCTAAACTGCGAAGAATTTATTTCTAATTTTAATGGCTCTCACAATGGAACGTTGACTCCGATACAATTTAGAAGACGGTTTAGTAAATTGGCTTTAGAACATATATTGAAAAACGCAGCACTCATGAATAGCGAAACTAATATAGACTCAACGATTTTTGGAAGAGAAAGCATCAACAATGACTTTAAATTGTTAGAGAAATATTTTTCTAATCCACCACAATCGTCTTCCGTTGCTATCGGCACAACAGATTACAGATTTACTATGCCATCAGTGAATACGTTTGAATACGTAAGCAGTTACCTCTTGTACAAGTGCTCCACCAAGCATTATAAGTGCGATATATTCAAAAAGTACGTAAGCAAGAATAGGAATGTAATTGCAGACGATCAAATTAATCGCGTGACAAAGAATTCTTTGCATCTAGTCGTGCCGCCAGAAGACTTTATCGACTACTTTTGCGAGTGCGAGAAGTGCTTTATAGAAAAGTTCGATTCTACAAACATTCCCTTGCTAGGCAACGTGGCAGGCCGTTTGCTACTCGACCTAAAAGCGATCCCACCTATTAAACCGTGTCCGTGCTTCCCCTTGGACTATTTGCACAAATTGTTTCTCAGGCTGCGTATTTATCATACTATAAAATTTAGGAACATGAATTTAAGATTTGTGCGATATTATACAGATACAGAAAAACTTTGATTTTTTAAAATTATATATTAGTACCTATGGAGAAATTGTTTGTTGTCAATTTCATTGTTGTGTATATATATAATAGTGAATGTAGAAAAAAATAATGACTGAATGTAAACTTATTTTTTGACATAAATATATTTTTTTAATTTATACTTGTTTGTATTCTTTGAGGTATTCTTCTGGTTTTACTGATTTATTTAATTTATTTGATATCCTGGTGTATGAGAACAATTGACGCTAACCAGGCACACATAATATCTACTCATATTGGCACGGGTCTGGCATCCCTAGCCTAGGTATGAGCATCGAGCATTTTAACCCCTCTCCTGTGGCCTTTTTTGTTCTGGGCCCGGGGTCCTGTCCGGCGTCACGCTACGCGTGATAGCGTTTTCGACGTGGGCCCCACTGGATGGAGAGCCTTCGGGCTCAGCGGCCGTAAGGCCATGTGCTGGAGGTCCGGCGTTGGGCCGTCTAGCCAGGATGGCTCAATTTCGACCGGTGGTGCCAATTTTCTCGGCTCCGCATCCAGCGGAGTTGGGTTTTGCGGCGTTTTTCGTTTGAAGCCTGTGGGTTTTATTTCCCCAACCCACTCTGCACTGCAGCCAGCAGTGTATGGGTGGGGAAGGGTACTCGCAGTCCTCCTCCCGGTGGTGTTTGCACTGCAGCCAGCAGTGTGGGCGCCATTCGGGGGGCGGTGTTTGGTGGGGCCGTGGGAGAAGCCCTAGGTCCGTTGGACCGGAGTGTGGTAAGAGGCCGTACTGGCGAGCCTCTTTCGCCCTGAGCGGGTTCGCGGTGATAAGGTTCGTCCTATAGCCCGCGTTCCCGAAGCATCGACGTAGTATAAATTAATGGGTATGAGTCAGTGCCGACGTCAGCAATCTGCCATTTCGCGTCGCCACGTAAACATATAATTTCAAGCCGAGACAAGTACACTTAATTTGCCATAAAAAGATGGCATATTTTAACTGACAAATATTTTGGCTCTCGAAGAAACCGTTTTAGATAATCCTCATTTGTAAAAAAAAAGTAACCTTTCAATTGTATTTACATTGCTCTTGCATTATATTTAAGTTACCTAAAATAACTCATTAATAGTTGTAATACGTACCCGTAATGTACTGGACAAATAAACGATACGGACATTTTCTGCACACATTAGATTCAATATTGCATGAACGTAGATAGGATTTGCCATCATACTTACATGCATTACATTCTTGATGCACATGAAACCGAAGGAAGGTCGCGACGAAATTAAAACACGAGTATCTTTCGATAGTGAAGAGTTTGTTTCGAAACGGACCGATCATCAGAGGCGAGGCGACCGTGGCACGCCCGATATGATCGGTCTCTAATTAAGTTTCGATCAAACAAATAATAAACGCATCATCCATTGCTACAATATTGTGTAATGTTAATACGATGGCGCAGTTGTGTTATTTATGACGTGGATGCTATTAAATCAAAATTACCTAACTCTTGCGTCTAGATAAGTTGATCCATTTGATGCGAAATTAAACTTCTGCTGCAATATTTTTCACACAATGGCGCAAATTAAGTTGGAGTTTACGAACAATAAGTAATCCGAGACCATTCACTAAGCGCGGTGGGAGATGTTGTAATGATATGCATCCATCATGGCCGACAAATGTCACAAATCAGGGAACACGGCGATTGGTTTTGTGGGACTGGAGACCCTCCTTGCTAACGCTGATAAGAAGAATAATTCGTAAGTAGCAGTACAAAGGATATGGGATGTTCAAATCATCCTATTAGGTTGAAGTGCTCCATAAAAATAGCCCCAAGTTTTAAGGTGACGGGTAGGGCACACTAACGATGCCAATGATTTAAAATGTTTGCAACTAAACCGGATATCTTTTTATTAACAATTTCGAAGCTCCAACCTATCGGAAAACACTTACCTATACTTATATATTTATTCATCGTCATCGTCAGCCCATTGAAGTCCCCACTGATGGGGCACGGGCCTCCCACAATCACATGAGGGGTAATTGCCATACTCACCACGCTTGGCAGACGGGTTGGCGAGGGTTTTGATATAAATGCAGAGTTTTCCTTCTCTGGGTGCTGATGATCATGCCAGCAGCTTTACCTTAGTCGACTTTTACGACACCTCGGTAAGAGTGAGGGTGGCCTATTCTACTCTGCCGGGGACCACACGGCCAAATATATTTATTACTTATAATTAACTTTTTGGTCTGTTTAAGTATTCGAAATTTGCATTACCGAGAAAAACGGCCACTTATGGCGTTTAGTCCAAATTTCGAGTGCAAAAACAGATAAAAAAATAGTGCACAATCATCAAATAAATAGTAAAAATGTTTGCATAGAAACTGGACTTCCGAAATTGTTTAAAATAGATCTGGTTTAGTAGCTAATAATATAAATCGATTGGCGTCGCTAGTTAGAGGTATCCGTCGCCTTAACAGATTGGGTAAGGAGGTTCAGCTTAACGTCGCGAGCGTTGCGTTGATTCTCACATAGATAATTGGACTTGGTATTTAAATATGTCCTACGTTGGCTTGAATCCGCTGCATTCGACCAAACTCAGATTTATAAGGCTCGTTACAACTCTTAGAGATTTTTTCTATAAATATAATTTGTTACACCGAGCGTGTATTGATGTCGCCCGCCATATCGGGACAAAATCGTGTAAGCTGCACACGTGACCGCAATATACAACCACAGTAGATATATACGCAAGCAGTATGGACACTACGAACAAACGCTCGATTACGCACGCACACAGACGCACACTTTACACGGATAGGTAAGTGGTGTATCTAAGAAGTTCTTTCTATATTAGTCGAAATTTACTGTTGTCTGCGGTAATTTACGAGTTACGATCAGAATTACATTTTTGGGGGTCAGAGATGGAGATTGATATGGGAAGATAGGTGGGACCTCACTGTGTCTTGGCGTAAGCGATCGGGTGCATGACCAATACCTTAACGTGGTTTACCAAGTAACGAAACAAAACGTTATGAAAAGTATGTCTAATTTTACGTATCTTTGCGTAGCTTTTTGCAACTTTAGGAATCATTTTGTGTACGAATATTGTATGCTTTATTTCTTTAGAAATATCATTAGTTCTAATTTAACACGCACCAAATGATCCTTTTTGCACCTAGTACCCCGCGATCACGGGCCCGGTACTTAAACCAGTAGTCCCACGGTTAGAATAATATTATACAAAAATAAGAGGACAACCTTAAACGGTAGGTAACTTTCTGTCCAAAATGGCGGAGTGTCGATACTGCTTTAGCGTATTTATCTACTGTGATACAACCGTCCAAACCCGATTGCCTCTCTAAATGGTATGGCACGAGTTTAAAAAAGACAATTTTAGAACTAGTAGAGTCAGTTTCCTTTTGAGCGGAAGCTGAGAAGTACATTTTTATTGAACTTGTTGCAAAACTGCAAGCATTGCTATAGGTACCTCCTATCAATCGGCAAAATTGGTTGTCAATTTTTTTTAAGGTTTATTGTGTCCCCACAATTAAAAAAAAATTGTCATTGCAAGACAATTCTTTTTTTTTACATTATAGCGGACAAACGAGCAGACGGCCCATGGACATCTGCAACACCTGAGGTATCACATATGCGTTGCAGTTCTTTACGTTTTCCGCAACATTAAGAGGTTGATCACTTAGGATTAGTTGAGGATCACGTAGATTTATTCGTAACGATAAAACAACCCGTGCTAGATTGAAACTTAATATAAAAACAGAGTGGTCCCATTGATCAATCACTCACTGACATCGTTGGTCCTCGCTTCAACTCACCTGAAACAAACAAGAACAAATATGTTAATAAAATGATGCAACTACTTATACTCGTGGGAAAGTCACATAACGCATGTTAGAAAATGATTATGCATTTACAAACAGCTTATCATAAATTGGAAATGATGTACAAATCACTTGTTCGTACCTCTACAATGTCCCATGTTACAAGTGTCCATTCACACTTAGCAAAGTTATATTTTGACGTGTATTAGTGATCGTCGCATCAAAGTATGTGAGATTCGTTATTTTGTCGAGGGACATGTCGCAACACATGGCAACACGCGTGCGCGTGGGCAGCTGAGCAGCGGTCACTAAACCGAAGATGTGCGCCCACGCTCACCTAAATCTGTGACAACTGGCCGATAATATGATGCACCCGTTGATAAATTCTTAATGACAGGCTTATAACTCGTCTTCTGGCAGGATAGTCAGCAGTGAAATTGGTCATCGAAATGCTAGGCTAAACTAAGAGTCGTGGCGGGGAGAATTTATTTACTACAACGGATACAGCAAGTCAGACAATCGTAAATTAAAACTTATGACAATTTTAAGTTAGGGAAAACCACGGTGAATCCAATGCCTCTAACTCGATACTACAAGTATGCATTCTCATGAAGTCCACGAGAATAACGGGGCGGGGTGGAGAGTCCACATATCTGCAGGTTCTAGGCGACTTCAGAGCTGTGTGTAGTAGTAGTAGAGAAGACCCTCGTGATCTGAGGGCATGAACCCGATTCCCACCAATACAGTGACAGCATTCTTCTGTTTTGGTAGGAACTCTATATTTTGGTTTAGGGCAATACAAAGTTTTCATAGCGCGGCGCTTGTCCAATGTTCCTTATTTGGCACAGGGTATAATATACTGATGTAAAATTTTAAATTCAATTTGAAGCCGGGTGGCTGTCGAAAATTGATGATATCGACGTCTGTGGGCGGCATGGTCATGTTTCATCAGTCGATCGGTGACGAAACTACCACGTTTACTCGAACATTATGGATACGACGTGTAATGACGCTGGGCGATTCAATACGGCTGTCATGGGCTGTCATCAAAAAAGAACGGACGGACGCAGTAACCGATAAATTTAATGCATCGGATGATTTATCGCCTTAGGAAATAGTTATTTGCTTAGATGACGTGCTAATTTGGTTGGCGAGATTTATTAATAAAAACAGTCTTGTTGTATCAAACATAGGTACTCCATAGTTTTTTAAATTTTCGCGTTGCATTTTAACTATAATTAATCAAGACGGGATTTAACACGATATTTATTATGTTTGCTCGGCTGCGTTTTTAAAAATTACGAAAACATTTCACATAAACGGTGTCTTTGTAATTTTTACTGGTAACAGTCATGATGATCAAACATTATTATTTCGCAGAGGAGCGAGTATTAGCGGTGCGCACAGCATAAGACTTCAAAATTCTACTACGACATCGATTCATAAACAACGGGGGGAGAGCCACGCCGCTTCGGTTATTTAATAAATAGTATAAGTGTTTGCCGAGAGATTGTAACCCCGAAATTGTTTAAAATAAATCCGGTTTAATAGCTAAAAATTAAAATAGATTGGCGTCGCTGGTGTACCCTACCCGTCACCTTAACGTTAGTAACGGGACAATTTCGATGTAAGCCCTCTGTCACAATTTAGAAAAGGTAATTGAAGACAGATAAGAAGCCATGTTCAGTCGTGTTAGGAGCTCTGCGGAGCCGTTTCTCCATCCCCGCCGACATTTGCATAAGCGTCAGTTTCATTTAGCGGCTGACGTTCATCAGCGCTATCTTATTGGCTCCTCGGTGGTCTGGGCTAGACGCGGCGGTTGCGCCATCGCTAGCGACAATTTATTCGCGAACGCAACCTTTGCGACGCAGCGGCATATTTTAATATTGCTATCGTCGCCCCTTATTTTGTATAGAACTTAGAGCAAACTCATACATATTTCGACGTTAAAAGGATCAGTGAATATAGAGACGAAATAAACATACCGCGCAATACAGATGTAACACATTTTTTATCAGCAAAACGATTAGATTACGGCACTGAGAGAGATAAAATTATGAAGATGCTAGAAATTACGAAACGATGTTTTTGTCAAATACAAAAAGTGTGCCATTGGTAACATTTATAGGGCTTAAGTTCTAAGAACATACGTTGAGAATAATTTGGGTTTGTTGAGGGAATTTGTGAATTCACCGAAACCAAACCGCGAACCAAACAGTGGGAGAGCCACGCTTCGGCATGAATGGCCCGGCTCGACCGGAATAATACCACGTCCTCACAGAAAACCGGCGTGAAGCAGCACTGTGCTGTGTATCGCTGCGTGAGTGAAGGTACCGGAGGCCCAATCCGGGGCGGGGAAGGGGAGTTTATAGGTTGGTAGCGCACTTGTGACTCCACTGGTGTTACGGGTGTCCAAGGGCGGCGGCAATCGCTTACCATCAGGTGATCCGTGCAGACAAATCACACTGACTCACTGACTGACTGACTGTCGGGAAGATCATAATCTGTATGATCTTCCCGACAAAGTTCAATGTCTTCTCGTTTGTTTCTATGCGTTACTGAAAGGCGTGACGTGAAGACCTGACACTAAGAGAAATAAGAAAACATGATCAGCTGAGTAGGAGCTCTGCTGAACTGAGTGCCTACAACAAAACGGAATTCGCTACCGATTCTTTTCTCTGTCGCACACGCGCTGTATTTTGTTTGCATGCGACAGGTATGTTAAGGTGACGGATAGGGCACACTAGCGACGCAAATCGATTTTTATTTTTAGCTACTAAAGCGGATCCATTTTTAACAATTTCGGGGTTACAGCCTCTTGACAAACACTTATACTATTTATTAAATAACCATGCAAAAATGTTGGGTCCAACGTGTACGCGATAAAATAATTCACGCCAAAAGCGGCTGCTTTTGGCGTGAATCACTTTTTCGCGTACAGAAACGGACCCAACATTTGTGCATGGTTAAATAGTATAAGTGTTTGCCGAGAGATTGTAACCCCGAAATTGTTTAAAATAAATCCGGTTTAATAGCTAAAAATTAAAATAGATTGGCGTCGCTCGTGTACCCTACCCGTCACCTTAACGTTAGTAACGGGACAATTTCGATGTAAGCCCTCTGTCACAATTTAGAAAAGGTAATTGAAGACAGATAAGAAGCCATGTTCAGTCGTGTTAGGAGCTCTGCGGAGCCGTTTCTCCATCCCCGCCGACATTTGCATAAGCGTCAGTTTCATTTAGCGGCTGACGTTCATCAGCGCTATCTTATTGGCTCCTCGGTGGTCTGGGCTAGACGCGGCGGTTGCGCCAGCGCAAGCGACAATTTATTCGCGAACTCAACCTTTGCGACGCAGCGGCATATTTTAATATTGCTATCGTCGCCCCTTATTTTGTATAGAACTTAGAGCAAACTCATACATATTTCGACGTTAAAAGGATCAGTGAATATAGAGACGAAATAAACATACCGCGCAATACAGATGTAACACATTTTTTATCAGCAAAACGATTAGATTACGGCACTGAGAGAGATAAAATTATGAAGATGCTAGAAATTACGAAACGATGTTTTTGTCAAATACAAATCGGTGCCAATGGTAACATTTATAGGGCTTAAGTTCTAAGAACATACGTTGAGAATAATATGGGTTTGTTGAGGGAATTTGTGAATTCACCGAAACCAAACCGCGAACCAAACAGTGGGAGAGCCACGCTTCGGCATGAATGGCCCGGCTCGACCGGAATAATACCACGTCCTCACAGAAAACCAGCGTGAAGCAGTGCATGCGCTGTGTTTCGCTGCGTGAGTGAGGGTATCGGAGGCCTAATCCAGGGGAAGGGGGGTTAAAAGGTAAGCAGCGCACTTGTGACACCACTGGTGTAGTAGGTGTCCATGGGCGGCGGTAATCGCTTACCATCAGGTGATCCGTCGGCTCGTCATAAAAAATCATAAAAAAAGCAATGTTAATCGGACATTATAAAGGAGAATTCAAACTTTAAACGAAGCGTGAAGAAGTATCTCGCGGGCCAGTAAGGCGGTGCCAACTGAAGTGATGCCTTGACATCGCTTCCGCTGTAATTGCAACTTAAGCTCTTCTCTTGCTTACCATCAGGCTGAGGAGAGCCAATATACTGAGCTTCTATAAAAAATAAGAATAAGTAAATGATGCAAGATATGTACGTAAACTTGTTATAGTCGTGGAGCGCGCATTTGTTAATAAACAAAGAATACTTAAAGAAGATGATTGAATACTTAAAATTATAAAATTGAGTAACATATGAATAATTGAATGATCGGAGCATAAGCGGGAGCCTGCTAAGTAACGGCGGGCGATTGATTCGGGCGCGGGTTGCGCAAGCGCCACTCTGCTCAATTAGTTCCCATCGCGCACTGATTGAGTTCGTACTTCATAGTTAGCGGTTCATACTTCACTGGTGTAAGACCAAGGGGTGAATGCTTCTCACACAAACAGAAATAGCCCTAATTAGTTGCAGACATGTAGAAACATGAATGCATACTAGGTTTACATAAGAAAAGCCGAACTTACTAAGCGCTTCATTCCGTGTTTACGGGGTAAGCATAAACCACTGACCATGTATCATGGTACAGAATTTCGTAAGTCATTAAATAGACATTTGATTAGATTGATTGAAGCGATTGCAGTCAGATCTTCGCAACCCTTAGTGGATCATGATGCAAGTACCATGTGATGTTAACTTAGAATTTTACTTTGTTCTGTTAATTGCTAAAAGAAAAATAAAGTTTAAAAACTAAAACCCGACTGCCAAAAAAACACGATCTAAAAAGTACAAAACAAGAAAATTGTCTCTGCTGAAATGATTATGCCGTATCGCCGTGGTCGTATGATTATAATGAATATGTTTTGCTAAGTAGGTGGCATACGACCACGGCGATACGGCATAATCATTTCAGCAGAGACAATTTTCTTGTTTTGTACTTTTTAGATCGTGTTTTTTTGGTAGTCGGGTTTTAGTTTTTAAACTTTATTTTCATTTAACATATTTTTAGTTATCTAAACATAATTACATATTTGAAATGTGATAAAAAGCTCTTTTGTGAACCCTAATAGGCAGAAAAAAACTGGCCATTAGGCTTTTTTCGTATAAACTTGCTCGCTTTAATGTCTCATAATGCGGGAAAATATTTGCGTCTCTCGTATTATTTTTAAGTCAATCAAGAGACCAAACGATTAATAAATAAAATCACATTTAAAAAGTTGTAAAAATACGAAATTTTTTTTATTAAAAACGATAACGTTATATGGGGCGTAGACTTCGGTTCATTGTATTCCATTTTTCAAAAATTCGAGGGTTTTTTACAATTCTCGAAAATTTTAGTTTATTTATTGGGCGTTTGCCCTCTTCATTGACAAAAAATTAATGGCGAGACGCAAATAGTTTCTCATATATGAGACGTTAAAGTGAGCACGTTTGTATGAAACAAGCCCAGTGGACCGATTTCCCTGCCGCTGAGTTTATAATATCAGTGCAAAGTAAAAGATAGTAACAACAAATTCTATATAACATATATGCACATACTCGCATTGTCTGTCTCTATAGTAACGAAGAAACACACTTAAATTAGTTTCTGATTGTAGTAAAAGTTACTAAAGTTAAAAAGTTTAAATTGTAATCAATTGTTTTTTATGGCAAAAAAAAAATCTTTTTACACATATGTATGATTTAAAAAAGAAAAGTTAATATTTCTTTTTTAAACAAAAAAACGGGGGAGGTGTAGTGTGTGACGCACCTCGCCCCATAGGTTAGGTTAGTATATAAGTTTTTTGCATGTAATAAATAAGACAGTTATAACGCATCACTTGTTTGTTTTGCACGTCCCCAAAGCCCATCACTGCATGATTTAAACTCGTCAGGTGCTCAGCAACATCGACTCACATTTCAATTCCGTCCTTATTGTCTTTATGTGTTTCCAATAGTCCGAAACGACTACTAATGAAGCTCATTTCGAGGACCCACTCGCCATAACCGAAGGAAATGGCCTGTCGAGTGAACGTCATGGTCACGTTTCCCCTCACAATGGCATCATGGCACCCGTATATCCATATTTGGAGTCATATTATTTTCTAACCGATATGGAAATTAAATTGATCCAGTCACTCGGTAGCGGGACCAATTAAATATATTGATAGTGATAAAACCATATTTAGCATCAGGTGTCATCGCGCATACCACTTCACACCTCTTATGGTGAAAACTGATGAGTTGACACAAATATTTGCCGTGAATTTTAACGCCTGGGACGACATAGGCCGTGATTTTAAACCTATTTATGGAATTGAATTTACTTGAACACTGTGAATATTCCCCTTAGTTACACTTAACGCTATGCTAGGTGCAAGAAATAGTTTTATTACCTTGTTGTTTGTACCTAAAGCTTTAATTGTGATCATTCAAGGCGCCAAGATTGTTATCGCACTAGGAAAATTTCCTATAAATCTTCTATGTAAGAAACCATTTAACAATTAATAGAACCAGTCATCAAGGTAATCATTGTTTAAATATTTCGTTTGATTTAAATATCTACAACGTTAGCTAGCGTGTACTACAATAGTTCATTCATAAATTAACCTTTACGCATTGACCCAAACAAAACAGCCATAGCCCTTGCCGGCGCGACGCACTAAACAATTTACTAAGTAGAACAAGTACGGGTCATGGGAAAACCAAATACGGAACCTAATAGTGAACAATCGTCCAAGTAAAGTATCGCCGGGGGAATGTAGCGCACAATTACACGCGTAATTTCTATTACAGCCGTATTACCACTGTAATTAGAAGCGATCTAGATGCAATCAGCTGCGGGTCAAGGAGAAACCAACCAAGTGGTTTGAAGAGTTAAAGTGTAAATTGAATGTATTTACACTTACAGGCCTCAACTTAGTTCCATTATTATGTTTTGAAATTGACTTACATGTATTAGCTAATCTTAACTCTATGATAGACTGTAAAATTGAGATGTAAGATTTCACTATATATATTGATTGTTAATATCTTTTTACGGGACCAAGGCAACTCTTTGAGGGGGAGAGCTTAAAACACGTTACCACATGATTAGTAAGCTTGTGAATTAAATATACGCTGACATAAACTTTAGCATAGAAATCTGGTTTTTAGTAGTTTCATGATATCATGTTGATACCTAAATTACTGTAACTTCATTTTGTGCACTTCATTATAAGTGAAATATAAAATAAAATAAAAACTGTGCGAAAACACTTTTTAAATCTAAGTCGCAGACTTGCAGAGACACATTCTATTTTCATTGGCCTCTAAACTAAAACTGGCGTTAGCCGCAGTTTTTGTGGCCAGTAATAGGGTTATTTGTTGTTCTGCACCCAAGCATGTCAATCTGTAACCTTGCTGGGCCATTGAACCTGTTGTCAGGCTGTGAACTGTCGGAAACCAGTAACAAGTGCAACGCCAAAGCCGTGCACGGTCGCTGCGGAGAAAGCGCACAGTCATCACCCCGTCACGGATACAACCTTGAAACTTAATTTAAAAATAAAACACAACATTTAAATTTTAGGATTTTTAGAGCCTATGCGCGTTTCTCGAAATTCAAGGTTATCTGAAGCGTGTGAGTGCGCTTCCTGAAACGCACATCGTCGGCGACGTAAAAAATCGCCGTGTGCATAGTTCCTTAGGGCCACAAGAATCAGACTTAAAATAAATAGACACAGAAGATCTAGCTTAATATTAAGATCTGTACTATGACATCTGATATGCAATAAAGATATGAATATGAATGATATTGATATCGATGGCGAGGATAAGACGAAATCGAATTGATCTTGCCGTTAGATAAGACTCGAGCTCACTACGATCCAACACAGGACGAGAAACTTTTCAAGTTTTATTTCAAAAGTGATTTGTCAAATTGCCGATGTCGTAACTAGAACCTAAATGGAGGCGGAAACCGCATGTAACGCATGACTGGACTTTCCATGGCGTCGGCCAAGGGGACGAGTGTCGCAATCGCACCGTCCTTCACCTTGATGGCATGTCATAACGACACAGCCGGGATCGGTGAACCCCTTTTCACTAACCGGAACGTAATTAAACTCGTTTTAAAACTTTCTTCGAAGTTCCAAATTAAATTAGGGCAAAGCTTTATGAAGTATGATTCAGAAAACGAAATTCAGAAAAATGTTCAACGTGAAACCCATCTTGTTTATTTGAAATGAAAGTGAGAAAACGAAAGCGAAGATGTGGTATTCGTCAAACTGGTGTAAATTGAAATACTGATCTGATTTCTAATGTTTTGCAGCGTACGTCTGCCATAAAGTCGAATTTATATATTGTTATAAACTAAATTCAATTAACATGTTCTTAAAAGTTTCACTTTCAATTATCTACATACAGCAATTTATGAAAAATAATCTTAAGCTCATGAGAGTTTACTCGTACCTATTTCTCATTTATTTGCGACGATAACTGAATGCGCGAGAATGCATGGGGACATTTATTTTCATACGACATAATATCACTAAAACATAGTTTTTTTTAATGGTTTTCGGGTGATATCCGCCATGTTTTTTCATATCGAAAATCTGAGAATTGGGCTCTTGGTCTCTATTATAATTGGGAGATGCTTAAATATGCTGTTTTTATCAGTAAATTGAGAAAGAGATAATATGATTAAAAGCTTTTGAGTATTCGAGAGCTAGTTTGTTAATCAGGTACGCGTGTAAGATCCAAATATTTCAGTAAGTAAATATAATAAACGGACTTATTTGTAGGTGACAATGTATTACATACGTGAAAAAGGGCCTAAGGGACGTGGCCCTGCCCAGCCAATTGGGCCTAGCCTTTAACTAGCGGTAGCCGACCCATAAATGACAGCCTCTGGCAGCATCAATCTTATAAATACATTTACAGATCGTATAGAGTAGAAAAATATACTATATATAATAACACTTACTGATTGACTGGTTAACAATTTAAAGAATGTACTTTTATCTACTAAAATAATGAAACAAAATCACAATTAAAGGACATGAATACATTTAAGAATACTTTAAAATGTAAGTAATTAGAAACGACATTACTAAAATGAAAACAAATACCTAAGTCATGTTAATAACGTATAGACCTATCATTAAAACGACAATGAACAAGGAACAAAAGAAATATGTTTCTTGTGCTAAATAAAAGTTATAAATAAACATGTTAGTGAGACAATGATCGGAGCCTGCCGCCAACATATTGTGATATCTGCTGCCACAGAAATATGTCAACTGCGACAGCTAGCAGGCGACACTCCCGGCGACGCATAGCATTACCACAGTATTAGCGGAGAATAAATAATCTATTAGTTATTTTATAACACAAACGCGACAGGGTTACCAACTTAGAAGTTTTCTCCCGTTAGGGGCAAATGAATGAATGAATAAATATTTATTTCAGATTAAAGCATCCATATACACAGAAAAACCTTAAATTAGAATTATATTTTATTAACACAATCCGTTTCCGATCCCAACCACATTCTTATTCGAGACTGTAGTTGCAATTGGACCGGACCATCACACATCACACACTGGAGGTGTATGTATGCACATACACCTCCAATGTGTGATGATCGGACTGTCTAGTCGCGCCGCGATTACCTTCATAAGGCTGTTAGTGCTGCCCCACACTCGCTCCCACAGAGCGGCCTCTCATTTGCGCAGAACGGCATCGAAACCAAAATGAAAAATGAGGGGATGTGATTTTTCTCGCGGCTTTATATTTTTAGGTGTACTTTAATCAAAATGATGGGTTCCTTAGTCGCTGTGGAAATGCGGCCTCTGCGAAGTCAAGTCAAATAATTCTTTATTTGCATAGGCTTGTACACAGCACTTACAAATCGTCGTACATTTGAATGATTTAAGAATATTTATAAGTACTTATGTAATAATTTACATGTTAATACATATATATGTTGATACATAAAATATAGTGAAAAAAGTAAATAAACATAATGCGATTCTACCACCGGCTCGAAAAGTTGTTTCTGGTCGAGAAGATCCGGCAATATTAAGGGAGGTCGTGGGAATCCAGCGTAGCCTTGGCTCCATAACCTCCCAGGAAAAATGATGGGTTCCTGCCGCAACCTTAATATTGTTATTGTGTTTTTTTTTGAGGAAGTATA
This sequence comes from Marasmia exigua, assembly GCA_019059595.1. Classification (NCBI taxonomy): domain Eukaryota; kingdom Metazoa; phylum Arthropoda; class Insecta; order Lepidoptera; family Crambidae; genus Marasmia; species Marasmia exigua. The sequence continues at coordinate 19,096,067 of CM032470.1, forward strand.
ATTTTAGGGGTATTTTAGGCATATCTGCTACAAAAGCATTTTGTAATGTATATAATGTAAGTATGTGATAAACTACAAGCATAAAAAAGACAAAGCATAAGAAAGAACTGACAGCCGTTGGAGCCGTAAAGTCCTTGAGTGGAGACCGCGACTGAGAAAGCGTAGTGTAGGACGCCCTGCGACGAGATGGGATGATGACATTCGAAGGCTGGCTGGTGTGGGCTGGATGAGAGTGGCCGAAAATCGGGAGCAGTGGCGTGCATTAGGGGAGACCTATGTCCAGCAGTGGACGAGTGTGGGTTGCTGATGATGATGATGATGATAAAAAAGATATCAGTAGGCTACTGATCTGATGTTATGTTAATTTCACTGCGTCTCAATCCAATAAATAAAGAAATGTTTTATTTCCTACGGTTGTCTGGGAGGGATCGCTACTAGCGATAATTAGATTGTATTTACCAGTGACCATAACATTAAGTTCGGTAAAACTTTGTACAATAAACTCTATAATATACATCTTTTATTTAATTTAATTCTCACAACATCTCATACGTTGACCTGATTCCGTACTAAGTAGCTTAAGCACTTGTGTTACAGATATCAGACAACAGAGGAACACAAATATATACTTAAATACATATATTACACCCAGACACCGAACAAACACAAGTGTTCATCGCACGAATGTTTGTCCAGGGTGGGGATCGAACCCACGGACCTTTGGCGTAAGAGGCAGGGTCACTACCAATTGCGCCATCCGGTCAGTCAATTCAATAAGTTATCTTGATTTTTAGGAGGATTTGGCTAACGAGCAAACGATTTAGGTGTTTTTACCTTAGCCTTAGTGGTCAATATTTCTAGGAGCTAGTAACTCTGCCATTGCGTTTACTTGCAATGTGCTTGAATCCGTAATTGCTGATTACGTAGTGCGCGCGCGCCGGCGACCTGACAATGATTGATCAGTGGTCAGCCGCGTTGCTTACATTAATGGAGATCGTTACATTGTTGACAACACAAAGAAATGCATTTCAATAAGTGTGCGAACACAATGTTAACATAGAAAATTAGCTTTTAGTATAAGTAAATGAAATGCTGATAGATAAATGGGCCGAATGATTTGAAGACTGGAATTCGATTATAATATTAATGAACTCTCAGGCCCAATTCTCAGGCTCGTGAAATATGAAAACATGGCGAATATCACCGGAAAACCATACAAAAAAACTATGTTTTAGTGATATAGGTATGTATTATGAAAATAAATGTCATGATCACGAGAATTGGGCACCCGCACTTTTTTAAATGTGATGATTAATGTCCTTCAAACCGATATTACTCAAGTGGCAATGGGCAGGGCACATAGCGAGGAGAACAAGCGGGGGGGAACCGTTGGGGCGGAAAGGTCCACGAGTGGAGGCCACGTACAGGAAGTCGCAGCCGTGGCAGGCCCCCCACAAGGTGGACCGACGATCTGGTGAAGATCGCGGGAATCCATTGGATGCGGGCGGCACAGGACCATTAGGGGAGGCCTATGTCCAGCAGTGGACGTCTATTGGCTGAAATGATGATGATGATGATGAAACCGATATTTCGGTTATGGCGGCCAATCTCAGCTATTTAAGTGTTTGCGCAGACACAAGTGCACTCTATATTCCCTTAAATATGAGAGATATTTCGATGAGACAACAGTGTGAAATGAAATGTGATAGTGTGATAGGAGGGGCAGACGAGCAGACGGATAACCTGATGGTAAGCTATTGCCGCGCCTTAGGCACCAGTGAGAAACAAGAAGGCTGCTGGATTTGAAGAATTAAATTATTGGGGATCCTTAAACAAAAACCACTTAATAACAGCATTAGTTACAAGATATGTAAATGAGTTGACCCGGGATCTAGTTTAGTGGGGTAGATACCTAAGTTGTAAATAAGCTCAAACTCAAACTCAAAAGACTTTTTAATTGCACAGGCATCTACACAGCACTTACAAATCGTCATACATTAAAATCTTTTGAAACTATTTATAACTATGATAATAATTTACATGATATTACATACCCTGAAGTTAAAAATATTTTTAAGCTTGTACGGTCGGCATCAAAAGTTGCTTAACAATTTAGTACCATTTCAAAGTAACTGTTCTGCCTATTATAGGCAGTTTTTAAGGGGTTTGTAAAAAATGTTACTTTGACATGGTACTAAAGTGTTAAGCTACTTTTGAATCTGACCGTAAAACAAACCCGGAATTTAAGCTCACATTCTATAGGAACCAATCGCGTGGTTGCTGTACTTTAATTAAGGGAAAACACGTAGAAAATGCCGACACAGACACAGTATGTATTAAAATTATAAATGGCTATAATGAAATAGGTTTTACAATTACAAATCGTTATTGGCGCGTGCCTGGGCCGTCAAGTTGACATATTGCGAATAAGAAACATAATGTTACACGTTTCGAAACGTCGCATACGCACCATGCCTACAATAACTGCACACGACCCGCATTATGCCTGAGACTAGGTACAAACAGACGCAGTAGCTATATTAGTCTATGACAGTAGATAGGTATATAAGGTTGCCACTTTCTTTAAGGTTAATATAGTTTTGTTTTTTTTTTTTCAAATCATTGCAAAAAATACATTTGGTATAGTTGGCATATTGAGTATCAAGGCTTTGGGTATTTAAAAATAATAAGGTAGTAGGAATCAGAGCAATTCAGATATTAATATACTAATAAATTCGTTCCTAATAATATGGCGCAATGGATAAAAGCAGCCGGTCAATTGCATTTATCTTTTTTTTTCATTTCATTTGTTCCATTCAGAGAAGGCGAAGGCAAGTAAGCCCAAAACTGCTAAGAATTAGTATAGAGCAATGGACTGAAATATAGCCCGATACGATACAAGAGGGAGGGAGGGAGGCCCGTGCCCCAGCAGTGGGGACTTAAATGGGCTGACGATGACGATGACGATACAAGATATGTATATTTTAATACGTGTGGCAACCCTATCAGCTAGGTACACGACAACGTGAATGCAAAGACTTATCCACTAGACATCCACTCTAGGCGAGAAGTAGGTCCGTACACAAATGTGTTATTATAGGTTAAGCAAACAGTTGACGCCTGCGCGGATTATTGGGGAGAAAGCAGCCGGTGTCGATGTCTAATCACTGTTAAGGCATAATTTGTTTAGGTTTATTGCTACAAAAAAGTGTCCTCGCCTCCTCGGGCAGCGGAACACCGCCTTAACGGGCAGATTCAATGACTTTGACACCTTAAAGCGCATCAACACGCTTGCCATATAGACCGGCAATGGCAAACAGCAAGCTCACTCAACGTGTGGATGGATGTTTTCTGTTTGCGTTGCGCTTGCCAATGTTTGGCAAGCGCCAAACCGAAGTTATGCTTACTAAGTGTTTGTCAAGTGTGAGGATGAGTTTGTGCTCGTTGTTTGTGGTAGACAACAAGCGTGAGGATGCGCCTTTACTTCGGATTACGTATTAATCTGTTCAGCATTTTCTTTGCCCTTCTTTCAAGCCTTGCTTTTGAGAAACTGGTATATCGATTGCGGAAAATCAGGGGAACAAAAAACGAGTGCGTTGATGCGTTCTACTTTCTTCCATCATGGAATATGTAAGAGCTTTTTATTTTGTCACAACAAGCGTACATGTCATTTTAGAAATCACTCTGGTTTCTACATGGTCTTTCAAGCATGCGTTGAATATTAATTTGCTTTTTAACTCTGCCAATGCGATGTCAAGTTCTTAAGCGGACACGTACGGTGAAATGGGCCGATGATATGATGATGGTCTCTTCATCATAGCGCGTTATTTTCAGTTGCTTCCAAAGTTGTCCCTTTGGACCATACTCCAGGATGTGGTGTGTCTCGTAATTACACTGAAGCGACTGCCGTCTGACCTTCGCAACCTTTAACAGGGGGATCAGACCAACTGAAACAATGAATATGCCGTATCTCTATTTAATTGAATTCAAATTTTGTTGTAGGTTCTTGCTACAATGCAAATAGACACAGAGGAATCAAATTATAGTAATAGAGAATGCCCCCCGTGCTGTATCCGATATTAATGCTCGCCGTTCGTTGGACAAATCGTCGAGATTTAAATTCATTACGCGGAGTAGAGTTGTTATAAAGCAATCAGCAGGCGGCGTTAGACGCGCGGGATCAAGCGAGGTTTACGCGGAGCTGTTTTGATAGAAATAAACACAACAACCACATGGTAAATAGAAAAGAAATATAAATTAAGACGGGCATTTGCAGTTTAGCACTAAGACTCATTGTCAGGTAAGCGATTGCCGCCGCAAATAGACGGGTGTCTTATTGCGGCGGCAATAGCTTGTACAACACCAGTGAAGTCATAATTGCGCTGCCAACCATTTGTCTCCTTCCCCCCGTTGTTGGGCTACCAGTATTCACACTCACACGGCGAAACATAGCGCAAGCGCAGTAGCACTCACACACACAATTTACAAAATTACTCCCCATTTTCTTAGCACGGCAGTATTTTTTGCAGTTGATTAAATAGTTTTCTCTTCTCCATGATGGATTTCTGTTAAGCTTTGGCTGGTGGGTCGCACTTTACCGTCTGCTGCGCTTAAGGATCTGGGTTCTTTTCCCGGATTTTTAATCCCATCACAATGCTAATATAATATGCTGAAGTTAATGTAAGTTAAAAAATATGCCAATTTTTATCTTGATTTAATAAAAACGTTGAACAATACGAATGAAAAATCTATGCGCTTCAAGGACAGCCTGGATTTTCGCCATGTGCCATTTTATAACCGTAACGAGCATTTAATTAGTGAGTTGTCGAGTAATCGGCATCGATAGCCGAGTGCGCCGAGCGCATTAATATTGCATGATGCGCCGGCGCCGGCGCGCTGACGCCGACGGCACGTGGCTCAAGCTGGAGGATCCAGCGAAAACCGGCTGCTTGTCAACGAGGCTAGAGACGATGTATCTATATGAAATAAACCAAACCTCTTGATACTATGGACACATTCTAAGGTCTTCATCGGAAATGATACTAAGATATGGAAAAATAACATCTTCTTGGAGGCAATAGACAACAAACAAGGATGCTCATAAGAGCGTTAACAGGGCACTATGCCACGAACAAAATTATAATGAAACATCGAACAGCGACTGCAGAGCATTCAAGGAGGAGACGGAAACCATAGAACATCTTTTATGTGAATGCGACTCACTGGTCAGAGTCAGAATGTGTGTTCTAGGTAACGCTTATCCGAAACCAGACTGGCACTACAATCCGAAGGACATCGTGACGCTGCAGAAACGAATTTTTCGTGAGTAGGAGTTCAAAGGATAGGGGAGGTGCAAAAGATCCGGTGGATGACGTATGATAATCATATAATAATTTCCAGGCTGACAACTTCGATATCTACAGCGTGTGTATTTTATACGGGCGAATAATTAATCCAGCTATAATATCTGATCCTACGAATCGTATAAGATAATCATTTCATTAAATTTTGTGGTTAATTAGGTGTAATGATTTTTCTAAAGTGCAACCCAGCAGCAATGTATGCCGTCCAACTTTGTTTGACATGACAAGTGACATGAGTGTCATGACACTCGTATGACGTTTAGATACTTATGTCTACGTTAATTGATGTTATTAACGTTAACTACCAGTGGATGCAATACATTGCGTGCTCAATTATTTTGTATGAAAAAAAAAGTACCTTAATTTCCTAAAGAAATGTATGTAAACAGGTTCCCTAGGTCCGATAGTAATCGACATTAAAATATTCGCCCGTATCAAATAAACACGCTGTATAAATCGCCGCCCCTAGCGTAAGCGTTAACTGTTATACTACATGTCATATTCATAGGGTGTGTCTAGGTTCACGCACATCGCGAATGCGCAGTTGAAGCTAGAAACACGCAAGCGCAGCGAACGCGCAAAGTATAGGTAGGTATTCGTACTAAGTTGCAGTACCGAGAGCTTTGTGAAAAGAAATCTGCCCGAAGGTATTTACATCCGTCTTACTCCTTCTCGATTCGTGAACCTCAGGGATGATGGTCGCGATCCCCCTATGAAATCTTTTACTTGACTACATTCTTCGTCTTTAGCAACATGAAAGGCATAGTGATATTTGTGTCCGAATTGTGGATCTAGTCAGATCATCTCAATGGGATTCTTCTTCTTCATAGATGGATCTCGACTTTCCTGGTGGTGACCATCAATTGCCCTAGGGAAGTACAGTTGCGTATTTACACAAATTAGGATACCGTTAGGGGGTAACTCGCCCTAATAAAACTCGTCCCAGAATTTTAGGATTTTTTTTGCTGGCCACTGTTTTAACCAAACCTAGCCAATATTTTTGTTTTGTTGAGTTTAGTATGCATTACCGCCACTACAATATTGGATGGGTTAGGTTAGAACAGAGGCCAACTAAAATCCTAAAATTCTGCTACGAGTTTTAATACGGCGAGTTTCCCTCTATCCGCCGAGCAGCAGTTAATCTGCTCGAATGCAGCGTCGTTCGCGAGAGGTTGCTAGGTCTGATCTGCATGCACCCTTACAAGGGTGCCTTATACGGATTAGCACGTGACTCCTCACGTGGCCGGTGGCCGTCTATTCTGGCCACGTGCGGCCACGACAGCTTAGCATTCACTAATGCACTTAAACAGCGGCGGACTGCCCTCAACTATAGCGTCAGCTACCGACCGTGCACTACGGTACAAACGACCGGATGTAACTGTACTACTTGGAGCTTAGCTCCTGGTTTAACTTTTATTGCCTTCGTTAGAAGATTGAATCATAAATTTTATTTTTATTTATAAATTGAGCCATTTCCATAATTACATGACTGACAAACAATGTTTCACCGTTACGTACGTAATCTGTTAGTACAACCTTGCGGGGTTGCACTAACAGATTACGTACGTTGCACTCGTGGGGTGCGAGTATAGACCCAAATAGTGTGCGAGCGAGAAGTAAATAGATGCGCCGCCATTTCTGATCCATTTCTTTATCCGCACAGGTTGTAGGTACCTACAGCCACGCGAGAATAAAAATGATAAGAATTATTCGATTCAATTCAATTTTTATTTATTTCAAGTAACAATGACTGATTGATTAGTAAAAAAAAAATCACAACATCACATATATTGATCTGACTTCGAGATAGGTAGCTCAAGCACAGGTGCTAACACAGGTGTTACGGATATCAGAATCAACAGTGGGATTACAAATATATACATATAATACTTTTCTTTTGTAAATACATACTTATAATACATAGAAAACACCCAGACCAATACAAACAGGCATGTTTATACACACAAATGTTTGTAATGTGCGGGGATAGAACCTGCAACCCTTGGACCAAAGGCAGCGGATATCAGAATCAACAGTGGGATTACAAATATATAAAAATCATACTTTTCTTTTGTAAATACATACTTATAATACATAGAAAACACCCAGACCAATACAAACAGACATGTTCATACACACAAATGTTTGTAATGTGCGGGGATCGAACCTGCAACCCAAACCAAAGGCAGCGTTCACTACCACTGTTCCAAACGGGTCGTCGAAAGCTTAATAGTAATGCTTACAGACTATGTTAGTATTACTATTATAATATTAATATTAAAACACGATATTTAAAGTGGCCACTCCCCCCCGAAATAGTACAGGAATGGTTTACATATAAGCAGTCTAGGCTGCCAGCTATCATGGCCAGCTATTATGGTTACTGATACGAAGATAATATTACACTAGTACATCTCTAAAAAATCTTAATACTTACCTTAAGGTGACGGGTGGCGGTGACACTAGCGACGCCAATCGATTTTAATTTTTAGCTATTAAACCGGATCTATTTTAAACAATTTCGGGATTACAGTCTCTCGCCAAACACCTATACTATTTATTTAATACTTATAGTTAATTGTTTGGTCTGCTTTTGCACTCCAATTTTGAATATTGCGTACAAAAACGGACCCAGCATTTGTGCATGGTTATTTAATAAATAAAATAAGTGTTTATCGCGAGATTGTAACCATGAAAATGTTTAAAATAGATCCGGTTTAGTAGCTTAAAATTAAAATCGATAGGCGTCGCTAGTGTGCCCCACCCGTTACCTTAAAGGGTTTACAGATGTATTTATTTTTAAATGTCTCATAATCGGCACAATTAATACAAATCTACAATTAATACTAATCTATATCACCTTAATTAAAAAAAAAATGGAAACAGTAAGATAATTGAAAACTATAAAACCATAAAACACCGCACATGTAATCTAGTGAGAGTAAATCCCGGCTTTACAGGAAACATGTGTCAATTTGTCAATGCACAATGGGTTGCAGCAACCGCGCTGCGCGGGTGCGCGAGCGCAGCGAATGTCGCCGGATATGAAACACGCATTTTGTTTAATGCCCTTTCCATCGCTTGGGCAACGCTAATGGTAGTTGAGAAGGCCGAAGCCGAGAATGTTATGTAAGTGAGACTATGTTGATGAATACATTAGTGTAGCTGGCTTAACAAGACAAAGAGGTAATGATACTCTGAGCCAAAACCCACCAAGAGTGCTCCATAATGATCGATTAGTAGCGCCACTACATGATTTTTTATTGTGACGAATTTAAGATATTGAAAGAAAAAATCGCTTAAGTACATACAGCATTTGTTTTATTCATGTCTGAAAAGCTGCTGGCATAGACATGACCATGGCTTCACGCAGCTGAAGACAGAGTGAAATGGCGAATTATGGGAGGCCTATGTCCAACAGTGGTCTGAGCTAGTCATCAGCTAGTCTCATCAGAGGATGATAGATTCTTGTCTGACTACTAAAAGATAAATTTGGCCAAAAACTTGTTGCTACATTTATCGTCATGGCTCAATGCAATGCAAATTTACTATTGCACGATCCGTGAACGCAGGATATCATTGGAAGCAACATTTTCGCATTTTTATTGCACCGGTTCGCATTCTACTACCATTAACATTTGGTCTCGGACCATTTTCCACAATTTCTCGTATTCGCCAACGCCAATTACTTGAAGCTTTATAAACGGCGCTCATCGACGCATACGCAGTCTCATACATCACGATCACTCCTCATGTGTCATTAACATGCTCGAGTATCGACCGACGGAACAGCTCTGATTTATGCCACAATAAGATTTTAATTTTAGAACGATGCCCAGATTCATCGTGAACCTTTCAAAGAAGCGACTAAACGGGCACCCTTCTTTTATGTTGAATACCACGTTGTGTGCTTAAATTATACCGATCGTTATTATTTTTGCATATTGCGGAAAAAACAGCACGCATGCACCATAAATAGTATCGTAGCGTCAATCAACTTCGTTCTCTTTTTGTCTAAACTTTGTTTTCACGCTATTCCAGCACCATGAAACCACATCCGAAAGCGTCATAAATTTCTCAACGGGAATTTAAACGTCAAACAATATAAGCGCGTGCGCCGGCCGATTTTCCGCGCGGCGTGTTTGTTTGGAGCATTCCTTGCGGGACACCCATGCCACAGCCCATGCGGTCCATCAGATCAAAGCGGTTTGCATCTGGCGTTTTATTTTTTGCAGCTAAACACCCGTAACGGTCGTGAACCTGGGTTGGGGGTCGTCGAACCCCGACCGGGGCTTCAGTTTCGGTGAAATTCGCCGACTCCGCGTCTGGCCGCGCGGAAAGGAACGGTACATGTGTTTTTACGCTGCGCCCGCGCCGGCGTACATGTCCACGATAAGAGTTCGATGAAAGACGCCGTTGCTGTGATTAGACGGGTTTTTTGCTCGTAACGCTTGTAAAGCAGCCGGTTCAATGAAGTCACCTCCTATACAGATGCAATCGAATCTGGTTTTAGTTAAACACTTAACTGTATCTTCAGTAGGTTAATTGCTTTCGTTGTATGTTATTATGTGCGATTCCACGACAAGTCTTGTATACTTTCTTAAAATTCAGATTTTACACGATACGATATGTTAAATCAGATTGCGGTTTTTTTTCATCATTCTCAATTTAACAAGGATCATAATAAAAATTTCTTTAAATTAGTTTATTCGATTATGATCAGATCTAAGAAATAGGTACCGGGACTGCTATTACTTGCCATTAAACTTGGCCAAAATGTCATACATAATAATGTTCCCATGAGAATACTAAAAAGGCTTTATTCAAAATATACATCAAACCGATGACGATTCCATCAACATTTCAAGCTTCACAGTGCGCCAGTGGGCTGCGAAGCTCAGTGATATCAAAGGCGGCGCAAACGCAGGCAAGTTCATTGCCGTCACGCGCGCGATGCCGCGATAAGCCAATTTGGGATGCGCCATTGCGCCCGCGCCGCCCCGCCATCACCACTGCGACCAAAACGGACGCAAACGCGACTATAATTTTTATGTGTCGAAATACAAAAGTTCGTTAACTTGTGTAAGATATCTCAATCTTGACAACCGAGAAAATGCGTGGGGGAAACCGAAGCGAGAATAAAATGAAGACATGAGACTAAATTGACAAGTTTGACGACTTAATACGGTGACTCTCGACTTTATGCAAAGGCTTGAATTTATTACTATGTCAAATGGTCTAATGATCTATTTTAACACGATCTTTCTCTAGTTAGGAACAGCCCACACTCACTATTATTACTTATGAGAAGGTGTACAGGAAAGCTGTCGTTTACAATAACAATGATTTGCTCGCACATTAAGTTATTTAAATAAACGTGATGTGTCTGAACTCCATTTCAATTTAATGATCAACAGGAAAACGCTTTATAAGGGCAATGCATTATTTTATGTAGGAAATTCAATTAATTGCATTTAAGCAATGTGTAGTAGGTACCTACTAATTGCTAGACATTTGCATAATATCAACTATGTACTTCATTATAGTACGAATATACTTATTTAATTACGAATTATTTAAACATCGTATTCGCCAAGGCCTAATTTTTTATCGTGATATTACAGTTAATGACTGATTAAATGTAATAGGTACGATTAACTATTTGGCTGAGCAAATATGGGAACAATAGAAAAGAATAGATGCAATGACAACTTATACAGTATAACTCAAAGAATGTCGTTTGAGATACACCGTCTTAAAGTAACGCTTACTTACTACGCTGGCTCAGCGACCCGAAGTGGATGTTGGCCTCCGACACGAGAATTCGCCATTCTGTTCTGTTCTCAGCCACCTGTAGCCAATCCGGCCTCGTAGGAGACCGAGATCTTTCTCGACCTGGTTTATCCAGCGATCTCTAGGGCCAAGGTTACGTTCAATACGCTTTAATTTACGCGTTAAATTTGAGAAAGACTATAAGCTGTCATGTGTGGTGGAGCTCTAATCGTGATCGGCTGTCAGAGGGTTAAAAATACGTATACCATGTAATCTCATCTTTTCATTAAAAAAATAATTCAACTCTTTCGGCGCACTACTTTATCGCACTGTCAACTTTTATCAGACGATTGAAAAATCGGACCTTCATCAGGCACACAGCGTGTCACAGATAGTAAAAGCAAAGTAGCGCATTTGCCAAGTTCCGAGCCGGTTGTACCGTTTTGATTAATGTCCTGAAAAATTGCCCGGTGCCCACTACCACCGCACCCACATGGTGGTATAAAATACGAGCCTGCGTGAATGGACGCCGCGGTTAAAAAACACTGATTCCAAAAAAAGAGGTACCGGCCAGGGCTGCTGCTCTGCAACGAAGACTAGTAATTTTGTTTATGGTCTTATTACACAAGCGATTGGTTGGTAAACGCATATTATATGACCGTGAGAGAGCCACGCTTCGGCATGAATGGGCCGGCTCGACTGGAGTGATACCACGGCCTTACAGAAAACCGACGTGAAGCAGCACTGTGCCGTGTTTCGCTGCGTGAGGGTACCGGAAGCCCAATCCGAGAGAAGGGGGTGAAAGGTAGGCAGCGCACTTGTGACTCCACTGGTGGGCGGAGGCTTACTGTCAGGCTATCCGTTTGCTAGTCTGCCACCTGTCATAAAAAAATATTGGTACGGGCATTACATTTTTGACATGGACGAAAGCCTAAAAACATAATTTGTGTTAACAGTAATGTCTATGTAGAAAAAATAATTCACATCTCTTTTTGAAAAAATAACATAATTTGGCAGAATGAAGTCGTTCAAAAAGTAGAGTCTGTCGAGGTCGATCCTAGAGTTATTACTTTAGTAAATACATAATTTTATACGTAGAGCTAACTGATTTTCCATGTAGAGTGAGGGCTTCGATAAGGAGTGCGTTTTTTGTATTCGATATCCTATTCGCCATCAATACAAAGAAAGAAGTATTCCAAGTGTACAAAGAAAGAAGTATTCCAATAATGCGTTGTGTTCGTTGATTCTGATACCCTCCTCACAACGTGCTTAAAGTTGCTAACTTAGAATTCAGGTGTTTTTTTTTATGTGATAGTTGGCAGACGAGCAGACGGATTGATGGTAAGCGATTGCCGTCGCCCATGGACACTCGCGACACCAGTGGAGTCAAAAGTACGCTACCAACCTTTAAACCCCCTTTCCCTCAGATTGGGCCTCCGGTACCCTAACTCACGCAGCGAAACACTGCAAAATTCTGTTACACGCCGGTTTTCTATGAGGCCGTGGCATCACTCCGGTCGCGCCATTCATGGCGAAGCGTGGCTCTCTCACGGTCAAAAATGGATGTTTGTTGTCTGGCAAGAAAAACAAACTTTTTATAGAATTCGCCTGTTCCGACAACCCTACCCCGCGGTTGCCCTCCCGCGGTGCCCGACGATTATTCAAAAAACGGTCATGAGAAGAAATTGCCTCGGACCAGTGACACATATTCCAGCAACACGTATAATGAAAAACGCCAGCCTTCCTCTACTTTTAATCAGTTTTGAGATGCTGCTGATAAGCGTAGCTGACGAGGTGGCATAATATCGTAGGGGCACACATATTTTATTAGTTTATTTTACAACAACAATCAACTTAGATACGAGTACATAAGGGTACAAAACCTAATTGTACTATCACATATAGGTAAACTACGACATGCATTATAAAGAAGACGAAGGATTATGCCATCATACGGTTTATGCTGACCGTGGGCCTCGGAGACGATCTATAAGTGGGAGCGGAGGTCACAATAGATCAAATATGGTCGCACGTGACCACTCGGCAACGAACGTGCCCCAGAACTTCGAATATGCGATGGGTCTATTCACAATTTTAAATCTAGATATTATTCCATAAATACATGTACACATATTCGGTGCAACAGTGCAACATGCAGTCTTGTAATGTTGACAAAAGAGTCGATAATCTGTCGGATGGGTCACTGAAGCACTTGGTATTGAGACATTGAATCAGCTGTTGTTTCACTGTTGTCTAATATCCGTAACACTCCTGGTTAGTACGGAATCAGGTCAATGTACGACATAGGGAAGGGTCCGAAACGCCCAAGTACTGTTTTTGGATTTAGAAACCACGGACGATTTGGTTTTATAAAAAGCTTGATACGTCCGATTTGATTTGTTTGATAACATATTGTTTACTTTGAAGTACCAGGGAAGCTGAAACCTAGGTGAAATAAAAGTGTGGTCCGCAGGAGCTCTTGACAGGTACCCTGCCTCATACCCTAAAGATCATGGGTTCGATCTCCACTCTTGATAAACATTTGTCTGATGGATGAACACATGTATTTTTTAAATGTCTAAGTGTGTTGTATGTATTTAAGGACCTATTATATTTGTTGTTTGATATTCGTCACAATAGTGTTTGCTACTTATATTACGAAATCAGGTAAATGTATGAGATGTTGAATGAATTTATTTATTTATAAACTGCCCCAAACGCCCACGGATTCGTCGTTTCTTACTCGTGTGTGATGTATTTATTTATACGCTTATAATTCCAAATGCAAGTAGAGAAGTCGCTCGCTTTTATCTTGCGTGTGCGCCGGCGCAGAGTAATTTATTCAGAGACACGTGCCCAAGTATACGAGAGCATGGGAAACGTAATGCCCGTATAAATATTGTCAGAGGTGCTAGAAAGCTTGCGTCCAGTCTCAAATCTATGTTGCGTCCGTGATACATGCAACGGTAGGGCTGCAAGGTCTTACAACTCAAAAGCCGGACAATCTAATTAGTTTAGCCGGACACTGGGACTCTTGTCAGTGTATTTTTTTTTTTTATGCTAGAGGCAGACAAACGAGCAAGCGAGTCACGTGATGGAAAGTAATCAACGCCGCCCATGAACATCCGCGAAATCAGAGAGATCGCTAATGTGTTGCCGGTCTTTTTTAAAAAAGAGTACTACGCTCTTTTCTTGAAGGTCCCTAAGTCGTCGTATGTGTGAAGCCTTTTTTTTTCTTAAGAAAGAAAGTTAATGACCACATAATGTAGCGAGCCTTAAAAAAGGTATTCCCTGTACATATTAGTACTAGCTGATGATAGCTAAGGTAGGTTCGTTTCCCAGAACACCTAGACCAGTGAACACTAAAACAAAAAGGGACCTTATTAAGAGTCACGCGTCAGTTTAAAAAAAATCGATAGGGCAACACAATTGAATGATTCAGTCTCCCGCCTATATTATTAGGAATATAGTGCCTGATGCGGAAGTCCACACATACATGCAAAAGAAATCTCAAAAACGAGGCATAGATAGATAGATAGATATTCTTTATTGCACAAAAATAAAATACAAGCATGATACAACAGCAACAGACAGTACAATAAGGCGGTCTTATCGCTTGTAGCGACACCGCCTAATTTAACGTGACAGTCGCCAAAAATACTAAGACCGGCACTATTCGGACACTTGGCAACCCTGTTGCAGTGCGCACGCACAGGCGCGGATGCGCACTACTTTACGAGTTCGACTTGAAGACGATACAAACATGTTTGATTACAAACAAACTTGGCTGCACCAGGAATCTCTATTTAGCTTAGACTTCGAGCATACAACTACAGGACTGGTCCTGTAGTTGAACCACCAAGTTGCACCACCAAAGAAGTCCCGTGAAAAGCGCGCTTCAGTCGCCATCAACACACAAATTTGAGCTTTATGTCCATAAACACAAGGAATAAAAAAAATAGTTTCGAGATTTTCCGCGGGAGTTCTTTCGTGGCGCGGAATCTAGGTAACTGTATCGCACGCACTACATACCTACTACGAAAACAACGATCCGCAAACTTGGATTGGATTTTTTTATGCTAGAAGCGACAAAAGAGCATGCGGATCACCTGTTGGTAAGTTATCTAAGAATCACCATAAAAGCTAGATGAGTCGCGGATGCGTTGCCGGCCTTTCAGTACGCTCGTATCTTGAATTCGGTTATTGCTTTAAACGCACTAGTCCTTAATGTCTATTCCCATATTAGGATATACAACTTCTATTCCTGTTGGCGATCTTAAAGCACGTGTCATATCCACATGTGTGGTTAATGTTTATGTGATAAATTAAATTCAAATTGCAAAGCATAAATCCTAAGTGGATCCAGTTATACGCCTCACTATTTTACACATAAATCGCCAGTCATAACATGAATGAAAAGTTATTCTACTACAAGAAAATAAACATGTTTACGATCCCAACAATAATAACAACAAAAGTACAAAACG
The DNA here is from genome assembly GCA_019059595.1 of Marasmia exigua. NCBI lineage: Eukaryota > Metazoa > Arthropoda > Insecta > Lepidoptera > Crambidae > Marasmia > Marasmia exigua. The sequence continues at coordinate 19,111,689 of CM032470.1, forward strand.
GCTTGTCACAATTCATCAAATCCGAAACGCTTAGAAGCGGTAAAACGAAACAAATCACCCGGTAACGAAAAAAAAGAAGACCGCGGGCGTGCGTCCCCGGCTATTGTGTTAATTACGGCAGACAGACGGACAAAAAACAAACCCAACTTTCAAATTACAGCCTACGGAAAACAATAAATAAGGCGAATAAGACAATAGGGCTCATCTTCCGTTGCGGCCGTCGCAAAGCACAGGTTGATGTTATAAAAAAGCTAACAGTCTGCTAAGAACGATGCGTTTAGCCGGAACATTTGACAATCATGAATTTTATAACATATAGTTATTACCTATTTCAATTTATTATAATATGAACTAGGTAGACGGGAGCTATGGGGAAAGTTGCACGCTTGTCCGCACACATTTACACAAAAATCGAACTGACGATATTGAGAAATGTAGCTAGCCGCTTATCGAAACTTCCGCTCTTAGTAAACAACGAAATTATCAATATCCCAGAGTAATTACAACTAGTGTAACATTTGTTATCATTCAATAAACCACCGATCTTTAGTTACATATCATAACAATTCGCTATCGGTTTATTTGCCATAATAATGCAGCCGCTGCCTTTTATGACTTGCCGTCATCTCTGCCTTAATCCGTTGCAAAATCTCATAGCTAGATTAATGATCTATTAATTGATCATATGACATATATCTTGCCATTTTTCACCCATGTTGCATGTATCGTCTGTCTCTCACGCCTATCTCAAGTGATCTAGTAATAAAGATATCTTTGACGAACCGCTATTCGCTACCCCTTGTGCCTTACCATCTAGTCTTTTATGCTGCCCATATCCATTCATTGCAACTCTTCTAGGGACTTATTTTGTGACCTAATAATAAAGATGACATCTTTGACCAAACTGCTATTCGCTACCTCCTGTGTCTTGCCATCCACTCTCATGTCTTACCGTCTGTCTCTCACGCCGCCCATCTCAATTCGGTGCAACAATGTCGGAGACACCCAGAGGGACGTTTGTCATCCGTCCCGGTGCCTGTCCCACTTTGTCTGCGATTGTTTCACATTCGGGACGAAAGGGAGAACACGGGAACTGAATACAATGCTTTCGGCATTAGCATTTTTCGCTTTTAAGATATTTTTGGAGCAAGTGGGTACGGGGAGACCGGTTTCATATTTTTAAGTTGTCATCGTCTCCCATACATTTGTTTTCGTTTTAGTTAGGAATATTTTTCACTTTTATCTTCTAATGTATCTGCTTAAAACTGGCATGCGTACAGACAGCCATACATCAGAGTACTACAATCTGTCAAAATTCCTCAATTGATATTGAACCAAACCGTGTTTAACACAAAGATGAGAATGAATTAAAGAAACTTGGTTTCATATACTTCGATGTTTGGCTGTACATACATAATAGATGGTTGAATACAGTATATTATAACATATCTTTCCTTAAACACAACCCTCTTAAGCATATAATTATTATCAAAACAATCTCTTCGATCAGCGCCGCAACAAAATGGACGAATATTAGCAACTATTAATTAACATGACAGCTACGCTTAGGAATAGACGTATTCGTCGTTCACTAAATAATTTATGTCCATTTAGAACCTATTGGCAAGTTGTAAAGTAGATATCGGTTTGGCAAATTGAAAACAATGTAAACAGGCAAAGCTGGCTTGTCACGCGATGGACTATGCAAGGACAGACGGAGAAAAAAAACAAAGAGATGTGCATTGTATTATGTCACTATGTAAATATGCATAGCTGTTCGTGCTAGCAACGAGTAGTTAACAGAGTCAAGTGACTCTACATAGCAACGCAATTGCGTATAAAATTATGAATAGTTTTTAATGTAGTAGAAAATACTGATTGAAAATCTGTGTTGATCTAACACCCCGCGTTGACGGAAGAATTACGTTTCAGAATGTATGGGCCAACTCGCTGAAGTGATACGTACGGATAGGGTTTTAGAGAAATCGGCTAGAGACAGTTCTTGCGCTGTGTTTCGCCGAGTTCAAATTTAAATGTTGGCATCGCACTTGTGATTCCACAGATGTTGCAGATGTTGTACCTACACCTACATCGGCGGCAGCAATCGTTTACTATCAGGTGATACGTCTGCTTGTCTTCCACTTATCACATAAAAGAGTCTCTCAAGTTTTTATGCATATAGCATTACCTATGTAATTGCTTCATGATGATAATCAAGTCATTACGAATAATAAGGAACAAGGATGAATCCAAACAGATGACGGCATGCCATTAGAGATGGAACCAATAGAATAGTCACACAGTATTGATGTTATGGGTAGGTACATACTTTGGTGTATCAACTTTTAGCTTCGCGAGATATTTTCAAATTATTTCAGTAAAATATAAAACGACGCAATATCAACAAGGATGGACGCACAATACAATACGCACATTTTATGTAAATGAAATGGATGTATTTTTCACAAGCAGTGTTTATGGAAGTGCAATAACTCCTTTTAGCGGCTCCACGTGTATGTAAATATGTTTGGAAGTTCAAAGTCTTCGATTGTTTACACTGTATCCATTGTTATGGTTCGATCACGGTTATTTGGCACGTGTAAAAAGTCGGTACTAATGCTGTTTTGACATTTGCGCATAGAAAAAAAAACGTTTACCAACGCCCCGTCTGTCAATGGTCACTGAAGTGCCTGCTGAACGTGGTCGCACTGTATTGTATTGTCATCGATCAGTCAGTAAAAATATCTGTATTTGACATTGATAGTTCCCATGACTTAAAATAAATGTTATTGTCGTCGTTCGACGACAACTGATTTATTAGATGGTATGTTAAATTATAAGACTACCAAATAAAAACAAATAGAAACTTTTTTTTTCCAAACTGGAATAAATCGATAATATTTTATTAGACCCGAATATAATAAACACATTTTACGACCGGTCCCAGCTGTCAATATTGAATTATTACTCGATTAATATTACAAATTCAATTACAAAATCAGATCGATTTCGTCGCCACGACAGATCGGATGGGAGCGATTCGTCCGCGCAGCGGGGTGCCAAAGCTTATATTACCTTCTGTGGAGAGAAAACTATTAACATCTGTATACATTAACCAGTAATCTCGGGTTCATGAATAAATTGTATGGTTTTCGAATCGTTAACAAAATTATAGCCATTAGTTAATCGGAGTGGAATGACGCGAAACGTTTAAAGCAATTAGCGATTCGGGCTCAAATGCTTAATGCCCAGTTCCGAGGCTGTAGATTGATACGGGTGGGTAATATGCGTTCTTATGACAGACGGGCAAGGCCCGCGATATGGCCGAGAATCGAATCTTTATCACTGAGCCGTAATTGGCGGGTGAAATTCGAAAATTAGCGCTTAGCGTGCGTCTGCGCAGTTCGTTTCGGGTTCGTTCGTAATTTTGGTCAGAGATGATACACTCTGCAGAAACACGCTACAACTGTACAGGATTTTATAATCACGTTTTATTTCTTGAATATTTTTTTTAAGTATAACTCTACCCATTTTAAGGTTAATTTTGCAAATGTCAAGTTTGAATAATTGATAAATGTGGGTAGTCGACTCCACTGTCGAAGTCAGTCAACGTCACAGTCATTAAATAAAACATGTTTAGCATTTCAACGATTTAAGGATTCTTTCAAGAAGGTGTTTTAGACGTAATTATTGAGAGCATGATTCAATGCAAAGGTATTTTTTTGTGACAATGTCTACTTATACATCTGAAAGGAGAATTAAAAATACGCTTAATTCCAACTCAAACCACACCTAACTCAAAACCACAATGTTGCAAATAACTTTCCAAGCAAAATGAGTCAACATACGAGTCATTCACCAGGTAAAAAGTAGGTAAAATAACTTTTGTATTGTTCGCCACATACAGTTTCTGCATAATAACGAACCCGCATTCTATTTCCTCCTTGGATCACAGGGCCTACAAGAAAACGGAATTCACGACAGATTCAATCCCCGTTCCTTTCAAACGCTCTGTGCGTAGCTTCTGTTTAGATGCGACAGGTAAGTATATTCTCGTTCTTTACAGGACGGTTTCATTGTAGGCCCTCTGAAAATACAATATTTCTTTGTTTCTGGCTCATTACCCCTCTACTAACGTGTATGGCCGGGACTGTTTGGATGTTTTTCAATTTGACGGGTCGTTTCCTGCTCCATTAACGTTTGATGGTGAAGAATTCCAAGCCAAAATATCTGAGACGTCGTTGCATGGTTCACAACACACGACCCGTCTGTGTTTGTGTGATTCTTGTAGACACAAAAACAGCATGAAAAATCTGGGTATGAACGTTTGATAGTGCTAATGAATATGTTGCTACTTTTAACGTGATATTTATTTTATATGGTTTTTAGATTGTCTTGTGACTACGGCTGCTCTGTAACGTAGCCGAAAAGTAATATCAAGCAGCAAGCAGTAACATTATCAATGTACTTAATAATCGTCGCGTTAATCCCCGTTTAAATTAATATATTCTTACAAATACAAAAACCAACTTACTTTTAACTGGACAAGCTTCTTTGTGCTTTACATTCTTTGTGCTTTGACTTTGGGAGTGATGGGACATTCCCTAGGAAGTAATGCAATACTTGCGCTAGCTAAAAAAAGGGTTGACATGGTCCTTCCGACATAATAAATGACAAATATTGTGTAAGTACAATAAAAATAAAAATTCCAAATGAGAGAGAAGCCGTGTGGTCCCCGGCAGAGTAGAATAGGCCACCCTCACTCTTACCGAGGTGTCATAAAAGGCGACTAAGGTAAAGCTGCTGGCATGATCATCAGCACCCAGAGAAGGAAAACTCTACATCTATGTAAAGGTGCTATCAGGGCGCTCGAGCTGCGCTAGTGCGCGATGTTGGGAACGAACTCTCGCTCCCGAGCATAGTTCGGGCGATGGTCGCTGACGAACGAGCCTTTACGGCCTTTGCCTCTTTTTGTGAGGACGCAATGACCCGATCGTCTAAAGGAACAGGACCCTTTCGCAAACGCTCGTAGAAGGGCAAGGAGGGGAAGAAGACGGCGACTAGAGGCGCGTCACAGGCCTCTGCCTCAGCCTGGTAGGGACAGCCCGGCGCTCTAGGCTGTCAATATCCCAACGCATCTGGAACCTCTCGGGGCTCGCAGATGCCGACCAACTTTCTCTTTATGCATAAAAAAAATCACATAAAAAATCAAGATTCACAAGTTGAGACAATGATGCACTGACTGCATAGACAACTATAATTCTCTCGGCGTCCGTGAAAGTGTTGTATGATGTTCTGGCTATTTGTGTATTCTGGTAGTAATATGATGGAGGTGTTAAATCCCTCTACAGCTGTTAAATTGCTCTCTTTGTGCACGTACAGGGGCTGTACGGGGCGTAGTGGGTGCAAGCAAATGTCACACTAGACAAAGAGATTTAACTCTTTAACGGTAGGGCTGTCGCGAATGTGCTGTATGAGATGTTTCAAGCGGACGTAGATACGTCTAATAAATACTTAGTAAAAAAGTAATGTAAAGTATCAGCCTATATGCTATCCCACTGCAGGGTAAAAGCCTCCATCATGGAAATCAAGTTATCTCTACTATGATGTTAAAATGCCTAAACACCACGCTTGCCTAATGCGGATTGTTGATCACAAACCCAATCAAAGTCCGAAAAATTCGAAACATACTTTTTGCTCGACCCGGGAATCGAACCTAGGACCTCGTGATCACGGACCAGTTCTTATACCATTAGACTAACAGGGCGTCTTAGTATTATAATAAAAATTGAATACTTATGATCTCGAATTCCCATATACCATTACACGAGATACTAAGAGAAATGCAAGGTTACAATAAGAAAAGTATATTTTATTACCCAAGTTTCAGGCTACAGATAGACGACTTGCCCAACAGAAATAAAGAATAGGCCTGTAGTCAGCAGAGCTCAGTTATGGCCTGAAATGATGATCATGAAGCTTCATACTAAAGGATTGTTTCTAGGAATGACAACAATTATACTTCCAGAAGCTATTTCTAACTTCTATTAGTCAGTGAAGCTTATTTGCTACATTCTCTAAAGTAAATAAACAAGCAAATACCGTATTTGAAAGCCCTAGCATTCTCGAGTTGAGCTAACTTAGTGCTTGAGCTGTGGCTTAGGTCTCTATCGAGCCTTTGACGCGGTTGAAGTGCGAGAAAACGCGCTGGCCGGGAGCGATGTATTGCCGCGATATGGGCCGGCCCCTCAGCTCCGTCATGTCAAAATATTATAGACACCGATAGGGGCCGGCCCTAGATCCATCGCGTCACAATATCAGACGCCGAGAGGGGCCGGGCTGCCGTCACGTCACAATATTATATGGAGGCCGATAGCTAGGGCTGCCATCCGTCCGGATTTCCCCGGATTTGTCCTAGTTTGAAAGACGTCCAGGAGGCGTCCGAGCGGGGTTTAAACTGTAGACAGGGTGAAACCCGGTCTCACCCACATGTCCCCCAAAACAGCATTGACGTCGCCCCCCAGCCCCTGGGAGAGCCACGCTTCGGCATGAATAGACCGGCTCGATCGGAGTGATACCACGGCCCCACAGAAAACCGGCGTAAAGCGGTACTGTGCTGTGCTCCGCTGCGTGAGTGAGGCTACCGGAGGCCCAATCAGGGAGTAAGGGGAGTTTAAAGGTTGGCAGCGCACTTGTGACTCCACTGGTGTTGCGGGTGTCCATGAGCGGCGGCAATCACTTACCATCAGGTGATCCATCTGCACCTATCACATTAAAAAAAAACGATCCCCTGCTACTGCGAGATTTAACGAAGAACTTCGCCGAGTTGATCCCAGTACTAACGAAAATATATTTTAAAATCAAGATTTCATACACATCTTGATAACAGTATTGAATAATCGGGGTAAAAGCTCCAAAATCCGGGGAACTTTATGCTTCCGGTCATTGGGGGCAGTTTCAGAGATAGGATAGGCAGCCCTAAACCAAAGGATATGTTATTTTATTTATAGTACACTCAACTCAACATTTCACTAACTTAGTATCAATTCATCGTCACTCAATCTGCGATGGGTTCAGTAGGTACAGTCGACTTCTTGGCAAATCACCACGTCACAGACACGTCTAGCCGACTGCCGACTGTCGGGAATATTCTCGATCTGCCTTTACAGGATGGAAACATATACAATACGGGAAAGAGAGACAGAGAATAGATGCATTCGAAATGTGGTGCTGGAGGCGTACGCTCCGAATACCTTAATACCTTGGACGGCTAAACGCACAAATGTATCTGTTCAGTCCCAACTTGACATAAGAACCCGACTGTCGAGCTTATGTCTACAACGCATACTCTCTTATTTCGGCCACATAATGCGAAGTGGGGATGATAGCCTTGAAAAACTGGTCATTTTTGGCAACACTGAATGCAAAAGATTACGAGGCCCATCTCCAACACGATGGCCTGACCAAATAAAAGCAACTACATCTGTACCAAAGTTCTACGACGTGGTGAAGGCTACTTCCAATGGGAATCAATGAAGAAAAATTGTTTGGTTGATGTATTCCAGTGACCACGATCCTCAGTAATGAGTAAAGACAGACCAACTTGAGAGAAAGAGAGAGAGACGTAGGTAAGCATAGTATTGTGCCAAGGTACTTAAGAGTATATATATCTTTTAGCAGCCTACTGTACGTACTTGTAGAAAGAATTAACGCTGTACTTCCCATACGAGTAATTTACTATCGCTTCGGAATGGTATTTCAAGATAATGTATCCTGTCCATATTCCTTTACAGATTTAGACAAGACGACAGAGCCAAAAGGATATAAGACTGAAAGCTTAACCATGACGGATGGCAAGGCCACGTTCCGTCACCCATCATTCCCTGATGTATAACGATTATGTTCCTCTGAATCCGAAGATTGTCTCTTTGTGCTCGAGCTCATTATGCACAAATTAAACTGTCAATCCGCCGCGACTGGCACTCACAGCTGAATTTTTAATTAAAATAAACGGAGACTTTAAAATCTTACTAAAATTTGGACGTTTGTTGACATCGAAGAGGTGTAGGTGTCACAGAAATTAATGTTAAACCTTTGATTATAATCAAAGTGTTTAAACAATTGATGAATCGTTTTATTACGGTTGTTATTTAGTTTTTTTTTTTTTAGATTTTGGCGTTGCATTATAACTATAATGTATCAATACGGGGATTAACAGTTAACAGTTTCCAGTCCGCCCGTGACCACGGCCGCTGTAACGTAGCCGAAACGTCGAGCCAAATATGTGAGTACACAATGTTGTTTCACATAATAAATATCGTGTTAATCCCCGTATTGATACATTACGGTTGTTATTTGTTGTATAATGTTTTTAGAAGCACGTTCGTATTTTTTTTTCTATTGAGCAAATTTTGTTGTAATATGCTTTCAGAACACTATTGTCAATCTTTAAATCCTATAGAATATGATAAATTACGTTTCTTCTTGCTTCGGACTCGGGTTTATCTAAGTTTCCGTATTAAGAGCCGATTCGACAACCTTATTCCGATAATAAATCCATGGCATAGCGCTGTCATTCTATACATATCTGACGTTATCCGATAGAGTTATCCAAAGATTGGTCGAATCCAGCTTAAGGCCATTAGAGCGGCGCTCATCGCCACCAGACACGGCCTATTCTCTAACACTCGACATTGAAGTCGAATTTAGAGATTTCTTTCATACATTCGTCCATGTAAACCTCTAACTCGACTTAACGTCAAGTGTACGAGAATTTCCCCCGTGTCTTACCATCGCAATGCTGTGGTACAATGCAACACAGAAACCGCGAAATAACTGTCAATTTGTACAACAATAAAATCTGTCGCACGTACGCGATCGCGACCGTGGGAAGCGCACGCGCATAAATAATAATTTAACTGCACATATGTCTATCTGCATCTAATTAGCTTTATTAGACGGCGTAATTTATTATCTTCGAGACTTGATGACTCGTCTCGGCTTGCATACTGAACGATGCGCCGGCGCACTTGGTGTAAACGCTGGCTTTTTGATGAATGTTGGGCTGTCACTTGTTCATTTATGAATGACATATAGGGTAATAATGAACTCGACTGTTCACAATGACTTTGAATGACTGACGAGCCTACAGTATGCGATGTGGTTAGGTAAGCAACTAAGAATAAATACACTATATACTAAACTTTGGCGGGAGAGCGATGGTGTGAATAAAAAGGAAAGATGTGCGCCTCCTAAACGGGAGGTCATAGGTTCTAATCCGAGAACACCCCTCTGGATCTTTCTAATCTATGTGCGTATTGCTACCATTTGCTGAAATTATTCTGAACATGTAACATGTTTCAGTTGGTCTGGTTCCCCTGTTAAAGGGCTGCGAAATCCAGACGGCAATAGCTTCATTATAATTACCCTGGGAGAGCCACGCTTCGAAATGAATGGGCCGGCTCGGCTGGAGTGATACCACGGCCTCACAGAAAACCAGCGTGAAGCAGCACTGTGCTGTGTGTCGCTGCGTGAGTGAGGGTACCGGAGGCCCAATCCGGAGGAAAGGGGGGTAAATAGGTTGGCAGCGCACCTTTGACTCCACTGGTGTCGCGGGTGTCAATGGGCGGCGGCAATGGCTTACTATCAGGTGATCCGTCTGCTCGTCTGCCACCTATCACATTAAAAAAAGCATACCCTGGGCTTCATACCGACAGATTGTGGTGGGATACTGTTAAGCTAACGTTACACATGCTTAACGAACTTTCCACATTTGCTATCAATAAGCATGCTATTAGCCACCTATTAGTATGCTTAAAAATAAGCAAACTTGTTCACTCGTGTTAAAGCACTCCGCCACACTCCCCCTATCACCCGCACTACAGGTAGCATGTTCAAAAAGCGACCGGCTGTGCAATTTATGAGCATACTCAAAATTAGTATGCTTATTAGTTGCATGTCCGTTCACACATACTACTAAGTAGCACTTGCTCAAATATAGCATGCATTAAGCATGAAAATAAGCAGGTGTAACAACAGTACCTTTACATACGTACGACATCATTATTAAGGAAACGATTTATCATCTTAAAAAAATTCTGAAAAAAAAAACCGCCTTCAAAAACCACGAACTAAAAAGTGTAAAATAATATTTTTAACACTTTATTGACTTCAAATTACATTTTATAACAGTACACTCCATGTCACCGAAGTCGGCGCCCAATCCTATCTTGTAATTTAATACATCATTCAATTATTCAACAGGGATTAGGCGCCGACTAACAAACTAATTGTGAGTACAGCAGTAATTGAAAGAGTTATCCTTTAACTCCTTGCCCTTGAGGAGTTGACCTTCCATCATCAGCACAGCCACAATATTAATACAATCAGGCGTAAATACTAGTGCAGTTTTGAAAAAAAGATACAAAAACATTTGAGGTTTCTCCTTAATTTTTGCAGGAACCCACCATCAGATCCTGATATCCTTATCATGGTACAAATCCGGGATTATCTATTTTCGTACTAAAAAAGAATAATACAAATAGTAGCCAATCTTCGGACTGGCGACAAAGCAATTTTTTTACTACAAATCAAGATGATTACAATATCAATAAAACATCAAATAAAGGAGTGCCGTTTCATTGAATACCGACATTTGTTAATAAAAAATCGAGTGTTTATGTTGTAATAATAACAATGAGATCACACATGTGATTGATAGTTCTTCATTCATATAATTTAAAATCAATCGACATGGAACAAACGGAACCCGAATCGTGATTGGCCCTGAATCAAAGACAATAAAATTATCTAATAAGTTTATTGACGCGAAAACCAATACCCATTTGTCTACCAACGTCTTTTTGAGGTCGCGACCTTTGGCGGTAATAAGTCCGTATGAAGCAAATTTATAGTACTGTATTTATCTCTTGGACCTAATCTTAATATGAACTTGAATTAAATTGGTCATTATCATCGACCGTTCGCTAGTATAATTTTAATGAGGGACGAGTGAATGTGAAGATCAATTATGATTATTGATCAAAACACTCGCCGCCGTTTCTTTGTAACAAATGACATGATTTGTGTTCGGTATATAAGTATCCTTAGAGACCTTTTATATTAAGACTTTGCAGCATACAAACGTATTACATTCTTCATTCCTCATTCACACAGCGAAACACAGCACAGTGCTGCTTCACGCCGGTTTTCTGTATGAGCGGTTTTGTGTGACGCTTGCCCAAGAACCGCGGTCTCTATTCCAAGATCTTCGTGGGAGAGCCATGCTTAGGCATGAACGGACCGGCTCGACCATGGCATGAAAAAGTGCCTGCGCTTTGTTTTGCCGAGTGAGTAGATATACTATACCCAATTTGAGGCAAGGGGATTTAAAGGTGTACTGCAACATCATCATAAGTCCTATGACTTATGACTCCGCTGATGTTGCGGGTTATCCATAGGCGACGGCAATCGCTTACCATCAGGCGATCCACCTGCTCGTCTGCCATCTATCATTAAAAAATGCAGCATCGATACAGACGCAGCTAAATGGAACCCGATTGTATAATCGCGATGCAGTGAAGCTACGTTGGCAGACGAGCAGACGATGGTACCTAAGCGATTGCCGCCGCCCATGGATAACCTCAGTGGAGTCGTTACAAGTGCGATGTGAAGATCATGACGACTTGAAGTGAAGTTAAACGCGAAGCTTAAGACCGAACGCGATGGAAGACCACTGTGGACGCCCTCTGCTCCAGCTCGCGGATATAGGATAATAAGTCAAGCCTCACTTATACTCACTCGGCGAAAATGTTTTGCGCAGTTTCACGCCCGTGATCACTCCGGTCGAGTCGGTCCATTCATGCCGAAGCATGGCTCACCCACAAAGACCTTGGAATAGAGACCGCGGTTCTTGGGCAAGCGTCACTCATAACCGCACACACAGAAAACCGGCGTGAAGCAGCACTGTGCTGCGTTTCGCTGCGTGAATGAGGAATGAAGAATGTAATACGTTGGTATGCTGCAAAGTTTCAATATAAAAGGTCCCTAAGGATACTTATATACCGAACACAAATCATGTCATTTGTTACAAAGAAACGGCGGCGAGTGTTTTGATCAATAATCATGATACATAAATATCTACGTACGTATCTATTACAAAAATCAATCATAACGCCTTTACGCAAATCCGTGGAGTTTGTTATGTCTTCTGTAGCTTTGGAAAAAAGCATTCACCCGATTGGTGAGTTCAGACCACCTGCAGGCGCATCGATGAATTTTAAGTATATTTTATTAACGTAGTCTATACATTAATCATGAATATTACAGTGAAGTCTTCTTCTTCAGGGCAGCGAACGACGCATGCGCAAGGCGAGGGCCGGAAGAGGCCCGTTACACGGGCGGCGCGGGCGCATCGATCACGCCGACTGTTTATCGCTGGGCTGACCTTAATGAGATGCGCCGCGACATGCACAATGCACACACGATACTATGGGAACCAAGATATTTGCTAATAAAGGTACGGCCATTCATGCCTTCGACGGTATGAAAACCACTCGCCAAGGCAAATAAGATTGAAAGTTCAAATTTAAAAAGTTATACCATAAATTATTTCCATTCATACTTCGCTTGCAGTTTTGTTTTGAATCTAGCATCACTTTGAGCTTTACAAACATGGCATACTGGCACATGCGTAGGCGCATATTGGACGAAGGGCTAATAGGACGCCTGACCAGTAAAAGCGAGGCTACAACATCGACAACGCACACATAACGTAAAATTGTAGTGCGAGTAAATAAAGATGGCGCTGATGATGACGAACATATGATCTAATGTTTATAGCTATTCTATACATACATATGATCCAAAAACAGATATATTTTTTTAATTTTGGGACTAGCTGTTTTTCATGTTGTGCCTTTTTTATGTTTACGACAAAAACCGCATGTTTGAGTCTCTCAAAATTATGAAACGATATTTACGTACTTGGAAATTTTGGACAAAAGCAATTATCTTTGCCCCGAGAAGAACAAAGAGACCTGCATCTTTATTTCCATAGCTTGCTGTAGAGTTTCGCGCTCAAACGCCTGAGAAAATGTGCTTTACGCAATGAACCGTCAAAAGTGACAGAGAAATAAAACCGTGACAGTCGAGAAATGCAATCTGCGCGCACGCAGGCTATAAGAGAATGCACGCACGCGCATTAGCGCGCCTCCATCGCGACTGTCATTGCGCAGGTCATTTAGCTGAATGACCAGACAGTTTCAGATGGAGCTAAATTAAATCAGTCTTTTTGATTTATATTCTTCATATCTCTTGCTATGACTTAAACTTCCAATAGACCGATACATAAAGACCGAGTCTGCCATTATGGGAACGGATGGCACTTTATCTTTTAAGCTTGAAAAGCAAGGCATTATGTGGAAATGTGTGAGAGTTTGCAAAATCAGTTCAGCCCAGTATTTGGGCTCAATTCGACCAATTTTTATATGAGAATAATCTAAGGTGAAACGTACGAATCGTATGGAATGACAGCGTTATGTCATAGATTTACTCTCGGATAATGATTGGTCGACTCGGGCCTTAGCCTGATTAATTTGACAGTATACCGTTATACCCGCTTTTGCCAAAGTCATTTCGCAATAAATAAAGAGGAGTAACGGGTGTATATCTGGTCTGATAAAAAAATGTAGCGTAAAAAGAATAAATTTCAAGTCAAAATGTTATTAGGTTAATGGCGTGGTAGACACCGTGGATTCGGCGAACTGCACTCTCCGGTCGGATCAATAATTCAAGCTAAAAAGGCAGATGATAAAATGTCGAATTCTGACGGCCTACAACGAAACAGCGGCGACGGCCTTTCATCCAAATGTGACTAACCCCTTATCCGCACGAAGCGATTCGCTTCTACATTCACAATGCGGAGATCTAAGGAATGGAACTAATTCTCCTGCCGAGATTTGGTCATCAAGTCATCTTTAAGGCAAGAGAGAACAGGCATCTTCTAGGTAAGCGCCTATCATCCTAGACACATCAACTAGAATCTCAGCTGATGAAGGGTGACCCTTCATTAGGGCAGATCGTGGTCAAACGTTAGCATAGCACATAAATAAAGAAAACGAAATTAATCTGTCTTACTGTCTCTCACACTTGCTTTGCGTCACTCTTATTTGGATATTACAGGTAGATATAGCCACACATCAACGTATACCAATCTGTCAAAATTCTTCAGTCGATTCTCACCTCAATGTCAAACACGTTTGGTATATATTTCTTTAGCCACAGGACGCGGTTTCGTTGTAGGCTACGACACGTTTTCAATCGTTTGTTTGAAATAAATTATTGATACTCGTATCGATAACAGTAACTAATGAATATCTCGGAACCGGGTTACAATTTTATGAAACTAGTTCATGTGAGCAAAAATATTTGCACGACACAGATGGACGTTTACGGCTGAATAAATTTTGTTTAACGATTCCGCGGTACGGGGGAAATGTGTCTATCAAGGGTTGCCAGGCGTCCGGATAAAGCCGGACACGCCATTTTAGTTGCGTATGCCAAATTAAACTGTGTCCGGCCTCTCAGGTTTTTGTTAGGCTTTTAAATATAATGTATCAATACGGGGATTAACACGATATTTATTATGTGAAACAACATTGTGTACTCACATATTTGGCTCGACGTTTCGGCTACGTTACACCAGCCGTGGTCACGAGCGGACGGAATCGGAACGGTTAATCCCCGTATTGATACATTATAGTTATAATGCAACGCGAAAATCTAAAAAACCGGCCAAGTGCGAGTCGGGCTCGCGCACAAAGGGTTCCGTAGCAGCAAAGTCCAAAATTACAGTTAAATCAACCTATCTCAAAAACTATAAGAGATACTTTGATCAAACCAAAAATCGTTGAAAGAGTTAATTAGCATGCATCACCTCTATTTTTTTTAGAATTTTATACCCCGTAGTTATAAAAATAGAGGGGGGGGGACATACTTTTTACGACTTTGAGAGCTGATATCTCAAAAACCGTTCACTTTAAGAAAAATGTTTTTTAGAAAACTTTATATCATTTTAAAAGACCTTTCCATTGATACCCCACACGGGTATGTACATCGAAAAAAAAAATTTCATCCCTCAGTTACATGTATGGGGGGCCCCACCCCCAATTCTTTTTTTTACTATTTAGTGTCATATTTTTGTAGCGGTTCATACAACACATATTCCCATCAAATTTCATCACTGTAGTACTTATAGTTTCCGAGTAAATCGGCTGTGACAGACGGACAGACGGACAGACGGACAGACGGACATGACGAAACTATAAGGGTTCCGTTTTTGCCATTTTGGCTACGGAACCCTAAAAAGGCTTTTAAATGTTTACATTTCTTTTGCTTTTATAATGTGTTGGCTTCCTTGCTATGTAACAAAGCCCAGCCGGACTCCAAACAGTCAATAAACATACTACTTTCCATTTATTGACTGTCCAATAGTAAACCTATAAATTTAGGGTATATGTATGTAAAGGTCCGGCTGAACTGGACTTGGATTGTCCGGCCTTATGTTTCTAAGACTTGTCAACCCTCAATCTACCAGATATTATTTAACAATCGTCTTTGGAGAATATTCTCAGAAACGTGGATACCGAGTCAAGCTACTTGGCTGTGAATGTTTAATCTGCACATGAAACATATTATGAATATGCAAACGTTAATAGAAAGACCTTGATAGTGGTAATTAGTAGATAAGTTGAGACTGTAATAATAATTATAATCGGCCGAGCGGTTGCCAATATGCGATAAAACGAAGTAATAAGACGACATGGATCGCGTGATCGATTTCACTGTTATACCTAAGTAGAGGAGGTCAAAGAAGCGACAAGGGAGGGAAATAAATTCATAAAAATGTCTCACAACATCTCATACATGACCTGATTCCGAATTAAGTACTCGTATCTTAAGCACTGGTTATATCAAACAACAGAGGCATCACTACATAGTATAACGCAAAGTCGCTTTCGCTGTCTGTTCCTATATAATGTAATGTAAGGTGGACTCCTTTTTTCGCACATAGACTCTTTTCGATCCATTGTACGTGATGGGTATAATGGACCGAAATGGGTCGTTGGCTCGTTGGTCGTCAATGGGTCGTCTGTTCTTATGTACACTAAAATCTTATGAACTGAGTTTTTTCAATAGATAGATTAATTGGAAGGTTTATTCATTGGAAGGTTTATATACAAACGAGGCTGGTTTAGGGCGCTAGTTACAAATATTAGTTAAATACATATATTACACCCAGAAACTAAACAAACACACAAGTGTTCACCACACGAATGTATGTACTTACAGGGTGAGGCGATCGAATACGTCTTTTGGCGTATCAGACAGGGTCACTACCAAATGCGCAATCCGGCCAGTCAAACGTGAAATAGTTCTAAATAAATTGAGTAATTAATTAGAAAGTATGAAAACGTCACAATTATACAACAGCTGCGTTGATTGACTCTGTGCATTGCACTCGCTGTTCCAGTCGGCTGGCCAGGCCAGTGGCTCGCCGGAGTGGCCAATCGTTCTGTAGGTAAGTAAGGTATTGAAAACCTTCCGATGGAAAGTGAATTGGTAACTGTAGAATCAAGATCACGTCGGATTACCACCACAGTTATTGTCAAATGTTGGTAGACTTGGAACGTTATTTTTGTAGAAATAGAATAAATTAAAATAGAATAAATAAAAATGATAAAGCAATACAATACTTCAGTATTAGGATTCGTCGAACCTGGTATGCTTTCTTCAATATCTTGTCCCAATCTGTTTAGTTGGCTAAGCCAGCGAAGATACAACCGGGCACCTGTTGGCCAATTTTGGTATCACTGGAAACACTTCGTCGAGACTGATCTGCGGAAATTTCAAGCAAATAACTTGCAAAAGTAGTGTAGGATCGACCAAAGTGGCTATCTTTTGTTTCGCTAAGCAAGTAAGCACAAAAGTTCAGTATTACAGTGGCGGTAATATTCGAGAAACTGCCATAACCGCTTTCAGGTACACGTCGTCTACTCGCAACAAATGACAGTCATGTTCCAATAAAAACCCTACGCTACTGGTTGTGTGCAAGCGCCTTCGCAGTCGCGCTGTGAGCACAGGTGCCCGGGAATTTACATAACAATACTGGCGCGCGCGCATCCGCGAGGAAGGCTGCGTTGCATCACACCCATTTACTTTAATGGCGATGTTAAAAATATAATTTCCAGAGATTACACGGAGTTATACAACCGATTTGCAACGATCATGGTGGAACTGACAACCGTTGGGGTAAGCGAGTGCTGGAGTGGAGACAGCTTCACGGTAAACGTTCGACGTAGGACGTCTTCAGGCCAGATTTGAGCAAGATAGCTAGCTGGAAGGAGCAACGTGTTAGAAGGCAAAGATCTAAACGACTAGCATATAGAGATTGAAGAGGCATATTTCCAACAGTAGACTGCGACGGGCTGCTGATTTTGATGGTAATGAGACGAACTACGTACTTACTTCTCGATTTTTCATGTCAAAAATTTATCATCAATTCACCGCGCTGTATTGATCATGATGGAGTGGCAACAAAAGAGAAATGCATAAAGCAATTTGCATCAGATTAATCGTTGACTTATGGCCAAATTACTGTGCCGAACTCTCCGGTAACAACGCAACCGGATTTGTTTAAGGGGACAATGCAATGCGGAGAAAAATGATTGTACAACGGTACCCGTGATCGAAATCGTAAAATATTCTTCGGACAGTCGCGAATTATTGCGGTCATTACTCGCTACCCGACATCCCGCCACCAGGCCCATTAGGGTATCTCGCGAGCATAAATAAGGCGCCGCCTATCAAAATATCAATTCGTATAAGTAGGCGAGCGAGGAATTATTCGCTTCATAGAACAATGTTCGTTACATTGAGCCTTCAGGCCAGAGTAACATACAAAATGCTTTCAAGATAACTTCGAAATGTATGTTGTTGACGTATACGTTAATTATTCTTTTTAACTTAATTCTAATTGTATCCTACCAATTTGTTTTCGGGAATTGAATTGAATTGAATTTGAAATTCAATACCAATTTCAAGCATGTTGATGAAACAGATTTGTGTTCAGTCTGAGTGTTTGTGGTATGTTCGTAGTTTTTAGGTTCCATAATACATGGGAAAACCTTAGCTTGAGACTAGGTCAATCCATGTTCGGTTGTCCTAATTTATTAATCATCTCTTTATCATTCGAAGATGATAAAATAAATTTCATCCGTTGATTCATCACCAATTTTTTTTATGAGACAGGGGGCAAACGAACAGACAGATCACCTGATGGTAAGCGATTACCGCCGGCCATGAACTCCTGCTGCATGGACCAGAGGAGTCACAAGTGTACTGCCGGCCTTTTAAAAAGGAAGACGCTCTTTTCTTAAAGGTTTCCATTTCATACTAAACAAAAGTATTGGGACAGTCAGTAAAACGTCTCTAATTTCGAAAACGTTTCTTCCCATTCCTTTATGACAAAAAAACCTATACCTCAGAAAGCGGGCCGCAAGCGCAGCGAGAATGATAGAGCACCGGCAGACGGCGGGTCGCGGCGACTTTCTCCGTGATTGCTTCCCAATTACACCCCGGGCAGGCTGCCGGCTCGTGAAATACTTTGACAGGTACGAGAAATCAAAATCAGGGGAAAAATAACTGTGAACCGATAAGAACAACTTGTAATTTAAATCTATACGAGATTATTTATGTAGGAACGCGCGGATCCGCTAATTAGACCACAAGTCGTGTGTTTCGTTCGTGACCACTTGGGTATTATGTCATATATTTGATACTTCGTGTTCATATGTAGGAGCCGTGTGGTCCCCGGCAGAGTAGAATAGGCCACCCTCACTCTTACCGAGGTGTCGTAAAAGGCGACTAAGGTAAAGCTGCTAGCATGATCATCAGCACCCAGAGAAGGAAAACTCTGCATTTATATAAAAAACCCTCGCCAACCCGTCTGCCAAGCGTGGTGAGTATGGCAAATACCCCTCATGTGATTGAGGGAGGCCCGTGCCCCAGCAGTGGGGACTTAAATGGGCTGACGATGATGATGATGATGTAGGTACAATTACTTCAATTTTAAAATTTGGACACACTTGCTTCGTTGAATAAAAAGTTAATGTCCCTTTTTCGTGCCGGGTAAAAAACGGTAATTAGTTTCAGTACAAGGTTGGATTAACTGACTGACATTTAATGTAAGATTTATTAATTAATACGAGTATCTAAACAAAACCGCATAGGGGACAAGGCTTTTTTCTTTTCCATCGATTTTATACAGATCATCAAAAAGATGATCATCATTTTTCGGACAGTACCAGTAAATATATAACCGTATTGTGGTTACAAAGGTTTTACGAGGCATTTAATTTAAAGTGATGAGCTCGATGCGAATGAGAACTAATTCGATATACGTAAACCACAGAACAATCGAGCTACAACAATGCGTAGTTTGAGCCCAGCGCGGGGTCGCATTAGCCTCCATTGTTGCACGTGCCCAGTGTTGCCAACTCGATAAATAAATAAGTGCTGAGGTGCCATGTGAATGGGTGCAAGATTGTTATCCTCAAAAATAAAAATAATAATAATACTCTTAAATAAAAAAAAGTCTCTGGACAGGAAATAATGTTGGAAATTTTATTTGTAGTATTTTCATGCCTAAGATAAAAAAGGCTCTCCTTGTTGACCAGCTATCATGTAGACCGATATATTATTTTATAACATTTCCAAAAAAAAAGATAAGAGGTCTACTTGGATCACTTCTCCTACAAATTGGCAAATAGATAGAGTCCGGCGGATTTTATGGGAGGCCTATAATACCTAGCAGTGTGACGACTGAAAAACCTTTTATAAGTAGCTTTTATGTCAATTTCGTTTAAGATATCTAAATAAATATAGCAATATCGCAATAGCAATATTTATCTATTTTTATTCATATATATGTATAAATAGTTGATCTCATTTTATGTAGATATCTATTAGTATATTGATTTTTATTTATGTATTAATATTTAAACTTTCTGTATAAGTATACAAATATTAAAATTGCACTGCCCTACACCTAAATCAAGTGTCCTTTACCCAAAGTTTGGAAGATACCGCTCATAGTGATAAGGTCGTCTTCGTACATATAACCTACCTACCTAGTCTTAAGTTTTCATACTGTACTTTGAGTGCAATTATAGTATATTCATTCATAGTATTAAAAATGCTAGGTGCTAAATGTATAGTGCTAGATCCAGTGCTAAGTTAGCAGCACTGCGCGGCATTAGGGCCCATTGTTTCACCAGCCGCGCCAGGAGGAGGAGGAAGGATGCAGGTGCCGTCGGGTCAAGGATGGCCCAGGCCAACGGCCATTGTAGTCAGCGGTGACGACCGAGCGTTCACTACACTACATTTGAGTGTAGTGACCGGTTAATGAAGACGCGTCTAGACTCATCGACCGTGGTCTGTAGGACGGGAGACGATTTCTAGTTAGATACGTGGCTAGAAAAGTACATTACGTTTAGTATAAGATACTAAAACCTTCGAAATAACATGAGCTAGACAGCAGCTAATTGGTCATAATTAAAGGGATGTCAAATATAGGAGGAAAACTTATATCGATTTTGGATTTTACGTTACTTTTCGCAAAAATTGGTTGCGGATATGCCATGCCACCTTCTAAGATTTATTTTATACTAATAATAATAATAATTAATAATAATAATAATTCTCATCATTATAGTGGCATCATATTTTTTTCTCTCCTTATAGCCGAAACGTGGACACTTACGGTACGGCTGGTCCACAAGTTAAAGGTCGCTCAGCGGGCTATGGAACGAGCAATGCTCGGCGTCTCTCTCCGAGATCGAATCCGAAATGAGGTGATCCGGCAGAGAACCAAAGTTATCGACATTGCTCACCGGATTAGCAAGCTTAAGTGGCAGTGGGCTGGCCATATTAGCCGCAGAACCGACAACCGATGGGGTAAACGGGTTCTGGAGTGGAGACCGCGTCTTGGCAAACGTAATGTAGGGCGCCCTCTGGCTAGGTGGGGGACGATCTGCGCAGGATGGCTGGCAAGAGCTGGATGCGAGAAGCCATGGATAGATCACAGTGGCGAACAATTGGAGAGGCCTACGTCCAGCAGTGGACTGCGATAGGCTGATGATGATGATGATGATTTTTTCTCTCCTTAGCTTGATGGTGAGCCAAATAAGAGACCACGTTGAAATTTCAACAGACGGATTTTTTTTTTATGCTAGAGGCGGACAAACGAGCAAGCGAGTCACCTGATGGAAAGTAATCATCGCCGCCCATGAACATCAGCGAAATCAGAGAGATCGCTAATTAATGAATTAAGAAATTCAAGTAGGCAATAAGTTATTATAAACGACGTAAAAGACATGCCAACCCTTCAAGAAAAGAGCAAACTCATTTATAAAAGGCCGGCAGCGCATTTCTGACGACTTTGGTGTTGCAGGTGTCCATGGGGGGCAGTTTTCACTTACCATAAGGTGATACGTCACTCGTCACTCGTCTGCCCCCTATTTCATAAAAAAAAAACAGTCTTTCGGCCTCGGCTGAGCAGATTTTTTTTATAACTAACTACCTTATTATAAATCGCGATCTGAAGTTATTACCGTACTAAAAGCTCGTATCATCCCGTTCCATCAAGCAATGTAAAAAGGGGCTGGCACGAATATTATTCCGGGATTAACCTAAGTTCGCAATCCATACTAATATTATAAATGCGAAAGTAACTCTGTCTGTCTGTCTGTCTGTCTGTCTGTCTGCTACTCTTTCACGCCAAAACTACTCAACGGATTTAAATGAAATTTGGTATACAGATAATCTAGACCCTGAGAAAGGACATAGGCTACTTTTTATTGCGAAAAGGGGGTTGTAAGGGGTTGAAAGGGGGGTAAAAAGTTACTTTTCCACGCGGACGGAGTCGCGGGCGGCCGCTAGTTTGTAATAAGGGGGAAGAAGTCTAATTAAGTCTCTTACGGCCGCACTCAGAGACGTCATTTAAGCTAATGTTCATTAACTTTAGTATCGGTAGTCTTTATGCGTATCAATATAAGTGTAAATATTTTTTCTTTAGTAGCCAACTAAGTTAATCAACGACTCTTAGTGTGGCAGTTAATCCGAAACTTTTATATCGGTTTCTGTTACTCCATAACATCCCTTTTCATAAACATCTAATGAGCATCGAGTCGTTCACATTCCAAAAACTGACAGCTTTTTTAAACAATTTTACGAAGGCGTCAATAACGCTAGGGGTTCCTTCCTCACAGAAAGGTGGGCGTTGTAAAGACGACAATTTATTGACACCGTACCTTCACTGAACTGGCTTGACGGCTATTGTGTTAGGCTTGTCTCTTACCTGAAAAAGAAAAAGAGAACATAACTTTTATGGTCTATCACTAAGAGCAATTTGGATTTACGAGTATACTCTAAAATTACAACAATAGCTTAGACGGACATGAGATAAATATAATCAGATAACATCACTACAACAAACTGGTCCTAAAGTAAGGAAAGCCTAACCGTGGGTATAATTAAAAGGTTGGCAGCGCACTTGTCACTTTACTGCTGTTGGGCGTCCATGGGCGACGGCAGCCTACCATCAGGTGATCTGTGCTCGTCTGACACCTATCATCACATTAAAAAGTACCTTAATCACTTGTCACAATAAATTAAGGCCTCACAAATTTAAGACACTGAACCAACAGTGTTTAACAAACTAATGTTTGTACAGTATGGAACCCACAGCCCTTGGAACTCAACCGTTAATGCCAAAACCAGTAATATGGAGCAATATCGCGTAAATAGCACTTACAAAACTGCGTAACTGTCTTTAGGACATTAGACTTGCGCGGTTTTGCGTATCATGTTTCATCTCAAACCTTTTTTGGGATGCGACAAGTTAGTGCGCAAAGTGCTTCTGTTATAATTTAGTGGACCACACGTAGAGAGCGGAGGTCCGAGTTTAAAGCGCCGCGTGTAAACAGGTGATGGTGCCGGATACAATGGTGGAAGTTCACGGGAACGAGCCGTGTGGTCTAACTTGATAGGGCTGCCAAGTGCCACGAAAACATCACATACTATATATAGCCTAAGAGCCCACGACATTTTTCGCGCACTGGACAAAGAATGAGAGATTTTCATATATTCGTCAATTTAGATGTCGAATTTGATATCACGTCCCGAGAATTGGGCTCCATATCTTTAACACAGGTAAGAACTACCAGCGACTATAGAGACTGGGTTAATATGACTAAAGTTAATAGTGCCGCTACTGCGGCGCTGCAGATAATGCCGTAGCAGCAAGCAAATGCTGAGGTCGGGACCTGATTGACCACACACAATCACCCCATCTCTTCTCGTATCGCCTCTCCTTTTTGAATCTGTGTCGTGTCGTGTTATGTCTACTGTATTTATCTGTGTTCTGATGGTCAATAATTATAACAACCAGCCAGACAGGCACGCATGGAGCACGTTCAAGTCGTACGTAGTTGAAAAACTTTTGGATGGCTGAGCCAACGGAGTAAGTAATTTACACCTTGTCAGACACTGTGTTTTAATTCGTCAGTCAGCCCTACTAAGAAGAGCTGAAAGGGCGGAGTCACCGCGAGTTTGGTGTAAAACCAACAAATTGTGACCGCGACAGCACGCAGGCGTCGTAAACCGGCGCCCGCGCACGCCATATGGCGGAAGCGGTTCACATTCCCGCCTTGTTGTTGCAAGCAACGGACACTTGAGACCTCTTTTTAAATCGGAATTCACTAATGAACCTAGTTCTTTGATGTATTTGTCCGTACGAACGTGAAGAGCGGATACTTAACCTAAATGTTACGATCGTGTACTTTAAACAGGTTGCATAAATAAACACTTCGATCGAGTGTGATGTATCGGCAATGTTTGCTTCTTTCTTTATGACTTTATACAAGTTATAATATTAAATGCTATAGCAATAAACATTGACTACGAGTATTTAAATAACATGTATTCCTGGACTTGTTGATCTCAGAGTCTTTATTACTTGACCATTGTCTTAACTATAAAGATAATTTAATTGTCGTAATATTTACCTTGACTGATTATTGTTTCAAAATTAAACTTATATTTGAGAAGAATACCTAAGTTTTGTAAACAACTAAATTGAGAAAAGATTTTAATTAAATTCCATTTCAGCAATTACATGTATAAAAAGAACCGAAGGTTAACTTTACCTGTTGCTTAGATGACAGGGTTTCGCAAAATAAAGACTAGTAAGCTTAAATTTCATCATCTTATTTCCGAGTCGCTATAGCCGCGCGCTAATCTCTTTTTTTTACGTCTGCAAGATAACAAAGGGGGTCCAAGGTTTGTTACTGAGACGCAACTTCACAACAGATTTGCAGCTTTCCGCGTTCCGAAGCCGAAACGAATCGTCGCAGAAGCAGCAATCAACGGTCTATTAAACGCCCATGCTCGAATTAGAAAACCACAACATACAATGGCGAACGATTACACAATGCTAAACATGCGGAAGGCCAAGAATTTGCGGCGGCTGCTACAGACACAAGACACTTTAAATGTTTGTTTCCTTTTTGAGTTAATTAGACAGACCAGGCCCCCATAAGGTGGACCGACGATCTAGTGAAGGTCGCGGGAAAACCATTGGACGCGGGCGGCACAAGACTGTCCTGTATGGAGAACATTTGCCTTTGTGCAGCAGTGGACGTCTACTAGCTGAAATGATGAGACCGACCTGGGCTACCAGCGTGGCCTGACCTGCCGATTTTAGCGCTAAAACTAAGCCGATTTTAGCGTAACGGGAGCACGGGATAGCATCAGTTCCACTTTATGGGAATTCCGCGTAATTTTTACGACATTGATTTTGGGACCACTATTAGATGTTCCGCGTGAAATTTCAAAGTCTAGTCTTGATTTTCTGCAATAAGTCTTTAACAGTATTATACATAGAAATTACAATAATATGATACACATAATTAAGCCATTTTATAAACAACACTGGCTTTTCAGTGCAGGAAAACATTGTGAGGATACATGGAAGGAGAAATTCTCTTGTTTGTTAAAGAGCAGTATTTTTGGACATCAGTGTCGATTTACACTCTGCCGAGGATAGGTAAGCGTAAAGATATTAAGACCGAAACGACTCGGTCCGATATGGACCAATAATATGTCTATTATCATCATCATCATCATCATCGTCAGCCCATTTAAGTCCCCACTGCTGGGGCACGGGCCTCCCTCAATCACATTGAGGGGTAATTGCCATACTCACCACGCTTGGCAGACGGGTTGGCGAGGGTTTTGATATAATTGCAGAGTTTTCCTTCTCGGGTGCTGATGATCATGCCAGCAGCTTTACCTAAGTCGCCTTTTACGACACCTCGGTAAGAGTGAGGGTGGCCTATTCTACTCTGCTGGGGACCACACGGCCAATATGTCTATACAAAGCACAAACGCTAAAATGGTCAATTAAGAGTGTTGGACCGTAACGAATGGAGTCGAGCCGCGAAGGGAGCTCATCACGGAACAAGGTCGCGTTTTATTGCGGAATATGAAGATTGCTTTTTGCCGACTTTACAACCCGGACAGATTTATGACAAGCGTTTAATTCGAGCCGCACTAGTGATGTAACTACTGACATCGGAAAATATTCGAGTGAGAAGTCGACTTGAGTTCGCTCAGAGATAATATGTAGTCCGCCTCTTGTAACAAAACGACAGTACAGCTTACTTGTTGTAAAGGTTGTGCTGCTTACTGCAGATCGAAATGTACATACCCCTCCTGGGCCACGTTTCTGATTGATCCCTTCATATGCCAGTGTTGTCCCACTAAAAGAAAATCGGTCTCCAAAAAAATCTAAAAGAAAATTTGAACATACGTCGGATCGGATTCCAGAAAATCATTATTTTAGATACCGATTTTGCGCTAGCTTGGCGCCATGGAATGTCAGTGTAAATTTTTACTTACTTGAATCGTATCTGTATGAATGAAATTGTATATGACTCGAATGATGTGTAGCAAACTTTGAGTCGAGTTACAATCCCTAGTGCGGACCGCACACCATACACCGGACACATTGATGGGTAATCATGCAAATTCGATGTTTACGATAGGAAATTACAGAGATTTTTTATTGGTCGATAGATAAGTAGTACAAATTGGCGCTATTGGGTTTGAGTTGTATGATTATACAGATTATATCAATCAATCTCTTGGATTTCAAAAATCATCAACACAAATCTTTGAAGTAAATTTATTGGTACATAAAAATGGTAAACAAATTAGTTCAGCTGGATATACTTCTTTAAAAATAAATTAATCAAAGTCAAAAAGAGACATAACATCAGATGATAACGATATACCTACTCGTAGAACTATAGTATAGATTACTAGAACGTTGGATAAGGAGTAAGCATTTTATCTAGTTCTTTACATTGTTGAGAGTAAGCGATTAAACCATTTTACAAATTGCGTCTTATTCATAACATGGACTATAATTCTCTAGTCCATACTTATAAAATGGCGTGCGAGCTACAAATACTAAACAAAATTGTGCCTGCTCGCTTGATACCAAAACATGTGCTACTATGACTCACCTACTCGTTACGCGTTCACCGATAGGCGCAAGCATAAAATTACGATTAACATAATTAACAATCCGTATTATCCCAACACCAACACATCATGTAGTTAAAAGAATTCTAATCGAAATGTCTGCAACATGAAATTGAATCGCAAATATTTCACACAACAGAAATAACCAAGATCCGAGAATTCCACAAGGATTATGTCGATATAACTTTACTCCGTTTAAGAACCAATAGATCAGATGATCTCAAACAATAACATCGTATCAGATATTTATGGACGGCAATAGAGCCGGCTGTTTATACCTTTCCCATACACAGTATTTGCAACAAAAGCGCACAAATAAGACAAGTAGATCTGTATCGCCAGGGTGCGGCGACCGAAGGCCGGCGCCGGTCACGAGCGGAGACACGGTACCTCCGAATCCAGAACCCAAGGTCTGTCGTGACTAGATAATGTACCAAAGGTCAGGGGTTACTTTGAATTTCGAACTCGGTTTGACAGTTTGACGTATGTCATAGACAACCACAGATGAAGTTGGGCTGCGTTCGTATCGTATCATGAACGATTCGTGTCTGTATGACGAGGTCATTAACATGTCTAATGTCTGTTTAGCGATTGCTATTAATTATGTCCGAACAAAATACATGTAGTCAATTTATGTTGCTTATCTGATCATAGAAAACAATTACATTAAAAATAAATAATAATTGTCTTTACCTTGACAATTATATTAGTATTTTTATTTTTATACCACCTTGACCCATAACGTTGGCTCGATTGAAATGTCAATAAGTCTGCGTCAAACTGATCGAATTTACTGGTTGAAGGAGCACTCGATTTTTAATGGCCTGGTACCCTCTAAATAAGACTATTAGACGGTATTTTGCTTAATGTCACGTGAAGCTTGATAAAACTGGCAGTCAACAGATTTGGTCAGTCAAATTCACAGTTATGCAATAAAAACGTTGTTTGGCGTTTATCGTTCTTAGGTTTTGTCAACTAAGCACAAAATATTGACTAAACCTTTAAGATGCATCAGCCAGTTACTTTGATACCTCGAAGATTTTAGTAATTTTATCTATAAACAGCGATGGTAGCTCAATGGATACGAACGTGCCTTCCACGCAGGTGGTCGAGGTTTGAATCCGAGCATGCACCAATGGTTTTTTCAAATCTTTGTGCGTATTTCTACCCTTAGCATCTGCTCGGCGGTGAGGGAAAACATCGTGAGGAAACCTGCACGCTTCGGAAAAAGTTTCTGAAACGTGTAACCATAATTCAATTGGTCTGGTTCCCCTTTTAACGGGTAGCGAAGGTCAGACGGCAGTCGCTTCATTATAATTACCAGACAAATCCTGAATCATGGTCTAAGCGTACCCCGGGCTCCAAATAACACGCTAAGATGAAAAAGAAGAAGAAGGTTTTAGTAATTGCTATCAGAGTGCAGCTTTTTGTTTACATTACCGCAACGCGAATGAACTCCGGCGCTCGGTCAACCGTCCAGCTCGGAAACGGCAAAAACATCGGATGGCGGCGCGAATCGAATCGATTCTCATCGCTCGGGAGGCGCGATGCATTCGTTAGGATTAGGCATCGATTACATCACGACCCGGCGATTTGAGTACACAAACAGAGCGTTTACGCAACAATCCAGACATCATACAACTTCGCTTCGGTCATAAATTTTAAACCTGGAATCGTAGCCGGCGTCAATACATCATTATTGGAGGGCTGAGCGTCGATCAATCATCCTATTATGGTATCTGTATTACCAAACAGTCATTTAAGATTATGATGATGACTAAATATGGAAACCAGATACCCAATCCAGAGGGTGACTCCACGTCTCAACGGGACCTTCGCCTAAGTTCGTGATTAGGGTTGTAGATGTCAAATATCTGATCTGATTTGGAAAAAAAAAAAGATCCTGATCCTTTTCTCTTCAAATGGACGTTGTACCATATTGAAAATCTAAATAGTTCAGTCGCCTGCGATGAAATGTAAACACCTTGATTCTTAAGACCGAACAATAAAGTTCATATTTGAATGAGGTTGTAAACTTATTAGTGCACGTGACTGTAAATTGCCTCTACTTCAAATCGGAGTTTTAATCTAGAATCAGAGGTTAGTGATCTATTAAAGATAGCTCACAAGAAACTTTAGTTTTTGATCAAATGACTTCGCCCTATCAGTTTACGTACTTTCTTAGTTTCTCTTTGTTTATAGAAGCACAATACAGTTTGCAGTTAAAACACTTTTTTATGTTTATCACCTGATGGTAAGCGATCGCCGCTGCCCATGGACACTCACGACACCAGTGGAGTGACAAGTGGGCTGTGAACCTTTAAACCCCACCTTCCCCCGGATTGGGTTGCCGGTACCCTTTCTCAGGCAGCGAAACACAGCACAGTGCTGCTTCACGGCGGTTTTCTGTGAGGCCGTGGTATCACTCTGATCGAGCCGGCCCATTCATGCCGGAAGCGTGGCTCTTCCACAGGTCGTTAAGCTGACGTTAATTAAATTGTTTTATTGTTTATACGTAAAATCGCTTACCATCAGGCGAGCCGCACGCTTGTTTACCACCGACGTATTACAAAAAAAAACCAATGTAACAATTTAAGTAACGTCTGCTTATATCTTATCTCATCTCAGCGTGACAGTCCCGGTTACGTCCAAACCTATCGCTGTAGAGCCGGGTATGCTTTGAACGGGCGGGCTTAATTTAAAACCGTCCCGTAACGAACGAGAATATACCCGTCGCATCCAAACAAACGAGACACACAGCGTGTGTGAATGAGACGGAAACTCCAATTCGGTCGTAACGTCTGCTTTAAATTAGGCCCGCAGGAATTTGGTTAGTCTAGCCATTTCAATGAAAGGACTGCCGTCTGACTTGGAACCAGACTGGATCATGGTTACACGATGAGAACCATGATCTCTGTAACCATAATACTGGAGGTTTGAGAAACTATTCAAAGCAAACTGTGTGGTTTCTTCACGACACTTTCCCTTCCCACCGAGCAAGTGGTCGAAAAATAAGTTATGTTGATGGCCCATTATAGCAAAAGTAATGTTCATAAACATGCAGTTCAGTATTACAAACAAACAATAAAGGTCCACGAACGAATGAATAATGAACGCGCATCATTAGGCATTCACGATGCGCCCGCGCATCGAACTTTTCGCTTTGACGTCCCCTCGCTTCCGGCCGGACTAATGAGTCTCTGACACGGGCACAACAGTTTGTTTCTTGTTGACTGTACAAATAAATTGCTGAATTATTTCTGGTCCATTTGTATGAGTGACTGTATTAAGGCGTTGTATTGTAAGCAAATGAGTGGATAAGAACGTGTGCCTCTGAACGGGAGGACCGACTCATTCATTCAGTTCAATTCATTCAGCGTGCATTATCACGGGATTTAGAGTATTTTTTTGGTAATTCAGGGCAAAATGCGTTTTGACCTTGTTATGCAATCGCGCTAAGGACACTCCGTTTGGATCAGTGATAGTGAACGGTGCCATTGGTCCAAGGGTTGCGGGTTCAGTCCCCGCACAGTACAAAAAAATATTGGTCTGGGTGTTTTCTATGTAAAATAGGTATTTATTTACAAAAAAAAAATTATATGTGTATATTTGTAATCCTACTATTGATTCTGATACATACATTGATCTGACTGATTGAGTGTAACGGATACACTCAATCAGTCAGATCAATCTATGTGATGTTGTGAAATCTTTATTTATTTATATTGGTTTCGTTTATGGTTAGAGTCCACAAACTTCCTTGTACCCCACATGTGACGAGAAGGACACTATATATTGGTTTCGTTTAAGATTAGAGTCCTTGTTCCCCACATGTGACGAGGTGACGGCCATGATGGTTCAACCTGGGAAGAAGTACTAGCAATCCGGTCGGATAAAAGCTAAACGCTTTCCCATAGAATAAAAACTTGAAAAAAAAAAATCCTGCGAAAAAAACCGCCTTCAAAACCACGAACTAAAAAGTTTAAAATAATATTTCTAACACTTTATACACTTCAAATAACATTTTATAACAGTACACTCGAGAAAAGGTGTTACCGAAGTCGGCGCCCAATACTATCTTGTAATTTCAATTATTCAACAGGGATTAGGCGCCGATTTTTTGTGATGCTTACTAAAATTGTATTACTTATTATGTTTGTTGAGTAAATGAAAAAATATAAAGAAAAACTAAAAAAGAATCATCTAAATCGGTTCATAAATGGCAAAGTAATCAGCGAACAAACATTAAAAAGAATATATATATATACATGTCGAATTGAGAACCTCTTTTTTTTAAGTCGGTTAAAAACAAACAGAAACCACTTCAAAAATATATTACTCTTTATTCAATGTTCCTCGTATTCACTTCATATTGCAAGTCCTGATTTATTAACCCTCGCGGATTAGAAAGTGGCCAGAGAATATATTAATTAATGCGACATAATGTTATTTCACTATTTATAGCCAATGTAAGCTCGGAGCATGTTGTCACTTTGTCACATTGTTTTTGGTGTAAATTGTATAATTAATTTACTTTCCAATCGCCATTTATTTCATCCTACTCTCCATACAGATTAATAGCGAAAACGTACAGTCGGGGAATCTGGCGCGTAACCACTTTCAAACGAAAATCGCTTGCAGGCACGACACTGAAATGGTGTCATTCAAACCAAAAAACTAAGCAAGCTGCAAACGATTTTTTTACTTCAGGTGTTTAAGTGGCAGATTCTCCGACCGTACTTTGTATTAGGTAGTAATTTACTTATTTTTAAGTTTCCGATATTTCGGCGACTGTTGCAAGCGCCATGGTAACGGGGAAACTGTAGTTTTTGCGAGTAAGTTACTGGCAGAGATGTCGGTCTACCCTCCTTTGCAGTCTTTTACTACGTGCACCTGCGGTACCACTGTTCACTAACTCGCTATTTTGTCGCACCTGTTCTTGACACACAATACTCACACTATCTGGCCGCGAAATGACAATTTGTTTAGTCTTACGGTTTTTACATTTTCGAATCACTGGATTCCATATACGTACATACGTATATATTTTTTTAAATATTATTTCTAAAATAAATTACACTGAACTCTAATTTTGTAAATGAAAAAGAAAACTGCAGTAATCGTGTCCCTTAATTTATTTAGCTGGCGCAAGTTTAGGATGCAGTTAAAGAAACGCAAGCGTCACTTTGACCAGGAAGGAAAGTCACCAGACAAGAGTAGGTGTTGACACGTGGACCGATAAAAGGAGATCATTTAGGTTCCATATTTGACAAATGTATGAAGAATGAGATTTTTTAACGCGCTTTTGCCTCACGACAGTCCTACAACTTTGCTTTAAATAGCTGATCGCACGGATTTTATTGTATACCGATTCTTTCATGAAGAGCCGAAAACTCGTTCTTGGAGTTGACATCGACTCAAGAAGGCGCATTGAAAGTCGCTAGTTGCATGGTGTTTGCATTCCCCATGATCCCTAAAGCTAAGCGATAGTCGGCACTCATGGCGTCACCCATAATTTATTTAGCTGGCGCAGTAAAGAAAGTCGCCAGTCGCCGTGGTTTATTTGCGTTCATTAACTAGGATATCTTATCGCATGTTCGATTTCAGGGTTCAGTGCACAAGAAAACGAACGAACTCCGACTGGTATAATGTCCGGGTCCAAATTTAAATCTACTGTTTTTTGGGAGCTAACATACATCTTCGTTAGAAATGACGATAACCATGGCGAGAAAGTTTAAAAGTTAAAATATAATCGAAGAGTGTTTTCTTTATGTGATACGGTCTGAAGAGCAGTGGATCGCCTGATAGTAAGCTATTGCTGCCGTCCATGAACACATGCAGCACCAGTGAAGCTACAAGTGCGCTGCTGCCTTAAAAAATGAGTATAATAAGTACTCTATTCGATATTAAGGAAATAAAAAAGATACTGAATTTTGTATACAACTGAATGAACATCTACAAAACAAATGTTTTTATTCTTTAAAAGAATTCTTTGAATTATAATTAGCGCAATACATTTTTATATGTACTTACATATATTGATTCATATGTATATTTGTTTGTCATGACTAGAATAGATTTAATATTAATAATACCTATACCTGCCTACTAACAGATCTAAAATATTGTTATGGTCTCGTTGTTATTATTATCCTAATTTTAATATGTTAAAATTTAAAACTAATATAATATTTTATTTATTATATTTTAGGGCCATGTTTACGGGTCTCAACATTTGTATTACATCATTGTGTTACCAACAGGTTGCAATAAATAATTATAACTATGACTTGATCATCTGATCATATCATATCGCATGATGGAACATCATGCGATCAGATGATCTCATCAGCTCGTATCTGGTTGTAAAAGGGATATTGATCTGATTGAATAACATTTTTAGGCAACTGGTCAAGCTTGCACAAGATCTGGTTGCATGATGCACTTTGATGGAATGAATGAAAGGAAGCCAAACACACTTTAGATACGCTGAGCCAGCGAAATAAATATTTCTACGCTGACTGAACCCTGACGTAGCCCTTCCCATTCGCTCCCACCCATTTTTTCCTTGGCGTGCGTATTTCGCGACAGATAACATAATCTTGCGGTCGGCGGACAGGTGGTTAATTAAATTTATTGGCGGCGCGCGCGATGCTATCCCTGCATCCCTGCGCGCGCGCAGCCCGGACAATGGGCTAATCTGCGGTGGGTACCGTTCACGCTGGACTTGGCTGCGTAAGTTAATGTAACGCTCGTGGGTTTTTATGTTGTGGTAGTGTAGAAGTGGTATAATAACTTAAAACAAATTAAAAAGATCGCTAGCCATCCCGGTACCGCACAATCTGCCTTCAACTTTCGTTAGCCATCTTTTTAAATCGTCATCCCTACATGGCAACTTATGTTGGCAATTTTATTTCAATGGCATGCTAATTTTCATAGAATAATAAATCATGCTACGTACTATTGCCATGCTAATAATGATTTTCAAGATAATATGAATAAACGTGCTAATATTAGGTAAGTGTGTATCTAATTATCGGGCCCTTATGAATTATTGTGCTATCATGATTTTGCACGGTTTCGTTCTATCGATGAAAATCAGCAACTTCAAATAATGTAATTATTGCTATTGCTAATTATTCCATTTACTAATGGTAACCAATACGTGAACGCTCCATAGTTCGTTTGGAGTCATGGGCGGGCCATTTCCACTTCAGCGTACAGATCCTGCAATATCGTTGATAAATTAGACCTCGCATCAAGGGTCAACTACATGTTGTTTCAGTCCCGCTAAAGCTACTTTGGCTTTGAAGTATTTCACGGAGAAAGTGTTCTTTTGCCTACCAAAAGAGAATGCTGGATCCGCACATGCCTGTAATGAAAACCCATATGTTCAAAGCACAGATTAATCTCCTATTTAATAGTTGATATTTTTATAGCAATCTTTTGCAATTTATTCTTAAGTAAATAAGACACTTAAAATTTCATCTCGTGTTCAGGCGGGACCAATTTTAATATCTCGAGTCTCACATAGCATATGATAAACTGGAGTCTGAATGAACAACAAACAACCATTAAAGCTGTTTAAATCACAAATTGCCATTGTAACTGACACCGTATA
This sequence comes from Marasmia exigua, assembly GCA_019059595.1. Taxonomy (NCBI): domain Eukaryota; kingdom Metazoa; phylum Arthropoda; class Insecta; order Lepidoptera; family Crambidae; genus Marasmia; species Marasmia exigua. Next base: position 19,145,977 of record CM032470.1, read on the forward strand.
TCATTTCTTACCAAAGAGAAATAGAAAAGAGATTAGTGCAAGGTAGCAAAAAGCGCGATGCCATGCATCTTACATCCAGCCTTGACAGTTTTCCCAGTAATATAATTAACGGGAAAGCTTGCACGCAATCCGTCAATATCCGGCACGGGGCATGATATCGATCTAGCTTACATATGCGCATGCGACTACACCAGCATATTTACAGATCATGGGAACTATGTTTTTGCTACACACGCACAATTATGAAGGTTTTCTCGGGCTTGGTCAATTATTGTGGCTTAATTAGAGTAATCTTTTAACAAGTCGGTTTATTTTTATAGACGCAGTGATGTTATAGAGTTAGGTATCATTCAGATTCGTTATCATAAATCAGTAGAAAAAACAATGGACATTTAATTTTTTCTCCAACGAATGACTTTTAATTTAATATTATAATCTTTTAAAAAAAAGATTTTGTAAAATTAACTTGGAATTAAAGTAAAGTATCCTTGATCTCCAGACACAGTTTTCAAGGCAAAACACAGGACCTCCAAAAGTTTGGTTTGACAAGATAAGACAAAGAAAAAAGAAAACTTAAATGAACGGATACTTATCTAAAATTTAAATTCAAAGACGAGACGACAAGTGTGGCGTTTGGAACGCTTGAAACACTTCTCGTAGCGCAAACGATGTGGGGCGTGTGAATGCGCGCGCGCCGCTTATGGCCAACGCTGATGAGCACCGCATTCGGGCCCATCACTAATTACGAACCTCCATTCAGCCGGAGAATGGGGACGGACCCTCGCTCCTCACTAATGACTGTGCTTCCCGCTGCATTTCAACACCCGCTCCAAATACGATGCACTTCATGAGAACAGACGCCACGCATTCTTAGGAGATGCGCATATAATTACAATGATGGTAATAAAGCGGAAAGCGTATGGAATTATCCTAATGACGTCTGTGAGGCGGTTAATTTCCTTATTTCGCTAGTTTTTGCTGTCATCAAGAGGCATTCGTGCCAAATCGTAACCGCATCGAGTAATAATCCAGCAGAGCATGTTGGCCAACCTACTGGTAAATAAGTAAGTATTTGTTAAGAAACGGCGCGGTTCAGAGGGATTTGTTGAGTTCATTAGGGGCCAGCTTAGAGCAACACGGATGGGAATATGCATGCGAAATTTTTCCCCTTTGCAAAAGCGCGTCCAGCCACACATCAAAGTATACAAAACTGTAATTTTTTTTTTCAATCGGGGAAACACATTTTGTAGTAACATGATGTGTGACGTCTGTACATACATTGCACGTACAAGTAGAAAGTTTATTTTTAATTTTTGTGTATTTTGGAGTCGTCTGAACAGTGTTGTTTTTGTATATAAGTATCGTAACTGTACTTTTGTTGCACATTTCCCCCCGTAAACAAATCTCAGAAATATTTGAGTAGAAAAGAACTGCCATGCGTACTCCCTTCGAATACTTGTTCGTGTTGCTCTAAGGACCGATTTGACCAAACTTAATGCGATACTAAATCTATATATTGCGCTGTCATTATATACAAATCTGACGTTATACCAAAGATTTATCCACGGATAAAGATTGGTCGAGTCGGGTCTAAGGGGGCCAGAACGCGGCGATGGCTGACAACTCCGGGCACGCTCGCGCCTCGTGGAAGGAGGAAGGCCCTCCTCCTCCAAATGTCATTAGCGACTATTAAGAAGGCCGGGTAATTGCCACGCGGTGAAGGTCGGTCGGCATACCTCACACATTTGTCATTTCTCTTCTTATCTAGAGGACGTAAATAACGCATTCATTGAGCCAGTCCAACGAAAGCGCGCTCTTGAGAACGTTTTAAAAATACTTATTATAATTAAAGCGTTTTAGTGTTGAAGATGTTAACAAAGGCGGTGAGATAAATCGTAATGTTTGTTAAAGCTGAGAATGGCTAGTAAAGAGTTTGGTTGTGTACGTCCCGCTTGGATTAAGGCGACGGATAGCCCTAACTAGCGACATCAATCGATTTAAATTGTTAGCTACTAAACCGGATCTTTTTTAAACAATTTCGGGGCTACAACCTCTCGGCAAACACTTATACTATTTATTTAATAATCATACACAAATGTTGCGTCCGTTTTTGTACGCGAAAAATTGATTCACGCCAAAAGTGGCCGTTTTTGGCGTAAATCAATTTTTCGCGTACGCGTTGGACCCAAAATTTGTGCATGGTTATTTAATAAATAGTGTAAGTGTTTGCCGAGAGGTTGTAACCCCGAAATTGTTTAAAATAGATCCGGTTTAGTAGCTAAAAATTAAAATCGATTGGCGTCGCTAGTGTGCCCTACCCGTCATCTTAATAATATCCTCCAACAGAGGTGGCTAATCTCAACGATCAGCCACTTACGCAGGATATATTATAGTGCTCAAGTCTGTGTGCAAACACAAGTGCACTCCCTATGCTGATGGGCCACCAGTGTGACACGACCGGAGAGGGATCGGGCGCAGGACCAACGGCTTAAGGTGCTTTCCGGAACACGCTGGTACAAGAAGGCCAACATCCAAACTACGGGAACGAACGCTGAGAAGGGACACTGAGAATTTCTTAACAGAAAAAATCTGGTACAAATTTTGGCCCGACCCGGGGGATCGAGCCCGGGAACCCAAGCGCAGCCGTCGTTTTGAAGTGCGACGCAATACCCACTAGCGCCAACGCTTCGAGTATTGTGTCCGAGTTACGGCGGATTGTTCGGATTCCCTTGGGCAGGGCAACGACGTCCCCTGGTCTGGCCTCACACTTAATTGGTGGCGGTAAAGGCCACTCGAGACCTATCCGGCTCCACTTGTAACACTGACCTGACATGTCTGATGATGGGGTCTGCCTCGTTAACGGCTGCAAATTGCTCTTAATTTAATTATAACTGGCGAAAGCAATTAAGCTTAATGTTAACGTAGGAAATCAACGGGATCGTAACCTGCAGGTAATCCGATGGACAATTTATACTTATGGCAGTGCAAAATTAGTCAACCTAGAAATACATAAAAAGCGTGATTTACCGTTCAGTTTTATTATAATTTACGGCCTACATATTTTAGTCATTATGAGTGGGAATGTTTGTCTTGTTTTCCTATAAACGGCATAGACAATCGTTACGCGTCAATTTGAAATATTTTTCTCATGATTACTCTTAACTGGTATTCCAACACTTATCACATGATTATCGAACCTGTTTTTTTCTGGTTTTAATAATGCCTTAAGTAAAGAACAAGGCATTTTTATAGTCTTACGGCCGCACTCAGAGACGTCATTTAAGCTAATGTGCATTAACTTTAGTATCGGTAGTCTTTATGCGCATTAATATAAGTGTCAATATTTTTTCTTAAGTAGCCAACTAAGTTAAACAACAGCATCTGAATGCGGCAGTTAGACTTATTTATATGATACGTGTATCTCTATATTTGTTTGTACTTATTATGTTAAAATGTGTTATGTATGTTAAAATATATTCTTAATTAAAAAAATGGTAACTACTGTGGACTACGACGAGGTATCTTCTAGGTAACCCGCAAAGACGAAACACTTGCGCGATGTATTCGACACCCAGCGCCATCTATTAGTAAAAATGTATGCATGTACAAATGTAAGTATTATATACCCAAATTACACACTTACACGTTAGGTACACAAAATACAATAGACAAGCTTCCGTGGCACTCATTCAGTTAGTCTCACTGAAAACCAGCGTCAAGGCCTTTGTCTGAGCCGTGACTTAAGCTTAGTGACATTTATACTAGACGTCATAACACAATATACTTTTGGCACTGCCTGGACATGATTGCATATATTTTTGTTTTTATTTGTATGTATTTTTTTTCTGTTTTGTTTTCTGTTTGTGCCAAATTGAGTTTACAACTGCTGTATGTCCTGTGTTGTGATGTGATGTCAATTATAATAATATATGCTTTTCTTTCTTCTTGTTTCTTTCTTTCTAAAAATGGAACCTGTCCAAAAACGTAATGAGGGCAGGCCACTAATTACTTTAATTTCTGTAAATGACCAAAAATATGACGAATGTAAATATGCAAATTAAATTAACAAGAAATTACGTTACCAAATTACAACATTAACATTTACCCGTGTTACCAATATTATATAATTGAATCGGCGATACTTTCAAGATTAATGCAGACATAATAAGCTTTCGCGTATTCACAACGTTGCATATTCAAGTCGATCACCTCATATCCATCATCATTAGCGGAGTCGGAAACGCCGCGGCAAATTATCGCATCAAGGTGGAGCTAGTGGTGCGACTCAAGGGACTCAGGTCATCGAGCCGAATTGTCACTTAACTTCAACTTGCCATTCAACTCGACTCAAAAAAATTTCATACAACATTTCATACCTTTCGACCTTTTGTGCAAATAAAGGTATCTATCTATCCCATACATTAAACCCAATTCCGTATTAAGTAGCCGAAGCACTAAATGTTTGATTGATTGATTGTGTTACGGATATCAGACGACAGAAGTAATAAATATTACACCCAAACACTGAACAAACACAAGTGTATGTGATTACCTATAGGTTCTACATTTTGTGCAAATAAAGGTATCTATCTGTCCCATACATTAAACCTGATTCCGTACTTAGTAGCTGAAGCACTTGTGTTAAGAATATCAGACAACAGAAGTAATAAATATTACACCCAGACACTGAACAAACACAAGTGTACATCACGCGAATGTCTGTCCAAGATGGGGTTCGAGCCCACCACTGTACTATGGTCTGAATAAGGACGCCGATACCTGCAGCTGAGGTAACTCTACGTCGATTAAAGTTGTGGAGTGTAGGTTTTGTTTGTGATAGGAGGCAGGCCGAGCAGACAGAATCACCTGATGGCAAGCGATTGCCGCCGCCCATTGGACACCTGCGACACCAGTGGAGTCACAAGTGCGCTGCCAACCTTTTGCTTCCCTTTCCCCCGAATTGGGCCTCCGGTACCCTAGCTCACGCAGTGAAACACAGCACAGTGCTGCTTCACGCCAGTTTTATGTGAGGCCGTGGTATCATTCCGGTGGAGGCGGCCCATTCATGCCGAAGCGTGACTCTCCCAAGGTTTCGTATCGTCACGCGTCGAGCCTCATCATGCCTCATCTGCATTCGAGCATGGGTGAACTCGTCGACAATTTTGCCCTATGTCACTCGAGTCATTTTGTATACAAGTCGTATCACTGGTGGAACTTAATTGAAGAACGAGCCCAGCGCGGCTGAATGTCGCGAGAACGTAAACTGCACCAATTATACATGCGTTTAAATGCCATTAACCATCAGACACTCCAACACTACAAAGTAACAGACGAACGGTTCGGTTAAATTAAGAGAGCTGCACTTTTTTGGAGACCCTGAATTCCTTATCTATAAATATGTGTAAGAAATGACCCAGTAGGTCTGGTTCTCCCGGTGGGTTGGAAAGGTCACACGGCAGTATCTCTATGGAAATAATCAGACTCATCACATCCTGTATCATGGTCCGAGTGCACCCCGAGTTTCGAAGCGATGGCTTTGAGCGCAACTAGGACTCGGTGAGGTGATGATGTAGTCTAGTGAGACGGGTTCGTATCACAAGCTCGTCAACACAATCAAGACAATATTGAAGTCTGTGAAAAATCGAATATATAATTATAAAATTTACCCTATGTTTCTTTGTAATACCTAATACAATGATTAAGAGACAAAATAAGGAACTAAATTTTCATAAAAAGCCTCTATCTAGTTTGGTTTATACATAAACTCAAACTCAAAAAATTCTTTACTTTGCATAGGCTTGTACACAGCACTTACAAATCGTCATACATTTGAATGACTTAAAACTATTTATAAGTACTTATGTATTTACATGTTAATACATATATATGTTGATACATAAAATATAATAAATAAAAATAATGCGATTCTACCAACGGCTCGGAAAGTTGTTTCTGGTCGAGAAGATCCGGCAAGAAACTCGCCAGTTACTCTTTTTAATCGCCAAACTTTCATACAATGTTGTGTCATCATCATACCAAGCCATACAGTTTAATTTTAACACAAAGTAAAATAAAGGAAATAATAATAAAATAAATATTATGAGGTAAACCGAAGCAGACCAGTTCCCAAAGATGGCACCTGTTCACTAGTATGACGTATGTGTCAGCCATCATTTCACTCAACCATATTAAAGGGAATGTAATGACCCGCCACAAAGCGCCGCCACGTCAGAGACATTTGAGTGAGCATGACTACTTAGGTCCCCCTCATAGGTCACAAAGAGTAGTAGTTACTTAATCCAATACTAATAAACTGCAGGACGAGGTGTAAAATGGTAGATGGTTAGCATATTGTCAATTATTGAATAATCAATATGTGTAACTTACAAGTAGGTAATGTTAAGCAAATGGACTGTCTGTAAATTCTTAGTCTTAAAAGCCTTCACTCACTGTCTCAGCAATTATGACGACCTATACATAATTACATGTAAATTCCGAATTCCGAAACAGACACCAAATATGCTATGCCACATCAAAGGGATCGTCCCTTTAATAGGACTAATTAAACACAAAAACACTCGACCGACAAATGAATCCGTATCACTTACGTCAAACCTGTGAGAATTCAGTCGACAGTCCACCTCATTACAATGTAAGGCCGACACATGCTAGCGTCAAGAAAAAGAAATCTTTATTTAATTGAAACCTTTTAATTCGAGTGTAACCTTTAAGAACGAGTTTGTATTTACACCAGGCCACCAAGGAGTTAAATCAGAAAAAAATAAAATTAGGTAGGAATGTGGGTATATTGTGGGCATTAGTTTTTTTTTTCTCTGGGCCTCACTCATTAGCAAGTCCGTCGGGTGTAAACATGCGCCGTGTGCCTCTACTAGGGGAGGGGTAAAAATAACTTCATGTTTAAGATAGGTCATACGCATGGCAGTAGCTTGGGATTGTTTACGTTCCCCGTAGGTTGCTTATTGTTTTAAATTCAATTTATAGGATCAGAATTGTGAACCAGGCCAAAAGGACTATTGAATGAATCAACATCGTAGATCACCCGTGAGTAGGAAATAAGATAGAGAAAAACGGTCATAACTTTTCCTTGAATAAACTTTACGGGCTTTTTCATAAACGTTCAATAAACCTTTTTTAGCTAACGCAGTTTTGACAGTATTAAAACAAAAATGTTCATACAAAATTTTAGTAAAAAGAATGAAAACTGCTTATATTAACATATCATTTATAAATAAGTCGTTACGTGATTATTAAATCGTCCTCATGATCTTTAATGCATTCATTTTCTCTCTCATTCCTTCTTTGAATTAGGATACTAATTCAAACATCAATTGATCTGTCTTCTTCGTCTAGTCCTGCGCCATTCCCAGCCTCGACAATTGAACGTCACAAATTTTAAAATACAAAAGAAACAAGATTCCTGTCAAGACCTTAATAATTTGCAATGCAGGCAATACTTCTAACATTAATTACATTCTGATGTAGTCCAGAATCCGCGCAATGTGCTGAATACCGCGCAGCCCATAGTCGCCCTCACACACTTACCTTCTTCCCCACTTCGCACCGAGCACTAACAAGGCTGAGGCATTCTCGTGATTAGGAAGTCGTAAAACGGACCGAACGAGGAGTTTCTAGTTATAACTGCGGGTGCGACTATTAAGTCGACTACTGGTGTTTATTGCAGAAAATATTGCTACTCTCATATAGGTACAATGACATTAATGATTAAGAGTTGTTCTTTTACATTATAACATCCTCCAACCGGTTACGGCTACGGGGGCCAACCCCAACGATCAGCTATGTATATGTGTGCGCAAACACAAATGCATTCTCTATTACCTTACCCTTATAAAAAGATACAAAACTTAATGCTATTGTCGTTGTTAAAAGAATCTCGGTGGTTATTCCCTACATGTTCTATGAACCTCCACCCGCTTGCGTCTGCAGCGATGTGTTGGACCATTAGGCCAGCCGGTCCTTGCTGCATTCACACAAAGATAAAATAAGCGTCACATGTCAAAGCAAGGTTTCTATTCTAGTTACACCTCTCTCTCTCTCTCTCTAATTTAAGAGCGACGCTATTGTCGGTGGAGTAGTCTCCATTCCTCTCTCGACTCTGCCAGCAACGTTCCTTGTACGACGTGACATTTACTTTTTCTTTAAGTTGTTGGACATAATTTCTTCTTAGTCCTCCTCTTTCTCTCTTTCCTTCTACTTTTCCTTCCATTATTATTATGATGAACATGTCATGTCGCACCAGGTCTCATATAGGTGTCAGGTCATATTTCCCCTCGATAACTATAGTTTCGAGCAAAGACCGCTTCTCCCCTACCATTTCTAAAACTTCCTCATTCGTTTTCTTTTCTATCCAGCTAATGCCAGCTAGTTACACCTTGGAACTAGAAAACGTCACAGCGTGTGAAAGAGATCCAACCAACCCTGACGCAGCTTTATGCATCATTTCTAAACGGGTGCGGAAGCGAAAGAACGTCGCCCAGTACGTCACTCCAGTACTAACGGCTTCGCGGGATTTTCAAGTTTAGCTTTCTATGAAAGAGCTCTATCTGGTTAGGGTGCATATCTATGAGATACACAGAGAAAGGGGAAACAGTCCACAGCGCCACACATTGCATTACACCTGAGATGACATTTCGCTGTTAGCGCGGATCGTGACTGCGAAATGACAAGTCGTGGCATTCTCAGCGGACGTATTTTTCACCTTTGCGAAAGGAGTCGTGATCGTTACCAATTGTCTGTTTCCAGCGGGCGATCTAATCGAAATAGGTCGCCCATACGTTCATGCCGCGGCGCACGCCGAGGCTGCGTTTGCGCAATGCTGAACATGGGGTAACGTAACATTTAAATTTATAACGAATTCAGTGTTTCTGCATTAGGTAAAAGGCGTTAAGAAATAGGTCGTGATCAAATCTATGCCTTAAATATTGTTGCGACATTTTGATTTGTTTAGTCACTAAATATCTCTCTAAGCGCCGCGTGAGCTGGCTTTTTCTTTTATCTAATCTTTTGTATTCTGACTGAACTTTACTTTTTTTGTATGATAGGTGGCAGTCGAGCAGATAGAGTAACACCAGTGGAGTCACAAGGGTATTCCTCATCTTAGCGTATAGTTCCCGGTTGCGTCCAAAGCTGTCGCTTTGGAGCTCATGGTACACTTAGACTATGATTCACGGTTACGAGAGTCTGGTAATTATAATGAATTACAAGTCACAAGTGGTTGGCAATGGTCACCTTATTAACACCCTTCCCCCGATTGGTATTCCGTACCCTAACTCACGCGGCGAAACACCGGGTGTGCGATATACCATGCTGGTTTACTGTGAGGCCCTGATCAGGTCCAGCCAGCCCATAGGACCTGGCAAAAAAGTATCTTTCAAAAGATTGGAACATTTGCATCTGGATCAGTGCAAAGATGCGGTACAGTGAAACGCTTCATTTTAATCATTTGGAACATCAACTCTCAGATAGATCCGTGATTGATTTTTTTAAGAATGAATAATCGATCCATTCCTGCTGTGCCATGTCATATACCTATCTCTTTCCCCTGAGTAATACATGGAAAGACGGTTACCGATTCATCCCGAACAGCCCACGGCTTACTCCTTCGCTCTGATTTCGCTCGTTCGGATCATTTAGCTCAATCGGATCATTCGGCTCACTCGGATCATTCAGATCATTCGGCTCACTCGGATCATTCGGCTCATCCGTATCAGTGAGCGAGATGATCCATTTGTGTCGAATGATGCATTCAGAGCGAACATAAGAGATTCGAAACAGTGTATCATTTAGCTGAGTCGGATCACTTAGTCGTTCCAGAAGACGTGACTTTTCCTCGACAAAAATTTCATTCCAGTGGATACTTGCCGTTGAATCTATGTGCTCTCAATTGGTTACTGACCTATGAGGACATAAGTGCTATCGACTTTATCCCGCCGAGGTGTTCGGAGGGGGACACTTATTTTTAGCACGAACCATCCGCTATCATGACAGTTTTTGCTGACCAACCAGACAGGGCTGCATACCTCCGCTGTAATTTTATAGTTCCGGAGAAACGGTTAAAGGGAAGCGACAGTCGTTCTTAAACGTTGTTAATTATTACTTAAACGCACCCGATGGCGCCATTACAAAATATTTGCGGCGTGAACCAACATCATGTAGGAAATACATTAACCTCCGCTCAGGATCGGAGCGGCCTCGGGGCGGTGCACTGGAGTTAAGTAATTCATCCCGGTGAATGAGGCAATTTACCACGTTTCCATGTTGCCGGAGACACAACAAAGGGGCGGCAGACGGGCGTTCTAGTTGCACAATACGCCGGTACAACAATAACACGGCGCCGACACAGCCCAGGACCTATTCTGGTGCACGCGATAAAAAAACGAATTAGACTTTTCCAGGCATTCGTCCATATACATGTCGAATTTGATATCTACATATACGTATCGATCGCAAGAGAATATGCCCTAGGGGGCCAATTCTGAATTTTCGACATTACTGTACAGTTCCGAGGTTGCAAGTATATTTCTAATGACATCTCCACAATCGACATAACATTACTACTGCTCAGAAGCACTCGACATTAACTCTTAACGTTATCCTTCGAGAAATGTCGAAATCGACATCAATCCTTTTTTTATGCTAGAGGCGACAAACGAGCAAGCGAGTCACCTGATGGAAAGTAATCAACGCCGCCGATGAACATCCGCAAAATCAAAGAAAACGCTTAAGTGTTGCCTGCCTTTTTAAAAAAAGAGTACGCTCTTCTCTTGAAAAAATTTCAAAATCTACATCTATACTTCCAATAAATGCCGAATTCTACATATCCTTCGACAATTTTTGTATTCGACATTCGGAGAAGAGTAACTTAAAAATGATTTTTTCCGAGACAATGATATATCTAATTAGATATGTTCACGTAGCGACCATGGCGAGCACAATGTTGCAAATCAAGAATTGCCCCCCTGCGCCCGCGCTGGATTTATCGCCCTGCGCCACCCGCCATTGTGCTCGCCATGTCGCTACGTGACCGCTTTATTTGTGTTCCCCGCGCCTATTAGACGGGTATTATGACAGCTCGTTGATATTGCATTAGAGGCGTTCGCTAATAAAATCTGATTGACTTTATACATCATAAATGTCGCCGGCGCATGCCTCCTGCATTGAGAAACAATAGCGATGGCTGACAAAGAAGTATATGAGCTAGGGCCGTGCCACGTCATGGTACATAAGCGCTAGCTGCCACGCCACGGTTCAATCGGTACAAGTTATTCCCATATAGTCTTATATGGGATAAAAATGTGCGTGATGTTTATCCGTGTATGGCAGTAGGCGGACTGTTACAGGGGTCGGTGGCGTGACTCACCGGCACTCGGTGCCACTCTGTGACTGTCTTCGAGTTTACCCGATTTGAAGTAACCCCATGTTTTGTAGACTGTTTTAGCATGAAAAGAGCAGGTGAAATTGGAAAAGGTTCATTGTTTTGGGACAATTATTTTTTATGCATAACAAACTGCTCTAAAAATACTTGATAATATGTAGGTACCATTGTTACAAATTGGGTGTATAAATGACTATCACTATGTAACACGAATTAGGGGCACGAGATTTGACCCTCTCTTGCCGCTTTTTTTACAGGTATCAGGTATCATAATAAATATCACAAAATATATTTATACATTTGGGGGGCTGGTCGAAATAATTTTACGTAATAAATAAATGGCCCTTGATTAACACGTGCGGGTGTAACAAACGGGTAATGAGCCACTAATTACATTAAAACGATCCATTGAGCCATTCCCGGGGAAGGCAAAAAGCTCTATTAGCGCGCAACTGAATGGGATGCGAAAAAGGTTTGCGTGGGCGCAGCTGAACGCATTGTGCGCGTTGTGACATCTTTATTTCATGCGCACACGCTTAGGTAGCTGGCTAATTATTTATGTCACTAATATTACATGTACACTGATATCAACTGACTTGTACGTATGTACATACAGACGACATGCCATCTAGATAAATTATATTAGTTTTTATTTAGGTTTAAGTTATATTACCACTCGTATCTCTCATAATATGAATGTTTTATTACGACCAAAGCGAATAATCAGTTTAAAAAAATCAAGCAGCATCATCTTGTTAAACTGCCCATAATCTTGTACTTAAATATTACTCTTATGGTTAAGACTGTAATCTGACATTGTAGAGCAAATAAATTATTCAGGATTGAAGATTAGTAGGTAATTCTTATTAGTAGAATCACCTGATGTTAAGTGATATTGCCGCCCGCGCACATGGGAGACCGTTATCTCCCATTATCGTGGGAAAGTCACGCTTCGGCACGAATGGGCCGGCTCGACCGGTGTGATACCACGACCTTACAGAAAACCGCCGCGGCGTGAAGCAGGACTGTGCTGTGTTTCGCTGCATGAGTGAGGGTACCGGAGGGTTCCGGGGGAAACAGGGGGTTTAAAGGTTGCCAGCGCACTTGAGCCTGTTAGAAAGGAGTACGCTCTTATTTGGAAGGTCTCCAAGTTATGATAATCGTCAGGAAGTACGGCGGCCGACAAACGTTCCAGAAAACTTTGTCTCGATTTATGCTTTCATAATTTGGCATTTCTTAACCGCATTCTTGACTGCCGTCCCTGATTCAATTAATCCACTCTAATACACCTGTCATTAGGACAATGGTTAATATTTCTTCATGAATAAATTGGTGCATTCGTTACAAACTAGTTGGCCTTTCGATGGTGGGCTCAATGCCCTTTTCGAAACACGTTGGAAACTAGCCATGTACAAAGAATAAATCGTAGACCATTTCCGATTTTGATGGCTTTAATTTAATTACCAAAACGTGCCATAATTTTTTTTATTTCGCTGGTGTAATACGGCGATTCGGAAGTGCAGAGGGAGGATGCCTCTTTTATTTAATTCAAATAAATTTTCTACAATGGCTGATGACCCCAGTCATACCTCAGCCATTGATGCACGATCATCGCCATATTAAGGCGATTTCGGGGTTATAACCTCCTCAGCAAACACTTATGCTATTTATTAAAGAACCATGCACAAAATGTTAGGTCCGTTTTTGTACGCGAAAAATTGATTCACGCTAAAAGTGGTCGCTTTTCCCGTGAATCAATTTTTCGCGTACGCGTTGAACCCAACATTTGTGAATGGTTATTTAATAAATAGTATAAGTGTTTGCTAAAAATAGATCCGGTTTAGTAGCTAAAAATTAAAATCGATTGGCGTCGCTAGTGTGCCCTACCCGTCACCTTAAGACTTGAATCTATAGAAAATCAGTTTGGAAATTACTCTGTATAGAAACGGGATAACCGCTCAGCACTTGTCTTTTAGGTTTCTCGATTTTTTGATACTTAGTTACTTTACTAGGTAAAGCGTAGCTAGCTAGGCGATACGGCTGCGCGGGCGCATGATTCAACGCGACCTTGCCCGCGCCTCGCGCTTCCTATGGCCGCCCGCATCATTTGACATTTCTCAGCATTGTGCTGCGATCCGGAGCCAATTAACTTGCAATACTTTTATGACTTCTTATTGTGGAATGCTATTTGTTAAACTTTAAATGATGTAAACTGAATAATATGTTTGCTAATAAGGAATTGTGTTCTGACGTTTATGATGGTGATAACGTATTTACTATACAGAAAGTTAATTTCGAATACACACGCTACTAGCTTGTATCGCTGTACTAATTGATGTTTCCTTGTAAGGATGGAATGTTTTCCCGTAGTAAAACAGAGCATTGCTAATCAGGGCTAATGTAGAGATATTTTTTTTTTTTATTGAAAGGCCAATCAGGATGACCTCACTCCGCCTGATGGTAAGCGGCCGTGAAATCCAAATATGAGGCTGACAGGCACAAAAGAACTAAAAAAGTACCCATTGTGTCTGCCATCCTCACCCTAATGGCCTGCTGAGATGCCGTTTCACGCCCCGCCTAAAAGACCCCGGATTGTATGAAGGAGGAAACACATGAGCTGGGAGGGCATTCCATGTCTTGATGGCTCATGTATTGATGATCATGATTGTATTCATTGATGGATAATGTAGTAAAGTATCAGCCTATAAACTGTCCCACTCCAGGGCAAAGGCCTCCATCATAGAAATCAAGTGATCGCTACTATGATGGGATTAGGCTTAATCACCACGCTTGCCAAATGCGGATTGGTGATCACAAACCCGAGCTATGTTCGAAAAATACGAAACATACTTTTCGCTCGACCTGGGAATCGAACCCAGGACCCCGAGATCACGGCCCGGTACTTAAACCACTAGACCAACAGGGCGTCATTAGATTAATACATTATTATCTGTCGGTAATGTAGTAATCTAATGATAAAAGCTTGTTTAAATATTAAAGTATTTTTTTAATTTACTATGCGGTTACTGTATTTTAAAGTAATATGTATTGTACAGTAGTTTGTTATCCACAATAAATAAATAAATAAAATCGGTTCAGAAGTACGAGTATTTTCGTTAAAAAGAATTACCTACAACCCAAAAGACCATTGAAGTATTTCATGTTGCGTACGGCTAAGGAATGGAACTGTCTGCCGGAAAATGTATTCCCTGAACGCTATGATCTGAACTTATTCAAGAAAAGAGTCATAAGGCTGTTACTAGACAGGCATGATCCATCCTCGGCCATATCATCACTTACCATCAGGTGAGATTGTGGCCAAATGTCTGGCTATTCTAATTAAAAAAAAAATACCATTTTTGTAAGTTATTGGCATCCTCCATTGCATTTAGTTACTGATAATGGGCCTACATGGAGTAGTGAAGAATTTAAATATTTCTGTAAAGTCAGGGGAATCAAACAAAGATTTACTCCTCCTTATCCCCCTACCACAAATGGGTTGGCAGAAAGATTTGTAGAATCATTCAAGTCACATGTTACAAAAATTTTAGAAAGTGGGAAAAAACTTGAATATGCTTGTAATTGTTTTTTTTATTTATTTGGGAAAAAACAATTTTATTATTTTACATAAATTACAGAATTAAATAATACATAAATCAGCAAAGTTTCCACTGAAAATGAAATGTCAAACGTAAAATATAAAATAAATACAAAAAAAAATTGACTAATAATAATATTTAAATAAATAATAACAGTAAAAAAACAATAGAAAAATACAATGTCAGGTAATTTGAAATCTATAAATAAATTAAATAAAAGAACAAAACACACTAACAATCACATACACCTACATTAAGATTATTACAATATATAAATGTCAAAATAACAACGAAAATTGGTTTGAACTAGATAAAGTGAGTAGTTTTTTTTAATACGTTATAAACCGTAAACCGCAATTTACCTTCCATATATCTTACTTACTGCTAAGGAACCCTTCATGGGCGAGTCCGACTCGCACTTGGCAGGTTTTTATGTCCAACAGGTTGTATTAATTAATTAATTACTCACTTACGTCATTCGTTACAAAGATACATACAAATATGTCCCTCTCATCTCTTTATAATATTAAATTAAGTATGTACTTATATTCGTATAGAAACAGAAATGAATATTAAAACATTTAATATAAAGCAACTGTATAAAATGTATCATAATAACAGTATTAGAGTGTTAATTTGAAATGGTAATTGAGTGATCCAGTAACATAGATGATAATAATTTTAGTGCATTGACCTAAAGATGAGATGTTGGCCGATACATGCGCCCGCGCTGCGCAAGCAGCTGTGCTGTGAGGCCGAATAGGCGCGAGCAGAAATGAAATTGTACCACTAGGATTCTTAAGTCATAGATAAGGACAAACCAGTGTTACTAGATCAAAAGTTTCTTGTGTGATAAATCAAAGATTTTCAATCTAAATCTATAGCATTTATAAAGATGTAAATTCAATAGACATTGGCAAGGCTTATTTTATATGTATACAAACATTTTTTGTTAAACACTTGCGCGATACAAATTCAACGCCCAGCGTTACAAATCTCAGTAATAGGTAATATACTAGTACAATGTAGGTGGTTTTATCGCGATCTCTTCCAGACAACCTCAGGATAGAGGAAAAGTATAGCGAATCAAAAAAGGGTAAGGCAGTGCAAGTCAGTCATCGTCATCATCGTCAGCCCATTTAGTCCCCACTGCTGGGGCACGAGCCTCCCTCAATCACATGAGGGGTAATTGCCATACTCACCACGCTTGGCAGACGGGTTGGCGAGGGTTTAGATATAAATGCAGAGTTTTCCTTCTCTGGGTGCTGATGATCATGCCAGCAGCTTTACCTTAGTCGCCTTTTACGACACTTCGGTAAGAGTGAGAGTGCAAGTCAGTAAAAGAAAAAAAAAATTAGGCTGGACGAACAATAAATAAATCTGAGTAGGTACGAGCACGTCTAATATTATCCGGACGGCTGGTCACCAAGTGCGCCACGTCAGCGTGGTGACTGATGATAACAACGTCAATATTGATTCACACGAACAAGCTATCAAGCACTGATACCGTCTATGTGGGTTGTGGTGAATTAATTAAAATCGACTCGGACGCCACTCATATCTATCCAACTTAATCACTTTATTGCGAATGTAACTGGGAATCCGCGGCAACAACATTATCTGTCAAGGCGGTAAACTGTGTGTTTCAGAATGGACAACATTTCAAATTTTTAACATGTCCATATTGTTTTTTTATATGAAAGTAGACATAAAATGAACAGACCCATATTTTTTCTTTTTTCAAAATTTGTCCATTTTCATGTATAAAATAATTATTGAAATTCTTTTTATTCTAAATAGACGTAAGCGCCAAATGACGTCATCGGACGGCTGAATACAGCGATATTCCTTTGCTTATCATTGCTTTAATAAAAAAAGGTACTACTGTCAAAGGTAAATAATACTAGTGTCAACATTGTCAACGTCATTCATACATTCAACGTTGACAAGTTGTCTTTTTTTTTGACAGTTACATGTCATGAGTTTGGCATTACGTAAATTTAAAACTATAATGTGCTAAGCAAAGAAATATTTTACATTCTGACGTCCGATGACGTCATCTTACGTTTTTTAGTTTTTAATTTTTTTCTCAGTAAATAAGCAATATAAAAAATGAATAAATATATATTCGAGCAGCGGAAAAGTAAACAAAGAATTGGTATTTTTTGTTTCAGAGCTTAGCAATTTTGAAATGTTGTCCATTCGTGAGTGAAGGAAAACACGTTGGAATTAAATCATCAAACGAAGCACGAAGCGTGACTTTATTCTGTTATTTTAAGTGACTGTACACTGATTTTGGAATCATAATAGTAGTTATTATAACCTAGGATAGTACCAGTTAGTCTGTCCAAAAAATATTACGCTGGCGTGGTAATATACAGGTGGACTACAAAACTTATCAAATGGCAAGCCAAGATTGGGGCGAAGTCTTGTGGGTAGACCATCTGCCCGTTGTTACGATGACGATAGCAGGGATATAGTGGATAAGGCTGGCAGGAGACTGAAGGAAGTGGCGGGATGAAGAAGAGGCCTAAACTCCTGAGTGAGTCGATGTATTTATGCTCATATGATGTTGGAGTAAAAAGTTTGTACAAATATTTGTCAGCCATTTATGTAGGCTGTGCCTCACCAAGAAATCCAACAAGAATATTCCCTTGCGGTACACAGTATATTTTTCACGCCTCGGCAGCTTTAGTCCTTCCCAAAGACAATGTGTGCATTAGACGCCGCCGTAAAAGCCGACCATAATGCAGACTGCGATTTGAGTGCATATCGTCATGCGCGTAAAACCACCACCCCAAGTAGACAGCATACACTTCACAATGCAATACGCAACAGCGAGACAACTTTGTATTGTGTAATTTATGTAGCGAAAACCCGAGCATCCAATTTAGCGGCCGGTTGCAGAACTGAAACTTACAATGCCTTGTCATTTATTAAATTGAACAAACGAGCAGACAGCTCACCTGATGGTAAGTAATTTTTCATTTATTTTCAAGTATTTCCGCCACCCAAAGACATTTGCAACATATTTTCTGCAACTCACAGGCGGAGCGTACGACGTAAAGCTACAAATTTTTGGGTCCCGTGTAGCTCACTGTCATTCTTATTTACTGCGACGCACAGTTCCCCTACGATTTACAGTCACTACACCCCCATAAAGACTGTCTGATGAGTTTTTTCCATGTCTACGAGGCTGATATCGCATGCACATATTTATGAAAGCAGGCGGTATTGTAAATATTATGTCTTCCTATCTGTTCGTCGTTTGGATGTTTGCCAAGTGTAAAAGAAATGCAATTATCCTAAGCCGTATTAGTTTGGGGAGAGTCTTGTGGTGAGTGAGTCATTGTGAGTGAGTCATTTGCCGAATGAGTAAAACATTACCGTTGTTTTAGTACCTATCAAACATACCGTTATTGCAGTATCCATTTATATCCAAAAACGTTGAACAATTCCAAATCATCATTATCTTCAACCGTGAAGAATATGAGTTCGTAAGATCTTTTGTAAATAATCACCATTAAACCAACTTTTGAATAACCTCATCTGACAATGGTTCGAACTATTTTACGGTTTTTTAGGCGACACAACAGTGCTGTAAATTATTCAGACCAAACGACCACCCGGAGATGAGGTGTCACTTAAAACAGAAAAACTGCATTAACTGGCTTTTATCAGGACATTATCACACGCAGGAACCGAAGTAAACCCATTAACGAACACGCAAAATGCGGCGAAGCTGCGCAGGCGCCGCTCGCGACAATAAAACGCGTCGCCAGTCAACTCATTCGCACTTTAAAGCTGTTAATCAACGTAAAAAACACACACTGATCATTTTAATTAATGTCTTCCTCGATACCGAGTCTCGACTTCTCGTTTGTGATCATTATTCAAGTCTGCGAATCCTCGAAATGGTCATTGTTTTCGCGCTTGTACCTCCCTTAATCCTTTAAGTGCCGGCGATGGCAATCCCTCATGTTGCTACACGCTCCGAGGCGGCGTTCTCAAGATTTATGTGGGCAAACAAGGCGTTATGTTGCCATTTTTCGTTCTAATTGCTTCCGCGACAAAAAGTGATATTAATAATGTTATGTTCTCGGAATGGTCTCAGCTAGTGCTAACAGCTTAATGACATAACGCTTGTTTATAATAGATTCCTTAATCGGACAAGTCAATCCACTTGCATAAGCAGACGACTTTGTTCCGCTCCTCAGAAAAGCGGCACTAGATTATAACATAACATTTTGAAACAAGATTAGTTGACTAGTAACTGCAGTGGGATTACAACTCCGTTATAAAAGATATACAAACTCAAATGATGCAACTTAATGGACTATATGGAACAAAAAATCAATTCCTCCTTTAAGTGCGATAACAGATGATTATTCTGGTGACAAATTAGAATCGTGAGCAGGAGATTATCTGGCTGTACATACAACACAATACTTAGCGAGTGACTAAAAGGTTCATCACATTGTGTCACCGTCGGTGATCTAAATCTTGCCAACTTGTGGGTGGAGCTCATTTCGGAGTTATTGACTGAGAACCAAATGAATAAGCACTGAACTAAGTAGATTAGATTATTTTGTTTAATTTGAATCTCCCACATAGACAGTAAAGCAATTTAAATTTAAACAAAAAATGAACTACCTTATACTTTAACAGTTAGATCATACAGCACTGGAACATATAGAGCCAATGCGAATCGCCTAAGAGCCTAAAATGAATAAGAACATCACGACCGAATCTTGTCAAACGCATCTCTTTGGTTTGTATGCGACCAGGTATATGATCTCGTTCGTTACGGGACAGTTTCGTTTTGAGACATCTTGTTACAAAACGTCACAAAATTTACATAGACACATTTGCGGTGTGATGCACCACATAATTTCAAAACGCCCGGCGCCTCGCTAACAAGCTTGCGCAACTCGATAGCTTTTTACATAAAAACTGGTGGAACGGAATTGAATTTTTATTGTCAGCCTCACTCGGGTATTGGTGTCGCCGGCAAACTGTGCTTCGGTACAGTTAGGAATCTGAAACCGCGACGTCTCGTCACATACGAGTATGTATGAGCTCGCTCGCCTCCGATCGGCTGTGATCTGAAGTTTTTGCCAGATAAAAACTTAACAGCCTCGAATTGAGCTGTAATGAACCGCAATCTGCAATTTAATGCGATAAAGCCGATAATAGGCGGCCGCCTATTAAATACTGTGCCTCGTCTACATTGTTTATTTCGCTTCCGACAGTAACGATATTCATTCTCGCCCACACAAAATTAAATGGCGATCATTTTGCATTAGAATTAACAACTTTGACAATGACAAAGGATCTCTATGTTATAAAAGGATTTCCAACGTTTATATTGTCTTCCTCATAAATTCCTCACTAGGCTGTTCAAAGTAAAGATCGAAGAACAAAGAAAGAATTAAACTACCTTGACCTGAGCAACAAAGGTTGTTTCATAAAATTTATTAGTCTTGTTGTAATTTTTCGCTCATCACGAAATGAATTAATTAGTAATTCTCAGCCAAGGCTGAGACAAACATGATAGACACTTCTATATGTCTGAGAACATCCAAAACTATGCTTACGAAGACATTGTTTTAGAACCTAAACGTCAATGTGACGTCATAGTGCTTATATTTTTATCATCAAGACCCATTCGATACAAAAAGGAGCTAAGAAATCTACAGCGCTCCTTTTTATTAAGTGATTTCCAATTAGTAACCGCATGTGACGTATCTTAATCATTGCTTGTCACGAATTCAATTAAAGAGCCATAAAGCATGTGTGTCAACGGTTCTAAAATGAACATAATATAATAATGATTGCAGTATAATTTATGTCGCTTGTCGCTACGCATGGTAATATTAGTTCCAATGTTACGATTAATAAAGTCGAATTATGTTTTATGCGAGAGCTGTGTGGGCGATACGGTGGCCATATTATATTTTACGCCATGCATTATGGTAAAACGCCGAAGACCGTTATGCATAATATTAGAATTTGTATGTTTGGAGTACGTATTTAGATAACCGTTACCTACTGATGGGTTCGGCAGACAATGGGTGGTACTTATTAAGCTCAGGAGATGTGTGGTCGCGTTCGAGTGCATCCTAAGCAAACGGAGGGATTGTGAAACGTTTGTTGGGCTAAACGGAAAGGGTTAGTGACCCTCGTGGCCAAATCGTAATATTCATCATTCGCAGTACGCATTACCGCGCGGTAATGGCTGGGTAAACAGCACCACGTCGGGCGCCAATGGGGCGAGTTAGATTACCGTCTGCCTGACAATCCCCCTCGATATCTGATTTGAAATAACAGCTTTCAAAGCACTTGATTCAAGTAATCCATCCATGAAATACGAACATATGCGTATTGATTTATTGAATAAGGTACCTATCATGTTTGTGTTAGGAAACGAAAAAGTTATAGCTATTTTAATACAGTTCAAATAACAATGAATATTCATAGTCATCGAATCCAATGCCACTGTTATGGCAATATATTAATAAAATTCGTAAATTTTGATGTATCGCCTATACAATCTTAAAACCAATATACAATATGTGTGAATGATGAATTCCATCTTAATTTATCGAACATCCTTCGCTTTCTAAATTCTCAAAGGGTCCTGAACCTCGGCGCCGCGCCGTCGGGAGAGACCCTCTAAACTCATTTTGGTCTCGTTCAAAGACAGCCACGTGCGCGGGAGCACGTCAAAGTAATTTAAACTCACTGTATTGTAACTAATTGCATATAAATCATTGTTACTCCACCAGTGTAACTAGTTCTATGCACCCCAAACGTACCAAATCAAACACACTTATGTTTAATGCCATAATGGAATTTGTGCATTGTTCATTGGGTATTCAAATTTCAATATTGTTTGTTTAGTTTGATTTGCACGGTCTGAGTGCCCAACCCACCCTTGCAATATTATTATTATTGTAAATTTAAAAGTAGAAAGACAACTGATATATTCCCATAACGGTTTTTTCCCTTGTTGTCAATTAAACGTCCACTAGGAGTATAGAAGCGATAAAGCAATAACAGTTTCCAATAAATGCGTTGTCTGTCTGTCTAGCTAGCAATAATTGATCTATTCCCACGAAAACAAAATAGTTCTTTAAAAACAGTTTCCAGTTTTTAAGTAATTTCTCAATTGTATCCGTGGTGAAATTAGTTTCGAGCGAAGCTAATTGAATGTTCCACTGAATGGCAAAGTTA
This sequence comes from Marasmia exigua, assembly GCA_019059595.1. Lineage (NCBI taxonomy): Eukaryota > Metazoa > Arthropoda > Insecta > Lepidoptera > Crambidae > Marasmia > Marasmia exigua. Next base: position 19,168,225 of record CM032470.1, read on the forward strand.
CATTAAGCAGGTAAAAATTCCTGCCGACTCGTGAACTTCAAAGTTACCATTCAACTTTAAACTGTATTCTTAAGGCACGAAGACAGAATAAATAGTAATGAGTTTATTTCCCTACATAAGCATGTGTGCGTAGACTGCATAGAGAACTAATGGGCCACGTGTGATCTTCATACCGTGTATCTTCAACACATCCAAGATAGAAAAATCAACTCTAATTCATTGATCACTGGATCTAAAGTCGAACGGCAATATTGGTGCCCAGTTCTATTAATATGATAAAAGTGTAACCTTCAACGGAAAGATTGGTAAGTAGTAAGTAACATTAATGCGTTTTTGTATGCAGCTATAAATATGACGTATCGCGCATGCGCTACGTGCGTCTCACTAATGCACCCGAGCTTTTAGTTTTAAAAAGAACAAACAGACAGCAGGAACTTGATGTATTTATCAACTGGAAACTTTAAATACCTACATATAGTCTTTGTCTGCTTTGTTGAGGATAAAAATACTTGATAGAGTACAAATGGTGCGATAAAAATGACCGATGTTCATACAGTATTCCTTATTGCTTCTTGATTAAAAAATGACGTCGGGTATTATTAAGACCTGCGTCAGACAATGTGTATAAGCTGTAAGTAAAGAAAACGAAGGTTGAAAGGAGAGAACAGAATGTTAATGTTGGATATATTAAAAACTGCACGGACACTACACCAGAAGGAATAAATGTGTGTAGCTAGCCATAAGACGATGGCAAGCTTATTACTTAGAGATTTGGAAGTATCGGTTTAAAAATCTCGTTACGAGAATTTGATTCCAAAATTTAAACTGCAATTTAAGACGGATAAAGCACGTCATAGAAACTCGGTTTTGTTTCTGGTTGTAAGGCTGGATTCGACCAATCTTTACCTATCCGTGGACATAGATTTGTCCACGGATAGGTAAAGATTGGATAGGTAAAGAGTGGTACGGTCAGCATCAATAGTAGCTTAACACTTTAGTACAATATCAAAGTAACTGTTCTGCCTATTACCTAAAGTCAGTTTCCAAGGGGTTCGTAAAAAATGTTACTTCGACATTGTACTAAAGTGTTAAGTTACTTTTGATGCTGACTTTACAACGTCAGATTTGTATAGAATGACAGAGTTATGCCATAGATATAGTATCAGAAAAAGATTAGTCAAATCGGCCCTTAATCAAGCAGGGCTCGATGCGTACTCTTGCACTGTGCACTGAAGTTAATTAAAAAAAACTATTTTTTTCTTAGTCACTGTTTATTTTTCAGTTTATAAATTAATTACAACGACTGAAATCACTAAGAGTTATTTGCCACTTCCTTCAACTTTACTCAAGGTGACTAAATTGTGCGACCTGTCGTCACGAGTCTCTTCGCTACCCAGTATGGGCTAAGTCCCGGTTTCCGAAGTCTCCTCACTGAAACCAACCGGCAGGTAGGAACCAGGTCCATAGTTGGGCAGCGATTTGACAGATCAGAACATACTGCCTGAATTTTGGAAATCGTGAGTTTTTATACACCAATATTGCTGATCACAATATTTTAGTCGATTAGTAATATTGAACATTGACCGGAGCGTTGTCAGCAATATAGGTGGAATGAGTAAGGTGTAACAGTTCGTCTAAAAACTGAGCCGTCTTAGCGCATCTCCCTTATTTGTTTGATCTGTGATTTAAACCGAGTGCTAAATGTGAATCTGCTTTATTTATAACACCTAAAACTGTGGAGTATAATTTTAATTCTTCGTTCATCCCTTCTCTCGTCACGGTTGTCTCCATCCGAATCTCGAATGTATTCTCGCCAGGCGTATCTCCGGGCTGCGCGCGCGCGTCCCCGGGAACGCCGCGGCCTTCGGTCGCCGCTATAAATAGCTCGCCCTTGAGCGAAACGTCGAACAGGATTTATCGTGCGGCCGCGCACCACCCAACACCCAGACGCAACATCTAATGCTTACGTTTTATCAATACATAGTTTAATCATTGTTTTTACCCCCGAATACAAACGCGAGTGATGATATTTACAGAGCGATGGTAGCTCAGTGGATAAGAAACGTGCGCCTGCTAAACGGAAGGGCGTAGGTTCGAATAGCGTATGTAGGCTATTCGAACCTAAGATATTAAAGGCATATCTAGATTTTGCAAAGCTCTGTGTATACTTTTTTTTAGCTCAGCGGTAAGGGAAAATCATCCAATTCTCGATGGTAAGAGATTTAGGCCTTTTGTTGGATTCAAAGTTAATGTTTAGTGAGCATATTGATTGCATAATATCTAAAGCTTTTAAGAACTTAGGCTTTATTCTAAGAGTTTGTTGTCTTTTTTCGGACATAGGCTGCCTCAAACTTCTCGATTATACATATGTCCGAAGTGTTCTTGAATACTGGGCTAGTATTTGGAATCCTCAATACATTACACATAAACTAAAGATTGAAAGGATTCAGCATAAGTTTCTCAAACACTAGAGCTATCGTAGCCATCGTCAATGCGTCGACTACAGAAACACATGCAATTTCTTTAGATGCATGTCTCTCGAGGATAGGCGTTGTCTTTTGGACACGACTTTATTTTTGTAAATTTGTGTCGTTTTTTAAAAGGTTTAGTATAATTCCCCTGTCTAAGAGATGCTACTTATGGTATGTAAGTCCATATATAGATTTGTTGTGTTTTTCAACTTGCAAAATGTATACCAACTTTCAATTTCGAAAGTATCTTCACAAACATAATGGATCCTGGATCCCGGGTGGTGCAGTGAAAGGCTGCAATTGCGTTGCATTCCGCGATGCGGATCAATGGAAACGCACTTCCTGGGTTTCGAGAGCAATGTTGTTATTAAATTTATTAAATCAGATTACCGGCGGTTTACGATATCGTAAAGTGTTCTTAAGCCGCTACACTGTAAGGGTTCGATGTACATAAATGCGAGTTTTTATGACGAAGACTGTACATTCTAAGCAGGTGTAGTTTCTGATTATGTTTATTACGACTGGGTCTCGTTTAGCGACTATGTATCCTATGATTAGGTATACTAAATCCCTCAGAAGTACCCAAGATAGTGAGACGTTAGCGTCTTGGGTTATGATCATCATCTCGACGTTCTGTCCCGGTAGCGACAGGCTTCGGAGCCCGGGGTCTGCTTTCCAATTTCGACTCCAACCAACTCCAACAACCAGAAACCAACTCCAGTAGAAAGACTTCTTTGTAACAAGTGCACAAACAAACGGTCATTGCTATTATTTTATGCCGCCAGCTACAGCTATACCTACTGTTATCAGTTAATTATGTCTTATGTGAGAGAAAAATAAATAATATTTGATTTGATTTGATTTTGATTTGACTCCACCACTCCGCACGGTTCAAAACCGTGTCTTGGATGTTTATTAGAATATCAATTTCATAATATATTTTGTGGTTCCTTCATGAAAACCTAGGCTCCAAAGCGATGGTATTAGATGCAACTGGAAATGGCATGCTAAGATGATGATGATTTATGGAAGGTATCTTTGTTGAATCTGATCTTCTTAATTAATCAAGACGGGAATTAACACTTTATTTATTATGTGATACAACATTGTGAACTCACATATTTACCGCTCGTGACCACGGCTGCTGTAACGTAGCCGAAACGTCGAGTAAAATATGTGAGTACACAATGTTGTATCACATAATAAATATCGCTTTGATTAATTATAGTTATGCAACGCGAAAATTTAAAAAAAACTATCTGATCTTCTTCTTCGTGGTCGTATCCATCATGGGTGATGATCGTTGTTGATGGTTGTCTTTCGAGCATGAAAACATTCGCGCCATCGATTGCGATCATTGCGCACCTCACCAACTCATTGATTCTGATAAGTATAACACAACTGTTTAAGGCTACTTCTTTGAAATCAGGTCGGTGTATGTCATGTTGTCTGCTGTATTTATTGTCTAACAAACTTTGCATACACAATTTTGAGGAGATTGGTTAGTGGTTACTATGTGCAAGGCGGCACCAAGGCTAACAGACAACACTGGCCCCCTCAAACGAATTTTAATGCGTTTCTTCGAAACGGCCGTCTAACAACAGCAAAGCGCGCCGCCGGGCCACCGCCCTTCCTTCGCGTGTCTGTGCTCAAACTAACAAGACAAACTTTAAAAGAATTTGAATCTACAAGTTAGTACTTGGCAATTTGTTAGAGAATGCAACTTGAATAGATTACCCACATGTTGTCACGGTCGTCGTGCTGCTTACATACATACAGCGTCAAAAGAAATCTGCTGTTCCATACAAAATAAAATATCCACCCGGTAATAGTGTATGGAACAGATGATATTATTTTCGTTTATTTTGTTGATGTAACATGCTAAATTTACTTGATTCACGATACCTATTATAAGGTTTTCGAGATGTAAACGATATAAAATGACGGTGTATATTGCAGCGGTTGGAATACAGTAAGTACTATGTGGGTTTCTTCTGTGGGTTAGAAAAAATCCCCTCAAGCTTATTTAGCGGACAGGAAAAGAGACCACCGTTAGGTAAAGTAATAACTGTATTTAGATTATAATAAAAATACAAACCATTTTCACATTGGTAAGCCGAAAGGAGTGCTTAGGTGGCAAAGAGGCTGTCTTCGACACCCACTTTAGTACCTACCAAACACCAGGTAAGTATAGTTAACAGCGACAAACAGGGCACTCCGCTAGTTTATCTATCTATCTATATGCCTTTATTAATCAAATACAATACGATACTGATATTACGGAAATATATCTTAATCCTGATTAATTGTACTCGTCCACCTTTTATTTCCTACGCAAACATTGCACGTGTATCCATAAATTTACGCAGAAAATGAAACAGAAATATTCATTAGCACCACGCTATAATGCTCTTAGAAACAGGCGAGTACACTTATGCACCAATAAGTCCGTACCGACCTTATAATACAATATAATAATAATAATAAACATCCTCCAACCGATTACGGTTACGGCGGCCAATTTCAACGATGGGCTACATACGCGCGATATATTAAATTACTCAAGTGTGTGCGTAAACTCAAGTGTACTCCTTGTTCCCTTAACCTCATAATCCAATGGGACACCAGTGTAACACGACCGGAGAGTGATTGGTCGCAGGACCAACGGCTTAACGTACTTTCCGAGGTGCGGGGGAAATAGACCGCCTCCGGGCTGACACTAAGAATATCTTACCAAAATCTTAGATACAAATTTTGGCCTGACTCGGGGATCGCACCCGGGACCTCTCTGGGCAGCCGTCAATGTAAAATGCAACCCACTACCTACTGCGCCATCGAGGCAGTTAATACAATATACAATATATTATTATTGTTGAAACGTAATTCTAGGATGACAATGCTGATGCAACGAGGAAAAATACGCAATCGTTATTTACAACAACAAAACACGGGGACGAAGAAGCGGGTCAATGACGATAACTCATACACACACGTACCCACAATATGTGTGGATATTTATGTGGAAGTTCAATGATAACCGGTGTTTATTTGTTACCTTAACATTTCTGGCAAATATTGGAATAATAAATTAAGGAACACATGCGAGTTCTCAATATTCAGAAAGAGTAATTATTTACAAATTTCTGCCACCTACCTACCTCTGTTTAGTCTGTGGCTTGGTGGAACGTTTTGTGTGCAGAAAGTTGAGAACTTTAGACGCAACGGTCGCGGGTTCAATTCGCGCACCAACTCAAATGTTTGTTTGTGAAACATATATTTGTGTTGGGTCTGGGTGTTTGTGGTATCTTCGTTGTTCCTGGTTTCCATAGTACAAGGGAATACCTTAGTTTGGGACCAGGCCAATGTAGGTACATTATGTTGTCTCAATTTATTTAAATATTTCTTGACGGAATACAACTTGGGGTCTTCAAGAGAAGAGCGTACTCAATTTCTAAAACGTCGGCAACACATTAGCGACCTTTCTGATCTCGTTGATGGGCGGCGGTGAAGATTACTTATATCCAGGTGGCTTTGCACGTTTGTCGACTCTAGCTTGAAAAATATATTTAAAAAAGGCTAACTTAGTAAAGAAATCGTTGAAGTGGAAAAGGCTAAAAGTTTGTTTTAGGCGCGGAACCTTACTGGAGCTCTATTCTCGGAACTAGATATACTATCGACATTTCTATGGACCAGTGGCGTAGCAAGGCGTGGGGCAACATCGGCCACCGACCACGGCCTCGCGGTCAAGGGGGCCTTACTACTAGCCTACTAAAATTATTGCTTGCGAGGCCCCTCCTAAGGCGAGAATACGTGGCTCTACAAATAAGCCACGATACGCCACTGCTATGGATGAATGTATAGAAATCTCAAATTCGACTTCTATGTTGAGTGCAAGATAATTAAGCCCCTGTTAAAATGTCTACCACCGCCAATAGATATATAACAATGTTTGAAAATTGAGTGGTTTCATTTAGACTCCGCAATATATAATGAAATGCTGTTAATAACAAAGCGATAAGATACCAGTAGACAAATAACTGAACACATAAAACCCAGGTGCTCGCAGATGGTAGATTTACGAGCTTCGATATTTAATTACGTTTGAATAAATTGGAGAATTGCATTTAATTACATGTGGTCAATTAGCGTTGATGATGAAGATGCTATCGGCCGTCGAGAGCTTTGGCGGAATTTCTGATTAGAGTTCTTGGAAATTGCAGATTAGGTTTAAACCGTCTTCTCTTATTTTTAAATCCTTTTTGGGATAAAATCAAAGTTAATGTACAAATTAAAGGTCTGTGATGGATGATCTGTCAGCTGTGGATATTTTAGAGGGCATCGCTAGGGCGTGAGACGATTTAAGTAAGCTTTCCAACCTTAGCGTACTCATTTCTCAAAAGATACCTAGCCATTGTGAGTGCCTATGTAGCTGTGCAGCAGCTGTGACAGACTAGACAATTCAATGTTTTCGCACTTCGTGAAAGAATGCAGTCTTTAGCGAAGCTAGCCAAGTAACGGCTGATGCCAATTAAATTTTGAACAAGACCAAGGGGCGATTCTCGCATAGTCGACAAGAAATTGAATTCGACATGTTCAAATTTCAAATATTCGCAGCAAACCAAGTGTTACGTGTATATTTTTTAGAAATATAAGAACTGGAACTCATTTCAATAAATAATTAATGTACACGGGACAAAACGTGGTTATTTTTATGTGTAAGTACATACTCGTAGTAGCATATACTCAGTTTCGACGGCGTTACAACAGTCGTGGTCACAAGCAGACTGGAGGTGCACGGCGTCGTATGCTACGCCCGGCTTGTGAATCTTCGGATACCCTCTTATTTTCGTCATTTAAACTGCCACTAAATAAAATGTCAGTGATTTCACTCAATAATATCTTTTCAATAAGTCATCTGTGTCAGCGTTTCCGGATGCGTCCAAAGCTGTCTCTTTGCTTGCTAGTCCGAGGAACGCTTAAACCACAATCCAGGCTTTAGTTTAATTCTGGCAATTACGATAAAGCGACTACCGTCCGAAATTCACAACCCTTAAAACATGGTTCATGGCTACTTCATCATCAGCAACCCACACTCGTCCACTACTGAACATAGGTCTCCCCTAATGCACGCCACTGCTCCCGATTTTCGGCCACTCTCAGCTCACACCAGCCAGCCTTCGAATGTCATCATCCCATCTTGTCGCAGGGCGTCCTACACTACGCTTACCGAGTCGCGGTCTCCACTCAAGGACTTTACGGCTCCAACGGCTGTCAGTTCTGCGGCTAATATGACCAGAGCCCACTGCCACTTCAGTTTGCTAATTCGGTGGGCTATGTTGGTGACTCTGGTTCTCTATCCGATTACATCATTTCTGATGCGGTCCTTCAGAGATACTCCGAGCATAGCCCTTCACCGAGCATGGCTACTTCATTATTAGCCATTTCGTCGTCTTCGAAAGCGATTTCATGTTGAATGCACCAGAATTGCCCCCCAGTCACGCGTGATTGTGTGCGGAATAATATCCACTCGAATGCCATCCAAAATCCCGCACTGCATATTCTATCTACACAACAACTTTCTTCGGCTTTTTATCGATCTACAATTATCTTAATTGAAAAACCAACTCCGCGCATCAGAAAGTCATCAAGATAAATTTACATCGATAAAAATGCATTTATTTCAATAGCGCTATTAAACATCTGCATATTTTATCACTTTATTTAATTTGGGAGTAACGGACATTCTCGTAGTTACTGCAATTTATATTGTATCTTATTTTTCCTGCTATTATATTTCAATAATGAGTTGTTATTATTTTTCCATTTATCATCGAAATAAATTCTTACAACCTTTCATACATTGTTGACCTGATTCTGTACCAGTTAGCTTAAGCACTTGCGTTACGAATATATCAGAGAACAGAGGCATTATAAAAAAATATAAGTTACTTAAATACACTCAACAAACAGAAGTGTTCAGCACCGGAATGTTTGTCTAGACTGAGAATCGAACCCACGAATTTTGGCGTATGAGGCAGGGTCAAATGCGCCATCGTCAGCTCATCATCATCAATCAGCTCACCAACTAGTTATCAGGTAACGTTGAAACCCCTTTAATAATGATAAAACATGTGATTTTTTTCATGCGATAGGTGGCACATAAACAGACGGATCACCTGATGGTAAGCAATTGCCTTCGCCCCATGAACAACACCAGTGGAGTCACGATTGTGACTCGTTGAAGTGCGTTGCTCACCTTTAAACATCCCTTTCCCCCCGATTGGGCTTCCGGTACCCTCACTGCAGCGAAACACAGTTTTCTGTGAGGCCGTGGTATCACCCCGGTCGAGCCGGCCCTTTCATGTCGAAGCCTGGTTCTGCCACGCTACAAAATTCAGCATGCAAAGCGGTCATAAATAACTGTGTAATGTGGTGTTCTCTATCGCAACTTGGTGCCAAACTGGTGCGCCGGCGCAACATCCGTCTGCTTGCGTCACGGTGCAGTCTGCACTCGTGACATAATGCTATGTTCAGATGCATAATCATATTGGTAAAATAAAACTGACCTAGTTCGAGTCCGAATCGCGAATGAGGGGTTCCGTGTCTGCCATTATCGATATTAAATTGATAGATGTAAATGTTAAGTACCCATACATTTTCACAATTTGCATCGGCAAAAATGTATGTGTATAAGCACATTGACATTTGTCAGTTTAGTTCTCATAATTAAAAATCTGAGTTTATACAATATTAGACGCAAGGTAGTTGTAGCCCCCTTAAATATTTAATCTAAATATTCTGCAATGTATGTTGTAGGAATTTACTTCTCTCTCTCTCTTTGAGCCTGTCTCGACCTTTAAGTGTAGGCCTACTTCAATCCAATTGCTGCGATCTTGTGCCTTCTGGATTAATTTTTTCCCGGCAGTTATTTTAATGTCGTCCTCCCATCGCATTTGGGGTCTCCCTAGTGGTCGTTCTTGATCCCATGGTCGCCACAGGAGCAGCCGCTTGCTCCACGGTTCGCTTTTGAATTTACTTAATCCCAAGGTAAGTTTACTAAACAACTCTCAGAATGTCAGGCAGGATTTCCCAAATATAGCATCATGCCAACCTTGCTGCTTATTATACTCAGCATCACGTACCGAATAGATTCGTGCGAGAGCAACAAATTAGATTCTAACCGCGAATTGCAAAAAACGCGACTTTTTGCTGGCTCGACGGGTATTATGATGAGTAGGAACAAAGCACGTAGTGATAGAGGCACGCGGCGGCGCGCGCGCATATCGCGGGGTTATTTATTGCGGCGCCGCGATGCGCCGTCGACCGGACAACAGCCATCGACAACTTAGAAACATGTATCGGAATGCTGATCAAACTTTACTTTCAGTATTTCACTTTTAAATATCCACGAGTGAATCTAAGCAGAATCGATTTATCGCCCAGACTGGATTAACTAAATAGACACTTAGGCTTCGACCAATTTTTACCCGTCGATAAATCTATGGTATAACGTCAAATTTGTACGGAATGACAGCGCTATACCATAGATTTAGTATCGGAATAAGGGTTGGTCGAATAGACCCTATCGACGTTTAACAACCATTTTAACATCTATCTTAATTTTTGGGGTTTGTAAATTTGAACATAATTTAGGTAAATTAAAAGTTCAATTTTAACCCCGCGCTTTCCTAGAGATAGGTATTGATTGGTCTTAAAAGTGGCTATGCTAATCGGTCACCTCAAACAGAAACATTACTTTCGTCCACGTGACACTGACTCGCTTTCCTATGACATACCTCGCTAATACAGCAACGTGCATTCCAATCATTAGCCTCATCGTACACAGAAAACTTAATCAGCATACCGTAAAACCTTACTAGCTTGGGTAAATGCAATAGAATTAGCAATTCAGCGGAGTGCTTACGCCTACTTTATCGGTGCATGCAACCCGCAGGACAGGTTCTCCTGGGCTGGGTTGTAATAAAAAGCGGGGTGGTTACCGAACAGCGTGGGTCGGTGCCCCCTGGCGGCCTTCGCCCCGCGCCCCGCCGCCCGCAAGGACGTCGCCCGCGTTGCATAACGACGCGCACGCAAGCAATGATACCGTTGAGATGCGCCCGCGCACCCGCGCCAGAATACACCCACAATGAAAATAAAAGCTTCACGTGCACATAAATTTATTGTATTGGTATTTGTATTCATTATGAATGCACGGGGCGGTTTTAATTTCTGAGCTGTTGAGTTAATTAGTTTTTACTTTCAATTTGAATATGTTTTAGTTTGCATTACAGGTTGAACTCTCACTCTTTGATGACGATCATAAAATGTATCTGGTTATCAACTAAAACTATTTGTCTAGCAATTAATTGATAAGAAAACTTTTGGTCAGGAACCATTTTAACAGTCAGCGGGCGCCCGCTCACGATGCGATACCAGAGGCGTAGGTGTGGCCATAAAATTTTCCTCGACCACCTTATTAGCGAGGTAAATTTTCCTAGCCCGGTTCTACTACAAGATTTCGCATTCCCAAGGACCTCATTAATATTCAGAATGTATTTACATGCCTCCGTAGATAGAGACTAATGGCAGCGGCCAATTGCGTCTCGGACGTGCGTCTATAATTGTAGGAACTGGATATCAGCAGTGAGCAGAGCCGGGGGCGAAAATTGTAATAAGCGGTGAGGCCGCCACGAACTAATAGTGATTACGTGGTGTTGAGAAATGTCGAAAACGATTAATGGTCCAGTGAGCCTAAGCGCCAGCTGATCGTCAATAAACAGTGGAGCAACGGAAAGATGAGGGTTCGTCTGTGACAGGTACTTATCAGCGCTGCGGACGTGAACCGGTGAGTGTCAATTACCAGGACAGCCATAAAACGGTTTCTGAACTGTCCCACTACAGGGCAAAATACCGCCTCCTCTTTCTCAACATTTTCTGCATTAATGTTTTCTTGAAACGATAAAAAAAGTAATTTACTAACGGCTCGAGATGATTTTGAAGTCTTGAATATCGTATGAGGTAGCCAAAACTAATTTAACTCCATTAAGAAACGTGCCAATAAAAATATCTAACGTGTTACTACGACTGCCATGCCCATTTTAATATGTACACCAAATTAGAATGTTGAGGTTCGAGTGTTCCCAACACTATAAGTAAGCAAGCATTAAGAACTAAATCCTCTCTCTCCATAAAGCCCAGTTCACACATTAATTATAATTTACCAGCCACACGAGTTACATTTCATCGTTTTGAAACTCCTCGGATAAGGTAACAAATTACAGCAAGCCATACTAATCTACCTCTGAATCTATTCCCATGTTTGTTGAATAGGTGAGGCTGAGCTCAGGGCAGACTTATTTTTTAGAGATGTCGAGATTAGAGGAAAATTTCTAATTAATTAGAGATTTCTCAACATATAAAATAAGCAAGCAATTCTTATAAAATCTCGAACGTTTAAGAATTTCTACATTCGTTAGTCCATCGAATTAAAAATAAATTAAAATATGAAGTTATTTGATAAAGTGCGACAAGGCTATTTTTATCCTAAAAAATATATTAGGTCTTTACCTATGAAATAGCAGTTTTGTACGGCGATTTTCTTAGAAGTTGTGTTTTCCATACAAGCTTTTTTAATTTGTAAAGTAACTATTAATGCTATTACTCCACCATTAACTGTACTTTAATGGACAACGTTTAGAAACGTGTAGGCTAGTTTTGCAGAAAAAAATATTTTTAATCAAGAAGTTATTATTGATAAAAACCTCATTTCTGCCAAGTAAAAAAGGGTCATTTTCATGTTTTTTTTTTGCATTACAAATACATTAATATCTGACCTCTATTTAATATAAACCTTAAAATATAGTCTTAAATCAAAATAAAATTATAGTATGGTGATCTTATTGCTCATCTTATTGTGTCTAGAAAAACAGCGGCAATTTCATAAGTAAAGACCTATTATTAGCAGGGGAACGTTTATATATTTAACATCACCTACTAATGTGTTACTTCATAAGAATCTAGGATTTTTACCATCGCCCATATTAAATAGACTTGCGCGCTTTATTATTCTTGCCTACGTTTGTATTTCGAGATTGCTGAACCAACATCAGTCATCATGACAAACGCAACGTGGTGACGCGACACAATGGCACAGATCAGCTGAGCGTTCGTAGAAACCGCCTGCGCCTGCGCTGCGTCGCTTACCTGGAACAAAGAGAGCGATATCCTTAGTAAAGAGGCTTGGAATGGGCTCTACGTGGAGCCACAAAGGTGTTAATTAAATTAAATATTTTATAAACTTATTTTATAACTACAAAATAACATTAGAACTATTTCAGTATAAAACAAAACTGTATCTTATTTCCCTAAAATATCTGATTGAGATGTCTTTATTATAACTTGAGTATAACAAAAGATGAGTTATTCAAGATCTCCAAGGCCTTGGTTAAATAGCAAATCTAGCAATTAATAATAAGTATAATATTGCCCTGGAAATGATTCGTTCCTAATGAAATTATAACTTAAGAGGTCTGCTGGCTGTGATTGGATGATGAAAGCCTGGTTTTAATCTGTGCGCAGCATGAAGAAGGCCTAGGTTCAGCATGATTGGTTGAATTAAATTGTGGATCTTGAGTTTGAACCTTAGTAAACAGCATAAATATTTTTAACGTCTACTTGTGTTGCATTAACGATTTTTATAAAAAAAATTATAACGTTCTACAATCCGCTGGCACTGTGGCCCCACACGGGCCTGGGAACAAAGGATTGCCAAAGCTGTACCATTTAAATTCGAAATATCAGCCAACACTTTCGCAAGCGGGTGTACGGTTTCAGAACGAGCAATGCATTTTGTTGTGGGAAAACTATTTGTTACAATAATAAAACCTCATATTATATCATTTAAGTCTAATAATATCATAATTCAAATTACGTACCTCATTAAGGACTTGAGTAAAACTATTACAATGAACAATGTGCAATATTTTGTCTGTGTAATTGTAATATTGCATTTTCATAATATTTTAAGGAATGTACTCGTGCGTGATTGAGAATCAACCTTCTGAGAAGATAGAATAGTAGAAATGTTTAATGTAATTTAAATATTTAATTTATCGATTGAATATTTTCATTTAACAGTCTCAGAATAACATAAAAGGCTCATATCATAAACATGACATTTAAAGACATAACATACAAGAGATAGAATAATATTAAACTTAATTTTCATACAGGGGACCATAAGATGATCCTCACGATCAAGATCATAAACAAGGTTGAGCGTTCACAAAATATTTGATATCAATTGAACAAACGCATCTGTGATCCGACAACGACCAAACAACTTGAACCACACAAGACAAACACATTAAACACAGACGACACGACGCGTGTTATTTGTGCCGTATCAAATTGCAACCGTGAAAAATGATATCGTTCGGAAATCAAACCGAATAACAGTTGGGCGAGTACCGTGTCGGGTACCAAAGATATTTCGGGCGATGACGCGATGCGTGGTCACTGTGCTAACACTCAGGTCGTATCGTCCCCCACAGTGGTTGCTAAATGTTCGCCAAACCTCTCAAGGAACAATAAAATATGGTAAAACAGAATATTTTTTTAATAAAATATTTTAATCAACATCCTGTATCCGTCGTCTTTCCTGGTATGGCCACGTAATAAGAAACGAGGAAGAATAGTTACCGAAATAGTAATGGGGATGAATGTAAGTGGATGGAGGAACAGAAGAGGACCAAAAAAGAGATGGATGGATTGTGTGAACAATGACATAATTGAAAAAGGGGTGGGTTCTTTTTTATGCTAGAGGCGGACAAACGAGCAAGCAAGTCACCTGATGGGAACTAATCAACGCCGCCCATGAACATTCGCGAAATCAGAGAGTACGCTCTTCTCTTGAAAGTAGGCGTTGGGAAATACTCCTGCATCCAGACCGTTCCACAGAACTGATTCGAAGATGATGATTCGAAGGCGAAAAAAGAAAAACACTGCACCGACTCCAGATAACCTAGAATATAGCTAAAGGATGATGATGAGCCTGTTCTGTTTACTACTGGATGTAGGTCTCCATCATGCTGCGGCATAGATTTATATCCCAAACAATCATCATCCAGTCATTGCTGGTCCGCCTAAGGTCAGCAATCACGTCGAATTCTTGTACTACGCTAGCTTACTGCATTGAAAAATATTAACACATTTACAAAAGTCAAAAAATAAGAAATGAAACAGGTATAGAAATAAATGTTCATTTCAAAAAGATGATTTCGGAAAATGACATTTATCTGTATTCAGATCCGAAATGTCATATCCGTGCCGTCCGTAGCTAATCTAATCATAAGAACCGCGCGTGACATTCAAATGAAATCTTATCACAGCCAACGCCGATACAATCGGCAACTTAGCATCGGCCCGGCTCGAGTAACCTCCGCGCTGATGAATAGTATAAAAGACCTTAGTAAATACGTACGAGATTACATCTAGAAAGATCTACGAGAACAGATAAGGAGATCGTGAGTTGTTGCGAAAAATATTTCAAACCATTCACAGTGATTTCCTTCTAATAACAACCAATCAGTCAGCGGCGCAAGCGCAACACATGTTGGTTTTATTAAATAATATTGATTTGAAAACGTCTTATCTATCGATTTAGATCAGATTAGATACTATCTATAAATGGCAATGTCAAGTTACACCAGACTCATTATGACCTATTAATTAAATTACAGTGACATGTTTTATAAGGTGTTGTAGGAGAATTTCACGCGTAATAGTAGGGAGTCGTTAAGTTCCCGATAACCTTCTCCGTGGCCATATAAAAGTTATAATTTCCCTATTGGAATTAGTCATAGTAATATGCGATATCGATGACCCGCCCTATATAGGAGGCGGAACACGGCCCGGCGCAGGCGCACCACAACGCTCGCTCATTCATATCGGGTGCGATAACGCGCTGAATGTTAAACTACGCCCGCGCACAATAACAGGGAACACCTGCGCTTCTGAATTAAAAATATAATATTTTCTAGCACACACGAGAACAATGCCGCATGTTATTAGATTTAAAACAGATAAGCCCATTGCGCTCTACGCAGAAATACCGTTATTCTCGAATAGAACACGACAACTGAGAAATTATGTCAGTACATTCTCAAATACAAACAAACAATGCTTCTTTTGAAACCCATTTTTTAATAAATAATATATTTACGCATTATTGCCACGAATTCTTAATAGACATCGCTAATGAAAACCGAATGTTATAAAATCTATCTACCTATTTCGTTTCAACGCATCTGACGTAAATTTTAAAACTTGATACACAAATAATCTAGAAATCCTTATAGAAATATAAACGTCGCGTAGCACAGTAAACAAACAATCGATTATTTTCAGGTCGCTAGGCCATATCCGGCTCGGAGGACCATAAACCCATCGCCGACTAACGACATTAACTTCACTGTAAATCTCGCAATCATGTTAGATTCAGGTGCAAAAGTAGGATAATAAATACGTTTAACCATATATCCATAATGCTACTCAGGTGCTCGATCGACGGATACATTTCATTACATGTCGTTTCCTTGTCAGGTAAACAACAAAGACGAAAAACCGGCGCGGCCTTACCAATGATAGTCAGCGGGTCTCATTAAACTAATGTCGACCCACTTATTCGCCGCTCGCTCATTCATCGGACCATAAAATCCCTTATAGAGCTGGAAAATTATTAATTCGAGTGAGTTTTTCAGTGCATCGGCCTTATAAGGTAGCGACCACACGCGCCGCGCGCGCAGCAATGATGCATTGTGGACGGCGCGAGGCGACCACAGTCGAGATTTATAGCACCCGCTACGACTGTGTACTGCTTGTACTTACACCGTGTGCAAGTGGATTTATTTTGTTTATGTACACTCTTTACAGAGTAACATAGCTGAGTTAGAGTGTAACATACATTAATCGTAACTAAAAGTCATTTCATACTCATCAATTTTTATAAGTATTCCATTGAAGTTGTTACATTTGAGGCTACGCCCTCTGTTAAAACACACGTAAGCCTCGAACATTGCTACTATTAAATAGGTGATATTTCAAATTGCCTCGGTGGCGCAGTGGTTAGTGGGTCGCACTTTAAAGCGACGGCTGTGCCCCGGGTCGGGCCAAAAATTTGTACCTAAGTTTTCGGTAAGAAATTCTTAGTGGCAGCCCGGAGTCTGGAAGTTGGCGGTCTTGTACCCCCGTGCCTCGGAAAGCACGTTAAGCCGTTGGTCCTGCGCCCAATCCCTCTCTGGTCGTGTCACAGTAGTGTCCCATCAGAATATGAGGGTAAGGGAATAGAGAGTGCACTTGTGTTTGCGCACACACTTGAGCACTATAATATATCCTGCGTACGTGGCTGATCGTTGAGATTGGCCGCCATAGCCGTAATCGGTTGGAGGATATTAATTTCAAATTAAAATCTTCTTTAGGTAACTTGTCTTCGTCTGTATTGGAAATGTGGTATTGTGGCCAAGAGTAAATAAATGTCACGATAGAATTTGGCGGGGGATTGTTATTTCATTTATTTAAAACTTTATTGCATATAACGATATAATAGGCGAACTTAATGCTGAGAGGCATTCTCTACCTTTGGGTCATGCAGAAAGGACAATGGTGCGGCGAAAGGAGAAATTATGTGGTTATTGCAATTAAAATTTGTATTGCTCATGGCACTATTTGCTCGTGTTTTTTTTTATTGTGGCTCTACCCGAAGATAATTCGCCGATGTCAAGTAACTTATTGAGAATAAGTAGGTAGTCAACAGTCGAAGTCAGTCAAAGTCACAGTCACTGAATAAAATGCCGGTGTTTTACGTTTTATCACTCTAAAAGCAATCGCAGGTTTTAAGACTCTATTTGGTCCAAGCAAGTTGTCACGAGACAACTCACTCGACACACAATAGCAGTGTTAAGAACGATACAATCCAACGATTCTTACTATTAGGATAACTTTGCTTTGCTTTTTTTTATTATAAGGCACTTCACTGCACAAATAAACACCAAATTTGAACACTAAAAATCACTAGACACTAATTTAAAACCTTTGAATTGCATCAGCCCATGCGGCTTGTTTTAGCCCTACCCGCCAAATCCCATTATAATCTAAATCCCGTTAAAATCCCGTAATTTGCTTGTGTTAATGAAAAGAATAGTTACAAAATATCAGTGTTTTGTTCTGGATCG
Organism: Marasmia exigua; assembly: GCA_019059595.1. Lineage (NCBI taxonomy): Eukaryota > Metazoa > Arthropoda > Insecta > Lepidoptera > Crambidae > Marasmia > Marasmia exigua. The sequence goes on from CM032470.1 coordinate 19,185,926, forward strand.
GGTTACTAAAAACTGTCATCATAATTTAACTATGTATGATACATAAGTATGTAACATATAGGTGAGAATCGGTTCATGAAATTTGATAGCATGGTGGTTACCTAACGTGCTGTTTTCCGTACATCATCAAAAGAATTTATCTACTTGATAAAAACCTTTGTCGTCTGTTCCACACCAAAATACAAATCGAATTTAACAGTCATCAAATCATTATATCGATTTCCTCAAATCGATACGACGAAACTAAACATTCGATTCTGAGATTTAGTAAATGGAACGTGAGACATGGCTGGGCAAATTGGGCCGGTACGTGATAGGACCGTGCGATTTCATATTCCGAATACGCAGGCAATAGCGGTTAGTGCCTTTGTTTGCGCTTGCGCAACACCTATCGAACGCGGCGCAGTGACAACTGACGATTTATCAAATATACCTAGCAGTAAAAGGTGCTTGTTCGATCCATTAGCACAGCCATTCGATTTTGTTAATTGACATCGATTATCTAGTCCCAAACTACAAATACAAATTCTTTTCTTTGGACTTAACTAGGACGCTCCCTAAACCTTCTATGAGTACTGGCTTAAATTAAGATGGCGCAGTCTACGCACTAGCAACGCTAATGCTGCAATTTTTTTAACTGCGTTGAATGCAAGTAATTTAAAAAAAGAACTGTCTGTAGTGCACTCGAGTATGAAAAAAAAATCTAAGGATTTAATCTAATCTAAGGAAAGGATTAAGTACAGCCATAAGACAATTTAAGAAAATATCAGTTCGTAATGAACAGGAGAATAATATTTGCCATATACATATTTGTAACTTTAAGACTTAATGTTTCATACTCAATGTCACAACATCGCAGTAACTATTGTTAAAAGTAGTCACCAATAACTAATTACGCTTCAAAATACAGAACTAAATAAACAAGAGATTGATTCTTTTACTATCGTCTTGACGCGACGCTCATTGTCTCGATACCGTGAGAATCTATTTAGTCTAATTGTTTTTCATAATTAATATGCATTGTTTGGCGTAACGTGCCATTTAGAGCCATATTAACGCGAATCGGGTCAAGTATACCGGAAAGCGCGATGCCCGCTGCGCACGCGCACCCTATTCAATCTTTATCATACAGCAACACAATGGGCTGAGCCGACAACTGGCTGTTATCTATTGTGTTTTGCGATGCTCTCTTTAAGTGGAGGGATCTTGCGTGGAAATTAAATATAAGCCTTATGAGATTTATCTATAAGTATTTTGAGAGCAGTAAGTAGATATTAAGTAAGGTTTAAAACGTGGGCTCTTTTTAGTTTTAGAAAATTCGTCGACCCGTTAAGAGTAGCGTTTGGAACGCTGCATTGGTTGATGTGCAAGGGTCGCGGGGAGTCAAATCTCCTGACTGAATGACACAAATTTTGTTGATGATAATTTTTGTGGTAACTTCTTTGTTTTTAGTTCCAACTATGGACCTCAAAGCTTCTACTAAAAAGGGAAAATCCTTAAATTAGGACCAGGCCAATGTATGTGATGATGACTCAATTACATTTTGAGTTCGCTTTTTAAAGGAGCAACAGTTTGTGATTCCTGAGAACGGGGATAAAGGGGGCTAAAGTCACAAATAATAAACTGTAGAGTAAACGGCCCCGTTGAATACTCGTTTGTTGTAATTTTTACAATGGTAGACGAGCCTTGAGAGACGTTGTTCAAGTGAGTAGGTAAGCAAGTCTTTCACATTACGTACTGTAAACTGCTCTGGGAAAAAATCCAGTTAAAATGCAGTTCCACATTCCAGGAATTAGCATTCGTCGGCGTCCCTCTAGTAATTTCAGGTTTGATTAATAGTGGTGTAATAGCTCTATTACACGACACTTTGCGGACTTAACTGCTGCCTCAAGCGGTACTTTAGCTGACGTAACTCTTCTTTTAGGGAAGGGATAAAAGTAAACTAACTAGAGAGATCTCGTTTAGCTCTGGTCTCACCACTTCTTAGTATATATCGTTTTTCTGGTACAGAGCTCTACAAATATTTAGATCGATAGAACCTCAGTAGATTTCATATGAATACGGTTAGGAGGATCCTCTCTCGATATGAACGGCAGCTTTTAAATAAATAAACAAATATAAATATTTCACAACATAAAACATAAATATTGAGAGGCAGGCTCAAAAAGAGATGGGGTGATGATTTTGACCACTTCTCGGGCAATTGGCAAACCGTCGCCACAAATAGAGTCCAATGGCGGCTTTTAGGGGAGGCCCAGCAGTGGGACGACGCAGGCTAAAAATAAAAAAAAAACATAAAGATTTCTTTATTGGCCTCAGAACTCAAATTTAAACACGAATGACATAAATACACAAATATGACAAATTCTGTAGTCAATAAGGCCCAACCTCAGCATTTGCTGCAGTGGCCTAAGCCGCTGCAGCGCTGGTTTTCAGGCGGAGCCATGGGAGACGTACGTGCACACATACATACAATAGGAAGAAAGACAAAACAAATAAAAAATAAAATGAAAAAGCAAACAATATTAATAACATAAAGATACTCGTAATAATAGTCTACAGTCACATACATTGATCTGACTCCGAAATAGATTGCTCAAGCACCTGTGTTACGGTCAGAACCAACAGCGGGATTACAAATATGTATGTACATTTAATACTTTTCTTTTGTAAAGAACATACTTATAATACAAAGGAAAACACCCAGACCAATACAAACAGACATGTTCATGCACACAAATATTTGTACTGTGCGGGGATTGAACCCGTAACACTTGCACCAGTGGCAGCGCTCACTACCACTAATCCAAAGGGGTCGTCTGGAGGGGTCACTATTGGGAGGTCATAGGTTTGAATCCGAGCAAGCATGTGTGTGAGGGCAAACAAAGAAAGAAAACCTGCATTTTTGGAAATACTTATTCTCACAAACTGATAATGATTCTGAATGTGCAACGTATAAAGGTATAGTCGGTTTGGTTCCTTTGTTTAAGTTTCCCAAAGGTTTAGGTTTAGACGGCAGTAGCTTCAATGTAATTACCAGACATACTGTATCCAAGATAAAGTTTTCAGTTCCCTAAAGATTTGTGCGATAAAATGTATAAGTGAGGATCTCGCTGTTTCCTTTTTTGATGGCTTGTGCGAAAGTAAACGGTGGGACCCGGAACACAGCACACATGTGCTCGACCGACTGTGTGGAGGTGTCGCCACAGGGACAGGTGTCGATGTCCACGATCTGAAACCTATGGAGATAGGTGCGATGATAGCCGTGGCCAGTTAGGTACTGGGTGAGGATGAAGGACGTGCCACATTGTTCCACGGTAGCAAAGACGTCACCCAGTTCCGTACATAAACTCCTCCTTGCTCCGCGTTGGCGTAACTGTGCCTACAACCCTCCATAGTTGACGGCTTTAAACGTAATAAGGAATGATACGCTACGATGATGATATTGAAACTTTGCAAATAATCTCAAATTACCTGCGATCATGTTTCGATTACAATGCTCATATTTATTCATTGTGATAAGCAAAGCAATTACGGCAGCCTTCGACTTGCAAAGGTCACGCGAACACGCCGAGCACGCCAACATAACGCTCATATGTAATGTAACAATTACAGCATAAAAATGTGTATGCGCATAATCGTGCATAATGAGCATTATCTAATGCGCGAGCGCCGATATTAGCGCGTATTGTTCGATTCGACCTTGCTACTGAGGGGACAAAAAAGTAATGAGTTGGAGTATCTCCTTCTACTTCGGAAACCTTGAAGGAGTCACAAAAAATGTATTTTCGTCATCCACGTACATTGGCGCTAGATGACTTTTACGACAGAAAACGTTTATTTACCTAATTGCTTTACCTAAGTTTTGAAGAAACCATTCTGACCTTATAGGTGTCAAGGTCCTTCGGAAACCTTGACTGACACAATAACAAAATATAATATTATTACCAACTACGTAGTTGTAGTAATATGAAAGTCACCGCGTGATCACTTTTATGACTAAATACCAGAACCAGTATTTACGACCCTCTTTTATGTACCTAAATAAGTACATAAAAGATTACCTACCCAGGGTTAGCTATTCTAAAGAAATCCCAGGAAGATCCATATTAATATCATAATGATGATTCGACGTAAGTACCAAAATAACTGTAGCTAGTTCCGACCTCTGATAATTAGGTATCATTTTTATCAGCAATTTAATTTTGTGTTCCAAATATTACATGTTATTTAACATGGCTAAACAGATATAAAGCAACTTTTATAACATTATGACCACAGACGACCTCTGTAAGAGCATTTTGACCCTTAAATGATCAAGCGGCGGCGTAGTACAATGGGAATGGATGCTTTCGTGATGAACCTAGAACCTATAGTTTTTATCACTTTCCGTTTCCCATGAAATCAAGTGAAGCTTCAATTAGGGGTGATTGTCTTGAAGCCTAGCTCGTCTCACAATCATCATAGGTCTTTGTTTCTACATCTATTTAATGATTATCTTTAATTATGCGTAGGTATACTTCTTGCTATCTAGGAATGTTGTAATTTTTTATACGGTTCTAACCTTAACGTCACACGCTAGTAAGGTGAGAATTGCATCAAGAAATATATAAGATTGTAGTAATGAAATGTGTGCTTGTCTGTATAGCCTTAATCATCTTTGCAGATTCCTTTGCTTCAGGTGATCTCGACACTTCGTCAGTCTGCTAGACATAACAACAACCTTCTAGAGTAAGATTAGATAAGGGCGATGATAAAATACTGTTTGTTTTGTAAATTCTTGGCATTTGATGCTATTTTATATCATATCTAACATATTCTGGCATACATAATAATATGTATTCGACTACTAACTTTTTAAAATGAAAAATGTCCGAATATTTTTAAGCCGGCTCAAGCTGAATGACACCGTGCGCTCCTAGTTCGTACACAGTAGCAATACGTTAAAATGTCAAGGAGTAGAAAAAAAATAGTAAACCCGTCATAACTTCTTAATAATTGTCATTGAACTCTTTATGTTAGAGATACAGTTGAACATTACTAGATGAAATTTGTCAGATTTCGGTTGCTGTGTCGTGTGTACGCTGCGTTCTGTCTGAAAACACCAGAGTCAACCGCGTGCGCCAGCGCATGCGTCTCGTGCGGATAATTCTCCGCATCCGGCATGCACTTTCGACATAAGCGTTCTCGAAAATTGCCGCGTCTCTTACTACACAGTTAAGGAAACATAATTGCTTTATTATGCATCTCATTCATGATCATTCTCACTGGTTTCTGCTTTTAGATGGACGAACTTCTTTTAATCTTTTTTCTATCAAGATTCTCTTTAAGTAGCTTAGAAGTATCGAAAAGTAAAAATCAATGTAGTTCCTGGTTTTATTCGCCGCAATTTGATGGCAGCTTCCAACGCGATGTATCTACTTATACAATAGTCTTCATTCCGCTACAAATCAGAGATGCTACACTTTAGCTATAAATAGCAACATAATTTCAAATGCGCTATAAAACTTAACGAGCAATGTGAACAAGTAAAAGTTGTTCCATTTTTGTATCGCTGCATCGGCGCTGCGAACTATAACGAGCCAGCTACAATGCAACTTTTCCCAGAAATAGCTATTAAGACAAAACGTGCGCTGCGCCACGGTTAAATTGCAAACTTTATGGGTTTGCCCGGGTCGCCCCGGACGCCCGCGGCCAGTTCAAAGGGCTACCCTAAACCCGCTGGAGAGCGCACGACGCCGCCTCACCGCTCGATACTGCACCTTCCAGCGACACGGTGGAACACAGAATGCTGCGACAAGCGCCATTGTCAGGCCCCGAGCAATACAAAGTGGCCGCATGTCACGCCAGCGCCAAAGAGCAAAGGTCTCGAGCACTCAAAAAGGGAATAAGCATTACTTTCGTTTCGAAAGGAACAATGGCGCGCGAAAGCAATGGGCTTTATGGGAGAAATCGCTCGAGAACTAGGAAGCGAGCAAATCGAACCACACTAATTTGATTTGCCTTTTGCAGAAATCTGAGAAAGTAACGTTTATGGGTTAAGCAACCATGTATGTAATGGCTTTCGACTCGATTCAATCTCACATGAGCGCGCAAAATGGATAATCCGTAACTGGTAATGCAGTTTAACCATGATACCATAATTTTCTGACTTTTAAAGGGTTACACGCTATCCAGGAACTCGCTCCTGTGAGTTACAACACTTTAGCTCGCCCTATACGATCATACAATGTATATTTTGCAACAGAGAATAGTATAAAATTTACAATGTAAATAGATATTTCATTATTGCACAAAACAAAACACAAGATATTGGCAACAACAACTAATGACATGACATGAATGTATTACTTGATGACAATTTATATTTCCTTTCGAGGATTCAAACTTATATCTTTGCGCAAACTTGCAATGATTGATTTTATGCAAATGACTTGCAAGCAATTTTTAAATGTTAAGTCCGCAAAAGCTAAGGCCTAAGTGATGCAGCAAATAGTCCCTGTGTACACAAAGACGGCGTACGAGTGTACGCACCGCACAGCCGTCTATTAGTGTCGAGTGACAGATGCGCGCGCGCATCAAGGTAGGGCGACTAAAAAACAACACTTGCTCGCCTAGTAAAATTCCATTTTCCATATCAGTTCACATAAATCTTGTCGCTCTCTACAAACTAATTAAGCTAACAGAGGTTTATCACAGATAGGACGAAACAATTTCATTTTTTATATTAAGAACTCGTATCCTAATTGAAGCCTCAACCTTGACGTGATAATCTTTTATCACAACTATCTATCAAGTCTTGTTAGTGTAGCTGCCGACCGAAAATATTTCCACTTCTATTCCTCAGAGAGAATTAACCTGTATGTGGAAGCACTTCTGAGAAGTGTTACTTGGGCGCGTTTCTCTATTAAGACGAATTCTTTACTATGCGTGTGAGGGCGAGCATCGCTTTGTAATTGCGTAATAATGCTAATAGAATAGATTATGAGATATCGCGCGGAGGCTCGTCCTACAAACCTTGACTCCACGCATTAGGCCTGCTAAGTAACTTGACGCTGCGCACTGCACTCATAGGGCTGCGTTGACGCCAGGAATGCAGTTACGTCGCCCGCCAATTGACTAATGCTTAAATGACATAATCCCCTACAAAACGATTCGGTATACTCAGAGAGAGGTGTACCTTATACGAGTACAGTGGCGGACAGGTCAAGCTATAGAAAACTGTCAAATTTCCTCAATCGATTTCGAACTCAATATGTAACAATATAAGGTTTATAATCGAATGAAGAAATTTGACAGTTTTGTATAGCTTGATGTTTCCGCCACTATAGATACGACAACATTTCAACGAGGAAGAACTATAAGTAAATGCATCATATGTTAGACAGACCAAGTTCTATTATATTCTATTAGATAAAAGGTTTTGCTTTTTTCCGTTGATATTAAAGATTTTAGTTCAAAACATAAAATAAAAAAATAAGATGCCACAGGAAATAAACCATTATCTAGTCGTTTGTAGTAATATAAAAGAAACGATAAATTTAACACGCGTCATTAGAAAAAATTGGATGTTGCAAAGAAATATAGTAGTAACCTATTGATTTTAGTATACGATATGAGACATATCGGTAACGATATACTACCTATCTACCTATGGCACAAATAAATATCAAGGCCGGTTTCTAGCACATTGTTGCAAGATGGGTCTAGCTTAAGTGCTTTAGACAACCAACAAGAATCTTTGAGGTTCTTGTTGATCGGAGTAATGAAAAAAATACATAAAAAATGCCGCAACAGCAAATAATTAGCAGCAAGTTCCGAGAACGTCCACGTCTTCATCCCAGGGTAGGGCGAGTAAAAAGCTACTGGCAGGCCGAGCAGGGATCTCGGCCTCGTCGTGACCCGGTCACCGCGCGGAACCGAAAGTCCCGTCGTTCTATCTGGCGACAGTTGACGAGCGTTACCAGATACTTAAACATATACCATGCGCTCACTCATACCACCAGGTTTAGTGATGTCTGAATCTTGCATTGGTAATATTTCAGATACTTAATGCCTTAGTCTTTTTTATAGTGACACAGTATCTTGGCTCGCCTTATCCTGATGGTAAGCAAAAGGAGATCCCACGTTGCAGTTACAACGGAAGCGATTGACATAGCATCACTATCGTTGGCACTGTCATACTGAAACGCGAGATGCTTCTTCACGTTTCGTTTGAAGGAATCCATGTTGTAGGACGGAGGAAACAAATACGCTGGCAACGAGTTCCATTTCTTTATGCTAGGGTCTTAATCGTCAGAGATCAAGTAATAGAAGTTAAAGATGCGATTGACGAGCAATTTATTTTCAAGCATGCTTGTGCGTTCAATTGTTCTCTTATTTATGCAATCTACATTCCATATATTTTTAGGTCGAGAGACAAAATAGTTTTTGCTGAAGGTAAGTCAGAGGTGTGTACGGAGGTCCACAAATAGACATGTAACTGTGCGACGGCGCACCCGGCGGGGCGTAGCGCACGCGCAGGCCCGACAATTGTCTAAAACAATTGTGCATTGTCAATGTCAGGTCACCTTGAGGATTTTAACATTTCCGTGTTTGTACGGCGACCACGATTTTTAAGATTGTTTTTCATGCGAATTTTGTAAGCTGAAGGGCTTACAAAATTTGCATGAAGGAATAAAACTCTCAATTTCAAGGTGAGTTCGAATTGGAATGGTATTACTTATACAAAAGTTAAAAATTCCAATATCCGTTTCATAGCTGTAAAAGTAATCCCTTCTAAGCTCAGTTGACCAGTTTTATCGCGATTTTATATTATGAATTATCCAGTGCCCCGAGTGAACGTAAGGTCAGAATTGACAGATCATTTATTAGCATATCCGCGGGCAAATTGTGCGCCTTGCTATTGCCGTGCCTTTATACGGCTATGTACCTGTAATTGACAACCAAAGATTAAGATCTGCAGCATTATACTTGTCCCTTTCGTCGTTTTATTGTCTCTTTGACATCTGACATATTACGTGGGCATTAAGTTTGACAGCCATAATTAGTCCCTAGCGTATTAAATTTCTTTGTTGTGTCCATCGATTTATATTCAGATACCAGTCCTTGACCTGTCGCTTAAGCGGTTGCAATTAAATCGGCCGCCCACGCAGCTATGTCTTAACTAAAGCAACTCTTGTTTACGCGTGGGAGCGAATCTCACATGCACATGTAATTCTCAGATATTTAATATAAATTAATTTTCTCACGTCGTCGCAAGTGCCAATTACAGCAGGGTGCATCACAGCTCGGACACGAGATAATGGCTACCCGGACCGACGTCATTTTCTAAACTATTATTAGACAACAACCGGCTGAGGTGCACCCTATAATTAAGATCGTATACCGCAATTCACCGTAAATGCATAAATTAATAAAATGTTGAGGTGTTACTTCCCGGAAGTGGCACCTCGAGGCGACGAGTGGACGGGGCTAGGTTCACTATTAAAAGTTTTTACGTGTTTACATTCAAGTCGACCTCAATCTCATGTCGTGGCATTAAGAAGGGTCAGGGAGGCGATCGGGTGACACGAGACCCGCCGGCGGGCGCTGCTGCGTAGCACTGTGTAATTGCTTGCGCTCGCGCAAGCTTTCCACGGTCTTCGGGGTGGGACGGAAACCGATAATGCTATCGAACAAGAATCTCCTTAACATCCGTTTAAAATTTCAAACTTGGAACAAGCGCCGAACCGGCGCCAACAATCGCGCGATGTGGGCAATGTAAACAAACGCGAGCGTAGACTTCCGTTATTTCCGCTACCGTCGGCTTCTCGGGAACTAAACGTATTTCAGCGCCGGGTCTTATTCTTGGATGTTGCGATCATGTTCCAAATTTGGAAATTTTGTGGAAATGTGTTGTCACGATGGGTATCGCAACATTTGTTGACACATCACGCGTAGGTTCCCGCGGTCACTGCATCGTTGCACAACTGTTAAGGCGAGTCGCTCACGAGTTGTTTACAGAGATAATTAAGCCGTGGGGCTGGAGCCGCCCACTGAGGATGCGGACGTTTCAATTAGTCGCGTGATCGCGTCGCGTCTAATCCCCGGAGTCTTGAGTCAATAACGAGTGCCGGTGGTTGCTCAATTAGCCGTTATCATGCGGCCTCGGACGCCCAGGTGATAAGCGGCTATTCACATGAGAGAACCCCGCATCTTAAGAAGCTTACTAATGAACTACAAACTCAAGAACATATGGAAACAACCAAAAACCTTCCATCCTGAACGTGAGTAGATTATGTCAAAAAAAGTGTTTAGTGTCCTGGAGTCCAATTCTCGGGCTCGTGATATTTTGAAAACATGGCGGATATCACCTGAAAAACATACAAAAAAAACTATGTTTTAGTGATATATGTCGTATGAAAATAAATGTCACGAGCTCGAGAATTGGGGTCCTGATTTCATAACTCTTTTCAAACTCACTGATCGCGTAGAGTCAGGAAAGAAGTCGCATCTCTTTGTCTTTTACCACCTTTACCCTGGTAAGTGTTCCGAGGAGTTGTCTGAGCTAATACCCGCTGCTGAATTTCACCACCGTACTACACGCCGTAAATTAGGATTCCACCCGTACCATCTGGATGGGTGGAGGTCCACGTCATTTTTTTGCCACGCACCTCCTCAATGTGGAATCAACTTCGCGCAGCGGTATTTCCAAACCGATACGACATTGAGATCTTCAAGAAACGAGCCTATACCTTCCTAAAAGGCCAGCAACGCATCTCTACTCTCTCTGGTGTGGCTGATGTCCATAGGCGGTGGCGACACTTACCATCAGGTGATTCGCTTGCTCCTATGCCTGCCTTTCTCATAAAAAGAAACGCGGCTACGATCTGTAGTGTAATCAGAGACGGCACATAATGAGGCGAGCAGACTTCAATCGGGATCCGTACGCCATATATGTTTATTTGGCGAGCACTGAGTGCGTTTGCGCAACTTTGGGTAGGCGTTAGTGCTGTCGCGAATAGTCGCTCTAGATGCGCTGAGACAATGCCGTTGCGCAGCTGGCCCGCGCCGCCTTGCGCAAGCGCCGCTCCGGTGAAACTCTCGCCTCTTACAGGTACAGGGAAACTAGCCTTTAAGATAACAAATGGAAAACGCATGAATGACTTAAATTAATGATCAAGTTAGATGTCCGACACGTCACTCTCAAGCCTCAAGGTGTTAGAAAGCCCTTATGCTGATGAAGTAGAAAACTGCAACGTATGATAAAGATTTATGCGTAGTTGTAAACACGTTCCTCCAATTAAAATCCGATTGCATAAAGTATAGTGGGTGAAGATTATAATTATACGAGATAGTATCGATTGACGATCGAGATACCGAGAGCCGAATAGCCTTCTTACACTCTCAGATCGCCCACTCCCACGGCGTCGGCGTACTTTAAATTAATATCATATTGTGTTACAATTACGGCAACGCACACAGATTTATCTGGCTTCGCAATAGCCGTGTCTGTGTATCGTGCACGAAATGAGGTCGCGATAAATTGCCTCTGTTATCGCTCATTCGCGAATCGAAACTAGTAGGAGATTGTCGGTGTCGCAGTCCATTGTCCGATGATCACATCCATGTTATCAATCATTTGAAGGACGTCCTCAGTTCGAAAAACTGCAGTTTACTTACAAACAATGGCGGATCGCGGTCGTAACCCGACTGTCGTGGGAACTCGCGACAAATATGCGACAATACGCTTTGTTGGTCGCTCTTCTTAAGATCGAAAAGCTGTAACCTCGATATTTATCAAAGCGACACGTCCCTCGAACCTTAGGAAAAAAAAGAATAAACGGTACAGATCCGCGCCGCCATTGTGTCTGACTAGTGCTCCGCAGACATGTTAAAAATAACACGTCTTTAGTTAACGTCAACGGTCGACATGTATGCAGATATGTAGGTAGGTAGGTAGGCACATGACTCAGAGAAAAAGTTCGCAGAGTACTTAACACCACCAGCGCTAACTGCTTATCTGTGTCTTATTCCTCCTTTTCATTTACGGTATCTTTTACTGGAACGTGTTAAACAGATTTTTGTTTTAATTACTCACGGATTCTAAGAAATCATTTAGGTAAGTAATGTAAGTGTCTAACCAGACGACTTGATTTACACTTGACCTATGACTAACAATGGCTATATGGAATTTGTCAACACGAGACTATTCTTCGTAGCGAAGGAATTTTGTTATCGATAGCCTAGAGACAATGAAAACACTGCAACTGTATAAACAGAGGACGTATTGTGAGGTAACTGTCATGTCTGGGATATTCCGAGCATGTGCGCCGTGAAGTTAGCAACAGGGCAAGGCAGATGTTCGAACTAAGTATGCGCGTTAAGTTCACCGTTTTTATGCGTCCGTCCACGAAGCTTGATAGAATGTGTATGAATATGTGAATGAATACCTACCCATTCCTTTGACAAAAGAGGCGTGCTTGCTCGCCAACCTCGGTGACTCATCAGGACAGGCCGGTGTATAATCACCAAAACCGTTGACAAGAATCCGTTTCGAATTTAAATTCAGAACGGACGAGGTTAGACGACTGGCCAGCCCATGTGCCTGTTCAATAACCACTTTTACGTCTTAACTGTAGATTACTGTTATTGTCAGAGATCAATGAGCAATAAAAATTTAATAAGTCCGTCCAGTAATAATGCCAATGATAGCAAAGAACTAGTTTAGATAAAATTATAGATTCGTTCTAATTTCTAAACTTTTAAAAAGCTATCATTAATCGCTGGCTTTTTGACTTTTTGGATTTTATTAGAATTCTCTATTTCTTAAAGGAAGATATTTGTATTGTTAAGGATGTTTGATGTCATCGGCGGAGCACCGCCGGCAATGGCCGAGGCGATAGCATCGCGAGGACGCTGTATCTGAGAAATAGGTCTAGTTATTGCTCGTGACATCTATAAAACAAGATTTATTGCATCTAAAACTTGAACTTAGGAAGTCATATGATGTAATATATTGGAGAATATGTGAACATTACTAATTTAAGGAGGAAATGTGAGCCTGCGCATACGTGCAGATATTAATCAAAGAACTTACACTTAATACATACTTAAAAGGCAAGGAAGGGATATCCAATACGCGGCTTCACGTGAATTTACCCTTGTTGGACCGACTAGGGCATAGTACTATTTAAAGACAAAGAGTAGCCGGGATGTCGCCCAGCACATACAGACCACAGACGATCTAGAACAGGGTCCCAATTCTCGGAACGTGATAAAGATATCGAATTCGACATCTAGGTATATGGACGAATGTATGTATGGAAATCTCTCATTCGATATCTATGTCGAGTGCACGAAAATTGGGCTCCAGCTTCTTAGTCACTGCGCCAACGAGGCTGTCAATATTTGATGCCATTCAGTGGCACAATTGGAAATCGCTCTAGCAAGTGTTTAGTAAGAGATCAGCGGGTCAAGCGCAAGAATTCGGCTGCAAAACGCTAGCGGTCTTGACATCTTAACACCGTGTGTTTGGGATACACATAGATCGATGTCAGTGGGCCGAGTCCGATACGTGAGGCGGTTTATTTGCATTTTGCGACATGTTGCAAAAAAAACGAACCGAGAGGCTGTCACGGTCCATTGTGTTGCAAAAACGTCGGGTTTTGTCGATATTCTTCCAAATGTATGTTACTTATTTTTGCAAGTACATTGACATAGGTGAGTGACAAAGAATGATAAGGTATCTGTTAGGATCGACGGTTGGACCAGCCTCCTTGTATATTGTATATGTTTTAAGTTTTTCTACGTTTATTTTTTATTGTATTTTTATCTTATAGAGTTGTGTTCTTGTCATGTCTTGGATAAAGTACACGTTTGCCAATATCAGGTGTTTTATTGGCATCTTACATACAATCCAAACGCAACAGTATCCTCAGAGAACACATTAAGATTTAACAATGAGAAACAACAGAGGCGGGCCTCATTAGGAGTCACTAAATATTAATCAGAACCCATTTGTGTCTGGCAAAACAAAATGTTCGAGAACAAACGCCGAGCGCCGCACGCGCACAGGAGGAGCGCGGACGCACGTTCCATTGATGCCCACACAATCGACACTTGACATTGACACGCCTAATCACAGAGCATGTACAAATCTACGTACACTCTGGCGGTCACTGGCAGCTGAAGTATAGACGGAGCGAAGATACATAAATTGTTTTTTTAATGATATTGGGCTTGTAAGAGCAAGCAAGCTTCACACCGATTGAGAATGTAGCCTAAGATATAGAGCGAGCTTATCCAGAAGCAAACTTTGCATTTCAGCTTTATAATGTTTGAGATTGTAGTCATAGGAGAAAACAGACGCAGGGCGTCCCATACCCATTGATGGCGCCACTGTCGCTTATGATATTGGTTTGACACCCGCGAATGCCATTTTTTTTGTTGTTTTGTTGGTTTTATTGTGTAGTTTTTTTTTTAATTTAATTTTAATGTTTTAAAGTTGATTATTTCTGTGTTATTATTTATTTGTTTTGTATATGTAATTTTTCATTTTCTTTTACTTGTATTTATTGCATGTTTATCTTTCAAAATATTTTTTTCAATGCAAAGGTGTCACCCAAGGTCCAGCCTGAAAACCAGCGCTGCAGCTGCAGTATGTGGCAGTTGCAGCATATGCTGAGGCTGAGCCTTGTTGGCCGCAACTCTTTGTCTCTGTACCTTGTTTTCTCTGTTTTGTTCTATGTGTAATGTGTTGTGGTCAATAAATTGTTTCTTATCTTATCTTATCCATACCTTATAAAGTAACTTGCCCTTAAAGTTAAAAAAGGTACAATTTCGATGCCCGATTGTGCTCAACTAAGGAAAAGGATCTAAGGATCACAGCTGACTGGTGTTAACCTGAGATCAACCTCCTCATTCAAACGTCAATCCAGCTAATGGGACATCCAAGACAGTAACGAGATGTAGGATCCGCGCTTGTAATGTTACAAGTAAATAAAAAAACAGACAACATCACAAACACATCGAATTGTTTTATGATGAGTATTAGAATCAACCAAGGAACCACTACAAATACGTACATAAATAAATATTATAACACCGAGACACACTGAATAAACACAAGTGTTCATTACATGAATGTTTCTCCAGGGTGTTATTGACCTCACAGCCCTTGGAGCAAGAGGCAGGGTCTACCAAAAGCGCCATCAGGCGAATAAGATACGGCTGTCTCCGGCGTTAAAATCTTTAGCATGTTGGACCAATTCGGCCTTGTTATTGTATTCTAATAGCGAGCGAAATATTCCATTGTGCATACAAGAGTTGCGCTTGCGCACGCACCTTCACTGAACCGAACGATGACGGCCGTCTTAGGTTTGATAAAGAAAGAAATAGAAGTACTTACTTTAAATGTTTGTTTCCGAAAGTGTTGAAGTTACAGCAATGCTGCTAGAAAAAGAACTCTATTCAAACTTCGATTGAAAAAGGGATCTTATAGTCCTGAACCCAGCGATCAGACATCAACCCCGCCTGGGTACGCCCCAGAGCTGGCTAGAACTAAATATGTACACACGGCGTCACGTCAAGTTATCCTTGTTGACCTTTGGACCGTCCTTATGTCTGGGGCACAAGGGCTATTTTTCCACTGCAGGTGGGTATCTTGATCTTACGCTGACTGTACATAAAATTTTGAATTCAAAACATGCGCACGCTGTACCTATTATTTTATGTAATAATTGTATACCATGTTTTAAGCAAATAAAGAATTATGATTATGATTGTGGAAATCTTAAAAAACGAAGAGACAAAGTTCATTGAACTTATTTTTCTTTGACACATTTTGAAAATAACAATACATGCAGCTGCCTTTTCAACAATATAGCGTTTCCTTGGCGTGTGATCGGTTCCTTTGTCAAGTATCTGTGTTCGTTAGTGCAAAAGCAAATTTATTCATGCGGACCACCATTGTAACCGGCTTTCGTTACTTCGCGTTTAAATTTTGTCATTGTGTCGTGACTTTTGATTGAATATGCCTTTGTTTTTCATCATGTCTCTTTGTCTATAACTAGGCTGTTTCAGATGATGAATGTCTGGTCTAAACTTGTTCTACATTCAACCTCTATTCTCTAACGAACACAATTGAACGAAATATGATTGTACTCTTCAACAGAAAACATTGCACCGTGTAACGATTAGCCTAATGGAAGATCACGGCCAGCGTTTAACAAGCGTTTGTTGCAGCACGATGCCTAACGAGCCAAAACAAATCAATATATTGCAAAATCATTAATGATAGGTCTTGTTCGCAGCACGCGGTAATATCCTCTTTGGTTGCATTCGTGCGCTGGCGCCGGTCACACAATACAAAACTCGACAGTGGAACATTTCTTACCTCACGATCTCCAAACACTCAAAAAGTTGTTGGTCCTGCGCCCGATTACTGGTCATGCTTGAACCTTGAGGGTAAGGAAATAAATATACTGCACTTTTGGTATTACGTTGTTACAAATACAGGAGACTTTAGAGAAACTGATGAAAGATAGAAGAAAATACATTTATTGACCATCCCAGCACAGAGAAAACAAATACAGTAGGCATAACACGACACAGATACAAAGAAGAGAGGCGATACGAGAATAGATGGTGTGGTTGTGTGTGGTCAATAAGGTCCATTTGCTGCTACGGCATTATCGGTGGTGCCTCAGCTGCGCTGGTATTCTGGTGGGACCTGACGCTTATACATCGTTTGGGACAAGTACGTGTTAGTCTCGGTCTCAATTTCTTATTCACGACGTGAACTGCCACCTTTAGTGTAAAGATTGGTTTGGACATAATAGCCCAACTTTGGTCAGAAGGGTTGTAAAGTCAGCTGCGCAGAGATGTATACTCTTTATTACCTTGCCATAATAATACCGCCCGTATCCGTGTAGGAAAGTAGAAGTTAGATGGTAACTAGCTGTTATGACATGGTACAAAAGTGTATACATTCATTTGCAGCAGACCGTACAAACATATCTTCACAATCAACATAAAATCGGACTTTTGCAATTGTGAACATTAATATACATGTGCGTCTTGCGATCAAAGTGTTCACACTGTTCTGCATCACAGTGCGGCTGGCAGGAGGATGCGGCTCATTACAGACAATTAGAAGCTGATCCGCGGCTGTAAGCCTGTAGTTAGTGCGTGCGCGCCGACGCGTCGCTCGCCCAATGCGCGATCAGCGGCGCCGGAGCTACCAACAACGTCCACTCTGCCGCCACATACTCGTATTACTAAGTGTTAGTTTAATCGAGAGATTTGCCAATACAGTTGAACTAACACAGTCTAGCTAGATGGAATCTGGTTTCTATAAAGTTTCTCTAGCCACCCTGTGTGGAGAGCGCTTTATGTCACCTCATGACATAAAGATGTCAGCCCATTGCAATTTAAGCGGCATCTTTCATTTCATCATCATATTCATATTTAAAGCCAATAGATGCCCAGCAGTGGGAAATAAGTCTCCCTCAAGGTTCTCGGCATAGATCGGTACCTACTGTGCCATCCCCATTGCAGAATTCTCTCGACCTTCACCAGGTCGTTCGTCCACCCATTGTAATATTCACACTTCTTTATGATATAACCTTGCTTAAGTCACTTTTTCACTCATCCTCTGATGGAAACATGTTCATTTAATTATTTTAAAGATTTATGTGTTCGGTCGCAGTCGATCTGTCAATGCATCATCAGTGACATGAACACTCCAAGATTTTAACTGTTTTTGTTTTGTACCAACATTATGACATCATACCAATACGTTAAACGAAAAACATCAATAAATGACCCAACTTTATTGATGTTATTATTAAAATACATTTAAGGAGGTATCATATTTTTACAGCTTAATCAGAAACTCGTTTCGGTGGGTTAAGTACGTACATAAAACGGAATTTCCAGTTTACATCATTTATGGGCACAAATTTAGGTTACATGTCGGAGAGTTTCTAGACTTATCTATTAAATTATTGGTTTGCTACTTTCGATAATAAATGTTCGTTCCTATTTCACCGCGTCTGAAGTATGTGCAATACAATATTTATCTCTGAACCGAAATTAATTCCTATTCATCACCAGGCGGGCACTTAGCGGATTTAGGGCAGACTGCGCGCGCGCAGGGCAGCGCTTCGCAGCGATAGCGCCTTTCACCTTAATGCAGTATTACCTGGGGTCACGTATTCCACTGTTCGTGGTTATTACCCATTCATTTTAATTGATACGCAATTGCACACTAATAATGACAGCAATCGACTACTGCGAAACATGACTGCACTTGCAAAGTTACGAGCACAACTCACCGTAATAATATAATTATTTCAGATCTGAATTGATTAACGTCGATCAAAATATAAAGAATTCAAGCCGCACTATCGAGTGAAAATCTACAAGGCACCGCCCATAAAGAGTATTAATAGCTGTAACGCAACGTTCCTATTATAATAGTTATCCTTTGGAATTTGCAAGTGCATTACAAAAATAGCAACACGCCCGTCAAGTCTTGTACAGCCATCAAGATAAAAACGCTTTTAAAATCAAGAGTCGTTCTTTTTTTTTATAAATATGGTCTGTGCACGATTTTGTGTAGTTAAGAGTGAGGAGTAGTAATGTATTGAATTGAAACGCGCATGCGGATCAAAGGAGTGCGCGCGCGGCGATCACGAGTGCCATTGCCGTAATAGAATAATTAATGGGCGCTGGAGTGCGGCTGAGGGTCACTGACAGCGGTAACGCGCGACCAGACTTCGCATTTTGAAAGGGACCGTCCCGTTTTTCGGTTGTCTGTTCTGGTGTCCCCTAAGACAAGGCAAGGATGCACAAACGTCTACTTTTTCGAAATAGCGCGATGGTTTTGTCGTTTGGACCAACCTTTCTTACAATAAAAATGCATCCAAGTCTAGAATATAATTATACCACCTTGTAGTGGCCTGCAAAAATATGCCTAGTACTTTGTCACGATACTATGGATACCCTTCGTGTAAGACAGTAGAATAGGCTACCCTCACTCTTACCGAGGTGTCGTAAAAGGCGACTAAGGTAAAGCTGCTGGCATGATCATCAGCACCCAGAGAAGGAAAACTCTGCATTTATATCTAAACCCTCGCCAACCCGTCTGCCAAGCGTGGTGAGTATGGCAATTACCCCTCATGTGATTGAGGGAGGCCCGTGCCCCAGCAGTGGGGACTTAAATGGGCTGATGATGATGATGATGATGAAGACAGTAGAAATCAGATAGCTGACTACTATGCCTAAGGTACTAAAGTGTTTCCTGTAAATATGTAGATGTACATTACAAACCTTAGGAGAGGCCTATGTCCATCAGTGAGCGTCTGTTGGCTGAAATGATGATGATGATACACACGATCGCACAACAGGATCCCAATTCTCGTGCTCGTGATATTTGGAAAATATGGCGGATGTCACATGAAATCTATACAAAAGAACTATGTTGTTTATATGTCGTATGATGATAAATGTCACGAGCCCGAGAATTCGGCTCCAGGTTTAAAGCTCGCCCAAATCTCACTATCAGTGATTCGTTCATACATATCACATGTGTTTCTTATTATTTATAGATAAACGTTCAAAATGGCGGAAATAACGGTGTCCCGTTTTGAGCTAGGAAAGAAATGGCCATGTTATCATATGCCGGCGCTCGCGCAGGGCAAATGTGAGCGCCGGTTCATGGAACCTATGCGAACGCCACATATGCTTCTGGACCTTACTTCTGTAATGCCATTCATAAAGGAAGGTAAGTTATAATTATACCAAGATAAGAAAACAGAATCTACTGTATTTATAAGACGACACTGCTGTTGTCTTATTCTAGCTTGGAACTAAAATAAATATAGCATTCCAACATGAAGTCGTACATTGCAAAAAACGCCTGTAACCAAATTATCGTCATAATCAAAATTGATTTTGGAAGTAAACATTTTATAATTGCGCATTATTTACGGTTCTTCGTAGTCATTGTTGGAAATTAAGATGTCCTACTGAATGTTTATTCGCGAGCATTATAACAGCAGTAACAAAAATAGATTAATTAGGCACTTAAACTGGGTGTGTATTAGCCCAAAAACGATACAATAAGGAACCGGTAGAACCGCCCAAAACCGTAAACATCTGAGTTTCTAAAGGCTGTCTGTCCGTCCGTTCCACTTACGAAACCCGAAGGCTGGCTAGTTATTAGCCATTCAAGTCGGTGGAAACAATGCCCCCAGTTAGAGGGTCGCGGCGGACCGACCAACTCATGCAAATGTCCAACACTCGGAAATCACCGGTAAGTAGAGTCCATTGTTCCCATTGAAAACATACATATCAGTGGTGCAATAAGATGAACAACGGAAATGTCCGAAGTTGTACGCTTGGTGACACTGCGCGCAGTGTGTTAAGATAAATCCTACAGATTTAAAATGATAAATTCCATCAAAAATGTGAAATGAGAACCAAGTTCAGCGTAAAGTTCCTATGATTTCAAGGACAACAGAAGTGAAATCTAAATGGGTGCCACCAAGTTAGTGGTTATTGCTCAGTTCTGGCATTGAAGCCTGATGTCTGACTTTCGTCTCATATACTAATTATTATGGTTATAACTACAGTTATTTTTATTTGCATAGCATAAAGAAACACCGTAATCGCACATGCATAATGTAGTAGGCATCTCACAGGTTTCAATAGATGTGTCTTTGACATGTTTATCTGAAATAGTTTTTGATTCAGGAGAAGGTGAAAAGTCTACAAATGATTTCTGTCATACAAACATAGTAACATTACACATTTATTAACACAGCTCGCTAGTTCGCCCTGCTTGAACTTGTCTTTGACAAGCTACCGCGTCATATTTAGATACGGATGATGATTAGCGAGCATGGCGTTCCGGCGCCGTGACATACTGTTGAGTGGCAACCATTTTGGTAACCTATCACGGAAAGTGTTTTTATCTTGTATTATTTTTCTCTTTTCTGTAAAAATCATGTGATGTGTTTACCAAATAAATGCTTATTCTATTCTATTCTACTATACCAACAAACCGTCGCTTGACTACAAAAAAGTATTTGCAGAAAAGTTGTTTTTACAACAGAACATGTCTATCCAACCCCCAATTAAGCAAAGGTACAAAAAAACCTAATTGATCCCGTCTCAATTGTGGAACCACTGTAGTATTAATCAGTACCCTATTAGTTTACGTAAATGGCAAACGTCAGTCAAGTATTGCTGGTCTTTAGAAGGAGCTCTCGATAAATGGCCATGCAATTTCAAACCGTGGTAGTGAGCTCTGTCAGGGTGGCCGACGTGTAGTGATGCGCTTTGAGGGAGACTTATCCCTTAACTGGGTATGGAAGGTTCACAATCTCCTTTCCTTCAGACCAGTTGAGGGTTGGTCGAGTGATTCTTGGAATTATCGATCGGAATGAAAAATCGATAAACCCAGTTGCATCAGAGTATTTGTAGCGTAAAGGAAGCAACATTTATATTTGAGAAAAGATTCTAAATTGCTGCTCTGAATAACCGTAACTCATAAGTGTTATTTCAGTGAGGTTGTAAATCGCCTACAATGAAAACTAATGTGAATATAACTCACGCATCCAAACAAAATAGTGTGAAAAGGACGGGGATAATGATTCAGTCGTGAATTCCGTTTCGACGTAGGCCCTAAGGCTCGAAGTCTCGACGCAACACTAGCGCCGTGCAACTCTAATGTAATGCAAGCGCGCTCGAGGCGCTCCCGACTTGAAATATCACGGAATCTTGCAATAACCCAGATGAATATATGTATTACTATTATGGATCGTGAAATGTAGGATGATTTGAAACCTCCATTGCAACAGTCTAAATGCTAAAGGTATATAAACAATAATAGTCCTCTAAAAGTTTCGACTACGCTGCCCTGATAGAAGGAAGACCGCTTAGCAAGTAAATCTGAGAAAACCAGAAAGAGGTGCATTATGATTTTTTTTACCTTTAATTAAACAATAACAAATTTATTAATTGAAGATGATGCCAATCTCAACCACTATGTAGCTACGCGCAGGACATTTAATGTGATCAAGCTTGTGCACTGCCTATTCCAATACCCTCATATTCCGTTGGGACCACCTAGGAGTACAGTAAGTAGCTTGTATAAGCAGACGTAAGTACAAAGACGTAAAAAGTGATCTTTAATGAGGGAAACACTAACATTTAGGCATTAATTCCTGTATACTTATACCAAGTGTGTTATTACTTAAGAATAAATTGCAAAAGATTGCTATAAAAAATATCAACTAGTGATTTAGCAGTCTCATCGTAACTGGTGGTCAAATATTTAAATAATATTTCCACTGGATATTGTAAATATACCTACAATATTGATGAGACTATCGACACCTCATGTCGAATCAAGAACCTACTTAACAAATTTCGTCGACTTAGTAACGCGGTCAGTGGTCTAATTGGTAGAATATTCACCCGGATTGTGGAAGGTGTGGGTTCAGTCCCGCCTAAACACGAGATGAAATTTTTAAGTGTGTTATTTACTTAACAATAAATTGCAAAAGATTGCTATAAAAATATCAACTACTTATACCAACTTTTGAGCTGTGGTAATATGAAACGTTGTCAGAAGGTGTAATTCGGTAAAATTCTCGGTTCTATTCATAATCATAATATGCTTTATTGTCATAATTATAGTTTACATAAAGTAGGTGTTACAAAGTATTTGCGTCACATACAATTTAAGAATTCAAGTAAGTAAACATTTATTGACAACATACCAGATTTACAGGGATAGGACACATAACATTAAAAAGATATTTTACAGACAACAAATAGTTAAAGAAATTACATAAACTACAACTTTTACTTTTAATTACTTTTAGGCATACAATAAGTTACATTGACATCTTATATTCTTATCATCTAAATTTTAATTTATTGTGTATGATTTATTTACTAATGAAATTTAATTTGAGGGTAAGGTAATGATAGTCTGGATTGTGTCTATTCTTAATTAATTTAAATAAGGTTAAATGTACTTATGTACTTTATGACGTCAGCACGCACAGTGACGTCCCTTAGTTCCTTGGACTCCACGGAAGACCAGCGTCGTGGTCCTTTAGACACTGTGACACATGCTGAGTGGAGCCCATTTCAGTGCCATTCTAATGTCCATTTCGTTATATTTTTATTTTTTTTGTGTATGTTTGGCGCTGAATAAAGTATTTTATTCTTATTCTTATAAATTTGAATTGTCTAATGATATGTATTTGAAGTTTTTGTAATTTTATGTTATATTGCACTTAGCTGAAATAATTAGGAAGAACATATTTGCTTGTCGATAGATCGACTAATTATGTGAAAATGACTACTTACAGAATAAGACCAAAAATGAACCATGTTTTATGCAAATTAATATTATTTGTATAATTTGTAAGTGAAAACATCGTTAGAAAACCTGCACATTTCGGAAATGATTCTGAGCGTGTAGAAGAGCCATGGTCCAGTTGATCTAGTTCCCCTTCTAAAGGTTGTGAAGGTCAGATGGCAGTCGCTTCATTGCAATTACTAGACTTCCCTAATCCTGGATCATGGTCCTGGCGTACCTCGGATTCACGACAGCTTGTGAAAAACACGCTAGGATAATGATGATGTTAGCAGGTAGCAATCATAAAGACCTCACCGTACGTATACGGAGGAGATGATATTATCACAGCCTCCAACGTGACATCCGTTGTTTCCAACTAACATGATCGAGGTGGTACACCCACGGACCGACATACGTGGCTTGTTACCCGAGTTTATGCGCACGAGTCCATACATGGAGGCTGAGAGATGTTGAACCGTAAAATTTTTATAGTGTACACACAAAGCAGTGGCGTAATTTTAGCGGAATTTCGCCTTTTGTGGAGTTTTTAACTTCGCAGTATTACTACCAACGTGTCAATATTATCATTTTAGAAAACTGAACTTTACTTCTAAGCTACTGCTAAGTTGCTGCTGACCTTGTGGCTAACTAAGATGTGGCGCTCTCTGAAAAACCCTAAAGTTCGATCTCACGAAGGACATGACACTTTAATTACAATCGTACCTAGATAACTATATGGATAAATAGAATGATATGCGTTTGCCTATTGTCATGATCAGGTAACACAGACTCCTAAGTTCGAATAGGACATCGCGCATTTTGTAAATAGTACAATTTTTTTTCATGTGATAGGTGGCAGACGAGCAGACGGCTCATATGATGTTAAGCGATTGCCGCCGCCCATGGACAGGCGTCCACCGGCGACACCAGTGAAGTCACAAGTGCGCTGCCAACCTTTAAACCCCCTTTTCCCCCTGATTGGGCCTCCGATACCCTCACTCACGCAGCGAAACACAGCACAGTGTCGCTTAACGCCGGTTTCTGTGAGGCCGTGGTATCACTCCGGTCAAGCCGGCCCATTCAAGCCGAAGCGTAGCTCTCCCACGGTCAATTTAACATAGGTCGAAATCATAAGGCGGTAACATAGGCGGTTCGGAACTCAGAGACCAGGGTTTATGTGTGTAGGCTATACAGATAACTAAACTCAAGTAAAAACCTTGCCATAAAAATATTTAGAGCATTCAAAGTTCGAACAACTCGGAAGTGTGCGGCCGTATTGGTCCAAGGCGATAAGCATCTGCGGAAGGCACACTTACGGGAGCAACTCTCGCCTCCATTGTGAGAGCCCGGCGCCGGAACGGCGACTGTCCTCCCAACTACAATGCGGCCGAATCACACCACACACAATAGAGAAAATAAAACGCCACTCCACGGGTTGCACGAGGAAACGTTCCGCTCTGGCTGTACATATCTCTGTGGCGAGGGAGAGAGTTGTTCGGAACGATCGCGTTACGAGTGTCCGTTTCAAATGTGACTGACAACTGCGGATGTGTAACTTGAATATTGTTAGAAAATGTTAGTCTCTGACAAAATATTGGTCCGGCCGCGGGCGAGACTGCGTCTTGCGCCTGCGACTTTTGTCGACGGCTAATAACTTTGAGGAAACGAACGCCGTAATCGCGTGCCCCAGTTGCGCGGCTGCCCCGCGGTGAGACCGCTACTCCGACTCAATTTCGCGCCGGTTCCTCGCAGGCCGTTTTTCAGCGTATGCGATGCTCGCGCAAGATAACAATGGGGTACGTAGACCCGCATAATGATAGTAATGGAGGCCGGTCCGATACTTGCATATCGGCCGACTCATCGACGCAGCCGGGTATCTGCTCCAGCGTTCTAAAACCACTGCGGACAATGTTGCATTCCGTAATAATCGCACCTTGACATTATGCGGACGGAGAATAATAAAAGTAATCGAGTTTCCGAGGAGCCGGCATCGCTAATGTTTTAGAACATGTAGGGCGGCGCGTACGCAGAGGGCCTAAAACGCATAGGAGGCCCATTCTCGCGAACTCGACATTGATGTCGGAATTAGAGATTTGTATGGATAAATGTATAAAATCTCTAAATTCAACTTATGTAGAATGCACGAGAATTGCCCCTCATATGACATTGAGTCATACTTTCGTCCATACAAATCTTTAACTCAACTTCCATGTCGAGTGCTCGAGGATAGGCCCCTTGGTGCCCAATTTTCATGCACTCGACAAAGAAGTCGAATGCGAGATTTCTATACACACACTGCTTACACTTCCTGTCACACGAGCGTGTGTCTTCTTTGTTTGAATGCGATAGGTGTATACTCGTTCGTCACGGGACGGCTTCGTAAAAAACCACCAGGACGCACTGGTCGCACTCACAATACTCAGATGCCAAAAACTAAATGGTTTCCGACATAGTATACTATGGTAGGGTGGTGACAGTTCCTCCGATGGTTTAACCTTAGTCCCGTTGTGTGCGATCGACCATTCAAAGCGCCTCACATGATGGATTAATATTGCCATGTATTCGTATTTATCAACCTAGACGACACCACAAATGCTTCCATAAAAACATATTGACTTATGGCAAGTAAATGGCTTTCACCCACACGTTCTTTAAAGAACTTTCTATCACAAGTGCGTCAATATTTGAATCCTTATGATCCGAATAACGCGTACAGAGTCACGTGTGAATCCACGCGAACAAAGGTATAAGAGGACTAATGCTCAAAGAACTCGCGTGCTGTGAGAAGATTATTGCTTATATGGGCAAATGCTCATAAAAGGATTAAAGAACTATGGACGGTTAGATAGAGCGCGAGTCTACGAAGCGTGGAAGCATGTCCTTGGTGATCCAGGGATCCTACAACGAAACCGTCCCGCAACGAACGAAAATATAACTGTCGCATCAAAATAAAAGAGACGCACAGCGCGTGTACAAAAGACAGCAACAAAGTTTCGGACGTGAACTACTTCATTTCTTTGTACTGTAGATCCTCACGAGTCCGGATAAAGCAGGCATTTTAGGTCTGTTCGGCCACATTAGTTGGTTCCCGGCCGATCAGGCTCTTTTCGTCGTCCGTTCGTTCCTCTCGTGCACTCTCATTCCGATCTCTCACCTTCGTCAAGTTTTTTTTATATGTGATAGGTGGCAGACGAGCAGACGGATCACCTGATGGTTAGCGATTACCATCGCCTATAGACATCCGCAACACAAGTGCGCTGCCAACCTTTTCTTTTCAAATCCCTTTCCCCCTGATTGGGCCTCGAGTACCCTAACTCGGCGAAGCACAGCATGGAGAAAAATTAACGCCGCTTTTCTTTGAGGCAATTGATTCATGCCGAAGCATGGCTCTCCCACGGTTTGGTGCACTCTCATTTCGATCTCTACCTTTTTAAAGTTTGTCCAGATGTTTGGTTCACAAGCAGGCAACCCTGCGCACGAGCAGCCTCGGCACGTGAGCGGGCGGCGCGCGCTCACCGCGCACGTTACGATCCACTGGAGCACGTGGATGCCTCGGTTATTAATACCCGAGACTTCCTCTATTGGAACAATTAGGCCCAATTGATGCTGGGATGCATCGTGAGGAAACTTGCACTTTTGTAGTTCCTGGAATGTGCAACCATGTTTCAGACTGATTCCCCTGTTAAAGGGTTGCGGAGGTCAGACTGCAGTCGCTTCATTGTAATTAAAGCGCCCCGGGCTCTAGAGCGTCATCATCATCATCACAAATGGTGTTCGATGTTTAATCTAAACCCCTTTTATTGGAAAACGCGAACTAACAAAAGTTCTGGAACTAAACTCGTTCTAGCCGCTTTTAACAATGCTTTTTAGTACGGCTTTAGTACGGCAATAACTGCAGATCACGTTTTGTAATAAGGTAGAGAATAAGGTAGAAATACACAGTTATACCACTATGCTGATTTTATGGCGCCTAGGAAAGATATGATACTATGTGTAATACATCTGTGATTCGCGTGCCTACCCTATATCTGATATTGAATAGGTTCGTGTGTATTAAAGAAGGAAAGGATTTTTTTTTATCAATTGACAACTTGTACCTGTCCATCTCCCTGTGGTGATGTGACGTAGGTTTCCTTCACACTGCGTCATTCTCTTCACACTTCTTCTTCTCTATATCAGACTTTCCCATTCGCACACACTACAAGCAGTCATCCAACCAAAGGTGAAGAGCCCAACGAGTCATACAACATACATTTATTAATCACACACAAAACGTGTAATTTAAGTTGCGCGTAAACAATTTACTGTCGCTTCCATCTCAGGAGATGGAAGCTCGTGAACAT
The DNA here is from genome assembly GCA_019059595.1 of Marasmia exigua. NCBI lineage: Eukaryota > Metazoa > Arthropoda > Insecta > Lepidoptera > Crambidae > Marasmia > Marasmia exigua. Next base: position 19,213,634 of record CM032470.1, read on the forward strand.
CTTATTCAAGACAATAAAATCAGCTAAGCGGAAATGTAAACTCATTTAATTTTGTGGTTTCTGCGCGTGCCACACCAAAATCGTGACGTCACGTGGCCACACCACTATGAAAATGGAGTGATTCATTCGTCAAATCGTGTCCGTGAGTTGCGCGGGCGCATATTGATGTGGGCACGAACGCTCGCGCCCTCCGTGAATGCCTAACGAGCGGCCATGTTTAACTGACACCCGTAATGACGCTGGAACATACCCGCTTGACGCATGCGCTGCTCCTTCCAGAATGTTCCACAGCCTTACCTGTAAAGATAAACAAATACTTGTTAGTACTGCATTATAACAACATAGCTAATTTAAATGTTAAATCTACATCATCCTAACTTAATAACCTCCTCGTTTTCCTCAGACACGACTGAGGGTCGTGGTCTTTTTGGACCAAATTGCGCCATCTTCCTCGATCTTAAGCTGCGTAAAGCTAAGCCATACTTCGCTTATGTTATAGTTATCTAAATAACAATAAATGTAAATAATCAAAACAAAGAGAAAAAATTAAAATAAAATGCTTTATTGCATAAACATAGATATTTTTTACATAATTATGGTTGGAGCATAAGAGTGGTGCCCTGGTGTTTTTAGTCGGTATGCCTCTGGCCGGACATAATCCCTTCTGCTCCCAGGCAGATGGTGCTCCCAGGTGAAAATGCCTTACGCATACCCATGCGTAAGGCATTTTCACCAGGGTGAACAAAAAATATATATATATGTAGATGCCTGTGCCAGGAGGCCTCTGCTCTTCGAAAAGAAAGAGAAGAACTTAGCAGTTAACAATGTATGACAGATTACGTAATTAAACCACCGTACCTAATTAAGTCTTATTAATGCAAATGACGTTTACACGGTCCTTATAATTGAATTACATTCAAACAAATCGAAACCTCTCGCAAAAAAAAACCGCATAAGTGTCTGAACTTCCGCACCGAGGGTTCCGTACTTGAAAATGTACAATTAGTTTTATGATCACAAAATTAAACATTACATTCAGTAAATTCTCAATTCTTGCCAAATGTCAAGATAATAGGTTAATGGAATGTTCCCTGTAGGTTTAGATTACGTTAGGAGTATCAAATACACCGCTGTATTTTGACTGACAAAGAAAATTGTTCTTTCTTTGCTCTAAGAGATTGTAGGCCTGAAAATATAAAATACAAATACAAAATAATTTATTTCAGTTACTTAGGCATAAGTAATGTACAATGCGTTTGGACTCTCCTTTTAAGAAAATACTTGCTTGTGTTAGGAGAGCCCCTCTTCTATATCGGAACAGTTAGTATACTTTTGACAAAATGACTTTCAGCTTAATACCTCCGCACGTATCTAAGTAAAAAGTGTTCTACTAATAGATCTTTTTTTTTTCTTATGAGTTACGGAACCCAAAAAAACAAAATACTTCAGTTTATGTAACAATGGAGGTAAACCCGTGAAATCGGTTCAAGGTGACCATTTAATCTTGCACTGGATCTATCAATTTGTAATATTCGATCGTTTACGCAACTAATTCAGTATACATTATTTCTAAATAGGTATCGCGTTTTGTTGATCAGATAGCTGATTGTTCGGGTAACTGAAAATGTTGTTACTAAAGTCTGTTTCTATAAGATAGAGGTAGGCTGGGTGTGCAATGAATAAATTGCCTGTCATTTGGGAGGTACGTAAATGTACAAACAAAGATACGTAAGACTTAAAGAGTCTGTATTGATATCTATCTAAGGCTTTAGAATGGTTTGTTGTAAATAAATGTTGTAGACGAAATCGCCCAGCTGAGGGCCTATTCTCGTGCACTCGACCATGAAGTCGAATTGGAGATTTCCATACATTCGTAAATGTAAATGTCGAATTCAATATCTAAGTCGATCGCACGAAGAAGTGCGTAACTAAGTCTTATAGTCTTAAGAAACGAGCCTACATCTTCTTAAATGGCCGCCAATTGGTGTAACGGATGGGCGGCGGTGAACTATTAGCCAGTTCGTATCCCTCCCTTCTATCTAATATCACAATAAAATATCGTATGAAAGTTACTGAAAGCTCCCTAAATGTCATCGATACTGAATGTCATTGAAGCGACGAAGCGTTCAAGGGTCCGCAGGTCAGACAATATCGAAGAGCCCGCAAGGTAAGATTTCACTGGTAAAATAGCGTTTGAATACACTATAAACTTTGACGATAATAATGGATGACTTTGAGGTTACGCTGCTGACATAAACAACTTTCAAAAGGTCAACGCAAAACTAAACAAACGAATGTGGAATCCGTCGCCGTAAATAAACATCATGAGCAAAATATTAAACAGTGTGTGTCATCGAAGCGTGGAAACTACAGGATTACGTCAGGAGTCGTGACGGAGTCGTCGTAAACTCGTGAGACCAATGACAAAAATAATGAACCCGCGAAGCTATTATCCGAAACCGATACCGATCGCCTCACACGTAGTGTCGCAGACGCCATGTGAACCGAACGCAACAAAGACGCTTGCATAACACGGGAAAACATCCGATCACGACGCGACCGCCTCGACGCCATTATCCAACCAGCCATAGCTAATGTCGATAGTAAACACGCAATTATCTCCTCAGATGAGGGTTATAATTTAGCAACACGTAGTTATAGGGAAAGCTCCGTGTCGCAGCGAAGCGCACGCGCAGACGGTCCTGGCTGCGCTCGCTCGTTAATTAAAAAATGTCAATTCATTAATCAGCGGCTGGCCGCAATGCAACCACGAACAGCAGCTCTGATTTATCACGCTCCAGATAAGAGCTGGTTCGCGGTGAGCTACGCAAAGATATTCGATTATTAGCCCCAGATGAAGTTACCATCAAGATATTGTTAGGAACCGCACCGGTAGACGTTGCGACGAGCACTAAAATAAATCAGAAATAATGATGCTACCGAAAGTGGCGCAATGTCGATTCTGCCAAGGTTGACGGCGAGGAACAATAAATTGATAGTGATCATTTATCAGGTGGATTATGCAAGGGATAATATTTTAAAGAAGAATAACGAGTAATTGCGCAAGTGCAGCGGCCGCTCCGCAGAGCAGCTTCATGGCGGAGTCCGCGGTATAATTTGCATAGTTAAAGTGCGCTCGCGGCCCATTAGACGAGGTGTCGCCCGGATCATTAACGACTTCATGGAAGCCCGCAGTGGACATTATCCCTCCATCTGATTATGAAGACGAGATTCCAGATAGTGGTCATTAGAGAAGATACGCGTCTCTCACGAGCTAGATTTTTATGGGTTCGATCACACGGTATTTTCTGTAATTTCAATTAAAAACCGTTCGTTCCTAGGAGGCTTGTGCACTGGCGTGAAGTTTGGATGATGGGATGGCTGATTCACGACTCTCGTCGCGGTAATAACGTTGTGAGCGGCCGCTCCCTGGCGGCGGGTGGTCGAGATAACGCGGTGCGCCGGCGCATCTCAGCAGGCACATTGTCTAGCGCTGTTTACTCTGATAAGATAATTAACTTCCCACTCCTCCCCTAATTTACTGTTTGTACTATCACCTGTCGTAATTGGGACAAATGAATTTACATTAAGCTTCATTAAACATAAGTATTATTTATCTACACGCTTACGTGTGGGTATGTGTTGAATGTCGTAATTTGGGGAAGTTTTTATTTTATTCGAAATCTTATCTTCAATACAGATGTGCGTAATAAAAGTGAAAATGAACAGTTAGTATGTCGATGTCGTCACATCCGGTGGTGCACTCCCAGTGCCGTGGGCCACTTCGCTTTCTAGGAAGAGTCAGGCGAAATGACGGACGACAGACGCCGCGGTCGGAATATTAATAACTGTATTACTGCGCGCGCGCACAATAACATCCTTGATTAATTATCACACGGCCGTGCCGTGCCATTGATAGATCTATAATAACCCCTTATGTAATGTCCCAGTGGAGATTCGACTATAAAGGAGCGGGTAAAAGCGAATTAGAGACCTGGGCTAACTTACTGTCAGATATTTAGGATTTTAATAGTAAGATCTTTTACCAGTACAAGTACCTTATCCAGTCAATCATTTAACTTAAGAAGGTCTCGCACAAAAGCTAACACTATGATGTAGTATCGTTGATGATCTTCAGACTGATGAAGAGTCGTTACGTATACTGCATGGCGTACGCCCTTAGGCCATATGGAATGACGCTGACGATTGGAAAGATGGCTAGTAGGAGCTGGATGATAGTAGCCAAAGCTAATCATAATGGCGAATATTTGGAGAAGCTTATGTCCAGCAGTAGAATACAACAGGCTGATTATGATGACGTATATTGTAAGCTTCTAGCTAGACACTGGTTAAACGTACCGTGGGAGAGCCACGCTTCAGCATGAATGGGCCGGCTCAACCGTATGGCTTCACAGAAAACCGGCGTGAAGCAGCACTGTGCTGTATTTCGCTGCGTGAGTGAGGGTATCGGGTGGCCAATCCGGACAAAAGGGGAGGTTTAAAGGCTGGCAGCGTACTTGTGACTCCACTCGTGTTGCGGGTGTCTATGGGCGGCGGCAATAGGGTATTTGACTAAGCTCGATATTTTACAAAATATAAATATTTTATCAAAATATAGGTAAATATGTGCGAATAGCAAAAATTCTCAATTAAAAATATAACGTCTAGCCGATTTTATGGTCATTCAAAGATTCATGGGCAAGTCCATTCTAAAAGTATGAAATTTTTAAAAAATAATTATACCATTGAATAACTCATATAATTTACGCCAACTATTATAATGGAACCATTGACATAAACGAAACATTTGATATAGCTACCATACAAAATTCAAATGAAATGCATGCAAAATACTGTCGTGTGACGTCACATCTCTGTAGCCATTTGTATAGAGCGTTTTGGGTTTGCCCAAAATAATGTGATTTTAAAGTTGTGATATCTCAGGTAGTTTAAATGAGATCAAGTAATTCTTTCAACGATGTTTCTATCATTGAGAGGTCTTTTGATTACACAAATGAAAAAAAATTAGTCAAATACCGTATTGCTTACCATCAGACGATCCGTCGGCTCGTCTGCCACCTATCACATAAATAAAACGTATTTTATTAGAGATTGAAAAAAAAAACGTTTACTGCATTGAAATTCATCAAATTGAAAAAAAGAAAATTTGAATTGGCTTTTTATTTTCTTTCAAATGATGTGACTTGTACAAAATGTGAGCTACTAATTAAACTTCTGTTAATGGATGTAATTTCCATGTAAACAAGGACATAAACTTACCTGGGAACATAAACGAACCTACATTAATTTGTAAGAGCGCATAAACAGCAATTACGCCGAGGCATACCCGCCTAGGGTTACCATATGGAATATGAAGAGTCCTGAAAAACTGTTCCAAAGACAGTGAAAAATACTGAGATTTGGCTCAAAACGGCCCTCGTCGTGTCATCTACGGAGAGGGTCCACCGGCGGCTCGTCGTATCATCTACGACGGGGGGAGGTAGGACCCTCGACGTCTCGTCGTATCACCTACGACGGCGGGTGGGAGCAGTCCCGCCGTCCTCTAAAAAAGTCAACTATTTAAAAACCATAAAGTCCTGAGATATTCACAATAAAAGATCCTGAGAGTTGATTCAAAACGACCCTCGTTCTGTCATATACGACGGCGAGGGGGAGGGATCACGACGGGGTTTGAGGGTAGTCCCGGCATCGCCACAATAAAGTCAACTATATCATTAAAAAACCCAAAAACCCTGAGATTCACTCAAATTTTCGAGGTCCGGCCGGAATCCGGAGAAACGCCTCAAAATCCTGAGATCTCAGGACAAATCCAGAGACATGGTAGTTTGGTAACCCTATACCCGCCTGAAGTTATAAAGTGTATTGTGTCAAGGCGAACGCTTTCAAACTGCTGAACAACCAGCTTTATGATACAAATTGACATATTCATAGAGTTTTCGAACAAAGATCAAGGTGAGCACAGTGAAAGGTGTTTGCGGCATAAATCATAACAAATTAATACCTGTTTCTTTTCAACCAAGTTTCGAATTACATTACGCGTCAATTGTCTTATAAACAACAGATGTAAGTACTAGAGAGTATAAATGTATAATGTACTAGTGACCTGCCCCGGCTTCGCACTGGTGTTGTTATATTATTATACATAAGTCCTTCCCCTTTTTATACCTATTAAAAAGAGCCGCATAGAAATCCGTTGCATAGTTTTAAATACATATGCATACATACAGACAGACAACGCAAGCGACTTTGTTTTATATCTTTATTTTTGTAATAGCAATTTTTTGCAATTTGTTCTTAAGTAAATAACGCATCTTATTTATCGTCAGGTCATGGCGAACCAAGCACTTACATAGTAACGCGTTCAGTGCTAACCACCCGAAGCGTAAAAGATTTGGGTGCAAATTCCGCCTAAACACGCAATGAAATTTGTAAGTGCATTATTTACTTAATGTATAATGTAGTACCAAGTGCACATCGCAGCGGCCATCGCCTAATAGTATTCATCTCACACCACAGCGCGCCGATGTGCACTCGGCCGTTCCGTTACAAACAATGACCCCTATTCAATTACACGCCGATTTCATTGCGCAACGCACCAAAACAAAATAACACAAAAAGTCTAACACATTTTGATCATGGTTCTATGATCTCTAACGGGATTGCTGAATCGTAAAACTAGAGTATATTTTGTCACAATATTGCTCAACTTGCTACGAAGATTTCTTGTCCTAATGTTATAAGTAAGCAGATGAGCAGACGGGCGGATTCGTCTTTTAAGCGATTGCCGCCACTCATGGCAACACTAGACGGAGTCACAAATGCACTACAAAACATTAGGTAAACTCCCAGGAATTGGGCTTCCGGTACCCTTACTCTGTAAGCAATTCACAGGGCTACTTCACGTCGGTTGTCTATGAGGCCGTAATATCCGATTGAGATGGCCCATTCTTGCCAAAGCGTGGTTCCTCCACGTCCAAAAGCTTAGATGATAATGAAAACTAGAGCAGATTTTATCACAATTGCTTAAGCAGTCACGAAGACGTTTAATTTGCAAATGGTCTAACCTAAAGGGAGCGTGGCGATTGTTCGGCTAGAGGTCTTTAGCCGCCCACTGGCACCCGAACTGGGTCACTGCCAATTTGCGATTCGAGCATCATTGTAATCGCATTAAGATTCAGCGACCGCGACGGCAGGCGCCGGCGCCGCTCGACCACCGCCGGGGTCAAACGTCAACCCACGACATTGTTATCTCAAGTTGGCGGAGCTACGTAGCCAAGCACGTGTTTTCTTAATACGTAGGTATTTCAAGTACTTGTAAGCATAGATTAACTCAATGCTCAATAATTCACAATAAAACCTCTCATCAGGAGCCCAATTCTCGGGATTTTCGACATGAAAAACCATACAAAAAAACTATGTTATTGCGGTAATAAACGATTTTCGATAAATATCACAATATCACAAGCAGGAGATTGGCTTCATGGAATGCACCCGAAGAATGTTCACAGCCAGCAGTTAGGCAAATATTTAGAGGGAGACCCAAAAACATGGGCGTGGTGACGATTTAGACCATCAATACCAGGATTGGCAAGCGCTTGCTTCGAACAGAAATCACTCGAGGAGGAACCGCCCGTTTGCACTAAGCACGAGAAAAATTGTAGGGATTGAAATAAATTGAAGCATTACGGAGTTTCTTGCTGGTGTCTTGTCAGTAGAAATCGACATTCCGAACCAGCAGCGGTAGTTGATAATATGTGTACCTATTTTAACATTCATTAAGTATTCTGTATGGACAACAGATATAATAGTAAGTATGGACCTAGATAGAATAAAGATTTTTTTTTCTTTATCATCGCGACGAGTCTTTGAGAACTAAAATCCCGAGAAAGTTATAACAAATATTTTTTATTTTACTTTTTTACTTTCTTCGGTGCTTCAACCCTTTGTGGGTCTTGGTCTCTTCTACTATGGACTGCCAAGCGCGTTGATCCCTAGCTAGTCCGTCTCCAGTTCGTAAAAATATATTTTCTTATTACACTTAATGAGTACAAGATATTTTGAACTGTGCTGCTGTAAGTATTTACAAGTAGATGACCAAAAGAGTTGTCAGGAGAGCCGTTAAGGATAGGCGTAAATCGCTTATAAATAGCTTCATCGCTGCATAAAAGATTATTACCCTTCTACATGGGAAGCGGTGATACCATCGTACCGTTGAGGAGATAGCCAGGGCCATAAGATTAGGGTTACCATGAAGAAAATAGAAAGAAAATACATTTATTGACTAGAGAACACAGAGAAAACTCATAAAGTGGGCATAACACGCCACAAATACAAAGAAGAGGAGATTCGAGAACGGATGGATGGGTTGTGGTTGTGGTCAATGAGGACCCAACCTCAGCATTTGCTACTATAGCATTATCTGCGGTGCTGCAGCAGCGCTGGTATTCTGTTACATCTCAGGCTTTTGAGGCGTTTCTTGGGACACCCACTGGACTTCAAAATTTGGGCAAATTTAAAATTATAAATGAAATACTTAATTAACTTTACTTTGTGGGGACGCCGCGGCTTCCTTCGTGCCCCCTCTCACACCGCAGATGTGACGACGGGGTTCGTTTTGAGCCAAATCCAGTTTTTTTTTATTTGGCCAAGACTTTGGGTTTTTTGATTAAATAGTTGACTTTTTTTCCCAGTCCTCAGACTTCATAAAATCGGTAATTCCTTTGTTGACCTAAGTATTAAGATATTCAATATGCTCCCACAAAATGTCATTAACCTATCATTGGATAAGTTTAAGCCTCATATTAGCCTGCCTAATGAAGAAAGGTTACTATAATGTACAAGAGTATTTAAATGATAAGGATTCTTGGTCATGTTAATCGATTAGTCTTGTGAGTAGTTATTCATAGTAGTCTGTTAACTTTGACAGTTGTATTTTTTTTCTTCTCAATTGAAACTCTGTTACATCAACAATATTTGAAAAGAGTAACTACTGAGTTTCTTGCTGGTGTATTCCCAGTAGAAATCGACATGCCGAACCAGCGGTAGATGATAATATGTATACCTATATTGACATTCATAAGTGTTCTTTATGGACATAAATTGAATAAAGAATTTTTTATCTTTATCTTTTTGAAGAGAGGCCGGCGGGGAACATACTCGTACATCTCAGGATTTTGCATTATATTTGGACGAATTTCTCAGAACGTTTCAAATTTCCATATGGTAACCCTACATAAGATGGGAGATTACGCGTGATCGCACGATCATGCAGCGTTATGTTTGAACGCCGGGCTCACTAAACAGCTTACAGTAACAGCTAGTCGTAAATATCGTCCCATACATCGATATCAAGCCTGCCTTTAAATTATCTTCTCCTTAACATTTGTAATCTTTGTGAGTGATGGTGGCTCAGTGGATAAGAACGTGAACCGCCTTAGGAGGTCAAAGGTTCGAATCTGAGAATGCACCTATAGATTTTTCGATCGATCTACGATCTTACATAATGAATGTTTATATTTCCATTAGCTCAGCGGTGAGGGAAAACATCGTGAGGAAACCTACACGTTTCGGAGAGTTTCTGAAAGTTTCTAAGGGTTGCGAAGGTCAGACGGCAGTCGCTTCATTGTAATTACCAGCTCCCCAGATACTGGATTTCCAAGCATTTCACAGGCTCCAATAAGACAGCTTTGGACGCAACCGGGAATGTACGCGCTGGGGTGATGATGGAATATTTGTTATCTTTAGGTATACGTAGGAACAGCTGTTTTTTTTTTCAAGCTACGAATAATCACTAAATCTAAAGAAAGTCAATATATTTTTGGGAGGACAAATGTCGCTTGCAGTGTCGTAGGAGTCGTGATTTGCGACTTCTCATAGTGCAATAATATCGCCTCGAGCCAGTTGCATATTTTAAATTAAACGACATTAAAATAGCCCGGAACTGAATGCTCAAGGGTGAACCGCAACAATATTTCACAAGGAATTTTAAACATAATTCGGCTAACACCTTAATCTCCTAGAAATAAGAATCATAATCAGACTCGGTTTAAAAGCAATTTCGAAGCACATAATGCGTGCGTTGAACTTAAAAGGTTGTGACAGGGGTATTACGGTAATTACATTAATTTGTAAACACAAAAAACGACGTCGGCTCGTCGGGTGTATACCGAGTGAAAAATTAAATAACACGATCAGCCGATGGCAGGCTGCAGGCGAGCGCGATCCCGTCGATCGATTCGAGGATCACGGAGTAATTAACGTCGGAAACACTATCATATAAACATTTTCTTCAAGAATTTATAATTAAACGATACTTTAACGAAACAGTTTTAAATTAAAGAGATCAGATACGAACACCTACGTGTTTGCAAGGTATGCGACAGCTGTGCGAATGCCAGCCCATCAGCAGAGTCGTGCCGGTGCTAAAGCGAGGACATTAGCACGCTATCTCCGTGAAAAAATCACAGCTGGGTTTCGGTTCACGGAGGTGAGGGCACGCTCCTAACGGCTGACTTTGCATATCATTTGCATGAATCTCCCGATGACGAACACGCGTGGAATGCGCCTGGAAACCGCAGGACCGGTCGTTGACTGATCGCCCAAACAGTCCGCCCGCGGGCCGTCGTATATGGCCGCATCTATTGTAGCGCAAAAAATAAACAACACATCGAAAATATTCGTGAATCACCACGCGAAACCTTTTGCGGAAGGTCACAGGTTAACACAGTTTAACCAAGGATGCTGGTGATGCGTAAATCAAAGCACTTAACAAGGAAATCGTTCCGTTGACACCGTGCGTTTTCAACCAGATAGCTTTAATTAAGCATAGCCTTAAATGTTCATTCTCATGTGACATTCGCAAGATTAATGCGAAAATGAGTATTATGAACCATTAAAGACTGGTTTACATAGTGCGAGCTAGCGTACGAGCCAGCCTGCCGTTAGATAGATAGATAGATATTCTTTATTGCACAAAAAGAAAATACAAGCATGATACAACAAAAACAGACAGTAAAATAAGGCGGTCTTATCGCTTGTAGCCTTTGCCGTTGTAGCATTGCAGTATTTGCAGTAGCTCGCATAAGTTTTCGGACGTCACTTTCAATTAATTCGTACAAGCGAGCTCGCTTGACAAGTCGAGTAACTGTCTACTGGCTATAGGAAGCATCTCGCACTGTGTAAACCAGTGCTACGTCGTATACACACAGGATCAAAAGTTGCAACATGCGCAGTTTGTGGCTAAAGGCTAAACATGGTGTGATCGTTTCGCCTACGATATCAGAGTGGTGTAAACAGAGGTGGATCTGCGTTTGCGACGTCATTGAAGTGAAGATGATTAGATAGGAGATGTAGTGGCTTCGAGAGACTTAGTGAGGAGGCTGCCCAAATAGGGATATGGTTGACCGTCGCGCGGGCGCGTCGCGGTTTACTGTAATTGGACTCAAAAAGGGTCGAGCAGATTCGCGACTTCGCGAGTGACCGACGTTCGCGATATCGCCGTACTGACGGTGATTTACGTATAGCATTAGCATACAGAAGACAGGTGCATTGTGCGTAATAATTGCATTCCTTGTAGTGTAAACGATTGGTGTTGTTAGATAATAATCGGAGGCATTTGCGCGCGCGCAATACGCTGCTTAACTTATCTTTGCGTACAGTCAATATGATAAACAAGCGGCCTCTAAACGAGTTTTCGCCATTTGTGGCAAAGACAATTTCATTGTGATTATGTTATATGCCAAACTGAAAACACATGTTAATAATGACTTGGCCAATTACGCGTTTCAAGTGGCACACTACTCTACTGTTTGTTGTTTTGATGTCCAACCTAGACAAACATTCGTGTGTTAAACACTTATGTTTGTTCAGCATACTTCAAAATTCAAGTTAAAGTGGATAAAAACATCAATAACCATGCAGGACCCGATAATTGACATCATAAAAAAAACATCGCATTGCCATATCTACCATGCCGTTTTGTTATTTTGCGTGGGAAAATGAATGAATATTTTTTTGTGATTTATCAAAAGTCGTAGAAAAACCTTGTTGTTGTTTATGATTTTTTATCTATTTTAGCAAAGTTGTTGATGTTTTACAAACAAATAAAATAAATAAATATTTCACAACATCACATACATTGATCTGACTAAGAGATAGGTAGCTCAAGCACCTGTGTTACGGATATCAGAATCAACAGTGGGATTACAAATATATACATATAATACTTTTCTTTTGTAAATACATACCTATAATACATAGATAACACCCAGACCAATACAAACAGATATGTTCATGCACACAAATGTTTGTACTGTGCGTTGATCGAACCCGCAACCCTTGCACCAGAGGCAGCGTTCACTACCACTGTTCCAAACGGGTTGTCGATTGTGTAACCCTGTATACACCCAAGGACAAATCCACACCCGGATGTGAGAGTAGCATTCGCAGGGCCTATTCCCTGGCGGTAGTGGCGGTCGGGGCACCGAGCGACTCCTGCCTGCAGCGCCGCCCCGGTGGAGATTCCCATTTGTGACCGCCGGCGGAAGCGCTTCCGCCAGCGCCTGCAGGCCGTCTTGCATATTCAACGCCCCTAATTAATGCTGGCTAGGCATAATAAGTATGATGTTGTGGGATAAGATCAGCCAGATAAATTGTCGAGGTAAAACGAAAGAATCTTAACGCCAGTGTACAGACGCTTTAACGTGAATAGTGCTTTAGACTTTGTTAAATATAGAACTCTACTAAGCGTTCAATCTTTTGGACACAATCTTAATATGTAAGTGACGTCATCATTCGATAGGACAGTTATCAACGCTCGATATCGCTTTGAAGACACAAAATACTCGTGTCTTCAAACATCTGCGAAGTGCGTGTTTAGGTTGATAACAGGCTTGCCCGCTATCACAAATATAGGTACGAGTAACGCCTATTTACATTATAAGTATAAGAATAACCGATTATTAGGTTACCTCCTTACACTTTACACCCTTTATAAAATGTATCCTCACGATTATTGCTGGCAGTAAATAAGAACCGATAATTGTTGCACTTAAAAATAAAACAAATGCAAATGAAAAAGAATGTTTCAAATAGTTTTTTAGATTTTCGCTTTGCATTATAACTATAATGTATCAATACGGGGATTAACACGATATTTATTATGTGAAACAACATTGTGTACTCACATATTTGGCTCGACGTTTCGGCTACGTTACAGCAGCCGTGGTCACGAGCGGACTGGCGGAGCACGGCGTCGTCTGCTGGGGCCGGGCTGTGAATCTTCGGACACCCTCACATTTTTTGATATTAATTCGCCACTAGATGAATGTTGTTTCACATAATAAATATCGTGTTAATCCCCGTATTGATACATTATAGTAAGAATGTTTCAAGTAAAGTAAAGCGCATCGTATACTAGTAAACAGATGAACATACCGGACGCAGCCGTGAAAAATTTTAACATTTAAATAGGAAAGCAATATAGAATATTCTACCGCATTAAATATATCCAACTCGTAACCACAAGGGATAACATCAATGTAAGAAAAGAAAATTGAACGTACAATATTACAATTCAAATGGTATACGCGCAGACGCTAGATCGCATTTTAGTAGCATACGCAACCTCAATTGTGATTGGTAGCATAAATACGAAATAAGTTTTGTGCGCATAGCGTGCGAATGTGTATTCCATTCTATTTCAATAGGGGAAACGATAACCTGCAGAATTTATTTGAATTTTCAACAGGAATTGCATACAATATTTTTGCCAGTCAGTGCATCGTTCAAAATAAAACTTTTACTGTAATTGCCCTCGCATGTCTCCTGACGTTTAACCGAAACTCAATGGGGGAAATATTATACTTAACCGTCTTTAAAGCTGTCAAAATGCTCAAAGAAAGGTTTTACTTTTGCTAGCATGAACGAATCAAATACTATATGTCGCAGGCGATGGAATTACAAATAATGAATGGGGCTGACACCATGACATAAAGCTTTGAACAATTTCTTGGTGCTATGAATACTGCAGGCGGGGTTTCCCCTTTTTAAGCTTTTTAAATATGGGCATGCCCAGAGGCACAACCACAGCTACGTCAGCTCATCGCCCTTGTCGGTTATGTGTAATCCAGCAAAGAAGGTACTATCACCTACCAACCTACAATACCCTGGTCAGACATATGACTGCACGGCTGACCTGATTTGCTCCCCTTTGTTAAGATAGGGGCCATTTGAACAGCTCAAAACTATTTTCAGGCTGGCTGGATTTCTCCGTAACCCCTCAAAAAATATATAAAGCCTATTAAAGACCAACGAGAGGGATATGACACTGGCCCCCAGATATAACCTAGTCATTAAGTCAAACCAAATATCTAACTAGAAAGTGGACAAGACAATTCAACGATTATTTCGTACAATTGCGGCCTGGTTCATGGAAACCCTACCCCACCACATAATAACTATAAAACGTTATTGTCATACCCTCGCTACCAGTTTTGAGCTCCAGTTTGACAAAGCCACTTTTACCTCGTTCCCTCGATGCGTGTGAAAGTTTTTAAGACCCGACTTGTCTACATGCGCTATGTACACGCATCGGGTTAATACAATCTGTAAAGGGGTTTGGTACTTTTGGCCCACTACCTGTGTTAGCCATTTCGATTTTTTCTCAAAATAACGGCCTTAAAAACCGATAGATCACACCAAAATACATCAAAAAGGCTCTTAGGCAAAACCTTGTAAAGCGTCAGGTTTTCATTAACGGTCGCGATTTTAGAAAAAAATAAAATATGGCGGATGATAAGGTGGGCCAGTAAATTGCCAAATCCCATTTTCTTTAATTGATTTTAAAGCAAATATATGTAACATTAATGTTAGAAAAAGCGATATACAAAATTTAGCAACACTACCAACGTGGCGTGGCGGTCTGCTCACACTCGTACCATGAGTACATGCATGTATGTGCAAATAAAAATAGTAGTTAACCCTTAAACGTTAAGTTGATAAACCAATTTATCGTATCTTATGATTATGGAAGAAATTCTTTTTGTTTATTTGATTGTACTGTTAATGTACTCAGAACTGTAACAGTATTTTTAAAAAATATTGTCGACAAGCCCGGTATACGGTTAAGCTTAAACAGCTTATGTTTATACCGAGTCTTATTAAAAAAGTGTAATAAGTTAAATAACAAAATTAAAAAAATGCACCTACTAGACGGTTAAAACAGCTCATCACTAATTTAGTTGGTTTTAGTCAAATCATAATCATTGTGTCATGAAAACATATAGTAGGACTTACGTATAGAGAAATTGTATTCTAATAATATATTTCATTTTATAGTCAGCTGCACTGAAGCACAAAAGACAGAACGTCTTAGACCTAGACAGACAGACTAGACAGAGTCTTAAAACCTAAACCTAGATACAAAGTTCAAGGTAATTCAGCAGCTCTCAGCACTGAAAGCATCTAAAACATGCCTTGTTTCATCAGATAACGCGCACCAACCCATACACATGCTTCATACATTTTCACCTTCTTGCAACATAAATATTTATATGTTTCTGTTCTCACGCGTGCGCCTGCGCCCTTCGCGTCCGGTTCCACTCGGGCGCGCCTCCACGGCTCCTGGCCAGCCTAATCGCTCCAGAAACGTTGCCCTCCACCAGTGTTGCCAACACGATACCAAGGAATAGTGCTGTTGGTTGCTGCCATGCTAAAGGGCGATATTGTTAAGAATTTACAAAAATAGGGACGTTATGACTAGTATATGACTAAAGACAAAAAAATACAAAGAACATTTTTCATGCGTGCAGCCACGCACTTGTTGATTTATAAGATGTTATCACACCAAAGAAGCACTCTTTGGCCGAAAATTATGTACAATGTAACGTGTATAACTTAGTACACATGAAATTGTACATAATTTCCATTAGACTATGATTCTGAAATAGCGCTAAAGGGATTTCTAGGTGCTAAATATCAAATTTAGGCGTAGGACTTCTGCAAAAATGGGTTAGATCAGTTGCTAGCACTACCTTACACAACCGCTCAGCTCCCAACTGCACTAAAATAATGTTAGATCAGTTGCCAGCACTACTTTACACGTCCGCTCAGCTCAACTGCACTATTAAGAGCTGTTTCTATTCGATGTCAGACTTTAAACTTGTTTACATGAATTGATATTCAGCTAACATATAAGTCATTTCTTGCAGTAATTGTAATATAATTTTCTTCGTAATATAATTTTGTTGTTCGGTTCGATTAATAGAAATTGTACTTTAGATACATTCATATTAAGTTCAAATACATACCGTGCAAAGAATGTCCATATAAAAACAAAGGATTCTGATTACCGTTCATGTATATTATTAGGTCTTTACCTACGAAATTGCCGTTTTGTATGGCGATTTTCTTAGAAGTTGTATTTTCCATTAATTTTTTTTTAAATTAGTCAAGTAACTATTAATGCTACTATTTCATAATCAAATTTGCATTAATGGACAACGTCTAGGAACGCGTAGGAAAGTTTAAAGAAAAAAATACTTTTGAATTAAAAAGTTTTTATTGAGAATAACGTCAGTTCTGCTAAGTAAAAAAAGGGTAATTTTCAAGTATTTTTTTTACATCACAAATACAATAATATCTGATCTCTATTATTGAATAGGGTTGTATTGACAACCCTTAAAATTTGGTTGATTTAATCAAAATAAAATTATAGTATGGTGACTTATTGTTTATTAAAGGAGTTATACATTTTATTGTGTTTAAAAAAAAGAACGAAAATTTCATAGTTAAAGACCTATTATTTAGCGACTATAATCACGCTTTTTTCCCCGAAGGGTATAAACTTAGGCAAGCGTTAACCAGACCATGGAAGTAGAAAACTCGCGCTTTAAACGGAATGTGCCATTTTTGTCAAAGACGTCACAAAGTGTTTAAGAGATCCAACTGACCCACACGATGCAGCTAATGCAACTCTATACGGGTGCAGTAGAGAAAGAACGTCACCCAGCATGTCACCCAGAACTAACGGCTACGCGTGGTTTTTTAACCGACTTCAAAAAAATAAGAACCTTCAAATTTTTAAAAAGGTCTTTTTAGTGTTTCATTTCTTTTGCCAAAAAATTTTAAAACAGTAAAAAGCTTCAATAACCACGAACTGAAAATGGTAAAATAATATTTTAATCACTTTATGGACTTCAAATAGGTAACATTTTATAACAGTACAATCGAGAAAAGGTTTTACCGAAGTCGGAGCCTAATCTCTGGTGAATGTTTGAATGTTGTATTATAGCGATTGGGCGCCGACTTCGGTAAAACCTTTTCTCGAGTGAATTGTTATAAAATGTTACCTATTGGAAGTGTATAAAGTGATCAAAATATTATTTTACCATTTTCAGTTCTTGGTTATTGAAGGCGGTATTTTCGCAGATTTTTTTTTCAAATATGGCTTTTTATTCTCTTCGATTCTTCAATTGTTTTTCAAAGATCCCCGTAACATTCGTTTTAACAAAACCTAATCCCACCATCAACGGGGAAAGCGCTTAGCAAATGAAAAAGGAAAGTATCACAGGTGCGCATCCTGAGCCCTTCGAAGGGACTGGAATGCGACTATTATTAGAGGGCCGGCGCCGGCGCACGCCGCGGCCCGGCACAGGGTGCGCCAGCGCATCCACGACGCTGTGACGGTCACTGAACACTGATGGTGTTTGTCATTCATTAAAAGGAGTTAAGAAAGACGCTGTGATTTAAACGTTTTAAAGAAAAGAGTGAATAGGCTGTTACTAGACAGACATGATCCACTCTCGGCCACATCAGCATCGCTTACTTGCCATTCAGATGTCTGCCTTTTCGAAAAATAAAAGATCAACCCCTACATTTAAACTAACAGTGGTGGCGTATGGGTAAAAAGTTAATTAACCTTATTATCGATTTTAAGGTTTAGTGTAAAGCCAAGAACAAGCTGATTCCTCTTTCAGCGTCCGGTAAAAAAACAAGTAGAAAAGTAAGTTTTCTTTTATGTGATAGGTGGCAGACGAGCAGACGGATCACCTGATGGTAAGCGATTGCCGCCGCCCATGGACACCCCGACACCAGTAGGGTCACAAGTGCGCTGCCAACCTTTAAAAACTGTCCTTTCCCCGGATTGGACCTCCTACCGGAGGTACACTCACTCACGCAACGAAACGCAGCACTGTGCTAGTTTACGCTGGTTAAGTTACATGAATCAAGATAAAAAAAAACAAAACACAAAGGATTATCGGATATACCTACTCGTATTCTGACAAGTTCTGATCATGGGGAACGTGATAACTATTTTTAGAAGACACTTAGGTAGTATCTACGCGGGTGCTCCACATACGCTTCTCCTGATGCTTTTCGTGAACCTTAAAGTTGTAGATACGTTCCACGTCCATAATGCAGACAGCTAAGGAATGGAGCTCCTTGCCAAGGTCTGTTTTTCCCGACCACTACGATCTGGACATCTTGAAGGCAAGAGTGAACAGGCATTTGTAGGCAAACGCGTTACATCCTAGACCTCATCGTCACTTTCCATCAGGTGAGATTGTGGTCAAGTGTTAGCCTACAGTTCATAAAAAAAAAGATTTTCAAAATTCAAGCCTAATTAAATGCTTTCTAGGTTGAATGTGTTCATTTTGTTGATGTAAGTAATTTTAATGACTATGCGTTTATTTTTTCTTTTCCCACTTACCAAACACAATTAAAATAATCTCTCTTTCGCAACACCCTATGGTCGGGGGCGTGTTATCTGTGGATGCTGCGGGCATCTAAGGCGCCATTGTTAGCGAGCCCGCGACCGCCATGTTGATGCTGCGCTTGCGCCGAGCCATGCTAATACTCGCCCCAAATGCTGCCAGCTAATGCCAGAAACATTTAACAAGATGGGACGGTTTTGCAACACCAAAAGTGACGAAGTCATCAAGTGCAATATGGGTGCAATAGCGATGCCGCGATGTCATAATGGCATGGCAGCTAAGAATGGAGCGAAACGACAGTGGATTAGTGGATGGCCAAAATGAAGAAAAGGCCTATAGACTATACTATCAGTCTAACTAAAGGCTAACATGATAATTTATGAGTGTTTATACTGGGATCTAAATAGAAAGACCCAGAATTTTGTTACTACATCAATTAACTATTCTTTACCATCACAGAAGCTAGATGTAACGCAACATACTCCAATCATATTTCCAATAAGGCTGATATGTAACCCAAAGTCCCTTACACCTGGCAACACGGTTCAGTCCTGCGCACGTAATGGCCGATACCGGCGCCGGCGCACCAATACAGCCCGGAACCAGTTCTAACGTTGCGCGAACAATAGCATCTTCTTATTGTGCCACAGGAACTCTTTGCGCACTATTGAGTAGGAAATGACTAACACTTGCCATGCGATTTGAAGACGTATCTATTACTATTTCTTACCTCTGTATAACTGTCAAATGTGTATTTATTATTGTATCTATCCTATCCCTGTTAATTTTGTATGTGGTCAAATGTTACTTTACTCTATTTGTAAACTACAAAATATTTTTGAATTGTGTAAGAACTAAGACTTTGTAATCGTTCAAGTATGGGAATTTAATTCTTTTGTTATTACTTTTATGTTAATAATATTTTTATTGTTGTTCAAGCATTCATTAAAATGCTTTGTGCTTCATAAAGATGCCCTTGCTAGTTTAGCAAGCATACATGTTGTTAATGGTTAATACGTAAAATTATCTTATTAAAGTAAGAATATTTTTAAAATTTTTCAGAAACCAAAAAGTGTCATAAATATAACTTCCACTTAATTGCAAACATACGCGAGGGGTAAGTACGTATACCAAGAAAACTGTATTTTGTATGTCAAAAATTACCTTTCTTTAGGCTCAACATTAAAAATTTGCGCAAAGCAATAACTACATTAAAGATACACAAATCCAAAATGTATGTTCATGGTATAAATTAGAAACACGAGTGCAATGCTCACCAATCCTGCGCAGGCGCCGAAACAAAGACAATCTATCAATGGCGGCCGTTTTGTGGCTAGATAAATTACGCGCCCCTTTGTCTTGTTCGGGCATTCGATCGTTTATCATTGTTATCAACTGCTTCTTAATCTGACAGGCACATGCATTTAGCTGCAGTCCCGTCTGAGTATAACAACTGAGGTTCCCGTGAGAACTGTTACTTTATAAAGGATGATCAAATGCTCAAAGGCTTACATGCTAAGTTAGTTACTAAATCTTCTGCTTGACGTGTCCGTGATCAAAATTTGAGCTCAAAGCACCGCTATGCTAGCAGGGCATCTGGAGACCAGGAACACTGGAGTGTCCCCCAGTGTCCCCAGTAGTAATGTCTACCAGTGACTTCAACTCACTCGTAGACATTACTAGGTACTTCATGCAACATTACTAGATACTTCATGCAACATTACTAGATACTTCATGCAAACCAAAAGCAAAATGTGTTTAGGTTGCAGACTAGCAGATCAGTTACCTCATGTTAGGCAACAGCTGCCGCTAATGGACACTCGGTACACCATTGGAGTCACAAGTGTGTTATCAACCTTAAACACCCCTTTCCCTGGATTAAGCCTCTGATACACTCATTCAATTCTCCCTGCGAGTCTCCCTGCGTGATCGTATCAGAAATGATGAGATCCGCAGGAGAACTAAGGTTACAGATGTCTGTAACCTTAGTTCTCCTGCGGATCTCATCATTTCTGATAAAAAAAGCCCAAAGGATTGTATGCCTCAAGTGGCAATGGGCAGGGCACATAGCGAGGAGAATAGACAGCCGTTGGGGCAGAAAGGTCCTGGAGTGGAGGCAACGCACAGGAAGTCGCAGCCGTGGCAGGCCCCCCACAAGGTGGACCGACGATCTGGTGAAGATCGCGGGAATCCATTGGATGCGGGCGGCACAGGACCGATCTGTGTGGAGAACATTGGGGGAGGCCTATGTCCAGCAGTGGACGTCTATTGGCTGAAATGATGATGATGACACTCATTCAATAGATGAAACAGCGCTGGCGTAGATTCACGCCGTTTTTTTGGTGAGGTCGTTCGAGTAGATAATAAAAAATAAAATGATCCGTCCTTCCATAAATAAACGCCATACAGTCGCCTGCAATGAAATGTAAACACCTCGACTCTTAAGGCGGAACAATTAGGCGGTTCATATTTAAATGATGTTGTATACTTAGTGCACGTGACTGTACGACCAACCTGTTGCTATAGTAACTGCAAAACTGAAAGAGTATAACTTAATTAAGTCCTACACTTCTAAAGCCATTATATTCACGCGTACAGCTTACAGTTGCTTTGATAAGCGCAAACAATGTGGTCACACCGATTTAAAAATAAATCCAATCGTTGAAACCATATCTGGAATGCACGTAAATTGCATTCCTGCAAGATTAAAGGGTTTCGTTGCGGGAACCAGAACGGATTAGGCAAGCCAACGGTTCCAGGTACTAATAATAGTGGATTCTGAGAAGCCAGCCGTAAGTTCACACCTCGAATATCGCATTACTGCCCGTCGTTAGCGGGGCATAAACACGGCGACATAGCTATTAAGGCCACATACACACACTAACTTGCACTCAAATCCTGCGACGTATGTTAAACTACTGTTAAGTACTACTGCCTTAATTTAAATACAAGAGGCGTAGTAATTCAAGATCAATCTAAGGCCTACTCCACGTAAAACGCACATCTTGCACACACTTTAGAGCCACAGCACACACGCTACTTTTAGCATCAGCGATTTAGCCGCTTTTTAGAAGCTGAACGGTACGACACACTCAATACAGCACACCAAACGCCGCGAATGAGTCGCTTTTCGACAGTCAATTTTACGGATCTGCGGATCAGTCGCTAAAACGCGCGATTCCGATACCGCGTCCGAACGAGATGCGATGCAGCATCGATACAGTCGCAAAATCGCCGATGACCCGAACCGACTATCCTTGGCAGCTTAAAAGACAGAGTCCACATGTGAATGAAATAAGCCATCGCACCCATCAGTCAGTTGTCTATTGGTCCCAGTGATTGCTAGGTCTGCTGTCTACCTGTTCGCTTGTCTATTCATTTAATAATAATACCTTAAATGGGAGGTCTTTCATTCACTTGTATGTAGGCGAATGATTCTGGCGAATGCCCCGTTAAGGGGCAATTGAGCGTTACCGAAACGGCGGGGCGAAACCAATTTGTCGCCTAACTACCGTCGAGGAGTTAGTTTACGACGACCGCGGTAGGCCGAGCTATTATTATGAGATACTAGCGGCCGCCCGCGACTTCGTCCGCGTGGAAAAGTAACTTTTAACCCCCCTTTCAACCCCTTACAACCCCCTTTTCGCAATAAAAAGTAGCCTATGTTCTTTCTCAGGGTCTAGATTATCTGTATACCAAATTTCATTTAAATCCGTTGAGTAGTTTTGGCGTGAAAGAGTAGCAGACAGACAGACAGACAGACAGACAGAGTTACTTTCGGATTTATAATATTAGTAAGGATATTATAAACATAGATGTCTATTTCTTTCATGTTGTGCGGTAAGTTTTAAAGTATTGATTTTGACAGCAGATTAGTGTCCAATCATCATCATCATCAGCCCATTTAAGTCCGCACTGCTGGGGCACGGGCCTCCCTCAATCACATGAGGGGTAATTGCCATACTCACCACGCTTGGCAGACGGGTTGGCGAGGGTTTCGATATAAATGCAGAGTTTTCCTTTTCTGGGTGCTGATCATCATGCCAGCAACCTTAGGCGCCTTTTACGACAACTCGGTAAGAGTGAGGGTGGTAATAATATTACAGATCGCTAGTAAAATAATAATTAAGGTGACAGGTAGGACACACTAGCGACGTCAATCGATTTTAATTTTTAGCTACTAAACCGGATCTATTTTAAACAATTTCGGGGTTACAACCTCTCGGCAAACACTTATACTATTTATTAAATAACCATGCACAAATGTTAGGTCCAACGCGTACGCGTACCGAAATTGTTTAAAATAGATCCGTCTTAGTAGCTAAAAAATAAAATCGATTGGCGTCGCTAGTGTGCCCTACCCGTCACCTTAACATTGAGCAGGTAACTGTAAGGCTGATAGTGTATTACCAAGGCAATGCCAAGGACGAATCGCTGAAGGGGCAAAGCGAGGAAGACCCTGCTTAGGCTGCAGATCGATTGGTCTGATACGGCCCTTAAATAAGAAAAAATAGCGGCTTGGTATGTCGCCAGACCAAGATTTTCTACTAGCCTCTGATCCAAAGAATAAGAATAACAGAAAATTCAATTCAGCAGTAAGCAATATGCATCGACTAACCAGTTACAAACAACAACAGCAACCTAAAATGATTCTTAAGGCGACGGGTAGGGCACACTAGCGGCGCAAATCGATTTTAATTTTTAGCTACTAAACCGGATCAATTTTAAACAATTTCGTGGTTACAACCTCTAGGCAAACACTTATACTATTTATTAAATAACCATGAAAAAATGTTGGGTCATACGCGTACGCGAAAAGTTTTTCGCCTACAAAAACGGACCCAAAATTTGTGCATGGTTATTTAATAAATAGTATAAGTGTTTGCCGAGAGATTATAACCCCGAAATTGTTTAAAATAGATCCGCTAAAAATTAAAATCGATTAGCGTCGCTAGTGAGCCCTACCCGTCGCCTTAAAGCCTATTACATTGACAGTACAGCTCGGGTCTCCATAAAGCAGTTCATTCCCGCGAGGTGACAAAGGCACAAAGCGCGATGATCGCTAATTGCGCGATTGTCAGTTTCTACGCGGTCACCCATCACCCACTTCCAGTTACTCCAACGTTACACTCTTGTCTTGTATGCCGTTAACTGTGTAGTGTCTTAATGAATAGTTCATACGGACACCACTGATATACCATTGTATAATGAGGGTAAAGGTCCGCCCGCACTACAACGTCGGGGCGCGGCGCTGCACGGCGTCTCACATAGCTTCAAAATATAATTTGTATGAAGTTGGATAGTACATATCGCATTAGAGCGGCGCGACACGCCAGAGTTGACCTACGTGGGATAGGGATTGCACTGTGTTTGCGCACACACTAGATCACTATACCTGGCGTACGTGGCTTATTATTGAGACCACCCTCCCGAACCAAATCGGGGCCGGGAAATCAGCTCCTGCGCTTGGGTCTTAACCTCTGCCATCTGCCATCAAAGTCGTCATTACGAGTATTAAAATAAAACCACAACACTTTATCATGTTTATTTCTGTCGAGTACTATGCAGAATACAGGATAATAATGTATGAGGACTGGGGAGGTATGTGATATAGCAGCACACATAAATGCTAAAATAATGACCTATAATTTATAATGTACCAGAGTCGCGAACCAGAAACAACGCTGATTACCGAGTGCGAAAACAAAAACCCTCCCATCGTAGTGAGACTTGTTTAATAGTAGGTCTCTTCGAAATACCACCAGGGATGGCATAACCAAATCTATAAAGTTTAAGTTGTAAACTTCAAAGCAACGTTCTACTCGAATCTCACATTTCACATTAATCTCTAACCTATTCTCATTTTAAAAAAAATAATTAAAAAATAAATCTTTTCTTTTGTCTACTACTAGTTTTTACTCTTATAGTTGTTTGGAATCTCATCGTCATCATCGTCATCGTCAGCCCATTTAAGTCCCCACTGCTGGGGCACGGGCCTCCCTCAATCACATGAGGGGTAATTGCCATACTCACCACGCTTGGCAGACGGGTTGGCGAGGGTTTTGATATCAATGCAGAGTTTTCCTTCTCTGGGTGCTGATAATCATGCCGCTTTACCTTAGTCGCCTTTTACGACACCTCGGTAAGAGTGAGGGTGGCCTATTCTACTCTGCCGGGACCACACGGCTAACGGTTTGGAATCTAAAGGTTATTAAAAAATATTCATTTCAATTCAATTCAAAATATCTTTATTTACATAGGCTTGTATACATACAGCACTTTCAAATCGTCATACATTAAAAATTATAACTATTTATTTGTAGTACCTAGGTCTAAATAGAGAAAAACTAAACTTTGCAGGATAAAATGTAATTTGCTAGCCAAATACTTAAAAACTCACACGGAACATGGAATGAAGAAAGTGAAAACGATTTTTTTTTCTTATTCACTACTTTAAAAATGCTAAAATACAATTTCTGCGTTTAGCCTGCTCGCAGACAAGCAAAATCTAAAATTGAACTACAATTAGGTACAATTTATCATCATTTATCCAATCTATATTTTATGCTTTTTGGCAACCCTAAATAAAAGCAACACTGCTAACAATGTGCTAGCGTACAGATTAAGTCATTACGCGCCTGGGCACCTCTTGTGTCATATTAACATGGGTGCTTATCTTTTTAGACCATCGCAATTAGGGTCAAACCGCCTATCGCGGGGCGCATGATAAACACTATTGCACTGCAGCCCATCGAGAATTCTTAATTCATATCTCTGAATAGCACCGTGACTTCTTTGCACCTTCGGGCTTTAGCGGACACATGGTTCATAAGCTTCTGGAACAAAGGCTGTGGGCGCAACTGGGAAAGCAAATCCATAAATAGCACAGTGACATCCTTCCCCCTCCTTGCTTTATGGGTTCATAAGCTTTAGGTGTAGCTAGGAACGATAAGCTAAGATGATAATGGCAGCACTTGTTACTTAAGATAAAAGTTTTGATCATTTTAAGTATTTAAGACAATCATATTTTATAAGTCGCCCGCCAGTATTTCCCGGGAGATTGCAGACTGCTTCTTTTAATTTATTTCTTCCAAGTTGCAAGAACAAGAAGTCCACAAACAATATATAAACTTGAAAACTTCGAAAGAATACACAAAATAACATTGACAAATGCACAAAGCAAGCACGAATGCAAAGTCAAACTACACAAACCGCGTTGCATACAACATTAAAACATATCTCCGTTTCGAGGCAACTCAAAATGCATTATGTAAGTGACCTTCGATACAAAATGCATTCACTTAATATTCGCTCGCATAAATTAGTGGCCGCAGATTAGACGCCTGTAATTAATCGATCTGCGCCTATCTATCATAAATATCAAACTAAAGTCTAGGACACACTAATTGAAAGATGAATTCAGACGATATCTCATAAACAGTTATACTAGGTTCCAACAAGGCAGGTAATAAGTTAAAGGTAACACGATACCTCTTTTAGGGTTACTATTTTACCAAAAGACTAAAGATACCGGATACTAAATCTCGTTCGTTATGTATAATCCCATCCTTTCAACTACGAGACATTAGCATATGATCTATAAACGAAAGTGTTAAGAACACTTCTGGGTTAGTCATCTTTGAAATTAAATTCTAAATGGATCATCTGATCATGAGCCATCAGACAATAGGTATACTTATAGCAGTTATCAATTAATATCCCTCTTAATACCGGCTTTTTAAAAAGGAGGAGGTTCTCAATTCCACATGTATTTTTTTTTTAACTTTTGTATCGGTTATGTCAAAATCAAAGCTAGTTATTATAGCATTCGTCAGTGTAACTCGAGCCTTCAGACGTGGCGGTGAACGGCGTTGGAGTGCAGCATGCAAATACGCGCGAAACGTGTCAGGGCGACCCGACGACAAACAAGAGTACCTCATTCCGACCGCTGGGTTCCAATTTGAATAACTTAACGCGAAGTGTTAACGGAACACCAGATTCATTTGAAGCAACCCTATTAAAAAGGTGTCAACTGAATGCAAGCTCAAACATTGAGTTAGGAAGGTAAGTATTTTGCCTGTGAGTTTGTGGAGCCGGGCAAGGCTGCGTTGGATAGCTACGATTTCCCTTAATATGGCGACAGAATTGCGACGCGGGTATTTTTTTAGAAATACCTCCGGACTCGATTCCTTGACGGAGAACCCCAATAACTGATGTATATGCCATGGAATTTTTATTGCACTTCTGGAGGACCGTATTTCACCAACGATATAAGTATAGGCACTTCATTTGCGCAACCGTATGATCCTTCAATCCCCTGCAACTACTCCCAGTGGGGAACTGAGTACGTCTGCAAAAGAGAGGTGAGAAGTGCCACAGATGCGCGAACACAATACGTAGGTACCCTTCGGTACAAGTTATGCTCGGAGTACCTTTCAAAAGCCTAATTTTCGCTCATTACACGTTAGAGGTGGACCTTTACAAGCACCGTCTAAATTACACCCACCAAGATTCGGCCGTTCCGAGAAAATTACTATTTGAAAACACTTTCCACGTTACACAATGTTTATAAAAACGTACACTATGCGTACGCATACTGAATGAGTCACGCGGACAAAGAACGTGTGCTAGTAATTCGCATTTCAGTCATTGAACCGATCTTACTGTACAAGTGTACGGACTTTCCAAGACAATGGTTTTATAACAGGTGGTCCTAGAACCACTGTGGTCTCAGAAAGAATCTCAATTCTTATTAAGAGATAGGGCAACGAGTAAACATCACGTGGATCCGGGGCGCTTGGGATTGGGTGGGACACAACCTGAGGACCTCCAACAAAACCAGCCCGTAACGAACGAGGATATACCTGTCGCATTCGCAAAAGATAAAAGGGACAAGGATAAAGATTCGGTTGTAGAGACTCTCAGGAACAACGGTAAGATAATGAAGACCACGATCAAACAACACAGCGACTGACTCGAACTCGCGCGTTCATTGGCCATCAAGAGAAGAGAAAAGGTTAATAAAACAATGTTCCAAGAGTATAATTTGAAAGGGATTAGTGCACTTTTCACGCGAGACTTCTCACCTCGACCCGTCGTTTCCCATCTACGTGAACCCGCGGCGCTTGCGCAACCTTGCTAACATTTCTACTCTGTACTTGTCCGATATCGTACGTAATACATTAGAGAAAATCGCGCCATGATGTAACGCGATACTGATGTAAATAAAATAACGGACATCCGAAGTTTAATGGTGTAGTTGGCAATAAAAATACGAAAAATAATGTTATAAATGTAAGAGTGTATAAAAAGTCCCTACCCATTTCATAATCAACTGTTATTGAATTAAAACAATACCGTATCGCAGGCAGAGAATGTAAACAGAGAGAGGTTTTAACCGAAGAAGTATTTCTATTAGTAGCTGCGTCTGCGCCATTAATCAGAAGGTTATTGTTCGCCACTGCACGTTACTAGGTTGCGATTAAGTCGCAGCCACCTCGCTCAATCTAGGCCCGAGAGCAGTGCGGCCAACACAATATTACGAATTGGTGTTAGGCGCCATATGAAAAAAGATTCCAGCTAGATTGTTAAGAATTTCCAAATGTAATGCCTTTAACCAATATAAAGCTAAAATGTCTCTAACCAGAAATCATAAGGATTGTGTATAAATAAAAAAAAACATTTAATTTTCAAACAAAGTTCGTAAACTTTTGACATCATAGTCTATGATGCCAAAATAGTAGGTAGGAAGTGTAAACTTTCGGCGTTAGACTTATGAAAATAGTGCTAGGTCTAGACCTAGCACTATTTTCACAAGTCTAACGCCGTAAGTGCTAGCACCGAAAATCGTTGGCAACACTGCAGCCGGTTGGATCGGACTTCTGTCTGTCTCTGCAACGTACAATCCGTCTTATGTTTGGACACGTACATACGAAACACAGAGACTTATGCTAATGCTACTTTATTAATTATCTTGCCATTCTAACAGAAAATGAGTCTTGAATATCTTTATCTGCGACATATTTTGATAACTCTATCATCAATAGTGAAAATATTAGAATGTAAACTCTAGACAACATGATTTAAAATTCATAGTCCATTTATAAATAAAAACATGTAAAACAGATTATAAACGATGAAACAAGAAGGCCCTGTGTCCGATGGCGGTGAAAGTGGTCGCGCCTAGCGATGCGCAAGCGCAATTTTCTAATCCGAGCTTCCGATAAAAGCACCGAGATTAATTTACGGCCACTTACAGCGTCATTAACAATCATTATGTAATACAAACAATAATTTGAACAAGAACGAACAGGTTCATGCCGTGAGAACATGCAGTCATGCAAGTAGAGGAGCTGATATAAAACTAAGAAGGGACAAAGATCTAACTTATGTAGGATGAAAACACATAATTTAGTTGGTCTAGAAGAATTTCATCGTCGAATAAATTACAATTTCAAACTCTCGTACGTCTTTCGTCTTACCTCTCTTCATCTCCCATTCAATTTCTCACTCAGTAGTGATTTAATTCCTTCACCTTCTTATGCACTCTCATGATTTCTTTCATTCATTCTTTCTTGCATTGTAAAACACACAATATCATTTAAATCCGAATGCCGAGGAAACAGCAAATCGGAATTACTTTCCGCTGTAACTTTCAAATTTTTAAATCAACCGCACAATTTTCACACGATAACAACTAAAAGCGACGGAAAAAACAATCAATCGTATGTTTCACAGTCGATTACGCTATCGAATTAATGCTCACGCCTCTATTACGTTCCAAAACAAAACTTGACATTCACCTTTCTTCGCCGGTGTTTATAGCAAATTTCCGGTTGGCACCGCGAAAGCGGCTCGTGTGACGGCCGGCAAAATTCTACGTGAGACGTGACGCGACGCGACGTACAGCTCCAAACGAAATGCTTGCTCTAAACCAGTGGTTCTTAACCTTTTAGTCATGAGGGACCATTTTACCAAATGTTTCTATGGCCGGGGACCACCCAGTTGGTATACCTAACTAAAATGACCTAAATTAAGGGTTGTTTGATAAAGAAAACAAGCACAATTTTATAATTAGCACTCATTTATTTATTATTTGGCAAAAATATAAAAGTTACAGATTTTAATTTAATGTGATTTTTGTGCCTGCATACTCTTTACTAATTTCGGAATTCTCGGTTCAGTACTACTCAAAGCTAAACGCATATCGGCAGTGGCATCCAACCGATTTCGATGCTTGTTTTTAATAATCAGAAGCGTCGAAAACCCCTGCTCGCATAGATACGTCGATGAAAATAATGTTAGGTAACGTATAGCAATGTCTCGAAGCTTTGGAAAAGAAATTGCTTTTTGGCTCCAATAATCTTCAAGATTTATTCCTGATTCGAATGTATCTTTTAAGTTCGTGTCGTGTTGCATTTCAATCACTTCTTCTTGAATTTCATCAGAAACTTCAGAAACGTTGACAATGAAAGGATTCCGGATCAATTTCTGAATACTTTTGTCCTCGCAGTCAGGAAAATAGCGATTGAATTCACTTTTTAAATTAGTCAAATGGAGCATCACGTTCTTCTGAATTTCTTCTTTAATATCTGCACCTTGTCCGTCAATAATTTGGTTGAGCGTATCAAATGCAGAAAAGTTTTTTCTTTCGATCTTATTGATCCATAGCTCGATTTTAGCAATAAACGCCCTGATTTTATCTTCATATGCAAATATGTTGCTCATGCCTTGCAACTTCAAATTTCCGGACCCTTGCATTTGAAGGTTCAATTTATTTATTTGCGCAAAAAAGTCGACCAAATAAGCAAAACGTACTTTATATTCGGGCTCACAGAACTGATCTAGCAACTCTTTGTTTTCCTTGTTAGTTAAGAATACTTGTACTTCCTCTCTTAGTTCGTACAACCTCGACAGCATGTTTCCTTTTGAAAGCCAACGAACTTCTGTGTGGAAAAGCAGAGTTTCGTGTTCAGAGTTCATGTCAGAACACAACTGTTTGAATAGACGAGTATTGAGTGCGCTCTTTTTAATGAAGTTAACTACTTTTATAGCTGTTTTCAGAGCTATAGTAAAACATTCCGGGAGCGTTTTGGCAGCCAATGCTTGACGGTGAATAACGCAGTGCGTCGTAATTGCGGAAGGATTTTTGGTTTTTACCAATGCTGCAAGACCAGAGCGAGAACCAAGCATAGCAGGAGCACCGTCAGTACAAAACCCGGCAAGCCTTTCCCACATAAGTCCATGTTCCTCCATATATTGGCTTATTGCATTCATAACATCTGCACCTTGCGACGTAGTTTTAAGTTCTTGAGAAAATAATAACTCTTCTTTAAACATTTTGTTGTCCTCCAAAAATCGAATAAATACAAGTAATTGACAGCATTGCGAAACATCGGTAGACTCATCACATTGTAATGCAAAATAAGGGCTGTTTTTAATCTTGTCAATAACTTGGTCTTCAATATCAGTTGACATTTTTTGAATACGCGACTTAATTGTGTCATTAGAAAGCGGTATTTCACGAATTTTCTTTTGAGCTTCCGCACCTAAAAGCTCTTCTGCAACTTTGAGCATACAGGGCTTTATTAAAGATTCGCCGATTGTGTGTGCTTTTTTCGATTTGGCAATCAATTTTGAAACTTCAAATGATGCAGATAATGTTTTTTCAGAGGTTTCATAACTTGTTCCACTGGGTCCAAGTTTCATTTTTTTAAGACTTGTTAGTTTGCCTTCAAAGAATTCTTGCGAACGGTTACAAAACTTCGGATGCACGGTCTTCAAATGACGTTCCAACTTTGCCGGTTTTAAAGCGTCGTTAGAAAGAACAGTTGCACATAAAACGCATTGTGGTCTAGTTTCTCCATTAATTTCTATTGAAGTAAAGCCCAGCTTAATATAGTCGTCGTCATATTTTCTTTTTGGTGGCATTTTTCTGAAAACGAAGTTTTAGCGATAATATGGACAGGTATAAGATCTGATAATAAAAATGTGTTGTTTTGATAAGCTTTTATTTGTGAGGTCTATGGCCAGCTGTTGGAATGACGGTTAAAGTATCTACTGCTCAAGACGTATTAAATGAGCCCAAATACGACGGTATTATTAAGTAGGTACCTATATTTACATATACATCATAATCTGCTCAATTATACCAAGTAATTGCATTGTCACCGAAATGATATAATATTATGTATTCCCAACTTTGCCTCAATTGGTTGAGAATAACTGCTTTGAAATATTTAGTTGTAAGGTTTAGACCCGAACAAACAAACGTACCTACCTACACACAAACAATGCAAGTCAAATAAGGCTCGTTTTGACGTGACAACGTCTTATAAAACGATGGAGACCGGCTGCATGCACGAAAAAGGGTGACTCATCATAACGTTTGTAGCGTTCTGCGAGTGAGAGCGCGAAACAAGAGAAAGAGAGGCACGATTATAAAATTGTGCATTTATTTCATCTATGTTTTAATATTACGTTGTCACGTAAAACTATCTTATGTAAACCGACTTTAAATAAAACCGATTTTTAGTTGTGTGACATAAACCAAACAAATAATATTTATTTTACTTACCTATAATAAATCACTACCGCTCATTACAACGTCGACGCTACAAGTGACGATCGGCAACCCGCGCCGCTATAGTCCGACAACTTCGTGCGAAACCGTCCTGCGGGGTGACAGACGTTGGCGGAGGCGAGGTAATCAAGATGTCAGCGGGTAGTGGGCAGTGTAGCGGGGAAGGGAAACGCGTGCATCTGCGCGTCAAATTCGGCAGTCTCGGCCGCGCAGTTGAAGCGGCAACACGTGCTTAATACTCTGTACCGCTTTGAAATCGACGCACACGAGATTAAGATGAGTAAGGCTATCTCAAGACAACTTAAAGAAGTTGTACATAAAGTGTACCAATTTTTTGAAAGGCGAAAAAATGATCGATCATCTGCCGAATACGCAAATGATATTAATTTAGCAAAAACTGTTGCTGAAGCCACCGGTTTGTCAGAATCCAGCGTTAAAAAAAATATAAAAGAAGCTAGATCCATAGATACACAAGGCAGCTCAGCGACTTTCAAATCACCACGGAAAAACAGTTTTCCTAAAAACAGGATTGAAATCGACAGTTTTACGGAAGGTGTCATACGGAGAAAAATTACACAATGGTATACTGTCAAAAAATGTATCCCGTCGTTGAAAAAGTTGAACGCTAAATTGAAACAAGAAAATATACTTGATTGCTCACGTGAACACTTAAGACAGACAATACATAGGTTTGGTTTCAAATATTTAACATGCCAGTCAAAGAGGAGAATATTAATTTGTTTTTTTTTTTAGATTCATCATTCAATTGAATGAAAACGACACTGATGATGACGATGCAAGTGATGAAAATGATCAAACAGAAAGTGAACATGAAAGTGATATGGAAATTGACCTATAATAAAACCATTCATTATAATTTTAGATTTTTTAATGATTTGTCTTAAAGCGTTATATAAAATAAATAATAGTTTTATCTATAATGTTTACTCTTAATTATACTGCGTCACAAGTACAACTTATCGCAAGATTTATCCTAGCAAACTTCTCTTCGTGTGTAGCCGTGAGCTAGAATGACGTGCTACCTCGCCCCCGCCAACGTCTGTCACCCCGCAGGACGGTTTCGCACGAAGTTGTCGGACTATAAAACAAAGAACAAATGGAACGAAACCGCCACCCCCGCTCTCGTGCACCGCGTTTCGCCTTCGGACTCGTGCCGCGCGCGGCTCGCGTTGTTTCGACTCGACTCATGACGTCACGTCACATATTATTAGGATGGCTTCGCGGACCACTTGGAATGCCTCCAGGGACCACCTGTGGTCCGCGGACCACCGGTTAAGAACCACTGCTCTAAACAGTTCGTTGAACTGAAAAGAGTGACAGTAATAATGATTCTAGAATCAAAAGAACTGGATCTATGTAGAACTCCACTGGAAGTAAGGGTTATAATCACGAATAATAGATAGATAGATAGATACTCTCTATTGCACAACATACAAAACTTAAAAGCTAGGTATACAGAGATACAATGTACAATTTAGGCGGTCTTATCGCTGGGAGCGATCTCTACCAGACAACCTTTAGGTAAAGGACATTAGATAGAAGAGGGGAGGGTGGTGCAATCCTTTTGATTTTGAATATTGATTAAGTAAATTTATAGTATAAATACATATATCTAGATAATAAATAAATAAATAAACACGTTATCATACACTAATATATACGAATAATTTGATTGAACTAGAAAGAATCAAAGAAGACATCACTTTATTGATCATCAGAACATTCACACTACATATTATGTTTCCACAAACAGTGAAAACATACCATTTAACACGACTCAGATACAGACAAGAGTGGGAGTACAAGAAGATAAGGTAAATCGGGTCCCGACCTAAGCATTTACTGCTATGGAACTAAATTAAGTACCTACCTACTAAAGTTAATAATTGTGGTTTGTAAGATCTAAATAATACAGTATCGTTTATTGCTCCACTCCACTGTATTTTTCTAACTACATAGTTGTACTGTTCACTCTGTCAATTCTAACTGTTTACATACGAAATTACTACTGTCTCGTTTTAGTTCGTTTATCAATTCTACGGTTTTTTAATCTCAATCACTTTAGCGAGAGTTAGAACTAGATGATCTATTGACATGTGACAAGAAAGAGTGAGTAACAAGAACGGGTTTATGAAATGAACTGGTAACTGCTCACTCGTGAAATACACAAGCCTCCAACCAATGGTCGAGCGCGGTGCGCAAGCGCAGGCCAGGTTCAAGATCGCGACTTTCAACTAAGAAAACGCCGATAGAATCTTTCGTAAGCGCTGACTTCTGACCCGTATCGAATACATCTCTATGGTAATGACAAACATGTCGAAAGTTTGCTAAATGGCCAATTCCAATAATCAATTATCAGCTGGTGTATACGAGTATTAGCCTTTAGAAACAGGTTGTTAGAGGCGTCGTCATTTATCGAGCTTCAAGAATAGATTAGATGCGGTTTGTAATTTGCTTCAAGAAATTATACATAAATTAGTTAGGAATATTCATACGCACTCAAGCATTGATTGAAACATATGGATATTATGGCTATGCGATATTTGGTAGGTAAGACTTTATTTGTCGTAAGTCATCAAAATGGATGAGTATAGAAATGAAATATTGAAAACAAATGGAAGCTTCTGTTTATGGTTTGTAAACATGCATACGGCTCTCAAGCAGTCCCACATTGTGTGCTAGGCAGCTCCCGATCCCATAAATCGTGGTGCAAGTAGGCAGGTGGGACGGCGCCGGCGCACCGCATACCGGCCCCCACCCACTTGTCGGAGTTGAATCTGTTATAGTCTAAGATCCCGCTATACAACGACCTTCACCGAGATGCTTATTTGATGAGACGTATTTTTTATGTTATTAAATATGCCAATAAATATATCCTATATGGGTTGCCTAACAAATTTCAGTCCAGAGTATTTTTAATTAATAATTAAAAATTTTTTTTTTTTTAAACATTGCACCGGTGTGATTATTTAATAAATTTGATACCAATCGAAAGTTTGAAGCCCATAGAATATGCAAACGTTAGGTTGCCTATTTTTATCCGGTCACAACCACGGGTTGCCAGGTGTAAACAGGTAAATCCATACTAGCATTTTGCAACGTTCTGATTATTGAATCAATTTTAGATAAAATGAAAGATTATTTCATAAGGAACACGGTGGTATAGGGTTGCCTGCGAAAAATCAGTCCCGAATTACGGTTGTCGAATTTTAAATAATAAAATATCGCTGCGAGTGAATGTGTGTGAGAGAGAGGTCCCAGACCAACCATCCCATGCGGTAGAAAAGGACGCAGCGTAGCAGCTGTTTAAAGTCCGCCCATTTAAAGAAGGAGAGTGCGCATGCTATTTGTGCTTGGAAATGAAAAGGATAGCGATAGACTCGTATATGCTATACATTATTTTGGAGTATTTAATTATTAATATAGAGAAATAGTTATTTAATTTTTTATTTTTTAATCAATTAATTATTTATCTATGTTTATTGTTTATGTGACACTAAAGTATATACACATCTTTAGTAAAAAAGACAGAGTAATACATATATATTACTAATCTGGCAAATTGTATCTTTATTATTAGGAGCCGAAATAAAAAACAACAATTAAAAGAATACTTCTGTTTATTGAAAAAAATTTAAAATACAAAAATTTTTAAAATTACTCAGGTTCCGAGTCATCGGACATATAACTGTGATCTCCAACTTCTGAATCTTCTTCGTTATCACTCTCTGTTTCAATTTTTTCGACAATGTCTTCTATTTTTAAGAAATTCTTCGTTATATTTTTTATTCAAAACAGTCACTTTTTTTTAGCACGTGGTATGATAACCTACAAATTGGAGTGACGCACTGGGTAGCTCAATAAAACTGTATTTAAAAAATTTTTTCTTACGAAAAGCTAACTTTAATGCACAGTTTTCAAAAGTGTCATCATCAAAATCAATTATTCCGTCATCCGAATCACATAAAAAACACTTTTTGGCCATTTTTTCCAACAATAAATAGCAGCACGTTTTTTCACTTGTATCTATAGCGACAAACTACTCCAAAATAATGTATAGCATATACGAGTCTATCGCTATCCTTTTCATTTCCAAGCACAAATAGCATGCGCACTCTCCTTCTTTAAATGGGCGGCTTTAAACAGCTGCTACGCTGCGTCCTTTTCTACCGCATGGGATGGTTGGTCTGGGACCTCTCTCTCACACACATTCACTTGCAGCGATATTTTATTATTTAAAATTCGACAACCGTAATTCGGGACTGATTTTTCGCAGGCAACCCTATACCACCGTGTTCCTTATGAAATAATCTTTCATTTTATCTAAAATTGATTCAATAATCAGAACGTTGCAAAATGCTTGTATGGATTTACCTGTTTACACCTGGCAACCCGTGGTTGTGACCGGATAAAAATAGGCAACCTAACGTTTGCATATTCTATGGGCTTCAAACTTTCGATTGGTATCAAATTTATTAAATAATCACACCGGTGCAATGTTTAAAAAAAAAATTTTTTTTAATTATTAATTAAAAATACTCTGGACTGAAATTTGTTAGGCAACCCATATAGGATATATTTATTGGCATATTTAATAACATAAAAAATACGTCTCATCAAATAAGCATCTCGGTGAAGGTCGTTGTATAGCGGGATCCTATACTATTATGAGTTTAGAATTAAGCAGGCACTGTTCCTTTGATATATTAATATTTGCTTTGGTCCCTGAACAACTTGTTTACTCGTAAAATGAAATCTTAGTAATACAATATTTCTTCGGTAACTAAGATTTTACAAGTACCTAAACAAGGTTCATTTCATTATATGCAAAAATATGATAGCTGATGACCTTTGCGTACAATATTTGTGATTCAGGTGCAAAACCCACATGTTGCATTACCGGATTTTACCGGATTTTTAATTTTATAGTTTTTTACCCGACCCCCTACGGCAAAGCAAAAGGAGGGTTATGATTTTGACAGGCTATGTATGTATGTATGTATGTATGTATGTTCATCTGTTTCCACGTAACTTCTTAACTACTTATCAGAATTCGACAAATGACATATCATTATAAGCGTCTTGATCGTCCGCTGGTTATAGGCTATATGAAGTTTCACAAAATCTAATGTGGCGCCCTCTAGCGGACAAAACATACAGAGTAAAAAAATAAAGTTATGATAAATATGCCGTGTTTGGTATCATTTGAAAGCGCTTGACTTGTACATTTTGAATATATATATATATATATATATATATATATATATATATATATATATATATATATATATATATATATATATATATATATATATATATATATATATATATATATATTACTAGCACTTGGACACCAAAATAGTACAAATAAAATAAAAGTAAAAAAACTAAAACCCAACTACGACAAAAAACGTCGCTGAAAAAGTATAAAACAAGCCTTCGTTGTCAATTTATGCAATATTCACTATGTAGAGATAAAATTTCATGTTTGGAAAGGCGTAGTCACACGTTAAATATACTACCCTTTGACAACGTGTGACTGCGGATTTCCAAACATGAAATTTTATCTCTACATAGTGAATATTGCATAAATTGACAACGAAGGCTTGTTTTATACTTTTTCAGCGACGTTTTTTGTCGTAGTTGGGTTTTTAGATTTTTGCGTTGCATTATAACTATAATTAATTAAGACGGGATTAAACACGAATTTTATTATGTGATACAACATTATGTACTCACATATTTTGCTTGACGTTTCGGCTACGTTAAAGCAGCCGTGGTCCCAAGCGGACTGACACACACAATATCACATAATAAATTTCGTGTAAAAATCCCGTCTTAATTAATTAAACATTTATTTTTATGTCAAACATATCAATAAAGATTGACAGATAGTGACAATAATTCAAGGTGTGGCTGTACGTACGTAAAAAGTATTGTATAATTTTAGAAACTTCAACTGTGAGATCTTTCCGTTTTCCATCAGCTATAAACAATTATGTAACTCAATTAAATTTGATGTAACTACCGTTTAGTAGTTTCCAATTAATTGTTATATTATAAAGTTGTTTATCAGCGGCGGCGGCCATGCTAATTGCCCCGATAAGATTCGGTTCAATCGTACATTCTTATTGGGAAAAAATCTCGTGTGTAAGGATCTAACATTTATGTACACGTACGTCTATTAAATTTAATTGTAATCGGTTTATATCGACGTAAAAGTGTTTCTATGTTATCATAGAAACACTTTTACCACATTTCTTTGGACTATTATAAACAACTTGATCAAATTATAGAACAAAAGAAATTATAACTACTCAAGAGTTGATTTATGTTCCTAGCAAAAACTTGTGAACTTTACTGAAAACAATTTTAAACTTTCTAAAGCTAATTATGAACTTCGAGAAGCTCATGATTAACTAACTTGGGTCAGAATGCATATTCTAATAACCATTCCATTAGTTTATAGTTAATTACTTTACCTGAAGGGCCATAAATATTGTAAAATACTGACAGCATCTAGAAAAACAAGAAGTTAAACAACGAAAGATAAATATGAAAAGTATAACGACTTTGATAAGATAGCAAAATGAAGTATCGTATCGTGATCCTAAGTTCGCAATATGAAAACAAACGAATGATAAGAACGAAGAACCCGGAATTGTGATTCTCCATTTTTATGGCATGAAATTCCAAGGTGATTTTTTGCATGTAAAGTCATGGCTCCAATGTATGAAATAATTTCGTCGCTTCGACTTGAGGTCGCTCGAGATACGAACGAATCTAATATTGTACCGAAGGCCGCGGCAAGGTCGTTAAGTGTTCCGGTGTTATTATATTTATTGCGGATTATTTTATGATTTCTGTAAGTGTTGTCCTCCATAAAAATAAGATAATCCATTTCACACAGAAATTGTTCATGTATTTACTCGTAATATAAGTACAACTAGATATTTCTACAATTAGTAAACAAGACAAAAAAATGCGCATTTCCCGACGGGTGTGACGCAAAGTTCGAACATTTATTATTATGTAGATAAACTATATGACATCCAGGTTATTATTTTCTCAAGTCTTTTGTTTTCATTTTTGGACAGCTATTGACTTGCTATTAAATAGAAGTACAACATGCTCGTAGATAATTTTAACAGAACTGTCTAAATTTGGTTACAAATAACAAACATTATCTGGTGTCTTTGAGCCAAGACACCTCTTTTAGATTTCATTCCAGTGTTACCTAGTCCCTGAGTTTGGGTATATGTAATTCCAAGTTACGAGGATTATTGGCGCTTCAGCTCAGTATCCGAGATCTCAGCTCAGCCATCCAGGTGACATGGTTGCGGCGTAACCCAGATATCGCGGGCTCACAATCGAGTCTACGTCAAGATTGTCGATTGTTTTTGTGAGCACATCACGCGATGCCGCGATGCGTCCATTTTTTTGCTCGCTTCGTTACTTCGTAAGAAGATTTATAGCAGTATTCATAGATCGTGCCTCGTACGGGTTGTAAAAATGCCTGTAGGTATTTTCAACTTGTTTTCACATTTTTTTGTTAAGAGCTACAGCTAACTTTAAAGATTTATTAATAATTCGCTACATTACATCTGCAGTGCTTTAAAATAGCTTATCCTTCAGAAATATTATAATCCATGTAAAATGTAATTTGCGACTAAACAGGACATTTTAGTTAGTCCATGCTAATTATTAATGACTAGATAATAACGTTACTTAACCAATGTCTATATTTAATACACTCTATTCAAGAGAAATTATATGAATATTCTAAGTAGATATTTAATATTATTTTTTTACAGGTATCAGTATTATAAACAAGATTATGTTCCTAATTTATTATCAGAATGTTTGGAACATTAAATATACTTTTCAAGGTAAGACTTCAAATAAGATATAAATATAAATTAGCCAAAGGGTCGGTGCAGTAAAGCGACCCAATTCAACGTTTAATTACTAAGTTAATTTATCACCACGCGTGTCATTTATTAATTACTTTAGCCGGGGCTAATCGAATAAATCAATTGATAAATTAACCGCTTATTGAGGTCTTTTTGCCCGAGAAACGACTCTTGGATTAAGGCCGCGATTTGGAGTACAAAGAAAATTAATTTAATCCCAGTTGCAGAAACATCCATTAAAAACAGCATTAGAGAGAGCGACATTACCAGCACAACGTTCAAACATTCATTACCTAGAAACTGTCATTAAACTTATTTTTTCTACGACATCGAATGAATGAATGAATATTTATTTCCTTGCTAAGTGTTACTTTAAACAGGCACTTACAACTTGGCTACCTTTTAAGTAATTGGAAATTTGAGGCCAGCTTTATCTTCATAACAATATTCTTTTATAACAATCTGGTAATTTTTTTGTGTGTTAGTTTTAGACACTAACTCTGCAGGTACGGAACACTACCCGTTGGGTACAATCTGCTTTCTGTCATGCAGATTTGGTCCATTATCAATTGAGGCAATTTGACAGATTCTAGTAATCAAACGATAGGTATGTAAATAATAACCGACAATAGGTTAATTCAGTTTTTAGGGTTCCGTAACCAAATGGCAAAAATCGGAACCCTTATAGATTCGTCATGTCTGTCCGTCTGTGTGTCCGTCCGTATGTCACAGCCACTTTTCTCCGAAACTATAAGAACTATACTATTGAAACTTGGTAAATATATGTATTTTGTTAACCGCATCACGATTTTTTGAATTGGATAAAATAAAAAAATTGGGGGGTCTATATACTTGAAACTGAACCTCAAACTTTTCTTCATTAAACCTATAAGTGTGGGGTATCCCATGTGTGACCTATATGGATAGGTCTTTAAATATGATGTTGAAGTTTTAAACTCATGGTTTTCCTGTAAAGTATTAGTTAGTATATTCAACTCACGGATATTGTTATCCATCATATCATCAATGAGGAAGCGGCTGAGGCTGATACATACCTGTAATACAAAAAAATATTATATTTAATAAATACATTCATTACAGGGGAACTTACATTGTAAATTGAAATATTATTCAACGTACTGGAACAATGGTATTTGAAAAAGAATTGTGGTAAAAACTTAACAATAGATATGTTTAAAAAAAAATGTATTCAAGCGACAAAATTTGTGACTGTCCTGTATTTATTCTGTGACTCGAGTTCATCGGGACTTGTAAATTAGTTACTTTTAGCCGCGAGGAGAGCGGGATGATCAATACCCTTTGCCGCAGATTCTAGATTTGTGGAAAGTGATCCTAATGACCTCCCTTGCAAAATTATTCGAATAAATCAAGTAACATATTTCGAATGCATCTTATTATTATAAGTAGTACTATATAGATTGCATTAGCAACCACCGCGTCAGAGCGATAAAATTTCCGAATCGCTGTCCAAAATAAAAATGTGTCCGGTCTGCAAATCGTTTAGGACCGGATTTTGGAGGCAACGCCAGGTGTTTTAGCAGTGAAAGCAACCATTCAATGGCTATACAACAAGACAAGAAATTAGGGCTACAATATACCAAGGATATATTATATTTTTATAAATGTTAAGTGATCGTCACCGTATCGGGTATTTGAATAAGTCATTATAAAGAAATACGTTAACAAAGTATAGTAGGAATATTAGCCTTAATTTGGGTAACTATAAAACGCGATGGCCTACCTTTCATACAATTTTGGGACATCTCCTTTAAAGAACAAGGCCCCCCTGACAATGTTCGGCTATAACAGCCTTATCACCAGTGACGACATAAGCTGTTTACATTTATTATCAAAAATAGAATACCTATTCGAGAAATATCTCGATAGCAATGGGTGGCCATCGGAACAATTGCGGCGTTGACCCGACAGCCAATCACGACTAATAATACGAATTAACGATTGATGGGACAGATGGACAGCGCACCACTTACGACAAATAGGACAAGCATTTCATAGGCAGATAGGGCTGAATCTGTCCATTAACAATCTTAATATTATTATAAAATAAGTTCTTTAGAGTGGATTCGACCAATTTTTATCCAACGATAAATCTATGGGATAGCGAAGTTACATGCGGCGTAAAATAAAAATCCGTACTACCTACTACTCGTCCTGTCAACGCCTAATTCCAATAGTAAATCGTTAGACCGCCAATTTTGACAGAATTAGTAATATCCTAGATTCCTAATTCAAAATGGCGTTGTCATTGTCACAACTTTCGACATTACCTGTTACAACCCTACTTAACAAAAATATCCCGGTGGCATACCATGAATCACAAAACAATACATATTGTTTTTGCCGGTTTATAATGTCATTCGTTCATTCCCTTGTTAAACAAGGTATAGCTAAATATATTTCACAACTATCACATACATTGATCTGACTCCGAGATAGGTAGCTCAAGCACCCGTGTTACGGATATCAGAATCGACAGTGGGATTACAAATATATACATATAATACTTTTTTTTGTAAATACATGCTTATAATACATAGACAACGCCCAGACCAATACAAACAGATATGTTTATGAACACAAATGTTTGTACTGTGCGGGGATCGAACCCGCAACCCTTCCACCAGAGGCAGCGTTCACTACCACTGTTCCAAACAGGTCGTCAGATAGCTATACCGGCTTTGGAAGAACACAATTGAGTTTATTACGAAAATAAAGTAAATTATCCAGCGGATAGTTATCCTCTTCTAACTGTCAAGTTCGTCGAATCTGCCCTTAATATCAGATTTTAATATTAGAATGGAAACGGAATCTCATTAAGCCTTGAACTAATTGGAACTATTATATCTAAATCTATTACGATTATCTCATTTCGAAATCTCTTACAGTCAAATCTATTACACTAATTGGGCACACCGTTTAAATTCACCTTGATAACAAAGTACAATCACGCCAGACATATTAATAACAATTAATTGTTAAGTTGTCAACGAAGGGCCAAGCGTTTCGCAATCGATTGGCGACTCGATCCCGATCCGATTCGATATTGCACAACCTTAGAGGCTTCGGTCATTGGTCAAGGACATTCAGTTATCGGCCACTTGATTGTTTGGGGTTCTGTCACGGTACTCTATTAACGACTATTGATTTAATACGACCATTGTGATACAATTCGACACGAAGTTCAGGGCTAGGTTAAAGAATCGAGTTCTGGATACGCCTGACGGGCGATTTCATAACTCCTCAATGGTAATGTGCATCGTAACAATATTCATCATAATTGTTGACAGCCGTTGCGACTGCGCGCGGGTGATTGATTATATGCGATGAAGAATAGAACACAACCTGCCCACCTTCATTTGGTACATCGTAGGGCAGAGAAATCATGTTTTCATCTTCTGAGTGGAAAATGATTGGAGTGAAGATTAATAAGACTTTAGAACAATATTATTGCACAAAACATTGCACGCAGTTGAAGAAACGTACCTATGTACTTGTTAGTTGTTGCTTCAAGAGCTTCGCAAACATATTTCGGTATCTGCTCTGTCATAAAATAAAGAAGACTTAGAAAAGGGATAGCATGCTATTTGATCATTTCCATAAATTATTGGGTTGTGCTGTTTATTGAATTTGGACAGTCAGATTTATGCCTGTAAAGTTCTAATCAAACTTCGATGCTCCCATGGGATTTGTTGAACTATGTAGTTTTAGAGCCAACGCTCTAAATAACAATAATCTAAATATTAATCTGAGTAGCTACAAAATGTTCTGCATAAAATTATACGATCGTAGTATTATCGATTCAATCGATCTTAGATTGTGACCGCAACATTTCGTCACTCTGTATCATATTATTCGGGACACTCCAATTATAATAAGCCACGAACTCGTATTATTGTTTCATACTCAAATTAATTTTAAGTAGAGGCGTGGGTATATGTCAAGTTTGATCGTGACCTTCGCACTTTCATTCTAATCTTTATCTGAATTGGTTTCAGTTGCACA
Organism: Marasmia exigua; assembly: GCA_019059595.1. Taxonomy (NCBI): domain Eukaryota; kingdom Metazoa; phylum Arthropoda; class Insecta; order Lepidoptera; family Crambidae; genus Marasmia; species Marasmia exigua. The sequence goes on from CM032470.1 coordinate 19,257,928, forward strand.
ATGTACGATTTACGATTATGATCGAGCGGCCAAATCGTGCGCAGGAGTTTGCGAGCGTGACCGCGCGTCACATGACCGCGTGACCTCTGTGCCCTTGTATGCACTTACGACGCCTCTAGCACGTCTAGTTAACTTAGATCTGCCAACCTTATATAAATACAAATATCCTTTAACTGATAATGCTACGGCAGCTGAACTTAACGATTAGCCACGTACGCAGGATATACTATCAGGTGCACTCTCTAAACCCTTAGTCTCATATTTCCATAGGACACCAGTGAAACTAAGTTAGTTTTCTAACATTGAAATCAGAGCTTGTGCACCAAGACCAAGTACAGACTTATCACTACAGTTGGCACCCCTGACTTAAATAAAGGGTTTTGAAAGTTGAACCTTTGACGTTGATTAGATTTTCCTTAATTTAATGACAATTGTTTATTTGTGACAAGGTATTGTTACATGCAATATTTTAATGTTGCCTTGCCTTACTGTGACGGCCAATATAGTCATGTTATAAAATTCACATTCCATCTTACAATCTACCATAATTACAGCTCATGGGTAGATTCTCGGCATGTGTAGGTAGGTATATAATGTATGTGATTAGTTGCACACATATTTAATTGAAGCAATATGTGCATTGGAAGCGCCGGCGTCAGTGCAAGCATGCGCAAGCGCGACTATGACGCCTAATGCATAGGGTTGACTGCTTTATTAATTTGCCTGACAGACAAATATATTTAATACTAATGCGTGTGGAGTTAGGCAACCTCCGTTTTACCCTCTTAAGGGTGGAGTTTTGTAAAATCTTTTCTTATGAGCCCATAATGTATACAGGGCAAGGCTTCCTTCCCCTTTTCGGTCCTTGGTTACGGTAGACCAGTATTTTTATTTTATTACGTTGTTCATTTCGTCATCGTCGCCTCGGTCTGCCGCTGGGACGTTTAACATTTTTCGGATAACCATTTAGTAGCTATTTTAGGGGAAAGCCCAGTTCAATTTAAGCACAGCAACTTTTTGGAGACATCGGTTATGACCATGGAGCGTAGAGTTGTACACATATTTGCCCAGTCATAAATATGTACATTTTTAGAAAAGTAACAATCTAAGTTCTTTCTATACCAAGTCGGTGGCAATCAAGCGTGATGATGATCGACTACCTCTTACCATCAGGCGGGATGGTAAGTCTGTGAGACAAAAAACCTATACAATTTGCATCTGTATTTCGCGTGTGCCAATATCCTTGCTCGAGTCGGCCCTATCCGCAAGCTCTCAACAAATTAGGTCGTCGAAGCGCACTCGGTCCGTGCGCCGGCGCCGGACGGATCGTGCGTGAAATGTTTGCCTAAGCCCAGCCCACCGCTTATCACTGCATATCACGATGGATGACTAATTAGCTAAGCCACTTAGCTCAATCCAGTAAGGAAAGAAATGCGAAGTGAAGATGGTGTAAGCCACTTGGCTCAATCCCGTAAGGAATGAAACGCGTGCCTAATACGTCACGCGAAGTGCAGGTGTACCCTGGGTTCCGAGCGCGAGCTTGAGACGCAACCAGGATTTAACGACAAGATGATGATGATCGGCCTCATGCATCATCATCGCAGCGTGCCATTCCCGGTTGAATATTAGCTCGGGGTACATATATACCCTGCGTGATCGTATCAGAAATGATGAGATCCGCAGGAGAACTAAGGTCACAGACATAGCCGAAAGGATTGCATGCCTCAAGTGGCAATGGGCAGGGCACATAGCGAGGAGAACAGACGGCCGTTGGGGCGGAAAGGTCCTCGAGCGGAGGCCACGTACAGGAAGTCGCAGCCGTGGCAGGCCTCCCACAAGGTGGACTGACGATCTGGTGAAGATCGCGGGAATCCATTGGATGCGGGCGGCACAGGACCGATCTGTGTGGAGAACATTGGGGGAGGCCTATGTCCAGCAGTGGACGTCTATTGGCTGAAATGATGATGATGATGATGACATATAGACCATAAACCAGAATTTGGTGAGAGAGTAACTCCCGTTTTGGAGGCGCGCGTTCTTATCCACTGCGCTATCATCGCGATATCGAGCCTGTCCAATGGCTCAAAATATTAAAAAGTTGATACTTTATTTTTCGTAGATTTGTCTAGTCACGTGTACCTATGATAAGATATGAATAACAGAGACGCTTAGAAATAGTAGCTTAGAGGTGAAAAAAACAAGAGATAAAAACAGTGGTACAAGATAAACGATACTACTAGCGCCGCTACGTAAGATTATATTTTTTATGATGTTAGAAAGCATCACTGTTCAATTCTCACAGCCGAGTAACCGTTCAGTCAACCGATATCCTACGAACAAAGGGACCTGCAAGTAGCCGAAGTATACACGGGTCGACAGATGAGAGATAGGCACGCAGATAAAATCGGGTAAGGTACGATAGAGTCTGGGTGGCGACGCTTCCGCAATTACGCGCCGGCGCCGGGTACATCTGTTCTTGCTGAAAGGTTAACGAGAGGCATTAATGCATTTTTACGTACACGTAAAAATGCAATTGCAAACGCAAAAAGTCGATGGGAAGCGAGCTAGGAAATTGCCGCTGGCGATGATCCGTTGTCGCGGCCTAGGTTGCATAAGCAGTGGCTTATTTACTTTTCCCAGCCGGATCTACTTTCTAAGCTATATGACATGTAATTCACGAATATGTTTTATACGGAATTAAATGTGTGATGTTACGATTATACATGTAATAATCTCGGTCCTCCGGTAATTCACAAGAACACGTCTGTGTGTGAGAGACAATTCTCGTGGTTAAAGCGACTGGTGATTAAGTAGATAGAATCGTCAGCCAAATCAAATCTAATATTGATTTCGCTATTATATCATCATCTCGGCACGGAAGTACCCACTGCTGAGAGTTCCCTTAATTTTCACCACTGAGTCCGTTCCTGAGCTGCATTCGATTCACGTAGTCCTTCCGATCCTAGCTAAAGTCGGTATTTATAAATGGGAGTTAGACGATGTTAAAAACAAACTTATTTACAAGGATTTATGAATCACGGAAACGATTTGTATTCTAATCGTAATTGATTGACAGACCGATAAAATATATAAACACGTTTGCAATATTCAAGATGTTACATCAACAACTGATCCAAAATCAGATAAGCAGCAATTATGTAGAGCAGCTTATCTTCGGATCAAATTAGTCTTCATGTCACATGTAGGTTAACAAGTCGAGCAGAGTGTCAACAAACAGGGTCTGATCTGGGAGCACGCATGCTGCAGGTGTGTCCGTTGCTTTATAGAGCGATATGTGCAAGAACGATCAGGTTTACCGCAAGACCCGATTACATCGCGAATAAATCGCGTGCCCGGACGTGGTAACGGTGACCGTCCGAAATCGCGGGCGAAGCGGCAGCTGATTGGGAGGAGCTCTAATAAACCCTTCGGACATCGGCCGGTTGTCGGTGAATGGCAGACGCGGGCTGCATGCAAACCTCTTCTTATTAGTCGGTCAGTCTTGACTGAGTGGGCTTTTTTAATGCTAGAGACGAGAGTCACCTGATGATCTAGTGATCACCGCAGACATCTGCGAGATCCGAAGAGTACGACCGTCTCTTGAAGCTCTCAAGTCATTGCCGTCTGGAAATACAGGACAACTGTTCTGCAATACTGAAGTACGTAGTAGTAGAGACATCGATGAGGTCATTGTTCTGGCTGCTGTTAAGTTATTGCTTTTGCAAGCATAATCCCCCAGTTTCTGTAAGTAAGCAATTTGGCAGACGCATTATGTCATAGGAGTCTTAGAGACTGATTTGATGTTGTCAACACATTTTGTTGGTGATCAACCGCGCGATCTTTTCCCTTTAACTCTGCCTTAAATCACGAGTTGCTCCATTTATGAGAATTCGTCTGGCATATAAGCCAGTTGAGGGTAATTGGAAATGCCTGGTATCCTGTTCAATGTTTAAGGCGTGCGGACACATTTACTTACAATCAGTACAGTACTTTGTAAGATCTACACTCAATCGCGTGTTGTTTGATGTTCAACCAATAAATAAAACGTTATTAATACTTTAACATATTCCGGTAGATACTCATTTGAATCAACGAAGATTGCAAATTCGGCATTAATATGAATTGTGTAACTTTACGATTTTGTAACATTTGAGGCAAACGTTAAATAATATTATAACAAAAATTACTACGTAATTTAGAAACCACTGATAGCGGTCATTACAGGTGGTAATCTACAAAATGTTTGACCTTAATGGTGGCTGTTAATAGTAGAGTTTTAACTAGTGTTTGTAATCAACGAAACAGTTAGTGCCGGAAGCTAACGGGGCCTGGCACTAATCCGTCGCGAGGAACTACACTATTATGTCAACTTCATAAAAGAGACGTGCGGTATTAGGCCCTGTCTCCACTGGCTGTAGCTGCTACTTCATTTTATTAAGAAGCATCGCTTCATTTTGTACATTTTACTTGCCTTAGAACAGGTCCAACCATCAACTTTGTAGAATTAGGATTGCTACCCACTCTCGAGCCGGTATTTCGGCGCAGCAGTTTTGGTAACAAAGCCGACTGAAATAATTTAGTCAATTAGTAGTGATACTTGTTTGTTGTAATTCTCGAATATCGACATACATTCGATTTTACCACTGGATTCGGTCGAAAATGTGTAGCAAGACTAGCAAGCTTTTAGAGACTCAATCCGCTACTTTTTTCAATACCTATTTATTCTAGGTAGAGTTGCTTTAGACACATTTATACTGATAATATATTATTTTTATCTCATATCATGATCAACCAATATAGTCGAAACTCATTAAAAACAAAATAGGCTTTCATATTTGACGTCAAAAGAAAAAATCTGTCATAATCACACATCCGGATTGAAAGATCATTTCTTCCTATTTCTTAAGGAAAAATTGCAATTTTAATTGCAAAAAGCAGCCGCGCCTTCCTGTGCAGAGGATTGCTATAATGAACGCATATAGCAGCACAATAGCATAGTTTTCGCATCCCAGTACGACTGCCGCATGCCGTGACCACAAATAACGGTTCATCATTTCACATTTCAAGTGTACAAACGCTCCGTGGGAACCCCATGCTCGAAACAGTTGCCACCATGGTAGGGCTGGCTCTCACCTTCGACACGTAAAATCTATTTATTAGCCAGGTCCCAAATATGGAGCCTAATTTTTGGGCTCGTGACATTTATCATCATACGACATATATCACCAAAACATAGTTTTTTTTTTATGGTTTTTAGGTGATATCCGCCATGTTTTTAAAATATCACAAGCACGAGAATTGCGCTCTCGGTCACGAAAATATCATTTGAACAAAGAAAAATAACAACAATCAGGATTGGTATTCCAAGTTGCCTTACCTTCCCATACCTTTCATTACCTTCACATAATATTCCCTTACATTACCTTCACATAATATTCCATAAGCATGTTCTTTTGACTGTCATGAAAGAGGAAAAGTATCTCACAAAGAAGAAGAAAGAAGACTTAATAGGAATTCTGCACACCATGATTCTGTGGCTAAGGAGAAGATTTTGCTTATACATAGATGGAAGATATATGGCATTAAAATATAGTTAGTAGCTTATAAACCATATTTTTTACAAGGGAAAAGCATGTTATTTCCAACACAAGTATTGATTGATTGATTATTATGATGTTTTTCAACGTTGTTCATCAGATTACTCAAATAAATTCAATATAACTCATCATATTAAAATAGGTATGTAACATTTATCTCACGTCACCCTTTTTTTCCTGATATAAACAATGTTACTTCTAAGCAACAATGGTAAGCAACCCTAGCAAACTGAGAGTCGTGAATACTGTACTTCAAATTGAAATACCAAATACGATGAAGGGGACAATCTGTTTGCTATAATGTCAAACAGAAATAAGCCTATGCCCAGGAGCTTACTGGGCCGATACGATAATACAGAGACATTTCTGCCATTTTGTAGATTTTAGATCAGTCATTTTAGTTTTAGAAATGGCAAAGTTAATTCAGCACTTTTATCTATTGAGTTATGTAACTAATAAAAGAATTTGATATACTAAATTCCTTCAATCGACCCTTACCTCAAGGTTTAATGTCAAGCACATTCTAAGTCAATATCAATTAATTTGAAATACACTTGTATTTAAAAAAGTTATTTTCCCAGTTTTAGGTATTCCGTGACTGATATAAATATTATAATTGGTTTATCAATAATACCAGATTGAACCCACAATCAATAGCTAAGCATATGTAACATCTACAAGCAGCATAGGTTTGTTTGCCACGGTTCCCCAGCGCAATAAATTACGAGCACAATTACAATAAGTCTTAATGTAATACATGGTAATGAGGAATGAACGATGTAATAAAATCCATTTCTAGATTCCATAGTGTATAAATACATTGTCGATGCAATCGTAGAGACTAGAGTACGGCCATTGTGCAAGCCGCAGAATCCTATGTTAGAATGTTCTTAATAATCACATTAAATTAAATTATAACATGATTTACAAGGGAATTATTATAAATATTTATAGCGCTAACCAGTTTACATGACAATGTTATTGCAGTTTAACCGTTCGGCGCATGTTTCCTTGTTGTTATGAGCATATAATCACTGTTTATAACTTTATGAACGCTAAAAATATTATTTTAATAAGGGAATTTAAAAATCGCCGAAGACGCTAAAGATGGGCACGCAGTAAAATAAATTATATGGAAATTGCGGCAGTCACTCATGCCCGTACGCTTTTGGCTATTTTATTGATGGTTCTGTTATTAAGAATCAATTTACCTTTCATAAAAGCGTTAAATGTTTTACAATGTTTCTGTTTTTCATAAACAATAAGAATAATCTTAATTCTTCCGTGCTCAGTCAGTTGCCCTTCCTTAAGTGGGTTAAAGATAGCTAGCCAATTAGATTAGCCCAAAAATGGTACCTATATATGTATGTTAAAATGACAAAGCTCACACAAAAATAACATATACCTATTATATTTATTTATCAACTAACAATCGACTAAACATAAGTATAGAGAGAATGGACTAAAGTGCTAGATTGTATGTATTTGTAGAAGTTTTGATCGACAATACTAAGTACAAATGTGCAGGTGCATTGACATAACGTTGACAATACTAATAGCTGTTAAATGAAACCACAATGAAATCCCACACAAAGAAATTAATCGATTACAACTGATCAATAAAAACAGAACAGCATTGACATCGAAGCAAACGCATTCGCATCGCTTAATCCAGCGAACGTTAGCAGCTAAACCTGGGAACCGACTTAATAAAATAGCACCGTAACGAGACGTTTCTTTCTCAACAATGCTAAGCCAAAATAGGCAAAGCACGCCCGTCAAGTGTAAATCGGCACCTGCCGGTGACCTCGAGCCTAACGGGCATCCCTCCGCCATGACCATTTATACGCAGCCCGTTAGCCCGAGCGCGCAGCGAGGTGTGGCCAGCCAAGACAAGGATCCGTGCTAACTGGTCCATCTGCGGTTTGAATAAAGGTCGAGGGGTCGCGAACACTACAACGGCTAGGTCGGCTAGTTTGCGCCGTCAAAACTCGGTACCCGGGAAATGTGTGCCGAGTAACTGTTCGAGCAAACATTGGCAATGAACGTCAAATTAAACACACAGTACATGTGAGTCACGCTTTATTGATCACCTCGATAACCCTGCATCAGCGACTCTAGCCGATTAAATTTAACCGTCCCACTTATGTTGTTTATGAAAGATTCGATTTCGAAAGTTATAGGACCTGACTTCACTTGAATTTATATAAACTGTAAAATAATTGTATTTTATACAACTCATTACATTTTTATTTATATTTAATTATAGTTCGTTGCGAAGCAAGTGTTTATTGCATTCACCCGGTTAGGTGTAAAGGTCGTAGTTTGAAGGCTCCTAGATTTTAAGTGTATATTTACTTTAACTTCAATACGTTTCTTAGACGACATAATGAAATAACTAAGAATACCTATGAGTATGTCAGTGTCCACACAGATGACTTAGAATGGCTTGTCAGTCCGGGCATAACAGAAACATTGCAGGATCAATTAATATTAAGTCGGTGGACACCCACCTGCCCGCCGCCGAGATAAAACGTCGCCGCCACACAATATTATGATGAACGACATGTAGGCTACGACCGCGCTATTTATTGCTCCTATGAGCCGTTTCCTCAGTCCAACCAGTTCCTCCAACCTCAGATTATCAATTAGCTCTTTGTACTATTATATTACAAATGTGAATGTCGATAATATTAATGACTTTTATCAAACATCAGGTCTGCATAGACGTTGCAGGCAATTGATTTCCCGACAGTTGAATAGAGAGTTTAAATTAGGTTCTTTTAAGTTGCGTATCTTGGCGCCGGGGAGAGGCGCGGGCGTTATCAAGTGTGACAAATGTGCCGTTTACTACGGCCATAACTCACAATAGGGTCTTATCTCCCGACTTCAGACACGGGACAAAGGCACGGAAGCCAAAATCCACTTAAAATATTAACCATCCTATAAATGGTAAAAAGCGATTTAGTTGAGTGCGATTAACGTTTTAAACAACAAAGTGGCCCTATTCAGATAATATTAAGTCACAAAGAAGCATGTCGCCTTTTTCGAGGTCACCGTTGTTGGACCATTAATTCCGCGTTAACAGGCAATAACTTAGCAGTTTTACGAGAGAAATATCAGCCGAAATTAATTAGCTATAAGAGCTTCCGTCGGCAGACGAAGAGTGAATTAAAACTATCTCTTGCACCTAAGGATACGAATGTACACGTGCATCCAAATCAAACTAATATTAATGGTGTCAGACAAACCATTCTTTCTTTATTACACTTTTTTTTACATTATGGCAGTCATACGTGCAGACAACTGCGACACACGGGGCATCACTGATGCGATGCCAGCTCTTAAGGGAGGAATAAGCTCTTTTCTTTAAGATCACCAGGTATCTGTTCGGAAAAAATTATCGTTGGTAGCTGATTCCATAGTACAACATTTTAGTTAAAATGCAGGAAAATAATATTAATAAGGAGTGAGCTTGATCACTTCACTCATTTGCCATTTTATGATCTTAAAATAGGTCTTAGCGACAGCTGAATGCAAGTAGCCAAAGATGAATCCGATTGGCGAATATTTGGAAAATACTAACACACCCGCCTGTTGCAGTCAGGCGGGTGATGATGATAGGTATTATGAAGAGGAGAGAGAGAAAAAAATAAGAAAAATATATAAAAAATCATCACCGCTGTATGCTACCTACTTATTACTAGTGTATTGCCTCGTTGGCGCAGTCACAGTAGATAAATACGCTAAAGCAGTATCGACACTCCGCCATTTTGGACAGAAAGTTACCTATCGTATAGGGTTGTCCTCTTATTTTTGTAAAATATTATTCTTACCTTGGGACTACTGGTTTAAGTACCGGGCCGTGATTTAGGGGTCCTAGGTGCAACAAGGATCATCTGGTGCGTGCTAAATTAGAACTAATGATATTTTCTAAGAAATAAGCATAATACTAGCATAAAATATTCGTACACGAAGGTAAGGTAAGAGGCAAAGACACATAAAATTAGACATACTTTTCGTAACGTTTTGTTTCGTTACTTGGAAACTACGTTAAGGTATTGGTCATGAGCCCGATCGCTCGGGCCAAGACACAGTGAGGTCCCATCACCCCCATATCAATCTCCATTTCCGACCCCCCAAAATGTAATTGTGATCGTAACTCGTAAAGTACAGCCGACAACAGTAAATTTCGACTAAAATAGTATTCCTTCCAATCATATCACTTTAAATCCGAAACCATTTTTTTAAAAACATACATAATAATGTATCTACTTATTTTCTCTACCAAATTAAAGTAAGCGGCACTCGAGTAAAACCGACAACCCTGAATTTAGTTACTACGATTGTACTCCGATGGGACCTTAGAATCCGTGTAAAGTTAGCGTCTCTGTGCGTGCGTAATCGAGTGTTTGTTCGTAGTGTCCATACTGCTTGCGTACTTATATATCTACTGTGGCGCAGTGGTTAGTGGGTCGCACTGCGCTTGGGGTCCCGGGTTCGATCCACGGGTCCGGCCAAAGTTTGTACCCGAGTGTTTCTGTTAAGAAATTGTCAGTGACAGCCCGGAGTCTGGAAGTTGGCGGTCTTGTACCCCCGTGCCTCGGAAAGCACGTTAAGCCGTTGGTCCTGCACCTGATCCCTCTTCGGTCGTGTCACATTGGTGTCCCATCGAAATATGAGGGTAAGGGAATAAGAGAGTGCACTTGTGTCTGCGCAAACACTTGTGCACTATAATATGTCCTGCGTCGATGGCCGATCTCTAAGATTGGGCGCCATGACCGAAATATCGGTTTGGAGGACATTGCTAGTGTACTGTACCTAGTTATAAACAAACTACAAGTTTCGAGTTCCTTAATCTAATTAATTATACGTAAATTTAGCTGTCAACAAATAATTGAACCGGACGGAGTTATCATGACATTATGCGCTTGCGCTGACATTGATACAATAAGAAATAATTATGTAAGCATTAAGGTCAATACCAAAAATTCTTCCTGGAGTCAACAACTTTACCACATCGTAGATTTTCGCACTCTTAAGATAAGAGTTGTTTTCTTTACTTTGTGGCGTCTTATCGGTACTAATTTCGTTTTAAGGACGATGAAACAAAATAGCCATTCTAGCCATAAGCTCGGCGGTGAGGGAAAAACATCGTGAGAAATCCTGCGTTTCGAATAGTATCTGAAACGTGTAACCGTAATTCAATTGGTATTGTTCCCTTGTTAAAGGGTTGCGAAGGTCAGTAATCTCCGCAAAATCCTGAATCATGGTCCAAGCGTACCCCGGGCTCTCCAGAGCGAAAGCTTCGGACGCAACTGGGAATTACACGATAAGACGAGATGAGAAATAGAAAAACTCTTTTTTACCCGACTACGACAAAGCCAAGAAAGAAGGGTTAGGGTGCGTCCACATTTGATGAATGCGCCGCGAATGTGCAACATTCGCGCACCACTCGCATGAGGCACGTAGCTTGGGTGCGTACGGCACATTCGTCAGATGTGAACGCACCTTATGATTTTAGCAGTCTATGTATGTAAGTATGTAAATATTTTGCATGTTCCAAGAATCTGCCTAAAGTACACAGCCGATTTTGATGAATGATTTATCAATCGATTCCTTATCCAGGTGACCTAGGCTTATAATTTATTTGAAATAGTAAGTGCTATACAAAAAAAAACCGAAATATTTTTTTACATTTTTCAAGTTAGGTACACTCAATGTCAAAAAAAGGTAGGCACATAATAATATGCCGCTGGTTCGGAATGTCGATTTCTACTAAGAAGACATCAGAGAGAAACTCATCAGTTACTTAGTCTTACAACAAACATGTCAAATGGGTGAAGGTTGTCCAATCGTATCCTCTACTAAAATGTAAACAAATTAAAGCCCGTCCCATTTAAATGTCATAACCTCAGTTCTAATTAAACTGTGAGCCGCGCAGGAGGCATGAATCACCAGAATATATTTGGGCAGAGATAAAAAAAATAGTCCAAAAGTGTGTATGGTTACCAGCTACCACCCACAACGCGTTCAAATTGGTTCTCACTTAAGAGTGCTTGTCCATCCTCTAGCGCCGCTATTTGAATTTTATTAATTGTGATTAATTTATTTAAAACTTTATTGCACAAAACGTTACAATAGGTACGTCAAAGGTTGTCTGGAAGAAATCGCTACAAGCGATAAGACCGGCTTATTGGACTGTCTATTGTTGTTGTATCGTACTTGTATTTTGTTTTTGTGCAATGAAGAATATCTATCTATTAGAGATGCAACGATACGGCTATTACGATACCAATACGAATAACGAATACATCGTAATGGTCAATACGATAACGAATTACGATACGAATGCATTACGATATTTGTTTAATACCATTTTGATGAATTTATTGGATCAAGCTTTGTTGTATGTTATTGTAAGACTAAGTAAACATAAGTAACAACACCAATCAACGTTCAAAATCACGATTAAACAACAATGTTTGTCAATTGATCGGAAAAGGAAAATAAACATAACCTAACCTCATTCCCACTTAAAACCGTTAATGCCAAAAGTGACGAATGCGTTCAGAAATTGGCGCGTCATTCGTTTTGTTTCACCCAAAACGGTAAAAATTTAAAAATTTTGAAAAAATGTATCGTATACATATCGTATCGTAATTTACGATAACGAATGATCGGTTAAGTTTACGATAATCGCCGATATACGATTATCATATCGGTATCGTTGCATCTCTACTATCTATCTATAGGCGAACTTAATGCCCAGAGGCACTCTACCAGTCAACCTTGGGGTCATGCAGAAAAGATAATGGTGGTGGTGGTGAAGCGTTTTCTTTACGTGATAGATGGCACACAATCAGACGTACCACCAGATGGTAAGCGATTGCAGCCGCTTATTAACACCCCCTCCTCGATTTGGCCTCCAGTCACTCGGCGAAACAGCAAAATTAAGACATTAAAAGAAAAAACTTTTCTTCGATAGTATTGTATAGTTGATATTTTTATAGAAATCTTTTGCTATCTATTCTTAAGTAAATAACACACTTAAAATTTTCATTTCGTGTTCAGGCGGGACACGAATACACACCTTCCACAATCCGGGTGAATGTTCTACCAATTAGACCACTGAACGCGTTACTAATGATAGTATTGTAATCATGGAAGCCATTATATTTTTAAGTGTATTAGCTCTGTACAAATATAAAATTACGGCATTGAAATTTGTTGTGTCATTCATCAAATTATCATGTAGAAATGACACAAGTCATAAAATAAAACATGAAAGAACAGACATTAGATGTCAACATTATTCTCAAAAATACAAATACTTCCAATGTACTAACCATACCAACTATTCTAACTCTTGACCAGTACTACGAATATTGTATGTGTTTTTTAATATCTGACCGCTAAAACTCAATCCCTTTTTAACTTTGAAACCTTGAGATCATGATTTCTCTTTTATTTATCGCAAGCGAAAAGAACAGGCTAAATAATCTTAAGTTAAGAAGCGTTGAGTAAACTAATAAAAACCGGGCGTAAACTAATAAAAATCCAATGGTACGCTAGTGGGCTATACAGGCACCTGAACACTAATTTGTACTAGGACATGTGTTTCTGATCATGGTTTGTATGCGGAAATGTTTGGACGCCGTGTTTGTGTAGCGCGGGTTAAACACTCCATCTGACCGGTCCGAGGGTGGGGGCTTAATTCCACCAGTGAAGAGCGAGGATTTGTTGCGAGGATGTGTTTGTTAAGAGCCAACAGAATCGCGTCACTGAGGGAAGCTAGGTAAATGAAGTGATCCTATTGGCTCTTAAAACACATTCCTAGCAACACTTGACCGTGGGAGAGCCACGCTTCGGCATAAATGGGTCGGCTCGACCGGAATAATATCACACCACCACAGAAAACTAGCGTGAACCAGCACTGTGCTGTGTTTCGCTGCGTGAGTGAGGGTACCGGAGGCCCAATCCGGGGTAAAGGGGGGTTTAAAGGTTGGCAGCGCTGGTGTCGCGGGCGGCGGCAATCTCTTACCATCAGGTGATCCGTCTGTTCGTCTGCCATCTATCACATAAAAAAACACATCCTAGCTCATCTCTGGTGGAAAAGCAGCCTAAGAGCCAAAACACACTACACACAGAATCATCGTCAGCCAATTTCAGTCCCCACTGCTGGGACACGGGCCTCCCTCAATCACATGAGGGGTAATTGCCAGTCTCACCACGCTTGGCAGACGGGTTGGCTAGGGTTTTGATATAAATGCAGAGTTTTCCTTCTCTGGGTGCTGATGATCATGCCAGCGGCTATACCTTAGTCGCCTTTTACGACACCTTGGTAAGAGTGAGGGTGGCCTATTCTAATCTGCCGGGGACCACACGGCGGCTCCAGGAGCCCAATTCTCGTACTCGTGACCTTTTCACAACATGGCGGATATCACCTAAAAACCATACAAAAAAACTATGTTTTAGTGATATATGTCGTATGAAAATAAATGTCACGAGCTCAAGAATTGGGGTCCAGGTGATGCGTCTGTCACTTATCACATTAAAAAAATATATTTAAATGGCGTCACTCAAACATTTTCAGTTATGCTCACTAATTATTCATCATTAGGACTTGTCTGTCGACCAACTGGAGGTAAAGGCTACGACATTAGCATTCCTCGTCAATGTTTATAACTGTCGCCATTTCACTTGTTTTCCGTGAGCAATTTATTTATGACCTTTGGGTACCTATTTTCGACCAGGGTTACCAGATAAAAATAAATAAAATGTTTTTTTTATGACATAGGTGGCAGACGGATCACCTGATGGTAAGAGATTGCCGCCGCCCATGGACACCCGCAACACCAGTGGAGTCACAAGTGAGCTGCTGCCAACCTTTAAACTCTTCCCCCTTTCCCCGCCGGATTGAGCCTCCGCTACCCTCACTCAAGCAGCGAAACACAGCACAGTGCTGCTTCACGCCGATTTTCTGTGAGGCCGTGGTATCACTCCGGTCGAGCCGGATGTCTGAAGAATAGTCCTGAATTCTATTGAACTGCAGTTTGAGAATTTAGGCAAACGCGTCATATCCTAGCCTCGTCACGTTCCATCAGGTAAGATTGTGGTTGAGCATTATCCTATAGATTATTAAAAGAACCCAAATATAGAAACTCGACAATTTTTATGTCAGATGTCAGACGAGCAGACGGTTCACTGTTTGTAATCGATTGTCGCCGCCCATGACGGTTGTCCACCTATCCCACTAGTGGAGTCAAAAGCGTGCTGCCAATGATTATTTTGATATTCATAGGTCCTTCAACTCTTTTAAGAAACTGTAAATATCTTGTCAAAAACCATTACGACCTCAACTTTTTATTTCCCGTAAAATATGCTGACTGTTAACTTGTAAATATCAAGGTTGCAAACACCCAAATAAAGTATTTTAAAATGTTAATCTTGTCCGCTTAGATATCAACGCATACCAAATCAAAGTATTTATTCGATGACCCACGACCGTTTTGGGCAGATCACTGATACAACACTTGTCATATTATACTAATCCTTGCTAAAGATTTCCTACTACCAAATACAGAATGTAGCCGCAAAAAAGTATAAGCAGCTTAAGTCTTAAGCACAAACATAATGTTGTATTTAACCAGTGAACTTAAGTTTATTACTACAAATGGCATTGTCAACAGGAAATGGAACTGTCATGCTCTTGTTAATATGAAAGAGGAAACTGTTTAAAAAAGTTTTATTTAAATTAGTTCAATAACATAATAATATGATGCACGCACCAAATATGAATCTTTAATGGATAGATGGAAGTATGTTAATTCTCTCCCCTTGCTACATGTGACTGCAAATACTTAAAGGGAATTTACATTGGTCGTACGGGCTAGCGACCGACTTATCGACCAATGTCTATGTTATATCATGTTGCTCTCAGTGCTGTGAATGCTGTGATGGTCAATAAATGTTTTTTGCTTTCTTTCTTTCTTTCAATGTAAATGATGCCTCCTGCCCACAGAGGACCGAGACGAAGCTGAGAAAGGAATCAATGCTCAACATCACGAATAGGAGTTGAACGTGAAACGAACTAGATTAACAATTTTCAAGAAAAGTGCTGAATGCCAATATACAACAGAAGACCTACTTTGAAGAATAAGCTCTCTTTGAACAGAAAGTTAGTTTTCCATTCATAATATTGAGAGTACTGTTGATTATTTTGATGCCTAAATAGTCCAAAAAGTGCTAGGTGCTAGTTCAGCCAGAGATGACTATCGCTCGATGATCGATCAATTGTTCTGGTACACCCTTAAACAAAACATTGCTTTGTTTAAGCTGATAATTTCCTTCATGTAAACAGTCCATGCATATAAAGAGTATGATAATCATACATAATTGACGTATTCCCAGGGCAGTCATCCACATTAGCCTTATCACGCCATTTCTATTCAGGATGGGTCTGAGGAAACGGTACCACGTGCTTATGCGATTCTGCCACTGCGCAGTGTTGGAGACGTTCCCACCACGTCGCAAAAAAATTCAATAATACCTAATTAACTAACTAATAAAAAAAACACTTAAATCATGAAGATAGGAATTACACGCCGAGATCAGGGTCAGACGACAGCACACAAACCGACCTAATGCCCATGTAAGAAGCTGAAGCACAAGTCTTGAATCTATCTGAAAGAAATCAGGCCTATGGGGTAACACACCCGAAATAAACTCTTCCCAGAGTTTTAAGATATTTTCGCTGGTCACTGTTCTAATTATAACTACACCGCGGCACCGGTAGAACAGCAACCAAAGAAAAAATCGTGAAATTTGGAGGCCTATGATACCACCACTTGGCACATAAACAATAATTTTATATTATATTAGGTTTATTATCAGAGAAAACAACAATCATTATTTAAAAATATATAGATCAATATATGAGCGCATCACATAACTGCACAAGCGTGAAAATGCAAGTAAATATTTTTCCTAATGTCCACTAAGCAACGTTGAAAAGTTGGCGGTTGTCGCATGTCCCAGTGATTTATCCATGTGGAGGTGCGTGGGCGCACCCACTGCCTATTAAACGGCTCGGCGGTTAGTTATTCAAACACCTCGCAATCCCATTCGTTTTTACATTTATTTGCACGACTCTATTCCAATACTAATATTATAATTAATGAGTTACGGTGTTAAACTAGGACGCAGTTCAGGTAACCAAATCCGTGAAAATCGATTGATTAAAAATTATTCAATACATAATAGGTACTGTCCAGAAAAAATACTTCTTTTTTTTGTTAATTTAAAAACATAGGTAGGTACACTTTAAGGTGGACTCGTAGATAGATAGATAATAGATAGATAATACATTTGTTTGCATCAAAGGACACACATGCATACATTTTAAAATGATAAAAAAAATAGTGGAGGAACATTAAAACAACATTAACAATGCAAAACAATACAAGCTCATGTGTGGTAGGAATGCCTCTTGGAATTAAGTTCACCTACTGTACAGAAATTTGTACAATAATATATTAGATAAGGTAGGCAACTTCGTGAGTGTGCCCCGGTATAGTCTATAAGCGGCGGTTACCATTTACCATCAGATGGGCCGCACGCTCGTCTGCCTAAATTAGCAATAAAAAAAACCAATAAAGAAACCATTACTTGAGTCATTTGTAATTGAGCCGCCTCAACGAGCGCCTCGAATGTTTACAAAGAAAACAACTCAGGTACTTATCAGTTTTCAGTGTGCTTAGCTAATGAATTAACCGGAGCGTTGCATCACCCGACATCGAGGACAAGCACATTAACTGTAATAACTAACTAGGCGTGTTCTCACCAGTTTTAAAATGTTATCCAACTCGCCATGATATGTATATTTCTTTGGAACAAGCAAACTCCTTGTAGGTACGGTCAGCGTCAAAAGTAGCTTAACACATTAGTACCATGTCCCCTTTAGAAACAGACTATAATAGGCAGAGAGAACGGATACTTTGACATAGTACTAAAGTGTTCAGCTACTTTTGATGCTGACCGTACTAGAATTTTCCAGAACTTAATAAAATTGCCAAGTTAAAGGTATTAGCACCTCTATAAATTCTTGATTCAATGTAATTTATTTTTACAGTTAACAGATTCGAATTAAATACAACCCGTCCCGGATTAGCAGTATTATAAGAAAAGTAGGCAGTATACAATTTCAAAGTTAGCTTACAAATTTTAAGTTAAAGCCTCTTAGGGCCTTTTATCAATTAGGTGCACAAATAATCTCCTACAAACCGTGTACTACAAGAATGTGTACTTTCTGAAATTTATAAGACACGAAGTCCTCTAAATCTCAAATTCTATAAGAGCATAAGGGGGCGCATACCTGATGGTGTGTTCAACCAAACAAACTCGCGGAACTCAAATTTTCCGCGGACTGGTTTAAATGGCGCAGAGCGTGGCAGAGCCTATGACAGTCAGACTTAGGTAATTTTAAATAAACTAAAAGATTCTCTACACATGTCTCCAACATAGTAAAGAACCAGTTACCAGTGCGTATAGAGATTGGTAGTTACTTTCAAAGACATCTTAATTTGAAGATGGCCAAAGTAATAATAGCTGTAGAAATCCAATCCATCAATGGATGGACAGACTATTATTTATCACAGTTTCTACCCTCTGTCAGACAAACTTACTTAAATAAGTATTACTTTCTCTGTTGTTTGATCTTGATATCCGTTAGGTACCTAAGTGCTAAAGCTACATAGTTCGGAATAAGGTTGACGTCTGAGATGTTGTATGAATTTATGTATACGCGTTCTCGGGTGTACGCGCCCTTAAGTCAGTCGAGAGTAGGAAGAGATGTGAATTTATCGGCGCGAGTCGGGACAAAATGCTGAATTCCAATTACGGGGACGTAGCGCCGCGGTGAAATATGGCCTGCGCACGCGCAGATACGGCTACGATTTGCCGCGCGATTCTAAACTCATGTAAGCTTATTTATTGTACAAAACCATGATAGCATGTAACCGCTATCTAGCTAGAATTGCACGTTTACTTTGTATTCAATACTCAAATAACCCGCTCTCGAATTTCAAGCCTATTCCGACGTTGCTTCCAGGCGTGAAGTGGAGGGCACTAGTGGCTCCCTCGAACCGAAGACGTCAATGAATCTCTCAAATTCAAAATATTTTTTCTGTCAATGAGAACGAGTCTCTCCCATAGAATTAAATAGCGGCATCCTAAGTATATGTTCTCCCCTCAATAAGGTTGCGACTTGTGACGTGGCAATAGGCTCAGAATATGAATCCAAGCTAATATTATCATCGATTTCCTTTTAATGAGAATCGGACATATATCACTTTAATGAGAATCGATTCATTTAAGATTTTTTTTTAATTAAGGTATTCTTAAGTAACGAATCGAGCACATACCAAATGTTATCGACTTACTAAATTCCTCAATAGATCAGTTTGGTCAGAGAAATTTGCCCGGTTCGCTCAAGGTCCTGTGTTTGGATCCCACTCGCAAACGTAAAATTTTTTACGTGCATTATTACTTTAAATCATTACACTTCGCAAAGTCCTTCCGATATGGATGTAAAGTACGACCTTGAGGCTTTGTACACATGTACTAAACAAAGGAAACACAGACAACGTCTCCGGTAAACACCTAAATGACACTGTCCCCTTGACGTGGCGCGTGCTGTGCAAATACATTCCTGATTCGACACAGCGCAAGAGTGTAGGGGCTCCATACGTCAGGACTTGTCCTGATGTTGAGATTCTTTGATCCCCGCTACACACAGATCAAACGAATTTAACCCGTTACCAGGCATACAGACATCATTTATTTCATTGGTTTTCAACCTTAAACACCTTAACTGCAAAAAGTTCAAAATCTGTTGGTCCCATATGATTAATTGCCTGGTTAAATGTTAAGGGAGATGTGCCAAGACAATTCGGGCGAACGCGTATCGAGGGGAAAAACTAAAACCTCTTATCTTACATAGAGCTTTTATGTAAGACAGGAGATATTACCCATACCGCTTGATTTATATCAAGCACAAAACCAATTCTTTTCAAAATATATTCAGTAGTTTTTTGCAAAAAATTCAAGCAAAAACGTTGGCTACGCTAGAAATGACGTATCATTTGACGTTTACATGAGTGTTTCAATCAATCAATCAAATATCATTTATTGCTTTAGTTATAGGTTACATCCAAGATCTTATTATTATTCTAGGGCTTTGAATAAAGAATTTTCCAAAGGTTGCGGGTTCGATCCCCGCACAGTACAAACATTTGTGTGCATGAAAATGTCTGTTTGTATTGGTTTGGGCGTTTATCTATGTATTATAAGTATGTATTTACAAAAGAAAAGTATTATATGTATATATTTGTAATCCCACTGTTGACTCTGATATCCGTAACACAGGTGCTTGAGCTACCTATCTCGGAGTCATGATCAATGTATGTGATGTTGTGAAATATTTATTTTATTTTTATATTCTCTAGTTTACCAAGTTTTTCAAAGCTTTTAAATTGTATGTATACTAGTGGTAGTGGTACCTAAGGCTTTAGTTTCAACATGTACCTACATCCATACATTAGAGAATACAAAACTGTAGATTTTTGTCAATGGACTCACATTAATTACAAGCACATTTAGTTCAATATCAACTGAGGAAAGATCGATCGTATTAACCTGTCCGCAAAAATAGATAGCGCTGGGCGTCGATTTCATCGCTCATATTTTTGGCTTTTTTGGTTACCTAATGCCTCATCGTTCTATGTAGAAATTTATCTCTTATTCAGTAGTATAGATTATTATGGTAACCCTACGCGAGTGCAACGTCGTCGCCGGCGCACTCTATTAACAACGTTCGCAGAAATTAATATTTAACGTGTAGCACGCACACACAAACTACTTTTTCCTAATAAAACAACGACAAAAATTCCGAAGCAAACACAAAACAGAACCAATTAACAAACGGCAAAAATGAGTAGAAAAACCGGTCAAATGCGAGCCGGGCTAGTGCTCCGAGGGTCCCATACCAACTTTATTATATATCTAACTAATTTAACTGAAATATAACGCTAGTCTAGTGCAAACTCTGGATTGAGCTTCCAGACGCGGTGTTCCCTGATCACTACGACATATCCTCTTTTAAACAAAATTTGAACAGAGTGCTTTACTTTATTTTATTTTAATTTTATCGCGGAGAAAATTTAAAAATTTCGTAACCCTTTAAAAAAAAATAAACACAAAAGAGGCAAGGAACCAGTGTCCGTGGTATTTGTTGCCTAATAAAAAAAGAACAGATTCCTTCTTTCACGGTAGGCAGCGGCATTGTTGATGACTATGAGCGGCGATTACCATTTACCATCAGATGGGCCGCATGCACGTAGCAATAAAAAAAAACCTACAAATATCCGCACTAATTTTGTATGAAATAGCCTACAAATACCATGTTTAAATTAAATGAACACTAAATCTCTAGGTATACAGCTTATTTTATTTATTTATTTCTTGCACAATATATATACAATATACAAGTTACATAAATATCATACATAACTATCGTAATACATGCTTTTATGTTTTATAAGATGTGCATAAAAGAATATCTATCTAAAACAAAAGCATTTGTAGAATTTCAGATATTTTCCCTTATGTACTTGTGCCGTAAGTTCTCACTGTAAAAAAAAATCATAAATATGTAGTTCAATGGAAAATGGAACGTTTGGAATGGAAATGAAATATTTTTAAGCTCCGAGTTATAATAGCAGACCTGATTATTAGAAATAATTGAAACCTCCGCATCCCTGAGAAAAGGGTTACTATAAGGGTTCCGTTTTTTCCTTTCAGACACGGTACCCTAAAAAGAGAAATCGTTACAATTTTCGATGTTACAGTTACGGTAGTCGTTTGCGATCTATTTGGAGTTCACGACACAAACTTGTCTACAGTTTATTTTCGTATAATGGCCGTGACCTCTTCACCGAGAGATATCAGCTAGTGACCAGCCGCTCTCGCCCCTCAATCGCTTTCTTCTGACCCGCTTTTCATAAACAATACTTCGGCAACGTCGGCCGCTCGCTGCGTCTGCGCAGCGCCTTGAGAAAGTAGTCGATAACATGCAAGAGACGCTCATATCGACTCGGCTGATACCCGTCGTGGCAAGACACCAGTGACTTGGGTGAATCTGGCAATGTTCGATTCGCAACGGAAAAGTGGGGTCTGATTGCGACTTCGTATCCGCTTACCGTGGCCTTATTTGCGATATCAAATATCATTGCATTAATCAAATCAAGCAATATTCTATTTTAACTTGAAACTAAAGATTTTGAAACTTACCAGCTACTGTAATGTAGTAAACTGGTTTAGTCTTTATTATGGTTCTGTGATCTTTTGATTGCAGTAATCGAATGTAAAAAAAAAGTTAATGAACGTTTAGCGTAATACAGTTGCAGAGTAAGAAATCTTGAGTACAAAACAATGAAGGTCATAAATCACTGTTTCCTCAATATAATAGTTGCATCCTACAGCAGAAGCTTCGCGGCGGCAATCCGGCACTATCTAAATTGATGGCTTCCGGCGCACATTAGAGCAGAGTCTATCGCGCAGCTGTCTGCGTACGCGACACACTTCATTTGCCGCTGCGCGTGCGCCCGTAGAAAGTGACGCTTTGTCATCGGCCACGCTCGCCCAAAATCGAGCAAAGAGCCGCGGGAAAGGGACGGATTGTGCGATTTCCTTTTGCAGGAGCAAGATACCAGATGCGTGTAAGCGTGTTAAACACTGTACACGCACATTTAGCGCGTTAGCATCCGCAGTGTTCACAGCTCGTTTGATCTTGCACATCTCATAGACTCCGTCGACATTGCTGCTCGGTTGTTACCCGATATCAAAAACACATATATGTTGGAGTAAATTTAAGTACATTTATTTAATCGGGAACTAATCTCAGCCATGAACCCATTTCGTTAATTAAAACTGACGTTCATTTAACTGCGTTAACAACAAATTAGATTAGATACTTGGATTTATTGTAAAAAAAAATCAGTAGGTATCTATAATATAATACATATTTACTGTCCGTACATATGTATAGCCAGGGCCAGATTTACTATTAGACGTAATAAGCACGTGTCTAATGGGCCCCGTAGCGTAGATAATCCATCGAGAATGCTAGCTGACTCCTGTGCGGATGAGGAGGAATGAAAAGGCGGGCAGTGCTCAGCAAGTAGCCCCAAATAGTTTGTACTTAGGGGCCCCAATACTCCTAGGAAGCCGGCCCTGATACAGCCTTTGGGCATTTTACTCATTGTAACATATTCACACGATACATTAGCAATAAATATACTCTACAGTGGAATTAATTTATTCATGTGGGCCGTCCAGCTAGAGTTGGAATCACGGTGTCTGGTTACGGTCGTTAATCAAAGCGCCGACGAGGAAGGCGAGCCGTTGGCTGGAGACAAAAAACTTAGGTAACGACGACACCCAGCCACCACGGCTAATGGCCTTTTTAGACATGTTGACAGCACCTCCTTGAGACAGTTTTCAGTTCATCACGCCCAAGGTGCGTTGAACTCCCGTCATCCCGTACGTCTTGTCTACTATATCAAAGTATTAAAAATCATGTTTTATATTTTATTCAAATGAGTGGCAATTGAATTGACTGAAGCAATGGGTTTCTATTCTATCGTGTGTCACTCTTCACTCTTACAAGAATACTTTTCACCAACTCTCAATATCACTGTAGGTGCAAGTTTTCAAGGAGGTATGGAAATTGATATATCCGCTTCATTAGTCATCAAAAATGGTAAACTTAAAAATTGAATTTTAATGTCAGACGCCACGAAGCCGTTGCTATGAGTCAGCATAAGGTCGAAAGGATAATATTGGTACACGTTAGATACATCATCGATTACGTCAGCGTGTGGTAAATCGATTCAACTTAATCGTAAACAAGTTGAATTTCAATCTACTCAATTATAGAAAAGAAAAATTAGCTATAAAAACTAAAATATCACGCTCAGAAATGAATATTTACCATGTACCTATCCAGTACAATACAGGTTAAAATAAAGCGTATTCGCTGATACCTGCAACAAAACATGCAAATATTAGACAAATTCATGCAGGCAGATCTCCCAGAACAATGGGCCTGGAGAAAGGCCAAAATAAAGGTCAGGGCTGCGGCGGAAGTCCCATTAAATATTCATGGATACATTCGCATTTTGTCCGAGAAAGAAAATGCACTTTTAATGGCCCCACAATAAACCGAGACAATACCGGCCACACACTTAAACAGCGACGCCAATAAAATAATAAAGGATGACATTGACTCAACGTGATTTGCATGTGCTGATGTGTAATTTTATTGTTAGTTTCAATAAGGGTTAACAGAAATTACATTTCCTTATAACTTATTATTTGTAAAATTAAACTTTTGTGAGATCGCTGACATTCAAGTGACATTGACTTCAAAGTTAACATTTTATTTCCTTTTTTCTTTGTATTTTGCTGAGAGTTTATTATTATTGGTGGTTCTGACATTTATTAAAGGAAAAGTAAGAGGTAGTAAATGTACATAGGTGTGTGTGGAGCCGGAGAGGTTAAGCACTGCGGCACGGGGCGGCCGGGGCGGCGCGGGGCGGCCAGCGCACGGTTTATGCTAATGGCGGGCGGCGCAGGCGCACGCCGCGAGCGCCGGCCACCCCGGCTCGCGGGTCCGCGGTCTCATGAATCCATTACACTTGCCACTCCCAGCTTTCGATGTTTGGACATCTCAACTCTATTTTACTGAAGAGAATATGTAATGAGCATGTCAACATGTACTTAATTTTTTTTTTTATAAAACAATGTAGGTAACCTTCTTGACATGGCACACCTTCAGCTGGTAGTCGATCAGTTCAGCGCTATCAACAAACGATAATACCGCCTTCAGGATTAGTAATAGTGTCGTCTGGTACTTTCGCGAGGAATGCAGCCGTCCAAGTTTAGCGTCATGCTCAAGAACGTCATAAATTAATCTAATCCCGAAGACGGGCATCGGGCAACGGCCACTCGTCTGCCCTCTCAGGCTACGCAAATAATCCGGCGTCGTAATCCCGCTTGATTGTAACGTATGGGGTATAGATCCCAGCGACAAATTCGCCCTAGCCCTTGCCATTAGCATGACATTCCATTTCTTCGCCGGATTGAGCCGTCAGCGGCGGTGGTAGATTTACGGCGGCGATAGCGAGCGCCCTTCCGCCGAGCTGATAAATAGCCTCTCTAATTATATTTACGCAGCGCCGGTTGACGCGCGATAAATCCAGAAGAAGGAATGCAGGAATAACTCCGTTTACGGCCAATACGGCGCCCGCTCATAAAATACATCACCACTGACACTTGTATTAGTTAGAAATTAGGCAGAGGCCGATAAACTCTAATTCTTTTCAGAGTCACCCTCGTGAACCCCGTGTGTCGACGGGTGTTTCTATTTTAAACCTGTCGACCATTGAGTTACACTGAACAAATTAATTTTATTACAGTCAATATGTTAAGTCATGGGCAGGATGCACGTGATGTTCGATAGTTTGTTTATAGCTAAGAAAAAGTTCGGTACAACAATTGGACACGTTCACCATCTTTTAAAGTTTAGTAAGTGAACTAACTTTAGCGTAAAAACTCAAAAGTAAATCTGGTGAACTACCAACAAAAGTATTAATTTAGGTTACCGAGATGCCTCAGTAGTATTTGAGCGTGGCATGCTCCCTTTACGTCTCAAAACATCCGATAAACAACTAGATTAAAAAGGACTACAAAAGCGACTTATCCGATCATGAGCAAAGAAATCATCACGTCCACTGATATCGCAAAACAATCTATATTATTTATAAAGAGCAGTGTTGCCAATTCTACCTACTTCTAGGTAGATCTACCGACCGTGGGAGAGCCACACTTCGGCATGAATGGGCCGGCTCGACCGAAGTGATACCACGGACTCACAGAAAATCGGCGTGAAGCAGCACTGTGCTGTGTTTCGTTGCGTGAGTGAGGGTACCTGAGGCCCAATCCGGGGAAATGGGGGATTAAAGGGGTTGGCAGCGCACTTGTGACTTCACTGGTATCGCGGGTGTCCATGGGCGGCGGCAATCGCTTACCATCAGGTGAACCGTCTGCTCGTCTGTACCTACCTTATAACTACATTATTTCATGGTAAATAATCTAATTTAAGGTAAGTAGGTAGGTAGATTTACCTACTTTTGGCACTTAATCTACCACTTTTCTGATTTTAAGGTTGACAACACTGATAAAGAGGTTAATTCAATAGATAACAAGCAGGCCAATAGGTAATCCGAATAGACCAAACACTTGCGCGATGTAATCGACATCTGGTGCCATCTATTGGTTGAAACGTCCCGAAACGAAGTGAGGGCGGGTCACTAGTGTGCAATAAAACAGCAGACAGTGTCCAAAAGAAAATGAAAGTTACCCATTTGATATGCATATCATTTACACGTCAGATTAATACGCAATCGTTGGAGTTTC
The DNA here is from genome assembly GCA_019059595.1 of Marasmia exigua. Lineage (NCBI taxonomy): Eukaryota > Metazoa > Arthropoda > Insecta > Lepidoptera > Crambidae > Marasmia > Marasmia exigua. Next base: position 19,284,063 of record CM032470.1, read on the forward strand.
ATTTTAAGGACACGACCGAATTCTCGGAGGCGAGGGAAGGCTCAACAACAACGCATTACATCACTTTACAAGTCTCATATCTGTGATTCACGATCGCGCCTGAATCAGTAGTATGGCGCGCTAATAAACGTGGCTGCAAACGAAGACCTACATTATGATCTTAAACACTACGCTTACACCAACAGGTTTAGTATCCACTATTGGCTGGAAGTTAACAATTATCTCTTTACATCATTGAATTTCATCTGATCGTACTTTTTAGTTAACTAACTGGTACACGGCTGATAAGCGATGCTATCGTAACCGCGCATACTTAAGATGGTAACCACTAAAATATTGTCAATTGCCCCGTGTCCACGACGATGTACCAGATATATCTATGGAGCAATCTGTTCAGGCACGCGATGTATTTAACTGATTGTGAGGGAGCTTCTCATTGCGAGTTCTGTTTATAGTACATTATAAGGGTTTCACAACTCACGATAAAAATGTGTCAACAATATAGGACGCCATTTTAACTTAAGATCGTTATCCTACAAAAAAAACCTAATGTGTAATTAGGTGTCTCAAGATACGAGGCATTTATACCGACCATATCTAGACGCCGAAGGTCGGCCAGACTTTCGCTACACAGCCATGCTGCGTGGCTACATTATGCCGGTGTGCCCAACCCGAGAGTCGGAAAATCTAGTCGCCTACACGAATATGCAACACACGAGGCGGGCCTCGCTGTGCGGCGAACACATTTACATAGAGACAAAACGTCAACAGGAGCCGTGTTGACATTGGCCCAGCGTTACAGTTGGTTTTGTAACGATATCAAAAGCCTGCATTCCGATGTTTGTTTGAATGAGAGGCTCGATTGTTCTCGGGCTGTCGCCCACGTGCCCCTAAGTGTCACAGCGCTTGCACAACGCTTGCAGACCGCATTCGGAGCCGCCCCCGACTCCTGGCGCAGGTGAACATTCGCTGAGCAGCGGCCTTGCGAACGAAGGGCATGACCGTTGCCAACTGTGGCCCATTCCGGACCGTCCACCAAGCGTGACGGCCGTGCACACAAACACACGACACATCACAGGATACTACGGCCTGGTGTTTCATATCGGAAACAGGCAAAACCGGACGTTCGCATTGGAGGCAAAATGCAATACATGGGAATGGGAGGTGTCGACTTCAGGTCGACAAGAAGGAAAATAAGTTCTTTACACGCGAATGGTAAGAAAATATAGTGCCTGTGAAGCGGCGACGGCGACACAACGGGCGCGCTGGCCTCGCTCGCGTGCCACTGCATACGGATCGGGTTTCGTTCCGCAAAGTCGAGATAACTGCTGTGCACTGCCGAGAGTCGCTGCATACTTGGAGCCGACTTTGAAACTCACATCTAGCCTTATTGTATCCACTTTTAGCTCTCGTCGTCCTATTTGAATAAGAAATGCGAGGTTGAGTTCGTAGCTAATTAATTAAGTTTCCTGAGTGCTTTACGGGTTAGTCACGAAGACAAAAATGGTTCGCGCAGCAAACGGCTGGCACGGCTAAAAACAGCATTCTAATAATCGACACTCGATCTAAAATAGCCTCGTGACAAACGAAACCGAAAGTGATGCGTGATGCAACGGTCCCGAATTTAGCCGGTGCGGGCCAGGGCGGTGCATCGGCCGCGAGGGAACGCCGTGGCCGGCGCCGCGGGTGCCAAACGGCTGGCATTTCGCACTAATGACACGAATAAGATATTAGCGCGGATAGCTCGCCAGCCGGCGCCGGCATCCGACTCAGGTATTCGGGCCGCTAGTACAAACAGAATTATCCACCACCCGATTGTGCTCGCACAACCTTCAAGCTGCGGTCTCGACGCTCGATGTGGATGATGAACTGGTTCTAGATCGCTACCGGCGGTCGCACCGTTACACTCCACAAGAAACTTATCCAATATCCCGTGTAGGTATTATGCGAACGCTTGGAGATGGTGATAATAATATGCAAAACGTGTTCGTTGCATGTGCAATCGCTAAGGGCTACGGGTCGGCGAGGAAGGGCGTGGGGCGCGGGGCGCGCGGGGGTGGCGCAGGCGCAGGCGGCGGTGACACGCCGGGCGCGGGTCGGAGGTCCGGCCGCATTCCGCCGCCGCATGAAAGTGAAACCGCTTCGTCGGCCAACCGCTCAGCTGTAGAAAGTCCACGATTACATCTCGGCAGCGCCGGCGCAGGCGACGCCGGACGAGCAAAAACTGCTATCTCTGGCGGGGTCCCGGGAAACGAGCCGCCCTAGGCGACATCGCGCAGAGAAATTGCCAATAACTGCTGGCGGCCACTAAACGATTCCTTTCATTTAACTTTAAACGCCAGCGCGCACCGCAATGTTGAAATGTTGAATTTCACTTAAACTAACTATAACTGACTGACCCCAGGCTATATCTGATACGTTCATGCGTAAGTACCTACATGAAACAAATCACTCTACGATACTCTAATCGCCGAAATTATCTAATGTTATTTTTATGTCCGTAATAATAAATTATAAAACGAAATGGTAGAAAGACTGCAGCAGGTACATATCCGGTTAAAAATTGGCTTTGCCATTACTATAGAGAGATATCAAAGTACCTATTTATTATCTGCTTCTATAAATATTTTTGTTCGAACTATAGGTACATAAGTATGTAGATACTTTAGAGTGGGTGGGTGTATCTTTAATAATATTGTTAAGTATAAAAAAAATTTAGTTCCATTGTGCATGACAAAATATATTTTAAAATGGGTACTAATTAAACAAGCTTCTTTTTAATAGCATTATTCGCCTCAGAAAATATATGTTACCTTCTAAATTACTAAGTCGGCCACAACCAATGCGCGTCTTAATAATAGTATCTCAGACACTAGTTATCTTATATGTAAGCCACTGAAAATATAACTCAGCATAGTGGTTATTTTTTAGCATCTGAATTTGTGGTATGCATTCAAATAGGAAGCTTCTAAAGTATTAATATATGACACCAAAATAGTAAGAATATTAGCCTCTAATTGCATAATTTAGTATGAATAAAATGTAACTCATCCTACATTAATCGATTGTTAAATGTACCTAAAATTGTCATCAAATAGTATAATTAAAGCCACTACATATTATTATTATCTACTACACATGAACTTTTAAGGACCGTCAGCTAGAGTGATGGTAGCCTAGTGGTTTAGAACGCGCCCTCCATGCGGAGGGTCGATTTCTCTAGATTTTTCAAATCTATGTGCATATTTCTATATTTACCTCGGCGGGTTCAGAAGCGTGTAACCATGATTCAGTTGGTCTTGTTCCTCTGTTGCGTTGCGTTGCGAAGGTCAGACGGCAGTCGCTTCTTGTAATACCAGGCTCCCCAAATCCTGAATCATGGTCAAAGCGTACCCTGGGCTCCAAAGACCAGCTTTGGACTCAACCGGGAATAATACGCAAATATGAAGAAGAAGAAGAACTATTAAGGACAGTCATAGTAAAACCATTTATTTATGCAAACCAATTTGTGTATTAATATGTGTAACAAGTACAATCATTTATAGAAAAGTAATTATAAAAACATTAACACGTATAATTACGTGATTAAAAGAAAAAGAAAATAAGGGCAGGCGGGCGGGCGGTGCAAATGGCCGGTTGCTGTCATGTCGCGCACTCGCGCCAAATCGTACAGTGGCTATTTTCACGATAAAAGCATATTATGAAGTATTATCTTACATGTTAAGTTATAATATATGATGTTGAGTTATTGAAGCTTTGAATACATTAATTTTGAGAAACTTTTATTTGAATGCTGTAAAACGTCAATGGTGATGAGTTACAAATTTCGTGGATGAGTTCAGAAATGTTTGCAATGTATAAATCAGAAGGACAAGGAAAATTAATGTTGATATGACTTGACGCTTTCTTAACATTTTTGTTGCTTTGTTAAAGAATATGAATCAGTAATTAAAGGCTATGTCAATTTCCCGTTATGCTTAGTTAGTAATAGAAGTTTGCGCGCGTGGCCAAATAAAAATTCTGTGCCTGTTTATTATTTCCTTTTAAAATATAATAGTTAATTTCGATCATATTGATAATCATTGTAAGTAGACTATAAAGCTTGTATTTAACAACTGCACCATAAACACAACGACAACTTTTTAATGCGTGGGAGAGCCACGATTCGGCATGAATGGGCCGGCTCGACCGGAGTGATACCACGGCCTCACAGACAACCGGCATGAAGCAGCACTGTGCCGTGTTTCGCTGCGTGAGTGTGGGTACCGGAGACCCAATCCGGGGGAAAGTAGGGATTAAAAGTTGGCAGCGCACTTGTGACTCCACGCACTGGTGTCACGGGTGTCCATAGGCGGCGGCAATCGCTTACCATCAGGTGATCCATCTGTTCGTCTTCCACCTATCACTTAAAAAAAACTTTCTAGAGGACTGATGGTGTATTAGAACAAACATTAGCTAACAGCCTAGGAGTTGATTTGTAAACTGCAAAATAATACATCAAATTCAATCCAAATAAATCTGTGTTTACATTCCGCAGACTGCCTCCAATAAGGTATTATCAAGCTATCCAATACATTTACAACGGCGTAATAGTAAAATCTGTCAAAGAACTTGCAGCGCAGCCGGCAAGGGGAAATGTATTCGTTTCACAAACCAGCGGAACCCGCTCCTAACCAGTTCCGATCGGCCTCGGCCGGGGGAGCGGGGAATAGCGACGATCGAGCAAAAAACTGCAATTAGTCGGACGATTGAAGAGGACGGCGACGACCGATAATGGCGACGCGCGACGTCACCGCGACAGCGCGAGCGACCTTGCGCGTCACCGCGAACGCATGGAAAGATCCGCAGCCTGCGCCACGCCATGTGCTGCAGCTAGTCAACAAATGTTTATTCAACTACTGATTAGTAGACAAATAAACACGCTCATAATGCTGTCGTCAACAAGTGTAAGATAATAAATAAATATGGTAGAACTTAGATAAAAGCACAGTTTGGGTCTATAACTTTGTGTAATCTGTGGATCAGTCTTTCAAACCAACACAACAACCTCCCGCATTTATATTTTTATGTGATAGGTGGCAGACGAGCAGACGGATCAGCTGATGGTAAGCGATTGCCGCCGCCCATGGACACCCGCGACACTGAGTGAAGTCACAAGTGCGCTGCCGACCTGTAAACCCTTCCCCCGGGTTGGGCCTCCGGTACCCTCACTCACGCAGCGAAACACAGCACAATGCTGATTCACGTCGGTTTTCTGTGAGGCCGTGGTATCACTCCGGTCGAGCCGGCCCATCCATGCCGAAGATGAAATAAATAAATACGCGTGGCTCTCCCACGGTCAAAATGCCGCATATTCTTAACCACTCCACATCACCATCGCTCCATGATATGAGTGAGTATCTTTACCAAACAAAAAACATATTCTTTATATGTTGATATACCTACTTACAGTTTTATTACATAGTTACTTATATTAAGTACTGACTACACGCACATATTTCAAGAAACAGTAAAGGAAAACCTAAAAAGATGGCACAACAGTACACAGATGAGTGATCCACAGCACAAAATTAAATCAGGGTAGGATATTAGTCACTCATTAGACAAATCATAACAGTTAAGTAGTCATTACTTTATGGACCTGTATAACCTGTTACTACCACTTAATTAGGATTATTATAGTCACTTCTCTAATAATTTAATAAACGCAACACTAATCAATATTTTGATTTAGAAATTTATCTCCATAAAAGATTGTCTATTTTATAAACTAATTTATTAACTTTAGGATTAAGTATTTTATAGTTTATGGTGATTGTCTCTCATAATATTTATAAACCAAAATGATGTTTCGATAATACTATTAAGAATTTAATTATTATTTAATAATGGAATAAAGTTGATATAATACCTATATCAAATTAATGAAATTGAAACTAGGTAGGTAGGTACTTGTTTGTTTTTATTTCTTAAACAACAAAATATAAATGTTATTCTTGCAGATTGTCACAATTTTAATGTCTCAATGATGAAAGACAACATTAAGAAAACAAACCAAGCTCAACATGTAGGTAAACACTGGATTTAATTTTGTTCCCAGAACGCTATGATCTGAACTTATTCAAGAAAAGAGTGAATAGGCTGTTACTAGACAGGCATAATCCATCCTCGGCCACATCATCACTTACCATCAGGTGAGATTGTGGCCAAATGTCTGGCTATTCTAATAAAAAAAAAAACTGTGGTTGATACTTGTTGTTTTGGACTATTTGCCCAAAAACAATGTTTATGTTGCAGACACAGCTTATTCGTTTCGAAATAAAGTGGGCATTATTGAAATTTTTAAAGACTGTGTAGTGAGGTTTAAAATTTTATAGGTTATTGAAGTTCTCACTCATAGCTTGTAATTCTCGGCAGCTAGGACCATGATTCAACATTTTGGTAATTACAATGAAAGCATTCCATTATGACCTTCGCAACCATTTAATGGGGAACCACCGAGTTAATGGTAGAAATATGCATATAGATTTCAAAAATTCAGTGGTGCATACTCGGATTTGGACCTCGACCCAAGCATGTCTCGTTTTTATTCACTGATACCATGTCTCTCAAGTTGTTGAAGTTATTCGAGTACTTACTTAATCTTGTGCATTTTATTCATCATATTTAGAATAGAACTATGCTAAAACATAACTTAGCTTATCACAGTTATCAGGCAGGGAATATTAATCATTCATCTTTATCAGTAATGTGATAAACATTATAACCCCACAATTTCGTAAGAGACATTGAAACAATACAATGCATACAGCTAGAATGTCTTCACAATTCTGTCGTTACATCTATTGTATTACTAGTAGCGTGGAATGATAGCTCATGCCCAAGTGAGTTCGCCATATTATATAAGTAATCAACATTGGCCATGAAAATGTCTGTGGCATATGCACTCAAGTATAACTTTGTAACTTACTTAAACATAATATTTAAGTTATGTAATATGTACCTAGGTACCTAGGTAGATTAAATCTTTTATTATTGAGTACAATTTGTTTTCCTTTACAGATATAGGAACAATAAATGTTTTAGGGTGGATAGATAATTTTATGTTGTTAAATTTTAATAACCTATGGTTTAAAAAATTACTACTAAACTCAAATTATGCAATTTAGCAGCCAAAAACTTCAGTTAATGGATGAAAGTCAGCAGAAAATTACATTTATTTACTTTTGCAATGTAAAATAGGTGTCCAAATAATACTAAAACCAAACAAAAATAATTCTGCAATAGTTGCAGCAATATTTACCTACCTCAACTTTTTTTTCATAATGCTTTTTTATTAGAGCATAGGTATTATGAGGTACTTAGTTTTTTTTTTAAGACATTTAAAAGAATTAAGAATTGAGACCCTAACTTAGTATCGACATTCGTGTTTTTCTTTACCTTTATTTACACACACTACTATCCAACAGCTTTTTACTAAAACAGCATGAATGGAAATCAACTGACATTGACGTACAACGGAAGGTGTGAGGTGTGGTTTGTGACGGATAAGCACTGACCTTGCAAAGGGTGTCTGTTCGACGTGGTAGACGTCGGTGATGGGCTCCGTGCGCATGATGCTGTGGAGCCTCTCCTCGGGCAGCTCCAACAGTCCATCGCCCGCTGTTTTGAAGTCAGCCTTGCTCAAACCACTTAAAACACTCATTTTTAAACGTGTAGACGACTAACGACCGAGTCGAAACTGCGATAATAAACTTTTAAGTGTCACTAAACGATTCACAATAGTCCTTACAATCAACAAATACACTTATTTATGTAAAATAGCATCAATTAGGCCACATGAAACATTTTAATGCCTCCGGTTTCTCAAAAGGTAACAGAGTCCTCTCCCTTGTCATTGCGAGAAGCGGTTACGGTTTCATTCAAACGCTCCACTGTAAATAGACACGATTAAAACAAACATTTATATCACTTCATCATTCGTTGTAATGAAAAGTAATAAGTTGTTTATTTACACACGCGTTTCGGAAAAACTAATAACTGACAAGCGCGGCGGGACAGCTGCGCATCGACGAGTCGATCGCACTTCGCCGTACACGTTTCTGGCCGTTTGCGGCAACTGGCAACTTGGAGAATGCAACCATTCAAAATTCCTCCATCGTTCGAAGTTCGAAAGTTGCACGGCAAGGACAAAACGTCACATAACTTGACAGTTCTACCGGCTAACGATAGATGTCGCTTGCCAAAACACAGATTAATCTTGTTTCACGTCAAGATACGTAAACGTTATATTAAAAAATATTTAATCGTATTGATTACATAATTAATTATCGAAATCATCGTGCTATGTATATTTTGGTTCATAAATTTTATGTATTATTCGTAATTATGTCACTTTTAGTGACATCTATATTCAGCGAACTAATAATCGGAAACGGTCGTTGACGCCATAGATGGCGCTGGAAATATGAATGGTATTTTATTTGATCTACTAATTTGGTAAGTTTTCACCACAAATGGACTTCAATCACCTTGAAATAAGCAACGATGAAAAAGTCTTTTGTTGTTTTCAATATCTACAGTAATGTTTAAGTTAATTTTACATAACTCTCTGTGCATTTTAAATACTCGTAGCGTCATCTATTGGGATAAATTGACATTGCTAGAACTGGTTTACAATTGCGTGCAAAAAAAAAACAACCCACCTGTTGTGTCCATAATAAAATTCTTATGATTATTTCTTTGATCATAGATTCGTGCTGCGGTGTGTGCGATTTCAAACAAACCATTTATTTCGTAGTACAAACAGCCACACATCATGTTACCACAAATTGTAATAATACAATAAATAAATAAAATAAAAGACCTATTTACTAACCCTATTATTAAGTTTTTTATTATAATTGTACTAAACCATGGACCTATATATGTTGTCTGCAATAAAGAAATTTGAATTGAATTGACATTTTGATATGGAACCTAATGTGTTTGACAATAAGGTGAGAATCCACTGAAGAAATTTGTCAATTTTGTTGTATACTTTTATGTGTGGCTATACGTACATACCTACTTATCTTTTTGATAAAAATGAGACTTTTCTCTAGTACATACATACTTAATTCATTAAAGTTTTACCTATATATTTATTTTACTTATATATTAATTACATAGATATAATGCTTAGGGTCGAATCATCATCAGAAACTTATTCCTCCACTGCTGGACTAGGCCTTTTCTCCTCCTTCCCCGGTACTATACTTAGTTATTCTGTGACTAGTAGTCATCTGCGCACGCCATTCAACTCGTTTGTATTATTGTGGTTTGCGCTAGCAGGGCGGCAACCTAAGTCTGTGTGCTTGCTAATGCGCGTAGCCAGCGCATGGGCTCAGAGTGGGACAGGCATATGGGCTCAATTGGGGCAGCAGTCCAAAATAAATGCAACTAACTTTGTTTTTATCGCAAGCTACCTGTGTCACCTGATGACTCTCGAAGTATATATTATAACTAGATAATTAAGTTTTTTACGGTGACGGGTAGGGCACACTAGCGACGCCAATCGATTTTAATTTTTAGCTTCTAATCCGGATCTATTTTAAACAATTCCGGGGTTACAACCGCTCGGCAGACACTTATACTATTTATTAAATAACATTGCACAAATGTTGGGTCCGATTTTTTTACGCGAAAAATTGATTCACGCCAAAGGCCACTTTTGGCGGTAATCCAAAATTCGAGTGCAAAAGCAGACCAATCAGTTAACTATAAGTATTAAATAAATTGTATGAGTGTTTGCCGAGAGATAATATTTTAATATTATAAGGCATAGAGCAACCATACAGTCCCATTGTAGGGCAAAGGCCTTTATCATAGAAATCAAGTTATCGCTACTATGATGGGATTAGCCTTAATCACCACGCTTGCCGTTATGGTGATCACAATCCCGAAGCAATGTTCGAAAAATTCGAAACATACATTTTTGCTCGTCCCGGGAATCCAGCCCCCGAGATCACGGTCCGGTACTTAAACCACTAGACCAACGGGGCGTAAGGACAAAACTCACATATCGGGGATAGACGATGGTAAGTAAAAAACGTGGTGCTCAGTTAACCATTTATTTTGCGACTGGCGCGCCGTGCGCGCCCGCGACATAGAACCCCATTTACAAGTACCTTACACTAGAATAATTAAGCTACCCTCTTAATACCTAACAGACGAGACGACGGTCACGTAATTTCTGAGCATGTGTTTCCTTCACAGTCCAGCATTCAGCCCCGTAAAGCATCGCTGGTTTTACTGCTGTCTTGTACACCTTTCCCTTAGTTCTTATGTGCATGCGCGGGTCGCATAGAACTCCAGTAAATGCTACGCCATTTTTGCCAAGCAACATTTATTCTGTGGGATACATCAGCTTCGACATTTGCATCTCGCGTTATTACTGAGCCCAGGTATCGAAATTACAATACCAATCACTTACCATCTCAGGTGTTTCGTCTGCTCGTATGCACTTATTATAACAAAAAATAATTAGAAAGTTTGTTTAATTATAACAGAAGTACTTAGCGCAACTTTATTTACAATACAAGTAAATTGTTAACATGAAGTTGATTATGATTTTATAGCTTGCATTTCTCTTGCTTTCACCATGAACTTCTTTAGATAAGCGATGCCTTCAGAGTTGACATTTTTAAAACACGGAATTTCTTGTATTTCATTTATCCATTCGGCAAAACGGGGATATCTGTAAAAAAAATACATTAAATCTAAATTCATTTATTTCTAACTTATAAATAAATTTACATGAATTGAAAAGGATTTCGACGGGAAATGAGAAATATATAGGTAGGTATTACAGATAAAACCAATCCATAGATCACAAACATTTGTGTGCATGAACATGTCTGTTTGTTTTTGTCTGGGTGCTATGTAGTGTATAAGTATGTATTTACAAAAAAAAGTAGTTTATGTATATATTTGTAATATCACTGTTGATTCTGATATCCGTAACACAGGTGCTTGAGCTACCTATCTCGGAGTCAGATCAATGTATGTGATGTTGTGAGATATTTATTTATTTATTATTTATAGAGCTAAGGTAGTTACATGGTAGAAAATTCAGCGAGAATCCATTGAACTTGCGGTCGCCAGCACCATCACTCGTGTGGTATTCGGTTTTCCATAGACTACGTCTCAACTATCTCTACTTAAAAAAAAACATGTCATCACGTCACTTCATTTTGCCGTGAAGGACGGACAAAGAAACACACATATACACCTGAACTTTGTCTAGGGATATTGCAGAAATGCCCGTTTTGACATTCTCCTATACCTATTATTATTTAATAAATAGTATAAGTGTTTGCCGAGAGGTTGTAACCACAAAATTGTTTAAAATAGATCCGGTTTAGTAGCTATAAATTAAAATCGATTGGCGTCGCTAGTGTGCCCTACCCGTCACCTTAAAAGAGGCAAGCACGAGTTTAGTTTCGGAACTTTTCTTAGACCGCGTTTTGAAATAGGTTCTGAGTATAAAAAAATTGTATAATTCAAAAACTACGCAAGTAACCGATTTAATCTTTTTTTTTACAATTGCAATGATACATTGTCCTTTATTAAGAAAAATTGTAGTTACTTTAGGAATACTTCATCTTCCAGCCCGCCTGGAATGATTGAAGTTTTCCCGTAGGAATAAGACGTTTTCCCGAGGTAATTACCAATTTTATATAAGAGGATAATGTATCATTGTAATGGTGAAAGAAAAAAAATGAAATCGATTAAGCAGTTTTCGAGATATATATTTTATACTCTGAATGTCAAAACGGTCATGTTTGCAATATCCCTAGACAAAGTTGAGGTGTGTACTTTCCCATTTATTATATTCGTATGGATTCGAAATTACTTGTTCTGGTCAGGTGGGAGTAGCAGGCTCGTGGCGGTGGCAGTGGCGCCCACGGCGAGGTCGGCCAGCGTGAGGCGCTCCAGCGCCACGAACCGGCTGCGCTGCAGGAACGCGTCCGCCGCGCCGTACGCCTCCTCGATGTCTCGCAGCCTCTGCGGCGAGCTGGTGTCCTGGCCGCGAAGGAGGAGTGGTAGCTGCAAATCCTTACTATCCTTACTTCCTTACTAATATTATAAAGGCGAAAGTTTGTTTGGATGGATGTATGGATGGATGTTTGTTCCTCTTTCACGCAAAAACTACTAAACGGATTTTAATGAAACTTAACAGTAATGTAGCTTATAGATCAGAATAACACATAGGCTATAAAAAGACGCAGACGAAGTCGCGGGCAAAAGCTAGTTAAAAATAAAATTGTGATTGTTCTTCGGGGATTCAATTCTACGCTACCACCAAGAAGGCGCTTGAGTCGACATCAATATAATAATTTGTGCTTTATGCACATAGACACAGGAATCTCAAAATTTTAGTTCCATGTTTTACGCGGGACTTCTTTCGTGGCGCGGACTTTCATCACATCACATCAATAAAAAGTATATGCAAGTGCTTTAGTTGTACACAACAAACCTGTGCCACACCATTTTTGATCGACTTCAAAAAAAGAAGAGGTTCTATGTTCCACTGCACTCGACCCTATGCTCATTTGTAGAATGCTTTTTAAGCGTGCTAAATATGAGCATGCTTAAGGAACTGTTCACATTTGCTATCAATAAGTATGCTATTACCCATATTTAAGCATGCTTAAAAATAAGCAAACCAGTTTACATGTGTGTGTAAAGTACTCCCCCTTCCACCCGCACTACAGGTAGTATGCTTAAAAATCGACCGGCATGCGATTTTTATAAATGCATAAAATTAGCATGCTTATTTGTAGCACGCCCGTCCACACATGCGACTAAGTAGCACTTGCTCAAGCAAAAGTAGCAAGCTTTAAGCTTGAAAATAAGCATGTGTAACAGTACCTTTACTCTAACATCCGCCGGTAATGCAAGTATATACGTGTAGTGGCATAAGTAGTTTTTAGATTTTCACGTTGCATTATATAACAAAAATAATTAAGACGGGGATAAAACGAAATTTATTATGAGGAACAAACAATATTTTGTACCGCTACTGCCGCCATCCTCGGGAAGAAGGAGCCGGAGTTAAAGAACAGGCCCTGGTCGACTCGCGCTCGCGGGTACAGACTCTCAAACTACCACGCCCCATGATGACCCCATGGTAGTCACTCACCGCGACTGCCGTCATCCTCGGGAAGAAGGAGCCGGGGTCAAAGAACAGGCCCTGGTCGACTCGCGCTCGCGAGTACAGACTCTCAAACTACTACGCCCCATGATAACCCAATGGTTAATCACTCACCGCGACGGCCGCCATCCTCGGGAAGAAGAAGCCGGAGTTAAAGAACAGACCCTGGTCGACGCGCGCCCGCGCTCGCACGTCGCTCGGGTACAGGCGTTCCTGGCTCTCCCCTCCAGTAACGCTCTGTCAGGTACTTCAGTATCGCGTGGCTGCCGATACACAATCCTTAATATTAATACAGTAAAATCTCGTTATCCAAAATGGAATTATTATCATATTATCAACTGAACGTATCAATAAAACAATTTAAACTTAATGCTCTTAAAAAGCTTGGTATGGTGAAAGCCTTTATCTCCGTGACATAGTAGAGAAACTGCTGGAGAGTCGCCTACATTGGTACGGGCCAGCCCTGCGAAAATGAGACAGAAACAAATGTCTGGCCATGCAACCACCAACGGGCCCCGGCAGAAGGGGTAGTCCTAAAAACGTCTGGCATGGCGTCGTAAAGGATGACATGCGTGCCAATAAAATGACTACATTGAATGCACAAGATCGTGCGAAGTGAAGGAGTAGAAGCAGGAAAGCGGACCCCGGGCTCCGGAGCGACAGCTTGGGACGCAACAAGGACAAAACGCTAAGCTAAATAAATAAATATAACTAATATTTCACAACATCACATACATTGATAAGATGATGATGATGATGCTCTTAGGCCCGATTCGACCAATCTTTATCATTAGATAAATCTATGATATAACGTCAGATTTGTAGATTGATTGTAAGATTGGCCGAATAGGCCTTTAGAGATACATATTGAGAGTTACTTAATTAGACTGGACATAGGCCTTTTCACAAGTTCGTCACTTTTTGGTTACTTGTATCCCTCACATGCAAGCCAACTTGCGCAAATCGTATTTCTATTTGGCTTGAGAGCGTCCTACACTATTCCACTCAAGAACCCGTTTCTATTGTGATTTTAAGGGCAAAGCCCCCGACATAAACGATTAGGACCTAACGACTGCACTCAATGAATTTGTTAAAAATACCTTTCAGCAAGGATGAAGTCTCCATCCTGCAGCACAGGTACCGTGCCCATAGGGTTTATATTCTGAAATTAAAAATAACTAATGAATTACATGGGGCCAATTCTCACCACTTATGGATAAGTATCGGATAGATAAGTTTAGCTGATCAATGTTTTAACAAAATTTATAGCGGAGCGGAGGTAGTGGTTCGAATCCGAGCAAGTACCTCTGGATTTTTCAAATCTATGTGCGTATTTCTACCATTAGCAATGGCTAATTAGGTAATGACCTAATAGTGGTAATGGCTATTTATTTTAAAATAAAATAAAATAAATATCCCGGCGGTGAGGGAAAACATCGTGAGGAAAACCTGCACGTTACAGACAGTTTCAGAAACGTCCAATCAAGTTGATTCAGTTGGTCTGGTTCCCCTGTCAAAAGGGTTGCGAGGGTTAGACGACAGTCGACTCATTGTGTTTCCTATCCTACTAATATTGTAAACGCTAAAGTTTGTGGGGATGAATGTTTGTTGCACTTCCACGCAAAAACTACTGAATGGATTTTGATGAAACTTCACAATAATTTAGGGAACATGCGCATCGACGGTGACGCCAACTGGTACCACGCATCCATTTGAAAATGAGTAAGATAAATTTGACCTTGAGTCAATAAAAACTATTTGAAATTTGAATTTTCAAAGTGGTTCCACCTATCGTTACTGGACGTCCCCTGAAGCTTACATATCTGAATACATAACACATATTATGCACAATATATTATCCAAGATATATCTATCACCAAGCCAAACTAGTTCTTGGTTGCTTTGTCACCAAACCAAGACAAAGCAACCAAGAACTGCGAGACGCAGCTAGTCTGAAATTAATGAAAGAATTTGTCTCACCTTCTTATATTCTTCAGATTTATGCTCAAACTGGAGTAGCTTCACTTCCCTGTACTCAAAGTGCAAGCCAAGCAGGTCCCCGAGCATCATGACCGAGCGCGCCGGCGGGCTCGCAATGGCCCGGTACAGCACCAGCCGGGACATCCTTACTGCACAAACAATGCTATAGTAGTTTTCAATCCTGCCATACTAGACTTTCTTCTTTGTCATAATATTGGTCTCTAGAGAATTACATCTTGAGTATTACACATATATTACATATTTTATTCATAAATAAGCATAAATTATGATGCAAAATATGGTATGGTACTTTTATTTTGGATGACCAGCAAAAAAAGTGTTAAACCTTTGACAGCCAACTTGTAGCTCTTATTTTGGAACCACCCATACCCAGTATGTGATCGGCTGCTGAATATTGTGTTTGATATAGTTGATTAATACCTTATAGGTTTTTGGGATGTTATTTTCTGTATTTCGTTCTTAATTAGAGTAATAATAATAATATTAAATAATAAATATTTCACAACATCACATGCATTGATCTGACTCCGAGATAGGTAGCTCAAGCACCTGTGTTACGGATATCAGAATCAACAGTGGGGTTACAAATATGTATATATAATACTTTTCTTTTGTAAATACATACTTATAATACAAAGAAACACCCAGACCAATACAAACAGACATGTTCATGCACACAAATGTTTGTAATGCCGACCATTACAAACATTTGTGTGCATGAACATGTCTGTTCGATGGATGGATCGAACCCGCAACCCTTGGACCAAAGGCAGCGTTCACTACCACTGTTCCAAACGGGTCCAAATAATAAATCTATACATGAACATACAAAAATATTGCTGTTTGTTAGTCTCCCTGAAAACTCCAGAATAGCTGAACTGATTTTGTTCCACGTTTTAATTTGATTGGAGTCACAATATTGATGAAACTTAATGACGAATTGGTAAAACACCAACCACCAGCATAAATGATTTCCAAAATTTGAGGAATGAATGATGAGCTAGAGAAACGTCAATATTTCATAAAATAAGTGGTTTAATAAAAATAAAATACTTTTTACAGATCATTTCATTCATCATAGTCCTTAATTTTAGCTTGTCAGTTTGGTGCTGGCAAGTATTGACAAGAGTAAACCAATATGTTCCGTACATCATCTTCAGATAACCGCTCTTCACTTTCTTGGACAATCTGGAAAGTATTAAAGTAAATACTATACTTTAAAGTATGCACTGGATTGGATCTCCATAATAAGTATAAAAAAAAAGTATGTAATGGAAAGTTTGTGTCCTTAAATTTAGCTTTAAGCATTTTTTTTACTAGAGGTGCCAAACAAGTCACCTGATGGTAAGTGATAACTGCTGCCAAATCTGCTGGAACATTAAATAAGATGAAGTATGTGAGTACTTTGTTCTTAAAACAAGTGTAGCAGAATAATTCATTCATTCCTCCTTACCAATTGTATTTCCAACTCAGAGCGTGGTGGAGTGTTGACCATCATTAACTTTTCAGTTTTTGTTAGCTTGAATGGTATCATGGCCTCCAAAAACTTTTGAATAGCTTGAGCAGTCTGACTTTTGCATTCTGTGTTTTGTAAATAATGTACAGTCTGAAATAGTAACAAATAAAACCAGGTAGATTAAACTTGAAAACTACACTTGAGTGCACTAAAATCAATCTATAAGTACTGTAATTTTCTCCCAGAAATGGTCAAACATGGAAATATCACTCTCAGAAAATATAAACAAACAAATGAGGTCTAAAGGTGTTGGGTCAGTTTTTGTACGCGAAAAATTGATTTCACGCATTTTTTCGCATACACGTTGGACCCAACATATGTGCATGGTTATTTAATAAATAGTATAAGTGTTTGCCGAGAGGTTATACCCCGAAATTGTAATTAGTTTAAACTAAATCCAGTTTAGTAGCTCAAAAATAAAATCAATTGGCATCGCTAGTGTGCCCTACCCGTCACCTTAATTGATTTTTATGTGAAGGAATACCCTAAATGCTCTACTTTTAATGAACTACATTATAATTTCAAATATCCCAAATCAGGTAAAAAGCCTTATGATTATTTTTCCAGATTCTATATGGGGTGAGTGGATACATTTTTAGCATGCAAGTGTACAATTTACAAGCTATGGTTCTTTTGTAAACTTTTTCTGAGGGCATAATACTTTGAAGCTAAGCCCATTCTTATTTATAGAGAATGGTTAATATTACAAAAAAGATTAAATAGTCTGAAATACACATATACATGCTGTATCTGTAAACCTATAATTTGTAATAGAGTGAGGACTTTCATCAAAGTATATATTTACATATTATATTTAAGAAATTCCCATACACAACCACCCAGAGTTGAGAAAATATTATGAAATGAAAATGAAATGAAATGAATTCCACAATATGGTATTTGAGTAGGCTCAAAATTTTACAAAATATAAATATTTTATCAAAATATAGGTAAATATGTGCCAATAGCAAATTTTCTCAATTAAAAATATAATGTCTAGCCGGTTTTATGGTCATTCAAAGATTCATGGGCAAGTCCATTTTAAAAGTATGAAAATATCAAAAAATAGTAATACCATTGAATAACCCATACAATTTGCACCAACTATTATAATATAACCATTGACATAAACAAAACATTTGATATAGCTACCATACAAAAATCAAATGAAATGCAGACAAAATACTTGAATGTGACATCACATCTTAGTAGCCATTTGTATGGAGTGTTTTGATGGAGGTGTAGGGCAGTGCAATATTAATATTTATATACTTACATACAAAGTTTAAATAATAATACATAAATAAAATATAAATATGCTAATACATATCTGCATAAAATATCATAAACTACTTACATATGTTTGATTAAATATAGATAATTGGATATTGCAACTACAAATAATAACAATGGATCTGAAAGTATGCGAAAGATTTTAATTAAAGGACAGGAAGAGATGGGGAGAGGAAGTGTGGTCTCAAAGGTTAAGGAAATGTATATCGCCAAGAACTTTGTAGAACCTACCTCATATGTAACTGTTGCCAATGATGCTTCCCTCTTATGTTTTTTCTGGGTACTATCCTTCAACTGCTGCAGAACTTGCATTACTTCATAGTTGCAGAGAAATGCAGCATTCGCTTTTATCCTGAATTATGTAAACAAGTTCTAGGTTATTAAAGCATTTGTAAATAAATGAACACACATTCCACTGGTGTTGCGGGTGTCCATGGGCGGCGGCAATTGCTTACCATCAGGTGAACCGTCTGCTCGTCTGACACCTATCACATAAAAAAAAATAAAAAAAACTTTTATTATGTAAAGACATAGTTATTACTAATTCGATACTCACGTTTCCATAGTAGGTGTTTGAGGTGTTTAATTTAAATTCATTTTCTTTGGACTTTGACCTAAACAAAATAAAAACACTTCACACTTTGGCTTCACACATTGAAAGGTTTCTTTATTAAACTACTGAGTATTTAATCATCAAATATGATATAACTCGTTCTCAATATGTAGCGTAGGTAGGTAACTCTTCTTCCACCTGACTCGTACTCGTTATCTGTGCTCGTAGTCGTACTTAAAGAAAAGTAAACTAAAGAAGGAAATAAATACCCGAAATAATAAACTGCCTCAGCCCACTGCGGTCATTATTTGCATTTGCACAGACCAAGAAAATTTGACTGACACATTGACAGTGACAGCAACAAACTGGCAATCACATTGCAATCACAGACTAGACCCCAATTCTCATGCTCGTGATATTTTGAAAACATGGCGGATATCAACTGAAAACCATGAGCGAAGCAAAGATTATGCGCGCTCCCCTAGCGGCGATAATTGGAAGCTCTCTAAGAACGACACTTTGCTATATTTTGAAGTAATGTTGGGTTAAAAGTTTTAATTTACTCATGATCACGATTAAATAATATAAACCGGCTAGTAATGAAGAAGAAAAACGAAGTATTGTTGTGTTCCTCAATGTAATACGTACGTAGCTTCGGGAATAAGTTCCCAAAAGACAAAATTTTGAAGTTAAACATTTAAATGGAAGACTGTTTTAAGATTAATCAAGCCAATTCCACTATAAATGAGTTTGTTCTCATCATTTTCAGGCTCCAAACTATTTTCCAAACAGTAAATAAAATTGTTATACATTAATAAATTATTAAACTCAGCTTTCGTTTTTTTATTGAAAATCATGTCATAATCAAATATAATTCCATACTCGTTAACTAGCATGAAATATTTCAAAATAAACATTAAATTGATAATAAAAACAACAAAATATGATTTTCATCAAATGAAACTGTTCTAATCACTAAATATTTTCCTGTTTCACTATGTAATATCACCATTCCACTTTTTGGTATGGTGTATTCTGCCAATGCTTTAATTTTATCTATCATTGATGTTTCTTTTTGTGAAAAACATAAGCATAACCGAACCACATTATTTTATCCCAAAATAAAGAGAATACTAACCACTATCCCGTAAACTAGTATGTAAAACTTTAAATTTGTCGTTCTTAGACAGCTTCCGAAAATTGACACCAGATGTGCTAGTGAGAATCTTTGCCTCGCCAATTCTCGGGCTCGTGACTTTTCTTTTCATACGACATATATCACTAAAACATAGTTTTTTTCTATGATTTTCAAGTGATATCCGCCATGTTTTTGAAATGTCACAAACCCGAGAATTGGGCTCTGTTTTAATGATATATGTCGTATGAAAATAAATGCCACGAGCACGAGACCACGAGAGTTGGGCACCAAGAGCCCAATTCTCAGGATTTTCGATATGAAAAAACATGGCGGATGTCGCATGAAATCCATATTTTTGTATAGCTTTCGAGTGATATCCGCCATGTTCTCAAAATATCACAAGCACGAGAATTGGGCTCCAAGAAAAAAACTGGCAATGTCATCCATAGACTAAGTAATACTTTTTATTGGTAAATGGCATGTTATTTTCTTTAATTATTATTTAATGCCAATGTCGAGATAATCTTCATTAATCTCAATGACTATCTTGATGATTAATCAATGATTTCTGTGAATCAATAGTCATTATCTTCTACTTAGTTTGTACAATACTCCGAGGTGGTGAGGTTTTTGAAGGAATAAGACATCTCGGATCACCACCACACGTTTGATATCTTAATATTGTATTTATATATTTTGCTTGGCTTTTATATAATGTCGTATGTTTATAAATGTTACAACAACAAATGTTTGAGGAACAAATAGGAATGCCTTGCCATTTAGTGTCGCTAGCGACAGTGGAGCCCTCATTCATTTTCAAGATTTTATTGATCAGATTACGTTGTTTTTAATTGTGTAGTAATAATAGTTAATAATAGGTTACATTTATCATTTATAGACCTTCATTTTTGTATGAATGAAGTTGAATTTCTGCATACGCACTCATCATGGCATACTAGATTTGTTTTATATTTGTTAGGTTTATAATATGACCATGACCAACAAGAAACAAATTTGATATGAAAAAAATTAAGTAAAGACAAAAATGTTTTCTGTTAGGATTCTTAAAAATTGTGCAGTTAAAAGTTTTCGTAATGTTATTCAAAATAATTTCACACGCTCCTTGAGTCAAGAAAACTTCACGGGCGGCGTGACGAAAACTGAAACACCCCTGAGTGCACACTATAACCACTACTTAACATTGCCGTTGCCTGTAAATAAAGTTCTTGCTACTTATATTTGGATCGATGGAAGTGGAATTCATATACGCTCAAAGGATCGAGTTTTAGACAAAATTCCATGTGACTTGCAGTCACTGCCTAACTGGTCATTCGATGGAAGCTCCACTGGTCAGGCCACAACGGATGATTCCGATACCTTGTTGATTCCTTCTGCGATATATCGAGACCCGTTTCGCAAAGGTCCTCACGTCATCGTACTGTGTGAAACGTATCATGGCGATGGAACCCCAACACCAACCAATTTTAGAGCGCATTGTGCGAAAGTGCTGAGTAAACTTACGGATCAGGATCCATGGTTTGGTATCGAGCAAGAGTACACGATGTTTGACACAGATTTATGGCCACTGGGATGGCCAAAATCTCGAGGCTTTCCCGTGACTAAGAACCAATATTCCTATTGCGGTATAGGTGAACATGTAGCTGGGAGAGAAATAGTTGAATGTCATGCTAGAGCTTCTATTTATGCTGGTATAGATTATGGTGGATCAAATGCAGAAGTCATGAAAGGATCATGGGAATTTCAAGTCGGAACTACTGCAGGAATTAAAGCAGCTGATGATGTATGGGTCGGAAGATATTTCCTTAACAGAATAGCAGAAAGTTTTAGGGTCGTTATTAGCTATCATCCCAAGCCAATGGGTAAAGATCAACCTGGCATAGGGTGTCACCATAATTTTAGTGTTAATAAAATGCGTAGCGATGAAGGCATAAAAGAAATAGAAAGAGTGTGTAAAGTTTTATGTGAGCAACATAGCACATCAATGAAAAGCTATGGACTTGGTGACGGTGAAGAAAATAAAAAAAGGCTAACAGGAAAACATGAAACTGCACCATTTGACTCATGTAGATGGGCAGTAGCAGACCGCGGAGCTTCTATTCGGCTTCAGAGAAGTGTTGCTACCAAAGGAAAAGGTTTTCTGGAAGATCGAAGGCCTGCAGGTGACTGTGATCCTTACCGGGTTTGCGCTCTACTGGCTGAAACATGCGTTTAGATTTAATTTGATCTGATATTTTGGTCTATCTAATAATAACCTCTTTAAGCTACTAACCCTCTTTGCATTCGTCTATATAATTTTGACATTCCTTAAAAATAAGAAAAATGTTTTGAATAAAAGAATACTTTTTGTTTTAAAATTGTTCAAATCAATGGTGTCTGTAGGCCTCTTCAAATTATTGTAAAACTTTATATAAAAAAATCTAAATTATTCGTAATGGATAACATGTTAAGATGTTTAATCGGTTTACATCGGTATTCCAACGTTATGGTTTCATCGAAGAGAAATATGCTGAAACACTCCATAAATCACATTATGAACAAAAAAGTAATGGACAGGTATATGAGGCTACCTTCTCCTTGTAATAAAGTGTTGGCTACTTATTGTTGGATTGACGGGTCTGGGATTAACATGAGGTGCAAAGATCGGATCTTAACCTGCGTACCTTACTCTGCGGAGGCAGCTCCTAATTGGGCATTCGATGGAAGTTCCACAGGACAAGCAACTACTGATAATTCAGATACCACATTAAAACCTGCGAGTGTTTGTAAGGATCCATTTAGAATGGAGCCTCACGTGCTTGTACTATGTGAGGTGTATCAAGGAAATGAAAATAAACCAGTCCCTACAAATCATAGGAATTTTTGCAATAGCTTGTGTGAAAAATATAAAGATGAAGAACCCTGGTTTGGTCTTGAACAAGAATATACAATGTTAGATGTTGATGGTTGGGGCTTAGGGTGGCCAAAAGGCGGCGGTTTTCCTGCAGTTAAGTATGTGTACTCGTATTGTGGGGTAGGAGCCAAGTATATCGCTGGGAGGGATGTCGCTGAAGCACACACCAAAGCTTGTTTGTATGCTGGCCTTGACTTTGAAGGAACAAATGCCGAAGTAATGTTTGGGTGTTGGGAATGGCAAATCGGTACAACTGCAGGCATAAAAGCTGCTGATGACTTGTGGATGTCTCGATATATTATGTCCCGAGTTGCGGAAGATTATGGAGTAGATATCACATACCATCCCAAACCAATGGGAATGTTGCATCCTGGTGTAGGTATGCATCACAATTTTAGCACGAAGCGTATGCGATCAGACGGTGGCTATAAGTTCATTGAAGAATGTATTAAAAGGTTGGAGACTAACCACATGAAACATATGAAACAATATGGGGTAGATGAAATGACAAACAGAATGAGGTTGTCAGGCAAATTTGAAACTGCTCCATTTGATAAGTTTACATGGGGTATTGCCAATAGAAAAGCCTCCATCCGTCTTCAGCGACACATTAAAGAAAAAGGCAAAGGCTTTATGGAAGATAGAAGACCAGCCGGAGATTGCGACCCGTATCGTGTGTGTGGTCTTTTGTTGGACACTTGTTTAGGTGGTGCTAGTAGTGGTGGTGGTGGTGTAAGTCCATGCAAAAAATAAGCAAAAGAATTTATATTATGTAGCAGTAACTTCTTTTTAGGTTCGGTAAATTTGGTTATCTATTTAAAAGACAATAAACGGTGGTCATGAATGTAGTTATTTCTTTCTATGGTTGATGCCCCCACTATGCCGCCCTAGTGTGTGACCTATAATATGGTGTTTCTCCTGTATGTTTTATTTATAATCCAAGTGCCTACATTACGCATAAAGTTCCATAATACTGTATTAATTTACCTGTAATAAAATTATTTAGTAATTACAATTATGTCGTAGTGATTATATTCTGATCAGCCATCTGACTTGACTTTCGCAAGGAACTCGCCGAACTTGTGTCCACACAAAGTTTGTCACACTTGTCACTGGTGTGACAACGAGTAATTATAAAACTGGCCAAGTGAGAGTTAGACTCGCCCAAGGGTTCCGTAGCAGAAAGTAAGATAAAAACCACAGTATAAAATAACAACGATTTACTCGGATTTACCAGTACATAAGCAGTTACGTTAATTATATTACATTTATTAGTTGTATTTATTCTTATTAATTTTATTTGTTTATTTCACATAACTATCTTTTAGACCCTTATCAATAAAACTTGAACCAAAGTTATTACTAGTATTATCAAAAGTCTAGACCTACACAGAATTTAGGCATACTAAATATCACTAGAACAATATTTACACCATCTATTATTATCTTAGTCTTTGATTTACACGCTCCAAACACTAAGCTTAGATAATTTTAACAGGTAGAAATCCTAACAGCGATTATAACGAATAAAACTTTAAGAAATTCCGAATCAGACTACCTCACGCTTCGCTGTGGTTTATATACTACTCTTTGATATACGCTCAGCTCGCAGGAAGTGACCGGAAGCTCAATTTAAATAAATTTATTTATTTAACCGGATATCCGATAGTAATAGTTTTACGAAATTAATCTACCGGAAGCCTATAATAACTGATTTTTGATTAAATTCAGTCTAGGAAGTCTAGTAATGGACAACATTTCATATTTTTAACATGTCCATATTGTTTTTTTATATGAAAATAGACATAAAATAAACAGACCCCATATTTTTTCTTTTTTCAAAATTTGTCCATTTTCATGCATAAAATAATTATTTGAATTCTTTATATTCTAAATAGATGTAAGCGCCAAATGATGTCATCGGACGGCTGAATACAGCGATATTCCTTTGCTAATCATTGTTTTAATAAAAAAAAGGTACTACTGTCAAAGGTAAATAATACTAGTGTCAACATTGTCAACGTCATTCATTCATTCAACGTTGACAAGTTGTCTTTTTTTTGACAGTTGCATGTCATGGGTTTGGCATTTCGTAAATTTAAAACTATAATGTGCTAAGCAAAGAAATATTTTACATTCTGCCGTCCGATGACGTCATCTTACGTTTTTAGTTTTTAATTTTTTTCTCAGTAAATAAGCAATACAAAAAATGAATAAATATATATTCGCGCAGCGGAAAAGTAAATAAAGAATCGGTATGTGCTAAACTAAACGTCTCATTCTCGTGCTCGTGACATTTGGAAAACATGGCGGATATCACCTGAAAACCAAACAAAAAACCTGTTTTAGTGATAAATGTCGTATCAAAATAAATATCACATTTTGAAAACATGGTGGATATCACCTGAAAACCATACAAATAAAACTATGTTTTATTGATATATGTCGTATGAAAATAAATGTCACGAGCCCGAGAATTGGGCTCCAAGGCTCAAAAACCATACAAAAAAAACTGCTTTTTAGTGATATATGTCGTATGAAAATAAATATCACGAGCTCGAGAATGAGGCGTTTTCTTAAAACAAAATAAAAGCTAATAAAATAATAACTCAATAGATGGCGCTAAGCAGGTGAAAATAGTTCTGTCAATGTCAATTCCGTTGACTACCTACTACAGTCCGATTTTTAATTAGACAAAGTAAACTGACAGATGTCAATGTGTCATTCCCATATATTTGCAAAATGCAAAATGTTAAAATGTATGGGAATTTGACATTACCAACTGTCAAATCCCTTTGTTTAATTAAAAAATCAACTATAGGTCCTTTTTAAAAAAAGCTAGTGTCATATGATACAAAGCATACAAGCATTCATCAATTCATCATTAAATCATGTGTTTGTTGCATATTTTTCTTCAACTAGTTTCGGTAAAAACAAACTGTGTACCTACTAAGTGAGTCTCAAAATCGTTTAGGGTGAAATGATCCGAACAAACACATGAATATTTCCGCAGATGCCATCTAATTTTTTGATGGACATCTATTCTGGTGGTTTTGAAAAAATGATTATTACCAATAAATGGGACTACTATTTTTTTTTTACTCTATTACACTTAGGTTTTCGTTTACGTACAACCTTTGCGGATAAAGAATGGGATCAGAAATGGCGGCGCATCTATTCACTTCTCGCTCGCACACATATTTGCGTCTATACTCGCACTCGTGGGGTGCGCACAGGTTGTACGTACGTTTATTCCTAAAAATAATGTTTATTCAAAGTGTAACAATTATAATCTATTTTATATTATCACGGCTTTAATAAACAAACAAATTTTCCCGAAAATTAGGGAATCGAGAGCGCGACTATACTCATTGATTTGACAGTAAATTTTTTGTGACTTTCACGCCATCTAGTAAGTGTTTTGGAACTATTTCTTTTTTTTTGGAAAACGCCTCATTGGGCTCCAGACATTTTCTGTGGGAAAATGTCAAAACGTTGTCAAAATGTTCCGTTCGGACTTTAACCACGTGCCAAATAACCGCAACCAGACTGTAGAGTCAGCGCTACGAAAGTACTCTCACGGAAAAACATGGAACTAAAATTTGTCCTGTCTATGAGCATGAATGATGATTGTTGCTGGCGTCTCTAGCGCATAGAATAATAGTACTCCAGGAGCCCAATTCTCGTGCTCGTGATATTTTGAAAACATGGCGGATATCACCTAAAAACCACACAAAATAACTATGTTTTGGTGATATATGTCGTATGAAAATAAATGTCACGAGCACGAGAATTGGGCTCCAGCTCTAGCGACTAGCGCGCGTTTCATGGGACTGCATCGTTCTCTTACTCTATGCAGCAGACCCACTAAATCACACTGAATCATGGTTTATTCAGTTATATTATGGTTACACGGTTCAGAACTCCCTGAACCTTGCGTGTGAATGTGAATCACACGTTGTGGTGTTAGATTATACTGGATTATACTCTATCAATAATTAAAGGCTTGAAAATAAATGATGGCGCCCTTGCTGCTTACGTCATAGGGCATAACAGACAGACCAAAAAAAAATAGGGCATGATCGTCTTCCTCAAGAATAAATTTCACGACTTGACAGAGTATAAACCCGGTTTCCCTACAAAATCTGCTTTTTTAGAATCTATAAATATTATTATATAAAAATAAAATTATTTAAATACTTAAAATCGCAGATCTAGCCGTTGACTTATTTGACACATTTGGCGAAGATTACTTCCAAAGCTAGAAATCCCTTCAGAGAATTTTAAAAAAGTATCACCGCCATGTTTAATCTTTTCTCTATTCCTTTCGTCATATGGCGTACTAGTGTGTTTCGCGTTCATCCGCCATATTAAATGAAATCAATAAAACAGGACAAAATGTCGCCGTATTGAAGTGCGTAAAATAATCCATTAACATCCAGTTTTTGTGTGATTAAATCATCAAGAGGATCACAATGGAAAATTCCTACGGTGTGGGGGTTGTGAACAGATACGCTCTTTTTTTGGACGATGAGTCCGATCCTCTTGATGCGTTAAAAGCGCGAGAGCAGGCAAAGGAGCTCAAAAAGAAGACCAAAGAAGCAGAAAAAGAAAATAAGGGCAAGCCCGAAGCCAAGCCTAAAGGCGGTCCAACTGCTAGGAAAGGAATCAAGGAAACCCAGAATGTGAAGACTCAGGATAATAAGAGCGGTGATCAACAAAAAAGTAAAGGCCCTGCTCGGCCGAACGACCGCAATGCGGAACGTCCGCCTCCGCGACGCCGCGAAGACCGGCCGCCGCAGAACGGTGCCGTCGAGAACAAGGAAGGCGCACCGAGGCCTCCGAGGCGTGAGTTCAGCGACCGCAGGCCTAACTTCGAACGGCGCAACTTCAACGAGAATCCGGAGGGTGGGGAGCGCCGCGGGCCGAGACCGCCGCGCGAACCTCGTGATCGCGACGGACCGCGCGGGCCGCGTCCAGCTTACGACAACCGAGGGAAGCGCGAATTCGACAGAAGGTCGGGTTCCGACAAGACTGGTGTCAAGCCGGTTGACAAGCGTGAGGGTGGAGGCCCACACAATTGGGGCACTTTAAAGGATGATATCGACGAGTTGAACAAAACTGGCTCTGAGGGTGAAGTAGTGGAGGAAAAGGCGCCGGATGCGGCGGGCGCTGGTGATGGGCAGCAGCCTGAGGCCGAGCGCGCTGCGCCTACAGAGGAGGAGCCGCGTGAGCTCACGCTGGACGAGTACAAGGCGCTGCGCAACGCTCAGCGCACGGCACCACAGTGGAACCTGCGCAAGGCTGGAGAAGGTGAGGACCTCAGCCAGTGGAAGAACCTGGTCATGTTGGAGAAAAAGAAGGAGGGTGGCGAAGACGACGACTCCGACGAGGAGTACGATATCGCTGACTATCCGCAGCGTGTGGGTCGCCAGAAGCGCGTGCTCGGTATCGAGTTTACGTTCAACGATACATCGCGGCGCGGAGGCACCGGCGGCCGAGGCCGTGGCCGCGGCCGCGGACGGGGCCGAGGCCCCCCGCGCGAGGAGGCGCCGGTCGAGGAGCGCTCTGTTCCGCGCCAGCAGGTCGCGCCGCCTAAAGTGGACGACAACAAGGATTTCCCCTCTCTCGGCTAAACTCATAGTGAGCCTCTGCTCTTTCTCCGTATGATAGAAATACAAATTAAATATTGTATTACCGTTATTTTTGAACTAAATATACAAAATATTTACACAAGCGTGTATTATATTACAAATTAATTTGTAGGTTATGACGTTGACCGTCTATGAATCTGCAAACGACATTGTTGGGTTCGCTTATGATAATTCTCATGTTAAAGAGGGTTACTTGATCATGCTCATTTGTTGAGTAGCATGTCACGGAGGGGGAGGATATTTTTAAGAGTTTAATTTTCACAACATTGCATATTATGAATCTATCATAACAGTAGCTTTTATCATATTGTAATCACAGCTTTTTAACTAAGATTCAGACTGTGACATACTATAATGAATTAACTCCGTCACAACTTTAGTGTAGAAATTGTGAAGAAATAACCCTTGTTGCATTTTACATGAGTTTGTGTTGACAAATGCAGATTTTGGGAACTGTAAATAGTTATGTTTAAAAGATAAGGTCTTAACAAGGTTGATTTTTGTTGTTACACAAACTTCTTGAAAAATAAACATTTTGTATGTGTGATCTATTCTTCATTATTTATCTAAAAATATCCTTTCCCTCTTTAGATCATTTCCTAACAAAAATTCCTCCCATTGCATTAGTTATGTAAATAATATTATGTCATTTTAGGATGCTGAATGCAAGCTGTTATGTAGTTGAAGTGGTTGTTAGTTAAAATTCTTATCTTCATGGGAATCATTACTGGTTGATAATAATAGTAGGTAACCACAATTATGTGGCTTTTTTTGGAAGTTAAATGAAACTAATTATGTAAGTAATAATGTATATTGACACATTTCCATCACTTGCACAAAAACAAATAAAAATTTACACAATAAAACAATACATACAAAATGATAGTTAATGTTCAACATAATATAACTATATACTTATGAAAATAAACATAAGACTTACACTTACTGTGTAACAATACCTAAGCACAATAAATAATGTATCTACATGTACTAAAAATAGTAGTAATACTATGATAGGGGTACTTCCAACCTGAACAAAACATTCTTGCTTGTTGGAAGTAACCCTAACTGTTTGCAAGATTTATTCTATTATCAAAATATTACATTTTGACCATAGAATACTATGTACAATATCGAAGGAACATCATCGTTATCTAGCATGACCAAATAAGGATTTGAAATCTACAAGATTAGTACAAAACTTAGAAGTAGCAGAATAAATTGTATCTGAAGATTGCCAGGATATATTTGCAAAGTGTTTTATAATAGCAATAAAAGTATGGTTAAAAGTAGCTGACTAGTTCTGATTGTAATTGGGAATATTTTGATAAAATTCTTTAATTAAATTAATAAACACTCAAGTTTGATTTTATTAAATTCAATCGAGTGAAGTCTATCCGCTCAAGTCCTCGCAACACGATATAAATACTACTCATATCTAGGGTAGTTGAAAGGTTACATACAATAATTATAAATTAGTGACGTAAAGCGTAATATCTAAATATGGGACTCGAGTCCCGTTCACAGCCACAATATACTTCACTTACAATAAAAGCATTAATAAAGTACAAATCTCGATTATAACAGGAGGGGCTCGTAAGTATATCGGTGAACGTCTAGAGGCAGATCTACATCGCCGCACAAACGTGCACCAGCTTGCGCGCTCGCCGGTCACACTGTCGATCGACTACTATATACATCGACAATTCATCAGTCACAAATTATATACATCTGGTATTGCATTTCGGTGCGGAATTCGATCCGTCGGGAACGTCGCGAGGTCGAGCGCCACACGAGTAGGTCGCATCGAATGGGAGAATAAATGAAGGTTTCGTCCGGGGGTATTCAGCGAAGCGTGTGAACTATAATCGCGTCGCGTGCGTCTACTCGATGCCGAAGGTGTTGGTCTCCTCGACGGCGAGCAGCAGCTTCTCGTGCAGCAGCTGCGGCGTGGGGTAGGGCGGCAGGTCGAGGCGGTTGAAGCACGTGTGCGCGCGCGGCAGCGACTCCACGCGGCCCCAGCGCTCGATGCAGAAGCGGCGCGGGCCCGTGGAGCCGCGCAGCGCCGAGAAGCCCTCGTACGGGATGGACGACGTGCCCGTCACGAACTGCACCAGCCGCAGCCGCTGCTCGTTGCTGAACCTGGACACCAAATATTACTCTCAACTTTGATTGCGGCCGATGATCGAGCGGCGGAAATGGTCGTGTAAAAATTTGCAGATAGCTTTATTGGATTTACGATAAAAGTGGCTTTACATGACAGTGAATTATTGGCAATTTAACTTTTTGGGGAAGATAGTCAAACTGCAAGAAAATTACAATATCATCGCTAATCGTCATATCAACACTAGGTAACGGTTCTCGTTAAAACGCAAATTTGAGTCAAAGAAGGCTTGTATTGAAAAAATCTAATAATACTGACTAGACCCGTATTTGGTTGGTTGAATTGAATACAATTTTAATTTAATTTTTGAAAATATAGTTTCTCCTAGTCCAGTAAGTATGATGAGTTATGGTTGTTTAAAAAAAAAATGATGTAAAATACCTAAGCCGTCCATGGAATCTTTTTTTTTATATGAGAGGTGGCAGACGACAGACGGGTCACCTGATGGTAATTCCGCCGCCCATGGACACCCGCAACACCAGTGGAGTCACAAGTGCGCTGCCAACCTTTCCCCCCCTGGGCCTCCGGTAACCTCACTCACACGGCGAAACACAGCGCAGGCGCTGCTTCACGCCGGTCTTCTGTGAGGCTATGGTATCACTCCGGTCGAGCCGGCCCATTCATGCCTAAGCGTGGCTCTCCCACATTTACTAACGAATCTGGAGATGTTAGAGAAAAGTTTAATGACAAAATAGTAGTAGTATTTAATACTTTTTGCGGAAGCGCCTCATGCAAATACTTCGGCAGCATCCGTGTCACTTTGTGCCAGTAACTACCTCGCCACTTTTTGCCAGATATCCAAAACAAAAAGTGGTGAATCGAGATCGAATTCCTATGACCTGTTTTTTTTTAAATCGTGGCTGCTATCGCATCTCCGACAGAGACTAACTCTGCTAATCTCAAGTGCTGGACGGACCTGTCGATGGCCTGCCAGAACCAGATGATGACGGGGTGCTGGTCGTGGTAGCCGCCGCGGTACTCGGTGTGCGCGCGCCAGTCCGGCACGTCCAGCTCCGGCGCGCCCGCGATCACCAGCTCCAGCTCGCGCGCGTCGAACGCCGCCACCAGCCGCGGGTCCACCACCTGGGAACAATACACATACTTACAATATGCACCTACACCGTGGGAGAGCCACGCTTCGGCATGAATATGCCGGCCCGCCGCCCTGTTGATCTAATGGTTTAAGTACTGGGCCATGATCTCGGGGTTCTGGTTTCGATTCCCGGGTCGAGCAAAAAGTATGTTTTGAGTTTTTCGAACATAGCTCGGTGTGTTTGTGATCACCGATCCGCATTAGGCAAGCGTGGCGATTCAGCTAAATCCCATCATAGAAGCGATGACTTGAATTCTATGACGGAGGCCTTTGCCCTGCAGTGGGACAGTTCATAGGCTGATACTTTACTTTACTTTAGTGGCCCCTTGGCGAATCTGGTACGGCACGGCCACTTCTTTCCCTAAGTGGGCGATAACACCCCCTACTGAGCTGCTAAGACATCTAGTTTTTTGACTCTGTATAAAAGTTACTTAGGTAAAAAAAATGGGTGCAGAAAAAAAAAACGTTTTGTAGCTGAGCCAGATCCATAGAATTAAAAGGGCGGCATCCTAAGTCTATGGCCAGATCAGACCTTGTTAGTCAAGTGACGTGACAGCTCAAAAACACCCTTAGATATTTTATTTAACCTAATAGAATAAAATTTATGATTTATGTGTTTTAGTAAATTTGTTTTTAAAGATAATTATTTGCGATCTTACAAATTTCGCCCAAAATTAAACAAAGTGCGTGCTGTCAGAGAGAAGACATCTTGTTTTTGATTCAATAATATTTCACATGCAGTGAGTTATGTTATGATGATCGATCACCTATGGTACCGAGACGTGGACACTTGTAAGACTAGGCCACCAGTTCAAGGTTGCTCAGCGTGCTACGGGGCGAGCTTGGACGTAATCCGAAAAATTTTAAGTGAACCTATCGAATCAGCATGCTGAAATGGCAATGATGGGGTATCTAAGGAAAATACCAAAAATACAATATAATCAATGCAAGTTTCTTATGCTTATTTATGTATGCCACAATGCCTTATATTAATTACAATTTGGCATAGTTATTGTGGAGATAAACTTATAGCATATTTTTTAAATAAATGATTTAGTAGGAACTTTCGAAAAACCATCTTGCCCCTTACCTTGGGGTAAGATGGGTTAATGAAAATAGGGTAAGCTCTAAGAGTAAGACCCCGTCTTACCTCGCGTCCCCGTCATGCCCCTCCTTCCCTTACAGTTGTTTAGATAAACAATGTTGGCTTATAGTGCGAAAGGGCGCAATAGTTAGTTGGATTACCTCGTGGAAGCCGCGCACCAGCCACTCCGTCTGCTCGGCGACGCCGCGCTCCACGCGCCAGCGCACCACTCGCTCGAGGTACTCCTTCTTGTTGCGCTCGGACACCGGCACGTCGCGCCCGCCCGGCTTCAGCTCGCGCTCCAGCACGCGCCCGTCCGCCAGCCGCTCCGACACCGCGAACGTCAGCTCCAGCGACGACACGCAGCGGGCCGACTGGAACACACACAGTTTACATGACGAGTCTGTCACATACGTAATCATAGAACGCGACGCTGTGGCCACCCAGCATGTACTAATTCTCAGAATGGTGAGGTTTCTCCGTGGAGCCTATGAACTCCCCAGGAAATGTACATATCAGGCTGTGGCTATGGATACCTAGCGGTAACAGATCCTTGGAACGGTGAGGTCGATCCTCGAAGCCTGAAAGGTTCCCAGGAAACTTTTGCGCCTATGATCGGAGCTGGGCTCATTGGGCTGGCTTCTAGAGTTAGCCGTCCCAAGTCTAAGTGCAGAAAAAGAACTCTACTTTCATTCATATGTATTTACATATGATTATCGTCATCATTGCCGTAAAGTTTATATTTGATCCTAGGGTTATTAATAATGGAAAATTCGATAAATGGCGTGATATACCTAGATCACTCCTACCTAGGAGTGAATGGAAGTCACCTTCAAATCAAGATATCTTGAAAAGTAACCAAAACAAGTTCTCCAACCTGTGTTGAAGAAATTCACAAATAACATTTCAGCTTTTATAAATGACAGGTCTGACCGTTGTGGGCTCTAAGACTATTAAGAGTGAAAGGACCTGAATGAGTTGCTTGCAGATCGACAGCTTATCTGAGGCCAAGATCTCCTTTCAAAGCCAACCGAGTGAGAAAGGTATAGTGTGTGTGTGTAAGTAATACCTGCAGCCATCGCAGCGAGGCAGCGAACTGCGCGTCGAGCGCGTCCACGTCCTCCAGCGCGGGCGCCAGGCGCAGCAGCGCGCGGTAGAGCGCGCGCGTGAACCACGCCTCCAGCAGGTAGCCGTGCACCAGCGCCAGCCCCAGCACGCGCCCGGAGAACCGGAACCTGGAAAGTGCACCTCATTTTACTACTGGTGTAGGTGTGATAAATTGGACACCTAGTTATTTAGCAGTTGCACTTTTTTTTTCTTTTATACAGGCACAGTATATTGGCTCTCCTCACCCTGATGGTAAGCAAGAGAAGAGCCCAAGTTGCGATTACAAAGGAAGCAATGTCAAAGCATCACCTTCGTTGGCACCGCCATACTGGCTCGCAAGATGCTTCTTCACGCTTCGTTTGAAGGAACCCATATTGTGGGAAGGGGGAAGTACATGCGCCGGCGACGAGTTCCATTCCTTGATGGTGCGAAGGAAATCAGAACTGCCAATTTTTTTAGTCTATGACAGTGGATAACACACTGTAAAGCGGTGCAACGTTGTCCGGCGCGTGTAGTTCTGTGACGGAATAGGGCAGGTGGAAGAGGGAAAAAAGCTCTTCAGAGCGTTCACCGTGATATAGATACACGGTAAAAGACGCTAAGCGACCCGATGTCTCTACGTAGTTGACGAGGTTCGAAGGAATTGGTGATACGTACAGCCCGTCGCTGCAATCTATCGTGAGCATCCATGAGATATTTAGCGAAGCCATCCCAGAGAAGCGAGCAGTACTCCACGCATGCCCGGACCGGTCCTGTATAAAAGACCGGTCTTGTATAAAAGACAGAGTTGGTCCGGCGTGAAGAAAATTATACATTTTAATGTTCAGTCAGGAGCTGTGTGCTTCTATTACGGAGCTCTGTGCGGCTCGGCTCTGTTTAGGAAATAAGTGAGATCTTCTGCTTAGATTGTGTTTAGTACTGAATCCTAGGCAAAGAAAGAAGATCGATTGGATTCTGTGACCGACATTTAAATTGGGATATGAGTAGGCAGTCGGTTACGTTGGAATAAGAACGGAGTCCCCAGTCATCATGGAGGTCCAACCATCCATGGAGACTGGAGGGAAACGGCACCGTCACAAGGTACATTTCGCTCGTTTTGCGTATTGTACCTTACTTACTCTGAACCTGGGAATCTTAATCGTATAGTGCCAAATAAGTTTAATTACATACTTCTCTTAGTTAATAATTAATAGGTATTTCTCATATTTTTTACCAAACTTAAAAAACCTAGTAGGTACGGTCCCAATACCGTGCGTTACGCATCAATTGAAAGGCACGATATCAAGTTACATGTTTTGGAGTTGTCACAGAACAGAGCGAACAGAGATGAGCAAAAAACTGGTTTACAGCTGGATGGGCGGTGTTTGTCCGGAACCCGAGCCCGGGTGTGTCGCGTGTAACCCGACACGGCGTCACCGCGGAGTATGCGCGCGCGCACCGGAACTGTGCCGCGTAAATATAGACGTACGGACACCGGCATAGAGTGTATCGTGCACAGATTTAGATTTTCACCATATATGTACGCTACATATGGGTTACATTCTGCCACTTTTACTCAAGTGATATTGAACCAAATGTATTTTTTATTAAAGAGAGAATTGGATAAATAAAGTTGTAAAGTAGATGCGTGTGGTTTACTGTACAGTTACCAACACGCACTTTTACTGTTACTTAGCCTGCCTATAAATAAACTAATTCAAAATTCATACTCAGAAAAAAGAAGTCTTGTGGTGTCAGATTTAGATAAGTCTCCCCAAAATTTACCCAAAAAATATTTTCAAAAATATTTCTAATCCATATGAATTATGTTAAAAGATGGTTTATTGACACAAAGACTTATGTATTTGAAAATGTCATATTCAGATAAACAACTACATACAAATCACAACTACTTCTTGACCCAATTTTCTAATTTTAGACCTACTTTTATCATGTGTTGCGATACTATTATATAGATAGCACCGACATAAACAATCAATTGATACATTTGCTAACAAAAATGTCTTTGTATTGATATGAAAAATGTAATTATTTTACTTGTAATTTCACAGTATCGTGGCGTTCGTAATCAATTTAATACATTGTTTGAAATGTGCAAAATAATAATATCCTCCAACCGATTACGCCAAGGCGGCCAATCTCAACGATCAGCCACGTACGCAGGATATATTATAGTATTAAAGTGTATGCGCAAACACAAGGGCACTGTCTATTAGCTTATCCTCATATTCCATTGGGGAAATACTGTGACACGACTAAAGAGGGATCGGGCTCAGGACCTTGGTCGCTAAGCTCTTGAGCTTAGCGTGCTTTCCGAGGGGGTACAACCGCCTACTTTCAGACTCCGGGCTGCCACTAAGAATATCTTACCGAAAACTTAGGTACAATTTTTTTGGCCGACCCATGGACCGAACCTGGGACCTTGCGCAGCCGTCGCTTTAAAGTGCGACCCACTAACCACTGCGCCACCGAGGCAGTCTAGTATTTGCAAAATATTAAACTAATGAAAAAGTAACTACCTAACTACACGACGCGGTATAAGTCGTGAGTATAATGGCTGGTCAGAGAGGACCCACAACGAAACGGAATTCACGATCGAATCTCTATCCCTGATAGTTTCACACTCACTGTGTGTTTCTTTTGTTTGAATGAGTAAGGTATATTCTCGTTCATTAGGAGACGGTTTCGTTGTAGGACCTCAGTTATATACATCGACCGCGTATTTACACGTTTATTCCCCGCGCACAATCGACGGATATCTAAATATGGCGAAGGGATAATCATTTCGTGGTAAACGCGTAGGTTGTTTGACTGTCACTTCGAATTCAATTATGCAGTCCTTGTTTATAAATACGCAGTTCATTGGACAATGAGAGTTTACTTCGTCTCATGAATCATCATTTTTATAATAATAGGGTATATGACTAAGCTCAAGATTTTACAAAATATAAATATTTTATCAAAATATAGGTCAATATGTGCCAATGGCAAAAATTCTCAATTAAAAATAAACGTCTAGCCGGTTTTATGGTCATTCAAAGATTCATGGGCAAGTCCATTTTAAAAGTATGAAATTTTTAAAAAATAATTATACCATTGAATAATCCATACAATTTGCACCAACTATTATAATAGAACCATTGACATAAACGAAACATTTGATATAGCTACCATACAAAATTCAAATGAAATGCATACAAAATACTCTAGTGTGACGTCACATCTTAGTAGCCATTTGTATGGAGCGTTTTGGGTTTGCCCAAAATAATGTGATTTTAAAGTTGTGATATCTCAGGTAGTTTAAATGAGAATCAAGTGATTCTTTCAACGATGTTTCTATCATTGAGAGGTCTTTTGATTGCAGTAATAAAAAAAAAAATAGTCATATACCGTATTATTGATACAAAGTGACATAATTTGTGAACCGGATGTAAAGTCCCGTGAAAAACGCGCTTCAGTCACCATCAATATTCAAATTTGAGCTTTATGTTGCCAACCCGTCTGCCAAGCGTGGTGAGTATGGCAATTACCCCTCATGTGATTGAGGGAGGCCCGTGCCCCAGCAGTGGGGACTTAAATGGGCTGATAATCATGATGATGAAATTGACTACTTTCTCACTAATAACTTTGGTGTAAAACGGAATGAACTCACAGGGATAAGTTGTCATGGTTACTGAATCGATATTTTGAGGTTATTACTTGAGTGCTCATTTTAAACTAGGGGTCCAGGTGGTTTAACTTGAGTATTATAGTTAACATACTAAATAATGTTAAACATAGTTTTGTAATAATGTTTATTCTATTTCTTCAGTTATTCCCAGTATTAATCCCACTACTCATATTAAGCCACGTTTTGGAATAAGAGGGAAGGCATCTAAAATTTTAGTTCCGTGTTTTGCCGCGGGACATTTTTCGTGGCGCGGACTTTATATTAATAATTTAAATCTGGTCTTTAAACCTATACATAAACATTTACCGTCAATAATCTTGTTACATATTTACGCCCTATTATGTTTTCCAAGATTTACATAATTCCCTTATCTGCATTGGCGTTTAAAAGTGGATGTTGGCCTCTTGACATAAAAGGTAAGGCAATTAGGTGACAAGTTAAATCATAGACTAACGCGAAATCCAGAATATTTACAGCAATAAACCTACGCTTGATTATTGTCACTTCCTTAAAGCCTTTTATATAAATCTACTGGTACTGGATGAGGGAATCTGATAACAGCGACTATGGGAAGGTATAGAGTAGACAGACTTGCAACTAACATAATATCCTACAATAAATTGTACTGTGAAGACTTACAGTAAGGATATTCATTTTTTTATGGCTTGCTGTTGCTCTTACGAGACAACTGTGCCAATGTCAAGTGATTAAAAAGACACGTTCCTTAGAGAATTGGTTGATTAATGAGCCGGTTCTCTTAAATTACGGTGACGGGTAGGGCACACTAGCGACAACAAATGTTGGGTCCGTTTTTGTAGGCGAAAAATTGATTCACGCCAAAAGTGACCGCTTTTGGCATGAATCAATTTTTCGCGTACGCGTTGGACCTAACATTTTTTCATGGTAATTTAATAAATAGTATTAGTATTTGCCGAGAGGTTGTAACCCCGAAATTGTTTAAAATAGATCCGGTTTAGTAGCTAAAAACTAAAATCGATTGGCGTCGCTAGTGTGCTCTACCGGTCACTTTAATTGAGTTTGGATTATTACTAAACACCACCTATAACAAACAAAACATACACTGACATACACATTTGGACAACACAAACTTTAATTGGGAAAGGATATTCATCTTCCAGTTTATCGAGCGACATTCAAGATGTCACACACTTTTTACTAGAAGACATACAAACTGGCTGCCAGTGCGATAAAAATACTCTAGCCTATTAATAAGTAATTAGATAACTAGAAGCACATAGCAGACCTCGGGCTCAGAAGCGACAGCTCAGGACGCAACCGGGACAAAACGGTAGAAGAACCAGAAGCGAGTGTGCCTGATATTAATAAGCGAAACTATCCTGTGCTTTGATCCTATTTCAACAAACTGATTGAAATTAGCTGATATTGTGTAATTTCATAACAGAGGGAGCGTTTTAGCACGGGACAGCCAAGCTTCTTGCTCGGCCGTGCTCGGTCGTGCCGGCTCGACCGGAGTGATACCACATCCTCAGAAAACCGAAGTAAGGAGCGTCTGTGCTGTGATTCGCTGCGTTAGTAAAGGTGCCGGAGGCCCAATCCGAGGAAAGGGGGGTTTAGAAGTTGAAATTGCACTTGTGACTCCACTGGCGTTGCGGGTGTTCATTCGCTTACCACCAGTCGATCCGTCTGGTGGTCTGCCACCTATCACATAAAAAAAACTTGTTGGACGACATGAGGTATAGTATTCTCATCCATATTGAATGTTAAAGCGTTCGTTTCGTGTACTTATATGCCAGCATTATGCATGTGTCGAATAAGAAAATACATTAGTGATGTAGCATCAAATAACTCCGGGATTTCGTATTGAAAAAAATTGAACATAACGGTTTTTTTATTCAGCTTACAACATGTGCATTGTCTACAAATAGTCATAATACTTATAAAACAAATTCTAAGTGCGGTACTCGGCAACAAACATCGGCTGATAGGAGTATATCAGGATATACTCCTGCCCGCAGGTCCATTCTGCACATTATGCTGCATAATCACGCCCACTTCAAGTAATGGTTGCTAATCAGCAGATCACAATATGGACTTACTTAATTGTGATTACTACCATTTGTACAACAATCCAGGAAGCCTCAGCCCAATGTCAGATTTAGAAGTGACAAGGAAAATCTATTCATAAATTACTGGCTTTTTGTTTCAGAAAATAACACAGTAAACAATACAACACACATCGTTAAACCTACATTGAAACGAGGCATAGGCACTTATTTAGATTTTTTTTTAAAAACCTTTGAAATTTTTACGGTAACTCTATAGGCTTGCGTATTTAAAAAAGACTACCTACTCTCAGTTGTTGAAACGTATCATCATCAGCCCATTTAAGTCCCCACTGCTGGGGCACGGGCTTCCCTCAACCACATGAGGGGTAATTGCCATACTCACCACGTTTGGCAGACGGGTTGGCGAAGGTTTTGATATAAATGCAGAGTTTTCCTTCTCTGGGTGCTGATGATCATGCCAGCAGCCTTACCTTAGTCGCCTTTTACGACACCTCGGTAAGAGTGAGGGTGGCCTATTCTACTCTGCCACACGGCACGGTTGAAACGTATAGACGTTTTTAAATGGTTAAAATTGATACTAACTTTACTTTCAAATATAGGTAAGATATCTTAAAGTCATAATTGATTTTTAAAAATTTGGGTGGGATTAAAAAATCGCGCTTTGAATCTTCTCTTTGAATACTCAAGAGATTTTTAACTTAGGGAATCTCCAAACATTATTGCTATCATTATCTAAGTCTTCTTTACGATAGAGACGAGAACAAGTTTGAATAGCTCTCGAGCTTTCGAGCATGATCAACTAAAGCTTTGCCTTGGCGATCTTTTTGGAACAGTGATAGTGAACGCAGGCTCGATTGCGGCTTCGATCCCCGCACAGTCCAAAACATTTGTGTGCATGAACATGCCTGTTTGTATTAGTCTGGCTATTTTCTATGTATTATAAGTATGTATTTACAAAATAAAAGTATTATATGTATATAATTGTTATCTTATTGTTGATTCTGATATCCGTAGCACAGGTGCTTGAGCTCATATGTCGTGAAAAAAAAAGCTCAACAGTGAGTTTTGCTGAGTGAGTGAGGGTACTGGAGGTCGTTTTCAGGGGGTAAGGGTAAAAGTTGTCCCATTTGTCACTCTACTGGTATTGCTGCACGTAGACACCCACGTGCGGCGGCAATATCGTACCATCAGGTGATCAACCTGCTCATTGGCCAGCTATAAAAGTGCTCTTGTAGCATCAGAGAAGCCTTACCATTCATGGTGGTTATCAACAAACGCCGACATCGGCGACACGTGGACCGTGTACGTATCGTTCGCCGAGTACTCGAACAGGCCGTAGTAGGGGTTGAACAGTTCTCGGGACAGCAGGAAGAAGAACTCCCGGCTGGGCCCGCCGTAGTCGAGGCCCTCCTCGCCGTCCCACAGCACGCACAGCTTGCCCTTCTGCAGCTCCTTCTTGCCGCACGACATGATGCGCCTGAACGCGTCTTCTAGGAGATGCTCACGCCGGATGTGCAGTCTGCGAAGGAGGAAATGGGGAAGGTTAGGTTAGGTTAGATACATATACGGGTTGCCACCTTCTGTGATGAGGTGGTGGCAGTTAAAGAAGCGGCAGAGCGCGCGGGAGAGGAGGATCCCTCCGCCGACGCGCTCCGAAGAGCGAGGAGGGGTCGGAGACGCCAAAAATATGCGCGTCTACTTCCTCTCCTTGGAGGTGGCTTGTGGCGGCGCACGGTA
This sequence comes from Marasmia exigua, assembly GCA_019059595.1. Taxonomy (NCBI): domain Eukaryota; kingdom Metazoa; phylum Arthropoda; class Insecta; order Lepidoptera; family Crambidae; genus Marasmia; species Marasmia exigua. The sequence goes on from CM032470.1 coordinate 19,325,230, forward strand.
CTGGGGTACCCGCGCCGGCATTGTAACGGTCACCTCCAGTGCTCGTTAGGGACGGCCTCAACCTCGGTTGTCCCTAACGCCTGAGTCCTGCCAAAAAGACTGAGTCTTTTAAAAGAACTGATGAGTGAGTCCTCTAAATGCACCATGGTTGTACAGTAAACGGTGTTATTTGTGTACTCGCATTTTGATTGGCAAATCGTGAGTCTACAGGTGGATAGGTATTATTAGATTAATTACGCTAGTGAAATTTAATTGATACAATTGGTTATTGTGTGATTTAGTTTTAATCAGAAAATAAATGTGGATGACGAAGAAATATCACCTATTACCTATTTTTTGTACCTATTGGATACTGTAATACACCAACTAAAGTTCATGACTCAGTCTAGTTCAAGGAACTTAAGACTCGAAAGGACTATGAAGACTCAAAAGACTTGGAACTCATGTGACTAACGGGTCCTAGTCTTGAAAAATGACTAAAGTCGCGAAACGATGACTAAAATATTCCTTGATTGCGTACAAAGCGCTTTTCCTCCGTGATGCGCACTGCCACTGAGCGGAACACCGTTCCTGCGTCTGAGTCAAATCACAAGGACGATCAAATAATTAAGGCTGGCGTATCTCTAACTCTCTTCCTACCTAGACGTAGTAGAAGTTATTAAGCCCAGGGGGGATTTGGGCCATGGCCAGGGGTCATCATGAACTTCCATAATCCATCCCCTAAATGAGAGCAGGGGCGCACTTTGTTTCCTAGGTTTACGGCATAAGCGCAGGCTTATACGCTTAAAAGTGGGTGCAGGGTGACCGCTTAAAAGTGCTTAGTCATCATCATCTCACATATTGATAACTGATGGATACGCGCTTCACACAACTGGAGAACTGAAATCGAAACTTCTAATAACCACATCCTAACAGCATTAAATAAAGCATATTATAGATTAGAGTATGAGTATATATGTGCATATGGGATCCTCCACTGTTCTTTGCACTAATTCTTATCATGATAAAAACTTACTTGAGCTTGCCCTGCCCATTTTCATGGAGCACAATAAAATATTTTCTACCTCCCCTTTCCTTTTCACTGTTACGAATTAAACTTCTAATGATGCCAACTTACTTGAGCTTGCCCGGCCCCTGCCCGTATCCCTTGCTCTCCAGCTTCCTGTAGAAGGCGCGCAGCTTGGCCTCGAAGTCGCGGCGCTGCGGCGCGGGCGCGCGCGTGGTGCGCGCGGCGGCCGGCGACGCGGCCGGGGAGGCGCACGCGCTGGCCACCGCCGCGCCGCCCGCGCACCCGCCCGCCGGCACGTAGCTCATTATCTCCTGTTCGAACAGGCTGGAACAAAACACATTACGTTATAACGGACAAACTTTCAAGCTAACCAAACAACCAAGTTCAACTAAGTCTAGATCCTTTATTAAAAATCATAAAGGATCTAGACTTAGGGTTTGTGCGTACACTTTGGTTCGTTCCACATACGGTCCAGAGTAGCTAATACGGTATATGACTATTTTTTTTTTATTTTTGCAATCAAAAGACCTCTCAATGATAGAAACATCGTTGAAAAAATCACTTGATTCTCATTTAAACCACCTGAGATATTTCAACTTTAAAATCACATTATTTTGGGCAAACCCAAAACGCTCCCTACAAATGGGTACTAAGATGTGACGTCACACCTAAGTATTTAGTATGCATTTCATTTGAATTTTGTATGGTAGCTATATCAAATGTTTAGTTTATGTCAATGGTTCTATTATAATAATCGGTGCTAATTATATGGGTTATTTAATGGTATAATTATTTTTTAATAATTTCATAGTTTTAAAATGGACTTGCCCATGAATCTTTGAATGACCATAAAACCGGCTAGACGTTATATTTTTAATTGAGAAAATTTGCTATTGGCACATATTGACCTATATTTTGATAAAATATTTATATTTTGTAAAACCTTGAGCTTAGTCATATACCCTATTGTAAACGACATGCATCATGTATAAGTGCTTTTGATATGTTGATCTGTTTCATGGTGATAATTATAATATTCCAGAGTACCATAGCTCGTCAGACGGTCATAACCTGTGACCATCTAACTACTCACATGCATTGGCTCTATGAAATGGAGCTTGCACATCGGAGATTGAGTACCGTAATATGGGAACATCACCCCCCTTATTACAAATCGCGAACTAAGTATAGTCCCAGAACACAATTAATGCCAGCCCTTTGTAATGTTGGAACGGGATGACATGAGTCATCATAATGAGTTATAATAAGGTGGAGGGAGTTTAGGGAGCAGATTTGCAGAAAACAAGGGTAAGGGTAGATCCAGTTTGATCTAGAATGATTTGTCTGTCAAAAGCGAACGAATGCTGCAGTGCTATTAGAACTGAAATTTCAGTTCTTACTATTTTTATAGTTATACTTTTAATTTTTTTTCTTACAATTTAAACATGAATCTGTAAGAATTTGTAATCACCTGCGTCAGTCAAACAAACAAATACAAAAGCGTAGGTAGGTAATCGTCGTAATTTAGAAGTAAATGAATTAGTAGGCAGTATATTTTTGTAATACCATTAGTCCTAACTATTTATATTACTGTGCTATTATGATTAGTGCGTGGATCACCGATCGTATCGCATCGTATGGATGTGACATAAACAGAGATAATGATAGGTAAGCTATTGTTCTTGTCACGAACAATTTTATTGTATTACAATACATAGCGTCAGTGAAGTTCTAACACCACGTAAGTCATTTTTTGGCGGTTTTGACATTTTGATGCCATTCGCTAGAGAATCGATAGACGCGTCATTTTACCCAATCAGAATCGAGATACGACCAATAAAAACCTTTAAAATTTCGAAAAAGTAACAACACGGAAGTTATAAAATGCTTTAAGATGACCACGAAAGTCACAATTTAGTTTTTAATTTTTTTACTTATTTGCTGGTGGCGGTTATGACATTATGATGCCATTCGTTAGAGACTTGGAAGACGGATCGTTTTTATCAATCAGAATTCAGTTGCGGCCATCAAAAACCTTTTAAATGTTGAAAAGGTAGCAGAACGGAAGTCAACAATTGAATTCTAATGGAAATAGCACGTAAGTCTCCGGTCGGTTTTCTTGGCTTTCCTGAAAAGTTGCTTTAAAATTACTTACGTGGTATTAGAACTTCGCTGACGATAGGTTAGATTTAAAGCTCTTATTGTTTTATTCAAGTTTTACTACTGACCCCATCCCAGCCATCTTATAATCCAGTTGCTGAATTATAATTTAGATAGAGTTAAGTAGAATTAAAATAAAAAGTTAATTTTGGTAAACTAACAGAATTTTAGAAGAAATCACAGTGTAAATCATTGTAATCGGTGAAACAAACATAATTAACGACACGGCTTTCATTAATCAAAACACGTTAGAAAGCCATGCGAACATTTTGCAACATAACAATATTGTTTGTTTGCAAAATTTGTATTTCCGTCACTAATTAAAGGCAGTGCATGTGAAAGTCGGTGAGCTTCTTCGGGGATTACTAGAGCGTGTACTTATTATACATACGTATATCTAATTGTATTCGGACAGACGAGACCGGTGTGATGGGTTGACTAATTGAAGACGACCATCATCAATTACAGCATCTCCCTTGAGCCCCGGTGGGAGGCTTAAGACACGACCTAAGTATTCTAATTATTGACCTTATCAAAGAGGAATTCTCCCAAAACTAAGTTCCTACAAAACGTAACGTAACGTAGTCCACCGTGCGCACGTAGTTTTTTGCCAGGCACCTCCTCATTGTGGAATCAACTTCCCGGAGCGTTATTTCCGACATTGAGATCTTCAAGACGCGAAGCCTATACCTTTCTAAAAGGCCGGCAACGCATCTCCACTCCTTCTGGTGTGACTGATGTCCATGGGCGGCGGTGATCGCTTATCAGGTTACTCGCTTGCTCGTTTGCCTTCCTTTCTCATAAAAAAAAACGTAAAGCGACACGGCTAATATGCCTATGCGGAGCATTGAACCGTGAAAGATTATATCCAAAAAGAGGAGAGCAAGGCCGGCCCACATTAGACAGAGACAAAACGTGGAGCTCTAGGCTAGTAATACCCGTAATCGATTTAGGAGAGCGGGCAGAGATTTAGAGCCGGCCCGCCCCCCGCTCGTGATCGAGATTCGGTAATTAGTATAATAATTTCATTTGGGCCCCGTGAATTATACGTGGAGATACGCGCGCGCGCCGCAGAGATGCTCGCCAGATAGCCCTTCGATAACTGCGACTCCAGAATATTGGCCCTTTGTTTAACATTGTATGGGCAGTTACGCAACGTGCTAAGTCGCAGACATAACAAATGAGCAAAATTTCGGCGCCCTCGGTTGCTAACTGGCAAATAACAATGGATTGCCGAACCGAAGGTTGATTCAAAAAGGATCACGTTCCACCACCTATATAGCTTAGGGCCCTTTTACAGAGAAACCTTCGGTTTATTGCGTCGACATGTTAAAAGAAAACATTACATTAGGCGCGTGCGCAATAACAACGAACGCTAATTATTTGCAGCATTACTGTTGATCGAATCGTTGCGAGTTCAAAGACAAAGGCCCAGAAAATTGAGGAAGCGTTCAGCAATTCTGCAGCGATTGCGTACGCGCAGCCGCAAGGCCGTTTCCCGGCACCGATCGATGGGAATGACCTAAAATTATGCCGGCAACGAAAGGGATGTACGTGTTAAACTTATGTACGGCTGTTACTGACTTGGAGAAAATATACACCGGCAGGCAGAGTAATATCTATGCTTACGCTGTTGTTTCACTGATACTTAGATGCGGTTTAGGTCTAATTGAGTGCTCGTAGTGAGCTTGATACTAATCTGGGCCGACTAGTAAACTTTTCTTAGTCCATACAACTTTGTTTGAATGCTCTTCTTCAATACATAACCCTAAAACACTCTTAGGACGAGACTGTAGATGGAAAGATAGAGCGGAACAGTTAGAGCAATATAACCTAAGGGCGTTCGGTCTATTCTGGCCAGATTTTTGTCGAGTAAATATCTTCGAAAACCGTAATAACTCGTCCATAGTCATTACATAAGGCCCAAGCACATCCCACACATATATCATTGAAAAGCCACCAATCCCAAAAGTTAATGACTAGCGGAGGCATTCCCCCGGAGGTCGGGCGCACGCGCGCCGCGTCCGCGCCCGCGGCTGCGCGCGCGCCGATCACACATGGTTGCCACCAACTAATGAAGCTTTTATATGTTTTTTTTTAAATTTTATTCTTACTTCCAAATCAGGTGTATTTGAGCGTCACACTGGACTGGATTAAACCTCAACGACCAACCTGGCCATGTTGCGGAGAACGTATGGAAAAAAATAATTTCATGACAACGATAATGGTACTTATGAATTACTAATATTGTAACTATGAATGCTTTCCACTATCTGTCGTAAGTCTAGAAGACAAAAACGATGCAGCATCGTGATCAGATGACCAACAAATACCCTTTGAGACCACCGCCCTTTGGTAGTCGTTTTTATGATGGAATTGTTTTGTAGAGCAGATTCGCAGCGGATTTAAAATAAAATAAAGAGATTATTTCAAACCATGGACAAGGATGCTAGATACCCATAATGTTTGATCATTAATAGTGGCCCCCGTCAAACTTTGTTCCTTTGTTTTTGTTGTTTTTTTTTTTGGATATTTGTACCGATATTCAGCTATTTAGGAAAAGAAGAATTCGTCTCATAAGAATCGGTTCAGCCCTTTTGATTTACAAGTAAAGGTAAAGAGAAAGAAGAAATCTTATGTGTAACCCTACCTCTCCGCCCTCACACAGTCCACACCCCGCGCGCCCCAGACAGGTGTGCGAGGTGTGTCCCGCTCCGGGCACTCCGACCATTGTGTACAGAGATCGGCGATAGTCTCCGATAACGCGATGCCAAGGCTGGTTGACGTCTTGATTCCATCGGGCGAACATGACGCAGCACCAGATCGCCTCCCGATACACTTCGTATATTCAATTAAATGGGCCCGCGATAACGCTACTCCTAATTAGTGACGTCATTCTTAAATCCTCCGTCTAGCATGACGTAGTTGATGCATGTAATAGGAACCAGAGTCGGAGTAGAGTCGTACTTTCTCCGTGAACTCTCGTCTGCGCCTTTGGCCATCAGTCATAACTCATAGCCGGCTTCGTCTTGATGACTTTGAAGTGCTTGCTCAAAACTAATGTTTCTTTATGCGTTTAGAAATTTCTATGCTTTAGTAAACTCATTTATAAATCCTGCTTTAAAATTAAACGATTTTTTATACAACGTCTGTGGCAAACAAGCTCGCCTGATGATAAGCGCCTACTACCCCACCATTTATGGACGCCTGCAACTCCAGAGGACTTGCATACGTGTTGCCGCAAAATCTTATTAACGTTCAAGAACATAAATTAACAGTCGAGTCGTTCAAACCAGCGCATCTTGACTTTTATTATAGGTGTATTTTATCAGATCGATTAATAACGAAGTAATCGTTGAAACCGAAAATAGCAGTGTATCGTTGAGTGAGACAGCTTGGAGCTCCCTAAACCTAACATCAGCTGCAGTCGCCGCGGGCGGCGCGGGCGCAGCGGTAATTGAGCCCGCGCAGGTTCACGCTACACTAACCTCTGCTTACTTGTAATTATAATTACAGGGACATGGTGAAAGAATTTGAACCCTGAAGGCTATTTCGAGATGTGTTGCATTTTTGGAATTACATGCCAGAGCAGATACAAAAAAATATTGTGTCCATTATATACACGGACTCTATCTACCTTATTATATCTTTGACTCAAAAAATAAATCCGATCACACAATGGAACAAAATATGAACGACATATTAGTTGAAGGTGCCCCGTAATACAATGGTCCCCGCTGGGGTAACATTTGGAGGACTAGAAAAAGTATCAAATTACTTCCGAGAATAATTCTAATATTGACACGTAGACAACAATAAGCTATTCGTTTTAAAATTTAAAATAAAGTCTCCAATGATTTTGTAGATGGCGACGGTGAATTAAGAAAGAGTCGGCATTGACGCGACCTCAATGGAATAGAAGCCGATACGTGCCCAATATTCCAACAAATTACTTCCTATGATGAATGTGCCTCAATTTACTAACGAGAAAACAATAGATTGTTTTTTTGTTTACAATAAACAAACTTGGCTTAAGGCTGGAACTAAGAGCGTGTTACGCTTTTGTTAAGATTTTTTCAAGGTTGCTTGAATATTCGAGATTGTATGCTGTTATACATTTTATATGACGTGTCAATATTGACGTTCAAAACACTATAATGTTAAACGTACTTATATACCATGAATATCAAGTAACATGTTAGGATATTGATACATTTAAAAAGTTGAGCTATAAATTGTGACCAAACAACAGTGGAAACTTCAGATCATTATAAAAAAAGTTACCTTGCAGACATTCATGTTTAAACACTGAATGGTCATTAGGATTCTTCAACGGTTTTGTGTAGGATATGAGCAAATGATCGAGTATGATGGTCCATTTTTTCTTGTACAAAATTAAGTTTCTGGGAATTTTATAAATTGAAAAGTTTCGTATCAAGTAATGTGTTATAATAACGGGGTGCAGTGCAGGTAGATAAAATTAAAATCGCGTTATCCGAAATCCAAAGGTGTGCTCCACAAAATAAAATAAGCCAGCTTATATTGTGAAGATTTTATGCATTAAGTAGAAGGTGGTAATAAACATTTCCAGTTTTCCAATTTGATACAAGTTCATCTTAGACAAGACTGTTTAGTATTTTTGAATGCTCCTTTTAGCGTTCAAAAGTCACAAGTACATTATGAATGAAATGCAAGTCACATGCAGGCACGTGTGCGTGCACAAGTCTTAGACATTGATACTATAAAAATTCAAGAAGTGTAACGTTTAACCATAGTTAATGAGTATTGTATAACAGACGAAGCCGATGTGAGGGATCTAAATAAGATCAAACAAGTTCTAGTTTGTGAACAATTTGGAATTCCGCCTCAAATTCAATCATATGCCAAGTGCTAACAAACAATATCCATATCAGTGCAAGGTCTCTATGAATTAGCGTCTGAACACTGCACATTGTGGAGCCCGCGGCCGCCACGTCACTTCGATTAGGACACCGCGAAGGACTTCCGCCGCTGCTATAGCAACCGACAAACAGACAACACAATTATTATGCACCTCTATAAATTGCGTTTGCACAATCAATCCTAGCTCTCTATTTACAAATATCCTAGAGGCCGCCCTATGGCTACCGCACAGCAGCGCTTGCATTCAGCAGCTCGGTAATTTACTGACAAACTTGATTCACGGTCATGTTGTTTCAAATCATGAAGGTCAAGTTTACTCTAAAGTAGCAGATCATTATTTTTACATATTTTAGCCTAGACTATATGTTTACTTGAGTAATGAGACGACTGGTGAATGCAAATGAACTGAACATAAAAAAAACTAAGATGTTCGTTAAAGTAAAAAGATTTTATCGTCATTAGACCTTCGAACCTTGGAGACCAGTAAGCGTCTTCCTGCTTTGTTGATGGACAATTAGGGTTCAGATAATGAACTTATATTCTGTTGTTGTGCGGCTCACAAACATATTTTAAAATGTTGGTCCTTAAAATTATGACTCATTGCTTTGGAAAGCAAATAGGCGAAGTCGTTAAATTTGATTCATGTCAGTTACAGATGATAAATCGAATAATGACCTAAACTCAAATACAATAAACATACTAGTAATACAATTTAATGTCATAGTCGTGTTTTGGTAACCTCAGATAGCTGCGAAATAACACATCAAATATGTCATTGAGTCTATTGCGAGTGAAGTATTTAACTATTGACTATTTTTATTTTCAAGAGATACCCATGCACGCGTCGCAAATATTTTTTTGCGAGAAACTCCAAAAGCAAGGTGAAAAGAGAAGAGCGATCAAGTGTCTCGATTCTAAATATACCTAATACTTAGATGCGGGCAATTTAGATTCCTCTTCAAATACAGCGCTTGTGCACTCCAATGTAACCGCGCGGTGGGATTGTAGGAACAAGAGAATGGCCTCAATATCTGTTTTAATGAATGCAAATTTAATTTGTCTGGACAGGAAGCCGGGACAATGGCATGGGGCACAATGGCTTGGGACACGCGCCCCCTGCGCCTGCGCACGCACAACACTTAATTACTGGATCCGTTAGATCAATCACCATTTTAAACTTGTTGCTAAACGGAAACAAACATTTAATGCCAACTAGTAAAATGTGATAACTCTATCTCCAATTATATTAGGTAGGGAATAAATAATAATGTACTTGAAGTGAGAGCTGTGTTAATTTATGTAGTAATTTACGTAGATAAATAGTACCTAAGCACATATTTTGTTTTGGAGTTTACTGTATAATTTATTCCAATTACTCTAATGTTTTATAATTTAATAAAGTAGCTTAATTGACTTTGTGAATATATTTTTACTACTTAGTTCATATCGATATTTTATTAAACATGTAATTGTTTTCTGCAATTTCTTAACTATTGAAACTTAAGAAAATATTGTGAAATATTATAAAAACGATGGCAGATCTTTGTCGCACCTTAGTAATTATTTAATCTGTAAACAAAACATAACTTTTTATTCCATTTTCAAATATTTTTTTTGTAATAATTTATCAATAGCAGGAAATGCTAAGACAATGACCGATAGCCGGGACACACCTGCGCAATCGCACCGAACTCTATATGGTGGTAATTTCGGCTTCGCGTCACTTGCGCTAACAGCAGCCAATATTTACACAGAAGTGATGATGAGACAATAGTTTAATGGCCAATTTAGTCGATGAAAATACTTCACATAATATACCACAAAATTAGGCCGTGGAAACATATACGACAAACTAAATAGAGCTATTTTTAATTCAAGATGATCCTGCGACTAACGAGACAGAATTCTCAGAAAAACGATTATATTCTATATCATTGTCTATTAAGGTTCGCGTCTAGTAAATCATTAAAATGATGTCATTTTTCTGGTTCAGCTTCAAAATAAAAGATTGATTTTAAACACTTAACTTAAATAAGTTAGCTTGCCACGAAATGTCTTCGACACGATCTATTTTTAATTTGCCTACCGACGTACACACCACAAAAAGGTCATCAGTACCATAGATGACCAAAATAGATAAGTACAGTTTTGTGACAATTTTATTGATTTTTTAATGGCAGGAGCATGGTGTGTGGATTTGAGCGTCACACGGACTGGAATAAACCTCAAGGACCAACGTGGACAGATTGCGCGAGTGTATGCTTGTGTACCTACTAGTAAAACAATAAACGAAGGTGCCTATTGTTTCTGTCTGAGCGAACTAGCCCCAGTCATCCTTGGTCATCTAGACGCACCAGTTGACCTAGCTGGCTAACAATGGTGTTCCAAACCACTGGTTTTGGTCCCTATTAGTATAACAATTAGTACAGTCGGGACATTGTATTTATTAATAGCTACTGACTGCAAACTAACGACTACTATAGATCATACATGAATACAGATCATCGATGTCACCGGAAATTGTAAGAACCTTCAATTTGTAATAATCTAGACTTTATCCAAGCTATAAACTCGCTTTTGAAATTAAGTTCAGCTCATTTTATACCAGTGAGCTAAGTTTTCAAAATCTCTACTTTCACCTGAGCTTACGATAAACTGCTTGTCATTATAGGATTGTGCCAAGCGTTGATAAAACGAGTAGAAAAAGAATAGAAACAGTGTAAAAATTACATAATGTCTTTCTGATGTTAATTTCAATGGGTATTACCATCAAAACGAAAGATTAGTGAAGGTTGTACGAGTCAACAACAATGATCGTGATAAAGCCAATGAGCGAAAACGGCAATTCTCCACACACAGTGTAATCCATATCACGGTGTTTGTCCAGGGCGTGATAACCGATACTGACGCATCCGAACTCGGATCGCGCAAACATACTTGCGCACTTTCAAAAAGTCTTGTTTTCAGCGGTATTAGGATAAATATTGTTTGGCCTGGATGTCTCGGGTGTGACGATATCGTATCGAGGCGATCTCGAGCAGGCTGGTTCCCATATCGAACGGGTGGATTAGGAGTTACGGGCGAGACGATTACGCTTTGGCTCGTTTTGATTGGCCCGTGACTAACGATATAGAAGCACGAAGCTAGCGTGCGCCAGCGCCTACGCGTAAAAAGCCGACGATTTACGATCGTTATAAAAGTTTAAGTCGTGTCCCATTGTTTATAATTTAAAACCAATAGAGGGATATAAACCACACAGCCGTAATTTGTTTCCAACCACGTGTTAGGAACGGGCATTAGACGAAATTAGTAAGTAGTAGAAAATTTGAGGTGATCGCCTAAATAACAAGTTTGATAATTTTAAAATTTATTATCAATAATAAACGGAAGTTATTAAAACATGATAAATTGATAAGCTTCATCATAAGATCGATGAGTAAAATCTCTTAGAACTTGTAAACTTTCATGTCCGACTCGCTCTTGACAAGTCTTAAGGCGATTAACGTTATCATCTTTTTGTCAGTTCATATTTTTAGAATGTTAATGAGCTAACCTTTGTTCATTAAAGATAAGATTTCCACTAGAGATATCTTAATTAGCATATCCTAAAAGCTCTACTATTTAATAAACAGTGCCATTTACAAATCGAGTATGTAACCAAACAAATACATTCACAATGCTAAATTTACAATAGATCCCACCGATTACAGAATATTGTATTTAAGCTTTCTCCGCGCAATAGTAAAACGTTTTAGTACTTTTGGTAATCTCAAAGGAAAGGAGTCAGTACAAAAAAAATACTGTTGTTCGTTTGAAGCAACGGTCCTTACAGGTTGATATAAAGGGTGCCGCCAAGGACCGCCGCCTTCCAAACCGAACTAAACCCCGTAAAGCTATCGCGGGGACAGTTGTAGTTGGGACTTGGGAGATAGCCCGTGATAAACTAAACGTGTCGTAATAAAACAAGCACATTTAAAGCTGTAGGAGATATACTTGAACGAACATGCATTTGGTTCAACTTCATGATATACTAAAATCTTTAAAATCCAGTAGCCAGCGCTTTTAGTTCAATAATTTTAGGTGACGGGTAGGGCACACTAGCGACGCCAATCGATTTTAATTTTAGCTACTAAACCGGATCTATTTTAAACAATTTCGGGGTTACAATCTCTCGGCAAACACTTATACTATTTATCAAATAACCATGCACAAAAGTTGGGTCCAACGCGTACGCGAAAAATTGATTCAGGCCAAAAGCGGCCACTTTTGGCGTGAATCAATTTTTCGGGGACAAAAACTTGGCGTGAATCAATTTTTAATTATAAATGATTTTTACAAATGCCAATAGCAAAAATTATTTTTGCTATTGGCACATATTTACCTATATTTTGATAAAATATCTATATTTTGTAAAATCTCGAGCGTAGTCAAATACTCTATTCAATAGTACATCAAGTTAATATAAAGAAAGATAAGAAAGTATTAGAGTAAATAATGATATTCTCTAACATAGTTATTGAAAATCTAAACCAATTTTGCTAGTTTGCAATAAATGCAACGATGGTTACTGATTAAATAATGACTTCAAAATACAAGTTTGAAGGCATCTCTAAGTAATTTATCGCAAGCATTTAACCGTCAACAACGTTAAAACTTGCAGTACCCCATCGCTCATGGCCTTTGGTTCCTCGAGCTGTATTTTTAGGTCAATCGAGATAAGTGCCAACGTTTCCACATTTACGGAACTGTAGTCTATTAATTTTAGACCGGAGCCGATGGCTGGAGCTGGTGTTGGCTAACTGGTGACGTCATCATAATCGGCTAACTACTAGGGCTGACAGATTCTACATTAAAACAATATCTAACAGGGAAAGGTGCCATGAAAGGGACAGGTTTTGAATGGAACAAATTCAATTTGCCGCGTTACAGACCATGTAGAAGATTCTTCTAGGGCTGACAGATTATACTTTAAAACAATATTCAATACATTTTGATACGATGAGTAACAATACCTTTGAGGTCAAATCAATAAAGCATGGTTTGGTAATGGTAAATCAAGTAACTTGTTCCATTTTCTAAAATTACAGATGACTTGATGCGTTTTAATGCTTGCCATATAGTCTCACCAAAATGATCACAAGCTGATAGAAGTGGAGGACGCAAAGCTAGAGCAGTCAGCAAGTGCATTTGCCCTGCAGTACGAACAGTGGTCGAACCAAGCTTTTTATTATCTCCACTAAACCAACCATAACCGGGAGTAAACTGTTTTCGCGACTTCCGATCGAAATCGTGAGCAAAAGCGTGCAGTGATGAATGTTATTAACCTGTTGCGGCGCCGTAACTAAAACCGAAAGGAAATAAATACTATCGTAGTTACTAGGATTAAACGCCTTCAGATAGTTATGGGCTTATAATGTTGCTAGCTAGGGCTGCCATACTAGTTGTGCAAATCAAACAGGTTAATTTATTCTGGAGCTGGAAACCCTATTGGGAGAATTGCGCTTGCTCGCTGCCGATCGGAATCGTGAACTAAAGCGTGTTGTGATGAATGTTATTAGTTTAACACAGCCTACTTACTATCTAGTCTGTCTCAAAATATAAATACAGCCGTATTACTTAATGATTAAAGCTAAGCCTCTTAATATTCGCAATAAAGAGATTTTATATATTGTTTAATTATCAAAATAGCTAACTAACTAAACACACAATTCTAAAGTTTAATTTAATGTAAACAGATATAAAATTAAATGAGTTAAAGACTCTACTAATCCCAAAGTAGAAAGCATAGTTAGCATTTTCAACATGACAAGATGATTGAATTACAAATGTTTCCGAAGTAAATTGCAGTTTCAAAAGTTAATGTATCTCCAAAACTAAATTACATTTGACGTAACAGTCGGTTTCACTAGTCCTCGCGATTATGCGCGTACGCATTGTTGCGTGAGCTCTTGTACTCAGATTAGTCCGAGTTCTCAGCGCGGCGAAAGTACGTCCGCATGTGAACGATCTAATTGCTCCGAACAATTGATATCCGACGACAATTAATGAAAACCTCGTAATATTTGCATAACAGAAGTAACAAGATTAGAGACCGATCATGATGAATACGAAGAGACTAACCCGCTAATAAATAAATAAATAAATATTTCACAACATCACATACATTGATCTGACTCCGAGATAGGTAGCTCAAGCACCTGTGTTACGGATATCAGAATCAACAGTGGGATTACAAATATATACATATAATAGTTTCCTTTTGTAAATACATACTTATAATACATAGAAAACACCCAGACCAATACAAACAAACATGTTCATGCACACAAATGTTTGTCCTGTTCGGGAATCGAACCCGCAACCAAAGGCAGCGTTCACTACTACTGTTCCAAACGGGTCGTCAAATAATACTTAAATGCTTTTTAAATTTGGCTGCTGGTCAACCATCGTGCTTTCGCTTTCTATGTCAACTTCATGACAGAGACGGCAACGTGTTTGAGCAGCTCATAAAGTTGAGTATTCGGGCGTTATTGAAACAAGAAACCATTGAGGTGCGTTGTGCGGCAGAAAGTTTCGTAGCTTACAAAGGTACGTGCGAATAGGAGCGCTTGCGCAAGCGCAGGGACGCTGGAGCCGGCGCTGGCGCTGGATAATAGGCTTTTATTGCCACTCTCTGCCTGCCATAGTTAACCGCCGTTGATAAATTGGTGCGATAGAGGTAACTCTTTAGATCAAAAAAGCGATTGTCTGAGTCAGAAGAAACTAGAGCAACATACGTGCTCGTCAAAACAAACATCACATACAAAATGTCTCTCTAAATATTACTGATGCTCCTTTTAGAGAAATTACTTACAGACTGAAGACTACCCCGAAGGTCTTCGAGATGACCCCCATGGTTTTCTTCCAACCCTTGATGAACTGGCGGCGGCGCGCCCCTCGGGACGGCGCCGCACGCGCTCCTAACTCTGCGTAAGAATTAATTTTGCCGGTTTTCTAAGCCCTGTAAGAATCCCTGCATCACTGAGTCTCACTTCACTGGGAATAAGGTTGGTTATCACTTAGCACAAATTCCATGTTCCTGTCATTCATAGGAGCAGAGAAGTTCACGTGCCTAGGAGACACCCCGTACGGCTCTACCGCCGACGTCCGGCCTGCTGTCTCATTACAATACAATCGTACACTCCTTGACGACTTATTTCGTTAGTCCAATTTGAATATCAAATCGGTTGCACCGTCACGGAAGGTTCGATGCACATTGCAGTCGAGGTGGAGATGGGTTGGCGAGGCGTCCGCTCGGCGGCGTGGCGCGTACGGCACTGCCAGCGCGCCCGGCTCGTAGGCCGCTGCTACGGCCGCTACGGGGGTGTCTTCGCTGCAACTTCGTAAGCTCCGTGACTCACTACGACTCGTTGCACCGCGGCCGCTCGCGCTCCTCCGTTGCTTGCGTCGCTAATTCCGTTGCGAATCTTTTCCGCGGAAAATTTCTTACGCTGCACTCCGTAGTGCTCTAATATGTCCACCACAAATGTAGTTCCCCGGAGAGTTTGGTGGGCATGGCGCATAGCGCCGCCGGGGACAGTGTCGCATTGTACACGCGACAATTACGGTGCAATTCAGATCGCTTTCAGTTCGCTCGCGAGCTGCGCGGGCGCCCCGGGGGGAGCGTCGCGTGATCGTTTGTCCGTTTGCTCACCTCACTCAGCCGTCGACGCACCTGATTTATATTTACTCGTTCCGTTTCAAAAAGGATTTAATGACGTAATTGCAACTGGTGAACGGTTCTGGATTGTAGAACAGTCGCCTACGCAGTTGGCAGACGCATGTATAAAATTAGCGAAAGGATTATATGAAATCGCAGGCCTGGTGCATCGGCGTTGATGTCAGCGTGAGCTCATCGACCTGACTCACTGGTACATATGTTTTTATAATGCCCAAAATCAGTTCTCTGAAAGTTACAAAAAATCATGACCTCTATGATTTTTACGAGGTTTAATTCATTGTAATTTTACACAAGTATAAAATAATACATAATTTTGTAAAGTAATCATTCCAACTGCTATTGTTTAAAGATCACGACATAATAATATTTCTCTAATAGCAAGTTGGAAAATACATATGAACCCAAGTAATAGGCTGTGCACTGTATCCGGTGCGTCACATCGATTGAGCTCAGACTAATTGATCATATTAATTCAAATCACAAACGCAGCTATTAAATAAATGAAGTGATCCTTTGAATAAGCCCACAGAGGCAACGCATTGAAATTCATCCTCCGTAGTACGCTGTTCACAATGTGGATAATATTGTAAGCAGGGTTGGCTCTCCTAACCTGACAGAGATACTTGATGTGATTTATTCACATAATAAAAACTGAAAATTTCATTGAAAGGATCTAAAGAACCTACGATTACCTATTGAAATTGACAACTAAATTCTATATGGATGCACCTCAGGCTTTTTTTATGTGATAGGTGGCAGGCGAGCAGACGGATCGCCAGATGGTAAGCGATTGCCGCCGCCCATAGACGCCCCCGACACCAGTAGAATCATGAGTGCGCTGCCAACCTTTGAACCCCCTTTCCCCCGGATTGAACCTGGTCCCCCCTCACTCATGCACTCACGAAACAGCACAGTGCTGCTTCGTGAGTTCATGAGTGAGGGGGTCCTCCCGCGGTCAGAAGAGCTTTGGAAATGACTTGATTACGTAAATCTTTAAGATCCAAAACTGTAGTTTATCACCAAGACCCAAACAGAATTGGTTACAAATGTTACGTATGGATAGGTTTGTGTCTGTTGAAAGGGCGATTATAAAATTCTCGCTTGAATTAAGTCTGGTGTGTTTTTGTTTCTTGAATTAAAAAATTGTGCTGCGTTTCCTGATACAAATTGATGTGGTGAAACCCTACCAGAGCAAGGGTCGCGGTTCGGCACACGTGTTCAATGGTATCGCGACCTATATCTGGTGTATCTTCTCCATCCATTCAAAGCCCGCATGTCACGACCTGTTTTGTTACGCGTTTCTTTCAAACAACAATTGCGCTATATCCAGTTCTGATATAATGATTTTCCTCTTTTACTTCCATGAATTAGATAAGTTAATTTTTAAGGACAGGCAGGAGCGGATCCAGGAATGGTTTTGATAAAGGTTTGAAGTAGCGAAGCAAATTTGAAGTAGTCTCTGGATTCAACCCGGAAGAAAAATGATGTACGTGTGAGTGAATTTTGAAAACACTTCCTTAGCTAACTATTACCATTCAGATGGAGTAAGTGTAGATAACATCTAGCAAAACAAAACAAGTATCATCGCACAGTGTGATGTGATGAATGAGTAACACATAATGAATGTAGACATCAAGATTGTCGTTGTTATATAATTATGATGTTCAGATTTTTCTATGCGATTCTCAAGTGTATTTTCCTATTGAGATACTCGTACATTCGTCATAGCGATTCGAGTCGAATTCGTAAATTATATTGTAAAATTTGGCTCGTTTCAGTAATAATGAGAAAGCCATTGTCTGCTAGAGATTAGCATGTATTTGCGTTTCTTTTGTCAATTCCAAAATTAATACTGGAAGACCAAATAGTTTGAAAAGCTACTCTGAATGATGTAAACTCATTACTAGAATACGCACTTGAGTTTAATGAACGTAACGTAAATCTATTACTTTTAGTATTAATAGTTTTGTTTTTAAAGCTCTAAAATTACAAATGTTGCATTGTGAAAGCAATTACGTATTTTGATATTGTGACGTCGATATCATATCAAATGACGTAATTACTGTAAATGTAATTAAAATCTATGCTGTGCTGATGCTTAATGCGATTGGTCAAACTCAATTGTTCATATTCAACAACAATGGTGTTACGGTGGGTGTTTATTGATAGAAGTTAAATGTGACAATATCATTCACTCTTTAATAGGTGTTCCTAAAAGGAACACGTTCCTTTTTATTGATAAATAAATCTGAGTGAATCATTGCGTGGGACCAGGATTAGTGGGATTTGAAGTAGCTGAATTTAATGAACCTGCCTACAAAACATATACACAAGTGACTAACACTACAATACAATCTTGTTGCAACGAATTTATGCAAGTCACAACCTTGCAACTATAGAGTAGTGAAGATAATTGCATAATTTGAAATTCCCCAGTTCACGAGTAAATGTAAGTGATGTGATGAAAACCATCATTTTCTGAAACCACCCAAGGCTTATACACTTGTGGGTGGGACTATGAGCGGTGACTTTACAAAGAGACTGGTAAAACTGCAGTTTCATTTCTCATGGTACTCTCGTGGTAGGTAATGTAGGTATAGCTACCTACAAAAACTATGTAAGTTATAGTAAAGATGATAGAGGAAAAAAAATATTTGTGTAACTGTAATGCAATAAAAATATTATTAGTCAATCCTGACGCAGAAATGTGATAAGCTCAAGGGAGTTCCCAACAAACTCATCATTGGTGCACAGTAGCGGAATCCCATCCTATTTGAAAAATACTAATGCGTTGCACATTACTGTCATTTCGTATACAAGTATTGAACTAGGACATGCCCTTTATAGGTACTGGGGAATACCAGGAAAAAACGAGTCTGTAGTATTGAGAAAATTCATTGAGATACGGAGTCATCAGTAAACATAATTTTAATCTCCTTTTAAATTTAATTGTTAAATCATATAGAAGGCAGGACAAGTAATGGAGTCATCAGACTCACAACAATCACGATTCCCTACCGAGATTGGTCGAGTAATGAGTAACACTCTAAACATGGTCAGGAAAAATGTGGCAACTGCGCGCTTTACGACCGATCGCATTAAACTTTCGACGACGAAACGAGGCTTGATGTAAACAAAACAAACCGAGTACTTACATTCGCCACATTTGGAAGGAGCTAAAGGTAAACCATGTAGTATTTGCTACACGAGACATTTCCTATATTATGTCTTGTAAGCCCATAATGAAACAGTCCAAATGTGCGAGTACTTTTGTTAAAAAAACAACTCATATTTTTTAAATTAATCTTAGTAGGTTCCTTAACAAAGGAATATAAAGGTTTAAATATAACTTGATGTTATCAAGCTATCATCATAGCCTTGTAATAATGCAAAGCAGGAGCGTTCGTGACCTACTGTCGAAGTAAACGCTTCAGAGATTCAGGCTGGAGCGCTAGCCATTTCTTAACATCCGTCCTCTGGCCTCTGTTTTGGCATTCACTTCAGCGGATCGCTAACCCAACTTTTTATTGACTGTTACCTATGAGTACCGACTTACTTACTACTTCGCTCGTTACGAAATTGTTTTTATTTTAAAGACTGTGGTGAAGGCTGTTTGTTGATGGTTGTTTTTAGGGCTCTTCAATGTAGGTGGAAGTGAATAAATAAATTATTCACTTCGACGCTTTTGGACCTTAACTGCTTGTCAAATGATGAAACATGACATTTGAATACGACAACACAATAATAATGTCATTCTTGCAGTTTAGTACTGAATATTGAGGTATGGGCATTAAATACAATGTATCCCTTTAAAGGTGATGTAAATTTACCGCTTCATTATGCAAAATGAGTTTTACATTTTACGTTTAGTGTTAGTGATTTTACTTGGTTCCTTAAAGGTATGAAAACGAAATCGTGCACAAAGTAAGGTTTAGAACTTTAGACATAGAAACTGGCGTAGAATTCAATTATGAAACTATGTTGTAAAAAACAAGTGTAGGTACAAAAAATATGAATGTCCACTTTGTTACGTTGAAACGTGATAGAAGGACCAACGCCAATCAGCGAGAAATTTTTCATAAGAATTCATAAGAAGTTTGGGCTGATCCCCGAAAAAATATCTATAGGTACAACAGAAAGTCGGAAAGAGACTTGGCCGACACTAGACAGTCAGTCAAGAAAAAAATTATATCTAGCGTTTGTATTTTGACATGCACTTCCCTGTCGTCATTATTATTAATTTCCTTTTTTGTGTAACAAAATGACTGTTTATTGCCCTTGACCTTGACATCGTGCCTACACGTTTAAAAATATTTGGCACATGATCAACTGACAGGACAAAGCGTAAATGTGCCTGTTTAGGGTTCATGCTAAGATCAGCTGTTGAATCCTTAGAGGTGATGAATGTTAGGTCCAAAGAGATTTGATTGAAACCCTTTTTATATAAACATATTCTAGAGGTCATTCCGTTTCCATCCAACAGTCGCTTTGGAGTCTAGGGCACGTTTGGGCCATGGGGACTTATTCTCGACCACTCGAAATTCCGGGGGAAGGGGGTTTTAAAGGTTGTCAGCGCACTTATGCCTCCACTGGAGTCGCGGGTGTCCATGGGCGGCGGTGGTCGCTTACCATCAGGTGATCCGTATGCTCATCTGTCGCCTGTCACATAAAAAAAAATCAACATTCTAGTCGAATTTAGAGATTTCATACATTTGTCCACACAAATCTTTAACTCGAGTTCAAAGTCGAGTGCCCGAGAATATGCCGTATGATCAAGGACTTGTCTAATAATTGCAAAGAACCCATCTGACCTCGGCAGTCTTTTAAAAAAGTGGACCCAGACCATCTGAATCATGGTTATACTTTGAGAATCATTGTCTCTACAAAAAAATTGTGGGTATGCACATCTACTAGCCGTGCTAGTGGTAGAAATATGCACGTAGATTTTAAAAATCTAGAGTTGCATTTTCATTCGACCTTTGACCTCCCGCACGTTCCTACCCACGGAGCTGCGATTGTTCTTGCAATTTTTTCCTTATTTATGTCGAGAAATAGAGGGACAACCCAGTCCAATATCTGGTTTTGGATTCATGTATTCCACGCTTAAGGATCGCACGCTTCAATCCTATGCGGTGTAGGGTGTCGCTGTCAGGCCGGGACGGGTGGCCGCCCGGCAGGAATGGCCCGGGAGCGCCGGGAGCCGACCGGTCCCGCCGCTCCTGTGCGATGCGCACGCGCCTCTAGCTTGTGCGACTCGTTCCACGCTCTAGTCTTATTTTAATTACTTATCGTGCATACTTCGAAGGATGCGGACGATTAGACCGGAATGAAGGGGATTATTTTGTTGCATGCAAACGTCTTGTTTGAAAATAAAAAGTTGTTATGGTTTATTATGAGAAAACGAGACTTGAGCACCGTGTAAATCCATCATTTGCGTATCGAAAATCTTACATGGATTACGGTTTAAAATAATGATTTAGGTACGGACGGACAGACACCTTCAAGTATACCAATCTAAATTTCTTTAATCAACTTTTGCAACACTCACCTTGTGATCTCCAACTCATATGAGTTAACCATATGGTTCAATATCAATTGAGGAAATATGATATATTTGTAGGTACATACCTATAATATTGATGAAACTATCGTCGGCTCACAGCGAAGCAAAAAGCACTTACAAAATTCATCGACTTACCAAGGTCCCCGGTAGCTAAGTCGGTAAAGCAGTTGCCCAGTTAGCAAAAGATCGTGGGTTCGAGTCCCACTCGAAGACTGTCCATAATTTTTGAAGTGTATTATTAACTTAAGGTGACGTGTAGGGCACACTAGCGACGCCAATCGATTTTAATTTTTAGCTACTAAACCGGATCTATTTTAAACAATTTCGGGGTTACAATCTCTCGGAAAGATTGTATAAGTCTTATACTATTTATTAAATAACCATGCACAAATGTTGGGTCCGTTTTTATACGCGAAAAGTTGATTCACGCTAAAAGTGGCCGCTTTTGTTATCAATCTAATCAATTTTTCGCGTACGCGTGGATCCAATAATTTTTGCATGGTTATTTAATAAATAGTACAAGTGTTTGCCAAGAGGTTGTAACGCCGAAATTGTTTAAAATAGATCCGGTTTAGTAGCTAAAAATTAAAATCGATTGGCGTCGCTAGTGTGCCCTACCCGCCACCCAACATGTGCCTGTCAACTCTACAGCAGTCCAAGCTCCAAAATAAAATAAATAAATATAAATAAAAATTGGTTTAATGCTCTCAAAACATACCTTATTATTATGTACAATTCAGCTAATTGTAGCTACAGTCTTGTGTTAGCAATTGGTAAATGTCTCAGCATGTGCTGGACCAGGTGGTTACCTAGTCAGCGTTGTTTTTAGACACTTCCACTTCTCTGGGATGTTATGCGAGAAGTTCCGTCATGAGGGCTATGAATTTAATATAAATAAATCACAATACAAAATGAACCAACACTAACCTTATAAACAAGAACTTGAAATATAAAGTATCAAAACTAAAATCCGACTAATAAAAATACAAGCCTATTAACACGTGGAGACAATAATAAGGAATCAATTGATACATCTAAGTCGTCAAAATCAGGTAGTTTAGGCAGAATCGTGGAACATACAAACATATATGTATTACTGCTAAAATCATAACCATTTTTGGCTTTGGAGTAGTCGGGTAAAAAAGTTACGAATTCTCAAATAATACCATCATTAGCTTCTTAAACATCGGGAAGTTCATTAGGCCGTCGAAATTGATGGTCATAATTCCCCAAAAAGTTCCGAGATGAGCAATCATCGGGACAAAACGAACGGTAAAAAAGACACTGAGGACATTTGGGCTCGCTGCCTTTATGTCGTCGTCCTATATTTTGTGTTGAATTGTTTTAGGCGTCGTAAACGGGCGCCCGACTTTTACTTTCTCCGTGACAAAGGGCGCTGCTTTGTGGCGCTGGTTGTAACGTTAGCCTATTTTATGCTGTAATTACTGCGCCATTAGCCGCTCAAAAGACGTTCAAAAGGGTTCGCGTTAACTTTGCTCTGCCTTATTGTCCGGGCCACGCGTCATCTACCAACGCCGTTTTTATTACGCGATAACATAGATGCTGGAGATAAAAGAGTTAATTGTTTCTTGAACTAGTCTTAGTGTGGAGTTAATTTAAACTAAACATCAGATAATGTTAGCACATCGCTAAGTCAGGATTATGGCTGATATTTTCTTTAAATGTTCGTCTTGTTAATCAATTGTATGACTGCTTGTCATACTACCTCAAACCTAAAATCCTGTAAATATTTTGATGATACGACAACAGACAAGAATTTGGCTTCAATCATACCTGATGTTAAGTAAAGTACTAAACCGTAGCCCGTGAAAAGCTACTTTTGCCTAAGGCAAAAAAAGGCCCAGGTTATATAGTGTTCAGGAAATACATCTGCGGTTAACGAGACCAACTCCTAAGTATACGTTAAAAGCGGCATCAGAGGCCTTACCATGAGTTTGAAATACTATCCTCGCTATCCAAAACTATTGCTCTGTC
Source organism: Marasmia exigua (assembly GCA_019059595.1). Lineage (NCBI taxonomy): Eukaryota > Metazoa > Arthropoda > Insecta > Lepidoptera > Crambidae > Marasmia > Marasmia exigua. Next base: position 19,348,579 of record CM032470.1, read on the forward strand.
TCTTTCACATGCACCACAATGAAAGGGACAAAGCGATAGTTTTCGATAGCGAGAACAGTTTTAAAAATTCATCGTAATGGTGAACAAGCGGGTTACCGGAGGCCCAATGGGGGGGGGACTCAGGTGTATCTACCTCCTAGAGTGGCCCCGCTGGTAATCAGTTCTGTTCTGATTCCAGCTTCGGTTGGTATTAGGCAGAAACGGTTACCGTGGGGCACGGTTTTCCCCGGGCAACGGCGGGTAGTAATTCATTCGTGGATTGCTACCCGACGGCCAAAGGATGCACAGAATTTCCGGCGGACCAGCCCCGACGCAGTGGATCGCGTGCAGCGCACACCACTCGGGGGCTTTCATTGTCTGCTGAGGGCTTAGAGGACCGGCCTCTCTTTATGGACCTGAACACAATAGGGCCGGGCACGGAGGCTGCCTTCTTTATCCAGCCCCCCCTTCTGCCGTAGGTTGGCGTTGGGGTGTGGTGGCACCCACTGTCGGGCGCTTTGGCGTGCGGTGGGCCGGTGCTCCTGGTGTGATGGTGCCGTATGGGGGCCTTTTTGTTCTCGGGCCTTGAACTGTCGCGCCTTCGGGCGCGTTCGAATGTTGGGGAGTTCCACGGTGGTGGAATTCCTGCCAACAGTCTGTTGCGCCCCGATTCTCGGGAGCGCTCTCCCCGCCTTTATGGTGGGGGCTTTGTTGGTGGGTCTGTGTTGAGTCCCGCAGCCAGTGGGATGCAGCTACGACTCGCCACCCCCGCTTTTCCCGTCCCGTCGATTGTCTCCGCAACCCAGCGGGGATGCTCGAACGGGAGGGTTTTCGGGTATAACTTAAAAGTCTGTGGGTGCTCTCTCCTCTCTCTGCCCTGCAGCCAGCAGGGTATGGGTTGGGGGAGGGGTCTGCAGTCGTCCCTTCCGGAGCGTCTGCGTTGCAATCCAGCAACGTGGACGATTCCGGAGAGGGGGGAATGGTGGGCCATGGGAGTGGCCCTAGGCCTCGTTTTACGGCGAGGCCCGTTTTTGAAGAGGCCGTGCTGGCGAGCCTCTCGTCCTTCGAGGGTGGGCCGCGGACTTGGTTTCTACCCGTTACCGTAGCTCACCCCACACGGACGTAGCAGGAAATGCCCCGGTGGTTTTTAGTGGGTAGGCCCCTGGGAGCACCCCAGGGGAGAGCCCCACACTACCCGGCCGTCTCCCAGCGGTCGGGTGTGCTTAAGGCGGCATTTTCCACCGGGCCAACAAAAAAAAAAAAAAAAGGCCCAATGGGGGGGAAGGGGAAAAGGTTGGCAGCGCACTTGTGACTCCACTGGGGTTGGGGTGTCCATGGGCGGCGGAATTGCTTACCATCAGGTGATCCGTCTGCTCGTCTGCCACCTCTGAATAAAAAAAAATAAAAGTGATCGACCACCGCGGCACTAGAACATCTGCGACATCAGAGGAGACGCTGAAGCGTTGTCGGCTTTTTAGAAAGGAGTACGCTCGTCTCCTAATATGCGTGTCATCAAAATGAAGAATATAAGACCATGTTTATAGCCTACACTGTAAAAGCCAGTGTCAACACAAAAAATACAGAACTTTTTGTTAAAACCTTGTAAGTGTGAACCAAAAACCATAATTTCCGATCGGAGCAAGATGGTGCATTGATAACCCTCGGTAGAAAGTTCACGGCAATAGTAATAGGAGAAATGATACCGTAGGAGCGGGAACGGGTGCGCGGGCGCCTACCTGCGGCCGACCGCACTAGCGGACCGTTATTCACAAAAAAGCACGCGGCCATGTCTGTTGCCACGCGAAGGGTGCCTGCTAGTGATGGACAGAGCTTTACACCTTCTTCTTCATCTTAGCGTGTCATTCCCGGTTGCGTAAAAAGCTTTCGCTTCGGAGCCCAGGGTTCGCTAGACTTGGTGGATTTGGGGAGTCAAGTCATTACAATGAAACGACTGCCGCCTGACCTTCACAACCCTTTAACAGGGGAACCGGACCAACTGAATCATGGTTATACACGTTCCAGAAACTATTCGAAACGTGCAGCTTTCCTCGGGATGTTTTCCCTTATCACCGAGCTAATGGTAGAAATGGGTACGCAAATAGATAAAATTCAGAATAGTTCCTTTGAACGATGGTAGCTCAGTGGCGGCAGCTCATTGTACCTAACCTACAAGTTATACATTAAAAGAATAAAGATGAGGGTTGGGATGGAGGGAATCAGTCAGGTTCTTGACATGGTGGCTGTGAGAAATAAGTTTCGGGTCTGCACCTGGGTCCTGGTTAGAGAGCACCACATTGAGATCTTCAAGAAACGAGCCTATACCTTCCTCAAAGGCCGGCGTCGTATTTCCACTGCCCCTGGTGTGGCTGTTGTCCATGGGCGGCGGTGATCGTTTATCATCAGGTGACTCGTTTGCTCGTTTGCCTTCCTTTCTCATAAATAAAAACACAGTGATCTTACGAGAGTACTAAAAAGAGAGCGCACTTGGATTTGAGCACACACGTGCACCATAGAATGTCCTGCGTTCTTGCCATACATATAGTAGAGAATGGCCGAAAGCCGACAATATCGGTAGGAGGACATTATTTACTTATGTTGTTTCATAATGTTTGTCTTATTATTGTTCTAGCCACACTATCACAGCACTAGTGCTGTAGCGCCGATTAGTACGCGGCTGACCTATACTCAATTGCGCACAAAAAAAGGAGTATAATGCGTGCGCGTGATATTACGACAGCTGCCTGATCCGTACTTGACGTGGAGGTTGCCGCATCATGAAAGGGTTTAGATAGGGAACTTCAGACAATTGAGGAAACAAGCTTTTACAGTAACAAAAAAATACGATTTGTAATTTTAACAATGTTAAATAAATTAAAAAAATACCTATGCATATGTAGACACTACTTAGTCTTCATGTAACAATTTTCTTGTTGTTCCTCATTCCTAAATGTTGCCGACACGGGGTCAGATTTAAGACAGAAGTTATCAAATCTCATGTAGAGCCAACATTCTAATTCTACACTAGAAATTCCCAAACTCTACAACTCGGTCGAAATGTAACTACATATTAAATGGAAGAATGGATCGAGGAAAAAATTTTTGCTGTCGAAAGTAGCCTGTGTGGCTGTAATTGTGTGACCTGGAAAAGTTTGTAAGATAGTTGTTAAAAAAGCAATACAGGAGTAATAAAAAAAAAAACAAAATCTCATCTTTCAAGAAGACGTTCCGTTAGCAGATCGAACGGAATACACGACAATAGGCCAGCGAGACAATTACAGAGTACATGTGCTCTGCGCATCTGAACGCATTGTAGAGCAACGCACCTGCGCGGGCGCAACTATGCTCGCCATTCACCATGCGCGCCATCATTGGCGAATCTTTTATTTGCCACCGTGGGAATTATACTATTTACAAACGGGACTTCATTTTTTTATATAAATTATTCTTTAGGATGCTACTAAAGACTTTATTGGCATAAAATGTTTACTATTTGTAGAGTTGAATTAAATTGATGATGAGGTTTAAGTACCGGGCCGTGATCTCGAGGTCTTGTGTTTGATTCCCGAGTCGAGCAAAAAGTATGCTTTCGATTTTTTCGAACATAGCTCGGGTTTGTGATCACCAATCCGCATTTGCAAGCGTGGTGATTGAGCCTAATCCCATCGAGTAACGTCATAGTAACGAGGACTTGATTTCTATGATGGACGCCTTTGCCCTGCAGTGGCACAGTATATAGACTGATACTTGACTAGACTTGATGAGGGAAAAAAACATCGTGATGAAACCAGCACGTTTCAGATAGTTTCTGAAACATGTATCCATGATTTAGTTGGTCTGGTATCCCGCTGGAAGAGTTGCGAAGGTAAGAAGACGGCAGTCACTTCACTGCAATTACTTCCCAGACTCATCAAATCCTGAATCATGATATACCCCGGGCTCCGCCGCGAATTACACGCTGAAATGAGTCAATCAAATAGTACTTTCGATGTACATATTCAACAAACAACCTGTCCTTATCAAAGAAGACTCTCATTTCAAAATTTAAGTATGGTCCATTTAGTATGTTCAATACATCAATACCATCGCAACCCTAGCGTCAAATTACAAACCAAAAAACTTTAACGCAAAAACTAAAACCTATTAAACAAAATAAAATAGCCGATTTGTTCTCTAAAATACAATTGATCTTTTAGACAGCAACTAATACATTAAGTTTCAGCAAATGACATTGGAAACTGGAATAACAAATAATAGCAATCAAATATATTTTAAAATGTAATTGTGGTTAATTCTTCGTTCGTGCTTGTTAGGCCACCTTGCGTGCCCGGTATGTCCTGAATGTTCGTGTCAACTGCCTCTGAGAGTACTTAGTGCCTAAGTAATACCATAGTGTTAATAATGTCCGTAGCTCGACTAATTTCCAATGCTAAGGTAAAGAACGGGGTGAGGGACCGTAACTCGATCCGCATGTTCGTGTCAGCATCAAAATGTAAGGGAAATATGTTACTTTGACATGGTACGTTTGGTTTGAGCGTATAGTTTGAGCTATCGTATTGCGAACGCTCGTATTCAGTGTGATGCTCGTTTGCCTCCTTCCAGCAACGACAACGCCCTGAGTCGATGTCCCGCCTTCTTTATCGTAATAGGTGACTTGGTGGTAGGTTGACTGCCTGGGTGGCGCAGTGGTTAGTGGGTCGCACTTTAAAGCGACGGCTGCGCAATAGGTCCCGGGTTAGATCTACGGATCGGGTCAAATTAAGTTTTCGGTAAGAAATTCTAAGTGGCAGCCCGGTGTCTAGAAGTTGGTGGTCTTGTACCCCCGTGCCTTGGAAAGCAGGATAAGCTGATGGTCCTGCGCCCGATCCCCCTCTCCGGTCATGTCACCGTAGTGTCCCATCAGAATATGATGATAAGGGAATAGAGAGTGCACTTGTGTTACACACACACTTGAGCACTATAATATATCCTGCGTACGTGGCTGATTGTTAAGATTGGCCGCCGTTGCCATTATCGGTTGGAGGTTAATAGGTGGCAGACGAGCAGACGTATCATCTGATAGTAAGCCACTATCAACGTTATAACTCCTCTTCCCCCGGATCATTCACTCGGCTAAGCACAGTGCATGCGCTGCTTCATGCCAGTCTTCTATGAGCCGGTGGTATCACTTCGTCGAAACGGTGTATGTCTTGCTACTGGATCATTTATACTATGGCACCTACTTAAATACTCAGTACTTAGTAAGTACAGAGGGCCGGTCGTTATCACTGTGCACACTCATTACCCGTCAGATGTTATCGCCCCATGCCCATTGTTTGTCTGGGGCTGAGTCCTTGACTCCTGGTGATGCCTCAGCCGGCCACAATTTATCGAGGATTACTGAATTTGGAACAAGGTCGGCTATTCTAGGGTTATAGTCATGGAATTATAAATTGTGTGTGTTGTAGATCCCTGTCTTATCTATGCCGTGCCCGACAGGGTTCATAATTGTACTATACTATGTTCATTCCTACCTTTTGTAACATATGGAGAGCAATAAAAAATATGAATCTTTTTTTTGTATAACTATTAAATAAAAAATCTAATTATTGATTAATAGTTACTCTCTCAAACTTTTTGTATTTTATTTTTATGGGATATGTGGCAGACGAGCAGACGGATCACCTGATGGTAAGCGATTGCCACCGCCAGTAGCGTCACAAGTGCGCTGCCAACCTTTAAACTCATTCACGCAGCGAAACACAGCACAGTGCTGCTTCACGCCGGTTTTCTGTGAGGCGGTAAATTAAATAAATTAAGGAATCTATCAAACCCAAGATGTACCTACCAAATACCAATTCTAATGTTTTTTATTGAACTCTATAACATAAATTTATCTATAAGACTGTATTTAATACTGTTTGGTGAGAAAAAAATATATGTTGATTTACAAAATCTATTCCTCTTTCCCAGTATCAGTTAGAATATTTAGGCGTATCGGCAACAAAACTATGTTAATACCAGGTTGGGTTTTAACTAGACTACAATATTTGACGGATATAATATTAAAATATGTTAATCTGTATAATTTTGACTTAAACGTTTCCTGCAGGCGACCTTATGTTAACATTTTGGAAATGCGCTAGATAAAATCGGGTCCATTAAATGTATATATTCACTTTGCAATTTATATATATATTTTTTACTATTAATCGTTTATTTCAGGCAATAAAAATAAATTACAGAGCCATTATGATGTGATACATTGTTTTGCCTTTACATTAGATACATTCAATTCAATAATACACTTAATTTGATTCAATTCAATTCCAAGATATATATCAAGATACATAATCAATTATAATATGTTTTGAAATCCTAACGGTCTACAGTAACTTGACGTGACTACACGGCCAAGTCAACTCATGAATGGATTACGATCAAGAAACTGAACGTTCTAATTTTGATATTCACAATTCGAATTCGAATCGATGGAAATACGAGGGGGCGTGGGATGGAGAACCCAATATTCCACAAGGAATGTTGTTCATTAGGGAAGACGTGAAAGTGTAGGTAGATACACAATAGATATTATCGAATGCGATTGCGGGCTTCAGAAACTTGGCACGTGAGCGCGACGCACGTTTAGAGAAAACCACACGCTTGCTCCAGATTCTCTTGATGAGGTAGGATAAATCGATCTCAAATACCAGACGACATAACATTCATAAAACAATTTACGAAAACTAGATCGTAAGTAGACATCAGACTGACAGACAGACAACCAGCAACACCACTTAGGGGGTATTGCTGGTTTAAGAGTACCGCCCTTGTGTTAAGTAAACTAAGATGATAATGAACTCTAAAGGAAACGCAACTATAAAGAGGGATACATCAATGGATATACAAATCTGTCAATTTCCTTCAGTTGATTCTCACCTTAATGTCAAACACGTTTGGCAATATTAATTGAGGAAAATTTTAAGATTTTAGCAACCTGATGAGTGGCTGACTATTCATAATTTTTGAAGGCTCGTCTTTGCCAAAACACAGACATAAACATTGATTAAGTTTCGCTCAATATTACACGTACCTAAATAATACTTTGTACCTGGCGATATGAGTATTTATGGGACTGTCTGGCTAGCTGCACTGCTGAAACCGGCTCGGTAACAAAAGCGTGCATGTTGCTATTGACGTCAGATACTCGTGTAAATTATTTGTAAACAGCACGCATTTCAACAATAGGCGATGCATTTCATATTACTGAACTGGAACAGGGAAACTAAACCGTAAAATATGGTCCAGAATATTAAACAAAATAACATGATTATGGTTTTCTAGATCGCATACATACAGATCTAAAGTCTGAGGTCTACTTACAATCTCATTTCTATTTCAAGTGCCAGATTCTTACCTGAAACAAAGAAAATAACATTTGATTACATTGCAAATTCACAATGTCAGCAGTTCCCAAGCAAATACTAGGTCTAGGATGTTGATTGCAGAGATACATAATGTGTGTCTCGATAAAACTTGTTAGTTAAGGCTGGAGCTAAGTTGTTTCATTAGTATGAAATTAGATAGCTATGCATTCCGCGAACGCCGACGCCATTAAAGTAGCAGAGCTTGGCTGCGCGGGAGTACATATCAAAAATTGAACAAATGAGCACGATTTGGCACGCGGTGGCATTCAAGAATATCCCTGAACTCAAAGGATAACTGTGTTTGTTTATTAATTCGATGCGAGTGCTCTGAGGCGAGCAAGGATCGTCGGACCGCTGAAAATAGTCGCGGCACGCGGCGCGGACGCGGTGCGCGCCAAAATAGCGCCCAACGCGGTGCGCGCGCCTCTTTGTGGTATATACTTACTATATTTGCAACTACAGCATTATTTTCGTACCACTACAAGCTAACAAAGGCAGCAAAATTGATAGTATGTCACATTTAATCAAGACAATATGCAAACCTGTAAATTATCAACTACTTAAGGACACTTCTTTTGTCCTGAATCGAGCGCATTTGCTATAAAAGTTCGAGCGGAATGGAACTAGCTAAATGCGCTGAAGTATTGACCACTAAATAGATCCAATTAAAACCTGAGGTGCTAAAATATTTTAAGCATTTTATTGACAAATTACATTTATGAGGCTCACGTATTTAAAAAGGTATTAAGGGACTAAACTTCATGAAAAAATGCTACAAACGTCGAGTCCAGTCATAAAGATCTCGTCAGACGTATCTTAATGAGGGTCTTTAAAAATCCAGGGCGATAAGGTGCCCGCCACGGACGGATGTCGTAAATGTCTCCGAGGTATTGTTCGCGAGGGCCAGGCGATTAAGCGAGGCGAACGGCCAACAGTTGTCGCACAACACCAATTTACAATGCGAAAATAAACATTCGTTATAAGGAAGCAATCCGTTTAATGTATGAAGAATTGTTAGTCGCAATCTTTTCATTCTTCGAGCCAATAAGTGTAATGGAACTGATTTGCATTTTGCAACAGTAGATAATGCATTGATCAAGAATATATAATAGGATCTATGCCAGTCGACATAAAGATAACAAGTTAAGGTGGAAATTAATATATAATGTTCTCATTGACAGCTCCATCCTTGCAGCCACTTTCCAGCGTGTTCTTTTTGATTAATCGGCACTGCAAGTAGACAACCACAGCGACAAACATGATCGGTGATGTTCGGCGTGTCGATGGCGCAGTGGCAAGTGGGTTACGAGGCGAATAAATCTCATCAGCGATTGTATGCAAATGCCCGCATGGCGTGCGCGCGCGCAACTATGAGGGCCCTCAGCGCCGCTCATTACTGGCTCATCCAATTAAACTTACGCAACTTTTACACTAATACTTCTTATGTAACTTGATTGTTTTAAAATTGTTTTTGTTCCAAATTATTCGTTACCGATGTTCAACTCTTTAAAAGACAAACGAATTCTAGAAACATAATTTTAGTAAGTGACCGTCGATATAATAATCTTAGATCGAAGTCAGTTACAGTCTGAAGTTTACGAGTTACGCGGTCGAAAACTAATTAAGGTGACTGGTAGGGCACACTAGCGACGCCAATCGATTTTAATTTTTAGCTACTAAACCGGATCTATTTTAAACAATTTCGGGGTTACAACTACAATTCACGCTAAAGTGTCCGCTTTTGAATCAATTTTTCGCGTACGCGTTGGACCCAACATTTATGCATGGTTATTTAATAAATAGTATAAGCGTTAGCCTAGAGGTTGTAACCCCGAAATTGATTAAAATAGATCCGGTTTAGTAGCTAAAAATTAAAATCTATTGGCGTTCGTAGTGTGCCCTACCCGTCACTTTAATTAAATAATTTTAACCTTAGATAACTTTATTTTATCCATAGAATCGTATGCAATGCAATGTCGATGTCATTCGGCCATATTTCCTTAGCATGATTGAATGTTTCTTCTGAAATATTTATCAATCAATCTCAGTCAGAGTCAGTTTAAGTTTGCTTGTTCCGAGTCAAATAGGGAATCACAATGGAAAATTACCTATTGCGTCTCAAATTTTCCGAACAAAGCATTTGATTGGCTTCAGCAGGTACTCCTAACTTAATTAACAATCCTTAAGTGGCTAGTGATTGCGTGAGAACTGTATAACTAGACGATGGCATGAGCAAGTAGCTGCACAGTCGCACGAACATCTTGGGTAAAATGAGGGGAAAATCTGATCCTGTTTGTAATATTTCAATAGGATGAGAACACAATATACGTAAAAACTACATCAATTAAAACTTAATGATAGGATAATCGTATCAATTTCTGAAACGATGACTAACATCGGTGACTTCATCAACTCAAATCGAAATCAGTAACACTAAAACAGCTCTATTAAGTCTGTAATTTAAATTCAGGATCTTAGGTCATGTTCCTAATCTTGTGTTCATTGTTTACGAAAATGTCAAGGGTCATGTGCACCGTTTGGTAACGTGAGCGCATTAAACAATTATACGTTCATATTGTAATTTGTCAGATTGTAGCGTAAATAACCCCACTCCCACGCATGTAGTAAGTACAGCGGATGTGCATGTCTAGAGCGATTAGTACTCAAGTTCAGGTGTGATAATCATAATTACATCATTCATCATACAACATCATCTATAAAATGATCCCGATTTACAGACCTTGACACGGCAATATTTTAATACATATTTATTTTAAACGCTTTGCGGAATTGGAGATTATCATTTTAACACGAGATAAATCATTGTAGCAACCATTCCACATACTTTTAGTTGATACCTCTTATTTAGTTCTATCTTCCTATATCTATATATATTTTGACAGACCCCTCTAAAAACCGTCCAATTTCTGAAAAGTACCCGATAACATTTATGGCCTGAAATTAGATCCTTTCCTCGAGTTTAAAAAAAACGTCGATGTATAAACATAGATATACTTTTAATTGCACGACAAACAGAGATGCAATGTACAATTTAGGTCTTACCGCAGAGGGGAGGGTGGTGCAATCCTTCAGATATATCAACATTGATATAAGAAATTTATATTAAAAATACATATATCTAGATAATAAAGAAAGCGTATGTAGTATATAGGACAGACTTTTGTATATACTTTTCCATATACTTTCGTGAATTTAAGTATTAAGTTCACAGGAGAGAGCTTCCCACACGCATCCCACCGCATTTTCGTATAATAGTGAGGTAATTACGTGATCGCCGCAAACACGACCCACTTTGTAATAATGTAAACCAATAATCATATATTCGTAGACCCGGCCAGATGTTAATGTTACCTACATCGACACGAAATAAAGTATACGAGCTTTGGGTATAGTTTACTCTTTTAATTTACGAATTTATGGGAAGGGTGGGATGACAATAATAAATAATAAATATTTCACAACATCACATACATTGATCTGACTCCGAGATAGGTAGCTCAAGCACCTGTGTTACGGATATCAGAATCAACAGTGGGATTACAAATATATACATTTACCTAATACTTTTTTTTTTGTAAATACATACTTACAATACAAAGCAAACACCCAGACCAATACAAACAAACATGTTTATGCACACAAATGTTTGTACTGTGCGGGGATCGAACCCGCAACCCTTGTATCAGAGGCAGCGTTCACTACCACTGCTCCAAACGGGTCGTCGTAATAATAAGAAAGTTCACTACTTATTTTTTTGTTTTTAGATTTTATGTAGTTGAGTCCCACTAGTAGTAGTGACCGTGGGAGAGCCACGCTTCGGCATGAATGGGCAGGCTCGACCGGAGTGGTCACTATGGCCTCACAGAAAACCGGCGTGAAGCAGCACTGTGCCCGGCCCAATCCGGGGGAAATGGGGGTTTAAAGGTTGGCAGCCCACTTGTTACTCCACTGGTGTCGCGTGTGTCTATGGGCGGCCGCAATCGCTTACCATTAGGTGATCCGTCTGCTCGTCATGCCACCTATCACTATAAAAAAAACACTACGTCGAGTTCCTTCGGGAGACCTAAAATGATGGAATGTAGTCATAGTTTTAGATCGTTACGCAAGATTGGTCTAAATTGCTCGAAATTGGGGTCTACCTCGTGCATAACCACAACAACACAGACAGACACTGATGAAGCATGAGAATTTTTTTTAGTGATACCTACTTCCCTCCATCAGCAATCTATGCAAAAAGGTGTGATTAATAAATCATTGAAGGGATTTTATTATGGAAAAGGAAAATTACCACTATTCTAGTAACCGGATAAGTGTTTCACTTTAATAAATAGTATGATGATAAATCAAGTATTTGTGACTATTCTGACTGTGATCCGCATTCCCCGATATTCGTATCAATGTATTTTTCCTAGTTAGTATTTAAATAAAGCATAATCCTACTACTACGATCGGCTGCAAAGAAGTAAACATTTAAGGAGAACCTTGGCATAATAGCTAGGTAACACTTCTGACTTCTCGACTTCTACTTTTCTGTCATAATACGAATAATATTATTGTGACAAGGTACTAAAGTGTATACAGCTGCCTGTACATGCGCTAGTAATATACTTCAACACCTTTAGGTTATAGCAAACACACCCAGTAAATATTGAAAGACTTAAAGGCAAAAATCTTTGATCGATTTCAAAATCCATGTTATTGTTAATTAATCTATCCATGCTACTAATAACTCGTACATCATTTTTTTTTGTTCAAACAATGGTTGTGCTAAATAACGAGAAGAATACGTGTTTCGAAGAACGTAATTGTTCTCTTATACTAAACCTTGTATAGGTTATTTTTATGGTCAGCCTATAAATAGTTAGGTAAGTATCTAATTCTACTAGTTTTAATAGAAAAATACAAAAAACCTCCTAGTAATGTTAATTAACAATTTATTTAGTAAACAAGTGCCTCGTTTTGATAATTAAATGTTGATACGGTGACACAGCTAAATTAAACCATCGTATTCATTATGCTAACTATTTTTTGGTTCACTGCATAAGCCAAATGAAGTCTGATTCAAATTATAACAAATGAATTTATTTAAATATCGTGACTTTCAACAGTTCAAAAGTTATAAGAAACGGGCGTAACTTAACGCATGAATAAATAAGCATTAATTCTGTTCAAAAACAGTACATAGTTTTTTTTATGATATTGGTGGCAGACGAGCCGATGGATCAACTGAGTTTTGGAAGTTTCTCCACATAATATACGGATGATAGTTATACATCTATACTCTTTAATGTATCAAGACGGGAATTAACACGATATTAAATTTTATTAATGCAACGCGAAAATCTAAAAAGCTATCTATACTCTTAACAAAGACGAAACGAACGTACCGAAAAGAAAACACTTGCGCGATACAATCGACACTCAGCGCCATCTATTGGTCGATTGAATTGGTAAATAAATACATATTGTTAGCAATACACAAATAAAAGCCCACTGTATTATTTTTCAGCCGGTTGGATGTGTCATCAGTTGATCTCATTTTGTATACACATGAATACATAAGTGATTCAAGCTAATATCCTGTGACCTAGAGACATTAAAACAAGACCCCATGTGGTGACAATAGACAGGTAGGTATAACCAATTTTATAAGCACCTAAAGATGTAGCTGTGCTTTTAAAACAGAAAGTAAAAATAATATCCTGGCCCAAGTAATGTTGAGTAGCTAAGTCTGGCTGGTCTTTAATACGGACAGAAAAAACTATTCTAAGGAAGTTCACACAACACAGTTTTCATAAAGCAATTCTGCGCACCATGATTAAGGATCTTATTTTGTATTGGTTCGTCATTATGTAATTAAATTTAATACACAGGAAAATGACATCAGAACAAAATCGTCCGTTTCGAAGCTGTCTAAGGTTTCCGAGGTAGCTTTCCGCTGCGGATTTCCGTCCGTATATGGCTTTAAGATTTTTTTGCAATGCAAAATGATCCCAGCGATTACCACGTATAAGTGACTCACAGTTTCACCTATAAAGGCAAAGTACATACCGTCTGCCACGGATAATGAATTCAGCAAATTACACGCTAAATAGGAAATATTATACCGCTAGTACTCTGATTAAATGCAAATTAGAAAATATTATCAACGCCATTTGCATTCATACATGTTTAATTTGTTTTATGAACATACATACATGAGTTCCTGAGAGTAAAATCCCTAGAATGTACAATTACGAATGACTAGAATCTTCCAGTTAGACAGAGCTAGATTTCTCTACTTAATGAAACCGAAGTAGAGTTTCCACATCAAAACTTGTTGAAAAAAATTAATGGACAACATTTCATATTTTTAACATGTCCATATTGTTTTTTTATATGAAAATAGACATAAAATGAACGGACCCATATTTTTTCTTTTTTCAAAATTTGTCCATTTTCATGCATAAAATAATTATTAAAATTCTTTATATTCTAAATAGACGTAAGCGCCAAATGACGTCATCGGACGGCTGAATAGAGCGATATTCCTTTGCTTATCATTGTTTTAATAAAAAAAGGTACTACTGTCAAAGGTAAATAATACTAGTGTCAACATTGTCAACGTCATTCATTCATTCAACGTTGACAAGTTGTCTTTTTTTTGACAGTTGCATGTCATGGGTTTGGCATTTCGTAAATTTAAAACTATAATGTGCTAGGCAAAGAAATATTTTACATTCTGCCGTCCGATGACGTCATCTTACGTTTTTTAGTTTTTAATTTTTTTCTCAGTAAATAAGCAATATAAAAAATTTATAAATATATATTCGCGCAGCGGAAAAGTAAATAAAGAAATGGTATTTTTTGTTTCAGAGCTAACAATTTTGAAATGTTGTCCATTGCTATTGCTAGTCCACAATTAACGATCAGAGGGTCTATACTCGACCACCCGACATTAAAGTCGAGGTAGAGATTGGTATGGACGGATGTATGAAATCCCTAAATTCAACTTCAATGTCTAGTGCACGAGAATTGCCTCTCAGGGTGGCGATGATCGCACTTTCGACATGACAATAAATGATTGACTGATTCAAGTCACTTCAATTATGACTCGTGGTCCCCCCAGGGGAACAACGCGGGGGAACCACGAGTCACACGGGACAGGTGCATGGTATAATAATATCATGGACTTATGCTTCGATGTTGTCAAAAACCAAATCGAATATAATCATGTGCTTAAATCATTGTATCACGTGCGTACTGTATATATTTTCTATTGAAGCACTTAATGAATGCCAGTTCGTCGCATTTCGAAGTATTTTGAATGTGACTTTTGAAGCTTTTTGTTATTAGAGTGAAGGGAAAAGTGTACAAAACGGTAGTACGACCCGTCATGACATACGGTGCAGAGTGCTGGACCATGAAGAAGGCACACGAACAACGACTGCACACGAGCGAAATGAAAATGCTCAGATGGGCGGGAGGTGTAACCCGCCTGGACAAAGTGCGAAATGAATATGTCAGGGGATCGTTCAAGGTAGCACCGATTGCTGAAAAACTAAAAGAAAGCCGAATGCGTTGGTATGGCCACATCAACAGACGAAGTGACGAGCACTCAGTCAAAAAGGCCCTAAATATCCCTGACCGCCCAAGAGGAAGAGGAAGACCACCCGCCACCTGGTGGTCAAATATGCAGAAAGAGACCCAGCGAGAAAATCTGTGCACATCGACAACCCAGAACAGAGTTTTCTGGCGCAGACTAACAAGGAGACCCGACCCCAGCTAAACTGGGAAGAGGGGTGGACAAAGAAGAAGAGACTTTTGAAGCTTTTTGAAGAATATTGAAGAATAAAGAATTTTGAAGCTGATTGTGTGATTATAATAAACATAGCTTATAAAAAACTAAAACTCAAATTAAATAAAAAACTGCTATTGTAAACCCAAATGATCATTACAAAACTCAAAGAAAAATGTATAATGTTCGTAAAAACGATTTGAAAAATTCCCACTCAAATTATCAAACCTACTAATCAGCGCATATTAACACGAGAAAAGTGAAACCACCAACACAACCTAATATTTCCGCGCTCTGGCTAACACCGAATGCTAATCGGGTCCACTTTCGGTGAAATTTCACTTAGCAATTAATCTCAATTGTGCAAAATTCAACATTCAACTTTTCGCGATGAAAGTTTAATTTCTAGTGAGTGTATTTCACTCACAGTGGTATGGATAAAAACATGGTTCTCACAAATTGAAATTTTCAGTTGGACAACAATTGAGAGGTAATAAACAATAAACATATGGCTCATTCTAAAGAGGTAATAAAACTACTGCATCAGAAACACGAGTACAACAGGTGTTTATTCTGATATAAACAATGATCTTTTATATTCATTTCAAACATATGGCCTGCAGGGCGCAGGCTGGTTACTTTCAACCCTCTTGTTTACATACAACAACACAGAACCTACGACTTTCCAAAATGCCGTATGTCAATGAATATGTCGCTTTTAGAGAACATTTTGAGCAAATTTGTTGGAAAGAAACACCTGGTCGATATTAAATTAATGGCGATATTTTCGGCTTCGAAGGCCAATCCCAACGAATAACTAATTAGGTATACACACATATTACTGTGCACACGTGTGTGCGTAAAATCTAGTTCACTCTCTGTACTCGTGTTTTGATGGGACACCGGTGACCATTGATTGTGATATGACCACCGGAAAGGGCATCAGGTGGTCATCGCCTTAACGTGCTTCCGGTTACACGGAGGTGTAGATGTATGTCCATCTACATACTTACTAAGTATGTTTTTATTAGAGACATCACTCACACAGAGTGATGTCTCTAATAAAAAGTAAAAAACCTATATTATAGACCTTGCTATTTAAAGTTAACAAAAAAAAACGCACACACATAAAATGGTTCCTAAATATACTCATACAATGTTATAATAAGGCATCGCTGAGTTATTAGAATTCCATTGAGTGCCACGGGCATGCCGTGATACTGATACCGAGAACATTTGTATTCATAATAGAGCGAACTTCTTAGAAGTGTATCTAATTAAGTTTAGTTATTAGTAAATACAAAGATTTAAACGTATTCCACTGGTCAAATACCTATGCGTGTTACGGCTTGACGAATTGAGTTTGCGTCGTGTGTCTGACTCGAAATGTTCGTACAAGATTTTTGTTTCTTTTTCTCTTAGTGCCGATCTTTTAATCCGTAGTAAAACTAAACTTATGGTTTAAAAAGTAACCAATGGTCATATATCGCCAAAATGTGTTTTTTGAGCAACAGTTAGCTTAACCAATAGTTACCTAATAATACAAGGAAAACGCCGTCATTTTTACCCGACTACGGCAAAGCAAAAGGAGGGTTATGATTTTGACAGGCTATGTATGTATGTATGTATGTATGTATGTATGTATGTATGTATGTATGTTCATCTGTTTCCACGTAACTTCTTAACTACTTATCAGAATTCGACAAATGACATATCATTATAAGCGTCTTGATCGTCCGCTGGTTATAGGCTATATGAAGTTTCACAAAATCTAATGTGGCGCCCTCTAGCGGACAAAACATACAGAGTAAAAAAATAAAGTTATGATAAATATGCCGTGTTTGGTATCATTTGAAAGCGCTTGCACTTGTACATTTTGAATATATATATATATTACTAGCACTTGGACACCAAAATAGTACAAATAAAATAAAAGTAAAAAAACTAAAACCCAACTACGACAAAAAACGTCGCTGAAAAAGTATAAAACAAGCCTTCGTTGTCAATTTTATATTACAAGGAAAAGGCCGTCATTTTGACTATTAGTTAGATAACTACCTATAGTTAATTGGTGTGTGTATAGGTAATATACACAGGACATAATAATGTCGTTTGTATTTGGGTTGGGGGTTCAATTCCCCCGCTCAGTACAAACATGTGTCTACATGAACATGTCTGTTTGTATTGGTCTGGGTGTTATCTATGTATATAAGTATGTGTTTACAAAAAAAGTATTATAATGTTTATATTTGTAATTCCGCTGTTGGTTCTGATACCCGTAACACAGGTGCTTAAGCTACCTATATCGGAGTCAGATCAATGTATGTGACGTTGTGAAATATATATTAATTTAACCTAAAGGTAACTACGCATCTAAAATCGATTCCAAGTACACTTGCATTTACTAATACGATCTATTTTGTCTAATGTTGTCATTTCATTTTATACTTCACTTGTGGCCCCCAGGTACTCATCCTACCGCATGTATGTTTTTATCTGATGACTAGTGGCTCGCCCTTATTTCGTTTCTGGATATTACATTCAAATCCTACTAATAGATGGCGCTGGGTGTCGATCACATCGCGCAAGTGGTTCGCTTTTTCGGTTTACCTATAAGCGTTGTCGTGGTTTCTAAGATTTACAACTATACATATAATTAGTAATAGATGGTCATTAAAATAGGTCCCGGCGTTCTGAAGTTTTAATGTGTTTTTAGAATATTAATATTCAGCACTTTTATTGATAACTTGGCAAAAAATATTTCGCAACTTAAACCATGCCTAATTCAGAAACAATGCACAAACATGTTAACGATCCTTATCGCAAAACGTTTCGCATTACCAGAAATGTAAACCTATTATGAATTCTCTGTTAACACTATTCACTGTATCTAAATAGAAAAGTAGTTGTAAATAACAGATGTTTTTGTTGGTTGAACGACTGCAGCTAATTTCCATGATTGGCTACTTGGCTGGGCCTTGAGAGGCGCTTTAGTTCAGGCTGTTCAAACCGTCACAAGGATCTACAAATAATGGCACAGGCTACGTTTGCCGGTGGCATTGTGGCCGCAGTGCCCACAATTAGGGTGACCAGGTGCTACTATTCAATTTAAGGGTTACCAACATCAAAAATATGGGTTTTTTGTTACCCCCGTTAGAGATCTGGCAGGACCTCCCTCTCCAAGCAATTGGCCTTCTTTTTTAGAGTGCTATACCCTCCCTGTACGAACAGTGCTTGCTTAGTCGTTTTTGGTACTGAGGTTTTACGAACCCTCACTGCGTCACTACTAAAACCACTTATTTTAAAGAAAAAATGTGTCAACTGTATGAAAATCCTTTTGGTATCAGTATAAAGTCGGTCATGTCAGAAATTGAAAAAATAGGTGGGCTTCGTTTATAAATAAACGAGTAAATAAATTAACTTTTTCCTTAATATTTTAACTTCAATATTATTTCATTTATAAAAATTTTAATATATATATATATATACCGGCCATGTAACGTCAAAATCATTTGGTAACCTTTTTAAATGTGCTTTCGGCCAATAAATGTTTGAACTCTGGATGGTTGGCAGCCTTCAACTGTGCGATTCTCAAGAAACTTTCTACCTCGAACTGACAAAACTGTGGAATGAACTATCGCCTGAGGTGTTTCCGGACCGATACGACCTGCAACCCTTCAAGAAAAGAGCGTACTACCTTTTAAAAGGGTGGGCAGCGCACCTGTGATTTCTTTGACGTGCCAGGTTTCCATGGGCGGCGGTAATCGCTTACCATCACGCGATACGTCTTGCTCGTCTGCCCCCTATATCATAAAAAGAAAAAAGAACTAGAACTATGTACCTAGTTAATGCGGCATAAAGCAGGGTCTGAGCTGTTTCGAGTGAGTGAGGAGGCTACATTCGGAGGAAGGGGAGTTCAAAGGTTGACGGTGAGATGGTGAAACACCCGAGATCTGGTCACCCTAACAACAATGGCGACTAGAGCGGCTGCTGCCGGAGCCTGTTTGAGCGCCGCACGATACGGCGAATCTTCTTTGTTTGCGCCGCCAATTTGAAAGCACTCGGTATTTTAACGCCTCCGGTAAGTGCCACCTATTAAGAAATACTAACAAGCAATACGTACATGTCAAAATAAACCCGAGACTAACTAACCGACGCGACGACAGATGGATTATTATTTATTCTACGTTACAAAACTAAGTAACAAACGACAGAACAAGAATATTTACATTCATATGTGTGTACTACAGAATACACATTACTGTATTCGATAGCCGTAAAATAAATGTTTAAGTATTTGAAAATGTATTTTTGTTTAATATGTTCTTATTATGTATGGCACCTTGACCGAAGAATCCTTTGAATAATTTGGTGTTGTCTAGAGAGCGATATGGAAATATCTATGCTTAGGATCTCCTTATGTGAGAGAGATAAGAGAGCAGAATGAAAGTAGAGGTGGGCAGGACACATTTCTCGAATGGAGAACATGAGGTGAACGCGAAGATTACTCGAATGAATGAAGGCAAGAGCTTGCCGCAGGGAAGACCACGTTGGAATGACGACATCGTTCGGAATTGTATGTCTCTTACCCAGGACGGTAAACAGTGCAGAAGCCCACGTCCAAATTTGGACATAGAAAACACTGATATGGGTGGTACAAAAAAGCTTTTTAGTACGCATAGAGGCGATCACCATGCGTATGCGTCTCGGATAAGATCTCACATCAGTTTATAGGTACATCATTGTAAGGGCACGTCTCGAGGTTACGATCGTCCTGCGACTCACGACGCCTGTAAACAAACACTCTAACGGTGACAGACAGGCGGACGTACTAACCTGAGCAGGGCCCAGTGTGAATATCAACGCGTACGCAGATACGTTGAATATTTTACCAACCTAGGTTTCTCAGGTTACTCGGCTCAAAATGGCAAAGATAATATCCCATATCAATAAAGTGATAATAAGCTAAGCTTAATTATTGCTATCAATATTATCATCGATACTGGTATTTTCTATGTTCATAACCCAGCCCGCAACATAGAAAGCTTGTCGGATTAAAATAGAGACACACGTACGTTTAGATAGTACATAAGTTTTATCACCAAAAATCTAGACCGTTGGACAGTATAGGATATTTCGAAAATATTTGCATAAATATTACTTCTTTACCTCAAGGTTGTAGAGATCGCTATAAGCGATAATTATTTATTTTCCTTATTTTTCATGCTGAATGCAAAAAGGGATGGAGAGCTCAAGTCCGCTTAGAACTAAGCAATATTCAGAAATGACTTAGAAATACTTAGAATAAGCAGTACGAAATCTGGCGTTAATAGTTTCAAAATTATATCTCGTATGGCGGGAGGTTGGTTATAAAAATATAAGGAAGATTGCTACTACTGAGGCCTTACCATGAGTTTGAAATACTATCCTCGCTATTCAAAACTATTGCTCTCTCTCTTTCACAAGCACCACAATAAAAGGGACAAAGCGATAGTTTTCGATACCGAGAACAGTTTTTCAAACTCATGGTAAGGGTACTGTTTGATTCGCAGGAAACGTGATTGGGAGACAGTGGGATGCTTGAGGGGTAGACGAACTATGATCAGCCATAAGGGGTTCATGGAGTGGTCCTAAGTAGAGAAGTAATAACCAGTTGATAGTATTTTATGAATGTATGACCTTGCGTGCGCAGAAACCATTTTAGTATAAAGTGAGATATTTTACAAATGCGCAAACCAACAGCCAATGCATACCCAAGTAGCACACAAGCGCTTTAAGAAGCTCTACAGTGGCCGTTAAGAGGTTGTTGATTACGGCATTAGTTTTATAGATAGGCCATACAGCAGCCGTATTATCTGCTATAGCGCTACTCTAACCCCAAAATAGACACTTTTTATAACGATATCAGCTCTACAATCGCGCTATAGTAGCGTAATAAGAGATAGAACCGCCATATAATGACGCTACAAGAGTGGTAATGTACGTTAATGATTGTACCATGACGCTAAAAGAGTGATTGTGTACGCTAACGAATATACAATGACGCTTGAAAAGGTCATAGTGGCACGCTAGTATACGCTGGAAGAGTAAAATTATGTTTTAAAGCGCTATTCTACTACTATCTACATTCCACTTGTCGTGTTTGATCGCCATTGAGTGACTAAAAAGTAAATACTTCAAAATAATAATTGTGATTTTAAATCAGTCCAAATGAAACAAGGTGTCAGAAGTTTTCCAAATACATAAACTCAAAAGCTAAATTTTAACATATTACTGTGCCATATTTATTGCGAGTATCAGTTTACTGTGAATATATACATGTATTTTCGCTTATATTTTGACGCGTCCACAAGATAATGCGTTTTTGGTGTTATTAATACTTTTATAATATTGGTGACATAGATTTTTATTTTATTAAATCACTTATCAAGAATTCCCGATAGATGGTTAAGTCATTAATGAATATATAATATCGAAAATAAATCATAAATATGTTTCCCTGCTTCTTTATTAATTTCCAACTTTTTGTTCCATTCATAATTATGATCGAAGATTTTATCTCAACATGGACGTCAACGAATACTAAATCAAAGCATTTGAAACCGCTCCTGTCCCACTCAAAGCGTTATAGCAGTGTTATTAAACCACTACTATAACGCCTTTACCGCTACGAAAGAAAGTTCAATTCCTCAAAAATAGCGCTTTTAGCGCTACTACAGAGTAACCTTTACTCTACTGTAGGTACTGTAAATTTTACGCTACAAGAATAGTGATAAACTTTTTTGTAGAACTTAAGAATCTAAAGAGACTCTCTTTTCCACTCAAAGTGATTTAATAGCATCCTATAGCGCCTTCTAAACACGCATACCTTCCAAAACATAATTTATACCTCTACTAGTGATAAAGGAGTGTTCACAACTCTACTATACCTCCATTACCTGTAAAATAGCGGAATAAGATGCCATTGTTACTGCTTTAGTTTAAATGATTACGATTGTATGGCTACTGTATCGCATACACAGGTTATACAGATAATGACGTTAGAATACGTTGCTATACGGGCTGAGGAGTTGGTTTTAGCTTTTCAACGGCAATGGTATCGCTAAGAAGCTCTATTAAGGCGGTGAAAGCTGCTTGTGTGCTAGTTGGGTACACTTGGGTAGCGCCGCCTGTATCTTTGTGAATAGAACGGAGGTATATCCGAGAAAATTCTTTTTGTGGCAAATAGACCGGAGGCGGTCGAGTAATAAATAAGTATCTTAGATTAGTTAGACTTCTCTAGGACGAATCCATCCAGATACAAACCCGTTCACTCAGCTAGTGAAAACATATAATTTGGCCAGGTGTCATTGGTGTAATGACGGCTAATTAGGGTTGAAGACCGATCGCGATACTATCGGTGTGTACGCAGAGTAGTGATGTAACTCGAGTAGGGCTTAACTCTGATTTAATCGAATTCAATTTCAGACAACATCATAGATCACTTACATCGACCTGCCACCCAAAGAAAGTATAGGTATGTAGCTTATAATATCCTCCAACCGACTACGGCTACGGCGTCCAATCTCAACGATCAGCCACGTACGCAGGATATATTATAGTGTTCAAGTGTGTGCGCAAACACAAGTTCACTCTCTATTCCCTTACACTCGTATTCCGATGGGACACCAGTGTGACACGACCGGAGAGGGATTGGGCGCAGTACCAACGGCTTAACGTGCTTTCCGAGGCACGGGGGTACAACGGGGGGAAAATGAAATGTCACTGAACGAATGATTAAATGATTCGATCAATTTTGACACTATCCTGCGGTACTAAGTGGTCTATGGTTAGTCGAGGATTTGTAATAAAAATTCAAGAATAAATAAATATTTCACAACATCACATACATTGATCTGACTCCGAGATAGGTATCTCAAGCACCCGTGTTACGGATATCAGAATCAACAGCGGAATTACAAATATATACATATAAATACTTTTCTTTTGTAAATACATACAAAGAAAGAACTAATATAATTCCGTAATAATCATGAACTTGCTAGTTTAGGATTAAAACCGGTATCAGAGCAGTTTTTTGTAATAAGAGGGTAAGAGATTAAAATGACTTAACTAAACTTGAGTGCCAATGCGCACATCTCTAACGCAGCGGGCAAGGCGACCGCGACCGCGGCTGCGCGTGCGATTTGTCGATCTATTATGTTATTAAAGTTTCATTTGCTGACAACCGCTACATTGTTACGTGACATAATTTTCTGAGCATATTTTTATACTTATTATCCTTATGCAAGATTTCAATTTTGTATTCTACCTCCCAAGAAATATGAAAAAACTGTAGGTTACGTTACGGGCAATCGCAAAAATCATGATGATATTCAAATAAAAGATTCTCAGATACTGTCGGAATGTTTTTGTTCATATTGTATGACAAATTCCTAAAAAATAAGCTGATCTGTAATCCTATCCTATATGCTAGGCTATCTAATAGTAACCCAGTATACCTACTGACAGTAAATACTTAAATGTAGGTTTCCTGTCACTTGTAATATCTAATAGTAACCTAAATACAGGACAGCTCACGGCAGCGGCTCAAGACGGCGTGAAGCAGCGCCTGCGCTGTGTTTCGCCGTGTGAGTGAGGTTACCGGAGGCCCAATGGGGGAGAAATGGAAAAGGTTGGCAGCGCACTTGTGACTCCACTGGTGTTGCGGGTGTCCATGGGCGGCGGAATTGCCTACCATCAGGTGATCCGTCTGCTCGTCTGCCACCTCTTATATAAAAAAAAAGCTCTCTATAGTTGGGCCAAAATAATAAGCTACATTTGACACTTCATCAAAATTCGACAACGTAACCTTGTAACAACGGGCAATGAACTTATCAATCTTTCAATGTTAAAATAGCACAATTTCTTAACTTTTTAAAATGATGTGTGCATTTACTTATTGCAATAAAGACAAAAAAGATAATTTCACTATTTACTTTCTCTGCCTAACTATTCATAAACTTATTCAACATTTATTTTTCTAGGGAATTGAACGTTGGTACAATGTTGTATCTGTCAACCCATTTTCTTTTTAATCTTTAGGGATGTTCCCCAAATAATCGAACGTATTCATGTTTACTCGTGTAGGAATTTTCAACCATAAATGAAAAGCCACCTCTGTGCATAAGTAATGTCAAATCCATTTTCCAATTGCTGTCATCTGTTTGATTTTGTCAAATGTTTGATTTTGGCAAATCGACTAAACTCACTTTATTACATGTCATTATCAACATCAATACGTAAATCATAGTGGGCGAGCGACAAAAGCGGTTATCAACGTGCGAAGTAGGACATGCGACCGTAACGGTCCGTTCGCAAATTGTTATTTAATTCGAGCTCTGTAGCAAACAGCTTGATTGCAGGGTCCACGTGTACAAGTGTACACTATAGGACTAGTTGAATGGCGCCAGTGGCAGGGTAGCGTAGGTACCCGGGGCGCAAACGCAACATTCTTTTGAGCACTTAGCACCCATCAAGTTTTAAGTAAAGAGGTATATTATACGAAACATATGAACAACAATAAAAAAATAAAACTTCCTGGATTAGAGCCTAGTACTCTTAGATTTCATATAAAAAGGCTACCTATGCGACCGGACCTATATGGTCACCAGAGGTATTAGTCGCAACTAATTGCGGAAAGTTCGAAAGATGAAAATGAGTTCCATTCATAAAAGGCTTAGGTTATCTGGGCTGCAAAGGCGCCTAGTTTATAACCAATATCCTTGTTTGACAGGGAGGGGTCCCTGGAAAACAAATAAATAAAATGTTGTTATACTCTATCTATGACCTTCTTGCTTAAAAAGACGGACTTTTAACCTACCTTCTCTTCAGGGTATAAGTCACAGTAACATATATATCATACCTTATTATTTCATACACCCTTGCATCCAATCTCCCCAATCCCGCCTTGTGGCGATTGGACTTTTTTTTATGTGATAGGTAGCAGATGAGCAGACGGATCACTTGATGGTGAGCAATTGCCGCCGCCTATGGACACCCGCGACACCAGTGGAGTCACAAGTGCGCTGCCAACCTTTTAAACCCCCTTTCCCCGGATTGGGCCTCCGGTACCCTCACTTAGTGCTGCTTCACGCTGGTTTTCTGTGAGGCCGTGGTATCACTCTAGTCGAGCCAGCTCATTCATGCCGAAGCGTGGCTCTCCCACTTTAAAAATACCACTTATAAAATGAACTGTATATAAACTGGCGAAATTACCAAGATATCAGCAAAACAATATTCTCTTTTGGTATATTCACAGACATCATATAAAACAAAACAATAATATATCAAAATCAGTAAAAAAATATAGAAACATAATATCAAATAGGCAGGTCCAGCCGTCAATCCTCAACACCCCTTATACCGCCACTGTATAGTGCATTTGTTTGGTGGCTTTGTGAAGTGTCAGTGAACCGGTAGGTACAGTGCATGCGTGCGCCAAGGCCGCAGTACAGTCACGCATCAAATGTATAAACAGACCGCTTATATGGGACCAAGTTATAAATGAACCTAAATAAAGATAACATTTGATATATTGGCAATCTCGATCTGTTTCGTACGGTAATTATGTAGGTAATTATTAGTAAAGGGAAAGTCCTGACTGAGTTAATCATCATTATGGCCCACCTGTAATTATTAGTTAAGGTGACGGGTAGGGCACACTAGCGACGCCAATCGCCAATTTCTTTTTTTTTATCGATTTTAATTTTTAGCTATTAAACCGGATCTATTTTAAACAATTTCGGGGTTACAACCTCTCGGCAAACACCTGTACTACTTATATAATACTTATAGTTAACTGTTTGGTCTGCTTTTGTACTCGAATTTTGGATTACCGTAAAAAGTAACCACTTTTGGCGTGAATCAATTTTATGCGTACAAAAACGGACCCAACATTTGTGCATAGTTATTAAATAAATAGTATAAGTGTTTGCCGAGAGGTTGTAAAGCTAAAAGGTTCAGAATAATCCTACCTTACCACAGATTCATGTACCTAATGGATAATGAAATAGCACCTTATTATAAATAGCTATCTTTAGTTCTCATGTCATCACTTTCAAACACGCAAAGTTAAAACGGGCTAGCACGACTTTTGTTCCGGGACTATTCTCGCCCCGCGATTTGTAATAAGGGGGTGTCTAAGTCGAAATAAAAATCAAATCAAAGTTATATCATCATCATCATTAATCGAGTGACGTCCACTGCTGAACATCGATTTCGCTTTAAAATTAATCGGTTAAGCAATACCTTAATCCCAAAAACAGATTAACCTACAGAATGGCCTATTTACTAAAAATATTTGTATCCCAATTCGCGTTACGAAACTTTCTGCCAACGAAGGATTTCGAGCGATACTTGGAAAACTATCAATAGTATTAAAAAAGTTATTTGCTACTGGTGGCGACATCTGTTAGAACACAGTGAAATCAAAGTTTCCGTACCCAAAAACTAGATGGCGCTGGTCGTAGCGATATCCCAATAAAGAATTTTGTCAACATTACCATGTGCTCCATAAAACCACGTGGGTTAGTAAAAATTGCCGCCATTCTCTCAGTAGGTAGGAATGTTATACAACACGCTGACTAACCTCTACTTAGGTAGTTTTGTGGGTTATAAAAGTAAGGAATAAGACAAATTAATGACGGAGCACTGAGAAGTTGCTGAATATTGGCTATACTATTAGTATGAGTACAATAATGATATTAATTAAATACAATCTTATTATTTGATTATTGTCCCGTTGGTCTAGAGGTTTAAGTACCGGGCCGTGATCTCAGCGTCCGGGGTTCGATTTCCGGGTCGAGCAAAGGTATGTTTCGAATTTTTCGAACGTAGCCCGGGTTTGTGATCACCATCCTCATTAGGCAAGCGTGGTGATTAAGCTTAACCCCATCATCATTTCTATGATGGAGGCCTTTACCCTGCAGTGGGATAGTATATAGGCTGATACTTACTATACTTTAGTTAGTTATTGTAGGTTATTTTTCTCTCTGTACAGACTGATTTATACCTTTCACGTACATAAAAACTTTTTTATAGATTTTCAGCTCTTGCGCGGAATTGACATTACGTTCGTTCTATAACTATAGCACTAAGGAAGTACAATAGCAGTCGTCGGGTCTCAAGCCTGGTCTCTTTGCACGGACATCTCTGTGTTTCTCTGGTCATGTTATACTTGTGTCGCTCCGAAATATTCGGGTAAGGGATTAGAGTTTAGTTGAGTCTGCGCTCACATTTATACTACAAAAGTCCTGCGTCGATGGCTGATCGTTGAGACTGCCGAAATATCTGTTAGAAGTACAGTAGCTGCAAGCGGTTCTGATACCGGGACAGCCGCCGAAGCGCTCGCGCAAGATCGACATTATTTTCGGCTGACGCAGAGACGCAAGGTGTCCCTATGATCGCAATCACTAATGCACTAGCATGTGCAGCTGACCTAACAGCTGCACGTCGTTCTGGTACAGCGAGAGCACGGGGGCGCCCTCTACCCGCACGAAGTTAACCTTCTAGCACATGATAGACCTTATTGTCAGCTAACGAGAAGACGCACGCGGTCCCTATGATCGCGATCACTAAAGCACTAATAAGATATCCTTACCTCGGCATGCAAGTCAGCTGCGCGTCGTTCTGGTACCGCGAGGGCGCGGGGGCGCCCTCTACCCGGACTGTGTTGCCCTTCTAGCGCAGAATCGTCATTATGTTGAGCTGACGAGAAGACGCAGGCTGTTCCTACGATCGCGATCACTAAAGCACTTATAAGATATCCTTACCTCAGCATGCAAGTCAGCTGCGCGTCGTTCTGGTACCGCGAGGGCGCGGGGGCGCCCTCTACCCGGACTGTGTTGCCCATTCTAGCGCAGAATCGTCATTATGTTGAGCTGACGAGAAGACGCAGGCTGTTCCTACGATCGCGATCACTAAAGCACTTATAAGATATCCTTACCTCAGCATGCAGGTCAGCTGCACGTCGTTCTGGTACCGCGAGAGCGCGGGGGCGCCCTCTACCCGCACGGCGTTGACCTTCTCGCGCAGGGCGCCGCCGCAGCCGCCGCAGCGCTCGCGCAGGATCGACATTATGTTCGGTTGACGTAGGAACGCGACCACCTAGGGAATTGACAACATTAAGTTGGTAAAATTTCTTCGTTTTTGTTATTAAAATACAAAATAGAGTTAAAAACACTCAATACGTGTTTTTTTTTTTTTGATAATTTCAATTTTTAATGTTAGAGAAAGTAAATCATGAAATTATCTTTTTTGTCTTTATTGAAATAAATAAATGTAAACATATTTTTAAAAAGTTAAGAAATTGTTGCTTTTTTAACATAGAAAGATTGATAAATTCAATGACCGTTGTTACAAGGTTACGTTGTCGAATTTTGTCGAAGTGTCAAATGTGACCTTTTATTTTGGCCCAACTATAATCCTTTAATATTGTTTTTTTGATATGTCGTTATTTTGAGAGTAATAAATACCGAGAGAAGTATAAACCATGTTCAGAAAGCCTAAAAACATGAATGGAGTTCTAATTTTTATATGATTTTTTCTCATTAATGTTGTCAATTTCTAATTATTTTTCTCTCACTTCACACGCTCAATGGTTATTTGGCACGCGGCAAAATACGGAATTATAAATGCTTTATTCCTTAACAAATTTACATTGTTTTAGACATTTCCTCAGCTTAGAAAAATGTTATACAATGACCGCTGTCAATGTCACTAAATTGCCATCTGATCATAGCCGCACTGTAAACGTGTGGGCGGTAAGTTCTATTGACAAAGGTTCAAACTAGCTCATGGCACTAAACAAATAGGTTGACAAAGATCGCCGGCTGCCTATGTAGTTCTAAACAGACTACGCACACATACATGCTTGGTTGGGCTAACATAACATAAATAAATATCAGCTAACTAGCTTCTACTAATCGACCCTTGAATCATTCACGTCCCAAAAGCTAAGCCTCATTTATTACATTCAATACTGAACCAAATACCTTATCATTGTAAGCTACGGGTATCTCCTGGTGCGTGCTGAGCGCCTGCGCATCGGCGGCGGACACCGGCGGCCGCGGCGGGGGCGTCGGGGCCTGGGCCAAAATTTAAACTGCTTATAAAATACAAATACTTTCATTGGCATTTCTTAGGCAAACACGTGACAACAGGACTTCGCCATCAGATTGTCTATTCTCCAACACTCAACATAGATATCGAATTTGACATTTATATGGACGAATGTATGAAACTCTCTTAATTCGACGTAATTGTCGAGTCCACAACAATAGTCCCTTTATTCGTCCATATTAATGTCAAATATTGACAATGTCGATCGCATGAGATAAGACACCCAATACCCTTACCATAAGTTTGAAAAACTGTTTTCGCTATCGAAAGCTATCGCTTTGTCCCTTTCATTGTGGGCATGTAAAGAGACAGAGCAATCGTTTTGGATATCGAGCATAGTATTTCAAACTCATGGTAAGGTCTCTGGTGAGATCGTGGCCGTATAAAAAACTTTTATAAGCTAGGTTACAGTATAGAAATCTACACACAACACTACTAAGGAGGGACAATACGCGTGCACTTGACATTGATATCGAATTTAGAGATTTTATACATACAATCCCATACAAATCTCTAACTCATTCATTCATTTATCATACAAAATTCATATGACATTATTATATTCCCATTATTTTTTTTAACTTATGCAAGATGTGGTTATCTGTAATTGTAAGTGCAGTTAAAATTATTAATTCTATGTCACTGTGATAATAATTATGTATTGCTGTTTCTTATGTTGATAATCCAATAAATAAATAAATAAACTCGACTTCAATGTCGAGTGCCCGAGAATTGTCCCTCAAGTTCTGAAGAAGACATAAGTTTCCTTATATCTTTTTCCGATTATTACTTGTCCGGTCCACTTGCTTCATATTTTGTTTAAATGTCTAAAATTGATGACAATTGATAAAAATCAAATAGCGGCGACAGCAGACCAAACAAGAACCCTAAGCCATAAAACATCAAAAATCCTGTCGCTTGATTTATGGCTTTTTTGGATTGACATGTAGGTAAACATCGTCTATGATAACACATTTTGATACAATAGTAATAAAAGGTCAAAATAAAATCACTATAAAACAGTCTATAATAAAACGGCCCACAATCGGATGCAAATCAAATACCACCAATAAAACAAAACCACACACAAACAACACTAAAGACAAAAAAATAGGCGCTATAAAACAAATAAAAGACAACAACGAATAACACAACTCAACAACATGCAGTGGACATGAAAAATATCTATAAGATCGGTAGAGCTAGTGGTGGCGAAGTTGCAACTATCGATTGTTACACAACCGTTTTTTTCCCCGATCAATAGTCAGTGTCTCGACATAAAATTCAAAATTCAAAATTACTTTATTTGCATAGGCTTATATACAGCTCTTACAAATCGTCATACATGAAAAATATAAATTATAGCTATGTATATTATACATGTAATTAAACATATATGTCGATACAAAAAATATACTAAGAAATTAATAAATATAATATGATTCTATCACCGGAATCGGAAAGTTGATTCTGACGAGAAGATCCAGCAAGAAACTCGCCAGTTACTCTTTTTAATAACCAAATTTTTTGTAAGTACAGTATAATGGGTGTAGGCGAACAGTTTATCATTTCCACAAATTCTTGTCATTTAAGTAATCCAAAGTAAGTAAGTAAGGCTTTTTCCATTAAAATTTTTTTAACATGTGCTTTAAATTTAGGCATTGGTAAATCACAATCACATAGATAATGCTGGTTATGTACCTACTGCATATATAACGTCCGTATCACAACCTCTCTATGCTAGTCCGCTAGCTGGTCCTCTATGACGTATAAAAAGCGGTATACTAGGGAAATTGTCTCTTATAGCAATTAAAATCTACTATAAGGCTGTCTCTTTCATTTCGCTGACAGCGGAGATGTGCTAGCGTCATTTCGATGTAGACTTGCATTTTGATGTAGGTATAGAAATTTAGCCAAAAAGTTGTTTTTGACAGTTACAATACAATTTACAGTTACTCAAACAGAGTTTATAAATTATATAAACCATCGATAATATTCGATATGCCATCGATGAGACAGTCACAATCGTTCTCGATATTCTTTTATCGATGGTCAACACTAGGCTGGACAGATGCGCTAGAGCCGGAACAGCCCACGCGAACCTCGCGAGAATGTCCCCAAGGCAATACGCCTTGCTTGTACAAATGGGCGGCACGATAAATATGCATAACTTTATTTGTGAATTGTCGACTGGTTTTCCCTTCAGAAAAAGTATATCGCGAACATTGTTACTTTTCTATTAAACATTTCAATAGTGAAATAAATAAATTTAAAACATATTAAAAAAAGAAACACAAACTAGATCCTTCCATTGGAAAACGATAAATGATCAGTTGATGAGAATCATGAAAATAAAAAAGCAAGTTAATAAATACTACTTAGTTAGATTAATTTAAAATACGAAAACTGAGTAAAATCACGCTAAAATCTATCGATAAATTGAAAGGCGCAGAACTTTACAGCAAAACAAAACAGCATCGTGACGCAGTAAGTAAGTTTACGAGTAGGGTCAGGCATCTAAACACAGAATTTGCAGAAAACAAAATTGATTGAAAAAAAATATGCTCTATATCAAAAAAAAAAAAATAGCATCGTGACAACGATAGGAGTGTGTGTGGTCAGGCATCTAACTAAACGTATATGTAACTATCCAGCAAATCCACACAGCAACAATGCTATATCGAAAGATACGTGTGGTGAGGTATCTGGCACCTGGTCGGGCATGACGTGCCTCCGGCGCTGCGGCAACAGCGGCGAGAAGGGCCCGGCCTGCGGCGCGCGCGGCAGCCGCGGGTCGATGAACGTCGTGCGCCGCATCACGTGGTCCACGAAGAAGCGCTGCCGACAACCCACCAAGGTCAACCTTCGCAGTGCCAGAGCCAGATGTTGCTGTCATAGTCACTGGTAAAAACCGGCGTTGCGACGCGGCGTTTTTAAGCACGATCCTGTGACCGTGCAAACTTCTCTCGAAATTTTTTAATGACGTTTTAGCGTGTCGTTCCAGTTGCCTCGAAAGCAGTCGCTTTGGAGTCGCGTTCCGAGGCTAGAGATCTACACTAATCATTCGATACCTACACCTTTAAATTTCAAAATTAATCTTACTGTTCTTAAATTCTCCAAGAACCATGAAAATGAAATATACTAAGGAAAATCCCAAAGCAACCCTTGTTATTTACTGTGATTAGGTGGCTTAAAATGAACCCGTCCCGTAACGAGAATATACCTGTCGTATCCAAACAATGGATACACATAGCGCGTGTGAAAGGGAGGGAAGCACCGATTCGGTGGTAACGTCAGATTCGTTGTAGGCCACCAGATTCATTGCCTGCTCCGTCCAGATGCTATGACGTCAAAAGATCCCTGGCACGTTCCCCCCTCGCGTCATATTCATATATCCTGCGGGCAAAGATGAGTTAGTTTTGGCTGAAGTGATGAGGTTCCTCACCTTCCCGTTGCGGTCGAGCTTGGTGTCCCAGCCGAGTGGCAGATCGCGGTCCGACTCGCTGAACATGTTGACCAGCGCCACGAGGTCCCGGTTGTGCTGGTACCGGTCGAAGGACGACGTGTCCCGCCTGATCTTGGATATCATGTGCTTCAGCGTCGAGTTGCAGTTGTATAGGGATGACGCCTCCTAGGAAATAAGATAAATACGCGGTGAGACAAGTAAACTTTTTAATTTAATTATGTAATTACTATTTACACAAAATAAATCTCATGATACAGGTCGATATACAAGTTACTAGCGTGGTTCAACAGAATATTTTTTGTTTTGAACTTTACCCTAAGTTGTAAAACTTATTATAAAATAATGTGTGTGATAAAATTGGGGAAGTCTTTCAGAATTCAATGTATGGTCTCTGGAATGGTTGTCTGCCTGTACATAGGACCAATAATTGATCTATGTTATAGGAGAGCAATGAGACATAACAATATATTACTACGATCGGATTAAGCCTGACGAAAGCTGTCCCGTGACGATGGTGGATATAGTCATACTTAACAAAAAAAAACGCAAAGTGCGTTAGAAAGGGACAAAGTTTCGGTCATGAATTCCGTTTCATGGTGACTATAAAAACAAAAACACGACGTCATATCTAACCGCTCAAACCTCTCTTACTCTGGTCAGTAATTAGTACACAAATTATAACGTTAGATATCTGTTATTTCATGACTAATAGTCAATCCGCCGTTCACTATCGACAGCCGTGACCGGTTCGACACCTTTTAGCCGATAACATCGCGACAGAAATGTGTAACTTGTTACCGGTAACTTAATAGCTCAGTTAACTACCAATAATTGTATTTGATCTATTCTAACAACTAAATCCTCAGACTCGCTAATCTCTTATAGAATATACTCGAACGAACTAATTTGCCACAACTGGTCTTATAGATATGGCTATCAGAGCAATACATCAATCTGTCCACAATAGATTCCTACTCTTAGCAGTATATCTATCCTTAGACATTATTTCTAACATCCTTTGAGGGTTATATATATTCATGCCGACTGGCGACTCGACTGTCAGGTCTAGTGCCAAGATTTGTAAGATACACACTATTTGCGTCTATACTCGCACTCGTGGGGTGCGAGTATAGACTCAAATAGTGTGCGAGCGAGAAGTGAATAGATCGCCGCCATTTCTGATCCCATTCTTATCCGCCAATGGGAAGCTAAATCTGATCTCTTTTTTATATAGTGACGCAGTATACTGGCTCTCCTCAGACTGATGATAAGCAAAAGGAGTGCCCCCCGTTGCGATTACAACGGATGCGATGTCAAGGCATCGCTTCCGTTGGCACTGCCATACTGTCCCGCGAGATGCTTATTCACACTTCGTTTGAAAGAATCCATGTTGTAGGAACGAAATACATGCGCCGGTAAGGTCTAGTCATGAACCTCTCTTATTTCGTCTTCTAAAATTTTACGTAGTTAGTACAGGAGTATTCTATTTTGAGACTAGGAGCCCAATTTCGCGGTTCGTGATATTTTGAAAACATGGCGGATATCACCCTGAAAACCATACAAAAAAACTATGTTTTAGTGATATATATCGTATGAAAATAAATGTCACGAGCATCGAGAATTGGGCTCTAGGGTGTCTTTAAGAAGACGTCACTATCTGTGTACAGATAAGAAAAAGTAATAGCAGAACGGTGACTCATATCATCATCATATCATCTTCGCTTCGGTGCCCCGGGGTACGCTGTAACCACGATCCAGGATTTGGTGGAAGTTTAGTGGAAATATAGGCCGATGACGATCAAAGTGATTAGTTATCTTTTAAAGTCAAAATATATAAATAGAAAAGTATTATATGTATGTATTTGTAATCCCACTGTTGATTCTGATATCCGTAATACAGGTGTGCTTGAGCTATCTCGGAGTCAGATCAATGTGATATTGTGAAATATTTATTTATTTATTTAATATAAATATTAGTAATTGCAAACTTAGCGGTGTCGATAACAGGCACTGATACGGATTCTTACGCTACGGACAAGTAACGATTGGCACGGATATAAACGTTCTACTTATACTAGTACAACCTTATTTGGTGTTGCAAGTTGTGGATTTTATTATTGTGCATATTGAGTCTTGGTTACTTGAATAAAGAATTTAATTATTATTATTATAGTGCGACTGCAGTGTGGTGTGGTGACCTATGCTCACCTGATTCATATGCAGTATGGAGTAGAAGTCGGGCCTCGCGAGGAAGTCGGCGGCGGGGTGCGGCGCGTGCGGCTCGGGCGCGCGCGACGTGCCGGCGGCGGGCGGCGCGGGCGCGGGCGGCGCCTCCTCCTCCGACAGCTGCGTGCGCGTCATCGTGCGCCGGATCGACTGGTATCTGTAACACGATCCGGAATCGATTAAGAGTACCCGTAGACTACAAACTTTCTATTTTTTTTTAATATGGCTCTACCCGAAGATAATTTGCCAATGTCAAGTAACTTATTGAGAATAAGTAGGTAGTCAACAGTCGAAGTCAGTCAAAAGTCACACGTCACTCAATAAAACGCCGGTGTTTTTACGTTTTATCGACCTTACGGATTCAGTGGATATCACTCTAAAAGCAATCGCGGGTTTTAAGACTCTATTAGGTTTAAACAAGTTGTCACTAGACAACTCACTCGACACACAATAGCAGTGTTAAAAGGGATACAATTCAACGATTCTTATTATTAGGATCACTTTTCGGCACTTTCCTGCAAAATTTGTACACTAAAAACCACTAGACACTAATTTAAAACTTTTGAATTGCATCAGTCCACGCGGCTTGTTTTAAACCCTACCAGCCGAATCCCTACAAACTTTCTATCGGCCGATAGTTTAGTCGGCTTCTTAAGGCAACGAGTAGGGCACACTAGCGACGCAAATTGATTTTAATTGTTAGCTACCAAAACAAATATATTTTAAATAATTACGGGCTTCAGTCTCTCAGCAAACACTTATACTATTTATTTAATAACCATGCACAAATGTTGGGCATGTTTTTGTACTAAAAAAAATATTCACGCCTAAAGTGGCCGCTTTTGGCGGTAATTCAAAATTCAAATGCAATACCAGATCAAATAGCTATAACTATTAAATAAACAGTATAGGTGTTTACAGAGAGACTGAAGCCCCCAAGTTGTTTAAAATAGATCTGGTTTAGTAGCTAACAATTAAAATAAATTAGCGTCGCTAATGGGGTATACCCTTCACCTTAATCAGTATGAAGATGTATGCAGATGCGTACATTACAGTGGTTCAGTATCGGCAGATAAAAAGTGTGATGGGCTTCACGATTGTCTTCAAACTAATTCTGCGGGAACTCTAACACATTGACTGCTCGCAACCAGGTCCCACCAGAATACCAGCGCTGCTGCGGCACTGCAGATAATGCCGTAGCGGCAAATGCTTAGGTTGGGACCTTTTTTGTCGCAGTGGAAATGCCGCCAGCCCGCAGTGCAATAGGCTGACGTCGCCGCCTTTCAGCGGCGCCTGTATGACTGAGCTTCACCTAATGTGAGGCCGGCCAATGGGCCTACCGACTAAAAGCACTGCGGCTGTTCCCGGCATATCCAGGACTACGGGATGGGACTCGACGGACGAACCCTGGAACCGTATCCCATCTATTGACAGCAAGGCACGCCAGCACGGCCTCTTTCCCCAAACAGGGGGCTCAGAGCCTCCGGTCGAGCCGGCCCATTCATGATGAAGCGTGGCTCTCACACGGTCAATATTAAATGTCATAAAATTTACGGCGTATACTGATATACACCTGTGTTTTGTCACATGCTCAGATATTTTTGATAAGTTTGAAGTTCAGACCTATCAAAAATATTTCATCAAAATGATATTAGCGTTCAATTTTGATGCTGACTGTACCTAACATAAACCAGGCAAGCCTAAGAGTGAAATATTTGAAAGGCCTGATTTTTTCGATGAAATGCAACAGGTACAAATTAAATTACCTTCTGTCAAGTTGTCTTCTTTGTACTTCGGGTGCAGGAGATCTCGGAGCTGTTCCATTGACTCCTGGCCTCTGCCACGTGGTGGTCCTGTTTATGTGGTCGATGTAGAACACGCGCCCGTGACTGTCCATACGCGCTTCCCATCCTGAAATCAATTACAAATCATTACATCGATATGTTTTTCACTTAATTAACACTGATTATTTTTAAATCAAACGAAAGTATACCTGCAGGTAATGGTTCCTCGCATTCAATTATTCCTCCAATCATATTGGCAGGAAAATCTCCCGTCAAAGCCATTTGCCTCGATGCTCTCTCAGGTATCGAAGGTAGTCTAATTCCCGCCATGTGCCTGAGAGGCGTCGGCGACGCTACGGCATTGTCGTTGTCATCATTATCATCGAGCGGTCTCGGCCTCCTAAACACCACGTCGTCAGGCGGTCCAGCGTGAACTATGGTAAAATGATTACTATTCGTAAATTCTAAATTAGGTGACCTTATCTCCGAAGTTCTCAACTCATTAGTGAATTCCACCATTTCAAAGTTTTCATGTAATCTACTTTCAGTGTTTTGAATAGGCGGTGGATGCAGGTCCGGAGGCGGCATCGGCCGTGGCCGCCTGGCGTGGTGCGTGGGCGTGGGAGGACACTGGGGTACCGCTGCCCCGGCCAGCGCCGCTACCCTCGTCAACACTCTTGGATGTGGTCGCAGTGGACTTTCTACGGAATTGTTGCCCGATTTGTGAGGAGAATGTTTAGGTGTGCTTTCACAACCTAAATTTTTTAACAGATGCCTAGGTAAACTTGAATGTTTCGGCGTCGTGCCTTCACAAGAGTATTTTCGATTCATCAACATCGTTCCAACGCTTGGGAAACCTTTATTTGCTTCCTCGATGGGTGAAGTTGAATGCGAGGAGTTACAAGAACTCGGAGCGTTAGAGCTATTATTGTCGGTCTCTCTGTGTGGCGTGTCAATATGCGAGGAATTTAAGAAAGCTGTCATCATCGTTGGTGTATTAGCACGCACAGAACTTTGTCGGGTCAGAGGTTTGTGACCTTTTAATACGGTAATTTCTTTCTCTTCAATTTGATTCCTATTATCATCTTCGAATTCTGAATGATTACTTATATCATTCAAAAATGTGTTTTGTGCCTTTTCTTCGGATTTAGCGTGGTTTGGTGTCAAGTTGACACCATCTACGAAATCTTTAGGTGGACTTACTTTATCCTTCCTCGCAAAAGTTGTGGTGATATAATTATCAGGACCTATATCTTTTATAAACATTACATTATTCATATGACTAACGCTTGGCGTCACATCAGGTACTTCTTTCGATTTAAATTTTTCATCAGCTAACCTAGATATTTTCATAGAAGAAAGAGTAGATTCACATAAGCTGCCATCAGTTTCAGGTGTTGCCAATGGGGCTACATTTTGACCCCCTCTCCAAAAACTAGCTGTAGACGACATAGCTACTTGGTTTCCAGAGTAAAATTCGCCTGGTTTGAAGTCATTGATCTCCCCTTGCAGTACAGCTGAGTTGGTGATATTGTTATCAGTAAAAAACTGTTCGTCTATATCTATCAACTCGAAAGTGAACGTGTCTTCGGGCTTTGTCAGTTTTTTTGGTTTTCTGTGCCTCGGTACCTGCGGCGGAGACAATGCGTGCATTCTCTCGAGCGGCTTGTGCGATTGTCTCGGCGGCAACGGCGGCACCGGCGATTTTTCCGCATCACTTGGCACATTCGCACCTTCCACGTCATATACGAACTTCATTATCTTGCAAGGATTCTTTGGTGACCATATTTTATAATATTCAGTACCTGGCGAGGTCGGAGATTCAAACCCGCTATTTATTTTAGATTTCTTTTTGACGCCATTCAATAGGAGACCTCCACCAGTATCGACCGGAGGAGGATATTTCTTTTTAACACCTGAGGATGTGGGCTTACAGTCCATAGCACTCGGAGATTCACTATTTACAGAATGAGATTCTTTACTTAAACTACTAATTAGAGATTCACTAGCATCACATTTTGTTTGATCGAGATTCAAATTGTTCCCGTTACTTTCTAAAGCACTAATTGAGCATTTGTTAACGTTATCGCTGAGATGTTTGATGTCATGGCTCGGGCCCGGCACGAACTCTACTCTGGGCGGGTTTTCAGAGTTCATTTCAAAACTCTCATTGTTGTAAGAGAAGGGAGAGACGTGATCTCCACTTCTCTTTCTAGAGATGCCCTCTTTGAGTCTCGAGGGCAATTTCTTGAGGTCAACTTTAAACCGAGGCGGCAGCGTGGGAGATTCTGCGACACACTCTTCCCCTTCGCCATTGTAGTAACGAAAGCACAGGAGCTGCTCACAATCTGAAAAAACAAACAATACTATTTAGAAAACATATTAAAAACATACCTTATATAAAAAGATTAATAGCAATGAATGCTGCATAGACGATTAATTAGGGCTAGTAGTTAAAGAATTACCTTCATAAGGTTGATTAGGCTCATCAAGAAGCCACATTATGTCGCCGCTGGCGCATCCGGTGGCCGGCACGCGCTCGACGATGCCAGCGATACTCGCCGAGTCTGAAACCAACCAATGCATTTGAAAATCACTACAATTTATTGCTAACATTAGCACACAAATTTTAAGTATTTTCAACCCATTGTACAAGGTCTTATTAAAATGCAGTAAAGTAATTTACATATTATGCGGGTAACTAGGTATGTGTATTACGAAAAAAAATGTGAAAGCAAAAAACACGCCTTGCAAAATCTTATTTCGAGGCTGAGTCGTACCAAAAAACGCAAAATAAAACAGACGCAGGTGCAAAAGACTCGACATCAAAAACAAACAACAAGTAAGCGAAGTGCACCGCAGACAGACCACGACGAACCCTTCTGTTTTTTATCTAACAAAAATCAAGAGCGGGCGTAGTTTGCCCGCGTTCGGCGCAGGCGCATCACAAATTATGAGCCAGGCGTAATCACCGGATGCGGGAGTCGCCCGCACAGTTTATGCGAAATAATCGAAGCCACCGAATTGCCAGTTAATTGGGGAAACATGTCCATAAATTTCACGGGGGCAAATTGATTCCGTAAGAGAATTTAGCTGGATCCGCCAAAGCATTACCATATTTTGATTGGATTAATATACGAGCGGACGGTTAACATCTTCCTGCCGCTGATTAAGTGTGTGCCTGGATCGTAAATATCGAAATGAATGGAAGCGTTTACGTCAAACATCTTTTATTTTTAATCACAAATATCAAGCATCTAAAAACATTTTATATTGCTTGGCGCTAAAAAAAGTTAAAAGAAGGGCGAGCAGAAGAAACAAACAAACTAAACTGACTTGTACCAGGATAAATCGCAGTATTATCTTAAAGCTGTTTCCGCTTGGAAATAATTACTCGAGTCTAAAGACGGCGGGAGATCGATCGCTCCCATTTGTTTTTTGTTCCCAATAATTTGTTACCCAGCATTTAGGCAGAGACATCGTTTGCGCGCTGAAATTATCGCTAGCCGAGACTCATTTCCTGCACGCAGTAATGGGTTATGTCGTGATAAGTCGTGACTTTAAGCTAGCTTGCGATGGTGGTGATTAGTGCTTGTAAAGTGGTTCATGACGGTGACGATGACGACACTCGGTGACACAGAGGGCGTCTATATCCGGCCGGTGACGCAACATCCACGCGCGCTTCCGTCCGCAGGATATGGGAGGAGAAACAAGTGTACCCGCTACGGAGATCATGCCATGTTTCCGCGGGATTTAGTAAGATACACCTACCTACCCTACGTACCTACCAACCTACGGCGTACTCGATGCCTTCATTATTCAAATAGTCAGTCTTAAGTTGCAATGATATGAGAGAGCGGACTTTGAACTAAATAACAGATAAGTACATTAAAAAAAATTCAAAAACTCTAGAGAATTTACAGTGATCATAATTAATGAGACCAGTTTTGCATACAATGGGGTTATTCCAAATCATTCTGCGCGCATGACGAAGGTGTGAAAAATTCAACGCAATATTTGCTTCCGCTCATTTTTCAGGAACTCGAACCACTTCACACAAAAAATAGACTGACATAACGTATAGGAGAACATCTGTAATTTATTAACTACATCTTCTGAATTCTAGGAATGAAGGATTTAAGATTAACATTCTATGTTGCTAGCAAGCAAACAATATAATGCATTATACATTTTTACGCAATGCCTTAAATCTCTGTAATAAATGGCATTGGCGATAGAATGTCGCCAATCAATCTAAAAACGGCCAAATTGCTTTAAAAATGATCTGCTTGTTGGCTTGTGGCATTACTCTTCGTAATTAGATCACGTCTCAAGTTCACATCATCACACGCCGCTCTAAGCATTCATTTGGCGGAAGCTCGCAGTTAACTAAACTACGGTCATCTCGGCCCCCATTCAGTGCATCTGTCTTTGACGCCCACGCCCTTCTGTTTAAACTGGGGTTTTTGTACCGCATGATGTCTTTTTAAGTGGACCCCTTAGTTTCACACGAGATATGATCCTCCAAATAGCGCCGTCACCTCGTATCCTTCACAAACGTAAACGGCCTGTCAATATACCGTTGACACGTTAAGAACTCGTCGAAAAGACGATCACTTTTTCCTAACCTTAAAATAACACTCAAGCACAACAGGATTAAACAATAGTTTACAATCTTAAGTGACTGGAACGACGCTAGAAAGGAAATGATAGTTTAAAGGGGTCGTAGCGGCGATGACTGAATCCCATTAGCGAGTGACGATTTGACAGTTTCGCCGCCTCGGTGAGGCATTGACGCACAGCTGAACTGTTCCCCACGTTCACACATCGGCTTTCAGCGCATTAACTGCTCGTACAATAAAAACCTTAAATAAGGTTGATTTTTCACCCTCACGTCTGAGTAGACAAAGAAAATAAAAGAAACGTGTGCATTCACGAGTTCGTTTGTTGCCTTCATAAAATTGCTTAATGGTAATGCATTTTAAAATTCCTTTTCATTCATTCAAAGTTCCATTAAGGTCCGGTTAATTTTACGAGTGGCGACCACTTAAAATTCCCTGTGGTGGGCACGAATCGTACCGGATATTGGGAGTTTATACAGTGGTGGTGCCACGGTGTCCATTAGCACCTCCGAGATAACCGGCTGACAGTTATCGCGGCGAATGTCGCCGTGATGGATGAACGGCTGACGCTGCCACTTAAGGGGTTGCTGTGCTGCCGACGTCTTCGTATCACCTTCGTATCACTCACTCCTTTATGCTTGGCATGTACCTATGTATGTCTATAATTATTTTTTTTATATATGATAGGTTGCAGACGAGCAGCCGAATCACCTGATGATAAGCGAATGCCGCCGCCCATGGATACCCGCGTCACCAATGGTGTCACAAGTGTCTTCTTTCCCACGGATTGGGCCTCAGCTCCAGTACTATTACTCACACAGCGACACTTTAGTACTCCGGTACTATCACAACACAGCAGGTTTTCTGTGAGGCCTAGGTATCACCCCGGTCGAACCGGCCCATTTATGCCAAAGCATGGCTCTCCTACGGTCAACAATACATTGATTGAATATGTACCATAAGTTAAACGAAAATAGAACATTCATGACAAATAGTCCATTAGAATTCACTAGGTCTAGAATTTTGTATGTTGTGCAAGCAAAAAGTTGCAAAGCTAAAAATGGAGGGGAAAAATTGGGGGAGGTCTTCGCAGATGGGCTCTACAGGCTAATAAAAAAGAATACCAGCTCACGTCCTTTAGTTTGTTTTATACGCATAGTCGCATCGTGAGTCATTAGGCGTTAGCTAATCACAATTCTATTGCGGGTGCGCACATACTGTGGAATCGTTTGATAATACCGTCAAAGCAGGAATGTGATTCATTACAATTAACTGTTCATCATTATAATTAAATCATTAGATCAATTATTTTAATGAATCAGTGGTGAAGACTAGGTACGTAGTAAGTTCGCCCTGGGTGCGAGAATGGAAGAAGCCAGCTTGTGACCGGCAAAAATGAGAGGGGACGATTAAAAGTGAAAAATTATCTTCTTCGTGAATCAGGCTCTTATTTCAAAATCAGCTTTTAGACTTTTGCTTGATAACAAACAAATAGGAAACCTATAACGTGCCAGCAGATATTATAAAAGAAATTAAAAAACACACACTTATTGAATGTATACGACTATGATAATTTGCTAAAAACAATTTGCCTAATAAAGACATCGAAATTCATATTTTTACAAGAACTCAATACTCTACCTCACATTTCGTGTATTCATTGATAACTCAACGGAGCACTGACAGCTAACATAACCCATACCTACTCACCAACCAACGCCTCACATAATAGTTACTTGTGCTAGTTTCCCAAAAAGGGCAGAGACGGAGGCGCCCGTTATCACCATCTGCGTTCAATAGCTGTCTTGGCATGCCAATAATCGTAGCTATTAGGGACCAAACGAACTTGAATTTGCAATGATCTATTTATATGTGCTAGATTGTTTTATTATTATTGCAGCAAAGAAAACAACTCTTATCTGGAAAGACGGTGTCGTGGAACGTGGGCGGATGCGCGGGCGGGACGTTCGTCTTGCCTGCGATGGCCGCGAGGCACCCAGCTCTAATAGGGCATTAGCTGTCAATTAAGAGCAACCGGCACGCCTCGCCGACAATCAATACCGTTCCTCGACAAATAACCATAAAAAATACGGTTATATTTTAATCCACTGGATTCACGAGGTGCTCAATAATTTACACAACGTCAAGAATATAAGAATGCCACAGAAGCTCAATCAATCATACAATTGCTCGCGGTTTAAAGGTACGTGAAGTAAACTGAACAAAATTCATAAATAGCAATAATTTAGTGCGATGTTCATAAAAATAAACAATTCTATATGGGCTGGTCATAGTTGTGTAAAGTACCTATTAGCATACAGGTCGCATGAATCGCCGCGGGCGCTCATTGATCGGCGAGATGGCGCGCGCGCAGCTCTCGTAATCTCATTCACAACGCGCAGCCGGCCTCGCTGCGGCCGACCGCCTACTCCACCGCAACATGCATGTTACAGATGATATCACAAACTCAGAACATATTTGAGGAATGCTATCTATAAACATAATCATGACTTGCAAAACTGACTAGGTGAATGGCGATAGATCGAGCCGGATGAATCTTAACATAGTGTGAACACGCGTGTCGCAACTAACCGCATATTCCAAGCGTCGACAATCATCCTTCATAATCTACAACATCAACTAAGTAAGGCAAAAGTTTAGACCACAGCT
This sequence comes from Marasmia exigua, assembly GCA_019059595.1. Classification (NCBI taxonomy): domain Eukaryota; kingdom Metazoa; phylum Arthropoda; class Insecta; order Lepidoptera; family Crambidae; genus Marasmia; species Marasmia exigua. Next base: position 19,392,687 of record CM032470.1, read on the forward strand.
TGAATCATTAACTATCAAGTTTTTACTAACAAATGATCTGTTAAACACACTTGCTTTGCGCCTACGACAACGTTGCAACAAACAAGTGGACAACAAAATGTGCAACAGATGGCCGGCACAGTGGCATCTTAAAATGTTCTATGAATTGGCCGATTAAGTAATAAAGTATAATATGGTATTGAGTAGTAAATTAGGCAAGCGTTAATATTTGCGGACACCTACAGCCACCAACCTGCCGCATGCCGATATTACAGGTCGACAGTCAATAAACTCCCACGACTGCTTTATTTCACCACTACGAAATGGAGCACCTATAGTTCTCGTGCTTCCAAATGTTGACGAATACTTGTACTGTAAGTAATAACTTCTTGCTTAATTCTTCTCATGATCCTCCGACAGCTGGAAGTATCCCTATAGAATTAAATTATACGTTGCGAACTTTTAAATATGCGGCACAAAGAGATATATCGTTTGATTACCTACGTTGACTTCGAAGTTCGAGTTTTCACGGCTCCAAACGATTGCTGTCCTAAGTATTTGATAGTATTTTTGAATTGTAACCGATAAGAGGTCTTCACACAACGGACAGACAGAGTTTTTTCCCCATTAGAAATACAACATTTTCCATCAAATAAGTTTCCATATTCATACAGCAGATGTTGGCATGCAGAACTAAGAATGAAGATTGTTTAATGGAAAATGCAATTATGCAAATGAGCGTCGACATGTCGTTACTAATGGAGAACAGACGCCAGGAACAATCCAAGGTTCAAATGGGCGCTTAGTGCTTAGTGCACGTGAAGTGCGGAAATACATAAAAGGCGGCAAATATTAGCAGAGACATGACTTGAATGGTGCTAGGTTAGGCGCCGGTCCCAGGTTGCAACCGGCATTCTGTCGGCGTATGTGTGTGTCTACGTATCTTTGTCGTCCAAATTTCGCAATGTTCGCCAACGAGGGCGGAGGGCGAGCGCGTCTTCGCGTCACCGTCACGTAGGCGCGTGCGCTCGGCATGCGCGGCGCGCCCACCGTTACGCCGCCGCCATTATAAATCTCGTACGATTCCGCGGAATTTATGGGAACATTGCCAGCGACATCCTCGCCGATCGACATCGACCGGTTATCGACTGGGCACTTGCCCACACTAATTCTATGTTTGCGATTCGTGGAGGCCATACACCTGTACGGTTTTCGGTCCATAACTTTGAGCTGCTTAAAGAGCGTCTAATTTCGTAAACAAACATGTTCGTACAATACTAATGCTGTCAATAAGATTTTTTTTAAAACCGCTTTTATTTTACAAATCGATCGCTGTAATAGCAAAGAACACCTACATAATATTGATGGACGTAATTCTTTACAAAACGTTCTGGATTAAATGTGCTAATACCTGCACGCATGCTGAATCTGGATTGCACCGATTTTATAGGAATAGTCAATCACAGACGAGAGCCTGGCCTGGAGTCCGGGACGAACGACCTCCACGTTTTCAAAACGAATACAAATGCCCAGATTTATGCAGCTCAATTGCAGAAGATTCTATTGCACCATTATGTGCATACGTTGTGCATGTTAACTCAAAGAATACATCACGGATTTACAGCATCGATAAGTCCAAACGACAACAGATATTTATGTTTATGAGTTTTGTATTAATATACTTATCGAATCCAATTGATTCCGAGTAACGCACGTCAGTAACTTAGAATTCCGTGGAGGCACGTGGTGAACCGAATATTTGCACGCACTTCCTGTAGAAATTCAATTGACGAAAAATAACGTACAACAGCGTATGAGTCGACAGTCAAGTAACGTACTTTTGGCAGGACATTAATACTCAGGCATGTTTAGTAGGCAGCGAGTTAGCAAGTATTGAAGCGGACACTTACTAGCAAGATGATGTGATAGATGAGTGAATACATCGGACAGCGCTGCCATTGACCGTGAACGTACCGTATTCAAATGTCAAAGTTCATCTCTAAGGATTTCCGCATCAACACATCATACTTTTACTGTTGTAAAACAGTCTGAGTCTGTGTATCTTGTGCTTGCCAATCTTGACAAACTTCAAACTTTAAGGTCTCTAAATTTTAGCATACTTAACGTGGGAACTCACTCATATTGTTAGATGAACAAACAATGCTTGTGCAAAAACTTAGCTCACACGCAAGCTGCGAAATAAATTATGTTATTGTTCACCAAGCCCATTATCATGCTTCTTATTTTAAATTGAAAACTTATTATTTAATAAAACCAACAAATTATAAAACAGATAAAAAATTATCCTTGAATCATCAAATTTTATGAAATTGTATAACTTATGTATGTGTAGACACACTAACGATTAAAAAATCATTCAATGAGTTAATTGAATAACTAAAACCCTAGAACCAAAAGATAAGAAAAATGTTGATGCTTACATAGCACATAATCACGAATGACAGAGAAATGATGAAGCAGGAATATTAAACATGGAAAGGTCATGTCGGGCAATTCCTGTGGTAATGTTATTGCTTATCGTGGAAACTACGAGACCTGTGTATTAAAGAAAACCACAAGAACATTAAAACGGAATAAAAGCTGATACGCGGAGTCAGATAAAGACCTCAAGTCTCAGGTTTAGAGCGAGTCGAGTAACGGAATAGACCGCTGCAACTGTAACTGGAGCGTTGCATTCCCACATGATAAATGCTGCTGTTGTCTACGCAGAGAACGGATTTATCTTTTTGCAATTCACTTCCGTTATCTCGTCGAGACAATGCCAATGGTTCGTGTGAAATTTAGTGGGGTCATTCCAAGCAGATTCCTTAAAAAGACGCTTTTTGTTATAAATTACAATTTTGGATTTGCTGACACAACGATCTGCGTATATGAAATCGATATCCTGCCAATTCCCACGCGCGTGCCGCGGAAGTTCATATCTTTCAGTCAGCAGCTTGGGAAATGTAAAGTTGAAAGTAATGGTTCGAGACCGCATCGTTGCAATATCGACTTTACAACCAGGAAATTGTGCATTTACATGTTGGCTTCTTCATTGGTGGCCAGAGGCCATCCCAACTAACCAGTCAGTTGTCAAGAAATCGGAATGCAACAAGACATCATAACGTGTTTATTGATGTCTTGATCTCTTAAAATTAAATGCTTTTTGGCTACGACATCGCGGCTTGTACGACATCCTGTATCCTTATTGTTTTTGAATTTTAGATGTATTGCTATACCATGAGTTTTATAGTTTTGATTTATTTCGTCAGCACCATTCGTTGTATCGCTTGGAGCCGTCCACTGCCATGGTTTACAGAATGGTGTCGCGTTTCATGCCGACACCTAACACCCAATATCTGAACATCTCTGGGGAGATTAGGTGGCGGACGGTCCATAAAATACAACATAATCGTTACGTCTGTGGTGTAATAAAATCTGTTGCTACTTTAGACAGGCTGTAAATATATTGTTATCTAGATTCGAATGAGCTGCCTCGCCACTGTTTTATTGGATGAAGTTTTACTGTCTTTAGCTAGATAGGACCCAATATTTATTTTAGAACCGCATTAATGTTTTTTCTGTCATCATCACTCTCAAGATGGGTAGTAAATGACTTTTCTTTTGTCCAAAATAATTTATTGCAAAAATACAAAATACCTTCAATATTTTGCAAGTGCCAGTTAGTGTAGTGACTTTTAAACTTATTAACTTGAGCAAAATGAGTTCAGAGCATATTTACACATATTCAATTCGTCGGAACGTTGCAAAATCAGCAGCAAAAAGATTACACAATGTGAATGAGGGCCAACGAACTGCAGATAACAATGCGTTTAACGCCATAAAACAATGCACTATACGGGCCACAAATGAAATCACTAAAAGAGAAACAGCGGTTCTGACCAAAGTAAACCAGATTTCACTACAGGCAATAACCACGTACGCAACAGCGATAAGCTTTTATTGCTAGAATTTTACTAAAAATTGAATTATTCTGAACGAGTATATTTGCATTAAAAATGCAACAAATAAAAAATATTCAGGACGCATATAGAACAACAGTTCCAAGGACAGTCTCATGATAGGCGGCCGATTGAGGCACTGATTTACATAGTGCGCCTGCGACCGGACGTGCGGCATCGGCGGCGTTTGGTCAACGTGCGCGACATCTATCCACCGTCACCGTGTAAAAACAGCCTTTAATACCTCTGCATAGGATGCCGCGAGCACTAAGCATCTGTATTCTGGAGTGATGTCAACACTGACCTTGTCACAGAAGGGACCACCCAGAACAGTCAAATTTAAATACTTATCCAGTAGAACTGCAGTTTTTATAGCCATTGCTTTATATCGACTTGGGTGAGACATTTCCTTTGGCTTTAAAAGGTTAAGTTTCTAAAAGGTATTCACAATGAATCCACAAATATTAACAAAGACTTTATGAATATGCAATGAAATAGCATAAAGTGCTAGAAAAAAATTAAAAGCCTATCTGGTGCAGACATCTAGGCACACAATTTGGCACCCGGACAGCCGCAGCGGCGTCGTCACATCCGGCCCGATGACCGCGAGTTGCGCAAACGGCTGCCAATATATGGGCATTGTATGCAAAGCGCCAGCGCCCGCGCACCCGCTGCCAAATACTAATTCACCAACGCTAACGGTACACATGTTGTCCTTTCGTGAGACTAACCTGTCTTACTAGGGAAAGGTCGTAGCACTTTTAAAGTTAAAGCAATGGAGATTGTGAATAATATTGTGTTTCGCATGATCTTTACAAAAATATTGTCTTTCTTCAGACATCAAAGTATAAAATATCGTCCAGTATTTAATCAGTCAGGTAAGCAGAGCAAACCCTATCATGCAAACCTCATCACATCGGTTGAAGACCGCCAACTACCAGACACTGAGCTGACACTGAAAATTTCTACACAGAAAAACTCAACTAGGTACATATTTTGGCCTGATCAGGGAACCGAATCTGGCACCACAGGGATCTCTTTACCACGTGGCATCTCTCTATGTTGTAAGATGGCGAGCAAAGTACTAATATCTTAAACTATATATCACAAAACTTTAAGACATAATGCATATCCTGCATCAAATTTCTTGCTTCGAACTGCAAATAAAAAAGTTAATTCATTCAATCTTGACACACCGACACGTTTAAATGAAACAACAAAAAACGTAGCTTGACTTATGCCCAAGTTCCGGATACACACACATGCATAATACGATTAAGCCGGACTCTACAAATACAGTAAGACTACACAAAAAGCTAAAATCACACGCTGGCTAACAAATGATGTTGACTTAAGCTCAGGCACACAAACACACAGACCCTTTGAGATGTACTCCGCGTATCCGCAATATCAAAAAGACCGGAAGGATTTTACTTTGGGACCTTTTAGGATGTGGCCCTGTTCGTCTCACCATACAAGGAACATCGTGAGAGGTAGATAGCAAAGATTTTAAGCAAACATTATATTAAGCTTCCGGGAAATTATGGATACTGCAATCCTCACATCAAAAAATACAGACTCACAAACTGACACCTATGAACCGCTTTATATGGAACCGACATGGGCACATAGGGTATAAATAATTCAATAAGGTAATAATAAGGAAAATAGCGAAAGAAAATAGACATCATTATGAACACTCCCTAAGTGGATATTTGACAGTTGTCGATGTAATTTGATCTCTTAGCTCACCCAATTTTATTGATCTGTTCAATATGTATGTTTATAATCTGCAGTCTATAAACTTTATTTTCGAATTCATCTTTTCGAGTTTGAAAAGCAACGGTCGTGTGAAACGAATCCTGACCGGCACCGGACGTCCGTCTTTGTCGATATTCCCATTCTACATCAAAGGGAGTCAACGGGTGCACAGCGCATTCTGATTTCAACCTTATACATGAAGTCGCTGAGATTATTTTAGTGTTCGTTATAGTGCCCATCGTAAAACTGCCCTAATACATCTTGTCACTTGAGGAGATGATTAAACTGTAGTGGACCGAGTTACAATAGCGGATGCGGAAATAACTCGTAGTGTTACAAATTGTCCAGTCGAACGTAATACAGCTTTAATCGATGATGATGAGCATAGAACCAGTTTTACCAGATTATATTATACAAGTTTGTTATGTGATACTAATAAATTGTGATTTCAAAAATTTCCCAGCCGCCTCCTTCACGATAGCTGTTAAGATTTCAACTATAAATGACAACGTGGAAATAAATTGAACATACCGGTGTGCTGAGACGCCCAAATCGACGTTAAGTAGTAATCATAGCAATTAGAAACTCTGATAAATGAATCGCTTGACCTTCACCGATCATGACACCGATAATAGCTTGTATTTACCTGGAACAAACAAGCAGAAAATAATTTAAAACGTGCCGAAATGAAGAATACAGAAATAGATAATGATATTAAATTTGTCACTTGGTGCGAGTCGCGAGTGGTCACTCGCGCGCACCGTAGGCGTACGCCCACGTGACACGTCCAATCCATTTCCGCTGGGACTTGAGACACGAAACACGCTCTTCCCTTCAAACACCCGCACCACACACCGCCTCGATCCTATCTCACCTGCACTGTTTGCTTTCACACGGGCTTACACTAAGCCGATATTTCCAAGTGCAGTTTTAAAATTCCAATCGGTGCAGCGGTTGATTGCTTATAAGAAGCGACCTTGGATGAGGTCTCGCGCGGCGGACGTGATGATCGTAAAATAAAAACGCAGCCGCAAAGACAAACAGACAGACGACTATAATATATGGCGAGACGCTCACACGATTGACGGCCGATAGCTCCTCAGAATGTCGGCATCCGGCATTCAAGGTGACACAACCCATCCTTGCAGATCCGGTCCGAACGAAGGCAATATTGGCAGTTCCATACATACTACAATAGGGGCCCAGAGTATAACTTAATTCCAATTATAGTTTGAGAGAGCTGTCTTACTGGATTTTAAGAGTTTAAAATGAAGGATGGTGATACTACAGCTACATCCAACAAGCGGCTCCAATGTTAGTAGGATGGATACTACTATATTAATGTAGCTCTGAATCAATCTGCTTCCGCAAGGGTAATGATAGGTCTATTTATTTATTACTCAACACTTGATATGATACGAGTATAAGGCTCATTATAATGAGCCAAGAAGTAATCTCGGATTATAAGGTGGTTGTGTAACGCATGGAACTGTGACAGGCCGCGGGCAGAGCTGTCGTGTGCACTGGATTGTCGTTAAATTGAATTAGAGCACACCACCGTCAGCGCCCGCGCAGTTCGACGACCGATCGCCCACCACATTTTCAATACTTATTGATTCTGTTCAAACGATCCTTCGTAATTGATAAATCTCATTGTGGGAGTGACAGCGACCCAAATTACAACAGGTCTCCGTCTGAAATAACCTATTTGCACATTTTCTATTGTAAACATTATGTGAAAAAGAAATACTTATGATGCAATATCGCATAATGGTAAAAGCGTAGGTAAATAGTATTTTTAAACGCTCATGCGTAGGGTGGGCTGCCTATCATAGAAGCTTATTACAAGCGTGGGTTTCTGAGGTGAAGGCGGTGATAGAGTTCCATTTAGTAGGCTCTCGTTACTTTCAGAATTACGATGTCGTAAAGGTTTATGCACACTACTTTTATGCAGCTTCGCATATAAGCTAGAATCATCTAAGACAGGAAGTCTACAATCAAAAAGTGACTCAATGTTAGGCATATGCGGAAGACCCGCACTATATTTTTCACATTAGCCTAAATAATTCCAAGCATAATCATAGCATAATCCTTGAAATAGGAATGAATAACTGTCGATTAGTTAACAGTTACATTACATAAGTAAGTTTTATATGCATGCACTTTGGTAAATATTCATAGAGTGACTAGATAAGAAACAATTTCTACTTTTTATCCGTAGTACATAACCAGAATATTTGTAAGTTTGTTCTTAATAAAGTAGTCAACTAAATTAAAGATTACTTAAGTCCTTGAACTACTTGAAATAGTAATTTGTCCGGTTACTACCTCCTAATTAAGCTAACAACTAAAGATAGGTACTGCTAATGCATCGAATTAGCTGCTTTTCTTTCCTCCCAATCATTCCTCCCTCGCTAGAACAATTTGGTAGGTGTGATGGATAACTGAATTACTGCTTACATTAGAGCCGAGTCTTGAACTCGGCTGTTGAGCAAGCGCAGCATGGACGGAAGTGCTGACACCGACGCACCGCCCTCGTCGTAATATCAACGCATTCTTATATGGATTAAAAATATTAATCTCAATACTGATCCTAATCTTGTCTAAGAAGATTAACAAACTCTATTTTGATTGCATGTTAGTATAAATAGTAAATTTAGTTTGAAGCTATTGCGAATTGCAAAACATCTTTATTTCTAAAACTGTATTAATGCAAAACAGAAAACAGAGACTTCTTCTTTTCTAACGTTGTTTTTCTCGCAAACGAGATTCGCACTCAAGCGTATACAATCATTTGATCAGAATATATCATCTTCCATTTAATGTCTGCGCACAAAAAATCACAAGGGAAATTCTACTGACAATTTGTCTTCATCAAATCACGAGGCTAATGCATCAAAAACTTTCTTACGTATTCATTCATCACTGTAATGATGCGGCATGTGTGTGATAAGTATGGTAAGTATGGTACCATGCATAACTAAGCCGGCTCGTCACCCGCACGCCTCACTGAACTTTCACCATACCGCACCATGTTAGTTACACCATGTGTGTCGTGATATCATACTTTATACAGACATAACATTTGAATGAAGACGGTGGCTTCATGATTTAGCAGCGTCTTGCTTCGTGGCCTGAGCAAAAATTCCTATTGCAATTCCTATAATGGGTAGTATGTATACCAACACTTTTTCCTTTACGTAGCTTGTTGAGTTTGTATGTATCAGTAGACATGATTTTATTTCATATTTATTATGAGTAGTCTAGGCTAGGTCTAGGTTCTGTAAATCTGTAATGTGTACTGTTACGAAGATCGTGTTTTGATTTTCATGTCCAGTTGTACTGTCGGGTTTAAAATTCGCCACTACAAACTATGTGAATGCAAATAGATAAGCATCAAAATAAAACTGCGAAGAGAGTACGCTTCAACATTCAAAAAAAAACACTATAAGTAGAAGGTATCAATCAATGATCGTACATTTTATCAGGTACTGGACTTTACCCTTTATGAGGGAAGGCTGTGCTTGATATAGAAACTGTTCAAGATCTCAGAAGGTGTAGTAATGCTGCGAAATTCGATAAATACGGATAACTTCACACTTATATCAGACGACATTTCTTTCTCGGCGTAAAAGATATTATTTAGGTACTTAGGCGTTTCAAAGGCCTCTCAACCGGCTCTTAAGACACAATAATATAATTTTTATTCGTATTTTACATCGCTATCAACTCGGACCAGACATGGAAAAAACCTTTCAGTTGGTTCATTATGATCGTTTTATTTTAAACGCACAGGCATAAAATGCAAATGCTGTTTTAATGCATACGACGAACAACAAAACTAAAATGCCTGAGGCACTAGTTTCAACTACGTCATTTGGGGATTTGGGATCAATTTTAGCAAAGCAAGTGTTGATAAATTTGAGGCAGTTCCTTATGTACATGTACATCGCTACGTTTGGCGTAGCTTTGCTCTGCATTTATCTGCTTTTGCATATTATCCACGACGAAAGGAACTCTTCTATCAAGAGTTAATTAATCATACTGCCAAGAACAGTAGCTACTCCGCGATGGTTACTGAAGTGTGTTTATAGCATCCGCCTTCCTGCCGTGGACCGACGAAAATACCGTTACGCCCGCACAACCAAACTCCATTGATTTACATACGCAAATCATGACGAATTGCCCACAATGCACGTCCGAAATACGCCGGGCTTCTCGGCCGGCACACATCAATGCGATTCATCACCAATTCCCTCCCACATAAGAACCATATCGGCATGAATGGAGATGTTATCCTTACGACATATAGGGCACACAGCGGCCCTGGTTGCGCATTGCTGAAGGTTGTTGTTTAACTCATTAAAATTTTGTTTCATCAGACTGCCCTGTGAAATTCCATCTGTAAAGAAATACTAATGCAGGATATCCTTTAAAATAACCGCGTACGGTCAAAAAAGATAGGCTATGGAAGTTACGTGGGAGCAAGCAGGATCTTTATTTGCTTGTTTTGATCAAAGGCCTCATCTCTTTTTGTCAAAGCCTATTCAAAGACTCGCTCGGAACGGGACACACAACCTCCACATTTCCGTAGCAATCAAGATTCCGTTCTAAAAGCTTTTATAATCAGTATAATTCTAGTGAACTTACATGATATTGGCATTAACAATGCTGTCAATAAAGTAATTGGTTCATGAAACAATTACATCCGTACTGTAGTTACTGAAGAATATTTATTTGAAAATGAGCCATAATGAATAAAGTCATGGCGGAAACACGGCATTCAACAAAAACAAACTATTGCTGCATGGCGAGCCTTAAAAAATTTTACACTCGTTAGTGCATCCGGTGAATTACGATTGCGCGTGGTGTCTTTTTGCTCTCAGTTGGATTCTAAAAAGAAACCGATCAATCGGACAGCAGCATAGCACACGGGAGGGAGAATATCCTGTCGCCGCGGGGGCGAGCAGCGTCCGCGGCGGGGAGGTTGCGCCCGCGCAGGCATCCATGAATGGCCCTAACGAACTCGCTGACCTTGGCGGGGCGGCCCTCCGGGGCTTCGGCCGCTCGTGGCCCTCCCGGACCCTACATAACTTAGATTTATTGTTTCTAGAAAACTATTTCTAACATTTGAACCAAGGTTAAGTAACGTACCCAAGCTATAGAATTTTGAGACCTTTACCAATCGAAAGATCTCTAATTATATGTTTATTCTTTATGGCAGTAACTTCGTACCTTGGATACCAAAAAAGATTTAAGGCTTTGAAAGTTACCATTATGTTCTCTCGAGGCGTTCACGGAAGACCAGCGTCGCGGCGTCAGTAGACGACACGACATTATTGCTGAGTGAACGCCTTTTTCACTGACACTATGTATACCTATGTACCATTGCGTACCCTTCAACGGCCAAGTCACACAACATTAACTATAAACAATAAAGAAATTGCAGTAAGAAACCTTAGACTTGGCGCGACTTTGTCTAGATTTCATTACTTTTTAGAGATAAACAATTAGCTCCATCGAGACTTGGCTAGTTTTTTACAGAATGTTTTGGTGGGATATGTAAGTTTTATTTAGAAATGACTCCATGATGCCCGAATGAATGAATAAGTTATAGTATGAAGTAATCTTTATTTTATTATTTATGTATTTTCTACAATGTCCGTGACATAACTATGGCTCTTGGGTTACTTATAAAAAAAAAATAGTTGACTAACTGAAGAGTTGACTACGCTGGTACGGCTATGTCGTGTGATAAGAATACGTTGGGATCAAATGTCTGGCCATGTCACCACCGCCGGGTCCTGACAGAAGGGATAGTCCATTATGTATGCCCAAGACATTGTGAAATGGACCTGACCGGACCCCAGGCTCCAAAACGACATCTTGGAAGATCTTTGAGAAGATTGTAGACTCCAGGATCAGACAGGAGTGTTTTGGAGCGGAAATATTCATTCTGCAAGGGTAGGTACCCTTACCGTGGCAAAATCATCAATCAAATATTTCCGTTTCATGGACCCTGCTTTACTCAACTACGGCGAAGCACAAAGGAGGGTTGTGATTTCGACATGTATGCAATAAGGATTGACATGGAAAAATACAGACTCTTCAGTCTGTGCACTTCCATTTTCTTGACGTGCAGTGATCGGGTGATCACTGAGGTGCAAAAGTTATATAGGCATATATTGACGTTATCCGAGAAATGTCCGTGTTTCCTGATTCTATATTTAGGGCCGCTATTGGTCACACTAAACTCTTTTCCATTACAGCAGGGTTCCTTCTTTAGTCCATTTCTGTTTGACGTGATATTAGAAGTTCTGTCAGACATAATCGAAAATCCTCATGAGCATCCTCCTTAGGTCAACACCTACATCAACATGTATTCTCTCGATATTGCACATTATAACCTGAGCTGTAAACTTGTTTGGATGGGATTCAAAATCATAGGCTAACGTGATTCTATATTGAATACAATGTACTGTTTAACCTATTCTTCAAATTACAGGAAATGATTGAATTATTCAACGTAACACATAAATACATAACGTACACGTACGTAATCGCGTACGCGGTAAACATCTCATTCACGATCCTTTGATTGAGTTTGAATGACTGACGTGTGCTGTGTATACAATCGCATCGAAACAGGAAGTAAAACGAGTCCAACCATATCAAGGACGTTAATATTGAAACTAGATTTGCGATACCATTCATTAGAGTAACCATTAAAAATTTGAGTTCTTCCTGTAGGATTTATTTGTGAAACATTTTTTTTATTGCTCTGTCGAATGAGGCGCGAAGCTTAGTGGTGTTGTTGTGTAAATTGGGCAGGTTAAATGGTGATGCGACCTTGAGCGTGCTGGGGCGACATGGTAACCCATTTCACGGTGCGTGCCTGCGCGTGCCGCCGCGGGATTACGAGACGGGCCTTATGATCCCACTTGCAACATCTGGGACCAAGCCGAATCAGCTAGCCATACAGATTATTATAAAAACACTGGTATACTCGTATGCGAATCACGTAACCGTATAATTTATGAAGCACCATTTATAGTCATTTAGTCGAGTATAATAATGTATAAGATTCGCGTCTAAATATACATACCTATTATAAACTGACCTATGCCTATCTATAGATATATACTAGTACCTACATTTTAGTACTTCAGGTACATAAATAGACCAATATATGTACGTCTCCTCAACATATTTAGTACCAGTATTTAATAGCCAGTTAAACTCGGTTTAAGGACATTGAAAGCGTTTATTGCATGGAATTCCAGAGCAGGCGATTTAACCAGTTAAGTATGAATCAACGTATAAATTACACGTTATACGGGCGGCATCGACCTGCTCTTCGTATTGGAGGGGTTAACTCAAGAAAGATCCCAGGGTGGGGTCAATTATTTTGAATTGAGTTCAAATTCATCACTTGTTATCACCAACCGAGCCACCAAAAGAGACCTTGACATTACGCTGGAGAATGTCGTAACAAAAAAAAACTTGTGAAAGAGAAATCATTCGTAGCGGAAAACGGAAAATCAACCTCATCAAGTTTCGGCGATCTATTAGACGTGCAAGCAACATTTCCCAGGGGTCCTGAGGCATGTCCCGGAACTCCTCTACAGATGACGCTACAAAACTACAGACCGTTCAACCAGATCATTGAACAAACAACAATTGTAAAAAAGCTACATCGTAAATTAACGATAATGACCTTCATTTTACAACCAATAAAGAAAACAAGAAAGCATTCGTCTGGTTTTCGGAGCAAAATAAACAAATTGTCCCACAAACTATGTAAGAAACTTTCGTAATAGGCATTGTATATGACATAACAGCGCTTTAAATATTCTCCTTATCCAAAAAATGCGAAAGCGATCTGTTCTGAACAAAGTAATACGGGGTTTCACAATTCATAGTGCAGTAAATATTTAAGTGATGTTTTGAAACGCAAAGATGGGTAAAAGAATACGAAGGGTCAACTCGTGATCTATGATTGAGTACGGCATAGGCGTCCGCGATCCTAACCCACCTCAAGCACGAATACCAATTCTCGGTACCGCATAAGTAAATGCCAAAGCCATTATCGTTTTGTGTCGGTTGAATTGCCGTTGCCGATCTATCCGTGAACGAACCGCGCTGGCCTGGATTTGTAAATATCGAGCTCGAGCATATATTATAGCATTTATTAACGGCCGCAGATAAGGTTTAGCAACCGGATCACATAGCAGATCTGTGTCCTGAAAACAGAATAAGACAGGGAGACTTCCCGACGCGCGTGCAGAAACAATGCCTCATTATAGCTATTGCTGTCACCAGCGGCTGAGCTAAGGAAGTCGATATCTATTAGCCCGGCACAATAGGTGAGCGACATCCGAAGCTCATTACTGGCGTTCGTTTCCGTTGGCTATTTGCAACATGCCGCTAAATCGGCTCTTATCGAACAATCGTAGGCTTATTATGAGTTATGATATTACAACTGATTGTCAAAATACAAATAGCTTATTTAAGTTGTTGTCAATAAAATTGCCGAAGGTGCGGCGCGGGCGCAGCAGTCTGCGAGCTTAGCACTAGGCTAGAGGAGATGAGTAAACATGAGTGGCCTTGAGGTGCGCTTGTTTACGGATACTAAATGCCTTGGCAAATAAACTCAAGTACGTAGGAAATTTATTAAATATTATAACTCTCGATGCGGGGTGGATGGAACGTATTGGTTTTATATTTTTCTTTTTGAGATAAAGGTTACAAACGACCAGATATTAGTTATCTTTTTATTATAATTAAAAATTACTTGATTTTAATAACGGAGACGTAAGCAAAGTCTCAGTCACAGCGGAGCTTCTGAAAGCAGGTGGACGACCTGTCCTGAAAGCCCTTCAGAGGCTTTTCAACTCCATCATCATTGAGGGAAAGACACCCAAAGCGTGGCACTCTGGCGTGGTAAGGCTTTTCTTCAAAAAGGGTGACAATTCCCAATTGAAGAATTACAGGTCTATCACGCTGCTGACAACTTTCAGCCTTCCGAACAAGCCGGATTCCGAAAAGGCTTTAGCACTATAAACCACATACATACGCTACGGCAGGTTATACAGAAGACCGAAGAATATAACCTGCCATTATGCCATTATGCTTAGCGTTTGTGGACTATGAGAAAGCCTTCGACTCTGTGGAGACCTGGGCCGTGCTACAGTCTCTCCAAAGGTGCCGAATAGACTACCGATACATACAAGTGTTGCAGTCATTGTACGGAAACGCCACAATGTCAGTCCGTCTTCAGGACCAGAAATCAAAACCCATTCCTCTCTAGCGAGGTGAGAGACAGGGTGACGTTATATCGCCGAAACTGTTCACCACTCTGTTGGAGGACGTGTTTAAACTTCTGGACTGGGATGGACTTGGCATCAATATAAATGGCGAGTACATGACGCACCTTCGATTCGCTGATGACATCGTAGTCATGGCTGAGACCTTGGAAGACCTAGGCACAATGCTTGACTACCTCAGTAGTCTCCCAACAAGTGGGTCTGAAAATGAACATGGACAAGACGAAAATCATGTCGAATTCCCATGTCGTACCCACTCTTGTAAAGGTTGGAAGCTCTACACTGGAAGTTGTAGACGTGTACATCTACCTCGGACAAAAAGTCCAGCTTGGTAAGTGCAACTTCCAGAAAGAGGTCGATCGACGAATCCAACTCGGCAGGGCAGCGTTCGGGAAGCTACGCAGCATATTTTCGAGCTTTTTTTCGAGAGTTATAATATGACGTGGCCGCTTACAATGTGCCGATTAAGGAGGCTCAAAGTCACCCAGAGAGCAATAGCGAGGGCTATGCTCGGAGTCTCCCTGCGTGATCGTATCAGATATGATGAGATCCGCAGGAGAACTAAGGTTACAGACATAGCCCAAAGGATTGCATGCCTCAAGTGGCAATGGGCAGGGCACATAGCGAGGAGAACAGACGGTCGTTGGGGCGGAAAGGTCCTCGAGTGGAGGCCACGTACAGGAAGTCGCAGCCGTGGCAGGCCCCCCACAAGGTAGACCGACGATCTGGTGAAGATCACGGGAATCCATTGGATGCGGGCGGCACAGGACCAATCTGTGTGGAGAATATTGGGGGAGGCCTATGACCAGCAGTGGACGTCTATTGGCTGAAATGATGAAGCCAAGTCTTATCTTTATAAAAGTTACAATTTCTGAACCGATAAACAGACTCGTAAACATTGAATGACAACCATAATATAGAAAAGTGCATTACGCAATAGCAAATATGAGCTCACAGTACAATCCATTACACGCAATGTAAATAGAACGTGAGGACGCACATAAGCAAGCGCTAGCGATCCATAGCAGCAATCCTTAGGACATAAAGTAAGCAAACACGACTTGTTTAGTGCAAACAGTGTAGTATTTATCTCGGGCCAAAGCCGGGACTTATCTGTACACACCAGTCGCCACGGCACCTCGCGGTGCAGCGGGCACGTCGAACGTGCCGGCGGTACTTTACAAACATTTGTCCCGTCAATATTTGTCGCGAGCCCCCGCTTCGCCAACACTCCCCTTCGTGACGTAGACAATACTCAACACAAAAGCCTACTAACAAAAACAAAACCTAGTCGTTGACTTAATAACAGCTACAAGAAGAAAATAAAACATAAAATTGATGTCAAACATTGTACCTGCGCCTGTGAGAAAGGCCATGATCGCTGATTTAATGAATACATTTTTACAGGGCACTTACATCGCACGGCGGAAAACGCATAATGACTTCCGTCGTGCGGGACAGCCAAACATCGAAAATTATATTAAAATACCAATCCGAGCCGACTTCATAATCTGCTTATTACCAAATCAAATACGGGTGCGCACGAAAATAGATTTGAGGCTGTCAATAACAAGTCATTGGTTCGTCATCCTATTATAATTCCTGTAATTTCTAATTTTGAAGTAAATAATCCCCACTTTATTGGTAGAAGTTGCAGCTTTACCATCCTGATATTAAGAAACGAAAGTTTTCGAAAAAGGCAATCGTGGAGCTCGCCTAGTAGTCGCAGCTATAAAATACGAAGTAGGCAGTATTTTACGATTTACTGTGACTTTGATAAGCGGATATGGGAAGTGCGGTCGACATGGCGCAAATGGTCCACCGTCCATCGGCTGGCGAGTCGCGATTCTAATTCTGATATATCCTGTCGGTTTCCTGCGCGCTCCTACCGGAACTCGACCACTTTCAGCACTTGATAAATAAATCACTGGTCTTGGAATCTTTTAACTTTCATCGCTACTAGTACGACACTTGCTCGTACTTCCAGTTTTAGTATGCATTTAACTACTTATACACTTCATTGACCTCTAATGGAATAAATAGCGACGCAGTTACATGCAAATACAGGGTCTGTATCAATTTGAACGTATCGATTAACTTAAATCAAAGCAAATGCAGATGTAATTATAATGTTTAATATCAGAATATTTACTGATGATGTACGCGGTTAGTGTAAACAAGTGGCTCACACAATGAGAGTGGCGGACGCCAATCAATTACCCATTCATGAGCGGCGGACTCATGCGTGGCGTGAAGGTGTTCTGTTCCAGCCGCGGCGACAATGATGGCTAATAACAGCAATCTGTTTACATTACCACGCGAGACTATGTTTACTTATAGATGACAATGATAAACTATACTTGCAGATCAGTATGCAATGCAAAAATTGCAAAATGACCATAATTGCTCAATGGCCTTAATCCATTAAAAGTTTGATGTTGAAAAAGTTCACATACCCTCCTAAAAGAGCACGACTTCCTTGTACATCGTGCAGGTTAGTGTCTATTGTTTCCATCCATGTGTACGATCTTGCCATTCACAGCACCAAAGGTGCTTGAAGAAATTTCTAGGAACACGTATTGTTCAATTCTAAGGACGGCACCTTCAGTGAGTTTGGATTTATGCTATATCTGATCTGGTCAGTGAAGCTTGTATCAGAGTACAATCCGAAAGGTAAAGAAAGTTTTCAATGAAACTAGATATTGAATAGAATCAGATTCAATCAATCAGATGCTGGGAAATAAACTTCTCTTCTTGAAAAGTTTGAAGCCTGGTCTATCAAAAAACCGAAGAAATATAATAATAATAATATCCTCCAACCGATTACGGCTACGGCGGCCAATCTCAACGATCAGCTACGTAGGCAGGATATATTATCCTCAGGATATATATTGTATCCTCAGGATGTATTATATTATAGGGATCGGGCGCAGGACCTACAGCTTAACGTGCTTTCTGAAATACAGAAAAAATGTAATGTGACTATTTAGATACAAATAAAATAAGCATTAAGATGTCAAATCTTAAAGGTCATTGATAAATGTGAGCGGAGTGTTCAAGAGTGGAAGTATGAATGGGCCGTAGACCATGGCCGGTCACAGTCGAGAAAACCGTCATGGGAATCAGATATGATGTCCAGTTTACAAATGGTAATGAATATAGCGTAACTTGGGGCTACGGTTCGTAACTTCTAACTGGTAGGAACATTAATTGCAGAGAAACTCATGAGAAAATTCCCTGAGAATGCATCGTTGTAGAACCAAGCTGCAGTTAGCCAAATATACGATATAAAATATGAAACATATACAAAAAATCTAATGAATAGCAAGCCTTAGAATTTACGAATAAAAATAATTTAACACAACCTTTTTAAAAACTTGTCAAGGAAGGTCTAAGAAATCAATGCAAATCGATATAATTTGTATTTAGAATTAAAATTGAATAGTCCCTATAAGAAAAATGGTACAAAAATAGCAAGGATTACTTGAACAAAACGAGAAAGAACATTTACGAGTAGATATAATGGCTATAAAAATTAACTGGCCGAGATTCCGAGTATACTTTTTGTTAAAATCAATTTTAAAATCTTACTTCGACAGACCGAAAGTCACGACTCTGGGCCGATCGTATCCCTGATGGTGTTGTCCCGGACAGGAAGCTAGGAGCGGCGCGGGGGCACGCTACACGATATCCCTTTTACGCAGATCAATTAACGGACCCCGCCGGACCGGACGCGCATACACGCACATTAACACCTCCACCCTTCACCATTTTTATTGCCACAAACACTAACGTCTCAAGAAAATTTACAGCATGGCAAAAATTCCACTCTACCTCCACCAGACTCCTTTAGCCTCGTCCTGTTTAGAGTACCGACGGAAAGGACGCTTTGATCACCTACGTGACTTCATTGACCGGATTGCTCGAACGATCGTCCTTGGTTTCACTGTTTAGGACCAGAATTGTCTATGGCATACAGGACAATAAAACTCGCCGAGTATACACCTACATGCCCATGCCGAGAACATGAATGTAAATTGTATTCAACACGCGTAGAGCTCACGTTGCGGTGTCCCGAGTCGGCGAAACGTATGTAGATGAGAGGCACAGCCACTCAGTCACACCACTGCATGCAACCGGGGTGCAACATACTGACGAGGAATCATTCCGTCATCCGCGGGGCGTTTGCACATGGAATGCATCCACGTGTCAGAAACTTGACATTGTTGTAGCCGAAAATAGACACCCGCTAGTGTGGGTTATTGGATTCCAAATTACTAAAAACGTGTCGAGCTAATTCAAACCAAAAATACTTTGTTGAAAAGGAAACTGACACGTTTATGCAAAATTATAAACCACATGTACTCTGGCTAGGGAAACGATTGCATTTTTACATTTTTTTAATCGTGTGATAGAGCTGTACGTGCTGATGCATAAGTAGAAATATTACGGGTTTCTTAAAAATACTTTCTTCTACTTATTTTAATTTCCCATACCTTACATATTTGATGTAATGGGCAAAATAATATCATACAATTATATTTACAGTGTGTGGTGAGAATTATGGTTATACAATGATATGGATAAATATATTTTTCTAAAAGAATTAAAGAGAAATAGTAATGGTAACTTAAATCTAGGTAAAGTATACGGTACACGATACGAGGATTTCTACTTAACAATAAACGTGTTTGAAGTAGGTAATTAACGTCACAAATGAAGATCACGATGTTCAAAGCAAACATGTGAAAATGTAAACAATTCTTCTATTAATAAAGATACCGGAAACACAGCTCGTGCTACCAATTACGTTTCGGAAGTATGGCCAACGTATGGTACTTCCGTTTATTGCGCCAATGCGTTCAGCCCTCACATGGAGGGCTGTTCCGGAACTCGACGCATAAAAACCGTCTAAAAGTCAGCCGAGCGAGCCCTTTTCCGTTCCTCAACTTCCGTTCTGTTGATCAAAATATGGTGGCAAAAAATAAGATGTTTATTATTTTATGTCTTAAACTATGCATAATTACATGCATCCTTACTAGGCAATTAATTATATTATTTTTTGTTTCTTTAAATGCAACAGACTCCATAGAGCGTGAACGTTTTTTGTATGACTTTGCACACTAACAATTATATATATAATTTTGAAGTCGTTTCTTGCAATAACTAGAACAATAAAAATCGATTTAGTGTCGAATCAGTTCAATAAGAAGAATACTAAAACTTTATTTTTTATACATATATGGCACGTAGACAGATATTTTAGCTCTGCGAGTTTTATATTTTTTTAAATGAGTGGAAGACAATACACAAGTACGACAAATAATAAACTCACCACGCGAGGTCTACAGGTCGCGCGCATAACCCATTACCGGCCGAGCGTATAAACTTCGAACATAATTTATAGCTTCCTTTCAGTGTTTTTCACTCGGCAACAATGCCTCGCTCTCCGAGTGTGAAGTTAATGTCTTTACGATGTGTCAGAGTAATTTGGTTTAACGAGTTCGAAGATCCAACGGTAGGCGACATTACGAACCGAAAGATGCATTATAATGCCGCAATTGCATCTAAATATAAATTAAAAAACATTACAGTTAATTGCGAGGTATTCTTTCATAATGCTTCAAATAAGCTTTAATTAAAAATGAGGGGCTGGAGCGCATCAGCGGGACCTCGCGATTCTCGGTAAGGCCGACTCGTGAGAAACGGTCTCACAGTTTCTTTCACTTGTCGCAACAGCAGTTGACTAATGGCGGTCGAGTCGCCAACGAAACTCCGTGAGAATAATTCAACGACCGCATACAATAAAGCCAGTTAAAATTCAACGAAATCTTTTGCCAACAAGAACATGCTATAAATTAATGTAGGTACTCGATTTTCTCATAATTATTTGTTTCAATTTGCAATTAAATGGCATTTTTACACAATTAACGTTACAAATCACTTCGATTTACGATAAAATTCATGATATCAATAAAAATTAAGGCATGTACAAAAATATGGTTTGGTTAGGTTAGGTATTGATTGATGTTAGCCGAACAGTGTTTTTCAAAAATGTTTAAGATAGGTACATATTGCTGAATGTCCTCATATCATCGTTATTTTCTACAATATCATTTAGTTGTGTACTAAAGAACATATTTAACAAGTAATTGTAGTCTTGTTGAGATGCGACACCTAAATCTTAAGTAACAAAATAGGTATTACGTACAGGATCATTAGAAAGCAATGAATTACTAGTATTTATTTATTTATTATTCGGAAAATAAAACAGATAACAATCAGTAAATTATGAATGTGTATACACTTAGTTAAGTTTAGAGGTAGATTGATATCCTACTATTGTTTACACATCATTTTATTACGTACTTATAAAATTTTAAACAAACAATACTTATATAATGTATAGTGGCAGTGATTAAGTAAATCTTATCAATAGTGGGAGTATTCGGTGGATTATAACCTTGAAAGCAATTAACACAATTTTTAAAGACGTAAAATCTGGAGTCGAATATCGAGTATGTACCGGAAGATCTTGATGTTTTCATCGCAGGCGTTTTAGCTGAATTGATAAACGAACAAAACGCTGAAGAGGGAAAATGGAAGTGGCGTCACCGAGAATCGAGGGCGTGTCGATTTAATTTCCGCTGACCGCGTCCGAGCCCTGATGGATTACTGCCCACGGTACGCTGCAGCTTTAACAACAACACTAGTTCCATTCAATTATAGGTTTTTAATCACTTGGAACGTACACTGAGTCAGTTCAAAAATAAAAATAAGCAATATTCTAAAAGTCAACTAAAGTCTACCAATTTTGGATCTAATCTAAGGATTTTGATCTGTTACAAGTATTCAACTGCGTAGCAATGTTTAAGTAATATTATATAAGGAAAACTTATATAATATAGTTTTCCTAATATCAATAAAATTAGTAAGGCTTCAAATATGAAAGGATACAGTGCGAAAAATCTGTCTTTTGCTGTTAACTGACATTAGCAATTTGGCAGGGTACTGAAAATGTTCTATACATATTGTCAAAGACTCTTTCATTAATGAGTCATTCCTTAAGACATTTATATTGTTTGTCATTGGTCAAAACAAACTGGTCGCACCTGTTGGTATAAGAAACCTACTAAGCAGACAAGCAATCGGCAATTGAAGATAAATGGATCATCTGGAGATCATTTAATGAAAGGTTAGGTAAGAGATAAAACACTATATAGGTATGAGATATTTGAAAGACTGCAAGTAATGGGAATGATTCGTGATGAATGATGGGAATGATGAGCCATGTGGTCCCCGGCAGAGCCGTGTGGTCCCCGGCAGAGTAGAATAGGCCACCCTCACTCTTACCGAGGTGTCGTAAAAGGCGACTAAGGTAAAGCTGCTGGCATGATCATCAGCATCCAGAGAAGGAAAACTCTGCATTTATATCAAAACCCTCGCCAACCCGTCTGCCAATCGTGGTGAGTATGGCAATTACCCCTCATGTGATTGAGAGAGGCCCGTGCCCCAGCAGTGGGGACTTAAATGGGCTGGCGATGAATGGGAAATAATTAATAGTGAAATATAAAATTAGAGAATATATTACGATTGAAACACATGGTTAAAGTTGTAAAATCATAACTTTATTCCATATCTATTAGAAAGACACATTCAACGACAGCTTAAACACTAGCCAATCGGATATGAAGTGCCGTAATGTGGGTGTAATGGGATGAGATGAGATGAGCGAGGAGTGTTCCAAGTGAGGCGTGTCAATTTAATATCCGCCGGTGGCCACTGGGAGTATGATAGATGGATACTTTATTAGCTCCTCCCGCAGGGACTTTACGACACTACAACTTCAGTACAACTACTAATACTTAAGAATAAATTTCCCTTGGGGCTGACAAACCGGCGTCAGTAATTCTAGCACGATGAGGCTTCGCCTGTCGTAAATGCATAATTACCTGAATACGTAAACGCGACGAACGAGCCCGCTTTGCCTGCACCATAGGGGCAGCGATCAATTTCCAATGTGACAAGAGTTGTATTTTTGCCGGAGATAATTGACACGGAGCGAGAATGGACTCAGGTAGAGCTTGCTTAGCGCCTTTATAAATGGCCTATTGTGTTCGGATGGCGCCTAAAATCGGACGTTTTTTTATAAACACATTGCAAACAAAAACTATACCATCTGCCTAATTTAGATTTCAAGATGTCGATTTTGACCAGATTAAATGAGGTACATATCTACCTATTATAAATGAGGTTTCATTCCAAAATGCAATTTCATTCAATTCATTATGTTCATTAATTTGGGTTCTCCCAACTTTAATTATAAGAAAGTAAGCAAGCAACCTATACATGTACTTAATAAGAATTTGTGAACTTATTTAATGACTTAGTATGGGTATAAGATACTTAATAGTGAAAGTTAATGCCTGGTGCGTTATTGCTAATTAAGTATATTTGGTGGATATAAAGATTGTTTGGTGGCATATTCCACCTACTTCGTTCGATTTACGTGGGCACCCACCTACTAAACCAACCCACTGTCATATTTTGTCGCTCAATACAACCTACCTACGTGTCACTTATTCTAAACGGAGTAGCCTTCGCAATTAAAGGAAAAAAATACATTTACTCACTCACCGTGTACGTTAAGCCGAGTCTGTCGACGACGGCTTTCCCAAGGGCTGGATATCCTCAAAGTACAGTGACAGGGATGTCACTCCACCAACTTTCTCACCCGTAGTACAATCAGTTGCTCTACTTTCACAGTTTAAATATAATTGTCAAGAAACTTTGCACAGTCAAACTAGCACGATTTCAAATATCGAAACGTCAAATTTTTTAACCAGAAACATGCGCTCGCGTGCTAGCGCGTTGATCAACGGCGCGACTGAGCGTGAGCGGCAAGAAGGCGGCACGCGCCGGTGGGGACTTCATTCACAAATCGGGTGGCGGGGCAACGCGCGCGGGGCAGCCTGTGGGCTCAGCTCATTCATGCCACCTCTGCAGAGCTGGTGACTTGTCTCCGAGTGCATCTGATGCTCAAACCCCTAACACCCCACGTATGAATGCTCGACCATACTTCATTTATAATCGGAATATCGCACGCTTGCAACTCTAACTCATTATGATGCAAGTGTGACAGTCTCACTTCCTGTGTGGCTTTAATTTTGTGCTACTACGCAACCATCATCTTGCAAACTTGCAGAAACTGAAGTGGGCCTTACAAACAAAACTGTATTAGGAAACCCATACAAGGCAACCATACTTTATTATATAAAATAAATAATAATAAATATTTCACAACATCACATACATTGATCTGACTCCGAGATAGGTAGCTCAAGCACCTGTGTTACGGATATCAGAATCAACAGTGGGATTACAAATATATACATATAATACTTTTTTATGTAAATACATACTTATAATACATAGAAACACCCAGACCAATACAAACAGACATGTTCATGCACACAAATGTTTATACTGTGCGGGGATCGAACCCGCAACCCTTGGACCAAAGGCAGCGTTCACTACCACTGTTCCAAACGGGTCGTCAAAATATTAGCCAACTTATCAATATTTAAGGAAAAGTGAAACTTCAAACAGCAATTACAATACAAGGTCTGACAGTTATGACTTCTTCAGACAGAAATAACCAAACCAGATAAACTTATTTCATCGATTAAATCTGTAGATGGTGCAGTGATCTAAGAACATCGTCACCGTGTACATCTACAGAATGACTTCCATTACGTTCCGCCGAGTCGAAGATGTAGTTGAAGTACAGTAATAATGATCAAGAAAGCGCAAATTGCAAGAACCGGTGCTGGCGAAATGATCTTAAGTGGGTAGCTGCAGCCTGCGGTGCAGCAGCGGGTTATGTAACGACTTGCACCGCACGTGCCCTGCGTTGCCACACGCCATTGCGATATGAGGAACCTTTTTCGTATTGTGCCTTGGATTGGAGTCGGAGGCGACATGTTTTCACAATGAACGAAAACAATGATCCGATGTCTAAACCTTTTCAAGTTAAGGAACATGATTCATTTTTTTGGTAAATCGATCACTCATAATGTCCGTATTACGACATTCAAAACGGGATTTTGTGATATTCTCCAAGTAGGCTCGTTAGTATAACTGCCAATTAAAACTTAGAGTTGTAAAAGCGGTATCAATTTGCAGCGTATTTCTACTGGCGTTGGAACTGGTTAGGTGGCCGCAATTAAAACCGTACATGTGTAGGCGAAGATTGCACTTTCGTCGCAATTTCGTACCCTCTTAGGCATACCATATACTAACATAATTTTGTAACAGTTTTATGAGCTATTTTAATAATTATAAATTAATTCTCAAATGCCTTACATCTATAAAATAGGTGCGATTTTTTGAGTTTTGATATTTTAAGATCCTTTTTCGAAATAAATGGCATTTAGTTTCCCACAACGCTATAACATAAAAAGGATGATCCCGAAAATGGTAATGATGATACTGAAATGCTCTAACAACTGACTAAAATTTCTATAGATAAAAACACTGAATCAAAGTTTGCAGTTGGCGTCAATAATTTTATGTATGAGGAAATTACACAACTAGCTTTTCTTAGTTTACGAATCAAGTTATGAACATAACGCACGGATAGAGTTTCTAGTGGTGGCATGAAATGCTTGCCTCTTGTCAATTAATGCAGTAAGTAGTTCAGCGACTATCGCTGCCGCAGTCTGCTGTACAGTTATAACGCGACTGCATCGGCCTCCGCTACGCTAGACGCATCGAGCTGGCGAAAGGGCAAAAACTCGTGCATCTTGCTGAATTACCAGTCTGACATTACGGTACTTGAATAATCAAGGCTCTAGATCTACATTTAGCTCAAAGCATAGATGACTGCATCATGAGAAATATTCGCCCTGAATTGTCAGGCAATATGTGTGACATGTAATTACCAGACTTCCCGAATTCTGGATCATGGGCCTAGCGTAGCCCGGGCTCCGAAGCGACAACTGGAAATTACACGCTAAGATGAGTAGAAGGTGTATGTGACTTAAGATGAAATGATATTGACTAACCTTGGACAAAATAAGAAAAAAGGTCAGAGTGTAAAATTATGAGATAGTTTTACATACCTGCAAGGCATAGCGCGATGTAATCCTCGCCTGTCGCTGATCCTTCCGGAAGTCTCCATGTAACTATAAACTGTGTTCCTTCAACTGTCCACTTGAGTCTATCATTAACACTATCGTTGGCACCGCAGACGGACTCTTTTTCGTCTATCCCACTATTTATATTTTCTTTTTCATGTATGGCACTTTCGGCAAGGTCTCTAGCGTTGGCACTGGATTCACCGACATAAGGTTCGACATTTTCAGAAACTTTCACGGTCTTAGCATTATCTTCTTTCGGATTTTCGTCACTATTTTGAACACTTTCAGCGCAATCGGCACCATGGTCTTCTGACATGACTTTTCTGATTTGTTTAGCTATACATCGTGACTACACAAAGTTTAACTTCTGTATCTAAACAAATTAAGGTTTAAATTGTAGTTGAGAAGACTTCTACAAGGCACTATTTTGGGACCGCTATTCAATACTGATAAGAAGCTGCTGCCTAAGTTTTTAGAGTACGAAACGAAGATGTTTCCAAAGTTAAGTTGTAAAAATAAGTGTTTTGGTAACCGTCGGCGTCCGGGGGTGGAATAAGAAGACTGGCAGGCAGTAGGATGCGCGGGGGGCGGGCGCCGTCGCGACGCCAGCCCGGCCGGCGCCGCCCGCGACGCGACGCGCCGCTAATGCGACCTATTCACTTGACTACTAGCTACAGTTTACGTACAGGACATGTTCACTATAATGAACCTTATTATGACTTCTTAAGTGCCAAGACAACTTTGATACAGAGTGAACTGATTACCTACTTGTTACTGTTATTTGCTCTTGTGAGCACATGAAATAAATAATCTAAATGTAATCTCATTTAGAGGTAGTGGAGTAGTATAACACAACTTACTACATACAATTCTTATTCTATACCACAAGGGTGAAAAGTAAAGAAAATTGTGACAACATCACATACATTGTCCTGGTACCAAAATAAGATTTTCCTTAGTACTATAAAAACCAGGAAAAACGAAGGTACCACAAACACCCAGACCCAACACAAATATCTGTTTCGTCAACTAACATTTGTGTTGGTGTGGGAATCAAACCCTGAAGGAAAGCTCTGAACGGGTCATCTCAGTAACGGTCGTCGTCAGTAATAAATAGGTGAGAATAATAATATAATTTTCCCTTCTTATCGAAGGAATGTCAAGCCCTACGCCATAGTAACATATCTGCCTGCTGGACTCTTGAAGAAGTTTTGTATTAACCACTATTCAAATAAAGGGACAGACAGCTTAATGAGCCTTCCAAAGCATGTAATCAAAAACATCCTACTTTAAGGCAACCAGACGATTCAAGCCTAAAATATACTAAGCAAACTAAGGCCAATTAAGGTGACGGGCAGGGCACACTGGCGAAGCCAATCGATTTTAATTTTTAGGTACTAAACGGGACCTATTTTAAACAATTTCGGGGTTACAACCTCTCTGCAAACACTTATACAATTTTTTAAATAACCATGCACAAATGTTGGGTCCGTTTATGTACGCGAAAAATTGATTCACGCTAAAAGTGGCCGCTTTTGGCGGTAATTAATTTTTGGCGTACGCGTTGGCCCAACATTTGTGCATGGTTATTTAATAAATAGTATAAGTGTTAACCAAGAGGTTGTAGCCCCGAAATTGTTTCAAATAGATCCGGCTTAGTAGCTAACAATTAAAATCGATTGGTGTCGCTAGTTAGGGCTACCCGTCGCCTTAATAATCAAATTAGTATATTCTCTATCTATGGGATACCTACAATCTCTGGGTCTTAGAGACAACACTGCTTGATAACCAGTACACCGTGCAGTATTTTTGGAATTTGAGCCCATGCCTGAATTAACTTTGAAGTTTTACTATTGAAATAACAATATGTCATTGAAGTTCCAACACCACATAACTCATTTTAAGCAACTTTTTAGGAAAACAAAAACTGATTAGAGACTTATGTGCTATTTCCATTAGTAATCAATTGTTGACTTCTGTTCTGTTACCTTTTCAACATTTAAAAGGGTTTAGATGGCGGCAACAGAATTTTGATTGAAAAAAAACGACCTAACGAATGGCATCAAAATGTCATAATTGCCAAAAATAAATCAATAAAAAAGTAAAAAAAAAATGTGACTTTCGTGGACATCTCAAAGGATAGGTCATTTTATGACATCTGTACTGTTACTTTTTCGTAATTTTAAAGGCTTATTGGTCGTATCTTGATTCTGAAATGGTGCATCTATCGATTTACTAGCGAATGGCATCAAAATGACAAAACCGCCAAAAAATTACGTACAAGGTCTTAGATCTTAGTTATAATTTGAAGCATTTAACTGCTTTACTGTTTTGAATTTCAGTACTATGTCCCACAATAGACGAACCCAGTGTCGCAGTGAACCTACTTTGGGAATCACAGTTGTACAGAAAATATACAATACACCATAGAATTATAACAAGACTAGAATGATAGTTTCCTTACTGCTGTCACCTCAAATTAGAAGCACAAATTTATATTAGTATAGTATTAACATAAAAATTTAAAAATTATATATTATTATATATATAATATAAAAAATTTTATTTTTTTTTAACATAAAAATCCTAATTAATGTTACTAGTCACAACAGGTTTCCCCAAAACATGGGAAATGGTTATTGTAGTAGGTAACTGTACTGTTTTTAATATTATGTAGAACAATGCTTACAAGTATCTACCTAACTGTGATTATAAAATTAGTTAGCAAGTTGTGTTTTGATATTTAAGACGCCTTGACCATACATTAATGAATAAAAATGAGCTACAGACTTATATTATTGGTTATCATGGTGAGTTTCAATTCATGTAAAATGTGGATCCATGTATTACACTGTCAGAAACACATCAACCTATATAAAACTTAAAATTATTATTAGAGGAATAAATTCTTGCTTATATATTTTTTATCATATAAAAGTTCCGGTACCCACACTCACGCAGCGAAACACAGTAGAGGTCAAATCTTACAATAAAGTTGAAATATTTTTTTTAATTATCGGGTAACACTGAGCATTTTAATAGATCTTTTGTATTTTTAGCTTATAAAACACAACATACTATGAAATATTGAAGGCTTACCTGTGAAAAGTGATGTTATTACACTTCTTATGCCTTTCTCAATCATTGTGACAAAATTTTACTTTAT
The DNA here is from genome assembly GCA_019059595.1 of Marasmia exigua. Lineage (NCBI taxonomy): Eukaryota > Metazoa > Arthropoda > Insecta > Lepidoptera > Crambidae > Marasmia > Marasmia exigua. The sequence continues at coordinate 19,422,022 of CM032470.1, forward strand.
TAGTAAATTAATTTTAGCAAGATGTGTTTGACAGACATTAACATTGACATTGGAGTGGTCCGGGCATTTGGAGCAGTACGGCTCCATTTGAGTTGCTTCAAGTTGTGGGCGCAGACTAGGTTTCTAGTTTTGTTATTATTCTATGCAATACACCTTTATGTAAATTGTCTGAACATTTAAATACTTTGAAACTCCTCTGAATGTTGATACAATAATTTATCAAATAGAAAATGAGGGAGATTCCAATATATTTCAATGATACCAAAAGTATTTTCTGGGCATTAAGTTCGCATATTATATCGTTTTGTGCAATAAAGTTTCAAATAAATAAAATTATCTAAAAGATTTGAGAAAAAAATATGTACTGTAAGTGGAGAAAATAAATGGAAAAAAGGTAGGTATCAGTATTAATCATATCCATAATACTATAAAAAAAGCATAAAGAGGAACAGGAATCTGTTAAGAACTTCTGATTGTGGGTAATAACTATTTACTGCAAAAGGCACAGACCAATATGAGAACAAGTAGTAATATAAGTGTCAATCATTGTCATTTTCGAAACATAAATATGTAAACAATATCAGCAGATTTAAAATATAGTCAATAAAGATTTTTAAATCTGCATACTTGGATAATTTTGATAATACTCATCCAAGATGTGAGGCATATTAGGTAACTTGTACGATTCCTCACGGATGCGATAGACAAGATACAAAATCATACAAACCATCCAAATTTGGTTTATCGTAATATACTGTTAGAAAGGTAACTGATTTCCTAACATTCTTCGCAGTTTTTCTTTCACGTTAATCGATAAATTTCTCAAAAAACTGCAGATATGTGAGGCAGTGGCACCTTCATAGAGTGAATAATAGTCGTTCTAAATACATCACAAAATTAAAACACTTTTCACAGAACAATTTTACATAATAAATCATGAAAATTCACTTCTCAGTTATGTAGCAAAACAAGAACGCCTAAAAAAATCTTCTCCAATGCAGGCAGACAAAAACCGCAGAATTTGACATTGACATTGAACATTTCGTCTTAAAACCAACGAGGTTGTTTTATAGTTTGTGGGTTGTTCACTGCGTATAACAGTGTTCTGTGGTTTGCTGGTTTCAGCCTTTGTTTCAGCAGTTTATTCTTTTTTGTTGTTAAAACAATTAAACTGGTTTATCAATTTGCCTATAACTTTATTAAAAAGTTTTTATAGTTTTTCTATTTAAGTCATTTTTTTTTCTTTTACATGTTCCAATGGCATTTTAATATAAAAGAAAACAAATACAACAAATTATTATATTGTATAAAAAGAGTCCGCCGAGCCTTCTTATCTATAACCTTCTTGGCCGAGCCACCTAAAAGTCATTTGTCAAAAACTTGTCTTGAGACAAGTTTTTCCACAGGACTTCTTTCGTGGCGAGGAGGAAGACCAAGTACTTTAGTTAGGTGCGGACCCTTAGCGCGGACCACAGAGTAACATAAATACGCGCGGACTCTATGTTACAAATTACCAAACGAATATCTGAACTGTCAATGTCAGCAAATTAAAAATAAAATGTCACAACAAACAAAATTCAATATTTAGGACAAAACGGTTTATCATCAATACATATCATCAATAAATATTATTATTTCTCGAAATTCAGGTTCAGCTTAATGTTAATAACTTCGCAATCGACCTATTAATAATTAGTTGGACCAATAAAGTCTCATGATACTCGTAATACTTATAATTGTGACGAGAAGACGATATACGTTGAAACGTTGAAAGTATTTTACAATTTGTTAACTGTTTAACACCGAAATAAAACCTTAACTTGCTCTTTTCTATCCAATATGACCTCACTAGCTCCATCAGACTCCGAATCAAATGTCAGTGGATTTATTCGATACAGTGATAAAGATATTAAATATTTATACACTTCTATGATTGAGGTTGGTCTGTTGGTTTCATGTAATAGCTTTAATAAATCTTTATAAATATGTTACCTATATAACAATGTTATACTTCGTATAAAATGTAAATTTTGAAACAAAATATTACATGTTTAGTTTATCTTTTCAGAGTATGGAAATCATCAATCAAGACATACTACAAATTGAAAAAAATATGAAGAATTTAGTAAAGCAATCTGGGCCTTTAGAAACACAACTGTCAGCGTTACTGCAATCCTTGCCAAAGCCACATGTTACCTTGTCATATGGAAATGGAATGATCCAGGTATTTACTAGGGATGGATCTTCAATGTGTATGCTAAAGGAGAGACCCCAGAAGCCGTTTCAACATATATTTATTGATCTTCCTTTATTCTGGCCCCAAACAGTAATTTGATACAAAATCAATGTTTAGTAAAATATTAATATTTAAATATCAACTATTCAGCACCAGACATGATTGTGCTTTTACCAGTACTTTTAAAGCAGTTGTAATTAAAGGATTTCATGATAAGATACATAATGTTAATGTTTTTCTACATTGTTGTTAAAATAAAATAATTAGTTCTAAATTTCATATCTTTCATTCTTGCTCTGTATTTCTTTCTATTTTATTTGAACTACCTATTAGTTTACCTAGCTATATCTTTTAGTTAAATGATAAATAAATTCACCTGGCATCTAAGACAATTTTCTAAGCCTGGTGTGTATCATTAATACAAGAATTAATTTCTTAAGTACCTATACTATTGGTTTGCATTTTTGGTTAAATCCTAGTAATTCTGTATTGAAAAACAACTAAGAAGAAGATACTTTGTGGAAAACTTACTTCAGTATGTACATGCACACATAGATATTGTAGGTACTGCAATAAAATGAGCCTTTGGCTAAATGCTGCATTCCATTCCATTTCACAGACTTACAGCATTTTATTGATTTGGAAATGAAATGTCAAAATGATGTCAAAATTCATAAAAAGGAAAAGTTGCTACAATTTAATAATATTTTTCGTAAATAATTTATATTTTGATAGGATTGTAATGGCTACTACAATTTCGACTCGGGCCAAATCGCCAACGCGCGCCGAGGCTATTTCTAGGGCACTGAGGCCTGGCCCTGTATTCAATACGGGAGTTCTTTTAGGCAAGTACTCAACTTAAGTGTGCAGCTACTATGCTTAGAACCTTAGATTAAATCAAATGGTTAATCTAAGCTTAGAACTTGGTAATGGAAGACAGACTGCCTCCTATGCGGTAATAAATCGAAAATATCTACCACCAAAACAATTTCTATGCTTCTTTATTTTTATCATTTCCCACATATCGCGAATTTGGGAGCTGATAACATGCTGCTTGCAAGCAGTCACTAATGATTTTCGCGAAGCTTGTACTTTTTTTTTTTTTTTTTTTTACATTATAGCGGACAAACGAGCAGACGGCACACCTGATGGAAAGTGATCACCGCCGCCCATGGACATCTGCAACACCTGAGGTATCACATATGCGTTGCCGGCTCTTAAGAAAGGAGTACACCCTTTTCTTGAAGGTCACCAAGTCGTATCTGCTCGGAAACACCACGGATGACAGCTGGTTCCACAGTTTTACTGTGCGTGGTAGGAAATGACGTGAGAAACGCACTGTAGTCGATATAAATCCATCCAGGTGATGTGGATGGTATTTCGCGTTCTGACGTGATGTGCGGTGGTGAAAAATTGCAGCTGGAATAAGGCCGAACAGCTCCTCGGAACATTCCCCATTGTAAATGCGATAGAAGATGCACAGTGTACTTACTCGAATACCTATATCTAAATGCACGCGGGCAGCTCGCGAACAATCACGGCATCATCGCAGGAAGTGGACGCTCCCTTACGGAGTAACTACCTCCTCCCAATCATCATAGAGTAACTTATCCCATCCCATCCCATGGAAACCGAGAAGCTAGACAAAGAACTTGTCGACGTGCGCCGCTCTAGTGAGCTTGTAAACTAAAAGGGTTGTTGTAGCCACCTACAAAATCCTTCTCGTTTTCCTTCTTTTGACTTTTACAACTTTTTTTCTTGGTCTGTGATTATTTACAACCAATTGTAGTCAGTCATAGATTTTTTATTTGCATAGGCTTGTACACAGCACTTGCAAATCGTCATAGGTAAGTACTTACATTAACATCCTGTGAAAACTGTTTATAATAAGTATAATATTAATTTACATATAAACAGTTACGTATACGCCGATATATTAAATATACATAATTCGATTCTACCACCCGGCTTGTTTCAGTTACTCTTTTAATCGCCAACTTTATACCTACAATGGTTTGTTTACCTGCCAAGTCATACAGTATAGATAATAAACACAAAATAGAATGAAGCAAATGAAAAGAGAAATATGAGGTAAACCGATGCAGACCTGCGTCTGTCAATGCGGCACTTAAATGATTAACAGGAGAGACTGCGAGAATCCGTCTGACTCTGTGGTCTGACTAGACCCCACATCATATTTACCTTTGAGAGCCTTGGGAGTACCTTCTAATTATAATGTCAAACCACTGGTTACCTACACAAAAAAAATGCCTACAAAATGGTACATACAAATTGCACTTTATGTTGACAGGAAATTGGGTCGAAGATAGGATCGAATGTCCCAAAGCCGGCACGCTGTACTTTCCGCCCAAGGAAAAAATTAATTATGAGAAAATGAAACCAGAATCTAGGCAGCCCGATTTTAGGCTAAACAAACTAATTAGTTTGCAGGTGCTAATTTCTTCCTATCTACTGTATCTATAATATCAGTAGCTTTACCTACTTACTATAAATACCTAAGTAGTATCAGCCTATATACTGTCCCATTGCAGGGCAAAGGGCTCCATCACAGAAATCAAGTTATCGCTACTATGATGGGATTAGGCTTAATCACCACGCTTGCCAAATTCGGATTGGTGATCACAAACTCGAGCTATGTTCGAAAAATTCGAAACATACTTTTCGCTCGACCCAGGAATCGAACCTAGGACCCCGAGATCACGGCCCGGTACTTAAACCACTAGACCAACAGGGCCTCCTATAAATAAGTACTTATAGGTACCTAATACATATTCCCATTAGGCGAACAGTGAGCGGCTGACTGTTCGCTCGTGGAACAAACAATAACGCACGTGCGCGCACTGCGTAGGAGGTAGGACAAACTGGTGGAAACTTTTAATGTGTACTGGAAGAAAACTGTCACTGTTCCTCACTGACCCAAGACAATTTATTTGAGTAGCTATTTTCAAAATGTCCTCTCATCTCGGGAATCGACCCCTGACCTTCAGCACTTAGGCGCAACCTAGCCACTGAGCCGTCGAAGTCGTTGGTTCAGTTCGGTCGTTCCTATAGACTTAGAATAGAATGGCCGCCCTAATTCTATGGTCGTTTCTTACTGTGTCATATTTTATTTGCTCATCTGTAGGGTAACGTATATTCCATAATCCGTCACGACAGCCACGACTACTGCGGCAACTACGCCACTACGAACGACCTGGTGTACAACCACCTGCCCAAGCCGCTGTGTGGTCCTAACCAGCGGTATTACAAGAGGTGCGCGCACCAGTTTTACCCGCAACCGGATCTTATGAAGTGCTTTGTGAGTTCCTAGTCATCATATAAACTTGGCTTGACTACCTCGGTGGCGTAGTAGTTAGTGGGTCGCACTATAAACGGCTGCGCAAGAGGTCCCGGGTTCGATCCCCGGGTCGGCCCATAATTTTGTACCTAAGTTTTCGGTAAGAAATTCTTAGTGTCCGCCCGGAGTCTGGAAGTCGGCGGTCATGTACCCTCGTGCCTCGGATAGCACGTTAAGCCGTTGGTCCTGCGCCCAATCCCTTTCCGGTCGTGTCGCTCTGGTGTTCCATCGGAATATGAAGGTAAGGAAATAGAGAGTGCACTTGTGTTTGCGCACACACTTGAGCACTAAGTATAAAATATCCTGCGTACTTACATTGCTGATCGTTAAGATTGGCCCCCGTAGCCGTAATCGGTTGGAGGATTTATTATTATAAACTTGGGAATACCTACTAAAAGCAAAGTTTAAGGTGACGGGTAGAGCACACTAGCGACGCCAATCGATTTTAATTTTTAGCTACTAAACCGGATCTATTATAAACAATTTCGGGGTTCCAATCTCTCGGCAAACACTTATATTATTTATTTAATAACCATGCACAAATGCACACTCGAAATTTGAATTACCGCCAAAAGCGGCCACTTTTGGCGTGAATCCATTTTTCGCGTACAAAAACGGACCCAAAAAGTTAAGTATAAGTATTTAATAAATAGTTGGCCGTGTGGTCCCCGGCAGAGTAGAATAGTCCACCCTCACTCTTACCGAGGTGTCGTAAAAGGCGACTAAGGTAAAGCTGCTGGCATGATCATCAGCACCCAGAGAAGGAAAACTCTGCATTTATATCAAAACCCTCGCCAACCCGTCTGCTAAGCGTGGTGAGTATGGCAATTACCCCTCATGTGATTGAGGGAGGCCCGTGCCCCAGCAGTGGGGACTTAAATGGGCTGATGATGATGAAATAGTATAAGTTTTTGTCCAATCTCTTGGCAAACACTTATACTATTTATTTATAACCCCGAAATTGTTTAAAATAGATCCGGTTTAGTAGCTAAAAATTAAAATCGATTGGTGTCGCTAGTGTCCCCTACTTCTTCGTCACTAGTGTTCTATACTTCACCTTAATTTTAGTTTTAGCTCGCTTTGTAGAGCTTAACTGTAAGTTTTCAGTCTAGTTATTATCGGGATAAATTAATATAAGTAAGCATAGGTACAGTCAGCGTCAGATCAAGTTACCCCCCTGCAGCGGAAAAAAAGTATTTGTGCCCCAGACATTAGGACGGTCCAAAGGTCAACAAGGGTAACTCGACGTGACACACGGCGTCATACACGTACATAATATGAGAATAGGGTATTTGACTAAGCTCGAGATTATACAAAATATAATTATTTTATCAAAATATAGGTAAAAATGTGCCTATAGCAAAAATTCTCTGTTAAAAATATAATGTCTAGTCGGTTTTATGGTCATTCAAAGATTCATGGGCAAGTCCATTTTAAAAGTATGAAATTATTAAAAATTAATTATACCATTGATTAACCCATACAATGTGCACCGACTATTATAATAGAACCATTGACATAAACGAAACATTTGATATAGCTACCATACAAAATTCAAATGAAATGCATACAAAATAGTGTCGTGTGACGTCACATCTCAGTAGCCATTTGTATGGAGCGTTTTGGGTTTGCCCAAAATAATGTGATTTTAAAGTTTTGATATCTCAGGTAGTTTAAATGAGAATCAAGTGATTCTTTCAACGATGTTTCTATCATTGAAAAGTCTTTCGAGTACAAAAATAAAAAAAAAATAGTCAAATACCGTATTAATATAAGTGTGTATGGAACCCAGTGTACGCTTGGATCATGGTTCAGAGTTTGGGGGGTCTGCAGGTTATTACAATGAAGCGTCTGCGGTATGATCTTCGCAAACCCTTTAACAGGGGAACCAGACCAAGTGAATAATGGTTTCAGAAACTATCCGAGACGTGGAGTTTTCCTTACTATAATATTTCCCCTCATCGTTGAGCTACTGGTAGAAATACGCATAAAAAATTTAATAATCCAGAGGTGCATGCACGGATTATCCATTACCTCGACACCCCACATGGAAGGCGTGTTCTTATCCACTGAGCTACCATCGCTTTTACTATAGGTAGGTACGTTACAGCAACAAATGGCAGGATAATGAAACTGTCTTATCGCCTGTAGTAGCAAATTGTTTCAGACATCCTTTGGGTAGTGGAGAAAACCGTACCTATGTACAAAACTTTACGTTACTGGAATGTTTTATTTTCATTATCATCATCCGTCCGGTAGTAATCATTGCAGAGTATAAGACTCCTTTCCTTAACGCCAATGTACCCGATCCTGAGACGTTCGGATTCATGTACCTACCTAGTCCCACGGTTTTGGTAATGTCATTAACCCATAGTGGCACTGGACGATCCGATTTCGTCTGCCGGTTCTAGGACACCATTCGGTCAGGATTTTACTCCACCTGCCATCACCGCGCCTAGCTAAGTGTCCTGATCAATTCCACTACTTTGGTTCCATCACTCTTGATCCGACGTCTTGGACTATTATTATTGAAATGGAATTAGGTACTTATGTTATTGGAATGTTTTATTTTAGGGAAACGTAACTGAATGGGGTCTTAGGAAATACAAGCAGCATGAGTGGGCATGCACGGACGTATCGGACTACTCGTCCTCCCTCTACGACGACACGTATATTCCCCCGAGGCCCCATCAGTATCTGCAGCGATGTGAAAGGAAAGCACGCAACTCGTAAGTTTACAATTTGAGTAAAGTTAATTAGGTACCGAAATGCTTAGTGTCAGCACGTAGTCTGGAAGTCGGCGTTCATGTACCTAGCCCCGTGCTTTCCGAGGGATTGGGCACAGGCCCAATCCCTCTCACGGTCATGTCACGCTGGTGTCTCATCGGAATGAGTGTAAGGGAATAGAGAGTGCATTTGTGTTTGCGCCCTGTAATATATCCTGCGTACGTGACTGATCGTTGAAATATGGCCACCGTAGCCGTAATCGTTGGAGGATATTTAAAGTTTTACGTAGGGGTATTCCAATCTATTTTGGCTGAACCTGCATCAGACGCGGCTAAACTAGTGTGTGAGATGATTCTTCATCGGTGATTGAACTATGTACGTATATAGTGTCTATTTAATATATATATCATGTAACGTAGTTAACTATATCTTTTAAATTGTAATAATGTTTGTCCGCGTCCGCCAAATGGACAAAGCGCCATATTGCATGCATAAAACTACGTTTCTGAATCTGGCTGGCCCAAGGGCGGATCCAGTCCAGGAGGAGGCAGCGCAGAAGTGATTTTATTTATAAATAGTTCATACATACTTTACATATTTAATAAATTTGAAATACTTAATACTTCGGGAACGAACTTATCGAACATGACTTCCTCTTTTACACCTAACGAAATCAATTTATGTAACCCCTCCTGGATTCGCCCCTGCTGTGACCACATAGGTACTTCAACAGTCGAACTAAGAACTCCGATTGATCGCAGTTCTAATTCGACTTTTGCTCTCTGTCTAGATCCGAAAATTCATAAGAAAGAAACCCTTTGCTGCGGTATTAGATCTATTATAGATGCATCACGTGCGCACAAAACTATCGAATATTACATAATATTCGTAATGAATGAATGATATATGCCAGGTCCATTTATTCGGGGAGCATATTGAAATAAGAAGATGTAATACAGTTTTATTTTTTATTTGCAGGAGCTTCACAAAAAGTTTCCGATTTAAAATGACAAAATCAAAACAATGATAACATCAAGAATCATTTTTTCTCCACTTTTTGCAAAATTACTAGTCTTTACAATATCACATTTTGTTCGAGAAGAGGACAGTGACGTCCGTATAAAAATTGTAACAATATAATAATTCTTAATGCTTTCATATAGCCATCACCTGGCACCAACACGAGATCAGCAAATAGTCTTAACGCTAAGTTTAGTCTCAAACTTTACAACTAATAACCGCTTACTACTATATGATATAATAACTTAACAAGATTTTCCTTAATAATAACATTGGCAGTTCATTGGAACTTATAAGAAAAAACATATCAAAGAATAAAAGGCAAAAAATTATAAGTCAAAGTAATGTTAGAAATACGTCAACACGACAGTCTAGCTGAATAGCATTAGCGAGACGAAAAGGAATTCAGTTGAGGCAGTTTGATCAGTCCAGACCCACCTGGGATTTTGAATGTATCATTTTGTACGTAGCTTTGTGGCTGGCCGAAAACGTTTGAAGAGGGAACATTTTGAGCAAATCGGGGCTGAGGTATGTGAACATGGCCGTTATATTGCATTTGAGGGAAGACGGGAGAACCTACGCGAGAGAAGTTTTGCGGGGTCTGATAACTTGTAAAACTAGTGGCAGTGTTGCAGTTACGGAAGTTATCGACAACCATAGGCTCGCCGCAGACGGACTCCTCGCGAGATGGCGGCTGCGAGAACACGTTGCGCTGGTTCATACTCGAGGCCTGAGACTCGAAGCCTGAGCTTTGACTTGACGAACGACTACCGTCAATGTTAAATATCTGGCGTTCTCCTTCAGAACCCCAATATCCACCGGCAACCCAAGAGGTACTGTGACCCAGTTTGCTTGGAGATATAAGAGGCCTAGAACGGTTTAATGGCGTAGGAGCCACAAAACAAGGAGTAGCAGAAAATTTTCTAAGAGAAAAAATAGAATTGCCATTTTTAGCTTTTTTGGGACTACCTATACACAAGGAGCTTATACTTTCATCCAAATCTGAATCAGAGTCATCTTTCGTTAGATTTTGGTATTTGTTAAAAGATGGTTTTATAAAAACATTATCAGAGACAGAACTTGGACTCTTGCAAGTGACAGAATTCACACAGAAGGAATTTGGGCTTTTTAAAGCACTGGAATTACCACAGAATGTTGAATTGTGTTTAGGCTTTGACCAAATACTGTCAGAGCGTGGTGTAAATGTTCTGCCATTAATCATGCTGCAGTTTAGTCCATTTGCTGTGTCACTTGACGATTCAGAAAAATTATGTAAACCATACTTATTTAGAGAAACATCATCATCTGTGTCCAATGAAATTGTGTCCTCCTCATCCAGTCCTGAACTAATATTTCCATTGACAAGGTTCTTCATTTTCCTTGGTGTTATTTTACTTCGAAGCACTCCATTGTTTCTTTTAGATTTCATACTTTTATATACTAGTAGTACTGCCAGGGCACTTGTTAACTGGAAATAAAATACATAATTAATGATTTGTCCTGTCCTTTGTTTAAAAATAGGTAAGTGTGAAATAAAACTTGTTTAGTTACCTTAACTAAGCTCATTAATACTGGATCTACATTAACTGGATGCTGAGCTATAGATGTAATTACAAATACTGACCACAGTAAGTCAATTAAAATTGCATATTTCAACTCATTAATATTCCAGATGTGTCCAATTATTTGTATCACACACACAAATCCTCCCAACATTTCTTGAGTCAATGTAAGAATATATTCTATATCTTTGCCAATAAATATTTTTGGCAACAACTCAGTCAGGGATAAAGTATTTATACTGTAGAAGTAATGTTCAAGTGATGGGAATGTCAAAATGATCTTCATTTTTATAATAGATACAATTCTTTCTAGGAGACCTAACATGATATCTCTTATATTGCTTATAGTAGTAGATAAGTGCTTATGCTTCAGTAAATTTTTGTAGCACTCTACGGACACCGCTATAATTAGAATTGCTGCAATGAGCATAGAAGTTCTGTTTATGAAAGATTTAAGTATTTGGCTTAGTTTCTCCGGCTTGCGGCCTTTCTTGTCTGGGGTCCGGGCTTCTAGTTGCTTTGCTCCTAGCAGAGTTTCTTTCTCTTTGTGCAGTTTCATCTGGAGCACTCTCTTGCATGGGCTGCACAATTTGTATGCCTTTTCTAATTGTATTCTGAAAATTAAATAAAAGTAATTTAGTCACTACTTTACATAATTGGATACATATTTAGTTTATCAGGCACTTTAAAGACAAGGATGAGTTGAAATACCTAGTTAATATTAATTGAAAAGTGATTCATGGTTTTAGTGAACCTCATTAGGTAATAACATGCTAATTGATAAATTACTGGAGGGAAACAGATATTTCAGAACTTATTATCTAACATAGTAATGAGCCTAATGGCACAGTATAACTTATCATCAAGAGATAGTAAAGATTAGATCAAACAAAAAATTACAGATAAAATATGTACTTTATCTTATGGAGCAACTCAAACATCAATAAATTAAGACAAAAACAACATGTTTGATCTCACAAACCGATACGCAGATAAAAGCTTTATAACCATACTGAACTCACTTATATGACTCTATTTCTTCATCAAATTTCTTTTCATTCATAGGAACAAAGTTAGCAAGCTGTGCCACCTTCAACTGCTGGTTAATGTTACACATTTTGCACAGACCATTCTTAGGAGGAGTTTTCTGAAATACTTTGGGGGTCTTAAGAGAGTGATCAGCAGCCATAACTACAGGTTTGTTATAATCGCCATCCTGGAAATTAAGAATTATGAATTAAAAACCCAATTATCAGAAACAACACGTGACAGATACCATCTTACTTTACTAACTATACAACTAATATTAATTAAGAATGCTAATATTAATTAATTCAACCAAATTTTAACGTGTTAATCCTACCTTTGTAAATCCATTGTACTGGTCGCATTTTGGGCAAGTCCAACAGTTCCGAGTTACGAATTTCATCCAAAAATTACTATTACAAAACCAACAGTTTACACGCCAAGGCAACGTCGACCTGAAAATTAAAGAAAAATTTAGTATTTATCAGGCGGGAAAGCGGCTAGCATAACCTTGGTGCACTTACCGTAATTTATTAAGTAGTTTGATGACTAATATACTGCATAGAATAGTAGTTATTGCTACAAGGACTGTTTCCATTTTATAAATATATTTGAATTTTAGATCCATATCTTTTATCACAAAATCATATTTAATTTTCCCTAACCTAAAAGCACGCCCACCCACAAGCCTAACATTTCGCGTTTTTAATGTCATAAAATGTCAAATTGACGTCATCGATAACAGCGAATAGGATGATTCAGTAGTACTACTACAATGATTTTATTGGAGGATAACTCTATTTGATCAAAAGCAGCGAATCATTATTGGATATTCATGACAGTTTGATGTCATAGACAAAATAAACATAAGTCTGCTTTCACATCACATAGCAAAACCATCTTTCTGGTTTAATGCAATAGCTATATCCACTACAAAATTATATGTTGACGTTACTGAACTTAGTGTGTTGGTCCAAAATCTGTCTTGTAGATTCTTTTTTTCTTAGTCTGTGATGATACCAAAATTGAATTGATACCAATTTTTTAGGTTAACTAAATGTCAAATACACGTTAATTTGTTTTCTAATTTGAAAGTGTTTTTCAATAAAATATAAAATAAAATGGGGAATGATAGTAATGTAATACCGTATTTGTGCAATTTCGATGATCCATTGACAAAAACAGGTATTTAACAAACATCCTCTTGCGTACGATAATTCGTGATCGATTGTTTCTGTTATCTTGCAAACAAATCTATACCCTCATTATGTTTTCAGAATGCCAGAATATTGACAAATTATGGTCAGGAGAATGGTCACTACAGAACACTGCATTGTGTAAAGAGCTTATATCGTCTGGTTTGGAGGCAGAACTCATAAAAATAGTAAAGCATTACCGAGACACTAACAATGGATTAGATGACCTACTGCACATAGCTATAAGTTCAATATTAACTTTTTGTGACCAGAATTGGAATCCACATCCAGAAAAATTAAACTTAGAAGAGTATCTTCACTTTGAATGGCCTGAAAATGTAGATGCTTTTGAAAAGCTTCAGAGCGACTCTGAACCACTATTTGGGAATATAGTGCATCCAGAGCTATTGTATTTATCGCACCAAATATTCAATGCACTTTATTCGGTGGAACAAAACTTTGTAAGTAATCTGGGATTGATGTAGGTAAATTATAGTAAACTTTTGAATGCTTAAATGAATTATGTATCTCTCAAAATGTCTTATTTTAATTTTGTTATAGGTATATTTTTTGTTATAGGTAACACTATGACAAAATTAAAATAAGACATACATAATTATGTTGAGGCCATAGGAGGTCCTATTATAAATAAAGAAATACTATACTTTGCCACTATCAAGTGGTTATTACAGAGGCCAATAAGTTGTTTCAATAAAATCCTAAACTGTATCTCAAACTGTTTTATAATCTTTATCTAATATGTATCAATAAAATTCACAGTTTTTAATATCAGCACGTTTATAGATAATTGCAAGCACAGGAGGCCCTTTTCAATGGGATCAAAATACAGGCTAATCTGGATAGTATATATCTATATATTAAAAGAAAAATATATTAAAGAAAACTCAAATTTCAGGTGCATTTATGGTGGAGTTTTCGAAGTAAAGTCCTCCACCAAAGGATTTTGGAAGACACAAGTGCAACTTTGTATTCAGAACTTGAGCTCATAACTGCCAAGCTGACCAATGAGCTCCAGAACATGAGGGACCGCCCGCGGTTGCAGGTGCTCCTTGGTTTGGAGATAGCGCAGGCCTACCTAATGTACGGGAGAGTGCAGAGAGCAGAAGAGTATCTTGCAGGAGCAAGGGATATAGCAGGAATAAAGTTAGAACTAACTGGTATGTAATTATTCTTGTGAAATATTTTGATTTAATGTGATTGAAAAAAATTTGCCTTTTTATAAAAAAATAATATTATATATTTTAAGTTTATTGTCTCTTATTAACAAAAATACAATGTTAACATTATGCAATAAGTAGTAGGGAGAAACAGTACATTCACATTACCTAATTTGTCAGGACGAAAAGACATTTATATTGATGTAAGTAAGTAAGTAAGTAAACATTTTTTGACCACATAAAAGATTTACATACACAGGACACGAAGCATAAGCATATAGAGATTGCACAGTAATACATAGGAAAAAAAGGTGAGCTTGGCTTCACACAGCTAAGTTAACTTGTGAAGTAAGGTATCTAAGAAATTCATCATCATCATCAGCCTATCGCAGTCCACTGCTGGACGTAGGCCTCCCCAATTGTTCGCCACTGTGATCTATCCATGGCTTCACGCATCCAGCTCTTCCCAGCCATCCTGCGCAGATCGTCCCCTACCTAGCCAGAGGGCGCCCTACATTACGTTTTGCCAAGACGCGGTCTCCACTCTAGAACCCGTTTACCCCATCGGTTGTCGGTTCTGCGGCTGAATGAAATTAAATAAACTAAAAGGTGTACTCCTTTTGCCGCTTTTAGATGATAATTTTCCATTGTATGTATTGAGTTTTTGAAGTATCCTTCATCAAGTATCCTTTACCCAAAGGTTGCCTGGAAGAGATCTCATAGTGATAAGGCCGCCTTCATTGTACAAATCCTGTAATAACTAGTTTTTAAGTTTTCATACTTCGAGTGCAATAAAAGTATATTCATTCATTCGTAAGATCTGATAATTTATACCCCTAAACAAATAAAGAACCATTATTCTGATTGCTGGAATCTTTTAATTTTCAGGCGTGTTAGGCAAAAGGACAAAATTCCAACAACAATCTCTGCCTCAGTTAGCTCTGAGCAGTGAACTGGATACATCAGTGGACCGTCCATCCGCCGAGGAAAGCCATGGCACCTCCATGCTGCCACCAGACATTGAGCTGCAAGATGATGTGAGACTCAATAAAATACAGTATTTGGAGAAAATCACACAATCAGAATTGCCAAGCTTGGAACAGACCCTTTGCTTAGTGACCGTGTAAGTAGGTTTATTACTTTATTAGAAAAATCTGTTTTATATGCCATAATAATTTTATAATAAAAGTCATTAAATCACAACCTCCGTCCCTATAAAAATTTGGACTTGTATTTGGTGTTTCTGTTCAGAATCTTTGTGACAGTCCAGAGTATGAAAGTTATTCAATCAAGAATTTATCTAACTTTAGTCAGTTGCTCAAACATATTACATTAATATAATTCCTAATCATTGCCCTCACTAGGCAATACATTCAGAAATCTCAACCAAAAGATGATTTGTTGACCGAGGAGCTGCAGCCGTATATAGAATTGATCTTAACACAAAAGAAAGGTCCCTGGTCAACGCGTGTGGCCGCACTGCTGATCCGATGTCGGCTGGAGGCCAACCACAAGCGCAGCGTCGAGCGGGCCATGCTTCAGTGTGAGGCCATCGTGAATGACAAGACTGGAGTGGCTGCTACTGACAGGTAAATTATACTGTACCTACCTAGGTTTCTTATTGACCTATCTTCGAAGATGAGAGGGAAAGTGCTCACTAATCCATTTCATTCCGAGATCGTACACTGGGCGAGTCAAGGAGGTTACTGAAGGCCAAATCCCGGAAAAGGAGATTTTAAATGTTGGTAATGCACTTGTGGCTTCACTGGTATAGAATCTCGAGATCCATTTGTTTGTCTGTCATTTATCACACTAAAAAAGTAGTTCACTCGTTTATTTGGTCAGAAATCAATCCCACATTGATGTTATATCTAGGCTATCATACTTATGGGCGACGGGCCTGCAGCCCGCGTGGGCGTGGCGCCAGCAGTTGGCGGATCTGTACC
Source organism: Marasmia exigua (assembly GCA_019059595.1). Taxonomy (NCBI): domain Eukaryota; kingdom Metazoa; phylum Arthropoda; class Insecta; order Lepidoptera; family Crambidae; genus Marasmia; species Marasmia exigua. Next base: position 19,438,271 of record CM032470.1, read on the forward strand.
TCAGCATGGGGCTGGTGAAGGCGGCCCTCGAGGAGTACCAGCGGCTGCAGCTGTGGGAGGATGTCATTGTATGCTACACTATATTGCAACTTAGGCACAAGGTATTAAAACTCATAATTGGTTTTGTCCAGGGTTATTGGGAAAATATCCACTAAAACCAATATTTAAAAAGATACAATTGGTTTTAGTGCTCAAATGTAAAAACATATTTATGGCGGCAATATTAAAACTCAAAATAGAATAATAACTGGCCTATACTAAATAAAATGAAATTTTGAACTGTTGTAAATTCAGCTGATAGTGTTTTTGTATGAAATATTTGAATTTGGCTCCCATTGATACACAATGATAGTGTTTATGTATGAAATATTTGAATTTGGCTCTCATTGTTACATAAAGATAGTGTTTGTGTATGAAATATTTGAATTTTGCTGCCATACATAACATTGCAATTGAGCACGAAGATCAGAAGAGTTTCTTGATGTTTTTCAAATAATCCTGTATAATGTGCATATTTATATTAGTATTGGTGAATTAGTACCTAATTACATAAAATATTAATTTGTTTTTAGGCCGCCGAAGTCATACAGCAGCAGATTAAGATCAAACCGACTGTAAAACTCTACTGCCTTCTTGGTGACGCAACAGGTATTAGAATAAAAAATAATTGTGTATTGTTGTCAAACCTTAAAAAAAAGCGTAGGTATTCCTTTTTCAAAGGCCGGCGGCACACATGTCACTCCTCCTGGTGTTGCAGATCATGGGCGGTAGTAATCGCTTACCATCAGGTGATCCGTCTTGCTCGTCTACCCCCTATGACATTAAAAAATCTATTGTATCCAAAGGGGCCACTACGAAATCCCATAACGAACGAATAGAAAGATGGATAGAATTTACTTTATTGCACAAAATACGCAACTTAAGTACTAAACATTACAAAAGTTTGATCTTAACTTATTTTTTTTTATGTTTTAGGAGGCAGACGAGCAGACGGATTACCTGATGGTAAGTGATTGCCGCCGCCCATGGACACCCGCGACACCAGTGGAGTCACAAGTGCGCTGCCAAATTTTAAACCACCCTTTCCCTCAGATTGGGCCTCCGGTCCCCTTACATGCTGTCCCCATTCATGCCGAAGAGTGGCTCTCCCACGGTCAATATATACTTAAATGCACAACAACTTAAGTACTAAGCATTACAAAAAAATTATGTATAATTCTCTGCATTTCTACCTCGTCTGCCTGTTTCTTAGTGCTTCAACTCTCATAAACCTTACTCTCATGCAGACGATGTGTCTTGGTACGAGAAAGCTTGGGAGTTCTCCGAGCACAAGAGCAGCCGCGCGCAGCGGCACTGGGGCAACTACCTGTTCGAGCACAAGAAGTACGCAGAGTGCATCCCGCACTACGAGAAGTCGCTCGAGATCAACTCCATACAGGAGGGCGTGTGGCTGAGGCTTGCGTGAGTCAAATGATAGCTGATCATCATTCTCACAAAAACACGTAACATCCTAGACCTCATCGTCAATCTCCATCAGACGAGATTGTGGTTAAGCGTAACCTAAAGTCAACAAAATAATCTCGGTGTGTGATTATCATTTATGTTCAAAGCAATGGACAACATTTCAAAATTGCTAAGCTCTGAAACAAAAAATACCATTTCATTATTTACTTTTCCGCTGCGCGAATATATATTTATTAGTTTTTTATATTGCTTATTTACTGAGAAAAAAATTAAAAACTAAAAAACGTAAGATGACGTCATCGGACGGCAGAATGTAAAATATTTCTTTGCTTAGCACATTATAGTTTTAAATTTACGAAATGCCAAGCCCATGACATGCAACTGTCAAAAAAAAGACAACTTGTCAACGTTGAATGTATGAATGACGTTGACAATGTTGACACTAGTATTATTTACCTTTGACAGTAGTACCTTTTTTTTTATTAAAACAATGATAAGCAAAGGAATATCGCTGTATTCAGCCGTCCGATGACGTCATTTGGCGCTTACGTCTATTTAGAATGTAAAGAATTTCAATAATTATTTTATGCATGAAAATGTCCATTTTCATGCAAATTTTGAAAAAATAAAAAATATGGGTCTGTTAATTTTATGTCTATTTTCATATAAAAAAACAATATGGACATGTTAAAAATATGAAATGTGGTCCATTGTGTACTATTTTAATTACTGCGAGATTGACCACCATAGCTGAAATATCGGAGGACATTTAAAAAAAAAAATTGTTGTTCTGCTATGACTAAAAAAAAACCGCCTTGAAAAAGCACAAACTAAAATGTGTAAAATAATATTTTTAACATTTTATACACTTCAAATTACATTTTATAACAGTACACTAGAGAAAAGGTGCTATCGAAGTCTGCGCCCAATACTATCTTGTAATTTAATACAACATTCAATTATTCAACAGGGATTAGTCTCTGACGTCAGTAAAACCTTTTCTCGAGTGTACTGTTATAAAATGTTATTTGAAGTTTATAAAGTGTTAAGAATATTGTTTTACACATTTTAGTTCGTGGTTTTTGAAGCCGTTTTTTTTTCGCAGAAAATGTTTTTCAAGCTTTGTAGTGTCTCATTTTTTGGCAGGATCCCATCATCAAATCCTGATATCCTTATCATGGTACCATTCCGGGACTATCAACTTTCCAAACAAAAATGGCAAAGTAATCGGCGAACAAACATAAAAAAAACATATAATATACATGTCAAATTGAGAACCTCCTCCTTATTTTTTGAAGTCGGCAAAAAGACACGGGTATTTTTTTTGCAGGTTTGCAGCTCTGCAGACGGAGCAGTGGGAGACGTCCGCGGCGGCATACCGGCGCTACACGTACCTGCAGCCGGACTCGTTCGAGGCGTGGAACAACCTCGCCAAGGTGTACGCCAGCCAGGGCGACAAGCCGCGCGCCTACCGGGCGCTCATCGAAGCGTTGAGGTTCAACTACGACAACTGGAAGGTATGTTCAATATAGACTGCTGGAGTCAAATGATACTTGCACAAACTAAGAAGAAGATACTATGATATGTGATACTTGGAGTTAAATGGCACTAAAAGTCAAATGACACATGAAGTCAAATGACACTTAAAGTCAAATGACACATGAAGTCAAATGATACTTCGAGTCAAATGTCACTTAGAGTAAGGCCGCGTTCCGAGATACGCTCCGAGCGCTGTCAGCACTCACAACGCCAACAGCCGTTCCGATTTAGTTTTCGTGCTTAGAGCGTTGATAGCGATATTTTAATTCTTAACGATCTGTTGGCGCGCTAACAGCGATTATGACGTTTTTCGAACGGATAGTTCGCCAAAGATTAAATTATTATATTATTTAAGTCTGTCGTATCGATTCCTCAAGTAATTAAATAGTTTTTATAAAAGATAAATGTTCATTTGAGGTAATAACACTGTTGACGATGGACTGATAGCCCGGGGTCCACTTTCCTGATTCGACTCCTCAACTTTGCAAGGTATAGGCACGTATATCATTCCTTACGACGTCAAGCCACACCTTTTTAGGTCTCCCCCTTTTGCGGTGGTGGCATGGCCAGACTTTGTTTCCCCTGTAGCTAACATCAACATTGTATGAAAATTTGGCGATTAAAAAGAGTAACTGGCGAGTTTCTTGCCGGATCTTCTCGACCAGAAACAACTTTCCGAGCCGGTGGTTGAATCGCATTATGTTTATTTATTTCTTTAGTATATTTTATGTATCAACATATTTATGTATTAACATGTAAATTATACATAAGTACTTATAAATAGTTTTAAGTCATTGTAATTTGTAAGTGCTGTGTACAAGCCTATGCAAATAAAGAATTATTTGACTTTGACTTTGACTGTATATACTTAAACTTAAAGCGCTGGTTTAAAGGATGCTAATAAAAAGTCGCTGATATTAGCAAAGGCCATGTATTTTCGTTTCAACCGACATAAAACGACAAGACACAATAAACAAAACAATAATAAATCAAAATTAGTAAAAAAAAGTATAAAAACATAAACAATACAAAAGAGGCTGGTCTAGCCGTCGATCCTCAACAAACACAATGAAGATAAGAGAGATAATAAGATAAGAAATGAACAATACTATTTTTGAAATGTCACTTTTGACAGCGCTTACAGTAATATTGCCCCTGAGCGCGAGCACTGTAATTGCAAGATGGCGCCGATAATGACGTCATGCATGACGTCAAGAAATCGTTTATGGACGCGCTCACGTCAAAACGGAACGACAGTTAGCTCGCTGAGAGCGCTCAGAGCGTATCTCGGGACGCGGCCTAAAATGGCACTTGAAGTCAAATGCAATACATAATGTCTATGAAGTCTAATGAAACGTGGAGTCAAATGGCATCTGAAGATATATGACACTTGGAGTCAATTACAATTTAAGTCACACTTGGAGCCATATGTCTTTTGGAGTCAAATGATACTTGGAGCCAAATGACTTAATTGGGGTTGAATGCAATATTCCTAAATAAAAAAACTAATAATTCAGCATGTATTGAGGATTGCGGCTTTTTGTATCGACAATGTATGTCGTCATCATCATCTTAGCGTTTTGTCCCGGTTGCGTCCCAAGCTTTCGCTTCATAGCCCGGGGTCCGCTTTCCTGATTCGACTCCTCAACTTTGCAAGGTATAGGCACGTATATCATTCCTTACGACGTCAAGCCACACCTTTTTAGTTTTAAACTTTCATGGTCACTAACATTAGAATAGTTATTTACGGGATTGCTACCATGTCGTACCTTATTTTTGAGTATCCGATATTTCGGCGCTGTTGCAAGCGCCATGGTCACGGATTAACTGAAGATTCTGCGGGTAAGATGTTATTGGCAGACATATCGGTCTACCCTCCTTCTTAGTCTTTTACTGCGTTCACCTACGGTTTAGTTTTACGGTTCCTACACTTACAAAGTGTCGTTTCGCGGGCAGATACTGTGAGTGTTGTGTGTCGAGAACAGGTGCGAATAAATAGTGAGTTAGGAAACAGTGGTACCGGAGGTGAACGCAGTAAAAGACTAAGAAGGAGGGTAGACCGATATGTCTGCCAATAACATCTTACCCGCAGAATCTTCAGTTAATCCGTGACCATGGCGCTTGCAACAGCGCCGAAATATCGGATACTCAAAAATAAGGTACGACATGGTAGCAATCCCGTAAATAACTATTCTAACACCTTTTTTAGGTCTCCCCCTTTTGCGGTGGTGGCATGGCCAGAGATTTGATTACCCCTGTAGCTAACTGGATTTCGCAGGACATGACCGTATCGCCATTATGTTGTCTCACGAACTAATTTGTTCTCGTTCCCCCACAGTTATGGGAGAACGTGGTAACGGTGAGCATGGACACGGGCCACTTCGAGGACGTGGTCCGCGGCTGCCACCGGCTCGTGGACCTGCTCAGCAAGTTCGACGACGTGGAGGTGCTGGCGCTGCTGGTGCGCGCCGTGCTGCACGACCACACGGACGCGGAGGGGAACAGCGTCGCTAGGTAACATTACATTTTTACCGACTTTAAAAAAGGAGGCCGTACCATGTTCTGTATTTTTTTTTATTAGCTCTGTTGAACAATTGAATGTTGTATTACAAGATAGTATTGGCCGACTTCGGTAACACCTTTTCTCGAGTGTACAGTCAGCGTCAGATCAAGTTACCCCCCTGCAGTGGAAAAATAGCACTTACACGCCTTAGACATAAGGACGGTTCAAAGCTCAACGAGGGTAACTCGACGAGACACTGTGTGTACTGTTAAATGAAGTTTTAAAAATATTATTTTACACTTTTTAGTTCGTGGTGTTTGAAGGCGGTTAATTTTTCATAGAATTTTTTGTTACTTAATATTCGTAGCTTCGTTTAATCTCTATATTTTTTCACTCCACGCTTTGGAATGAATGGGCTGGCTGGACCGGAGTAATACAGAACCAGCGTGAAGCATCGTCTGCACTGTGTTTAGCCTAGTGAGTGTACCCACACTCACCGGGGGCTAAATCAGGGAAAAAGGGAAGTGAAAACGTTGGCGGCGGAAATATGACTGCACAAGCGTTACGGCAGATGAACATGGGCGGCGGCAATCACTTAATGTGATAAAAATTAATGATGTTTTATTGTTATAATTAATGTATATTTTAGAAATAATATGTTTTTCATTATGCAGTGTATGTGTGACTGCCTCGTGTGTGCAGTGGGTAGTGCGTCGTAATTTAAAGCGACGGCTGAGCTTGGGGTCCCGGGTTCGATCCCCGGGTCGTGCCGAAATTTGTTCCTGAGGTTTTCTGTTAAGAAATTCTCATTGTCAGCCCGGAGTCTGGAAGTTGGCGGTCTTGTACCCCCATGCCTAGGATAGTACGTTAAGTCGTTGGTCCTGCGCCTAATCTCTCTCCGGTCATGTCACACTGGTGTCCCATCGGAATATAAGGGCAAAGATATAGAGAGTGCACTTGTGTTTACGCACACACTTGAGCACTATAATATATACTGCATAAGTGGCTGATCGTTGAGATTAGCCGCCTTGTCATTAACATTAATTTATATTTTTTATAGATTGAGAAAAAGGATATTGGAGTTGTTTGGCAGAATCACGTCCGTGACGCAAAATAAACCGGAGATATGGCAGCTATACTCAGACCTGAGTCCGACGTATTTGCTTAAGGCGCAACGGCTTCTCAAAGCTTATCGAGGATACACGCAGGTGAGAACTTTTAAAATAAACCAGACCATAACATTGTCAGAGAGACGGAGAGGTGCTACGGCAGAAAAAAATCCATTGAGAGGATTTGTAATACTGCAAAATTGTAGTTCTGATATCCGTAACACAGGTGCTTGGGCTACCTATCTCGGAGTCAGGACAATGTATGTGATGTTGTGAAATAATTATTTATTATTTAAACTAATTGGGTATCAATTTACCGGAAGACTAATTTGCCGCCATCTTTTTTACGTTATTAAATATAATGCTATTATATACTATCTTTCTTGACGAAGCCGATATTTAGCCGCCCCCCATAAAGTGCGGTCCCGGGCGGTAATATATGGGAACTTGACATTAGGATCTGTGAATTTAGTTCACATAATTAAAAATCAAACTAAAGATCTACAATAAGAATATACCCCTTTGCAAACTTCCCCTCATGTCTGATTTTTAGGTTTTTGTTACTATTGGGTGCTTTAAATAATTCTTATTTATTACAGAACGGGCAGTGGTCTAACAACCCAGAAACGTGTATGAAAGTGATAGAACTAGCGCTGAATCTTCTGGACTACAGCCTGAAGGCTCGACAGGAGGCCGAAGACAAGGACAAGAGTCAGTGCGACCAGCAGCTGTCATCAGCTCGCCTCACGGGGCAGGCGGTACTCCGCGCCGCGGAGCGACAGGATTGGCCGGGAACTAAGGAACGGCTCGAAGAGTTGAGACAGCTTTTCAATACAGTTACCGATTATATTAAATCGAATATTGTAATTTAGTAGCCTGTTTTATTTTTACCTTATTATGGGATAAACGATGCTGCATGCGCATGCTATAAAAATACCCACGCTACAGAAAAAAAATCTCGAAAAAGAATTGTAGACAAAATCATGGTCAAAGACGCTTGTTAAGTAGCGTGCGAATTGCACGTGATTTAAGAGTTTTGAACTTGCGCGTCGCCAATATCCGCTGTTATAATCGCCAACGTGTTCGCGCGTTGATATTCTCTAAGTTACTCTATACGTAGTGATTACATTATCTTTGTACTCTATGTTGATAATCTCGGCGAATTGGCTCTCCTCTTACAATAAAAGACAGGGTTAAAACAATATGTTTTGTGAAGTAGGCAAATAGTTTTATAATAACACAGGGCAATTTTTTTTTTATAAATGAATAAATATTTTATAATTTTGATTCTTTTGCTTTTAAGAAAGCTAATGTCAATTTGACATCACACTGATATTAACTGACATGTAGCGTTTAAATTTTCCTGCTATATAAAAAAATATAATAAGAATTTAATAATAATTTTAAGTAATTAACAAAGAACCCTCTTAAAAACGGTTTTTTATTAGATTTTTTACTTTTAGGAATGTTTTTTAAAGTTTTGAATCCTTAAAATCGTTTATTTAATGGTTGAAACCACTGATCTTAGTTAATGGAACAACTAGAAACAAAACGCTTCTATTATTCATTACGACAGGGAGGTGTATTATCGTTGTGATTTTCAGTTTTAATTAATATTTATTGTACCGTAATTAGAATGTCCAGTTAGAAATTAACTCTAAAAATGGCTGCAGCTAACGACGATGCAATTTTGGAGGGTTTCCTATGTCCCATTTGTAAGGCGGACTTGAAATCAGCATCGCAATTAACGAGCCACTTTGAGAGCCTCCACTCGGAAGAGCAGGATGTCTTGAAGTCCCTTAAGGATATATTTGGTAAAGCGAAGAAGATAATCCTCAACAATGATGATAACGACCTGAAGGAGACCTTTGATCGGGCCTTAAAGTTTAATTATCAAGAGCATGCTTATTACCATTCAGAGGAGCAAGTGATTGGTATATCGCGCAGTTCTACGGACTATTTTAAGGCTGTACGCTCGACCAGACTGGAGCGATACGCCACAGAGACCAATAAATTACTAATAAGACTGGATAAGTTAGTTTGCAATATGCCTACGGATCAAAACATGAGAAAACAACATGAACAGGAGGTAAGTATTTTTTCTTTACAACAAGAATTTTTCATCGTATTCAATAACTATTAGACTAAAAGACTAGTAAAACTAAATCAGCAATCCATAAAAAATTCAATTTTTATGTGTAGATTAATATAAGTAAAGTAATAACAATATTTTTCAGGTTGTACCGTGGCTTGATGGTTCTTCTGTGAAATTATGTCCGAATTGCGCGAAGGCATTTAATATCACAAGGCGGAAACACCACTGCAGACTGTGTGGTTCCATTTTATGTCATGACTGTTCTGTTTTCTTAGACATCAATATTGCTAGTAAGCTATTACTTTTAATCTTCCTCTGATAATTATGGCAATAATACTCTTTTGATAAAGTGATTTTCTTTGACTATTCTTATTATAAATTTTATAATAATGTGCAGTAACAGGGTGTCATGTTAGGAACTTAAAATTGTATCAACTTTATGTAGTCACCATTTTTGACTTTTAATCATGTAAAGATTTACAAGTAATTCAAATTTCAGGGGCGATAGTGGATCCTTCAGCACCTAAATCCTCTCTGGAGCCTGACCAAGAATCTGTTGAAAAGAATGGGTTGCGACTTTGTGAGCACTGCTACAACCTGATTGAGTTACGTAAACAAATTCAAGATAGCCGAAATGCCAAGACTGTTCTCGTGACTGCGTATGAGCAGATGCGGAGCTTGATGGTGCAAGCTAAGCCTGCAGTTGCAATGTATGAAAAGGTAATTGATTTCTCTTCAATAAAATTCAAAAGTTTCCAAAGGGGTAAATTTTTCTTTAAATTTATTGTAAAACAAATTTGGTTCAGAAGGTAAGCTATACTTAGCAATCCAGCTAAGATTAAATTAATCTACATGGTCAAGGTTATATAAATAGATAACCAAGGTCTAGGATATTTATCTTGAAACCAAATAATCAAGGATAATTATCTTAATATTTTCAAAATTCTGAGTAAAAACACCTAAATTGAAATTGCCCAATTCAATCATGAAATTGAAAGAGGGTGGCACAGGACCGATCTGTGTGGAGGTCATTGGGGGAGGCCTATGTCCAGCAGTATATGTTTATTGACTGAAATGATATGATGATGATGAATCATGAAATACTGTACATAATTCCTTTTTTTTTGCATAGACTGGGCCATTGCATACCAGGGTTCGAACCGGTGGTATCGGATGCGCGAAAACAACACGCCGAGATAATAAATTCCTGAACTACCATTTTCAAATTCTCCACTTGTACAGATGTACCAGAGCCTGTTCGACGGCGAGACGACGTACAACCTGGCCGACGTGAACGCCATGCGCGGGCGCATCGGCAAGCTGGCGGAGGGCGTGGACCTGCTCAGCAAGCAGATCGCGGCGCACCCCGCCGAGCCCGGCACGCGCCAGGCGCGCTTGCAGAACGCTATCAGGCAGGCTGCCGCACATTACATCAAGGTGAGGTACCACAGTATCAAAGTAGTAGCCACAAACTAAGAAGAAGATACTATGTATTACTCGGCGCCTATTTTTTTTACATTATCCCTTTATAAGGCAGAGAAATGGTAGCAACGTGTACGCCAGCAGGAGGTGTTAATAATATGCTAAGGTTATAAAAATTTAGGGTATTTTGATTTTTTGCATTTTTGCTTTTTTTTAATGTGGTGGCAACATACCTGGAAATTGCCACTGCCTGGAAATAAAATGCAAAAATTTCTGATAATTACATTAAATTTGTATCATCAAGCAAATAAGTAACTCTTCTTTTTAGATATTATTATGTACAATACAATTATAATAATGCACGATGCAAAAATAATACTGTCCTTTCTCAAATAAATAGATCAGGTACCGCGTAATTTACAAAAAAATATGGTGGCAATGCTGTTGCCACTACCTTACAAAGGATGAAAACCGACCAACAAGCATTCGGCACACCTGTTAATAAGTGATCACCGCCGCTCACGGACATCCGCAACACCTAAGATATCACATATGCGGTGCCGGCTCTTAAGGTGACAGGTAGGGCACACTAGCGACGTCAATCGATTTAAATTTTTAGCTATTAAACCGGATCTATTTTAAACAATTTCCGGGTTGCAATCTCTCGGCAAACACCTATAATATTTATTTTGGATTACCGCCAAAAGTGGCCGCTTTTGGCGTGAATCAATTTTTCGCGTACAAAAAATGACCCAACATTTGTGCATGGTTATTTAATAAATAGTATAAGTGTTTGCCCAGATATTGTAACCCCAGAATTGTTTAAAATAGATCCGGTTTAGTAGCTAAAAATTAAAATCGATTGGCGTCGCTATTGTACCCTACCCGTCACCTTAAGGAAGGAATAAGCTCTTTTCTTGAAGGTCACCAGGCTGAGCTTTTTTTAAAAAGACCGGCTACACATTAGCGATCTCTTTGATTTTGCGGATGTTCGTGGGCGGCATTTATTACTTTCCATTAGGTAATCCGCTTGCTTCGTTTTTCGCTTTAAGGTGACGGGTCGGGCACAATAGCGACGCCAATCGATTTTAATATTTAGCTACTAAACTGGATCTATATTAAACCATTTCGGGGTTACAACCTCTCGGCAAACACTTATACTATTTATTAAATAACCATGCACAAATGAGGACACAACATTTGTAAGCGAAAAATTGATTCACGCTCAAAGTGGCTACTTTTGGCGGTAATCAATTTTTCGCGTACAAAAACGGACCCAACATGTGTGCATGCATGGTTATTTAATAAATAGTATAAGTATTTGCCGAGAGGTTGTAACCCCGAAATTGTTTAAAATAGATCCGGTTTAGTAGCTATCAATTAAAAACGAATGGTGTCACTAGCTAGGGCTACCCGTCACCTTAACATAAAAAAAGGTATGATATGTATGACATTCCACACCCTTTACCACTGTTTCTTTCCTCTAACCAAAGATTGTCTGGAAGAAATCGCTACAAGCGATAAGATCGCCTTGTTGTACAGTCTATGTAATGTTTCTTTGTGCAATAAAGAATATCTATCTTTCGGAATTCGGCGCTCAACTATCCTATCTATTGGCATTCGGCGCTCAACTGATGTGAAGAAACAAGCCCGTCGAGTGCGCACGCGGCATGGATCAGCACGGCTCACGCGCCCATACCAATTAGTGCTACTCAAAGTATTCTCCTATACAGATACGGACGAGTTTAGCATAGAGTTCCCGCCACCGTAATACTATGATAGGTGATAAGCAAACGCGTATCATCCTAGACCTTATTGTTCCTTTCCATCGGGTGCGATTGTGGTCAAGCGTTAGCCTATTGACAAAAAAAAACCCAAAGAAGTCCCGTGAAAAGCGCGCTTGAGTCGCTATCAACATTCAAATTTGAACTTTATGCCAATCATCATCAGCCCATATAAGTCCCCACTGCTGGGGCACGGGCCTCCCTCAATCACATGAGGGGTAATTGCCATACTCACCACGCTTGGCAGACGGGTTGGCGAGGGTTTTGATATAAATGCAGAGTTTTCCTTCTCTGGGTGCTGATGATCATGCCAGCAGCTTTACCTTAGTCGCCTCTTACGACACCTCGGTAAGAGTGAGGGTGGCCTATTCTACTCTGCCGGGACCACACGGCAATAGACACAAGGAATCTCAAATTTTCAGGCCCTGAATACTATTTTTATTTTAATAGGAGGAACTCCTATCCCTCCGCAAGTTGCCAACCGAGGCCCAGATAGAAGAAGTCCGCCGGCAGCGGTACGAGCGCGCCGAGCGACAGATCCAGATGGAGCGACAGCGCATGGAGCGGGAGGGGGCTCAGGACTCGGGCGCGGGGCCCAGCGGGGCGGCGGGGGGCGGGGGGGACAACCACGACGACGACGACCCCCTACTGGAGCAGATGAATATAATCAGGGGGTACATCAAGGAGGCCAGGCAGGAGCTCAGGTTCGAGGAGGTGAGTTTCTTTTATACGGTTGGGGTAGGGGTCCTAGTGGGTGGGACAGACCCCGACTAGCTACATATGAACATGACTGTAACGAGTCAAAATTGAAGGTAGAGGAGCATTGGTTGCAGTTAGGACTGGTAATTCGACGTAGAGAGGGGTGGTCCCACGTAGCGGTTTGCTCCATAAAGCTACTGTTACACATTTGTAGTATGCTAAATATGAGCATGCTTAAGGAACTATTTACATTTGCTATCAATAAGCATGCTATTACCCAAATAGGCAAACCTGTTTACACATTCCACACTTCCCCTTCCACCCGCACTACAGGTACCATGCTTAAAATTAGCATGTCTATTTGTAGCATGTCTGTTCACACATGCTACTAAGTACCACTTGCTCAAAAGTAGCATGAAAATAAGCATGTGTATCAGTACCTTAATTCGTCTATGACCAGGGAGGGATCCCTTTTTGAAAGGTAGGGCGTTGCCCCACGACGACGCCCCTAACTACGGCCCTGTAGCTACATCAATGATCAGGCAGTCCTTCAATTGTCATCTAGCCCCTTTTTTTCGACGGATGTTTCTTAGATTTTGTTTTATTCTAGGTGGCGATACTGGAGGCAAATCTGAAAGAACTGAAAAAAGAATACCAATTCCAGAAACTCTCAAGCAAATCCTAGTCATTTTTTAATATACCGTAAGCTTAGCTAATATTTATAGCATTTGTTTTTATTTATAAGTATAGCTATATGATAATTGAATTTGTACCTCTCTCGGTATAAGAATAAATAAAGCTATTTACAAATATTAATATATTTATTACTTGATTACTCTATATCACTAGTCCAGTAACATACGATTAGAAAGTATTAAAACTATAAAAACCTAGGTAAGGTTAGATGATGGCTGCAGGTGGCCGCGGTGGCGAACTTCCGCCCTAGAGAGGGTCGCGGAGTGCGGCTTCAAGCTGTATAACTACACTAGTTTTTGTTTTAATTCGTGTCGTATGCTTAATAATCTCTGATTAGCGAAGGTCGACGAACCCATTAAAGAAATCCACACTACCCGTCCGTCACCCAACGTACGGATAAACATAAGATTGCGGATGGCGCAATTGGTAGTGACCCTGCCTCTTACGCCAATGGTCGTGGGTTCGATCCCCACCCTGGACAAACATTCGTGCGAAGAACACTTGCGTTTGTTCAGTGTCTGGGTGTAATATATATATGTATTTAAGTATATATTTGTTTTCCTCTGTTGTCTGATATCTGTAACACAAGTGCTTAAGCTACTTAGTACGGAATCAGGTCAACGTATGAGATGTTGTGAGAATTATTATTATTAATAAGGCGCATTTCTCCCTAGGAGATAAAAATATTATAAGAAGATGATGGATAAAAACCTATAATTATAATCCTCGCTAAGAATACTTCTCCCTAAACTTGTCTAGTTTATCCAATTGCTTCAACATCTGCGGGCGCGTGCATAGCGCCTTCCTAATGGCGTCGTCCAGCAGCTTGCGCTGGTAGAACGGCGGGAATGGGCGTGTCCTCCAGGTGGAACGTGCTCACGCGCCCCGCCGTGTCGCCCACGAACACGTTGTCGCCCGACGCAGAGAACTTTATGTACGTCAGCACGACGTTGCTCGGGAAGGTGTACTCTGCACATGGGATGTGGTTCTTCCGCCGAAGGTCCCATATCGAGAGAACATTCCCGCTTATTGATATTATCACCGTTGAGTTGATCGGGCAGAACGCCACGTCGTAAACCGCCGACGGGCAGTTCAGCGTCATAATGAAATCGTCCATCCCCTCCATCCACAGCCGCACAGCGTTGTCCGCCCCGCACGATACCATCAGCGTTTTCATAAACGGCGAGAAGTCCATGTTATAAACAGGCCCCGCGTGCGCCCGAAACACATCCATATGCTGGTTCAGGTAATGCGTGGAACACTTGTGGATGCAGCCCTCGTCCGTCCCCACGAAGTACACGTGGTCGACGTGCGTGTGCCACTTCATGCACAGCGCTGCCGGGTACCGAGTGATGGGCACGTCTACCTTCAGACACGTTTTCGCCGTCTCCAATCCCTTCATTTTTCCCTCGACCGTCGATATACGCATCATGGGTGTACATATAAAGTCGTGCGTTTTGGTACTTGTGAACTTGTTGATTCTCCCGTCTTGGCATGTGGTCATTACGTACTCGGTGTTCTGGTCGGCGCGCCAGTCTATCGCCCAGATAGGCTCGAAACAAGGATTCGTTTCCCTCATGCTTTTAGCGACTTTCTTCACAGGGTACGAGGTGATATCCAGTATGAACACATCTCCGTTGGCGAAGCCTGACGCCAGCCAGTTAGGATTTTTTTCTGAAAACGAAACGGAAGTCAAAGGATCGTCGAAACGATACAACCTCTCCGGTTTGCAAGGATTTTTCGTGCACCAAATTGCGACGATTCCGTGGAAATTCTCAGCGTGAGCGAATTTCCCGTGAGCCACTGCTAAAATATTTTCATTTTTAGGATTAAATGATATGCTCGTGATAGGGCGGCCCACCGTGTCTTCGCACTCCAACGTCCACAGCGGTTTCATCGTATAAATGTAAACGAGGTCTAACGATAGAGGATCGAAGCGGATGAGTCCTCTGAACTTTTTCTGTTGGTCAGAGTAGTCCAGGGTAGAGAGAACGCGTTCCGTCAATAGCACTGCGTCTAAGAATTCGGGAGTGGGAGCTACTTCGTCGAATGTTTTGCCCCTTCTGTCGTCGGGATCTTCGGTGACTTTTTGCTTTTTTTTGCGCAGCAGCGTGGGCTCGGCGGACTGGTACATGACCATCTCGTCGGGTTCCTCCCTGGGCTTCACCCGCGCGAGCCGCGCGTACGTGTCGTGCATGTCCCACATGGACGCGAAGGATATCGCGTTTTTCTTCTCGGGTCTCGTCGCCAGCGTGTGGCGCGTTTGGGTGACGCATTCCTTGGTTTGAGTTTCTTCTACCACCATTTTACGATTTCTCCCTTTGCCAACTGTTATGTATTGGTAATATTCATTTTCCTCTTCGACTATGTTTCCCTCTGGTGATCCTTTTTCGTACGAGAAGGAGGGTAGTTCAAAAAGATATTGTGTTTCGGTTTCTTTAAGTACTATTAACACTTCGGGCGGGTAGGACATGATGGGGTATTCTTTGGGCAAATAAAACGCAGAAGGAGCTTTTTCTATATCGATATCCTCCGGCACGATTCCCTCCTCGGTATTGTATGTGTGATCGATATGGATGTCGTCAAGGGAGATGGTCGTTGCGTACACCTTCATTCCGTCGGTGGCGGACTTGCCTTTCAAAGCTGCGGTGGATTTCGCCGACTTCGTAGACTTCACCTCTTTGAGGGCGAGCTCGCTCTTTCTCCTCGGTTTGCTTTCGAAAGCGGCGTGCGTGAAAATGTCTTCCATGGTCACGTAGTCGGAATCCACGATGTTCTCTGGCGTGACGTCCACGCCGTTTTCAATGACGTGGTGCAGTTGCCGCTTTTCCATGAAATTGAATCCAGTCCTTATCTTCGACAGGGAGTCATCTAGACTCATTTGTGAAACTTCGAACATGGACACGGCGATGGTGGCTTCGCCAGGCCCCTGTGTTGTGTCGACAGCTGTTTGCGACATTGTTTGCTATTTGATTAGTAAAGTATGTAGGTACTATTATTTAATTAATAGAAACTGATTATTGATTTATGTAATAGCTCAATGTATATTATAAAATTAACATAGGTATTCAATATGACGTCGTCAATGTTTTTGATATGCATTGATATGTTTGTGTCAATATATCTATTATTATGTCATTTCGCTTCACACTGAATGAGTTTTCATGCACAAAGTCGGGTTAGTTACATTACAGGTACATCAAGAATGGCTGAATTTGATATGAAGGAAAATATTTAAATGTGGGAGAGCCACGCTTAGGCATGAATGGGCCGGCTCGACCGGAGTGATACCACTGCTTCACAGAAGACCGGCGTGAAGCAGCGCCTGCGCTGTGTTTCGCCGTGTGAGTGAGGTTACCGGAGGCTCAATGGGGGGAAGGGGAAAAGGTTGGCAGCGCACTTGTGACTCCACTGGTGTTGCGGGTGTCCATGGGCGGCGGAATTGCTTACCATCAGGTGATCCGTCTGCTCGTCTGCCACCTCTCATATAAAAAAAAAATGAAGGATTTTTCTTCGTCCCTAAA
This sequence comes from Marasmia exigua, assembly GCA_019059595.1. NCBI lineage: Eukaryota > Metazoa > Arthropoda > Insecta > Lepidoptera > Crambidae > Marasmia > Marasmia exigua. Next base: position 19,455,106 of record CM032470.1, read on the forward strand.
ACAGAATAAATACTTATACTAAAGACTAGCTGCGAGCCGCGGTGTAACCACGTGTAAACATACACACATACAAAATACAATTCTTTCTTCTTTATAATAAGTTTTGGTGTAAGTAAAGGTTTCCTTAAGAGCCGGCAACGCATATCTGATACCTCGGGTGTTGGTCCATGGGCAGTGATGATCACTCACCATCAGGTGTACCGTCTGCTCGTTTGTCCGCTATAATGGAAAAAAACAGTCGATTAGTGTAGATAGATTCACCGGGGACCACAGTAGGAAGGTAGCCTTCTTTGAATAGGGAATAGAACTATACTCGAGTAATGCGGGCTGAGAGCTTTGCGAAGAGTTACTTAATTGTTCCATGAACGTGTTCCTTCAGTGTGACGGATACCCGCGTTGCTCTAAGCTATTATCTCAATAAAATTATGCAAAAGTGGATTTTATGCAGCGAACTTCAGTTTTATGACCCAGGACACTTGCGTGCATAAAAGCTCTTGATAGAACAACGGTGTTCATGCCATATCGCACCCGTCCCGCTCGGCGAGGCTCAGCCGAGCGGACATCCGCTCGCGAGTACCTACGGCTTCTCATTACTTTGCCGCCAAAGAACTTAGACCATATGCTAGGGTTCTCCGCAATAACCTTATAAGTCTAAAAATAATTTTCAAATTTACCTACCTATTTCAATACGGTATTTGACTATTTTTTCTTATTTTTGTAATCAAAAGACCTCTCAATGATAGAAACATGATTGAAAGAATTACTTGATTCTCATTTAAACTACCTGAGATATCATAACTTTAAAATCTCATTATTTTGGGCAAACCCAAAACGCTCCATACAAATGGCTTCTTAGATGTGACGTCACACGCAAGTATTTTGTATCCATTTCATTTGAATTTTGTATGTTAGCTATATCAAATGTTTCGTTCGTGTCAATGGTGCATATTATAATAGTTGGTGCAAAATTGTATGGGTTATTCAATGGTATATTTATTTTTAAATAATTTCATACTTTTAAAATGGACTTGCCCGTGAATCTTTGAATGACCATAAAACCTGCTAGACGTTATATTTTAAATGAGATTTTTTTGCTATTGACACATATTTAATATAGGTACCTATATTTTGATAAAATATTTATATTTTGTAAAATCTCGAGCTTAGTTATATTCCCTATTGTTTTAGTGCTTATTTGTTTTGATAGTTAAGTCCAAAATTTAAGCTTAAAGCCTGTTGTTGCAGCTGTCCCCATGGGCGGCGGCAAACGCTTTCATCAGCTGATCCGTCTGCCACCTATGACATAAAAACAAGCCTTCAGTAAGAGGTATAGGTATAAGGCCTTATCTTGGCGATCTATTTATCCTACAAAGGTTTTCGATCTTTTATTCTATTTAGGTAATGCAATTAATCCACAAAAGTGCACTTGGTCATATAAGGCACCATGGTGAATCATTCCTTTGTTTAACGAGTTCGCTAAGCGGAACACCATTTGCTGTTTTTATAGCCTGCTTATATTTGCAATGAGTGGGCAGATCGAGGGTCCACAGTCTGTCTCATCACTTAAGGGTTTCCAATAGTTAAGCCCGTTTGCAACAGTGTTATATAGGACTGGGTTGTGATGTGCGCTGAGGGGGACAACCCAGTGATTTTAGTTAAGAGTTAGTGTTATATTGGACGAGACAATTAGCCCATAGTGTTGTACCACCTCTTGGGTCAGTATAGCTGCAGTGACAACGGATGCAGATATGACATCATATATCATCGCTTCCGTTGTTCTGTTCAGGCTGAGGTAAAGAGCGAGCAAACGGCACACCTGACGCGTAGTGACACCGCGGCTTATGGACATCTGAAACAGCCGAGATATCACACAACCACAAGCTTCAATGCTATGTAATGTCATTTTTGGAAGACTGGGGCAGAGAACAGTGGAGCAATCGCTGCAAAACTAGTGACAGCCCTACCCGGTCCACATATTGTTTTGTCAAAGAGTTTATCCACCCCGGGACGCTACCGTGCGCCGGCGCCGCCAGCCGTGACGACGCCTCGTTATCACGAACGGCTGCATTCGCCGCGCGCGCGTGCCACTGTACACCTGCCTGTCTGCTGCCAGTACCGGAGATGAAGAGGATCTTCAGGAGATTCAAACAGAGTGAGTGATCTTTTTTGTGATTTGAGTTGACAGATGATGGTCGCCAAGTACTTTATGACGAGTGGTGGCATTGTCCACATTTGAATGACACTGATGTACCTACGTGCCTACATCCACACATGACAGTATACAAAACTGACAAATTTCTTCAGTCGATTCTCACTTTAAATGTCAAAGACGTTCGGTTCAATATCAATTGAGGATTTTGATAGATTGTAGTAACCTGCTGTGGTGCTGGCTGTACGTCGATACGTCGGTATCTACGTGTACATTACTAAAAGACACGGAACCGTAAAAATAACTTGCTCTGGCGTCGATTATACCAATTTACGTTTTGGTTTAAGTCCTTACGTACTTACTCGTACGTCTCTTAGATGCCTATTAAATTCCTAATGTTATAAAACCTAGAATCACGTGCATATGGCTATTATTTCCAGATTGCATGCTAAAGGAGGTTTTAAATTTAATTGTAGGTAAGTAATTTGGTAGCTTAAGTTCACAATTGAATTCATATTACCTACTTTGTGCACGCACGTCCTACTTGGTAAGGCAAAAAGTAGGCAGGCATGTCTTTCCATCAACCTGAGATCGTTGCAATCGCTTACAGCTTAAACGTAGGTAATCGTGATCAAAGTCGTTCACTCCACTTTCATACGCATCACGACGAACGCATTACTTTTTACGCTCGTTTTTGCGCGTCAATCAATTACACCTTCAGTCTGCAGGGCGCGTTGCATAATTTCCACTTATTTATTAAATGCGTTGTATCGCGTAAATTAATCGTCTTCGCTAGTTCGGCAAAAGGAGCAAAGGAACGATCAGATAGCGCTAGAGCCGGGTTAATTCCTGCTAGCTCCACCCACTTTTCGTCGACGCGCAGTGCGTGCGTGCGCGTGCGTCGATGCGCCGAGTATCGGTAATTGCATCTCTATGGGCAGCGTAGGCAATAATAAAATGAGCCGGTGACCGGAGCCGACGAGGATCTGTTCTAGCCCGATGCGGTACGGGTCATCCGAATGGATCGACATGGGAGCTTGAATTTTCCTTAGGATTTATATTAGAATTTTGAATCACAAATATTTCAAACTTCAATTCAATTTGTACAGGATCGAATCCCCATGTGGCTAACTCTGTAATTTTGGAGTTAAGCCCAGTCCCAGCAATAGACAATAAAGTACCTATCTACTTAACTTCTTATATTAATATCAAATAAGTTCTACGATATCCCTTGCCTAGAAATGTTTTCAGATTGATGAGCAATGCGTCAAAGTCGTGACAACGGATTTTTGAGGAACTATCGTATTTCCTATGTTTAACTAATGGGGTTACCATACCTTATAACGTATCTAAAACTACTTAATTGACAGATTAATGATCCAAGAAGGACCCGTAAATGGAAATCACTTCACTAGGTACCCACACCATTCTGAGAAAAGAAACTTTGTTATCGAGCTTAATCTTGAACCATTTCATGTTTCAAGAGCGTAAAACGTAAAAGCACTTTTGAGAACAAGATTACACACCACCTGAAAAGCTGTTCCCAGAAACGCGATACAAAAACTGTGCGATTACACAAAAGTAGGTGAGGTCGTGCCCAAGAGAGGCGAGGCGTTTGCAATTTCGAAATTCTTCAGTTGGGCCGTCACCATGACAGGGCGAGTGTCCACGGGCGACGCGGGCGCAGCGCGGGTCGAGAGGTCGCGCGCGCAGACTCGCCCCGCCCCCCTAATTGCCGCGCCCCACGCAAATAAATAATTTTTATTCACCGCCGAGATCACGCTCCCTCATGACCTTAAATTACTCTACGTAAAGCTCTTTTTTGTGAAATTTTAATCGGTTTCCCAAATGCCAGCGGAATACCTTCGTGGGCACCGAAAAGCAGCCAACGTGCGATGATCGCGCTTTTGATACCATCGGCTGCGTCGAATTGTTAATGATACGTTCTCAGCACTGCACAGATGTAATAATTAAACTTTTTGAGATAAATACGAGTAACAATATGCAAGCATCGACCTAAGTACAAAATATAAGATTGAGAATTGATGCCTGAAAGAAGTGGTTGGTATCGATAAGACCGCCCCGATGTAGCGTAATCTGTGGTAGCCTGTGCACGTAGCTTTGTTTGAATAATTAAGATAAAAATATCTGTTTATATAAGAATCAGGTGTGCAGTCTGCTCGTTTGTCCGGTATAACGAAAAAAAAACAATATAATGGAGAACGTTAAGCATTGTACGTATATTCAAATTCTTTTTGAATAGATTATTCTTCATGAGCAATTGCTTGACAAAGCAAAGCAAAACCTTCATCTATTTAAAGCTGATCTAAATAAAGATCAGCTTTAAATAGAATAATACAATTATTTTTTTTTTACAATAAAAAACCTGTGTCTTTGACTTTGAAGTCATTATCTATATTATAATCATTGTGTATACATGTATTTATAGTTATCAACGTATATGTGTATTATCTTATCGTACTCGTATTAGTTTTATTTAGTTATATCTAAGCTTTTGATGTAACTTTATATATTATAGGTAGGCTGCTAATTTCATGATTCAAGATGTAATATAATTAAATATTCGCATCCCATTTTGTGTACACACACTGGTGGAGTTACAGCCTAAAGTTGTGTTGTCCTGTGTATCTTATAAAAAAACAAAATCAATCCGATCGACAAAATATCTAGATGTGTGTGTAGGAGGTATTAGACTCCTGACTGCAGGTGACGCACGCACGCATAAACGGTGCCGTTTTCCGGAAATCTGTTCAAACTTCTCCAAATTTCTAGATCATAGTGATATTTTAATAATTTCAAGCTGTTTCTTGGTACATTTACTAACACGCAACATAGGAATGAAGAGCGTAATGACGGCCCGTCATTCACGCTCGTACATTCTTCTCAAATTGCATTGCTCCTAAGATAAACTATGCAAGATTTAGTAATCCGACACGATTAAAGGCAGTCACTGAAGTAACGCAAAATGGAAGAGACACGCTTCCTTGTGCAAGTGTGCTTGATCGATTTGTCACTATTCCAGACCACACAGTGAACTATGTGAGATGAGAATACCAACACCACCGCACATCGAACACTGGTTTAGCATTTTCGCTTACTCGTTCGGGTTTTTTAGGAAATCCTCGTATTTACAACCGCAATATAAAGTAGTAACTATATTTTTATGGCTTGTAAACGAACAACATTGGAAATAAATCTGTGCATCCTGTGAAAAGTGGTACAAGTCGACTTATATCGAATTTGGTTTTCATCTTGCTTCTTCATCAGAAAAAGATCCTCTATTTTTCTGTCTGATCAGTCATGCTGAAAAATCCTCCATTTTTCCGTCTGATCAGACAGAATAATAAAAGTTTTTTTTGTGATGAAGTAGCAAGAAGAAAATCAACTTCGATATAAGTCGACTTGTACCACTTTTCACGGGACGCACAGAAATGAGTATTTAACTTCCGTACAACAGTAGTTATTTCCAAATTAATAAAATCACAAACCTGCGGAATGATAAAGATTTTTCAAGCAGGAAGAGACTCTCGTAATATCGTAAACTCTATAAGAAAAGAAACCATTTTTGCGTACCTTATTTAACTAATTTCAATCTTTATATGCGGATATTCTTATTAGCCGTTTTTGTGTTTCCTTTCCTTCGCCGAATTCAGAACTGTATGAATTAGAGCACGCCCCTCTGAGTCATGGACAGCACACCTCAGCGCCGATTGTATGCAAAGAGGGCCGAAATACCCAAGACAATGGTGTTTCCAGTTTCCGTATTCCACGTTCGGATGGCGAACATAACTCACCCATTTTCTCGAGATGTCACCACTCCAGCGAGCGGTGGCGCAGCGAATCGCCAGCCGGTGCTGCCATTACCTATTGGTCACAGACCCGCAGACCTGAGTGTTTTGCACGTTAGGAAAGCGTTCCACTAACCTCGGCGACTCATTTCGCTTTCTATTGTTGATAATAGACGTTGTCTGTTTTACTAATCAATGTAATAATCACCATTATCAATTTTATGTCATCCAGCCGCATTCGCAAGGGAAACTCCTTTCCTTCTTCGTATAATATACGTGATTATTTACTTCACAGTCTAGACTAAATTGAATATTTTGAGTAGGATTGTATATGTGTGATAGTAGACTACTTATGTCATATCAGGAAAGAGGTAGAGAAACTACTTCACAAAGATACAAATGTTGTATTTTAATGATCATTAATTTTACAAAACGTGATATGTTAATGTTTATGCGCATCATGCCGAGTAATACTCAAGACAGTTTAGCCAGCAAATAATGTTGGCAGCCTGTTTATTATTTCATCCGTGACTGTTGTGGCTGTAACGGGAGAATAAAAGACAGTTGAATCAGAAATTGCTCAAACTATCTAATTCAATCATATTTATCCGTTATATTCTTCGAAGACAACATCTGTTTTTGCCATATTACAACATATTTTGCATAGTGAATCGTAATGTACGGCTAACCGCGTGTTGGGTTATTACAATCTGTCAAAATCTTCACCTTCATGTCAAACATCATAATGAAGAAATTTGACAGTAATCAGAAGCAATACTCAATTTTAAAGCTTTCCACAATCTGTAGTTAAGTACATTGGTTGTTAACTTAATGTATTAGGATCAAAATCATGGACCCTGATGGGAAAACACAGTTTAGGAGAGGGTAACCATTTATACCTACCTACTCGTACGAATATTTGGTATTGAATCCGGGGATAGTTAGATACGTACTTTCCGTTCTTTTCTGAACCAGCTAACCTTCACGAAATCATAATCGATTAAAAAAAGGTTCCCATATTTCTTGGTACCTAAATTATCCAAGAAATATTACAAGTTCGTGTCCCGCAAGCATTCTCATGGTGCGGCTGGAGGAGCCGCGGTCGGGACCCGACACTCAGACGTAGAGCTGAGCGCGCCGTATGTATTCGGTACTAGTAACGAAACGTTATTTTATTTCGGCGGTTTCCACAATCGGGCGTCAGGTGTAAGTATTTCGCGTGTGAAGGATAGAATTGGCTGGTCACTCCAACCAGTCAAGTTCCTCCAGGAATCTTGACAACACCTTAACGTATGCTATAGACTATCTGGATTCCCAGGTAGTGTCCATGAGCGGCTGTTTCGTCTTAACTTTACTCACGAATCCAAATATTTGTTACTCGCATTTTTGGTATTACCTACCTACGGACACCATGCAATAAGATACCTAATAAGACACGAATTGTTGCTCTCACACTAGTTATCATAAGGTATCAGAAGCGAGTAACGTAACAATCCATTAGTAACGATTGCAAATTATCATAGTAACGAAAACAGGTACGCTTTTTTTCGTTACTTTTACAACTCTATTCAGACGTAATGCGTCCGCGCAATTTCGTCTTTTCGCCGATTGCGCGCCGTGCACTCTGCGTCTGCGCATAGGGGAAGTAGGGTCGGCATGCCTAATGACTAGCTGCATTAAAGATACATTACTTGTCCCGCAAATATACTGGAGGTTAATCTAGACTAAATGGCGACCTCTCATGAGAAATTATTGCATTTTATCGTCATGGGGAAAGTCTTGCGCATTCTTTCCGCGATCTGTCATTATCTAAAAAGCAACAGTGAATATTGATTGCCGTATTGTTGCGTGGATCACCATAATCATCGGCAGCGTGTTGCGGCTACTACGCCCAAAATTACTTTCACTACTGCGGCTAAAACAGAACAAAATCGCATGGGTCGTTTCGTGTGTGCGGCCGGCGCAGGCACAGCGTTCTCACGGTGCAATTATCGGTTGCCTACAGTCTACACTTACCCTTAATTTTATCCTGCACTACTACCAGTTCCGACAGTGATTCCTGGACCCACAGCTGTAAGTCAGACTCGTTGCTAATTTTCGCAAGTTTTAAACGCATGCGCACGACCATGTTGAACTCGGAATCTGCGTTTGCGCAGAGTTTATGCATCGAAGCTTTGGCGATAGCCAACTTATCTCACGTATGTTATTATGGTTTGTTTTTATTTCCGTAATGGACATACTTAAATTTTAGAGCGCTACGGGGGACACAGGTGACCGACAAACAATAAATGTTTATTTGTGTCTGGTTTGATGGCAGTCAATATGTTAAATAAGTTTTAATACAAACACTGCTCATAAAAATTGCTCTGAATTATTTAGGTTTTGTTACGTTATTCAGCAACAACGGCACGATAATCTAAAAATATTTTATGTTCCATCGTTATACATATCTATAGGAAGGAATTTAGTAAGGTTTATCACAATATAGTTAGTTAATTATTAGGTGGGTTTGATACCAGCTAATACTGTGGGCGTTTCTAAAAATACTTCGTGGACCAACATAATGAGTTATCGATAATCATCTTCATAATAACACGCTTGTACCGATCACTAGTTCAAAGTTTAAGTGTGGAAAAAACAGTCAAGATTTTATTACAATTGGGTATTTGACTATGCTCGAGATTTTACAAAATATAAATATTTTATCAAAATATAGGTAAATATGTGCCAATAGCAAAAAATCTCAATTAAAAATATACGTCTGGCCGGTTTTATGGTCATTCAAAAATTCATGGGCAAGTCCATTTTAAAAGTATGAAATTAATCAAAAATAATTATACCATTGAATAACCCATACAATTTGCACCAACTATTATAATAGAACCATTGACATAAACGAAACATTTGATATAGCTACCATACAAAATTCAAATTAAATGCGTACAAAATACTGTCGTGTGACGTCACATCTCTGTAGCCATTTGTATGGAGCGTTTTGGGTTTGCCCAGAATAATGTGATTTTAAAATTGTGATATCTCAGGTAGTTTAAATGAGAATCAAGTAATTCTTTCAACGATGTCTCTATCATTGAGAGGTCTTTTGATTACAAAAATAAAAAAAACTAGTCAAATACCGTATTTATTTGTTAAGAATCTATTTGGAGATCCGTAAGATATACATTTAAGTTTTCCAATTAATCATTTAGGCCTGTGCTACAAGTGATATATTGCATGCACATATAGTGAGAGTTTCACACGGCGTAAAATATTGCGTTTGCAATAATAGACGGTCCATAAATTTAACGTAACCATTGTAAAGAAAACTTTACAATAGTTTGGTTAAATTATGGAGTATGTAGCGGGCACGCATTGCCAATGATTAGAATATAAGAAGCAAAGAGCCGCCGCTCTACATTTACTGAATGAATAGCTAGTAACAAGAGTTCGTCATGAGCTGACACCTGTCTGCAGCTATATTATGGTAGTGAAAAGCAGAAATTTTAAAGGAATTTGAAAATATCACGCATTCCTCCCAACAATGGGTGTGAGCGTGCGCGTGCGCATAGCTGTCACGGTGGACGCGTGTACGCACGTTTTGGGGTTTCGTGCGCTTCGCGGGACATTCCCGTCATAGCGATGTGCTCGGCCGTTCGGAAACCTCTTTGTCTTCCAGTTTCACGGTGCGGGACGGGACGATATGTGAAAAGAAACTGTTTGGTTGAAACGGTTGGAATGACAAACATTCTCGACGGCGTGTATCGACTTGAATTGTTTTTTGTTACTAATTAATATCAATAAGCACCTGATTAGGTAATGTAGGCAATGATCGAACACCGTAAAGTACCTATAGCTTGATTTGAATGGCAGCCATAGGTGTTACAGATAAATGATCTTTAGGTCTATAGTAATAAAAATCTAAAATAGAATGAAACTTGATTAAGGCGACGGGTAGAACACACTAGCGACGCCAGTTGATTTAAAGCCAATTAATTATAAGCTACCAAAACAAATATATTTTAAACAATTTCGAGACTTCAGTCTCTCGGCAAATACTTAAACTATTTATTTAATAACCATGCCCGAATGTTGGGTCTGTTTTTGCACTAAAAAAAATGATTCACGCAAGATTAATTAAAAAACGGGCCCTTTTGGCGGTATTCCAAAATTCGAGTGCAAAAGCAGATCATACAGCTAACTATAAGTATTAAATAGATAGTATAGGTGTTTGGTCGCCGTGTGGTCCCCGGCAGAGTAGAATAGGCCACCCTCACTCTTACCGAGGTGTCATAAAAGGCGACTAAGGTAAAGCTGCTGGCATGATCATCAGCACCCAGAGAAGGAAAACTCTGCATTTATATTAAAACCCTCGCCAACCCGTCTGCCAAGCGTGGTGAGTATGGCAATTACCCCTCATGTGATTGAGGGAGGCCCGTGCCCCAGCAGTGGCGACTTAAATGGGCTGATGATGATGATGATGATGAATAATAATTCTCAAAACATCTAATAGGTTAACCTGATTCCGTACTAAGTAGCTTAAGCACTTGTGTTACAGATATCAGACAACAGAGGAACACAAATATATACTTAAATACATATATTACACCCAAACACTGAACAAACACAAGTGTTCATCGCACGAATGTTTGTCCAGGGTGGGGATCGAACCCACGACCTTTGGCGTAAGAGGCAGGGTCACTACCAATTGCGCCATCCGGTCAGTCAAATAATAATAGCGTGGACCAATATTTCAGCCATCGCAGAACACCGATAGTTAACGAACTTAGTTAAGAACAATAAAGTAAGAGGAAGACAGATAGATAGCTGCAATTTCATAACCCAGCTTCTATCATTAATGACAATAGGGAAACGCCTGAAAATGAAATAACTAATAATGACGACGCGACAGCTAATACGGCAGTAAACTTGCAACTAATTGAAAGCAATAAAGATGAGAAATACGAGTAAGACGCAGATAACAGAGACCCGACGCAATCGCGACACAAGCGACCGGCGCGCTTTCCAATTTTGAGGAATGCAAAAAGCACTAAATATCATGTTTATACTGAGTAGTAAATTCAATTTTGCGCATAACTTTTTGCGTTAAAGTGACACTAAAAGCAAAAATTCCAAACGACGGAAATAAATACCTACATGCTCACACATCTCTTTATTTTGGTTCGTTTCGATATAGGTACTATAAACAATGAAACGCATTCTGATTTGGATTACAATTATAATAGCAACAAAATTAATTAACAAAAATCAGTAGGTGCGCGCGAAACCTACAATGAATCTGACAGCGCGATATGGTATCGACTAGTGATGTCTAGCCATTCGATTTTTATTCGGTTAACAGTACATGTTGTTTTATATTCGTAAAGTTTACGAACTATATTTTCTGTGGGAGGGGTGTTAACCCGCCGCACCACAAGCTCCTGAATTTTGGAGGACCACATCTTACTTCTATTCGGTCAGCGAGTCCAACGGACAGACCACTCGATCAGCTAAGTGATTCGAGCGCTGGTTGAGACGCAAGGGGCGCTGTGCCTTGATAGCTCATATAACATCTCATAAATTGACCTGATTCCAATTAAACACTTTGAATTGCAAAATGATAATATTTAAATACAAAATTTACCCAGACAGAAAACAAACTCTATATGCTGTTGGTGTACCTTTTTAAATAAATAAATTAAACAAATATTTGTTGGGTTTCTGGTAACTTACAAGAAGGGACAACCTTAGTTTCGAACCATGAACTAAAATGCAATAATTAGTTTTCTTTTTTTTTATTTAGTCTGTAGAGTCCCACTGCTGGGCCAAGCCCCCCCACCCCCCCCGCAAGTATCTCCATTCCTCCCTATCCAATGCCTTTACTTGCAATTCTTGGACATACGTATTGAAATCGTCACACCATCTTTTTTTGGGCCTGCCGCGTAGTCTACGTCCATCGGTCGGTTGCCATTGGGTGACGATTACTATAATATTATGCAATATTTAGTATGTTTTACAAAATAGCTACGTAATTCGTTATCTTTGTATTAGATATCTAATTGGAAGGCAGAAGATTTTCAAGAACTTGGAACATGGATTGGATGGAAGACACATCTCTGAATATGATCATAAAATAAGTAAGATCGAAAACTCCTTTTGCGCAATACGACTGGGATCTTAATTTATCTTTAAAAAAAACCTCTAGCACAGCTCGTTTATAGCTTGGCGTAAAAACAAAATTTGTTGTCCATAAACACGAAAGAATGGATAAAACTCTAAAAGGATACAATAAGAATGACCGACAGTTAGCCCAGACTCATAAGGGACAAATGACTATATCAGAACATGGAGACATTAAGAAACCGTCGTCTATCTATTGAGGAAATGACGGTTGTCAGAAAAGCCAAAGATAGTAAAAGCCACCTATGCAATTGTCTTCTAAACAAAGGACTTTATAAAGCCAGCTTCCTGGCTTTCATTGGTTTTACGAGTCACTACCATGTTGTACGATGGGTTATTAAAGATGGCATAAGACAAAGATTCAAAATAAAAATTAAATAATAATGCAATGTGATACTACAGTGTGAGTAGAGTACAGTGTATCCACAAGTTTGAGAAGCTATCCAAGATGTGCAGGCCTCCTCACCGTCGGCTAATGGTAGAAATATATACATAGAATTGAAAAATCTTCGGATTTGAACCACAACCTCCCATATGAAAGTTCGCGCGTTCTTATTCAATAAGCTATCATTTTTCTCTGGGTACGCTTGGACCACGAATCCAGAAGCAAGTCTGGTAAGTTGATTATCATCATGGTCAGCTAGGTCAGCAGATTTCCGTGGCGATGCATATTATCACCGACGAACTAGATATATTTGGAAAAATCTAGAAGGCTCCAATTGACCCGTTTGGAATAGTAGTAGTGAACGGTGCCTTTGGTATAAGGGTTGCGGGTTTGATCCCCGCACAGTACAAACATTTGTATGCATCAAAATATCTGTTTGTATCTACAACATCTGGGTGTTTTCTACGTATTTACAAAAGAAAAGTATAAAATGTAAATATTTTTAATCCCACTATTGATTCTGATATCCGTAACACAAATGCTTGAGCTACCTATCTCGGAGTCAGATCAATGTATGTGATGTTGTGAAATATTTATTTATTTAATCGAATTAACGACCTAACATTCAGAAGGCAAACTTTATTATCCACGGAGATATCACATTGATACTGCAAAGCAGTGTGGAAACGTAGCTTGTATAAGTCTACACTGTAAGTAGGTATTGAAAATGTCACGTCTTCCTCCAAAATCTCATATTGATTATTTCATAAAGACAAACAAATACCACTTATGAGATGAGATTGCATAACGGTGTTCACTATAAACGATCGAAACAGACAAATGCAAAATACTCATAACCCTTTTGTTGCGTAGAAATCAATTGAATATGTATGTTGTGCCTGCGAACTTTTAGTAGTAACTTTAAAGGTTGATTGGCGCGAAGGGCATGCGCATAAATGCGTCGCGACGCGTTGCGCCCGCGCAGCCTCGCTTGCTAGTCATTATATCGCGTGTTGATGAAAGCGCTCCTTGCATAGGTAAATCGTACCACAATAATTTTAAAATCAGTGCGACATCTCTGCCCGATGTCGAAATCACAACATATTGCGACGGTGCAGTGCAGTGTAGATTTATTACCTTACTGTTTTATACTTGAAACTGGGTAACGTTCAATAAAGGTTGCGCACAGAAAACCACACAAAAGGTTACAACTATCGTGACAAATTTCCTCCATTGATAGTTTACAATTTATCACCAAACCTTTTTAACGTTAAAGAATCCATTGAAGTTTGACAGATTCTTATAAGTACATTAATATGTGGGCGTTTGTATCTTCACAGTCATACCTCATTAGAGTCTAAGCAATACATAATGTGGAGGTAGCAGAAACTAATAGTTACATAATATTGGGAAACATTGAATGATGTAATTGGCAACATAAGCAAGGAAAGGTGATTACACAAAATAGACCTGAGGCATTATTTTATTGTTTGGCAAAATTGTCAAGAAAACTTCAATGACACCCATTTACTTAATAACAAAGTACAGTGATGAAATTATCATACTCATAATATAGAATATAGGTAACTGGAATATCTTTTACATAAAATGCGTGGCTCGAAGTTTGACCTGTTGAATTTTATTTATTATACAGGGCAACATACTAGGGAAGAAAAGTACAGGAAGAAGAACATCTAAGCTTAAAAATCTGCATCAGCGGTACAATAAAAGCACCCGTCCTCTGTTTAGACTAGCTGTGTCAAAGGTTCATGTCGTCATATGATCGCCAACAGAAAGAAGATACGAATATAACTTGAAAGACTGCTTATAAAACTGCTAACTATAAAAACAAAAGGATCATTCAAAACAATAGTTTAAAACACGCAGCTTGAACTAACGAAAAACAAACAGGTGTCGAAATGTTGAACGTCTAATTTAGAAGCGTGAGAAGTGTTTACCACCTGTCTCGCGTCTACACAGTGTTGCTAACATGATATCACGAATTAGTGCTTGGTGCCATGGAAAAAGGTATAAAATTGGTAAGAATTTTCGAAAATATTGCTGCCAATATAAGGTTAAGCAGTAGACAGTAATGATGTAAAAAAGCTATCTTTGACCAGATATCATGTTAAATCTGACTTTAAATTTCAAGGTTGCTCATACGGTGTGAGCTTTAACATCATACATAAACCATGACGCTTAAATAGTGCTAAGTACTGGACTTAAGAAAATAGTTCTCGATGTAGCACTTGCAGTGCTGAGTGGGCAGCACTGCTCGCGTCTAGAACGCATTGTCTAGCGCTTAGCACCTAATTACAGATTCGTGACGAGGGGTTTACAATTTCTCTCTTCGCGCTCCGTTGTGCGAACGCTACACCGAAATCTATTGCACTATTATTATGTAATTTATTTCATCTTAATACGATTATGATGAGCAATGGACGCGCTAATTTTATTTTATGGCCACGATTGCAGTAATGATCTGAAAATGTACAAAGTCTTACATTTGCTCGGGATCATGCAAGGAAGTGCTCTAGGGCCAAATTTATTAAAAAAATCCCAACTTGTCACTGTGTTAAAATAGTAAAATTACATAACTAAATGATTTTTCATAGATTAGCTAGATAATAGTAAATTGCTCAGTTAAGATCTAGAAAAAGTGGAATCACTTCTAAGCTTAATTAATTCCCACGATATGAGATAGGTGAGAATTGACACCATTAATTAATGATTACGAAGGAGGAAATTCTATAACGAATTTGCAAAATTATTGTAAAGATAGTCAGAGCACGTCTGTCATCGATAAAATTACCAAACATAAATGACGCAAGTTCAAACGAATGCATAATGAAGGCTGTTCGTGACCGAAGGTTTGTTGTGGGTGCGGGTCGTGCGCGGGCGCAGCGACGCACGGGCTCCGGGCAGCAGGAGGCAGGGCAGCGTGAGAATGCGGGGCTGTGAAGGGTGGCGCGATAGCGTATCAGCGGCGGCAGCCGGAGCGGCGGCGGCCAGTGCTGGGCGCGCGGCCGCGGACGATGGGCGGCGGGCAGCGCGAGCGCACACAGCCGGCTCGGAAGCCGCACCCGCACGCGCATCCCCCCGGGAGGGCATTGTTCCGCCACTAACACTCGCCCACTCTCATTGTTTTGACTGGCCCTTTATTATTTATGCCCAATAATCCGCTCAGCTGACTGTGGTAATAACACCCATATTAATTGCATCCGCTGAGGAGTTACGATCGATTGTAATTCAATTTATGATTAATCGACCGCATTTTGCTTGCAGAGATCTCGTTTAAAGAATCGCCGCCACCGTACCGCGAGAGCGATGACAACGGGGAACGCCATCGGGAGTTTAATGATCCGGTACGTGGTTAATCGATATCAATTAACTTAAACGACATTAATTAAGGAAGATATCGAATTAAATTCCTGTGTCGGTTTCAGATCGTCGCACCCGCGTATGAAGTTTTAGACTTGTTGGCGAATTGCAAAATATCGACGCAAGCTGATGAAAAACAGGAATCGGACGTGGAGTACGCGGAAATTAAAGAAATGGGGTTGTGGCATTCCACGCCTCTGGCGCATCGGCACAAGTCGAAGATATCGCTGACGTGGGTGCTGAAGGAGAACTTGGAGAACACAAAGTCGCCGCCGGAGAAGCCGCCGAGCGAGGACAAGAGGAAGGCAGTCGGGACCAACGTGGACCGGCATCAACGGCACAACCAGAAATACAACGAAAACGAACGTTACAGAAAGTGCAAGTATAGAGAAGTGAAAGACAGGGTCGTGGGGCGCAATGAGTACTACCATAACATGAGGTTTAGGAGTGCGTGCGAGGAGTTTGTGAACGGAGACACGTTCTCGGACGATACTAGTGTTGCTACGGAGGAGTACACGCGGAAGAAACATCGACATCGGCACAGGAGAAAGAAGAAAAACAACGGCAAATTCGGATACGACATTAGAGATTTGGACAGCTTCCTGAGTGAGGTAAGCGAAGCAAAACAATATGACCGCTCCTTCGTAATAAGCCCCGTCAAAAATAATAACCAGATTTCCGATAAGCGATGGGTCAATAGCTCTACCGTGTAATTTCAAGTCTTAAAGCCAAAAATAATTAATAAAGTATTGTGTAACCCGTTTTAATTTACGAAAAAAGTCATTCATCATCGTTCGGCGCGAGCTATATCGAGTATTAACGGGCCTTCCTACAAAAGAATTTAAATGCACTTGTAAAATCCGATCATTACTCATTTTTGCAATGTTATTATGACATTATGGTATACAATCCGTTTTTTGTGCCGTACTCGGAGCGAGCGATATTGTAGTGTAGGCCGCGAAATTGCCGCAAAATTGGACAAGGCATAAATTGCTCGTCATTTTTGAAAATCTTTGAGGTTTATTAAAGGTTTCGAATTTTCGGAGTGGAATGATTGCGGGATGAGCGATATCCTTGGGATAATAATCCGTATTGTTGTGTTCTTTTGGCCTATTTTGGGGTCGCGAGGGAAGGCTAAGAGTTAATCTTACGCAGACGGGCCCATTCATCAGTGCAGTTTATTTAAAACAACAATATATCTTGCCGGGGTTAAACGTTACGGTGTTAATTGCGCGAGATCATTCGACTCGGTAATGTTATATTTCATGGGAGACTTTTAACTTGTCTTGTGCGTTCCTTTAATTTGTTTCTGACCTTTGAACACTTATAATTTATGGTAATGTGTGTACAAAGTAATTTAATATAATTTATGTGTTGCGAAAACGTATTAAATGAGTGTACCAACTTTTAATTGATTGGTTCAATACTCCCTTAAATTAACTGTACTTAATTTATACTTGACCAAGAAATAAAACTGCATGCCAGTCACTTGACATCACACAATGATGTTGAATGTGGTCGACTCGCGAAAACAATATTATTTCTGATAATTTAACCACAAGATCAAATCATATATAAAATCCATAACATATTAGACTTTGTTAAAACAAGTGACACTTCATGTGGGCTGATCAGCACAATATTAGAATCATGAAAAGGACTGAAATCGGAGGATTTGTTAAATCACGTCATCCTTAAAATGTATGTGTTGTTTATTAATAAATAACACAAACCTACCATTGGCATTGTTATTGATGTAATTTAAGGCAAATTTTGTTAAGAAGCAATTTTTATACATGCGACTACATTACAATATACCTAAAAATAAATCATCAATGGAAAAGAGTAGCACCCCCAAGTGGGCAAAGGTGGTTTCATCGGCCGGCGAAGTCATGATGGCTTCGGTTTTTTGGGATGATGCAAAGAGTACATATAATTCTGGTAGCTTATTTATAAAAGAGTGATTCTATAAACGTTGTTTCATGAGGACTACGCGCGCGTTTACACCATGGCAGAAAGATATCCACCAGTTAGGCTTTGAATTGTTACCATCATCATTAACCCCCATATTCACCGTCCTACTTTTATTTGTTCCCTAAGCTGAAAAAATGTATGAGCGGCAAACATTTTTTTACAACAATGAAGAGATCTTAACCGCCGTGGACAGTTATTTCAAGGAGCTAGACTTTTTTTTTAATAGTGATGGGCTAGCTTTTGGCTTAACATTGAACTCTAAGAGTTGAGAAAAAGCCTAAGATGGAGCGAGCTTACCCAGAAGTGCCTCCTATTCACTCTAGCCTAGACTAGATTTTGAAGCTCTGAGCGATAATCGATAAAGCCTTTTCAGCTCGAGGGAGTTTATGTTAAAAAATTAAATCAATATCATGTGATTTCGCTAAAGATGTTAGGCTAAGAACTTTTCAAAATGACCCTCGTATTTTACTTGTGTATTCTCGTATTATGTGATCCATCAGCATCGCAGAAATATTCATCATTAACGGAGTTTTTCTTTCACCAATATTTTTGATATTGTGATTTTAATATTATTTGTGATATTTTCCAATAAAAAAAAATCATGCCCTTTGATTACCAATCAGAAAATAACATAATGCCACTTTAGGAATACTTGTACAAATCTAACCTAATCAATTTTGACATTCAGAACTATAACATGGTCATATAATTGTATAAGGAGAATAAGGGTGGAAATTGCGTAGAAAGGACGGATTGTGAATTCTGGCTGATACAAGTTTACGTGAACGGCAGCAGACCGCGTACCGAGCGCGATATCTTTCACTCTACTACCTGTGCGGATAAAGAATGGGATTATAAATGGCGGCGCATCTATTCACTTCTCGCTCGCACACTATTTGCGTCTATACTCGCACTCGTGGGTGCTGACTGCAAAAAAAAAATCTGCGTTCCCTTCCCTGTCGCATCAGTCAGGTTTCGCAATTTTGTGAGCTAGACGCGTTGTCTGTTTTTCCGTGGTTTTGAACCTTTCGTTATTTTGTCATTTGTTATTGTTTGTTGTTATAGTTTATTATTAATTTGTATGCTAAATAATTGTTTTGTTAGTTATTTATTGAGTATAGATAGTGTTTTATTAAGATATAGTTACAATAGGATATAGATATAGTTAAGATATACTTATTACAATCTTTTATTTTATGTATAAATCATAAACTGTTCTAACGCAATCTATATTTAATACTAATATTATTAGCTAAAGAGTTTGTTTGAACGCGATGAACTCAGGATCTACTGGACCGATTTCAATAATTCTTTCTCCGTAGGAAAGGTACGTTAGGTAGTCATAGGCTATGTATGTACCGCCGGTACCGGACCGCTAGTAAATACATATTTACTTGAGAACAAATTCGTTTATAAATGCCATAACATTATATAATCTGCAATCTGAATAATTTTCATACATTTTTTATATACAGTCAAAAAGACTCCAAAATAATAAAACCTATAAAACATACTCGTACATTAATAGTATTTTAATTAATAACATTTATTAATTTATTTAAAAAAAATAAAACAGTTTCAACGGTAATGATATTTTATACTAAAAAACGTCAGTTAAAAGTTTTCAAACCGTCTATGACGGTACCGGCTCCACGCGCCGCCATTTCTAATCCCATTCTTTATCCGCACGTACAGACTATTGCGGTGACGGGTAGGACACACTAGCGATGCCAATCGGTTTTAATTTTTAGCTAAAATGCACTACAATGCAATGTTGGGTCCGTTTTTGTACGCGAAAAATTGATTCACGCCAAAAGTGGCCGCTTTTGGCGTGAATTATTAAAATCGATTGGCGTCGCTATTGTGCCCTACCCGTCACTATAAAAGTTATACAACATTTTTAACCCCCGACGCAAAAACGACTGTCTTTTGCATCGTAACTCCCGAAAACAATATGGGTATCATATAAAAGGGCTTGAGTAGCAAAATATATTTATTGTGACAAATTTCAAATCCAAGATGGCCGACGTCAGGGTTTTTAAAATTTTCAATTTTATTCAATTAATTTGTTTAACAATAACCGAAATTCAAAAGACCAAACATAAGATTTGCTAAAAAACTATGGAGCGAAGTATTATCGGTGTAAAGAGAGTGGATAAAATACGCAACTCCATATACGGGCAAAAACCGGAGTTACTGATGTCGGAAAGAAAACTGCCAAATTGAAGTGGGAATGGGCGGGTCACATTTTCCGAATGGACCCGGAAAGATGGACCAAAGTTGCCACCCAATGGCAACCCATCGGACACCGACAAAGGGGTATTGCGAAAAAACGATGTTGAAACGACCTGAATAACTATTCCCAAGATTGACCACAAATGGCGTTAAATAGAGAACAATCGAGAGATTTGGGTGAGGCTGTTGTCAAGCAGGGGGACAGTATAGGCTAGGTAAAAAAATAATTAAGTCGTAAGTCGTCAACCTACTTAAATAACAAGGGCTGATTCGACCAACCTTATTCCGATACTAAATCTATGGTATAGCGTCAGATTTGTATAGAATGACTGCGCCGAGCCCGGTAGCTGAGTGAGTCAGAACACTTGCCCAAAGCTAAGTCGTGGCTTCAAATCCCGCTTAGAGATCGCCGAAGATTTTTTAATATTTACATATGAATGCCACTTTCATTCCAGGCGTCAATAGACCGGCCCGGCAACATCCCCGTGGTTGTGGCGTACCCCACCACGCTGTACCAGACGCAAAAGGACTCCCAGAAGGAGCTGGTTCTGCCGCTGGGGACGGTGGTGAACGCCGTGTTCAAAATCCAGCAGTGGCTGTACGCGCAAACCCCGCACGGGGACGAGGGCTACGTCCTGTACAACGCGTGCTTGCCTCTCGGGATATTGCCTAGCAGGTACCAATATCACATTATCAGGGGTGTAACTATAGGGTGGCAGGACTTGCAAAATGCCACGGGCTCCCGACCCAAGAGACCGCAACATATGGTTTATAAAGCTTTTAAGGGACAGAAAAATTCGTCTACATCTTTGATTGCCACTGGCCCCAACGACTGCCTAGGGCCCGAAATAGTATAGTTACGCCACTGCACGTCATTTTATCGTGTTGTTCCAGGTCGCCTCAATGGACAACATTTCATATTTTTAACATGTCCATATTGTTTTTTTATATGAAAATAGACATAAAATAAACGGACCCATATTTTTTCTTTTTTCAAAATTTGTCCATTTTCATGCATAAAATAATTATTAAAATTCTTTATATTCTAAATAGACGTAAGCGCCAAATGACGTCATCGGACGGCTGAATACAGCGATATTCCTTTGCTTATCATTGTTTTAATAAAAAAAAGGTACTACTGTCAAAGGTAAATAATACTAGTGTCAACATTGTCAACGTCATTCATTCATTCAACGTTGACAAGTTGTCTTTTTTTTGACAGTTGCATGTCATGGGTTTGGCATTTCGTAAATTTAAAACTATAATGTGCTAGGCAAAGAAATATTTTACATTCTGCCGTCCGATGACGTCATCTTACGTTTTTTAGTTTTTAATTTTTTTCTCAGTAAATAAGCAATATAAAAAATTAATAAATATATATTCGCGCAGCAGAAAAGTAAATAAAGAAATGGTATTTTTTGTTTCAGAGCTTAGCAATTTTGAAATGTTGTCCATTCAATGCCCGGGGCCGGGGTACGCTTGGACTATTTAGGATATTCAGCACTCTGGTAAATACAATGAAGCTACTGCCGTCTGACCTTTGCAACCCTAAGTCAGGGGGGGAACAGACCAACTGAATCATGGATATACGTTCAGAAATGTGAATATGACTTTGAAAATCCGAAAGAAATCCGAAAAGTGCGTTTTCACGATGTTATCCCTCATCGCCGAATAGGTAGAAAAATGCACATAGATATGAAAAATCCAGATTGGATTCGAAATTACGACCAGCCGTTAAGAAGGCCCACATTCTAATTTACATACTGAGTTATCAATATCATCGCTCCTAGCAGGTACGAATCAGCACCAGGCAATTAATGTCCCTATTGCTGAGGCACGTGTGTGTCTACGCGGAGGGCAAACGAAAGGCTTCACCACAGGCTTCATGCACGCTTTAGAATCTATTCTTCTACGTATGATGGTTTTGTCACTTTAAGGAGCTAGTGGTACGCCCTTCCTGCGTATAGTTTACTCCAATGACTACAACCTCAATTATTTAAACCTAGAGTGAATAGACTGCTTTCTAGTTAAACTCAGTCCATCGATTCAGTCTGAAGCCAATCAGTTCAGTCTGAAGCCAAGAGAAGGCCCATCATCCATCCAATGAAAAGAAAACTAAAAACCAAAATAACACTTTTACAGATCATCGCCCCAAAAGAAGACACCATGCTGGGAAAGCAGCACTGACATCTACCCGCGGCCGTGCGGCAACCTCACCGACACCGAGAAGGAGCAGTTGCGTGGGCGCACGCGCTCCGAGACCCGCCCGCGCCCGCGCCGCCGCCCCCACTGCGCCGAAAAGGACTTTGATACTTTGTATTTAAAGACCAAATCCGTCTGCTCCAACATAGACAGGATTCACGAGAAGGAAAACAAAGTTAAAAGACAAACGCTTTTAGTGGTTAACAGTGATTATAGAGGCAGTGTGCTCAATAAGACGTTGTCGGTGCAACAGGGGGATGTGGTGATTCTAGTGCAGGGGACAGGAGGGGAGTCTGACGTCGATGCAGAGTGGTTCTATGTGAAGAAGAAGGACGGCACCCAGGGTTTTATACCTGCAGCAATAGCGGGACATGGCTATATTTGAAAATGAGTAAGGAATTTAATGAATAAGACTGAAAAAGTAGGAGACTACCATTCAAATACTGTCTTTTTAGAAGATAAGACAAGTGCACTGTGTGCATTTAGCTGAGAGGAGACTTATTAATATGTATGTTCTTAATTTAATCATGTTTATCAGTTAGTGGAAAGACCATTAGTATAGTATTGGTACAAATAATAAAGTTACAATTTCGCAAATGACGCGGACGGCCTATGTAAAATGATCAGGTCTTGTTTCTTAAATAAAAAAATATTCAAAACATTGTGCATCTATGGTTAATAATGTACAAAATACAAAAATCAATCATTTAAACCAGATTTAAAATTATAAAATGTCTTTTTATATTCAATCAATGCATTTAAAAATATTTGAAAGAGAATTGTTAATAAAAAATACTTTTGTTTTAACTGAGTTTTATTAAGAAGAATTAAAAATACAAATTATACTTATACAATAAACTTACCTTATCGGAAATGTAAAATCTGGTCACGATAGTTGAATGTCGTGCACAAGTCAATCTCAGGGCTAGAACCTGCTATAGCCAACACTTTATTAGGGCTGGTCCTCAACACCGCAGAATACACTGTGGTAGCAGACACTGGCAGTTCCACTTTGATGTCTCCAGAGTAGCTCAGCTGGTACAGATGCTTGGCGGTTCCACCAGCTACAATGCAGTCGTCGTGGAAGAAGGACACATGAATGCCGTGGTCTGGTATGTCGAAGACTGTGACTGCATCCAGAGAGCGTATATGCCATAAAGCTAGGCGCGGGCCGCCGCCGCATACCTAAAAATATGTATTTGTTGTAGATAGGTACTATTTAATACTGATATTAAAAATGTTTACAATGGGTTTACAAGTATGGATGTTACAAGACATGACATTTTGGATCTGGATACAGATACAGGAATAATATCATACAGGATTTTGGTTTTAGTTTAGCTACCAGCAACTTTTAAGGTCATGAGATCAGCATACCAATATGGATACATATCAGAGAATAAAAAGGTTCGTCAGCTTAAGGTAAAAATTCGCTTGCACGGCAACAATTAGTTATACTAACATACCTTTTAAAAAGATCTGCCAACTTTCTTTAAATTTTCATTACATCAAAAGGAATCAATGTTGCTACAAGCAAATCTGAACTTTATGTTGTAACATTTAAGCATAATTTTCTATGCAACAGTCATTACTCTGACAAATTTACGAAAGGTAATAAGTGCTCATAGCATATCAAAGAAATCAATTTGAGAACTGATAAACCTTTTCGTTCTTTGACTGTACATGAATGAATGAATGAATAAATTTTTATACGACACAGTCAGTAAAAAGAACATACAGATAATATGTAATACAACAAAACTGGCCGGATATAGCCAGCGCCGATGCTGGTTTTCAGCGGCTAACCTAAGACATTGTTGCGCCTCTGTTCCTCTAAGCCTCCATTATACAACCCGTAAGGGTGAAGCCAATTAGGGACAGAGAAAGAACAGAGGCGCAACTTGGAGACTGGATGGGACAGTTCCACATACTAACAATACAAACATATTCTATACAAAGATACATACACAATCTTTTGACTCAACAGGTACAACGCTATAGACATGGTAGTACATGGTGTAGACTCTACACTGTAGAGGTGGTAAGCGGTACACAATCTGTAAACTTACAATCCAATCATCTCCTAGAGCTGCAGAGCCAACCCACTTTCCGATGTCAGGGCGGCTGACTTTACTATTGTTGTGAGGTTGCAACTTGTTGTGGGACTTGCCAGTCCGGTTGTCCCATAGTAGCACATTGCCATCCTCCCCAGCAGATATTAACTGACCATTTCTGAAAAATCATAACATAATCAATAATGATATTATGGGTGTGTAACCTTTGGACTGGTTGAAGAGAGTCTGTGATAGAGATGTATAAAAAAGGCCTACCTGTGGACAGGCCTAGATAAATTGATCAACTAATATCATTAAATCAGGTGTGGTTTGTAATCAGAAATTTTGGTAAGGGGGTGTGAAAGTAATCAGATTATGCTCAACTCTTATGGAAAAAGTGCTTCATGTTACCATGTTAGTGTGTAGTTTATTTTATAATTTGTATTTAAAGGTTGGCAGCGCACTTGCGACTTCACTGGTGTCGCGGGTGTCCATGGGCGGTGGCAATCGCATACCATTGGGTGTTGTCTGCTTGTCTGCCTCCAAAAACATTTAAAAAAAAGTCTATTAAAATAATTATGTGAAAATTAATTCATAAATTATTTCACTTACTTGCCATGTACTGAATGTATGTAATCAGTGTGCCCAGTCAAAGCAGAGATCTGTCTTCCATCTTCTAAGTTAAAAATATACAGTATGTTATTCCCACAACCAGCATACAGCTTCTCCTCATCATCAGAGATCCAGAGGCTGTTCACATCTATCTGTTCTATGGAGGACTGCGACGGAATCCCAATCACCCAAGAGGGCTTGCTCAGTTTCACGCTCAGGACAGACTTCCAAGAATATCCTTTTATTTCATTCACAGATCCAACTATAAGAGACTTTTCAGTGCTGGCTAAGCAACATATTTGGTTGCCTGATTCTACATTATGGATATGCTTTGGCTTGTTGTAGTCTGGTGTCAGAAGTTCAATGATTGGATTCAGTATTCGATCCAGACTAAAAACAATTAGATATTAAAATAAATTATACAGCAGTGGCTAGATGTGAGCTGATATGAATACAGTTTAAACATCAATTTAAGACTATGTTTGACGGTCTGATGTAAGTGTAGCGCTGGCCGTTAGTTAGAGCACTTGTAATAAAATAGCTCACAAAAATATTTTTTAGTATTTGACATGGCTTGTACATAAAATAAAATAAAGCCTTTTTTTACTGTTAATCAGTTTACATCACACATTTATCTAAGTTACATTTAGGTGTCGGTTTTTACTTCAACAGCTTGTCTTTCACAAAGACCTCCTCCAAGGACTTCCACTTGTTCCCGTCTTTTTCAGTTTGGGTCTATTCTATAACGGCGACTTGTACATATCAGTTATTAAATAAACGTTATAAGGCCTTTAGAACTATTACTGTAACATGAAGTGTTTGTTTGGATACAGCTTAACCTAAAAATTAACACTGCTTGTGTTATTATATTAACACTGTTAGTACTGGTACGTATGTAAACGGGTTTTTAAAGATATTATTACAAGTGGTATAGTAAAACTCACTCAAATACAGCTAATTGCCCATAGATGTTGCCGGCAATCAAGTATTTTCCACAGGGGGAAAAAGTTTGACTTAAAACTGTGTTGTATAATGTTTTATCCAGCATTTCAAGGCTCTTTTGTAATCTTTTTCTAACTAACTTTTATTTTGATTATTTATGAATATCACAAACTTAGTAGAAGATACATGAATAGTTTTGTTTTCAGAAAGAAAATATCAGATAACCTCAAACTCAACAAACGGGAGAGGGAGGGGGAGGATTTGTTATAAATGTCAATGTTTGACAGACAACTAATGCCAGTGTTTTACCGTCGCACGCAATCCAGAAAAAAGAGAAACAATTTTATTTATATGAAAATCTAAATCCTATCAAGAAGAATAGAATCGAATCACACACTTTTCATAGTTAATTTTGCGGTTATAAATGTGATGAAAATAATCTTTTTAATAATGATTAATCGATACATTATGTTTTTTTCATACGAAATCACACAACACACAACACTAAGCGCACTACACTAAACAAAATTAAAAAAAAAATTGTTACCAGCCAAGATGGACGTGTAGCTATTTTCCGTGCATTTTTTTAATGAGGTGCTTGTAAATGGTAAGATAAGTGCAATTTATGTCATTCATTTTATAGGAAAAATATTCCACTAAATTAAGGCTCCATAAAAATTATTACCGCCTGACTTCTGTTGTATACGTAACGTAATTGCGCTCTCTGACACCACACAGTGAGATTTATTAAGAACTGATTTTTAGGTAAATAATCCATCAAAATGTATAATGGTATTGGGCTGACTACGCCCAGAGGTTCCGGCACAAATGGCTACGTTCAAAGAAATTGGGCTTCAGTGAGGAAAACCAAAGATTCGGTAAACTACAGAACTGAAGAAGAGATCGCGAAATTGGACTCTGCGTCCAACAAGCAGCCCAACCGGGAGATCCTTGACCATGAGCGGAAGAGAAAGATAGAAGTGAAATGTGCAGAGCTTGAAGATAGCTTGGAAGAACAGGGGTGAGTTTCTGCTTTCCTTAGTTATGAACATCATTACCGTCTTCATAGTAATATTTAGCTATTATTTTATTAAACAACAATTTTTAAAAAGAGTATAAGATGTTTTCATTTGTTAAAGTTATGTTTGTAAAATATTGGTTAGGTTTCGGAGTAGGAATTTATGCATACAAACAGTCATTACTAATTGAATTGTAAGAGTGACACACAGTATTTTTTTATAATTGCCTACTTTAGAATGCGGCATGTATTATTTAAATAATATTTTTTTCCTATTTTTTGATGCAATATCTAACTTTACTGTTTGGGACCTTGGTCTCCGATGTTAAAGTTCACCATTTTATATGGTTCTTCATGCACTCACAATGCTTTGACCTACTTTCATAATATTTTGTAATAATCAAAATACTTAAAATTCAAAAAATTGCAAATTATGCACATAAAATTTTTATTATGTGATTATTGGCAGACCAGTAGACGGATCACTTGATGGTAATAGATTGCCGCCGCCGCTAGACACTCGCGACACCAGTGTAGTCACAGTGGAGTTTAACTTTGTGAGTGACTCAGATATTTGCTAATTTTCTGCCTAAACTCTGTTACTCTGAATTATCATACTTTATATTTTATTAAAGAAAATGAATGGAAAGTCCCAGTATGTATTTCTAATCCAAAAATGTTGATACATAAGTTAACAATGAATGATCTGTTCTATTCTTCTTTCACAATTCACATGTTGCTTTATCATTCTCTCACTTTATTATTTAGGATTCAAAGAAGTACTAATCATAACGAATCAGATTTTAAAGGAACTAAATGACCAATAATTAGAGCTTGAAAACTGATAGGCTACTTCTGGGTAAGCTTTTCCAAACTCTTCTGAGTGCCGGCGTAGTGTAGCATGTTCTCCGGTTGACACCTGAGTCTTCTAGGTACTCCATCGCGTCATTTTAATCGGGTTGGCGACTTCCTCGTCGATCTTTCCCGCTTATGGCCATGTTGGTGATAGCATGACATTCCCTTTTTAAGTGGACAATCGCTTTCAATCGTCATTGTTTTTGCCAAAACATCGGTGATTTCGATAATCCCACTTCTGACACAATAACACACTTAAAAATTTCATCTCGTGTTCAGGCAGGACTCGAACCCACATCTTCCACAATCTGGGTGGCTGTTCAACCAATTAGACCACTGAATGCATTACTAAGCCGACGAAATTAGTAAGTGCTTGATTCGACATGAGCTGTCTATAGTCTCATCAATATTATAGGTATACTTACAATATACTAATCGTAAAAGGTATACTTACAATATATAATTTAAATGGAGTCAGTTATTGTAGGATTTGCATATTCATTTAATAAGAAACATATTTACTGGCAGTAAATAAGCCCCTTTTAAATACTAAAATGTATGTGAATACTTGCTGCTATCAAGTTTACATAAAGACGGTACAAAAAATGTAAGTCCATCTCATCTCATAATATTATGTGTATGTATATAGTCTATTATCTTATTTTATTTGGGCATAACTTATATATTAGTTTATTCTATTGTATTTTATTTATGTATTAGGGTTATAAGTTTTTTTTTTTTATATGACAGGTGGCAGACGAGCAGACGGATCACCTGATGGTAAGCAATTCCTCCGCCCATGGACACCCGCAACACCAGTGGAGTCACAAGTGCGCTGCCAACCATTTTCCCCTTCCCCCCATTGGGCCTCCGGTAACCTCACTCACACGGCGAAACACAGCGCAAGCGCTGCTTCACGCCGGTCTTCTGTGAGGCAGTGGTATCACTCCGGTCGAGCCGGCCCATTCATGCCTAAGCGTAGCTCTCCCACATTGCAATATTTTAAAATATTCTAACATTTACAGTTTATCTCTTTTATTTTTTTTTCCTTATTGAATATTGCACCACCTACCCCTTCTCTACTATTAAATGTCCTTTACCCGAAGATTGTCTGGTAGAAATCGCTTTCAGCGATAATACCGCCGAAATTGTACACAAAATTTCTGTAATTCCTAGTACTAAAGTTGTGTATTTTGTGCAATAAAGTATATCTATCTATCTATACATGTGACGCCGTGTGTACCGTCAGCGTCAAAAGTAGCTGAACACTTTAGTACCATGTCAAAGTAACCATTCTGCCTATTATAGTCAGTTTCTAAGGGGCATATCTACCTTTGATGCTGACCGTACATTTATTAATTTATCTTAGTAATTCTCACGAATTTGTTTATTAAGATCAATATAAAACATTGTTTTGCAAGTACCAATGAGATTTTTTTTGCAAATAAAAAAATCTACAGAATGTCATCACAATCAGGAATACGTAGGTATTCCTGGCTGATGTGGCGTTGCCAGTGACCATGTATTTAGAAGCAGTAGGTCAGTCAATTTCCTTTGCCACCCACAGATTTTTAAAATAACTTCATTCGCCCACTAGTCGTGTGAGTTCTTTCAAGATCAATCAATTTTGTCTATAATCTGCACCTAATATTTAACACGATAGGTACGATAATTCTTGACCATACAATTTTCCGATTTTTTTTATGAGAAAGGGAGGCAAACGAGCAAGCGATTCACCTGATGGTAAGTGATCACCGCCGTCCATATTATGTGTTTTCTTCGGTAGTTTTCGTCAATACAAAGAACAGTAGTATTCGATTCTCACCTTAATGTTAAACTTACGAGAATTTGGTTCAATATCAATTGATTTGATTCAATATATATATTCTGACAAACTATTATTAACCTTGACATTGTTTATATTCCATTCTAACCAACGTAAAATATGTAATTTAGTTTTTAGTATGAATTTTGTTCTTACAATTATGATATAATATGTGTAATTATGACAACGAGCACATCTGGCGTTTTGGGAAACTGTTAGCCAGTATGTGTCAAATGTTTATAATATAAATAAATAAATAAAAGAGTGAGGAAATTGACTGTCGGCACCTTTTCACATTTCGGTAATACGACAGTCTTTGGGACGAATTTTTGGTTAAGGCTAGCCTAACCAAAACTTAGGATTTTAATCACAGCGCAAACGTGGTCAACCCAGCTTCGCCCCAGGCCTTTACAACACTATGGTAATACTTGCCGAATCGTAGGAGATGTGCGCGGATATTGCGTGCCTTGAGACTATTGCACTCCACCGCGCACAATTCTTGACTCTCTACAAGTTATTAATCTCTGTCCTTGTCCCTAAATTTGCGTTTCTCCCCCTCAATCGTGGTCAGCCGGGACAGGATCGTAACGCTCTGCTCCGCTAGTGACGCACCTCGCCGTGTTACGCACACCTGGCAACTAGGTACTGCACCAATCTGGTACGCCTCATATTTCCAGGTAGCATGATGACGTAGCCCCTCGTAAAGGCGAGAGTTCCCAGCCTGTTGTAAAAGGCTATTAAACTAGACAAAGACAACTACGAATACGTGTTCGTAGATGTCTTTGCTGCCTAAGCGCAATGTTCGTAAATCCTGAAGTAAATGCGATGTACATACTACACGGAGTCCTCGTCATGACGTGCTCGGCCACTCTTAGGCTGCGTTTCCACAGAAGTGGAGCTTCGCGGAGTTGAGCGGAGATATAAAAAAACCGCCATTAAAAACCACGAACTAAAAAGTGTAAAATAACATTTTTAACACTCGAGAAAACGTGTTACCGAAGTCGGCCCCCAAGACTATCTTGTAATTCTTCATTCAATTATTCAACAGGGATAAGGCGCCGACATCAATAATACCTTTTATCAAGTGTTATAAAATGTTATTTTACACTTTTTAGTTCGTTGTTTTTGAAGTTTTTTTTTCGTAAAAAATTTCTTTATGCTTTTTATTGTTTCGTATTTCGGTTGACTCAGTCGGTAAAAATTGACCAATCACATTGCTCAAAATAGATGAGATGTGTATTTTGGAACTACTTCTGTGGAAACGCAGCCTTAACGTCTTTTTCATCTCTGGATCTTCAAATCTATGTGCATATTTCTATCTGATGGTAGCCTCACCGCCGAGCAATCATGGTTCAAGCATACCCTGGGCTAGTAAGTGACAGCTTTGGACGGGAATTACACGCTAAGATGAGGAGGATATTTTGAATTAGTGAACATAACTAAAAAACAACTAGCTGCTCCAACAGCTATTCCCTTCTAGATCTTAGATCTACTAATGCGATAGGATGCCAAGGTAACCCCCGCTGGTGCGTGGTACGGGGGCACCAGCACCTAGCATTGCACAGGCTCCCTCTGCAGCCCGATAGGGACGGCTCAGTTCTCCCGGCTCCCTATCCCCTCTCCCGGCATTTCCGGAGGAGGAACCGCCTAGTCCGCCGTACAGGCGGGCATACGCCCGGGGAACATCGTGGAGGGAGGCTTCGGCTGTATCACCATGATATTCCCCAATATGGGCGATGAGGGAGAACCGCAGGGGGTTTAGTGGGTATGCCTTTGCTGGCTTCTCTTTAGGAGAAGCCCTCGCCAAAGGATAGTCACACATAACCCGGCCGGCTCCCAGGGCCTGGTATGCTATAAAGTAGTCGGCTCATCTCTTGAGCCGGCGGCATTCCCCCTGGGATATCAAAAAGGTGGATGCCAAGGTGTTACACTATTTGTGTGATTGCGTGTATGACACCGTAAAATTGCAGACTGTTGGACTTATCTCGCGAGTTTGTAATCTGTCGATAAATGGCGTCCTTTCCATACTGGTTGCAATTTAACGAATTACAATGTGCTTTATCTCAACATTAATTTGAAACTATGCCATAGCACTATAAAGTAGGTTACCAGAGGATAATCAGGTGTTTATCAAAACCTGTTGCTTTTAATTGGATTACTGTCAATAATAGTTGAGAGTACCTGGTTAATAAACATTTAATATTGCACTTTTAAATTTATATTTGAAGAAGTCACAAAATTTTAAAAATTCAAATGAAATAATATAATAATTGGCGTTTCAGTCTTTTTATTAACTAAATAGACCAAACATTGGAAACGAATAACCAGAATATTTGGTTGATTAAGATATTTATCTTTATATCTGGCTGTCGGCCAACTATCAAATTGTATTGGCGTTAATCCATGGCGTTCGTATTTATTTGTTATGGTTTTAGAATTTAGATCCTTTGATCTGATTAAATATGCGAACACTATAAGGTGTGCACACAGCAAGATTAATCGGGGAAACATGTCAATTATTGAATTCGTATTGTGTTAAATTTAGCATGACATGCAACCGGCGTGAAGTCTTTGCGTTTGATAACAGTACGCGTTACAATCGGGTGTCTCAAATTCAATCAATTTTTCAGTACCACAGCACACGTTATTATGTTATCATCACTAGTGATGCAAGGAATAGCGATTTCCTTCAGAGTAATTGAATTACTATAATACTAAGTCTATGAAAGTGTAAACACGTTTTTTTCTAATTAGTTTACCTTTTTATTGATTGAATATACTTTAATTGTACTCAAAATAAAGCATGAAAACTTAAAACTAATAAATAATAATTTTACATGGTTTCACAAAAGTCATCTTTAGATGACGGGTAGAGCACACTAGCGACGCCAATCGATTATAATTTTTAGCTATTAAACCGGATCTATTTTAAACAATGACCAACGCGTACGCGAAAAATTGATTCACGCCAAAAGCGGCCACTTTTGGCGTGAATCAATTTTTCGCGTACAAAAACGGATTCAACATTTGTGCATGGTTATTTAATAAATAGTAGGTATAAGTGTTTGCCGAGAGGTTGTAACCCCGAAATTGTTCAAAATAGATCCGGTTTAGTAGCTAAAAAATAAAATCGATTGGCGTCGCTACCCGTGTGCCCTACCCGTCACCTTAAGGTTCACAATCATCTAAAGCGCTCCAACAGCTGCTCCACCTAATGGATACGCTTGGGAACTTGGAGCCATCCAGGAGCCCAAATCTCGTGCTCGTGATATTTTGAAAACTGGTGGATGTCACATGAAATCCATACAAAAAAACTATGTTTTAGTGATATATGTCGTATGATGTTAAATGTTACGAGACCGAGAATTGGGCTCCAGAAGAAACAGTTGCAGGAACGCGGAACCTAAAAGATTCGCGAACATAGTAAATATCCACCTTTAGGATAAATAATAAAAACATACTTAAATTCAGTCACCTCGAAACAACTTTCAAAGAAAATTTCCAAGAAAAACACCATTAGAGATACTAATACATATATCAGTAAATGTGACCTTTACCTGTTTATAAATTAGCACACGATATATTTTTGTTAATCGAAACCGTCGAGTCGGACGGCTTATCAGGAGAAATACAATTTTGACTTTCAAATTGGCACAGTTCTTGTTCTAATGGCAGAATTACAAAAAAAGACATTCCAACACAAGAAAAATAGTAGCTGAAATACCTAATTTTATTTGCTAGTCACTTCAATTAATTTTGTTCGTCGTTTGAGTGAGATGAAATCGAAGTTTCATCGACTCGATTTGTTTGT
This sequence comes from Marasmia exigua, assembly GCA_019059595.1. Classification (NCBI taxonomy): domain Eukaryota; kingdom Metazoa; phylum Arthropoda; class Insecta; order Lepidoptera; family Crambidae; genus Marasmia; species Marasmia exigua. The sequence goes on from CM032470.1 coordinate 19,488,532, forward strand.
TTTTGTTACGGATCTTTTCAGCGGTCGCTGACGCATTGACGGACAATAAAAGTTTTTACTTCTGCTTGGGGAGGTTGCCAATGAATTATGTAAGTTCTAAAGTTCAACTACAGTCTAAAAATTATATAAAATCATTCACACAAATACATTTCACAATAACAGAGTCATTGGAATTATTAAAACAAAATTCTAAGTGCTTTTGTATATTTTAACTTGTAATTCAATAAAACAACCTGTAGCTTTAAATGGTCTGTTTATTGCTTCAGTCTACAACTGTTTGTATAAAATCAAGTGTTAATATCGATCTATGTGTGTACCCCTGCCCTTTCGCGCAACCGGGAAGTCCATACTATTATGCGCTAGGTCCGCACCCTCGTGTAGGGGCGTCGGCCCTACGTGCGCCGGAGTGAAATCAATAATTCAGCAGAGCGGGACTTGGACTTGGCCCTACGTATTAATAACCGCTCCACACTCACTCTCAGTTACGGCCGCGCGCCGTGAGCGTCTTATCGCTAACTTTATTGTTTTCAAAAAGTAATTCCCGCGATTACGACACACGGCGTATCATGCATTGGTAGGTATAGCCGGCGATTCTTCATTGAACAGTTATAATAAACTTCATTGCGTTGTTCTTGTTCAGACGGAGCGGTTCTGGGCTCGATGGCTCTGCGTGTATGGTTTGGCGCTAAGTGAATCGTGATGAGTATATCTCTGGTGTGGTTGCGCAGGTTGCCGAAGGAGGAGATCGCGGCGCGGGTGGCTGCGTTCAGAGCGAAACTTGCCGAGACGGGCGCAGAGAAGGAAGTGCCCAGAGACGAGTTCGGGAGGGTAGCGTAAGTATTGTTTATTCATGATTACCTTGATGTAAGCGATTTTGACAGCGTTGAACGTCGGGTCGTGTCATAGGACGCACGAGGCGAGTGTGGTTTGTGGACAATGTGTGTTTGTGCCATTGAAATTGTATTGATAATTTCGGTGTACAATTTTAGAAAGTTTACTGTTTGTGTAGTGTTATTTTTATAGAAAAGAAACTGTCTTAGTTGGCTAGATGTCGTCGTTTGGCTTACTAGTTTCAACGCCAACTTTCAAACTCCGCTGGTAAAATATTTTCTTTTTATAAATCTTTATTTTAGCCGTTTTTCAACTTTGTCCTTATTTAGACGCCAGATTAAAGCTAAACAGTAATGACTATAATTCATTAGTAATTAAAATATACAGTGGTAAAATGTTAGACGTGTCACCTTCTAATTTATCTCATTTTTTTGTCGAATGTAGGTAAGGTGATGTCTTAATTTTACAATTCAAATTCACGGCATTGAATACTACTTTACTATCTGGCTTGGTTCAAATGTACAATTTTCTTCTGTTAATCCATTTTTTTTTCTGTATTCTGTTAGGACTCCATCCCCTAATAATCAAATGTTAAGGTTTGGCATAACAAAACATGTTGATTTTTGAACTCAAATAAAACCAAGGATAATGACCCGACAGCTTTAGTGTCATAGTAATAAATACTCGTTCGACACGTCCCACAAAATACAGTAAAAACATTTTCAGGCCGGCACTCGGACCGTAAAAGACGAAAACCTTTATACATTTTGTGTTTAAATGATCAAGGACCTTCATATACTTCACATATACAGATGTGAGGATAAACATAGACTTTCTTATTCTTAGTGACGTTACTTGTTTACCGCTCTTAGAATTTTGCCCACTGGACTAAAATAACGTTTCCCGCAGGAATAAGTCTGATCTTTTCTTAGTAAATGGTAGTCTATGTTACTTTTAGATTAAAATGTTACTTAAAGACAACGCGCAGCTTTTTAGTGACTAATGGACTTTCAAGATTGGTCTTATAGTTTTTCCAGTTTCTCTCCTCATAATATTATGTCCTTACCTCATACAATTATTTTCATTTTCAATTTTTTTTTACATCACAAATACAATTATATCTGATCTCTATTTAATGTAAACCTGATCCTCCTCTTCCCTGAGGTCTCAGGGCGGGAGCTAGGTATACTAAACCGACTTAAAAAGCCGAGGAACACGATGGATACAATGAGTATGAGAATCAGCCTATAAACTGTCTCACTGCAGGGCAAAGGCCTCCATCATAGAAATCAAGTTATCGCTAGATGGGATTAGGTTTAATCACCACGCTTGCCAAATGCGGATTGGTGATCACAAACCCGAGCTATGTTGGAAAAATTCGAAACATTCTTTTCGCTCGACTCGGGAATCGAACCCAGGACCCCGAGATCACGGCCTGGTACTTAAACCACTAGACTAACAGGGCGTTCATAAGGATACCATAATAAACCTCAAAATATAGTCTTAAATCAAAATAAGATTATAGAATGGTGACTTTTTGCTTATTAAAAAAGTTATACATCTTATTGTGTCTAATAAAAACAGCAATTTTATAGGTAAAGAAGACCTATTTTTATTAATATACTTATCGGGCTAGTGAAGAACTCTGTCTTTCTCGATATAGCAAACATTACCCATTATTCCTACAGTCGCCCACACGAATACTTTCAATTTCGAATTTATTGACTGCCATTTTTCCTGTTCACACAAAATTTAAGTGTTTAGACGTAAACAGATAAATTCTGACCTAGGCGTAAACAGTTCATTCGGGTACTGTGATAAATTATCTACTATTTAAATATTTAAACTACTTGTGCCTACTGTTGGATACAAAGATCCTAAAGCCTCCGTTATTGAAACTACGACCATGGTCAGGTGCGAATAAAATAAATAAGACGATTATTTATTTTAATTACACACCTGAACATAATAAATTCTCATTGTAAGTAAATGTCTAATACAATATTTTTTCAAGTGTCCTAAAATATTCTGTATTCATGAATGCTTTTGGCATTCTATCTTCACGTTTGCCTATTTACACGAAGTGAATTTTATTCTTAAAGCCATATTTTGTTCTATTGTTGAGGTAGGTATTGTTTGAAATCGATCGCTATTCAGCATGTAAGTACATGGTATACTTGTTATGCGTGTATATGTAAGATCCAATAGCATCGGCCCGTGCCTCTTGTGATATTAACTTTCATTCAAAGCTGGTAATCGCTCATCATCCTCCTGCCCTTTTACCAGGTTATCTGGAGTCGGCGCAGTATGTCTTCCTTTCCCATACGTCCCTGTCATTCGTCATCGAATCATCCACCCTTCATCCATCATGTCATTCTTCACACAATCCATCCATCTCTTTTTCAGCCGTCCTCTGTTCCACCACCCACTAACATTTACACTCATCACTTTTTTAGTTACATGTTATTCCTCACTCCTGATTACATGGCCATACCAGGCAAGACGATTTGCCTGCAATTTATCAATGATGGGGGCGACTTTCATACTTCTTCTAATATACTCATATGGTAATGTATATAAACTAAACATTTTCTTTACTTGCTCATGTTATCTGTTGGTGTGTCGTACCTCTTTAACGTATCGATGGTAACTTTGGCACCGAGTGTAAGATGCAGCCTATAAACACGTGGAGAGATTCGTTGATTGTTCAAGGTTCGCCGAACGTATAATAACTGTAGGTACAAGATGATGCATGTACACACTAGAGAAGTGTTTATAGTGTTCACAGTGTTACGACCATCCGCGGCTATTTATAAGTTGTCCATTTAGGCTATCACCGGTAGAAAGCAATAATAATGAACAAGCCAAGAGTATCGTGATACAGACAAAACGTTTAAGTTACAACAATCAGTCTTTCGTCAAATGATATTGAATCAAAAGTGTTTGACATTAGGGTGAGAATCTGTTCACGGATTGTTACCTGGGTTGCTGTACCTCGATACTCTAAATGTAAATAGCCGTGGAGGGAGGCACGCAACACGGGCCTTTTGACGTCACGTCATTTCCAAGCTCCCTCCAGGCCATAACAGGGCGTAGCGCCGCCCTGTATATTGCAGGGAACGAATGGAATTATAAATTGACCTGTTTAAAAGTAAATTAAGTCTCTGCTCGCGTTCGGCACAATTAACCCAGTTTTCGCTACAAATATAAAAGTATCTGTACTGTAATAATAAAAAAATTATATCAATGTCAAAAATATCACGATTTTTACTTCAGTATTAACTGAATACAGAAACATGCCATTTAAAAAAAATAAATAAACGTACATAATTTGTTTCCGTGCGTCATACAAAAAGATATGGCATGCGAAAAACAACTTACATTTTCCTTTTTCAAGAAACTGGCTTGATTCATTAAAAATGTAAGATTGATACTGCTATACATTAGGCGTCTGAATTGAGTATGTTTGTTAGAGAATTAGACCTTGGTTTCTATTCCTCGGTATAAAAAACAAAACTCTTGAATGTACTAAACTATTCACACCATAAAAGCCCCTAGTTGGCTTCCTGTTGATCCCGGATTATTTACCCGTTTCTTATTACCATTTGTAATTTAATCCTATCCAAAACAACGCAGGTAAGTTTCCTCGTTTTACACGGAAAATGTAGATATAACAATTATGTCCCAGTCGATCTATTATAATCAGATTAATTGGACTTATATTTTTTTCATCAGCCCTTTTTTTTAGTCAATAGGCTAACGCTCTACTACAGTCGCACCTGATGGAAAGCGACGATGAAAGGTCTAGGATGAGACGCGTTTGCCTAAAATATCCTGTTCAATCTTGCCTTAAAGATGTCCAGATTATAGTGGGCAGGAAAAACAGACCTGTGCAGGGAATTACATTCCTTAGCCTATTGACTTATTAGAGGGAATTTATTCATAGAACCTACAAGCGTATTGCTTTTCCACGATATTCTTCAGGCATCAGATTTAATTAACTGGCTATTGGCTCGCAAATTCATTATCCTCGCTGCGTGTATTAATTAACCAAGATTAATGGCCAATGGGAGCCGTGTAATTTATAACCGAAGTCAAAAAAGAAATAATAGATCTCATTCTTGTTACCGATGACACAATTTGATGAGGAACTTTAGGCAAAACGCCTGTTAATTCACGTGTTCTCTTAAGCTGTACCAGGCTCATCCATCTTTCTGGTGTTTAGCATTTTGATCATCTTATCGTGTCTTATTAAGCCCTGCTCAGTTTCAAACGTTTAAGGATCCCCGACGTTATTGGATAGCAATCACTATCAAAGGGAGAGGATCGACGGCTGAACATGCCCTGCGAAGCATGGATTACTATCTCATACAGTCAGAGGACTCACGTCTCCAATGTCTTAACCAAAAAACAAGGGTCACTTCGATGCACAATTTAGTAGGTGAGGGTATTTGGACCCTACGAGTTTTAGAGACAAAGCTTTGAAACTGATACACCTCGGACTCCACTTATGCTGTGCCAAGTTCATCCAAAGTACCGCCCCGCCTACTTTTCCTAATGTCTACGTTCTTCTTCTTCATTTTAGCGTGTAGTTCCCGGTTGCGTTCAAAGCTGTCGCTTTGGAGCCCAGGATACGCTTAGACCATGATTCAGGATTTGGGGGGTCTGGTAATTACAACGAATGAAGCGACTGCCGTCTGAGCTTCGCAATATTTGAACGGGGGAACCAGACTAACTGAATCGTCGTTACGCGATTCGAACACTATCCGAAACGAGCAGATTTCGTCATGGTGTTTTCCATCACTGCCGAGAGTTCTTCACTTCACTTCACTAATGGAAGAAATACGCATATATTAGAAAAATCCAGTATTGCATATCTACGTTATGCAACACTGGATTTAACTCTAATTCAGACATTTTTTTATTTAGGCACATATTCATACATATTTTTATCAAAGTAATTTGGCATTGTCGACGAACATACCTACATAAATACTAACAAACAATTAAGGTGACGGATAGGGCACACTGGCCACCGTTTTTGTACGCGTAAAAATGATCAACGCCAAAAGTGGCCGCTTTTGGCGTGAATCAATTTTTCGCATACGCGTTGGACCCAACATTTGTGCATGGTTATTTAATAAATAGTATAAGTGTTTGCCGATAGGTAGTAACACCGAAATTGTTCAAAATAAAACACCGGAACTGGTTTAGTAGCTAGTTTAGTAACTCAATTAAAATCAATTGGCCTCGCTAGTGTGCCCTACCCGTCACCTTAAATACAAGTACGCTTAAATCCTCCTAACCTTTCCGTTTCGATTTTGCCGTGCAATCGATTGAAAATCAACACAAGTGATACGCGAAACAAACGGTATTATTCGTAACCATTATGTATGTCAATAAAAGCAATAAAAGTACGTTTCATTTATTACGAAGCATATTGGATTTCGCATGTAATAGAAACATCAGTACCAATTTCATTCATTTCAATAGAATTTGTAAAAGCTTAGAAAGGTTTATTTCTAAAAATACTCCGTAGAGAAACAGTTTGAATGTACACAGCTTAAGGGAAGGTTCTCTGGTAAAACAGTCCCATTTTGTCCTTCATTATTTCCGACGTGGCGTGATTTAAGTGCTTAAGGTGACGGGTAGGGCACACTAGCGACGCTAATCGATTTAAATTTTTAGCTACTAAATCGGATCTATTTTAAACAATTTCGGGGTTGCAACCTCTCGGCAAACACTTATACTATTTATTAAAGAACCATGCACAAATATTGGGTCCGTTTTTGTACGCGAAAAATTTATTTTTTAGCTAAAATTCGGATCTATTTTAAACAATTTCGGTTCGGTTACAATCTCTCGGAAAACACTTATACTATTTATTAAATAACCATACACAAATGTTGGGTCCAACGCGTACGCGAAAAATTGAATTTTTTTTTGCCTAGAGGTTTTAACCCCAAATTGTTTAAAATAGATTCGGTTTAGTAGCTAACAATTAAAATCGATTGGCGTCGCTAGTGTGCCCTACCCGTCACCTTAAAGGTTTTGAGTGAAAAGCTTTGCTGGGCTGGCTACTTGCGTTCACTGAACAGAACGCTCGTCAATCCTGTTAGTAGTAGGTTACTGTGGAGATATGGCGAGTACATATTGGTACGTTTGCGTTCATAGACTGTCTTGTTTGTTGGGCTCCCAGGATATCTGGTGTCGACGTAGTATTTGTAATAAGATTCCATACGTCCGCAGCCATTCTTCATCGACTCATCTTCATCATTATATTCTCATCAGCCATTTATAAGCTTGGATTAATTGCTGGTTGCTAATAATTATTCTTGTCCAAATACCTTTGGCCAAAATTTGAGGATCTGTGGAATTATGCCGCGATTTTGAACTCAGTTTAAGAATTATATTGTATTATTTCTGCCCTGTTGGCGCATCTGGTTTTCCAACCAACTTGGTCTCATGCCCCTAATTTTTGATTCACCGCGACAAACTTGATCATACTTTGTTGTCAGGTCAATGTGTGTGATGTTGTCGAATATTAATTGAAGATTTCGATTTCACCCTCTTATTACGTGTACCATTTTTTTATTCACATGATCATCTTGATTCTCCGTTTTGCTTCGTTTCTAACTTTTTACAATTGTGCACATAAAAAACAGTTAACGTAAAAAATGTGCCAACCAAGTACAGAATCTGGACCGGCCGGTCCAAATTCAGGCCGAGTCGTGTCGGTGATATTTATAGGTTTTTAGGCGAGCGCCAAGATAAAAGGGTTGAAAACGTAGGTATTGAGTCTATCGATTGGAAGTATGTTGCCTGTCTCAGTTGACTATTTTGCGTTACTGCGTTAATGTTCATTATCATTAGTTAATGTTTTTTTTAATTATGGCTCTACCCGAAGATAATTCGCCAATGTCAAGTAACTTATTGAGAATAAGTAGGTAGTCAACAGTTGAAGTCAGTCAAAGTCACAGTTACTCAATAAAACGCCGGTGTTTTACGTTTTATCGACCTACGGATTCAGCGGATATCACTCTAAAAGCAATCGCAGGTTTTAAGACTCTATTAGGTCCAAGCAAGTTGTCACGAGACAACTCACTCGACACACAATAGTAGTGTTAAAAACCATACAATCCAACGATTCTCATTATTAGGATCACTTTGCGGCACTTCACTGCACAAATAAACACCAAATTTGAACACTAAAAACCACTAGACACTAATTTAAAACCTTTGAATTGCATCAGCCCATGTGGCTTGTTTTAGCCCTACCCGCCGAATCCCAGTTAATGTTTCATTTAACTGTTTGTTTTCTTCTTCCTATTGTATAATTTCTTTACGGGACATGCTTGGTCTTTGGCTAGTCTATTAATCAATTTAAAGCGATTGTGGTTTGATCTTCGTAAATCATAGTTAAGGAGACCAAGGAGACAAGTTTTAGGAACTATCCCAAAACGTACACAACGAAACTGTCCCGTAACGAACGAGTATACATAAATACACCTGTCACATCTAAACACAAGAGATGCACAGCGAGTGATGAAAGATTCGGTCGGGAATTCCATTTCTTTCTAGGTCTTCAGGAATCCCCTGACGATGTTTTCTATCATAGCCTAGCTAGTGATGGAAATACGCACAATGCTGTGTCGGTCGGATGAGGAAATTGCGAGCCTATGGCTCTCGCCGATTTAGATGGTTGCGACTTTCTGACCCTCCCACTGAGCCTACGGGACCATCTGCTCTCAGTTATAACGAGGTCGGATTTAATTTTATAGACTATCTTTTTGCCCGCGGACCTTCGTCCTGCGGTTAATTCGAATAAAGCAAGGTCTTTGATGTATCAATTAACTGGTGCCCCCGCGACTGGTCGTGTGCGCAGTATTAGTATTTCGAGTATCTTATATTAGCGTGGTAAAAGAACCTAACATTATGAATATTAATTATATTTGTTACACACGCAGACTCGCCTGGTTCACACAATCTAATATGCCTATGTGTTATTCTGATCTATAAGCTACATTACTGTAAAGTTTCATTAAAATCCGTTTAGTAGTTTTTGCGTGAAAGAGGAACAAACATCCATCCATACATCCATCCAAACAAACTTTCGCCTTTATAATATTAGTAAGGATTATTTCTGGCCCGATGGCGCATCTGGTTATCCAACCAACTTGGTCTCATGCCCCTAATTTTTGATTCACCGCGACAAACTTGATCATACTTTGTTGTCAGGTCAATGTGTGTGATGTTGTCCAATATTAATTGAAGATTTCGATTTCACCCTTTTATTACGTGTACCATTTTTTTATTCACATGATCATCTTGATTCTCCGTTTTGCTTCGTTTCTAACTTTTTACAATTGTGCACATAAAAAACAGTTAACGTAAAAAATGTGCCAACCAAGTACAGAATCTGGACCGGCCGGTCCAAATTCAGGCCGAGTCGTGTCGGTGATATTTATAGGTTTTTAGGCGAGCGCCAAGATAAAAGGGTTGAAAACGTAGGTATTGAGTCTATCGATTGGAAGTATGTTGCCTGTCTCAGTTGACTATTTTGCGTTACTGCGTTAATGTTCATTATCATTAGTTAATGTTTTTTTTAATTATGGCTCTACCCGAAGATAATTCGCCAATGTCAAGTAACTTATTGAGAATAAGTAGGTAGTCAACAGTTGAAGTCAGTCAAAGTCACAGTTACTCAATAAAACGCCGGTGTTTTACGTTTTATCGACCTACGGATTCAGCGGATATCACTCTAAAAGCAATCGCAGGTTTTAAGACTCTATTAGGTCTAAGCAAGTTGTCACGAGACAACTCACTCGACACACAATAGCAGTGTTAAAAACCATACAATCCAACAATTCTCATTATTAGGATCACTTTGCGGCACTTCACTGCACAAATAAACACCAATTTTGAACGCTAAAAACCACTAGACACTAATTTAAAACCTTTGAATTGCATCAGCCCTTGCGGCTTGTTTTAGCCCTACCCGCCGAATCCTAGGTAATGTTTCATGTAACTGTTTGTTTTCTTCTTCCTATTGTATAATTTCTTTACGGGACATGCTTGGTCTTTGGCTAGTCTAGTAATCAATTTAAAGCGATTGTGGTCTGATTTACGAAGATCTGACTACTTCCCCTGATCAACAATAAAACACTCATACAAATATAAACTCAATATTAATGATATGTACATAAATAAAACACTGAAATCTCCAAAAACCTGGAAATAATATAATGTTATAAACACACAATCACACATCAACACACACACACACACACACACACACACACACACACACACACACACACCCTTTGTTTACCTTAATTTGTTAATTTAGTACTTACCTACTCAATATATTTTGTGTACCTAAACCATGGGAGAGAGCAAGTCATCCCCAACACAAGTATTGCATTACTTACCGGGGAGACTTGATACGTGTAACTAATGTATATTGAGCAATAAAACTATTTTTATTTTTTATATTTTTTTTTTTTTAGACTAGCCAAAGACCAAGCATGTCCCGTAAAGGCGACGCACAGCGAGTGATGAAAGATTCGGTCGGGAATACCATTTCTTTCTAGGTCTTCAGGAATCCCCTGACGATGTTTTCTATCATAGCCTAGCTAGTGATGGAAATACGCACAAAGCAGTGTCGGTCGGATGAGAAATTGCCAACCTATGGCCTCCCGTTTAGATGGTGCACTTTGCTGACCCACTGAGCTAATATCGCTCTCAGTTATAACATCGGTATTTATTATAGATTTTTAGATTAGTCTCGATTTTGTTTTTTATTTTATTGTTCGTATAGCGCTAACTAAAATATTATATGGTCTTCGAAAATGTGTCAGAGAGACGTCATCCCATAAGCTTAGCATTCGAACAAGTGCATCTGCATAGACTTGACACATTCTCACCTCTTTAGTTGTTCGAGCGGTCTTCCGTGAGCAGCATACAACTAGTTTACTGTGGTGCTGCGATCCGGTCTCTGTGTCATATCGATCGGTGCATGACGTCCGCCCCCGCCGCCCGCCGCCCGGGGCGCGGGTTTAAATGTCGCCACTCGCCGTGGGCACCCCTACCGTAATCACCATCGGCAAAAGCCGAAGCACGCTTACATTACACTCTAATTTGAAAACGTAATTAACCTATAAGTCCAGAGTGATTAGGTATTTTTTAGGCTAGCATGCGATTTTCCAAACGGATGCGATTTACAATCTTTAAGATCGAACTTACAGTCAACATTAAGGTGAATATACCCTTCTAGCGACGCCAATTGATTTTAATTGTTAGCTAAACTAGACCTATTTTAATTGTTTGTTGTGCATGCTTATTTAATAAATAGTATAAGTGATTGCCGAGAGGTTGTAACCTCGAAATGGTTTAAAATAGATCCGGTTTATTAGAAAACAATTAAAATCGATTGGAGTCGCTGGTGTGCCCTACCCGTCACCTTAAGATAATTTTGATGCTGAGTGTACACGTACCAAGCTGGCGATGCATCTACAATCAATATGATGTTGCAGTGTTCTCTTACCATCACGTCAAGGTAGTTTCTAGACTTGCGCACTACATCAACAGTTCACTGAACTTATAAGGAGTGGTGGAGTAATTTTAAATCTTCAGAACTGTATCACTAACTTAATTCAGTAGTTTAAGAACTGAGCTATATGAGTAACTGATTTTAAAGAACTACTGATATAATTCAACTAGTTGAATGATACATTTCTCTTTATAACTCATAGTATTGATATTGTCCACATCCGTTGTTGTTTCGACTGTTTATGTGAGCACACACAGCCGCGTTTCAGTTCGATTATCATCAGTTAGGTGTGTATATCTGTTCTTTTTAGTCTCTATGGCTAAATATAAAGATCTAAGCATAAAGATGTAAGTGACAAGTAAACATGAAAATCTAAAACTGGTCTGTCAATTGAACTTGTGCATTTGGTTTAAACTTTCAGACACTACACTAATCTACGAGATTTCCTCTTTTCACAATGAATGCTACATCCTCTACACCTACATCATATTCCATCAAGTCTAGTTGTTGAAACTTTCGTGTGTGAAAAAATAGCGTAATCCGCTAAATGGCGTACTACGGCCTGAGGTTCATCTACAAGGGTTATTTGACCAACAAAATAACCAATGCTGTTGTAGTTCGACTTCGATCCAACAGTAGCCATCTAGCGGATTTTTCAGACGCAATAGGCTCTATTAAATCGTGTGTTAATTTTTTTTATGTGATAGGTGGCAGACGAGCAGACGGATCACTTGATAGTAAGCGATTGCCACCGCCCATGGACCGACACCCGCGACCATCTAGGGGATTTTTCAGACGCAATAGGCTCTATTAAATCGTGTGTTAATTTTTTTATGTGATAGGTGGCAGACGAGCAGACGGATCACCTGATAGTAAGCGATTGCCACCGCCCATGGACCGACACCCGCGACACCAGTGGAGTCACAATAAGTGCGCTGCCAACCTTTAAACCCCCCTTACCCTCGGATTGGGCTTCCGGTATCCTCACTCACGCAGCGAAAGCACACAGCACAGTGCTGCTTCACGCTGGTTTTCTGTGAGGCCGTGGTATCACTCCGGTCGAGCCGGCCCATTCATGCCGAAGCCTGGCTCCCCCACGATCGTTAATCCAAGGAACAAGTAGCAAAATTCCAGCCTTACAGTATGGTATTAGAGAAACCCTCCCTCGGCCTTCTTTCATAAGTAAAGAGTACTAGGAACGCTTCATTTAGCTCTAATAAATATTTAATAGGTAGCCCTAGTTTAGGTTCTACGGTGATAAGTCAATCTAGATTCAGGGCTTGTTTATTATTTATTGAGGCTGTGAGTACTAATGTGAAATATAGCAGAAACATTCATCATTTCCTGCAGCTAATTAGAGGCAGTCCATCATGATTGTGAGCGTGGTAAATCGCGGTTAATCAAGATGCCACATGATTTAGCTACGGACACTAAAAATTTAAATTCCATGTTTGTTTCCTTGGATTGATGGAAATGATAGGTTTACATCACATACCAATAAGTGAACAATTTGTTTACATTCTGAAATTCTCGTGATAACTCAATGATTCTAACAAGAAAACATTCAAAATATAATGCTTTATAGGTTTTAAGAAGTTAAAAAAAATATTTTTTCATATTGTTTTATAATGTTACAATAATTATTTTGTTATTAAATACGAAAGGTGCCAAATTAATTCTATTTTATTTTTAATATTTAAAGCGAAGGAGCCGTGTGGTCCCCGGCAGAGTAGAATAGGCCACCCTCACTCGTACATATAAAAACCCTCGCCAAGCCGTCTGCCAAGCGTGGTGATTATGGCAATTACCCCTCATGTGATTGAGGGAGGCCCGTGCCCCAGCAGTGGGGACTTAAATGGGCTGACGAGGAAGCGAAGGAACATTTAAAATAAATATCTGTGAATATGCTGTATTAAAGCTGCTCCACCAATAAGTTAATCATTTAAATCAACCAAGAAGACAATTCATTGAAGTAATTTGACAAGACTATCGCAGAGCGTTGTATGTTCCAACTCGGTTGATAAATAATTTTAATTTATTTTAAACTGACTCGAATGAGCTACGCGCGACAGGCCACCGGTTCATGTAAGACGTTCCCACTTTGATATTCGCAATACATTAGTTTGGATGTACACTAATAATATTATTTTTGTCATAAATAGGCCAGTGAGTGCATTACTCTCATATTCGAGAACCGTGCAAGTGGCATTTACAGCTGTAACACCGTTCTGAAATGTCATTATTCAAAATGTAAAACGTCGATGTGTGTAGGGTTTAATTTATAACCCGCACTGGGCGAGTCCCAGATTTAATACAATTACAAGTAGGGCTGAGACGATATCGAAAGAACTTACCGTAAACCGAGCTACCGGAAAGTAATATATATATATATATAGTTTTTTTTTTACTCTTAAAGACCGATTCATTGATTTGAATACAATATTAATTATTAGGTATACTCGTAGTAGTAAAAATAAAGAGATGACACTTGTCTCTTAACTAATTTTATTTTCCGACCCCCACCCCACCTGCGGGTGAACTCATAAATCATAATAATAGCACATAATTATAACAAATAAGAATAATTATTTATCACGGCTATCACATCGCGCGTGTCCCGAAACTCATTTGGTCGGATTTGTTTTGGACATGACTATTAGTCGGCATATTTTATCGATATTTAAAAATAACCTAGCATCCCTAATTAATACTAGAAACTGCGGACTAATAAACACGGACGGACGGACGAATGTACATTCGTAATTGATGGCGCGGGCCGCGTTATTAGCAACGCTAGGGGTTGCAAAAGCTAACAAAAGCTTTTGAATGTCATTGCTGACGTTGCTAAATGTGTTCAAAACATTTCCATCATTTAAATTAATGGTTGAAATAATGATACATAAATGTCATTAAGCTGAGCTGGTTGAAAATTTTAAATGTACAATTTTACTCTGACATCATTATGGTTATGAAACCTAATTTTAAGGTTTACCATAATCTAGGCAATAAAGCAAAAAAAATCTGCCTATTTACCATCGAGTTACAGTTTGCAGTTTCGTCGTGAAATCTATTGAGTATATGCGAGACAGATACTACTAGCCTATGCACAAACGACGTCAGGTCGAGTTACCCCCGGCAGTGCAAAAATAGCACTTGTGTGTCAAACATAAGGGAGGTCCAAAGTCCAACAAGGGTAACTCCAAGTGACGCCGTGTGTACTCAATTGAGTGCACGAGTTCTGTCTTGATTATAAAAGCTTTAGCGCTTTTCCTTCTTGGCAAACACTTTTACTATTTATTAAATAACCATTCACAAATGTTGGGTCCGTTTTATTTATCGCTATAAGTGGCCGCGTTTGGCGTGAATCAATTTTTCGCGTATGCGTTGGACCCAACATTTGTGCATGGTTATTTAGTAAATAGTATAAGTGGTTGCCGAGAGGTTGTAACCCCGAAATTGTTTAAAATAGATTCGGTTTATTAGCTCAAAATTGAAATCGATTGGCGTTGCTAGTGTGCCCTACCCGTCACCTTAACAGAAAAACTGAGGTACGAATTTTGGCCCGACCTGGGACCTCAAGCGCAGCCTTCGCTTTAAAGTGCGACGCGCTACCCACTGCGCCAACGAGGCAGTCACACTGTATTATAGTTAATTAGAATACGCAGTTCTAGGTTTTACACAACACGCCTCAACCGTATCGTGCCAGGCCCCATAGCCGCGCCTAAAGTTCGTTGTGATTACGGCGCGGGAGTTACGGCTAAAGATAGTGATGTATCACTTAGGAGCTAGTTTAGCGGAACGAGCAGACGCTCTTTCATCGTAGTGATGCCAATTACACATCATGCATCGGTACTGGGTGTCATGTGAAAAGGTGCTAAATTGATTAGGACTTCCAATAATAGTGCTGTTGGCAAATAAAAGGATAAATACCTAAAATAAGAGGAATGAGCTCTGGTCAAACCAGTAGGTTTTTTTTATTGCGAATATTATTGCTCATCTGATGCTAAATGGTAACCGCCGCTCATAGACATCGACAATGCCGGACCACAGTCAAGCCGCTGCCTACCGTGAAAGAGTAATTAATAGAGGTAATTAACTTCCAAAGTAGCTCTAGTGCTTTTAGATATAAATAGAAGTAGTCCATGATGCCTATAGACTTATGAAAAACGTTTTAAATGTAGAGCCGAAGATGTTGGCAACTCTGCAAGCGTCCATTTCGCGTGGACAGCGAACTGTACCATAAAATAAATAGACACAGGGTTGGGTCTAGCTAATATTGATGTCGAACAGTTTGTTGACATTCGTGCTAGGCAGTATATCGTATCGTGTCTCGCTCACACGTTCCATATAGTCTGTCTCTGTCTCACTCTGAACCACGCCAAGAGCACTGTACGCGCGCATGTATGTGTGTGTAGCACGCGATGTAGGCAATCGGCCGCGGCGCGTTACTGTTAGTCTTATCTATTTTGTGACCGTACCGTATCCGTTACGTGCACTGAGCCAGGATAAACAGTGGCGGGATTATTGCGCCTGGAGCTGCGCCGCGGCAGGTGCTAATATACTTGACGTCTCCGCGAATGTAATCCACGGCATCGATTTGTGTTATTTGGAAATAGAATGTCGCTATATTCAGAGTCATTTTCTTAGTCGGAGCAGATGATTAAACATGAATCTGCGTGATATTCGGAAGTCTACTAAATCATTTCAGAAAAAAGCCACCTTATAAATTGCTTATTAACAAAAAGTAGAATGCTAACTAACTGCCTTTAACGAACGGCTAAGAAGTGGTCTCATTTACTCTCATACTCACCTGCTTAAATATTTGCCGATAGTTACAACCTGAGTCTATTATATTGAGCTAGAGGAAATATGGCCCACCTTAGCCATCATTTTCAGTAATGTAAAAAAAAAGTATCAGCCTATATACTGTCCCACTACAGGTCAAAGGCCTCAATCATAGAAATCAAGTCATCGCTACTATGATGGGATTAGGCGTAATCACCACGCTTGCCAAATGCGGATTGGTGATCACAAACTCGAGCTATGTTCGAAAAATTCGAAACAGGGAATCGAACCCAGGACCCCGAGATCACGGCCCGCTACTTAAACCACTAGACCATCAGGGCATTAAAGTCAATATGTGATCAAGATCAAATTCTTTTCTGTTGTACCATAAAACAAAAACAAAAGTACTCGGTTAACAATAATATAGGCACAATTAATTTGTTCACTCACTGACAAGAATAATGCTTTACATTTCTGGTTCTGTATGCGAACTGGATTTATTTGGCAATGAACGGCTCAACTTAAGAAAAACAACTTTGATGTGCTACTTAAATAAAATGAATCATCAGTAGAAATGACGAATAGTTGACAGTAAAAGAGTCGATCGATCATTTAGTTCGACTATTATCACTTCGGTGCCAAAACTATTAAGTAACCGCGCTGTAGTAATTTCAGATGATTTATATCGAGATTAAATGGATTTTGTCTTATATTTCATTGTTAGGCTTTAGTTTTACAGCGTTCGCGAACGTTTCGTTTCATATGAACTCTGATAGTGTATGGTAATTATTCAGACTGCTTCGCCCACTGATTTACGATACGATCTAGTGTCTATTTAAACTTTATCTTTCGGAGAAAAAGCTTTTTCTCATGTCATCTACCTACACATCTGTTAAAATCTATTATAAGAATTCAAAAGTTTTATAATGTAACTAGCTTTTGCCCGCGACTTCGTCTGCGTCTTTTTATAGCCTATGTGTTATTCTGATCTATAAGCTACATTACTGTAAAGTTTCATTAAAATCCGTTTAGTAGTTTTTGCGTGAAAGAGGAACAAACATCCATCCATACAACCATCCAAACAAACTTTCGCCTTTATAATATTAGTAAGGAAGTAAGGATGTAGTTTAAAACATAACGATAAAAAATTCGGGGGCTGCGTAACCTAAAAAACAAGATTACGGTACGCTTATTATCGCATAAAGGGGACGCGGGTGGAGAGCGCGGAGCCCCTTTGAGAGGCGTCGCGACCGGAGATGGGATGTTTGCGCAGGCTGCGCGCGTCGCGTGCTTCCGCCCGCCCTCAGTAGCGCCGCCGGCCCGCCGCCAGCCGCTACCATGTAGCCCCGGCGCCCACCGCCTTACCAGTCTTCCATGATCTAGCTTAGCACGTAATTAGCATAAGAAACCAAGTCTTCCATTAGTTCTAGTTAGGTTAAGATGCAAAGGGGCCGGGCGGCGCGTCGCGAACACACAAACAGGATCGTATTCGAACGCCTCTGGCGTGGCACCTTCCAAGCCGTCCTCTCTGGTCCCCAGCGGAGGGCGCGCGCATCCTCTCACGACCCTAATCCCGACCAGGTGGCCCCCGTGGCCCCCGCGCCCATGCCGCTCCAGGGCTCGTCCGCCGTGGCCGACTCGCTCGAGCCCGCCATCAGAACCATCCTCGCGGGCCTCAGGAACACCTGCTGCTGCCGGTGTAACTGTTCCCAGCCGGAACGCAACAATTTTAACGACAATTTGCAGGTCTGTCTCTCCAATGACGAGGAGAGGAAGTCCATGCGGTCCGTCATAAGGTGTGCACATTTTATTGATCGGTTATCGCCCACTCTATGCATTGGGGTCGTTAGCTAGCATATTTTATAGCGAATGCTTAATTAAAACGTACTAGCATGCACCGAACGTGCTAATTGAATTAAAAGCGATTTCATACTAGGAAAGAAACAAATATTTTTAATAGGTTTTACTGTTTGATTTTAGATTATGAAATCGGTATGAGTGGAATGGTTGCTAAATTGTTTGATGTTTCCCCATTTTTAGCGCACTTAGGTGCTACCCAGGTAAATATTCGTTCTTGTTTGAAGCTTGAGTAAGACCGAATGTTGCATAAAGCGTCCAGTAGTCTCCCACGCTTAGACGATGGGGCGAGGTGGCGATGTTTGATGGATGGTCGCGTTGCAGCGTTCGCGAGACGCACGCCATCGCGGAGGCGCAGCAGGAGAAGAACGCGCGGCTCCGGGACGCGTTCGGCATCTCGCCGCGGTTCGTGGAGGGCTCCAGCCTGGACCCGGAGAGGCGCGCGCGCGACCAGGCGCAGAGGTACCCGCTGGTCAGGACGCCCAGCAACGAGAGGGACGAGAGGGACACACATGTTTCCAAAAAGAAAAAGAAACGAAGGTGAGGCTTTTTTGTATCAGCCTGTATACTGTCCCACAGCTGGGCAAAGGCCTCCATCATAGAAATCGAGTTATCGCTACTATGATAGGATTAGGTTTAATCTCCACGCTTGCCTAATGCGGATTGGTGAAACATACTTTTTGCTTGACTCGGGAGTCGAACCCAGGACCCCGAGATCACGGGCCGGTACTTAAACCACTAGACCAACAGGGCCCCAGCTTTTTTATGTTTCTTTTTCTTTTTTTTATGTGATAAGTCGCTGATGAGCACACTGATCATCTGATGGTAAAAGATTGGATGGATTTCCTTCCTTTCCTTTTCCCCTTCTCATTGAATTGGACCTCTAGTACTCACAGCCCAGGCGCCAGGTTTTATTTGAGGCCGTGGTATCACTTCGATCGAGGCAAAATAGGAGGAATAGGAGACAAAAGAGCAAACGGGTCACCTGATAGTATGTGATCACCGCCGCCCTTAGACAGCTACACCAGAAGGAATACAGATACTATAGATAGAATAACTCTTTATTTTATCGCATATCTGAAATCCTGATTTCACGTTTTTGTTTTAACCATATATGATAAATTTATTGGAAACCTTATAGCTTTCTTAAAAACGCAGTCTATTTATCTTTGTATTTTTGTTTTAAATTTCAGTGCATCTCCTGAAACAAAGAAGTTAAAGAAGAAGAAGTCGAAGAAGAATAAAAAAGAAAAGTATGTTTTGTTTTAATTTAATTATAATTTTGCATTTGGTAGGCTTCGCTTTATACGTAGCTATTTCGTTTGGTACAAGTAGAGAGAATCTCATGGAATGCCTTTGAACGCAGACAGGTGACACTGCAATTAACCGAGAGGCAAGTATACAACTGACTTACTCTTCAATTTTATTGAGATTTAGTACTAATTACATTAAAATTATCATCATTTTATCATTTTGTTGCTAATTTCAGTGAAAAAAAGATGTTGTGGAACTTAATAAATGGGTATGATATTTATAAGAAACCATAATTTTAATTTTAAATAACTTCTAATATTTTTAATTTGATTTTCAAATACAAACGTCCATAGGTTTCTCGTGAGTAAAGTCACATATTTGTTTTGTAGTTACCTATTTATTCACGGTAGAAAATCTTGTAGGTGTGTTTTGCGTGGCGTGTAATGAGTTTTAATGTTTCTATATGTTTATGTTTTTATAATTAATTATTTTTTGTGTTTAACAGGCAAGAGTCCGGTAAAAAAAAGAAGAAACGCTCCAAGTCATCAGAGTCGGACAGCTCGAGCAGCTCGGAGGCGGCGGACAGCGACTCGGCCAGCTCCGACGACGAAAAGCAGAAAAAGAAAAAGAAGGTACTTGTCATGTCTCACTTTACGTCGCCAAGTAGCTATGTTCAAATGTCGATGCAATAATTAGCTTGTGAACTTTTTGACGGTATAGGAGATGGTTGATCAAGGATT
Source organism: Marasmia exigua (assembly GCA_019059595.1). Lineage (NCBI taxonomy): Eukaryota > Metazoa > Arthropoda > Insecta > Lepidoptera > Crambidae > Marasmia > Marasmia exigua. Next base: position 19,508,551 of record CM032470.1, read on the forward strand.
ATGTTTCATCCAGCGAACAATCAAACAAATTCAATTATAAGATAAAGTTAATTGTCTGAAGCTGGCGCGGTACTCGTAGATTTATATAATATTCTGGTTGGGTGGTGGCGGAGAATGTCGCACATATCCTGTACCTGTATACTTGTCTATCTCACACGTCAACTAACTTATGATGCCAGGTACTGATCACTTCTTATTTACTATACTATGTTTTGTTGTCTGAAATCGGTTTATACATATCGTCGTTGAAGTTCTAACACCACTTGACTCATTTTAAGCAATTTTTCAGGAAAGCAAAAGACTGATCGAAGACTTACGTGCTATTTCCATTAGTATTCAATTGTTGATTTCCGTTCTGTTACTTTTTCAACATTTAAAATATGTTTGATGGCCGCAACTGAATTCTGAATCGGAAACTGAATTTGAAAAAAATGATCCGTCTTCGAAGTCTCTAACGAATGGCATCACGGTTATACCCACCGCCAATAAATTAATAAAAAAATACAAAACTAAATTGTGACTTACGTGGTCATCTCAAAGTGTAGGTCATTTTATGACTTTCGTGCTGTTAATTTTTATGACGACGATATGTGTGTTTTATATAATAGATTACATAAATATGTTAAAGTGAGTGAATGTGCCAGCTTCAGAGAACTGACTAGATTCTAAATAATATGCAAACATAATCTTTGAGGATGAAGGTTATTCTAATAGATAGTTTGTTGGGGATTCGCTTACACCAAATAAAAACCTGTATTTACACTTGTGAACATGTAGATAAGGGACTCTTCTGTTTCATGGAACACTGAACTGATCACGACCCCTACGCGACTCCTTCCCGGCCTCCTAGTACGACTCATAAGATCTAATGTAGCACTTTGCTTCCTTTTATTTTATGTTCTGATGAAAGATTCTTTGACACATTGCCTGAAATGAAACCAACTTATAATTTCTGGCACTTCTATGCATCCTATTTTGGGCTTAACAAACATCTTTATGTAAAATAATATTTTTTACAAAACTACTTATTGTCCCTTTTCCCTCTATTAAGTAAGTGATAATTTTCTTGATAATTATCAAGATTACTAGGAGAAAGTGATAATAAAATATCACTTCGATCCCTCCTATCTAGATTATTTTTCTTGATCACGTGTGTTGCTGCTGTCTTGATAATTATGAAAGTAATTGTCAATGATGATTATCACTTAGAACCCTGCCTCTATTAGACTAGTTACTTACCGCCGGGGCGTAGTAGTGGCCACGGTTTCTCAGTCTGCCGTAGTCTGGTGTATCTGCTTCGGATGTATCCACGGTCCCACACACCACAGGCCCTTTATCTACTAGGATATACGATCGAGGGGCAAAACAATCCAATTTTTATATGCGATTTGTCTTCTTACTTCATTTTATTTTATTTTGTTTTCTGTAAATACAAGAAATAGCCAGTAAAAATTATCTGTTTAACTGTGCATCATTTCATAGGATAGCCATCTTTATCTGAAGAAATAACGTATACTGTAAGTATATCACAAAACAATAACACTCAGTAAGAACACTATGTTAGGTGAATACTAAAATAACGTATTACGTGATAATGTAATGCATTCTAATTATGACATTTGTGACTAACATTGAGATCATATCTATTAAGTTCTGGATAAACGAGTCATTTACTTGCATGGTGTTTGTAGTCCTTACAACAGATGGTGGTTTTTGATATTATTGCTGCCGCGTAGCAGTCGCTTCATGTGTGCTACCAACATGCGACACGCTTTTACTTTGCCGATACGTTCTGAGCATTGAATCACGAAGTCTTATTACTATATTGATCCGAGAGCGCATCGCTGTTGGAACACACATCGGGCGCTGCCTAGAATGTTGAACTGTTGAAATGTAACTAATCCATAACATTCTCCCTTCTCATTGACCAAAACTAATTAAGGATGCTCCACTGTTTAAATGGTATACCACCACCGTTTGTTAAATAAGGTACGTTTCCCAACGTGTTATATTACATTTGATTTTGTGTATTATTATTGTATATATTTAAGTACCTATAATATCATAAAATATATCGGTATTGTAATGTGTTATTAACATAGTGTATGTACAATCACACTGGTGCCAACATATGAGTTTACTATTCCTTATTTTTTAGTTTCGATTATTCATTATATATTTAATACTTATTTTATTGTTAAATTACACACGAGAATGTTATGGATAGATTCATAAATAACATTCTTTGAAACGAGAATTGCGAACTTCGGAGTTATACTACGTCATTTATTTATCTTGCTTCCATTTATAGCTTAATATTTCATTTATTATTCTCAATATAACAGTTTTATATTAATTTGATGCCTTTATAATTTGATATTGTTCTTTATTTAGAGTGCATGTGTATAAAGTGGTATTATTTTGATGGAAATTCTTCACTGGGACGTGAGAGCCCGGTCGGTGGACTGCGGAGGTCTCCGGAGAATTTCGTGTATTTTTAGTAAACATGTTTAGTTGCCTTTACCACTATAGTCTTCTTGTATTGGCACTGGTGTTTCGAGCTGACTCGCTGGGACCCTAATGTTTATATTGACTTGTTGCATTTTGAACAGAAAAAGTCGAGTAGCAGACGGCGGGGCAGCAGCGACGCGTCCACGAGAGAGAGGTATCTAACTATTCATACACATTCATAATTAATAAATATATTTAAAAGAATGTCATGTTAGTTACATCCCATCTTTTAAGGATGTTCTATTTTATTTTATTCGTCTTGACCCTAAATACTAGAATAAAATATCTTGAAACGACACCAAACCAAGGATGCTAGAAACGAATATCATATAATAGCACTTCAGCTTCAGCGCTTGTGTTATGTGGGTATCAGAATCAACGAAGATACTTCAACTATATATACTTACCTTAGTATAAATAGATTATGAGTCTTATTGTAACTTGATTTTTTCAATAAATTGTATTTATTTCACACTTTAATAAACAAGAAAATGTTACTTATTTATTTCTTAGATGAAAACAAACAGCATTTAAATTACAATAATGATTTAGGTACTTTAGAACAAATATGCCTTAAACCTTAAAGTTGACTTATATTGACTCATTCCACTCGTGCTAATGTAAAGTTGTATTTGTGAAAAATAATGTGTCTTGTGGTCACGATCACGACAATAAATACAATTTTAAAACAGTAAGTAGATGTCAATAAGTATCAAGACTCCTTTATAAATATACAAAAAATACGGTACAGACTTTGGGCGAAGACATTAACATTAAATTGACAAAAATGTCACTCATGTGATACGAGAATACAGTATTACGTAGTTCCAATATGTTATGGACTAAGCTCGAGATTTTACAAAATATAAATATTTTATCAAAATATAGGTCCATACGTGCCAATAGCAAAAATTGACAATCAAAAATATAACGTCTAGCCGGTTTTATGTTCATTTAAAGATTCATGGGCAAGTCCATTTTAAAAGTATGAAATTATTAAAAAAATAATTATACCATTGAATAACCCATACAATTTGCATCAACTATTATAATAGACCATTAGCATAAACGAAACATTTGATATAGCTACCATACAAAATTCAAATGAAATGCATACGAAATACATCTTAGTAGCCATTTGTATGGAGCGTTTTGGGTTTGCCCAAAATAATGTGAATTTAAGGTTGTGATATCTCAGGTAGTTTAAATGAGAATTAAGTAATTCTTTCAACGAAGTTTATATCATTGAGAGGTCTTTTGATTACAAAAATAAATAAAAAATGTATTGTTACCATCAGCCAACACATCCTTGTCCCTCTATAAGCATTTCAGTTTAAAGGTAAAATAGCCTAATAAGTAATGTAACAAAAGGCAACTATACAATCATGTACAGCTGCTCAAACATACGAGTATCATGTAACGGTATGACGCCATTTGTGTAAACTTTTCAATTGCTAATTTATTGTTGTCTTCTACCAAACAAAAGTCGATAATAAATTACTACGTCGAGAAAGTGCCGGGGCTGTCCTCGCGCCATTAATAACGAACATGTTTTATTCATAAGTTGTTCGTCTGTTTTCAGCTCCCCGGCGAAATACTTGAAAGACAAGCCACGCGACCGCCGAAGCGAGAGCCGCGGCAACGACAGCCAGTATAAAAAGAAAGATAGAGACCGCGACGACAGGAATAAAAGATACGACAAACGGGACGAGCCTCCGGGTAGGAACGCGCGCCACGCGGACGAAAACAGGCGCCGCGAGCGCAGCGCCTCGCGGGCCTCCTCGCCCGAGTTCCGCCAGCGCTCCTACATCACCAAAGTCGAAAACAGGAAGCGAGAACCCTCGCGGGACGGCTCGGAGAAGCCCAAAGCCGCGAAGAGAACCAAACGAGACCGCCAACGCTCGTCGGAGTCCGACTCCGAACCTCCACCCAAAAATAAAACTGACAAGAAAAACAGGAACAACAGAGACAGAAGTATATCCCCACCGCCAGAGAAGAGACGTCGTAAAAGTCCCTCCCCGGAGTACGACAGGAATGAAAGCACGTATTATAACAATAAAGACCTAGACAGAGATGGTAGCAGAAATCGTAGAGGAAGCTCCCCACGTGAAGATAGAAGGCGAGATCCGCGGCAGCGAAGTGAGTCCCCTAGGTAACAGAAAGAGGCAAGACGATTCCTATAGTAGAAAAGATAAAGAAGACAGATATGAGAAAAAGAAAAGAAGCGAGAGAGATCGGTACGAGGAGGATCCGCCGCACAGGCGCAAAGACAGGGATGATGATGATTATGTGAGGCGGAGAGACAGAGAAGACGATGAGCCTCCGAGGCGGAGAGACAGGGATGATAATGAAACTTCCAAGCGAAGAGACAGAGATGAGGATGATCCTCCGAGGAGGAGGGACCGGGAAGACGATGAACCTCCAAGACGAAGAGACCGAGACAATGATGATCCTCCCAGGCGGAGAGACAGGGATGAAGAGGACCCTCGGAGACGAAGGGACAGAGAAGATGGTGACTTTTCGAAACGGAGAGACCGGGACGATGATGAGCCACCGAGACGAAGAGAGCGAGATGATGATCAACCGCCGAAGCGCAGAGACAGAGAAGACAATGATGAACCTCCTAGAAGACGAGACAGGGAAGATGCGGAATCGTCAAGGCGCAGAGACAAGGAGGACATAGATGATTCTTCCAGGAGTAGGAGGAACAGGAGTCCAAGTCGAGACAGACGTGAATCGCGATTCATCACCAGACTATAAAGACAGATCTCCAACCAAGGGTTATAGAAATAGAGAATCTCGTAAAGAGCCAGATCGGCCCTACAAAAATTCCAGGTCAGATCGAAAGTCGTCTCCCTTCAGACTCAGAATCTGAGCAGAGGTCAAAACAAAAGTCAGAAAAAATTGTAAAGGGCAAGTCAAAGTATTACAGAGATAGAAGCGCTTCTCCACAAAGCAGAGAACATAAACGGCGAAGTCCGTCACCGGACTATAGAAAAAGAGATTCCTCGCCATCCAGGAATAGGGTAGACAAATATAAATCTAGAGGAGAAAATAACCGCGAAGGTAGTCGACCTAAAAGAAAATCACCCTCGCCCGAGGAAGCGTCGAGACGCAGGCCGTCGTCGAGCAGATCTAGGTCTCCATCATCGGGCAGAAAATTATCCAAAAAGGATAAACGGAAGGGAGACGCCAGCAATTCGAAATCCAAAAAGTCCCCCGAGCGGCGCACATCGTCGCCCGAAAGAGATAGACCCGAAAAGGATCGGAGAGAACCACACAAGGAGAAGTCCAGATCGAGGAGCAGGAGCACGTCCAGCCTGAGCTACTCGCCGGCGCGCCGGAGCCCCGAGCGGTACCGCGACATCATAGAGACGCTGCCCGAGAAGGACAAGCGGAAATATATCAAGTCGCCCTCGGACCTGCAGCCGAAGAAGAAAAGGAAGGCGCCCAGCAACTACAAGCCGAAGGCCGTCTGCCTGCGCAGCTCGTGCAGCGGGGACGAGGCGTCCGGGGACGACTTCCTGGATCTCCACGAGCGGGCGCGCCAGGAGGAGCACGATCTGCGGGAGATGAACAAGCTGAAGGAGAAGCTGGCGAAGATGGCAAAAGCGCTCGAGACCAGGAGGATAGAGGAGGCGGACGGGCCGTCGACGTCCCAGGCCGGGCCCGACGAGGTGCGGCCCAAGGAGGAGAAGGAAGCGACGGCGGAGGAGGTCGCGGCGGCAAAGAGTCCAGAGAAGGAGAAGTCGCCCGCGGCGGAGTTTAAGAAGAGCCCCAAAGCGGTCAGTCCGAAGAAGGAGCGCAGCCCTCGCGTCGAGAGCTCGCCGGAGGTGCGGGAGGTTCGGGAGGTGCGAGAGGTGCGGGAGGTGCGAGCGAGACGGCGCAGCGGGTCGCGCGGCAGCTGGTCGTCCCGCTCACGCTCGCGGTCTCGCTCGCGCAAGTCCTCTCGCTCGCGCTCGCGCCGCAGCTCCCGCTCGCGCTCCTCGAGATCCCGCTCGCGATCCTATTCTTCGTCAAGGTGAGTTACAGACTGAACATGATTAACGATTATGATGTTCGTATATTTATTATGTAGTTAAGATACTTTGTACCCAATGAAGCACGCAATTAAGATATTGAAATTGAACATAACTATACTAACTATCTCCAGTATACTATGATATTATTATTTCTTAACATCTAAAACTATCAAGTGACTGGATCGAACAAGCAGCCATAACCAAACCAAGAGCTCAGGTCAACAGTACGCCAATATAGCGGCTTTTAGAGACCGCGCCACGAAAAAAGTCACGCGGCAAAATATTTACTATTGAAAAAATTGTAATTGATATGGATATAAAGCTCAAATTTGACTGAAACAAGCTTTTCACGGGATGTCTTTGGTGGCGCGAACTTTTAACTCGCGAGTTGCAATGGCCTATTTTGTCGATCGTCAATCGTCGTCAACGATAGAAGTTTATATTTTTGTGCGGTTGCTTTTATTTATCGACGGAACTGTTCCTTAACGCGCCTAACAGTCTATTGGCGACCGATCAATAGGTCTGTTCTAAGGTTTTCCCTGTCTATAAAAGTCCCCGAAATCCAAAGACTAAGAAAACGTTTCCCTCGTTAGAATAGTTATTTACAAGATTTCTATCTTGTGCCTTATTTAAAAAAATGCGAAGGAGGGTAGATCGATTTGTCTGCCAGTAACAACTTACCCGCAAAACTTCAGTTACTCCGTGACAGTCCCGAAATATCGGAGACTTAAAAATAAGGTACATGACAGAAATCCCGTAAATAACTATTCTAATGCTAGTGCGAGCGAGATGCATCGGCATAGGCGACCTACGCAAACTAGTCTCTAGGTGTAATGTATTTATTAGAAATAAGTATTGTTCTATTCATACCTTATTATATATTTTTTTATTTAGTTATATAGGCGACACTCGTGTGTAACTGTCAAGGACAAACCGGCAAGGTTTTTATGACACCTTCCCTCTTATTCCAAAACGCGGTTTAAAATAAGTAGTGGGATTAATACTGGCAATAACTAAAGAACTAGAGTAAACATTATTACAAAATAAAGTTTAACGTTATTTAGTATATCAACTATAATGCTTAAGTTAAACCACTCGGAACCCTAGTTTAAAATTAGTACTAAAATAATAACCTCAAAATATCGATTCAGTAACCATGACAACTTATCCCTGTGACAGTTCATTACGTTTTACACCAAAGTTATTTGTGAGAAAGTAGTTAATTTATTTTTTGGATTTGATCCCAAAAATATAAGCAATTCCTATGCATATTACTTGGAAACCTTATTTAGGTCAATATTTTAATTTATTGTTGCTTAAAAACAATTCTAAAATATTTTTACTTCAGACAACAAAATAAGGTTATGTAAAATGAAATGTCACTGAACGAATAATTGAATGATTCGATCAATTTTGACAGTATCCTGCGGTACTAAGTGGTCTATGGTTAGTCGAGGATTTGTAATAAAAATTTAAGAACTAACATTATTCCGTAATAATCATGAACTTGCTAGTTTAAGATTAAAACCGGTATCAGAGCAGTTTTTTGTAATAAGAGGGTCTATGTTTAAATACTGTTATTTTAATATGTTAGTGAGCATGAAAGTTTAAAACAATATATTGTTTCCCTCGTTTCCAGGCGATCCCGGTCGAGTCGGTCCAGCTCGTACACGTCGCGAAGCTCGTCGCGGTCGTCGCGCAGCTCGTCGCGCTCCACGCGCTCCTCACGGTAACTACCGTCGCAGCCACTCCCGCGCAGTACGCGGCAAGCTTTTATGCGCCTGCCGGGGCCCACGGCACATGGGCCGAATGAGATATCTAGATCATTTCGTAGGTCGACACGGCAGGAGCGGCGGATGGTTTCGCGTTTTGGGCAGGGGTATAAGGCGCATTAAATATTGGCGCGTACAATTATAATTTTAGAGATTTTTTTAAACTGATATTTTTACCACTATACTGATTTTTCTAAAGACTTATTGCGCACCTCCCGTGGGAAATAAGCATAAATGATCTTACTTCGACCTTCGATTTTATATATTTGAAAATTACGTTTAAGATACCTACATAAGTTGAATTTCTTCCATTAATTGGCCAAATTAAAGAAGAAAAATATTAAAAAAGTTCCACACACGTATCCTTCAACTTTTTTTTCAAATATGATAAAATTTATGGTTCGAAGTAGTTCACTTATGCTCATTTTCCACTGGGGGTACGATTCATTATACTTTGATCATGTAAATCGAGATCATTGTTTGATCAAAAAATCTCTAAATCCAACCGCCGAAGACACCGAATCCGATGAACTTCAGTATAAAACTTAATCCGCCTTCCATCCTTTCCAGTCTTTTAATGTCATTTACGTAAACTTATGTTATTGCTAATATTGAAAATGAAAACTTTGAAGTACATTGCAAGTTGGAAATAAGCCAACATGGAAAATTCATCGGATTCGGTCCCACAGGCGCGTGCGCAACCCAACGCACCAGTTCAGGAGCCGTCGGACGACGATTACTAACGCAAGTTTTCTTCTTTCCGCTTACGAACGAACGAACCGATACCGAACCGATAATGCATGCATGCGATGATATCCGAACGATCAGAACAATGACGGGCGTGTACGCCGATTACCGTAGATCGAGCGCGTCCCGCGCGCGCTCGCGCGACCGCTCGCCGCGCTCGCCCTCCATCCCGCGCCGCGCCGGCTCGCCCAGCTTCCTCGACCGCCGCCGCATCACCAGGTACCCGCGCGCCCGCCCTGCTCACTGCGCAACACAATTACAGTGCTATTGGTATAACGTTTAATCGGACAAATATGCTAAAATAGTTCCCACCAGATTTTGAAACTCTTCCCCGTTATTACAAATCGCGATGTAAAGTTTTTACCGTACTAAAACTCATGTCATCATCATCATCATCATCAGCCCATTTAAGTCCCCACTGCTGGGGCACGGGCCTCCCTCAATCACATGAGGGGTAATTGCCATACTCACCACGCTTGGCAGGCGGGTTGGTGAGGGTTTAGATATAAATGCAGAGTTTTCCTTCTCTGGGTGCTGATGATCATGCAGCTTTACCTTAGTCGCCTTTTACGACACCTCGGTAAGAGTGAGGGTGGCCTATTCTACTCTGCCGGGGACCACACGGCCACACTTGATTAGGAAAACTCATGTCATCCCGTTCCAACACGCAATGTTAAAGGGGGCTGGCATGATTTGTAATAAGGGGGTATGTGTCACGGCATAAGAGCGAAAACCAATGACATTTTTCATTGACTCGTATCCAATTAAGGGATAACAATGTTCAACATATATTCGTATTTTTGATTAGACAAAGTAAACTGACACATGCAAATGTCAAATCCCGATATGGGAATGACACATTGACATCTGTCAGTTTACTTCGTCTAATTAAAAATCCGACTAGCTGTTCCATTCATCCTCGAGTTACTGATATCCTCCGTAAAATATAGCTTGATTAGGAATACAGCTGTCAATTGACCTTCATTTCCATTGACTGCCTCGTTGGCGCAGTGGGTAGTGCTTCGCACTTTAAATTCTAAGTGTCAGCCCGGAGTCTGGAAGTTGGCGGTCTTATAGCCCCGTGCCTTGAAAAGCACGTTAAGGTGTTGGTCCTGCGCCGGATCCCTCTCCGGTCGTGTCACACTTGTGTCCCATCGGAATATGAAAGCAAGGGAATAGAGAGTGCACTTGTGATTACATACACACTTGAGCACTATAATATAACCTGCGTTAAGTGGCTGATCGTTGAGATTAGCCGCCTTAGCCGAAATCGGTTGGAGGATATTATATCATTTCCATAGAAATTAGGTTTATCATTATGCTAAGTTTCATTCCATAAATTTTTATTACTAAGATATTTTTTTCTGTGACGCCAATAGCTGTCATTCAAATCTAGCTACATTTTGGAGACTATGGGAATTGTTGTTGGCGCCACTAAACCGTAAAATGGCCCTTAAACGCACCGAACACAAACAGTTGAACTTTATCCCAAAAGCACTGTTCAGTTTGGCAACTAACCCGTGATACTCGTATGCCATTCTTCATCTTTGTGATATTTGCGTATAATTTTCTCAATGTTTTATTTGGGGCCAATTCGAACAATGTTATTCCGATACTAAATCTATGGTATAGCGCTGTCATTCTATAGAAATCTGACGTTATACCATATATTTACCCACGGATAAAGATATGTCGAATCGGAGCCTTAGAAGTCGTAATTTGAAAAGATTACAAATATCACAAAGATGCGCAGGTGCAGCAGTTTTGCTAGGTGTTTAACATTTTTGTGTGTCGCTTTTTTTACCTTGGTTTATGCTTCTAATTTACTTTTGCATAATATGTCATACATAATATTTTGTCAAATAGAAATAAAATACCTTTTAGGCCCAATTAGACCTTTATCCGTAGATAAATCAATGGTATAACGTCAGATTTGTATAGAATGACAGCGCTATACCATAGATTTTGTATCGGCGGAGTAAGATTGGTCGAATCGGGCCTTAGTAAAGTTAAATTGTACTTAAAAATAACGAAGTAAAAGTTTTGACAGTTCATTGTATGTCATATTTAAATTTTATTTTTGTTTTCGATATGTAAGTATTGTTTTGTTTTTCTTTATAGAAAACGAAAGTATAGCACGAGTTCTGAAGACACGAGTAGTAGCTCCGATTAGTGCGCGTGCGCAGTGATGTGCTAGTGTGAATTAGGCTTTTAAGCTAAGATTTATATGTATTTGATTAAGACCTACTTTTTTAATATATCCCAATTCGTATTTCATAGTAGTTTTCTTTTCTTAAAACTCACTATGACTGATGTAATAAAAACAATAAATTATACTCAGTGTTCATATTTATAAAAACAGAAAATTCATTGGCTGTGATGTGTTAGGACTTGTATAGGACGTATAGTTATTTATAATAATGCAATAATGGAATTTGATGTGTGTAAATCTAACAAAAGTTTGCTTTGAATTCTAACCTATGGGTGTGCTCTTTTTGTTTTATACTGTTTCTCATTTTTTAAATAATAACCTTTAAAATAACTTTCATGTTGTAAAAGGTATATTAATTGGCAATATATATTAATTTTACTATCTATCGAGTTATCCATGAATCAGTAATTGTTTTTGTGGGATGGAAGGTTTTCACTCATATCAAAAGAATAATGCAGTATTTTTTCTCCGTAGCGCACCCATTATAGACCTAACTAATCCGCAGAGTAAATACAAGCATAGAAGAAGATGAGAGAGCGCCAAGTTCTCAGTTACATAGTTATGCGTCGGAATATTCAGTGATTGTCAGATGTAGACATGTGCTATATATGGACATTATTATTGCAAGTGTGTTTTCTGTTTCAATCGTATTGTTTAGTTTGTTTTATCACATTAAAGTTTATTGTAAATCTTTAGTTGTTTTTGTTTTATTTTGTTTATGCCGCATGGTAGATAGCGCTACATTTCATTTAGTAGGCGTCATTATTGAATATAGAAATAGATACATTCATTTTATATAAAATCTTTAATGCATGGGGTAAGTACTAAGTTCTCATTTGAATAAAAACTTTGTATTATTAGTAATTTAATAGGCTTGAATGTTATAATTAAAAAAAAAATACTATTTAACAATAACTTGTTAGAGTTCAGATCAGGCAATAAATCTTTAAATTTAATTGTAAACAACTTCATGCATGTACATAAATTAACTTCATAACTTTAACATTCCATCTAGCAGCTTACTAACACTAACAACCTAACAGTGCTAGGAAACGGCCGATCCCTTACCGGAGGCCTACGCCCTCCACGCCGACGTCCGGTAGCTACAGCAGCCAGTCGTCGCCGCGCAGCTGGTCGCGCTCGCCGCGCCCGGCCGAGAAGGAGTAGCTGCCACCACGCCCACCACTAAGTACATCGGTTTTGCTCAAATGCAATACCAAAATGAGAATTAGCCAGGCTTATTTTAGTTATGAAATATAACAATACACCTGTCTAAAGCTAAGTAAATATTTGAAGCGCGACTTTTAGCGGATCTTTGTATGGCAACGTTTTCTGTCCACCCTGTTGTGACTAGTCAGCTTTGTCGTCTGTTGACAAAGATGCTCGTTTTTGCGCAACGTTGTCGAATGTATTGGTTGTTGCATATGGATACTTGGCTTTACCTTCTAGTCCAAAAAGACTACACTTAACAATGCAAGCTCTGGTCTTGGCCCCACTCACTGTCTTGAAGCAAGATCTTTGGAGAGTGCTAGTTTTAATCTTTGGTTGTATTATTGCTAGGTGGCGCTATTGGGTGATAAAAAATCAATGGTATGATATTAATTATGATTGCCATTCATTTATAAACACTTACCAAGAAATACCTCTTGGTTTCTTTGTGCAGGAATTAGTTTAATGTAGCGCTACCTAGCCTAGTCTTGAAAGTAAAGTGGTCGTTTAAAAATTCCGATTATAGGGTGCCACTGGCTCTTCTAATTCGAAGGAGGACACATTGATAGGAGGAGGAAGCATTGATATTGTTGGTAAAAATGGGCTTAATATGCGATAAAGCAGATCCAATAAAGCACGCCAACGGTTCAGTAGTTACATAAAGTGAAATAAAGCTAGTCACGAAAACTGAAAGTTTACAAAATATTTGTTTGTCATTGTAGAAACAAATATATTCTGCAAATAACGCAAAGATTTGTCTGTTGTAATTAAATTATACTAAATAATAAACACTGCACATTACGTCATGAGACACACATGAAATTGATCGGCCGAATAACCTTGCCAATACTAGTCACTGCGGAAAACAATACAAATGTACATTATAAAATTTATTACATGATAATAATATTTTAGTTTAGTTTTTAACGTGATAGTGTTTGAGATAATAATGTCAAATTTCGGACTGATAGCAGTGATAGGTAAAATCGAACGTTATTTGATATTGATTTGATAGGCAAATGAAGAGTTCATGGGCCAAAACTATAAAATGATTTATTTACTGCACGCGAAGTTAATTAATCTAGTCAAAATGTTAATAATATTAATCTAACTCGTAAACGTGATGAACATAATTTATGTAACAGATTTTTCTTACTTTATTTTTGGTAATATTTTGCCAGGTCTTGTTGGTAATATTATTTTATTTATTTTTTGTTTTATTCGTTTTATTATTTCTTAAAGATCGATACTCACCGAAAATGATCTAGTCTAATATTATTTTAAAATTTCTTAGAATAAAGTGCAATATATTTATTGACTATTAATTTTATACTAACTTATTTCGTTAACTAAATTTTCTAGTCATTTTAAGTACCTTACTTATTATTTATTTATTGTAGTAATACGATAGTGTTACTATTTTAGAATAGTTAAGTACGTATTTGTAGTCAAAATGTGTATAAAATCAAAAAATATTTATTTCTAAGCAATAAGTGAAAATGTGAACCATGATATTCAATAATACTCAACAATAAAATATTTAAGTTTAATAATATATAAATGTATAAAAGCACCGAAAACCGAATGAATTGAACTTGTCGATTTGATAATAGATACAATACAGTAATATAATAGGTAATAACAATTATTTCAGAAAGTATCTATTAGAACATTACTGAAATTGGAATCAAATTGCTGTTGTCAAATAAAGTAAGTGATCCAATATAAATACCCTTTATTTTTAAATCCTTATTACTCTCATATATATTTTACAACAATATATAACACTTAAAAGTACCTATATACAACCACTTAGTAGGATTCCTTCAAGGAATGTCTTATGATACGAAGAGTTTCTGACTATCTTACATAACGTAAATTAACATTCGTTGTGTATTGCGTATCGTCTAAGCTAAATTGAATCCCACACCGTTAATATTTTCCCTGTAAATACTTCAGCTTGGTCCACATGTTCCGTACAGTAAGATGAAATTATTACTCCTTCTTTTGATTCTGACGTCTCTTAGTCGCCAGGAAGATGGCCCAGCCTAAACCCACAAAGTTCATGAAAAGTACTCTGAGCTGAAACAAAAAATAAATAGTTGTATAATTTTTGCATCATCATCATCATCATCATCAGCCCATTTAAGTCCCCACTGCTGGGGCACGGGTCTCCCTCAATCACATGAGGGGTAATTGGCATACTCGTACTGGCCGTGTGGTCCCCGGCAGAGTAGAATAGGCCACCCTCACTCTTACCGAGCTGTCGTAAAAGGCGACTAAGGTAAAGCTGCTGGCATGATCATCAGCACCCAGAGAAGGAAAACTCTGCATTTATATCAAAACCCTCGCCAACCCGTCTGCCAAGCGTGGTGAGTATGTAATAATCATCATAATTTTTGCATATCTACAGTTAACTCCACATCCAGGCCACCATTTATGGTGGTTTTAAGAAAAAGTAGTTTCTATTTTTCTATTACTCAATAATTCATGTTACTGCTTAGATACTAATTAATGTTGACTCTTACCACTAATATAAATTGCGATCTAAAACTATTGCCGCATTAAAACACGCAATGTTAAAAAGGGGCTGGCAAGTTTTCGATTAGTTCGCGATCGTAAATAAGCGGGTTAACAATTGAATATTTGAACTGATGTCGAACTTGGTGACGATTAGAGCACACACACACTAGCGACGATAATTGATTTAAAAATTTAACTGATGTCGAATTTAATAGGCTTAAGTTTCCAGAATGAGAAAAAAATGGCTTGGTGACAGGTAGGGCACACACACACTAGCGACACCAATTGATTTAAAATGTTAGCAACTAAACCGGATATCTTTTTAACAATTTCTAAGCTGCAGCCACTCTGACTTGAACACTTTGTACTTAACTCTTAGGGCTGCTTTTGTACTCGAAATTTGAATTACCGCCAAAAACGGCTACTTATGGCACTCGAAAGTGCAAAAACGGATCAAAAAGTAGTGCACAATTATTAAATAAATAGTATAAAATATGTTTGATTAGAGACCCCCGCTCCGAAATTGTTAAAAATAAATCCGGGTTATTAGCAAACAATTATATTTTAAATAATTACGGGGCTTCAATCTCTCGGTAAACACTTATACAATTTATTTGAGTTGAGTCTGTTTTTGTTCTAAAAAAATAATTCACGCCAAAAGTGGCCGCTTTTGGCGGTTATTATACTATTAAATAAATAGTATAGGTGTTTACCGAGAGACATAAGCCCCCAAGTTGTTTAAAATAAATCTGGTTTAGTAGCTAACAATTAAAATCAATTGGCGTCGCTAGTGGGTTATACCCTTCACCTTAATGCAATATGAGGTTTTCTTGTGTTATCATCATCATCAGCCCATTAAGTCCCCACTGCTGGGGCACGTGCCTTCCCTTAATCACATGAGGGGTAATTGCCATACTCACCACGCTTGGCAGACGGGTTGGCGAGGGTTTTGATATAAATGCAGAGTTTTCCTTCTCTGGGTGCTGATGATCATGCCAGCAGCTTTACCTTAGTCGTCCTTTTACGACACCTCGGTAAGAGTGAGGGATGGCCTATTCTACTCTGCCGTGGACCACACGGCGATGTGTTCTTTTGTTATGATGACAGTTTTTTTCAGGAGTTTTAATAATAACAATCTATTCTCGTGTTATCGACATTCCAGTTAGAGATTTGTATGGACAAAATTAAATGCATGAAATCTCTAAATCGTCGAGTGCATGAGAATTGCCCCTCAGTCAGTAGGTACAGGCGAGATGGGTCCGATAAAATATTATCACCATAATGGGCGTAGCAAAATCTTACCATAGGTGGCACAAATGCCAAATTGATAACTTGGAACAGCGTCAACCATTTCCAGTTAGCCTGCAGCACTGGCAAGTACAACGCCTTCAGTTGCTTGACTGCCACTATGTGAGTTTTCCCTTCGAATCTGGCTAACGTGTACAGTGAGAAGGCTTGCATCAATGGAGCAATCAGCAG
Source organism: Marasmia exigua (assembly GCA_019059595.1). NCBI lineage: Eukaryota > Metazoa > Arthropoda > Insecta > Lepidoptera > Crambidae > Marasmia > Marasmia exigua. The sequence goes on from CM032470.1 coordinate 19,525,026, forward strand.
TCTTTCAAATATCAGTTTCTTAGCTAGGGGAAACGCCACTACTTCTTCAGGGAACAGCCTTTCTAATATTTCGTAGAAGTAATGGGGGAGAGATCCGCCGAAGAGTAGTCTGGAAAATGACAAGATCAACTATAGGTAGGTAGGTACATAATAAAAAATCGCGCCATGTTGCGGAATTTCGGGAAACTAATTTGATTAAGCCATCATTACAGATTATAATAAAAACGATCTCAGCGCCACCATGATAGGGTTTTTTATTTACTTGATCAGCGTTTTCGCACACGGGGCGGTATGTATAACGTGGACCGATATACATAGGTATTAAAGGTTTCTCGTAGTGAATCTTAGACCATGTTACTCAGGAATAATTTATAAATTTTTATGTATGTACCTGCTGGAACTTATGTTGGTAATCCAATAAATAAATAAGTCTCTACTTATTTTATCCATACATACATTCATTCAATTCAGTATAAAAAAAGTTTTTCTTCTTTATCATAGTACAGTAAACCACACGTCAATATATACAAATCACAAATTTCTTCAGTCAATTCTCACCTTAATGTAAATGTTGCTTCAATATCGAGGAAATTTGGCAGATTTTTGTTACCTGATATATGGCTGTCTGTACCTAGTATAAACTTGTAGTTAATTAGCAAATTCAGGCGAAAGGTTTATTGTTGCACCGATGATGGTATGAAGTGATGCTGTTTGAAAAATCTGCTACACAGATGTAAAGGATATTCTTATGAACTCGATATTGAAGTTGAATTAGATACTACATACATCCGTCCATCGAAATATCTATTACAACTTCAATGTCGTATGTAAGTTTTGGAGCTTATTTAAGGCGACGGGTAGGGCACACTAGCGATGCCAATCGATTTTAATGTTTAACTACTAAACCGGATCTATTTTAAAATATACCATTAGATTTAGCGATTTAGATAATCGTATATCTATTGTACTGGCTATAAGGATGATTATAAAGTAACAATGGATGGATTAAAACTTTATATGCAATATTTTAGCGGCAAAAGAAATTCACACCAACAATCATCTCAGAACATGAGTTCCGAAAGGTTTTTCCCTTTTTTAAGGAGATAGGGGGGGAGGGGGCAGACGAGCAGACGGGTCACCTGATGGTAAGTGACTACCGCCGCCCATAAGACATCTGCAACACCAGACTCGTAATTATTAACCCGATCATCACGTGCATTGAATCCAAGACATTCCGCCGTACTTGAGCGCAATTTATTTTAAGTTGGTTTGTAATTTTTGCTTACCCATAGAGTCCAAAAGCAAGGATCGGGTCAAGTTTTAGAGTGTCGCCGGCCATTAACTGTGATGCTACGCTTGCTGTAGTTCCCAATACTGCACTGAAATGTAAAACACTTGTTTAGGTTTGTTCCCATTGTCCACCCCGGGTGGACAAGCAAGGGGTGGACAACGGGAATAAGCCTTCGTTTATGAGACCTCACAATTAACACATGCAACAGCAATACACCGTAATTTTTTTTTCGTTTACATCCCAAAAACCTCATAATAGGTATCCTGAATAAAGTCCATTTAGCATGTTAGATCAACAAAACAAGCGTAAAAAAAATCTGCTGTTCCATACATTATTGTCGGGTTTTCGTTTGCGCTCCTAAGAAATAATACCGCAACTCCATTTAGAATTTTTCGAGAAAAAATGCAAAAAACTTTTGATCACAAATTCATGTTACTTCAAATGTTGATAGGCTAGGCATTGAACGCTTAGGAAATGCAGTCGTCGTTTTTTTTTCTTAGGAGCACAGAGTTATTGCCTTGCCTATTGATACACCCTGTATAGTAACAAACGTAGTAATAAACGATATGTAAAAAAGTGAAATTACATACTTGTAATTTCACTTTTTTACATACCTACCTACTGGTAGCTACTAGTAATTTCACTTTTTTTTATGTGACAGATGGCAGACGAGCTGACGGACCTGACAATATTGTCCGGTCAGGTACAAATATGTAAATTTAAATGTACTACTAGTTAGGTACTAACTATACGGATGTACAATTAGGTATATAACTCTTGTAAGTAATAATGAAATTCAATCATTCAATAAGTACTCAATGACAATGCCTCGCGAAAATATTTTACTTGGGTCAAAGTACACTCATGTACTGTACCTACTCGTTATTTACGATGGAGATAATTACATGTCCGTTATCTTACCGCTACGAGAACAATACTGGGAGCAATTTGTTTACATATTTGGGTATTATGATTTTTCGACCCAAATTGTTCTATCAAGAAGTGATTTTAACACACAATTTTTTACACGTCTTATTCAAATACAAAACACCAACAATATGTAAAGTGTATACATTTCTTTAAAGTTGTACAACTTTTACTTAAAGCCAACCAAGGTTAAGTTTTAGACTATTTGTCACTGATGTGATGTGGGCTGCATTTTATATAAATTTTAATGAATAAGTACACATTAAAGGAACAATAAATATAATATAAACACTCACCTTGTTATTGACTTTGTTCTTATTGGGTACAAATACAAATTTTGTAAATATGAGGCCATTAGTGACATAATCGGTTTTGATAAAGCCATTTTAGCACTTTTAACTTCTTAGCAACTTAATTTATAAACCACACGACATTCGTAGGTATGTCCAAAATACCAAATAGTTTACGATAACGATGTCACGCCAGCAGGCGACTGATATGATTTGTTTATCAATGATGTAGGCACATAGCGCATATTATAATAGGTTATCTTAATACCAGTTTATGAACGTCTGGCGGGCAGATTGCGAACTAATTGCTGCCACATGGATAACTATGAAGTTGTTCATTATTTATTTATTTATTTATTTATTTATTTATTTGGGAAACATACAATTACATTTGGCTTTAAGTTAAAACAAATACAAATAACACAGAAATCAGTAAAGTTTCCACAGTTCAGAATTAAAACATAAACTGAGCATAAGTACATGTACAGAACAAAATATGAGGCAAGCAAAGTAAAAATCATTGGACAAGTAGGTAAGTAACCGAATCAATCAAATAATACAATACTACTAATAAAGCAATCAAATACCTCGACAAATTTAGGACTCTAATAGAACAAGTCTAATCTCCTGTTTGTAAGCACAAATCGAGTGCCTGAACATGTCTATTTTGCCAAATTTTGCATTATAATTTTTACATGATCTGTTCAAAAAAGTATTTTGTGCATAATTTCTTTTACAAATAGGTAAATAAAATAAATCACGTTTTCTAGCACTTGTCCGAGGGCATTTAAATTTAATACTTTGTAAAAGAAAAGGGGAATCAATATGATTTCTTAGAATTTTATACAATAATATCTGATCTCTTTCCATACGACGCTGCTCCATAGTCATAATGACTTTATCGCTATTAACTGCAGAAGAGATTCCAAATCTTTTTTCTAAGTGTTTTAAGAATTTTCGTTGAGTTCTTTCAATATAATCTATGTATATGGCATAAACAGGATTCCACACGACCGACGCATATTCCAAGTTTGGTCTCACTAGTGAATTGTAAAGAAGAATCAGAGTGTCTGAATACTTAAATTCCTTAGCAGTTCTCAGCACGAAACCCAACATGCGAAAGGCTTTAGAGGTGATATGGGCAATATGAGTGCTAAAAGTTAGCTTGCTATCAAGTAGAACCCCTAAGTCTCTAACAGCCATAGTACGTTTTAAATTTTCGTTATCTATGAGGTAATCATAATTTATAGGTTTTGTTTTCCTAGTAAATGTAATAATATTACATTTTTTTATATTGAGATGTAAATGATTATTCTTACAATAAGTAGCCAAACTGTTAAGATCATTTTGCAACAACTGACAATCGTTGAGTGAGTTTACTGTCCTAAATATCTTCATATCATCAGCGTAAAGTAGAACATGGCTGTTGCTGAAAATTCTGATAATGTCATTTATAAATAAATTGAATAGCAATGGACCGAGATGTGACCCCTGGGGAACACCAGAGGTGACAGGGACAAACGAAGAAGAAAAACCCTTAACCGTTACGGCCTGACTTCTCTCTCTAAGGTAAGATTCCAACCAACGCAGCAGATCACCGTGTATCCCGACCTCTTCCAGTTTGCGAACAAGTAGTGAATGAGAAATTTTGTCGAACGCTTTAGAATAGTCGGTATACACGACATCCATCTGCGATCCACAGTCCATTGACCGCACCACGCGATGCACCAGTTCACACAGATTTGTTTCCGTCGATTTTTTATTGACGAAACCGTGCTGTTCATTTATGATGATAGGTCTAAGAATTGGGAAAATACATTCGTAAACAATCTTCTCAAAAAGTTTGGGTATTGTGCTGAGTATCGAGATTGGTCTATAGTTTTGCACATCGTGCCGGTCTCCTGACTTAAAAATAGGCACGACATGGCTCTGCTTCCAGACTTGAGGCATGATTCCAGAATGAAGTGACTTATGAAATAAGAGGTACAGAGGTAGTGCAATAGAGTCATGGCACATTCTTAAAAATACGGGGGGTATTCCGTCTGGCCCTGCGCCCTTGTTTGTATCTATTTTTCGTAGGTATTTATTAACACAACCAACAGAAAAATCCACTGAACCCAATGAGACCAAACCAGTGCATTCAGTCGCCGGCGAAGTCACAATTTTGTCTGATTCAAAAACAGAGTGGAAAAAATTATTGAATAGATCACAAATCTGATGACCATCGCTCGAAATACTGTCATTCAGAAACATTGTATCTGGTAGATCTGGTACAGATCTTTTTGACTTAACGAAGGTCCAGAAAGATTTGCTATTAAACCTTATTCTATTTTCTGCCTTCCTGATGTATATTTCGTAACACTCGCGCTGCATCTTCTTTTGTCTTTCTCGAAGCAAAACAAATGTATCGTATTCACGTTTTCCCCCATAAATTTTCCATTTTTTGTGGAATTTCTTTTTTTCTTTTATAATTTTGATAAGACTTTTTGAGTACCACGGAGGGTAACGTGAATTATCGTGTACGGTCTTTGCCGGGACATAGTCTTCAATGATAACATTTAAGATTTTGTAAAATTTTGCTACTGCTAGGTTAATGTCTTCATCGTTCAAAAGACTAAACCAGTCGTGGCTTGACAAGACTTCATTAATAGTGTCATAATTGGCCTTGTGAAACAATCGCACAATACGGGGCGAAGATTTCAACGTCCGAAGATACGAGGCACGCACTTCTATACGCAGAGCTGGGTGGTGAGCGTCTTCCGCAACGAGAGGATCCAAACAACGTTCGACAAAACACTCATTGTTACCCATAACAAGGTCAAGACATCTACTATTGGCATTGTGAACGCCATTATATTGTTTAAAATCAGTGAATTGCAGAAAACCGTTGAGAGCCTGTATCAAATCATCAGTATGATCTGGATTTGCAATGTTTACCATTGGGCCAGCCGTGACCCATTGTGCGGCTGATATATTAAAATCACCCGTAATCACATAGTAGTCATCCGGGTTGCCCAGATAAGTATCGGACAGGGAATCAAAAAAGCTACAAATAAACATTCGGCGTGAGAATGACAATGAGGAAAATAAGCATTATAAATACGTATAAGCCTAGTGCCTGTACGCAGATTGCAATCGAGTGCCACTTCAACAACATCAGCAGCGGCGTTTGGCATGCACATACTATTATAAGATCTAACTGACAGTTCGCGACGTACCGCGATCAAAACACCGCCACCAAGGCTATCACCGCGGGACTCATAATCGCGATCACATCTGTACACGTTGTACCGGCTATCAAACAACTCTGCATCATAAATGCCAGGCAGAAGCCAGGTTTCAGACAAGCAAATGACATCAAACTCAACCTGCATTAGATTACGAAAGAAGACGTTCGTTTTTGACCGTAAACCGCGCACATTTTGATAATAGACGGATAAATTCTTAATGTACGCCATATTTAACGATAATGCAATATAACATACACATTTTACAAAATAGTCGTATAGGAACGATCATTATATTACAATAAACAGCAATGTATAATAAAATCACACAAATAGAGATGATTACAAGTATGCCCTCTGCTAGCTTAAGGAAGTTGAAAACTGGAAATATAGACATGTTCACATTAACACAATACAGACAACATAAAAATCATTTTATTTTACATAAATCAGCGTGAGACGTTATAAGAATTACAGGGGCCGTGTCGGAGCGACGAGCAAAAATTGAACAGTTCTTTACCCAAACATACATGAAATCTTTTTCTTTACACAAAACCTTAGCGCGCTGCAACAACGCCTTATTTGCGCTTGTAAGATGGTCATTTATGTACACAGGACCATCGCCTAAAAAACCGATATCTTTTACCTTAAGTTTAATTTTTCGGATCGACGCAAGGAAGTTATCTTTCTTATGACGAGCCAGAAACCGTACAACGATAGGTTTCGGTTTTCTATTATCGTTGCTCTTCGGTGCAACTCGTGTTACAAAATCTATATCCATATCTGTATTAATCGGACAGCTTGCGACTCTCCCTATGGTCTCCAGTATCTTTATTAAATTTTCGCCTTTTTTCTCTGGGACTCCAAAAATTTCGACGTTTGATCGCCTAGCCCACTGTTCCTGTTTGTTTCTATCGCTTTCTAGATTAGTTATAGACGCCTTTACCTCTCCTATATCCGACGATTGGCTCACTAAGGGTTTAATCTTATCCTCAACAATATTAATTCTCTTTTGGAGATCTTCGTGCTGGCTATTCAAAAAAGTCAAAGACTTCTTAATCTCGGTGACTTCATCCTTTAAAGGTTTCAATTCCTTCGCTATAATATTTGTCATAGTCGCTTCGAACTCTCGGCGCATTTTCACAAGTTCTGATGCCAGGATGTCTCTGACTGAATTCAGAGTTAATGGTGACTCTGGATCAGCAGCAGGAAGCGACAAATCTGCCACCTTTCGGGATCCTCTTAGTAATGTGACATTCTCTGATCCTGGCTTTCGGCAAACACCTCTTATTGGGGACTCGTCTTGATTTAGTGTTTTTGGCGCACAGTTGGGACACATCCATTTCGATTTAAATTCTTTGTTTATGTCCTTTTTAAGTGGCGCTACAGATCCCAAACATTGTAGGTGATAATAACATTTACATTTTATGCACACTAGCGAGCCACTAGTAGCGCCCTCTATCGGCCCACTGCAACACTCAAACTTCATATTTGAAAGCAAACAAGTCAAGAATAAATATAATAAACAATAAATTTATAAACAACAATTCACTCTTGCGTTGCGCCTCGGCTCGGGTTTGAACTGCTGTCCTCTGGGATCGCAAAAGTTGAACGGACCGTACGTTTAGCCAATACACCAAGCAGATCGTTACAGTAGTTGATGAATTTCACTAGTCTATTTGTAAAGCTAGCTGTTTGTGATTCATCGGGAAGGGTAGAAGTGAGAGTTTGACTTCACAGTCACCACCATCACAAAATATCACCAGCGATAACCTATTACTTTTAGAGTTTTTTTCGAAGAATCACTAATAAATATGACGTGTTCCAGAAAAAGTGTATGATCACAATGTAAACAAGACTTCCATGTTGACGTTTTTAGTAATTTTAGGCCGAAAAAACACTTTCTTAACTAGTTTAGATATTTTTTACGAGGAACGATGAATAACGCTTGTACTCAGTACACGGTCGGATCTCAGTTCGGATCGGATCGGTCGGATCTCAGATTATAATAAAGATTGAATGGTATATAATTTTTAAAGTTGAATGCAACAGTTTGTTGAGTATAATACTCATAATATTATCGTTTTAATGGAATTTTTAAACTGTATAAACTAAAAAAGATAAACAGACACTAGCGCCACGCAATCTTTAGAACCTTGACTCATACAATTTGACAGTGACATAAGCAAATACAAAACAAAAGTTTTATTAATACATACTAAGTTTTACAAGCATTCATTGAACATAATTATTTTTTACATTACAAATTATAATTTACATCTAATTAATTTACAGTATCAGGCAAAAATAGGTCATCTCTCAAAGTCATTGTAAAATACAGTCAGTACATAATACATTGGAAATATTTTATGAATTATATTATTTTGAACATAAATTACATTTAACTATACCAAATATTAGCCTAAGTATTTCTATTATGCCAGCCTGTAGCACAATCCTAAGCAATATTGATCTTACAATCACAAATAAAGCATAGATCAATAAAAATTTATATTAGTTATTAAATTGAAATACATATAGCTATATCATGTACATATACAGTATCTAATAAAGTTTTATAATTTAGCAGCATTAAATTTTAGCTAGCGCGATATAATTTGTCTAATTGCATTTGTAAATTATGTGATGTAACCGCTGGTGTGTCAGGGGTGTATGATACATTTTGCTTCACGAGAGGAGTGTTTAAGAAATTCATTTGTTCTTTCATTTTCATGTACATATTCAAGGCCCTATTTTCAGTATCTTTGTTTGGGGTCTGCATTCCATTTGAAACATTTGGCATGGACTTATAAAACACTTTTTTCCTTAGGCACAAATTCTTCTTTGGTATTTTATATGATGGAGACTTGATAGGAGATTTGATGACTGAACATGGCTGCCCAAGTATGGGGCTTTTTTCTGGACTCATCTTCTCTTTTTTTAAAGTCTTGGGTGTACTAAGTTTGGCATCCATAACCAAAGTGTTATCATGATCAGATTCCAAATGTTTCTTAATATTTTTCTTTTCACTGATTAATTTCCGGACATACTGCAATGACTTCAGTTGAGACTCTTTGATATTATTCAATGTCTGAATTCCACTTTCTATCATCTTAATGTTGTTTTCTGTTTGCTGTTCTACTTCTAATAAATCTTCCAATTCTGTACTAGCTTTTTCTGAATGTGTAACTTTGGCCTTATTCAGCAAATCACACAAAGAAACAATGACACTATCTTCCCTCTTATTCTCTTTTTTGTCTGATTTCATTTGGGACTGTTTGTCGAAGCACATTATAGTATCGTCGTTGCAAAGAGCAGAGCTATCTAGTTCACTGGAGTTATTGAAGTATTCCTTAACATTTCTGTATTCTTTAAAGGGAGTTGAGACGGGAGGTGAGACCTCGGCAATGTTCTCAAGTGTTTGCTCTTCCGATATAGCATGTGCTTTCTCCTCAATGTCGTTGATTTCTTTCTCTTTCTGCAAAAAACTTGCATCACAACTTGACTTCCATGATTCGTTTGAGAGTGGTGTATCAGGTACAGTTTGGGGGATCATAAGCCTTGGCAGAGGAACGGACTTCACAGGCACTGATGGTTTCTTGATAATTTTAGCCCAGTTAGAGATGTTCTCTTTATTAGCAACAGTTGTTCGGCTTCTTAATGGTTTGTTAATAACTGGGGTTTCAGGAATGTTGCAGATTCCACTGATCCTTACAATGTTACGAGCTGTAAATAAAAATATAAATTAACAACCAGCACTTCATTCATGCACCTATCAATAGAAGACCAAAAAAATAAAATTAAATTAGATTGATGATTATTACCTTGAAGATGTAAAGACTTTTTTGCCCTGAATTCTGGTTTAGGAAACTTTGGTGTCTCAGGATTTAGTGGAAGCATTGTCACTCTTGAATTTGGGACAACCTAAAAATAATTTACTTATTATTTGTTTTATATGTATTGTAAGTTTTACACTTCTTAAATAATTACATATAAAGATTTCATCAGGAGGCAACATCAGTTTTATATTAAATAGTAATAATTAATAACTATACAATTTATAGAATAATTAAAACTTACTCTAGTCCTTGGCTGGAAGTTGAGCACTTTCCTTACAGGATTGTTCTTAAGCTGTCCGTCAGCTGTATGACTTATCTTTTTGTCAACTTTCACAGATGAGTTCCAATTTTTCTTCTTAGCTGAAGTGGCTCCCTGCGCAAACCTTCTAGGCGATTGCACTTTTAATGCTGGAAAAAAAAAATATTTTTAGATAAGATATTCTATATAGCCTAAAACCCTGGTACTTGCTACAGCAGATCACAATACAATAAAGCAATCTTTAACCACAAAATAGCACTCATTCTTTTGAATGGAGGAGCCTTTAAATTTTATCAGTATCAGAATTGAAAGGGCCACATGCCTAGAAGAGGTCACGTAGCCCGTAATTATGTTAGTTGTTTATAACTAGCTAATTTGATGGATGTTAATCCTTGTAAAGCATGAAGGATGAATCATTAACACAATAAGTTTATCTGAACAAAATTGATAACATTCAGTACCTTGTATATCTGCCCTCATTTCTGCGATAGTCAGAGGTTTAAGAATTTTCTCTGCAGTGCGAGACTGGGCTGCCATTGCCATCGTAGGCCGAGGCTGCTTCTTAGCAGTTAAAGTTTGGATGGCATCCTTCGATAAAATACCTAAAACAGTTATATAAATATCACCAAAAGTAGCATGTTACTCTTCCCAGATAGATGTGCTAATCGTCCCGAGAAGAGTAAACAAATATGATTGAATATAGATGCTCACTAAATTTCAAACAATATGACATACCACTGAGACCTGGTAACAGCTCTGCCATAGTTTTGGGTTTTTTGGCTATAGTCGTATCCATTTTTGTAATATCGGTATTTGAAAATAACTCAAAAACACCAATTTTAAGTCACATTTACGTAAAAACAATATTATTTTTAAAACCAAACATTCAAACATTGTCAACTGACATAAACGTCAAATTAGTCGTTTCGTTTGGCAATTGGAATAGAGATGTGCAGATAGCAAACATACTGATGAATCAATTGAAAACTATTCGATTTGAATTACGTTACATTTTTAACTAATGAACAAAAGCTAAGCATTAAATTGAAGCACTTTTTGTTTAGTGTTGGAGTGACGACCCAATGATACCAGTGCCATAGTTTATAAAGAAAAGAAATTGTCTATCATAAAGTGTCTGTTAGGCCAAAGAGTAGTATTATATATGTGTTAGGCTAACTGTCAAGGATATAAAATATATTTTAAATAATATAATAAAATAAATAAAACACGTTAAGCTCATGAAAATCGCTTTTATCATTTGCATATCACTGACGCCACCATACTCCGCCCACAGGTTATGGGCCCAGCACGCTTCCACTGCGATTATTTTTATTTTTAATTCTTCTGGAGTGGGCAGCTTATCCCGTGACTCTATCGCGATACGGAAATCAAAGAGTAGTATTATATACCGGACGGAAATTTTCAAAACTATCAGGAAGGCTATATAGAAGCATAACTGCGAGTAAGTCCTTGTCAATTTTGATGTTCATATTGGGCTCGGTGAGGTCACTTGTCAGTGTGGCAGTCCAAGAGGGAATGACGTTAAATCAAATGGATGTCACAACGGCCTACTTGAATGGTGAATTAGATGTAGAAATTTTTATGAAAACGCCAGATTACCTAGAAAAGTACCTAGCTGAAATATTGGTGGAAGAAAGTAACAAAGAAAACTTAACACTTTTCCTTAAAACCAAAAAGATGCTTGAAGACTTAAGAAGCACAAAGCAGGGAAATGTTTGCAAATTGCAAAAGGCTTTATACGGGCTAAAACAGTCAGGACGACAATGGAATAAACGCCTTGACAATGAATTAAGAAAACTAGGGTTTGAGCCGTCCGATGCTGACCCGTGTTTATATACGCTGGTTACAGGAAACCATAAGGTAATCATAGCCATATACGTAGACGATTTCATAATTGCATTCACAAATAAAAAAATTTGGGAAGACTTCAAGAAAAAGCTAAAAGCTATATTTGAAATGAAGGATCTAGGAGAGCTGAAACATTGTCTAGGTATAAACTTTGAACATAATAAAGGAGAACGAATCAGTTTGGACCAGACAAGTTATATAAAGGATGTATTAAAGAAATTTAACATGCAAGATGCGAAACCTGTCTCAACTCCTATGGAGACAGCACTTAAATTAAAGAAGGAAGAAAAACCTGATGAAAGCATCCCTTATAGAAGTCTGATTGGAGCTCTCATGTACCTAGCCGTAGCGACGCGCCCTGACATATCTTACGCTGTCAGCTATCTAAGTCAGTATAATTCATACTACGGAAAGGAACACTGGATCGCAGCGAAGCGCGTACTTAGATACCTATCCGGGACAAAAGAATTTAAATTAACTTTCACTAAGGATAAAGAAAGTATGCTTACCGGATACGCCGATGCGGACTGGGCGTCCTGCCCCATGGATAGGAAATCCTACACGGGGTACTGCTTTATGAAAAGTGGTGGGGCACTCAGTTGGGAGTCAAGGAAACAGCAAAGTGTAGCGCTGTCAACGGCAGAAGCCGAATATATGGCCATCACGAGTTGCTCGAAAGAGGCCATACATCTACAAAGACTGCAGGAAGGATTGGGCCAGCGCCAGTCAAAAGTGAAAATATTTAATGACAATCAAGCTGCCCAGAAGCTGGCCACCAACCCAATTATTAGCAGCAAGTCAAAGCATATTGACATCAAACAGCACTATATTAGAGAAGTCATACAAAAAGGCATGGTAGACATAATGTATCTGCCGACAGAGAATATGATCGCGGACATATTTACGAAAGCTCTACCGCGGCCTAAGTTCGAGAAGTGCCGAGACGAACTCGGACTTGTGTAGGCATGGTATCCTGTGTCAGGAGGAGTGTTGGAGTGACGACCCAATGATACCAGTGCCATAGTTTATAAAGAAAACAAATTGTCTATGATAAAGTGTCTGTTAGGCTAACTGTCAAGGATATAAAATATATTTTAAATAATATAATAAAATAAATAAAACACGTTAAGCTCATGAAAATCGCTTTTATCATTTGCATATCACTGACGCCACCATACTCCGCCCACATTTAGTGAAAGCGATTGCTTGAATAATGCAACGTAAGAATCCCGTATATGTGTTCTATGGTAACATGTTGCAAAGCTTGAATAGAAAGCCTGAAGCAGTTTTATTACCTCTTAGTCCTCTTACTCTATATTATCAAAGTCAAAACAAGTTCAAAGGGTGCCCTTTGATAATGATCTTTGAGAAGAAAATGATCAGCATCGGCACTATTCGGCACATGCCATCCACCACAAACCACAACAGAAATATTTAAATGTCTTTATTAAATCGATTCTATAATAATTATATTATCTTATATTATACTATTAAAATCCCGTACTTAGGTACTGCAATAAAAACGGGCTTAAAAACGTCCCTTAAACATTTTGATAGAAAAAACAAAGAATATATACTTGATACTATACTATTATACTTCGTTTTTTAACAAAATGTTTTAAAGTCGTATAAACTGTTATTGCATTATTTTATTGCAATTAACATTTTTTATTGCAATTAACATTTTTCATTTTTTTTAATGTCTGCTAAACATTTTCCAAGGAGATGGATGAAATCACAGAAAAAAAGCAACACTGCCATGCCATGATGACATTTTTTTTCTTGGTCTGTTATGATCTGTGGATGACATTGACAGTTGACGTTTGCCAGAGGTGCTGCTCAGTGCTGCTGAATCATGTGAATATTTTTTTCGAACTCAATAAAACGAATAAAATCGTTCCTGTATTTAATTCAACGAGGTCAGTCGTTTAATACAATAGTACGGAATAAAATGGTTTCACACGTGGAAATAAAAGGATTTCCCGATTTCTCTAAATATACAGAGAGTATAGATCCAAACGGACCTCCGGTGTTTTTCTTCTTTAGCGGCTCCAAGTTACCAAATGGCGATAGCTGGTGTCCTGATTGTGTGGAAGGTGAGATAATTTATGCATGAATCAATCATGTGTTTTATACGCTTTCATACGTCATTGATTCTTTCTATTTTCATTGTTTCCGGTCAGACCATCCACTCGGTTTTTTTTTAAGTTGAAGATTATGCAGTTTCATTTCATTACCTACGTTTTGATTTTAGACTTACATGTTATCTAGCATGATAATGCGCTATTTAAATGATTTATGACGACGAGCGGATTAACGATAAAATGATAGGGACTTTTTGCAATGCACTATGCTTGTAAGTATTTTTTTTAAATAATGAATGACACTGACAAAAATCTTGTAACTAAAACGTAGTGATTACATTCTCTTTGTTGTATACTTTTCTCATTTTAATTTTATTAATAAATGGGTAAAAAACATAAAGTAACCATTCTAAATTTAAACAGTTATGAAGAGTTTACAAACTATGTTAACCATTTGCCAGAAAAGATACCAGATGTATATTTTCTGTTCACTGGCAAGAAGAAAGACAATGGTAGAAGCTGGTGTATATACTGCCAATTGGGTAGTCCCTGCGTACACAAATATTGGAAACCTATTTCTTTTTAAAATAGCTTAGACTATGTATCTAGTGAACTATTTCAAAACTGAACTATTAAAGCTTAACAAACATGTGGTATGTTGTATTTCAGCTGAACCAATTGTGAAATCTTATCTTGGAGAACTTCAGAAAAGTCTGATCTTTGCATATGTTGATGTCGGAGACAGAGAATTGTAAGTAATTTTCGTAACATAATTGCATGATGCTATCTATATAACATAATTATCTCTTATTTATTTATTTAGCAACTTAACTACAATAAGCAATTAAAATCTTGTAACTTTAGTCCGTTTAGAAATATGCAAATGTTATAAAGATGAAATATAGAATAAACTCAACAAGTACTGTTTGTTGAATATTGTCTCACCAGTAGAAAATTGTTATCCCTGAATTATGAACATGTGAATTTATTAATAAGCCATCAAGTATAAACATAAATAACATATTATATATAAAACTACTTTTGCAGCTGGAAAGACAGAGCTTGCCCATTCAGAACTGACAGCCGCACCAAGTTAATGGTGATCCCTACACTCCTGAAGTGGAAGGGTGTGCAGAGGCTTGAGGGCAGCCAGTGCAACAAGAGGGACCTACTGCAAATGCTGTTTGAGGATGAAGAATAACACTTGTAATATAAATGCCATGATTTTGTAAAATAAACTGATGTATATATAAAAATGTAATCATAAGCTTTTTTTTACAATAAAACTTTGTGTATTGTATTAGTGTTATTTCATTTAAACGAAATAAAGCAATCCATGTATATTTAAAAATATTTAATTTACAACAAAAAAAAATTATAATTATTAAATTTACAATGATAACGATAGTATTGAACTCTTGAGAAATAGACACAAAAATAATATGTAGATTGTTTATTGCACAAAATGTGTTTAGATTACAACATGTGACAGCACTATAGGGTGGTCTTATCACTTGTAGCCATTTTTTCTAGACAACCTTTAAATAAAATGAACTTAAAAATAATGTGATGTTGCTCTTAAAAACCATAATAACAAACTTATGCTATGTAAGTATGTACATTGTGCTCAAGCTACATAATCTATCATTACATAGCTATCATTAAAACTTTTATTGCGGCTTATGTGATTGCTGCAAGAAATTTTTTTTTTAGATAGGTACATAACTAATAATAATAATAGTAATAGCTAATTTATTATTTAAGATACTTTTTACCCAATGTAGCACGCAATAAAATATATTGATTGATTGATTGAACTATGTACAAAGAAAGTACTCGCCTTAAAGCTATAACCTACTGCTGGAATTTTACTTGGTTGGTTCTAATTACATATAGTATGATAGATACCTTATCTTAAATTTTATTTATCAGCCAACTGAAATCTTAATTCTATACTTATTTATGTTTACATACTTTGTTTTAAATCACTTTTGTTTTCTTAAATGCATTCTTTTCAAGTCGGGGTCCTTGGAATGCTGCGTGATATCAAGTTTGTACTGATCCATTTAGGCCGTAGGTACCTACGCTAAAACTCACGCGGGATCACGGAGCGGATTCTCGATCCGAATACCCGATGCGCGCCGGCTGCGCGGGCTCGCTCTGCTGGGTACGATTGTGGCTTCCAACATGTTTGATCTTTGGTTAAAATATCGCAATGCATTCGTTATTTTATTTGGAATTAAAAGGCGACGTTAAGGTCACGGGTAGGGTACACTATGGACGCCAATTGATTTAAATTGTTAACAACTAAACAGGATAGCTATAGCCTCTCGGAAAACACTTATACTATTTATTTAATACTTATACCTAATTTGTATTTGGAATTACCGCCAAAACCGGCCACTTATGGCGTTAATCCAAATTGAGTGTAAAGATAAAAAAGGAGTGCACAATTATTCAATAAATACTATAATTTGTTTAGTCTGAGATACTCCCGCTCCGAAATCGTTTCAAAATAGATCCGGTTAAGTAGCTAACAATTTAAATCGCTAGTTAGGGCTAAATGCCTTATCATAACGAGCGCGCCTTCGCCTCTGGTGTGGAAACCAATCACATGCACTCGCGCCACCTTAATACAAATCGTGATCTTAAGTTATTACTGTACTAAAGCTCATTTCATCCCATTCCAACACGCAATGTTAAAAGGTGCTGGCACAAGTTTTGTGCCGGGACTATCCTTAGTTCGCGATATGGAATAAGGGGGGCGAAGTTTAGAGTGACTCATACTATTTTCCGATATAGACATTCGTGCTTAATCCCGCGCTTGTTTTAGCGTTAGTCCCCCTGACATACGAGTCCCGATGTTATAGTGTCGTGCTGCTTGAAGCTTCTGATTGTGTCTGGTCCTTCTCGTCATCAGGCATGTCGCTCATGTTGAGGTCTCTGGCGGGAACCGAGATGAGGACGTCGTAGAACACCTTTTTGCTTCTCAGGAACGCGTTTTTGTTGTCGAACACAACAGTATCTGAAAAGTTAAATGGAAACTGTTAGACCTAGTTCTAAGTCATCATCATCATCATCAGCCTATTGCAGTCCACTGCTGGACGTAGGCCTCTCCAATTGTTCGCCACTGTGATCTGTCCATGGCTTCTCGCATCCAGCTCTTGCCAGCCATCCTGCGCAGATCGTCCCCCCATCTAGCCAAGGGCGCCCTACATTACGTTTGCCAAGACGCGGTCTCCACTCTAGAACTCGTTTACCACATCGGTTGTCGGTTCTGCGGCTAATATGGCCAGCCCACTCCACTTAAGCTTGCTAATCCGGTGAGCAATGTCGATGACTTTGGTTCTCTGCCGGATCACCTCATTTCGGATTCGATCTCGGAGAGAGACGCCGAGCATTGCTCGTTCCATAGCCCGCTGAGCGACCTTTAAGTTCTAAGTAGTTAGCAGATTAAAGTAGTTCGTCTCCTTACGGTACAGGCTATGTTCCTAATACGGCGGCTCTATTACTTATTCTATAGAGAAAACTAAAATGGACATGACGAACCGCGGGTTCGATTACCTATACTAACACAAATGCTTAAGCCACTTATTATTTTCACAACATCACATACCTACATTGATCTGACTCCGAGATAGGTAGCTCAAGCACCTGTGTTACGGATATCAGAACTCACAGCAGAATTACAAATATATACGTATAATACTTTTCTTTTGTAAATACATAAAAAAAATGCTTTATTGCTTACCGAGTTACTCAGACTAACAAAGATTTAGGTACATTTATTAAGAAGTAATAATCTAATTAATTGTCTAATACATTTGTAGAAATGAGCAGGGGATCCCAAACTAGGCACAGCCTGTATCTTGGGTAACCAGTATCTTATTAATTAACAGAGTAATACTCATAATGCATACATTTCAACACCCAGACCAATACAAACAGACATGTTAATGCACACACATGTTTGTAGTACTGTACGGGGATCGAACCCGCAACCCTTGGACTAAAGGCAGCGTTCATTATCACTGATCCAAACGGGGTCAGTTTGATGCGTATGATGCTGCCTGATGTTTATTTATTATCCATGTATGATCAGGGAACATAAGCCGTATTCCAGTTAACCGGCAAAATCGCTTACACTGCGTTATGCGCGAGCGCATGGATTAGCTTTGCCCACCCCGCTGCATGTGCAAGCCACAGAGAGTAGGTAAGGTACTTTTTAATAGTGCAAGCCACTGAACAATATCTATTACTCCTAGCGGAGCATTGTCGCCTATGGTGGAAAATTCGTTGACTGTATACATACAGTAGTAGGTAGGTACACCTACACAAAAAGCTTCACAATGGCGGATATTTTGTTAAATCGAACGCCAATGTTAGATTGAGTACTTACAAGTGGCAGGTCCAGGTGACGGGCAGGACGCCGACGTCCATCGGTCCTTCTGACACCTTCCGTGGTCCATGCACCGTCTCCTCGTGGCCGTCCTCGTCGCGCCGCGTGATCATGAACTTTATGTCGTGGCTGTCGATACCGAATTCCCATCTGAAAATAATGGATGTTAATCTTTAAATTGCTGTGGTAAAGTGATGGTCCAAGCATCCAGTGCGATGGTAACCCAGTGTATAAGAACCATAGACTAACTATACAAGAACGTACCTTTCATACGGAGGGTCGTGGTTCAAATCCTAAGCATGCACCTCTGGATTTTTCAAATCTACAATGTGCTTATTTCTACCATTAGCTCGGCGGTGAGGGAAAATATCGTGAGGAAATCTGCACGTCTCGGATAGTTTCTCAAAAATTGCGGATAGTTACCTACATATTTTTTTTTTATATGAGAGGTGGCAGACGAGCAGACGGATCACCTGATGGTAAGTAATTCCGCCGCCCATGGACACCCGCAACACCAGTGGAGTCACAAGTGCGCTGCCAACCTTTTCCCCTTCCCCCCATTGGGCCTCCGGTAACCTCACTCACACGGCGAAACACAGCGCAGGCGCTGCTTCACGCCGGTCTTCTGTGAGGCAGTGGTATCACTCCGGTCGAGCCGGCCCATTCATGCCTAAGCGTGGCTCTCCCACATTAAAATTTGAGATAATGATCTGAACGTGTAATCGTTGATCCAGTTGGTCTGGTTCCGCCTAAGGATTGCGTAGGTTAGACGGCAGTCGCTTCATTATGATTACCAGCGAAGCGAGCTACCATCACTCCCCATCGAATACCTACCTACGCGTAACAGATTGATTTTGGTATATCTTAATCATTATATAAGAAAATAATGTAGTGGCACTAACTTCAAAACACTCTCCGGGTCAGCACAGATGAGATGGACCAAGTGCTTCTCGCCAGTCTTGATGGTGACTCGTTTGTACTCCTTTTTTGATTCTCCGCTAGAATTCTTTGTGTAGTAGCTTTTGGGTACTTTGCCGCCTGGTTTCACCTGAAAAATCAAAAGTCTTGATCAAGCCATATTGCAAAGAATCCATGGTCACTAATTCGAAATATAAGACTGTCACTAAAACAGAGTTTGGCGTCTTTTTCAGCAGTAGGTATGTTGCTGGGCATATTTCGTTTGCTTGTCATCGGTCTTCCTAGACCACACTTGATCTTGAGCTTCAGTGCTATTTGAGCATCTGGCAGTTTCTCCGTCACCTCTCTTCTTTCCGGTCTCTTGGTTCAAGAACACCTTTGCTCTGCCTTCGAGCTCTGTAAGAGAACAAGTATCTTCTAGGCAAACGAACGGTTACTTAAATCCTGTACCTCATCGTCACTCACCATGAGATGAGATTGTGCGCAAACATTAGACTGTGGTAAAAACCTATCTCCGCTCCTTAGGCGTACGTAATCATTGTTGAAATAAAAGAAAGACTCACCAATAGGCTACACTTGGGGTCGCCGTTCGCGTCTACCATGGTGCCTCCATAGTGCACAGGCAGCTGGTCCTTGTCTATGATGGTCAGCACCTGCGCTTGCCACTTTTTCGCGTCGGAGCCGTAGATCTTGATCTTGGATATCGTGTACTCGTGCATAAACTTCTTCACCACGGAGAAAGCGAGGGAAAACACTTTTGGCGCTGAAATTAGGGAAAAGGATTTCATTATTTTTGAGTGAAGAAAATCGGAATGTTTTTCGATAAGTTTTGTCTAATTATTATGTTAGAGGTTTATGTTGTTTTCCAAATAACCAACCCTTGCTTGCTACCAAGCCCTATCATTATTGGCTTTTAAGCTTAGTATAAACCTGATTGATCATTCAGTATAAAAAAATCGTGTACAAGTCGTATGTAATCTTTGTCATTAGGTATTGCCCCCTCCAAGTGTGACGTGTGATGGCATTTAAGCTGAGTTAGTTTAAACCTGATTGATTGTTGAATATAAAAAGCGTTAGGTGTCTTTTGCAATTACAAGTACCTATGTAGTCTCTGTCGTTAGGTATTGTCCCCTACAAGTGTGACGTGTGATGGCACTTAAGCTTATAGCCCGGGAAAGTTAGGTGACGTCATAAGGGGAACCTCAAAAAAACCCAAAGCTAATTTTGGTGCAGGATTGTTCCTTAGGACCCCAAATGCATATCTTCAAAAGTCCCCACCCCTAGGGTGTCCGCGTCCCCCCCTTCCCCCTTAAAAGGTCCCGATTTTCAGTATTTTTCAATTTACTCAAAAACGGTGAGAGTTAGGTAAGAATTGTCAAAGAAGCAAATGATCCTTATTAAATTCCCTATCAAATAAAACTAGTATCATTCTTATCAAAAGTTCATTTTTTTTATTCAGGGTTGACAACAGGTAGGGAAAAAAATTAAATGACCAACATTTCTAAAGATTCTTCTACAGATTTCTGAAAATACCTTAAGAGTATTCAAAAAACTTTGTAAGTAAGTACGCTGGTACTGACTCATACTGAGCAAGTAAGTTTACTGACTCACGCACAACAGTCAAATATCGCCGTCCACTGCTGAGCGTAGGCCTCCGTCGAAGAGCGAAGACCATCATCATCATCATCATCAGCCTATCGCTGTCCACTGCTGGACGTAGGCCTCTCCAATTGTTCGCCACTGTGATCTATCCATGGCTTCTCGCATCCAGCTCTTGCCAACCATCCTGCGCAGATCGTCCCCCCACCTAGCCAGAGGGCGCAGACCATAACTCACTCAAACTCCTCTTGCCCGGTTGTCCGCAGTATGCATCCAACTTACATCAACCATATTTCTCATATCATCAGCAACGTGCTACAGGTACCACGTCCTACACAACGTTTCCCAACGTGGCGACCACTCCACAAGTCCTATATGTGTCGACCCCTTAGGTACAACAATTGTCTAGCTAGAGACACGGCCGAAAAGCAGTAAGTACGAAGTACAGTACTTAGTCCACTTCGTACTAATCCTGCTCAACAAAACAAGCTGATAACAAATACAAGTAGAATTACCATTAACGATGAAGCAGGTCTTCAGTATCTCAGGGTAGTTGGCCTCGTAGATCTGCAGCAGCGTGAACACCATCTCGGCGGCGGGCTTCCACGCGTACTGCCGCATGCTGAAGCCCTCCATGTCGAAGAGGATCGTCACCTGTTGCACATAATATACGTAGATGATTTTCACTTTGATGATATTATGACACCCAAAACAAACTCACGGAAAACCTGCGTGACGCATTTTTTTTTATTATATAGGTGGAAGACGAGCCGACGGATCACCTGATGTTAAGCGATTACCGCCGCTCTTGGACACCTGCAACACCAGTGGTGTCACAAGTGCGCTGCTTACCTTTTAACCTCTCTTCCCCTGAATTCACACAGCGAAGCACAAAGCATGCACAGCTTCACGCCGGTTTTCTGTGAGGTCGTGGTATTACTCCGGTCGAGCCGGCCCATTCATGCCGAAGCGTGGCTCTCCCACTGTTAAAGCGCTTGCGCTGTAAGTGAGTGAAGATACCGGAGACCGAATTCGTAGTAGAGGAAAAGGTTAGCATCGCACTTGTGAACTCCACTGATGATGCGGGTGTGTCGATGACAATCGCTTCATCAGATGATCCGTCTACCACCTATCAAATAAAAAAAACTACGGCTTATTTAAAACGCCCATCTTGTTTTATCTCGACGATCGATTGCCCCGGTGCAATGGCTAAGATTCGTGCCCAAGGAAAGGGGGGGCAAATTAGGTTTTCAGGTTTTAAGACGGTAAATATATTTTTTTGAAGGATTTTTTACCTTCAGAGCGGCCGGGCCGTGGACCAGCGCCTGCTTCCTCGCGCTGGCCAAGTAGTTCTCCAGGTGCCTCAGGACCATGCGGATGACGTCCGTCCTCCTGATCGAGTGCAGCAACCCCCACACGTCCAACCCGAGAAATGGGACGATTATCACTAGAATTTCACAAAAAAACATGTTGCCTCCTTCAATCTTCTCCACTATGTCCACATTTTGGGCAGTTGAAGTCCAGTTGTGGCCGCCTATCTTGGTTCCGATGACACAGTATGGTGGCAATTGGCGAGTGGCGCAACGCAATGGGCGAGACATATATTTTTTTTATGTTATAGGTGGCAGACGAGCAGACGGATCGCCTGATGGTAAGCGATTACCGCCGCGCATAGACACCCGCGACACCAGTGGAGTCATATAGCCCGGAAGATGGACTCGTGTAGGGTGCTGCATTGGAGGTAATGGGATCAGAAAAGAGAAATCGGAAGGCCAGAAATGAGATGGAGAGGTGACATACTCGTAGCACTAAAAAGATATTTTACAAAAACAAGTATTATTTTCATAAAATATTTATAGGGTCTCTTTGGTAGGTCTAACCACAGAAGCCTGGCAGTTCACAAAAAATAAGTTGGGCGCCATTAAATCTAGTAAAAAATAAACAACTGACATTACAAAATGTTTCCTCTAATTATTTTTTTCAGAAAGCGTTGCAGCCTGTTCGATTCTTATGTTTCTCTACCTACTCAAAGATGACATGCACCCTAACGCGCGTTTCCAAGTTTCATGTTCTTATCCAAGATCGAGGTCTGTGGTCAAGAATTTAATTCAATCACCTATCATCATACTATAGCGTACCAGGTGATCCTTCTTTGTCGAAGCCAGTAGTGCCGCTAGGGAAGTGTGTGTTGAGGACTTCAGGCGCCTCCCAAGTGTGAAGAGTGGTGTCCACGCCCCATTTCTCGCGCCAATTCATGGACTAGAAAAAAGCGGTAAGTTGATTTCTGGCTTGTTCTTTTATTTATTTTATAGTGTAAGTGTGTATGTGTATGGACACGCTAAAGGTTGGTTCAAATTCAATTGAGGGAATCGACAGATTTAAGATCGAGATATACCTATATATATATATCCAGAGACATATTATATCTGCTTGTCGCTGTCGCATCCAATCGAAAAGAGACTCACGGTGCGCGTGAAAGGTACAGGGATAGAGATTTCGTTTCGTTGCACTGGCCTGGTGGCTTTATTCGAAGCTCTTTCTTACGAACAAGAATATATCTGTCGCACGTAAACAAAGGAGACACACAGTGCGTGTGAAAAGGAGGGAATCTCCGGCTGGGCCCCTGGCTCTTTGATTACTAAAATCTGTTGATATTGAATACTACGATTGACGAAACTTGACAGTTTTTTTTTCTTTGATGTGGGTCTTTCTTTATTAAACGCGGCTATTATAACGCGGACCTGACTCAAAATAACACAAATCCTTGACCATTCGCATCACAAAGGAATTAGTTAGCAAACGCGTATCTATTGTTCTGTTAAATTGAAATTACATTCAACTTTGTAATTTTAGCTGCGTTTTTATTGTAAGAAATATTCTAAAGGAATAAGTACCTATGTAAAATAATTTAGGGATTTTTGTTAGTTTCTAGATATGATAAACATACCCGCTAGTCATATTCGAGAATTTTATTTTAACTTTATAAATGAATACGATGAATGAATAAAAATAATAGAAATAAAAACTCTTAGGTTATTTACAAATACGAGTACTTAGGTACTTTTAAATAAATAAGTAAAGACCATGCAGCAACGATTTTTAAACAAGTGTTCCTCATATACCATGTAAGTATGATATATTCCATAGTTTTCAGACCTTATTTTGGCAGTCTGCCTGTCCATACAATTTTTTTTTGGTTGAATTCTTCCTTCGAAGGAAAGGAAACAACTATAGATAAGCAAAATCAATAATGTTTTTTCTGTTTTTTGAGACATCCTTCCTGTCAGTTTCATATCTGCTGTTAATACTCGTACCTAATCGGTTCGATAAAAAGTGACCACTTCGTTATTTCGTTATTTTATTTTTCGTGTAAAAATTGCCTTGCATTTAATATCCATCGTCATTTAATCGACAACATTAAATTTTTTACATGTATTGTAGGTTGACTTCTTAATTATGAAAAATTACAAAGAAAAGAAATAATATATTTATTTGGAGCGCATAAACAACAGAAATAAAAGGGATCCTTTTTTTTAATAAAAACAAAACAATAGGACTGAAGAGAAAGAACTTACGTTACTTTTTTATTTTCTGTCGTCAATTATTTATTTTATGTCTAATGTAAAGCTGAGGTGAGCCAAAATATACTGTGCCACTATAAAAAAAATGTTAAAGATTTTTCAATGTTCTAATTGCAATAATACGTACCTACTTAGAACCGTTCGTACATGTAAATTATTTACTCAAGAGCTCTGCTTTCTTTCCGTAGTCGTACCTACGAGTAGGTTGTTACTTTGTTAGATATTTACAAGTTGTAACAGAAACCGGACTGGTTCAGCCACGTGTGGTGATCACCTTGAAGAGTTAATGGGCGAGTTCGCCGCCTAACCCAGACCACTAATTTAATTACTATTAACATACTTTTTTATGTAATAGGTGGCAGAAGAGCAGACGGATCATCCTGAACCTACTTGAGCCTGAAGTAAGGCTTAGTGCAGAGGAGTGAGAGCGATGGTAGCTAGCTTAGTGGATAAGAATGTCCCTATTTTTAATGGGAGGTCGTAGGTTCGCAGCCGAACGGCTTAGGTGGCTACTCACCCAAAAATAACTCACCCAAGACTTTCAAGATTTTTTTGCTGGTCACTGTTGTAACTTAACCTAACCAATATTTTTTTGTTTTGTTGAGTTTAGAATGTATTATCATCACAATAATATTGGTAAGGTTAGGTTGGTACAGTGACCAGCAAAAAAATGACAAAATTTCTTGGGTGAGTTTTTTGGGTGAGTTGCCACCTAAGCTGCCGAACATGCACAGCTACTTTTGTGCATACTTGTACCAATAGCTTGACGGTGAGGAAACCAGCACGGTTCCGCTAGTTTCTTCAACCAGGAATTACCTACACGTTAAGATGAGGGGACCAAGAAGGTATTTATGATTGCTCTAGCCGAGATCTTACAAAAATTACCGTGTCCTCTGATGCAGGTTTTCCACTTTTTACGAGCTTTAGATTAAATAGTCTGTGATTTATTCAACTTAGGTATATTTGCTTTAATTTTATATTGTAGATAGGTATGTACAGACGGCCTCATATCAGGTTACTACAATCTGTCAAAATTCCTGATTTGATTTTGAACCGAATGTGTTGGACAGTTTTGTATAGTTTGATGTGTGGCTGTGTTGGCATTTTACCAATATTAATTAGGCTTACCACCCAAATGCGCAATAAGTTGGCAACCCGAATTTGGATTGGTCACGTTGTAAATTAGCTTTACTGTTGTGCATTTCAAGAGATAGTTAATTTATTAGAACAGTAGCGATTTGACCCTTTAGGCCGATGGCCAGGTACAAATATTGTCCAAGTGGCAGGTCAAATTGTTTCGTGAATGCATGTACAAATTAAAGGTAGCCTAGCTTCTCTGTTGAAATCAGCGCCCCATGGCGCATTTACTTTCATTATTATCGAAGTGTTGAAGTGTAATTTATCACTATAACATAACAGTATTAATAAGAGCTGCAAGCATAGAAAACACACATGTTTTCAAAATATCACGGGCACGAGAATGTGACGCCGATATGAACAATTTAATGTTACTTATAAAAGAAGCATCTGACCAGCTATCAATTCTCTAATTATTATAAATTGCCTATTAAAATCAACAGTACATACTCCAACAGGGTGTACGTACGTATTCTCGATACTGTATCAAATTTGCAGTGCAGTTAATTATAAGTGTTTATTGAAAATTTAATCTTTTTTGTGACATTTTACGATTGTTTTCCGATGTCCATTATTTGTCTTGAAATACCTACCTACTGTATGATTGTATTATAATATAGGGTAGGTGGAGTTGTTTGTTTGATTTTGACACAGACATTTTAATGAATGCATCAATTTGAATAGATATTGTGTTAGGTCACTATTAAAAGTAGACCTGGCAAAAACGTATCTTTCGAAAGATTGGAACATTTGCATCTGGATCAGTGCTGAGTTGCGGAACAGTGAAACGTTTCATTTGGAACATCGACTCTCAGATAGATCCGTGCTTCATTCGGATCTTTCGGCTCACTCGGATCATTCAGCTCATTCGGCTCATTCGGCTCATTCGGATCATTCAGCTCATCGGATCATTCAGCTCATTACGATCATTTGGTTCACTCGAGTCGAATGATACATTCGGAGCGAACATTAGAGATTCGGAACCAGTGTATCATTTGGATGAGTCGGATCAATGAGTCGTTTCAGTTACAACGTCTAATTAAAAGAATACATTTTAAAACGACTTACATCCCGAAGCATTTTCTCGGCAGCTTCCGGGTCCCATTGTCTTGCTGAAAACAAAATAGGTAGGTAACTACACGTTTTGTTTGTGATAGATGGCAGATAATAGCATACATTGAAAACCTAGGAGAATCATTAGCAATCGTGTTTCACGGTCAGCGCATGCCAGCCATTCTCTAAATTGCGTAGACAATGTAGCATGTTCGTGATTTTAATGGATTTGTTTGTTGACTAATAATATATGCTACAGTTGAGCCAAAATAGTAAGCCACATTTGACGTTTCTCTCATAGAGATATGACCTACTAAAAAACTTCGATTAAAGTGAATAATTCAATTCAATTCAATATCTTTATTGCTTTCTCATATGTTGAACAAAGATCTTAGTTTAATCGATATGTACTTCAAACAAAATGTGAATCGAATACTATAATAATGAAAAATAAGTTATTCGTACTTTTATTTGGAGAAATATGAATCAAAATTATTGAAAAGAAAGAGAGAAGTTGGTACCGATCCTAGATATTGAACCGCGGCCAGTTTGTTTCTTTTTCTTAGAAATCAAGCAGTTATATTGATGTGCCATACATTTTTTTTCTTTTAACATAGTTATTAACGTATTCTTATTTTTAAACAAGAGAATACTACGTTTTATTTTAATCAGAATGTGGCTTTTCATTTATGGATACCTACACTATTAACATTATATTCGTTCGATTATTTGAGATACATCACTAGACCTTAAGAAGAAAATGGCTTGACAGATATAACATTGTAGGTACCAACGTCCAATTTTCTATAAAGTAAATTTTACTAAGTTTAAAAATAAAGTAAATCGTGAAATTATCTTTTTTGTCTTTTATGCAATAAATAAATGCCAATATAATTTTAAAAAGTTAAGAAATTGTTATATTTTAACATGGAAAGATTGATAAATTCAATGACCATTGTAACAAGGTTACGTTGTACGAATTTTGTTGATGTGTCAAATGAGGCCTTTCAAAAAAAAAGCAATATATAAAAAAAATATTGCCTTCAAACTACGAACTAGTTAGTATCTTCTTTTTAGTTTGTGCTACCAACCTATTTTAAGAAAAAGACATCCAAATCCCCCTTATTACATATCGGGAAGTAAAGATAGTTCCGGAACAAAACTCAGTCCAGCCCCTTTTAACATTGCGTGTTGGAACGGGATGACATTGCTTTAGTACAGTAATAACTTTAGATCACGTAAGGTGGATTATGTTATATAATTTATTCACATACTTACTTTCTTCATAGATTATTATATTGTACGTCCATATTCAAGGCCACTTTAGTCTAATTAATATCAACTTTTGTACTTTTGAGATAATACACGGAGATTAAAAATTATCTGTTAAAAATTAATCATTACTTATCTAATATTTTTAATTCCAGTGGCCAATGTTTTGAATGATACATTGTTTATACAGAGTATTGTGTGTAACATCATGATCATTGATCACCTACAATCAAAATTGTTCTTACATAGGCAAAGGTATAGCTTTTAATTGGGTATGGCAGTTGTAAAATAAGATGTTAGAGACATTTGTTGAGTAGGTATCTATTGTTAACAAACTTGCTTTGTATATTGACCTTAGTAAAATTTAAACACTGTGTACTGCTGTGTGGGAGCATTTTCCAGAAGAGAAAAAAAAATTAACATAAGTCTTAGTCGTATATAAAAATGATTAAACTTACCTCTTAGCCATCTTAGTAGAAAATGATCGTTATGCTCTGGCTTTAAGATGTCTTTTACGCTTTTCCGGAACTGAAAGGGAAAAATTAATATTATAATGACTATCTTAATCAAAAAAGGGAAATGCTTCGCACAAGTAATTTCTTCAAATATCTGCAAATATAACTACCTACGTAGTAAATTGTTGTCGAAAATAAACCTTAAGTCTAGACATTTACTTGTTGCTTATGTTTATTCTAATCTTGATGGGAATCACCACATATTTTAGTAATAAGTATTAGGAACATGACTGAGTCATTATATGCAAATAACTTATTTGATTGATTTGTTTTTACATTCAGATAAGTAAACAAATAGTTAAGAGTTGAGACGTGTAGCTGCCTTGACATATGTACATGTTTTTGTAAAAGTACCTAACATCAAAATAGGTATAGCCAATATACACCGTGCTTTTTTAACCTACTTTATCGAGGGCAATATACTGATAATAACAAACATTTTCCTAAACCTGCATGGTTTTTCCATACAAAAAGTGCCGGTTTCTGAATTGAGAATTAGAAGTCAAGCACGACTGAGCACGAACTTTGACAGTTGAGTCGTACTTCACCTGTCAAACTTTGTGCTCAAATCGTGCTTAGCTTCAAAGTCAACACTCTGTTTTAAGAAGACATCCTGTATGTCTATCTGTCTGTGTGCTCTGTGTTCAATTGTACTTATGTAAATACTAATGTGCCTAATTAATTTGTCCCTCAACCGATATAATTAAAACATTTTTCCCTAGGGAACATAGTGTATAATCTCAAAAAAAAAAATCCTCCCCATACAATTGGCACCAATCAGCTAATACTTTTGTATGGGAAGGTGATTTTTTTTCTGAAATTAGACGCTATCTATGTTCCTTGGGATAAAATGTTTGTTTCCATCAATATAATGCGCTCAATTAAGAAGTAAGTTGCCGTGTGGTCCCCGGCAGAGTAGAATAGGCCACCCTCACTCTTACCGAGGTGTCGTAAAAGGCGACTAAGGTAAAGCTGCTAGGATGATCATCAGCACCCAGAGAAGGAAAACTCTGCATTTATTTCAAAACCCTCGCCAACCCGTCTGCCAAGCGTGGTGAGTATGGCAATTACCCCTCATGTGATTGAGGGAGGCCCGTGCCCCAGCAGTGGGGACTTAAATGGGCTGACGATGGAAGGGAGTAAGACGCGCGGTAAAAAAGCACGGTGTATATAAAAGACCTATCAATATATTGGGTATCTCTACCTATTATAGTATTTTAGTGATTTATACTAATATTATTGAGAGGAGAGAATTCTATATGTTTTTATTTCAGTTGAGAGCAGCTATATAAATAGGTAAGAACGTACCTACGTTATCCCCGTCGAGTAACGTGGCAACATTTTGAGTAACATACATACTACGGGAAAACAATAAAATGGATATGGTGTAAGATGAAAAGCGGAAGCCTGGTAAATAGTAGATATACTACCCGTACTGATACTTTCGTACGTATGTTACATATTAACTATTACTCCTACTTTCTCTAAAAATTCGCCAATATGCTTTAGACATAAATTACCTCTCTGTTTGGCAAACCAAAGCCATTTTGTACGCTTAGGCATACTTAGATATAAAATGGGACTAATAAATGGACTATAATAAATCTCTGCCATAAACCAAAAACAATGAGCACTTCATTTGACTACTTTTTGAAAAGTAAAATTCTCAGTTTCCTCTGGTTGCCTAGCGACCGAAATCATTGACGTAACGAGGACGTTTCCCTGACGTTTCCCGCAAAACATTTCGAAGATCTATTTACAACTAAGAACTAGGAAGAAGATTGACTAAGACCAAGTGGTCCTAGATTTACAATAAACCATTTGAGAGCGTGTAGAACACAATGGCTGAGGGTGACAACATATCGACGTTCAGCGCCGACGGGGGACAGGACACCGTGGGGCTGCCCCGCATAGTGATGGTCACGGAGGGCTCCGACACCTCCGCCTCGTCTGCGTCCTCCACGTCCTCTTCGGAAGACAACTGGGCGGACCTGATCAAATCCACAGAGATACCCCCAGAATACTGGCATATACAAAAACTAGTGAAGTACATGAAGGCTGGCAACCAAACCGCTACGATGGTTGCTTTGTCCTGCTTGAAGGATCACGATCTGACTATAGAAGTTAACCAGAGAGCTATACAAGAGATAGGTGGTCTCGAGTTGTTGGTGAACTTGCTTGAAACGCGAGATCTTTGTTGTATACTCGGGGGATTGGCTGTTTTGAAGGACATCACTCCAAATATAGAAATTCGGAAAAAAGTGACGGACCTAGGAGCTATTCCTTTGCTGGTTGGATTATTGTCAGATCCGGCAAGAGACGTGCAAATCCTTGCGGCTGAGACTATCGCTAACTTGGGCCGAATTCGCAAGAGCAGGAAGTTTTGCAGAAAATTCGGTGGGATACCAAAGCTGATCGACTTGTTGGACATCAAAGAGCGGTAGGTATGATAGTTGTATAAAACGAAGTCCTTAATTAAATCAGACTAGCTTTATATGGAACCGGATAAGTATATTTCCATTGGGTTAGCTAGGTACCTACATCTTAGTCACACCTGCATGTTAAAGCAGCTAAGTAAGGAAAATGAATAAAAGTGCTGTCTGTTTTTAGATATTTAGTTAGTCCCCGCGAAGAATTGAACCAAGAGGAATTACAGTTTTTGGATATAGCTCGAGCTGGAGCCAAGGCTCTGTGGTCCATGTCGTCTTCCCAAAGAAACCGCGAGGGTATGCGAAAGTACGGCATGATACCTCTTATTGCTCGGATGTTAAAAACTATTCACTTGGATGTCGCCGTTCCGGCCTTGGGGCTCCTTCAAATGTGTGCAAATGAGACATCTTTTCAACTGGCTATTCAAACGGAGAAAATGGTTCCGGACTTGATCAAGCACTTAGCGAACGAAGACAAGGATTTGAAGGTAACTAACTGTACGGTTGCTTTGTTAGGTAACACTGTCGCGCACATTACTGACGCGCGTGTATGGCTCGGAGTAGTTGAGTAACACACACCTTTTTCGACTCTACCTCTCACGCGATTAGAATTAAAATCAACGTTTTGGGTAGATTAATATTGCTCAAACGTAAAACGTAAATAACAACTACAATGCTTCCTATATGATTACGTTATGCGTTACAGACATACTGTAGTTTGGCGATTTACAAATGCGCAAGCGATTCCATAACGAGGGATATGATTCGTGAAGCCGGGGGATTGGAATTACTCGTAGAGGCTGCTCAAGACTCCACGAATAGACCGAATAAGCCATTGCTGGCTGCGGTCACCGGAGCCCTGTGGAAATGTGCCAACAGCGACGCCAGCGTCAAGAGGCTGGATAACCTTGGGGCCGTCCCCATTCTAGTCAGGCTTCTGGATGACGAAAACGATGGTGTGTTAACTAATGTAGCTGGGGCCCTTGCAGAATGTGCCAAATATCCACCGAACCGAGAAAAAATAAGAACTGCTGGTGGAATTCCTATGCTCAGTAAGTAATTTTATTCAAATTAAAATTCAAGTTTTTGTTTTTTTTTAAAAAGGTTTCATGGCTTCGGTTTTCTCCATACAGTTTTGGATTTTAGGCCCGACTGAGAATTTGGATCTTTATCTATCTTTTCAGTTCACCACCTCAACAATACGTACAAACCCTTGCTGGAGAATGTACCCCTGGTTTTGATGGAGTGTGCTAAAGAACATTTTTGCATGGCTGAAATCGATGAGCTAGATGGAGTACGACTTATTTGGTCACTGTTGAAGAACGATTCGAAGAAGGTACAGACCAATGCAGCTCTGGCGCTGAGTCCTTGCGTGCAGAACGCGGCGGATTCCGGCGAGATGGTCAGATCGTTTGTTGGAGCTTTGGAGTTGGCGGTGGATCTGTTAGATTCTGATGACCACAACGTTTTGTCAGCTGTTTGCGCAGCGATCGCGACGATTGCCAGAGATCACGAGAATTTAGCTGTAATATCTGATCACGGTGTGGTCGCTAAACTGTCTAAACTTGGTAAGAAACGTACAATTTGTCAAGTGTTATCAAACATCAGTAAAATATGTAGAATAAACGCAATGTATGTTAACAATGTAAAGAGAAATCTGGTTTGTATAGGAAATAAAAGTTGCGCAGCGTTTTGTCTAGAGCCTCAATGAAGAAATAATGTTTATAAATGGAAATAATTTGTGCCGCTTTACACCGCAGTTTTTTTGTAATTTTATATGTGTAACTGTATGTTGGTTCTCTAGTGAGCACGACTGACGACCACCTGAGGGCGAACCTGGGTGTGGCCATCGCGTACTGCTGCGACTGGGCGCAGAACCGGCAGGAGTTCGGGCGGCGCGGCGCCATCACGCCGCTCGTCAACTACATGACCTCCCGGGACCCCAGCGTGCACCGCGCCACGGCCCTCGCGCTCTACCACCTGTCCTTCTATTCCATAAACTGTGTCACCATGCACGCAGTAAGTTGGATTGAATTCAATATTTAGAATCTCCCGGGACCCCAATGTACACCGGGCTACACGGAAGTGGTACTCCCTGACACGAGACAATTTAGTTGGCTAGAAATCTAACCCAGGACTACACGCACTTGCCAACGTACTGTCATAAATTCGGCAGTCAAATAGACTGGAAATGGTGGTTCGCTTGGGTTTCATCATTCGTTTATAATTTCTTCCGATGCTTGCATTGACCCCTTTTTTATAATGATACTTAGGTACATAGTTGAAGATAGAAATCATCGAGTTTTTATGCAATGTTTGTGTCAGATTAGTGAGTAGTGACATTTGCGTTTACTTTATTAGTTGTGAGAGGAAATTATGTCATTATTTGCTTTTATTTATTTTACTTAACGTATAGAGCGTTTCAGGTGAAGTAGGCGAGTATATTGTTACGTAAAATAAGTGAGTGTTTTTATTACATTTTAGTTGCAAGAGCAACATTCCAATTTGTTTATTTTGATCGCCCACACAAGCCTTTCTATATGTACACACACATGCTAGACCATTCGCGGTAATGTTCTTTAGACAGATAAGTATGAAATAATAACGGTGTAAGTAGAAGAGGTAACTTTACCTACATTTTTAGGATCACTACTAGCTACCTAGCAAATTCTACTGGAATGGGAGAGGTGGATTTAGCATATTTCAATGTTAAAAACTGCATTAACTGCATTGCTAGTACAAGCCTTACTTTTCCCAATTCTCGACTACGCCGACTGTTGCTATCTCGATGTAAATGAGGTTTTACTCAACAAGCTCGAGCGTCTCCAGAACTACTGCATACGTATTATTTTCGGCTTGCGTAAGTATGACCACATATCTGAGTATCGAGCTCGTCTCCAATAGGCTGCCTATCCGTCTTCGTCGTGACTCTCACATTCTATCCTTACTATTTACTATTCTTTTCAGTCCCAAATCTCCACCTTATCTTAAAGAGCGTTTCCAGTTTCTCCAGCCCACTCGAGGTCATATGCGTTCTTCCAACCTTCTTCATCTTAAGTTCCCTCCTCATTCATCTCAATCCTACTCCCAATCCTTCACCGTGCAGTCTATCCGACTTTGGAATGCTTTACCTCTGTCAATAAGGCAATCCAACTCCCTACCTATCTTTAAAGCCCAAGTTAAATTACATTTCCTTAACCTCTGAGACCACACTTCCTCTCCCCATCTCTTCCTGTCCTTTAATTAAAATCATTCGCAAACTTTCAGATCCATTGTTATTATTTGTAGTTGCAATATCCAATTATCTATATTTAATCAAACATATGTAAGTAGTTTATGATATTTTATGCAGATATGTATTAGTATATTTATATTTTATCTATGTATTAATATTTAAACTTTGTATGTAAGTATATAAATATTAATATTGCACTGCCCTGCACCTTCACCAAGTGTCCTTTACCCAAAGGTTGCCTGGAAGAGATTGCTCATAGTAATAAGGCCGCCTTCGTTGTACAAATCCTGTAATACCTAGTATTAAGTTTTCTTACTATACTTTGAGTGCAATAAAAGTATATTCATTCATTCATTCATTAAATTACGTTATGTTCCCAGGCGGGAGTCGTGCAATTCCTCCTGGAGACCATCGGGTCCAAGGACCCGATTCTGCAGGAAGCGTCGGCCGGCTGTCTCTGCAATATACGCAAGCTCGCGCTGGCCACAGAGAAGATCAAATTGAAACAATAATACCAAACTAATATCCCCTATTTTTTATTTTTTTTTTAATTCAGCAATAATCATTTAAGCATGTTAGAGAACAAATGTATTTATTAATTTAATCATTAGAAAATATATTACGATTTTTATAAAAAAATAAGCCTATATTTATTATTTTAATGCTTCAATTATTTAATGCGTAGGTACTCAATGAACTGAAGTTCATTGATTACAATAGGCTAGATACATTTTGGTCAGCTTTTTATTCGCTCGTTTACTGATTCATCCCAATAAAATGACTTGAATTTTGAAGTTGAAATTCGACACAGGTAGGTTGGAACGTGCGCCGGAGACGAGACGACACTCGAGGAAGAATTTTTCAGAACTTTCCACGCTTCTGGTACCTTTATTCTTGCCTGTTTAAACCACGGACAGCCGCTAGTTACGAAGACCACGTAGATATTTTACAAGGCCAAAAAATGCAGTTAAATCTTAAAGCAAAGCGTGAAATTACATAGATTTCGCATGCAAATGCTACTTAGTGCTCTTGGTTGATTATCTCTAAAAATCGCAAGTCTTTGAAGACGCGAGGTGTTTTGAAATATGCCACCTCGTATTGTAAAGGTGACGCATCGACGAAACTAGGCACCGCCTATAGATTTGTATTAACTGTGGCGATCATGAGGCATTTAAAAAAAAGTATAACGGTGAACCGTAAAAGAAAATATTAAGAAATTTTTAGATGTACTTGTGTATTACACAAAGAAAATTCTTCGTGTATATAACCATAATTCTTATTAATTACCTAAAGCTTAGATTAAATCATTTTGATTTAGAAATACCAAAAGTCCGCACAAAGAGGTTTGAATCCTGTTTCCTTATTCGTACTGCGAAACAGTGGAATCAGCTGCCTGAGGAGGTGTTCCCTAGAGGCTACAATTTGGGGGTTTTCAAAGCGCGAGTGAATAGGTATCTTCTAGGTAATTGTGCTACATGTTAGACCATATTATCACTTACCATCAGGTGAAATATGGTCAAACGCTTACCTATCTAAAGCAAAAAAAAAAAAGAAAATACTTAATCCGAGCAACAGCAATGAAATATCGAGATAACCTCAAATTGCTAATTATACGTAGATATAGGTACCTACGTTATTCGCCAACCCCTTAAGGCGACGGGTAGCCCTAACTAGCGACACCATTCGTTTTTAACAATTAAAAGCTACTAAAAAGTGCCACTAAAAACCGCCAAAAGTGGCCGCTTTTGGCGTGAATCAATTTTTCGCGTACGCGTTGGACCCAACATTTGTGCATGGTTGTTTAATAAATATTACAAGTGTTTGCCGAGAGGTTGTAACCCCAAAATTGTTTAAAATAGATCCGGTTTAGTAGCTATAAATTAAAATCGATTCGATTCGAAGCGATCGAACAAGTGTTATTTTGTCCCAAGGCGTAGGTTAGGGTACTGCAACAGGAAACAACATCGGAAAAAAACTGAACATAGCCTCATATGCGTCATTGAACAGCCTTGGGATTAAGTCTCAAAAATCCAGTTGGTTGCCGACGTTCACTGTAAAACTTACCCGTATGAGAAACTTTTGCCACTTATTCGTTGTCACGTTTCGCAATTATCATCGCGATGGCCGGCGTTCCTGACCTTGCTTGCATTTTGCAACTGTCCTCGGAAACTGGTAGCCAGTAAAATGCTAAACATCTTCATTCGCACCTTCTGTTTGTCCATAGGAACATACATTATCTAGATGTATAACTGCCGCACTCAAAGAGCTCAAATGAAATTGAATGGTCACTTAAGAAAAAAAAAAGTTTCAATACGCATAATGAATTTCTATAAGTTAATAAACATTTGAGTGCGGACTGCGGTAGTAAGCAAAGATAAATATCCTTTTAAATTGTGTTTTAATATATCTATTTGTAAATGTGGACGTCACCGTACCTACTTTCATTTGCGATAATATGATAGGTTGTAGTTGGTAAACCAAGTGTAGTAATTTGTAACATAATAAATCTTGATTAATCGTCAGCCTTAAGCAAACAGAAGTTAATGCGAACAAAACTACAAAGCTACCTTCACTTTCCGTCGCATATAATTAATGACGTTTCTCAAGTGACTCCAGTTTTTATCTACGTGATGTGCAAACGGATGCTATTTACCTACTCTGTAGTAGCGTTGGGGTCATTCGCCTCAGCGTGATTTGACATTCACTACCACACTAGAAAGATGAATGTACAGACATCAGGGTAACATAATCTGAAAAAATTCCTTAATTGATATTGAACCTTACTTGTTTGACATTAAGATGAGAATCGACTGAAGAAATTTGACAGATTTGTATACATTGATGTGGCTCTTATGGATTATAACCTAACCTAACTATCCCTCTATTTTTGCAGACGTAATTAGGTAGGTATTAATTACAATGACGATTCGATTTAATTAGAATTATTTTTCAATCTTATATAACTTTTCAAAATGATAAATTATATGACAAGATTGATTTTATAAATAGGTAAATAACACTTGTTTTCATTGCGAGTAGAGCGGTAAGCAGTAAAAATAAAAAAAAATATGTATGTGTAGGAATAATGTGTTGTATAGTCAGGTAATTTTGTTTAATACCGTTTTCAAAAGCAAATAAACTATTTCTATTCTATTCATATCATCGACGTAGTGAGAAGAATGCTAAGTGTAATGATTCATATTGCGGAATTTTGTCAAACTAATGTTTGCAGTAATTATGTACTCGTAGTACCTAGGTAATTAGTAGGTAATACCATCCATTGGAAATTAATTAGTAACCATCACTCTCCCTGTTTAGTGTTGTTAGTTTGTTTAGTTAAAATAGGTTATGTATGTACAGTCAGCGTCAGATCAAGTTACCCCCTGCAGTGGAAAAATAGCACTTGTGCCCCAGACATAAGTACCTACGGTCCAAAGGTCAACAAGGGTAACTCGACGTGACGCGTGTATACATAATATTTTGTAATAAAATTCCCTCAGTGCCTTAATCCTCGGAGCTCTCGTGCGGTCTATCCATAAATAGAGATATATGTACCTACTCGTATCTAACAAAAAATGTAATTTAAAATAAGCTAGCCTAACCTAACCTAATGTCGATTTTTTGTAGCCGCTTCTCATCAAGTCACGAGTTGGGTAATCTGCACCCAACTATAGTATCAATTCGTATTTAAAATGCGAGGCTTACGTCATGAAAACTTTGTAGAAACCGGTTATCTATTATAAAAACTAAGATTTCTAAAAATAGCCGTGAAAGCTTGAGATCGAATATGTGTTATTAGATTCATTCAATTTCATACCCACAAGTAAAAGACAAAGTAGAAAATACGCGTTCTAGATACGAGTACAGTCAGCATCAAAAGTAACTTAGTAGTGACAGTTCTAGCAATCTCACTTTTTAGACAAGAAAAACATTTGGATAAGCATGGCCGCCTAGTTCGCATGCGGGTCAAAATCCGCATAACAGGAGCTCAATTCTACCGAGATTTTTAGAATCGCATGAAAACTATACAAAAAAAAACTATATTTTTGCTTTTCGATGAAAAACAAACACGGAAGGGCTCTGCCTGGGAAACGAACACATATGAAACGACTACATTTTGTGGTACATTAGACATCGACGCGTGCGCAGGCATTACTTTCATGGATTCCGTGCCGTATTATTGTCGTGAATTGGTGACCCGTTTTGTGATAAAATATTGACCCTCCCATTTATGAGATGAGATAGTATAAACCAGTTGGTAACCTACATGTTGTGGATCTTGAAGTACCTACAGATGACGTACTTATTTAAATGTAGTTTTGTAAAACAATCAACCGTGGGAGAGCTAGGCTTCGGCATGAATGGGCCAGCTCGACCGGAGTGATACCAAGGCCTCACAGAAAACCGGCGTGTAGCAGCATTATGATATGATTCGCTGCGTGAGTGAGGGTACCGGAGGCCCAATCGGGGAGGGAAAAGGGAGTGAAGTTTAAAGGTTGGCAGCGCACTTGTGACTCCATTGTGTTGTCCATGGCCGGCGGCAAACGTTTACTATCAGGTCCACCATCCACAGGTCTACTCATCCGCCACCTATTTCATAAAAAAACAATCTATTTTTTCAAGAGAAAAAAATGTGACAATTTATAGATTGGTTTGTTGTGCCGATCGATAGTCCGTACCCGTCCTTTTTTCTTGTTATGTGATAGGTGGCAGACGAGCAGACGAATCAGGCCATCCATCTGTCACCTACTTACATATATTTTGTAATTATTATATGTACCTATATTTAAGTAGAAAAAGCTCTTTTAGGTTTTCATGGAACCGGTTAAATTTCATCAATATTTTTCCCTCTGTTCATTATAGAGCCAGAAACCGGATTATCAAACCAGTATTGGACACAATACTGGTTTGATAATCGGTACAACGAAAAAGAGTTCACGACCGAATTTTTATCCCTGTCGTGCGACTGGCAGGTGTAGAAACTTATTTTCGTTCGTTACGAGACGGCTTTGGTGTAGAGTTGTAAGTACGTAGGTAGCGTAGTTAAGATAGGAAAAATATCATGAACGATATGGACTGTATTACCTATATAAAAAGAGTCGATTAAACTTTGTTAATAGTATTTAATACTTATTTACCCTAGAGTTATTATTTCTTACTTACTTGCCCAGGTAGGCTCTCTTACCCAGGTAGGAACTCTTACCCAGGTACGCTCTCTAACCCTGGTACGCTCTCTTACCCAGATAGGCTCTCTTACCCAGGTACGCTCTCTTACCCAGGTACGCTCTTTAACCTTGGTACGCTATCTTACCCAGGTAGGCTCTCTTACCCAGGTACGCTTTCTTACCCAGGTAGGCTCTCTTACCCAGGTAGGCACTCTTACCCAGGTAGGCTCTCTTACCCAGGTAGGCACTCTTACCCAGGTAGGCACTCTTACCCAGGTACGCTCTCTTACCCTGGTACGTTCTTTTACCCAGGTAGGCTCTCTTACCCAGGCACGCTCTCTTACCCAGGTAGGCTCTCTTACCTAGGTACGCCCTCTTACCCAGGTAGGCACTCTTACCCAGGTAGGCTCTCTTACCCAGGTACGCTCTCTTACCCAGGCACGATCTCTTACCCAGGTAGGCTCTCTTACCCAGGCACGCTCTCTTACCCAGGTAGGCTCTCTTACCTAGGTACGCCCTCTTACCCAGATAGGCATTCTTACCTAGGTAGGCTCTCCTACCCAGGTACGCTCTCTTACCCAGGTACGATTTTTACCCAGGAAGGCTCTCTTACCTAGGTACGCCCTCTTACCCAGGTAGGCTCTCTTACCCAGGTACGCTCTCTATCTTTGGTAGGTACGCTCTCTTACCCAGGTACGCTCTCTTACCCAGGCACGCTCTCTTACCCAGGTAGGCTCTCTTACCTAGGTACGCCCTCTTATCCAGATAGGCATTCTTACCTAGGTAGGCTCTTATACCCAGGTACGCTCTCTTACCCAGGTAGGCTCTCTTATTAAAGATGTTTTATATTTATTTTCTACTTCTATATCGATACTCTGGTGTTTGTGTTGAACAAAATACAAAATCAGTAGAGGGTAACACATCACACTATTAATTTCTGCCATGTGCTATGTGGAGTGATGTCAGAATGTTATGTTGGTATCCTATTGGGACTTATATTATAATTAAAATGATATACCGTAGGGAGATTCGTGAGGGACACTTTGTGGCCACCATTTATTCTTTGTTTTTATTTTTCGTTATGATTGTGTTTTGTTATGTCTATGTGATGAATAACTATTTTTTCAAACATTTATTTATCAAACCACTGATTAAACCTCCCTAAATTTCGTCCACAATTTCACCCAACTTTGTTTGTGGGTCGCTCGTAACGTAAAAAAATACGATAATGGGTGTTAGGTAAGAGTAACATTGGGTAATAATAAAAGTGTACAGTCAACTCTAAAAATATGTATACACTTTAGGACGTCACAATATATAATATAAGAAAGTAAACCTCTACTTTCTTACAGGTAAGTATTGTGACAAGGTCCTAAAATGTATACATATTTTTGGAGTTGACTGTACTAATTATAGACAATTTCGACAATTGAAGGGAACGAATTACATTGTAAACCACTATTTCGTAGTTATAATAACATTGGCCCTTTAGTTGATACACACGGTACTTATGCAAGTATCGTGGTGTAACAAGTTTATTGATATCCATTGAACTATTATTACTACGTAGTAATAACTCACTGTTGATATCACTGGCCGGAGGTCGCACCGTTTGGAATAAATAGGTTTAAAAGATTCTTTTATTAGGTATTTTCTACAAGGAAGATTGCTCTTTCAAAAAAAACCTCGTTAAGATGTAGGTACAGTCGACGAATTTTCCGGTGTACGAGCGCTAGGCGATAATCGCTTGTACATGCAGCGGGGTGGGCGAAGCTAATCCCAGCGCCGCTACGTTCGCTAACTGTATGTCAATCATGTAAAATAATCTTGATGATTGAAGCAAATGCTAAGTTTCATTTTATATGCTAGAGGCGGACAAACGAGCAAGCGAGTCACCTGATGGAAAGTAATCATCGCTGCCCACGAACATCTGCGAAATCAGAGAGATCGCTAATGTGTTGCCGGCTTTTTGAAAAAAGAATACGCTCTTCTCTTGAAGGTCCCTAAGTCGTAGCAGTCCGGAATAATGTTGTTAAGGCCATAGAATTAAATAAATAAATATTTCACAACATCACATACATTAATCTGACTCCGAGATAGGTAGCTCAAGCACCTGTGTTACGGATATCAGAATCAACAGTGGGATTACAAATATATACATACTTATAATACTTTTCTTTTGTAAATACATACATACATGTAATTACTAGCTTTTGCCCGCGACTTCGTCTGCGTTCACACAATATCTTTATAAATTATAGCCTATGTGTTATTCTG
The DNA here is from genome assembly GCA_019059595.1 of Marasmia exigua. Classification (NCBI taxonomy): domain Eukaryota; kingdom Metazoa; phylum Arthropoda; class Insecta; order Lepidoptera; family Crambidae; genus Marasmia; species Marasmia exigua. Next base: position 19,566,392 of record CM032470.1, read on the forward strand.
ATCTATAAGCTACATTACTGTAAAGTTTCATTAAAATCCGTTTAGTAGTTTTTGCGTGAAAGAGGAACAAACATCCATCCATACATCCATCCAAACAAACTTTCGCCTTTATAATATTAGTAAGGATTTTATTATTCTATGGTTAAGGCTGGATTCGATCAAATATTCGTGGATATAAATCTTTGGTATAAAGTCAGATTTATATATAATGTTCATGCTTGACCATAGATTTATTTATCGAAATAAGGTTGGTCGTTGTCTTTTCCTAAAAATGACCATTAGCTTTTTGTGAATTGCATATTATTGATAGGTACTGATTACAGTCCAGAACATATTATTAGATGACTCTATGGTCTAGACAGTTTTATTGTAGATATCGAGTATACTGTCTAACTCTAATTTTATTTTTAAAAACCTACTTACTACCGCAGTTGCGTCAACTGTTAACGCCACAGTTAATCAAAAGAACATTAAGAACGATAATACTCGTGGAAAACTTTAGCGGCAAGTTACAAGAGATTTCAACACAGAAAATATCAGGAAGAGAGTGGATTAACGGTTATAAGTATATCAAGGTAAAATAACAGTAACGATTTACAATATCAGTCACGCGAAACAGTCATCATCACTAGTGACCATCACCTTACCCAAACACAGCATCATTAGCTAAGATAGGTAACCTACTACCCACACTATTTATTTACCTTACTCTTGCTACTACCTAAAGTAAGAAGGCTGTCACTTTACATGTCATGTTTTTATTAGCCATTTGTGCCTTGCATTTTTTATGTAACAGGTGGCAGACGAGGAGTTGCATCACCTGATGTTAATTGTATTCCTTTACCTCAATCAAGGTAAGTATGTAAGCTATGTAGGTAGGTACAACATACGTTTAAGAAGGAACCAAAATACTTTTTTGTTTTAAATAAATAAGCATCTTAGTCTCAAACTAAGGCATCTCCTTTTAGGAAGATGTTTCTAAACAGACTCAACCTGGAATAGAACCAGAACCTTATATTTTTCTGTGTTCGGGCGCCACACCAGCCATACCTTAGCCAGTGCACCCTCGAGGTTGTTATTTTATAAGCGGCTGGCCGAAAGAATGATGGACGAATGATTCATACCTACATGCCGGTCATTATTGATGCGGTCATTCGAGAGTGTGTCTGTGTGCGTCTCTTACAAGATGCAGGTTGATGCAATCATACAGTGCTGGCTAGTAGTTTCCCTTAGCGTTTGTTACGGCGACCATTAAGATGCGATTGCGGTCGTCCGACCCACAGATCTTACGTCAATATAAATATAACGGGCCTGCTTCACAATTTACGTATGTAGCTTTTGAAATATTTAGTAAAGTTGGTATGAATTAGTTTCCGCGTTGCTCATAGGTAACCTAACCTACATGTAAATGTAGGTGGGCATTTAGATAAGTAAGTTTCGTGCAGTGCCTATCTATGATGTTAGAAAACATTAGATTCCTATCTAGGTACTTAGCGATGATCATATTATGATCTACTTATATATAGATATTAATAATATCTACACACTAATAGCAATATAAGTACCTCTATATTTTGCTATGATTGGGCTTGCTGACTCTACCTACTTTATGATGATCACCGACAGCTAGTGATTTCAAAAATATTAAAAAATCTCAAATCAAATAGTCAAATTTATTGTTTAAAATATAAGAAAATGGATCATTGTCAATAACTATAAAATAAAGTGATTATTGAGTATAAAAGGTGCTTATTCATATCTTATAGTTGTGGGTCACCCTGTATTCTCAGTAGCTACGAGTAGTTTAGGTGGCACTTTTGAGGGAGCGATAAAATTTATGAAAACGGACCGATTTTTTTTACTTACTCTAGGAAGATACAGTCGTAATCTTAGAAAGTTACGCAATACGCTTTGTCTGGCTTTACCGCTGAGAATGAATAATAATTGCCGTTATTGTATCGCAGGAATATCATTAAAATTGATTGCAATGTACACAACACATTGAATAGTTTATAAGTAGTTTAATTTATAAAGTATGAAGCGAAGATTTGCATGTAACTAAAGTACTTACATCCTATTAAAGTAGATAATTCGGAGCCGGAAAAAAATGTTCTGCGCGGTAGCCAATAGCTCCAGTTAGGTTTTAAACAAATCATTTATTAGATCGAGGTAGGAAATAGAGATAAAACTTTAGGTCGACCTACACTACATTACCTACTGAAATACCTATTTACAAGTCTACGACAAATATGATAGTGTGCTAGTTATATTGTGTAAATAAATGGCATTGGAAAACTAAAAATTACAAAAAATAAATAAAAGTAGGTAACCAATTAGAGAAGAAAATCTAACGAGCCAGACATAGTAGGTAGGTATAATGAAATGCCCTAAAGATAACATAATCAGCGCAGGACAGCAGGTCACCGGCTGTAGTGATCTGAATTCATAAAGTCTCAATTAATTAATTTTATTACTTATCGTGGAACCTAAAACTTAATGAAGCATATTTTTGTAATTCTTCTACCTTTACATTGAAAAAATACAAAGATATTTTCTTTTATAAATTAGATAGGTACTTATATTTTAAAGTTATTTATCTATGTAGGTGTTACAAAAAAGAGTGGCTTAATTTGAAGCCGTCCCATAACGAACGAGAATATACCTGTCGCATCCAAACAAAGGAGACACAGCGCGTGTGATAGAGAGGGGAAACTCCGAATCGGACGTAATTTCTGCTTTAAATTACATCTTAGTTCACACTTGATGTCTAGACTAAGATATAAATAAAACCATTTTTTTAATTCATAAAATGAAACACATATCTAGCTAGACACGCTTGTAGAATTTCGTACTTTCACTCAGGCTATGGTAGGCAGGTAAGTTTAATGCAAATAAAGATATGCACAAAATTATTTAGGTCTGTTTTTTGTTTGACTTAAGAAATAAATAAGATAGGTCTACCTAGCCTACCTACATAAAGTACCTCTTGGTGACTGCCATTTTTTATTTTACTTAGGTAGGTAGGTATCCCACCTGTTTACCTGATCTAACATCGCATTCAGACAAAACGGAAAGGAGATTCTTATAAGCTTATGCATCTTTGACACCACAAAGCTATTTTTAAATTTAGGCACATTTATAAATATAGTGAATTCACAAACACAAATTAAAATATTGTCGTATTAATTTTTGGATGACTTAATTCTTCAAATCAAAATTATGTGTGCCAAAAAAATGGTCTGCTTTATGTTAACGCCTACAAACTAAATTGAAGGATGCACAAGGTCCTCCTATCTGAGTGCATTAGGCACAGTCTGGTCAGAACGGACAACACAATCTTTTGACCGCAATAGAATAGCACAACGCACGATGTAGCTGAACAGGACTGTACCTAACAGTTTTGTCTGCACTGACCTTCATAAGAGCGAAACGCTGGTCGTCATCTATCCCCACAACACTGTTGGACACTGGCGCCATTTCACTGAGGTATCGTGGGATACTTCGCGGGAGAGACGGGCGCAGTGGATACGTAGTGCACGCACGGGCGGCCTCGCGCGAATGACTCGCGAGGTGCATGATAAACAAAAACACACGCCGTGTGAGCCACAATTAACTAACTAGCAGCAAAGAATGTTTTTCATATAAATGGTTGTGAATATGTAACTACTAATTTCGGAGCATGTTTAAACGTTAGACTCGATACTTTTTTTATTAATGAGCTGAAGTAGCCAAGAACATGACATGTAGGTACGCGAGGTTGTAGGTTGGGATCTGACACAAATATGTATTAGTTAAAAATGCTCTAATTTGTACCTAGTTGTTGCTAGTTTCTGCTAACAAAATAAATATTATCATTTAACAACATTTTAATCATTTAAGTAAATAATCCAAGATACCTAATCAAATCAGTATCAGAAATTGACTATATGCATTTATACATCTAAGTATGCATTAATTATACTATGTATTAATTCAGTTTAAGCAAACATAGTTCATCGTTTTGATAAATTATTTTAGAGATAAAAAAAGTAATAATAAGATTGTTAATAAATAACATTTAAAAATACATTCTTTTTATTAATAAAGATCACATCTTTTTATAATACTTAGCTAGAAACATCATACTAATACAAAATTCATCTTCTCGTCTCAACTTCTCCAGTCTCTACTTATTGGGTTTAATGTTACCGCAATAACCAGTAGCTCATATAATAACATTCAACCTTGAAGTTGCAGCCGTCAAGTTTTAGTTCCCAATTGCAAAAGGTTTGATTTTTACAAACTTTTCTATATTGCCTCTACTTGATGCCTGCATCTTTCACCTTCTAGTAATCGTAAAGTAAACCAATCCTAGTTTAAGTGAGATTAGTTTGTCAGACACATTATTTATTTGAAACTTAATTTTGTCTTCCAACACTTGTAAGACTAACGAATGTTTGGGATCCAATTCTGAGTACTCTTATCAATCATTTCATTACAGTAAAGACAACCCCGCCTCTCTCTGGTTCCTCGTCGTGCACCTCTTTATCACTTCCCTCTTCATCTGAATCATCAGAGCCTTCACTATTGGCATCTCGGTACTGTCCAAACTTAGTTGTATCTGGCGGTAGCTCGGCCATCTTGATTCCAGCTCTAGCCAGCAGCTTCTCAGCTGCATGCTGGGCTTCTACCTCTTTCAAATGTATATTGTACTCCTTTTGCAGTTTCAGTGATTCTTCTAACGCAAGCAACTTTGCCGGACCATGGACTATTGGAGGGGGAGTAGCTGCCGTAACTTCCCAGTGTTTATGCTTCTTCCTAAGAATCTCTTTTTCAGGATTGTGAACATTGGATACTGTTGTCTTGAAAGGCTTGAAATGTCCAGTTGCCTTTATTGGATTAGGCTTGGTCTCTGTTTTCTGAACAATATACTTCACATGTGGTATTTCCCCTATTTTTATGAGGTCTTCAGTTGTTATGCTGGGTTTTTCCGGCGCTGATACCTTAACCAGTTTTTCTTGTGCCGTGCTCTGACTCAAAATGTGCATTAAATCTTCTGGCTCACTGTCATCATCCGAGTCTAGATAAGTATTTTTATTCTCATCTATTTTACCTTTCCATTCAATTCCTTGAACGGCGTCATTGTCGATTTTCATGTCACCGAATAAACGACATGTTCGGTCCTCCTCATGTTTCTCTCTTAGTGTGCTGACAATTTTATCGCGAAAAGATTGTATTTTAGATCCTTTGTCTGGCAGCTTGGCGATAAAAGCTTTGTTATTTAGAAGTTTCATCTGGCGATCGCGCAGTTCTATAAGTTCAGGTATCGTTTTGGAAGATAAGTCTGTGATCTTTCCATCTAGCTCCGTTTTGGGTGGAGGTGGCAAGATACCCGGTATTTTTGTATTTATTTTCTTCATATTATGAATAACTGTCATCTCAAATTACTTTGCATTTAAAAAAATGTATTAACTCTTGAAGTAAATTGGAATTTTTCAATAATTTCTAATACAGGTTAAGAAGTTAGATTTATTTATTCTATTTGTCTTGTCAATGTCAAACTGACAGTTTACTTTTTCAGTCCACCTTTAGGGACTTGGATTTGGTTAATATTCTGTTAAACCAAAAAAAAAAAGGAAGGAATGTTCCTTACAAAGACTGACTATTATTATCTTACCCTATGGTTCCTAAAAAAAAAATCTCCAATTGATCATGCTGGGGTTTGGATATCCTTGGGTATTTATTATACCTTTATTCGTTGTACTTTCCTTTATCCCATCGTAATTTCATTTAAATTATCAGGATTTGATAGCTATTAAGCAGACCATCCATTCCATTTCCGTTTACATATACAAACTTAATAAAATATCTGTAATTTTATGAGTACATCGCAATTTATCTATTTTGTTAGATACTTTGCCGGGTGCTCCCGGTAGAGTAGAATAGGCCACCCTCACTCTTACCGAGGTGTCGTAAAAGGCGACTAAGGTAAAGCTACTGGCTGGATCATCAGTACCCAGAGAAGGAAAACTCTGCATTGATATCTAAACCCTCGCCAACCCGTCTGCCAAGCGTGGTGAGTATGGCAATTACCTCTCATGTGATTGAGGGAGGCCCGTACCCCAGCAGTTAAATGGGCTGACGATGTTAGATACTTCTTATTTACCTACTTTATAAATTCAACATCCTAGGGCTTCAGTTGCGTTGTGTAGTAAAATTGATAGAACCTACTGTCCATAATTGTATTTAGCGATTTTGCTTCTAAAAAAATATAGGCACTAAGTACCTACTTTTGTATTTGCGTAAAAGAAATAACCAATCAGTACAAAAATACAATTGAAGAACGTATAGGAAAGTAAAAGTAATATCGATAGGTCATAATAATTTATTATTCCATTTGTATAGATGGGTAGCGCAGGTCGGAGCCGCGCAGGTTGTCGTCGATCCAGCGCTGCGCCTGTGCTGCCAGCTCCTCATCGAAGTAATCACGCCATCCGCCCGATTTGCCTGTAATATTTTTAATTAATTTTATTTAAGTATTATGCAAAGCTGTCAGTAAAATATGGATTCCTTCAAACGAAGGTGAAGAAAGAATCATCTCGTGGGTCAGTATAGCAGTGCCAACGGAAGCGATGCCTCGAGATCGCGTGGGCTCTTCTCTTGCTTACCGCTTACCATCAGACTGAGGAGCCAATATATTGTGTCACTATAAAAAAAAGGCAGGATTTTCACGCCGCGAGTAGAAGGCTCTAGCCTGCCCAATAGGATCTATGGTTAAGCTAGAGGGCAATTGCTTTGAACCAAAGCTAACCAAACGTATTTGGCATTGTGTAGGTACCTACATTTGACGATTGATAAGATTGAATTCATCATGTCTACTAAAACTCGGATATTCAATGATGTCTCAGCGATCAATTCGGTACCTATAACCTAGTAGTGATCACCGAATGGTAAGAGGCACTTTGAATCTTAATGTTAAATCCGAAAGGTATCGACTGATGAAATCAACGCTCCGCCATATAGCCATCCAGATTTGAAAACCCCTAGAGCTTTCAACTCGAATTGAAAAATCGCTTGGATTGCCTAGCAAGGCTTTAAGGCTAATAGAGGAAAGGAGTCTAAGTGCTTGACCCGAGACATACGCCGATTTAATACGGAACGTATTAACGTACACGTCCTAAGCTATTGGCCGAGATCGAAAACATTTATGAACACCTTTCGCGACATAACGCGCACCTGTCATCCAGGCCGTTGAGCGAAGAGCCAAATTAACCTGGCGCTAAACCGAAGATCCCGGACGTCAGCCTATACGAGATTAGCATAGCTCTCAAAAGCTACCGGGTGATGATGAAGTCACAGCGGAGCTTATGAAAGCAGGTGGACGACCTGTCCTGAAAGCCCTTCAGAGGCTTTTCAACCCCATCATCATCGAGGGAAAGACACCCAAGGCGTGGCACTCTGGCATGGTGAGGCTTTTCTTCAAAATGGGTGACAAATCCCAATTGCTGCTGAGTCACATAAGCTGTTTTCTAGAGTTATGACGAATCGTCTAGTGCGCAGGATTGACAGCTTCCAGCCCCTGAATAAGCCGGATTCTGAAAAGGCTTTAGCACCATAGACCATATACTTACGCTGCGGCAGGTTATACAGAAGACCAAAGAGTATAATCTGCCATAATAAATAAAATAAATAAAATAAAAAATAAAATAATTTTATTTCGACCAACTGAGATCATAATTACAATAATTTACATTAATCACATTACATTACATAGATTTTACTAAATTACAATTGAAATTTTCATACATTAAATTGAAATAAAATAAATAAAATTGAAATAAAATTAAGCAGTCACTACATGAATCATCGCAATAATGCTTAGCGCTTGTGGACTACGAGAAAGCCTTTGATTTTGTCGAGACCTGGGCCTTGCTACAGTCTCTCCAAAGGTGCCGAATAGACTACCGATACATACAAGTGTTGCAGCACAGATGTGCTCGTTTAGCGCAGTGGTGTGTGCGCCGGTTGAGACGCATGGGTCGTGGGTTCAATTCCCGCGCCGACACAATTTTTTGTTGATGAAACAGATATTTGTGTTGGGTCTGTGGTACATTCGTTGTTCCTGGTTTCCATAGTAGGCAAGGGAAAACCTTAGTTTGGGACTAAGATTGTACTTATGTGATGTTGTCTCAATTGATTTATTTATTATTATTCATTATTTAAGTTCGACCGTGGGAGAGCCACGCTTTGGCATGAATGAGCCGGCTCGATCGGAGTGATACCACGGCCACTTATAAAACCGGCGTGAAGCAGCATTGTGCTGTGTTTCGTTGCGTGAGTGAGGAGGATACCGGAGGCCCAATTCGGGGGAAGGGGTTCAAAGGTTGGCAAGCGTACTTGTGACTGTACTGGTGCCGCCACCCATGGACACCCGTCCATGAGTGGCGGCAATCGCTTACCATCAGGTGATCCGTCTGCTCGTCTGCCACTTATATACATAAAAATTGTAGTTGATTGAAGAAAGACTGATTTGAGGCTATACCTACTTTGATGTAACGTGTTCTTTGGTTTGACATGTTTGTTTGTATTGGTCTGGGTGTTTCCTATGTAGGTATCTATTATAAGTATGTACTTACAAAAGAAAAAGTACTATACCTATGTATATATTTGTAATCCCACTGTTGGTTCTGATATCTGTAACACAGGTGCTTGAGCTACCTACCTCGGAGTTAGATCAATGTATGTGATGTTGTGAAATATTTATCTATTTATTATTTATTTATGTAGGTATCTATAGATCGTACCTTTCCTTAAAAAATTCATGTTCTTGTTGGCGAATCCCAACTCCTTCAGAAAGTTGAGGTTGACGGAGCCGTTGTTTCTGAAGTTGTTGAAGCTGAGGTGGTCGCAGACGCGCGCCACCTGCTCCTCCGTCACGGGCCGGCCCAGGAACTCTGCTACGCGCCCCACAGCCGCCGGAAGGTCCTGACCACAAAATTCAACAATTAACCGTGAGAGAGCCACGCTTCGGCATGAATGGGCTGGCTCGACCGGAGCGATACCACGACCTCACAGAAAACCGGCGTGAAGCAGCAGATGTGATGTGTTTTGCGACGTGTGGTACAGGGAATAAATGATAATTCAGATACAATAAATCATGAATGAAATACTTACCCGCAAAAGATCTTCATAAAATAAGAATAACATATTCGGGTGGTTCCTCTGCTCCCAAGATTCTTTTACATTTTCAAAGTATGGTGTCCAATTTACTGAAAAAATATGTTATATATTAGAAAGTAGGTAGGTTAGGTTAGGTTAGGTAGTTACAGTAACGGGGAGTGGGGTTGTGGGGAATAGCCTCGTGCAGTTCCCGTGACTCCATTCCATACCCACGGGTGGTTGAGCCCCGGGAGTTTTAGTGGGTATGCCCTCAGGTCGCTTCTTCTTACAAGAAGCGGCTCGGAGGGTGAGTCCCACAGTACCCTGTCGCCCCCCGGCGGCAGGGTCTGCGTAATGCATTTCTCCCGGGAAACCAAAAAAAAAGGTAGTTACGGTAACGGGGGAGGTCGTGCTAGTCCAAGGCTTTGCCGGATACCCATAACCTTTCCCCAATTGGGCGAAGAGGGAACGCCGCTGTGTTTTTTAGTCGGTATGTCTCTGGGCGCATACCTAGAGGAGAGCCCGACATAACCCCTGATGGCCCCCGCTATCTCGGGTATGCATAAGGCAAGCATTTTTCACAGCGACTTAAAAAAGGTAGTTACAGTAACGCCGTCCTTATCTTGTTTCCTCAAATTCTTGTAGATATCGGTACAAATGACTAAATGGTCTGTTTTTGCTGCTTTTGATAAGAAAACTGTATGATGTTCACCCGCCCTTATCAGTAGAGATAACTAAAGGCAAGTTCCAAGTGTAATTCTCGATTCAATTGGTCTGGTTCCCCTGTCAAAAGGGTACAAAGATCAGACGGCAGGTCGCTTTATTATAATTACCAGACTCCCCAAATCCTGAATCATGGTCTAAGTGTACCCCGGGTTCCAGAGCGACAGCTTTGGACGCAACCGGGAATCACACGCTAAGATGAAGAGGATAACTTAATTAATTATAACAGAGATGGTTGATAAACAAATTCCAGAAGGTATTAAGACCGAATTCAGATAATAGGGTATTGCTGGAGGATGCGACGATGCGAGAGTCCTACGCGACCACGTGTAGGTAAGCACTTCAATGTCGTCATCGATTGGTTCATGAATTTAACTAGGTACCTACGTACCTGTACTTACAGTGATCGTTGGTAAACAAATTCCAGAAGGTCTTAAAATCGCCAGCGTATCCATATTTTTTAAAGTACTGCTGGTGGTGGTAATAGGAGACAGCGACGTCGCGAGGGTCCCGCGCGACGTGCACCACCTTCGAGTCCAGCAGGCGTGGGGACAGCAACGACAGGGGCAGGTGGCTCTTCAGGAAACGGGGAGACTCCGTCGCGAGCACGTCCTCCAATGAATTGATCCCCCGGTTCATAAACTCTTCGTTACCAGCACATAATTGTTGCCACTTGCGTATGCCTTTTTCGCTATTGAGCATACTCTCCCTGTGGAAGGTAAGGGTTAAGGACTTGCCACACTGGCGATGTGCAAGCGATTTTAAAGCGGGATCGGCCACGCTGCGAACACCTGTGTATTAGCACCCTTATAAAACAATGATCAGGTGATGTGTGCAGGAGCCCTATTCTCGGGCTCGTGTTATTTATCATCATACGACATACATATATTACTAAAACATAGGTTTTTTTGTATGGATTTCATGTGACATCCGCCATGTTCTCAAGATATCATGAGCACGAGAATTGGGCTCCTGGTATGCAAATGTAGAGTTCGCACCACGAAAGTAGTCCCGCGGAAAAATACGGAACTAAAATGTGGGATTTCTTGTGTCTATGAGCTTAAATTTGAATGTTGATAGCGACAAATAAGCGCGCTTCTCACGGGACTTATTTGGTGGCGCGGACTCTATCAACGAAGGTTAACACATGTCACGAATGTCCGATACTACATTGGAATCTTCTAGAAACGAGCCTATACTTTCATAAAAGACTGGCAACACATCTCCACTCCATTGGGTATGGTTGATGTCCATGGGCGGCGGTGATCACTTACCGCCTGATGACTCGTTTGCTTTTTTCCAGAAAAGAACACTGAGCAATGTTTTTGAACTTCAACTTTTTTCAGAACAGTCTCAAAACGTATCTTATATCCGACTTTAGAGTTAGTTTACTTTTGTTTCACTATATTCAAAGGACTTACTTACTCTAAAAAGGGGAATCTAACCAAAAGAGGGACCACCTTTGCCTTGACAAAGTCGAAATCGTTCGCCACCAGCCATACCAACTCCTGCACCCATGTCGTACCTGTCAACGTAGACACAGTTAAGTACAGAGCTGGACACCGTTAATCAAACAGTTGACTTCGTTAATCCTTATAATAAAAAAGTTAGCTTCGTTAAACGTTAAAGCGTTGAATTTCGGAAGGATTAACGCACGTTAACGTTAATCGTTAATCCGTTAACATATTATAATAATTGCATTTTTATATAATAATAATAATTCTCTCAACTTCTCATACATTGACCTGATTCCGTACTAAGTAGCGTAAGCACTTGTGTTACAGATATCAGACAACAGGGGAACACAAACATATACTTAAATACATATATTACACCCAGACACTGAACAAACACAAGTGTTCATCGCTCGAATGTTTGTCCAGGGTGGGGATAGAACCCACGACCTTTGGCGTAAGAGGCAGGGTCACTACCAATTGCGCCATCCGGTCAGTAAAACCGTTATGTATATCGTTATGTAAGTGAACTTAATATAATAAGCCTGTTGGTTTAGGTTCTGGGAGTTAGGAATAAAAACGTAATGTGTGTATAAGGTGCATATTTCCCTTCATAAAAATGTTGAGGCTCTCGTCAGAAAGCGAGGCTCGTTTTGGTGACAAAATGTCTTTACCGATAGAAAAAAGACGTTCAACAGCAGCGCTCGACGGTATCGCGGTATTGTACTTAATAAAAAGATTTATGAATATCTGTTCCCCGAGGAATGCAGCATCGTTGAACAAGTCTTTTGATTTCATGCATTCATTTCATTTGACTTTGCGCTTTACTATTTAAAGAGTTCGAGCTCTTTGGTTTTTCTAAAGACTGAGTGACAGCAGTGAAAATGTCCTCCTCGTCATCATTATTGTTACTCGCATTGCTTTCTCTGTCATTTATATTATCTCTGTCTTTGAATTTTCCGCTGCTTCTTGTCGTAGGTAAGGCATCTTCTACCTTTTTTTCATGCATTTTTTTACTGCAGGACCACTGGAATCCGGTTCCATATCTTCCTTCCATGATATAGTAATTACAATACTGCACAGTACCTAGTAACCCACACTTTTTATTATCTTAATAAATATACTGCTCTCTTCTTAATGAACACGCAAATAATCACTGACAGTAATTTTTAATCAAACAAAACACTCGTCACTCTAAGCACCGGCTTATAATAATGAAATGAAATGAACAAACGAAACTAATCTCTTCGCAGTTTTCTCACTTGCACGCACGACATTTTTCGCGTACTTGTCTGAACCTGTGTTTTGCGCTGCGCGGTAAAATATTGGAGCCCAATTCTCGGGTTTGTGACATTTCAAAAACATGGCGGATATCACTTGAAAATCATACAAAAAAACTATGTTTTAGTGATATATACCGTATGAAAAGAAATGTCACGAGCCCGAGAATTGGGCTCCTGGGCTTCGAATACACGATTAACGGACTTCTGAACATTAACACAAGTTAACAAGTCCATTTACATTTTTAAAAGTTGACTATAAGTTAATCCGTTACTCAAAATAGCCGCACCCCACAATCTGAGCGGTCGATCTGTGGAAGGTCGCGTAAATCCCTTCGAAAAGGGCGGACTAATTTTTATTGGGTTTTATGGAGAACATTTGGGGAGGCCTATGTCTGAGCGTCGGCGTCTATTGGCTAATATGATAATGATGACCATCGAGCATTGTACCTAAACCTTTCAAGGTTTCAGCCATGAGCACGGCCATGGTCTCGAAAGAATCGAATATTTTCTCACGGCAATGGCAGATTATATCTACTCTTCGGTCTTCTGTACAACCTGCCGCAGCTTAAGAGGTAGACGAGGGAGGGGGGGGGGGCTTTTCTTATAAGATGCCTCTTGCATAGGCTTTGAACCAATTATGGACACCCTAGTCATGGACAGGGCGTCCATGATAGGGAAGACATACTTTAATAATTTCCAGTAGGTAATTGACATCCGTAAATTTTAGGGTTATACCTAATCTGAAATACATTTAGCTTATAATATAAAAGAAATGTATTACTATTAATAAATCGCATAATAATTTGAATTTCAACCAATACGATTCACCCGGTCGGTCGGTTCGATCCATAAAAGAAACCGACGTTTTCCGACACCGAAATGGCACCGCGTGACTAAAACTGATATGGCTGCAATTATATTGGTTGTCTGCTGTTAAAAACAGTTGGTATGCCAGCTAAAATATAGGTACAACTAATCGGTGTTGAAATTTGAAAAAGAGTACGTCGCGTTTGCTTAATGGAGGTAAATTAAAAAAAAAGGCTTACTGGGCGGCGTTCATTATAGGTGCCATTACCTTATGTTAACGAATGGTTGAATTATTCGACGACTTACTCCGATTGATTAGCCTTATTGTAACTTTGTCGATAATTAAGATATCAAAAAAGTATATATACTGCCATGTAGAGCTCCAATGGGGATCACGAATCATTATAAATATCATAATCACATTAAGTCGACTTACTTACCTACTGTAAATATGACAATGAGGGCGGAGCTTTAGTACGGTAATAACTATAGATCGCATATTGTGATGAGGTGGCATGTGTCAATGAGCATAAAGTTCGAATTTGAATGTTGATGGCGACTCAAGAGCGCTTTTTACTTCTTTGGTATCGCGGATTCTTTAGACACTTTAACAAGGGACGTGGGAGGGAAGTTTAGTAGTGGTCTAGATATGAATAAGTAATGAAATGAGATGATGATTTTTTTGTTTACGAATATTGATGAATCACTTGCTCACAGCAGCGAAAATGCAGATAGGTACTAGAAAAGTTATAATTTAATACCTCGCTCGGCGGTCTAGTGGTCGTCGGAGCGGGCACCAGGATGGCGACATTAATTATTTTATTCTTTCTATCATTGTAACAACACTAATCAAGATCATGAAAGATCGTGTCAATGTACCTGTCACGAATTGTCGTGAATTTATCAGCTTATTAGAATCCAGCAGTAAACTCCAAATATTTCATACCTATTTTGACGTTCAACATATTGTTTTATCTGTGGTGGCGCCAAAAGGTACATTTTTTGGTTTTGGCATGCATCTGTCAGATTTTTTCTTGGTAAAAAAGTTGTTGAAGGCGCGTAGTAAAAAGAACAAGCAGTAAGTTTTATTTACATTATAACTATTGTCCTATGCGAAATCATATCAGGTTTTATATGTGTTTGTGTTAGCCAAACAATACTTAACCTACATACCGTGAATCAGTCACAAATGTATCAGTCAATCAGTGTTATAGTCAGATCAGTGAGTGTTGAGGAAAGGGAGTGGCTGTAGGGGAGGTTGGAGGCCACTTGCAGGGCGTTCAGCCCTATTCAGATACTACTTTACCAATTAGTAATGACCATAAGTAATAATCAGCCAGGCAGATACGTGTGCACCTGGGTGCAGGTACGTATAGCTTCATACAGAGCATTCATGTTATTCGTTACCAGGTTTGCTGTCGTACTTGGTTTAACGACAGTATCACCGTATCGCCTATTGTCTTTTGGGGTTAATTCTGTCGCAAAATATGTAGATGAAAAATGTATTCTGTGAAATAACGTTTATTTTATTAACAAAACATTATGCGTGATAAGAAAGATAGGTAGATTAGATTTTTCTGATCGTCGTTCGCAAGTAAAAACTGCACAACAACCATTTTGACGAGTTCCGCTCAGCGACAAATACGAATTCGAAATGGCGATTTAATAAAAAAAACCGAACGTTGAATTACGTTGGTCGTGTACTTTGGCAGAGGGGAAATCGTCCACATGCCACGTCCCGTGTTAAATTGTCTAAGGCGGACTCCAGAGCGAAGTAATATTGACACTGCACCATATTAAACGTGGTTAGGTACTAACTACGAGGCTGTCTTTTACTAACACCTAGGTAGGTAAAATATGTTTTTGTGTTACCACTTGCCTCTTTAACAACAACCCCTCCGCTCCCCTACTACATATTTAGGTATGATGCACGACTAGATCAGGAGTTCTCTAACTAGATTTCGTATAATTTCGCCAAACCATATTGGCGGAAACCTGCTAATTATCATATTCCGTTTAATAGTCAGTAGTAAAAATATCAGCCTATAAACTGTCCCACTGCATGGCAAAGGTCTCCATCATATAAATCAAGTTATCGCTACTATGATGAAAGATACTTTTCGCTCGACCCGGGAATCGAACCCAGGACCCTGAGATCACGGCCCGGTACTTAAACCACTAGACCAACAGGGCGTCATAGCTACTGACTATGACGCCCTGTTGGTCTAGTGGTTTAAGCCGCCAAAAATGTTTGGCGATATTACTTCTCACCTACTCGTATTTTACTTTCAGTGTTGATATGTTATCATTTGATATGGGGTTCTATAAATATACCTAATGAATTTTGTTGGAGTTCCATTTATCTATTTCAGGTTTAAATAGAAATCACTGGACTAGATGACTAACCTGATTTTGGAAACGTGATCACCCAAGTATCGTCAGGTTTGATTTCCATATCGTAAATTGTCTTGGCCATTTTTGTGAATGACCTGTCCATGAAGTAGCCTTTAGGCCCGATGCGTACCAACTCCTCTTGATAGCCTGAAAGTATTAGAGAGTTTAGATATTTAAATTATGTGGTAATTATATATATACGTAGGTACTCATAGTAAGTAGTTTGTATTACCAGAGAATAGAACCTTAGTTTAGGAGGTGATCGGCATGAAAATAATTGTCTTGATGCAGGATAGGATTTAGATAGGTAACTCAAGAACGGCTGTTTTTATCAATCTGTGATTTGTTTGAATCATCTAGTCTAGCAAAATAAGCTGTGTATAAAAATACGAAAACGAACAGCAAAAAATAAGTTAGGCAGTCATTTGCTGGGCGACACTACTTCAACTTACCGTCTTGGAAATGTTTCAACACCTCTGCAGTTTCTTCTGGACCCACATTTTGTATATCCAGGGGATATTTTTCACTTTTGCTGCTCTCCGTCATTATTAAAAAATTATTAGTCTGAAAAAAAGGGTACCCAATTTATAAAATTAGAATTACTTAGGTATAAAATGAACATACATGTTTATACTGTAGGTATATCCGCGTAGATAGGTAGGTCCGCGAATATAAATTTAGTCAACACATAAAAGCCCCGACACATATAACTGAGAAATCGTCTACTGGTCTAGATCTCATTTTTACCAATTTCAATAGTAAATATGTCACCACCACAGTCGAAGAACTAGGATCACTCTGCTACAAGTATACAGCTAAAAATACCTCAGAATATTAAGCATCTTAATTGGTACACAGAGAAACGGGTGTATAATAAAATTGCAATTAGTAAAATCAAATCACAGTTACAATTAATCGATTGGAACATAATAATATTAACGACAACTACGATAAATTCTATGAACTAGTAAAGTTATTAAACCAAAGTATACCAAAACGAGTTATAAAAATAAAACCGAACCCAAAAACTATTGGTTAACAGTAGGAATAAGGAAATCTTGCAAGCATAAAAGATTGTTAAAAATACTAATAACAAAAATAATCCAATACTACACTATAAAAAATACGCAAAAATACTAAATATATAAATAAATGAAAACACTCAAATAATACAATAAAAGCCATGTGGCAGATAATAAATGAGAAAACAAATAAAATAAATAAAAAGAGAAAATGTAATTTAAAATTAAATATTAATAATGAGATAATTTCATATCCAAAACAGGTGGCTAAGTCATTCAACAACTTTTTTGCGTCGATCGGTCTGCCTACCACTGACGGCAGCATCATCCAACCGACACATAATACTCTGTATTTAAGCCCGGTCGACTTTCTAGAGGTGAATAAGATTATAAAAAGCTTAAATAATAAAAAAAAGTCATGGCATTGATGAACTCCCACCTAATCTAATAAAAGAATGCGTAGATGAACTCACCTTACCATTTACAATTTTAATAAATCAATCATTCAATGAAGGAACTTTCCCGTTACAACTAATTCAATCAATCAATCAATCAAATAATTCTTTATTTGCATAGGCTTGTATACAGCACTTACAAATCGTCATACATTTTAATGACTTAAAACTATTTATAAGTACTTATGTATAATTTACATGTTAATACATATATATGTTGATACATAAAATATACTAAAGAAATAAATAAACAGAATGCGATTCTACCACCGGCTCGGAAAGTTGTTTCTGGTCGAGAAGATCCGGCAAACTCGCCAGTTACTCTTTTTAATCGCCAAACTTTCATACAATGTTGTGTCATCATCATACCAAACCATACAGTTTAATTGTTACACAAAATAAAATAAAGGAAATAATAATAAAATAAATATTATGAGGTAAACCGAAGCAGACCAGTCCCCAAAGGTGGCACCTGTTCACAAGTATGACGTACGTGTCACCCATCATTTCACTCAACCATATTAGAGGGAATGTAATGACCCGCCGATGAATTAAATTATTAAAACTAAAACTTATATTCTCCTGGATATGACGAAGGCATATGATAGCGTGCAACATCACATTTTATTACATAAACTGTACGTGTTAGGTATTAGGGGTCTGCCCATGACTGGTTTGCATCATATCTTAAAGACAGACAGCAATTTGTCGAGATAGAACATTTTGACTCCACAGCCAATATTATCTCATCCGTGCGCTCTGACTGTAAGATAATAAATGCTTCTATACCCCAAGGAAGTGTCGTTGGATGTCTATTATTATTAATTTACATCAACGACCTTCCCAAAGAAATAGACCAAACATGCGTCCTATTCGCAGATGATATCTCCCTATTATCTTCATGCCAAAATAATACTGATATATACGAGAAACTTGATTCTTTGCTTACTCAAACTTCAGCCTGGCTAACCGACCATAATTTAAAAATAAACTTTTCAAAAACTAAGATCATGTCCTTTCATCCACATCAAAAAAACTAAATAACATTTAATTTTTAACTACAACGGCACTTTACTGGGACCTGTTAACAATTTTATATTACTTGGTATAGACATAGACACCCATCTAAGTTGGAAACCACAAATGTCCACAGAATGATATCCAAACTATCGAGCTTTAGCTATGCGTTGTGTGAAATTAAAAAGACTACAAACATAGAAACTGCATTAACTACATACTACGAGTATGCTTACGCGCACGCTTGGTTGAGCTATGGTATCATTCTGTGGGGCAACAGTACAGACGCAGCTTCCCTGTTCATCCTCCAAAAAAAGTTAGTCCGGATTATTTCAAATATAGACCAAAGAGATACCTGCAAACCATTTTTTGTTAAAGATAAAATATTAAATCTGCCCTGCTAACTATTAATTTTCGAAATATGCTTCGTAAATTTAAAGAATTTTATACAAAACGCGAAGATGTACAATGTATATACACATTAAGAAATAAAGTAAATTAGCTCTACCAAATTCCCGCCTTAAATTAAATTCCACAAGCACCTTCAGTCCCTCTGTAAAAATATACAACAAATTACCAGACATACTACAGAATAAAAATATATAAAATATTTATTAAAAAATTAAAGAAGTACCTAATTGATAAAAGTTACTATAACACTAATGAATATTTTGCTGATCATACTTATATAGGTTTCTCCAAATGATTTAATTCAAATTAAAGTTTATTTTAAAAGCGCTTACTCTCTCCTAAACCTAAGTTTGCGTGCCCGACAGGGTGCATAACATTGTTCCATTACTATTGTTAAATCTTATTGTACACTATAGTTTTGCAATAAATGATTTAGTATTGAGTAAAAAATCGCCACACACAGAGTTGTAACAACATTAAGCACTGTAAACAAACTAAGTAAATGCCAGATACCTAATTGTGTTTTTGTCTCAATAGTTAAAATATAATTCGAATAATTATAGAATGTTATACTCAGAATAAATTAATGAAGTATTTTTTATGTGATAGGTTGTAGACGACCAGACGGATTGCCGGATGGAAGTAAAAGAAAAACTGCGAATAAATCAAATTGAAAAGTAGATAATAAAATGATATCAATACGTACGGACGTCAACAAAGAAGATTTAGATCATCTTGTAATACAGGATGTTATTGAAATCTATTACTAATAATTTACAAAAAGTAAATTTAACACCAACGTCGCACACAAAAGCACCTTTGTACACTAAAACCACTCATTTATACTAATTTAAAACATGATTCGTTCCGAATTTACTGATAGGATCTTGAAGGCAGTTATTTTTCTTTGAAAGTTACTCATGATATTATTTTAAGATAACTAGCTTGTTATTTAATTAAAGTGTCGGCCATTTCTTCACCCTGTAGGTAAGTCTACCTTGACTCTAGTCACAGAGACTCTAGTCTATCTACCAAATTATCTTGACAAAATCATATGATATAGCAAATGTTATCACAAAATTTGTGAATGCTCTAAGGGAAAAAACGAAATCGTTCGAATTCGTCATTCTGTCCGTTCCGTTTGTCACAGCCAGCTTTTTCCCGAAAGTATATAAGAATCGGTTGAGACTTGTTAAGTAAGTACCGAGATTTTTCTGTGAACCGCATTAAGATTTTCACCCGGACTTTTCGGGATCCCGTCTAGTGGGCGATATTAAAAACTTTATTCAACTAAATAACTAAAAATATGTTAAATGCATGTCAACAAAAGTGATACCTAATAATTATGTACATATTTACAAAAAGAAATTGTCTGCCCCACTGATATTGTCCAACGTGCCCAGAATGCTAGCGGCGTTGCCTCTTAGGATGGCCAACCCTAAACGTTGGCCGAGGTAACTGCCAGCATTCCGGTCCCCAGAGAACTCGATCAGTCGGGCAGACAACTCTTGAAAGAGTTTGCGGGCCTCCGGTCCCCACGGCCCCAGTGTTTCCACGCCAAATGGCGCAGCAATTATATGCAAACTGCATAAATCGCCCCTTTGTTCCTCCACACTCAAATAAATCCATTTCTTTTTTACGGTAAGTAGACTCAAATTTGTAGAAGCTCGTGGACGTAAGTAGATATACGTGCAAAAGGACTTTTAGACGCTAGCAGAGTTACTTCTAATTCCTTTTGATGGGTCGCTGACCACTGCGGCCCAATCCCGTCAATCTCGAACGAGATCTCGTTATGATATAATGCGTCGGGATTGATCTCGAAAAATTACATGAGATCTCGCGAGATCGGGATCCCGCGGGATCAGGATTTCATTTGCTATTCAGTACTTAGGTACCTTAGTAGAAATTTTATTAAAAACAGTGGTAATATGATTTCAACCTTGGATAATAACTTTCGTTTCATCAATAGAATGCTTCCAATGCGATCTGATAGTTCGCTGATAGGATCGTAGCATGCAATCCAATAAAAAACCTAACCATTATTTCCTTAGATGTTGAGATGAATGTGACGAAACATTTATTTTATCAGCGTCACGATGTCTTTCGAATTAAGTGCCTGTAGTGTTCTGGTTTCCGATAAACCATAGACATCCGATAAACACTTTTTATATGAATGCTTGGAATTAGAATACGAATCATTTATTGCATAAACTGTGTTACAAATGGTGAAAAAAAACAATGTATAGTATCAACAGTTACATTAACAGGCATGCAAATTATTTAAAAAAATGCAATAATACATATTTAAGAAAATAGAGCGCTTAGCTATGCGCTTATAAACGCTTAAAGCGCTTCCTAGAAGACACATTCTGCCTCTGGCTAGTGAGCTGCATTCACAAGCACAAACTAAGTAGAAGATACTACGAATCTAAGCATTCACGTAAAA
This sequence comes from Marasmia exigua, assembly GCA_019059595.1. Classification (NCBI taxonomy): domain Eukaryota; kingdom Metazoa; phylum Arthropoda; class Insecta; order Lepidoptera; family Crambidae; genus Marasmia; species Marasmia exigua. The sequence continues at coordinate 19,587,542 of CM032470.1, forward strand.
GGTGTTCTGTGGTTTCCGTCTCCTCCTTGCATGCTCTTCAGTCGCTGTTCGATGTTATGTTCATCTTCACTAGCATTTTTTTTGTTTGCATAGAACTCTGTTAATCTCCTATGAGCATCTTAGCTTGTTTTTTTTTGCCTACCTGCAAGAAGATGTTTTCTCCATATCTTACTTTCATCTCCGATGAAGGCCATTGAATGTTTCATTCCTTGTTATTCCCTCCGTTATTTAATTTGCTCTTACTCTCTTATCGAGGGCATTATACTGATGAAAACAAAAATTTTCCCCTAAGGAACATAGGTTTTTTTTTCTGAGATAAGTCTCAGAAAAAAAACACATTCCCATACAAAAGTAATCAGCTGATTGGTGCAAATTGTATGGGAAGGCAATTCTTTTTTACGATTACACCCTATGTTCGTTGTGTTTAGCGTTTTATCGACCTACGAATTCTGCCGAGACCAGTATTAGTAAAGCTGCACCAGTATTTACGCCTGATTGTATTATTTTTGTGGCTCAGCTTATTATGGAAGGTCAACTCCTCAACGCCTAGGAGTTAAAAGATGACTCTTTTAACTCCTATGATTCAGGCTGATGGTTATTGGCAGGGGTTCGGGGTGAGGGTGGAGGGGGCGAGACTCTACCAAAAATGAAATACTAAAAAGCATGAAAAAAAGATCTTTGAAAAACAAACGGTTGGGAGTTAAAAGATGACACTTTCGATACCGTATTCACCTTTAGGCTGATTGTTATTGGCGGGGGTGGGGGTGAGGGTGGAGAGGGGGGAGGGGTCTACCGAAAAATGAAACACTAAAAAGCATGAAAAAAATCTACGAAAAAAAAACAGACGTGTTAAAAATATTATTTTACACTTCATAGACTTCAAATAACATTTTATTAACATTAACAGTACACTCGGAAAAAGGCGTTACCGAAGTCGGCGCCTAATCCCTGTTGAATAATTGAATGAATATACAGGATAGTCTTGGGCGCTGACTTCGGTAACACCTTTTCTCGAGTGTAGGTACTGTTAATGTTAATAAAATCTTATTTGAAGTCTATGAAGTGTTAAAACTATGATTTTACATTTTTTACTTCGTGGTTTTTGAAGATTTTTGAACTTTGAAGATTTATTTTTAAATAAGTGGCGACTCCATGACTCTGTTGTTCGGTTTTGATGGTTTACAACAAAACCTTCCTTAACGAACGAGAATATACTTGACGCATACAAACAAATGAGACACACACCGCGTGTGAAAGGGGAGGGAGATTCGATCGTAAATTCCGTCGTAGGCCGACTTGAGTCCGATTTAGGTAACCACCTAAGCTTCATGGATCTTTCGTATAAAGCGCCCTCTGGGTTGTGATTTTGCTTCCTGCGGGCAACACTATCTTCGCGTCGTGTTATACATCACTACTGTCATGGCGAACGGGCTCGCTTTTCGTTTTTGTTTTATCACGCGTCAATAATATCAGTAAAATGTAGTGTTTCGAGGTCTGGGACCTATTGTTCAGCATGCGGACGATGCATTAGTAATTATAAATGAGTGATTCACAACGGTTTTCGGGAGACATCGTGCAGTTGAGGTTATGTGAGCGGTGATTTATTTGCGTCTTTGTGATTTCGTTGATACCGTAATAGTGAAAGGTGAATAGTTAAATTGGTGCAGGAACTCCAATGCTCTGTGCAACTACCAGCAGATCTGGGGCTTCGTCTAAGGGTATCCATTCGTTCTATTCTTGCTTATTCGGACTGGAGGTAAGCTAAATACTTATGTGACACTTCTACATATACCTATACATAAACTAGAAGTATTCCATTGCGCGTACTTAATAATAATTTGTGAAACATTTGGGTGACAAAGGTTGAGAATCCCAAACAATGGGAATACCGCGATTCAAGTGACAAACTTGTGAACGAACTGACGGTGTCAAACAAGGTATAGGAAAGTATGAGTAATGTCGATAGGTCATAAAAGTTTATTATTCCATTTGTAAAGATGGGTAGCGCAGGTCGGAGGCGCTCAGGTTGTCGTCGATCCAGCGCTGCGCCTGTGCTGCTAGCTCCTCATCGAAGTAATCACGCCACCCGCCCGATTTGCCTGTAATATTTTTATTTAACCTTAGTATGAAGCAGTCAGTACAATATGGATTCCTTCAAACGAAGCTCGAAGAAAGAATCATCCCGCGGGCCAGTATGGCAGTGCCAACGGAAGCGATGCCTTGACATCGCGTCCGTTGATGTGTGTCCTTGCCTTGGTTATGAATATAGATCGTACCTTTCCTTAAAAAATTCAAGTTCTTGTTGGCAAATCCCAACTCCTTAAGGTAGTCAAAGTTGACGGAGCCGTTGTTTTTGAAGTTCTCGAAACGGAGGTGGTCGCAGACGCGCGCCACCTGCTCCTCCGTCACGGGCCGGCCCAGGAACTCTGCTACGCGCCTCACAGCCGCCGGAAGGTCCTGACCACAAGATACAACAATTAACCGTGAGAGAGTCACGCTTCGGCATGAATGGCCCGGATCGACCGGAATGATACCACGACTTCACAGAAAACCGGTGTGAAGTAGCGCTGTGCTCTATGTTATTTGATATTATGTAGGTATATTATATCAATTAATTTTCAAATTCAATTCAATTCAATTCATGACACTTAACAGTACCTACTAATAACTTTAGGTTAAGCTGTACTAAAACTAATTATTTAATTATTTATAAATTACTGTTATGGATCAAAGTTATCTGAAATAAAATCATTTTATTTTATTTGTATTTCGCTGCGTGAGTGAGGGTACCGGAGGCCCAAGTCAGGGGAAAGGAGGGTTTAAGGTTTGCAGTGCATTTGTGACCCCACGGTGTTACCGCCCATGGACACCCGTCCATGGGCGGTGACAATCGCTTATCAACAGCTAATGGACAACATTTCAAAATTGCTAAGCTCTGAAACAAAAAACCGGCCAAGTGCGAGTCGGACTCGCGCACCGAGGGTTCCGTACAAACCTGCAAGGGCTCTAAGTATTTGATATGAATTTCAACTTGATAGCTCTACGCGTTCATGAGGAAAAAAGTAATAAGTTTATATTTATTAAAAAATATATATTTTGTAATGTAACTAAAAATTTAAGGTTTTCGGAATTTTTCCTTTATGTGTGCTATAAAACGTTGCTTCATGTCAAATTTCAAGATTCTAGGTCGACTGGAAGTACCCTTTAGGTTTTGATTCCCTTGCGAGTACTTGCGAGTTTCAAAATATGCAGCTTAAATTGCTGTTTCTTTTGATTGCGTTGACATAGAAGTTTGATTTTGTTACAGCTTAAAGGTATTATAGACCTGAGTATTTGGTATGAATTTCAATTTAATACCTCTACGCGTTTATGAGGAAATGGGTAGTAAGTTTCAAATTATTAAAAAAATATATATTATGTGATGTAACTAAAAATTTATGGTTTTAGTAATTTTTCCTTTATCTATGCTATAAGACGTTGCTTCGTACCAAATTTCAAGATTCTGAGTTCACGGGAAGCACCCTGTAGGTTTTGATTCCCTTGCAAGTGTCGAAAATTTGCGGCATAAACGGCTGTATCTTTTGATTGCGTTGGCTTAGAAGTTTGATTTTTTCACAGCTTCAAGGGACAGTAGACCTGAGTAATTGATATAAATTTCAGCTTCATACCTCCTCGCGTTCCTGAGAAAAAGGGTCTTGACAGACGGACGGACGGACAGACGGACAACAAAGTGATCCTATAAGGGTTCCGTTTTTTCCTTTTGAGGTACGGAACCCTAAAAAATACCAATTCTTTATTTACTTTTCCGCTGCTCGAATATATATTTATTAATTTTTTATATTTCTTATTTACTGAGAAAAAAATTAAAAACTAAAAAACGTAAGATGACGTCATCGGACGGCAGAATGTAAAATATTTCTTTGCTGAGCACATTATAGTTTTAGATTTACGAAATGCCAAACCCATGACATGCAACTGTCAAAAAAAAAGACAACTTGTCAACGTTGAATGAATGAATGACGTTGACAATGTTGACACTAGCATTATTTACCTTTGACAGTAGTACCTTTTTTTTATTAAAACAATGATAAGCAAAGGAATATCGCTGTATTCAGCCGTCCGATGACGTCATTTGGCGCTTACGTCTATTTAGAATATAAAGAATTTCAATAATTATTTTATGCATGAAACTGGACAAATTTTGAAAAAAGAAAAAATATGGGTCTGTTCATTTTATGTCTATTTTCATATAAAAAAACAATATGGACATGTTAAAAATATGAAATGTTGTCCATTTAGCATTTTTAAAAAGAAGGCTGTCTAACTATTTCTACGCTTTTAATGAAATTTTTAAGGTCATTTTACGAGTAGGTATGTAGAAAGAATTTTTTCAGAATCTTTGATTCTTGTTCGTATCGTTTGTTTGGACTGATAAAGCCTAGATAGACTTTAGAAGGCTATTAGGGACACGCTGAGTCTATAGAGTTTCAAACCGCCCAATGGGCCTCCGCGTGGTTCAACTCGTGGAACCAACCAACTAATTATGTAACCTATAGATGCAATAAAGATATTGAGTATTGTATAACGAACACTATAAGCTTTAGTGCCTGAATATTATTATTTTTTTATATATTAAATGGGTTTGCACTTGACCTCATCTCACCTGATGGAAAGTGACAATAAGGTCTAAGATGTAGCGTGCTTACCCAGAAGAAGCCTATTCACTCTCGACTTAAAGACAACCCAATGGACAACATTTCATATTTTTAACATGTCCATATTGTTTTTTTATATGAAAATAGACATAAAATGAACAGACCCATATTTTTTCTTTTTTCAAAATTTGTTCAATTATTGAAATTCTTTATATTCTAAATAGACGTAAGCGCCAAATGACGTCATCGGACGGCTGAATACAGCGATATTCCTTTGCTTATCATTGTTTTAATAAAAAAAAGGTACTACTGTCAAAGGTAAATAATGCTAGTGTCAACATTGTCAACGTCATTCATTCATTCAACGTTGACAAGTTGTCTTTTTTTTGACAGTTGCATGTCATGGGTTTGGCATTTCGTAAATCTAAAACTATAATGTGCTCAGCAAAGAAATATTTTACATTCTGCCGTCCGATGACGTCATCTTACGTTTTTTAGTTTTTAATTTTTTTCTCAGTAAATAAGAAATATAAAAAATTTAAAAATATATATTCGAGCAGCGGAAAAGTAAATAAAGAATTGGTATTTTTTGTTTCAGAGCTTAGCAATTTTGAAATGTTGTCCATTGTAGCTCTCTGGGAATACAGAAGCCGGCAAGTTGTTCCATTCCCTAGCAGTTCGTACCAAGAAAGTACTTAGTACGAGCTGGTGGGACTTCCACAGTGTTAAGGGTGGATTCCTGTCGTCTTCCGCAATGTCCAACGGTAGAAATGAGAAGGTGGTATCAGGTTGTGAAATGATGATTCAGATACAATAAATCATGGATGAAGTACTTACCCGCAAAAGATCTTCATAAAATAAGAATAACATATTCGGGTGGTTCCTCTGCTCCCAAAATTCTTTTACGTTTTCAAAGTATGGTGTGGAAACTACTGAAAAAATATGTTTTACATTAGAAAGTAGGTAGGATAGGTAGTTACAGTAACGCCATCCTTATCTTTTTTTCTCATATTCTTGAAGATATCGGTAGGTACAATTAATTTCAATGGCCCAATAATTTAATATACAAACTGAATAATAATAATAATTCTCACAACATCTCATAGGTTGACCTGATTCCGTCCGTGAATGGTCTGTTTTGCTGCTTCTGATAAGAAAACTGTTTGATATTCACCTGCCCTTATCAGTGGAGATAACTAGAGGCAGGTTCCCGGTTGAGGAGTAAACAATAGGACTTAATATTAACAGTATTGCGATGGTAGCTCAGTGGATAAGAACACGCCTTCCATGCGTTGGGTCGTGGTTCATTTAACCAGGTTCCCCTGTCAAAAGGGTTACGAAGGTAAAACGGCAGTCGCTTGATTGTAATACGGTATTTGACAAATTGTTTTTATTTTTTGTAATCAAAATCCTCTTAATTATAGAAACATCATTGAAAGAATTACTTGATCCTGAGATTTCACAACTTCAAAATCACATTATTTTGGGAAAAGCCAAAACGCTACTACAAAGAGCTAC